>OY982537.1:10420000-12920000 GCA_963859965.1 Ceramica pisi | reverse complement strand
CGCCGACGAAGGCGATAACTTCCCCGCAGCAGCAGCTGCTGCTTCCTCCGCTCTTTATATGGACGACATTGCCTGTAGCGTCATGTCCGTACCGCAAGCAATCTCGCTTTGTGATGAGCTTATTCAGCTCTTCAAGCGAGGTCAGTTCGACCTCGTCAAATGGACAAGTAACTCGAAAGAGGTTCTCGCACACATACCTGATACTCATAAGGCTTCGCCTGATATCGAGTATGAGAAGTCTATACCGCACAAAGTCCTGGGGTTACGCTGGGACAAGTCTTGTGACAGTTTCCGCTTTAACGTCGCCACACCAGATGATATGAAGTGTACTAAGCGAACCATGCTTTCCACAGTCGCTCGGCTATGGGACTTAATGGGGTTTGTTGCCCCCACCATTCTGTACGCCAAGCTCTTAATTAAGGAGCTTTGGTTGTTAAAGTGTGACTGGGACGACATACCACCTGACCACATAGTCACCGCTTGGAAACAGTTTTGTACTGAGCGCTCTACGCTTAATGAAATTATTATTCCGCGTCATCTGGGGTTGGTCGATAGATGCGTCATCAATTTAATAGGTTTCGCTGACGCCAGCGAGCGCGCTTTCGGCGGAGTCGTGTATATGCAAATAGGCATTGGTTCTAACTACTCAGTGCAGTTAGTTAGTGCGAAGTCAAAAGTCTCGCCTGTGAAAACCATTTCGGTGGCTAGACTTGAGCTGTGCGCAGCCCTACTGTTGTCGAAGTTGCTTCGCAAGGTACAAGACACTGTATCTCCCCACTACTGCATCCATAAGGTATACGCGTTTACTGACTCTAAAGTAGTGCTCGCCTGGATAAATTCATCTCCGCACCGTTGGCGAACTTTTGTCGCCAATCGGGTTACTAAGATAACAGAGCTTATTCCCGCTAATTGTTTTAACCACGTCGCGGTTACTGAAAACCCCGCCGATTGCCTGTCTCGTGGTGTTACTCCAGCTAAACTCTTGCATCATCCATTATGGTATCATGGGCCCTCGTGGATTTCTCATGACCCATCTGAGTGGCCCATACATACTTTCGACCACAGTGCACTGCATGAGGGCGTACCCGAAGAGAAGTCAGTGGCTCATCCCGTGGTTTCTGGCGTTACGGAATCACCAATTCACGCGCTCGCACTGCGGATGTCGTCATGGCCTAAATTACTGCGCGCAATTGTTTACGTCTATAAGTTTATAAGAAAACTGCCTAGTGAACATACTGTATCAACAAGCTCTGATCTCAAATATGCAGAAGTTAAGTTGCTGCGAGCTGTACAGCAAGTTCATTTCCGTGACGATATTCATAATTTGAAAAACAATAAACCGTGCACGGCGCCCTACATAAGCTTAAGCCGTTTTTCGATGAGCACGACATCATACGTGTTGGTGGTCGTCTCACAAATTCGGACGAACCATACGAATATAAACACCCCTGTATTCTACCGCGTCATGACCATATTGTCGATCTACTGGTTGACTTTTGTCACAAGAAACATCTTCATGCCGGTCCTGAGTTGCTGATGTCCTTACTCAGGCAAAAATATTGGATTTTGGCCGCACGTCGAATAAAATCGCCACAGAATCCATAAGTGTAACACTTGCTTTAAATTCCGCCCACGTCCTATTCTCCCACTTATGGCAGATCTACCTAGTCAGCGTGTTAACCAAGTCGACAAGGCGTTCACTCACACCGGCTGTGACTAAGCAGGCCCGCTGCAGTACACGCCATTTCGTGGTCGGGGTGTTAAAAGCCGTAAGGCTTGGCTCTGCATTTTTACGTGTTTGACGACACGTGCCACGCACATTGAAGTGGGTAGAGATTTAAGCACAGTGACTTTCCTCGCAGCCTTAAAACGCTTTCTTTCGCGACGCGGTCCTATTAAATGCTTATACACCGATAACGGTACTTGCTTCGTGGGTGCTAGTTCTTATTTACGAGACCTTTATAAATTTCTTAAAGATTTTCGTCCTTGTCTGGAGGAAGAACTTTCCTTAAATCACTTAGATTGGAAGTTTATTCCGCCTGCTTCCCCACATTTTGGTGGATGTTGGGAAAGTATGGTTAAAGTAGTTAAAACTCACCTATTTAAAGTTATAGGGCAACAAATCCTCTCATACGAGGAACTCATAACTGTTCTTAGCCAAGTTGAGGCCTTAGTTAATTCGCGGCCACTAACTGCTATGAGTAGTGACCCTACTGAACCAGCCGCGCTGACCCCTGCGCACTTTTTGCACACGGCTCCATTGTTGTCCCTCCCCGCTACTGAAGCAGACAGTCTCAGCTTGCTTCAGAGACATACCCTACTTGACAAACTTTTGCAGTCGTTCTGGCAGCGCTGGCGTTTGGAATACTTACATCAACTTCAGGCTAGATCCAAATGGAATAGTCATACACCTTCCATACAAGAAGGTACTATTGTAGTTATCATTACTGATAATTCTCCGCCTCTTTCGTGGCCGTTAGGCATTATTGAGAAATTGCATACCTCTAAAGACGGTACAACCCGCGTTGTTACTGTAAAAACCGCGAAGGGTAGCTACGTGCGCCCTGTTGTACGTCTGTGCCCGTTACCGACTCAATAAGGCCTGGCTTGATAGTTAGGCCTCTAAGTTTTAGTTAGTTAGCGATTCCAAATTATTATTCTCTAAATTTGTAACTGTAGGTATGTAACTTAAGTTATCACGCAACTCGCAGCCATTATTACTCTTAAATTAAATCATATATTTATCCTCACCTTAGTCTTATTACCTGCTGAATAGGTACACGGTAGTACACCTCATAAAGCTAAGTTTAAATTTTCATTAAAGGTGACCCTTTAAGGCCGGGGAAATGGTGGCGCCATCTCTTATACTAAAACTTATACTACTTATATTAAAACAATGACCGAATACGAACGAACGAACTCGATCCCACCCTCAATCTCTTATTATCTCGGTCCTACCCTCAATTCTTTCCTTTTCCCCTGTGTGTACGCCTACCGCAGAGTCATCAGTGCGATCTAGAACTTTGTCTGGAAAGGACATCGTACCTCAACCGCCGGGCCTTCATGCCACCTGGCTGAAGACTGAAGCATCCAATTAGTTGGATTGCCGAGAACTTTATAAACATTGTCTATTACCCGCTTCGCGGATATAAAACAACTTGTGATAGTGTCGTGCGTTGTGAACGAGATTGAAGCCGTCGCCATTTTGGGAGTTGAAGAATCACCAGGTCGCCTGCCTTTGCGCCACGTGGGCGAGCTTCGATCATCAGGTAAGGCGTACCATCCTCTCATTCCTGTACGATTCTCATTCCTGATCGCCCGAGTTCAATCCGTGAGTAGGTTCCCGTTTATTTTCAACAACTATTGACCAGACCCTTCAAATACCGTCCAGTATTTATAATAGTCACTATCAGTTAATGAGGTTTTCCTAAACCGCCGCACCACCAGCTATAAGCTTAATAAATGATGTACAATAGTGTAAAAATATGTTTAGGACTGTACTAAAGTATAACTGTACAACTGTATACAGTATAGCTGATTAACGGCTGTATAGAGCCTACATCTTTACCTTTAGCTTTTAAATAGCATTGGAAAACGCTAAAATACAGACCGCGGCGTAAAAAACTGCGTTCAGCAACTTTATACGACAATAACTGTATATTGCTCTCAAATTATACTTTTGTATAACCTATTTCTGTACAAGAACATTAAATATTGTTATAGCCTGAATATTGGTGTAAAATTACTATATTGTTCAGCCTTCAAGTTAAGCTTGATAATAGCTGTACAACGGAAATCTAGGATACTCTTAGCAAGCAATTCCCTTTATAGTAGTGTAATACAATTCTATCTCATGTAGAAGAGTTTAGGTTTACTCCTTTTTAAAGCCTTATCCGATTGGCGTACATTTTTCCCTTTTTACAGTTTTTCGTGTTTTAGAAGATTAAAGTTATTATTATAGTGTTGGCATACACAACATCATACACGACATCCAAATTCTAAGTTAGTATCACCACCATGCAATGAGTGTTCCGTAGAATCAAAATTGTTGGATCATGATGAAATTGCATATATCTGTGCTGAAGATATGTATGTTGGGTTAGTAACATGCGGTGAGGGTTCTGTACAGGCAGAATTGGGTATAATGGAGCAAAGTATAGACAATTATAGCGAAATTGTTGAGTCTGAAAGTTCATCAGATGAAGACGAAGCAAATCTAAATTTATTATACATATAACAAGAGTATTTCTCTAAGTGCATTAAAAAAATTAATCCAAATAATAAACGGAAGATTTCCAGACTTATTATCACAGGATCCAAGAACAATACTCCGTACAACGACTGAGGTAAACATAAAATCAATTGAAATAGACTGTAAATATTGGCACAATGGACTCCTTCATCAGTTCATTACTCTTTTCGATAATATGTTGGACATTCCGGAAATATTGAGCTTAAGTATAAATTTGGACGGCCTTCCTATATACAAGAGTTCCAAAAACGATATCCAAAAACCCACGTCCCACGTTTATCCACAAACATGGTGAGGAATCATATTTCATACCACTTTTACACACTTTGTGAGAAATAAAATTTCGTTGATTTAATTGATAATTTGTTTTTATTTTGTCTCTTAATTGAGGTTGGTACTTGGTACAATAAGATTCTAAAGTTCTTTTCATAGCATATTTAGCCACAAGTCACTCACTCAACAATATCACAATCAAACACAAGATTTTGTTTGTTCTTAAAACTAAAAGACACTATCAGTGACAAGAATTGGTTTGTTCTTAAAACTACAATATCACAATCAAACACAAGATTTCGTTTGTTCTTAAAACTAAATGACACTATAAGTGACAAGAATTGGTTTGTTCTTAAAACTGCAATATTATCACAATCAAACACAATATTTTGTTTGTTCTTTAAACTACAATATCACAAACAAACACAACATTAATTTGTTTGTACTTAAGGCAAGTAGTGCCGCCAACGACCTCGACGCTAGCGCCACTTCATGAAAAAAATGTTATCTCTTCATGCAAACAATGGATCAGAATTTCACAGACAACTTGTCAATTGTATTTACAGATGTTGCTATTATTTTTCCTTCTTCATTAATTAACTGTATTACAGGATCATTAGACGACTTCCCAGAAACAGTTTCTGCTCCGAATGAACTCGAGCCTGGTGTTTCATTATTTTGACACATCTGCAATTAAACAAAAAAATATTGGAACGCTGACTGAAATAGGTTTCCACTTGCGGCTTTGACTTTGAAAACGACATGTGCAATATCGAAAATAAGATCATTTACTGCATTCGCCAATCCGCTGACAAAGCGGATTGGCGAAGAGCGTCGTCGCTCGCTTAGATAAATTATTATCAAAGCAAGCGACGACGCTCTAAAGAGAGTTAAATTATCTATTTGTTTTATCCATATTACAGTAGGTACTTATCATATAAAAACAATCTTGTCGAACATACTCTATTATACCTACCTACTCGTATACGCTTTGTTTTAAAAATAGACTTTTATTTTTAGTATTTCTACTTTTTTAGAGCCTAATAGTTATTGCTGTTACTTTTAATAAATGCGTAGATTTAGGAACTTTTCCTGACCTCATGAAAAGTAGTAAAGTCATTCCTTTGTTTAAATCCGGTAATAAAAATGATATAGGAAATTTCCGGCCTATTTCTATCTTGCCGGCGTTTAGCAAAATATTTGAAAAGTTGATACTCAAGCAACTGCTAAAACATTTTAATCTAAATAGCCTCCTTCAAACCGAACAGTATGGCTTTACAAAAGGTCGTTCAACCACAGATGCGGGGGTTGCTCTCCTAAAACACATATTTAACGCATGGGAGAACTCACAAAATGCAATTGGAGTTTTCTGTGATCTTTCCAAAGCCTTTGATTGCGTACACCATGATACGCTTTTGCGTAAACTACGTCACTATGGTCTCCAAAACGAAGCTCTTAACGTAATTGATTCATATTTACATAATAGGTTTCAATGTGTAGATATCAATGGTGTGAAGTCCTCCGCGCTACCAGTACGTTTGGGTGTGCCTCAAGGTTCTATACTGGGTCCATTCTTGTTTCTGGTGTATATAAATGATTTACCATTTTCCTAAAGGATATCTGTGATGTAGTACTATTTGCAGATGATACTTCTCTCATTTTTAAAGTAGATAGAAATAGACAAGATTTTGAAAACGTAAATAGTGCTCTCACTATGGTTACGCACTGGTTTACGACAAATAACCTAGTTCTCAATGCCAAGAAAACGAAATGTGTCAAGTTTGCCTTACCCAATGAAAAAAATCTGGGACCGAACGTCATCTTAAATAATGAGGTGCTTGAACATGTAGACTCGGCAGTGTTTTTGGGAATAACTGTTGATTCCAAACTTCAATGGGGCCCGCATATATCAAGCCTGTCAGGAAGGCTTAGCTCAGCCACCTACGCCGTCAGAAAAGTAAGACAATTCACTGACGTTGACACAGCTCGGTTAGTATATTTTAGTTATTTTCATAGCGTTATGTCTTACGGTATCCTACTGTGGGGAAAAGCTGCAGACATACAAAATATATTTTTGTTACAAAAACGGGCTGTGCGAGCAATATATCAGCTGGGGTCAAAAATTTCTTTAAGAGAATTTTTCAAAGATATTGGAATTCTCACGGTAGCATCTCAATTCATTTTTGCAAACATACTATACAGTATGTCTACGACATATATGCAATAATTGAAACCAAAAGTAACACTTGTCCACAGAAGTATAAATAAATTGTTATAAATTTAAAAAAACGTAAATGAAAAAATTTAAGTTTTCAAACAAAATAAATATGAAAATAAATTTAGTAAAAGTAAATCACCCTATTTAGAAAACGTACCTTGACCTCGACTGACCTCGAGAAGTGCGGCAACAATGCTCGCGCGGCGGCGTTTTGATTTATCTTTGGCAATTGCGATGAAATTCACTATGGTTATTTTTCACCCGTTCTTTTTTACTTCGTGATAAGTTGATTACTGAACTAATCTAAATAAATTCTGTCATAGCACAAGATGGATTAAAACTTAAATTTTCTCATGTTCAAAATGTCCACCACGTTTTTGAATGCACAAGTGACATCGCCGAACAATGTTTTCCCGAACCTTGCCCAACGAATTTCGACCAGGATCCGAGTGTTTATTTCACCGTAAAAAATAAGTACCTAGGTATGTACAAATAAAATTAAAAACACAATTTACACACAATAGTCCAGTACCTACTCAGTGTCTATTTCACTGTAAGAAAATAATTAAACTAATACATACAAGTAAATAACAAAAATCACGTAAAACAATGCGTGTACTTAAGTACCTATCAAATCTTTGCGAAATGCACACACGCTATCCCGGAAGACTCGCGGTGAACTGACAAAACTTACATCCGTACTGGCAAAAAATAAAAGTCATAGGTAAATAGGGTAAACAATGTAATAATTATCTTTTATCGATACTTTTCTACAATTACTTATCTAATAAAGACTTAATACGCAATCAAGGCATTACAATACTAGTACTTTAATTGTGTAATAACCGTATTTAACAGTGAAGTGATAGTTAAATTTATTGGACTTTTAAAATAAATTTTAATTTTTGTACGTTTCGACTTACGAAACTACCGTAGGTACTACCTAGATAGTGAGTAATGTAGAAAACGGGTGAGTACGTTTTTTTAATAGGATGTTTCTTCCTAAAATCTCTAAATCCACTCAATTATAATTTTTAATCAGAATAGGTAGGTAGGTACATAGTGGTGCTATAATAATTCTAAACTAACCATGTCCATTAAAAATAGAACATCTTTTTTGCTAACCGATCATTATTCTCTTCAAAAGACAATGAGAGAAAGCTGATAATATTGTTACGAGCTTGGGGTTCGTGACAATAAAAACAGCCGATTATTTAACCAAAAAAATAACACTTTAATTATCAAAACTAATTAACACTTTAAACACACTAATTACAACCACAATCGCACTATTAAACACTTCACTTCACTTAACTCGCAGTTGAAGATCGCTTCCGAAGATTCGCTTGTATCGCCAATTCAATACTGACCCAGTCGCGAGCGATCCGCAGCTTATATAGTCCGACAGTAATTTCCAGAACCTTCGAGAATGGAAATATCTAGAAAGTTCGGGAACATACCGGTCCCGACTGACTAGGTATCGAAACATCGAGAATGTTCTAGCATCGAAAAGTCTAGAAAGATCGTGACCCAATTAGTTCCACTACTCGATACTAGATGGCGTTAGTAGTACGTTGTGTACCCGGCATTCATTCTGGCGCGTAACACTGCCCCCTCCTAAGACATGCTCGTCCCGAGCATCGGTCCCATAATAACGCGCCAGTCGATCCACATGGACGATCTTAGGTGCACTCCTCGTACCTTTCTGGATACGGTAGGTCACGTCATTGATTTTTGTGATAATCCGGTACGGCCCGTCCCATTTAGCTTGAAGCTTAGGAGATTTCCCTTTACTGCGAACTGGATTGTGCAACCACACTAGTGAACCTTCGTCGAAACCTTTATTGTTCATTTTGCGGTCATAACGAGTTTTCATCTTTTCAGACATTTGCTGGCCCGATTGTCTGATGTGCTCATAAATGTCGTTCATTTTGTTCCGCAAGTCATTCGCATAATCGGTTACACTGCGTGGGGCATTAGGTGGTATTCCGGTGATCAGGTCTGCGGGCAACCGTAATTCCCTACCAAAGTTTGCGAAAGCTGGTGTTACCGATGTGCTTTCGTGAACAGCACTTCGGTATGACAGCAAAAACGGTTGTATATGCTTGTCCCAATCGCGTTGCCGGTTTTCCACAACTTTAGCCAGGTATCTCTCCAATGTCTGATTAAATCGTTCCACCATTCCATCCGATTGTGGGTGGTAAGAAGTTGTTCTCGTTTTATGAGTACCCATAACTCGACAAGTTTCCTGGATTATTTGTGACTCAAAATTCCGTCCTTGATCGCTGTGAATCTCCAAAGGTACTCCAAAACGACAGAAGACTTCATGAACGAGTTTATCTGCAACTGTTGAAGCTTCTTGATTCGGAATGGCGAAGACTTCCGGCCACTTGGTGAAGTAATCCATTACAACCATGAAATACTTGTTACCACTGTCACTTTCCGGAAACGGTCCCGCAACATCCAGGGCTATCCTTTCCCAAGGTGCTCCAACATTGTACAATTTCAACGCACCTCTGCTACGAGTCTGAGGTCTTTTTACAGCCGCACAACTTGTACATTTGCGACACCAATCCTCGACATCGTCACGACAGTGAACCCAGTAAAAACGTTCCCGTATCTTCAGTAGAGTTCGTTTAACTCCCATATGGCCTCCTGAACATCCATCATGGTACAGCTGTAGAACATCCGGTACTTTCGCTTTAGGGACAACCATTTGCAAATGACTGCTGTCTCCCCTAGCATTCTCCCATTTACGGCACAGGACTCCATCCTGAATCACTAAGCTATCCCATTGTGCCCAATAGCTTTTTGTGATCGAACTCATCGCTGAGACGTCGCTCCACGTAGGCTTAGGAGCACTGGTCCTTATCCAGTCCAGAATCGGCTTGACGTCCGAGTCTTCCTGCTGTGCACGTAGTAAGCTTTCCTTCCACTCGTTGCTGAGGTCTGTCTTGAGCATCCTCACAGGTACGGCTTCTTTACCCTCTTGCCTAGTACAATGCTTGCAGTCTTCAGGGCAAGGTCTTCTTGACAATGCATCTGCGTTGCCATGAGATTTCCCGCTGCGATGTTCAACCACGAAATCGTATTCCTGCAAGAGTTCAATCCATCTCGCAACTTGTCCTTCTGGGTTTTTAAACTGCAATAGCCATTTCAGTGCAGCATGGTCAGTTCGTAAGTGGAATTTCCGGCCCAGTAGATACTTGCTAAAATGCTGTACTGACTTTACCACAGCAAGCAATTCCCTTCTCGTGACACAATAATTCCTCTCTGGTTTCGACAACGACTTGCTGAAGTACGCAATCACAACTTCTTGATCGCCATTCCGTTGGGACAACACACCGCCAAGTCCGATATCACTTGCGTCTGTGTCAACTATAAATTCCTTGTCGGCATCAGGATACCCCAAAATCGGTGTTTTGCACAGACGGTTCTTTAGCTCCCGGAAGGCGATGTCGCAACTTTCATCCCAACAAAACTGTCGCTTCTCCTCGGTTAGTTTGTGCAGCGGTTTGGCTACATCTGCAAAGTTCTTGACAAATCGCCGATAATAAGAGCATAGACCCAGAAATGCTCTGACCTGCGTCTTGTCTTTTGGGATTGGCCAATCTTTGACAGCGGCGATTTTCTCTGGATCCGTGCGGATACCTTCTTCCGACACGACATAACCCAAAAAGTTAACTTGCCTTCACGACGGCCTCAAACTGAATTTTGTAGGCCGACCAAGAAGACGTCCCATCGAACGGCGGCACTTTAAATCCACGTAGCGAAGGTGTAGTAGTTACGGGAGTTGCAATCCCATCTCCAAGTTTAAGGTTGCCCAACTCTTTCTTCATATCAGCAATATCGTTGTTACATTTGCTGATCTGTGTTTCAGCATCTGACAGGCGGTTGTCATGCTGAGCAACCTTATCCTTCACTTCCTTAATGTCTCTCCCGAAAGAAGCGTGAATTTCCTTCATGAGGAGCATCTGTTCTTCCTGGCGGCGTGCCTGTTCCTCCTTGTCAAGCTTGAGCTGTTCTTCCAAGCGACGGGCCTGTTCCTCCTGTCGGCGAGCCTGGTCCTCCTTGTCAAGCTTGAGCTGTTCTTCCAAGCGACGGGCTTGCTCCTGCAGCATCATCATCAGAGCAGCAAAGTCTGGTGCTGATGATGCCGGAGCTGCTGTGGACGGGCCGGCCTCCATGGTCGGTAGCCGACTTTCCGACGTCTGCGGCGATGCTCCACCAAAACGCCTCTGATCCGTCTCCTGCTGGCGTTGACTACGGGTACGGATACCCTCCGTGTCGTCCTTTGGCAGAATCGGCATAATTATCCACTCTTCTGACACCAATTGTTACGAGCTTGGGGTTCGTGACAATAAAAACAGCCGATTATTTAACCAAAAAAAATAACACTTTAATTATCAAAACTAATTAACACTTTAAACACACTAATTACAACCACAATCGCACTATTAAACACTTCACTTCACTTAACTCGCAGTTGAAGATCGCTTCCGAAGATTCGCTTGTATCGCCAATTCAATACTGACCCAGTCGCGAGCGATCCGCAGCTTATATAGTCCGACAGTAATTTCCAGAACCTTCGAGAATGGAAATATCTAGAAAGTTCGGGAACATACCGGTCCCGACTGACTAGGTATCGAAACATCGAGAATGTTCTAGCATCGAAAAGTCTAGAAAGATCGTGACCCAATTAGTTCCACTACTCGATTCTAGATGGCGTTAGTAGTACGTTGTGTACCCGGCATTCATTCTGGCGCGTAACAATATTGTCGATAACTGTGTCCAACCCTACGCGTCGAGCGCGCGCGCAACCCGCTCCCCGCGCCCCTCCTCGCCAAAAGCCGAAGGCCTTTGAAAAAGCCGACACACGCGTGCCGCGTCCTTTTATACTAAGCCGACAAACGAACCGCGCCGCCGTGATCCGCCGGTGCACTTGCAGGTATTGTTGGAGTGTCTCAGTGAAAATGAATTTGAGTAAAAATAACAAAATAAAATTTCGGCCGTGACAGGTCAAGAACATTTCACAAGGAGAAATTTCACGTACGAATGTAACGAAAAACAAACAACATTAAGATTTTTAATAGTCGGTCCTACAATGTTCCCTCTGGTTAGGGACAAAAGCCTCTTCTCTGTGAGATGGAGTGGGTTGCAATCCACTACGCGGGCATACGGGTTGGTAGAAATCACATGTCTTCGATTTTTTTTTCTAGGACATCTTTAAACTTGAAGTTTTCTTTCATTCACCGTTTTGAGAGCAGTGATGATAAATAAATTACACAATGAAAAGTGCTTGCCTGGTCTCACCCACGACCTTAAACTATGCCACAACAGCTTTGTTCTGTTTTCAATTAAAATGCAATACAAACACATTAAAGTCCCGCCTGTCGTTTAGGTGTACCGAGTTCGCATTTTAGGTAAATAGGTAAAATGAGTACAACTGCGTAGGTGAATGATTGCACAGCGTGGCAACGTCGCTTTTCAATGTTCAAGGATTCAAGTTCATTGTACTATTAACCTACTGTTGCAATTCTACAGAGTGTTCAAATTTGCTTTAAATTAAAACTCGACTTTTTGACAAAACTACTGGACCGATTTCGTTACTTTTTAGGGTTCCGTACCTCAAAAGGTAAAAACGGAACCCTTATAGGATCACTTTGTTGTCCGTCTGTCTGTCTGTCTGTCTGTCAAGACCTTTTTTCTCAGGAACGCGTGGAGGTATCAAGCTGAAATTCATATCAAATACTCAAGTCTATGGTCTCTTGGAGCTGTGAAAAAATCAAACTTCTAAGTCAACGCGATCAAAAGATACTCCCGTTTATGCCGCAAATTTTCGACACTCGCAAGGGAATCAAAACCTACAGGGTACTTCCCGTGAACTCAGAATCTTGAAATTTGGTACGAAGCAACGTCTTATAACACAGATAAAGGAAAAATTGCGAAAAGCATAAATTTTTAGTTACATCATATAATAAAAATATTTTTAATAATTTTAAACTTATTACCCCTTTACTCATGAACGCTTAGTGGTATTATATTGAAATTCTTAACAAATACTCAAGTCTATAATATCTTTAAGCTGTAACAAAATCAAACTTCTACGTCAACGCAATCAAAAGATACAGCAATTAAAGCCGCATATTTTGAAACTCGCAACTACTCGCAAGGGAATCAAAACCTAAAGGATACTTCCAGACGACCTGGAATCTTGAAATTTGGCATGAAGCAACGTTATAAAGTACACATATAGGAAAAATTCCGAAAATCTTAAATTTTTAGTTACATCACATAGTATATTTTTTTTAATAATCATAAACTTACTAGCTGACCCAGCAAACGTTGTACAGCGATTAAAAAAAAAAACAGATGTTGGCCGATTCTCAGACCTACCCGAACGAGATCTAGTAAGTAGTTTTTTTTAATACGTCATAAATCGTAAATCGTAACTTCTGCTTACGGAACCCTCAGTGCGCGAGTCCGACTCGCACTTGGCCGGTTTTTTGTATAGCGTTATCAAATACCATAACTAGTATGTGGTTTCAAGGATTGCATATATGTCGTAGACATACGGTATATTAGACAAAATATACATTTATACACTAAAACAAGTGATATCCATAACTTTAACACTAGAAACAAGCACAAACTACATGCACCCTCCCACCGTCTTCGAAGGGTTCAAGGGCCATTCGTGGGGCTCGGTATCCGTTTTTACAATAAGCTACCACTTTCTTATCTTGAGCTGCCTTTTCACTCGTTTAAAGCTAAAGTTAAATCTAACCTTTGTTCGAAGGCATACTATTCAATCAAGGATTATTTAGACGATAATAATAGTTGGTAGCAGTGTTGAACGCAAGACATTCTTCGTTTTAATGTTCCTTCTTATTTAAAAACGGTATAATTATATGTCCGTTGAGGGCAATTATTTGTTTCTTTTCTTTTTTTTTTCATGTATTTACATAATACTCTGAATGCAATGTCTTTTTTTATATTATTATATTTTATATATATTTTTTGTTTATTTTTTATTTGAGTGTATTGCAACATGTGATTCAACTGTTAGTGACTAGAGTACTTGTGTAGATATATTGTTAGATTTATCTCTGCACGTGTAGGCGGGCACGCCCTTGGTGTCTGGAGGCTTATTAAGTGTAGTTTAAATAGTTTTTTATGCATGAGTTGTTTGATTACGATGCCATGGAGGAGTGTGCTAGCTTACAAGTGTCGAATGAGTTTAGTTTTTTTAGGTTGTATGTGTTACCCATGTTTTATTAAT
This sequence comes from Ceramica pisi, assembly GCA_963859965.1. Classification (NCBI taxonomy): domain Eukaryota; kingdom Metazoa; phylum Arthropoda; class Insecta; order Lepidoptera; family Noctuidae; genus Ceramica; species Ceramica pisi. The sequence goes on along the minus strand of OY982537.1, from coordinate 12,905,975 downwards.
TTTTTTTGTAATAATACTTTGCATAATTTTGTATGCAAGTTCTTCTAACGCAACAGACAGATGTGTTGCTGGGGAGTTTGTTGGCCACTTCTTCTCCACAGCTAAAACACTAGGAAGTGGTGACGGGCGGGCGTTTTTGGGGGACTGTCTTCTTGTAAACGTTGACGTTCAAAAAGTGCTGGCACTCAGCCTAATTTGAATAAATGACTTTTGATTTGTATATATTCAAAAAATTCATTAAAAACTAGAAAAAAGATAAAAATGAGAGGTTTTCTATATTTTCAACTGAACCCTAATTAACTGTATTAATGAACATGAATAAGACTTTAAGATAGCTTCTACAGTACTTAAATACTAATGTACAGACAATGTTACTCTTTAGGCTGAGATACATTCTTAAATAACGACTCTGTTATGCAAATAGCTGCATTAAGGGGTACTAGAAGAGCAATAGCTGTATAAACTAAGGACGCCATTTTATCATAACCTATAAATTGCATTCCAATTTTACGAGATATATTTTTGTTTGTTTTTGAAATTTCAGTACAAATTTACAAAGGATTTTAACTGTATAGTGCACACAATTACGTTTACTATCAATAGAACAGTCCAGGTTATCTTAAAATTGTTTTCAGATTTGATCACATATTTGTTGTTACTGAAAAAAATTATGTATATTCCTTATTTCGAAGGAGCGTGAGTTTTGAGCTTAAAACTAGTATACATATTCACATAAAAATATCAGTCGCAAGCATAACAACAACGATAAACAGGAAAAAGTACTTACCACTTAGTTAATAAATATATTTTTCACATAAACTTCACATAATTATGGTCTCTGCCATGGCACATAGTGAATTTAGAAATGAAATGGAGAATGAATTCAACCACGAACACAATTATAATATATTTTTTCTTCTATTAAGATTTTTACGAGCCTGAGTCTGTATAAAAGAATAAAAAAGGAAATTAGAGAATGGAAGTTGTATAAAAGTATCTAAATAGTATCTTAGCCAGCCAAATAGTACAGCTATTATGCAGCTGTTATAAAGCTAAATCTACACTTAAAGCTGTATAATTTTGGGGCCCATTTCAGAGTTACAAGGGTTGTATAGCTTGCTATACAGTCTTTATACAGCAACGTTTAACAGCCTGTAGTAAACAAATTACCCAGAAATACAGCTTTTATACAGTTTAAAATGTTACTTGTGATACTGCAGCAAAATGTTTTTCTTTTTAATGGGAATTTTGAAATAAATACTAGCTATTTTTAATTAGTTGTCTATACGAGGTAAATGTTGCACCTGATTTTATATTTCTTCGGCTGCGAAGTTATTCAAGATTTTGCTGGAGTAACGTTTTTGGTTTTGCTGGATCTCTGAAACGGTTAAGCGGATTCTTATCATCTTTTGTAAACGACTTCTTAGGAAGTAGTTTAATTGGTTGTGCAATAAAAAAAAACAAATTTTTGCACCGTTTAAAGGTTATTCAATTAAATATAAAAACACTTCAATAGATCCTAACACTCTGAATAAGAGCTCTAAAGACTTGCTTTAAGCGTTATTTTGTAGCTTGTAACTGCCGTCAAATGTTTGTGAAATTAAATTAGTATCCTGCAAGTAATTAAAAAGTTATCATGATATTCAGTTCTCCATTTTCACGGTCACAATGCGCGCGTAGTTATTTGGCCACTGATAAACCTGTGTGTGGATATACAAACTGAATGTTATCTCAATTTTTAGTTGGTTCGTTCAGCTTTACACCTGTAAAATTCCAGCGTACTACATACAATAATTAACGAGATAATAAAATACAAGTCATTAGGAAGTGAAAGACCGTGGTAACCCGACCAAGTTTAGGTGGTTACAAAAAAGCGAACGCGTAGTACATTTTGCTATCTTCTGAAATGTTTAGTATAATACACCTTACAAGTTCGGTACAGACGCGTACACTGTTACAAACACATAACAATTTTATATCTTTACCTAAATATTATGAAAACATTATTATTATCTTTCGGCTACTTATTAAATAGGCCATATCGTTACCATAACACAAGCATTAGGTTGCTTAGCTTGGGACTATATATATATATGGCGTTGTGTGAAATGTCCAAGGATATTATTATTATTATTTATTTTTACTTTCTCGGGTCCCTGGAGATCCGGTCCTTTGGTAGGCGTACGAGGGGCCAAAACCAGCTCGCAGAGGCCCCGTTAGACATTTCAAATGTAATGGGGCACCAACCAATGATTATCCCTGTATGCACTGAAAGTATTCCCAAGGACAATCCCCGGTTGGAGCAGTACTATTGCAGAATAATTAAGGAAACAAAATGAAACGCTATGGGTTTGTGTGTTTTAGTGGACTGATAATCGTTTATTATAGAAGAACTATTGGCCCCTGCCTGACCACTAACAATATACACGGCTTTTAAATGGCAGGGGGTGACTTGCACACTCAATGAATGGGCCCCCGAAAACGGTCGCTAGCACAGAACACGCAGCACCAAGGAGGCAACATAGCCTGAGGTGCTAGAGGAGTGGAGAGGTATACCACGGCTATCAGGACAATTCCGGAAGAGCGGTCAAGATCCCTACCAGCACCTTACTGGATTATACATCCCTCTCCCGAGCACGTGTGCTCTAGCGAATCTCCACTCAGACCGGCCAATTAAGGCAAGAAAGAGGTGGGAGCTCTGTTCCTCGTCAGTTTTCACTCTGGCCAGCCAATAAAGGCAAGCCGGAGATGAGGAACAAGACTTCTGCCGGGAGATAAGGTTCGTAGGGTCGCTACTGCCCAACAGTTCGCCACAAAACTGCCTTGCGGATTGTATCTCTCTTTGTCTGGCCGCTCACCCTAGGTATGACCTAAGGTCTATCGGGACGCGCAAGCCCCACCACGACGTCAACGTAGAGATACTGCGGTAGGGATTAAATTATTATTATTATTACTTTGTGCAAATTAATTACCAAAATGTTTATTATGTATCGTTATTATCTTGGTTATGTTATTTTCACATTATTTATTTACGAGCCTGTTAGAATTAGAATTAGAAAAGCGTGCATGAAGTCACAATTTGGCGCCAAGATATTTGTTCTTAGTTGAATCGCATTACCAAGAAGATTTTAATTTCATTAGCATGCGAATTCTTGAGTCTTAGTATGTTAATTGCTATTGCTATGCTATTTGCTAATATAACGATAATTGATAATAAATAATTAAATTAATTTTGTTATTATACGAAAGAAAGATAATAAAGTAACAATTTGCTTAGTCCCATTCTTCGCATCACCCTGCTAAAAATTTTAACGAATTAAACGATCACACGTATTCATACAATATACGACCCTAATTACGAGCACATCAAAGTTAATAAGATATTAATTGCTTACCTTACATTCACTTCGCACTTAACAGAATTTCGCATCTACATTTAATTTGCTAAATGAGCATTCGCATACTAATAATTAATGCATCACTACAACCAATAATCTTCGTTAACACGTGTCACGGCCCTAAAAGGGACGCGGAAGGAGTGAGGCGAAGGGATACGTCAGTGTTTGCAATTCGTCTTGTAGAGTGCGTGTGCGCTTCCTTCTGCAGTTCCGGTTTTTTTTTTATTACCATTACATTTTTATTACCATCTATGAGTTTTAAACGATACAAATATATGGTAGGCATAAGTAGGTTGGTAAGCATAGTGTGAACAAAAAACATTCATTAAAAACTAAATCTGTGATTGTTTTAGATTTTAATTTATATTTTTAAAGTTAACATTTATATTTTTAAAGGAAAAGTGTAAACTGTGTTAAATCATTCATTTAAAAAATAATGGAAAATACCATAAAAGCACATTTGGCATTTGTGATTGTTTATAAGTTATAAATTATTAATATTTTAAAAGTTCAATTAAAATGATTATTTTAACCTGTAAATAATTTTTTTTTAAGAAACACATAGTTTTTTTTTAACACTTGTGTACACATCTGTACTAAACTTGTAACACTATCCTACATATTTTAGAAGATAGCAAAATGTACTACGCGTTCGCTTTTTTGTAACCACTTAAAATTGGTCGGGTTACCACGGTCTTTCACTTCCTAATGACTTTTATTTTATTATCTCGTTAATTATTGTATGTAGTACGCTGAAATTTTACAGGTGTAAAGCTGAACTAACCAACTAAAAATTTAGATAACATTCAGTTTGTATATCCACACACAGGTTTATCAGTGGCCAAATAACTACGCGCGCATTGAGACCGTGAAAATGGAGAACTGAATATCATCATAACTTTTTAATTACTTGCAGGATACTAATTTAATTTTACAAGCATTTGACGGCAGTTACAAGCTACAAAATAACGCTTAAAGCAAGTCTTTAGCTTTAGAGCTCTTATTCAGAGTGTTAGGATCTATTGAAGTGTTTTTATATTTAATTGAATAACCTTTAAACGGTGCAATATTTTGTTTTATTTAATTGCACAACAAATTAAAGTACTTCCTAAGAAGTCGTGTACAAAAGATGATAAGAATTCGCTTAACCGTTTCAGAGATCCAGCAAAACCAAAGACGTTACTCCAGCAAAATCTCGAATAACTTCGCAGCCGAAGAAATAACAAATATAAAATCAGGTGCAACATTTACCTCGTATAGACAACTAATTAAATAGCTAGTATTTAATTCAATATTCCCATGAAAAAGAAAAACATTTTGCTGCAGTAACGTTATCCCAGCAGAAAATGTTTTTGTGAAATAACTAAAAACCTATAAATGCAACAAATTTAAAAATGTGTGCAACAATTACAGAAGCTGGCCAACTAATTATCTATATGGTTTAAATGACTATTTTCGACATTATTTTGCTGCGGTAACGGACACCTTATTTTGATAAAGATTTATACTCTACTAGCTGACGTCCGCGGCTTCGCCCGCGGGCCCGCGTGGATGTCGGTTATCGCGACCAAAAGATATCATGAAATTTTGATCCCGTTCCCGCAATCCATGGGAACCTATTCCAGGGATTAATAGTAGCTTGTGTCTTATTCTAGTTTATAATCTATCCCTGTACCAAATTTCAGTCTGTCAGTTAGTTTGTCAGTTTATTAAAAGACCACGCGCGTGTTATCGTTCGGCTTATTAGTTTAACAGTACTTAGGTAAGCAAGACGGTGCGGGGGGAGGGTCAGCGATTGCATCAAGCGAAGTGAGGCGCTTGAATTTTATTCTCGCGTCCGTATTTTTTTTGCGATTACTTACTCCTAAGATATTCGTTTATATTATATGGTGTTTAAGAGTAAAATAATGAATTGTTGAAACGTTTGTCGGCGATGAATTGTTCATCGGAGGAAGGTGAACCTTCCGGTGGTACGCCGATCGAAAAAAAAAAAAAACGTTGTATCGCCAAAAAACAGAAAAGTGAATCGTTCTATCAGCGAAACGTGCTTCGGCAGAAGAATCCATCGCCGAACCACCCGAAGTGAATCGTTCAGTCGGGGAAACGTTCATCGGAGAATCGTGTGTCGGACAAACGTTTCACAATCAAAATAATGTTCACATAAATGTTTAAAAGCCTCTACGATAACGATTAATACCGTATTTGTAGAACCCGATCTTGCTATTTAGCCGCTCCGGGCAAAAATAATATTCACCGCCCTTTACACTACTAACCATATACTGATATACGTCATGAGCTTGCTATTCTAAAGAGTGGATGATATATATGAGATATTGTTTTAATTTTATAATATTCACATACGTTAGTCTACTACGCATTGGCGTTTGCCAGGGTCTAGGGGGGATTTGACCCTCAACCTGAGATGCGACACCCTATAGGAATAATCGTTGCGGTGTGCATGATCAAAATTGGAATTTTGAGTCACGTCATAGTCAGAAGGCCCAGGTACTCGAAGGTCGAAGCTACCCACAATCCCGGGCAATTACAGGTACTTTTATGACCGATGCAGGAAAGCTCAAGAATTCAAAGAGTGTCAAATGCAAAACCGCGAGGCGATCTCGGAAGTTAATATGTAGGTGGTACAGTATCTCATGGCGGTTTGGAGACAGCGACTGTCGCAACCCAGCGCTGGGCACGCCACAATTGCGGTGGCAAGTCCCCTCTTTGAAGAGTGACTAGAGCGGCGCCACGGCATCCTCACCTTCCACCTGATCAACACTGAGGATCGCCCGGAGGATATGGTGGAGGTGGATAGGTGGCGGCGACCTCTTGCGACCGGCCCTGATTCAATCAAAGTCCGGAGCGAGGAGGCATGGGAAGCGGTCACCTCCTTCTGCGAAGCAGTAATGCCAGCAAAGGAGGAAGCCGAACGCGTAAGAGACAGGGAAGCCCCAGCCGCCGTGACAGCAGATGACGCCCTCGGTGAAGGAAGTCGCCGGCTGATTTCTGGCCACCGTAGGCGCGGGCCTGCGGACGGCGAGCGTTGGGTGACTCGCTATCCAATCAGAACCAGGCCTGAGTCGACGGCGCGTTGTGTTCCACGCGCGCCTCAAAGCCAATGAATACAATAACTTGACAAATAATTTACTAAAACCTTCCTTCAGAACCACTCTATCCATTGGTGAAAACACTAAAAACAGCATGAAAACCGGTGCAGTAGTTTTTGAGTTAATCGTAAACAGACAGACAGACGCGGCGGAATAGGTACTTAGGTAGTGATGATAGTGATAAAGGGGAAAAACCCAAGAAGTGGTGGCTTGATGTTGTCCACGATGATATGCGTGCCAATGGACGGTGTTCTTGGTTATTTTTTTTGTTTTTTTGACAAAGTAATAGTGCAAGTTTTACATAAAAATAAAACTTGTATTATTTAGCAGAGACGATGCACAGCATCGGTGAGAGAGCGCTGTATACCTTGAGTCGATGCTGTGCATCGTCTCTGCTAAATAATACAAGTTTTATTTTTATGTAAAACTTGCACTATTATTCGGCATGTGACGATGCACAGCATCGGTGAGAGACGTTTTTAAAACTCCTGGTGACCACAACGACGCTATGTGAAAAAATGATAATATTTACTGAAAAATAAAAACCATATTTATATAATTATATAGCAACATCTATTTTTATTACAGATCAGAATATGGTACCTCTAGTTTTACAAAATTACAATTCTATTAAGGTACCTAGAAATATTTATTTGTAATACATCTATTATACACATCTTGTCGCGACGTGTAGTCGGCGAATTAAACAGGTAACTGAGTAAAATTAATATTATTAGGGCGAAACGTGTAACAAACTAGTCAGCTTGAAGCGATTTACTGGCAACACCAAACCCAAAGAGATCGTCACAGATAAAGAGTACTTTAGTTCATGGTTATGACACTCACTTAGTATCAATAGGTAATCTGTGGTTCTTTGCCGCCTTTTACGCCGGTAAAAGGAGCAAAGTAGACGAGTATGCCGACAGAATGGCGAGGTGTCTAGTTCAATGTGAGTGCAGTAGTGTAACTGGTGAATTCTGGTGAAGAAGCAATGTTTGGTGCTGATGGGAGCGTCCAGCTTGGTAGCGACTCATCTGAGAGAAATAAAGCTAAGTGGTAGCGCTTGAAAATAGTGCAGTGATTCCCCACCTAATTATTTAGATTCTAGGAATTTAACCCGATAGGTTTCTGTGATGCTCACTCTCGTTAACACAAATGATCTGCTGTTGTATGTATAATATTGATGAGTAAATACGGTAGACTTAGCTCCAAGGGAGTCGATTAGCATGCTCAAAGCTGCAACTCCAAGGGAGTCAAGGTCGTCTTGATGCCGCTTTCATACCTAGTAGACTTAACTCCAAGGGAGTCGATTAGCATGCTCGAAGCTGCTACTCCAAGGGAGGCAAGGTCGTCTTGATGCCGCTTTCATACCTAGTAGACTTAGCTCCAAGGGAGTCGATTAGCATGCTCGAAGCTGCAACTCTAAGGGAGTCAAGGTCGTCTTGCTGCCGCTTTCATACCTAGTAGACTTAGCTCCAAGGGAGTCGATTAGCATGCTCGAAGCTGCAACTCCAAGGGCGTCAAGGTCGTCTTGATGCCGCTTTCATACCTAGTAGACTTAGCTCCAAGGGAGTCGATTAGCATGCTCGAAGCTGCAACTCCAAGGGAGTCAAGGTCGTCTTGATGCCGCTTTCATACCTAGTAGACTTAGCTCCAAGGGAGTCGATTAGCATGCTCGAAGCTGCAGCTCCAAGGGGGTCAATATCTTAGCATCCGCTTTAATAACTAAGATACTATAGGAGAGCCTAGTAGTGCACGTAAATGAATTGGTCCTAGCAAGATATGTGCGTGTGGAACATCTCTGTGCTGGGACTCCAAATCCAAAACAGAGACACCAGAAACGATTATGTGTTATATATTTCAAGTTATATAGAATGGTGGGAATCAATTTAATTTTTAACCAACAGATGGTGAGCTGAATCTATGGTGCGAGCTAGTAAGAACTAACAGCCGATATATATATGCGAAGCAAACCTCCCTAACTATTGAAGATTCTTCTCGGAAAACCAAATCTCAAACAACACACAATAGACCCAGGTACATAATTATCTCCCTAACTACGGAGTTTAAACAACTCTTTACAAGTCGCGTCGCGTCTCCCCGCCGCCGACGCGTTTCGTGCTCTCGCTCTCTCTCTCTCTCTCTTTCTGCTCACTGCTGGGAGCGGGGCGTCGATCCTGACAAGATCGTCCGTCCCGACTCCCGGTTACTACGCGGAGCCCGAGACGCGCGCGTTACCTTGGGGGCGACGCGCCGCGACACATCTATTATAGCTTAGAAAAAAGTAAACAAGAATCAATCAGCTAAACAACGATAGAGACACCATCGATTTTATGTTATACTGGTTCAAAATTATTCGAGAGATTACTCGGACTTGGTGAAGTGACAACTTTACCTATAATCTGTTTACAATAATATTTGGCGAAAGTATTCGGACTGCGCCAATTACCACGAGAGAGGATATCTTCAATTGGAACATTTTCATACCAATTCAAGGAAGCTACGGCTGAACGCATACTTCCAGGTGATGCAGATATACCTGCATCTTTTAGTAGGCTTTTAATCCAATTACCGATCACAGTTCGTGATGCACTTTGTGTGGGGGCCCCGAATTGACACAAACAATGAATGGTTACATTCGGCTGTACGCCTCGGTCTTCCCAATTCCAAAACCTTCTTTAACCAATTAACGGGACATATGTTTTCGTTAGCGTGACGAGATAGTTTCCAGCCTGATTGCCCATACGTAGCAGTGTCAGTCTTTGACCCAAACACAGGGTACAGAATGATATAATCACCCTGATCAATATAGTGACTTGACGAGATACTGAGTAGAGTAAGGTCATGAACTCGTCTTCCTGACGCTAACAACAACAGACAAGCCAATCATCGTGACGCTTTGAATAAAGTGCTATTACTAGGAGAATTCGTCTGCATCCAGGCAATCAGTTCACCTGGATCCCAAATAGGAGGCTTCTCTGCTCTAGGAGACTGGAGGGAGATAGCTTTAAGAATATGTTGTACTAGGAAGTCTGAATTCAAATTTTCGTTACAAGCCGGTCGTCCAAAGGTCAGAACTACTGATTTATGCAACAATATGGTAGGATAAGCTAATCTCTCTTCAATGAAAAGGAATGCCAAAAATCTTGTCAAACTAATGGGTGAATTTCAACAAATGCCATTTTTTTTATCATATCGGTGAACTTTTTCATTTATATTTTTTTAGTGTATTTTTCAGGCTTTACGTAATCTTTAGGATATTTAAATATCCCCAAATTTAATATCATCAACGTATCATTTAAGACTCAGGAGAAAATTCAGTTTGAATTCTGGTTTCCACCGATATGACAAACCGGCACCGATAATTTTTTTTGTACACCGATATGATAAGTTTATCCACCGAAATGATGTACATATCCAGCGATATGATAATATATCCACCTTTGAACATCAAAAAGGAAATAGTTAGTAGGTACCTATATATTTTTACAAGGGTGACTTAGAACTGAAGACCTGAACTGAGGGTCTTATGTAAGTAGATCACATTCAAAGAGAACTGAGTTCTTAGAAATTCAATTAACATATATTTTTTAAATTTATATACCTATGTTAAACCTAAAGGTTTAACAATAAACATTTGTATACTTAACGAAATGATAAAACGACTCACCGAGATGATAAAATGATCTACCGATATGATAAAGCAATCCACCGATGTGACAAAACTGTGCGTTGACCATAAATCAAAACACCGATATTGGATATTAAGACACCGATTGATTTTTTCTTATCATTTCGGTGTAAATTTTCACATCGGTGGTAATAAAGACCACCGATTACAGCGATATGAGAACAGCGACGTGAGAAATTACACACATTTTAGAAAATTTGAAAAAATGCATAATATCTAGGATGAATTCAATTACAGTTAATGAAGCTAATTCACTTAATACCTCTGTTAGAACCAAACAACAATAATAAAACTACTCATTACACTGGAAAAATGCAACCACCGATAGTATAAAATAATTGTCCGGGAGTAACTGAAATGGCGTACTTACGTTGTTGGCAGGAATATGCAGCGATTTGACACACGTCTATCCTGACTGTGCACTAGCACACACAAACGAGGGAAATTAAATTGGGGTGCGGACGCTGTCAGACTCGTCAATTTAAAGTTAGGTTTAAATTACTTTTGTCCAGCGATATGAGAACATTTTGCAAGACAAGTACGTTTGTGCCTCTCAGTAATAATAATCGTTAATTATGTAATAAAATATGCAATTTTTTAATAACAAAACTAATATTCTATGAAATGGAATAAGTTATATACTGAATTTACTTATTTTTATTGGTGTATAAGCTTTATTGTTTGTAAAAAAAGTAGAGGGACAGCACCGATTTGAAAAAAATAGAGGTTTATTTATTTATTTCTACCTTCGTAATAGTCCTAAGCCAATTATATTTTTGCCAGAATCCAATAACTACCTATTGAATACTAAAAAAAATATTTCAGACCTGTATTCCTTTTTTCAAATACTAATTTCACCGAAGACAAAAAAATAAGTCATTTGGGAAATTCACCCTAATATTATTAGGACAATTGAAATCAAAATTTTTATCTTTACACCATTTGACCCACCGGGACCAGGCCGGTCTATAAGTTCTAAGTGTGGACTCCCTCCAGCTAGATCGGAGCAGGGACCTTTCGGCTTCCGACCAATTACTAGTTATCTCGCCCCACCCGCTATCTTCCAAACATAGAGCTCCATGTCTTGAATGCAAGGAGGTGGCAGGCCCGTGCTCCGATACACTAGAACTCGAGCCAGGTTGGGGATTCTCAAGGGTCTGCAGAGTGCACGACGTCGCAGATCCGGTAACCAATAAGCTCTCTTCCACATTGGAGCCACGATCAAGAAAATGCCTTGAGCTGAGTTCAGATGGTGAAGAACTCGAGGGATCAGACTGGGAGGCGGGAACACCCACGCTAGCTGAAAAAACCACTGACGACTGAAGGCGTTGCAATATTGAGCTAATGAGTCTGAACAATCTTTGGAAACATACTCCCTCACAACCCTGGTTTCCCTGGTGGCAAAGAGGTCTATCTGGGGAATTCCAAATTTGCGAAAAACATATCTCAGAGCTGGTCTTAGTAGCTGCCATTCTGCCTCCTGTTTCCCGCGAGATAGCCTGTCTGCCAAAACGTTGAATCTTCCTGGAATATATTCCGCAGTCATGTAAATTCGCTCTCTGTCTAGAAGACTCAAGAGATCGTAAGTCATGCGAAGTAAGGCCGCTGATCGTGTTCCGCCTTCCTTTCGGACGTAAGAAACGACGGTGCGATTGTCCGATTGCAGGCTCACATGGCGGCCGCGAAGGTGAGATCGGAAATGTTTGACTGCTGCTATTATAGCAAACATTTCCTTTCGATTGCAGTGCCAGCACCGCTGGTCTGGCTTCCACTTTCCTGAAATAGAAAGGTCGTCTAACTGTGCTCCCCACCCGTAATCTGCAGCATCCGTGGTCATGAAATGGTGAATCAACTCTGGATGTAAGCTGCTCCGAACTAAGGGCTTTTCTAAAGTTGTGACCCACCATTTCAGATCCTTTGTGACCATGTGTGGAGTTTCTACAGGTTTGCGAGGAGGGAGACGCTTCAAAGTCCGAGCGATTATTTGAAACTGGCGGCAGTGAAGACGACCTCTTGGAATGACAAAGTTGGCGAAGTTGAGAGTGCCTAAAATAATCTGAGCTTCCTTCAACGAAATGTTTCCCCTGCGAATAACTCTCTTCGAGAGCGATAGAATTGCCTGGGTCTTTTTTGGAGGTAAACACTTGAAATTTTCTTTGGTGTTCCAAATGAAACCGAGATATTCCATTTCTTGAGAGGGTTCGGGGACAGACTTCTTGTAATTTACCGTCTACCCTAACGTCTCTAAAATATTTAACGCCAAAACTACCTGAGACTGCAGAAGACTTTTCGATTGGCAGGCTATCAGATAATCGTCTAAGTACACTATGACTCGCATACTTTGGGAGCGTAAAACTTGGGCCACCCAGTTGGTCAACGCTGAGAAATTTTTTGGTGCACACGATAGGCCGAACGGCAGGCAGGTCATCTGTAGAATTGTTTTGACCATAAATTAGTCTGAGGAACCGACGGTGGTTTCTCAAGATGCTTACATGGAAATATGCAGAGGAGAGGTCCAGCTTCACCATCCAGTCTTCCTTCTGTAAAAAATGAGGTACCTGAAAGTGGGAGACCAGTTTGAATGGTTTCGGAACTATGTGCTGGTTCAGGCGCTTCAGGTTGAATATGGGCCGCTTGGACCCGTCGCTCTTTTTTGTAAGAAACATTGTTGAGAAAAAACTCGGACCGGCATTGCGATGATCCACAACTTCTAGAACGCCTTGATCCAGTAATTGTTTCACCTGAATTGACATCTCCAGCGATTGTGCGGTGTTGAATCGGCGCATCGTTCGTACTGATGGATGGATCAGTGGAGGTTTGGAGGTAAATGGCAGACGCATTCCCGTGATCATTCCGAGAAGGGCCTCCGGAGCCCCCAACGTCTGCCACTGTCTCCGATACGCTCGGAGACAGCCTCCGTAGAAGTGGTGTGGATGCGAGTCATTTGTCATACTTCTTCTTGCTTGGCTGAAGGTCTTTATTTTGGAAGTTTTGGTTCTTGTTATCTTGTTTGGCAGAGTTCTTGCGTTTTCTGGAATTCCAATCGTTTTGACGAAAGGGCACATTATTATGTGGGAGCTCGCGAAAGTTCGGTCTATTTGGTCTGCTCGCCACCTTAGAGGTGGTCTTATTATTTTGAACTTTTTCGGTGCCAAAGCAAGGACGTATCCATTTGTCCATGCCAGCTGTATTCTGAAAATAAGCGCGCAGTTGAATTTCATCAAATAGGCAATTAGAACTCGGAGGGATCTTACGCAGACCGTCACGAAGGTTCTTATTCGGGATTTCGCTTAGGATACGCTCGCCGCAGAAAATCGCCGGGATTTTCTATATATTCAGCTCGTTTTCCGCAAACTAGCTGCATGATTTCCTCACTAATTTTATGAAACTTTGATGAGGGCAGAAATGAATCCGAAATTTTTTCGAAAATTCTAGAAGCTGTAAGTGGAGCATCGGAAGAAGCCGTCCAATCAATGAAACTCTGTAAGCTTTGATTGAGTAACTCGCGTTGTGAAATTAAGGCATTACACAGGGCTGCTATCAATCTCTCAGAATTCGCCGCGTCATCCTTACCCTTAACAAACTGTCGAAGTTCATCGTTAATATCAAGCTCGACAAAGCCAGGTGCAGCGTTATGAATCTTCAAGGCGTCCGAGCGCACATCCTTCCAGGAACTTTTGTAACGCTTCGAGACGCTGCACGTGGTCTGGATTAGAGTGAGGCACCTTAGGGTCCTTTAGAGATGTATTGACAATGCTTAAATTTAAATGCGGAACTCCGCTGGATGTATTATTGGTAGCCGCTGGCGGGCGAATCAAATAAAAATCAAAAGATAAGGCGGAGCTAGGTCCAGGAACTGGCTCGGGCACTTGAGCCGCTGTATGATTATTCGAATTCGAGCCGGAAGCGGATCTATCAACGTTTTGCATTCAAAGATTCGTTAGTACAGCCACTTGGTTCACAAGGTTTGAAATGTCTGATGACTCACCGCATCTCCGGCGCTTTACCTCGGAACCTGAAGAATCTGATTGCGAAGAGCTCGAATCACTTCTTGGTAACCGGCGTTTACGGCTTGATGAAGACATAGTCGTCGCCTACCTGCACTTCTTGATCCGATTCACAATTGCACTATTTATTTGATTATCACTCATGTTGTAAAACAGCACTTTAAAACAAAATAAGATCTAAAAAAAAAAGTAGCAGTGAACTATTATTTAGATGTTGCTTGCTCGAGAAGTAACGACGCTATGAGGTAAAAGTCCGCCATTAGCGAACACATCACCTGGGACCACGTGACTACCGGAACCACGTGACAACGGAGCTGTGATTGGCCGGCAACTAACGGGAACTATACAGCGCCCTCTCACCGATGCTGTGCATCGTCACATGCCGAATAATTTATACTTTGTAGCGTTTTGTTTTTGGAAGCTATAGTAATTTTTTTTTTTTTTTAAGGTTTTTAAATGTTCGTGGTGCGCCGTCTTCCTTTTTTATTGGTCTGAGTTCGGAACACACACTTTTTGTGTACAGTTGCCAGCACATCAAGCTACCCGAAACTGTCAAATTTTCCCAGTCAACCTTGAACCTAAAGCTGTGGGGATAAAGTTGAAAATCTATTGAAAAAATTTGACAGATTAACATAGCTTGATGTGCTGGCGTCTGTACCAACCAGATAATTGTGTTCTCTTATCTTTCGTTGGTAGTGGTAAAGGTATAACACGTGCTTTTGTCAGTGCTACGAATATTTTCGATTTTAGTGAACTTTTCTGGTGTGAAACTCGATCGAAAGTGTTCCTTGTGTTTGTGTTCTTGGTGTAAGGTTTGTTTTTCGTTGTAAGTGTCCTTTTTAACAATAATTATTCGAGATGAACTCAAAAAAGCCCCCTGATCCTGACCCCCCGGATGAATTATTTGATCTCTCCCCCGGACTAACAATTACCCTCCCTCATGACATCGTAATAACCCCACAGGACCCGATTATGGATACGGATACCCCTAGTCGCAAGAGGGCTGCTAGGTCGCCCCCAGTTTCTTCCAATGTCAAACCCAAGATTGCGAAAAATGTATTAAGCAGGCTTTCTTACACAGCTAGAGACAATGCACTATATACTTATTGTGAATGTTTCGCTCAAAGACGAACAAACCTCAGGCACTGTGCTACAACCTATCAAGTTTGGTATGTTTTTGACGATAAATAACGTGAATAACGTACGTCTCGATGGGATCAAACGTATAGGTAGAAAACGTGTGTCAGTTGAGTTCAAGTCGCACCAGGGTGCAAACAGTTTTCTCAACAACAAAATTTTATCCCAACACAATTACATGGCTGCCATTCCACAATACAATACCACAAGAATGGGTATTGTAAGGGATATACCAGTTGAGTGGTCAGAGGAGGAAATAATTAAAAATATTGAAGTTCCAGAGGGATGTGGCTCGGTTATCAAAGCCAGAAGGATGAACCGGAAGGTGTCCTCTTCTGGTGTGACTGAGTGGAAGCCCACACAGACTGTTGTATTAACTTTTGACGGACAAATACTACCTAAGCGTGTGTACAGCTTCTATTCGGCTCTCCCAGTTGAGCGTTACACTTACCCAACGGTTCAGTGTTATCATTGTTGTCGCTATGGACATACCCGCACACTTTGCAGATCGAAACCTAGGTGTTTTAAGTGTGGTGAAGATCATCCAGGTGATGGATGTGAAGTCACCCGTGAATTGAGTTTCTGTGTTTCGTGTAGTGGCAACCATTTCGGAAATGACAGTGCTTGTCCTGAATTGGGCCGACAGAAGAGCATCAAAGCTCTGATGGCGGATAAATCGATCTCGTATGCGGAGGCAAGTCGGGTCTTCCCACCTGTTTCCAGATCATATGCTGAAGTCTCATAGTCTTTCCCACGGAACAAAGTAACTGCAAATAAATCGCAATCCCAGTCCTCAAGTCCCATCCCAGTAACCCAAAATTCATACCGTAAAACGGTATTTTTGAAACCCAAACCCCATATCTCCCTTTCACCCGGTTATGATAGACAAGCTCACCTGAACCTCACCCAAAATTACTCCTTTTCCCCATCACAAAACGGCTGTGCCCTTCCAATGGAAGCTCCAGAGCCAATGCTTCACAGACAGAATACCTCAACAAATATTTTAAGAGTCCTATTATACATATTTTTTACGGAAATTCATGATTTTTGACGCTGTAGTTTTCAGCAGCAGTAAGATATTTTAATTATTTGATCCTGAATAACGATAGTGCCAGTCTCTTTCTTGTAAGTTAGAGTTACACATTTTCATTTTTTTTTTCGTGTAATTTACTATAAATATTTTACGAACGCAGTTTGCAAGAAAACATGTCTGCGATGGAACTTTGACGGTCAAATTCACATTGTTACTATCAATTCTTTTAAAAGCTGAAATTACTAATAAAAAGTTGAATGTTTTACTTGTTTATTGGAGTTCTAGAACTTCTTTAAAGTCCTTGAGTTTTCACGGAAAAAAACGTAAAGAAAGCTTAATTTAAGCCAGAAATGTCTTGATTCAGCGTCCATTATATTCCAAATAAAAACAATTTTATCAAATAAATTAATATAATATAAAATTTCAATCTACAATGAATACGTTTCATTAGTTTTCGTTTGTCAATATAATAAAACAAAATTACTATAAATAAAATTAAAGTACTATATATTCTGCGTCAATTTAGCGCGCGCGCTCCTCAGTCTCGCGCGAGCGCCCAAATAAACTATAATTCTATTCAGACTAGTAAGTATCAAAATTTTTTCGCGGACTATAGATGTACCCCCAGCGCAGACCAACGTAACTTCGTCTATTGCAAACGAGCATTTACGATTCGTAATAGGACTCTTAAATTTAATTACTGACATGCTAATGTATGCTTTTGCAAACCCATCCCAAGCTATACCTGACCACGTTGCATCAAAATTGACCACTATCCTAAACTATATTCACAACATTCCATCCCCTGACATTTCTCCAGTGGAACGTGAGGAGTATTACTCCCAGAAAGCCTGATCTTTCTTTTTTAATAAATAAGTTTGTAGTGTCTAGTGTGTTGGGATTAATTAAACACACGCACTAACCTTTATAAAAAGTTTATTAAACAGGTAATATCTATGTATATTATATGTAACAAGATCACTGCGCGAGTACATAATATTCGGCGATGCGCGCGCGATCAATGTTGGATGCGGACTAGCGAGGGCGAGCGAGGGGCGCGGCTCGAGAGCGCGGGGTGGAGGCGGCGACAGCGCGCAGTGTGCCGTGCAGTTCTCCGAACTATATTTTGTAGGTACTTTGGCAAGGCGGGCGCCGGGGCTCCGCTAGCGGCTGGACTGTAGGTATAGCTAAGGGTGTGTACAAAAGTGCGGAAGCATAAGGCTGTGTACAGGTGTAAAGTATTTATGTTTTGGTTAATATTCTTATGCGTGTATTTATGTGGTAAGTATGTGGTATGTATAGGTATGTGAGATTTATTGTAGGTATATGGATTATTTGAATATATGTATTATGTACCTATGTAAATGTTAGGTATGTACCTTAGCTATATCCTACATCACTCCCCCGCTGAGACCGGTTCACGGTCGATAGTGAGACAGGTGTCGTGGGAATCTCACAGTTCTCCCGCTTCTGGTGGTGGTTTCTGGTTGTGATTGAACTGGCGATGGTGCAGATGGTCTTTGTGGTAAAGATGCTATTTTATGTGACAAAACATCATCGTTGCTAGCCATGTAAGCTGGTTTAAGCCTATCAATGGTTACTATAACCTGTTTTCCTTGGACGTCGATTTTAAAGGTTTTTGGTCCTCTTTCAATGACTTTGTGTGGGCCAGAGTACGGTGATTCTAATGACTTTTTTAACACGCTCAGCGCCGGTGTATCGTTAATGATACACCATAGGGTGTTTTGTCACAGGCCAGTGTATCCTTAATGATACAGTGTATCGCTCAACTAAAAGTGCAATGCTCCAACATACAGCAATTAAACGCTGAGCTAAGCAGGTCGGTTATTTCTTTGAACAAGGATTATGAGGAAGTATTGGCTAAAGTATCTCTGCTAGAAAAAGAGCAACATGAAAACAAGGAATGCATCAATAAACTTGAAAAACAGGTTCAGGAATTCCAACTGAAGTGTCGCCCTTCAGCAATTGAGATAAGGAACGTACCTGCGATGCCAAATGAGAAGACAGATGACCTTCTGCGGATTGCTATGCGTTTGGGGCAGGTAGCTCAGATGGAAATATCTCCCTCCAGCATTCGCGATATTTACCGACTGCCTGGAAAACCTGGTCAAACGAGATCCATATTTATTGAATTTTCTACTGTTTATTATAAAAATAATTTATTAACAGCTGTACGTAACTACAACAGAGGACGATGTGTCGAGGATAAATTAAATACGGTTAGCCTGGGCATTGCTGGAGAACGAAAACCAATTTATGTTGAAGAACACCTTACACCAACATTAAAAAGGCTGTTTTACCTTGCACGTGACTTCGCCAAACGAAACACATATACGTTCTGCTGGATTTCAAACGGAAAAATCCTTTTACGTAAAAACCCTGATACTAAAGAATCACACATAATAAAAAACGAACAGGGTTTATTAGATTTAGAGTTGAAAAAGTGAATATTTTCCCATCACCCATTCTGCTACTGTATATCCTTTATCTTAATATATTTTTAAAATCATATTGTAAACTGTATAATGATAAGACAGAATCATGTTTATTTCAGATTCAGCTTAACTTTAACCAATTACATTTTGCATCGGTAATAAATATACCTGTAAATAGTTATAGTGAGATCTTCATTGTGGCTGACATTTCCTTATTGATGCGACTTCAACGTCAACCGATAAAACTAATCAGTTTTTTAATTGTTATAATTCGTTGTTATTGCACTACATCGGTCACGTTGAATTGTTACGTTAGTAAATTGTTAAAAAATGACGGATGACATTAGTAAAGCTGCCAATGCGATTGATAAGTTTGAGATTGCTAGCTCCCGTATTAGTACACCGGACCAATGTCTGGGCTTATTGCGAATCCTAACACTCATCTTAAAATCATACATTAACATCAGAAGTATAAACAAAAATTTTGACCAATTTATATCCATGCTGACCGTGACCAAACTTCAGTTCGACTTAATCATTCTTTCCGAGTGCTGGTTAAAAGGATCTGGCCCACCACCTTATCTCGATAATTACACATCTCACGCTACAACAAATAATTTGACACAAAACGATGGAGTTGTTATGTACTTTAGGAATGAATTGAGATGTACCATATCTGAACCATCGTTCTCAGATGCAAACTGCCTAATTTGTCGTTTAAAGAATACCGCTATAATCGGGCTTTACCGATCACCATCTTGTTCAGACCTTACCAAATTTTATCACAGTCTGGAAACAATAATGTCTAGTCTGAAATCTTTCAAAACTATAGCTATAATAGGAGATCTCAATGTCGATATAAAACAAAACAATAATATCGATCGAAACTCGAGTGACTATTTATTATTAACAGCTTCGATAGGCCTATTACCGGCACACGTGTATCCTACAAGACTCGGAAACTGCCTTGATCATGTTTTATTAAAATCCACCAGCCCGGCAGAAGTTATCATATTAGACACCCACATAACGGATCATCTTCCTGTCATTTTATGCATAAAGGATACCAAGAAACAGACCCTGGATACCAATAGAGTCATAACGCGCCTAGACTACTCCTCTATTAAAACAGACATTGACCAGTGTGATTTTAGTTTGGTTTTGAATGAAAAAGACGCGAATATTGCCACTGATAATCTGATCTCGGTTATAAGTAACGTAGTAAAAAAGCACACAACTCAAAAAAAAATTAGTAGGCGAACCAGAATTCTGAAACCATGGATCACTGAAGGATTACTTCGTTGTATATGGAACCGCGATAGGATGCACCTCAAACTTAGGAAAAATGCTGATAACACAACCCTACAAACGACATATAAAAGGTACCGAAACTTCTGTGATGCACTGCTTAGGAAGTTAAAAAACGAGTACGAAAAAGGTCAGTTTGCTAAAGCTCAAAAATGTCCGAAAGCAATATGGGATGTTGTAAACCGAATCTCAGGTAGGAAATGTCAGTCACAGCCAGCAAGGGAACTATTAAAGTTATCGGCTAATGCCAAATTGTCGGCAAACTGTGTCAACAAATACTTTGTCAACATTGGGAAGGACCTGGCTGCGAAGCTGGTGCCACCAGATAATTCACCAGTACCTCGCCACACCAAGGAGAATGTATCACAGCACAACTCTCTCGGGATACTGCCAGTAAGCCATGAACAAGTGGCAGCGATCATTGGCTCACTACGGAATAATTGTGCAACTGGCTGGGATAATATTCCAGCCTTGGTAATTAAGCTCTCACAGGAAGTACTGGTACCACCGATTACGCACATTTGCAACGTCTCTATTGCCACTGGCGTATTTCCAAACAGCCTGAAAAAAGCTATAGTGACGCCTGTGTATAAAGGTGGGGACAAAGAGCGACTCACAAACTATAGGCCTGTTTCTGTGCTGAGTACATTATCGAAGATACTTGAAAAAGTACTTAATGGCTGCTTGACCAAGTATCTCACTAAATTTAACATCATCTCAGAAAACCAGTATGGATTTAGGTCCGGTGTGTCGACTGAGGATGCTGTAACCAATCTCAGTGCCACAGTAGCTAGTAAGCTTGACAAAAGCTACAAGTGCTACGGTATATTTTTGGATATATCAAAAGCTTTTGATACGGTTTCTGTCCCAATCCTTATATCAAAACTGGAGAGCATCGGAGTTCGTGGTCTTTGATTAAATATATTTAAAGATTACCTGACCAATCGTACCCAGGCAGTCAAAATTGATACAGTGATGAGTGAGGACGAAGAAATCAAATATGGAGTCCCGCAAGGGAGTATTCTTGGACCCACAATGTTCATAGTATACATCAATGACTTGTGCAAGATGAAACTAAAAAACAGTAATATTTTTACTTATGCGGATGACACAGCACTCTTAGTGTATGGGAAAAACTGGGTGGAGGCTAAGACACAGGCCGAGAGTAATCTGAGGGAGGTCATGGTATGGTTATCTTCTAATTTGCTAACGTTGAATGTAGATAAATCGAAATATATTCGTTTTTATCTCCCTAACACCTCAATGCCATCAGAGGAAACCATAACACTCACTGCCCACAGTTGTGCCAGATCAACAATAACCTGTCGCTGTTCCTCGTTATCAAATGTTGCTAGTATCAGGTATCTTGGTGTTTTAGTCGATGAACGATTGGACTGGCGTCCACAGGTGGAGACCCTCACCGGACGTGTCAGAAAAATACTGTACGTGTTTAAGAATCTTCGTCACTCTGCCGACCGTGCGCTATTGAATACAGTATATCTTGCATTGTGTCAATCCATATTGGGGTATTGTGTTCCTGCTTGGGGAGGGACTTACAAAACATTACTTTTGAAATTAGAGAGGGCACAAAGGGCGATTCTCAAGGTCATGTATGGTAAGCCGCGCTATTATTCTACCACAGAACTGTACAGGGAGTGCAAGGTGTTGACAGTGCGACAGCTGTTTATTCTCCGCACGATGCTCCGGCGACATTCACTACTACCTCTAACTAATGAAGGTTTAAAAAAACGAAGTGGTGCACTTGTTTGTCCCTCTGTGCAATGTAGAACAGCTTTCGCACAGCGACAATACAGCGCATTAAGTTCCAGGCTTTACAATCAAATTAACAGAAAGATCTCACTATACAGACTTAACAAGCACAATTTTAAAAATAAATTGACCAACTGGTTGAAGCTGTTGAGTTATGATGAGTCTGAGAAGCTTATCGAAGTGGTAAAATGAAAACTTTACTTATTTTTGTTTTAATTTTCATGTAAGTTCTTTACTTGAAACATACACTTTTTATATAATGAATAGTTGCTAATTGTGTACAATTTGTAAGTGTCATATTTAATACAAAATAATACGGTAATATGTATAAGACGCCTACAACGGTCGACCGCCGACTACCCAAGATACGAGCATGTCTCAGTTTGGGAGTCGTTGTCATGAAATATAATGCTTCTGTATACTAACAAAAATTGATGAAATTGATGAAATGTTTGTTTGTTTCTGATACACCACACTGACCCGTCTTTGAAGGCCGGTGTATCCCTCAGTATACACTGTTTCATACATTTTAGTAGGGCGTTCGAAAGCTTTGGCCCTGGAGAATATGCCTGTGTTATTGGGGTGTAAATATCTTAAAAAATTAAGAAAATGTGGGATTCAAAAAAAAAAAAAACACAAAATTATTGATTTGTTTTTATAATTGAGAAAACTGAAAAATCTTGTTGTAAACATTAATTTCTAATGACTATTATTAGTAATAGTATATGTAAATTTAGTTCACATCACAAATCACAAGTAATCATCACAAGTAAAGCTTATGCTTCCGCCAGTAATCCCGAATCGCTGGCAGCTTTACTAACCCCATCCATCCTATGAGTCCCAAGAATGTCCAAATCTCAGCGGAGTCTACCGGCTTCCAATATCAAATCTTCAGTAATGTTGGTTTTTGAACCAGAAGTTCACGTTTGGTGAATCAGCTCGCTGTGGCATTCTCGACCTCAATTCAGCCAACGGGATTACTTCATCGCTGCTGATATCTCCTGTATCACTATCACTATTGTCACTTGGATCATTACTGGGATTATAATTTCGATCATTTACTGAATTGTCTGATGAATAATCCATTTTGCTAATGTCTCAAAAACACTGAGAAAAAAATAAATAAAGAAACACAGCGAAAACATTTCTTTCTGTATTTTTTCGCGACGTATTTCTTCACTGCTATCGGAAAAGAGGTAAATAATCACTATTGCAAAGGAAAACTAAAAGAAAACAGTAAAAACAAGGTGTATACTAAATGATACACCTGGCCCATGGAATGCGAATCTTTCAATTCTACGTTCCCAGGCCAGTGTATCATAAATCATACACCTCAAAAAAAGGGGGTAAATTAAAAGAAAAAAAAAAGAAAAAAAATATTTTTGTAGTAAGTGAAACCAGTAGAATAAGATTCTGCAATAAAAAAAAACGCAATTCCAGCACCCTTTTCCAAAAATTGCCTTGGCGCTGAGCGTGTTAAGGGTCCTTTTCGCAGGAAAACGTGAGTGGCTGTCTTGAGGTCTTTAGGAACGTAAAATATTTTCTCGCCATGGCTTGAAGTTGATGCAGGTGATAGCTTCGAAATACATTGTTTTAGCCGTGCTGCAAAGTCTGCTTCATCTATGCTGTGATGAGTTACTGGTTTTAAAAACTCACCAGGTAACCGTAGTGGCTCGCCGTACACCAATTCAGCTGAAGAAGATTGTAGGTCGTCCTTCCAGGCACTCCTCATACCCAGGAGAACAAGAGGAAGTGTCTCCGACCATTGTGCGTTGTTGTGGCACATTATGGCGGCCTTCAGCTGTCTGTGCATCCTCTCCACTAAACCGTTGCACTGCGGGTGGTAAGATGTTGTGGGACAATGGTAGGCACCTATGATAGACGAGATGCACTGGAACAGCTGAGAGTCGAATTGTTTCCCCCGATCTGTGGTGATTTTTTCTGGACATCCAAAACGAGCGACCCAGCCAGAAATGAAGGTACTAGCGCAGGTCTCTGCTGTGATGTCTGCTAGTGGATAGGCTTCTGGCCATCGAGTGAACCTATCCACTGCTGTAAGACAGTACCTGAAACCAGAAGAGGGTGGCATAGGGCCTATTATGTCAAGGTGGACATGGGAAAATCGGTTAGAAGGAACAGGAAATGAGGAAAGAGGAGAGTGGGTATGACGGGTAACTTTGTTTCGTTGGCAATCTGTGCATTGTTGAGCCCATGTTCTGCAGTCACGACGAATCTTAGGCCATACAAATCTTTCTGAAATCAGTTTTGCTGTTGCGTTGGGGCCTGGATGACTGAGATTATGCAGGTTGTTGAAAATTTGTTTACGGAAAGTTGGTGTGATGAACGGCCTAGGGCGAGAAGTAGACTGGTCGCAGTATATGTAGGCATCCATAGTTTTTACTTTTTCCAACTTTAACGCTGTGTTGTTTTTTAGTAAGTTCTGTAATTCTTGATCGTGTTCCTGTTCGTTCTGCAGTTGTTTGTAGTTGATGGTAGTGTCGACGCTCTCCAATCATGAAAATGCGTCGGCAACTACGTTGTCATTTCCAGTTATATGGTTGATATCTGTTGTGAATTGGGATATGTAGTCGAGATAGCGATGTTGACGAGGTGAGCAATTGTCTCGGCTTGTTGTGAAGGCGAATGTGATGGGTTTATGGTCGGTGAACACTTTAAATGTCCTCGCTTCGAGCATATATCTAAAATACTTTATCCCTTCATGTATCGCGAGCAATTCACGGTCGTAAGTGCTGTAGTTGGTCTGAGAGGGAGATAATTTGCGAGAAAAGAATCCCAGTGGTTGCCAGCTGTCCTGTCTTCGTTGTTGTATGACAGCTCCGATGGCCACATCTGATGCGTCTGTGAAAAGTGCTACCTCAGCCTCTGGATCAGGATGCGCGATGAGCGTAGCTTCCAACAAGTTATTCTTGCATGCGTCAAATGCTTTTTGTATGTCAGCTGTTATGATAATAGGTGTTGTCCCTTTAATTTTTGGGCCGCTCAAAGCTTGATTGAGGGGGGCCTGAATTTGCGCGGCGCCTGGGAGAAATTTACGATAACAATTTATCATCCCCAGAAATCTTCTCAACTCCTTAGCATTTTTAGGAAGGGGGTATTCCTGGATAGCCTGAACATTTTCTGGGAGAGGTCGTATGCCAGCTGCAGATACGTGATAACCCAAGAAGGTAACTTCACTGACACCTAAGACACATTTGTTGGTATTAATGACTACGCCATATTTTTTTAATTGGTCGAATATTTTTTTCAGGTGTCCAATGTGTTCTGTTTCCCCTTTTGAAAATACGAGGATATCGTCAAGAAATCCAAACGTAAAATCTAAACCTTGAAGGATTTCGTCTAAAAATCTCTGGAAGGTCTGTGCAGCATTTCTCAAACCAAAGGTCATGGCGGTAAATTCAAAAAGTCCGAAGGGTGTTGTAATGGCAGTTTTTTTAATGTCCTCTTCATAGACTGGTAATTGATTGAAGGCTTTGACAAGGTCAATTTTTGAAAATATGGTGGATCCTGATAGTTGGTACGCGAAGTCGTGGATGTGCCTCACTGGGTATCGATCTGGTATTGTCCGTGCATTTAGTTGTCTATAATCGCCACATGGCCTCCAGCCGTCATATTTTGGGCACGAGATGTAGTGGAGACGACCATGGACTTTCAGAGCGACGAGCTGTTCCATTTTGGAGCATTTGTTCGAATTCCTTTTTTGCGATTTTCAGACGGTCAGGTGCCAAACGACGCGGTCGTGATGATACCGGCGGGCCAGGTGTAGTTCTAATGTGGTGCTTAGTGTTGTGAATTGGTTGGTTTTGTGATCCAGCTGGTCTCGTAATTTCGGGATAACGTCGAAGCAAGTCGAGGTAAGGTGAATGACCTGTAAAGGTTTTCAACGAAAGCAGTTCATGCGTTATTTCGTGGGTTGAAGGCGCGCCGACGGTCAGGTTCGTAATGGAGTCAATCAACTTTTGTTGTCGGCAGTCGACTAGTAAGCTGTAATAACTTAAAAAATCGACGCCGATGATAGGTCTCGACACGTCTGCGATAATGAATTTCCAAATAAATTCACGGCGTAATCCGAGGTTGAGAGTAAGTTGGTAAGTGCCGTAGGTAGGTATCGATGTGCCATTTGCAGCGACAAGCTCATAATTACATTTTTTATTGTAATGCAGCTGATTTTTAAAATATGATCTTGGATAGGCACATACTTACGTCGGAACCAGTATCTACTAAAAACTGTACGCCGGTACGTTTGTCGGAGATAAATAGGCGGCCTTTACAGGTTGAGCAGTCGTCAGCCACCATTACTGACTGCTTCTGAAGTTTTCCGGTTTGAAGTCACAGGGCTGATCACATTTAGTGTCCTTTTCACCAAATTTAAAATGGTACCAACAAGTTGGATGTACCTTCTTTCTTGAATGTGATCGGTTTAGGCGCGAAGATGAGCGGTCATTGCGACTTTTTGATCGGCTTAGGCGGGAAAGGTTGTTAACCTTTTGTGTTAACAGCTCCACTTGTTTCGTAAGCTCGGCCATTTGTTTGTTCATGGTAAGTAAATCACTTACCCCTTGTGTTGCTGATGTGGCCGCAACTTCATGACCTCTCGGTACGACATCGTGAATCCTGTCAGCAAGATCTGCTAAAACTTCGAGAGGCGAGGATGCTTGTGACGCAATTATAGATTGTATGTTACTAGGCAAACGGCTGGACCATATAGTTCTTAAAAACTCGTCGGGTACCTTAGGACCAGCAAGGTGCTGCAGGTGTCGCAGGAATTGCGACGGTTTCCGGTCGCCCAATTCCTCGTGGGTCAGGAGTTGGTGCACCTTCTTTTCATCAGATTCAGAAAGCCGCTTTATCAGCTCCGTCTTCAATTTGCCGTATTTGTCGGCCGTTGGTGGATTTACTATGATGTCTTCCACCTCCGCTGCGTATCTTGAATCGAGATGGCTTACGACGTAGTAAAATTTGGTAGTGTCCGCCGTAATACTGGAAATCGCGAACTGGCCTTATATCTGTGCAAACCATAGCGCGGGCTTCTCGGGCCAAAATGGCGGAACGCGCACGCCTACACGAAAAACTTAGCTAACTTGCCCTCTTCCCTTAATTTTGACTGTAAAATCCTTCAGTATGCTGACGATATTGCACTAATGGTATGTGGCAGTTCCATTCAGGATGCCGCTCTTTCGATGAATGTCTCTCTGGCCTCATTAAACCAATGGCTGCTTGACAATGGTTTGTCCTTAAGCGCTCCAAAGAGTAAAGCTGTCATTTTTACACGTGTAGGTATTGGAGCCGGAGTGTAGGTAGTGGTGGTTGATTAGCTGTGGGCGCAGCCCTTAGCAACAGTCTCAAATAAAACCACAGTATACACAAACACACAGGAGTTTATTTACACTTATACCTAACAATTATTATATACAAAACAAGAAGAACAGTTACACAGAAGGATATCACGATTAAGGTACAAACACGAAATCACTCGCGTGTATCGCGCGGCGCGCCCGAAGAGCGGAGGTGCGTGGATTCGGTAGCGCGACGTTTGGCAGACTGAAGAGGCCCCGCGGCCGAGCGCGCGCGGCGCGGCGCGGGTGTGCGCGGGGAGTGAGCGGGCGGCGGCCGGGGCCGCGGCTCCCGCACGTGCGCAGGCTTTAGTTTAAGTTGAACTGAAGTTTTTAAGTTTAGGTTTTAGTTTAAGTTGACTAAGAAGTAACGAACTGAAGATGGACGCCACATCACTCCCTTCCAGAGACCGACCTAGGACGGGCGATAATAATCCAGATAACTAGGGAATCTGACTCTTCTTCCAGAACGTGTCGTTCGCTGTTCCTGTGTGGCGTTAGGAACAGGTAAATCTTGGTGTTCTCTTTCGTCGTTGTCTTTGCTTTGACTTTTAGTTGCGGGTTGCTGTTGGCTGTTCTTCAAGGGTTTGGCGTCGTCATTGGTGAGTGCGTAGGCTGGTTTTAACCTATCAATGGTTACCGTTTTCTCTTTGCCATTTATCAGAATCTTAAAGACCTTGTCTCCTCTTTCAAGCACTTTGTGTGGCCCTGAGTAAGCTGCTTGTAGAGCTCCTCGTACGGTGTCGTCTCTCAGGTACACGTGAGTAACTTCGTTTAGGTCTCTGAAGAAGAAGATTTTCTTGTCACCATGTCGTGAGGCAGGTTGCGGTCTTATATTGGACATTAGTTGCTGTAGTCTCCCAGAAAAGTCTGTTGTATCTGTCGTTGTGCTGGTGTTACTGCCGAAGAATTCACCAGGTAGTCTCAGCGTCGTTCCGTAGAGCATTTCGGCTGCGGATGCATTTAAGTCCTCTTTGGTGGCTGCTCTCATTCCCAGCATGACGAAGGGGAGACTTTCTGTCCATTTTGGGTTATCATGGCAAATTATGGCTGTCTTAAGCTGTCTGTGTAGGCGCTCGATCATGCCGTTACAGGCTGGGTGGTATGCCGTTGTCTTCTTGTGCTTAAATCCGGTTAGTTTTGCTAGGTAGGCAAATAGGGCAGATTCGAACTGCGCCCCTCTGTCTATAACTATCTCGCTTGGGCATCCGAATCGTGCGATCCAACCAGAGATTAGTGCCTTGGCCACCGTTTCCGCAGACATGTCGGGGATGGGGATCGCCTCAGGCCATCGCGTGAACCTATCGATTGCGGTAAGGCAGTATCTGTTTCCTTCCGATACGGGTAGTGGGCCTATCAAGTCTATGTGGACGACCTCGAGCCTGCAGCGTGGTATCTTGAATGTTCCAAGTGGTGCTGATCCATGGCGTGTTACTTTGGCGCGCTGGCATGCGTGGCAGGTTTGCGTCCATTCCTTGCAGTCTCGATTGATATTTGGCCAAACGAATCGCTGTGCGACTAATTTGGTGGTCGCTTTGGCTCCGGGGTGGCTGTATGAATGTAGGTTTCTCATTATCTTCGCTCTCAGATCTTTCGGGACGTATGGGCGTGGTTCTTGCGTGGTGGTATCGCAGTACATTTTAACATTGGTTCCGGGGACGGGTACCAGAGTCAGACGTAGGGATGTCTGTGCGTCTAGTAAGCCCTTGATTTCTGGGTCATTCTGTTGTGCTTTGGCAAGTAGTACCAGGTCAACGGGTGTCTCGAGAGCCTCTATTCGGGATAACGTGTCTGCCACCACATTGTCTTTTCCGGCGATATGTTGGATGTCCGTTGTAAACTGCGAGATGAAGTCCAGGTGTCGGAACTGTCTCGGGGAGCACTTGTCTTTTCGCTGGGTGAATGCGACGCATATGGGCTTATGGTCAGTAAACACAGTAAAGTCAGTCGCCTCGACCATATGTCGGAAGTAGCGTATCGCTTCGTAAATTGCTAGGAGTTCACGGTCATATGGAGAGTATTTCCTTTGTGCCGAGCTCAGTTTCTTGGAAAAGAAAGCCAGCGGTTGCCAGGTGTTGTTGACGTGCTGCTGGAGTACAGCTCCTACCGCTGTATCAGATGCGTCGGTGATCAATCCAAGTTTGGCTGTGGCGATAGGGTGTGTCAGCATTGTTGCGTCGCTCAGGCTTTTCTTGCAGGCTTCGAAGGCGTCTAGGGCTTCCCCAGCTATGGTTACAGGGTGGGAGCCTTTCACTGAGCCTGTCAGCAGATCGTTTAGCGGCGCTTGGGTCTTTGCGGCGTTTGGGAGAAATCTTCGATAAAAGTTTATCATCCCCAGGAATCTTCGAAGTTCTTTCACTGTCTTCGGGAGGGGAAAGTCTATTAAGGCCTGTACCTTGTCTTCAAGGGGTGTTGTTCCATCTGCTGATATACGGTACCCGAGGAAAGTCACTTCTGGTTGGCCTAGAACGCATTTGGCGGTGTTGATCAGGATTCCGTATTCTGCCATCTTTGCGAATATTCTGTCCAGGTGTTCCAGGTGCTCCTGCTCTGTCTTCGAGAAAACCAGTAGGTCATCAAGGTACGGGTACACGAAGCTGGTCATATCGCGGGTCATCTCGTCCATGAACCTCTGGAAGGTCTGGCCAGCATTCCTTAGGCCAAACGTCATATACGGGAACTCATATAATCCGAAAGGGGTGGTAATGGCCGTCTTCTCCACGTCTTCTGGAAAGACCATGATCTGATTGTAGGCCTTAACCAGGTCCAAGGTTGAGAAGATGGTGCTGCCTGCCAGGTTATGTGCGAAGTCTTGAGTGTCTGATTGGGTATCTGTCCGGGATAGTTCTTGAATTCAACATTCGGTAGTCGCCGCATGGTCGCCATCCGTTATCTTTTTTAGGTGCGAGATGGAGGGGAGACGACCACGGACTTTCTGAAGGCCTAGCAGTTCCACTTTTGAGCATGGATTCGAATTCTTGCTGGGCGATTTTCAATTTGTTCGGCGCGAGACGACGCGGCGTTGCGTGAACTGGGGGTCCGGGAGTGGTGCGGATATGGTGCACGGTATTATGTTTGGATACCTGATGGGTACCTGTTGGGCGGGTTATTTCAGGGTATTTGTCTAACACTTTATAAAATTTAGAATCGCCGGTTAAAATTTTAATTGAAAAAATATTTTCTGCTAACGGTACCGGTGAAGCTACGGTGTTTAGTGTGGTAGTGTTATCAATTAGGCGCTGGTTACGGACGTCGACGGCTAGGTTATAGAAAGCTAGAAAGTCGACACCAATGATAGCTTTTGTGACGTCAGCCACCACGAAACGCCATGAGAAGTCACGCCGAAGTCCCAGGTCCAGGTTGAGATGGGTATATCCGTACGTGTTTATCGGTGTTCCGTTTGCTGCCGATAGCTGATAGTTGGTTTTCGGTCTTCGTTCGTTGAGGGCAGTGCGGGGAAAGACGCATAGGTCGCTTCCGGTATCGACCAAAAATTGTATCTTTGTTCTCTTATCCGTAACAAACAGGCGACCGGATGAGTTCTGACAGTTGCTGGCCGCCATTAGCGACTGTCCGGCGCGTTTCCCGCCAATTTGTAGTCACACGGCCTTTCTCACTTGTTTGCGGCGTCCCCGAACTTGTAGTGATACCAACAAACCGGGAACTTATTGTAGTTGGTGTCTGTTCGGTTGCCTCGTGATGATGTAGATGTCGATCGTGGGCGGCTGTCTCGGCGGTCACTACGGCTGCTGGATCGGGATCGGTTGACCTGGGTGCTCAGCTCCTGCACTTGTCTCGTGAGCGCTGCTACTTGGCATACCAGATCCGAGATGATGCTGCCGGGTATGGCTGGTGACATCGCGGCGACGACGTGGGGTCGCTGCGGCGCTATGTCGTGGATCTTATCTGCGAGTTCGGCGGCGGCTTCCAGGGATAGGTTTGATTGTGAGGCTACTATGGTTTGGATATTAGGTACTAGGTAGCCGATTCATCCAGATAGTCTTAAGGAAGTCTGCTGGTACTTCCGGGCCGGCGAGGCTCTGAAGGTGCCTTGCAAATTGTGAGGGTTTGCGATCTCCGAGCTCTTCGTGATCGAGCAGCTGTTTGACTTTCCGTTCCCTGGATGCACTTAGGCGTTTGATCAGCTCTAGCTTTAGCTTTTCGTACTTGCCGGTTGCGGGTGGTGAGATGATAATATCCTCAACCTCTTTGGCGTACTGGGGCTCTAGCTGCGATATCACGTGGTAGTATTTAGTTGAATCTGTAGTAATATTAGATATGGAGAACTGACCTTCTATCTGGGCAAACCATATCGCCGGCTTCTCGGGCCAGAACGGTAGAAACTTCGGGCTGACGCGGTAGACCTCGGCGCCGTGAGTAGGTACATCGGCTTTGTGTGAAGCCGACGGAGTCTGCTGCTACTCATCCATGATGTTGCGTGTCGATATGAGGGGTCACCAGTGTAGGTATTGGAGCCGGAGTGTAGGTAGTGGTGGTTGATTAGCTGTGGGCGCAGCCCTTAGCAACAGTCTCAAATAAAACCACAGTATACACAAACACACAGGAGTTTATTTACACTTATACCTAACAATTCCGCCCCTAAGACGACCCACTGACCCAATTATTATATACAAAACAAGAAGAACAGTTACACAGAAGGATATCACGATTAAGGTACAAACACGAAATCACTCGCGTGTATCGCGCGGCGCGCCCGAAGAGCGGAGGTGCGTGGATTCGGTAGCGCGACGTTTGGCAGACTGAAGACTTGAAGAGGCCCCGCGGCCGAGCGCGCGCGGCGCCGCGCGGGCGCTGTGGGTGAGATGTGCGGGTGTGCGCGGGGAGTGAGCGGGCGGCGGCCGGGGCCGCGGCTCCCGCACGTGCGCAGGCTTTAGTTTAAGTTGAACTGAAGTTTTTAAGTTTAGGTTTTAGTTTAAGTTGACTGAGAAGTAACGAACTGAAGATGGACGCCACACACGCAAGCGTTCTGTGCCTCCAATAGATATTACATCAATGGTCAAAGCATTCCGGTCGAAGATAAGGCTAGGTTTCTGGGAGTAACATTAGACTCAAGATTGTCTGGGGTCGACCACATCAACAACACGGTCAAAAAATGTGAACGTTCTGTGTCGATCCTTAAGGCTTTGGCTGGGGTATGGTGGGGAGCTCACCCCTACACCCTTAAACTGTTCTATAATGCGCTGAACAGAAGCGCTATGGATTACTGCAGCTACCTTCTTGAGCCCTGTAACAAAGAAGCGCTTAAACAATTAAACAGTATCCAGTCTAAATGCCTAAGAATTGTAGTTGGGGCTATGAAATCATCTCCCATAAATGCGCTGCAAGTGGAATGTGCAGATCCACCCCTACACCTTAGGAGACAGTACTTGGCAGATCGCTTCCTAACTAAGGTATTTTCCCTCTCATCCCATCCCTTGCTCCCAATTTTAGAACTAATTGACCTCTCTTTTAATAATTCTTCCTATTGGAACCATAAAGTGGTTCCCCTATTGTTAAATAGGTACAGAGAGCTTAAACAACTCTCTGCGCCTATTTGCCAATACCCTACTCTTCCGGTCTTCTCCGCCGCATACGAGGCGATTCATTTCGAACCAAAAGTCGTTTTGGGATTAGGTTTATCTAGGAATTCTCAAGACGCAAGACATGACTTTGAGTCAGCTGTCAAGCGTTATTGGGAAGGATGTAATTTCTTTTTCAAGGATGCTTCAAAATTCTCTGAAACCGAATGTACTGGTGTGGCAGTTTATTTTCAAAATTCCAAAATAGCTTTACTTTTTCAATGCCCACCAGAAGCATCAGTCTTTACAGGAGAGTGTATTGGTATTTTAGAAGCCATACACTATATTAAATCTCATCAGATAACAAGGTCAGTAATTTTCTCAGATTCCCGTAGTAGCATTCAGGCCCTTAAATAAAATCAACTTCACAGTAAAATGAATAGTCAAATCATTATAGATATAAAGAACTTGTTATTTGATTGCTCCCAAACCGGCTTGGACATCGAGATAACCTGGATCCCCGGTCACTCGGGTATTGTTGGCAATGAGTGCGCTGATTCGTTAGCAAAGTATGCCACATCGAATCCGGTTGATCAAAAGCACTACGTAGCGCATAACTACGATTTGCGGAATGGTGCCAAACCCAAGCTATTTAACTCGTGGACTGAAACATGGAAGACGACTTCTAAAACCAAGGGCCTCTACTACGCTGCCATACAGCCTGAAATCCAGCGAAGGCCTTGGTTTTTTAAATATCCTAAATTGTCGAAGAGAACTGTTTCGTCCCTCTGTAGACTCCGACTCGGACATTGTTGTAGCCCTGTGTTCCTGAACAAAATCCATGTCCGGGATAATTCCCTGTGCGAGTGCGGCCTTGCGGATGGTACTTTAGACCATATTTTCTTCTGTTGCTCCCTAAATAATAAATCCTTTGACCTATATAATAAAATTTCCAAACTTAACATTCCCCTCCCAACCAAATTTCATACCCTCCTTTCCCACTTTTCCCCTAAACTAATCAACATTTTGGCCACATTCATAAACGAGAATTTCTTAAAATTTTAATTAGTGCGTAACGTGTGTGTAAACAGTCTGTATATAGTATAAACTAGTAGTGTTGTAGTGGCTTGTAAATTAGACTATATGTTTTACTAACCCATGTGTTCGTTTCAGCTACACTAACACCTACCACGAAGTAAACCGGAAAAAGTTTGACGGACTGCCTCTCTGTGCTACCGTCACCACGTCACACTGGCAGAATAGTCGGAACCGGCTCAGTTGCCATAAATATAAAAAAAAAAAAAAAATGTGTTCTGTGGTTTAAACAACACAGTTTGCACCACTGACGTATAAATTTGCACACAGTTTGTAATACAAACCAACATGCAACAATGTGATGACCATACGTAGTATCTCTATGTAGTCTGTGGTGATGACTTTGACACTGACATTGACAAACGTTATCTTCTACAACAATCAACGTCAATGATCGGTTGTCATCATTTGTGCACATCAATAATAAACAAAACAATGAAATAAAATTATCGATTTTATCAAATGGATTAAAATTTTGTTTTATAACAATTTCTAAATTAATTGAGTACTTAAATTCGGATTCACAATGGAAACCTTTCTAAATATGAATGACGTTTTAGTTTGCAATCACTATTTATTAATTGGGGGTGTGTTTCTTGTTTATTTGGTTTATCGAATTCTTCATTCTCTTTTTTCCGACAGCAATTATATGCGGACACGATATAAAGTCCGTGGTCATACTTGGAGAAGCATTCAGTGTAACAAATCTTTACCTTATAATATTTATGTAAGTAAATGGGTCTTACGAACTCCGTACACCAAGCACAGTGCGATGCGGCGTCTCGCAGTTTGCTCCAGAATGTCATAGTAAATAGAAGCCTTCATAAAAACATAAATTTCACTACCTACATAAAACTCAATCTTTTGCATTGCATCACTCTTGGTGTGTGGAGTTCCGAAATTATAAGCAGCTAGAGCATTGATAAAATATTGCTGATTTTCCTCTATTAAAGATTCAGGATCTCATAAGGTACCTTTAAGACTGACTTGTTTTTAACTAAATAAACTCTGCTCCTAAGATGACCCTCTGACCCTAAATTCCATTTCATTACAGTGCACAAATTGTGGTGAACTTATGTTACCAACAATGGGATTGTTTTGTGAATGCTGTGCTGTAAGTGCATGCAAAAAGTGCCACAGAGCTATAGACAAAAAGTTGAGATGTAAAGCTGTCACATGGCCAGGGGATAAGCCCTTCTATCATCATTGGGTTCATGGTATGTGTTATAGAAACTTGGTGTCTTATTTTTGGCTTGCTTTTGACTACTATCTCACCCAAACATGTGGAAGCTTTTATAATATTATTTATTACTGTTTCCAATTTAATGTTTTATAGTGGGAACAAGTCAATCTGAAAATGTGGATCAACCTGAAGAAGGGCTTAAAAGATACTTTTGTTCATGGTGTCAAAGAACAAAACTGTGCTCCCATTCAGTTGCTAGTGATGCTGAGGTAATTTTATCATCTATATCTATATATATAAAACAAGGACGGGTTTGTTACAACACTTATAACTCGAGATCAGCTGAACCAATTTTCATGCTTATTGATTCGTTGGATTTGTCTCCGACCCGAATAGCAGAATACATCTTAAAAACAATGAAAACTCGATATATGCAATGAATACTTAATTGACGGGAGCAAAGCCGCGGGGGACAGCTAGTATTATATAAAAGAAAGTCCTGTTAGTTACACTATTTATAACTGAAGAACGGTTGAATCGATTTAGCTGAAAATTGGTGGGGAGGTAGCTTAGAAACAAGAGACGGACATAGGAATTTTTAACCCGGAAATCCCACGGGACCAGGAACTATGCGGGTTAAACGGAAGCGAGCCCGGGGGGGGATAGCTAGTTTATTATATAAGTTAAAAACATTATTTACCGAAAAGAAGTCAATTAATTTAATTTCATGACTGGCTTAATTGAGGTATGATTGAATGAGGATAATGTTCAAGTTTTTTTTATTTTTTAGTATTGATAGGCATACTTTTGACTGCTATCTCACCTGATGTTAAGCGATGATGCGGTCTAAGGTGGAGCACGCTTGCCTAGAAGTAACCTATTCACTCTTGACTTAAAGACTCCCAGGTTGTAGCTATCAGGAAACATAGACTCAGGCAGGGAATCTACTCCTTAGTTGTACGCACAATGAATGTATTCCCAAAACGTTTTGTGCGTATAGGTGGGATGCCACCATGTACCGGTGGCGCATCGCCGTACGTCTTGTGGTCCGAAGGTGGAACGGGCTTGGCGGAATTAAATTATGCAATTCCGTTGCACACTCCCCAAAATGTAACCGATAGAAAACCGACAGGCCAGCAACTCGGCGCCGATGCTCAAGACTTTGGAGCTTCGATTGGACGAGCTTATCATTGCCGATGATCCTCTTGGCTCGTTTTTCAATTGACTCGAGGGCATCAAGCTGGTATCTGGCAGATCCGTCCCAAAGATGAAAGCAGTACTCCATACACGATCAAACTTGCGCTTGATACAGTTTAAGAAGCTGTTCCGGCGTGAAGTACAGTCTCACCTTTGCCAGGATCCCCAACATCTAGCACCCACTTGAGCCTTGGCCTCTCTCTATGAATGGGTCAAAATTGAGGGTAGATGTTAATGTTAGGTACAACAAGAAGCTCAAGTCTGTCGGTTATCGGCAGGGTTACACCGCGGAGAGATGGAATTGGCTCCTTTTAGCGGAAAAGAGACGTTTGGATCTTCGCAGCATTAAACTTGACCAGATTGGCATCGCCCCATTCGGAGACAGCCTGTAAGGACACGTTCAAGCTCTCAACCATAGCCTCCCGGAAAGACCGGGTCTGTGACCCACCAGCTCGTGCGTTGGACACGTATCTCTCAGCAACAGTGCTGTCGTCTGCATACCCAAATGTACCGGGTTTTAGCAGATCATTAATATGCAGCAGGAACAATGTTGCTGAGAGTACTGACCCCTGAGGAACCCCGGCATTAACATCCAGCAGTCCGGAACAGCCATCTATGACCACTCGGATAGACCGATTCCTCAGGAAATCTGCAATCCAATCTGTGTGATTGGATTGAGTCCGATCCGGCGGGCAGACCGAAGGAAGGAAGCTTACTAATAAGGCCATCGGCATCGTGCCAGACCCTGTCGAAGGCCTTCGAGGTGACTAGGGGGACCGCAAGTGCTTTCCCATGCTTCTCAATGGTCTCACTCCAGATGTGAATGGCATACGCTAGAAGATCCCCAGTTTACCGATTTCGGCGAATGCCGTATTGTGGTTCACTAAGGATATCGTTCGCTTCTAGGTATGTCAGGAGCTTACGATTCAGTACCCGTTCCATACTCTTACAGAGTATGGACGTTACCGAGATGGGTCTATAATTTGACGGGTCAGCTCGACTACCCTTCTTGGGCACGGGCTGCACGTTAGCTTGCTTCCAAGCCTTCGGTACTTTCCCAGTGTCAAACGAAAAGCGAAATAGGTGTGTCAGGATCGGAGACAACTCAGTTGTAAGTAATCAAGAAAAGTGTGTTGTTGATATAGCCCATGCAATTTAATAAAGCTTGATGTGGTTCACGAATAGTTTAAGGTCCCTAAAATTGGCCTACCTATAAAGATTCTCCTAAATATATATATTACTAGCTGATCTGTGCCCGCTTCGTTGGGTGGTATTTTTCTGGTTAAGTCACATTGCTTTCGGGGCTTTCTATTGGTAAAAGAATTTTCAAAATCATTTGTGTAGATCCAGAGTGTACCCCTACAACCTCACAAACTTTACCTCTCTTTAATCTATCTTCTATAATATAAAAATGAATCGCTAAATGTGTTGGTAAGCGCATAACTCAACAACGCCTGGACCAATTTGGCCAATCCTTTTTTTAGAATATTCCTTGAAGAACGAGGATGGTTCTTAAGGAGAGAAAAAATATAAAAATTGCCTAAAAAAGACTAAAAACAACACTTTTTTATACTCCCATACAAAAGATTCATAATAATACT
This sequence comes from Ceramica pisi, assembly GCA_963859965.1. Taxonomy (NCBI): domain Eukaryota; kingdom Metazoa; phylum Arthropoda; class Insecta; order Lepidoptera; family Noctuidae; genus Ceramica; species Ceramica pisi. Next base: position 12,868,122 of record OY982537.1, on the reverse strand, counting down.
TTAAAGTCAATTTGAACTTTAAAACCATTCCATAAAGTTTAAGTGTTAGTGGAGAGGTTTCGGGAAGGCTCAATTGAGTGACGTTTGTATCGTATAAATATTGACATTAGTCAAATACAAATTGTCTGTGAGTAAGAGTAAGAGAGTAGCGGGGTAGGTAGGTAGGTAGGTAGGTAGGTAGACAGGTAGCCAGTTGACGGGAGCGAAGCCGCGGGGTACAGCTAGTATTAGTATAGAAATATACAATAAAAGTAAGCAATAAGGTATTTGGCTGGATTTTTATGACATTACTCAAAACCTAAAGAAACAGATAGGACACAAAAAATAATAAATAGAAATGTAATAATTAACATCTATGCAGAGTCCTCACTAATTGCGTATGACTTCCCTCGAAAGTCACGCCATAGTGAGTTTGCACCATCATCCAGTACAAATGACATTGTGCTATTTTATTTAATAACATCTTTCAAATATTCTAGTAAATTTTTGATAAATAAAGTAAATAAAGAAAACATCATAGGTAGGTACCAAGGCCCAGGGCAGCCAGATGTGTGTTATTTTTGTTTATCTGTTTTCGATAGTTACCTGGATCGTTTAGAGCCAAAACGATGTTATGCATGTGTACTGTTTTTCTTAGGTAGGAAGGTTACCTAAGGAAAAGTGCGCACACTATAGTTTCGCCGCAATTGGAAGTTGTCTTTTTTTTAATATATAAATACATAATTAACACTAACAGTGAAAATAGAATCAAAATTACTCGAAAAACAAACGAGATATAGTTATGTATTTTAAACAAATATAAATCTGTCCTTCTCGCGATAACGCTGTATTTTAGAGCAGCTAAATGGGCGTCATGGACTTTGACGTCAAAGTCCATCTATCTTCTATCTATACTTATAATAAATCTGTAGAGAGGTCAATTCTGTACATGAAATATATTTCCAAAATAACTATCAGGGGGTGATTAGGGATCGATACTGATGCCAAAAATGCAATCAGTACAATTTTTGTCTGTCGGTCTGTCGGTCTGTCGGTCTGTCTGTCTGTCTGTCTGTCTGTATAACCGTTATAGAAACAAAAACTACTCGACGGATTTTAATGAAACTTGGTACAATTATTATTCATACTCCTGAGCAGGTTATAGTATACTTTTCATCACGCTACAATCAATAGGAGCAGAGCAGTGAAGGGAAATGTTGGGAAAACGGGAGAAGTTACTCCATTTTTTAAGCTTCCGTCGCGTGTGCAACCTTAATGGTGAAAGATACACAGATATCATGTATGACGGAAATGTTCACCTTAAAATTATATAAAAAAGATCCAACGACAGCATATGTCTATCTTTTATGATTGACGAACAATAGCACGTGTAACTCCCGATAGCTTAGCAGTTCGAAGCTTTCAGATTGTATTTGTCTACTCTTACGTTAATAAAACTCTCAGTCGTCCCTAATTAACATTAATAAAAGTTAACATTAGTAACTATTCCATAAAAAAAAAGAATCATAGAAATCGGTATAGAACCACCAAAGTTATACATGAAAAACGCTAATAATAAGCCATCGCGCGTGAATACTGAATCATGCTATAAGGATTATTTTTGTGGTCGCGAACGCACAGGCAGGCGGCTAGCTTGGCGCCTAGAGGCTAGCGAGTAGCTTCGGAAAACGGCTTACGACAGTTTGCAATATCCTTTAATAATTATAATGTCGAGGGGAAGATGGTTATAATTTCGCTTTACACCAAACGAGTAATATTATAAATGTGAAAGTTTGGTTGTTTGTTACTCAATCACGCCAGAACGGCTTAACGGATCTTAATGAAATTTAGAACAAAGATAGATTATAGTCTGGAATAGCACATAAGGTACTTTTCATCCTGGGAATATGTTCCCTAGGGATCACGCGGGCGAAGCCGCTGGCAGAAGCTAGTATTATAATAATTTCATGATTGTTTATTAAAGCTAGTAAGTTTTTTATTTTGCAAATTAAAAACCGGCCAAGTGCGAGTCGGACTCGCGCACTGAGGGTTCCGTAAGCAGAAGTTGCTATTTACGATTTATGTCGTACTAGCCGACCCACGCAACTTCGTCTGCGTCACATTTTCCATGAATGCTCGGCTACTTTTAGTCTTAGCGTGATGATATAGTATGTAGCCTATATCCTTCCTCGATACATGGGCTATCTAATACTGAAAGAATTTTTCAAATCGGACCAGTACTTTCTGAGATAACCTCCTACATACAAACTTACAAACAAAGGAGAAGGGGACTTCTGGGCCCAGCAGTTAACTAGTTGAAATGTATATTAAAAAAACCGTTATATTTTTCTAAACGCAATCACAAAATATGGTACCATGTTTCTATCTAGGAAGCGAGAAACTTAAATTAAATTCTGAAACTAAATATCAGAATATGTATGAAGGTCGAGTGACATGTTTTTTTTCGTGGAATCGATTCATAGCGAATCGAATTCTTTTAATTTTTCTTCCGGCCTAACACTTCTGCCTGACATCAGTCAATCACCGGCTGACAGATGTGAAATAATAAAAAAATGATCTTAGAAACCTCAATATAATTTTTATAGACCTATCCAAAGATACCCTACACGTATGGGTACGACGAAAAAAAAAATTTTGAGTTTCAGTTCTAAGTATGGGGAACCCTAAAATTTATTGTTTTTTTTTTTTTCAATTTTTGTGTGAAAATCTTTATGCAGAATACACCTACTTACCAAATTTCAACAGCATAGTTCTTATAGTTTTGGAGAAAACTGGCTGTGACATACGGACGGACGGACAGACAGACAGACAGACATGACGAATCTATAAGGGTTCCGTTTTTGCCATTTGGCTACGGAACCCTAAAAACCGGCCAAGTGCGAGACTGATGAAAAAAAAATTTTGAGTTTCAGTTCCAAGTTTCAACAGCATAGTTCTTATAGTTTCGGAGAAAAGTGGCTGTGACATACGGACGGACAGACAGACAGACAGACATGACGAATCTATAAGGGTTCCGTTTTTGCCATTTGGCTACGGAACCCTAAAAATCCCATGCATATTCCCTATTGGCTTAGTCTCATATCGCCATTTCGGTTTTTCTTACAAATGGCAGTGTACAATGATACCTAGGTACTGCTTTGTATGTTCTTTCTTTTTCGCTTCACTGAGGCGGGGGCTTTTCCATTTGTGGGCTCGTATGCTGCCGCCATCAGCGAGGCACTTGCGGTCACGATATACTTATTCGGATTTTTTACCGCTATAGTGTAACGCACAGGTCCTACAATAAATCGCTATGCTATAAAGTCTGTCGTGGACCCCCCACGACAAACTTTATAGCACCGATAATCGGGCCGTTTTTTTTTGGTATGTAAAAACTAGCGATTTATTGTAGGACCTGTGCCTTACACTATTGAATGAAATCACTAGGTACTACGTTCTATTTGTCTCCTACAAAAAATCGGTCGTCGATTTTATCTGACGTGGGCGGGCAGTCTTACTGTAGGCAGTCTTACGGCAGTCGTACAGGGAGATCTGCCCAGCAAAGTTAATAAGGACTAACAATGTTGTTATGATGATTTTGCAGAACTGTGACTTTCAAAAGTACAAGAATATAATAATTCCGCCTGCATGTGTACAGTTAGAAAAAGGACGTGTATCTAACATAAAGCACCCAGGTGATAATGACTGGGAACCATTTATAATTTTAGGTATGTTTAATGGATGAATCATTATAATGTATTCTTTTGAAGCTATTTCACTGCTAGATTTACCTACTAGGGTTTGATAAGTCAGTGACTTTTAAGATTTATCTCGCAATAACTTTAAATGCATTACCTACCTAGTGCTACCGCCAACTGCAATGTCAAATTTTAAGCAAGTTGCGTCATTTATTTTGTATTTGACTGCCATTGAAAGCACCTCTCGAATTTTAACAGAAAAATGGAAAAAATTGAATTTCGTATGCTGATTAAGCTTCATTTTTTGCGTAAGAAAACCATCACCAACACCACGCAAAGGCTAGATAAATACTATGGGGACGCTGCACCATCAATTTCAATGGTTAAGAAGTGGTTTACTGAGTTCTGTTGTGGTCGCATCAGCACAAGTGACGCCGAATGTTCAGTTCGCTCAAAAAAGGTCGTCACGCCAGAAATCGTCGAATAAAATCCAGGGAATGATATTGGACGATCGGAGAATGAAAATGCGTGAGATGGCTGAGCATCACAAATGGGCGGGTACATCACATCTTACATGAATATTTGGAAATGAAAAAGCTATCTGCGCGATGAGTGCCGCTATTGCCCACACTCGACAATAAGCGCAACCGTGTGACCACTTCAAAGGGTTTTTTGGCGGTGTTCAGCTGTGATCCGTACGGGTTTTGCACTGTTTCATAGCCCTTGATGAAACATGGAAACATTATAATACACCAGAGACCAAAGAACAATCAAAACAGTGGGTTTCTCGAGGTGAACGTAAACCAAAGAAGGCGGTGTCATTCTTATCAATTACCTTGAAAAGCGTAAAACGATCACTGTCGAATATATTCAGAGCTTTTGGACAGATTTGATACAAAACGATCGCATTTGGCGAAGTAAAAAGTGTTGCAAAAATGCTATCACCGAAATAAACACCTATTTTGAGAGCCTTGAAAAAACCTAAAAAAAATTGACAAAAGCTAAATGTATCCAGTTAAAAGAAGATTATGTTGAGGAATAAAACGTTTTTTTGACGAAGAAAAAATATACAAAAAGTCACTGCTTTATCACACCACCCTCGCAGACCTATGAAAACTGGCCTCTTCGACATAGTCTACTATAGCTATATTCTATAGTCTACCATATATATTATTATATACACTAGCTTTTTTCTTTTAGGATGGGAAGTTATAAAATATCCAAGTGTCAGTTAGTGACTAAAATCCATACTTACGTGTTTCTCCAAACAGTAACACCCTTTATGACCCTTTGCGTTCCATGGCCGCGCGACTCTATCGAACAAATTCCGCAACCCTCTCGCTAGCTAGCATGTAATTAAATAAAACAACCGATACTCTTCAAATAAATGTTGGTAGTCAATGGAACAGCCTAGATTGTATTACTAAATATAATTCTCCTTTTCATGTTTATTTGCTTAAATAAATGACAAAATGGCTCGAAAAGAAAATATTAGCAGTAGCAGCAGTTTAGTCTGCTGTCTGATTAGAAAGGACTGTGAACTAGCATAGACTCCCATCGCCATTTTGGATGTTTTGTCCATGTTGCGGCGCCGGCGCACAATGTAACCGATTTTGTTGTTGATAGTCATGCTAAAACTTTTAAAACCTACTGGCTGCTTGTTCAAATAAGTCTCCTTCTTAATTCTCTTCAGATTTAAGAAGGAGACTTATTAGTTGTTTGAACAGAGGGGTTTTCAAAATACTTCAGGAAACATACCCCAAACATTCGTTCCGTTTTTTCTTACAGTATTTAATTTTTTTTTACATCTAAATCCACTTGTCTATCAGCAAAGGCCATTAGCTTTTTCACCTGGTTACTGACAAAAAAGTTTTAAACCTTACTAGGCATGGTATTTTTTATGACTAGACACAGTTAAGTATAAATGCATGTTTATTTGAAATTCTAATAAAAATAATGATACTAGAAAATAGCAATTAATATGCCCATTTAATTGATTACTTTGAATGAGGTTTTACTTCCTACTCCTAACTTTGTCAGCAAATGGTGTACCTACCTACCTACTAAGAAATATAACAGAATAATTACATTTTTATAATTTTAATTATTTATACTGATATTTTTGCCCAATATTTCAGCAAATCCCAAGTCTGGTAGCAATAGGAGCGATGAACTACTTTCTTTGTTTAGAGGGCTCCTAAATCCTATTCAAGTAAGTATTTTTATTAACTAATCACAAAGCAACTTGAAATTATCTAATAATTCGTAAAAAGTATTCCATACTCCCGCACAAATTCATAATCATAATCATTTATTTGCAATAAGTATTGGTACAGTATGGGTCTTAAAGTTAGTAATTAAGTTCCGAATACATAGTCAGACATTTGACATGCAAAATTTAACAATGTAGATACATAACACTAGACCATAATATTCATAAATTTTTACCATGCATTCAATATTGGTTGTCACATTAATTCAGAATATTATTATTTATAAATTCATTTTAACTAAAGTAGAATCGTTTATCCAGCCATAGTTTTAGTTTTACAAATAATTTATTATTAGGTAGCTCCTTAAAGTTCGTTGGTATTTTGTTGTAAATAACTATATTCATGTTATAACAATTATTTTTTAAAGAAGGTTTTGGTGCCCTAGGCAAGACAAGTCTATCTGGATCTCTTACTCTTTGGGGGCAACGGTCTTGAGCCTTTTTAAAGAGGTTCCAGTGCTGTCGGACAAATTTAGCTCATTCTAAAATATACATACTGGGTAATGTTAGGATTCTAAATTTTAGAAACAATGGCTTACAAGATTCCCATGGTGGAAAGCCAACCATGGCTCGAATGCATTTTTTTTGTACCCTAAACGCTTTATTTGCGTCTAGTTCCAGTCTAAATATGAATCTGCAGGTGGTGGATATTAGCTCAACTTCCCCAGAGAGCGTGGTGCGGTGGTTGCCCCCGAGATGTCGCATCCTCGTCGCTGGCGGAGACGGAACCGTAGCGTGGGTCATGAACTCATTGTTAGCTTTCCCACACATAAAGGTAAATTTGAAAAATTATATATTTTTTGTTACTTTTGTTTTTTTTTTGCCTGGTGTGTTCTGTAAGAGGCAGCTTTATCAACAATATCGGCACCACAAAATAAATCTATATCTATCGTACACTAGCTGACCCACGCAACTTCGTCTGCGTCACATTTTCCATGAATGCTACGCTCCTATTTGTCGTAGCGTAATGATATATGGGCTATGTAACACTGAAAGAATTTTTCAAATCCGACCAGTTGTTCCTGAGATTAGCGCGTTCAAACAAACAATATAATAAAATCGTAGACTAATCGTTGCACAAAAATAACTGAGAAACGTTAGAAAAACACCATAGAATAAAAAATGCAATTTCTTTTTTCATTTTGGTCTGTTTTTGTGTGGTTTGTTTGTATCTCTGTGTTTGTATGTTTGTGGAAGCATCACGCAAAAACCTCTGCTCGTATTTGAAATCTAGGTACTTACTTAAAAATATTAAGTGGTATCCCAAGTAATATTTGGTGTTTATTTCATCAAAATCAATCCAATAAAAACTAAAGATATTGAATTTCTAGTTTAATAAAAAAGTTCATAGAATTTATTAATAACTAGCTGACCCACGCAACTTCGTCTGCGTCACATTTTCCATTAATGCTCGGCTCCTTTTAGTCTTCGTGATAATATGTAGCCTGTAGCATTCCTCGATAAATGGACTATCTAATACTGAAATAATTTTTCAAATCGGACCAGTAGTTCCTGAGATTACCCGCTACAAACATACAAACAAAATACATGTTACCTCTTTATAATATCAGTATAGATTACCGTGTTGCAGGAGGACGACGGCGACGCTTAATATATAATTGTCTCACGATCATAACGTCCCATTTTTCGTATAATTGAGTTGTGGAGAATCGGATGGGCTTGAACATCGCAACTTTCAATACAGCACGCTCGACTTCGATGGACTTCAGAGTTGTTTTTGATGTCCCTCCCCAAGACGATAGACAATATGTTAGTGCGATGTAGGGAGAAGGAGGGGTTAAGTAAACACCATAATGAGTACTTCTCCATGACTCAGCTCAAGACTGAAGACTGAAGTCTGAGCCCTGAGACTGAAGTCCTCCTTTATTGTTAAGAGTGATATATATACATAGTGCGTGCGTGATGTTATTATAATAAAACTATGAACATATCTTACTTAAACTATGTGCTATACGTGACGTGCTGATGCACGAGTACGTGACATCACACCACATCACCCCTCTTAAACAAAAAAAAAAAACTAACTTGCATTGTTTTTTTTTTCCATTTCACCCCATTATTAACTTACATTCTAGCTCTTACAGTATAACATTGTCCTATTTTTGTGTATTACATCTATCTTCTAAAATCTCATAAAATAAAAAAAATATCTATTAAAATTAATGATAACGATTACACAAAAAAAACAATAACGACACGATAACGATAAAAATAACAACAAACAAAACAACAACTCAAAATAACAATTTCTTTTATGCCTTTCTCATTACAAATAGTTACTACCTATGTCTTTCGACAACTCGTCTCGCGATGATGCCGATAAAGATTCATAGTTTACATAAATACCCGAGTTTTCCTGGCATATACATTCAATGCATTAATTTGCGCGACTTCGAAAATATTTTTATACAATTAGTGTTACGTAACATTTTCTCCCATTCATTTAAACATATTTCTACGTCACCGCCTTGCTTTTTAAAACTTCCACGATCCTAGGGTGATCAGTCCTAGAAACCACGGAGTCCGTTTCACAAACATTTGTTTCTCCCAACTGACTTACATGGTAAATTATCAAATATATAAAACTTATACACGAACGCACATTGTCTGTATTACAACTTTTAATATACATAACCTATAGCTCGTAAACTACCCCTTATACCATTAATCACTAACCCTTTCTTAACTATTTTACAGCACAAAACATTATTCCTCAAGAAACTGCTATTCATGGCCGATATCGACGCCCCCGTACCGACTTACCATTCTAAATCTACATTATTTATTACAAAATTTACCCAGTTAACACTATTGCAAGCTAAAATATGCTTAGACTCGAAAAAACTGAGTTTCACTAAATTGCTTGTCTTCGCTACTCCGTGACATTGACACTGCGCCTGAGTCAGCATCACCCCGCGCATGTTCTAAACACACTACGCGCTGCCGACCTTGCTGAGTTTGTTGTCCACAATGAGCATTATTGCTACGACCGCGCATTCCGACACTATGCCGTACGCTTTCATATTTGTACTGAACCTAAAAATGATACACTTAAATTTACCAGTATGGACTATTACCTCGCTACAATGCTTATCTCGATATGATGACACTTGTTCATCCCCAGTCATTTTCGGAAGTACGCTAACCGCCGTTTTTCAACGAAAATCTTTCCGACGCCATCTTCTGGCCGGTTTCGCTACCGTTTTCAAATTTAACAGTCTCTATATACAAGTTTTCTATCTTACTCTGAAAATTTGCTGGGCTTAGAAACTATACACTTAAATTTACTATAAACAATGAGGTCAACTCCACTTCCATTCGAAGCTAATGTCTCTAAATCGTCGACTCCACAACACTTAAGCTATAACAGCGCTCACTTACTCGCCCCATCGCTCCGTCGCTCCGTCTGATCCCGGTCAGGCCATCTGCACCGCTCGCTGCACCTCCCGCTGATTAATCTTCTCTTCGATCCAATTTCGATGGCACCTCCTGTACAGCCGGACTGCCACGCCAACGATGACTATCGCCAAACACACGGCGATGAACAACAGCACTGCGTTGATAGCTGACAGCTGTTCTTGAGTAGGTAACTGTCGCGGTATTTGATCCACCCGCTGCCGTCTGGGCGATGATAACCTCTTCCTTTGATGTCGTGCTTCCCATGGCCTGCGACTACAAGACCCAAGCTGACTTGAAGCTCACTGATGTTGCCGACTTGAAGCTCATCGTAGTGACTCCGCTTAGTTTTCGGTTGGGCAACTATAACGCCGTCCAGTCGACTGGCAGGGTCGCCATGCGATGTAGGGAGAAGGAGGGGTTAAGTAAACACCATAATGAGTACTTCTCCATGACTCAGCTCAAGACTGAAGACTGAAGTCTGAGCCCTGAGACTGAAGTCCTCCTTTATTGTTAAGAGTGATATATATACATAGTGCGTGCGTGATGTTATTATAATAAAACTATGAACATATCTTACTTAAACTATGTGCTATACGTGACGTGCTGATGCACGAGTACGTGACATCACACCACATTAGGAGCGATTGACAAAGAGCATAGAGCGACGCCTATTGCAAAATCATAGAGCGACGCCTTATTGCAAAGACATAGAGCGACGCCATCGAACTACGCCATTGAGCGACGCCATAGAACGACGCCATAGAGCGGCGCCAAGGATCGACGTCATAGAGCGACACCCTAGAGTGACGGCTAATTGCAAAATCATAGATCGACGCCATATAGCGACGCCATAGAGTGACGCCTTATTGCAACACCATAGAGCAATGCCGTATTGCGACGCGACACCAAGGATGGACGGCATAAAGCGACGCCTTGTAGCAAAATCTTAGAGCGGCGCGATACCGCGACGCCTTATTGCAAAGTCATAGAGCGACGCCTTTAAGCGACGCCTTATTGCAACTCCAAATGGCGACGCCATTAAATGACACCATTGAGCGGCGCCGAGGATCGACGTAATAGAACGACGCTTAATTGCAAAATCATAGATCGACGCCATTAAGCGACGCCTTATTGCAACACCAAAGGGCGACGCCACAGAAAGACGCCATTAAACGACGCCATTGAGGGGCATAACAGAGCGTCGCCATAGAACGACGCCATTGAGTGGCGCCATGGATCGACGGCATAGAGCGACGCCATAGAGCGACGCCTAATTGTAAAATCATAGATCGACGCCACTAAGCGACACCTTATTGCAACGCCAAAGGGCAACGCCTTAGAGCGACGCCATAGAACGACGCCATAGAGCGGCGTCATAGAGCTACTCCTTATCGCAACGCCAAGGATGGACGTCATAGTGCGACGCTTTTTTGCAAAATCATAGAGCAACGCCTTATTGCAAAGCCATAGAGCGACGCCATCGAACGACACCATTGAGCGACGACATAGAACGACGCCATAGAGCGGCGCCACGGATCGATATCATAGAGCGACGCCATAGAGCAACGCCCTAGAGCGACGCATAATTGCAAAATCATAGAGCAACGCCTTATAGCAACGCCATAGAGCAATGCCATAGAGCGATGCCAAAGAGCGACGCCCTAGAGCAACGCCAAGGATGGCCGTCATAGAGCGACGCCTTATAGCAAAATCTTAGAGCGACGCAATCGAACGATGCCATTGAGCGACGCCATAGAACGACGACATGGAGCGGCGCCAAGGATCGACGTCATAGAGTGACGGCTAATTTCAAAATCATAGATCGACGCCATTAAGCGGCACCTTATTGCAACACCAAAGGGCGACACCATAGGACGACGCCATTAAACGACGTCATTGAGCGGCATCATAGTGCGTCGCCATAGAACGACGCCATAGAGTGACGCCACGGATCGACGTCATAGAGCGACGCCATAGAGTGACGCCCTAGAGCGACGCCTAATTGCAAAATCATAGAGCAACGCCATATAGCGACGCCATAGAGAGGCGCCTAATTTCAACGCCATAGAGCAACACCATAGGGCGACGCCATAGAGCAACGCCATAAGGCGACGCCATAGAGTGACGTGCTAGAGCGACGCCAAGGACGGACGTCATAGAGCGACGCCTTATTGCAAAATATTAGGGCGACGCCATACCGCGACGCCTTATTGCAAAGCCATAAAGCGACGCCATCGAACGACGCCATAGAGCGACGCCATAGAATGACGCCATAGAGCGGCACCACGGATCGAGGTCATAGAGCGACGCCCTAGAGCGACGCCTAATTGCAAAATCATAGATCGACGCCATTCAGCGACGCCTTATTGCAACACCAAAGGGCGACGCCAAAGAACGACGCCATTAAACGACGCCATTGAGCGGCGTCATAGAGCGTCGCCATAGAACGACGCCAAAGAGTGGCGCCACGGATCGACGTCATAGAGCGACGCCATAAAGCGACGCCGTAGAGCGACGCCTATTTGCAAAATCATAGAGCAACGCCATATAGCGACGCCTTATTGCAACGCCATAGAGCAACGCCATTGGGCGACGCCATAGAGCGACGCCCTAGAGAAACGCCAAGAATGGACGTCATAGAGCGACTCCTCATAGCAAAATCTTAGAGCGACGCCATACCGCGACGCCTTATTGCAAAGCAATAGAGCGACGCCATCGAACGATGCCATTGAGTGGCGCAATAGAACGACGCTATGGCGCCACGGATCGACATCATAGAGCGACACCCTAGAGCAACGCCTAATTGCAACGCCAAAGGGCGACGCCGTAGAGCGACGCCATTGAGCGTCGCCATTGAGCGGCGTCATAGAGCGACGCCATAGAGCGACCAAACAAACAAACAAACTCTTCTGCTTTATAATATTATATTAGTATAGATTGCATATACAAAATTTACGTTCAGTTACGTATCCTGATCTCTCTCTCGAATTAAGAATATAATTATGAAGAGGGTACCTAATGCAGGGCACTGTATCATCTCTATCGGTTGAAATGCCGACCAGCCCAGGTACCTAATCTCCTGGTACAAACTAATCTTGAATCAAAATCAACAAAACCGACTATCGAACGAATGGAGGTGAATCAAGTGGATTCTTAATTTCGTCCAGCACACTCCAAAAAGAAACACATTTTCTCCAATTTTTACTGACAATATTGCTGATTGTAGAACACTGAATAAAATCATTAAATAATCATAATTATTATATTTCCCAGCTGACAGTCCTAACCCCCTTTTTAAGTAGGAAGGAATGATTTCGTTAATTATTAATTTAATACTGTGCTACTTACCTACCACCTGGTCTGACTGAGTAGCGGTATTTAATTTACAAAATTCATAATTTCTACGTAGTTTTTCAACACAATCTTCAATAGTTCAATAACTGCGTTAGTTTTAGGAAAATCGATCATGCTCCTTATTTTTTTTAATTTTTTTTATCAACAGTTTTTGTAACAGTCTTTTTTTTTTTTTAGTGATGGGAAATCATCAATGTCTCCTCCCGCTCTGGGTGTAGCGGGAGGGAGTGTCAGACTTCTACTGACTAAAACCCATCCATGTTCCTTCATTGCCCTTTGTGTTCCGGAGCCACGGTGTCTCTTGCGAATAATCCCGCGACTCCGGCAGGCGTCGGCCCTTTCGGGCCCTCTGTTATTGTAACAGCCTACGGAGCAATTTCGTAGGTTTTTACTTTAATGGTGTCCTTGCAAGTATTTATTTGTATACGCGATTGTGATCCTTATTTGTAACAGTCTACGGAACAATTTCGTATGCAAGTATTTTTACTTCCAACAGGGCTTTTGGATGAAATAGAAGTAGAAACTTGAATCGTCGTAAGAAGGTATTTATTTGAAAATGCGATTGTGCTCCTTATTCCTAGAAAATTACGGTTCAATTTCCTATCCATATAGAAAATACTTGAAAGTATCCCGCGCCCTAGTTTCTGAAGGTAGACGTACTGTAAGCCCTAGTACTCGATTTTGCAAGTACGACCCAAGTCTACTCTCTCCTCCCAATAATTCGAAAAAAAATCTAGTCAATCAAACCCATACTTCCATAGCTATACCATACAACGCATCTGAACTGACTTCAACGTATCTGAACTGACTTTAAACTCATAAGTTCGAACTTAGAAGCTTAGCGGAGAATCTTAACACCGCGATTCACAAAAACGCGTCATAAGTACAACGCCATCTATCGATCTACAACGTAACTGAACTGTCTTTATACTCATAAGTTCGAACTTAGAAGTTTACACGTTACGATAAATAATGATAGTATAAAAAAAAAAACACTTTTTTATTGCTACATTTTAAGTTTAATTAAAAAATAACTCAAAAATACATTGTTTCGGGGGTCTTTTCACACATTTCTTATTACAAATTTTCTCAATAGATGGCATTGCAAGTATCTCAAGTCTCAATGAAAACAACCTACGAGTATTTTAGCGCTCGATGAAGTTTCTTCGTAAACTTCAAAATTCGATATCTTTTGATTTTGTGGGTCGATTTTGATGAAATAAACACTAAATGTAACTCCGGTTATCACTTTATATTTTGAAGTACCTAAAATTTGAATCCAATCAGTGGTTTATGCGTGATGCTCCTCCAAACGCCCAGACAAACAGACGCACAGACAAACAGAAAAGAATTTCAAAAACTGCTTTTTTGTGTTCTATGTAATTTTTCTGACATTTCTATGTATTTTTTATGCGAAAATATTCAATGTACAGACACGGCAACTCTACGATTTTATTATACAGGGTGTCCAGTAAATAGCACGACATACTGCAGGGGGTAATAGCTAGGGTCACTACCTATCAATACAACACAATATATGTTCAGCAAAATCTTACGGATTTACAGTTTTACAAAATTTTCCGAAATACCGAAAAATCTCTACCTTGAAACAGATTTTTAAGCATCTCGTAATGAAAAAATCCTTTTCTAGTACTTTTTTTACATCAAATTATTCATGAATAGTTACTTTACTCGTTGATAAGTCTTTTTTCTATCAATGACAAGAATGTTTTCAAGAAATACTATTTTTTGTTTAAATTTGCACAGAACTATTTTCTTATCACTTAAGTTTAACCTACAGAGGTGAAAAAAAAATGTATGTGGCTGTTTTGTACAACAAACTTAAAAAATAGCTTGTTTAATGGTGATTTTGGAAAGATACAATACTAGTACATTTTCATTTTAAAAAATACGAAAAATAAGCTATTTTAGTTAATAAGAGCATTTTATTTTAAATGCAAGTAATGTGACTTTGAATTCGCATCGTTGTAAGGTCGTACTACGGTTCGAATTACATAATAATTAATCTACAGCCGACCGGCCGGCCGGTCTGTAAATGACATCTTGAAGGATAAGGTGATAGTAAAAAAAACAGAGGAGTTAACTTTAATAAACATTTATTTAAATAAATTACAATAAATGCTCAAATTGCATCCCTTGTGCCCTAATACACGCTCGGCATCTTCTTAAAAATGAGCTTTTGAGTCTTGTCAGGCTTATTTCCGATATTTTTCTTGCTGCAATGTTAACCCTTGCTCTCAATTCATTGTCATTTTGGATCGGTTTTTCATAGACTTTGTCCTTCATGGCACCCCAATAAAAAAATCCTGGGGGTTTAGGTCCGGAGACCTAGGTGGCCATAATATCGGTCCCAGTCGCCCAATCCACCTGCCTGGATAAGCTTCATCTAAGTAGGCTCTTACTTCCCGGCCATAATGAGCAGGGCACCCATCAGTTTGAAGCCACATCACCTCTCTTAGCTCACTCGGAACATTTTCAAAGAGAGTGGGTAGGGTTTCTCGTAAAAACTCCAAGTAATTATTGGCATTTAATGTAGGTGGAAGCTCGACGGGACCCACATTCTGGCCATTAAAAATCCCACACCATAAATTTATTTTGAATTGGTACTGGGACCTGTCTTCTCTTGACACATACGGATTTTCTAATTGCCAACTATGTAAATTATGCAAATTCAAGTAGCCGTCCTTTGCGATGTAGGGAGAAGGAGGGGTTAAGTAAACACCATAATGAGTACTTCTCCATGACTCAGCTCAAGACTGAAGACTGAAGTCTGAGCCCTGAGACTGAAGTCCTCCTTTATTGTTAAGAGTGAAATATATACATAGTGCGTGCGTGATGTTATTATAATAAAACTATGAACATATCTTACTTAAACTATGTGCTATACGTGACGTGCTGATGAACGAGTACGTGACATCACACCACACCTTTCTGCAGGCTGACTCATCACTCCATAACACCTTATTAAAAAAGTTTGGGTCCTCCCGATGCATTTCAAGCATGCGGCGGCAGAATTGAACTCTCGGCAGGTAGTCTCTAGTTAAAAGAGTTTGCACGCGTCGTACGTGAAATGGATGGTATCCATACCTCTTAAGTACTGAATGAACAGTGGACTTCGGTATCCCTGTGCGCCGTTGTATCGCCCTAACCGAAGTTGTCGGGTCTTGTTCTCGTTCCTGAAGCACTATGTCTTCGTCAACAACTTGAGGCCGTCCACCGCCACGTTGACCAGGGAGTCTGCCTTCCATGTAGGAGTTATGCACTCCGGTAAACATTTCATGGTGTGGATGTCTTCTATCGGGAAACCTTTCCCTGTAGAGGGTAGCAGCAGCTCGGGAACTTTGGCCAGCTTCTCCGTAAATAAGGTGCATCTCAGCATACTCTCGCTGCGTATAACCAGGAAAAACGCGGCGGTTGGCCATGTTATAAAACACAAAAGTCCAGGTGGTCGCCAAGTCGTCGTAGTGATCACAATAAAAAATCCAAATCGTAAGGCAAACAAAGTCCGGGGTCCAAGGCACAAAACAGTCGTTAGTATGAAACAATAATTTGTAAACACAGAGATGCGTTGCGCACGGTTTAAGGTAGCGTACTGACAAGTGTCGCAAATAAGGTTGAGAGTGAGACACAAAATCACAATGCAAGAAAGAGCGGGATAGCACATGCGCTTCTTTTTTTAGACAGTAACCGGTCGGGTCGGGTCGGTCGGCGAGCAGGTAAAAACCTTTAGTCATTACGCGTGCATGTCGCATTTTACGTGTCACAACTAGTTTTATAATAATTCGCGTAAATGAGCAGCTATTACTTATTTTCATAGTGGTTTTTGTCAAAATTACGTTAGTTACATTTTCAACAAAATCAGCTTCTCTGGAACTAAAATAGCATTTTATTGTATTTTTTTAATGAAAATGCACTAGTATTGTATCTTTCCTAAATCACCATTAAACAGGCTATCTTTTAAGTTTGTTGTACAAAACTGCCACATACATTTTTTTTTCACCACTGTAGGTTAAAGTTATACGAAAAGAAAATTGTTCTGTGAAATTTTAACAAAAAAAACTATTTCTTCAAAACTTTCTGGTTTTTGATAAAAAAAACTTATAATGAGTAGGGTTCACGAATAATTTGATGTAAAAAAAGTTCTAGAAAAGGATTTTTTCATTACGAGATGCCTAAAAATCTGTTTCAAGGTAGAGATTTTTCGATATTTCGGAAAATTTTGTAAAACTGTAAATCCGTAAGATTTTGCTGAACATATATTGTGTTGTATTGATAGGTAGTGATCCAAGCTATCACCCCCTGCAGTATGTCGTGTTATTTACTGGACACCCTGTATGTATAGAATAGATAGACTAAAAAGGGATAAACAAAAGTTTTATCTTTAAAAAAACCTAAAGTAATAATGCGAACTATTTCTTTGAGGTCGGTGCCAACCGACTATTTGGATAAGCGTTGTCACTTGGTAGTAGTTTATCGAGCACAGAACAGATATCTATTCTGTGATATCGAGTGGCATATAGCGGTATACCCCGCCTACCGCAGTTAGGCCCGGATGTTTTGCAGACATTAATTTACTCTATTGGCCCTTCAATAAGTTACTAAGTTCAGTTATGCGCTTTTTGAAGCGCACTTCAGTTAAAACCGAACTGTGTAATTTTCTGTTGGCAGGCTGCAGTAGCGATCTTACCCATGGGTACCGGGAATGATCTGTCTCGCGTGCTGGGCTGGGGCGCGGGTGGCCACACTTCTCTGCACGCGCACAGCATCATCAGCGCTGTCAAGCAAGCCAGTCTTCAACAACTGGACAGGTATAAAATTCTCAGATTAAAGTAGATAGAGGCCAGGCAATAGCCGACCCCAATATAGTAACGAACAGTCTAGGCAGATTGATTGATTGTAAAAATTTGTTGACAGATGGAAGGTTACGATAATTCCGAAGCGCAGCCGCCTGATCCGCTACCGGCAGCCGCGCGTGCTGTACGCGTACAACTACGCCAGCATCGGTGTGGACGCGCAGGTCGCGCTCGACTTCCACCACGCGCGCGCGCAGTTCCTCTACAGATACGCCAGTCGGACGCTCAACTATGTAAGTCAATGTGACACCAGTCTTGATAAGGTATTGTAATGAGGGGGTGAGGTAGGTAGTAGCTCCATGTAAAATACAGGTATTTAGCCGCATTTGGTAGAAGCCAACCTCAAAATTGCTAGGAAAAGGCTAGGCAAGTTAATGTCCGGGTAGTACGAGGATTGTCCGTATCATTTCAATTGACACCCAGTACTGGCCGTACTTGTCTTTATAGCTCGATGGCTGTAGGAAAAAAATATTTTGCTGGGTAAGTACAGACTAAGGGCGGGTTGTATCAAACAGTTGGTTAACGTAACATACGTACGTTAAAAAGTTACGATTACGGACGATGTTTGACGTTCGTTAAATTAGAAGCGTTGTTTCAAAACATTCTGGTAAAAAATCCTGCTCATCAATAGCTAAGTTATTGACACGGGTCCTACCTAAATAGCTTTTTTTTGCATTCCACCACTTATTTGTGTCATCAGAAGAACTGGTATTGAGGAATTCAACAGAAATGTCACAATATTGTTCTATTTGACGCAACTAAAGTTACGTTAACCAGTGCTCAGACCATCTGTTAACGTAAACGTTATATTTTACGTGCGTTAACGCTGACATTTTGTGAAACAACCCAATTTTTTGATTTGACGATAGTTAGCACCATTTTTAACGTTTACGCGTGCGTTAAGTGTAGTTGAAACAACCCGCCCTAAGTGAATGAGCGGAACGCTAACGAGTGGGAATTGAACCCTCGCCCCTTATACTTATTCGTGTTCATTCGCTTGGTCTGTACCAAGGCAGTATCCCAGCGAGCTTCCGATGTCCATCGAGGATTCCCATTTGTTTATTGCGTTTTAATCTTTCTAAAATGGGTTTTGTCGTGTCCACTGACCAGATAGCGTACCTGTTCCTGGGCGTGGGGCGCGCGCTGGACGCGGGCGGCTGCCTGGCGCTGGAGCAGCGCGTGCGCGTGCGCGTGGGCGGCTCCGCTGAGCCGCTGGCGCTGCCGCCGCTGCAGGCGCTCGTGGCGCTCAACATTCCCTCCTGGGGCGCCGGCGTCGACCTCTGGAGTCAGTACATACCCTACAAGATTACCTTAATTTATAATTAACATTTGTTTCCCGTTACATCTATGAATTTATATGACAAAATTAAGAATGCGGCGAAGGTCGCTCGCAACTGTAAGTTGGGTACGCGGAATATTGCCGTCTCATAGTTTGACAAAAGATAAGCGGGGTTCGGAGGCAGTGCACATGCACAGCCGTGAGTGTGTGTGCGTGGATAGATAGCTTCTTGTCATTCATTCAAAACGACTCGACTCGAAGGCATTTAATTTTATTTTTAAAATTAGGTACCTACCTATGTTCATTATTTGCTTTATTTTTGTCAAACTAGTTATGCGTTTTTTGGAAGTTTCCTCACCGTGCCGATATCTCAACATATTAGAATATCTCGAGATCTAGGCCTTGCAGAGAAAACCTAGCAAATATGTAATACATAGGTGGTCTTGGGAGCAAATCGGCCCTGCCCACGAGTTATTTATCACACGCACGTCACGCATCGGGTACTTACCTACTTAGATATAAAAAATTGTCTTTATTTATTTAAGCCTGTTTATGTTTACCTAGTTCCTTTAGGATGGTCTCAACATTAAAAAGCTAAGGCTTCTTCTGTCTTGTTTCTATATTCATTTTACTAAACTTCAAATACTTACTATTATTACTAAGTAGTAAAAACAAGACAAATAGTAAAAGTGTTATGCAAAGTATAATTATTAGGTAAAATACAATTATTCCAATGAGTAATTTACATTTACCTACGCGATATCAGTAAATACAGCGTTCTGAACTAAGAATAAAAAAATATAAAAAAGCGCGAGTCAGACTCGCGCACCGAGGGTTCCGTACAAACCAGTAGGTATTATTAGCAGAAGTTGCGATTTACATTTTACGACGTATTAAAAAAAAACGGGGATAAATATAATGACCACCATAAAATGCTTTGATACCCTTAGTTTTGTAACCAAAAATATCTACTTATCACCAGAAAAATAAAGTCTAAAAATACAATAGTACCAGCTATTTTAGTCACGACTCCACTTTAAATTGTATTCGACCACCAAATTTAGTACTAAATGATCACCAAATCTTAGCGAGCAAATTAATATTCAGTTAGTATAATATTCAAATTCTATAGTAACGTGCCTGCGTCAGATCCCCTCTATGGCTGGTGAAACATGTGGGTTAGGTTAGGTTAGAACCATGACCATTAGCGCGCGAAGGCGAGCGAGCGAAGCGAGCGTGCCGGGGCAGCGGCCGCCGAGCGCCAGATCCCTTCTATTGTTGGTGAATCATTTGGTTTAATCGGATAACGAGATGTTATTTTTTTGCGTATCATTTTAACTATTTTTGGGTTAGAATATTTTTTTTGGAGTTGGTTTGCTTAAATAGGATAGCAAGATGTTATAACTTTGGTTATAAGTTTACATTAAAATGCGGGTTTAATTTTGGTGATCACTTACTATTTTTGACTGCTAAATGTTACTATATCTGGTATTCTGGTGGTAAGTTAAACATAAGCCAAAAAAAACTACTTACTAGACTCGTTCAAACCAATTTTCGCTGGTAGTTTACATGGTAATGTACATCATATATTTTTTTTAGTTTTATCATTCTCTTATTTTAGAAGTTAAGGGGGGAGGACACACATTTTACCACTTTGGAAGTGTCTCTCGCGCAAATTATTCTGTTTAGAAAAAAATGATACTAGAAACCTCAATATCTTTTTTAAAGACCTATCCATAGATACCCCACACGAATGGGTTTGACCGTTTGATAAAAAAAAAAAAAATCTGTTTCAGTTCTAAGCATGGGGACCCCCAAAATTTATTGTTTTTTGTTTCAATTTTTGTGGGAAAATCTTTATGCGATTCACGGAATACATCTACTTACCAAATTTCATCAGCATAATTCTTATAGTTTCAGAGGAAAGCGGCTGTGACATACGGACGGACAGACAAACAGACATGACGAATCTATAAGGGTTCCGTTTTTGCCATTTGGCTACGGAACCCTAAAAAGATTTTGAATAAACATTTAATAAAATTTATGTTCATAGAAATTGATAAATCTATTCATCCTCAAAAGATATATGAAGAGCAACGCAATAATCGTGTAGGGTGACGTATCCGTTAGGATGGCGGGTGCATAACTACGAAATAGATAAAAAGTAAACTAAGGGCGGGTTGTATCAAACAGTTGGTTAACGTAACATACGTACGTCAAAAAGTTACGATTACGGACGATGTTTGACGTTCGTTAAATTAGAAGCGTTGTTTCAAAACATTTTGGTATAAATCCTGCTCATCCCAATAGCTAAGTTATTGACACGGATCCTACCTAAATAGCTTTTTTTGCATTCCACCACTTATTTGTGTCATCAGAAGAACTGGTATTGAGGAATTCAAAAGAAATTTCACAATATTGTTCTATTTGACGCAACTAAAGTTACGTTAACCAGTGCTCAGACCATCTGTTGACGTAAACGTTATATTTTACGTGCGTTAACGCTGACATTTTGTGAAACAACCCAATTTTTTGATTTGACGATAGTTAGCACCATTTTTAACGTTTACGCGTGCGTTATGTGTAGTTGAAACAACCCGCCCTAAGTAAATGTACGCAAAAAGTACGTTTTTTTTACTAAAGTAAGTATGAATGTACGTTTCTGTATGCGTGGCAAACATCGTTTTAAAGTGAGCCGCCATCCTGATGTCAGGTTTGCGGGTGTTTTTTAATTCATTTAACAATACTGTTACAAAAATAGTGTCAAATGTAAGATTTTTACAGAAAAACAATATCACAAAAATAATGAAGTCGATAGGACGTCGAGATTCAGAAATATTAGGAAAAATATAATGTGAATACCAATAAATTGTCAAATGGGATTTTTTTAAAATTGATGGTGTATGTTTTTATTATTTAGAGTTATAGATTGTATTATTGTTTTATAATGTACAATGCGGCCTTGGATTACATTTTAAGTACGTTTAATTTTTAATTTCAGATTTGATAAATGTTAAGAGTCCTATTACGAATCGTAAATGCTCGGTTGCAATAGACGAAGTTACGTTGGTCTGCGTTGGGAGTACATCTATAGTCCTCGAAACAATTTTGATACTTACTAGTCTGAATAAGATTATAGTTCATTTGGGCGCTCGCGCGAGACTGAGGAGCGCGCGCGCTGAATTGACGCAGAATATATAGTACTTTAATTTTATTTATTGTAATTTTGTTTTATTATATTGACAAACTAAAACTAATGAAACGTATTAATTGTAGATTGAAATTTTATATCATATTAATTTATTTGATAAAATTGTTTTTATTTGGAATATAATGGACGCTGAATCAAGACATTTCTGGCTTAAATTAGGCTTTCTTTACGTTTTTTTCCGTGAAAACTCAAGGAATTTAAAGAAATTCTAGAACTCCAATAAACAAGTAAAACATTCAGCTTACCTTTTAGTAATTTCAGCTTTTAAAAGAATTGATTGTAACAATGTGAATTTGACCGTCAAAGTTCCATCGCCGACGTTTTTTCTTGCAAACTGAGTTCGTAAAATATTTATAGTAAGTTACACGAAAAGAAAAATGAAAATGTGTAACTCTAACTTACAAGAAAGAGACTGGCACTATCGTTATTCAGGATCAAATAATTAAAATATCTTACTGCTGCTGAAAATTACAGCGTCAAAAATCATGAATTTCCGTAAAAAATGTAATAGGACTCTTAATTGAATTTAAAGTTCACATACCAACCTGATGATGACTGTTGGCGGCTCACTTTAAAATGATGTTTTTTAAGTAAAAAAACGTACATTTTTTGTCTATTTATTTGGTTGATTTTTGATCTATTTGGAAGTTATACACCCGCCATCCTGACGGATACAGAATTGTATGACTATAGTACTCCAGAATTTGCCATCGTTCATACTATAAAAATTCTGTATTTGCAGTTTGTTATTTTTAACTGTCCTTGTATTTGATAAAAAATAGTTATTTTTTATTTTATTTTATACCCTAGAGTAGATAGTTTTAGTGCAAAAATTTTTTTTTTTTTTGATCAATTGCTTCAACCGTTGTAAAGTTTGCTGCGCTCGCAGCACACTTGGACGGTACGGTTGGCGCAGTAGTTGAGCGATCGAATGCTGCGTCGCGTGTCGTGGGTTCGATTCCCGCACGGAACAAATATGTACATACAAATATTTGTTCCGAGTCTGGCTGTTTGTGTATGTGATTTTGTATGTTTGTAAACGCACCCACGATACAGGAGAAATTCCTAGTGTAGGGCAGCGTTTTTTTTTTTTTTTAAACTTTAATTTTATGACAGCGTCATCAAACCATAGGCTTGTTCCGAGAAAAGGACGTTTTTCATCAATAAACAAACCAGATGGTTCAATATGAAGCCCTAAAGGTTTCTCAGCATCTCTTAGAACTATGGGTTCTTTTCATTTCCATATTTTGTAGCTTGGCTCGGTAAGGAAACCAAAACTTACAAAAAACTCAAAAATGTACGTAACTCGATATCAAATCAAAAGGCAAATATCTAAATCCAAGTTCATAGTATAGGTCATGTGTCTGAAATATTAAAATACAAGTTAGAAAACAATAATAATTACGCACGCACAGCACAGTAATGTAGGTAATCGTCTAACACTGGCAATGACAACAAACACTCCACATCGTGCCCGCGTTCCCGCTTAGCGCTAGTGTGAAAGCCAGTCAGTGCAATACACACAACAGCTACCGGACTGCAAGCGAATGTGAGCAATGCGATCACGCACACATTCATATTTGCTATCCGCGATAGCACTACTAACTATTCGAAATTTATGATAAATTTGGATGTGTCCGTAATACCAAAATTAATGAATGAAAACTTAATATTTTTCATTTTTTTTTTCCATAATTAGTAAGCTATGTTTCTACGGAAACAAAATTGGAAATATAAGTAATACCCCCCGCGCACTGCAATTCGAAACATGTCCTGTCTGTCGTTGCGGCAGGCGTGACGTCAACTGCCATTTAAGGTCTTGCGCACCAACACTGATTTAGTAAGAAAATAAAGATCCGAATCCGTATCCACGGATCTTGATATCAAATATCCGTATTCAGATCTGTATCCGCGGATATACATTTTTAACAATCCGGCACGTCACTAATTATCATTCGAATGTGTACCTAACTAATAAGGATCTAGCAAAACGCTTCGTTGACGCTTCACGTGACCCAAGAGCTGGCTTTTACCTTGGACAGAGGATAAGCATTGCCATAGAGATGCAAGACTTTGATTTTCATTATTGTTGTCGTAATATTCCGACCAACTTTTCTTTTGTCTCGAATTGTGATTACGAGCCTTCTCCGCTGCTGTCTTAATCAATACTATCTGGTTATATTTTAGGCATGGGCAGCGAGGAAGACGTGAACAAACAGAGCATACACGACGGAAAACTTGAGGTATCTATATAAGACGTTTTAATTCTCATGCAAAGGCAAAATAAAAATGATTAAGCAAAAGAAATTTCCTCATAGTAGGCCAAAATTAATTCTCTTGCATCTTCCATTACAAAACAGAAAAAAATAGTAAATGAGGGCCTATGATTGCAGGCCAACTGTGTGTGATAATTATGGCGAATTCAATGCCAACACATTCACACATTTGACCGAAGGTTTTATCAATTATACCGAAACGGGCAAGCCCAAAACCGTTAATCAAACTTGAACCCTTATTCCTTTACGTGTAAAGTTGAAAATCTATTGAAGAAATTTGACAGAACTTTTTTATAAGACTTACTGATTAATATGATGCTGGCACCTCACTCGCATATTTTTCCACATATTTGCCTTGCTTATTTGTTAAAAAATGACCTTGATGATTTTAGGGTAAATTTTCTATAAACCAAGTAAAGGGAATGTTTTCACAAATACGCCAAACCTTTAATGTAAGTATTTGTACAATTGCAGGTAGTCGGAATCTCATCATCTTTCCACATTGCGAGATTACAGTGTGGGTTGGCAGAACCTTACCGATTTGCTCAGGCTTCTAGTCTCAAGGTAAATATAAATTTATTAAATATAAATCTATACTAATATTATAAAGCAGAAGAGTTTGTTTGTTTGTATGTTTGTTTGTTTGGTTGAACGCTCTAATCTCAGGAACAACTGGTCCGATTTGAAAAATTCTTTCAGTGTTAGATAGCCCATTTATCGAGGAAGGTTATAGGCTATATATCATCCCGCTAAGACCAATAGGAGCGGAGCAGTAATGAAAAATGTAATGCAGACGACGTTGCACGGGTCAGCTAGTTTAATATATAAATTCATAATATTTTTTTTAAATATGAATTTATTTATTTATTAGGATCATCAACATTGCATGCACATAAAAGCTAACAAGCATTTTTAACAAAAATCTTATAATGCTGTAACACTTACAGACAATCACAGCATATAATTATACAAGTATTGCATGACGAGGTGTAAATTAAGTATGAATTAAATTGAAATTCAAAATAAGAAACAGTATATGTACAATGTCAGAATTTAAATTAATTGATAACTAAAAAGAAATTAAAAATCTATACTAATATTATAAAGCAGAAGAGTTTGTTTGTTTGCTTGTTTGTTTGTTTGTTTATTTGGTTGAACGCGTTAATCTCAGGAACTACAAGTCCGATTTGGAAAATTCTTTCAGTGTTAGATAGCCCATTTATCGAGGAAGGCTATAGGCTATATGGAAAATGTGACGCAGACAAAGTTGCGCGGGTCAGCTAGTTAATAATAATTAAAATGTCTATAAAAATTGTCAGAGATGTTGAACAAAAAAAAATACAACCGTTTTCAAAAAAAAAAACTACAAAGTAAAAAATAACTTTAATTTCGGAAGTCGGTGTTTTTATCAGTTTCTTCGTATTTTGACACCGACTTCCGAAATTAAAGTTATTTTTTACTTTGTAGTGTTTTTTTTTTTTGGAAGTCCGTTGTATTTTTTTTGTAAAACAGTTTTTTATTTTTCACTTTTTAGTGGTACCCCACACCTAAAAACACCACTGCAAAATCGCAGAAAAGCAAAATCCGCGATTTCGATTACTTGGATGACATAAAACTATCATCTAAGTAGACGAATTCCAGCTATTTCGATTTAAAATCCAAAGATCGTAACCGATTTTCATAAAATTTAAATGAGACCAATCTGCAAGTATATCCTTTCAGATAAAACAAGAATTTTTCAAATCGGTTCATAATTGTCGGAGTTATGAGGTAACAAACATAAAAAAAAAAAACAAAAACATACAACCGAATTGATAACCTCCTCCTTTTTGGGAAGTCGGTTAAAAAACAAACAAAGTACATTAAACTAACACACACAGTCAGAGCATTGAATCAAATCAAATGAAATGTAAGATTATATAATTAAATTTAAGTAAAGAAACATAATTGCCGAGGGTATTTTGCGGGGACATTTATTAGTATTTTTGACACTAACTCTGCACAGTCAACCTCTCCATTGATAAGTTTGCACAAAAGCATTTGGTCAAGAAGTTGCCGCCTATCGCTTAAGGAGACGAATTTAAAGTATTTTAGGCGATCTGAATGTCTGGGGATTTTTTTGGCTAAATTGCAGCTGTACGATAGGTGCCAGAGAAAACGCTTTTGTATTTTTTCAATATATTTTTGTAGATGTTTGGAACTGCATAATTTTCGTTGAAGGTTTTCTAAATTCCTCAGGATGCCGATAAAACCAAGCGTTTTAAATTGTCTGGTTATTATTCTGTCAATATGCAAGTTAAATTTAAGGCCCTTGTCGAAAACAACTCCAAGATCCCTTATTTCGTCGACTTCTGTAAGAATCTTGTTATTTAATTTATACTTGGTGTGTAGCGCAGATTTATTTCTGTGGAATTTTATATGAAAGCATTTATCGATGTTAAGTGCCATTTCATTTTTGTCACACCAAACAGAGAGTCTGTCGAGATCTTCTTGCAGGAGAACTGAATCCTGTGGTGATTAGATTGGTCTGGTTAATTTGAGGTCGTCAGCATATAGGAAAGACTCTGAATGCTTGAAACATTAATAATAATAATAAGCCCCCTAAAACCCTACCTTACGTCCGAGCTGAACACCAAGCCACGTGGGGGGCGGACACGCGTACTGTACAACTGTACACAAAACTTACGCGGCTAACAAGGCAAAGGTAACCCTTTATGGAGATGAACAACAGTAGTAGGAAA
Source organism: Ceramica pisi (assembly GCA_963859965.1). NCBI lineage: Eukaryota > Metazoa > Arthropoda > Insecta > Lepidoptera > Noctuidae > Ceramica > Ceramica pisi. Next base: position 12,841,018 of record OY982537.1, on the reverse strand, counting down.
TATAATTTACGGCCGCTTCCCGGGGAGCGCCGGGGCGCATCTGGAGCCTATGCTGGATGCCACAGCTTGCGAACCATCGGCGGTGAGGCGTTGAGCAGGCTGACTCTCACCGAAAATTCTGTTACAGCCGGTCGCTGTGAACTGAACAGGCGGGTTCATAACGTAGAAACTACAGCCGATTCCACGGGCGATGATACTTGTTCGTTATTCTCATCTATACCTTCGACTCGCCCCTCTTATTTAACAAGACGAACAGCAAGATCGCCCACCACCAGCACGCTTGATAGTGTTGTGCAAGATGTTCACCTGGACAATGAACTTGAACCCACTATACAAACGCTAAAAGTACGCGTAGGCGATGGACACCTGAAATGAGTGAATTAACTGCATTAGATACCGACAGAAGAACTTACCTTGAACCGTTGCATTTGAAATTTATAGAAAAGTATCCGAATATGCAGATCAGTCGGCAAAGAGTAGGAGACCAACGCAGAGCTATAATCCGTAACAAACTACTTCCACAAAAAACAATAGACGACATACACAATGAAGTGAAAGAAGAGCTTAATCAATTACAACATAACCATAAAAATCCACAAACGTTTGTTTGTGTGTGAGTGAGGGAGGTCTGGGGCTCTTCAATGATCTATCCTTTACTTTGATTATTCAACGTTTATTGCAACATTTACTTGTAAGGTTTAAATATGAGAGAAAGATGGTGAACCGACTACCACAATTTTTCTTCTGGCGTCGACCGGTTCCACGGTTCGGTCGATGCTTGGATCGATCTTTCTAGAAAATTCCGCGACGACCAATCAGCGCTCCTTTTGCGCCGCTCCCGTTCCCTCGCAGGGCTGAGTGTATGTTGGCTTCTTGCTCCCTCACGGTCCGTCGAGCCTCCGTCTACTCGACGCTAGAGGGTGTTACAAGTTGTGTTGCCGGCTCCTCGCCAATAGATGGCGTTAACATATGCCCCCGGCCTTGGAAGCTCCTTCCAACGAAGTACCGATGGCCTGGTATGATGTGGCTGGTGGACGGTTGACCTTTGAGGAAGGGTTACTGTGGATCTATAGTCTCTTCATGTGGTAACAGAGGACATATTTTAGAGAATGCCCTTCGTACCGTTCCAGTCGCCGTTTTTATGTCAGCGACTCGTGACACGCCATCTTTTCCAGGGAAAGTATGGAGAATTCTTCCCAAACGCCATTTCAGAGGCGGCAGATTATCCTCCTTGATGAGTACGAGAGTATTAGGTACCAGTTCCTCCTTACTTGTCTTCCACTTCGTTCTGGTCTGCAGCTCCGCTATGTACTCCTTTGACCATCTCTGCCAGAACTGCTGCCGCATCTGCTCCACGCGGTCGTAACGGGACAAGCGATGTGAAGCCGTAGTCGTCAGGTCCGGGCTGGCGGGCGCGGTGAGCGGTCGGCCAATCAGGAACAGAGACGGGCTGAGGGGAAGAAGGTCAGTCGGATCTGCGGACAGTGGGTACATGGGGCGAGAGTTTAGGACGGCCTCAATTTGGACTAATATCGTGCTAAACTCCTCGTACGTTAAGTTTGCGTTACCAATAACACGACGGATGTGATATTTGCAAGACTTTACTCCTGCCTCCCATAATCCCCCAAAATGCGGTGTATAGGGTGGTATGAAATTAAACTTGATATTATCATCAGCTAATATCTCTATAATGTTATCACAATTATTAGTAAGGAATTGTGTAATTTCCCTCATAGCCCCGACAAAATTCTTACCATTATCTGAAAATATTTCAGCCGGTTTACCCCTTCGAGAAATAAATCTTTTTAGAGCTAAGATATAAGCATCAGTTGTTAAATTAGTAACCAATTCTAAGTGAACTGCACGCGTAGAGAAACAGACAAATAAACAAATATAGCATTTTTCCAATTTAGCGCCCCTCCCCTTACGGTTCAAAATAAACATGGGTCCTGCATAGTCTACACCGCACCTCATAAACGGATATCCTGGTTCTAGTCTTTCTATGGGTAAGTTTCCCATTTGAACTGAAACAGTTTTACCTCTAATTCGAGTGCATGTCACACATTTATGTACAATATTTCTAGCTAGATCACGACCTCTGAGGGGCCACCAACTTTCTCGTATGCTAGCTAACAGTGATTGAGGACCTGCATGGAGCAAGCGCTTATGGCTCATATTGAAACAATAAACGTGTAAAGGTATGTTTACTACATAACAGGGTGGGATGCTTTTTGCTGTATGAAAAACTTGTGGAGTTATCTAACCTACCTCCTACTCTAAGAATATTGTTATTATCAAAAAAAATATTAAGACCTGAAATATTTCGAGTAGCCTTTAAAGATAAGTTATTTTTTGATAACATATGAAGATCAGGAAACGATTGGGTTTGTGACATTTGAGTCAACTTAATAATAGATTTATTTAACTCATCTACTTGAAGCGGGCCGTATTTACGATTTACTTTTATTTTAGTGCGAACATTATCAATAAAACGTAACATGTACGCCACTACACGCTTCATACGAGGAAATGAAGAGAATCTGTCAAACGGAAAAGTATTCTGATTAGTTTGATGTACTAACACTGTAGTACTTAACTTAATATCTGGCAATTCGTTAAAATTAAGGTTATGACAGCTATGATCATAGCTAAAATTGCAAACACGTTCGTGCAAAAATTCCGGGCCTTGCCACCATAAATCAGTGGTGCGCAACGCGTCCAGCGTGACCCCACGTGACACCAAGTCAGCTGGGTTGGACTTACCTCCTACGTGTAACCATTATAAACTACCAGTGAGTTCATTAATTTGAACTACCCTGTTCTGCACAAATGTTTTAAGAGTGTTAGGTGACATTCGTAGCCATCCCAGTACAATTGTGGAATCAGACCAAAAATAAACCTTAGTGAAATTCAAACGAAGTGCATTTATAATTTTTGTGTACAATTTTGCACCTAATAATGCCCCACATAATTCTAAACGCGGTATAGTTATTGGTTTGACAGGCGCGACCCTCGACTTAGCGCATAACAAGGCTACGGACACATTGGGGTCGTTATCCGAGTACATACGTACATAAGCACAAGTGCCGTAAGCGTTTTGAGCGGCATCCGTAAATATGTGCAATTCTATGTACTGCATTTTGCTATTTATAACCTGACGTGGTATACGTAATTTACTCAAACATTTGAGAGTGTCAACGAATTTTTGCCAATTAATTAAAATATCATGAGGGACCGGATCGTCCCATCCGATTTTATATGTCCATAATTTCTGTATTAATATTTTTGCAAGTATTATAATAGGCGCTAATAGACCTAACGGATCGTAAACTTGTGAAATTGCCGATAGCATTATGCGCTTAGTCACGTGACTCCCGGTCAACTTTAGTTTAGTCGTATAATGTAACTCGTCTGTATTTGCGAACCAACCTAGACCTAAGGTTTTACTTTGACAGGATTCGCCGAGAGATAAGTTCTTTGACTCATTTAAAGTTGACAAATCAAAATTGAACAACCACTTTCGTAAAGAGAAACAACCCGATTGTAATACAGAAGAAACCTTATTACAAACTTCTAACAATTCCCCTTTATCATCACAACCTGTTATTAAGTCGTCTACGTAAAAATCTTGGCGAATAATCTTAGCGATGTCGTTATCAGTGCATTCCGACGCCAGCTGTTGCAAACATCGCATACTTAGGTATGGCGCGGACGCCGTGCCGTAGGTAACTGTATTAAGCCGGTACACACCGAGCGCATCTAACGGGTTTTCTCTCCATAAAATTAATTGTAAATATTGTTGATCGGGTTGAATTAATATTTGTCTGTACATCTTTTCGACATCTGCACAGGCGATATATGAGTACTGACGAAGTCTTAGCAGAATAGCGAATATATCATTTTGTAAGGATGGGCCAATCAGTTGGATATCGTTTAACGATTGACCGGAAGTAGTTTTAGCGCTAGCGTCAAATACTACTCGTAATTTAGTAGTTGTACTATGTTCTCTGAATATACCGTGATGCGGTAGAAAATAATGCGGAGATGGGTAAGCATCAATTTTGGTCATGTGACCAAGTTCTAAATATTCACGCATAAAATCGAAATATAATTTTTTATAACTCGGTGTGCACCGACCTAACTTTCGTTCGAGCGCGAGGAACCGACTCTCGGCTTGTAGGTACGAATCACCTAGTTGATCAGCTGATTCGCGTAGTGGAATACGCACACAAAAGCGACCATGATCATCACGTTTAGTTGATTTTATAAATAAATTTTCACAATCATGATCTTCTTTAGACATAATCTTATCTGTTCTGGAGCTTATCTCCTCTAATTCCCAAAATTTAGTTAATTGCTTATCTAAGTTGTCGTACGTGTGCGTAAAATTGCAATGAACTTTATTAACGGATGAGCCTTTTGTACCCTGTATGGCACCTGATACAACCCAACCTAATTTGGTATTTTGTAGGTATGGGCCGTTTGTAAGCCGTATTAATCCTTCACTTATAAGTTCCCAAAACTTATCTGCGCCGATTAATAAGTCTATTTTATTAGAAAGATAAAATTTAGGATCGGCGAGTGATACATTTGAGGGAATCATGAATTTTGCGATTTTATGATTAACGGAGGGTAACGTAGCGGTTATACAAGGTAAGACGAGACAATTTAATTGCATATTAAATTCACTATTTTTAGAACGCAACTGCACTTTGCATGATTGTGTAGATTGAGTTACCGAATTACCTACCCCTGCGACTTGTACTGTGGACTGTATCAAACGAATTTTTAATTTATCACATAATGATTTTGTTATAAACGAATGTTGACTGCCATTATCCAGAATAGCACGAATAGTATGATAATTATTATCATTGTCTAATATTTCCAATAATGCCGTCGAAAGAATAACGGGTTCTTGAAACGACTGAATAATATCAACCTTTTGTTGCGTTGATGTTGACGCAGTGTGTAGCGCTGTACTGTGTGCGCTACTCGTAGCCGGCACTTCTGTGTCGTGCGGCCCTACGGACGTTGACGAGCTGCTGTTATCACAGCACTCATCATGAAGAAGCGAATGGTGTTTACGATTGCATAGCTTGCAGGTGCCGAACCAGCAATGAGACACGGAATGTCCAGCGCGCAAGCAATTTTTACAAAGTTTGTTTTCATCTACGAATAATAATTTATCCTTCATAGGAAGGTCATTGAACTTTTTGCACGAATATAACGAATGGTTTTCTTTGCACATAGTGCATCTTTGGTAACGTTTTGAATCATTTTGTGAATTACATTTTTGTGATGATTTTGATGAATTATTATTACGTGCTGCGATGTAGCTATGTGAGCTAGCATGCTTCGATTGATTGGATGAGGATGATTTCTTTACAGAACCCTCTGACGTTTGCTTACCAGAATCATGAGTACCTTTAATCGATTCTAACATGTCCGCCCTGTCTGTTAGAAATGTGATCAAATCGTCTAGTGTAATTTTTTTATTAGCGTGACTCGGTAATTTAGAAAGCGCACTTTTATGGTTTTCCCACTCCTTCTCGGTAGTGGAGTCCATCTTAGTAACAATAAGGTATATAATTAAAGTGTCCCATTGATCTGTGGGCTCATCTAGACCTCTAAGAGCACGAATATTTTTTAGTATGTTATCAATTAATTTACGAATTTGAAAAGCGGATTCTTTATGTAAAGACTGCAATGAGAACAGAGCTTTAACGTGATTTTGAACGAGTAAACGATTATTATTAAATCTGTTCTCCAATAAACTCCAAGCTATGCTATAATTTTCAGAAGTTAACTGTACCTAACGATTTTATTATTTGACGAGCAGTCCCAGTGAGAGCGGATCGCAAGTAATGGAATTTTTGAATGTTATCTACCTATAGTTTTAGAATTATGAATTAGGGATATGTAGGTATCTCTGAACTCTAACCACTGTTCAAATGAACCGTCAAAGGAGGGTAATGAAATGGTGGGTAATTTAATACTAGAGGTCTGGTTACAGACCTCCACATCGTTATCAATAATTTCTTTACTCTTTAGCATGCATTTCGCCTTCGAGGTTATCTCATAAAATAAATTTTCGAAGTATTCCCTTTCAACTAATTGCTTTTCTAAGTCTTGTTCTGAATCCTGTATGTGAAATTCTATATCATCTTGAATGGTTGAGAACTGTTCTAATAGTGTCATAACATTATTACAACGATCTTCTAGAGCTATCTTTTGAGATTCAGATATTTCAACGTCTTGTAACGACTGCACGTATTTAATGAATACAGTAAACTTTCCTTTAACTACACCCCTTATCTTAATCAAATCTTTAAAGTCATCAAGTGGCATTTTGTGAGATTATGCGAGACAAAAGAAAGTACTTACAGTTTGGCTTGCTAGATCGAACTCGAAATCACGAATTCACGCCGCTCGCGACCTATGTAGGTAGTTGGTAAAGCGCGGGCTCGCGGCGCGACTCGGGTAAGTACTCGATAGGTTACTGGAATTTTACACAAGAATACACGATATTAGCACAAAATGATCCTGGAGGATGGGTTTGGATAGGAACGCTGAATGGCCTGACCGTTTTTCCTGCAGTTCTCCTGGTTACCGGCTTCCTGATACTTCTTCTTGAAGCCGCTTCGATCCAGTTCGAAGGTCCAATATGTTTGTGTGTGAGTGAGGGAGGTCTGGGGCTCTTCAATGATCTATCCTTTACTTTGATTATTCAACGTTTATTGCAACATTTACTTGTAAGGTTTAAATATGAGAGAAAGATGGTGAACCGACTACCACAATTTTTCTTCTGGCGTCGACCGGTTCCACGGTTCGGTCGATGCTTGGATCGATCTTTCTAGAAAATTCCGCGACGACCAATCAGCGCTCCTTTTGCGCCGCTCCCGTTCCCTCGCAGGGCTGAGTGTATGTTGGCTTCTTGCTCCCTCACGGTCCGTCGAGCCTCCGTCTACTCGACGCTAGAGGGTGTTACAAGTTGTGTTGCCGGCTCCTCGCCAATAGATGGCGTTAACACGTTCGTTAATCAAACACAACAATCACTATCACCAACACAACCTACACAAATCCATCAAACCACTTCTGAAACGCTAATAACACAACAAAGAACAAACACTCAAATGAGATGGACCAATGAACAGAACGAAGCTATTATGCGGTCCTATTATCGAGTCACTGATCTCGGCAGAAATGAAACTGCATATCGTAAACCCATGTACGATAATTTTATTAAGAGTTTCCCCTCACTTGCTCACCTAAGTGAACAGCGGATAGCAGACCAGAGAAGAGCCATAATAAACAATAAATACATTAAAACTGATAAATTAAATTCATTAAAATCAGAAATAGCTACAGAATTAAAACAAAATAACTTAAACTTGAGCATCCATACCAGTGAAACGACCATGGGTCATTTAAGTAACAACAATAACACGAATACACAGTTAACAGACAACAATGATTTATACATTAGAGACGAACCCCCTCCTAATATACAAACAGATAACACTGAAATAAACATTATAGAGGAACTCCTGTCTAACTCACAAATATGTCTAGAAAGAGCCCCACTAATAGACGACACCTTCCATCAGGCATTTCAATTTTATGTAGAAACCAGTCCAGCAAATAGAATTTATATCCCAAAACAAAAACCATCCAAAAAACTCTCGAGCATAATTAATTATCTAAACAAAATAATTTTCCCTGAAAACATTAAGAGTCCTATTAAATTTTTTACGGAAATTCATGATTTTTGACGCTGTAATTTTCAGCAGCAGTAAGATATTTTAATTATTTGATCCTGAATAACGATAGTGCCAGTCTCTTTCTTGTAAGTTAGAGTTACACATTTTCATTTTTCTTTTCGTGTAACTTACTATAAATATTTTACGAACTCAGTTTGCAAGAAAAAACGTCGGCGATGGAATTTTGACGGTCAAATTCACATTGTTACAATCAATTCTTTTAAAAGCTGAAATTACTAAAAGGTAATTTGAATGTTTTACTTGTTTATTGGAGTTCTAGAATTTCTTTAAATTCCTTGAGTTTTCATGGAAAAAATCGTAAAGAAAGCCTAATTTAAGCCAGAAATGTCTTGATTCAGTGTCCATTACATTCCAAATAAAAACAATTTTATTAAATAAATTAATATGATATAAAATTTCAATCTACAATGAATACGTTTCATTAGTTTTCGTTTGTCAATATAATAAAACAAAATTACAATAAATAAAATTAAAGTACTATATATTCTGCGTCAATTCAGCGCGCGCGCTCCTCAGTCTCGCGCGAGTGCCCAAATAAACTATAATCCTATTCAGACTAGTAAATATCAAAATTGTTTCGTGGACTATAGATGTACTCTCAACGCAGACCAACGTAACTTCGTCTATTGCAAACGAGCATTTACGATTCGTAATAGGACTCTCAATAAAGACACTGACTTTCACACAATTCAGACAGTCATATACAGTGCAGCATGGACTGCTGCTAAAGTTAATGGCGCTAAAATATCCCTCCAAGCAAAAGAAATTAACCAAGGCCAAACAAAAGAATACATACCAAACTGGCAAGGACGACTAGAACGAAAATTAAATAATCTACGATCAAAAATAGGTAGAATGACTCAGTTTATCCAAGGCAACGGAAGTAAAAAGGTAATAAAACATGTAAATAATATCATAGAACAATATAAAATTCATACAATACACGAAGAACCAAACACACAAGCAACACACACATTAGACACTCTGAAACAAAAACTTTCAGTCGTAACAGGTCGGCTATAAAGATATAAAGCATGCACCCAAAGAAAACAACAAAATACTTTATTCAGTCATAACGAAAAACTATTTTATCGCAATATTAGTCAGGCAACAACGAATATACAGGAAAATCACACAAATAATCGTAACAATGACACCCCAGATCCAAATATATTAAAACACTTTTGGGCAAGTATATGGGAACAACCAATAGAACACAATGACCAGGCTGATTGGATACAAACAGAGCTGTCACACAACAACACGAAAATTCAAGCAATGTCTTTCGAATACATTACCCCACAGATATTTCATAAAGTACTTTCAAAGCTACACAACTGGAAAGCACCCGGGTCAGATCATATTCATAGCTATTGGTACAAAAAATTCACAGCAATTCATGGTTATCTACATAATTATATTATTATTTTAATTCAGGACCCCGAAACTATACCGTCCTATATTACATCAGGTACGACGTTCATGATACCGAAAGACTGCAATGACCTTTCTAATCCGGCAAAATATAGGCCTATCACCTGCCTGCAGACCTTATACAAGATCATCACATCCTGTATATCTGAACTGATATACCAACACATTGACGCCAATAACATCCTAGCTGAACAACAAAAAGGATGTCGAATATTTAGCCAAGGCTGCAAAGAACAATTAGTCATAGATTCTGTAATTCTAAAGAAAACCCAAAAAACTAAATCCGATCTATTTACCATGTATATCGATTACAAAAAAGCTTACGATTCTGTACCTCATACCTCATGGCTTGTAAAAGTTTTAGAAATTTACAAAATACACCCAACAATAATTACTTTCCTGAAGGCCGTGATGAGCACCTGGACCACTGTGCTTAGACTCACTACCCCAACCGAAACAGTAGATACCAGCCCAATAAAAATACAGAGAGGAATCTTCCAAGGAGATGCGCTTAGCCCACTATGGTTCTGTTTTGCTCTTAACCCCCTCTCTAATATTTTAAATACAACATCATTAGGAATTCTTTTAAAAGCAACAGATGTAATCACCGACAGTGAACAAACTGATACACAAACAAGTATGTTAAATCACCTGCTGTATATGGATGATATTAAGTTATATGCAAAAACTGAGACTCAACTAAACCAACTAGCTAACCTAACAGAACATTTCACAAACGATATAAAAATGGAATTCGGTATAGACAAATGCAAAATAAATTCAGTTAGAGCAGGGCAGAACTATAAGCAAAAATACATCTTAGAGACAGGAGAACAAATAGAACCATTAGATGAACAAGACACTTATAAATACCTAGGGTACACACAATCCCGTCAGATACATACTACAGACACCAAACAAAACTTTAACAAAAATTTCAACATCGTTTAAATACAATACTTAAAACACAACTATATTCACGAAACACCATAAAAGCAATCAACACGTTTGCTATACCTGTACTCACCTATTCTTTCGGCATACTCAACTGGACCAAAACAGACCTAAAATCCCTACAACGGAAAATTAACACAACAATGACAAAATTTCGCAAACACCACCCTAGATCATGCCAGCAAATGTTGACTCTATCGAGAAAAGAAGGAGGCAGGGGCCTAATTGACGTGTCAAACCTACACAACAGAAAGATTACAAGTCTTAGACAATTCTTTTTTTCCAAATCTACATCTTCTATACTACACAAACTAATAGCACAACACGACAAACACTTAACACCTGTAAATTTAGGAGACAGAAATGAACAAAAGAATGAAAAGGTGACCGATGACAAAACCAAAATCCTAGAATGGACCCAGAAGTCTCTACACGGAAGGCATCGCCAAGATTTATGCCACAAAAATGAGGCGTCGAACGCGTGGCTTGATCGAGGTGATCTTTTCCCGGAAACTGAAGGCTTCATGCTTGCAATACAGGACCAAGTTATTGAAACTAGAAATTACAGAAAGTTTATCATCAAGAATTTAACCACTGACACATGTAGAAAATGCAATAGTTCTCCAGAAACGATCCAACATATTACAGGCGCGTGTAAGTCAATAGCCCAAACAGACTATAAACATAGACATGACACATGACCAAGTAGCCAACATCATTCACCAAAAACTAGCTCATCAACTCAAACTCATAGACGCTGTAGTACCATACTACAAATACAACCCTGAAACTGTATTGGAAAATACGACCACGAAATTATATTTTGATCGTGCCATTCTCACCAACCGCACAATCCATTTCAATAGACCGGACATCACAGTTATAAATAAAACAGGCTATCTTATAGATATAGCGGTACCAAATACGCATAACTTACAGACGACAATCGCAGAAAAACTATCCAAATACCTTGAACTAAAAGACGAAATAATCCGACTTTGGCATTTACAAACGGTTACAATAGTCCCTATAGTTTTATCTACAACTGGAGTAATACCCAAACAACTTCATCAGTCCCTTAATTCTTTAAACCTTCCTTCAAACACTTACCAGCTACTGCAAAAAGCAGTGATATTAAACACGTGCAGACTAGTAAGTAAGTTCCTGCAATGCGAACACGATAACCCGCAACAAAACAGTCACACCAATACACCCCCTTCTATAACCCAAACTACGGCATTTACTCTTACCCCAATTAATGAACACTTGGCTTAGGCCCGTGCCATCACTTTCTTCCCGGCTCGCCGAGGAAAACATGTACAGCTAAATAATAATAATAATATCCCTACCGCAGTATCTCTACGTTGACGTCGTGGTGGGGCTTGCGCGTCCTGATAGACCTTAGGTCATACCTAGGGTGAGGGGCCAGACAAAGAGAGATACAATCCGCAAGGCAGTTTTGTGGCGAACTGTTGGGCAGTAGCGACCCCACGAACCTTATCTCCAAGGAGAAGTCTTGTTCCTCATCTCCGGCTTGCCTTTATTGGCTGGCCAGAGTGAACACTGACGAGGAACAGAGCTCCCACCTCTTTCTTGCCTTAATCGGCCGGTCTGAGTAGAGATTCGCTAGAGCACACGTGCTCGGGAGAAGGATGTATAATCCAGTAAGATGCTGGTAGGGATCTTGACCGCACTTCCGGGATTGTCCTGATAGCCGTGGTATACCTCTCCACTCCTCTAGCACTAAACTTCAGGCCATGTTGCCTCCTTGGCGCTACGTCACTTTGTGCTAGCGACCGTTTTCGGGGGCCCATTCATTGAGTGCGTAAGTCACCCCCTGCCATTTAAAAGCCGTGTATATTGTTAGTGGTCAGGCAGGGGCCAATAGTTCTTCTATAATAAACGATTATCAGTCCACTAAACCGCCCAAACCCATAGCGTTTCATCTTTTGTTTCCATATTCTGCAATAGTGTTGCTCCAACCGGGGATTGTCCTTGGGAATACTTTCAGTGCATACAGGGATAATCGCCGGTTGGTGCCCCATTACATAACGGGGCCTCTGCGAGCTGGTTTCGGCCCCTCGTACGCCTACCAAAGGACCGGGTCTCCAGAGACCCGAGAAAGAAAACAACAAATAATATCCTTGGAAATTTCACACAACGCCATATAGTCTCAAGCTAAGCAACCTAATGCTTGTGTTATGGTAACGAGATGGCTGATAAACTACTTATATACATTTTTTTTTTGTAAATACATACATATTATCGATAGAAAAACACCCAGACTCGGAACAAAATACTTGTAGGTCGTACAAATATTTCTTCCGTGCGGGAATCGAACCCGCGACATGCTGCGCAGCAGTCAATCGCTCAACCACTGCGGCAACCGTGTCGTCATTAATTTGTCATTTACAAATATGTTGAATAAAATGGGATGCAAATGGGAACCCTGAGGTACTCCGGATGGCGAAGGGACTAGAGGAGTGACCGTTAACAACCACTGTCGAGGTACGATCCGCTAAATAGGAGGCAAACCATTTAAGCAAGTTACCTTCTATACCAATATTGGGCAGTTTCCCGATCAGACGCGCGTGATTTACTTTGTCAAATGCTTTACAGAAATCCGTATATATGACATCTACAGGGGGGAGTCCAACATCTGTGCCAGATAATTGTGGCAAAGCATCAGGTTCGTAAACGTGGACCTGGCTTTCATAAAACCGTACTGTTGTGTAATAATACTTTGCTTAACGTGTGCGGATATGACTGGACATAAGAAACTCGAAGATTTTGGCAAATAAAGAAAGAATTGAAATCAGTCTGTAATTTTTTACCAGATTTTTTTCACTTCTTTTCGGTATTGGAACAATGAGCGCTTCCTTCCAAATTGTGAGCAAGTTACCTGTTTTTAAGGACTTATCTATACATATAATAAAATCGTAGAGTTGCCGTGTCTGCACATTGAATATTTTAGCATAAACAATACATAGAAATGTCAGAAAAGGGACACAAAAATGCAATTTTTGTCTGTTTGTCTGTTGTCTGTGAAAATTTTTCACCTCATCTCGGGTTTTTTTTTTTTTTTTAGGGATTGGAAATCACCCAATGACTCCTCCCGCTCTGGGTGTAGCGGGAGGGAGTGTCAGACTTCTACTGACTAAAACCCATCCATGTTCCTTCATTGCCCTTTGTGTTCCGGAGCCACGGTGTCTCTTGCGAATAATCCCGCGACTCCGGCAGGCGTCGGCCCTTTCGGACCCCTCTGTGTTGCTGACTCTCTTTGAGGCGCGCGTGGAAAACTAACGCGCCGTCGACACGGCCTGTCGTCACTAGACGGACGGACGGCGAGCCACCCATAGCTCGCCGTCCACAGGCCCGCGCCTACGGTGGCCGGAGGTCACCAGGTGGTGGCCCCCGACGCCCGCGGCGTCTACCACGGCGGCCGGGACGAGAGGGTCTCGTCTCCCGCTCCGCCACCTCCTTCGCTAGCATGAATGCTTCGCAGAAGGAGGCAACGGCGTCCCATTCCGTCTCGCTCCGGACCATGGCTTGGACCAGGGCCGGACGCGAGAGGTCGCCGCCGATCGCCGTTTCAAGGACACGGCGGTGCGCCGCCCAAGCTGGGCACACCTGCACAGTGTGCTCTACCGTGTCCTCCGGTCGATCCTCGCAGTGGTGACACCCGGGCGTTTCCTCCCGCCCGATTCGGTGCAGGAACCTCCCGAAACATCCATGTCCGGTGAGGACCTGCGTCAGGCAGAAGGTGAGGACGCCGTGGCGCCTCTCAAGCCACTCCTCAAAGAGGGGACTTATCGCCACTAACCTCATCTCGGCTGGGTTTTATTGTCTTTTGATCATACATACTTAAATAGTAGTATTTTGTTGGTCATGAAGATAGAGAATGCAGAGAGTGAAGCGAGCCCCAAAATTTTGTCACCCTACTCCCAACAGGTTTCATTGCGTCAAACGTTTAAGCATCCTCCAGACTATTCGCGAAGTTGAGCGAATACGATAGTGTAGAGGGGCACTTCGCTTCGCCTGGTGCAACTTCGCCTCGCTTCGGGTGACTTCCAGTCGTTGTCGGTTTTTGCGTCCGAGTCCAAAGGACTCGAAGTGTCACGAAGTTCGAACACGAAGCGTCTGACTGACCGTGACCACACTACTCGGCTCACTTCGGTTCGCGTCAGCCATAGTAAATACGCACGTATTTTTATTACGCGAGAGTACACATTGCAATGGCAGTTGTCACATGAACGTTATCCATTATGCCTATCGTAAGGGGAACGGGTGACTGAGCTCCTCGCGAAGTTGCTCGAGTGTGTGAACACGCGGACTTTGGTCAACGTCGGAGAGTACTTTGTCGAAGTAACTTCGCGAATAGTGTGGAGGACGTTTTAGAGGTGACAGCCGACAGTTACAAAACCAGTCAACGAACGGTCGGGTGTCACCCGGTGCGGGCCGCTCCCCAACCCCCCCTCACTACGTTTCTGTAGGTGGCAGCGTGCGCAGTTGCAAGTTTATTTGATTCAAAAATATAGGATTTTTGTTTTAAAATAAAATTAATATTAAGATATTGTAATCGATGAATTATTAAATTAATTATATTGGGCAACATAGATAAAACTAAAAAAAACTCTTTCCAAATATTGCCGCCCTGGGCACTAACCCCGACTACGACGATAGGGGCCTATGGTAAATCCAGCACCTGTGATAGAACAATATTTTTGCTAACGCACATTATGCCATGAAACGTCACTTTGATTGTCTTTTTATTGTTTAACGAATGAATTAAGTGATGAAAAACTTATCCCACAACTTATAAAATACACTTCCCATATTACAACACGACACTTAAATCAAAATGACGGGGTAGTTGTCTATGTAAAAAACTCTCTTATTCCCAAAGTTAAGGAATATTTTTAGTCCAGGCATAATGCCTACGATTGGACACTCTTAATAATATTATTTTGTGTATTTACCGTTCCCCATCGCATATAAATAGTGACAATTTTATAGACTCACTCAGTAAAGAACTCAATGCTCTGGGCAAGCAGAAAAGTATTATTGTAGCGGGAGATATAAATATTAATATTAAACCCAAAGATTCAACAATCCTATGAGCGTAAAAATAGAGTTAACTATCTTACTATGCTATCAATTCATGGTATACTACCTGGCCATATACTTCCCACGCGAGGAATAAACTGCTTGGATTATTTTATGCTCAGGATTAATAATAACAAGAAATCAGCTTTTGTTGGTGTATTACATACTACAATTACTGACCACTATACAACATTCTTATCTCTAGCTAAAATAAAAACTAAACAAGTTGCACCAAAAACTAAAACTAGTCTAAATTTTGAAGGGGCGCTTAAACATATACAGGAAAATAAAATAGCAGAACTACTCTTTTGCAATGATCCCATTGAACTTATTAATATTTTTATACAGATACTAACTAATTCTATAAATAATAATACTATCAGTACAACAATTCCTAATAAAAACGTATAATTAAGCCATGGATTACCCAAGGTATATTAAAATGTATTAATAATCGAAATAAAATGCAAAAATCACTTAAGAGTGTGTATTCCGTCCACTAACGCCGCCAATCGTTATTTATTAAGAGCGTGTATTCCGTCCACTAGCGCCGCCAATCGTTTTTTATTATTTGTGGTAAATTTAAGACACGTAGATAAAAAACCGCTCGTAGTGCACTGAAGAAATGTATTTATTATGTTTTGAGAGTTATGTTTTGTACTTTAGAACATAAATAGTTGCCAAAGTCGATATTTTTGCTAAAAGTGGCCACTTTTAGCAATAATTGCCGTTTTGGCTATTTAGCCATGAGTTATGTATTAAAAATAGCTGTCAAAAAATAATAGATACATTTCTTCAGTGCACTACGAGCGGTTTTTTATCTACGTGTCTTAAATTTACCACAATTAATAAAAAACGATTGGCGGCGCTAGTGGACGGAATACACACTCTTAATTGTGGTAAATTTAAGACACGTAGATAAAAAACCGCTCTGTAGTGTTCTGAAGAAATGCATCTATTATTTTTTGAGAGCTATTTTTAATACATAACTCATAGCTAAATAGCCAAAACGGCAATTATTGCTAAAAGTGGCCACTTTTAGCAAAAATATCGAGTTTTGCAACTATTTATGTGCTAAAGTACAAAACATAACTCTCAAAAAGTAATAAATACATTTCTTCAGAACACTACAGAGCGGTTTTTTATCTACGTGTCTTAAATTTACCACAATTAATAAAAAACGATTGGCGGCGCTAGTGGACGGAATACGCCCTCTTAAAAGGGATCCTAACAATGACATTTAAAAAAAAACACAATTAATAGGTATAAAAATTATTGCAATAACCTCATAAAAAATTGAAAAGGAATTATCAAAAGCAATTATTAGCACTTCATAACTCAGTAACCAACAAAAATTACTCTGGAAAAATATAAAAAATGTCACCTATACTCAAAAAACTAAAACAGAGAATACGGAATTATTAAACACTAGCTGACCCGTGCCCACTTCGTTGGGCGGTAAACATTTTAACTTCTGATGAAATGATGAGTGTGGTTCGGTTAGTACTGAGTGCTATGATTTATTTCCTGACTGCCAAAAGGAGGGTTTTGCTTTGATTGCATATGTATGTAGCTAGGCTAGCGAGCCGCTGCGAGCGCTCAGCGTTAGACTCCCTATCCCTTGTTGCAGAGACATGCTGCTTTAAATCACTGAGACGCTGTGCACTTTCAGCGCTAGATTCCCGAGCACGGACCTGCGGTGTTCTCCAGCTTTGGTTAGCAAGCCGCTGTGAACGCTCGGAGCTAGATTTCCCAGCGCGTGCTTGCGAAATATTTTCTCTATTCCTCGAGAGGCGCAGATGATTATCAAGAGCAGACTCTGCCGTACGGCGTACTCGAGCTGCTCTTGTCTCATGTCTGGGATGTCTGACGGGAAAGTTGAGATTTCCTTTTAGGCATGATAAACAATCGCTGAAACTGTCCGATATCCCAAAAACAGAAATATCACAGCAGGCTTCGAACTCGAAGAATGAGTAATTGTGTTTTGAGAAACCGAGCAACCAAAACAATAGACCAACAACATTCAACCAACTACGTACAACTCACGTACCTAACGACAAAAGTTAAATAATAACTGGAAAGGGTCATTAATCCGCGGAAAATCTTAACACCACGATTCAGAAAAATTACGTGATTGCACAAAGCATGTTCTAATGCGGTTCGTGAATGGACGGCGCGGGCGGCGTTTTGCGATTTAGTAATTTTATATTATCTTCGAAACTATTCAACCAATTGACATACTGTTTTGAGAAAATCGTATCTCTATGATGTTCTTGTGATCATTATAACATTGTTTTCGATAAGGTTTAATATTTTGTTGTTTCAAAAATCGTTCAAAGATAAGTACATCGAAAAATACTTTTTTTAACACATAAAAGCTACTATATCTGCTAAAATATATAAGATAGAAATATGGTGCCGCGGACTTTTTTGTAGAACTATTCAAAGCGGACCAGGTTGCCATACATTGTTTTCAATTATATACAACTGTTAAGGCAGCGCACGCAAATAACTCTGTTGTAAGAGCTATTTTTTTCCGCCTGGATAGACAAAAATTGAGATAGTTTGGCTAATATGCATGATATCTTTATAATTTATAGCCTATCATTTCTCAATAAATGGGCTATCTAACACTGAAAGAATTTTTCAAATCGGACCAGCCGGTCCATTCTGTTGACATCTCACCGTGATCACCTAGGTGGAGTGAACGACAAGTGAACTGTCATTCTTATCTTGTTTGTATGGTTTGACAGCTCACCTGTCGCTCACCTCGCCCAAGTGTTCACTTCGACATGTTTACAGAATCGCACTGCAGTAGTTCCTGAGATTACCCCCTACATACAAACTTACAAACAATTTTACCTCTTTATAATATTAGTATAGATAATGTCATCACCTACCGAATCAGTTAATCATGTTAATAACTTTTTCGTTAACATTGGAAAGCAACTGGCCCAGCAAATTCAACCCGACTTGGACTCTGACCCCCAACACCTAATTAGAAATGAATCTTCCGTATCTCATTATTTTGTACTCTACGATACTGACTGTGATGAAGTAGATAGAATTCTAATGAGCTTAAAAACTGACAGTGCCCCCGGTTGGGATAAGGTAACCACAAAATTTCTTAAATATATTAAAATAGAGGCTGTTCCAATCTTAACTCATCTGACTAACCTGTGCTCTCTGGGCGTCTTTCCGGAAGCACTAAAACGATCCGTTATAACACCTGTACACAAGGGAGGGAGCAGAGACGATGTCAACAACTGTAGACCAATATCAGTCCTACCAGCAATTTCCAAAATTGTGGTCTTTTTAGACATAAAAAGAGCGTTTGACACCGTCTCTGTTCCAACCCAGGTGAGTAAATTAGAAAAATACGGAGTAAGAGGTACTCCGCTCTCGCTCTCTTTTAGAAAATTATCTTTTTAATAGGAGGCAGAGCGTTAGGATTGGAAAGTATACCAGTGACTACTCGGATGTAACTTACGGCGTACCGCAAGGTAGCGTATTGAGCCCAACCTTGTTTTTGATTTATATTAACGATATTTGCAATTTAAATATCAAAAACGCACTCTTATTCCGATGATACAGCTATAGCCTTT
This sequence comes from Ceramica pisi, assembly GCA_963859965.1. Taxonomy (NCBI): domain Eukaryota; kingdom Metazoa; phylum Arthropoda; class Insecta; order Lepidoptera; family Noctuidae; genus Ceramica; species Ceramica pisi. The sequence continues at coordinate 12,822,135 of OY982537.1, read as the reverse complement.
TCTGGTGTCTCTTGGCAAGATGTTGAGTGCACAGCTGAAGTGGGCATGGCTAGGATAGCTAAATGGTTAAAAATGAATTTACTTACCTTGAATGCAGGAAAAACTAATTTCGTGTGTTTCAGTGTTAGAGCACGAACTGAACCGACGTTGGATTTTAAAATTAAAATACATGATTGAGATGACTTCAAAAATAATTATTGTAATTGCCCACAAATAAATAAAGTAAGACAAACTAAATATTTAGGGATAATAGTAGACCAGAGATTATCCTGGTATCCCCATGTTTAACAAGTTGCTAGCAGAGTTAGAAAACTGTGTTGGATATTTAGTGCGCTGAGACATTGTGCCAAAAAATATAATTAGTGATAATAACACCTCTAGGAATCTCCTCAATGAGATATACGTCGCTTTGGCTCAGTCTGTCTTAGTGTACTGTATTCCTAAATGGGGAGGGTCCGCAGAAGCGAAATTCATAGAAGTAGAGCGTGCACAACGTGCCCTCATGAAAACTATGTAATTTAAGAAAATTAGATACCCCACAGATAGTCTTTATAAATTAAGTGAATTACTCTCAGTAAGAAAACTATACATTGTTCAAACAATATTAAAAAAACACAAGACCCTACCATACCTACCAATATTTGTTCCGAGTCTGGGTGTTTTTCTATCTATAATATGTATGTATTTACAAAAATAAAAATGTATATAAGTAGTTTATCAGCCATCTAGTTACCATAACACAAGCATTAGGTTGCTTAGCTTGGGACTATACGGCGTTGTGTGAAATGTCCAAGGATATTATTATTATTATGTTTTCTTTCTCGGGTCTCTGGAGACCCGGTCCTTTGGTAGGCGTACGAGGGGCCGAAACCAACTCGCAGAGGCCCCGTTAGAAATTTCAAATGTAATGGGGCACCATTATTATTATTATTATTATACGATGCATCTAAATTAGCAAAACGAAGAAAGCATGATATTGCAGAAGTCCCCCAAACAAAAACTTTGGTTGCCTCCATGCAATTTAATACACGGTCTGCTCGATTGTATAATAGAATAAATAAAGAAATATGCATAAATAAAAAACAATATAATGAATGCAAAAAAAGTATAATGAAATGGATTGAACCACTTATGAGGAAACGGAAGAACTCCTGAAAGTAACCACATAACCTATACTCTCACACACAGGCACTCAAACACACAACACACACACACATACACACGCACGCACACACATACACACACAAACTGTACTTATGTCAATCTTGTCTGTATTAGATTATTGTCTACTTACCGATGTCTAAGTTATTATTTTGTTATGGAAGAGCGGAGTCTTCTAATACAGGCATTGTTTGCTTAAAAGAAGGCTCCAATCACAAACTAATTGTTGTATACTTGTTAAAGAAAATAAACAATTTGAATTTGAATATTTAATACTCCTGTTATATATTTTGTTATGCTCTAGACGTTGATAGTATAGGCAGGCAAATTTTCATGAAAAAATTAAACCGTTTGTTTCATGAACAATGGCTTCCCCTTTACAATTTTTTTTTTTAATTTTAACTCTAGCCTATGTTACCCGGGATAACGCAACGCTTCTAACGATACCACAAACATTGAACTCGGTTAAGCCATTTAGAAGTTATGGTGGACTAAAGAAACTCACATACATACCTACATACATACATGAAGCTTGAAACACTTCTTTTTTTTTGGGCACTTGTTTAATGAATTCTTCAACACTAATAAATAACACGGTACAGATTTAATATAGAGTTATCATTATAACCAACATTGTATTTTGCTTATTTCAGATTGATTTAGAAGGATCTTGTGCTATGCAAGTGGACGGTGAGCCTTGGATGCAAGGCCCTGCAACCATATTGATAGAACCGGCTGGCCAGAGTCTCATGCTTCAAGCGTGCGGGAAACAGCATTGGAGTGAATGATCTACCTTATAACTAAGGAGACAAAAACTTTGATTTGAATTTCGATTCTCATTTAGCTTTATAACCACTATAGCCCAGTAGAAATCGACGCTAAAAAGGCTAGATTCGCAAAGCTGGCTCGTGGTTCTGGTTTTTTGGTATTTTGTGTAGACCAGTTAGAGTAGTGGTACTATAACAGAAACAACCTTCTAAGCTATATATGCTGAAATAGTGTAATCATTGAAATATTTTTGGGCATTTCATTTTTGCTTACACCCACCCGTTTTTTTTAAGAAGTGTTGAAAATTAAAATGCTTGCATCACTAAACCCTTAAATTGTTTATGTGTAAGGATTGGCAACCCTGTGGCAAATGATTTGACAATGATAGTGACAGTCTCAGTCAGCAAGACTCGAGTCTAGAGATGGGCGATATCGTTCTTACACTATAACAAACCTTATAAATGTAGCGGTTTAGAATATCAGAAATTGCATTTATATATTCTAATTTCAATGTATTTGCTGAATCTATGTGGAACTCAAAAGTGGTAGGGTATGATTGTTAGGTTTCGGTTTTTATCGATTAACATTGTATTTTTTTATTTGTAACTGAGCACTCGACGTCCCGCGGGTATCGCAATCGCACACACAATGCGCGGTATTTCAAGTACCTACCCGAATCGGTTTGAACCGAAAATCATAGTGAAGTACGGTGTTGTGTGTTATTCTGTGACTCACATCAACATCAACGTATTAGTACGCGGATACTTTATTTTACTAATTTTTAACCTGCCTATCAATAGATAGGCACGTGTTTGATCTCCATCTCACCTGCTGATGGTAAGCGATGATATGGTAGAAGATGGAGCAAGCTTGTCTAGAAATAACTTATTCACTCTTGATTTAATAACTCCCAAGACCTGATATATAGACCACCCTATGCACACTTGTTTTTATAAGCGTTTTTCCTGTGCTTGTTGTACCATCAAATATAGGTATTGTATCTTGTGCCCATACATAGGTAGAATGAATGTAATGAAATAATGCAATGTAATGAATGTAATGGTGGAAATTTTGTATTTGGCCTTATTGAAATAATCATTTTGAAATTGATTTCGATATCCGATATTCTTAACATTCGTAGAAAAGCGATATGGCCCATCACTAGTAGATAATTTCTTCTTTATTTCAACGTCATTCTGACGTTTACAGATTTTGCCTTTTTTTTAATCTTCAGTATATTGTACCACTTTTGAAAGTGTCCTTTGCAACCTCAGACCAATAAAAAAGTATAGACGGAGCCGTCGTAAACAATCGCGACGAAATAAGTGAGGTCAAGTTTCGGCTTCGTGTGCGTAACTTGGTGTAAGATATCGTACATTTGCGCATATGTGCTAGAGAAAAATGTTGCAAGCGTTGTGCTGCGGCTCCCAAGTGCGAGCGATATAGTTTAGTGAAAAGTTTAATATTATGTAGTATTGTGTCTTATTTGTATTGGTTGAATGAAATGAAAGATAATTAAGTTTAATGAGAGCCATTTATTTTAATATTAACATCAATAATTAATTTTACAAAACACAAAACTTACGTAAATTAAAATCACTAATGCCCCTTATTTTGTGTCAGTATTTTATATTATGCCTGGCGTTTTGAGTCACAACTTATTAGTAAAGTTACTAAATCACCTAGTTGTAAAGTCTCCGTAAAAAATCACAACTTCCCTTACTTTTGGGAAAAGATAATGTTTTTAACTTGCAACACTGACACAAAAGCGTCTAGAATTCGTGTTCCGAGAAATGATGACAAACATTTTACGATTTTGTTTAAATTACACATCAAATCGGATACTTATTTGTGAAAAGTAATCCCTGAAGACTTTTTCTGAAAACATGAATTGTTTTTGCAGCAGTTTATGACGCAGAATATATTTAATATATATAATTTCGCAATTATTATTTCACCAAAATTACGTCTCGCGCACTCGCTCACTCGCGGCAGACTACCGCGCGGCCGTCTTCATATTGCCGAATCGTCTTCATATTACGTGCCTCACTTTTTGAGCGCAATGGTCTGTCTATACTTTTTTATTGGTCTGAGTTTGCAACTTTATTAACTATGAGGTTTATAAATAAAGCTGCGATTGGGCTGAAAATGTTGCAAATTTAAGTGCTATATAAATACTGAATGGTATTTTTCGAAAATGCCGTTTATGCCTTTTAGAGCAAAAAGTGCAAAAAAGTCTCAGGTTATCGCGTGCTGCGCAGCGAGCACGTTTTTCGAAGTTGCAAATTTTGATTCACATCACCCTAACAAGATATCAAAAATGCAGAACTACATCTTGCTTTGCGATATTAATGTTAATTTCCACTGGGCTACTATTTATGATAGAATAATTAATTGGACCCAGTTATGCAAAGAGCAGCCGTCTGGCACTTTTATAACAATTGAGTTATTAATGGAGCTATACCTACTCATTTTGACACATATTTTTTTGAAGAGACCTATGGCAAATAAAGAAAATTATATCTGTAGAACATAAGTAAAAAAAGATACAGACCTCAGACGTTAATTAACTTTCATGGTTATCAAATGATTTGACCATAACCTGTTAACCATTATAGACTGTAAAAGTGACTTTGAAGTCAGAGTTTGTATCGGTGTTTATTTTTAAGCACTCAGCTAAAAATATGCGATTTTGTAAGAAGCAGCTACGTCTAACTGCAATTATTTTGTTACGAAACACGATGGTTACATTCGACACGTTGGTTATATTGTTGTTTTTTGGCTAGGATGAAAAATATGTGATACATATGCCAATAGTTTATCAAACATAAAATAATCAGAAACTCAATAAACAACCAAAGCGCACCCATCGACAGAAAAATGCTCATTTCCCTGTTTATACTTTTCCCCACACGGCTGCTTATGCATAACTAGTTCTAATTTAGAGTTAGAGTAAAATACGATTTTAAATGACACAATCCCACCACTATTTTAGTGCCAATGTTTTTATGCACACGTCGTACGTAAGTTTGTCACAAAAGTTATATTGTAATAAATTATATATTATGATATTTCAAAACACGTGGAGTTTTTACTTACGCCGTGACAGAGAAATCCCGACATCAAACCTCGAAAGTGCAATCGCTTCAATGCCACATATTATGAGATAATGCAATATGGTTTAAATATTTGCCAGGCGATACACTGCTGTTGCTAGGACTGGAACCAGAGAGGTAACTCTCGTATTTTAAGCGGCGTTCGCATATTCGTTGCAAACTGTCAAAAACACCTCAATTTCCCAACATTTTAACAGTGATTGTCGCCGAGATGATTTTGCAATTTGAATTTGAAAGCTTTAAAGTACGAGAATTGGCCTTCTAGTCCTCAACTTTAAGGAAATGGGGTAAAGGTAGTATACGTATCATAAAACAGAAGGTTCAGTAACAAGAATTTATTTTAATATACAACCACCACAATGAAATCTAAAATAGATCGAAATCTACACAATAACGTCGGGCGTAAACGTCAGAAATGCCTTTCAAAAATGCATGTGAACTAAATCATTCCGGGAACTCAGAAGTAGAATGTTCGACATGCATACAATTTCCTATTCACGTCGCATACTTTCCTGCTATTATCCGTGCCGATTGATTCAGTAAAATCTGATAGACAAGGAGGTTGAAGACAATTCTGGTTTTGAATTCCAAAACGGAATATTATAAACGCGCTCTTTGCAGACATTTTTAGGCGCTGGCGATGGCGTACTGGACTTGCAAATTGTAAAAATGAGATCCGCAACTGTTGCCAAATGCCAAAGTAGGGCTACAGGTAGAATCAAATCTAATGTCGGTGCGTAACAATCTGCAAGTCGCTGCTCAGTAGGAAATTTAGTGACAGGAGAGGGTGGGATACTCCTCATCGAAAAGCGAAATTCACAGGCGTCGTTAAGTTTGAGTCGACCCATACCCGTTATCCCAAACAAATATTGAGTTTTCTATTGGCTATGAATATTATTTTATTAGTTTAAAATTTTGGCCTGTGTAAAGTGCTCAACATTCGAAAAAGTCAAAGGCTTAGGATATTAGCCATTAAATTCAATTCTATTTTTTAGCGACACATATAAAGCTTCAATTATACCTACACTGGAATATTATTGATGCTGATGATGATAAAAAAAACTGATTTCCAATCTAGAATTCAATTAAAGGCAATTCGGATGTTTACAGTTAGACCAAGTCCTATCTGACTAATTGGACACATTGATTTTTATATTTCGACTAATGATGGAGTCTTTCATTTCCCTTTACAACATACAACACTAAGTAACAGTATAATATACCTACATAAAATAAATTCATACGAAACAATTACATAAAGTTTACAAATTGTGACTATTGAACACAAGAATTTCTTTATAATGAGTAATAAAATAAGTTATAATTTTTTGGGAAAACTATTAACTAAGTCTAATGTCAAACATTATAATACCTTCGGTACTAAGAACTCTTACATGCATTATAATTTTTATATCATTCATATAATAATTAACATATTTATTTAAGTAAGTTAGGCTATAACAGGTACCTATGTCAAAATTTTAAAATAACAATTATAAAATTTTAAAGATAATGGTTTGTAACCGAATTGGTCACTGGTTTAGGACACTTGAATGGAAGAATTCTATGTAGGTTGACTGGTTGAATACAAGACAGGTGTGATATCTTTTATCAAACTCAACACGCATCGGCTGCCATATTCTGTCAAACCGTAGCATATAAGTTATGCGTATTATATAATATAGTATGTAGTAAATACTTGTGAATAGACTACACAAGATAGTCAAAAGTAAAAGTAATATACCTATACAATAATAAGAGATACTCTACCTCGCTGACAAAAGGGCTGTTTTACATATAATTATACTGAACACTGCTCATCTAAGACGGATACTGTTCAAGTCATTCCTTTTCACTAGCTCAGTTGGATTTTAAACTCTCAGCCCAGCGCCGAAAGTTGAAAATCCTATTTAGAAATAGTGAAAATGTGTATTGGTTTTGAATGGCATTCAAGACAAACATTCCACTCTCGAATGTCACAAAGTGTAAGAGTCATTGGTGGTTACTGTCTGATGCCATACCATGATGACTGTTGTTCGTTGTCACTAAACAGACATAATTATAAACAACTAGCTGACCCGCGCAATTTCGTCTGCGTCACATCGCTTCTAAATAATATTGCGACTATAAATTGAGATAAAAACTATCCTATCTCTTAAGTTGGATCAAACTGCACATGGTGTGCAAAATTGATTAAAATCGGTTAAGTGGTTTAGGAGTCCATAGCGGACAAACAACGTGACACGTGATTTATATATATGTATTAAGATTACAATAGGTGGTCACCAATTCTATAAGAAACACGTAAATTACAGCACCTACCTATATTGTTTGTGTATTTAAATACTGTTTTTGAGGAATGTTTGCATCTCAAATCATCAAAAAATACATCCAAAAATAAATTCTAAAAAAGTAGTTTGTAACTACTGTCATATTAATTATTATCGGTAATGGAAAAGTGTTTTAAAAACCATGAATTTCCCATTTTGTTAAAAATATTATTTTGGCACAATATAAACATAACATAATGCCTTAAGAACACAGCCCAGAACGTGGTTCGTAAAGAAAAATCTCGTTTCTTGTCCCTTACAGAGACAGATAGTACCTTCTACGTGCCAGTATTAAATAACCAAAATCACTTGACGCCAGTACCTAAATTTGTTTGAAAAACTAAAACATTTAATGACATTTTAAATCTACTTAATCATTTTATCATATCTTCAATTATTTACTGTTAGGTACTATCGTATTAAACCTAACTACAAATACATACATTCAAGCTGAAAACCTCTCAGGGGGTCATTTCATGAGTGAATGATGAGTCATTATGATACATTTATGCTCCCGGATTACTTGCCAAAATGCAAGGAATATGTAAGTTGTTCACAGTGACTTTAATTATCCCCTAAGAGGTATTTCAGTTATAAATTGTATATGAAATAAAAAAACGATACAATATGTAGATTAGATTGGTTTAGCCTGATATCATTGGTTAGGCAGTGTTCCCAATATTTATTGAGCAAATTAATGTGTAGAATATCTTTCGATAGCCTTAAGTACTATTAATCTTTATTAAGGTGGTAGCCTCTCTATTACATCTGCTGGCAAGGCGTAGTCGACTAAGTCGAGCAAGTGTGACAAAAGTTTTATAAAGAAAATATGGTATGGCCCATAGCATGGCCATGAGATTTAAAATATAAAAATAATTTTAACAGAATTAAATAATCTCCAAGTAATCTAAAATACGTGCCCAGTTCCATTAATAAATAACTCAATAACAATTAATATTTGTACAACTAAATAAAAAATCATCCAAGAAAATGGTAACTATCAAAATTTTCACACAACTTGTGAGTAAATTATGAGTTACACCGGACTATCCTAGGTCAATCCTAAAGGTGACGAGACTGAGTTGTTTTAGCTATAAAATTACAACGAAAGTGAGAATTGGTATCTTGTCCATTTAAATATGTTCTTAAAAAACCTGCATTTTAGCAACATTCATAAGGTGTCTTTTCAATTGAATAATAATGAAGCAGACATATTGATGTTTTCGCATTTTTTACCCTTAGGATTAACCTAGAATTTTTTTTTGTTGTTTGTATCTGATCATGACATCATATTATTATTATCATGACAGATGCTTGTCCTGTGGACCAGTTAAGCGACGAGTATTGTTTCAACTATCTATGCAAGCAACTACATTTGTTTCTATTGTAAAATTATATAAGGTGGTTAAACAAACTTGAAAATCTAAATGCATCTAAAATATCTAGTCAGCACACATTGTCTAAAACCATTCTAAGGAACTATCCTAGCTCTGTCAGCAAAGTCTAGATGGCTAATATTTCAGTAGATTTGATCGAACCAAATCTTGTTCTCAATTGTTCTAGAAATACAAAAGTCAAAATAGTGTGAGGTGCAAGTCTAACAAAGGCTGGAATGTATCCTTTAAAGAGTGCTAGGGGACCTTCCTTGGCAGTACTGGTGATGAGATGGAATATGCCATTAAATTCACCTGGCTTGGCGTTCATCGCACGTGTTTTGAGGACGTCCACTGGTTGTGTCATAGTTGTTGCTACACCTCCCTGTGAAATATTACAAAGTATTATTACTTTGCAGACAAAAATTAACTTGTCGAAAAGTTTACATAAAAATAAACTAACCGCTAATAAACTCGATGTGACATGCGTTACGACATTCTCGTCGAAATATGGAGTGGTGAGCAGTAGCATCTTGATCTGATCATAAAAGGCTAGTTGTCCTATAGTCATAAGGGCTGCACGGCTGCATGTCATGGTGGCGCCGGCCCACAGTCGGGTCACACCTTCAGTTGTTGCGACTCGCCATAAGCCATGAATAGCATTTTTGTAGCTGAAATAGATTCGATATTAAGGGTGTGTATTCCGTCCACTAGCGCCGCCAATCGTTTTTTATTAATTGTGGTAAATTTAAGACACGTAGATTTAAAACCGCTCTGTAGTGTTCTGAAGAAATGTATCTATTATTTTTTGAGAGCTATTTTTAATACATAACTCATGGCTAAATAGCCAAAACGGCGATTATTGCTATCGAGTTTTGCAACTATTTATGTTCTAAAGTACAAAACATAACTCTCAAAAAGTAATAAATACATTTCTTCAGAACACTACAGAGCGGTTTTTTATCTACGTGTCTTAAAATTATCACAATTAATAAAAAACGATTGGCGGCGCTTGTGGACGGAATGCGCCCTCTTAAAACTTTTTCTACTGAAGTTCTTAAAAACGGACACAAGTTTTTAAAAGATTGTCTGGCCTTTCTATACTAAGACCAAAAAATTCGCTGGTCTGAGTGGACTGTTCAGCTTACTGAAACCCTAAAGCTTTAAACCCCTGCTCTTGAATACATTATTTAAAATTGCATGTGCAACAGTGTAGCATGCACAAACCAACAGTCAATAAATGATTAATTACATGTATCTTTGGTTTTCCATGATAAATTACTTTCAAATAAAGCATTTTTTTTAGGCAACATTATAAAATATTCAGATGTTGACACATTGTAAGTAATCAAAATTAGTACTCACTTCCTTCTTTGCTCAGGTGGCAGTTTAACATCATTTTGCATCCGAACATTGACTAAATCTGCAGGATTTCCTACAAATCCTCCAGCAAACCCACCTAGTCCAGCTATAAATGCTGACATATAAAATGCTATTGGACGACCCTGAAAAATATAAAAGAAACAAGTTTAACTACAGAAACTTATTATTTTGCAAAACAACAAAAAAAATTTGAATCTTTTCTGGGAGACTGTGCAAGTGCTCAATCCACTTATTCTTATTTTTTTAAACCATTCTTCCTCTTGTGGTTCTTAATTTTACATATGCATCTGGCCTAATTATTAAGCATCTACAATTCACTACAAAATGTTCTCTTTTTCAAATCACTGCTAAAACAATATAATTATGTTCTATTTATACCACTGTTAAAGTTCAACAGTGGTAGTGTATTTTTTTGTTATGGAAGTATTTGGTAAGTTTGTATTTGAGATGGTTTCAGCACTTATTTTTAATACTTGAGTTTGACTTGAAAATGAAAGGTATTATTTGAGGTGTTGTTCATTGACTGATTGAGAAAGAGAAAAATGTGAATCAGGTCATGAGGGAGAACTTTGTCAAAGATATTAATAGGTCCTGTGGAAGACCTTCAGAAAATATTAGAAGGCCATAGGGCAGAAGAAAATATTGTGTTTTGAAAAGTCAAGTTCTAATGGCTTGGAGATATTCAATAAGCAATAATAATTACAGAACCCTACCAGGCCCACCCTTTTCAAACATTAATATTGAAAGCAAATGCTCACATCTTTGGGAGTAAGTTGTTGTTTAGCCATCTCATATATTCCAAATCTTGCTGTTGAGTATGTTAGCTGTCTTAGCAACGAAGCTGAGATACCATTGTAAAGACCCATGATACCTAAAAATAACACATTTTAGTACCCATCTCCATTCTATCTATTACAACAGCTAGCATTGCTGCCAACTGTTATTATAGAGCCAGCTCATGAAATATCATTAAATAAAGGGTTAATATTTTTGTTAAAAATTTTAAGAATGAGTAGTTAAGGTTAATTATTGTAGTATCTGTTTCACTGTGACAATTTAAAGCCTTCAAGTTTATTGTAAATTTAATTTGGTTTTACCTTGATTTTTAACAACTATTCCAACAAGTTGAACCATAGAGATATTCTTTCCTTTCTGGGTTTGCATCTGAACTTTCAGCAAATCCAATGGGTGTGTTACACATGCAGCTCCAGCTGATGCTAACCCTCCAAAATACCATTTTGATACTCTTACTTCCTTATTCATTGTGCTATCTGAAAATCAAGGCAATGTTTACAAATGTGTCAGCGCAAAGAGCAGAATAAACAAGTAGCATTCAAGACAGTTTTTTAGGCTCAACTTCGTTTTAGCAACTGTGGGTTTGGAGCTTGATTATTTTTTTGGGTAGAGTACTCTTCTTGTAGAACACTATCACAAAGTTATATAGCGCGCAACCACACAGTTTTAGAGAAAAAAAATCCTAAAAATTCAATTTTCTCTAACCTATTTACGAAAAAATGACATAATTTGCCACAGATAACTTAAAAAATCGGTCCAAGGTCGTTTCGTTTTACGGTCAGACTAAGTGACCACACATTTAAATGTTTTTTTTTTATTGAATATTATAGTTTTTTACTTAATTTTATTTTTAAATAGTTGCGCAAGTATTGTGTTTTCAAATAAAAAGCAAATAATAAAATTAATTAAATAAAAAAAATAAAAAAATTCGCGGTTGTGGGTAACGAAACGTAATTTCAAAATATTTGATGTATGCGACGTTTATGTTTGATAGTTGTCATTCATTCATCGTTTGTACTCACAGTCGAGAGCGTCTATCGTACTCCTGTTTGTTTCAACGATTGAATGACACCATGGCGTCTCCGAAGTCCCCGGCTTCTGATACGTAATCTCGCGATCCCGAAGTGCTAAGTGTTGTGCAAATGTTGGACTCAAGTGAGCCACTTGTGCGTGCTACACCAAGGATTGCGTCTTCGAGTGTTGTGCAAGAGCGAGCGGAGCGAGCTCTGGACTTGGGGGCACCCCGACTCGGATAGGTTAGGTTAGAAGGGGATGGCGGGGTCGAGTGAGCGAGCGAAGCGAGCGAATAGACCCCGCCATCCCCTTCGAGGTTATTTTTTTATAAACCACTCAGAAGTAGGAGCCCCGCGCAGCGGGGCTCCGTCGACATTTTCTTTCAAATTAACATTTTTGAGGTTCGAGTATGACCTTGAGTATATTCTTGACGTTGGAGTTTGATAGAGGGCAATATTCTACGATTTTAGGCATATTTTGACCTTGAAGTGTTTGACCTTGACCTTTACGAGTTTGACCTTGACCTTGAAGATGCCCCTGACCTTAATTTAGATGAAAAGCTTATATAGAGTCGCCACGTAATCTTCCCCACCCTTAATACTCCCACTATCCCACCAATCCCGAAAGAAAGTTTGGCGATTTTTTATTCAGCCCCTATGGTTTTGCGCGTTTTGGTACTTTCAAATTTACTATAGAAAAGGTGCATTCTACCCAAAAAAAAATACCTACTATAAAAAACGGCAGTTAGCTAATCCGAAGTCCTTCCCTTTTTGTGGTGTCCGCTTCGGTTTTGCTTGTAGACGCCAAGAAAATGAGGGATGGCTAAGATGTGCCAATGATTTAAAAATAAAAGTACCTACCTATCCTTACTTAAAATATAGGTACATTCCTGGCGGCAAATTAACTAAAGGAACAAGAAGCCTTATATTATTATCACCTTTTATATGCGATTTCTGCTTCTAATACAAAGGTAACGTCCATATTCAACCATGCTATGTGCTAATGTGTGCTAAACTGGCCAGCCAACTTGAGCCAATCGGCCAAGCCAACTGACACTGACGTTTGTTAAACATAAACATAAACACTAGGCTAAACGTCGATATATTGATGAGATATCGATATTTCGACATTTTTCAATAAAATATCATTATTTATTTTTGATATTTCGGGCTATCGATATTGATGTTAGAGAATCGAGTATCGAGTATTTTTAACGCAACTTTAGTTTCCTATTTAACGTCACTAGCTTGTGTGATGCCCACTGCGGGTTTACCACAAAGGGATACATAATAATATTCTGTGTTTCCGAACGCTTTCAACCTTAATCTCTTCAAAGTGGAATAAACAGGCTCCTTCTGGGTAAGCTCGCTCCATCGTAGACAAGTCTCTGTCATTTCTGAGTTCTGACCAAGACTAAAGTCAAGAGCAAAACCATCTCAAATAAAGTAAAAAATCTGTTTTTTCTACACGTGTTTTTATTACAATTTACTAATTTGGAATGTTCTAGAAATATATATTTAATGTAAATATACGACAATTTACGTTATCTTGAGATTTTTCGGTACTTTTTAAAAGTATCGAAACAATAATGTCGATCATTTTTTCCACTTGCCATCCCTAGAAGAGTTTTTTTTCTGTAGCACAAGGATTTTTGACATAAAATTTGTCTTGACAAAGAAAGACGATGTCGTTTGCGTTTAGTTTGTTCATAGGGTAAGTAATTTATGATTATTGATTTGTCTTCGGGACTTTTACTTGTACCCAGATTACTCATATTCAATTCGCATTCGTGCTTTTTCTTGAATACTGTTTGATAAAAAATACATGTTAGTAATGTGTTAGTGTTTAGTAATGCACCGTGCAGATCACACCATCCTCCATCACCAGGAGGGCAATCGCGCTAATAAAATTCGGCTGGAACGCAACTGAACTGTAGCCATTTCACAACTTTTTTAAACATTCCGTATCGCGCTAAACGTTTGACAGAAACTTGGAACGCAACTGCATCACAACTGTAACGTTACCGCTGTCAAACAAAAAGTTGAAACAGTGCTACTTTTTCTTGACTTTTTCTCAATCGTTTGCGTTGTGTTGTTTGGATTTTGAACGAAAATACGAAAATATTTGTAAAATTTTGACAACGCAACTTTAGTTGAAGTTTAACTTTAGCGCGATACCAAATTCCTTACAGGTGAATCGAAACTAGATCATAACCAAAACTGAATTGGAAACGAATTGCAAGCGGACCTAAACTTTTAAAATTAGCGCGATTGGCCCCCAGATCCATCCTATAAAACCAGCTACTTTTCTTACTCCTTCACTGTCCATGCAGTTAGACTGTGGAATTCACTTCCGCCTAGCATTCGAGACTTGAAAACTATTTCTCTTTTCAAGACTCGTCTAGAGCACTACCTTTCCTCTCTACAGTGTTAATTTTATTTTATGTATGTATTATATTATGTATGTGTTAGTTTTAGGTATGTATCACAGACATAAATAGTAGAGCAGACCAAACATTAATACGTAGATATATTTTTTTATATGGTATGATTCTTTATCCTTTTTTTTCTAAGTGACAATTCATAAGCATGTCTCGTTCTGTCACGTGTTGTCACACTGACTCATACATAGACAAAATTTGACGCGTAGCTTGTCTGCCATATTGATAAGCATCAAATGTTTTTCAATCGCGTTTAAAATTTATAAAATATTACTTGTTTGGGACATAAAACACACGAGGACGGTAAAATAATATGGTGAAGTGCTGTGCGTATCGCTGTGACAGTGCTAGCTACCACAAAACACCTGGATTGACCTTTCATCGGTAAGTTTTGGGAAATCTTAGTGCTTTCTTTACTAAATTCAAATGTTTCCATACTGTTTATTCGTATTTTACATACAGTTTATAACAAAGATGCGATTTGTCTGTACCGTTAGCCTACAACTAAAGAAATAAACCATAACAAGGACAAAATAGTCAGAAAGTGGCATCAAGTGACAGCTCAAGTACCTGTTCAATTAGTCAGGGACGAATTAGGCAACAAAGACGAAACTTTTAGTAAATTGCATTTGTTGTATGTATTTATGTAAAATATTTATTTCCATTGAATTATCAAATAAAGCCTCAGTTTAATGTATGATGTTTTATTCTTTTTTGGTGATACAATTCCAAAATACCTGTAGTAGTTTCAGTGTATGTACACATGTCATGTTAATATTAAAAATAAATTATAAAATCAATATTATGTTACCCAGTGTCTGTGTTATGGAGAACATGAACATAGGCATATGTATAAATACAGTATAGGCTACTCACATAACGATGAATTTTCATTCAGCAGGCAATAATTGAGCATACTAATATTTTTCCAGGTTTCGCAAGGATGAAAGTTTACGGAATGCCTGGATTGAAAACCTGAAACTCCAGGATTGGCAACCAAGACCTTCAAGTGGACTTTGTTCAAAGCATTTTGAGAATCACTTGATCGATCCCAGCGCTTTTCGAACAACATTACGTCCCGGAGCAATTCCTACACTGTTTACCGAATTTACTCCATATGTAAGCATTATGAGAGTGTAAGATAGAAGAGTGTCCCTGGAGTTTCTTGCACGTTCTTCTCCATAGAGATCTACGCTTTGGAACGTGCAAATAGCTTCAACTATTTGGACAGACCGACCTTGACAATTAAAAAGTGCCTGTAAATGGTTTATTTGAAATAAATGCTTGAATTTTGAATTACATACATTACTATTATTTAAAAAATCCTGATTTATTCCTAAACTAGCTTTCAGGCATACTAATACCTTGACTCTCGGTTCTACAAAACATGGCATGCGGGTTAATGACTACAGTGCCAGTTTTTCTAGCTGATACTGACGTCCGTCAATGGTTTGTAAACACCGTCAAAAGATAAAGAGTGGACTGCTGCCCATCGTCCTCTTAAAATATTCCCTATATTCCCTTAGTCGCCTTTAACAATAACCACGGGAATAGAGGGTGGTTCTATTCGTTAAGACTATTGATGAGTAATCTATATTTCATGTACCCAGAGAATATAGATTTTCAGGGATTTTCAGAATATCGTTAGATAATACTGGCAACCGGTCCTAATTCGGCCCTGTAATGATATCATTCCCTAGGTGTGCGTAATGGCTACGCAAATTTTAGCGAATGTTTGGTCTGCTACTATTTATATGTCTGTGGTATGTATTCATTCTGAAATTAATATTTACTATATTTATGTAGGTTTATTTGATAATTTAAGTAGTCTATGGCTTCATTCACATATCCATTTTCTTGTTATTTTTTACACACTTTTGTCTACATTTCTTTTTTCATTCTTCCTTTCGCAGGTCTGCTGGAAGAAAATAAGCAGTACCTTTGTACCTACCAATAATTATAATGTTATATCTGTACCGTTTCTCTGTGTGTACATAAATTGTAAAATAAAATAAAATAAATGTTAACGCTTTTTAATCGTTCGTAAAAAATCACGAACACGAAAAAATACTTATCGAATGAGAGCAAGTATGTAGGTACACAATCACTTTATAGGAATATAGGTACTTGGAGCCGTCGAGTGTTCAAACAATCAACCAAAGAGTATAATAATCAATCTACATACATCGGGAGTGATAGACGGGCGAGCAAGTACGCGGATATGTGGATCAACCAGGCTCGATGACCCACAGACTACATAGGTAGAGAGATATTACGTATCGATGACCTTTTTCTCTATGCGTCTTGTTTAAAAAGTAGGTACGCGTGCTTACAGTACGAACCACCACAGAACACAATAACCTAGCGTACCACGGTTCTTTGCCTCTGCGAAGTACGGTTAAGTAGCCTCCACACTATTCCCGAAGTTGATCGAAGTTGAGCGAATACGATAGTGTGGAGGGGCACTTCGCTTCGCCTCGGGCGACTTCCAGTTGTTGTCGGTTTTTGGGCCCGAGTCAAAGGAATCGAAGATCGAACACGAAGCGTCTGTCCACACTACTCGGCTCACTTCGGTTCGCGTCAGCCATAGTAAATACGCACGTATTTTTATAACGCGAAAGTACACATTGCAACGGCATTTTTGCCACATGATCGTCATCCATTCTGCCTATCGTGAGGGGAACGGGGGGAACGGGCGACTGAGCTCCTCGCGAAGTTGCTCGAGAATTAGTGTGGACACCAACTTCGGAGAGCACTTCGCCTCGTGCAACTTCGGAATAGTGTGGAGGACGCTAGTTTCTGAAACTAATGATACCGAACCTAATGCCTCCACACTATTCCGAAGTTGCACGAAGCGAAGTGCTCTCCGAAGTTGACTGAAGTCCGAAGTAGGTGTCCACACACCTCGAGCAACTGCGCGAGAAACTCAGTCGCCCGTTCCCCTCACGATAGGCATAATGGATAACGTTCATGTGGCAACTGCCGTTGCAATGTGTACTCTCGCGTAATAAAAATACGTGCGTATTTACTATGGCTGACGCGAACCGAAGTGAGCCGAAGTGACCCGAGTAGTGTGGACAGACGCTTCATGTTCGAACTTCGAGTCCTTTGACTCGGGCGCAAAAACCGACAAAAACTGGAAGTCGCCCGAGGCGAAGCGAAGTTGCACGAGGCGAAGCGAAGTGCCCCTCCACACTATCGTATTCGCTCAACTTAGATCAACTTCGGGAATAGTGTGGAGGCTACTATAAAACCGAACTTTTTTATGACGACAACGGATGACGTTTCTTCACTTCACTCAAATACTGACGTCAGTGCACTCACTGAACGTCAGAACAATCACGAGAACTTCAAACTTGAGAAGAGTTAAACGTAACGAAATAACCTCTAAATTTAACCTTCAAAGCGGTCATAATGTATTATTTTCAAGGTTGTTATCAGTTTGGCGTACTAAAATTACATTGACAGACTTCACTATATTCCATCATTTTGTGAACATTTAAAATATTTGGATTAAAAATCAATATTTAAAGGTAGGTTACTTACCTACTTGTTTCTCAGTGACCACTTCGTGTAAGTAAATAAGAACAAACTGTGCGTAAGCGGGATGGTTATTAAGTGTCACTATAATATGAACACCTATTACGAAAATAACTACTGTGTACGTTTAGATCAAAATCCAGCCGAGAAATGTTAGTACCGGTAAACTAGCGAGCACCTACTGGCTGAGGTCGCGCGGAGCTCGCCTTTCATATGAACACGCGGCCAGTGTTTTAAAACACCCAGTAATGACTGCGTTACGCTTATCGTCCGCTACTGAGGGTTATAATGAAACTGAAGTCGTAATCACTTGCTAAACTTTATTTAATTTCTCATTAGGTACTTGTTTCTTAATCAATTTACTGTTATTTTTGAAGCTGTAATGTAATTTTGCAGTCATTCATTTATTTTGTTTCAGAATGTCATCAGATGTAGTAACATTGCTTCAGCTGGATAAGTCTCTGTCCAGTAGAGCAGTAGTTGTAAAAGAGATCAATAGATGTGACAGTTCATTTATCACAAGTTGTGTTTTAAACTATTGCATCAAGCATAAGACTGCTGTTATCATAGTGTCAACACACAATTCCTTACAACATTACCAGAATGTGGGTCTCAAGATGAATTACAACTTGCAGAGATATGTGGATACGGGACTTGTAGACTATTTTAACCTAGGAGAGTATTGTATAAACAGTTTACTTTCTGACAATGTCTTACCACAGTTATTTCCCAAAGTAAAAGAAAAAGTATTGTCAATGCGGCAGAAGCATGATACGGTTAATGTTATATTGGATGGTATTTCACATTTGTTTGATTTAAATTACACACTCAAAGAAGTAAATAACCTGTATCAAGAATTGATTCCATTTGTTACTTGTGCAAACAATTCATTTACTCTTTGTCATTGCAATGAGGCAATTGAGGATGATGTTACAAGTGTAATGTCAAACCTACTTTCTCATAAAGCTCACACAGTGGTGGAGGTTGAGAATCTACCTTCAGGTTGGAGTTCAGATGTGTCCGGACATCTAACTATAAAGTACCCAGGCCTGAAATTTGATAATGAGCACTTGTATGTCATGGACCATAAACCATCTCGATATCTTTTCAAATTATTTGATAGAGGTGTTAAACTGTTTGCCCCAGGTACTGTTTAAGGTTGTTAATTATTGTATACTTATGTACTATGTTGTAACTATATTAGGTAAAAATATTTAAAATAGTTAAGAATAAATGCTATCTCTTAACTTTGTGTCTTATTTATATGAGATTGCCATCAATCAAGTTAAGCCTGAGTCTTATCACCTAATATTAGCAGTCTTTGGAAACTGTTGGACATGAGTAATTAGTTCCCTGAATACAATGGGGGAGAGCTTAGTAAGTCTACATGTCACCATCCATAGAAACAACTAAGATGCTTTTTGGTTTTTAATGTTTCAAACTGCTTCTGTTGTATACCATAAAAAAAAAGGTCAAGTGCAAGTTGGACTTGCATGCAAAGGGTTCCGGGTCAGTCGGTCTTAGGGACCAAATCATTTTCATTTTTGGAAAATGTTATTTTAACACTAGGTATAGACTTCTTATAGGTTTTCCTGTAATCTGTAGGTAAGAGAAACTATTATCCTATCCACAGAGTACTTTGGTTATATTTATCCTATAAAGTACTATTATATGCATTTTTTTCAAAATTTTAGGCTCCATAGTTGCAGAGGTAAAGGGCCCCCTCCCCCTTACCTCTGCAACTATGGAATAGTCTTTTTGGCTTAGAATAATTACATATAGAAACCAAGTCCGCGCGCCCATTTTGAATTAGTCAAGTCTTAATTGGAGCCATAAATGGCTCCAAACGCCGCAAACGGGCCGCTCCGTAGTGTTCAATGTCAACGCACGCCGAAAGAGTCTCGCGAAAAAAAATTTATTATTACGATTTGTGCAGTTAAATTGTGTCACAACACATCTGAACAACAAAAGAAATGTAATAACATCACTTTTCACAGGTGAGCTTTCAGTATTTCATTTCATAGTATCTTGTAGTTAATTAAGTCAAAATAGAAAATAGAAACAAATAGGTCAAATTGTACTTAAATATTAGTAGGTATTTGCACTTGTGACACTTTGTGCACTGAATAAATTATACAGTTTGCATAATTAAATGCACATAGGTACATAGATAGGTATGTAAGTAGGTATGTATGTAGGTACCTACTTATTACTAACTATGTAGTCACAATTTAAATTGGCTGCTGTTAAACAAAAAAAAAAACCACTAAGGCCAGTAACTAACAGATATCTGTTACTCGTATCTATTGAATGATCCCTAAATACCAACATTATGTGAGGTACTGGTAAAAGTTCTACACATGTTCTACACTACGGCTTACTGTCCATTGGAGGGGAGAGGAGAGGGGCGGAGCTGTTATGCAGGCTTTAGGGCCGGGCAATACAAAAGCCAAAGGCCAAAAACAACCGAATCCGAATATTATATATATAATTATAACTGGCTACATGACGGCGCATGAAACTTTTATTGTGGTGATTAGCTGTTGCCCCAGCGACCACCCAAAGTGAAGGCTGTATTTTGACCAGCGATCAGTCCACGTGAACCTACGCGGGCGGAGAACGTTTGACTTCGCACCCTGTGAATATACCCACAAAATAACGTTTAATTCTATTTATTAATCATATTAATTGTCATTTTTGTTACTTTTTTCTAATAATTATTTAAAATGTGTTTAACATTTTTGGGCTAACTTTTCAAGTGTATACCTACCTACCTACTTAAATAGTTTGGGTCAGCAGATCCAGGGGGAAGTTACTGTGTTTGGATGCGTTTGAATAAACGAAGTGATGCCATGACTCAGAGCACACTAGCTGCCTCGGAAAGATCACATGGCAGCATTCGTACCGTCTCCGAGGAAAAACTTATGGTATGGTATTGACAATAATAAAACAACCGATAGATATAGCTCTTAGTATTTGCCACAAATCTGAGCAGATTATATGTAATTTCTAAATGTCTTATTAAATAAAGACCAAATCTTATGTAGGTACCTACATCTCTGTTTTTTGTTTAGCCTGTGTTGTCCCATTGTACAGGACTCCCCCATATTATTCCATCTAACTCTATCTGTTGCTTTCACCGGCCAGTCCAAACCACGCAATCATTTTTTAGGCCTGCCTCGCGACGTCATTCTTCAGACACCCACTGCGTGCGATCCTGGCCAATCTGTCCTTGTGCTCCTATAATTAATGTGTCCCGCACAATACCATTTTAATCTCGGAGATTTGTCCCCAATATTGCCGAATGCTACGCTCCATCGCTCTTTGGCTAATCTTAAGAGGGCTTTCACATTTTTTCTTGAAATTTAGCGTTTTATTCGAATTTTGATGTGTGATTTGCTTTAGATATAGCCTTAAAAAAAAAAAATATGCCAAAGATAGTTTGATCATTTATCTTGGGAGTGTTCTAAATAAATATTTCAATTTGTTCACGTACATCAGTAAAATCTTTGACTCCGCAAAGGATGTTTCACAAAACGTTGCTTTATATCTTTTGATACCTTGGTACACCGAAGATATTATAATTTAATCATTTATAAAAATGTCCACGGTACAACTGTATCTTCTACTTTGGAATGCTCAAATCAATTTATTACGATTCATACAGTAATACACCAAAAATAATTCTGTAAAACTGAGAGTTATTGACAATTTTCCGTACGAAACTATAATTTTTATCTATGAAATTATAATCAAAATTCAAATAAAAAATACTTAATAATTAAGGTGGCATTGCTATATTGCTTGAAAAAAAAATGGATCTAATTAAAAGTAAAGTAAATATTTTTAAATAATTGTCGAAAATCAATATAATCTTGTGACGCGCGGTATTCAACTTTAGTCAACCTGAGCAATTCGATTTTGTAAGAGCGCTTTGACAAAACTGTCTTAGGCATATTTTTATTTTTTTTTAAGGCAAAATCACACATCAAATTCGAAAAAAACGCTAAAATTCAAGAAAAAATGTGAAAGCGCCCTTAAGTTTGGACTTCTGAGCCGCAGTCAAAAACCATGTCTGAGCGCCAATAAGTTAGGATATTAGGTATATATGTAAGGATAAAATTTCAGGTGATTTTTTAAAGTGTGCGTGGATGGCCAAATTTAAAACTACGAGGAATATCGAAAAACACTAAGAAATCTCGAAGTATTCCTAGCCAGGAAACATTTTTAACAAAATATTATTCCATTAAAAAAATACAGGTAAGTACCTATTTAATATATTACATATAAGTAGGTGTATCAACTGATTCTTTTTCAAAATTTCAATGATGCGGTATAAGTTTTCATCAAAATCGGGATGAGACTTCTTTTAGAGATTTTGATATTCCTCATAGCATCGGATTTGGCCATCTTCCATGCACACTTTAAAAACTGGCCAAGTGCGAGTCGGACTCGCGTGCAAAGGGTGCATCTTTAGGTAAAGATTTATTATCTCCATTTTTTTTTCAAAATTTATAGGCTCAGTAGTTTCGGAGATAAGCATTTTTCGTCTAATTCCTTGAATAACTTCAAACCCATATATTAAAATTATGAAAAAATAGGTATATAATTAAAACCCTCACAGTACCTAAGCCCTTTTATAATGTAGGTAGGTATATATGTCACACGATATTGTTCAAAAACATTTTTTTTTTATATTCTAGTTTGACCCCCTAAAAGTATCGCTATCGCTAAACGCATCCTTGTTTGGGTCACAGAAGTTTAATGTGTCCCAAATATTAACAGAATCGGTCCAGTGGATCTAGAGAAAACTGGCTGTGACGGACGACAGACAGACAGACCCCCGAGTGATCCTATAAGGGTTTCGTTTTTTGTTCGGAACCCTAAAAATCAGCCTGTATAGACAAGTTTAGGTTTGTTAAATTCATTTTTTAATAGCAGGTAGGCTCAGACCAATAATTTATTGGTCTGAGCAGGTAGGTAGTTGATAAGCTTCTAATTACGTTTAGGCTTCTACCCATGATAGTAAGATAGTAGGTATTCACTTAGTGTGGTACCAATTATTTTCACACCCCATATGTACCTAAGTATAGACAAATGAAACCAGTGCTTCGTTTACGGGATATTAGGTATATTGGGTTCGAAACAAGTTTTTGCGACGTACGGTGGGCTGAAAATCGCCTTTCATAGACTTAGAGGCTTGAATTTTGAAAGGAGGAATAAGAATAAGAATAATGTTTATTTCCAGTAAAAATGATTACATATATTACAAGTAGGTACAGTAGAATAGTACAACATAAAATGTATTGGGTAGGTATTATCTCCTGGCTCCCAAACTAGGTTAATTATAGCCTGTGACTTGGGGACCAGTGATTCCATAAAGGTATACATAATGTTTTAATAAAACTGTTTTCACCAGTAACATAGTGAACATAACAATACAATATTATTCATGTGTATTGAAACAAGCAAAAGTGAAAATGAAAATAATTAATAATAAGACTGTAATACGTAGGTAATTGAGTGAGAGTTAGACGTGGTAGATGCAGTAGGTGTGTTGTGTATAAGTAAATAATGTGAAAGTGTGGAGTGTGTTTGGTGTGAATGTGTCTTGGTAGGTGTGTGAAAGTGGGGGGTGTGTGTGAGTGTTTGTGTATAAAAATACTTGAATAGGAGAAGTTATGACTTAAGCATTTGGGAAAAGAAGTTTTTCTGTCTCTTCATATGATTTCTCAATAAGCTATTTTTTAACTATATTTTTGCATTTGTGATATAGGTTAAACTGTGGATATGGAGAAATTTATTGATTTTATTATATAGAATATAGCTGAGGTAGGTGAATTGGTGCTTTGCGAAGGTGGTTTTATTAAATGTCTAACTGGTGGAAGGACAATGTCTGCGCGGCGCTTAGTGCTTTCTGTGAACGGTAGCCGATGTTTCCTTAATACACACTGCAGCACATATAAACCTCTCACTGTCAAAACCTTGCTTTCCCTAAAAAGTTCCAAAGTGGGGTATCTATAGGGCTTGCAGAACATAACTTTGAAACTGCTCTCTGAGCTCTCTCTAATTTCAGAAAGTATGTTTTGCAGGCGCCACCCCAAACCGGCAAACAATATAGGAGAAGAGACTGACAGAGTGAACAATAGACCATCATCAGTGTTTCCGAGTCAGCTGAACAACGGAGTTTCTTAAAGATAGAAATGAGTTTACGCACTCGGATGACGAGACTATCTATATGACTATACCAGTTCAGGTGTTTATCAATTTGCACGCTACTTGGGCGTGCATTTTTATACAAGATGTGGTTGCCAGAGTGGGACAGCTGGAGTTCGGAGAACAACTATGTGCTTTAAAAATAGGCGATATGTTTGGCTGAGTCCTATTTCTTAAAGAAAAAGAAATAAGCTTAGTTTTTTCTGCATTCAAGGTTAATAAATTATTGTTAAACCAGTTCATGACAATGTCCAACACCTTCTGAGCATATTTTTCTGTTTCACTCCAATCATTGTCATGAACAAGTAGGGCCGTATCATCAGCGTAGGTAAATATGAGACAGTTAGTTAAGGGAATTGATAACAGATCGTTGATGTAGACGAGGAACAAGGTTGGACCTAGAATGCTGCCTTGTGGCACGCCGTATTCTATTCTAGCTTTATCGCTTGTTACCTCATCCAATTGAACATGTTGGAAAAAGGAAGAAGGAAGGAGGAAGTATTTAGTGTGTATGAGGTGATTACCTCAATGAGGTCGTTAGCTTAAGGACTTGACCATTAGAGGAGATTATATTACATTCAAAAGGTAGGTAATTCATAATAACCATGTCATTTTAATTTTGTAAAACGAACTTTTGTGATTTCATAGACTGTTTTGACCTATACCTAGTAAAAAAAAAAATTGTAAATTAGACTTGGCATACTCATATTTAAAACATTTAAGCTTTGAAATTAATCATCAACATAAAAAGATTATTTAGAAACTTTGAGGATTAAAAAAAAAATTGCACAAATGGTACAACAATACGAAGTATGTCAAAAATTTACAAAAAAAAATAGAACTACTTATATCCGTGTGTAAGGATATAATGGCAAACCTTATGATTCCAGAGATACCTAGCCTTTTTTTTCATGTCAGCGCCACACAAATTTTTCTTTACAAAAAATATAACTCCTTCTTTTGTACCTACACACAATAGGGAATATGCATAAAAAAATATTTATTACCTAAACAGTTTATCTAAAAATATACAAAAATATATTAATAACAGTGGAAATAGAATCAAAAATGCTCGAAAAACAAAACGAGATATAATTATTTTAAACAAATATACCTATCTATCCCTCTCGCGAAAACGCTGTTTTCTATGGCAGATGTATAGACGTCACGCACTGTGACGTCAAATTCCATGTCGGACTTCTCGTTCTAATAGTAATCTTTGAAGCGTTATAACTTCATCGCTGATGAAGATATTAAAAAAATATTTTCTTGACTGTTTACTGGAGCTTATAAGTAATTCATTTTGTAAATAACAAAATCGCGTGCATATTCCTTACTGCCTCATACGAAATTTTATAGTAAAGTAATGATCAGCAGAATCCATTTCTAGCAAGAAAAGACCTTTCAAAGTTCAAGCCTCTAAGTCTATGCTACGCAAGCTTTGGTGCGAAAATCTTTTAGTGTTGCACTCTAGATAAAAAACGCATTAGATCAAAATCCAAAGTGTATTTTGACCTAGTGATCAAATGAAGTTGTAGCGAACTACGGTTGGGAAAAAAATACCGAATCAAAGGCTCCTCTCACACCTACCTACCTGTAGGCAGGGCTGGGCAAAATACATGCTTTGCTTTAATTGAAATACAAATTACAAAATACTGTATCGCAAGTAATTAAAATACGAAATACAAAATATCTTTAAGTAAGGTATTTGAAATATAAAATACAAAATACAGTATTTTAGCTATTTTTAATTGAAATACAAAATACAAATTACAAAAAAAGTAATCTAGACCGGGCTGAGTCTGCTATATATTGCAATAGGGTCGGAATGGTGGATCAATGATTTTTAGGGCTCCGTAGCCAAATGGCAAAAAACGGAACCCTTATAGATTCGTCATGTCTGTCTGTCTGTTTATCCGTCCGTATGTCACAGCCATTTTTTTCCGATACTATAAGAACTATGCCGTCGAAACTTGGTAAGTAGATGTATTCTGTGAACCGCATTAAGATTTTCACACAAAAATAGAAAAAAAAAACAATCAATTTTGGGGGTCCCGATACTTAGAACTGAAACTCAAAATTTCATCCACCACATACGTGTGGGGTATCTATGGATAGGTCTTCAAAAATTATATTGAGGTTTCTTATATAATTTTTTTCTAAACTGAGTAGTACTATGTACCTAAACTTCCACCGAAAATTGGTTTGAACGAAATCTAGTAAGTAGTTTTTTTTTAATACGTCGTAAATCGTAAACCGCAACTTTTGCTTATACCTACAGGTTTGTACGGAACACTCGGTGCGCGAGTCCGACTCGCACTTGGCCGGTTTTTTGCGTTTTGTTGCTGCTTTACCATCATTACACTCTCGCGGTCTCGCCTCGCACTCACACTCACGATAGCTAAATGATGGTGAAATGTATTTTATTGTTAAAATGTATTTTGAAGCCTCAAGTATTTGAAATACTAATTACAAAATACCTCGGCGTCAGGTATTTGAAATACGAATTACAAATTACATTTTAAAGAAGTAATTGAAATACAAATACAAAATACGTATTTGTATTTCAATTACGTATTTTAATTACAAGTAAGTCAAATACTGCCCAACCTTGCCTGTAGGTAAAGTAAAACGTTTTCATCTATAAGTATTCACTACACAATATCACATCAAATGCATCTGGAGTACTCTGGAGGATGGCCAGCTCCTCCAAAAAATTTATAAGGCCCACGAAACAAAAATACAATATACTTAGCTACTTAGGTAATTTACATTTTCTTATTGTGTTGAAAAACGTCGCAATACGATACAGTGCACTTTAATAAATCACAAATAAATCTGCTATTTTTGCACGACCAAGTGCAGTTGAATGGCCAAGTTCAAGATGTCCCTAAGTCCACTTAGGGATTTTATGCACTATTAACACAGCTGTTAAAGCAGGTAATTGTCTATCGTTTTATCTATTTAAGACGTTTGTAGGTTGTCCCTAAGTCTGTATTTTTTATTCACTTATTAGCCTAAGTCCAGTACCTAATTCCAGTTCAAAAAATCCCTAAGTGTCAAAAGTCCCTAAGTCCATGACTTTTTATTGGAATGTCACTAAGTTGACAGAAGAATGAAGAATGAATTATACTGAAGAATGTGGTGAGCATGCGGCTGAAGATGTAGCAAATGAAGCGGAAGAGGAAGAAGAACAAGAAGAGTAGGTAGGAGGTTAAAAATAAAAGAAAATAAAATTAGCTACCAAACTTTATCTCGTAACTCTTCAACTTACTGTTAAAATTAATAGTACAGTCGTTTTTGTATTTTATTTAATCATTTTAGTTTGTAAGGAGAACAATGGTAATACACTGTAGTAGTGTTGATTTAATAATAACTTTATTTTCGATAAAAGTAATATTAAAAATAATATTTTGTATCATTTTTTGGTTAATAGTGCCCCTAAGTCCAAAATATTATCTAGTAAAATCCCTAAGTCCTGTTAAAAGTCCCTAAGTCCAGCTTATAAATCCCTAAGTCCATAGGATAAGGGACTTAGGCTAAACCATTTCAATCGATTTACTCAATATTTACTTATTAAATTTAAATCCTACATCGATTATATATTAAAGAGGCAAGTTATAGTTTTTGACCAATATTTGCGATAAAAGTATTTCGGTGTTGTTTCAAAGTCAAATTGAAACTTTACCGGCGCCATTTCTGTAACCTAAGAAAAAGGACTTAGGGACATCTTGAACTTGGCCATTCAGTTGCTGCCTTCTATTTATTCTAAGTAGTTCTAAGTGCAAAAATTTTACAACGTTGTCTAATTAATTCGATATTTACTTAGTGCCGATGCACCTAGAGATAGTGGTACTTAGATAGGTGGAGGTATGTACTCTATGTACCTACATAGAAACTAATGCATATCTACTGCTAGCCAGTGTATCCATAGACTAATAGCCTTTATTCAATCACTTAGTCTGTCTATCACAGGATTCATAGGGCAAAAATACGTATCTATCTACGTACGCTGTACGCTGATGCCGCAGGTACAATTTAGGTCGGTAACTAGGTATACATATCTACTATCATGATAGGTATGATAAGGTATTAAAAGCTGGCTGGCTGAAAATGTAGTTATACCGCGTGTATCTGACATCGACGCACAAACGATTTCCATGGGTCCAGGGCATGATTCTGGACACCCCAGTGTTGGAATTTTTCGTCGGTTCTTTTCTCATTTTTTTCAAGAGTATCACAAAGTATCAGCTCAGCTGAGCTGATATCTATTTGTGGCTTTATTCAGATTGCTCTTTTTAGTGAAAGTAGTTAATTAATTATTTTTTTATTAAAAATCGTATTGGGTTTGGTCAGAATAACGTTTATGAGCAGTCTAAAGTAAAAAAACCCTTGAAAAAAATGAAAAAATGAGAAAAAAGCCGACGAAAAATTCTAAGTCTAGGGTGTCCAGAATCATGCCCCGGACCCATGGAAATCGTTTGTGCGTCGATGTCAGATACACGCGGTATGGTCGTAATAAATGCATTACGCTGTTCTGGTGTAACAGGAAATCTCGTTATGAGGGGAATATCTGTCCCGTATAAAAAGGATGTTGCTAATCAAATCCATGTAGGTACCCTAGGTTTAGGTGTGTAAGAGCACATACTGATATGTGTATTCCACAAGCTATGTGGGCAACGCTGTTGTTTAGATACATAGGTACCTAACATTATGCGAAATAACGGATCTAAGATAATACACAAACACAGGTGATGTTAGTGGATATTAGTTAGTAGCAAAATAAATATGTGCGTTCCGTAGGTACTGTACTTATAGGTAGCTGCATAATATCTAGGTTCTTTCCGTAGGCAACTAACTTCTCATTTAGACTAATTGGATACCTACTAATTATTTTTGAAAAATGTATAGTTACCTACTCACCTACCTAACGAGGTTCTATAAGTAGTAGAAGCAGGCATGTATCTACTTAATTAACATTGCTGTAGGTACTGTACCACGCTGAAACTCAACTATAAAGCCTCTGGTATTACAGAAAAGCTAGGTGTCCACTTTGCATCAATTGGATAAGGGACGCACAGAACCGAGAAGTACGGCAGAAGAAAGCGGAAGCTTTATACGTGAAGCAGTTGAGAGATGAAATAATATTTCCTGAAATTATGATAATCAAGCCATTGAAGGCCAAGCTTTATTCCTACCATAGACATAACAAAGACATTTTATATTTCTATGGTTCTTACAAATGATTTGATAGGGACGCTGTATAATCCTAGTTATTAAGCACGGTGTATATGCAACAGGTGGCGGTGCGCGTGCGGCCGCAGCGAGCAGATGAAGGTCCTCGGATCGTGCACGTGGTCAGCGATAAGGTTACTGCATTACCTAATACCGTCGGGTACAGACCAAGCGAACGACGGCGACCGAACGCTACCGAATGCATATTGAGCGAGTGAAGACGAGGCGTCCAGCGGCGATTCCCAATCATTAGCTCGTTCTCTTGGTCTCTATCCGGCTAATATGAGGTAGATACACACATGTCAATCACACTGGTAACTTAGTTGCTCTTTGATAAGGTTAGCTACTTGTATTACCTAATACGATCATGTATTTATCACACTACTTTTAGATGTTACTGTTACTGTAAACATGCAATTGACTGTTCTGGACATAGGAAAATACGCAATGAAAAAATTACACTTTGCCACATGGGGGGAGAGCAGTCTCAAAGCACCTTTGGGCGTTGACAGGTTACATACTGTAATAGAAAAAAATAATGAAGGAAGACGTCATTTTTATTTAAATAACAAAATTAACTACATCAAAGAATTTTAAATAATCGCCTGTCTGAACCGGGAATCGAACCCGCTATTTGATATACCTAGTGAATTGCCGATTGGATGGCTCAATCATAAACACTTTTTTCTTCTAAATAACATAGCATCTAAAGTTAAAGGAAGACCATAAACATTGACTTTTCATGCGTCTACAGATAATTTCCTCAACAATGGTCAAACATCACTACCTTTCTCTATGATCGTTTTTACTTGGGTTCTATGCTTTTTGATTCATAATTTTAATTGTATTTATTTATCTATCATGTATTTATTCATTTAAGTCGTACACCTAAGACTACCTACAGTACTGTGTTTCCTTTCTCTTTAAAATCCATCCAAAGGTTGTCTTGAAAAGATCGCTCTTAGCGATAAGGCCGCCCATTGTGTCACCCTATGTAATGTTTACTTAATTTATTTTTTCTGTAACTTATATGGTGTACATAATAAAGAGTATTCTATTCTATTCTATTCTATTCCTGCCAATGTCGTTGGCTGATCTAAAAAGTTAAATCCGCGTCAACGTGGTCGTAGAATCTTGGTGTGCGTTAGGTATATTCTGCACTTTATTGATGTGGTTACACTACATACGTCTAAGTACCAGCATTAAGCAAAAGCCAGGCACCTAAGCAGAGCTGTTGCGTTTTAGATCCAGCCAGAGCACGTTGGTACTCACAAATTATTACTAAGCCAAAGTGTTTTAAACCGACTTCCCAAAAAGAAGGAGGTTCCCAATTCGGTTGTATGTTTTTTGTCTTTCTTACGTTTGTTACCTCATAACTCCGTCAATTATGAACCGATTTGAAAAATTCTTATTTTGTCTGAAAGGATAATATATAATTTGCAGATTGGTCCCATTTAAATTTTATCAAAATCGGTTTCGAATTTTGGATTTTAAATCTAAATAGCTGGAATTCGTTTACTTGGATGATGGTTTTTTGTCATCCAAGTAATCGAGATTTTGCAGTGGTGTTGTTAGGTGTGGAGTACCACTAAAAAGTGAAAAATAAAAAACTTTTTACAAAATAAAAAAACTTTTTACAAAAAAATACAACCGACTTCCGGTGTTTTTGTTAGTTTCTTCGTATTTTGACACCGACTTCCGAAATTAAAGTTATTTTTTACTTTGTAGTGTTTTTTTTTGGAAGTCGGTTGTATTTTTTTGTAAAAAGTTTTTTAGTTATATCACATCTAGTGCGTATTTCGAATTACATAATTGACAAAAACATCGAACAAAGAGTTTGTCTTAAATTTTGCATCGCTAATAGAATTTCGTGTTCGGAGTCACTGAAAACTTTACAGAAGGCTTACAGTGTTTCGATTTTATCAAAAACACGTGCTTGTGAGTGGAACAAAGCGTTCAAAAGCGGTTGTTGAAATGTAGTGGAAGATTTGCCTCGCTCTGATAAGCCATCAACATCTGCAACTGAAGTTAACATGGCAAAAAAAAACACTACAAAGTAAAAAATAACTTTAATTTCGGAAGTCGATGTTTTTGTTAGTTTCTTCGTATTTTGACACCAACTTCCGAAATTAAAGTTATTTTTAACCGACTTCCCAAAAAGGAGGAGGTTATCAATTCGGTTGTATGTTTTTTTTTTATGTTTGTTACCTCATAACTCCGACAATTATGAACCGATTTGAAAAATTCTTGTTTTATCTAAAAGGATATACTTGCAGATTGGTCCCATTTAAATCATATCAAAATCGGTTATGAACTTTGGATTTTAAATCGAAATACCTGGAATATGACTATTTAGATGATTCTTTCATAATCGAAATTGCGTATTTTGCTTTTCTGCGATTTTGCAGTGGTGTTGTTAGGTGTGGGGCACCACTAAAAAGTGAAAAATAAAAAAACTTTTTACAAAAAAATACAACCGACTTTGTAGTGTTTTTTTTTTTGGAAGTCGGTTGTATTTTTTTGTAAAAAGTTTTTTTACTTTGTAGTGTTTTTTTTTATGAATTAGCCTGCTGTGTGTCACACAAGCAGGCTAATTCATAAAAAATCTAATCATATGATTAGGTTAAAAACTGATTAGTATTGCACGAATTTATCTTACTAAGAAACATTAGTATGTACCTAACTCGCTTACGTGGTGGGTAGGTACCTGTAGATACTTCTCGTAAAATTACCTCGTATAAATTCTGGAATTGTGTTCCGCAACGCTAGTTCTAATAATATTTCATACCTAGTAGTTTATCAAATCATTACATAGGTATGTACAACGAGAGCGTCACTACTAATATTGCCATTAAAAGAAACACCTCCAAATCCATGCACTCAATCAAATGAATGTCACAAGAATATGATCAACGAGCTGAAAATACAAAAATAATGTTCCTTTTGTTTTTATTTCGATCCAAGTTATCAATTTAATACAAGATAATACAAAAAAAAAACATTTAATACAAGATATCGGCCAAAAACAGAATGTTTTATCAGTAGCACTTCACATATAAATTCTATCGTGTCACTATTACCAATAAGATAGCGTGTGTTATCAGATGCTGGTGCTGGCAGAGGAAGCGGACAGCCGTCGAGATGTGCTGCGTCAGCGGCGCCTCAACGACAAGCACTACGTGTACGACCGCGTGTTCGGAGAGGGCAGCACACAAGTACGTGACGGTCACTGCTTGCTATCATAGTATCTATCACAGTCTGGTGCAGTAGCAGTTGACAACGACAAGCACTACGTGTACGACCGCGTGTTCGGAGAGGGCAGCACACAAGTGCGTGACGGTCACTGCTTGCTATCATAGTATCTATCACAGTCTGGTGCAGTAGCAGTTGACAACGACAAGCACTACGTGTACGACCGCGTGTTCGGAGAGGGCAGCACACAAGTGCGTGACGGTCACTGCTTGCTATCATAGTATCTATCACAGTCTGGTGCAGTAGCAGTCGACAACGACAAGCACTACGTGTACGACCGCGTGTTCGGAGAGGGCAGCACACAAGTGCGTGACGGTCACTGCTTGCTATCATAGTATCTATCACAGTCTGGTGCAGTAGCAGTCGACAACGACAAGCACTACGTGTACGACCGCGTGTTCGGAGAGGGCAGCACACAAGTGCGTGACGGTCACTGCTTGCTATCATAGTATCTATCACAGTCTGGTGCAGTAGCAGTCGACAACGACAAGCACTACGTGTACGACCGCGTGTTCGGAGAGGGCAGCACACAAGTGCGTGACGGTCACTGCTTGCTATCATAGTATCTATCACAGTCTGGTGCAGTAGCAGTCGACAACGACAAGCACTACGTGTACGACCGCGTGTTCGGAGAGGGCAGCACACAAGTGCGTGACGGTCACTGCTTGCTATCATAGTATCTATCACAGTCTGGTGCAGTAGCAGTCGACAACGACAAGCACTACGTGTACGACCGCGTGTTCGGAGAGGGCAGCACACAAGTGCGTGACGGTCACTGCTTGCTACCATAGTAGGTATCTATCACAGTCTGGTGCAGTAGCAGTCGACAACGACAAGCACTACGTGTACGACCGCGTGTTCGGAGAGGGCAGCACACAAGTACGTGACGGTCACTGCTTGCTATCATAGTATCTATCACAGTCTGGTGCAGTAGCAGTCGACAACGACAAGCACTACGTGTACGACCGCGTGTTCGGAGAGGGCAGCACACAAGTGCGTGACGGTCACTGCTTGCTATCATAGTATCTATCACAGTCTGGTGCAGTAGCAGTCGACAACGACAAGCACTACGTGTACGACCGCGTGTTCGGAGAGGGCAGCACACAAGTGCGTGACGGTCACTGCTTGCTATCATAGTATCTATCACAGTCTGGTGCAGTAGCAGTCGACAACGACAAGCACTACGTGTACGACCGCGTGTTCGGAGAAGGCAGCACACAAGTGCGTGACGGTCACTGCTTGCTATCATAGTATCTATCACAGTCTGGTGCAGTAGCAGTCGACAACGACAAGCACTACGTGTACGACCGCGTGTTCGGAGAGGGCAGCACACAAGTGCGTGACGGTCACTGCTTGCTATCATAGTATCTATCACAGTCTGGTGCAGTAGCAGTCGACAACGACAAGCACTACGTGTACGACCGCGTGTTCGGAGAGGGCAGCACACAAGTGCGTGACGGTCACTGCTTGCTATCATAGTATCTATCACAGTCTGGTGCAGTAGCAGTCGACAACGACAAGCACTACGTGTACGACCGCGTGTTCGGAGAGGGCAGCACACAAGTACGTGACGGTCACTGCTTGCTATCATAGTATCTATCACAGTCTGGTGCAGTAGCAGTCGACAACGACAAGCACTACGTGTACGACCGCGTGTTCGGAGAGGGCAGCACACAAGTGCGTGACGGTCACTGCTTGCTATCATAGTATCTATCACAGTCTGGTGCAGTAGCAGTCGACAACGACAAGCACTACGTGTACGACCGCGTGTTCGGAGAGGGCAGCACACAAGTGCGTGACGGTCACTGCTTGCTATCATAGTATCTATCACAGTCTGGTGCAGTAGCAGTCGACAACGACAAGCACTACGTGTACGACCGCGTGTTCGGAGAAGGCAGCACACAAGTGCGTGACGGTCACTGCTTGCTATCATAGTAGGTATCTATCACAGTCTGGTGCAGTAGCAGTCGACAACGACAAGCACTACGTGTACGACCGCGTGTTCGGAGAGGGCAGCACACAAGTGCGTGACGGTCACTGCTTGCTATCATAGTATCTATCACAGTCTGGTGCAGTAGCAGTCGACAACGACAAGCACTACGTGTACGACCGCGTGTTCGGAGAGGGCAGCACACAAGTGCGTGACGGTCACTGCTTGCTATCATAGTATCTATCACAGTCTGGTGCAGTAGCAGTCGACAACGACAAGCACTACGTGTACGACCGCGTGTTCGGAGAGGGCAGCACACAAGTGCGTGACGGTCACTGCTTGCTATCATAGTATCTATCACAGTCTGGTGCAGTAGCAGTCGACAACGACAAGCACTACGTGTACGACCGCGTGTTCGGAGAGGGCAGCACACAAGTGCGTGACGGTCACTGCTTGCTATCATAGTATCTATCACAGTCTGGTGCAGTAGCAGTCGACAACGACAAGCACTACGTGTACGACCGCGTGTTCGGAGAGGGCAGCACACAAGTGCGTGACGGTCACTGCTTGCTATCATAGTATCTATCACAGTCTGGTGCAGTAGCAGTCGACAACGACAAGCACTACGTGTACGACCGCGTGTTCGGAGAGGGCAGCACACAAGTGCGTGACGGTCACTGCTTGCTACCATAGTAGGTATCTATCACAGTCTGGTGCAGTAGCAGTCGACAACGACAAGCACTACGTGTACGACCGCGTGTTCGGAGAGGGCAGCACACAAGTGCGTGACGGTCACTGCTTGCTACCATAGTAGGTATCTATCACAGTCTGGTGCAGTAGCAGTCGACAACGACAAGCACTACGTGTACGACCGCGTGTTCGGAGAGGGCAGCACACAAGTGCGTGACGGTCACTGCTTGCTATCATAGTATCTATCACAGTCTGGTGCAGTAGCAGTCGACAACGACAAGCACTACGTGTACGACCGCGTGTTCGGAGAGGGCAGCACACAAGTGCGTGACAGTCAATGCGTCAGTGGCGGCTCAAAGCCAAACACAGACGTGCCTATGATCGCAGGTATGGTCACGTGTTTGGCAAAAGCTACACATCAGCAGTGCTTGCAAGTTGCAGTATATTAAACCACTTACATGTCTAATTTAATATGTAGTAAAAATGGTTTTAGGTAAGTATCAGAAATAACATTATGAATGTCTTTTAAGATTGGAACACAACACAGACTATATTAGCTAACTAACTATATTTTATTGTTGTCTATGATGTATTTATTGTAATACATAACTTTATGTACAAACGAAGGTCGACGTCCGCTCGTGTTAAAGTTATTGGCAATGGTGTAGAAAATTTCAACACAAGAAATATTTTTATAGAAGACAAGCTTTTGGCCGCGACTTCGTCCGCGCATATCCTGTTTTTACACGTTACCGTAGGAATTTTGGGAATTCCCTTACACTCCCCAAGGAACCTACATGCCAAATTTCAACTTTCTACTACAAACGGTTTCGGCTGTGTGTTGGTTATAAGTCGGTAACGCAAGAGATTTTGATGTTCAAAGGTTAATGTACCTATTATATTGATTCGCTTAGCACGGCACGCAAATATCAACGACATTATCCGACGTGCTCTTGTCGCCGTCGGCGTGCCAGCCGTATTAGAACCCATTGGCCTGGCACGCGACGATGGCAAAAGACCGGACGGTATGTCTTTATTTCCATGGAAGATGAGTAGGCCTTTAGTGTGGGACGCTACTTGTGTCGATACTCTTGCGCCATCCCATCTTCCTAGCTCGTCGTGCTGTGCTGGTTCTGCGGCATCGGCTGCTGAAAACCTCAAACGGCGGAAATATAGTAGCCTTATTGGCAACTACATTTTTGAGCCGTTTGGGGTTGAAACTCTTGGACCGTGGGGTCCGAGTGCTCACGTCCTATTTAAAGATCTTGCAAAACGCTTAGTTGACGCTTCGCGTGACCCAAGAGCTGGCTTTTACCTTGGACAGAGGATAAGCATTGCCATACAACGTGGCAATGCAGCCAGTCTTTTGGGCTCACTTCCAGTCGATAGCGATGGGGAAGATTTTTTTGATTTTTTTTCTATTTTAAGTGTATATACTTAGTTTGGTCTTTAAATACATTTCTACGGTTCTAATTAAATTAAATAAAATACGCAGTAACAATTGATTGATGTTATAATAATTACATTAAATAGATTTTATTAATAAACTTATTTCAGATTGTTAGGTACTCGCAACTAGCAAAATCAGTGCTTATAACGATCTCAAGACTACTTTTATTTTTACTTATAAGAAACTTGTAGCATGCTACAAAGCTGGATTTGGGCACAGTTATAGAAGCGTTTATTTCTATAACTATCTTATAATCAACTTATAAAATGTTACTAAGCCCTATAATGTACTTAACGAAGCGCAATAGCTTCTATATTGATATGAGACTACACAATTACAAGTACAAACGCTCTTATTAGTATCTGGCATAAGTATCATACTAAAGCAAACTTGTTTATATGGCACTAGTAATGTACTTAAATAATGAGTTATAAGTATATTTTGTTAAAGGTTATCTTTGTTTTTGCTTCGGCTTGTGGTGCAGCCCGTGCAGCTTATTTTTTGATAAATATTTAATAAAAACGTAAGTAAGATTGCTATTACTAGATATTATTTTGTACTATTGTAAAACAGAACTAATAATGTATGGTAAATATAGTGTGTGAAGTCTTGGGGAAGTCATATTTACTGTCAATGTGTACCGCAATGTAGTTATTTTTACGATGCCCTTCGAAAAATAGCACATTAGTATATTGTTGTAAATAAATTATTTCATTAATTCTAATGAATATTCGCCATGTTTTAAAATTGCTCTTCATAAAGTACTTTATAGAACCATTGTAAGTAAATTAGTACTTATAGCAGTCTCTGTCCAAATAACTCGCCTCCATTTTAAAATAAATTAGGGTTCCCGTGAAGTCTGCCTGCTAATGATTGATTTTCATTCTTTTTTAGGATTTAATTAACAAGATGGTTGCATTTCTGGATCTCGACTGTTTTTGACAAAATCTTCATTGATTTTACTTAAAAATATGAGATGGCCTTGGACAAAAACACATTTTGTGTTATCCGAAAGCTGGAATGGTGTGGATTCGCAGTTTATTTATAAAATATGTATAATACAATATATTTTCTCAAGACGAAGACTGTATAATACAATATATTTTCTAAACTGAATGTCAAAAAAATGGCTGACGTTTACTAATAAAGTGTTTAATCTACTAACTTACAAGCTTTTTTGATCTTATATCGCTCTTTTTAAGTACTATTAGATTGATAAAAGTCTCAAGCAAGATTATGACGACAAAAACTTATAGTCGTCTAGCCAAGTATGTTACAATATCTTTTTCTCTCAGAAAATGCTACTATTGGATCAAAATATTATTCAGGATTATTTAGTCTTACTGCAAACGATTATAGAAGACTTATTCCTAAAAGTGTCCTAAAAGATAATCTTGTAGTTAACTATAAGACTGAGATAAAAAGGCAATTAGTCTTGAGGATATCTGTGCTTGTGAAATGCTATTACTAGAAAATAAATCCTATAAATGATTGAGAGGTCAGTCTTGTAGCAAACTATAAGACCGAGATATAAAAACTAATGCACTTGAGTATGTTAAGGCTTGGCAAATGCTATTATAAGTTAAGGAGTCTACCGCAATGCCTTTATAAGAACGTTATTAGTAGTGATAGACTTATAATCTTTCTTTATAGGATTACTTTGCTTGTTGGGGATCGTTAGTCAAAGAAGTTGCATACAATTCTATTTAAAAAATGTTAGCATAATATGGAAAGATTAGATATCGTTAAGATATCGTATCGTTAAGAAAACTATGATGTGAAAAGTAAAAAAAGATAATTGAAATTATTTAACACCAAGATAGCAAATATGATACAAACATACGACGTAACACTAACAATCTATTTTCGCGTGTCTCCGTGAGAGCAATACGTCGTAAATGTTATCTCAGTTACAGTTTACATGAAAATAATAAATAGCATTGTGGCCAGTGCCAACTACTCCAGTTTCATCCTATGGGTTTAGGATGTTTCTTAGTGTCTAATATCTCTTTGAGATGGTTTAATTTCCAGGAGTTATAATGGTCTGGACCTAGTTTCCATTTATAGACTTTTCCGTCTTTCCATTCTGTTCGTTCCGTGATGCACGAATGATCACTGTTAGAGTGTAGGTACTTACCTACCCTTGTTTCGCAGACAGAAACATAGAATTTCGTTTTGCAGAAAAATTCTGCTCCGCCGACAGGAGGAGCAGGCCCGTCGCTTGGAAGAACAGCTCAAGCTTGACAAGGAGGAGCAGGCACGCCGCCAGGAAGAACAGATGCTCCTCATGAAGGAAATTCACGCTTCTTTCGGGAAAGACATTAAGGAAGTGAAGGATAAGGTTGCCCAGCATGACAACCGCCTGTCAGATGCTGAAACACAGATCAACAAATGTAACAACGACATTGCTGATATGAAGAAAGAGTTGGGCAACCTTAAACTTGGAGATGGGATTGCAATTCCCGTAACTACTACACCTTCGCTACGTGGATTTAAAGTGCCGCCGTTCGATGGGACGTCTTCTTGGTCGGCCTACAAAATTCAGTTTGAAGCCGTCATGAAGGCGAACGGTTGGAGTAAAAATCAAGCCATGACTGCCCTCACCTTAGGCCTGCGCGACCAGGCCTTAACTGTCTTGGAAGCTCTCGGTAAAGAAGTAACTTACGAGCAGCTCCTTGAAGCACTGGAATCCCGGTATGGTGACGCTCATCTGGAGCACGTGTTTCGTGCGCAACTAAGGGATCGCGTACAGCGTAGTGGTGAAAACCTGCAGCAGTGGGCGCTTGAAGTGGAGAAGCTGGTGCGGAAGGCATACCAGTCTGTACCTACGCTTATTGAAGGGAACCTGGTCCAGGCCTTCATTGACGGCATCCGCGACCTTGAAGTTAGGGCTGCAGTGAGGC
Source organism: Ceramica pisi (assembly GCA_963859965.1). Lineage (NCBI taxonomy): Eukaryota > Metazoa > Arthropoda > Insecta > Lepidoptera > Noctuidae > Ceramica > Ceramica pisi. The sequence goes on along the minus strand of OY982537.1, from coordinate 12,782,539 downwards.
TCGGGCACCACGGGACACTTAAGGACGCTTTTTCCATGCACTGGAAGTGGAAGCTGTGCGACAAGATAATCGTTCCCACCGCGTCAGGGAGGTCGCAGCTGCTACAGTTTGCGATCGATTAAAAGGATACAGCCCTAGGTGCTACGGCTGTGGTGAAAGGGGCCACCTTCGATCCAGTTGCCCTAAGCAAACTGCAGAAGGGGAAGGTAGCCAATCTCCAGAGGGTAGGGCGGCTAACAGCACCACTCAGCAGCAGCAGGGAAACGAGTAAGAGCCAGGACTGCGGGGCGGGTACTGGCTGAGGTTCAAAGAGCCCCAAGGATTTCGATCTCACAATCCAATTACGGGAACAGCCTTATTATCAAGGGCGAGGTCAACGGAACACCATGTAAGCTGACGATAGATACTGGAGCTTCTCGCACGGTTATCAGTTTACAACTTGCAAGTCTGTTCTTTGGGGACTCTGCATACTACCGAGAGCGCATAAATTTAGTGACAGCCACCGGTCAGCGCATACCCGTCCAAGGAGAGAGAGAGATGGAGTTGAAGCTAGACAACAGAATCTACCAGCATAACGTTGTTGTGGCTGATATAATGGACGATTGCATACTGGGCTTAGACTTTATGAGGAAGAATCGTTGTGAGATCGACGTTAGGCAAGGAGTTATGAAATGTGGGCAAGAGGAACTTTTCATGGAAGGGGCGTTACCAGGAAATATATACAGCCTGAAGAAGATTGTTCTTCCTCCGAGATCGGAAACGATTGTGCCGGTTAGTCTTCCTCAGAATCCTGGGAAGACTCATCTTTGTGTACTCGTGGAAAGGATAGACAATGACCTTCCGTGGAAAGTTGCACGAACTTTGGTCAGAGCTACAAACATCTCAAGGGTACGTGTGCTGAACCTTTGTGATAAGGAACAGGTGATAGATAAAGGCACACTGATGGGTACCTGTGAGGAAGTGGAGTGGTTGCGTCGATGCCAATATCCATCAACTGAGACCCTCAGCAAGAATGCCCAAACGAGAGTAACCGCACTTTTAGAAGACTGTCTCAGCGCTCTGTCTCAAAACGAAATGGTCAAGGCGAAGAGGATGTTACTCAAGTACGCCGATGTTTTCTCTTCGAACGATGCTGATATCGGGAAGACTGGCATAGTTCAACACAAAATAAATACAGGAGAAGAATTGCCTATCCGTCAGCGGCCAAGGAGATTACCGGTAGCACGTGAAAAGGAAGTGGAAACCATGATTGAGGGAATGGTGAAGGATGGTGTTATAGAACCTTCATCCAGTCCATGGTGTTCACCTGTAGTGCTGGTAAGAAAGAAGGACGGCAGCATGCGGTTTTGTGTTGACTATCGTCGTCTGAATGACGTTACAAAGAAGGACAGCTATCATTTGCCAAGAATTGATGACACGCTGGACATGCTCACTGGAGTTAAGTGGTTTAGCACATTAGATCTAAAAAGTGGCTACTGGCAAGTAGAAATTGACCCCAAGGACAAGGAAAAAACTGCATTCTCAACGGGAAAGGGTCTGTGGCAATTTAAAGTTATGCCGTTTGGATTATGTAAAGCTCCGGCAACGTTTGAAAGGTTAATGGAACTTGTACTAACCGGGTTAATTGGCGATGCCTGCCTTGTCTATTTGGACGATATCATCATTGTAGGCCGTACGTTTGATGAACACCTTCAAAACCTGGAACGCGTGCTCATGAAGATCCAGAGTGCCAACCTCAAGTTGAGTCCGAAAAAGTGCTTTCTTTTCAAACGGCAAGTTAACTTTTTGGGTTATGTTGTGTCGGAAGAAGGTATCCGCACGGATCCAGAGAAAATCGCCGCTGTCAAAGATTGGCCCATTCCAAAAGACAAGACGCAGGTCAGAGCATTTCTAGGTTTGTGCTCCTATTATCGGCGATTTGTTAAGAACTTTGCAGATGTAGCCAAACCCCTGCACAAGCTAACCGAGGAGAAGCGACATTTCTGTTGGGATGAAAGTTGTGACATCGCCTTCCGGGAGCTAAAGGACCGTCTGTGCAAAACACCTATTTTGGGGTATCCTGATGCCGACAAGGAATTTATAGTTGACACAGACGCAAGTGATTTCGGACTTGGCGGTGTGTTGTCTCAACGGAATGGCGATCAAGAGGTTGTGATTGCGTACTTCAGCAAGTCGTTGTCAAAACCAGAGAGGAATTATTGTGTCACGAGACGAGAATTGCTTGCGGTGGTAAAGTCAGTACAGCATTTTAGCAAATATCTGCTGGGACAGAAATTCCGAAATACGAACTGACCATGCTGCACTGAAATGGCTATTTCAGTTTAGAAACCCAGAAGGAAAAGTTGCGAGATGGATTGAACTCTTGCAAGAATACGACTTCGCGGTCGAACATCGCAGCGGGAAATCTCATGGCAACGCAGATGCATTGTCAAGAAGACCTTGCCCTGAAGACTGCAAGCATTGTACTAGGCAAGAGGGTAAAGAAGCTGTACCTGTGAGGATGCTCAAGACAGACCTCAGCAACGAGTGGAAGGAAAGCTTACAACGTGCACAACAGGAAGATTCGGACGTCAAGCCGATTCTGGACTGGATAAGGACCAGTGCTCCTAAGCCTACGTGGAGCGACGTCTCAGCGATGAGTTCGATCACAAAAAGCTATGGGGCACAATCGGACAGCTTAGTGATTCAGGATGGAGTCCTGTGCCGTAAATGGGAGAATGCTCGGGGAGACAGCTGTCATTTGCAAATGGTTGTCCCTAAAGCAAAAGTATCGGATGTTCTACAGCTGTAACATGATGGATGTTCAGGAGGCCATATGGGAGTTAAACGGACTCTACTGAAGATACGGGAACGTTTTTACTGGGTTCACTGTCGTGACGATGTCGAGGACTGGTGTCGCAAATGTACAAGTTGTGTGGCTGTAAAAGGACCTCAGACTCGTAGCAGAGGTGCGTTGAAATTGTACAATGTTGGTGCACCATGGGAAAGGATAGCCCTGGATGTTGCGGGACCGTTTCCGGAAAGTGAAAGTGGTAACAAGTAGTTCATGGTTGTAATGGATTACTTCACCAAGTGGCCGGAAGTCTTTGCCATTCCGAATCAAGAAGCTTCAACAGTTGCAGATAAACTGGTTCATGAAGTCTTCTGTCGTTTTGGAGTAAACTTGGAGATTCACAGCGATCAAGGAAGGAATTTTGAATCACAAATATTCCAGGAAACTTGCCGAGTTATGGGTACTCATAAAACGAGAACAACTTCTTACCACCCACAATCGGATGGAATGGTGGAACGATATAATCAGACATTGCAGAGATACTTGGCTAAAGTTGTGGAAAACCGGCAACGCGACTGGGACAAGCATATACAACCGTTTTTGTTGTCATACCGAAGTGCTGTTCACGAAAGCACGTCGGTGACACCAGCTTTCGCAAACTTTGGTAGAGAATTACGGCTGCCTGCAGACCTGATCACCGGAATACCACCTGACGCCCCACGCAGTAGGTATAACCGATTATGCGAATGACTTGCGGAACAAAATGAATGACATTTATGAGCATATCAGACAATCGGGCCAGCGAATGTCTGAAAAGATGAAGACCCGTTATGACCGCAAAATGAACAAAGAAGGTTTCGACGAAGGCTCACTAGTGTGGTTGCATAATCCAGTACGCAGTAAAGGGAAATCTCCTAAGCTTCAAGCTAAATGGGACGGGCCGTACCGGATTGTCACAAAAATCAATGACGTGACCTACCGTATCCAGAAAGGTACGAGAAGTGCACCTAAGATCGTCCGTGTGGATCGACTGGCGCGTTATTAGGGGACCGATGCTCGGGACGAGTATGTCTTAAGAGGGGCAGTGTTACGCGCCAGAATTAATGCCGGGTACACAACGTACTACTAACGCCATCTAGTATCGAGTAGTGGAACTAATTGGGTCACGATCTTTCTAGACTTTTCGATGCTAGAACATTCTCGATGTTTCGACACCTAGTCAGTCGGGACCGGTATGTTCCCGAACTTTCTAGATATTTCCATTCTCGAAGGTTCTGGAAATTACTGTGGGACTATATAAGGTGCGCGTCGCTCGCGACTAAGTCAGTATTGAATTGGTGATACAAGCGATACATCGGAAGCGATCTTCAACTGCGAGTTAAGTGAAATAAAGTGTTTAATAGTGCGATTGTGTGTTGTAATTAGTGTGTGTTTAAAGTGTTAATTAGTGTCGATAATTAAAGTGTCATTTTTTTTGGTTAAATAATCGGCTGTTTTTATTGTCACGAACCCCAAGCTCGTAACAGTATTTTATGTTTTAGCGATGATTTATTATTCTATGATATCAATATCGAAACATAAAGTTTATTGTAACAAAAATCTATGATATAAATTTGTTCAAAGTAAGTAGTAGTAGTAAAAAGGTATGACGCGTATTGATTATTCTATGAAATTATAATACGAGAAAAAATTACATGAAACTGTCTTCTTTAAAACAACGTACAACCACTGTTTAGATATCCTGACGTAAATAAATGTTCTGCCCTATTAACTCCAAACGTACCTACCTACTACATATTTCCTTCTGCTGGAAGAAATTCCTTTCGAAATACGCCGCACCTCTGAATACTCTATAATGTTTGTTTTCTTCTCTTTAATTCTAAGTTGCAGACCATTTCTTTACGTCAGGTTATCTAAACAGTGGGTTTAATAAAGTGAATTTACTGAAACTGACTTCTCTGTATTTTAGGAGGACGTGTACGATGCAGTGTGCGCGCCCCTCGTGGGTGACACACTGAAGGGGTTCGCCGGGGCAGTTTTCGCGTATGGGGCCACTGGAGCCGGTAAAACATACACCATGACCGGGCTCATGTCCCGGGCTCTCAGCCATCTCTTCGCTAGCATTGCGGAGAGCGAGGACCCTCAGTCGTACGAGGTAAGTGACTGAGTTTAATTCAGATCCCTAATCCTAAGTATGTACGGTCTGAAATAGACATTCAAGGACGAGGTAATTTTGTTATCACGTGCAGATATTACCCACTTTAATTAGAAAACCTAAATTAATTTGTTACGTGACTATCTCGCCATGACGTTAACTCGTTGCTTATCTTGATTCATATCGTATAGGTAGGTACACTTTCATTGTAAAGATTACACTGCTCATATCGATTTTTGGCTGATGTTACCAAAACACAGAATGGCTTGAGTGTGGGAACTTTTAGTGAAAAGTGTTGAAAAGACGTTTCATTAGTCCCCTTTACTTTGGAGGTCGACTCGCACCATCATTGTGGGTTTTAGGTGGAATAGAAGCGTCGTCGCCAGGGTCGCCTTGCAAATCTCTATTACCGTTTCTTTTGTTACCTTCGTTTGCATCGCCTTTTGTTGGGCTTTCGACTATCACTCTCCTCTATTGTTCTGCTTTACGATTAATACTCTCATAACAATATTCATTGTTGTTTAACAGCTTTCAATGAGGAAATCTAAGACATAAGTAACTTGAAAATTAAATCGGAATATTTTAATATTGTATTAGGGGTTTTATTTGTCATTAATTAAGTAGTCACGTTTAGAAAAAGTAAGTCGACTACGAAAAGTCACGACTTTGTTAGTGCAAATATTTTGCAGATGCAAGATGTGTGACTGAGATATTATCAGAAGTATACCAACAAAATATCTTGGAATGTCATTTGTCATGTGTTATTTATGTACCATAAATTTTGGCAGTACATATCTACTCTTTGCTATATGTGTTACATAAGCTACGCTAGAAAAGTTATGAAATTGAGATCAAAATTGTATCAAACATGAGTTCATTATAAAGTATGAAGTGAATTAATGGTACCAATAACTTTCGTTAACAAGTGAAAAACTGGTAAACTAGCTAGGTACGTAGCAACAAGAAAATGGATTAGGTGAATACATTTACGATAGAAAACTCTAAAATTCCACCGTCACAGACCTACAAACAGCTATGTGTGGTCAATAAATTCAATAAATTCCGTTTGTCTTAACACCAAACCATGCTTTGTATAAATTGTGGTGGGTCAGTTCGTATCTATTAATTGGCAGCCTGCCGATAATCCCTACATTTATAAAAATAAATATCTTTCAGTCCACAGTCTGCACACTACACGTGGGACTACTCGTATTATATAAATCAGGAAAATTAAATCCACCAAAACTTTTCTACTTTTGACAGTAAGAAGTATCTACCTAAAACAATTCCAAAGAGTTTTTGGAATCACTCAGTATCAGCCAGAAGATCAGATTTGTGCCTGATTGTTGGTGATAGGCTCGCCGCCTCTTACACCAGACTTAACTGGCAACATGAGGGTGCTTTACATGAACACTTCTGCCTAACCCTTTGGGGAATAGAGGCGTCACGCGCAGAATTAAATGGCGTGACGTTTCAGACCTTGTGTTACATCGGACTGGAACTGCATGAATAATATTGTGCTAGCTTTACTCAACATCGTAACGCACTTAGCATGTTTTACATTAGAGACACATATTTATCAACTCTACATTAACAATTCGTCATTATCTATCCTATTTATTCGTCTCATTTACTATTCAACGGCACATTGACACCATGGATACAACGTGTGCCAAATGTACCGCAATTATTGGCATTTGATTAATTTAATTAACTATTTCTGGTGTCTAAAAATAAGTGAGTCGGTACTTAAGTCGAATGCAAATCGAATGAATTCCATCAAGAAAAAGTTGATGATTAAATCATTAGTTCATTAACATAAAATTCGATGCGCCGTAGGGTTAGTGCTGTAGAGATTTTAGAGACAAAATGAGAATATGCGCGACGGTATTGAAATATAGTAGGACACCTATTAGTTGCCTGATCTCGTTATCTATTATCGGATACGACCGGTCAGTAGATAACAGCTAAGTTCAATACTTCTCGTAGAGGTCGTGCATAAGTGAACTGTGTTCACCTTATTATGAACCGATATTATCAAGAGATTAGTCGAAGTCAGGCGGGTGGGTGCCTAGGTAGGTGGTGGGCCGTATGTAAATGTGGCGAGCTGACCGCAAGCCAGCGCCGCCGACCTTGACCAAACGGAAGTTCTTTACTGTTTTTCATGCATATTTACGAACCAAACTGAAATTGCACGAGCCATGAAATCCATTGTTGATTTTTTATTTATTCCTTAGCTTGATGCTTACTTTAATATTTAATTACAAAACTACCTTGGTGGGAAAGAAAACCATAATAAATAATGTGCATAACTTATTTAAATTACTAAACCTACGTGCTAGCTTATGAGCTATTTCCTTATTCGTGTGGTGCCCAGTCACTTAGTGTAATTTCCCCAGCAAAGGCGGAGATAACACGGCAAGCCTGTTAAATGTATTATAAGTTCCTTATGGCATGAAATGCACTTTGGTTACTCTAAAGCATACCATCATAGTACGAAGCATACCTAAATCTATACTATATATCTATACTAATATTATAAAGCAGAAGAGTTTGTTTGTTTGGTTGAACGCGCTAATCTCAGGAACTACTGGTCCGATTTGAAAAATTATTTCAGTGTTAGTTAGCCCATCGAGGAAGGCTATAGGTTATATATCATCACGCTAAGACCAATAGGAGCGGAGCAGTAATAATATTACGCAGACGAAGTTGCACGTATCAGCTAGTAGAATATATTTCCAGTTGCTTAGATGGCCTCATTATTTCTAGATCAAGGTGTAGGTATACTTAGTTCAGTAAGTGCCGACATTGTCATCATTTGTTTTACATTAGGTACTCACGTCGTGACAGTGACATGGCTGAAACTTGGAATTTTCCAATACTTAAAACCTCCATCTGTTCTTCGATTGACCCCGGACTCAAGATCCAAGTACTAGATAGTGCTATCCATTAGAATGATGATATTGTTTAGTAAATTAAAGTAACAAAGTTGATAAGGAAATCGACCACTCTCATCGAGTCGAGAACGCTTGAAAATTTCTCCTGGAAAGTCAATACTGAAATTTCAACACAGTTATATATTTTGTTAACCTGAGTAACGGTACATCAATTAGGAAACTGTATCAAGTCTGAGAAGTTCAAACTACATCAAAGGGCTATAAAAAAAAGAAGATATTTTATTACATAAGTTTGAACCAACAACAAAATTTACAAACTAAGATTAATGACAAAATAAACGTTTTCGATAAACTCTGGCACCCAATGTAAGATTTAACTTACTACACTCACTTATACTATAGAACATTAGTAGTAAACTCAATGAATTAAGTAATGTGGGACGATAGGTCCGAAAATAAGAAGCGACGATTTGGGCTAAAGTGGGACCTACCTAATAGCTTAGCCCTATGCTACACACTTATTATCAGAATGTATTGAAGCAGATGGTCCAAAGTTGTCATGCTATGAATGCTGCCGTGGCGGCGACCTATAATACTGAGCTGATATCTCAGAAGCGGTCGTGAAAGATTGGCCAGAATATAAGGATATATGAAAGGTCTTGGTGGAATTCATGAAAACAATACATCGTTTTAAAGTTAGTAAATACATATTTTGTGGGAAGTAGTGTTAATGTTGGAGTTGGAAATGGTCCGATTCTATTTCTAGAGCAAACCTTTGTGCAGCTGATCTCATTTCCGAATACGAATATAGTACGTTGCATTAGTTCCAGAACGCTATTACGCTTTTGCAATCCCTAAAACAACACGTCACCCCTTGAGACAAACATGACAGTGGGTATCTTATCGATGAATCTACAGATAAGCAGATAGAATGGAGGGGTTCCAGCTAAATGACAGTAACAATCAAATATACGTTAGTGGTATAAGGCAGGCTGCGGCCCTGTCGGCCACCGGCCGCAAGGTCACTGTCGGAGCCCGACTCGCGTGATTGACACCGCGGCAACCATTAACCTATGACGATGCTTTCTTCAATCCACTTACGTGCTCACTACCTAGCTATATCCACCGTGTTAGGTATGTGTCATTAACACCCATTTACTAGAACATACTTTACAAAGAATTGACTTCTTCAATATTTGGTACTTATCGTTAAAATAGGCCAAAGCATGTTTGAGTCATTTGTCAATGTTTAAATTTTTTGTAGGCAATGTTTATGTACTACCTATTTATCTGCCCCTTTAACAAGCACTTAGGTACTAACCTAAATTTAAACAACATTAGATTTAGACATAAAGGGTGGTAAAGGCGTAAATGATAGGTACCTACCTAATTATATTAAATGAGTTTTAAAGATCATAGGTAACTCCAAAAGTTGCAATTTTACAACCTTCTCAAATGATCATACGTAACCAGACAATCCAGAAATCAGCCTGTGAACAGCATTATTGTATAATCCACTGTGAATACCGTGATACCGTATGAGTGCCAACCGTCTATTTGTGGCCGCCCTCCATCTTATGCAGAGATGGCGTGGCCGCGTGGTAAGTCAAGTTCAATCGCGGTGCGGCCCGCAACCCGTTGAATTGGCCTACCTACGTCACTCGTCAGTAACTCAGTAGTCAGTAGAAGAAAGCAACGATAAAATATTCAGAGTTCTCGTGAGACAAAGCATTCTATTAGCCTGAGCACGCTAGCGTGACTCGCGGACAGTGATAATAACTATAGGTAACGTGTTACAAACAGGTGTATCAACATAACTAATGATCCAAAGTATTCGTAAGCGAACCTCATTCAACAATGTTATTGACCAATACAATTTTAATTCGAGCGTTTCACATTTAAATGTTTGTTAAGGGTTGGCCTCAATTAAGACGGTTTTTAATAAGGCTTGCTATTTGTGGGGCAACATTCTAGGGCAAGCCAGACGCTGTGGCCTTTACCTAGTTCGGTGAGCTGGTTAGCGGAAATCTTGCTTCATAAATAGCAGTAATGTTTTAATAAATATTGATTTAACGACAAAATTAGGGTAAACGTCTCCCAGCGCAAAGAGGGAAAAATCACATTTATTTAATGGAAAAAAATATTTTAGTTAGGTATAATATCTTTTTATTAATGACATTATAGTTATTACATATTTAGATCAATGATATACTACTCTGCCAATAAAGTACCGATAAAAGTTCAATAAAACACAAAATGTTAGTTATTCATCCAAATTTATTTCATCACCTTCAAAGTATGCTCCTTCAGAAACGATACACGCGCCAACGAATAATCCAATCATCAAAACATTTTTTAAACGCTTTTTCCGGAATTTAGTTCTGCAGTGCGATTCAGCCGGTCGATTCTGTTGACATCTCACCGTGATCACTTAGGTGGAGTGAACGACAAGTGAGCCATCTTGTTTGTATGGTTGGACAGCTCACTTGTCGTTCACTTCGCCTAAGTCTTCACTTCGACATGTTTAATGCAGTGGCAAATCGCACTGCAGTAAACATGTCGAAGTGAACACTGACAAGTGAGCTGTCCAACCATACAAACAAGACGGCATGACAGCTCACTTTTTGTTCACTCCACCAAAGTGATCACGGTGAGATGTCGACAGAATAGACCGGCAGATCTCGTCGCTAAGACTCCTTTATGTTTTCTACGGGTGCCACGAAGTGGTGATTTTAGTTTAGGAAAAAGAAAGGAGTCGGCTGGAGTCACATATCTGGTGAAAAAAGTGGTTGCTTGATGGTATTTTTCACAATGACTGACGGCGTTGTGCGAAGGCGCATTATCGTGGTGCGAAATCCACGAATTTTCTTTCCTGAAATCTGACCTATTTCGTATAATTTGCTCTCTTAAACGCCGCGTAACGCTAAAATGATACTCTTTACTTGCCGTTTGACCACAGTCAACATGACTTTGACTTTGATCGACTTTGGCGTGATTTTTTCGGTATCGGTTCTGTTGGAAGGCAGCACTCCGAACCTTGTTGACTAGTTCGCATGTCAAACTTGTAAACCCACGTCTCATCACCAGTAAAAATGCGTTTCATGAATGTTGGGTCGGAATTGACTCTTTCTAGCATGTCCTCGGCGACTCTTTGGGACTAGCCGAGCGGCAACATGTTTTATACCCTAGTTTAATTATTTAAAATGTTAAAGATTATTTTAAATGGTACGGACCGACTTGTGAGACACAGAAAGTTCGGCGGCTATCTCTCTCAAACTTGAATGAGTATTTTCAGTCACTATTTCCTTCACTTTTGCCATGTTAACTTCAGTTGCAGACGTTGATGGCTTATCAGAGCGAGGCAAATCTTCCATCACATTTCAACCGCTTTTGAACGCTTTGTTCCACTCACAAGCACGTGTTTTTGATAAAATCGATACACTGTAAGCCTTCTGTAAAGTTTTCAGTGACTCCGAACACGAAATTCTATTAGCGATGCAAAATTTAAGACAAACTCTTTGTTCGATGTTTTTGTCAATGATGAAATTCGAAATACGCACTAGATGTGATATAACTAAAAAACTTTTTACAAAAAAATACAACCGACATCCAAAAAAAAAAACTACAAAGTAAAAAATAACTTTAATTTCGGAAGTCGGTGTCAAAATACGAAGAAACTAACAAAAACACCGGAAGTCGGTTGTACTTTTTTGTAAAAAGTTTTTTTATTTTTCACTTTTTAGTGGTACCTCACACCTAACAACACCACTGTAAAATCGCAGAAAAGTAAAATACGCAATTTCGATTACTTGGATGATATAAAACCATCATCCAAGTAGACGAATTCCAGCTATTTCGATTTAAAATCCAAAGTTCGCAACCGATTTTGATAAAAATGGGACCAATCTGTAGGTAACAAACATAAAAAACATACAACCGAATTGAGAACCTCCTCCTTTTTGGGAAGGCGGTTAAAATAGCACTGTTTTTAATCTTAATAACAGATTTAACTAAAACTGCGCGCCAAAATGGAAAGGCTAGCACGAATATTTTGACGTATAGTAACGTTAACGTAAGTGAATTTTGAATGTGAAAAACTACAATCCCATATTATTTTGGTTATATTTTATAGGAAAATATAAATTACTAGGTATATTCATATTTTGACGACACGGTTGGCGCAGTGGTTGAGCAATTGACTGCTGCGCAGCATGTCGCGGGTTCGATTCCCGCACGGAACAAATATTTGTACGACCTACATGTATTTGTTCCGAGTCTGGGTGTTTTTCTATCTATAATATGTATGTATTTACAAAAAAAAAAGATTTACTGGCTTCTGACAATCCGTAAAGATTGCCAAAGATCTACAAATGACACACGGTTCTACGTGCTTTCCGAAGCACGGAGAAAACTCAGTATGTTAAGGTGGTCAACCATCCACAGACCAACCTTGGCAAGCGTTGCTTAGCCATGAAAATGGACCCGTCAGGATATTAGGTTGGCTCTGATCCCTAATTGTTACCAGGATTCAGGCGACATCATAGAGATATAAAACTTGCTACACTACTTTGCTTGTTTGTTGAAGGCAAAAGGTTTAGCTTTAATTACAGTCTATTTACCCCCCCTAACTATGCAGCTATATATCTATCTATATAGTCCCCTCACCAACAGTATAACTGACTCAAAATGCATGTTTAGTCAAGGTCTCACGAGTAGTCATACAATTCTACTAATCGATATAGCACTGGGGATGATTTACTTCAAAATGGACGGCGGAAGTTGGTATAAGAGGCCTTTTCCACGATGAAGTGTGTAGATAGCCGGTGATCGTGCGATAAACACCATAAAGGCTAGAAACGAAGTATCGAAGTGTTGCGCTTCAGTGAAACGTTTGCTTTTGTGTGCTTCATCTGATAACAATACGCTGCATTAATGTTTATTTCTTGCCGCATTGTGTACACTTGTACTCGAACCATTTATTACGAAACTAGGTCCTTGCTTAATTCTTCGACGGTTTTGTGGCTATTAATTTGGAACGTAAATTCATTTTTTTATTGCTATTCGATATCCTGAACTGTGAAATTCATTCATTTGGTCAAACCAAATGAATGAATTTCAAGGAGGATTTTAAAGGAGGCATTATTTTATACTTACTAGACAAAATATACCTCATAATGCTTTTTAGCAGATTCTTAATTCAAATTCTCCATTGGTTAAAAAATTGAATGAATAAAACGTGTAGCTTAGTCATAAAATATGACCTGCAGGATAAATTGATTTATTGAGTCACTAAGTCACAGGTTAAAAGGATAAATAATTATTTAAAGTTCCCTAGTATTGAATCACTCAATTAACAAATGTGCGGAGTATGTTTGTAGAAGAAATCACCTCACGCTCTAAGGAAATTACGCTTGGTGAATAAACAACATAATAATATGTTGGTAGGTTGGTAGGTACCTCCCAAGTAGCATTTTGTTCTCTTTAATAGTTCACATCTAGTTGACTAGTGAACTCTAAACATCAACGTAAACTCCGAGTCTCTTACACCTTGTTAGTCATACCTACTGAACAACTTTCCTCGTGGGGCATAACACTAAATCTGAAAAAAAAAAAAAAAAAAAGTCTGGTATTCAAACAAACATTAAATGTTCAATACGGATCTCTAAAATGTAGTATGCTAAAAATATCTAAAAGGTTAGTCAAATGATGTATTAAAGAACCACATACCTAGCCCAGGGCTGAGCCTAACGAGCATATTGTGTACAGAAATTGACATTATCATAGTACACAATGGGAATTTAACCTTTCTAAAGCTTACGACATTATAATGGTACACAGTGAGATTTTAAAGAGGTCCCAACATTAATTTGAAGATATCACCGTTTTGTTCACTCATAACCTAATATTATATTCTCATAACATATAATATTTCGAAATGACATGGTAAAAAGTGGCCTATGAATCAACACATGCGAAACCTTTACTATTATTCCTAGTTTTTTTTTAAATTACATTTTACTGATTAGAATATAACGGACACTTTTTAATTACGAAACCATTTTAAAAAGTAACTCACTTAGGTTTTATAACCCGGCGCCATTATTTTAAAATGAAACAAAGCACTCTCAGCGCTGTAAGATTTTTGGTTACCTACAAAAAGAGTAAAGCGATTAAAGCGCTGTATGACACGAACACTATTGACACTGACAGTCGATGAAATGACAGTTGACACTTTGATGTACCTAATGTATTTGGCACCTGATACCAGGGAATCGGCCGCCGACCTAACTTACCACGCTTTCGTATGTTAGAAGAACATAGTAACACTACTCTATACATTTTTTGGTGAGATAAAAAGTCTGGCAGCTCTGGGATCTTAGTCCATTTGGTATGTTTCTATTGTTTGGTATGTTTTATAACCTCAAAATCCGAAATCATTTTAGGTATTTTACAATTCTGGCAAGTGTCCGTGATTTTAATTTAGTTTTAGTCGAACATATGCATTATTTAAAACACAGATAGTAAATTCACGTCTCTGTTGGTTCTTAGGCGAACGATGTATGGGCGATGAGCAATGTCCTTTGTATATGATTGTATCACATACTCCGGAGTTTTAATGATTAAATTTGTGGTTAATGTTCAAATACAAATCCATACACTGATTTTCACACCATAAAACACAAATATGAAAAAATTTTTTTGTAAATTCTTACTCTAAATATGTATATACTTAACAATAAATTCACTTTACCCATAATATTAACATAATGGAATATAATACACACAGAATACTTACCAGTAACATAAAAATATAACACATTAAAAATTGCTGTGCTTGCACTCAAATCACCAGCAGTATGTATTAATTTAAGTATGCGCGTATTCTAAAATATAAATATTTATTACAAAATGTGGTACGTACCCAAGTGATAATTTGGAAGATAAAAGGCCACTTATAGTTTTTAGGGTGGGAACATTTGTGAGCGATAATTTACTAAAGAGGCTGTATAATTGTTAACTCGTTACTTCTTATTACTCTCTTATCTGTATGGAGAACCACATCATGGGGTCTTATATAGTGCCGTTGATCAGCTATGAGACCACTTGTTCTTTCTTAAACTGACTTTAAAGCGCTACTATTCGACTACTGTGTACCTTTAGTGAACTTAAGGCTGAATAATTTGTGCCCAAACCAGTGGTATAAGGTTTGTATAGCGTGCTGCAACTCTCTTATACCACCTACTTAAACCACTTAAAGAGTAAATGTGTACCATAAGTCAACCGCTATAGAACCCCCAGTACTACTTGGGCTGACATTGAAACATTGCAACTGGTAAGTAGGTATATCAAACAGGTACTATTCTTCATCATGATTACTGCTCCTAGCGAAAAAATGTCAAATATGAATCGACCGAAAACGACCGGTTACATACGATGTTAGCGAAGTACTGTTTCCCAAACTAAATAAATGATTACTCAGATAGTTTCAGATATCGTGACGTGGCATGATAATAGTTCGTTCGTCGGAGGTGGCTCAATCATTGACAGCCTAGTTATGAGGGTCATCCAGGGCTACACGTTCTACCCAATTATTGATTGTATGAACTTCAGTAGGTGAAGTCATGATCCTATTTCGAGTTCAAATACATCGGTTCGTCATAATAACTTTTAGGTAAAAAATTGTACTGCCAATTGGTTTGTAAAATTATAGTTAGTCGCTGCAGAACATTCCATTATTATATGCACCAAAGCGAGATGTAAAATTGCAATGGTTTTAAAATAATATATAGAACGTTTGTTTTTACAAAATCCACTAGTAATTAAGGCACAGAAAAAAGCAAACGTTACAAACAGAATTTCATGCCTCGAAATTGAGCTTGCGTAGCTGGGTCTCGTAGTATTCGTAGCCCGCTACGAGCTTTCGTAGCCGATGGAGAAAGACCCAAAAAACGTATCGCGGACAAGTTGTCGCAGCAGGACTCCGTAGCATTCGTAGCAAGTGTCCGTAGGCTTCGTAGCCGCGGTTCCGGTTTGTATTTTATTTTATTTTGCGTTGCAGCTGTGTATTTAACCGACTGCGTCAGGAGGAGCATCATTTTGTGTTCCATTGTACTGCAGTAGAAAACTTACTGCGACTGAAGTCGGTAATAAACGGTAAAAAAGCCGGATGTCGTAGCAATCGTAGCTGCTTTCTCGTAGCATTCAAAAAATGGAGC
Source organism: Ceramica pisi (assembly GCA_963859965.1). NCBI lineage: Eukaryota > Metazoa > Arthropoda > Insecta > Lepidoptera > Noctuidae > Ceramica > Ceramica pisi. The sequence goes on along the minus strand of OY982537.1, from coordinate 12,766,498 downwards.
GCAAGTTTATCTTTATCGTTAATTGTATAAGTTAAATATTTAATGACGAAGAAAGTAGGTACCTATTGGTTATTCATTAATAGGAGTTTTTGAGACAAAACATATAAAATTATAGTTAGATCGCTCGATATAACTTATGATTTAATGCAAGTAAAGTCTTAATATTATTTATTTCTCAAGCTTTCTACATAATAATTATGCTGAATAAATTATATTTATTGAACAGTCATAGCCGTGTATTTTCTTGATGGGTCTGAGTATAAGCTAGAGGCTCAATTCGTGTGAAATTACTCCAATTTAGCTTGTTTACTTTGCCGGCAGTATAATATTTCAAAGCAGCTCGCATTGAAACTATTCTTTTTATGAATTGTACATTTGATAAATTTTCCATCGATGGTACTCGGAAATGTTGTTTGCTATGTACACATGTACATTTCATAGCTATTGGATATTCGTAAAGACCGAAATGGATGTTTACTGTACATGGAAGCATGCAATCAATAGGGGTGGGTGGTGTGTGTACGAGTACTCCGGTCTGTGGACTAACGATCCCCTAATGGGCCTCGATGTTTGTTCTGTGCGAGAAGCAAACAGTTCAGCGATGAGACATTACTGTTCCACTCAAACAAATATTAGGTACACACGAATGAGTTCTTCGGTAAATAGAAAAAGTCGATTTACATTTTTGAATATTTGAATCGAATATCATGTGAGTTTAGAATAGTTAATTACGGGATTGCTACCATGTGCGGGATTGTGTGTGAGTGTGAGTTTATCATTATGTAAATAAAGACGTGTGTCTATTAAGGTTACCGATTATTTAAGATTATGCAAAAATCATTATAAAACTGTGACTACCTTGGTAGTCATTGTTAAAATAAAAAAACTTTACTGTTACTAGTTGTTAACTAAAAAACTTTGTAGTGTGGACATCATTCATCGTTTACTTTTGATGTTGATTGAATAACTGTACAATTTGTACATACCTAGATGTACAAATTAATCTACTCTTTAAAACTTAAGTTGGTACCTAAAGTACGGAGTTGCACACAGGGGGTCCGGGTGGTGTTTGAGAGGGGACGGGGCTTCTATGTGCACCAAACAACCCACCCCGGTAATCGCCATTACGTGGTTTAAGTGTGATAAAAATCTCAAACTTCTTGTTTTTTCAACGACCTTCTTCAAAAAGAAGGAGGTAGTCCCATTAAATTGTAACCAATCAAAATCTGATCACCAATCAAACCATCAGAATCTGATGGTTCCCAGGGAAATCAAGGGCAACCCTCCAATTTTATAGGCACAAACAATGTTTTTAGTATAATTTTTAACGCAACTCAGATATTTGTGCTTGGTAATCCTCATCTAATGTTGCTGAGCTGATGATGGAAGGTATAAGTCTGGATTTGATGATGGGATTCCGTGAAAAATGTTTGTTCAGCTATATTTTCGCTTTTTCGATTTTCAACTGATTTGGATGATTATTTTCCCGGACTGGTCCCATTTCAATTTGGTGAAGATCTGATGAAGAACTTCGGAGGCAGGCAATGGAACTCTTCAATAAATGATAGCGAATGGATTGGGATTGCTGAAATCGAATGCCTGTTTATTGTTTGCACCAGTTCATAACATAACATCACGCCCGGTACGCTGGCCGGCGTGATGTTATGGTAAGGGGTGTCAGAAACGAAAAAACACCGTCTCCCGAAATTCAAGTCTTTTATACTTTGTAGTGTTTTTTATTTGGAAGGTGTATTTTTTTTTTTGCAAAAAGATTCCAGGCGTCTTCTCAAGGTTTCCCCCGATGTAAAAAAGTAAAAACATTATTCAAATAATAACAGATGCTCTTCTCCACTGAATGCACTCACTTATTCAGCTGGTCTGGTTTTAATCAATTTGCCGGTAATTTTGATAGCAGCCTTAATTGAAATGATGGGTTTCAATTAATTATACAGTAGCTGCGATAATGAGTGCCAGTTTGCGGGGCTTAGCTCCACTAAACTCGTGTATTTATCAACAAGAATGGGTTTATGTCGTCTTTGGTTTCAACAATATGCTTAGACTGATAAAGTGCACTTTAAGTGGACTTATGTGCTTGTATTCTTGGGAGAGATTCTTCAAAATTTTGTTATTGTCAGGAATGTTGGTGGGGCTAACCCGCTTCTTTAGTGCCGGGAACGTGCGCAGATGTGCGATATAGACAAAAAAAAATCGTAAAAGGAACGCCTTCTTTGTTTATGGGACAGCACCAACAGTATACTAAGCATAATTGCGGGTCGACTGGACTACGATTACTTATATGGGTCGCTGTTGTATAATTTCCCACCATTATTGAACAGGTCAAAATGTCATACATTGAGATATACAACGAAATCATTCGTGACCTGCTGAACCCGGGCGCGGGCCCACTGGAGCTGCGGGACGAGGGCGGCAGCGGCGCGCCGGTGGTGGCTGGGCTCAGCGAGCTGCGCGCCAACAGCGCCGCACACGTGGCCGAGCTGCTGGCGCGCGGCGACCGCTCGCGCACCGCTGAGCCCACGCATGCCAACCAACACTCTTCCAGGGGACACGCTCTGCTCAGGTATTTCGGTCAGCTGAGCTGTGATCACATCGATTTCTGTAGGTACACAGATGAGAGTTCCAGTAATTATGCTCGGTTTCACAGACACAGACTAGAGGCAGTGCCTGGTTATGGCTATTGTTTGGAATACTAGCTTTTACCCGCAGCTTTGTTCGCGTTACAGTAGCCTTTACCTGTCTCCATGATTTACTTCTGTACCAAAATTCATCAAAATCGATACAGTGATTTAAGCATTGGTGTCATATCGAAAATTGTAACGTCCAAAAAAAACCTCTGCAACTGATAGACAGAAACCTATGACATAAAGGTTCCGTTTTCTTTCAACGTTGGACCGAATGAGTTGGTGATAACACGGCTTTAAACTTGCCTCTGGCAAAAGTGGCATCTGATACCCCATCTGTTTTGCAGTGTGACAGTCAGCCAGCAAGTGGAGAAAGGTACCCAGCGCGGTCGTTTGTTCCTTATTGACTTGGCCGGCTCGGAGCGCGCTGGCTTGCGCTCGCGCCGACTAGAGGGCGCGCACATCAATCGTTCACTTCTAGCACTTGGAAACTGCATCATGGCTCTTTCTGGAGGAGCTAGGTAAGCTAAATTAATGTCATGCTCCTAGTTATCCCATATGGATAACGTTGACGATAGTTGCTGTTGATGCATTAAGCGCCTATTGTAGTCGCAATAAGTTGTGTTGCTTGGATTTATGAGATTAAATGACTGAGTCGCCGCGTCGGCGCAGTAAAAACAAAACTCAAATTTTGAGTTTTTCCTCAAAGAGATAAAGAATAATAATATTAAATATAGCCTACAGATCGGTCTATGTGGCGACTCTTGGGGGAGGCATATGTCCAGCATTGGACGTCTTTTGTGCTTTAACGATGATGTTGACGGCAGATACGTGAACTACCGCGACTCGAAGCTGACGCGGCTGCTGCGCGAGGTGCTGGGCGGGCGCTGCCGCACCGCCATGGTGGCGCACGTGGCGCCGGGGGCCGCGCACCGCGACACCACGCGCTCTACGCTGCACTACGCGCAGAAGGCCTCTTCTATCACCAATAAGGTACTTTTTTACTATTAATAGGCATGCGTTTGACCACTATCTCACCTGATGCTAAGCGATGAGCACGTTACGTTCGTTCTTCGTTCAATCGATTTTCTGGGACTCGTTGAACTTTATTGCCTAGGCGCTTTTATGGTAGACGCAACGATTCTGGCTTTCGGGAGTTGCAGCGGTTGGGAATAGTGCATTTTCAGAGGTTTTATTATCTCATTGAGATAATTTATTGAAAAAAAAAAGCAGTGACACAAAAAGTGACACTAATGTTCTAAGTGTCACATTTGGAAAATAAGTAAACACACACAAAAACTGAATGAATAACTTGAATGACCAATTGTTATTCATCCAGTTTGGCGCCCATAATTATAAGACGAAAACAGAAGATCTATCTCGTCGTGTTTTCCATCTTTTTTTTCGGGACATTTTTTTATTCATGGTTTCTTATTGAGTTTAGAGAGTAACGATAAACATACTCTTTCAGGTGGAACGCGACTTGGTCGAAACTCCGATGCCTCTGTCGCAGTACCGCACCGTCATCAACGAGCTGCGCGAGGAAATCGCTCGACTGAAACTGAAGATGAAGGACGATAGAACAATGTAAGTTTTTTTGCGCAAAGACGTAGGTACTTGGGTATTCAAATCCGAATTAAAAAAGGCGAACGATCTTGTTGCTGAATAATATCAGTTGCACGATTCGAGCTTGGAGGTTAAGCTACGCTTGCCAAAGTGGTCCATAGATGGGTGACCATCTATTACATACCGAATTTTCTCATTTGAACATCTTTGGCAGTCATATTTTTTTTATAAAGGTTTGTTCAATGTCTTTGGATGCACTTGCAGCAGAGTATTTAGTTTTGTCAAAAACAAAAAAATAATGAACGAGAGCCTTAAAAACTTAATTCCTCTCATAATTTAATTTCCTCACAAAAAAATGTCACATTTAACAGTAAACCAAAAGAGTTTGCGAGGGTTGAGGAAGACGTCAGCAAAGAGGATGCAGCGGAGAACGCAGCACATTTGAAGTCCCTGCGCGAAGCTATCGTGTCCACATTCAAGCAACAGATGCGTTTGCGCCGGCGGCTGATGGAGCTGGACAGCCACCTGCTGGGCCTGGCGCTGGACGCCGAGCGGCAACACGCCGCCATCTCGCACTGGGAGGCGAGGTTCAACCGACTGTATAAACCCATCAACATCCCTGGCTCGAGACTGAGCACGCAGCAGAGTTACAGGTAAAATTGTGAGAAGTGACGTTTTGTACTATGGATTTTATTAGCTTTCACTTCTGTGTAACTTTCTAAAAGTCATTAATAAAGCGCATGACGAGGCCTAATTCGACTCGACAGGTTGAGTTAAAGGTACTTATGTTTAGTTATGTGCCGTGCTTACAAAGTACAGCCTGAACTATTTTTCGGTATACAGACGCCAGCACATCAAACTACAACAGTCTGTCAAACTTTAATAGATTTTCAACTGTATCGCCAAAGTTTTAAGTTCAAAGTTGATTGGGAAAATTTGACAGTTTCGATGGATAGCTTGATGTGATGGCGACTGTACTAACACAATAGCGGTAAGATTATTACTTACAACAAAAGATTGTGAAGTCAGAACTATTTTAATGATTTTTTGTATATCACAAAACCCATAATATTTCGAGATCATGAGTATACGTGTGTCCAGGGGCGGCACTGGGCTGTCATCTAGCAGCAGCGAGCGCGCTGAGGCCGAGGTGGCCGTGGAGCAGGCGTGGGCAGAACTCGCTGCCGTGGAGAGGGAGCAGGAGTCCGCGCGCACCGAGCGCGAGCGCGTCGAGCGGCAGCTGGAGCAGGTCCGCCTGAGAGGCGCCCAGCTGGAACAGGTATCACTTATAATCATAATCATCGTTTATTTGTCAGAACATGGTAGATCTGTACATTACATGGTCTTAAGTTTATAAAGAGTCTCATCCACAGAAATATATAATATTATATCTATGGTCTCATCATATTCTACCACATGGGCGTAGGTACAAATGTTATTATGTTACATATATACTATAATATTATAAAGCAGAAGAGTTTGTTTGTTTGTTTGATTGTTTGTTTGTTTGTTTGGTTGAACGCGCTAATCTCAGGAACTACTGGTCCGATTTGAAAAATTCTTTCAGTGTTAGATAGGCCATTTATCAAGGAAGGCTATAGGCTATATATCATCACGCTAAAACAAATAGGAGCGGAGCAGTAATGGAAAATGTGACGCAGACAAAGTTGCGCGGGTCAGCTAGTTGCTGATAAATTAGATTAGCAATATTTCAATAATTATAGTTAAAATTCAAAAGGAATGTCAGTTACAGATTGAAATATTATAAATATTAATTATCATTCAGGAAGTCATTCAAGTTATAATAGCATTTATTTATAAAAATTCTGGATTGCTTCTTATATCCAGCCAAATCTAACCCTCTAACTGTTTTTTAATTTTATTATAAACTAGCTTCTGCCAGCGGCTTCGCCCGCGTGATCCCTAGGGAACATATTCCCGGGATGAAAAGTAGCTTATGTGCTATTCCAGACTATAATCTATCTTTGTTCTAAATTTCATTGAGATCCGTTAAGCCGTTCTGGCGTGATTGAGTAACAAACAACCAAACTTTCACATTTATAATATTACTCGTTTGGTGTAAAGCCAAATTATAACCATCTTCCCCTCGACATTATAATTATTATAGGATATTGCAAACTGTCGTAAGCCGTTTTCCGAAGCTACTCGCTAGCCTCTAGGCGCCAAGCTAGCCGCCTGCCTGTGCGTTCGCGATCACAAAAATAATCTTTATAGCATGATTCAGTATTCACGCGCGATGGCTTATTATTAGCGTTTTTCATTCATAACTTTGGTGTTTCTATACCGATTTCTATGATTCTTTTTTTATGGAATAGTTAATAATGTTAACTTTTATTAATGTTAATTAGGGACGACTGAGAGTTTTATAAACGTAAGAGTAGACAAATACAATCAGAAAGCTTCGAACTGCTAAGCTATCGGGAGTTACACGTGTTATTGTTCGTCAATCATAAAAGATAGACATATGCTGTCGTTGGATATTTTTTATATAATTTTAAGGAGAACATTTCCGTCATACATGATTTCTGTGTAGCTTTCACCATTAAGGTTGCACACGCGACGGAAGCTTAAAAAATGGAGTAACTTCTCCCGTTTTCCCAACATTTCCCTTCACTGCTCTGCTCCTATTGATTGTAGCGTGATGAAAAGTATACTATAACCTGCTCAGGAGTATGAATAATAATTGTACCAAGTTTCATTAAAATCCGTCGAGTAGTTTTTGTTTCTATAACGGTTATACAGACAGACAGACAGACAGACAGACAGACAGACAGACCGACAGACAAAAATTGTACTGATTGCATTTTTGGCATCAGTATCGATCCCTAATCACCCCCTGATAGTTATTTTGGAAATATATTTCATGTACAGAATTGACCTCTCTACAGATTTATTATAAGTATAGATAGAAGATAGACTAGCTTCTGCCAGCGGCTTCGCCCGCGTGATCCCTAGGGAACATATTCCCGGGATGTAACGTAGCTTATATACTATTCCAGACTATAATCTATCTTTTTTCTAAATATCATTAAGATCCGTTAAGCTGTTCTGGCGTGATTGAGTAGCAAACAACCAAACTTTAACATGCTGGACATAATATGCTGTCGTGGGATATTTTTATATAATTTTAAGGAGAATATTTCTGTCATACATGATTTCTGTGTAGCTTCAAACATTAAGGTTGCACACGCGACGGAAGCTTAAAAAATGGAGTAACTTCTCCCGTTTTCCCAACATTTCCCTTCACTGCTCTGCTCCTATTGATTGTAGCGTGATGAAAAGTATACTATAACCAGCTCAGGAGTATAAAAAATAATTGTACCAAGTTTCGTTAAAATCCGTCGAGTAATTTTTGTTTCTATAACGGTTATACAGACAGACAGACAGACAGACAGACAGACCGACAGACAGACAAAAATTTTACTGACTAACAAGCGAAAGGACGCAAACTCCGTGTACGCAGAGCTAAGTCAGCTCTCATGCGGAAAAGCATCTTCTGCAGAGCCCCGCAAATCTACATCTACATCTACACTTACAATAAATCTGTAGAGAGGTCAATTCTGTACATGAAATATTTTTCCAAAATAACTATCAGGAGGTGATTAGGGATCGATACTGATGCCAAAAATGCAATCAGTAAAATTTTTGTCTGTCTGTCTGTCTGTATAACCGTTATAGAAACAAAAACTACTCGACGGATTTTAACGAAACTTGGTACAATTATTTTTCATACTCCTGAGCTGGTTATAGAATACTTTTCATCACGCTTTATTTGTATAAGGTCGCGAACGCACAGGCGCCTCGGCTTGCTTGGCGCCTATAGGCTAGCGAGTAGCTTCGTAAAACGTCTTACGACAGTTTGCAATATCCTATAATAACCTGTCGAGGGGAAGATGGTTATAATTTCGCTTTACTCCAAACGAGTAATATTATAAATGTGAAAGTTTGGTTGTTTGCTACTCAATCACGCCAGAACGGCTTAACGGATCTTAATGAAATTTAGAACAAAGATAGATTATAGTCTGGAATAGCATGTAAGCTACTTTTCATCCCGGGAATATGTTCCATAGGGATCACGCGGGCGAAGCCGCTGGCAGAAGCTAGTTCCCAATAAAAGCTTTGCATTTTTAATGAAAAAAGTCGACTCATCTAATCGTGTCATATGTCAGAAAATTGACGACGTGCAACACTTTTTGATGGAATGTGTGCGCAATGCAAACAAAAGAGATCAATTTAGCAATCCAATTTAAGTTCAATTGTCTAGATGTTGGTGCCTTTCATAGTTTTCTAGCTTCGCCAACATCGGATACAGCTAGAATACTATACTGCTTTAAGTATAACTAAAGTGTTAATTTTAACTTTTAGTAGAATAAGACAGTAGTACCTATAAAGTACGATGGGATTGTCATCGTCATTTTTGTGTACAAAAATCCATTAAAATCAATAAGGGAAAAAAAAGAAAAAAATAAGGCTGTATATAGGTATACAAAGCCGGTAGTGTCAGAATATTATGCTTTCTGAAATATGGTACACAACTGTCCGTCACTTGAAGCTCAAACATAGATCATTTGCAGCGCTTTTGCGCTTTAAACGCAGCTTCCCTATATTGTTGGGTTACCTACTCCTAAAACTTAGCTTAATGGTTTAGCCAATCGCAGCAGTAATAAATGTGCTGATCTCTCAGATTGATTGTTCCTACTGACACCTGGTATAAGTTTCTATTGAAGAATTAACTAAGCTAAACAATTAACTTTCAGGAGTTACCAGCCACCATTAGCAGTGGTCCAGAACGTGAAGTTCTGGCTCTAGTGTGTCGTGTGCACGAACTGGAGGCCGACAAGCTGGCGCTGCAGGGCGAGCGCGCGGCGCGGGCGCACGAGCTGCGCAGGCGAGACCTCGCGCTGCAGCGCCGCGACGCGCAGCGGAGGCTCTCTGACGAGATCATTACGAGGCAGAGGCGCGCTCTTCAAGGTATATCTTTTGCACAGTCTATCAGTCTACGGTAAAGGACAAAAGCGACTAATTAAAACAAATTCACCCATACGAAATAATATGCAGAAGTATGCAGGAGACAGTTTAGTTCAAAAGTGTGTGCGTCGGTGGTGGGCCAGCAATCCTGTTTGGGGTTTGTCCAGTGCTTGGTGAGACACGGGTGTGTCACTGTGTTACGTTACAAATTTTAAACTCCGGGGTGGTATTGAGATTTCGTAATGGTAAAACCCAATTACGCTTCATGTCCGCCCGACATGGTAATCGATCCCAAGACCCGGGGACCACGCACTCACGTCACGTTTTCGGGACAGGTTCGAGATGTAGGTACACAAACGTCACTGTCACGTCACCTATCAGTCACTTTATGCTAAGTCAATGTCATGAGACCCGCCAATCGTGACGTGAATGACGTCTTACGACTTCTGCGAAAATATTGTATTTTTGGTGCGACTGATCGATGACGTAAATAATGTGTGACTAATAAATCTTGAGGTTAAATCACAGACATATAAATAGTAGGGTTAAATACCTTTTTTTTAAGGAAGGAGGTAAAGCAGAAGAGAGTGTAACTGACTAAAACCCATCCGTGTTCCTCCTAATGCCCTTTGTGTTCCAGGGCCGCAGTGACTCTTTCGAACAAATTCCGGACGAACCATGGCGGGAAACACCTAGAACTGGATTTGTAATGAAGTCCGCGGATTGTATATTTTGGGATTCTACGTCAGAACGAAAACACAAAAGGCGTAGCTACTGCGCTTGAGCGTACTGTTATACATTTTTTTGCATTAACCTGACTAGCATCTTTCAATTTTAAACGAAAATTAAAGCCTAATGCTCCTTTACAGAGATCGGCGTTGGCGTACCTCCCGAGTTGGCCCAGCTGTACGAGTTGTACCAACAAGAGATCCACGCGTCCACCTACACAGAGAGCAACGACATCTACACGCCACCTTACCGTCTGCCGCCTATCTCTACCAGGTACATAAGCTTTCTGAAAGAAAAGCTTGCATGATCGATGTATACAGAGTAAGACTTCAAATCTAACAGCCCAGAATAATAAGTACTTTACAACGCAACACTGGCAGAACCTGACACATAGTTGTTTCGTCCTAGCATGTCGGAGCTGACATGGTCGGAGAGCTCGAGCGGGTCGGGACGCGGCTCCAGCTCGGGCTCGGGCGGCACGCTCGCTTACGACTACCGCCTGCCGCGCTTGGCGCCCACGCCGCGCCCTCGCACCAGGTACAGGTGAGTTGTCAATGTAGCCAGCTAGTATAGCTCGCGCTCGGGCGGCACGCTCGCTTACGACTACCGCCTGCCGCGCTTGGCGCCCACGCCGCGCCCTCGCACCAGGTACAGGTGAGTTGTCAATGTAGCCAGCTAGTATAGCTCGCGCTCGGGCGGCACGCTCGCTTACGACTACCGCCTGCCGCGCTTGGCGCCCACGCCGCGCCCTCGCACCAGGTACAGGTGAGTTGTCAATGTAGCCAGCTAGTATAGCTCGCGCTCGGGCGGCACGCTCGCTTACGACTACCGCCTGCCGCGCTTGGCGCCCACGCCGCGCCCTCGCACCAGGTACAGGTGAGTTGTCAATGTAGCCAGCTAGTATAGCTCGCGCTCGGGCGGCACGCTCGCTTACGACTACCGCCTGCCGCGCTTGGCGCCCACGCCGCGCCCTCGCACCAGGTACAGGTGAGTTGTCAATGTAGCCAGCTAGTATAGCTCGCGCTCGGGCGGCACGCTCGCTTACGACTACCGCCTGCCGCGCTTGGCGCCCACGCCGCGCCCTCGCACCAGGTACAGGTGAGTTGTCAATGTAGCCAGCTAGTATAGCTCGCGCTCGGGCGGCACGCTCGCTTACGACTACCGCCTGCCGCGCTTGGCGCCCACGCCGCGCCCTCGCACCAGGTACAGGTGAGTTGTCAATGTAGCCAGCTAGTATAGCTCGCGCTCGGGCGGCACGCTCGCTTACGACTACCGCCTGCCGCGCTTGGCGCCCACGCCGCGCCCTCGCACCAGGTACAGGTGAGTTGTCAATGTAGCCAGCTAGTATAGCTCGCGCTCGGGCGGCACGCTCGCTTACGACTACCGCCTGCCGCGCTTGGCGCCCACGCCGCGCCCTCGCACCAGGTACAGGTGAGTTGTCAATGTAGCCAGCTAGTATAGCTCGCGCTCGGGCGGCACGCTCGCTTACGACTACCGCCTGCCGCGCTTGGCGCCCACGCCGCGCCCTCGCACCAGGTACAGGTGAGTTGTCAATGTAGCCAGCTAGTATAGCTCGCGCTCGGGCGGCACGCTCGCTTACGACTACCGCCTGCCGCGCTTGGCGCCCACGCCGCGCCCTCGCACCAGGTACAGGTGAGTTGTCAATGTAGCCAGCTAGTATAGCTCGCGCTCGGGCGGCACGCTCGCTTACGACTACCGCCTGCCGCGCTTGGCGCCCACGCCGCGCCCTCGCACCAGGTACAGGTGAGTTGTCAATGTAGCCAGCTAGTATAGCTCGCGCTCGGGCGGCACGCTCGCTTACGACTACCGCCTGCCGCGCTTGGCGCCCACGCCGCGCCCTCGCACCAGGTACAGGTGAGTTGTCAATGTAGCCAGCTAGTATAGCTCGCGCTCGGGCGGCACGCTCGCTTACGACTACCGCCTGCCGCGCTTGGCGCCCACGCCGCGCCCTCGCACCAGGTACAGGTGAGTTGTCAATGTAGCCAGCTAGTATAGCTCGCGCTCGGGCGGCACGCTCGCTTACGACTACCGCCTGCCGCGCTTGGCGCCCACGCCGCGCCCTCGCACCAGGTACAGGTGAGTTGTCAATGTAGCCAGCTAGTATAGCTCGCGCTCGGGCGGCACGCTCGCTTACGACTACCGCCTGCCGCGCTTGGCGCCCACGCCGCGCCCTCGCACCAGGTACAGGTGAGTTGTCAATGTAGCCAGCTAGTATAGCTCGCGCTCGGGCGGCACGCTCGCTTACGACTACCGCCTGCCGCGCTTGGCGCCCACGCCGCGCCCTCGCACCAGGTACAGGTGAGTTGTCAATGTAGCTAGTATAGCACACTCCACACGTCTACAAAACAGTTGCGAATTCTCAGGATTCAGTAGTCAGCGATCTATGTCGTATACGTGATGTCTCAGATAATTCTAGCGGTGACCTAGGCAATGTTTATTTGTTTCAGTCAAGCAAGCGCGTCAGTACTGAAGCGATACGCGAGTGACGACAGCCTGGTGACGGCGGCGCACCGCGGCGATGACGAGCCCGAGCCCTGACTCAACGACGTCACTCATACGGCTCTAGCTTCGCGTGATCTCGCAGTTAAGGATCTTGTCTTGCCAAATAATTTGGCACCATTCAGTAGACATTTTTCTAAAGCCAAAGTTGACTTGTTGAGCTTGAACACAGAGTTAATGATGAAATGCTAAACCGCAAATGACTTGGTTCTTCTGTTCATTTAACTAAAAACATTGATTGATAGCAAGAATGCCGATCGTCGGTTGTAGGTTTGGGCCCTCACTTGATTTTGGCTTTATGTGAAGGTGGTTATCACATTATACTAAACTAGACAGTGTGAATGATCTAACACGTGCTAACTGCGGAAGTTGGTATTGCGTGTAGGTCACTTTAGTGGTGTTGTGGATTGTTGTGTTCCCTTTGAGCTTGCGTATCAAGCAGGATATTGTGAATTTGTTTTTTAAAATATGTAATAAATATTGATCGCCATTTGCCTGGCATTGAAGTTTTTTTCCATACTCCTATCAACCAGTGCGTTTACAATCTGCGAAAAGTTAAGTCTTGGCACAAACAAGCATAACATAAGTATCTAAGTACCTACAGTTCAAAACCGCTTCCTTCTCGAGAACACATTGTTTATACTCTGATAGCTTATTACAGATATATGTAATTCTAAAACACCGAAGAACCGTTTACTACTAGATAAATACCTACACATAATCATCATCATCAGCCCATACCAGTCCACTGCTGGACTTTGCCTGGCATAGAATTTTGTTTTTTCAAATAAAAGTCCATAATCTGTCCATACTTTAACTCGCCGGTGCACTTACAATTTGCAAAAACTTAAATCTTGGCACACACCAACATAAGGAACCTAAGTAAGTTACATGTAAAATTCAAATCTGCTGCCTTGTCGAGAAAATTACACATTCTTTATACTTTGGTAGCGTATTAAAGATTTATGTTATTTTAAAACACCGAAGATCCTTTTACTATTAGATAAGAACGCATAATCTCTCAATCATAAACATAAACCATTCGCATTGTATATTGAGCGAAACATTCGAGGCATTGCATTGTACCAAAGTATTCTAGTAATAAGCTCATAAGGACAAATTTTAATATATCCACGTGCGCCTTACATCTTGTCGAGGGTGATGTCCTGAGAATAGCATCAAACAACACGACGAATGAATAATAACGAAGTGAATAACCATTTGTATTTACCTCGTTAGGGAAAATAAACATAATGCAAGCAAGCAATAATATAATAATGATGATTCGAGTTTATATATTGAGATTACAAACAGTACTTATCTAACATTAGACAAGTTTTCTTACTCTATCTAGAATAATCTCTTGAAGGCACTTGGCAATTAGTTTAGAAAATTCAGTTAAACAAAACATAATCTATATGTACATTTACATTGTAATGTATTCTAACTATTCAAACCTACTAAATTATGGGTAACAACTTTCCCTTACATAATAATAAATTAATAACAATTATATTTAAATGGGTAGTCACAGTCATATTTATTTATATCTAAATATTTTAATCAAATACAGATAGCTAATACATATCCGTATTTAACAAGTAATGAATATGATCATGACTCCGGATGGTGACGTACACTTAACTAAGGTAGATTACTACTTACATTAATTATTCTCTTACAATATTTCGTTTGACTAATATCGACTAATCTCATTGATATATTTTTACATAAATGCGAATCCAAAACAAATATTGTGATATGCGTAGAGCAAATCAAAATTATCTAAAGTAGGTACTTAATTATCTAATTGGTCCCTTAGTTTCGAAATGACCAATTATCGCTTACTGCTATCACACTCACTCAAAACAGCAACTTACAAAAAGCGTCCACTACAAATGTAATGGGGTCGCGAATAGTTGTTTGAATGTAATATAATAATAAATAAATTATTTGTAATAAATATTCCTTTGCCAAATTTCTTCCAAATACTTTCGAGATATCAACAGTGCTCTATTGTGCTACCCAACATTTTTAAGATTAAATAGGTAGACGATAGAACCTCGCGTAACTAGGATTTTAAGGCAAGTTCCGCGGATTGGCAAAAGAAGAAAGCTACTCTTAATTTGATCAACAAATATTATGGCCACTAAAGTTACCTAAGTAACTACTAGAATAAAGTTTGCCTCTACAACAACAAAACATGCATTGTTTCCTTTTAAAAAGGGGCTTTCCAGATGAATCATCAGTGCCTACCTGCTTAGGCTTAGTCTGTGACAAAGTTCGTTTTATTATAATGCAAATAATTTATAGTGATCAACTATAAATTATTTACATTGTTTGCCCGAAATTCTGATATATGGAAAAGCTATTGCACACGATGTATTTCAGCTATTAAAGACAGTAGACAAAAGTCCAGTAAAAGATGTTGAAGACAATAAACATGAGAGGAAAGAGTATGCGGGAGCGTTTGTCGATCCACGTGGCGATCTCCTGCGGCGTCATGGTGGTCCAGTTGTGCTTGGGCGGCTCGTCGGAGCCCTCGCTGGCGCCGCGCTGCTGCTTGCCGCCCTGTCCGATGAGCTCGTCGAAGCTCTGCGTCGTAATCGTCGGCAGGTTCATCGCAGACGGGAAGCTCTGTAACAGCAAAGATGCGTCACATTTAATACTGTGCGTTTTATCTCTTTGTGATCGTCTCATTGACTCATGGCAACGTAGGGTTATAGAAGGCCCGTCTGAAGATGACTTGTCTTTTCAATTATCTAAACTACACAGGTGGTTTTATGTTTATTGTAATATAGGAAGAATGTTCCTATTTCCGCATACTGTCTGACATTTATAGTCATAAGAATGTTTTAGGCTCACAGGTTGACTGTTTTCATTCAATACAATCGTGTATCCTTAATTGTTGTTTAATTGAACCATGATGCATGTGCTGAATCAATATGTACCTATCCATTATTTGTGAACTACCGTTGATAACAATTAATTCTAATTTACCTTGTCGCACCATTGTGAAATAAGTATTTACAATTATGCAAATTAAGGTTGTAGTAGATATTATAGCATCTCAGAAGCAAGTAACAAGTCTTATTCTTTCCGGTGACATATACACGCTCATGTTTAGAGCCGTTACATATAGGTAATATAAGAGCAGAAATATATCATGTTCTATAATTGTGCACGATGGATTTAGAGATCATAGATATGATGTCGTCTCGTTAACTCAGGTTTCAATTCTTTTAATTAATTGAAAGAATTGAGATCATGATTAAAATTACTCCCAGGCTACCACAGATATATTATATCTGTGCAGGCTACCAACGTTGAATATTGAAATAGAATTCTGCTGGTACTTCGATTTCGTCACTACTAAGGTAGTGACGACATTAATGTGATAGGTACTTTAGTGGGTATATGGTATGTATTGAAAACATGGTGAATATAGACGAAAAAGGCATCGTCAATGATTGGACGAAGTTAGGAAATGCACAAACGAAAAAGTACGTACGTGTACGGTCAAGTAGTTGTTGTAACCGGGCCCGGCGGGGTCGGTGCTGGTCTCCTGGTTGAGCGACGAGCACGAGCGCGACTTGCTCAGCTGCGGCGACGACTCCTGCAACTCCTTCTGCAGCTCCTTGCGAGCCAGCCGCGGGGTCAACGTACTCTTCAATATGTACTTGCTGTTCACCTTCTTCAAGCTCACAGCTTTCCTTTAAAAGAAATACAGCATGATCACCACAAAATCCCAACCGAAAATGTGTTCATAACTTTAGGGTTCAACTTACTTTCTACGCCAAATAGTGTTGACGAACGCGAATTCGACTAATGCAGAGAAGATGAAACCAATGCAGCCCAGGAACCAAATCTCACTTGCTTTGATGTAAGACACCTTCGGTAACGTTTTCGCCTGAGACGACGCCAGTGTGATGAACGATAACATAGTGCTAGTACCTGAAATGAGACACGTTGGTAAGCTTAACTTGTGTCAAAATTATTTTGAATTTGGTCATATGTGCATTTTAAATTTTAAGGCTCACCTAAGGTTATCCTAGGAGCTGAAGCGTCTGCTTGCAGCCAAAATGTTACCCATGACATAGCGACGATCATCATCGAAGGAATAAAATAATCCATGAGATAGTAGCCCACTTCACGACCTAGTTTGAACGTGAATTTGAGGGCACTGTAATTTCCCGCTGGAAAATAATACGTTAATGATTAATTATTGCCGGAGTATTGTGTAATTAAAGGATAAAGACGTCACAAACAGAAAAACGACATTACATCTACCTTCACCGAGCCTCATGTTGACGATATCCCCGCGTACAACTGACTCATTTGTCCAAAAGTCCAGCAGTGAATACTCCGTGAGATGCAGCTCCGATGATAACCGAACTGGGCTGTCCTTTTCCCACATTAGCCGTAAGATGGATGCGTTGTATTTCCCTAAAATTAATGTAGAAGGAAAATTGTTATTATCCACGGCACGAAAGACACATTTTGCAGATTCGTGATTCACGTATGATGACGAAAATAAGCCCGATGAAATTATAAGTAAACAGCTTTACGTAAATGCGTTTCTTAAAATGTATAAAAGGTAAGTCATTGCTTCTTTTCGCATTATGGCAAAATACAGAGACGTCAACCGCTCACACATTGAGCAGGTAAATTTACCTGCACAGTGAAGCAGACTTCTGCTTCTGATAAGTATATAAATTAAGTTTTAATTACTTACAGCTTTCCAAGTTCATTGAGCAGGTTTGGTCGTCAAATGGGAACTTCTGCAGATTCATCCAACAGTAAAGAACAGCTTGCATACGTCGACTGAAGAGCACCTCACCGTTGGGTGCTATAGATATCAGTACATCTTTGCTGTCTGTGCCCATTAAGCTGGATGACTGTTCGTTTGACATGTACAGATGAGGCACCCATATTCTTTCTCTCAAATCGTTTTCACCAATAATTTTCGACCTCTCTGGTGAAAACAATCGGTACGCTAATCTTGGGTCAGTCCATCGCAGTTGGAGGAGGAAGTGGAGTTTGAAGTTCTGAAATCATGAAATTTTATAGCATTAAAGCTAATGTACGTGTGTGTTCCCGCCAAGGCAACCACTAAAATGGGCAGAAAGTACCACGCTGTAGACAGAGTCAGAAACAAGCGTAGCCTTGAAAGGTCACAGACCAGCTAGTTCAAGAAAAACTAATTCGAAACTCGCCTGAGACGGCACGAGTCGAACTATACCTGTCACAAAAATACCTAACTACATAATATGTATATTCCTGAGTGAGCATTAGTTTTAGTTTGAAAAAGCGCAAAAGACGTCACCCTAACTAAGCCTAAAGATGACTACAGGACGACCTAGCACAGACACGACTGACGAAAATGTTTAACTATAGCCACCTCAAATGACATGAGATGGTATAAGGTAAGTCATGCAGAGAGCGATCCCGGAAATGTCTACATTGTTCTAGTAGGTATGTGAAGTTATTTCTATGCTGCAGCATGCACTTAAGGTGTCTTAAAATATATAAGACAAGCGGTTCCTCACCAGGTCGTGGGCCTCAGCAGGCTGTATGAAGTAGACATAGGCGCTAGCGTGCACATACACTACATCGCCGGACGTGTAGGTAGGCAGCAGCAGCCGATCGTAGCGGCACTGGTGCGCCAGCCGCGACAGGAACTCCGACTGCGTGTAGTTGTCGCCGTCCGTGAGCCCAGGACAATCCGCCAAACTTGGCCTGAAGAAAAAAAAACAATTATTTTATCTCTATGACAGTTTCACAACAATAGATCATTCGTCTTCTCATCACGTAGCGGACGTCCACTTGTACAGACTGTTAAATCACGCGCGCTATTATCGACCTTACTCGAGGGCAACACGCAAAAAAAGTATCATTGATTTTTAAGCTAGTGAATGGTTTTCCTTATCCCGATTCCTGGTCCATTAATAATACGTGTAGTTAAGGCCGCTGGTAAAAGCATCTATTAGTGCTAATGTGCGACACCTCCTCAATAATTAATATCTGCTCGTCTAAAGTTAGCTACGCTGTCTGCGAGTCACGTGACTCGCGAGAACAGGATAGCGGCGGGTAATGAAAACAAACATAGCTATAGCTACTAGTATTCGTCACCATTGCCATAGACAGCCGGTGAGTTAGGTGGTCGGTTAGGTTAGGATGATACTTACTTATACAAAATTGGATGCTTCTGTTAATCTTTCAAATGGAGTTATAGCAACGGAAGTTTCTAGTCGAGGGAGGGGATCAGCTCAGACATACCTTATGCTTTGTGCAAAATCTACAATCTCGCAAGTAGGTAAATACATAAAACGGATTTCTAGGTGTTTAATGAACAGTCTCAAACGAGACAGATACATACATAAAAGTAGATCATAACTACAAAAAAAAGGAACTTGTAACAAATGATTAAATAGTCTACCACATGATCGAATATTGTGGTATCTATTGAGCCTCACAAAATGCTCTTTGTTCTTGTATTAGGTAGCTCTATTTATTAAACAATTAAAATTTCTTTAGCGTAGCTAAAATGCCAACATAATAAATGGTACAGTTAAAAAATGGACAACATAATTATCCTGTTTAAGTGAACAATAAGGAAGCATTAAATCGTAATGAAGGCCATAATAGATAGTCATTGTTAAAATTCAGCTACCGATCTTAGCGAAATTCATAGTCCGTCACCATTTATCATGTTAACAAAAGAACGTCGTAATTTAAAACTATATCTAACGTCTTTCTGCACTGTATATCGAGTATTATCTACATATTTTAGTTCTGCTCCAATCAAGCATACAATTGACAATTTATCTTGCATCCAAATTTGTATCCGGCTCTAGCAATAAGTAGGTATTGTTCAAGTAGCGTGTTGACATTTTTAGGATACTACTATGGAACGCCTGTTTTTCTCACTGGGGTATGTTTTTATGGTTCCATACCTCGAAACGAAAAAGCGGAACCCTTAATGGGATTACCGTCCGTCCGTCTGTCAAGAGCCATTATTTCGGGAACGCGTTGAAATTAAAACCATATACCGCAAAAAAAGGTAATTAAAATGTGTAGGTATTTCCCGCTGACGTATAACTATGAAGTTTGGCAAGTAGTCTGATATCTATATATATATATTATATATTTTTTACATACATAAAACTGTAGAAAAGTGATTTTTGAACATGACAAAAAAAACAAAAAAAAATAGATAGGGTGTTAAAGAACAACCAATAGAACCCATATCCAGCATTTTTCGATTTTTTGTCTGTTTGTCTGATTGTCTGTTTATTTGTTCGGGCATCACGTAAAATGTGCGAAAGCAATGTAGAAAACTTTTATACACAAGGATTGATCGTAACTTGAAGTAACATTTAGTTTTTGTTTCATTGCAATCGGTTCAGTCTATCAAAAGATATTTGAATTTAAAGTTTTCCAGAAGTAAAATTAGAGTTATGTGCACTTGGTCTCATTACTTCACGTAACTTTTATACATGATAACAATAAACTGTGCGTAAATTGTAGTAATATTAAGTTTTTTGTTTCATCGTAATCAGTTCATACCTTATAATACGCCTTCTACTCCTTTGGCGAATAAGTCGATCGTCAACAGTGCTAAAAACATTGAAATTATGTGCCTTCAACAAAAAATTGCGGATCTCCAACGTGAACTGAAAGACGCCCAACAGAAGATTGAAATTTTCTCAAAGAAAATAGATGCGTTAAAACGCGATTACAGTTTACCTAAACATTCACCGGTACCAAAAATCTGCACACAAACGCCTATTTTTACAAAAGAGCAAAATCATGAATCGACAAATAGGATACTTATTTTCGGCTCTCAACAGTGTGTTGGCCTAGCGGCAGCTATGATGGATTCAAGACAAAATACAAGGTACGAAAAGTATAAAATTGTCGCAGATACTAAACCGAATGCACTCAGTAGCCAAATAATAATGAGTTGCCGTCATGCTAAGCTACACATAAACGATAAACTTGTAATTTGTATAGGAGAGAATGATCATAATTTAAAATATGTTTTATCCCAATTGCAAATTGTTCTAGATACATTTTATAATAACATGATTATTGTATTAAATGTGTTCAAAAATTATTATTTAGATGTAGATAAACTTAACTATCGTATCAAAAATATGTGTATGAGTTACAAAAAATGTAAATTTCTAGAATGCGAAACGTTCAAAATGTCTGAACTGTGCACTAAGATAAATTATCTAATTGATTGTAATGATTATAACGAGAACTATTTAAACCCAAGAGAACTTGTAAAGCGAATAGCGAGTAACAGATCAAGTTTTAAGTTATTTAACAGTATAAATGAACCTAAGAGAGGCACAATTCCCTTCTATTTTGATCGCATGAAATTAAAAACACAAAAATCGAATGACCATCCTACACAAAAAGCACAAAAGGGAACTATTCCTTATTATTTTCCTGTGATACAAAAGAACTTGACGTTTTTTCGAGCACAAGACTCCACCATCGCTGACATATAATTTTAAAATACTACATCAGAATATTGCTAGTATCCTATCTAAAAAAGAAATTCTTGAACTAACCTTACATGAACTACGTGAAGAACAGAATAGCCCGGATGTTATATGCCTATCAGAAACCTTTATAAGAAAAGGCAATGAAACTTACATTCAAATTCATGATTACGAAATGGCTGCCAGTTTTTCCAGGGAAAAACAAAGAGGTGGGACTTGCATTTTCGTTAAACGCAACCTTGTTTACAAGAATCTACCGTTTTTGAATAACCATGCAATGCAAAATACGTTCGAAGTATGTGGCATAGAACTAACCTGTCACAAACTGTTAATTTTATGTATTTATAGGACACCTCAATCCGACCCCACCCAATTTTTAATCAAGTTAAACAGTCTTTTGTACCAGGTATTTCAAAAATATAACTCGAAAACAAGCGTGGTTCTTACAGGTGACTTTAACATTAACACTCTTAAAAAAGGAAATATTACAAACCAGTTACAAGATCTAGCACATAATTATAATCTTAAACTACACATAAATGAACCAACTCGTAAGTCTTCTTGTATCGACCACATTCTCAGCAACATTCCTGATGCTATTGGTACAATATTGCCACTTCATTTATCCGACCATGACACAGCACAAATGTTGAGCTTCCCGGTGAGATATGACTCACAAAATCAAGTAACTTACTATGCCTACAAAAGAGTTTTCAGCTCAAATAATATAAAGAAGTTTAAAGAATGCTTGCAAAATTTGTCTTGGTCCGAAACTTACGCAGAGAAGGACATAAGTAAAGCATTTAGTTCTTTTCATGATACCTTGTGCCTGTTTTTTAATTTATGCTTCCCAAAAATAAGGGTAAAGATAAACACTAACATTAAAAATAAACAGAACTGGATAAGTAAAGGACTTAAAAAAAGTTGTAAAACGAAACGGTTCTTACGTTTTCAATATTATAAGAATAAAAATATAAAAAATAAAATTAAGTATACTCAATACTCTAAACTTTTACAGAAATGCATTTATAACTCAAAAAAGAACGCAAATATCAAGTTTATTAACAAAAGTGAAAACAAATGCAAAGCGGTATGGAAAGTTATTAAGGATGAAGTTACGGGCAATAACTTTAAGAACGAAATAGAAAATATTGTTATTGACAATACAGTAGTTACAGACCCCGTAGAAATGGCAAATGCCTTTAATAATCACTATATTAATAAAGCACACTCTTCAAGCACAAGTACAAAGCCGAACTGTGACGAAAGTTCACTAGCTCATTCGATGTTTTTGAAACCTGTGTCCGAGAATGAAGTCAAAGCAGTGATGACTTCACTAAGAAACACAAATTCGGCAGGTTATGACGAAATTAATACGAAGATTATAAAAGCATGCACTAATGAACTTGTTATTATTTTGACATATTTAATTAACCTATCATTTACACTTGGCACTTTTCCGGAATCATTAAAAGTGTCAATCATTAAGCCACTTTTTAAAAAAGGGGAGAAATCTGATGTTCACAATTATCGCCCAATAACATTAATACCTATTATATCGAAAATTTTTGAAAAGTGTATGTATAAGAGATTGATAGACTACTGTGATAAATTTAACATTATTAAAAAAGAGCAATTTGGTTTCCAAAAAAATAAATCCACAACACTAGCTATCTTCACTCTAATAAAAACCATATTGACTAATATTAACCGAAACCACTTTACTACAGGGTTGTTTTTTGACTTATCTAATGCTTTTGACCTAGTATCTCACGACCTGTTACTTAAGAAATTGGAGGCAATTGGCATTAGAGGCATTGCACTTCAATGGATATCGACATATCTTAGTAACAGGCAACAGCGTGTTGTAATTACAAAAGTGAATAGATATAACGACATGACACCACACTCCTCTGAACTCAAATGCAACAAATATGGCGTCCCACAAGGAAGTGTGTTAGGCCCAATTTTATTTATTCTGTATATTAATTCTATTACTAATATAACTAATCATAGATGTATATTGTTTGCAGATGACATTTCCATTATTGTGACATCTGATAAAAATAATAATACAATTGACGATCATGAAACTGACATTAATAACACAATTGACATACTCATTAAATGGCTAAATAACAATAACTTATCGCTAAATCTTGCAAAGTCTGTGTATATACAATTTAACAGATCAAACAATTCTAAATACAATAACAAAATGAAAATAAATAAAATAAGTGAAGTAACACAAACAAAGTTCCTAGGTGTTACTTTAGATCAACACATTAACTGGAAAACCCATGTCGATAATGTCTCAAAACGAGTAAATAAGTTTGTATATGCGCTAAAAAAAATAAGGAATATAACAAACGTCCAAACGGCAATAACGTCTTATCATGCGTATGTTGAATCCGTGTTACGCTATGGATTGGTTATGTGGGGCAATAGCACAGATCAAAATAGAGCATTTGTTGCGCAAAAAAAATGTATTCGAGCAATTTACGGGCTTCGATCCGACGATTCTTGTCGGCCGGTATTTCAAAAACTTGGTTTGTTGCCGCTACCGTCTCTTTATATTTATGAGATATGTATGTTTGTGTGGAAGCATAGGGAATTATTTACGAAAGCAGACGATGTACATCCTCGAAACCGGCGCGACCCTCACAGGCTCGTACTGGATGTCATGCCAAGGCTGGCTAAATATAATAAAAGCTGTTTGTATATGTGTGTAGAGATATTTAATAAGATACCGAGTGACTTAAAAATTCTAAATACCACATTATTTAAAAGTAAATTGTATGATTGGCTATCTACTAATAGCTTTTATAGCGTCAAAGAGATTTTTAACAAAAAAAAATGACTAATTGTAAGTATCTACGGAAAATTTGTACGCTTATAATGTTAAGCAAAAACATGCATGCTCTGTATTTTAATTTATTGTACCATCTTCCATACCATGTTTTTATGCAAATAAATTTTATTCTATTCTATTCTATTCAAATAAAAAAATGTAAATTAATCTATACTTAATATTATAAAGCAGAAGAGTTTGTTTGTTTGTTTGTTTGGTTAAACGCGCTAATCTCATGACGCGAACTACTGGTCCAATTTGAAAAAGTCTTTCAGTGTTCCATAGCCCATTTATCGAGGAAGGCTATAGGCTATAAATCATCACGCTAAAACCAATAGGAGCGGAACAGTAATTAAACATGTTACGCAGACGACGTTGGACGGGTCAGCTAGTTACGAATATAGGAAAAAATCTAAAACATTAGTATTAATTAAATCATAAAAATATAGTCTTTATTTTAATGTAATAATATTATTATGAATTTACTTTGTGCAGAAAGCCCGACTCGCAGTTTTTTTAGTCATTTTCAAGTCTTGAACAACGAAAAATTGTATTGGTTCCTATTTTTCTATGATAAGCTGCCCCCACGTTGCCCTGCTCTTAGGATGGAGGCATATGCAATTGTGCATACCTACCTAAATTTTGCTTTTTGATAGAAAATTTGTGTTCTGCAAAACTTAGATGCACCTAGCCTTTTAAATATCTATTACTTTTTAACTGAAATGATGTAACGCAGATACGTAAATACCTTTTACGTATCCTGAACGTGTGCCTTTATTTCAGTGAAAACAAAGTATGAACGTAACCTTACCCGTGTGTTATGTATTTCATTATTAATGTTATCTATGCTCGATCACGTCTCACGTCTACGCGCTGTGACAGTGAACAAACTCTCTTTTCAATAACAATAGGTAGGCACCTAATTGTTTACTGAAAGACGTTGTACCTAGTATCAGTTTAATATATGGACTCATGGTGCGGCAAGGACGTAGAGGGAGCTGGTAACGACAACTGAGCTAATATTTGTGGTGCCTGATAACATTATGAACCAATTCTAAGAGATATCAACAAGATTTACTCTCAGATTACGGCTAAGCCGCCCGGTACGTGTACGTAGCTAAAATGTAACATTCTTATGCAGACTGAAAGAACTAAACCAAATTAGGCAGCTGTATCATAATTATGATGAAGTTTTCATGATTGTAGACACAGGCAGATCTGTGTGGGTTACAATCATGCTAAAATTAAGTATCTACTATACTATACTATCTAAGTGATGTAGAATGAAATCATAGTAAAAGAAAGCATCAATAAATAACTGAATTCAGAAAGGGTTAATTCCTTGGTCAAATGACATAAAGCCAAAAATTCGGCAGAGGGCACGCTCACGTTCTCGTAAAAGGTTTTCCGTTGTTGACACCAGACGGCGCTAATACAGTTTCAATAAAACCTTACGTTTACGTTAACGCAATCAAGAGCGTAAAAACCTTGCACTAAGGCCAGCACACTCACATTGTTTTTAGTAGGTAAGACCTATCTACGACTAAAAAAAGTAGGTCTCAGTCTTTTCTTTTTTCATCTCTTTGTTTATTTACCTGCTTACCTCAGCTAATGTATCTAACTACCACGTAGGCTTAGGTAATCAAATTTGTTCAGCGGCACTTATATGTTAATCGGAGCAAACATTATGTAGGAATTTACGCAACTAAATATAAATTATGTTCTGATAAAAGATAACACCATTGCGGAGACTTTTAAAGTAAACGGATAACAAAGCTTTATACAATGACTTACTTATAACTAATTATATTTTTAATGTCGTCATGTGTTATGAACTTTTAGTAAGCAGAAATGCTGCTATTATTTCTTTAGACTTGATGATAAATACTAAATGTAGGGTGACATCATTCACCTGAGAACCATACTTGTTTTAGTCTAATAGCTTGTAAGAATTAGCTGAATTATGTATTTTAAATGGCTGCGACATATCAGTTACTGCTGCTAGTTACGTTTTATGTCTCGCTACTAGAGTTTACTTACTTAAATGTTCAACCGTCTGTGGAAATTACTGCAATTATGGACCTGCAATTGTTTATTTGCAGTCTTTAATTCAAAAACCAAGATTCTTCAAAGAAAATTGTTAACCACGCTCAAAATTATTGTGAAAGAGTCTGTCGTGGTGTCAACAAACTGAAACAATGTCCATTAGGAAGGCGTTTTTCGATCTACACGTCACTAAGCGGTGTCATGAAACTAACGTGTAGTATATTGTAAATTTTATATTTAATGGCAAAACATAAGAAATTATAGGTTCAGTTCGTAATTTTAGGCAGGAGCTACATGCAAGGCGCTTTACCTACAATTTGCTACCGCAAAGACGCGGAGACGTAGCATTGTTTCCAAGGAAATGCATTCGCATTTGCACAGTAGCTTCTGCTTGCGCATAGGCACCTATTAGATTGTGAGACATTGAACAAACAAAATTATCATGAATAATAACAAAGTGATAAACAAAGATAGGGAATTAAGATGTTATCAGAAACTACTGTGTCCTATCAAACGCAGCGTGTTAGTCAAAGTAAATAAAATATACAAGTGTAGGTACATCTAATGTTTCTGTTTCCTAAGAAAAGCCTTTAATAAACGAGTAAGTATTAGTTTCGGATTAGTACATAGGTACCTACATAGTTACATACATTTACTTTATTCTGCTCAAACAATGGGACTAAAGACCTTATGCAGTTGTTATTAGGATGGTGTTTTCTATTAACTTCCTGATAAAGCTTCTTCTAAGAAAGTTTTCAAGTCTGAATATCATTAAATATAATAATAATTGCCTTAAAATCACTTGCAACATATCTATATATAGATATGTTCCTAAATTATCGTGAAATTATCGGCTGATGGTAGGTTTTCAGTCACAGAACGGTTTCAATGCTTATAAATAAAACATTTGGTTTGCTCAGGCAAGAGCTTATCATTCACATAGATGCCGTCTATAAGATAGACTGGGCACAAGACAGGCACTAATGATGTGAAATCAGGATTGTCAACTTATAATCGCGCATTTTTGTTGCTCACATTTTTCAGTATCCTCCGCTCCTATTGGTCGTTGCATTATGTTATAGGTATGGCCTACAGCCTTCCTCAAAAATTGGGCGATCCAACACTAAAACAACCTTTCATTTCTGAGCAGTGCCTGAGATTAGCGCGTTCAAACAAACCCTTCAGCTTTATAATAGGTACCTACCTATCGTATGACGTATAGACAGCATTCCAAAATCACCAATGCCGTTAACATAATACGAGAAAATAAAATTTATGCTTTGAATTTTATGCTTTAAATTAAACATATATATATATATAATTATACCTATATAATGATCATATCAATACCAAATGTTAGGCATTTGGTATTGATATGATCATTAGATAGCAACAGATAGCAACAGCAATGTTAGGCATTATTTCGTTTATGATTATTATCAAAATTTACCCGCGACCTTTTCCTAAAACTAATTAGTAGTGATCTATCTTCGCTTGTTTGGAAAACAAATTGACGCTCTTATCGCGGTTGGCGACCTCGGGAGCTCCATAAATTGTGTGTAGGCATATAAATTAGATGCCTAGTGCCCAGCAGACACGTACCTACCTACGTAATGCATGCTGTTAATTTTATAAACCTCAGCTGTTGGAACTGTGCTGCACATCAACTCCTGAGAAGCGAGGGTTTTAGAAGCGGGGATGACCACATATGGACATGGAATACCAATGGGTTTTTATTACCAGTTCAACTTATTGAAGGTCTCAAATTATGAATGGTAAGTAAATAGTAAATCATTACTTCACGAAAACCTATTGTGATGAAGTCGTTACCTCGTCTGCCTACGTAAGTAACAGTTACGAATCTAACACAAATCATTGCAAATCACACAAATAATAATTTAGTGTCTACGTGTATCATTATTTCCTGTTTGCGCGATAATAATTGTCGATAATGTGGTTCGCAAATAATTCACAATAAATTAGCCTAAAGTCACGCAATAGTGTCACGAAAAAGTCCATTAAATATTAACTCACATATTAACACAATTAGCAGTTCATTACAATACGGACTAGACGTAGTCGCTGTTTGCTGAACAATTAAGATTTCACGAAATAAATAAGTTATAATTACTTAATTCTTGCCGTACTAATATTGGTTTTCCAGGGATTTCATTTGTTCTGAACACCAACCGAAATAGAATTTTTCATTACTCATACTCGGAAAGCAGGCCTAAAGTTGCCTGAGGAGCGGGTTGACAGTATTACTTTTCAGCCCTGGGGAGAATCGTTTTCAATTGACAGCCGTCAAATCACACACAGAAAAAAAAAACTAAATTTTATAGTCGGGAAAGCGGAAATCCGATTTTCATTTGTGTTTTCGAGTTTTGTTCATACTTTCGTATAGTACAGATTTTTTAACACGAAGAGTTCATCAGATTCAGATATATGTTTTTTTAGCTTATTCGTGTTTTTTTTTTTTCTTTCTTTTATTCGTAATGAAAAGCACAGTGTTTGTACCTCGAGTGAAAGACTTATTTATTAGTCCCTCGAACTCGAAAACGCCATCTCGGGGCTAAGTAAGTTACTTTCAAACCTAGGATAACAATGTACTATTACACCACTCTTTCTAAAATTAGCACTTTCCAAAATTTTCATACTAATGACTAACTTAGATACCACCTACTACAATTACTAGGTACCACTAAATAACTTTTTACCATAGGTACTGCTCACAAAAGTTTTATCGCTCTATTTGTGAACTCGGGGTAAATTGAAATACGAGAAACATAGATCAAATAATAAAATAAATCTAGATACCGATGGATTACTGTATATGGACAAATCAAATAACAGTAATAATACTAAATTATGAAAATCGAAACGCGGATACGGAAAACCA
This sequence comes from Ceramica pisi, assembly GCA_963859965.1. Taxonomy (NCBI): domain Eukaryota; kingdom Metazoa; phylum Arthropoda; class Insecta; order Lepidoptera; family Noctuidae; genus Ceramica; species Ceramica pisi. The sequence continues at coordinate 12,737,743 of OY982537.1, read as the reverse complement.
AATAGAAACAAGTTTGACGTTATTTTATGGGTTGCATTAAATTTTCCTGCTGCCAAAAAGTTAACAGCTAGTAGCTGATAAGTCAGACTGATTAGTACAGAACATAGAACACTACTGCTGCCATGGACAATTCATTAAGAAGTCGTTCAAGAGGTTGGTGCACGGTTGCGATCCTTAGCGTGCCAAATCGCAGGAAACACCTGAATGAGAGTCGCAAAGTATCGGGAAGTACCCAAGGCAGAAGAAATGGCAGGCGTACCTTGCTGAGGATGATTGCGGGCTGATTAAATGACAATGCTGATGATGCCGCTAGCTTCCACTCCAGGGGAATAATAAATCGAATGTTAGTAGATATGCAAATCATACCTATATAACAAACGAAATCCCTCTCAAGAACAAGAAATAAAACATAGGCCCTATTAGCTTATTTATTGGCGCTTCAGTAGACATAGTGGTGTCGATAGAACAGGTTTCAATCAAAGGGAATTTGTATTATAAGGCCAGCCGGAGTCGTCGATTTCTTCTCACGGTGTTTGTTATCGAGCTCTTCCGAAACGGCTTGCCCGCCGATTTCTATGTTTTTTTTTTTGCGTGGAGCGGCTGCCTACCAGACCTCCACAACTCATTAACTGGATAACACCGTACTCCTTGGCAAGACTGGTGTCAGATTTTCTGGCTTCTTACTATCCGTAACGACTGCAAATGACAGCCGAGTCAGCTAGTAACTCTATAATAGCGGCCCATCCACTAACGTTCATTCCTACCGGAATGTACAATCCTCACGGAATGAACGCCAGTGGATTTGCAAGAGCAAGAAAGAATGACGGTATCCGCGACCCCTCCCGTCGCGAAGGACGCGACGCGCTCTGTGATCAAGTTAGTGCCTGTTTATTTGTCCGGCGTGATTGAGCGCTCGTTTGTAATCATTTTGTGTTCGTCTTCGTCCCGTAGGTACGGGTACAAATGTTTTTTTTTTTTTTTATGCAAGACGGGGAAACTCTTGGCCCAAATCTCACCTGATGGAAACTGATGATTAAGCCAAAGATGGAAGCGAGTTTCACCCGGAATCCTCTTACACAGAGGAACTGGCTATCATACCTCTAACTGCCGGAACACAACAATGCTGTTAACATTGTTGTTATGGCGACTCCCCATCCACTAACGTTCATTTCTTCCGACTTGTCCCGTTGTGCAAACTGTACAGAAAAGCGACGGGATAAAATAAAACCGTTGCAGCCACTAATTAAACCACAATCCTACGTTCTTTCCCCTGACTTTATCACAACACGCCAGTTCGACAGGAAAAACAATCCTTCAGTGACCATACACACGTTTTGGTACATTCCTGTCAGTTTGCACCTTGTCAGTCATACCGAGGGATTGCGTGTCTGTGGATGGTTATAATCCTATCATTTTAAGAAGATTGTTGTCATTTAAAAGGAATGATCGTCATTTTGAATTATCTTTATGGAAGTATTTGGATTATTTTCATTTTGCAACAACATTTGGGGGCCGAGTCACCCGCGTCCGTAGGAGAATACCCTGCAGCGAATCCCTACACGTGGTCCCCGGGTGGTGCTAAACAGGTGATACTAACCGCCTCCGTGGTCTAGTTGTTAAACCACCTGATTCAGACCCAGAGGTCCCGGGTTCGATTCCCAGCGGGGGAAAATTTTTTGCTCGGTTTGGTTGGTGGTAGGTAGGACTTGTTCTAAGTCCGCCTGGCAAAGCTACCACCATCATGTCTAAGTCTGTCGCCATAACAACAATGTTAACAGCATTGTTGTGTTCCGGCAGTTAGAGGTATGGTAGGTATCTTTGGCTTAATCATCACTTTCCATCAGGTGAGATTTGGGCCAAGAGTTTCCCGTATTGCATAAAAAAAAAAAAAAAAATTGTACCCGTACCTACGGGACGAAGACGAACACAAAATGATTACAAACGAGCGCTCAATCACGCCGGACAAATAAACAGGCACTAACTTGATCACAGAGCGCGTCGCGTCTTTCGCGACGGGAGGGGTCGCGGGGTTTTAATACCGTCATTCTTTCTCGCTCTTGCAAATCCACTGGCGTTCATTCCGTGAGGATTGTACATTCCGGTAGGAATGAACGTTAGTGGATGGGCCGCTAAAGTGGAGCTACAATAAAATTTGACTAATGATTGTTTTACACTATGGTCGGCGCCAGATTATTTAACGTGCAATAATAGTACCTAGATTATGAACCGAGGGCATAAAACAGTGTCGTCATTGTGTTCCGGATTCAATATGACACGAGCGTCATATTGAATCCGGTTTTAATTTTTTTTATGATAAGAACAATGACATTTTGTATTAGTGTTTGCTGATTTTCCTTAGACTAAAAAAATAAAATCACGAGTTACGAAGTTGTCAATTGAAAAAATGCAAAATATCCTATTTCAATTTCTAAAATTTGATGGCGCTTATTGCTACTTTATCGAAGTAATATTAAAAATGTGAACGTGAATTTGTTTGTTACCTACGCCTTCACGTCTACGTTGCTGAATGCCGATTTAGATGAATACCTACTGTCTATATTTTTGTAAGTAGGTACTGTTGCGCAGTTGCTAAATCGCTGAACGTTAGACAGGGCAGTAGTAGGTGTGCCGTTGATATGATGACAGTTGTAAGAACGCTGAATTAAAACCCTTCCTTTACTACGGAAATAACATTACATCCTAAGGAAATTATAGAAAGATAGACATGCTATGCTACGTGACATCTAGAATACTAACAAATGGGTAAAGCTATCACTGAAAACTGAACTGAATCTTTAAAAGAACTTATTGTACTTTATTTCGTTATAGCTACAGACAGAAATATAATAACTTCACCATTCAAGTTATAAATGTTTTTTGGGGTCCGTACCACAAAAGGAAAAAACGGAACCCTTATAGGTATAGTTTCACTTTGTTGTCCGTCCGTCTGAATTAAAACCATATAGTTACTCAAGTCAACAGGTGATTGAAGCTGTGAAAATCAAACTTCTAAGTTAACGTAAAAAAAAAGATACGGCGGTTTATGCCGCAAGAAACGTATATTTCGACACTCCTAAGGGAATCAAAATGTATTTCTTATTGACCTAGAACTATGAAATTATGAAAGTATAACTATCTTATACTTGTACCTAGTATAGGGAAAAGTCTTAAAACTATACATTTGTAATTAGATCATAAAAAATAACGCATTTATTAAGAACCGGTGGGCGGGTCCGAGTTGCACTTACCCGGTTTTTTTTTTTTAGAAAACATCTGGGTCATATTTTTTTGCTAGTGGAGTATAGTAATTAAGAAAGAGTGACAAAACTTTAATTATGTCATCGTAATATATTTATGTATAGTTTTTCGTACCTATGTATAGGTACGTTTCGTACCTACTTATTTATCCTGGAAACAGGCACTACAAGCATAGACCATCAAATCTGATCGCTAGCGCAACTACAAACATACATTGGTGAATCGGTTGTCAATAACATAATCTGTGCAGCACATTTACCTTAACCATAAGGTTACGAATACAATGGAGGTAACTCGATTCGGAAAAAGCTTCGCATTCATTTACTAGCATTTCATGTAGTCTATAACAGTGTTGCAGGGTTCACGGCGCAGCGTAAGGTCGGTCGAGCGCGGCGCCATCGCCAGTGCGCCAGTGCCGCGCACGCGCAGCCATCTGCATCAGAATAGACGACGGTTCGCCACGCTCATTGTCAACTAACAGGTGTTAATTATTATAAATGATACTGCAACTTCCTCTTCTCATTAATATTCAGCAGCTTCGTCAACAGTCGTGAGCTAAAATCACGAAAACAAAGTGCACGTCAAAGTTTTCTTTTTAATAGTAATGATGTAATTGTTATGCGACATTCGGATTACAGTAGCATCACTTATAATAAAGTGGTCATTGTATTTAGTTACAACATGTTTCATTTTACTTTTTCCTAAGGTACACTTATGCAGCATTTTTTTTTTTCAAAAAAGCGTTAATTTAAGACTGGTTTTAGAACAATTTTCATCATATGAATAAACGAAATACTTAATATGGTAATTAGTCAATAAAAATATGCGGTTTTTGGCAAGTGTTTCATTGGCGATGGTCGGTCCACCTTGAATCTAAGTCATGTGACTGATGACCGAGAGCGCGTCGATTACTTTACTTGCCTTTCAATGAGTAAATAGGTAACTTCCTTTCGGATATACTTTATCTACAACTATTTGTACGCTAAAACAAGTTGCTAGCGTTTCTTAAACCAGCTTTGCATATTGAAAAGATCATCGTTCGATAGCCAATCAATGAATAAAGGAGGAAAACACTGTGTTAACCAACATGGTTTACCACGTGGAGCAGCTCTATGTCTACAAAAGAAACGAAATTGGTGTCTTTTGTAATTTTTATAGGTAAATACCTAATAGGTAATCAGTAACCATACAATAAATGTGGATAGATGCGAAATGCTTTATCATAAGTTAACGCTCCTAATTATATTGAATAACATATAGGTAATCTTGAAGAATGCAGAACCGGAGATGTTAAACTGAAATTAGAGGATCATTTTCATGGATATCGTTGAAATGGAGAAGAAATAGGATCTCTTCCATGATTGGTTGGAAACTGAAGAAAGAAGAAACCGAGCAATGCCGTCTTTAACCTATGCGGGGGCCCCTGGGCACCCCTGAGTCCGGGGCTCTTTTGTAAAACTGAAAACCGGACAAGAAAGTATCGGAACACCGGTTTTTTTTATTTGATATGGGTTTGCTCTTGACTCTAGTCTAGGTCAGAGATGACAGAGACAAAGCCTACAACGAAACGAGCTTACTCAGAAAGAGCCTGTTCACTCTAGCTGGTAGTTAAGCTCTGTAGGTATTATATACCACACGTATGTGGCGTAGGTATTTAAATATCTTGACAATAAAAAAAAAGAAAAACCAACTTCGCTGTTATTGTATGTAAGTACCTAATAGTGATTTTCCAAAAAAAAAAGTATGGTAGCGCTAGCAAAGCAAGCTCGAAAATTGTTACTCCTCGGATAGCTCTTGCTGTTGAAGCAAAGAATTTTAAAAGCTATAAGTCCAAGAACGAGCAAAACATGTCCTAAATAGTTTGCACCCATTTTCGGAAAGATAGATTTTCTAGGTATTTGTAAAATAAACAGTTTGTTAAAAACAAAAACAATATGTCATCTCTTGAGCGCAGCGAGCTCGGAATGTTTTTACTTCTCGAATAACTTATGCAGTTTTGCTGTCGGAACAATGTATATTGAAAACTGTAGATCCAAGAGCGACAGAAACGTTTTGGAAAATTTTGCAAGCAGTCTCGGATAGGTTCAATTTTCTTCTGACCATTTAAAGTAAATAAACAGGATGTTACTTTGTTAAATTATGTAGAAAAGCTTTCTTCATCTAGCGAGCTCCAAAATTTTCTAAGATTTGTTTTGTATTATTTTTTTCATCTTACGAGCAAGTTCGAAATTTTTTAAATCCCACCTGGGATAGATTCGACAGAAGTTAGTGCACGGTTCGAATTGGTTGTTTCCAATGGAGAAGAACCCTTCTAAAATATGGAGACCCACAATGAAGCGGGGCCCTGGCCTGGCACGTGCTTCTTGTGCCCTTATGGTAAGGATGAAACTGAAACAGTGAAACTAAGAAGTACAACACCTTTCTCTTAATTTACAAGCAGTGCTCACGGTTCGATTCAAGTCAATTAGGTATAATCATTCAATAATTGTATGCCAAATCATTTAGGAATCAAAATAACCCACCTTTTTAGAAGACAGGAACAGGCACAGATTGCCATCAGTGCCTGTTCCTGCCTTCTAAAATACACCAGTCAAAAATAATTCAGATTTATTTTTTGTATGTGTGCGATATTTTCGAAACTTGCCAACGCCATCCGATTTTGATGATTCCGATTCCAAGCTTTTTCCTGACGTGGTACCGTTTAATTAAAATGTGTTCATCAGCAAACAGAATCAAGGCCACCTATGCTTAGTTACCTAACTTGTCAACGTATTCTAGGTCCACTGTTCACTGCTCAAAAACGGCATCTAAACTGCAATCTTTTAGCTGGCATACAGTGCAAGTAGCCCGTCTGTTTACAGCTTATAGTGAGCCAGACAACGGTAGGTACCTAGTTAGGAAAACTTTTGTTTTCATTAAAGCTTAGATTGTTTCTAGTGGGTAATTAAAAGAATTTTATCATGACCGTAAAACAATGCAAATTGTGACCAAAACGTTCAGGTTTCTACGAAATTGAGGTCGACCACTTAGAATGAATTCATTAGATAAGCGTGTACCTACATTTACCTACATTTTGAGCTTCCTTATCGACTAGGTACTTTTAGATAATTTAATTTTAAATAACTTTCGCAAATTAAAAGGAACTGCTGTCCGCACTTAAATTCAAGTGGAATTTGAAATGCAGTGTTTCTGTTTATCAAAGAGGATAATCGACAAAACATTGTATTCAGTGGATTTAATTAATTTGATTGTTTTTTCCTGGTTCCTAGGCAAATCTGGAATACTTACAGCTGAGTTGATTCAAATTAGCCAGATACTTTGGCAATGCCTATGTAAGTAGACCAAGAGCTGGCAATTAAGGTCACGATATTAAACCGGTAAAGTAGATAATGTCTGAAGACAAACTATACGATCTCATGCACAACTTCCCAAACCAGCCGAGTTTCTATTTTTTAAGAACGTAATGTTACAAAGATACGAGCGATGGGACAGGATAGTGCTCGGAGTAGGTAACTGCACAATCTGAGTAACGAAAGGACGCAGTTCAAAAACAATTACCTATTCTATGTAATGAAATTTAATGATATCTGTTTTTCTACCTCAACTTATAGTAGGTAGATACTTTATGCAAGTTCCTATCGCCTATCAGTTATTCTACTTTTATTTAATATTATTATATTAAGAGGCACAATATCATATCCGGCGCTATTAACACCTATTATTAAAACAACAACAGCTATGATCATAATAAAAGGTCAGTGTCATTATACTCCTTAGCATACAAGGGTTGTGCAAGTAAGGTTAGGCGACATAATGGCATATAATCACCAGTAATAATCTGATATGTGGACACACACATATTTTGCATAATATGTTGTTTGACGTTGTACCTCTAGTTATCCCACTAATTCATGGATTAAAGTTCCATACCTTCAACATCGAAATGCTATTCCAAGTACGGTATCTTTCCATTAAAAACAATTTCGTTGATTTATCAACGAACTTGTTATGGTAACTGAAGAATTGGAATACCTTAAAGGTGGTTTGGAAGGTGCTTAACGTAGAAATATAAAGTGCCATCTAACGAAGATTAAATTTTTACCGTAGCTACATTGGAAGCCCATCAATAAAATTGTAATCCTCTCGCATTAGTCACAACATTTGCTTCAAAGAAAGTTCCTAATAATTGTCACCTCTGCCGTGCCTGTAGTTCAATTCCGTATCTTCTTAAAAGGGGCTAATCCCAGCTACTGCCGAATGAATCAATTTCAAATAATTTAAATGAATGATTCAACTTAGATACAGGTATTTTTTTGTATTTAAACGAATCAACCGATCATGACTTCGTAGACTGAGCGTTGTGGTGTAAATAAATGTGCTCTTAATCCACAAATTCTAGATTGTTTTAATTAAGTACTTAATTTATAATGACATGATATTTTTTATTGATGAAATACTTACTAAGGTATCCGTTTATCTACTTTTAAACATTTTTATGGTAATCTAAGCTCCGCTGAAGGTACCTACTGTGTGACAGTATTTGATGAAAAAGACCGTTTCACTATAGCGATCCATTAAATCGGCGCCTTGAGCGATAAAAACGTGGAAAAAGGTCAAGTCACCGCTTCCTCGCTCTATCACGACAATTAGTTAGGTTGTAATTGGTTTTATCACCCATAAAAACTATTATTGACTTAAACACGTGAAAGTGTCTGGTCGAAATGGTTTTCAGCAAAAAAAGAGAATGGCTTGTAGCCGGTTAAATATAAGTATCTACCTATAGATTCTAAGACTTTTTTCTTATGTCCCTAGTTCTCATATTAGGTTCTGAAAAGAAAGGACAGAAGGAGCTATTTAGGTAGGTATTTTTAGAAGAAAGGATTATTTTATAGGTAGGTGTGGCATCGGCTATTTAGTGTGAGTTAGCCATGATTTAGGTAATACGATTTAATAGGTTTATTTTTATCCTAACCGCAATTATTTTGTTTTTCATAAACATGAATTTCACACAAATAGGAAGTGGATTACAGGAACTCCATTACAAATTTGGAATTGTACTTAGGCAACACAGATCCATGGGACAAGATGCCTTATATTAGTGGGCCGTACGATGCGGTCGGATTCGTAAGAGAACGGGCCGTCCGGTACGTGTCCATGGGGTTAGTGAGGGTCGGTATCTAAGATAGATGTCACAAAGGAATTCTTCAATCATCAAGTTCGAATACCTACTTACAAAAATCTGCTAAACTGATATAACATTGTATGATTCAGATAGCATAATTTAGGTAGGTAGGTACCTATTCCTTATTTCTTTTGGTAGGTAAGTAATCCGTTTTCCTTAAGGTGGAAGCGCCAGGGTAACCCGCGAAATTCAAATATTTTGATGTTTTTTGCAATTTGCCGGTCAGTGTGAAGCTGTATGTTAAATAAAATACGATTTGCGGCCGTAACACATATTTATCTAAAGAATTATACCCATATTAATTATCAATATAACCCTCTAAGTTCATACAACTCAATTGAATGACTTTTTCACGAAATTACATTCAATCGAGTTATATGAACTTAGAGGGTTATATTGATGATTCAAATGGTTATAATCCTTTAGATAAATGCTCTTTACGATCGCGAATCGTATTCTGTTCAACATACAGCTTCATAATGACCTGCAAATTGCAAAAAACATAAAAATATTTGAATTTCGCGGGCTACCCTGGAGCATCCACCTTAAGCAATTGTAGCCATTATCCAATAGCGACTTGCTTAAACCCGGTCGTATTTTTAGCGCTTAACAAAACAGAGCTTCAAAAAATTAACCTGAATAACACTCTGGGGGTTTAACAAGGCCACTATAGCAGAATCAGAAAGCATCACACTACCCGTCACTGTCAAATTTTCCCAATCAACCTATTTGACAGATTGTTGTGATTCTAATATGATTCTGCTAAAGTGACCTTTTTAGACCCCCAGGTCACTGTCATGGCAAATTAACATTAATTGTAAATTACTACTATCTGTCCGTATAAATGTAAACTTCTGCGTGTCTGCTACACCTGCTTATTTGTCACACTATGGCAAAAAAACCGTCTCGCCTCAACGCGTACACGGATTTGAATGAGCTGAAATGTAATTTCAACGAAAGACGGATCTATCATACCTGCGATATTGTTAAAAATAGGTGAAAAATGGAGATCACAGTAGGTAAGGTTTGCTTAGGAAGTAATTACTTATAACAATAGTGTAGGTAACCTGTTATATTTTATCTAAACACGGAATTTATAGACAATGTCTAACGCGCGGTCACGGTCAATTATCGGACCGTGTCATAGAGCCGTTCTTGTAACTTATTGTAACTTTTTATCAAGCAAATAATAATGATAAAAATATATCTTCTATAAGTTAATGTAAATAGTTCTGGGTATTTTTAGTTTGTTCTTTTTTGATGTCTCGATGACGCTTTTGGGCTTTACACGACAACTCGGTGTCATATAGGTACCTATACCTATAACAGGTCCTTGGAATTCAGCTGACAAGGGCCGTATCATGAAAATGGTATTTTTAACAGTTACAGTAAAACATACAAAAAGCGAAGAGCTACAGTGAAACAGAATCAAAGCAAAAGTAAAACATTCGCTATATTAATTGAAAACACAATAAAAAAACCGGACAAGTGCGACTCGGACTCGCCCACCGAGCGTTCCGTACAAATTTGTAGGTACCTACATGTTACTTTAAATAAAGTTTTTTTTTAATGTTTTAATTACTAATGTTTACTTTTCAGAGACGATACATTATACTTTAACTTGCAAAACTTCATAGTTCTAGGTCAACGGAATATACCCTTACAATTTAACTTTTGATTCCCTTGAGAGTGTCGAAATTTACGTCTATTGCGGCATAAACGGTCGTATTTTTTACGTTAACTTAGAAGTTTGATTTTTTCACAGCTTCAAGGGACTGTAGATCTGAGTGTATGATGTTCATTTCAATTCAATACCTCCACGCGTTCTCGAGATAAAGGGTCTTGACTGACAGACAGACGGACGGACGGACAACAAAGTGCTCCTATACGGGTTCCGTTTTTCCCTCTTGAGGTACAGAACCCTAAACTTCCCTAAATTCTTTCCTGCATCAGTTAACAAAGTTACTTACAGCGTTCTGGGCCCCGGGATTGTGGGGAGCTACCTCCCAAACTAGCAAAATAATCCTGGAATGTGATTTTATAATGCCACGTGGACTTATAAAGCTCCGATGAAGGTTCTGGTGGTTGCTACTACGCTTTTAACAGCATAAATACATGCTGTTTTTACTCAAGTACGTTGTATCCTATAATTTGTACTTATATCCGTATATAGGATCATATTTCCTGACAAATATAGGATCAAGACTCCTATAAAAGCATGAAATAAGAGTAATTACACTCAAGAGTAGTTACTCCGGTAAGTCAGACTTATATGCGCCTATAAGATAACATCTGCGGGCCATTTAAATCTTAATACTCTTGTAGGAGCATGTACCAAGAAGATATGCACTGAGGAGCAATTACTCTTGTTATTTTTACTTATAGCCTCATATAAGCTAATATTTTGTGGCCAATATAAGTATTGGCAATTCACAATACGGTCTTCGTATCGCGAATTGTAGCGAGGGTTCCGGACAAGATAATTATTATAGTACTACTTAAGATGGAAGAGGTTCGGACTACGAATGTACCAAATCTTTGAGCGATATTGAAAGTTATAATCAGGAAGAACTTTCGGATTATAACAAACATTTTGAATTGCGTTATTCTATAATTATCTGTGTTGTTCAATACAAATTTATGTTTGGTGCCATTACTACATACTTTATACTAATAAATAAAACTAAGTTTCTGAAAATTTACATTTATTTTTTATTAATTATTCAATCAATAACAGAGTTCGGTAAAATAATGTTACGAGCTTGGGGTTCGTGACAATAAAAACAGCCGATTATTTAACCAAAAAAATGACACTTTAATTATCAAAACTAATTAACACTTTAAACACACTAATTACAACCACAATCGCACTATTAAACACTTCACTTCACTTAACTCGCAGTTGAAGATCGCTTCCGAAGATTCGCTTGTATCGCCAATTCAATACTGACCGAGTCGCGAGCTTTGCGCACCTTATAAAGTCCGACAGTAATTTCCAGAACCTTCGAGAATGGAAATATCTAGAAAGTTCGGGAACATACCGGTCCCGACTGACTAGGTGTCGAAACATCGAGAATGTTCTAGCATCGAAAAGTCTAGAAAGATCGTGACCCAATTAGTTCCACTACTCGATACTAGATGGCGTTAGTAGTACGTTGAGTTTCTGGCGCGTAACAATAATCTGTAGCTTTCGATTTTCATCTGGGCATTGCGGAACCCTAATCGGTAACAATGGCGAATTTTCTTCGGTTTTGAGATAACCCAATATAAAACCAATATACTTATATTGGTACTATGTCACACTTTGAAATGCTAAAAATAAGTACTTATTTTAGCACTATATCACACTTGGAAATGCTTACTAAGAAAATGTCAGCTGCCTTCATAATATTAATTTAATATTAATTAATACTAAAATGTAAATAAGCAAATTTCAAGAGGCGCTTTAAAACTGTTATCAAAACCATTATAGATTTCACAGAAAATTTATTTTCCCCTACGAATAAGCTATAAGACTAACAATTTGACAACAAGAACATTTTGTTTTTCTACTATGGTTGACATTATTAAATTCTGATTCTTATGTATAAATACTTACCCTCAAGATGAAAAAATTTTTTACAGAACAACAATGTCCGATACACTCACTTCGACTGTTCACAATATATGTCGAGCTTATAGAGGCATTTTTAGCCAGCAATATAGGCGTATATGGCATTTCAGCGGTCTAATATAAATATGTTTTAAGTAAAAGTAGACTTATAAAGTGGGCCCTTTCCGCGACTTATATGTGGATATAAGTCTCATATAGTCCTCGATAAATGATGGTTCTAGGATAGTATAAAAACCACTTTTTGCTAGTTGGGCTGGGCCTTCTGACTAAAACTGGCCTGGAATTCCTCTTTTGGTCGTGCACACCACCCACAAAGATTTCCCTTGTTGGGCGTCACGATGAACCACGGTGGGGGGCCAGGCCCCCCCTAGGAAAAAGCTAAACAGATAACCCAATGTGCGCAGTTTCTTCTAGAGAGGTTTGGGTATGCGTTTCCTCCTTTCTTCGGGTTAGTTGGAATGTTGTTCAGTAAGAAATACGAAACTACAGCTGGCGTACATTTAGTAGGTAGGTACCTACTCGTAGGTAATTGAGCTAATAGTTATAATTTAATAGCTTCTTCATGAAGTGCTGTCGTGGAGAACAAGCGGTAGAACTAACGGTTCAAAGGATTTTTATGCATGTTCCATATTATCTCTCATCTCATCTTCCAGTTTAGTTATGCAAGTTCCATCCCATGTGGTGATGAAGTACTCAATTTTTATTTTGAGCCTTGTAGGATACCATATCTTCATCGTTTATTTCTCTGCTACGCCAAGTAGTTCGATTTAAAAATGTACGTGAGCCTACGTTCTTTCTGATGGAACGTCAATACGGTTTCAACAAGTTTTTGTGTTAATTTTGACTTCAAGACAAAGATAATACCTATATTTAGGTACAATTTGGAGTAGGAGTAAAGTTACATTTACCTATGTGTATGGATCATAGATATTATTAACAAGGCATAGATATTAAGTATACCTAATGTCTATTTGGTGAGATTTGCATTAAGTATTTCCATTCGATCACGAAAAGATCATAAAATATGTTAGTGTTAGAAATTGACCCCACTGCAGGCCAGTGACACATCGTGTGATTAAAAACATCATGCATTCCATGAAGTCTGCAAAAAAGGTTAGGTCAGTATCATCTGTATATTATTATGCGGAGGTGCAATTTAAATGCAACAGCAACATCAGTCATTTAGTATATAGCAATGAAAAACGGTAGAACCTGATTTACTGCCTTTTGGCACTCCAAATTCAACCGGAAGTTCGTCACTTATGTTCAGTCTTCTCCAATTTCTGCTTATTTTTATCTGATATTTAAACATTGCCGGATTACCCCATAAGCAAAATAAGCAATTGCTTGGGGCAACACGTCTAGGGAGGCACCAACAGATAAACTATAGATTCAGGTGCAGTCGCAGCCCTACAATTGGGGGGAGTCAGATGACATGAATAATCACTACATATTATAAAACAAAGTCCTCCGCCGCGTCTGTCTGTCCGCGATAAACTTCAAAACTACTGCACCGATTTTCATGCTGTTTTCACCAATGGATAGTGGTTCACGAGTAATCGCAAAGAAGGTTTTAGTATATAATTCGAAGCTGCGGGCATCAGCTAGTACTTACCTAAATGAAAACAAGAAAATTGGGGATTTTTGCACAAAAAAAAGGAAATTATATTACAAACTCACAAAAAAAAACGACTTGGGACGCAGATTCAGCCCAACAAAATTGCGGTCACGAATATTTTCAGAATGTACCTAATTCGTACTACGGACTCGCTGACGTTTAATGCAACCCCGTTGCATTCCTGCAAAGGAGGCGTTATGGCGCCCCTGCCAGTATCAGATACAGTACCTTGTTTCAGATACGTTAGATTTTGTTTATGTATCGAGCTAAGATTTTTTTGTCGACTTAGGGACTACCTACTCACTAGAGAACAACGATTTTGTATGGAGACGCGTACGTACCAACGTTCAGCTTTCCGAGTTTATTCAGATTTCGTGGCAAACAAGTATAAAATGAGGACAAATGTGTTATTATCATGCGAGTGCTATATTGAGTTCAGCGCTAAACTGCCGCATGCCGGTGCCGCCGTCTCATTCTTAGGACGCTGTACGCGGCTGATAGAAGCAGAACTGCTAGTCTATTCTGTAAATAACCATTTCGATATCGACTTCACCTGAGTGACTAAGCTTACAAAGTGAACTTTATTTCACACAACATAAGGTCTTATATTTAAACGAATTTGAAACTCACCTCGGATTCCGCTGTCGAGACACGAAAATGTTGTTACAGAATAGCACTGCTGTACAAGTGTGACAAAAATCGTTCAGCGTAACCCGAATGAAGCTAAAAAGTGTGAGTAGCGTTAACTAATGGGCGAGCGAAGCGAGTCCGAAATTTTTTTGTTCATTTACTCAGAAACGCAAATATCATCTTATCTATTATGATTCACATATATATTGAATACCTACCTAACCTACACATGTTTTTTTACCGACATAACCAACAGTCCGAGATGGTGGGGCGAGTGAAGCGATCCCGAAAAATTTAGTTCTTTAACTCAAAAACGCTTATTAGGGTTCCAAACATCCGTGCAAAACGAAACCCTTATAGGATCACTCGGATGTCTGCCTGTCCGTCTGTCTGTCTGTCTATTTATCTGTCCGTCTGTCACAGCCAGTTTCCTCCGGATCTACAGGACCGATTCTGTTGAAATTCGGTTTGGTTCTGTTGGTTTCGGTATTGTATTATGGACTTCAGTGACCCAAACACGGAAGCGTTACGTACATAAATATTTTTTGATTAAGGGGTCACATTTGGGGCTCAAAAAAGAAAAAAAAGGTTAACAAACTGTATCGTGAGACATATCAAATGAAAGGGCTTACTGTGAGTTTTAATTATAATTTTACAATAAACAGTTTGGTAGTTATTCAAGAAATTAGACCAAAAACAACCATTCCTCCCCTTATCTCCGAAACTACTGAGCCTAACATTTTGAAATAATTGCAGCAAAAAGATTACAGGATAACATAGGTATAAGAAGTCTGTCTGTAGTGTTACAAATTCATGCTAAAAAACTTAAATTGGTTCGGGACCCTTTGCACGCAACTCCGAGTCGCACTTGGGCAGTTTTTTTTTTTCTTTTTATTAAACATCCATACACGTGTTTCTTTGTCGCCTTTAGCGAATATCAGGGAAAGCTGAGGATGCTGGAGCGAGCGAAGCGAGAGCGAATTTTAATTCCTTTACTCAGAAACGCTAGGTTTTCTTCTTTAATACTCATAGTACAGATGTTTTGTTTGTCAACTTATGCGTAAGACGCGTGAGAGACCAACGTGCGTACAATGCGTTTCAAATAAGGATCGACTTAGCGCCATATTGTGACGACATATCTGTCAATTCAAACCAATTCAGCAAAGCAAGATTCCTTTTTAACCGACTTCTTTTTATTATCTCTAAGTATTATATAAAAATAAGTCGGGTTTTCCTTTCTGACGCTATAACTCCAGAACGCACGAACCGATTTCCACGGTTTTGCATTCGTTGGAAAGGTCTCGGGCTCCGTGAGGTTTGTAGCAAACGAAATTCAGGGAAAATGTGACGCAGACGAAGTTGCGTGGGTCAGCTAGTTGTTTATAAATGTTGAGTGAAAAAAGTGTTTTGGTATGGTTTAAAATAACTAATAATGACTTTAAATAATTAAATATTATATTTAGCTAATAAACTACTATTAAACATTTTTATTTCAATTTGAATAAAGACTTTTCCAACAAAGTAAAATAAACCGTTATCGATAGGTACGCAATTAAGTTTATTTGCAAACCGTACTTTTCAAGAGACATTTGATAGAGATAGAAGTCATTGACGTTCCTATTCTCAACTTGAATAGCATTGTATTTATCGCTTCTTCGTAAATGCGACGCGCAACACCCCGCGTCTCCTTAAACAAAAAAAATATCCGCACCACATGACTCACTGACATATTGACTGACATGATTGGTTAATATTTCTTCGTTTCTCCGCTCCGCTGTAATGGAATGGCCCCTTTAATTCGGCACTGCATTTAAATAGCCCGATCGTAACGCCCTGAAGAATGTCTCTATTATCTACCAACAAGTTTTTGCACAGTAATTAAACAGCTTACCTACTTATCAAATAATAAAGATCATACCTACCTTAACACGGCTAGACCGATTTGGCTGTTTTTTTATTAATGTTTCAGACGCGCTCTCACTTCAAATTAAATAGGGTTCATAATGTTTAGTGATACTTTTAGTGGAAAGAAATTTAAAGTGCTGCGGTTTCAATTAGGTAGAGATGGTTGGCGTCATGGTCATACTCATCCCAGATCTGATAAGAGTCATTACGTCATTCTGAATAAGTAATTATAATTGCAATGATTACCTACTTAGTTGTACAATCTTGATATCCTTCTGTCTGTGAGATACTTGAAAACTTTATCTCTGTCGTCACAAATTTACCCAAGCAATGCAGGTGCAAAATAAACATCATCTTCAAAATAATTACACTTTTGATTGCAGATATTGTGAGTGTGACTGTGAGGCAGGGACGTACCTATTAGGTTGGGAAAAAAATAAACGTATCCATTTCGAGGCGGGGTTGTGAAGATGCACCTCCCTGAAAATTCGCTTCGGCCCCTGCCGCAAGAAGCAGGGGCCCGAGTCTGCTATTTTTATATATTTGTCATTCCGACACGATCCCATTGTCATGCCATTGTCATGCCATTGTCATTTTGCTAAAAGTTCGTAATCTGCTAAATTCATAATCGCACAGTCACTGGCACGTCAGTGGCCGGTCACTGGAACGTCAATGGTCTCGTAATAGAATTGCGTTAGGAATGCCGTATTGCTATTATTATAAAACCGAGCTAAATTTGAGCATTTATTCATGCCAGATTTTATTTATATTTAGTTTTACATATTATTTATTAGTGTTATAAACAATCTGAAGTACCTAGTGAGAAGTTCGTAAATACTAAATCGGTCATTATGTACGAGATTACCATTCATATGGCTTTCTTTCAGTGGCGTGTCAGTGATTGATCATTGGAATGTCATAATGACGCCATTATGACGCCATTATGTTAGTAGATTACCAAACTTGTCAAAATCAACCATTTTGAAATCAGTGATCGACCATTCTGACACTATTGTTATAGCAGACTCGGGCCCCAGGTCGCGTGTCCAAGCCCACCGTGCACCGCATTAATGTGATTTGATTTTGGAACCCCATTTTGACTGCGCTCGCTGCACCGAGCATCGGAGGCCGACGGGAGAGTGTCTTGCCTTGGGCTAGCTTGAATCCCTCGCTGCATTCTCTCTCGCTCATAACTCTATACTCCCTCACATCGTTCGGGAGTTAATTCTCGAATCTTTCATTATGTTCGGGATTCAATATGACGTCCTTATCATAAGACACTGATTTATCCCCTCTTTCATAATCTACTAGTTATATAATAGTCCTCATTTCATACCGACACGCTAGGTATAGATCGCTTTCAGCCGGTCACATTTCGTCACGCTGTCCATGTCGTGACGATTTCAAAGTCGTTACAGATCCTGCGATGCTGTACCAACAAATAGTTTTTTTTTTTTGTGATATATACAAGTGATCTCTATCTTCTCGCTTGTTGTTAAACAACACATTTCTTTGTTCATAATTAACCATCGGATAATAAACCATTGCGGTCATTAGGGGACTTCGGTGACGTTAGAGATATACGTAATTAAGAGCTTATGGTGCACCTCATGATAACAGATAATGTGTGTGATTAACACGCGGGGAAATTAATCTGTGGATAAAGTTCTAACAAAAAGAATTTCACCTTACAAACAGTAGAGATATTAATTTCAATGAGTTAGAATGATGTGCTTAAAATCTGTTTAGGCAATAGTAATACAATGCAATAAAAATTGACGACTATTTAGTGTTATTTTGTTGGACTAGGTAGTAATAATTGCCTGTTAATTATGAATCTGTTAATGAGTAGGGTAGCCTTCGTGACCACGGATCATTATTAAACAATAGAAACAAACACAGACAGTCGGCACGACAGAAAACAGGCACTTTTCCTGCGCTCAAGTGGTGCTGGAATCTGCGGAAAATGTCGCGAAACCACTTTATACGAAGGCCATCCCCTAGGATGGAGCTAGGGTTGCTAACAAAACATTTTATTTAAACCACTGATATGACTTGATTATGTGATACGTACCTATTATACGCACCAAGATTTACCTATATCGTCGTGAGCCTATAATAATAATTAGCCTACTTATATCTAAAAGTGATTCTGATTAAAGTAGGTACGTAGGTAAGTAAAGGGTACTTAACTACATAGGTCTAACTCACTGTATGTCATAGGTGCCTACTCCAAAGAAAGGAAACTATTTTTTAAGTAGGTACTTATGAACAAGAAAGAAGACGAGTATTTCATAAAGAACACCAACAAATTTCCTAAAAAGGCTGATTGTTTGGACAACAAAACATAACTTAAGATCAAAGAGCACCAGAGGCGATAGAAAGTTCAAGGTTCTGCTGGTCGACAGCCGGTCGATTCTGTAAATATGTCGAAGCGTAGGCTTGGGTGAAGTGATCACGAAGTGAGCTCTGTCAATCCAAGTAATCAAGATGGAATGACAGCTCACTTCGTGATCGCTTTACCCAAGCCAAAGCCCAAGTATATTTCGACATTTATTTACAGAATCGCACAGCTATACTGTAAAGATCTAGGATAGGTAGGTACATAAACATCCACCAATTAATTATGTAGCTATGTGCCTTCACATCAACCAGCGCACCGTGCTGGTATACCTACTTATCTGAATTTTTTAAGTGTGCCTTCAGGGCCAAAACTGAAACTTTGATAAATATCGAAATCACTGAAATGAGTCTTGAGCCCGATTTTGATGAAAAGCAAAACTGCATTATTGAATTTTTGGGAAATCTTTGTTCCTACCCAGGAATCCAACCGGTTGATTTCGAAAAAAAAAAGCTTTTTTTAAATTTTCTAAGGTTACCTAACTCAGATAAACGTGGAATAAAGACATTGACCTTTTCCCGTCGTAGATAGTAGAACAATAAATTAAGAACTGTTTTTCATTACTATAGAGAACGTAAAGGATCACGATAGACGTCGATTCAGGACAGCTTTATGACATTATTTCTGATTTTGATCTTAAGAAAGTCAATGAATGTATGTGGGTCAATGTACTTTATTCCACGTTTATCTGGCGTAAACCATAGTTTGACCTCCAAAAGTGACCCGCGCCGCGGTGGGGCTAGCCGCCGCTAAGAATATATTTGCCAGCCGAAAGAAAACCAACAACAGCCGAACTCAGGCATTTTTCTAGTGAATAAAAAAAACACAAGGTAGACTCAAGCAGACCACCCTAACCTACCTCATCCAAGGGACCGAAGAGTGTTAATTTATAGTTCGCCCGCATCTCCCGCAATCCTCCTATGTAGCACCTAATAGGGTCTGTCACATAGCCATTACAGGACGACATTGTATTAGGTAACATAAATATGTAATGTAACATTGACCGAACTAGGGATCGAATTAAAACATCTAGGTATCTAGAAGTCAGTATGCACGCTTCCAAGGGCAAGAACTAAGAGGCAGTAAAACGGTTCAGTAACTCAAAACCTAACTCCTGTCCTTAATTTAAAATTATCTGCAGGATTGTAGCATAGAGCTTTCGATCTTTCAATAAATAGGTACATACCTACCTATAACTCAAAACTTATTAAATTTAAAACTAGCTACTTACCTAGTTCAGTAATAATAATCCCCCCGATTGAAATTCAGCCACGGTGGCCAAACTCAAGGGAGACTAGCCAAGTAGGTACGTAATTGATAAGTGCAGACAGAGGTGCACTCTAATAGTCCGAAGAGGCGGCAATCCGGCATCACCAGGGGGATGCGCATGATCGACGGCTTTACGTGGCTCGAGGGTATCACATCGCAGACTTCCCCAGGATGCTACAGAGAAATTCCTTATTCCTAAAACCCAATAACATTGTCTGACCCAGGAATACGAACCCAGGACCACACGCTCAACAGTTGCAGTTTGCAACTAGACCAACGAGTTTAGTTTAAGGTAACTGAAGTAACTGAAAACCTTATCAATAAGTTTAGTGATCTCCAGTTTTGACGTAGCACTTTTCAGGGAGCGAAAGACGAGCTCAACGATCTATCATCACAAAAATGAATACCTACAATACCTAAGCGAGCCTTTGTAGTACCTAATATCTTGTAGGTAGGTATACATTTTGAACTATGAATGAGTTAATAAGCTAAATTTCCTAGCCTGTGCAAATGCGTAGGTACCTACGTACTACTTAGGTACTTACTATTTTAGAGGACCTAAGTACTTATCTATGCTGTCGCAAAATATCGAATAGGTACCGCTTGTAGGTAACAAGCGGTATGATCGTGCACTCCACTAATTATGACAAATATGTAGCTTAATTAGTAACAGTTTATAAGAGTTGCTTTTATCGGTCACACTGCAAGTCTGCAAATGCAATGTAGGTACCTTAAGTAGGTTAGTACGAGACATCTCAAGTGCGGTTATGAGAGCAGGGAAAATATGACTGAAAAAC
This sequence comes from Ceramica pisi, assembly GCA_963859965.1. Classification (NCBI taxonomy): domain Eukaryota; kingdom Metazoa; phylum Arthropoda; class Insecta; order Lepidoptera; family Noctuidae; genus Ceramica; species Ceramica pisi. The sequence goes on along the minus strand of OY982537.1, from coordinate 12,717,070 downwards.
AACAATAGGTAGGTACTCTCACGAACTTTACTTAACGAATAAGTATGAAGATTGAGTTCATGTCGTCTAATATAATTAGACTTATTAGACTTTGAAACTTGTACGCTGTCGGTTTAGACTCAAATTATTTTAAGCTTCGGAATTCATAAATGGGCGAGGTTCTAAACGCTCGGCGACACTTAAGTAAGTTTTCTATAGGTAGACCTACGTTCTATGTACTATGTGGGTACTGGTGGGTACCTACTACGGCGTAGGTAGCTGTCGGGTATCGTTGATTAACCTGTCTACCCCTGCCTCGGTCGAGGCGATGAGCTGACCTTATCACGATGATTCTGTTCGGTTTTACTCACCTCGCACGCATAATGTACGTTAATTATTATCTCTTGTTTAAGCTACTGCTAATAAAGTTTTTCTTATTCCGACTAGTAAGTAAGTGCTCAATCGTTCAATCGAGGTCGAAGGCATTTGAGGGCCGCGGCCAAGGCTGGTTGACGACATTTCGACGTCTTTACGTCTCGGGAATCATAAACAGAACCTTATTTTGCCTATCAAAATCGTTTAGGTATTCCGCAAGTCTTTTTATTTATCGGAAAAGGATCAATGTGTCGGGGTTTTAAATATTTTTGGATAAGCTAACAATTTAAAATTTTGGTGCAGCACTACAAACCAATAAGTTGGTAGGTTTCGTTGTCGTTACATAAATATAAGAACAGTATTATTTAGCCATTGTACTATCAACATGGGTTACGAGTAACTGCAGATACCTACACTTATATGTATTTCTACGGCCCATTGTTCATATATTTAAAATTAGTTTCATTAGGAACAGTCTGCAGAGATGCTTTAAATGATTATAATCGTAGTTTTTATGTTGGCCTATTTTACCTATTTAGCATTTGTCTCAACATCTAAATCGTCTTTAGATTCTGTTAATTATAGAAGTGTTGTGGACACTTGAAACATGCACGTCATAGTAGTATAAAGAAAGTCCTGAAGTAATCGAAAATTGAGGTGATACGTGATTTAATTACCTATTGCAATGTGGATGTTTAATTGGAAATATTGCAATTGATGCTTTGCCACTAATATTTAGGTAAAATGTAACCTATCTCAAGAAATTAATAATGTCTGGCAGAGATTATGACTGTTATGTATGAAAATGAGTTAGGTATTTAAAATATTACATAAAACATTTCTACTAAGTAAAATACCCAGCTAGTCCAGCTACTTAGTAAATCCCTGAATCACAAAATTAATGACGAACTTGTCTGTCCCGGTGACTAAGTTGGTTTACTAAATGATATTTAAGTATGTTTTTATTTAAAAAAAAATGTTTTGATATAAAGTATGGGGTTGGCATTGGCATATCCTTATTGGACAAAAACCCCTAAATAAAAAAATTAAAAGAAAAATATATAATTATAAAGTAAAAACTTACACTTGGGATTTTTGTCCATGCGCATGATTGAAGTTTATTAAAAGTAAGGTAAAAATAATTGAGATTTTTATATCCATGATTTAACAACTAAACATTTGCGACTCGCGGAAAATAGAAGCGCGAATCCGCGAGCGGTCCGCTTCGCGTGATCGATTCACTACTACTGCGTGCACGCAGGGTGAACTTGCTCTCCGCGGAAAAAGGCTGCGCAGGCGCTGACGCGCTCTAATATCTGAGCTTTTACATACAGAACAAGCAAATTAACATTTCGCAAGTTTTGTTTGAGGAGAAATATTTACCTGCGTCATAGGTTACGGACTGAACCAGATAAATACGGTTAACGGTGTTAATTCGAGTACACAAAAGGTAAATTAAACATTTTGAAAACAAATGTTAGAATTTGAAGTATGGAACCTTTATTTCTCATTTAAACATTGTTAACAGCATGAGGTTGCATACAATTTACAGTGTACGTTATAAAGTTAAGATCCTGTAAAAGACTTGTTAGTCGTTCATAATGTCGTTCGGTATAAGGTAATGCCCCCTCAATGAAACTAGCTATAGCAGGAACTTTTAAATTTCCAGCTAATATTTCCGGTGCCAATATGTTAAATACGAGTTGCGCGGCATGACAGTTCTTATTGTTTGTATTCCATTCAGCAGCAAACTTTAAAAGAGTTTCCTTTTGAGTGTGATTGATTTCTTTAAGTGTTTCATAAAGCTTTTCATTGCCACCAGCCAATACCTCATTGACTATTTTTAATACATGCATTGGTCTTTGCATGCGCAGCGCTAATTTCAGAGCTTTAATCAGTTGCTTATCATGCATCAAATTCATCAATTCTTGTTCTTGTAATATCATTTCTTCTCTTTCTTTTGCTAACTGTTCCTTTTTTTCTGCTGTAACATCTTTCAGTTTCACTAGCTTGGAATCAGAACCACCTGTAATTACGATAGATTCATTCTTATTTACTGCTAAAGACCATACTTTGCCCTCGTGATTATCTAGAGACATTTTGCTCTCAGATGTTTTTATATTCCAAAGTTTCAGAAGTCCATCTGCTCCACTAGATAGGATTTGTTGACCCCTGCTCACAAATTCGATTTTTAGAACTGAGCTCTCATGACCTTCAAATGTCTTTAAACAGCTCAAGTCAGCTATAGACCATAACTTTATAGTACTGTCTGCTGAAGATGTCAATACAACTTGATCCACAGGTGAAAATCTCACACACCACACACCTCTTCTATGACCTTTTAGGATGCCCAATAATGTTAACTCCTCTGACCATAGTTTAGCCGTTTTATCCTGAGAGCCTGTTGCAATCATTTTGTCATTTGGTGAAACAGATACACAGTTTATATCCATCTGATGGGCTAATTCAGTGTAAGTAGATTTGACCTTTTGAGCAGTTGTTGTATACTCCTTAGGAGCACTCCAGACTTTTAAGCAATTGTCTTGGCTTACAGAGGCAAAGAAGTCATTTGATGTCTGTGAAGTAAACACTGACCCAACAGATGCAGTGTGTCTAGCACCAACCCCAACACAAGATATAGTATGGTCAGTGTTTTGTAGCCAAATTCTAACAGAGTTGTCTTTGCCTGAAGATACAAACATTTCAGGTTTTGTTGGGAAGCAAGCTAAAGCTAAAACTATATCAGTATGACCCTTAATGATCTGGCAATTCATGCTTTCAATTTCATAGTATTTTAGATCTGGGCTGTTTGTAGCAACCACCAAGTGCTTTTCTTCTTTTCCCACAAATATAATATCTAGAACTTCATCTGTAAAACCAATTAACTGCTTCTTACAATTAAATGTTTCAAGATCATGTATGATAATGTTGTGGTCTGCTGTGACAACAGATAACACATTCCTTAATTCATTAAATAACAAATGTGTTACAGCTAGGCCACCCTCCTCAGATGCTGGTGACACAAGGCTGTTGCTCTGCTCATACATGAGCCTGCTAATCAGTACATTCCACACTTTGACAACCCCTTTCTCACCGGCACAAGCAACATATATTCCTTCTGTTTCTAGTTTCTTCTTAAAATTTGGTATTCTAAATGCTGCAGGTAACAAAATTGTGGATTCTATGCTTTCATATACAGGAACTACTCGAAGAGCCTTGCTATCATTTAAGTTCCACAAGATTAACACACGATCTCTACCAGAACTGACCATATATTCACCATCAGGAGTAAATTGCAATGAAGTGATTTTGCTGAAATGTCCTGAATATATTAAATGTTCTTTGCCAGTTTTGGAGTTCCATGATCTTATTTTTGTGTCATCAGCTGCTCCAAAAATCAACTGTTTGTTTAAATCTGGATGATATTTCAAAACTGAGAAGACACCCATTGCACCTCTTAGACTGCTTGTACATGTGTTGTGTGCTAGGTCCCATAACCTTATGTTGCCATCAGAACCTCCTGAAGCTATGTTTTCATCTGTGTTTTCAAATGCTAATTTGGCAACAGGCCCTTTATGACCAGATCTCCAAATCTTCTGTTGTATGCCTGATTCTTGGTCCCACAATTTCATTAACCCACTTTTGTGTGCAGTAACAACCATTTTATTATTATGTGACATTTGAAAAGTATAAATTTGATCTGATTCTGAATCTTCTTCAGTCTGCCCAATTGTGTAAGCTGTAGAGAATGTGTTGACATCAACCACTTTAATGACATCTTCACAGTGGCACAAGAGATGCACTCCATCCGTTGTCCATTGTACATCCCCACCAGTGTAAAATGCAGTATACTCAGCAGTTTTCTCATATCTGAAAAAATGTAAAGTAGTACTTTTATTAAATATGATTTGACTAAATAATGTGGAAAAAATTATACAAAAGGAATATTATTATGTTCTGTCTTTGTCAATCTTTTAATTCTGCAGCTATTTAAAATTGCAGGTGAATATATATACATATATTTAAAATCTGTGTCAAATTTGAGTCAAAAATGAAAGCTTTCTTGATAAGTTTGATACAAGATACTTAAAAACTATACCTATTTAAACTACCTGACTTGGCAAACATTATTTTGTTTAGGCATACAAAAAAAATAACCTACAACCTATTCTCAGACCTACCAAATATACACAAAAAATTTCATAACAATCGGTCAAGCCGTTTCGGAGGAGTTCGTTAACAAACACAGTGACACAAGATTTTTATGTATTAGAAAGAAGATAATAAAAATTGCATTTGCTTTGCTACCACTATGACAATTTAATCTTTAGCCAGTATATGTTAGTGACACAAGCAACAATTTAAAGATGTTCGCAATCTTCAACATCTTGTTGTAAATAACCACCGATAGTAGCATCTTCAATACTACTATTAAAATACAAACATGTGTCTCGGAAAACACGAGAACTCATCAATTAACCTGACTAATATTAGAACAAATTATAGTAATATATTTTATTCTGTACTGATTGGTGATACTCACATTTCTTTCAGTAAACTCGTCATTTTATCGTTTATTATTCCAACACTGTAGTACTTAACCTATCAATGGTATTCTACAAAATTAATTAATACTATAGGTTTTACCCTGAACTCATTTTATCTGATAGTTCTTATTATTGAAATACAAGCCGAGCTAGGAAATATGCGAATTATTTTAGTTTTAATTACACGAAAAACGAAAACTTATTCATGACAAAAAATTAAAACAAAGCCATGCCTGGCCAACTTTGACATTTCTTTCATGTTTGACAGTTTGACCTGTCTGTTTGACATTCACTGTGATGTTTAGAAATAAAAACTGATACTTTGACAACACATCGGCAGTACATACACCAGCTGCAGTACCAGCACAGTGTAGACTGTGGTCTGTGACAGTGTAGAGATGGATTGGTCCAAAAGTAGATTTGTTTTATCGTACTGCCCCAGCGAAGCTTGCCGAGATGACTGCATCGACATAATTATTTGCTGCCAAATACTCCAACAAACATTTGTAAGTGTAAAAGTAATTCGGCTTCCAGATAAACTAGATTCAGTGTTTTACGTGAAGCGGCTACCTACCAGACCTCCACAACCCGTTTTATGTTATACTGATTTACACTGTGCTATTAAAAAAATAAAAAGACAGTACATAAAAGCCTCAATATTCAAAACAAAGAGTGACAATTATCTAATATCGTCAGTTATGTATGATTAGTTCCATGCATATTTTAAATATTCACAATTCGTTAAAAGTTATTAACTAACACATGAAGAACATAGGATTTATATTTTTAGTAAGTAGCTTTGTGGAAAACCCGCAGCGGCCAGCACACAAGTTACAGGTCGCGCGGCGAATTAAGATCGCTCGGCAAAAGTGGAAGGGTCTATTTCTTAGATTATATACCTCTAGATGTAGCCACCTCGTGGCCGCACATGAGACAGCACTATAAAACTTCAATGTTGCTATAATGGAAACTTTTCCCTAAATATGACCAAAAACGTGAGGGTGTTTCGTTTTAACAACTACATACTAAATTATACTAATATGAGTCGCATAATGTCATTCATATGAAGAGTGCAAAATTATTTATATTATTCAACATATAAAATTGCCAACAGGATTCTAATGATATTAACAGTACTATTTTAGTAAAACAATCTTGGAACATGTTACATGATACTTTAAATACTTACGTAACTATTGTTACAAGGCAGAATTAAAACTTTGATGGTTTATTTGATTGAACAAACTAATCGCAGAGACTCGAGAGGTCTATTTTATGAAATATTTTTGCCTCGTTGTTTGCACATTGAATTGAAGTTTTTGTATCAAACAATGTGACACGAGAATTTTATATATTAGATTAATATGAAGTTTACTATATAATTCAAAGTAATCTGGTGAACAAACTATTTATTTTATTGAATTTTATTTATATAACTACTTGCACTTTTTATTACAGAGTTAAGGGAAAAAAAGATGGCAAGGTATGGCAACACAACGAATATCAAGTTATAGGTTATGTGGAAAGAAAAATAAACGATATCGCTAGAATTACGCCTAATTTTCATCGAAAGCCATGTCATTACATAAACACAAATGTATTTCTTCAATCAGTGCACAATAACTAATAACATTTGCATACTTACGAGTGAAAAGTAACATTCTCATCTTCCTTTCTTTCTGTGCGGCTTTTGCAGCCTAAAATACTGCACCATCCCATTATATAGCACACAAAATGCACAAAACACTTAACTATTGGAGTCTATTTCTCATAAATGCACTAAAACTATTACTTTAATTGCCGAAATTATCTAAAAACATAAAAAACTGACTCGAGTCGACCTCTCAGTGACACTGACAGGCCTTTGTTTGGCTAACTTTCCAAAGTTCGCCAAGCAAAAAACCGGCACGCCGTATGAGACAGAGCATGTAATGTTTTGTCTCAATTTTCTCACTTGTTTCGTATATATGTTTCTCACTTCCACACTTCCCTACAGTCTCATGGCTACATCTAGAGGTATATAATCTAAGGTCTATTTAGTGACGTGCGCTATGCGCCGACGGCGACACGTCATTGGTAGATTCAATTCCCGCGTTGCGTTCACGCGCTTGGGTACTGTTGCGTACAGCTTGTGTTATCGTATTAGTAATACGTAGTGCTTAGAATAATAACGCATAGAAGCCGCGTCTAGAACAAAACCCGAGCAAAATCGTGTGTCCACTTTTTTTCTTTGTGTGCGTGAGCCGAATGTGTCTACGTTCCTCTAACGCACACAGATATAGCTTTCAGTGATACCATTACTAAGCCGTTACCCACAAAATATGCGAAGACGCATTACTATTTTGCTATCAAGGCAAGTATTTTATGTTGTTGGGAACTGGAAAAGGTAAACATGATTTTTCATGTAATATGACATATTTTTTCGGAAGGTATAATTCAATTTATTTCAAAATAAAAGGAAAAAAATCGCATAAAGAATGAGATATTGTTCAATGCGTTTAGAATGCTTGATGGGTTATAATTATAAACAATGTTAAAACATCGGGTTTGATATGAATTAACAGTAAGTATTGTATTTTAAAAATTACAAAAATGAAAAACATGAATGAAAGCAATGTGGGTATTTTTTCCTCACAAATAGCAACACTGTGTTATGACAAGTTAGGTTATTAGAATTTTGTTTTATTTATCGATTTACGTAAAAATAGTGCATAGAATGTGAGTACCTACTTATTTGTGAAATGTTATTTTATCACATTTTTTTTGTTTTCCTGGTGTGCTATAACATCCTTTCACGCAACAAACTGTCATTTTCAATTATTTACTCGCGAGCTGTGTTCGACGGAACGTGGCATTGAGTACTGACGGCCTGATGGCTAAGTTTGACGGATTTGGCTAAGTTTCAGTTGCCTCACTTTTTGCACTCGTACTAGGTTTCTATGCGTTATTATTCTAAGACGTAGTGGTAAAAAAAAAATGGTTAAAAATAAAGTTTTAAAACGGCAAGCAAGAAAAATTGTTTACGACGGGTGGCCGGTGGGTGAATGAAACTTAGTAGTCGATCGATGAGCATTCTCTGACGAACCAATAACGTGAAGCGTCAGAGCTGTCATTGTCAAATCAAGCAATGGAGTGTTCTCAAGATGAATCCCGTACGGTATATAATCGAATTACGCTTGAACGATATAACTGTCTACACAAAACATGGTTCACCGACGAACGGTAATACGAAAAAACTGTTAGTCGATACCATTATTTAGCGACAGCACGTTTCGCCGAATAACGCTACATAGAATGAATGGTTGGCCGATACTAAGATTTGCCGATGTCATGGTTCGCCGGAACACGCTTGAACTAAATAATCCTTTATCGATAGCAATTTGCATCGAAAGCACCTTTTCTTACACCTTCGATCCAAAATTTGTCTTTAGTTTCTCGGGATTAGGCGCACAATGCCCACTGACGTATAACGTCAGTGACAATGCAATGCCACATTCGCAAATTAATGACATATTGACGCAAAATGACGCATTCGCAAAATGTCATTTCTCAAAATGACACATTCTCTAAACGACACATTCATAAAAGTTAAAGCCACTTAGTGACTTCTGAAGCAACCAGTAATTTCCTTTTTCCATATTTTTTTCTAAACAATCTAGTTATTTCTGGCACTCGCCGCTGCCGCGGCACCGCTCGCTTCGCTCGCTCGGCTCGTGCGTAGGAGGTAGGAGGTCACAGTTCTAACCTAACCTAGCTATTTTTCTTTTAATAATTGAACCCGTCTAACTATTGTACAAAAATGGTATTTTGTGACAATTTTGCGAAAATGACATTTTGCGAAAAAAGCATGGAAATAGCAATGCAATTTAATCGATGTCTAGCAAAATTGTATGAGCGAGAAACTAAAGAATTATTTTGGATCGGCGGTGTAAGGAAAGGTGCTTTCGATGCAAATGGCTATCGATAAAGGATTATTTAGTTCAAGCGTGTTCCGGCGAACCATGACATCGGCAAATCTTAGTATCGGCCAACCATTCATTCTATGTAGCGTTAGGTATTCGGCGAAACGTGCTGTCGCTAAATAATCGTATCGACTAATAGTTTTTCCGTAAGGTATTACCATTCGTCGGTGAACCATGCTTTCTGTAGACAGATAAATCGTTCAAGGGTAATTCGATATACCGTACGGGACTCAATAACGAATAAGAGACCAAAATTGCAAACCAAATAAAATATATCGAAATTGGTACGACTTCGAATTTCGATACTCTTCAACCTTACAAGTATCGACGATATATATTAATCGATAATAAGTTTTTCCCATTCCTATTAAGTCAGTCAGACAATGTCATGTCAGTGTCAGAATTTATAATTTGGTTGGACTATTTTGGATAGAACATCTGATTATAATTTCGCTCGCTGCTCATCATCTTGACTGAAAACTGAATTCTATCTGATGTTTACTAATAATTGAGTTATTATTTGTAGAAATGTTGAAGTTAATATTAGGTAGCAAAAAATATAACATAATCAACGGAAGATATTATTCCACTGCAAAGGAAAATGTTCCATCCACACCTGAACAATGTTCCAGTATTTATGAAACTGTATTTTCGTTTCCATTCGTTAAATATATCGCAGCATTTAATAGGCTTAAAGTGTACCACTTCACAGGAACGTCTTTAGCTGTGCCTGGTTGTGGTTTAATGGAAATTTTCGATGTCTTACCACAAGGCGCTTTTTTTACAGCAGCATACATAGGTGAGCCGCCTCACTAATCATACAATTTTTCCCGGTAAACAGTGTACAGGTAGAGCAGTGTAGAGCATTCCCAACAAGAATTCTTAGTAAAAGATTGCAGTGTGGACAGTCGAATGACTGTCTCACCGACAAACTCTTTGACGCAATGGTTTAATCAAACCAAATGTTCTGAGTTTGAATCTCTCCATAGCCTCAGCCTTTCACTGCTTGTGTCAGATTACTTTCCCATCAAGCATTAATGGTAAAGGAAATGTACAGGTCGCGTCATGTAAAAAGAACGCTGGAGGTCAAGCTGCGCATTAGGCGATTTATCGATCTATTTGGTGGTATGAGGTGGGGCGCGGGGCGAGCGCCGTGTGATCGCCGGTGCGCTAATGGTTCGTCAGTCGACCTTTATTTCCCGCTCTATGTCCACGTCACGTTCGTTCTCAAAATTTCATCGCGCACAAACGTTTTATATAGAAAAGAGAGAAAAACTATATATGACGTATATTGTTTTATGAAGAGAGAGGCTAATAATAATGCAGTTGATAATTTAAAACAATGCTTGAAACGGACCGCAGAGGCAACAAAATGTTCCGAGACTACAGTGAGAAGAATCCCGGCAAAAATAAAATAATAAAAAACATTTACTAAAGTATTGGTAATTAGATTAAACATTCTACACTGAATCAAATATGTCTTTAATTCAATTTAATGATATTCCAGCATATATAATTTTTCAATTTACCTACCAATAACCAATATACGACGCCGCGAGCGAAAGTCTAGTTCAAAAATAAAACAATAGGCCTAGTACTTTCGTGCGCGAGTGTACCCATGCGCAAACACACCCCCTCCCCTTTCATGCAGCGTTCTTTTTATGTGACGCGACCTGTAACTGCTGTGCATTAATTTCTCCTGCATTGTCCCCATTGTACATTTGTGACAAGCTTACCTGGTGGATATTCTTATAACCAGTAATAGCTCTGGCTAGAGTATCTGTGATAAAGTGTACAATAGTAGGTACTCTGCAGAATGCAGTCTGAAACTTATGCATGCTAAGTATAAGAATTCCATTCTATGCATGCATCTATTGTTATGAATATACTTTATTACAAAAATGTTGTTCAGTATCTTTAACTAAACTCATGAATAACATAGTTTTTGCATTTTTCATTCACAATTCCATTATATTTTAACATTAAGAAGTCCATGGCCAGCAATGGATTTTCCATCAATGAATTAACAATGTAAGTATTTGCATAGTGTGCTTCAAAATGTAGTTTACTCCATTTTGGTTTCAAGCATTTTTGAACATAACCCTACTAACAACCATAATTTTAAAGTATTAAGGTATACCATTTCTTTATTGCGGTTTCCATTTGTTACAGGTATCACTGGCACAGCACTTCTTTCACTGGGTAGTTTACCATTCCGAAATATAATTGGATATTTATATATAAGAGTAGATGATAAGAAAATCAAGATATCTTCTGTAGATTTCTGGGGGAGAAGAAAAGATAGAATAGTGAAAGTAGATGATTGGTTTCCATTACTTGATATGGCTCCAAAAGCCACGGATGCTATATATCTAACACCATTACTGGCAGATGGAACCAAGTACAAGCTGTTTGTAAAGTTTGGTAATGTTATAAATCCTAAAAGAATGGGCCAAGTTTTAGAATGATTGTGATAGCTGAAATAGTTTAGTGGTCAGGTGAAGAGTGTAAAAGAAACAACAAATTCATAATGTTACCAATCTACTTCTTAAACATACAGTAATATTGAGAACCAAATCTTATAAATAGGTGAATTTAGATAAAATACACTGTTAAACAATGGAAAGTGACTTTTTCTTTAACTTTTAAAACAATTTTGTTCCATGTGTATCTAAGATAGTGAAAAATACTTTATCAGTATAAGTGTAGACTTGATAGCTTAACATAAATTAAATTAAAATAACACATGCCATTGATTGTTGGCAGTCAAAGTTGCCTTATTTAAAAATTATGATGTCAACTCCATTAATGAAGCATTCCAAAAGCTCTTCATTTAGACATAAATTATTATAAGCAGAGAAGCAACAACTTATGATCAATCAAAAATTATCAAACCTGTTGGCCAATCTATCGTTAACAATAACATATGATGATAAAATTCATAATAACTATTTAGTTGGTATATACAAATTTATAAAATCACCTATATGTAGGTTTATTTAATGATCAATTTCCTAACCCAAACTCGGCCAGGTGTAGGAAGTTTACTGCACTGGTCAGCAAAAAAACCGAGCCACCAGCTAACTAGGAACTCTAGATTCGATTTTCTCAAAATGTATAAAACTTACAACTATCAAAGATACTGCATACATACAAAAACTGCGATTCATGCTGATTCAAATGACAATAAATTAATTCGAAAGTACCGTCAACTCACATTGTAATCTAGCAACAAACACAATGCTAACGATTTGCTGTTTTGAACTTTTGACTAGTTTGCGATTAGCATTCTTTTTCTACAATGATGAGGGTAGTCGAATATTTCTTTAGTTTTTGTCTATTGTTTGCTCAGACGCGTGTACTTTTGCTACTTTTTTTGAGTAATAATGGATACGACACCTCAGGAAGCAGCTCAAGCTGTAGCATTACTTCAAGCAGGCATTTCGCAACGTGAGGTCGCTCGAAGGCTTCGAATCAGCAGATCTTCGGTGCAACGAGTTTACAGACGATACCTAGAGATGGAGCATTCGATCGCCGTCCAGGTACGGGCAAACCTAGGGCTAGATCAACAGTAGTTGATCGTTAAATCCAACTTACTGTTCTGCGAAATCGCCACCTCAACGCAGTTTAAGTCCAACAAAGTCTGCGTGACGAACGCCAAGTGGTCATAAGTTCACATACCGTCAGAAGGAGACTTGCTGAACGGAATATGACTCCAAAGAGAGCTTGCAACAGGCCCAGCATTAACAGTAGCACACCATCGAGCACGACTTGAATTTGCTCGAGAGCATAGGGATTAGACGTTAGAGCAGTGGAGTAATGTACTCTTCACTGATGACCAGGGTGAGTCTACATGGAAGTGATCGACGTCAGAGAGTATATCGTCGCCCTGGAGCACGTTATTCTCACTGTTGCATCGAGGAAACTGTAGCTTATGGAGGAGGATCTGTAATGGTCTGGGGCGGCATCTCGTTAACAGCATAAACAGCGTTAGTTTTCATCGAACCGACCGACGCGACGGGCCGTACACGTGGATTGACTTCTCATCGCTACATTACTGAAATCCTCGCAGACCATGTGGTACCTTACGCAGGATATATCGGGCAATTGATGCATGATAATGTACGGCCTCATGTTGCTCATGTGGTGACCCCGTATCTACGCGACGACGTCAGCATTCGTACGATGGACTGGCCAGCTCGAAACCCGGACTTGAATCCGATAGAACACTTATGGGATAAGCTGAAACGTCGGGTTCGAGCCCGGGTACCTGCTCCAATAAGGCTTCCAGAGCTGCGAATCGCAATTGAAGAGGAGTGGAATGCAATTCCTCAAGATTTTATCGTCAGGCTCGTAAGATCGATGAATACGAGGATGCTGGCAGTCATCCGAGCAAGGGAATACGGAATTTTGACCAAAAACTTTTTTTTATTTAATCTTTGTTTCTGGCTTTATTTATTTGTTTCACTTTAATTTATGATTACTAACGATTGACACGACTGGAAAACGACTCTTCTTTGTAAGATCCTTAATAAACACTGAAATAAATTGATTAAATCCAATGAGTTCTTTCATTTTGATCACCATGAAATGCACTTTCTATAGGTATAACTTTGATAGTTGTAAGTTTTTTGTTTTTTGAGAAAATCGAATTATTAGAGTTCCTAGGTACCGGGTGGCTCGGTTTATTTGCTGTCCAGTGTAGATGCAATGTACAGTCAACCACGCGTAAGGTTACACAACTGTTGTGAGCTGAACTCATAGAAGTATTCTATTAAAACTTTACTATGCCAGGCCAGGTCAAGGTTCGCGTTCCACAAGCATGCGGTCAACTGTACAGTCGTAACGGCCCTCGTGACGAGAAATAATTCAACCTTAAAATTGATTTGCAAATGTTGCAGACAAAAATATTAGTATAAATTTATACATCTACCATTTTATTGAGGCGGTGACTAGAGGTGCGTTGCGAGCAAAAAACTGACAAGCGATGGATAGATTGCCAAACCGCGCCGAGCGTAGACTATTTTAAACGGTGCATGGCGCGCTGAATCCCGCACGAGCCTCGCACGTCTCGCGTGTTTGCGCGCCGCTTAAACGCACCTTACCACATTCGATATTTTTTTTAAAATTGGTTGTTTACTCAAAATTATAAATTCACCGTTGCCATCGATAAAATTAATACTCTACTAAATCACTGGATTTGCTATCTAGCAAAGACTAGTCTGCAACATTTATAGCGTAAGAGAGTTTTAGTAAAGAATTAGTATTTAAAGTCTTAGAATAATAACGCATAGAAGCCGCGTCTAGAACAAAACCCGAGCAAAATCGTGTGTCCACTTCATTTTCTTTGTGTGCGTGAGCCGAATGTGTCTACGTTCCTCTAACGCACACAGATATAGCTTTCAGTGATACCATTACTAAGCCGTTACCCACAAAATATGGGAAGACGCATTACTATTTTGCTATCAAGGCAAGTAGGTATTTTATGTTGTTGGGAACTGGAAAAGGTAAACATGATTTTTCATGTAACATGACATATTTTTTCGGAAGGTATAATTCAATTTATTTCAAAATAAAAGGAAATAAATCGCATAAAGAATGAGATATTGTTCAATGCGTTTAGAATGCTTGATGGGTTATAATTATAAACAATGTTAAAACATCGGGTTTGATATGAATTAACAGTAAAAATTACAAAAATGAAAAACATGAATGAAAGCAATGTGGGTATTTTTTCCTCACAAATAGCAACACTGTGTTATGACAAGTTAGGTTATTAGAATTTTGTTTTATTTATCGATTTACGTAAAAATAGTGCATATAGTATGTGAGTACTTATTTGTGAAATGTTATTTTATCACATTTTTTTGTTTTCCTGATGTGCTATATAACATCCTTTCACGCAACAAACTGTCATTTTCAATTATTTACTCGCGAGCTGTGTTCGACGGAACGTGACATTGAGTACTGACGGCCTGATGGCTAAGTTTGACGGATTAGGCTAAGTTTTAGTTGCCTCACTTTTTGCACTCGTACTAGGTTTCTATGCGTTATTATTCTAAGATTTAAAGTCTTCTTATTTTCCAACTACCTGATCTTGAAACCTTCATTGCAAGGATTTCAATATCAGATAGGTATGTGCTTGTTTAACCACATGCAAAAATTGGTAAGTAACAGAAATTAAATTAAAACAATTTAAAATAGAATTTCTGACTACAGGTTTTTTTATTGAAAAAAGAAGTGAAATTGTAAGAGTTAATACTTTTAAGATAGAAAATTAAAAAAAAAAAAACAAAGAGCAAAGTATTATATAAATATGAAAATATTATTTTTATGACTATTTTCCATAACATGAGCTGTACTTTTGCATGTGACTGTACAGCAGAAACTCATTGCAAAAAAATAAATTGAATAAAGTCCTAAATGCAGAAGCAGCATTGTTAGTACAATATTTTGAAATTGTTTAAGATTTAATTACAACAGTACTAACAAATCAATTGCTTTTAGAATCAACTTTAAATCTACCTACCATCAGCAGTTTCGTCAAAATCTATATCAACTGTAAAATTATTTTAAGAAATTATTGTCACCACCAATATCTCACATTGAAAAAACTTCTGGTCTGGCATATGCAACTCTACAGGTATTGCTTACAAAATTAATCACTCCAGCTTGTAAACCATTTGAAACAAATTGTCAGACCACATTCAAAAATAATATTTAAATGGCTGTCTTTATGTGATGTGCCCTTGCATTTAAGTGAGTGTGTAGACATAGATTAAAGAATGTTTAGATAAAATAAAAAATAAAACGTCACTACTATGAATGTTAAAACCGCAAATTCGGTAGGCTATGTATTGATACTACTCCTGTTGCCGATGCCAGTGATTCAGGCGTTTCTGAAGCCATTCCTGACATAATAAACGAAACGTTACCGCTGACCCACTTTGAAGCACCCCAATATTTCTAGATTCAGCATTCATAGTAGAATTCATATTATACAAATTTTGCAAAGTTAATATATATTAGTTATGTTACACTTCTAAAAAACACAATCACATTTTATTTAAGACAAATCACTGGCAATTAACAATTTTCCTAGTTGCCCTAATGTACTACACAGTAACTGTTTTGATGCCTAATTTATTAGTCACATTCAGTCTTGACTTATGAAAATATTCAACCTTCTAATATTCAACCTTCTGCTAAGGTTTAATGTGAGTTACAAATCTATGAATTTGTTGTGCAAGGTTACCTGAAAGTGACTAATATTTTGCTAAAACTTCAAAGCTTATTGTTAAAAAGATACTATATCAAGGACAATCATATCCAGCTTGTACAGATTTTTTTCATAAAACTAATCAACATTGCTAGTCATGTAAACATAAATATTGAACACTTTTTCTTAGGTACTGCTGATAAAACAACAACCAATGTCGGGGTTGTATCAATATAGTATCTTCATAACACAACATTTTAGATAATCCTTGAGCAGAATTTGGATTTATAAAAATGTATGGTAAAGTATTGCAAGTGTGTATTGGTGTTATTAAGTTTATATTAATCAAATAGCCCACGCAATCATTTAAGATGTTTAATCGACCCAAGCTTGTGCAGGTTGGTCTGTTGTGAAAGGACTAACGCCATTACGCTCCATGGCTTCTAAAATTTCACAAACATGTTCAGCAACTTCAGCCCGGTTTTGGTCAATGCCTTTGATGAATGGATGTTCCAGTAGCCTGTTATATTTAGGTCGCTGATTTTCTTCTTTAATGAGGCTGCAATGTAAA
This sequence comes from Ceramica pisi, assembly GCA_963859965.1. Classification (NCBI taxonomy): domain Eukaryota; kingdom Metazoa; phylum Arthropoda; class Insecta; order Lepidoptera; family Noctuidae; genus Ceramica; species Ceramica pisi. The sequence goes on along the minus strand of OY982537.1, from coordinate 12,700,417 downwards.
GGTAATAATGTTAAGCTTCACCAAAGGGTATAGTGACTATGCAGTTCATATACAATCTGAATGGCTTACCAAGTGTTGACGAAGTTGACGAAATTATTGGAGAATGCGTTGTTGGTATTGGTGAGTCTTGGCGGGTCTCCCTGCACGACCTGCTGCAACTGCTCGAACACCGAGCCCCAGCGCGGGTAGGGGAAGGCGCCGGTGGCCACCTCCATCAGCGTGATGCCGAGCGACCACACATCCGACCGCACGTCGTAGCCTCGGGCTCGTCCAGGGTCTATGCGCTCCGGCTACAGCAAGCAAATGTTAAAAATCACATATCTTTTCTAAATAGTTTGCTTGGCTATAATAAATAAGGATTACAAAAAAAATCCGGCCAAGTGCGAGTCAGATTCGCGTTCCCAACGAACATGTTTTTTTGTAACTTGTTACTTTAAACTTCTTGTAAGTTTTCTTGTAATCTGCTGGTAATGAGAACTATTTATCGCCATTTTTAAGGATCCGCTGTCCGTGCGTCCGTCCGTCCGTCTGTCTTTCAGCTGGCTGTATCTTGTTGAAAATATCACACAAGTAACGCCAACCAAAAAACACACTTTTTCTATTGCCGCTATAACAACAAATAATAAAATAAAAATTTAAGGGGGCTGGCACAGATGAATCTTGTTTTATGGCACGGAACCCTTCGTGTGAAAGTCCGACTCGCATTTTGCCGGTTTTTTATTTATCATCCTGTGGGCTTGCAATAAAAAAGGCTCAGACAGACGGAAAGCAAAATGTAAAACGCAAGTTGCGTATGTACATAAGCTATGTGAAATTAGCTAAACTACCTTAGGCTCCTAGCTTTTGGCTAGACACATTTTGATCCCACACAGTGCGTGAAAATAGGTACTATGTAAAACAGCACTTATGAAATGGGATTATAATAAATAAAGGTAGATAACTTACTGCCATGTAGGGTCTGCATCCAGCATCGCGCGTACGCGCTATTGAATCCACTAATTTGCCAGATATACCAAAATCACATAGCTTTATGTTTCCTCTTCGGTCCAATAAAATATTAGATGGCTTCACATCTCTGAAAACAAATATAGAAACATTATTAATTAAACTATGTTATCAGATAAGGCAAGATAGGTAATTGAACAGTAAAACCGTAAATCTCACCTGTGTATTATTTTTAATTTTTCTTTTAAATAATTTAAAGCTTTAACTGTTGCCAGAGTTATTTTAGCTAAAATGGTTTCAGGTATTCGAGTTTGCATCCGTTCACATATAAACTTATAATATTTGTCTAATGAAGTATCCATTAACTCCATACAAATCCAGCAGTCACCCTGAAATTCAATCATAACAATTAAACAAATGAAACATTTGGATTGTTTTTTTTTTTTTTTTACTTGGTATGGGTTTGCTCTTGACTCTAGTCTTGGTCAGAGATGACAGAGACAAAGTCTACGATGGAGCGAGCTTACCCAGAAGTAGCCTGTAGTGCGATTCACTAAGGCAGAACATCTTTACAACCTAGAAATCATCGTTGAAACATCTGTTAAATGTATGCCACATCAGATGTTTCAACGATGATTTCTTGGTTGTAAAGATGTTCTTCCTTAGTGAATCGCACTACTGTTCACTCTAACTTTGAAAAGATTAGGGTTGTAAGCATTCGGAAACACAAACGCAGGCAAAGAATTCCACTCCTTTGCTGTGCGCATTATGAAAGACGCTTGTTGGTCAAATTTATAAATTACTAGCTGACTGGGCAAACGATTCGACGTTTTGCCAAAAAAAAATCAGTATATTGTCAGAAAACGCAAACAGTTAGGAACGTAGAATGCTAGATAAGCATAAAGTCAGAAACGCAGATGTCAGATACGCAAAAAGTCAGAAATGGATGACATTTTAGTTCTTTTTTTAAACACCTACTTTTGTAACAATTAGAACGTCGGCTAATTGAGTGAAGTGCAATTTATCGATACTCCGAATTTCGGGCATCCTTATCCTGGCACTATGCGTATTTGTCTAAACACACTATGCTGAAGATACGCGACCGAAGTTCGGCATGATTACGCCTGCAATACAATTTATGCCGGCTATTTAGATAACACGACAGGACGCCACGACAGTGCTTGAGACACAAAATGCCCACAAAGTTGCGCATCTGAATTTCTGTCGTGTAAGTTCAGCACTTATGGTGTGTCATAAACATTGCAACGTTAAATCAGCCGCGGAACTTCCGTCGCGTACCTTCGGCATAGTGTGGTTAGACTCTTTGAGTATCTGACATTCAGCGTTTATGGCATTTTGCGAATAAGTCTGCCGATCTGACAATATACGTTACTGACATAGGGCGCATAAACCTCTTACTACATAGCACGGAAACCTCGGCGCGCTGTGACCTGTGTGTCACAGCGGAGCCTAGGTCTTCGTCTGTAGCAGTTTAAATTTTTTCTACTCTACAAATCTTCGTCTGACTGTCATGATTTACTCATACCGCGTGTATCTGACATCGACGCACAAACGATTTCCATGGATCCAGGGCATGATTCTGAACACCCTAGACTTAGAATTTTTCGTCGGCATTTTTCTCATTTTTTCATTTGATCGAGGCTTTTTTTACTTTAGACTGCTCATAATCGTTATTCTGACCTAACCCAATGAGATTTTTAATAAAAAAAAAATTAATTAACTACTTTCACTAAAAAGAGCAATCTGAGTAAAACCACAAATAGATATCAGCTCTGCTGAGCTGATACCTATTTGTGGTACTCTTGAAAAAAATTAAAAAATGAGAAAAGAACCGACGAAAAATTCCAACACTGGGGTGTCCAGAATCATGCCCTGGACCCATCGAAATCGTTTGTGCGTCGATGTCAGATACACGCGGTATAAATTGACAGCCTCAGACAGTATTGACTATAACTATGATACCACTGAACCCAATGCTCAGGGCACTTTACAATTTTACAGACAAAAATATTATATAAGTGCTTATGTAGGTAAATCAAACATGAGGATTTTTTTATATCTCTGTCTCTGGCCCTATAATTGATTACATGTTCTGTGTAAAACAAAATAAGAAATAGTAAATCTTATAAGAAAATAGGTCAAATAATACTTCTTTCATCATCACATATAAAGGTAATAAGTAAAAGAGGTATGAGTTTGCTCAGCAAAGAGAAAACATAGATGCTCTAATAATAGTGTCTGTCTTTATCACCTTTGACCTATACTAAAGTTTTTTTTTAGATTTTAGGATATTTTTTTATGTTATACAAATAAATAAATTACCTCTTTAAAGAGTGCTCCATAGAACTGCACAATATAAACACAGTCATTGCTCTTCATGACAACCTCGAGATCCATCAAAAGTTGCTTTTGTTCCTTCTCATCAACAGTGGAGCGGATCCGCTTCACAGCCATCACACGGTTTGTTCTGAAATGTTGGCAATCAGAAAAAGTAATTCTCATAAAATCTAATTATTATTCAGTCATAGAAGTCATAATTAGGCATAATATAATAAATAATAATAATAAATTTATTTCAGCAAACTTAGAGATTATAGTAAACTATTAAAATTTTCATACATAATGTTGAGTTGGTATTGAACATTTGCAAAAGATACTTAGATTGTTGGAGAGATCTGTATAAAATAAATAAATAGCAAACTTACAGATTATAGTAAACTATTAAAATTTTCATACATAATGTTGAGTTGGTATTGAACATTTGCAAAATATACTTAGATTGTTGGAGAGATCTGTATAAAATAAATAGGTAAACCCTGCCTTCTAAACAAGGGTAACCTGTATTTATTAAAATATATCATTATGATGATCACATATGGCACATTTTTCGAAAGCTATTATCCAGTAGGAATAGATTGTGTAAAACACATATGGTTTATGGTTAATCATGTAATTTGAAGGCTTCATAATTTCTTGCCATCAGAAAATAGTTCTGGAAGTATATTGGTATCATAATATATTATCCTAAACTCCTAATAATTATATAAAACTAGTTTTTGCCCGCGACTTTGTATGCGAATCAGTCACTCAGTCAAATTGGAGAAGTCAGTCAGACACTTTAAAGCAGCAGACTAGAACCATATGCCCTAAATTTGTATTTAGTGACTGGACAACTAAAGGAGTCAGAAAAAGTAGAGAAAGACTTTACGAACATGCCTTAAGCCTTTCATCAAAATGGAAACTTTTAATAAGTATGTTGCTAGTTACTAATTTTTTTTTTAAGAATACTTGTAAAGGAGTCAGAAAAAGTAGAGAAAGACTTTACGAACATGCCTTAAGCCTTTCATCAAAATGGAAACTTTTAATAAGTATGTTGCTAGATACTAATTTTTTTTTTTAAGAATACTTGTAAGGCAGCAAAGGCCTTATACTTTTATTAGCAACAAGGTTAAAATTATCAATAATGAAACGAACAGGAGCAAAAAACATAATCATGATTTTACACTGCGGACTTCACCTGGACTCGATAAGTGAAAGCAAAGAAGTCGCGGAAAAAAAAGAAAATATCTTTACCAGTATTCCAATCAAAACTGCTGAAACCTTAAACTCCTCGCCCTCACTTTCTATTGAATTATTGAAGGCGAACATTTCAGCCTGTGCCCGATTGAGTTTAACTCTTAAACACATAACCTTAATTGTAATAATAAAATCTATTAAGCGAATCAAGATCAAATTGACAGAAGATCTATGGGGATGTCTGTAAAAGTTTGTGCCTCCATTATTGACACTAGAGCGCCATATTCAATCTGTCTGTAGATCAAGGGGTTTTCCCGTACCTTAGGAAATACAGTAAGGTAATTCCTTTATTGAAATCCGAGTACAGTAAAAATACTAATAACTATAGACCCGTCTCTGTTTTAACAAGGTTTTCAGCAAGGTGTTTGATAAGGTTATGCTTAATCAAATGCTCAGTCACTTTAAGGTGGAAGCGCCAGGGCAGCCCGCGAAATTCAAATATTTTTATGTTTTTTGCAATTTTTCGGTCAGTGTGAAGCTGTATGTTGAACAAAATACATTTCGCGGCCGTAACGCATATTTATCTAAAGAATTATACCCATTTTAATTATCAATATAACCCTCTAAGTTCATACAACTCGATTGAATGACTTTTTTACGAAATAACATTCAATCGAGTTCTATGAACTTAGATAGTTATATTGATGATTTAAATGGTTATAATCCTTTAGATAAATGCAATTTATGATCGCGAACCATATTTTGTTCAACATATAGCTTCACACTGACCGGCAATTTGCAAAAAACATAAAAATATTTAAATTTCGCGGGCTATCCTGGAGCTTCCACCTTAACGAGAGTAATTGTCTTATATGACAAGCAGTACGGTTTCACCAAGGGTTTTAATAACGTTGTACAACTGACGCTGATACAACGTTATTAAAACATAATATCCTTAATGCGAGGGAAGATGCGCAAAATGCCATAGGTATCTTCTGCAACCTGTCGAAGGCGTTTGATTGAACCTAGTAAAATAAACGTATTTGAATGATAGACAGCAGCTAGTTAGTTCATATAAAGGGCAACAATTCAACAGGATTAAACGTGAAAATGGGGGTACCACAAGGCTCAATTTTGGGCCCTTTCTTGTAAAGTTTATATAAATGATTATTTTATTTAGAAAATAAACTCAATATGGTTTTTTCACCTTTGATTTTTAAAGTAAATAGACATACAAAAATCTTGACGTTGTAAATAACGCCCTAATGCAGGTACATGATTGGTTCACTGCTAATAATTTAGTATTAAATGAGAAAAAAACGAAGTGCATTCGATTCACGTTACCAAAATTAAATGTCAAGAGTAGTAATTGTGACATAGTATTGAACAGGGAGAAACTAGAATTCGTCGATGAAAGTTTTCCTGGGGATTAAGCTAGACTCAAGGCTACAATGGGGTCCTCATTTAACATCTCTTGCAGGAAGACTAAGGGCGGGTTGTTTCAAACGGTTGCTTAACGTAACATACGTACGTCAAAAAGTAACGATTACGGAAGATGTTTAACGGTACAAATTACTGCTGAGGCCTTAGTGTGAGTTTTTTCGACTCACGTTCGAACGCGTTCGATTGCGAGCGCGTTAGAATTTAGTATGGGAATTTAGTTATAATGCCACCTGGTGGTCACTTGTAGAACCTAATTTCTCATACTAAATTCTAACGCGCTCGCAATCGAACGCGTTAGAAAAAACTCACACTAAGGCCTCAGATCCCAATAGCTCAAGTTATTAACACGGGTACTATCTAAATACCTTTTTGTGCATTCTACCCATTTTTGTGTCATCAGAAGAACTGCTATTGAGGAATTCAAAAGAAATTTCACAATATTGTTCTATTTGACGCAACTTAAGTAACGTTAAGTGCTCAGACCACCTGTTAACGTAATCGTTATCTTTTTACGTGCGTTAACGTTGTCATATTTTCTTTTGGGACAAGCCCGCCACACATTCCCAACCACTGCAACTCCTGAAAGCCAGAATCAACAGTGGCGACCACCAGAAAAACGCCGAGTTAATGAAACCCGACGAGTCCCGGAGAAACGATTCAACTGTCTTGGATCCCGCAACGAAATTAATCAGAAGAGTACAGCGGAGGAGTAGGAAAAATAAACATAATTTCCACTTCCCTCCATATCAAGCAGGAGACAGATTAGAGCTAGGCCAATAGGCACCAAGGGACATATACAACTGGGTTAGGCCCAGTTGCCAAGCACCACGGATTATATATTAACATTTAAACTAATGGGTCCTAAATTGTGAGCTACTTTTGATTCCAGTAATAGGTATGGCAAAATCGCCTGAACGCACGGAAATTTGTTCTGGTTTCTACAAGGTCCGTATAGTAAACTACTCCAGATTTAACCTGAATACTATCTAACATAACATTACGTTCAGTCTGCCAAAGAATACACTCCCACAAGATGTGATGTGCGGATTGTTCGTATTCAAGGTCAGCTGTAGAGCATTGACATAAAGGTGAGGCCACAAGCCTAAAGGAAAATAATTTACTCTTAAAGTTGCCATGACCTGTGAGAAATTGGGCAACACAGTGATCCACCTCCAGCCATGTCTTCTCCAGCCGCTCACGAACGGATGGAAAAAACTGGTGGAGGTGTCGGCCCTTGATGGAATCTTCCCACCTACATTGCCATTCGCATAAAAGTACCTCCCAGACGTCAGTCTGGGGTTTTAATAATCTAGAGATCTTAGCACGGTCGCGTTGCGGTAAAAACTCTGGGTCCGTGATCTTTCTAGCGTAGAAGTACATTGCAGCACGCCGCTGCACCTCAAGATCGACTGGGAGAACACCCGCCAGCACCGGTAAGGCTTCAGTACTAACCGTCCTATACGCCTTGCATAAGAATATCAAAGCCAAACGCTGGTTTTGAAGTAATTTACGTCGTACCGCCCCTATGGTGGCCCTATCGGCCCAGACAGGTGCCCCGTAGCACATACAACCCAAGTAAGTAGCCCCATATATAGTTTTTAGGGTTTGAAATGATAGACCCCAAGTAGCCTTTGATATTCTCGTCAAGGCGTAGAAGTTCTTTTTTGCTTTTTCTCCTACTGTTTTTATATGATCAATAAATGAAAAGTTTCTTTCTAGTAGCATACCGAGGTAGGTTACGGATTCTTTCCTTTTAACGGGTACGTTATTAAATTTTATACTAGGCCAGGATTTAAGGTTTCCTTTTAAAAGAAGTTGATAGGTTTTATGCGGTGCAAAGGTCAGACGGTTTCGATCGCCCCACTGAGATATTAAACGTAGGCATGTGTCAGCCAAGTTCTCGAGTCCAGCCCGAGTACTTGCCTGAATGAGCAGCAAGCCATCGTCCGCGTAACCGGTTAATGAACAGCCGTACGGGAGCGGAAGCGCGAGGAAATCATCGTAGCCAAAATTCCATATATATGGACCGATAACTGAGCCCTGAGGACGTTGTCATATTGTGAAACAACTGATTTTTTTGGTTTAACGGTAGTTAGCACCATTTTTACGATTACGCGTACGTTAAGTGAACGTGAAACAACCCGCCCTAAGTTCAGTAGCAATAATGCTGTTAGGAAAATTCGCCAGTTTACAGATGTCGAAACCGCGAGACTAGTCTATTTTAGTTACTTTCGCAGTTTAATGTCTTACGGTATCTTACTATAGGGACGGGCTGCTGATATTAAGTTCATTTTGCAGAAAAGTGCTATCAGAGCCATTGACCATCTCCGCCGGCGAGATTCTCTAAAGGAACTGTTTAAAGAAATTAACATCATGACTGTCCCTTGTCAATATATCTATGAAAATATTATGTGTGTTAGAAAGAATCTACATCATTACAGTAAACGAGGTGACGGACCTATATCACTAGAAATAGGAACCAATTAATTCGACCAGGTTTCAGACTTGCTAAAGTAGCAACATCTTTCATGGGATACTGTTTAAAGTGTTATAACAAAATACCGCCACATGTATTAGGATTGAATGAGACGAAATTTAAAAATTGTATAAATCGCACAATATTCAAACAAGCATACTATATACTGGGGGAGTAAACTGACGATAAAAATGCTTGGCTCAATGTTGGTCCGCTCCACAGCGACTAAAATGAGCGAACTTTGATGAAGATGTGAAAACATTGTTGGACCTGCTGAAAATTGTAAGATTATCTTTGCATTGTATAGACTCGTTCTCTTTTGCATTGTATAATTTTATTCATAAATTATTTCATATCAAATGTAACCATGATTTTGTAAAAACTGACAACTGCTTTAAAAAAGTGTGTCCTTGGAGTTTTTTGCACATTCTTCTACATAGGATCTACTCTTTGGAATGTGCAACTGCTGCGCTGGAGATAGGGTTGGTGAGTGTGTTTTTTGCAGAACAACTTGCTGCTATTGTAGCTAGCGCAGCAGAGTAAGCTTTATCTATTTGACTGACAGACCTTGACTGTGCCTGTAACGGGTTCCCTACTTGAAATCGAATGACGCGAGATCGAATAACACTTGCTCGAAAACGTTTACTCGATAGTACTTAAAATCGATAAGTTATGAGCTCGACAGTTCACTCCCTCGATGCATCAAAATCTCGAATAACTATAAGCTCGAATCATCGGCAGCGCGAAGGCTGCCATTTTTTGGATTTTTTCCCTAAAATTTGGGTAATAATACATATTAGTGTGGGTAGGATAATATTGTATGAGGAAGATTATTTTTTAGTATGGTGTTGTATATCAATTGTTTTGAAAGATTTCTATTCGATAAAAAAAACACATTAGTTAAAAAAAGAAAGTGCATTTACAAACAAACGAGCGTTGAACTGAGAAAAAAATGCACGTAATTGTGTGATGTTTGCAAGAAAAAAAGAGGATGAGCATCTCTTCCAGACATGAAAACCTAACTAGTGGACCCCAGCGGCTGTGACTGTGGAGCAGGACCGGCATTTAGCCAAGCTATTTTATCGAGGATATAATCTTCCCGTTCATAACATGCTTTACTACATAGTGTGCATTTATACATGCCTTAATTTTTTTCTCATTCAGTTCGGGGATATCTAATAGTTTTTGATTCATTATTACTTGAAAATCTAAAATATTAAATACATAAAAAACAAAACAGGAAAATAACTCGGAAGTAAAAAATCATAATATTTTATATTGATTAATCGAATGGGGAAATTTTAAATCATATAATGGCAACCCTCACACTTAATGTCACTGCTTTAGTTTGTTGAGGTTTTTAGTTCCAAGTAACCTAAAATTCATAGTATAATACTTAAGAAACTATGTTATTTGAAGTACTTACTGACTACTGAGAGACTTTTTCTGTGAAATGCTGGTATATTTACAAAATTTCACTACACAGGAAGGCATAATTTAATTTTTTTATATTATGTTCACTAGACAACGACTCTTGACGTACTAAAAGCAATCGGCTTAGTTTTAGTGCAGGTGTGTGCGTGAGCCTGTGTGTTTACTTGCATTGGCTTAGTTAGTCTTCACTTGTTTGTTCGCGGTGCGCCGTCTTTCTTTTTTAGATGCGTAATGAAGTTGCAGGCAAGAGCTAGTTATCATATAATTGTCATCATATTGTGTATCATAATAAGAATAATATTAAACCAATGATGCAGTTTTGTACTAACACAAAATTATGACTTATGTCCCATCTGGGGGTCCTAGTTCTTTGATAGATATACGAGGGAACAAAGCCAGCTCACAGAGGCTCCTGGCACTGGGGCAATAACAGCAACTATTTCTGTATGCACTATGAAAGTGTACCCAAGGATAATCCCCTGTAGATTGTTTATATTGACAAGCAGTGTAAAAAGGTAATACTACAAACATAGTTAAAAAGAAATTCTTAATTATTAAAGGTTTAATTTAGTTTTAAGTGGGAAAGATGTTTTTATTTTTTAAATTCTTGTTGTGTTTTATTTGTTTTAAATGTATTAAATGACTTATCTATTCCAGATGTGGCACAATTAATATGATAACAATGTTTTCAGTTTAATATAAGAAATAGCTTACATTCTGTGGACCATTTTGTTTACAGCTCCAAATGCACCTCTGCCAATTTCACCAAGATCCTGCAGATCATCAGATGTGAAGTCATACACTTCTGCTGCAGAAAATTGCAATTTCCCTGATGATTGCATGGACGGATATATTCTACATCTGTCTCTGGAATATTAAGAGAAATTTGTTGTATAATGAACAGTAATAATATAAATAAATTAACAGTATCAACAAAAAATATAAAGCATTTATTATTGCTGTACAGACTATTTTGGTGTTGACAAGAAAATTATAGCATTTCTTCAAAAAAAAAAGAAAAAAAAAACATCATTAAATAATGGGCAATCAATAAACACAATCACCTTGCATTTTCAGGCAATACATCTCTTATAGTACGTGACGGGACTCGGGGTCTCTGCACTGGAGGAGGATTGGCAGGAAAAGGCATAAATGCTGCCCCACCTGATGGACCTCCGGCTATCTGCAGGTTTAAACCTTTACGCTTCTCCAAACCAAATAAATTCAATTCAGGCTTGGGCATTGTCGGTCTACTTGGCCCTAAAATATTATAACACATTGATAAATATTTTTCTACGAATATTGTCACATCAGACAGAAAAATGCACGCATTTCACGTTATTATTTGCTTACTTATACCTTGATTTGATGACACTTCGCCATTCTTCGACATTTTAATTTTACACGAAACTGTTTATTATAATGTTTTCACTATTCTTTGGTGCAAATTACAGCTTCCAAATTCTCCATTTGAAGGTTTTATAACGAAAAATTGGTCACGTTTTCATAATATGCCATGTAAATATAATGTCGAATGTAAGCATCGTACCAATCGACAACATTCGATTCGTTCAACGATGGCATACGTTTGACAGCTGCCTTGTATCTCTATACTCTATGTTATAGCTTTGTGGTTAGCAGTGTTGCCAGGGCCCTTGAGTCGTTAGTTACGTTTCGTTTCCTAAAATGTTACATTTTTGCTCGAAAAGTTACATTATTGTATTTTTTTTTAATTTACGTGTTTTTGCCTGGGTCGGCGTGCAAAATGGCGGAATATAAACTATGATGCGTAATGGTGTATTTAATTTTAGGATAAAACTTTGTCATCTCTCTTTATTGTGTATTGAGCACTGGTGAATCTCTTTCTTACTGGCCTTCATTAATTTTGGTTCTATTATTTTTTTCTGAAATCATGAATTTGAGACAAAAAAAATCATCGAATTCGCCAACCTGAACCTGGCATCAGTCCAAAAAGGAGGAGGTTCTCCATTCGGTTGTTTTTTTTTATGTTTGTTACTTCATAACTCCGTTGAGATAGCGGTCAAACGTACGCCTATAAATATTAAAAAAAAACCGACAATTATGAACCGATTTGAAAAAATCTTGTTTTATCTGAAAGGGTATACCTACTTGCAGATCGGTTACGAACTTTGGATTTTAAATCGAAATAGCTGGAATTTGCTTACTTGGATGATGGTTTTATGTCATTAAAGTAATCAAAATTCGTTGAGTTGTTTCCGGACTTTATGTAGATATTTTACTTGTTTGCATCTGCAATAAAATATAGAAGTTATATTTTTATTAGTTTTAAGTTGAAAACTTTGACATGCAGTTTGGGAACAAAATAAAATATTAAAATTGAAAATAAATATATTCATCAGAACTTCACTCACGCACTTTTGTCTCAGTTGTACGCTACAAACAATAACGCAACGAAACAAAACAGTCAGGCATTTCTATAGCTACGAAACCGCGAACAGCGGGAACTCGCGAAGTAGGAAAAGTGCGCGCACACTCTCAAGCAAAATCAAGTTTTATAACATTTTACGATTCATTTTGTCATGGCGCTTTCTATTCAGAGCCATCTCTGAGTGTGATACGGAGTGAAATACTTTTTAGATGCGCCACCAGCGCCAGTTTTAGGTGCGTTCAATTTTGATGCGTTGAATTGTAATGCGTTCGTTAACTTTTTGCAAAAATCTCATTGTTCTCAAAAGTTACGAAAATCGCCATAAATACAAAAATTACTTACATGTTACGCGAGGGGGTCAAAAGTTACGAAAAATGTAAGAAATGTAACCTTCTGGCAACACTGGTGGTTAGTGCGGGCAGTTTAGTTTGCTTGCTTCCACAGAGTTAGAGTACTTTTTCTGCTTCTGTGGCGAGTGGCGACGTGCCTCCCGCTATGTTCTGTGGCCTCCGCGATTCTCATTTGTTCGCTTGTTGGTCTGTTATCCCATAAAGGCGCGAACCCACTGCTATGATCACTTTGCACGGCCACACGCACGGCACAGTTTAGCTGCGTGGGTTCATTTGTTTGACAACGTGGGTGGATCTACGTTTTCACTGCAGTACACGCTACAAGCCCACGACTACGCTAGAGGAGAGGCTACGCACATTTTTTTTTGCAAGAATATGGTTTTTACATAGTCGTGGGTATGCGTATAAGTAGGTAGTATAGTATATACCGTCTATATCGCGTGCACAGCGTGCATGGCGTAGACAATCTCATACATTTTCATACGTATGAGATTGTAAAACATCCTCTAGACTACTCGCGAAGTTAATTCGACGAAGTGCTCTCCGAAGTTGACCGAAGTCCGAAATACGTGTCCACACACTCGAGCAACTTCGTGAGGAGCTCAGTCGCCCGTTCCCCTCACTGTAGGCATCTTGGATAGCGTTCATGTGGCAAATACCGTTGCAATGTGTACTTTCGCGTAATAAAAATACGTGCGAGTTTACTATGGCTCGACCCGAACCGAAGTGAGCCGAGTAGTGTGGTCAGACGCTTCGTGTTCGAACTTCGTGACACTTCGAGTCCTTTGACTCGGGCGCAAAAACCGACAATGACTGGAAGTCACCCGAAGTGAGGCGAAGCGAAGTGCCCCTCTACACTATCGTATTCGCTCAACTTCGGGAATAGTGTGGAGGACGCATAAGGCGAAGCCTCGTAGGCTTTTCGTGCGTTCCGGTGGGTTTCCACTTTAAGCCATAGGTATCCATTCTAAAAGATAAAAATATCGATAGCACTTGCTGCAACTAGATATCCAAAGAGTACAATTACAGACTAGCACTACACCCACGACTTCGTCCACGCTGCAATTTTCTTATGATCCCTATGTTTTTCTAGTAGTAAAGCCTGCCTGTGTTACTCAGAGATTTGCATTCTAAAGGTGAAAGATTTTTTTTAAATCGGTCCATCCAGTAGTTTTGGAGTTTATTCGCAACAAACACACAAAAATACAAATCTTTCCTCTTTATAAAATTATACAAGACCGAGTGGGTATTGGCGAGGTATTCGCTGCTAGCAAAATAACTTGCTGATTGCGAACCTAGAGCACACACCAGCGGCAGCGCCCTATTTTATTGTGCATGGGCAAACGGGGTAGCCGAAGCTCTGGCGGTGTGGAGTGATACTCTCGAAAGCATCCTCCAAAGCGCTTCTCATTGCGTCCATCGCATGCACTGCACACTTCCACCGATAGCGGGGACAATGTCAGAGACCGGTGGGTCTCGAGGTCCCAAGCTGGCCGGTGGTCGGCCTCGTCCGCGCCGACGCGCAGGTGGTGGTGTCGTCGGCGGAGAGAAGTATTCAAGGCTCGAGCTCGACGCAACTGCAGCTACCGGAAACTTTGAACTCGCGGCTGGTGCTGGTCTCGGCGGCTGCGAGGCGGAGCTGAGCGACGAATCCGAAAGTGTTGGTCGTGTGTTTTTCTCTCGTGCCCGGCCTTTTGCCAGGATTTGTTTTTCATTTTTAACCGACTTCCCAAAAAGGAGGAGGTTATCAATTCGGTTGTATGTTTTTTTTTTATGTTTGTTACCTCATAACTCCGACAATTATGAACCGATTTGAAAATTTTTTGTTTTATCTGAAAGGATATACTTGCAGATTGGTCCCATTTAAATCATATCAAAATCTTTGGATTTTAAATCGAAATCGCTGGAATTTGACTATTTAGATGATTCTTTGATAATCGAAATTGCGTATTTTGCTTTTCTGCGATTTTTTTGTGGTGTTGTTAGGTGTGGGGCACCACTAAAAAGTGAAAAATAAAAAACTTTTTACAAAAAAATACAACCGACTTCTAAAAAAAAAACACTACAAAGTAAAAAATAACTTTAAATTCGGAAGTCGGTGTCAAAATACGAAGAAACTAACAATAACACCGACTTCCGAATTTAAAGTTATTTTTTACTTTGTAGTGTTTTTTTTTTGGAAGTCGGTTGTATTTTTTTGTAAAAAGTTTTTTTATTTGGACAAGCCGGCTACACATTCACAACCACTGCAACTCCTGAAAGTCCTCATTCTCTAATTGTTCAGACGCGTGACTGTCGGTCGGTCAAGCGGTGAAGGAAGAAAAGGAGTATGAAGACCAGTAGATTCTAAGTAGATAGGTAGTCTAATTTGTGTACATTTGACTGTTGGCTAATCCCTTGAGCTTAGAATAATAACGCATAGAAGCCGCGTCTAGAACAAAACCCGAGCAAAATCGTGTCCACTTCATTTTCTTTGTGTGCGTGAGCCGAATGTGTCTACGTTCCTCTAACGCACACAGATATATAGCTTTCAGTGATACCATTACCAAGCCGTTACCCACAAAATATGGGAAGACGCATTACTATTTTGCTATCAAGGCAAGTATTTTATGTTGTTGGGAACTGGAAAAGGTAAACAAGATTTTTTATGTAATATGACATATTTTTTCGGAAGGTTTATTTCAATTTATTTTAAAATAAAAGGAAATAAATCGCATAAAGAATGAGATATTGTTCAATTTGTTTAGAATGCTTGATGGGTTATAATTATAATCAATGTTAAAACATCAGGTTTGATAAGAATTAACAGTAAGTATTGTATTTTTCCTCACAAATAGCAACACTGTGTTATGACAAGTTAGTTTATTAGAATTTTGTTTTATTTATCGATTTACGTAAAAATTGTGCATAGAATGTGAGTACTTATTAGTGAAGTTAGCCGTCAGTACTCAAGGTCACGTTCCGTCGAGGAACGTGACCTTGAGTACTGACGGCTAAGTTTGACGGATTGACGGATTAGGCTAAGTTTTAGTTGCCTCACTTTTTGCACTCGTACTAGGTTTCTATTTTCTATGCGTTATTTTAAATAGTACTCTATGGTTATTATTCTAAGCCCTTGAGCTTATAAAGGCTGTTTTCTCCTTTTCATTTTCATTTTCTATCCTCTGTTGCTTCTTCCACACTATTCCGAAGTTGCACGAGGCGAAGTGCTCTCCGAAGTTGACCGAAGTCAGAAGTAGGTGTCCACACACTCGGGCAACTTCGCGAGGAGCTCAGTCGCCAGTTCCCCCCGTTCCCCTCACGATAGGCATAATGGATAACGTTCATGTGGCAACTGCCGTGGCAATGTGTACTCTAGCGTAATAAAAACACGTGCGTATTTACTATGGCTGACGCGAACCGAAGTGAGCCGAGTAGTGTGTACAGACTACCCGATATATTACTTACCTCTATGGTACAGACGCTTCGTGTTCGAACGTCGAGTCCTTTGACTCGGGCGCAAAAACCGACAACAACTCGAAGTCGCCCGAGGCGAAGCGAAGTTGCACGAGGCGAAGCGAAGTGCCCCTCCACACTATCGTATTCGCACAACTTCGATCAACTTAGGGAATAGTGTGGAGCCTACTTAAGGATGTGTTTGTGGTTGTTGCCATCAGTGTTGCTAGTAGGTTACATTTCTTACATTTTTCGTAACTTTTGACCCCCTCGCGTAACATGCAAGTAATTTTTGTAAATAAGGCAATTTTCGTTTCTTTTGAGAACAACGAGATTTGTAACACTAGATTTTTATTGCAAACAGTTTACGAACGCATTTCAATGTAACGCACCTAAAACTGCGCATCTAAAAAGTATTTCACTTCATATATCACACTCACAGACGGCTCTGAATGGAAAGCGCCACGACAAAATGAATCGTAAAGTATTTTGCTTTAAAACTTGATTTTGCTTGAGCGTGTACGCGCACTTTTCGTAATTAGCAAGTTCCCGCCGTACGCGGTTTCGTAGCTTCAGAAATGACTGATTGTGATTTGTTTTGTTTCCTTGCGTTTTGTTGTATTATGTGCGTGAGTGAAGTTCTGATGAATACATTTATTTCCAACTAATATTTTATTTTGTTGGCAAACTGCATGCCAAAGTTTGGATACTAATGTGTATACTAATAAAAATAAAAATACAACATCTGTATTTTATTGCAGATGCAAACAAGTAAAATATCTACACAGAAACAAATCAACGATTTTTGATAACTGTGATTTAAACCTCAACGAGTATTACATTACAATATTAAATAAAAACTGATGCCAGGTTCAGGTTGGCGAATTCGATGATTTTTTTGCCTCAAATTCGTGATTGAAGAAAAAAAGAATAGAACAAAAATTAATGAAGGCCACCAGTATTAGATAGATCACCAGTATTTAATCTATACTATCTACACTAATATTAAAAATAGGTAACATTTGTTTGTAAGTTTGTGTGTAGGGGGTAATCTCAGGAACTACTGGTCCGATTTGAAAAATTCTTTCAGTATTAGATAGCCCATGTATCGTGGAAGGATATAGGCTACATATCATCACGCTAAGACCAATAGGAGCGGAGCAGTAATGAAAAATGTTTCGCAGACGACGTTGCACGGGTCAGCTAGTATGTAATAAATTATATCGACAAGATTCGAAACCAGACTAAAAGGAGCCGAGCATTAATGGAAAATTTGACGCAGAAGAATTTGCGTGGGTCAGCTAGTACACAATAAAGAGAGATGACAAAATTTAATCCTTAGGTTTAAATACACCATTACACATGATAGATTCCATTATATTCCGCCATTTTCCCCACCGACCCCAGAAATACGTAATTTAAAAAAAAATACAATAATGTAACTTTTGGAGCAAAAATGTAACATTTTAGGAAACGAAACGTAACTTACGACTCAAGAGCCCTGGCAACACTGGTTGCCATAGATAGATGTAGGTTATTACGAAAAAAAAACAAACATTTGGGATTTTACATTTGGGGTGTAAGCTAATGTCAATAAATTATTTACCTACTTTTGTTTGCTATAATAAAGAATTGAATAAAAAATTTTACATGCGGTGATAAAATGTCAACAATTATAAAATTTGATATCAAAGAATTGAAAAAATTAGCTAATGATAAGAATTCGTGTATTCTTGAAAAAAAAGTGACACAAAACCTAGCACTTCAACCCTGGTGTCTTGGTAACCTAAAGGAATCTATCAAAAACTTGTTGGACTACAAAATAGGAAAGTTTGATAAAGAGTAAGTAGTTTTATTTTCTCATCAAATTGTAAAAATCTCTTTCTGAAAATATTTTCTATTTGTATTTCTATCGCCTCATACATTTTGACGTAGTAGTATTACAGCCCTCGCCAAACTTTGTGACCGCCCTGAAGTTAGTTTTTCCGATGCGCAAGCCTCGCGCGGTGATGTTTTTGTATGAGATTTATTACTGCGCCCCCGTTGTAGTTAACTACAGAGCGGTCACAAAGTTTGGCGAGGGCTGTACCTAAAATGTAAACTGGGGTGTATTATTATAAGCCCAATAGAAAAAAAATATCCAATGTTACAGGTTCAATGGAATTCTTCTAAGTTACAAAAACCTCAGAATCTTGCAGAATGTTGGAACCATCAGAAATGATAATGCAGATATTCACTTTCAAGTTCAGGCAGATTACTTCATTTTTCGCCCATTTGTGGGAGCTACTCTGTCAGGCATTGTAAATAAAAAAAGTAACACTCACTTAGGAATTCTTGTGCATCGGTAAGACTTATAAAATATCTATATATGTTTTTATAACAGTTAGTATCAATAATATTGAATGTATTTATTTACTTTTGTATTCATAAACATTATCAATTTAACTTAAGAGCTGTTGTGAAATTCCTACTTGTATTTCCGACTCATATCAAACATTGTGCAATCTCAAGAAAACAGTGTTGTGGGTTTACGAAAATGTTAAGCAATTTTTTATTTCAGAGTGTTTAATGTTGTAATTCCGAGACCAACAGAGGAACCTGGAAATATGTGGGTTGGCTCAAATATCCAGGAAGGTCAAGTGGTCACATTCAGAGTAGTAGTATTAGATCTTTACGGAGCCCTGCCATATATTAGAGGAGAGCTGGATGAGAGGTATCTTTGATGAAACATGTTTATTTGTGTATTGAAGTAACTATCTTACAAAGGAAATTTAAAAAAAAATTTTGTTTGTTGGGATACAATTAATATTTAAAATTTTTTTAATTTCAACTTTGACAAATTTTTGGAAACATTGCTACATTTGTAGTTTAACTAACTGAGCATATAAAATAGACAGGAAAAGAGCTCTATGACCTGAACCTGACAATTAAATTCTGTTTAGTATATTTTATTCTCATGCATAAATCTTATTTTCATTACATAACAATTAGATTTACTATTAATGTATGTGTTACTTTTCACTTTAGATGTGCTAAATTGGGTCCCGATGGTGATGATGATGAAGAAGTGGATAAAAAAGTAACTCAAGGAATCAATGTATCATATGTTGACTTTGACAAGACTAAACCATACATTCAGAAACAAATTGGAGATGGGCTTCCACATTCAGCTTCAAAAATTAATTCAAAAATAGCAAGTGAGCCAAAGAATAACACTGCAGCAGCAGACAATCATACTCAGGCAGTAAACGGAAAATCTGGTTTGACAAAAACAAAGAATGTTGAAAGTGACAAAATTAAGAGGCAGAGTAGAATAGTAGAGTCTGAGCTGAAGCAAGCAGAAACGCCCCTATCCAGACCATCTAAAAAGCACAAACGAGATATACAATAACTATGTAAAGATTTTTTAATTCAAGTTTTACATTTTGTAAAGTTTCAGAGTTCATATTTAATTTTAATATAATATTAAATTGGTTTTGTAAATATTAATTACTCTTTTCTTTAGAAATAGTGTTACTTGATAAATGTTTTAAGTTTTTAACTGATAACATCTTTATTATTTACTAGCTGACCTGCGCAACTTTGTCCGTGTCACATTTTCCATGAATGCTCCACTCCTATTTGTCTTAGCGTGATGATATATAACCTATAGCTTTCCTTCGATAAATGGGCTATCTAACACTGAAATAATTTTTCAAATCCGACCAGTAGTTCCTGAGATTAGCGCGTTCAAACAAACAAATTATTATAAGCCTAATATTAGTAGGTATAGATTTATTTTCTTACATATTAATTACATTTTTTAAATATTTCTTAAAAATTCAAATAAGAATTAAAAATACAAATAAGAAGCATCTTTATTTATTTTGCATTCTTCTGACTTGATATTTATTTTGGAAGATCACATTTTAATTTTTATAATATTCTAAATACACCACCCAAAGGTTGACTGGTAGAGAATGCCTATGGCATTAAAGTCCGCCTCTGTACCTACTTTTTTGTGCTGAAAGTGTTAAATAAATAATCTATAATATACGACAGTTTGCTATAAACGTGTTTATTATATTTTATATTGTTTACTTTCTCGGGTCCCTGGAGACCCGGTCCTTTGGTAGGCATACGAGGGGCCGAAACCAACTCGCATAGATAGGCCCCGTTAGAAATTTCATATGTAATGGGGCACCAACCGGCGCCGCGGCGCTTATCCCTGTATGCACTGAAAGTATTCCCAAGGACAATCCCCAGTTGGAGCATTAGGTACTATTGCAGAATATGGAAACAAAAAATGAAACGCTATGGGTTTGGGTGGTTTAGTGGACTGATAATCGCTTATTATAGAAGAACTATTGGCCCCTGCCTGACCACTAACAATATACACGGCTTTTAAATGGCAGGGGGTGACTTGCACACTCAATAAATGGGCCCCCGAAAACGGTCGCTAGCACAAAGTGACGTAGCGCCAAGGAGGCAACATAGCCTGAGGTGCTAGAGGAGTGGAGAGGTATACCACGGCTATCAGGACAATCCCGGAAGTGCGGTCAAGATCCCTACCAGCATCTTACTGGATTATACATCCTGCTCCCGAGCACGTGTGCTCTAGCGAATCTCCACTCAGACCGGCTAATTAAGGCAAGAAAGAGGTGGGAGTTCTGTTCCTCGTCAGTTTTCACACTGGCCAGCCAATAAAGGCAAGCCGGAGATGAGGAACAAGACTTCTCCCGGGAGATAAGGTTCGTGGGGTCGCTACTGCCCAACAGTTCGCCACAAAACTGCCTTGTGGATTGTATCTCTCTTTGTCTGGCCCCTCACCTTAGGTATGTGACCTAAGGTCCATCGGGACGCGCAAGCCCCACCACGACGTCAACGTAGAGATACTGCGGTAGGGATATTTTATATATATTATTAATATGTGTCACATCCCTGAAATATCCGTATTTTCTTTGAAGCCATACGCCATTGACGCTTTCATGCGACAAGTATAAAATGAACACTTATAATATGGAAAATCGATTGTAGTAGCTAGCAAGTATTCACAAAATATCGATAAACCTTTACCACTAAAGGTTTATCGATATTTTGTGAATACCCCATCACTAGCATTTTGTAGGTATTTAAAATTGTAAATAAATGGCTTTTTTTATACAAAACGGGGAAACTTGGCCCAAATCTCACCTGATGGAAAGTGATGATTAGGCCGAAGATGGAAGCGAGTTTCACACAGAGGAACTGGCTATCATACATCTAACTGCCGGAACACAACAATGCTGTTAACATTGTTGTTATGGCGACAGAATTAGACATGATGGTGGTAGCTTGCCAGGCGGACTTAGAACAAGTCCTACCACCAACCAAACCGAGCAAAAAATTTACCCCCGCCGCGAATCGAACCCGGGACCTCTGGGTCTGAATCAGGTGGTATAACCACTAGACCACGGAGGCGGTTAGTGTCACCTGTTTAGCACCACCCGTTGACCACGTGTAGGGATTCGCTGAAGGGTATTCTCCTACGGACGCGGGTGACTCAGCCCCCCAAAGGCTTTGCTTAGAGAGCATACTTCCTGAGCTACGCTTGGCGTTCAAAGGGTTAAATCTGTCCATATAAATCTATACAAATCTATACTAATAATATAAAGCAGCAGAGTTTGTTTGTTTGTTTGCTTGAATGCGCTAGTCTCAGAAACTACTGGTCCGATTTGAAAAAATATTTCAGTGTTTGATAGCCCATTTATCGAGGAAGGTAATATAGGCTACATATCATCACGCTAAGACAAACAGGAGCGGAGCATTTATGGAAAATGTGACACAGACGAAGTTGCGCGGGTCAGCTTTTGGTTTTATATATACGGACAAGAATTCGACTAAATTTGAAGTTTCGCATTCGTTACTGCTGCCTTTATTTGAGCATCAGTAATACCTCGCACAATTATTGCTACTTTCAGCTCGTTAGACAAGCCCTTTACAATGTTAAGACGCAAAAGAGACTTGCGAGCATAATTCGGCGTATGTCGGGAATTTATTTGAATTGTTACACATAACTTAAAATAAAATTGTAGCGACATCTATATTACGTGGGCACAGTGAACGAAATTCTATCTAAATATTACTCCACGAACGATCATATAACCAAAGTACTCTGTGATCATTCGTTAAGCCATGACTTCGCGTCACCACGCAAACAATTTCCTATGCGCCCTAGGCACTCGCGATCGTCCCATTTATTTAAATCACGAGCGCGGTCTACCTCTGAGGCTTTAGTGTGAGTTTTTTCGACTCACGTTCGAACGCGTTCGATTGCGAGCGCGTTAGAAAGTTAGAATTTAGTATGGGAATTTAGTTATAGTGCCACCTGGTGGTCACTCGTAGAACCTAATTTCCCATACTAAATTCTAACGCGCTCGCAATCGAACGCGTTCGAACGTGAGTCGAAAAAACTCACACTAAGGCCTCTGAACACCAAACGTCAAAGTTATACAGGTTAGGATCGAATGGAGAAAATATATCTATACTAATATTATAAAGCAGAAGTTTGTTTGTTTGTTTGGTTGAACGCGCTAATCTCAGGAACTACTAGTCCGATTTGAAAAATTATTTCAGTGTTAGATAGCCCATTTATCGAAGAAGGCTACCTATAGGCTATATATCATCACGCTAAGACCAATAGGAGCGGAACAGTAATGAAAAAG
This sequence comes from Ceramica pisi, assembly GCA_963859965.1. Classification (NCBI taxonomy): domain Eukaryota; kingdom Metazoa; phylum Arthropoda; class Insecta; order Lepidoptera; family Noctuidae; genus Ceramica; species Ceramica pisi. The sequence goes on along the minus strand of OY982537.1, from coordinate 12,677,704 downwards.
GTTACGCAGACGACGTTGCACGGGTCAGCTAGTAGAATATAAGTACCTACCTATATGCGATTACGCCTGAACTAAGCAAGACAATGCGCCAACGAGCTTGATCTGTCACGTCACTATCCCGGTCGAGCGTTCGCGACTTCTGCCTAGTAACAGTTTCCTGCCCCCGTGGGCTATGCGGTCAGTGGGTCGTCTTAGGGGTTGACCTAAGGCCAGGATCACGCGGAGAATCACGGCGGCTATATGAGGTATCACGAAGTCTATCTCAGCAATCGTACCCAAAAAGTAAAAATCGGTCAACATGAAAGTGATGAGCTTCCAATCACATATGGCGTTCCGCAAGGTAGCATCCTGGGGCCTACTCTCTTTCTCATTTATATAAATGAACTCTGCAAGCTTCCCCTCGATAGTTGTAAGATTTTTGCGTATGCGGACGATACTGCCCTTGTTATAGATGGTTATGACTGGCCCCAGACGTACCAAAACGCCGAGGCCGCGCTTTCCTCTGTGATGAAATGTTTGTCCGACAACTTGCTCACTTTAAACGTCGATAAAACGGTATACGTCTGTAAGTTGAATCTACTTTAAGCACAAATAAATAGATAGATTATGTTATACTTTATAATCACTTTTAATTCACCACTAATTAATTACAATCAATATCTAACAATAATGAACAGAAGGTATAAATGTTGTTGATACGACGAAGCGCGAGCGACAAGTGAGCTCAGCACACTGAGCTCGGGGTTTTTAAAGACTGCCTTCCCCCACCGAAATGACGTCTAATGCGGGTAGCGAGTGACTCGACAGCAACGTTCCAACGTCCGGTTAGTGCAGGTGGCAGCACTGGGCCAATGGTGCGTCGCTTGACTTGTGTTACTGGCGCTATGTTTGGTCGCCGGAAGTAGTGGCGCCAACATCCGGCCCTCCTGAACTGTGTCTGTCCCTAGACACACCGTCATCTGCAATGTGAGAATAAACATGTGAGCTTTGATGACTATAACAGGTACAATGTTACGTTATGTTGAATGAGTTCCCACTACTGAGCCAATGAATAGTACAAGCAAAAGTGTGATCCCTGACTTCGCACCACCATGCTCAGACTCGCAGTCCACATGATAGCCGAAGCTTTCCAGTTCATCCACTTTTATCTGCATGAACTACATTTTCGCCCACAACAAGATCAAGGTCGAACCTCACTTGTTTTGTAGTGGAAACGCCATTACAACTGCAACATTGTTTAAGTGATTAGAACAAAATGTTGTACAAGTCTCATTCTCATGTTAGTAATCTTTTAAAACTATAATGTAAAGCTGTATTACTGAATATTTTTTTTACCTTTTGATACTTTATTATTTAGTATTTTATACATACCAACCACGCCAACATCTTCATCCCAATCGGTTATCTTAATCCACGGTTTCATGTTTTCTACACAGGTAGTACCAGAATATTGGTTGGTCTGGGTGGTGTACCACATATATTCCATACTTCCATTAGAGGTGGTCGTTGAATCAATAAACTGTTTTTTTAACGACATTTCATTTGTCAACGACTTAACTGTTTATCCTTAACGAAAAAACAAGTTGAATTATAATAATCTGTTAATTTTCGTCAACAGCTCACGGATTATTTCAACTTAATTTTATTTATTCATTTCTGAGAATCAACTGGTTTGGTATGCGAATGCGAAACGATTAAGCCTGGAAAGAGTACGAAGGGAATGTCATTTCTTATAACAAATCAGTAATCTTCAATGAATTACAATTTATTATTTGCAACATTGTCAATCATTGAAAACGTTGACATTTAACTTGACGTTGACTGGCGTAGCTACCGTTCAAAACCTGTTAATAATTTAACAGTTTTTTCAACCAGTTGCCCATTGACGATTAACAGTAAAACCATCAATGACCCATGCCTAACTTCCATAGCTATACAAAATAATAAATTCAAAGGAATCAACATCAACAAAACTATAGAGGAATTCGCGGCGGGCGGGCGTAGGCTAGGCCTTTTATCCCGCGGGATCGGGTGTTCGTGCCCGTAAAAATACGGGCACGGCATTAGATGGCCGATGTAGGCGCGGCTGGTTTGGCGCTATCTGCTAGATGTGAGGCCAGGCAGAAGCGTCGGCACGCGCTAACATAGTGGACGCGAGGCGGGCGCAAAAGTCGTCCAGGCTCTCTATGCGTAGATCCCGCATGATTACGCTGTTCCTCACGAGGCGAGGGGCGGCAACGATTTTTCGCAGCGCTAGGTTTTGCTGCGCGCGGAGGGTCTTTTTCTTGGTCTCGCTCGTGAGGGCGAGCGAAGCTGGGGCGGCATACGTGAGCAGCGGGCGGATGTACGTTTTGTACACGCCCAACTTGACTCGCAGCGGGAGGCGGGACGAGAGCACTGGGTGAAGCAGAGCGCGGGCCGCTCTACCCTTCGCGACAACCTGGCGGACATGGCAACCCATGGTGAGTCGACGATCGATGGTGACCCCTAGGTACTTGACCTGCGGCGACCACGCGATGTCGACTCCTTGCAGTCGGAGAGGTGGTGGGAGGCGGGCGCCCCCGACGATCAACGCCTGAGTCTTACCCACGTTCACCGACAGACGCCACTTCGACAGCCACTCGGGAAGCATGTCTAGCGCGCGCTGCATTTGACGGCCGCGTGTCTCGCATTTAGCGAGGTAGAGACGTACGCGGCGTCGTCAGCGTACAGCGCGAGGGTGCATTCCTGCGTGGAAGGGATATCGTCGGTGAAACATGAGTAGCAGAGCAGCGAGACGCAGCTGCCCAGCGGAACTCCGGCTGCTATGGGTCGGGGGCGTGACACAGCACCTTCGACCACCACCTTGAATGTCCTATCCGAGAGGAAGGAGGAGACCACCTTGATGACGCGACGGGGCGCGTCGGAAAGCGACATCTTGTAGATCAGACCGGCGTGCCAGACCCGATCGAATGCCTTTCCCATGTCGAGGAGTACTGCAACTGCGTGCTACTTCTTGTTTAAGGCCACTGTGAGCAGGTGCAGTACTCTCGACAGCTGGAGCGTCGTGCTATGTTCCGAGCGGAACTCAAACTGTTCCGGGCGGGGCGTCAGATGCGGAGTTAGATGGCGCAGCAGGAGTTGTTCAAACACCTTGGAGATAGTGCGTAGGAGCGTGATGGGCCGATAGCTCTCCGGCTTCAGCACGTTCTTATTCGCCTTGGGCAGCATTATGACGCGCCCTTCCTTCCAACACCTCGGGAAGGCCCCCGTGCGCAGTATCGCCGTAAACAGGCGCGCCAGAGCCGCTACCATGCGGAATGGCAGGTGGCGCAGCGCTGTGTTGGTGATACCGTCCGCCCCAGGGGCCTTTCTAGGCTTGGTCCTCAGGATGGCGCGTCTCACTGCGCCAGGCGAGAAGAATATCGGTGCCTCTTCGGGAGCTATCGGCGACGAGAAGTACTCCTCAAGGTGCCTCTCGACTGCTGCGACATGGTCGTGGACGTCAGTTGGGTTCGGCTGGAATCGACGCTCCAGGTGCTCGGCAAAGATCTCCGCGCGGTCTGATGCGGCGTATCTAGGCGCCCCGTCGCTGTGTAGGAGCGGGCGCACCGGAGCTGGGATCGTCGTGACTTGCCGGCACAGTCGGTGTATCGCTGGCCAGTCACCGTCGGTCGACTCGATGTAAGACTCCCAGCTCTCTGCGTTATGCTCCTGGAGCTTGGCCCTCGTCTTTTCTGCAAGACAGTTTAATTCGCTCTTCATAGTAGGGCATTTTGTGATAAGCGATAGAGTGGTAGTCGCCTCTTCGTAGGCGCGTTGGATGCAAACCTCACTAGCCATCACGTCCACGTCTGCGGAGGTGGCTATGGGCCAAGTCGGTGTGGTGGTCTCCAGCGCTTCCTTGAAGGAGCTCCAGTCAGTCCTTCGACGTGGCGCTGGGGGCGAGAGTCGGGTCGGCATCTCGGAGAGGACGACGAGAACAGGTTGGTGGTCCGACAGCATCTCGTCGTCCAGTACCTGTTGGGCGATCTGGCAATGTAGGCCTCTATGAACCATGATGTCCAGCACGTCCGGCATCCACCCCTGTCTGTCCGGGTAGGGCGTCGTCAACATCAACAGTCGTAGTTGTCGCTGCGACCCCGCAGGGGGCGCGGCAAGCGGTGTCGGGACCTTGGGTCCCCGACCGCGGTGTCCAACCTCGGCCCGTGAATACGGGCCCGTCCTTAGGTTGCCATTTGTAGGCATAGATGATGGCGTGCGTCTGCCAGTAAATTGGCACCGCACGCCTGTGAGTAAAGATCAACATCAACAATAAACATGGGGCTGAGGTCATGCTACAGCGGAGAATCTTAACACCGCGATTCAGAGAAACGCGTCATAAGTACAACGCCATCTATCGAACTGCAACGTAATTGAACTGTCAAATATACTCGTAAGTTCGAACTTAGACACTTACACGTTACGATGATTAATAATGATAAGATAATAAAATGTTCACTTTTCGTTTGCTACATTTTAAGTTGCTTTCACATATTTGTTACTACAAATTTTCTCAATAGATGGCATTGCAAGTATCTGGAGTCTCAATGAAAACCAACCTATTTTAGCACTCAATGAAGTTTCTTCAAAATTCGATATCTTTTGATTCTTTTGTGGGTCGATTTTGATGAAATACACACACACACTAAATGTTACTCCGGTTATCACTTAATATTTTGAAGTACCTACATTTTGAATACAATCCGTGGTTTATGCGTGATGCTCCTCCAAACGCACAGACAAACAGAAAAGAATTTCAAAAACTTAGAAAGTTAGCAGGTGTTGGTTTCACCCTACACGCTCTCCACTTTTTTTCCAGTTATTTGAGGGCAATATGTGGCATATGCGGGACACGTGACAGAATCATATTTCACGAGGTCCGGAGTAAGTCAAGGAAGTAACCGTGGCCCTTCTGGTAGTAAACGACCTGCCAGAAGTATCTGGCAGGTCGTTTACTACCAGAAGAAAGTCCAAGACGCGTATTGTTTGTTTTTTGCCGACGACCTCAAATTGTCCCTCGCGGTAAAAAGGATGACTGTGTCAGGCTACGTGACATCGATAGGGGTGTAGTGAGCTGCAGCAAGGATAACCTCTTGCAGTTTAATAGCTCAAAGTGTGTGACCATCACTTTTTCTCGCGCACACAAGCCTATCTTACATACCTACATACTACATTGACGGACTGCCTATATGGAACGAGTCACAGAAGTCAAGGACTTGGGAGTAGGATTTAACACTGGTTTGACATTTCTTGACCACATCATGCGTAGCTGTAGAAGGGCCTATAGAAATTGGGTTTCTTGCTTCATACGGTCCGAGGATTCACGAATGTGAAAGCTATTATAGCATTATATAATGCATTGGTGAGGAGCCAGTTGGAATGTAATGCAGTCATCTGGGCTCCGTATGAAGCTAAATATAGTCTCATGATGGAGAAGGTTCAAAATAAATTTATTAGATATTTATATAATGCGCTACTACCGACTACGGAGTCTATCCCTTTTACCCGTTGATGTATCCAACCCTATTTATTTTAGGTATGGTGGGATACAACGAGTTAAGGGTTAGGAGGGATCTGGCACTAGCCTCATATACAGTATGTCTACGACATATAGGTATGCAATAATTGAAACCACGCCACAAGTAACACTTGTCCACAGAAGTATAAATAAATTGTTATAAATTTAAAAAAACGTAAATGAAAAAAATTAAGTTTTCAAACAAAATAAATATGAAAATAAATTTAGTAAAAGTAAATCACCCTATTTAGAAAACGTACCTTGACCTCGACTGACCTCGAGAAGTGCGGCAACAATGCTCGCGCGGCGGCGTTTTGATTTATCTTTGGCAATTGCGATGAAATTCACTATGGTTATTTTTCACCCGTGAAAAATAACCTTCTTTTTTACTTCGTGATAAGTTGATTACCTACTGAACTAATCTAAATAAATTCTGTCATAGCACAAAATGGATTAAAACTTAAATTTTCTCATGTTCAAAATGTCCACCACGTTTTTGAATGCACAAGTGACATCGCCGAACAATGTTGTCCCGAACCTTGCCCAACAAATTTCGACCCGGATCCGATTGTTTATTTTACCGTAAAAAATAAGTACCTAGGTATGTACAAATAAAATTAAAAACACAATTTACACACACAAAAGTCAAGTACCTACTCAGTGTCTATTTCACTGTAAGAAAATAATTAAACTAATACATACAAGTAAATAACAAAAATCACGTAAAACAATGCGTGTACTTAAGTACCTATCAAATCTTTGCGAAATGCACACACGCTATCCCGGAAGACTCGCGGTGAACTGACAAAGCACCACTTACATCCGTACTGGCAAAAAATAAAAGTCATAGGTAAATAGGGTAAACAATGTAATAATTATCTTTTATCGATACTTTTCTACAATTACTTATCTAATAAAGACTTAATACGCAATCAAGGCATTACAATACTAGTACTTTTGTGTAATAACCGTATTTAATAGTGAAGTGATGGTTAAATTTATTGGACTTTTAAAATAAATTTTAATTTTTGTACGTTTCGACTTACGAAACTACCGTAGGTACTACCTAGATAGTGAGTAATGTAGAAAACGGGTGAGTACGTTTTTTTAATAGGATGTTTCTTCCTAAAATGTAAACATTATTACATTATTTTTTATCTCTAAATCCACTCAATTATAATTTTTAATAAGAATAGATAGGTAGGTACATAGTGGTGCTATAATAATTCTAAACTAACCGTGTCCATTAAAAATAGAACATCTTTTTTGCTAACCGATCATTATTCTCTTCAAAAGACAATGAGAGAAAGCTGATAATATTGTCGATAACTGTGTCCAACCCTACGCGTCGAGCGCACGTGCAACCCGCTCCCCGCGCCCCTCCTCGCCAAAAGCCGAAGGCCTTTGAAAAAGCCGACACACGCGTGCCGCGTCCTTTTGTACTAAGCCGACAAACGAACCGCGCCGCCGTGATCCGCCGGTACACTTGCAGGTATTGTTGGAGTGTCTCTTTGGGGGGCCGAGTCACCCGCGTCCGTAGGAGAATACCCTTCAGCGAATCCCTACACGTGGTCCCCGGGTGGTGTTAAACAGGTGACACTAACCGCCTCCGTGGTCTAGTGGTTATACCACTCGATTCAGACCCAGAGGTCCCGGGTTCAATTCCCAGTGGGGGCAAATTTTTTGCTCGGTTTGGTTGGTGGTAGGACTTCTAAGTCCGCCTGGCAAGCTACCACCATCATGTCTAAGTCTGTCGCCATAACAACAATGTTAATAGCATTGTTGTGTTCCGGCAATTAGAGATAATGATAGCCAGTTCCTCTATGTTAGAGGATTCCGGGTGAAACTCGCTTCCATCTTCGGCCTAATCATCACTTTCCATCAGGTGAGATTTGGGCCAAGAGATTCCCCGTTTTGAATAAAAAAAAAAAAAAAAAAAAAAAAAATGAATTTAAGTAAAAATAACAAAATAAAATTTCGGCCGTGACAGGTCAAGAACATTTCACAAGGAGAAATTTGACGTACGAATGTAACGAAAAACAAACAACATTAAGATTTTTAATAGTCGGTCCTACAATGTTCCCTCTGGTTAGGTACAAAAGCCTCTTCTCTGTAAGATGGAGTGGGTTGCAATCCACTACGCGGGCATACGGGTTGGTAGAAATCACATGTCTTCGATTTTTTTTTCTAGGACATCTTTAAACTTGAAGTTTTTTTTCATTCACCGTTTTGAGAGCAGTGATGATAAATAAATTACACAATGAAAAGTGCTTGCCTGGTCTCACCCACGACCTTCAACTATGCCACAACAGCTTTGTTCTGTTTTCAATTGAAATGCAATACAGACACATTAAAGTCCCGCCTGTCGTTTAGGTGTACCGAGTTCGCATTTTAGGTAAATAGGTAAAATGAGTACAACTGCGTAGGCGAATGATTGCACAGCGTGGCAACGTCGCTTTTCAATGTTCAAGGATTCAAGTTCATTGTACTATTAACCTACTGTTGCAATTCTACAGAGTGTTCAAATTTGCTTTAAATTAAAACTCGACTTTTTGACAAAACTACTGGACCGATTTCGTTACTTTTTTGTATAGCGTTATCAAATACCATAACTAGTATGTGGTTTCAAGGATTGCATATATGTCGTAGACATACGGTATATGTGCATGCATAATACTTTTGTTCTGGGCCAGGTGAGTCTGTGTGTTCCGGACAGGTACGTTTGACGACCTATAAAATGTACTCTGTGGTGACGACGACGGCAGCCACAACAGCCACTGTTAAGGGAGGCCCCGCTGACGCGTGCACTCCGCATGCTCAACCTCATAGCGAGTGAAACGGTCCTATTTTATTGTTCTCTGAGTGAATTCACAAGGAATGCATTGTTCATTATAGGTTAGAGATAGATTAGATAAAAGTATAAATTAAATTATGATTAATTAAGGCGCGTTTATCGCATTGGGTTAGCCTGTATAATGGTAAATGTATGTAGATAAATAAATTAATAAAAATGTATTTATTTTCCAGGTAAATTTTGCTGATGAGTACGCATACGTGGTAGTCCAATTTTTGCAGTTACCGTATGCAGATATTGGTGACTACGTTTGTATACCTCGCTCTTGGATACGGGTCCGTAGAGCGACAGATAGGAAGAGCAAAGTTGCATATCCTGATGAACCTCCATCAATAACTAAAATGCGAATCATGAACGGCGATGATCCTTCGGAAAAATGGAAACTCTACATGGCAATCGTAAAAGTTGAATCACGTGAGTATTTTTTTAGATACCTCTAATCGTGAATACATTGATTTATAAAGGGGAATTTTTAATTGCACCTCTATTTAAAATTCAAGCAAACTTAATTTTCCAACTAATTACCCACTGTATTACAAAAATACTGATTTGCACACTAAATTACGACGACACTGAATAATGACGGTCAACGTCAGAGGCACCCCGAGGTTCGGTCAGTTAGGTTCCTTTAAACCCTGCAGACAGAAATAGGGACCCCGCAGCGGGGCTCCGTCGACCTGCTGACGGAAACGCTAACCCTAGACGGTCGACGTCACGGGGAGTTAGATAATTTTTAGTTCCCAGATAGTCATTCAGTAAAACAGTTTAGCTTTAAAGGTCAAACAGTATAGGTAAATAGATCTGATTTATTTGATGAGAGTGTGCAATTTAGTATTTTTGGTGGTAACATCGAATATTTGAATAGAAAAAAATGGATTTACAGTTACATGTAGGATTAAATACTACCCATTTATAAATAAGTGAGCATACCAAAATTTGACGTAATCAGTAACTCGTTAATTACTTGATTGAAGAATTACGTTGCATTCCTTTTAGGTACCTATAAGGATGCTTATGAGTTCATTATGGAGAAAATTCATAATGCTTCTACTATATCAAATGCAAGTAAGCATCCTGAAAATTCCAGCGTAGAATCGAGAACACTAACTTTATCGGAACTGAGGGGCTTTGTTTCTTCTGAAAACACCCGAATTAAGGAAAATTGCAAAAAAAAAAAACATCAAGATCAAGCCTCTCGTGATGTTCGATCAAGTTCTGACGATTTGTTACTCAGATATCCCTATATTCAGCGAAAACCAGAAAAAGATAAAGGAACCCAAGTTAATAGTACGGGGGCTGGCTCTCGAAGCATGGGTAAAACCCTTTATGCTTCAAAATGTTCTCCAACGTTTATAAACCAAATCTGTGATTATACGCTGAAACCAGAAGAAAACCGACTATTATCAATTTATCGTGAAAATTTGTTTGACTTGACTCAAGAAATACAAGACAACAGGATTCCGAATCTACGAACCTTTACTCTTGATCTTCCAGAACCTCTGATCCAGGATCTTAATATCGGATTAAATATTTCGTTTGCCATTCAAAACCCTGCCAACGAAGATAACCAGTTTAGTCAACCAGAGATTTCAGAGTCAACGCTAGTTATTCAAGAGCATCGACAAGTTTTGCCGAAACACAAGACACCACACCACCGAAATCAAGTGGAGAGTGCTACTTCCAAACCTACCACCCATAGTAAAATGACGAGTGCTTCACATGTATCGATTGCCTGTACAAATTCAGCAGAGCATCAGTATTCAATTGTCGAAGACATGGTCGTTGACGAATTTACTGAGGCGAGCTGTATTGAGCAGAATGTCTTCTGTGGAACTCGAGCAGAGAATGAATCCTCTGCCAATCCAAAAGCTCTGGAACAGTCAAATCATCCAGAGCAGACCTTAGAGAGTTCTATGGAGGAAGGGTCGCCGATAATTGAAGCAGTAACGTCGAATGAAATATCGACGACGCAAGATGTTGATGATGATGAACAAATTAACTCTTCAGAACTAAATTCGGACAAAATAACAAATACTAGTCCGAACTCTAATGAACAAGCAAACCAATCAGTTATTTCTGTATTGAACCAGGCAGATGTCTGGGCGGATCAATTATTTGATCTTTTTCAAAAAATGAAAATCAACTTCTCGGAAACCAGTCAGATCGCTCATGAAATGCACCAATCATTAGTTCAGTCCCAGAAAGTGATCGAATGTATGGCGAATGCATCAGAAAATTTGCGAGCATTGAAGAAGGGCAAAGTTGCTGTAATGACGTCTAAAGAAGTTACGGCGGAAGTTCAACAAAGAGATGAAGAAAATGAAGCTAAGAGGAAAGAGGAAGAAAACCTTGGTGTCAGTATGGAGGAAGACAAAAAGGAAAATAACGATGTGGACTCTAAAAGTAGCGAAAATGATGATGACTTTGGTGGAGATATTAGAGATGTGAAAGACCAGGATAGAGATAATGAGGTTCCGAAAACGACTCGTGGCCACATTCGAACCTTTGTATTACCTCCGGAATACGATCCACATGACACCAAATGGACATTAAAGTACCGTGAGAATGATCCGGAACCTAACCTTGTTGAACTCGTTCCTGGAAGCAGTGTATTTATAAACTCTATAAAACTAGCGCATTGTATGCGATCAGCAAGAGACAGTAAAGCCTTAGCTCGAAAGTTATTAGAGGAAATTTTTAAACAAAGCGCGTTAAGTGTTTGTTCACTCACAGGCGTCAGAGCTAACGCTTTTAATACAAGCGGCAAGAATGTCAGGCCTGGGTTAGATGCGAATGCAAGAATGGCTTTATTAACGTTCGTCGAAAAGCATTCTCTGAAAAAAAAGTGGGGTGCGTTCGACTCGCAGAGTGTCAATAATACCCTACGCAGCAAAATTCAGGACATAAGAGCTAAACATGCTAAAACAGCGTGAAGCTATATTCTAGGTAGATCATTTTTGTCCAAATACTTAATCGATTGAATCGGCCATGCTTTCCATTATTTATTGTTCCTCTAGTATAAGTTTATTTATTTATTTATTTATTTATCATGAAACCTTAGAGCTATCATTACAGACTTATTAATCTAATGCGATAGTCTTGCATCTATTTTAAAACTATTTTTACTTAACACTACACACACTTTTACAAAATACTATACATTAATAACACACATTGTTATTTTCCTAATCTACCATATTATAACATAACACAAAAAGCAGTCTCTTTGCGAATTCACTCAAATGACATACGTATATGTCCACTTCAACATGGAGTTTATTAATAACCCGAATAGCCTGGGTAAGCGGTGCCTTGGCCAGGAGGTTGGTCCTGGCTACCGGCACAGCCAGCAGTGGCGGGAGCCGCCGCCTCCATACATAGCGGTCCGGTACACACAAGTTCAAGTTCTGGAGCACTCCTGGATTATGTTCGATGCCCCGAAGTATTTTAACCAGGTACGTGACCAGTGACAATTCCCGGCGCACCTTCAACTGATTGTACCCGACCATCCCCAATATAAACAGAGTCGGGTACATTAACGGGTAAAACGGATACACCCCATAAAGCTTCTTATACAAGTAGCGCGTAAACTTGTTCTGAACGCGCTCCAACATAACACAATACTTGGCCTCATGTGGAGCCCATATGCTCGCACTATGTTCCAGATGACTCCTGACTAGTGCGTCATACAGGACCCTGACTGTTGCAATGTTCGTGAAGTGTTGCGTCTGTCTCAGCACAAATCCTAAGCTTCTGAACGCCCTCTTGCAAATCTTCGTTATATGTTCCCGAAACTGCAGTTCAGGAGTTACAGAAACCCCTAAATCCCGTACTTGCGTTACTCTTTGCATCGGTTCTGTAACCATGACATACTTGTGAAGTATAGGTGCTCGTGCGCGTGTGAAACTCATCACCGAGCACTTCGAAATATTGAAATAGAGCTTGTTCTCATGACTCCATTCCACTATCCTGTCTATGTCCGCCTGCAAGCGCTTGCAATCGGATTCACTCTCAATCTCAAGCAGCAACTTGAGATCATCTGCAAATAATAGACAAGATCCATGTCTAACGACATCCGGTAGATCATTTACCATTATGATGAATTCGAGAGGCCCCAAGTTGCTACCTTGACTCACTCAAGTTAGGTTAACACTAAAAATAAATGTTAAATTGCAGTGGAACCGCAGCTGTTTCACGGCTTTTACGCGTTTTCGCATTCTACTAGGTAATGAGAATAACGATCCAACTGCGATTACGTTTTAGTTGACCCTGGAACGATCGGTCGAAACAATTTAAAAAACCTAGCTAAATCGAACATGAGCGTAACATGAGCGTGACGTTTAGTCCTATTCTACTATTATTTTGACACTTGTTTGAATCGAATCGAAGCTGAACTTCGGCGGTTCATCTATCATTTGCGGTTGAACATAAGTTGGTAAAGTGTAACTTTTGCCGCATTGATTGTTCGTTTTGTTCCCTAAAAATATGATGTTTTACATGAATTTCGTTGAACTTTTCCATGAGGTTGACATTGGAAGAGTAAGACAAAGAAATTCAGTGTCAAGAGTATGCAATAATCATTGATATACCTAGGGCTCGTCCTCGACAGCCAGTGGAACTTCGTGGAGCATTTCCGATGCTTTTGATCTTACGGATCGCCAGTTCGTTAAGACGTAGGTACCGACTCTCCAAAGATCTCGTTAGAGCTTTGGTTCAGGAGATTAGTCCTCACATGCCCGTCAATCATCTGACGGCATTGATACGGAAACAAAGGTAGGTACCTACTTTAAATACATATTTACTATCGATTTATTATGCGCCATGTGTGTGATAAAGTATTCGCTATAACTCTATTCTCCTTGTAGATCTTGGTTGCAATGGCTTTTTATGCAACTGGTTCATACCAAACATTGGTAGGCCAGTCCCAATGTCATGCCGTGTCACAACCCAGTTTCCCGAGCAATAAAACAAGTGACAGAAATTCTTAAGCTCCAGGGAAGATCGTGATGAAATCAAAAGAGGGTAGGTACGCATTGTAATATTGCCATTTCTATTTATATGCAGAACTAGACTTAGATCCTAATATGATGAAATTGAATAAATTTGCGTGTAACGTTGGCGAAGACTTAATTTTTTATTTCGCTATAATTTTTATACTAGGTATACAAATTGTAGCGAAATAAAAAATTAAGTCTTCGCACAACATTTCAACACGAAAGAAATGGATGAATAAAAAGGTATAAAACAAAGGCATTTAAAAAAACTACATAGTGCTGGTGAATCTAATACAAAAAAAGGACAGAAATTTAGTTAAAAAGGGGAACCTAGGCACGGTTTTTAAGTTCGTAAAAAAAAAGACCAAATTGTGGTTGCAACCAGAAAAAATGGCCTAGGAGCGATTCATCAAATTGCATAGAAGATGCGGGACTAGGTTGACTTTACAACTCCTGGACAATATGTTAAAAGATAAAAAATAGGAAAAAGGAACATAAGCCAAATATAAAACTACAGTAGAATAATTAAACTATCTTCCTAGTATCTTGGGAGCACGACGAATACGAGACCAAGTGGCTCTCGTCTTTTGGTATCTCGGGAAAAAGGTCAAAGTTTACTGATTGGTCAGGGGTATCCGTAGACCGATATCGTCGTCTGATCGATATCGGTACTCGATAGTTGTAATTAACACTTTTATATATAATTTACAAATTCATATTTGTGTGATCTGAAAACACTATCCGTAGATACATCAAACATCATCATATAAGTATTTAGTTGTAGTAATTTTCGAAAATAAAACAAATCGGATTACTTTCTTGAAAGATTCAACAGACACTGACACGCCTTAATATCACGCTGCCAGTCTGGTGGGTAGGACGACCTGCTCCCCTCGTAAGCTATTTGTAGCCTCTTTATTATTATTGTAGCTCTTTGGAAATTGCATACCTAGTATCCACGAGAACGCTGCCGACAAACTGTGCAGCAGTTTGGCAGAAGATATGAAGATGTTTTGTAAGATAGTTTACTGGAATAAATAAATAAATAAAATAAAAAAATCAAATTTTCAAATGATTTTTTCATTGGTCTAAATTCAAATTAGCTTTCAGAAAAAGAAACAAATAAAATTCGAAAAGGTGGAATGTCGCCAAAACTAAGCTGCATCTACAATGCTGCAAAATGTAGGTATTTTATTTTGCAGATTCTATAGAATGTTTGGCATTGGAATGTTTGGAATGTCTGGCATTTCTGGAGTTCCCTCAACAACTCATGAAGAGTGGTACTTTAGCCGAAAGGGATATCATTCCTTGAATACTTTAATTGTGAGTTGTTTGTTCTATCCCTTACTACATATATAGGCTTAAAGAGGTAGCGTTTGAACTAGCTATACTTGTGCGGAAAGGTCTCCCTCAAGGATCAGTTCTTAGCCCTTTACTATATGATATTTACACTTACGATCTTGAATCTTCTTTAAACAACGAAGTAAAAGTGCTTCAATACGCTGATGATCTTCTTTTATATTGTCCGTCAGCTCTATTGCAACAGCTTGCAATACAATGACATCGGGACTTAGCCTTTTAAAAAATGGATAGACAGCAATGGTCTTAAGCTATCTACTTCGAAAAGTACAGTCGTACTTTTTACTAGGATGCGCCTTCCTCCCCCTGTTTCTGTATAATATTATGATGATAGTTTAATTCCTGTAAAATCTTCGGTAAAATTTTTGGGAGTTATTTTGGACAGTAAACTTACTGGAAATATTTAACAGCAAGGTGTGAACAAAGAATAGGTAAATGGTATGTTTGTCGGGGGTCTTTTTTATACAAAACGGGGAACTCTTGGCCCAAATCTCACCTGATGTTTGTCGGGGGTCTTTTTTTATACAAAACGGGGAACTCTTGGCCCAAATCTCACCTGATGTTTGTCGGGGGTCTTTTTTTATACAAAACGGGGAACTCTTGGCCCAAATCTCACCTGATGTTTTTCGGGGGTCTTTTTTTATACAAAACGGGGAACTCTTGGCCCAAATCTCACCTGATGGAAAGTGATGATTAGGCCGAAGATGGAAGCGATCTTTACCCGGAATCCTCTAACACAGAGGAACTGGCTATATCATACCTCTAACTGCCGGAACACAACAATGCTGTTAACATTGTTGTTATGGGGACAGACTTAAATGATATGGTGGTAGCTTGCCAGGCGGACTTAGAACAAGTCCTACCACCAACCTAACCAAGCAAAAAATTTGCCCCCGCTGGAAATCGAACCCGGGACCTCTGGGTCTGAATCAGGTGGTATAACCACGGACTAGACCACGGAGGCGGTTAGTGTCACCTGTTTAGCACCACCCGGGGACCACGTGTAGGGATTCGCTGAAGGGTATTCTCCTACGGACGCGGATGACTCGGCCCCCAAAAATCTGGGGTCTGGTGGGGTACCCAACCCTATTCATTAAAATTAATTTATAACACAATAGTAAGAAGTGTGCTTGACTATAGAATATTTTTATTGGAACCTGGAAATTCAGCTACATTTAGAAAATGGGATAGTACCTATCCAATCAAAAGCATTGCAAATATTGACCGGAGCTATGAAATCAAGCCCAATAAATGTTTTACAGGTTGAAACTGTAGATCCAAGAGGAGGATGTTTTAGACGTTAATATCTTTCCGACAAATTTCTATTCCGTTCATTTCAATTTTCTAATAACCCTTTACGTGTAAAAAAACAGTCCCTTTTAGATGAAACTAATTCTTCTCATTACTGGTTTTACAAATCACTTCCTTGCCTTGTTAGCTATGAAAAGTTTAGGTAATGGTAAATAATTAATGGCTCATCTTACTCGTTCCGCTTCAAAGCTTAGCATCAGTGGAAACGGTCACGCAGTTTCGTAGCTTCATCATCATATCAGCCGAAAGTTGTCCACTGTTGGATGGCTAAAACCACCACGCAAGTTGGCAGATAAACATCACACACCTATGGTATCATAGACACGTTGGAGCATCTAACTATCAATATCTGACACGCTCAGATAAAGCTATTTTTTTTTAAATATCTGTAGATGTTTCTCCCACTACTGAACGTTTTTCGCAATGTTTCCCATTGCATAACCTGATATTCTTTTATCCAAACTGCAAAATCGAATTTTTATCAGTAAATAAAAGATAAAATAACAGAATCGTAGGAACACACTTAGCAGGCCCGTAACATCACGTGTGTAGTTCAATCGTAGCAACATGCGTAGCAGACCCATAGCTACACGCGTAGCGGTCCCATCGCATCATGTGTAGGCTAGCAGACCCATAACATCAAGTGTAGTACACTCGTAGTAAGACGCGTAGCGGATCCGTAGCATCACGTGTCGTAGACTCGTAGCAGCATACCCGTAACCACGTGTAGCGGACCCGTAGCATCACCTGTAGCAGACTCATAGCAACATGCGTAGCAGACACGTAGCATTACCTACGTGTAGCAGACTCGTAGCATAACATGAAGTACACTCGTAGCAACACGCGAAGTGAACCCATAAGGCCTGAAACTGCGTTAAGCGGGCGTCTGCGGCGGGCAACCGTCGCGTGGCTACACGCGTGGACACGCGGGTGGGCTCCGTGGGAACGCGACGGTCCCCGTCGCGGAGACCCGATTATTTTATTTACGCTGTGTCGCTAGTTCAATTTTAACGGATGCACACCGTATAGTTGTGTCGATGGAGAACTTACTGGCTTTCTTTTTTTTTTGCTAGGCGGTGTTTTGCTACGTAATAATATAACGTAGCAAAACGACGCCTAGCAAATAAAAAACGAAAGCCAGTAAGCCCGTTTATTGAATCTAGGTTTCTGTGCGGGGAATTCGTTTTAAAGTTCAGTAAATTAAGAGAAAATAATAACTCATTTTACAAATATTTTAAAGTTTCGGTACAGGTCTATGACGATTGGATCATTCTCACTAGTTCCAGCAATTAGTTCCATGGAACATGTGAGACATTTTTTTCTCAGTAGTTCCATGCACTTTGATAATGGGACGAATGAAACAATACTTAATTGAACTCGTCTCACTAGTTCCACCGTAGTTGTTCCATGGAACTATTGAGATTTTTTTTCTCAGTAGTTCCATGGTTCTATTTAGTGGAACAAGTGAAACTAGAGTTAATCAACATCATTCTCATTAGTTCCAATTTCTAAAAAAATATCATCAAATATGAATAAAGGAATAAAACGCACAAAAAATATAAAATATCAAGTACATAATTTAATAAAACCTCGAAATTACGATTCATTTTTTCATGGCACTTTCCATTCAAAGCCATCTCTAAGTGTGATATGGAGTGAAATACTTTTGATACGCGCCAGTTTTAGGTGCGTTCAATTAAATGCGTAGGTAACTTAGCAATAAAAAACTCGTTGTTCTCAAAAGTCACGAAAATTGCCTTAAATATAAAAATTACTTACATGTTACGCAAGGGGGTCAAAGGTTATGAAAAATATAAGAAATGTAACCTTCTGGCAACGTTGACCGTGCGAGTTACCGCTGGCGGGCACCGCGCGTGCCCCCGCGACGTGTACCGTCGCCGCGTCGCACGGAGGCGGGCCCCGTTGCGTGGATGCGGGGCGCGCCTTCCCGTGACGGACGCCCGCGCAGGACCCCGCGACGGAGCACTTTTGTATGAAACCGCGCGGTCGCCCGCTTAACGCAGTTTTAGGCCTAAGGGCCTTTTTCCTGTCATGCGTGTTATAAACCGCGGGCGGATTTGGTCCGCACGCTCCTGGCTACACGCAAAACAAAGATTTCGTTTGCCGCTGCAGTATCGTGCGTGTCGCCAGTGACAAACACGTGACGCGGGTTGCACGCATGGTCATAATCTATGACCATATAAATATGCGTCTCAAGTAGAATTTTGTTCTTTTTAATAGTACACGTACGCATCTAGTTCAACGGTGAAATCTAAACATTAACATTGGCCACACGTGGTTCATTGGCTGTATTAAAATTAACATATGGCAAGCGTACATATGGCGTGGTTCATAAGGCATGTAAAGGAGTATTAAATAGGCCTATTATGTAAAACTATTAGTGTTACAATAGGACAGCATTAGACTCCTAGTCAGCTTTCATTTCATAAGTTGAACAAGAGCATTTTAAGAGGAGACATACGGCACGGGTTATTTAAAGGTTCACATGTACGTTGTTATATTGCTGGCATTTTAATAGAACACATGTGAACATTAATGCTACCAAAAGATATAATATTATATGTCGTGGATAAAGAAATCATTTAATAGTTAGTTGCTGATTTGAGTATTGTAGTAGTGGGTAGTAGTAAACGCCGTGACGACAGTTGTCAGTTGTAATGGCGGTAAGTGGACAGAGTCGTATTGGAGAGTGGGGACTTTGCCGAGCGCACTTTTGCTCGAGACACCGACTAGGACACTCGTCCCGAACGAAACTGTCGGTTTACCTATTTAATTTAATTAAACAGACTTCTTTAATAATGTTATAAATGCGAGTTCTTCTAACTCAAAAGACAGATGTGTTGCTATGGAGTTTGTTGGCCACGTCTTCTCCATAGCTAAAACACTAGGGTGTGGTGACGGGCGGGCGTTTTGGGGGACTGTCTATTTGTAAAGTACTAGCACTCAGCCACAGTTAATAAAGAGAGCTTAGTACTGTATTCAGTGTTTTATTCTAAAATGATCCTGATACCACCGATCCCAAACGATGATGGCGCTATCGCTCAGCCGTCGCTGACGCCTTCATATATATATACCTTTTGTGGAGCGTTATTCAGCTCGTTGATGTAAACGAGTGTCAAAAGTCAAAGTCAAAGTATTTATTAGTGTGTTTTTTGGTGATACAGTAGGTCTTATAATTAGGATATGGTAACTCAAAAAACTACCCATTAGGGCATACACTATTTAACAATTTAAGAATATAAAATTGATATTACAACAAATTAACATAAACAATAGGTACTTAGAATACAATCTATTTTTATAATAACCATTTTGAATACAGTTAATAAGTCAAGTTTTTGAATTGTCAAGCATAGGTAAATACATAATTATCATTTAGTTTATTACATTTTGTCAAAAAGGAATTCGTCAATAGTATAGTAGCATTTTTCAGTCAATAAGTTATTTAATCTCCGTTTAAATTGGGTCAAGTTAAGATCTTTAATATCATTTGGTACTTTGTTGAATATCTTCGGGGCCATACAGAGGATGCTTTTGTGCATAAGGGCGGTCTTTGAGGGTCTTAGACACAATTCATGACGATATTCTTGTCTTGTCGACCTATATCGTTGCTCTGAAGCTTTTTTAAACAGTTCGCTATTTTTCTTGACAAACAATGCTGTCTCGTAAATGTAAATACACGGTAATGTTAGTATTTTAAGCTGTTTGAAATGCGGTTTGCAACTTTCCGTTGATTTGAGACTGCATATTGATCTAATGCACCTCTTCTGTGCTTTAAAAATGTTCTCTTTTTCGCAGGAGTTTGCCCAAAAAATTACTCCGTAACGTAATATGGAATCTACATAGCCATAATACGCAGCTACAACAGCTGCCTGATTAACTATTTTCTTAAGTTTATATAGAGCAAAGGCGAACCTACTTAATCTTGTTATAATAATTGATGCATGTTGTTTCCAGGTCAGTTTTGAGTCAATTGTCAATCCTAAAAATTTTATATGTCCTACTTCTTCAATTCTTTTATCGTCAAAAGATATATTTATGTCAGGAGCGGTCAGTCTTTGTCGAAATTGCATAATTTTAGTTTTATTTAAATTCAATTTTAAATTATTATGTTCAAGCCAGTTAATTGATTGTTGCAGTGCGTCTTTGATGTCACATTCATAGTTTCTATTTTTATTATTCCTTACTATTACCGTGCTGTCATCAGCAAAAAGAACCATTGGAAAAGCGACGTGTTTTGGGAAGTCATTTATGTATGCTAAAAACATCGGCGGACCCAATACGCTGCCCTGTGGCACGCCAAAAGTGATTTTACGTTTTTCTGAAATATATTTAAGTTCTTTTTTATCCTTTTTAGAAATCCGTCTAATTTCTGTACACTGCGTTCTATTGTCTAAATAAGACTGCATAAGAGAAAGTGCATTGCCTCTTATTCCATATGCATTAAGTTTATGTAGAAGTATTTCATGATCAACTAGATCGAATGCTTTCGTCATGTCCATAAATATGGCGCTAATAGGAGTTCTTTGATCAATATCTGTCATAATAGTATTGAGAAAATCATAGATAGCCATATTTATGGATTTGTTTTTCCTAAAACCCTTCTGTTCCTCAACCAAGATGTTGTGTTTCGTGAAAAAGGAACACATACGGTGATAGATAGCCTTCTCAAATATTTTTGATATTACTGGTATTAGGGCAATGGGTCTATAGTTATTAATATCCGTTATGTCATTTTTTTTAAATAAGGGCTTAATTATTGTTGGTTTTAGTTTATCAGGATAAATACCAGCGCTGATACTAACATTAATGATGTGGCAAATGGGGCCAGATATCACATCGGAGACAAATTTTAATACTCTTGTTGAGATATCATCATACCCTACGCTAAATTTATTTTTTAATTCCTGTATTATTCGATATACTTCATTTGGTGTAGTTGGGGCCAAAAACATTGATTCACAACATGTATTCGGTATCTCATAGCTCGCAGATCTTGAAGCCTTCGAAAGTAATTCTGCTTGGTTCACAAAGTGATCGTTAAATGCGTTCGCGATGTCACTGGGGTTTGTTATTGTAACCCCGTTATTCTGTATTTCTGTTATATGTTCAAAGGAAGGGCAATGATTATTTTCATTTATGATCTTCCATGTATCTTTTGATTTATTTTTTGATGTCATTATCTTATGGTTATTTTTTGCCTTTTGCGTTAGTTTTATTATTTTCTTTAGTTTTTGTGAGTAATTTTTAAGTTTAGTTAAGTTATTGCTATTAGGTTTTGCTCGTAGTTGCCAAAGAAGTTGTCTTTTATTCCTGCTACAGCGTCTTATACCGGGTGTTAACCAATTCGGATTCCTTTTTAACTTTATTTTTTTGTTGATCAAGGGGAAACATAAGTCATAAAACAGCTGGAATACTTCCATAAAATTATTGTACGCTACATTAGGATCATCAGCTTGATAAACGTCACAAAACGATAAAGGAGTTAAACATGATCTAAATTTCACAAGGTTACCGTGACTGTAATCACGCGCTCTAATACTCCAACTGTTGATTGTACAAGTCTTTTTAACGGGGATCTTTAAGATTTGGGCTGTGTGATCTGACATGTCAAGGTCAATTACTTGATGGACACACTTTTGAGTAAAATTGTGCGCAAAATTATCTATACATGTGTTACTTTGTAACCTAGTGGGCTGGTCAATTTGCAATTTTAGATTATAGCTCAATAGGTAGTTGGTAAACTCAAGGGAAGTTCTATTTTTTTTCAATATGTTAATGTTAAAGTCACCACATATAATGACATTTCTGCGCGCTTTGTAACAAATCTTAGGTAAGAGAATATTTAATTTTGAGTAAAAAGTATCAAGATTATGTGATTGTGTCATTTGTGATATGTTAATCAGCCTTTATATTATTCTGTAAAAGAGCGTTTAATGAGTTCACATGTACCTGTAACGTGTAAGGTATATTACATGCACCACTATTAATATCTCGTAACACTGACAGCTGTTTATTTTTTCACGAGTTACTTTGTTATCCTCTGAGCTGAGTGAACATAGTTTTCTTCAACACTTGAACGACGTTAAATAATAAAACAACTTAACAAATTTTTGATCATTTTTGTTTTTAAATCACATAAGGAAACGTAAACTTCGAGCCTCTTACACCTTGAGGAAAGTTGTTCAGTAGGTATGACTCTGAACAACTTTCCTAGTGGTGCATAATAATTAATCTGGAAAAAAAATAACTTGAGTATTCAAACAAACATTTCAATGCGGGTCTCACCATAAAAACATATTTTGATTTTTTTTTCATAAAAAGTCATTATTCCTGAAGTGAAAAATTTAATCTACCTACACTAATATTATAAAGAGGAAAACTTTGTTTGTTTGTTTGTTTGTTTGTTTGTTTGATTGTAATGAATAGGCTCAAAAACTACTGGACCGATTTTAAAAATTCTTTCACCATTCGAAAGCTACATTATCCACGAGTAACATAGGCTATATTTTATTTTGGAAAAAATAGGGTTCCGTAAGATATTTGGGTTTTTCGGACACAAGGTGTAAAAATCAACCAGAAAAGTTACTTATTTTGTGTACGCTGCCTAAACTATAAAAGACAGAACCATACATTGTTCTAATTAATTGTAGATCTTATAAATATCTACAAAAAAGTCCGCGACACACTATACCTATCTATGCCGAGTGAGGCACAACAACCATTTTTTTTATTTAAAAATCTTGATTTTTTTTGGACTACATTTAAACGCGTTTATTTTACTCATGCTATTAATCTTTATCAAAATAAAGTATTTCACCACTAAGTACAGTTTATGGAGATAATATTTGGTCTTTGAATGATTAAAATCGGACGTTTGGTTTTGAAGTTATGGCGAAATTAAAATATTACGATTTCTGCTGCACGGCCCGTTGCGAAGTGGACGTGGGGGTGCGCGTGCGGGAGGGGAGTTTAGATATATGAGTAAGGTACCCGCGCGGCTCAGCCGCGAGGTCTGGCGAGGTCGGCTCCCTACGCAGCGGTCGTGCGCGAAGTCTAATAATTTTCGTGCGATTTTCTTTAGATTTCGTTCTTAAAACTACACCTACGCAAAAGTTCTTCTCAGAGCTAAACAACAGTTCTTCTCAGAGCCAAACAACAGTTCTTTTCAGGGCTAACCAACAGTTCTTTCCAGGGCTAGCCAACAGTTCTTTTCAGAGCTAGAATATTACACGCTAATAGCATTTTCTTAAACATTTGAAAATGCCTAAGAGAGCCAGGTCTCAACTTACTAAACATAGTTCTCAAGCATGGACAGCAAGAATACGCCGTATGGGAGAATCTTCACCTGAACGTTCACAACGCCTTGCTGAACAAAATCAGAGAAACTCTCAGGTACGCGCACGAGAGTCGAGTGTCGAACGTTCGCAACGCCTTGCCTAACAAAATCTGAGAACCTCTGAGTTATAATATTACTAGCTGACCCGCGCAACTTCGTCTGCGTCACATTTTCCATTACTGCTCCGCTCCTATTTGTCTTAGCGTGATGATATATAGCCTATAACCTTCCTCGATAAATGAGCTATCTAACACTGAAAGAATTTTTCAAATTGGACCAGTAGTTCCTGAGATTAGCGCGTTCAACCAAACAAACAAACAATCAAACAAACAAACAAACTCTTATAACTTTATAATATTAAGTATAGACTAGTATAGATAAAGCAGAAGAGTTTGTTTGTTTGTTTGGTTGAGCACGCTAATCTCAGGAACTTTCAGTGTTAGATAGCCCGTTTATCGAAGAAGGCTATAGGCTATATCCTTAGAATAATAACGCATAGAAACCTAGTACGAGTGCAAAAAATGAGGCAACTAAAACTTAGCCTAATCCGTCAAACTTAGCCACCAGGCCGTCAGTACTCAATGTCACGTTCCTTCGAACACAGCTCGCGAGTAAATAATTGAAAATGACAGTTTGTTGCGTGAAAGGATGTTATAGCACATCAGGAAAACAAAAAAATGTGATAAAATAACATTTCACAAATAACAACTCACATTCTATGCACTATTTTTACGTAAATCGATAAATAAAACAAAATTCTAATAACCTAACTTGTCATAACACAGTGTTGCTATTTGTGAGGAAAAAATACCCACATTGCTTTCATTCATGTTTTTCATTTTTGTAATTTTAAAATACAATACTTACTGTTAATTCATATCAAACCCGATGTTTTAACATTGTTTATAATTATAACCCATCAAGCATTCTAAACGCATTGAACAATATCTCATTCTTTATGCGATTTATTTTGAAATAAATTGAATTATACCTTCCGAAAAAATATGTCATATTACATGAAAAATCATGTTTACCTTTTCCAGTTCCCAACAACATAAAATACTTGCCTTGATAGCAAAATAGTAATGCGTCTTCCCATATTTTGTGTAACGGCTTAGTAATGGTATCACTGAAAGCTATATCTGTGTGCGTTAGAGGAACGTAGACACATTCGGCTCACGCACACAAAGAAAATGAAGTGGACACACGATTTTGCTCGGGTTTTGTTCTAGACGCGGCTTTTATGCGTTATTATTCTAAGGCTATATCATTAATTAAGCCAAGTCAAAAAGGAGCGCAGAATTAATGGAAAATGTGACGCAGACGAAGTTGCGCGGGTCAGCTAGTAATATTATAAAGCAGAAGACTTTGTTTGTTTGTTTGGTTGAGCACGCTAATCTCTCTCTCTGGAACTACTGGTCCGATTTGAAAAATTATTTCAGTGTTAGATAGCCCATTTATCGAGGAAGGCTATAGGCTAAACATACATATATCATTAAGCTAAGTCAAAAAGGAATGACGCAGACGAAGTTGCGCGGGTCAGCTAGTATTTAATACAGACGCATCTAAGCATTCTGCTTTAGGAATTGTATATAATAATATATATAAATATGTACCTATAATATTTTGCAAAAAATCAAGCTTGAAGGTGAATGTTATGGCCTGTTCAAAGCTTTAGAGTAGGTAGGTACCTATATTTATACCATGAAACTAAGAAAAACAGTACCTAATATTAGGTAACAGACGCTCTAAGTGCATTACCTACAAGCTATCAAAAGCAATCGTATGTAAACCAATAATTCCCATTTATTTATTAGAAATCTTTTAGATGAATGCTCTTAATTAGGTTACTTTCGCTTGGATACCTGCCCATTGTAACATCACGGGATATTTCCCGTGATCTTACAATGGCCAATAATCAACTGGAAAATGAGGCCGTAGACTGGTGATCTTTTTCCCTACATCAACTTCAGTCACGATTTGGCGAGTCTACCATTGAACTTTCTATGGGATGCCTGGAATAAGTTGGTTCACCCTTGTTTGGTATAACAACGTTTTGTCGAAAATGAATCCGGCTGATTTCAGTTAAGTACATTATAGTCATTTCGTATAGGTAATTTGACCGAATAATTAATTGGTAGATTTTTATTTAGCATATTTATTTCTTTGAAATAAGTAACATCATTTGACCGAATTTACAATTGCACTAATTCTATCTAAACTAATGTTTCACTGGACTAATAATGATTTAGTCGAAAGATCTTATCGAATATTACGACTATCAATTACGACTAGATTATATAAAAAAAGAGATTACTTTTAGTAGGCTAGCGAGAACCGAGGGCTAAGCACGAGTTTCTGCGTAATTGCATCGACAGCGTAAACGTATCGCTTGTGTCAAAATTTGTATGCAAAATTGATCAGCGCCATGTGTCCGTATTTGGAACTAAACTAATCGGTAGCACAAGTTTCTGACATTTAACTTCGTATCGACTTTACGTTTTAACGTTGCATAAATGAACCAAATGTATGGAAATCGGTCGCACCATGGTAGCACGAGTTGTGTAGTATCGACTTTGTCGCTAGCTGGGACGTACGCACGTAAAAATCTGTCTCACTGACATTTTCTCGGTGAGACAGGTTACGTCAAACAATTATCAGTGTTTATTTTGGAATAAATACAAGAATTTGCAATTTTATCATGAAAACAAGAGGAAGGCCATGCTGCCTTTACCATCCGATCTCCTGTATACATAAAAACGCTAGGAGAAGGTGTAAAATGAGGTTAAATTTTATTTCATTTTCCTTGTAAACACACGTAATAGTTTCTCATAAAAAACATTATTATTAGTTTTATTCATGCGAAACACACAGAGCGGCCCGGTGCCGTTCGTCTCCGTGCTTCGAGTTCGTCTCCGTGCGTTTTCACCGCAACTCCACGTTGTCCGGAGCTCCAAATCAGTTGAAGTTCCAACCACGCAGTATCGCGACAGGCGTTACAAATAACTGCTTAAGGTACCTACGTAATATAATGAACGTGTGAGCAGCTTATTCATTTGTGCTCTATCATGCTTTACATCGAAAACATACCAACGCAAAGTTGTAATGTTTTAAAGAACTTGGAACAAACCCCACTGAGCAAATTATGTAGGTACTGGGCACCCGGATCTATTTCCATCCCTCAGCAACTATATACATTGTACCTGATACCCTTTCACAACAATATAAGACTTCAAATTTAATAATACATAACATATTCTTTAGCAGGTTTGTGATGAATGCAGTACCTACCTACCTCTTTAAATGGCAAGAACTATAATCATTGCCACGTTACAAGTTACAAGCCTGTCGATGATGGCTAAAGACCGATGTTTAAAGGAGAGAAGCAGAGAAGCACGACATGTGACCATTGGTTTATTGTGAAGACCTTCCATAGAAACCTCCATCTTACCAGTTGTCCTTACACCGTACTGCTAGCGCACGGTGAGGGGCACTAATTCTTTCAAAAAAAAAAAATTACCAAATCCTAAATCAAATCGTCAAAAGTCGTAATTAATGAAAAATTTAACCTGTTTTCAGATAACCTTGTGCGGCTGTATGATGTTCATGCTCCCATACGTGCAGTAAAAATCAAACATCTTCCGGCACCATGGCTAACAGGCGATATTAAAGCGGTTATTAATGAAAAAGCTGCTACTAAAACAAAATTTAAATGTCGTCCCACATCGTCGAATTGGGAGAAACTTTTAGTTGCTCGAAATCGCTGCAATAAGGTGTGTAGAGACGCCCAACGACGCCATATCCACACCTCAGTTGAAAATGGTGACCCAGCTAAAGTCTGGAAATTTCTTAAATCCATAGGAGTTGGGAAATCTCGTCAAGAATCGATTCCTAAAGACCTTGATATTGATCTTCTGAATAAGCACTTCTCGTCTTCGTCTCCATGTAATGAGACCATGAAATAAACTACATTAAACTCTCTTTCAAACCTCCCAGCTCCGGATTATTCCCCATTTATTTTTAGTCAATTCTCCGATTGTGATGTTAAGAAGAGCATAGTTTCAATCACCTCTAATGCAGTTGGCAGTGATTGTGTCAGTCGAAAAATGATACTCCCTGTCCTTGACGAAATCCTTCCTATCCTTTGCCATATCCTAAACTACTCAATTTCTCATGGGGTCTTTCCATCAACTTGGAAAGAGGCCAAAATCACTCCCTTACCCAAGAAGGCAAATCCTACTTCCTTTTCCGAATACCGCCCTATTTCTATATTGCCTTTCCTCTCCAAAGTCCTTGAACGCCTTGTCCACAATCAGCTTAGCGCTTTTCTATGTAAAAATAGCCTGCTGAATCCTTTCCAATCCGGATTTCGTCCTGGACATAGCACCTCCACGGCCTTAGTGAAGGTTACTGATGACATACGGTTAGGCATGGAACGAGGAAGTTTGACGGTTCTTTGCTTACTCGATTTCAGTAATGCATTCAATACTGTCGATTTTGATATTCTGCTTGGCATACTTCGCTCGCTTAACATATCTCCAACGGCGATTGGCTGGTTTCGCAGTTACCTGTATGGCCGCCGGCAACGTATATGCATAGATGAATCTAACTCTTCTTGGTGTTACACAACTGCCGGTGTACCTCAGGGTGGCGTTTTGTCTCCCTTACTCTTCGCAATATTTATAAACGCTATCTCCAAAAAACTTCTGTCTTCCTACCACCTTTATGCAGACGATTTACAAATCTACCAACAAGCTGCCCTTGCAGATTTGGCTGAAGCAATTAGAAGAATGAACACGGATTTGGCTACAATTTGTGAGTGGAGTGAGGCAAATGGGCTTCAGGTTAATCCTTCGAAAACCCAGGCCATTGTTGTAGGCAGCTCTAGGATGATTCCAAAAGTAAATTGGTCACAGCTTCCCCAGGTTCAGTTTAACGGTACTACTATCCCAATCAGTGAAAAGGTTAAGAACCTTGGGGTTTGGATCGACAAACATCTGTCTTGGGGTCCGCAGCTCCAGGACGTAAGTCGCAAAATTTTTGCATCTGCCAGGTCTCTTAGACGTTTGCGGAACTTTCTTCCCACTGCCACTAAAATTGCGCTTGCACAGTCCCTTCTGCTTCCTATTCTTGACTATGCTGATGTCAGTTATCTCGATCTCACTGAGGCACAACTCGATAAACTTGAGCGTCTTCAAAACCTTTGCATAAGATTTATATTTGGCCTGCGCAAATATGATCACATCTCTGAATTTCGCACAAAACTCAAGTGGCTTCCCATTCGTCTTCGCCGGGATTCTCATATTTTATTTCTGCTCTACAGTATTCTGTTCAATCCTACAAACCCCTCTTACGTTAAAGAACGTTTTAAGTTCCTTCATGACACACATAATAGATATCTGAGGTCATCGGAAAGCTTGAGATTAGAGATGCCGATGCATTCCACCAGCTTCTACGACAAATCTTTTACGGTTCAAGCGGTGCGGCTATGGAATGCATTGCCCGAGTCAGTAAGACGTGCTCAATGTTTGTCCAGTTTTAAAACTATGGTCAAACATCACTACCTTTCTCTATGATCGATATAACTTGGGTTCTATGCTTTTTGATTCATAATTTTAATTGTATTTATTTATCTATCATGTATTTATTCATTTAAGTCGTACACCTAAGACTACCTACCTACAGTACTGTATTTCCTTTTTCTTTAAAATCCATCCAAAGGTTGTCTTGAAAAGATCGCTCTTAGCGATAAGGCCGCCCATTGTGTCACCCTATGTAATGTTTACTTAATATTTTTTCTGTTACTTATATGGTGTACATAATAAAGAGTATTCTATTCTATTCTATTCTATTCTACCGTCCCGTACCTATACATGGCTTGCAAGGGGCGGGTAGCCCCCTTTTGGAGTAAAAGAAAGTAAATGTTCAACCCATGGATTTTATATTTCTGTGGTTCAACCCATTTCTTAATGTAATACTTTAATGAAACCTAAATACACAGTAATAATAATAACATGTTTTTTTTTCCAATTTGTCTAATACTGAACGTTGCATAGTTGGTCGAATCGAAGCTCCAAAGTATTGAGCATCGACGCCGAGTTGCTGGCTTATCGGTTTTCTATCGGTTACATTTTGGGGAGTGTGCAACGGAATTACATAATTTAATTCCGCCAATTCCACCATCGGACCACAAGACGTATGGCGATGCGCCACCGGTACATGGTGGACATCCCACCTATACGTACAAAACGTTTTGGGAAAACATTCATTGTGCGTACAGCTAAGGAGTGGAATTCCCTGCGTTTCTGTGTAGTCTGTGTTTCCTGATAGCTACAACCTGGGAGACTTTGGCAAGACTGAATAGGTTACTAAGTTGGACTAAGGTGGAGCACGCTTGCCTAGAAGGCAAGCGTGCTCCACCTTAGACCGCATCATCGCTTAACATCAGGTGAGATAGTGGTCAAACGTATGCCTATCACTAGTAAAAGAAAAGTTCAAATTGTTTGTTTAAGAATTTGCAGAGGTAATCTCTTGAAGTCGGGTCCGATCTTCAATCACTATTCCACGCGATCGAAGGGTCCGATAATTTTTATTTGTGATGGGTTTGCTCTTCACTCTAGTGTTGGTCAAAGATGACAGAAACATAGTGGAGAGAGTTGGTCAGAGATGGAGCGAGCTTGCCCAGAAGGAGCCTGTGTACACTCTAACTTAAGATTAGGGTTGTAAGCGTTCGGAAACACAGACGCAGGCACATAGTTCCACTCCTTTGCTGTGCGCATTATAAAAGACGTTTGGAAACGCTTAGCGCGAATTGGTGGAACAGCAACAAGGTAGGGATGGTAAGTTGCAGTCCGTCTGGATGTCCGATGGTAGAGGGGGGCCGATGGGATGAGGTCGTGGAGTTCTTGAGCACACTCACAGAAGTACAATCCGTAGAAGACCGACAAGTAGGCAACCTTGCGGCAATGAGCCAAGCTGTGTAGCTTGGCATCCACCAGTTTTTCGTCGCCGATAAGCCTCTTAGCTGAACCATCCCAAAGGTGGCTGCAAAACTCCATGCAGGATCGGACTTGTGCTTTGTTTAGGGTCTAAAACTGTCCTTGCCTGAAGTATCGCTTCACCCCATAGAGATACTTAGTCTTTGCTTCACCCTATTCAGGATGCACACTTACAAGCTTCCAAGCATTTTTTTAATTGCTTAAAAGATATGCTTGTTTATGACCGAAAACGCACAGTTTTTGTGAGACAGCCTCATGAGCGAAGCAGCGGGGAAAGACGAATAGTAGTTGTAAATAAAATTACAGCATTGGTAATGCAGTAAACGGCCCCGACTAGGCTCTGTACTAACAAAGGTCGTTGTTACGAACCAAAACACTGTGTTATTTATTTTATCATTGCTTTTCTCAAAACAGTGAGAGAAAATGGCACATCATGATGATTTTTATATCATAGAAGAAAATCTCGAGATATTGTGAAATCCAGCTAACCTTCAATGGGCCCGCGTGATGGATACCTACCTACATATAACATGCAATATTTTCATTTTTGCTTTCATTTCAAAGAATTTCGTCTAGAATAGAAAGGCTTTAATTTATTGCCAAAAAAAAACGGTTTTAATGGGACAGTTGATATTTTCGCGCGTAAACTGCCGATGACGTCACTCCTGCCTGTCATTAATAATAATAATAATAATAATAATAATAATAATAATAATAATAATAATAATGTTTATTCATCAATCATAAGGTAAATAATAAATACAATTTTGGCTTAAATTTACGTAAAGTTCACACATGTTATTTGCCTGAACTTGGAACATTGATCAAATCAAAGTCATAGAGCAAGATCCCGGTGATACCAAACCCTACTTATTTTCTCAGTAACAAAATGTGTGGGATAGAATAGCGTTCGAATACAATGTATGGTAGGCGTAGAAAATGACCTCTGAATTTATCTTTGTTTTTTTATCATTGGTTGAATGAATTCTCAACAGCCAATCGCATCACATAACGCTGCGTTGATAATTTTCCACAGACTGGGCATTAGCAGATTATGGTAGGTGCCAGATAAACTTGCAATAAAGTACATTGACGTTTCCCTAATATCTCTTCGTAGATACCCGAACAATAAAATAAAAACAATGTTTTAATAAAAACTAAAGTCTACCAGGGTTTGGGAGGATGCAAAACTACCTCCTAGACTTTTGAAATATGTCTTATACCTAAATCATTAAAAAAGAAACTGAATGCAGATGTGTACGCGTACGTTCTCATTACACAACACTTTCTATCAAAACATTTTGTTACTGCGAAAATAAGTAGGTAGGTAACGTCTGGGAACCATGGGATCTTGGACTAAAAATTAACAGGTGTGACGTCAGTAGACGCTGATTGGTGTATTAAAACACGTTCCATTTCACGTTACTTTTAATTCGCAATAATTGGTAACCGGAATAAAAACATTGCACGTACAAAAAAGTATAAAGGAATGGCCTTTATACTTTTTTAAAATTTTTGTCAGACAATATTGATAAATATTAGTTATATATTGTTACGAGCTTGGGGTTCGTGACAGTAAAAACAGCCAATAATTTAACCAAAAATGACACTTTAATAATCAACACTAATTATCACTTTAAACGCACTAATTATAACACACAATCACACTATTAAGCACTTCACTTCACTTAATTCGCAGTTGAAGATCGCTTCCGATTTATCGCTTGTATCGCCAATTCAATAGTGACTCAGTCGCGAGCGATTCGCACCTTATATAGTCCCACAGTAATTTCCAGAACCTTCGAGAATGGAAATATCTAGAAAGTTCGGGAACATACCGGTCCCGACTGACTAGGTGTCGAAACATCGAGAATTTTCTAGCATCGAAAAGTCTAGAAAGATCGTGACCCAATTAGTTCCACTACTCGATACTAGATGGCGTTAGTAGTACGTGGTGTACCCGGCATTAATTCTGGCGCGTAACAGTATTATTATACATCTTCCCTATTGCGGCCGAATTCCTATCACAGAAGAAGCCTGTAGCCAAGCAATAGTAGAAACTTTGTGGTCCTAGCTGTGATATTTTAGGTTAGATATTATTTACAGGTTGAATGGTAATTCAGTGCTTTCCTTCGAATGGGATGTTCTAGTGTAATGCAACGATTTTGAATCAGCAACTTGGCGTGCGGCGTTGTTTTCGAGCGAGAACTTTTAAGGTTTTTTGAAGTCTACCTAACGATCAAAAGTTGCTGATTGAGAGAAATCTCCTCTTCTGAAGATAAAGTGCGTAAAGAAAAAAGTATGAAAGTTCTTGAAACTTATCTTTTGTGATCTAGAAATCGATCACTCGAAAATGAAAACCCAATTTGGTCACCAAGTTATCTGGACTGGACAAAAACCGTTTCAACTGTGCAATTACCAATCACTCTGTATAATAATATGGATGGATGAAAAAAATATTATTTAGATTTAAACAACACTTTATATTTCATAATGAGTAGGTACACGGATCTTACATACTTAAAATGGCAGTCATCATCATCATATTAGCCAATTGCCGTCCACTGCTGAACGTAAGCCTCCCCCAAAGAGAGCCAAGCATTCTGGTCCTGAGCAGTCTGCATCCATCGGCTGCTAGCCACCATCTTTAAACATCGGTCCCTCGTGCCGCAGGGCGTCTCACACTATGTTTGCCCACACGCAGTCTCCACTCTAACATTATGTATGCTCCATCCGTCCGTCTGTCCGTCTACAGACATGGCCGGCCAACTTCCACTTCATCATGCTGATTAAAATGGCAGTATCGGCAGTATATTCCAAGCAAGCTGTGAATTTGCAACATTATATAAGTTCCAAAAGTTTTCCAAAATCTCTTTGTTGAATCTGCTGTTGTCGTAGTCTTTGAAGAAACTCAGTCCCATACTATTAGACGGTTATGTAAGCGATTGGAATGGTTTGTCCTGCTCTTGGTGGCAATGCCGGCTTACACTGTTGCGGTGTCGACAAAGGCTCTTGGCTAGAATCTGGAATATTTTACTTGCCTTCTCCTGTTGATAAAAGAAGTTGATATGTAAGAAAAAAGATTTTGACACTATGAAAAAATGTGGTTGATTTTTACCGACTTCACAAAAAGGAGGAGGTACTATGTTCGGATGTTTGTATGTTTTTTTTTTCTATGTTTGTTCAACGAATACTTCGCCAATTGTCGACGGATTTTCAAAATTCTTTTTTTGTTCTAAAGTAGATAGTTCTGAGGTGGTCCCATGGGATCTTAGAGAAATCGAGGGCAACCCTCAAATTTTATAGGCTTTTTTTTTTTTTTTTTTTTTAGGGATGGGAAATCATCCAATGACTCCTCGCGCTCTGGGTGTTAGCGGGAGGGAGTGTCAGACTTCTACTGACTAAAACCCATCCATGTTCCTTCATTGCCCTTTGTGTTCCGGAGCCACGGTGTCTCTTGCGAATAATCCCGCGACTCCGGCAGGAAATTTTATAGGCTTACTTATTATTTTTCGCATATTTTATGAAGTATCTTGTGTATTTGCATATGGTTGTCACCATCTCAGGTAGCTGGGCCGATGATGGAAGATACAACTCCTTAATAGTAAGAAGTTACTCGAACAGGCAAGGATTGTTTTAGTAAATTGTTTTAATGTTTGATAAGGCACGTTTGGTCTCATGATCATCAAGTCATGACCTGATGCTGCAGAGTACCCAACTCCTCGACAACTAACAGCAGATATATCGTGTTTAGGCTCATTGAAAAGGGCTCGATGTGTGGATAAACGTACTGTTAATCAGGAACATCGAAGTACATAGAGACCTGATGCTGAAGCCAGGAGCATCAGAAAAAGTACAAACCTTGAAATTACAGTACCGTAGTTGTGTTTGGGCTCATTTTAAACAGGACTAAATTTTAAGTTCAATGCAATGTTGACATAAGTCTGGCCTGATGCTGCAGCCTGGATAATCAGCATCTAGTCTAAAAACTAATAAATACTTCTTAAAGTGAAATACTTTTTCGACTTTTTCTTCTGTATAATTATTAACCGACTTCAAAAAGGAGAAGGTTCTCATTTCGGGTGTTCGTATTTTTTTTGTGTTTGTTCGGGCATAACTCCGTCACTTGCGAACCGATTTTAAAAATGTTTTTTTTTTTGTTGGAAAGGGTATACTTACTTCCCAAATGGTCCCATGATACGGAAACCAGGATCTGATGATGGCATCCCAGAGAAATCGAGGGCAACTTTCAAAAATCGTATGGGCAACTAGTGCGTTTGTTAATTTTTTCATTAAGTATTTTAAAGCACTACAATTTAATGAAGGTCTGGAATCGTTCTGATGATGGAGCCGTAAGTCAGTCGAGGGAACTCCTCAACGATTTACAGCAGTTACCTTGTGTTTGGGCTTGACTAATTTGTATCGATGAGAACTTTACACCTAGATGGGTTGTGGCTGTCATTACGGGTCTTTAACTTTTTTATGTTTGTTACCTAATAACTCCGACAATTATGAACCGATTTGAAAAAATCTTGCTAATGTTTTATCTGAAAGGATATACTTGCAAATTGGTCTCATTTAAATTTTATCTAAATCGGTTACGAACTTTGGATTTTAAATCGAAATAAGTTGCTGGAATTCGTCTACTTGGATGATTGTTTCATGTCATCCAAGTAATCGAAATTGAATATATTGCTTTTCTGCGATTTTGCAGTGGTGTTGTTGGGTATGGGGTACCACTAAAATAAGTAAGTAAAAAATAACTTTAATTTCGGAAGTCGGTGTCAAAATACGAAGAAACTAACAAAAACCCCGACTTCCGAAATTAAAGTTATTTTTTACTTTGTAGTGTTTTTGTTTTGGAAGTCGGTTGTATTTTTTTGTAAAAAGTTTTTTATTAGTGTTTATAGACTTGGACTGGGTTGATTGTGAAGGCCAGATAGGCAGTCATTCCGCGTAATATAGGTAGGTACTGGTATTCGGTCTGACTAGAGGACGACCCCAATATTGTTGGGAAAAGGCTAGGCAGATGATATTGGACATTGCAACAAGGAATTTCTTACTAACAGCCTGAAGCCTCATTCTGAGTGCTAAGCAAGGCAATACTCTTAAGTCTTACTACATGAGACTTAGCATAATAGAAACATTTTACATCGTTGTATGAATCTGTGTAATATAGGAGTACCTACCTAGATTATAAAAAAATACAAATATGCTTACTTTTCTTTGAAGTTTTCCCTGAGTCCTCAGATTTGAATAAAACTTATTCTTGCTGACTTTGTTAATTAAAACATCTCAGAACAGCTAGTTCGGCGGGGTAAATTATTAAAAGAAAAATGGTTAGGTTAGGTTAGAACTGTGACCTCCTACGCACGAGCCGCTTCTTCTATATATCTATATACTTATAATAAATCTGTCGAGAGGTCAATTCTGTACCTAGGTACATGAAACATATTTCCAAAATAACTATCAGGGGGTGATTAGGGATCGATACTGATGTCAAAAATGCAATCAGTAAAATTTTTGTCTGTCTGTCGGTCTGTCTGTCTGTCTGTTTATACAGACAGACAGACAGACAGACAGACAGACAAAAATTTATAGAAACAAAAACTACTCGACGGATTTGAACGAAACTTGGTATAATT
The DNA here is from genome assembly GCA_963859965.1 of Ceramica pisi. Taxonomy (NCBI): domain Eukaryota; kingdom Metazoa; phylum Arthropoda; class Insecta; order Lepidoptera; family Noctuidae; genus Ceramica; species Ceramica pisi. Next base: position 12,641,644 of record OY982537.1, on the reverse strand, counting down.
ATTTTTCATACTCCTGAGCTGGTTATAGTATACTTTTCATCACGCTACAGTCAATAGAAAAAATGAAAAAAAAAAAAGTGAAAGTTTGGTTGTTTGTTACTCAATCACGCCAGATCGGCTTAACGGATCTTAATGTTTAGAACAAAGATAGATTATAGTCTGGAATAGCACATAAGCTACTTTCCCGGGAACATGTTACCTAGGGATCACGCGGGCGAAGCCGCTGGCAGAAGCTAGTTCGTAATAAAATACATGTTATACCACAATAACACTGAACATTAGGTAAACCTTTTGATCAATAGCGCAAATGTTGTTATCGCAAATAAATATTCAATGAAATGAAAATTATGTTAAATCGATATCATACAAATTAATTATTTTTCGTTCGAATTAGTAACATTACAACTCTTGATGACAAAACAAGGGTGAACCGAATAAGTTGTGGGTAGAAAGCAGCTCTACCAAAGGAAATTTTTATTCTCGTGTTCAGACAAACATTCCTAAAAAACTATAGTTTTCTAAATTAACTCTGGTAAGGTTGGGAGCAACCTTACCAAAGAAAACAATTAATGTTTAACACGTAGCGGGACGCACTGAATTAGCAGTAGATTTTTGAAGTTAAAAAATGACAAAACTCTAAACTCTAAAGAATTAAACTCTTCTAAAGTGAGGTATAATTTGAAAAAGTCATTACCGTCCCTCAACGTGTTAAATCGATTCATAATGTGAGCTGTTATATCGATTCACAAAATTATCAATGTCTTACAGATCGATCTCTAAAAATCTATTTTTAAAGTTTTCGTTTACAGTGTTTTAAATCGATTTTACGAAAAACATGAAAGATACCATAATAAATGATCTCTTTTGATTCTCTTTGGCAGTAAAATCAGTTTTTTTGTTCAGAAAATCGAATGGTTAATTTCAAGGGTGACATATCGATTCACTGGGTGATTCAGTTCTGCATATTATTATTGATTAAAAAAAATTGATTTTTTGAGCCTGAAAAATAAATTCTTTGATAAATCCGATCTCAGATCACATCCCTAAATTTTTGTAGTTGACATTGACATCTGTCTGTCTGTGATGTCCAATGTGATGTCAAGTGAAGGAAACCAATAAAGTAGGGTTATGTTATGCTGATGATTCCGGACTCGAATGGATTATTATTTATATTTTTAGACTAATTAAACAAGAAACATGGCCAACAATATCAGAATTTTAAACAAATGTTTACCGTGGTACCCATCTGGCTACTTGCTTCCTAGGTACGTATATTCTTTTATCTCATAATAGGTACAGCTCGATATCTTCTTGAACAGTAATGAATTATCCCGAGAGAGCGAGAGTTTTTGATCGTGCGTCCAATGTAACTCGATATTTAAATCACACTCAGAGCATCCATAATCTATTTGTTGCAATATAATTATTCTGTTATACTCGTGTGCGTTCGCCCAGCGGAATGTTGTTGAATTAAAAGATTTTAATTATGCAGATATTTAGTGTATGACGTCGTATAATTGTGTATGGTATAAAAAAATTTGTGCACGCAGCCATTGTGGAGAAATTCACCAAAAACTGATTCCGCTGGGCGAACGTTGTCCTGGCGGAACTTTTTTTAATCCATAGATTTTAGAAGAAAAGAGATGTGTCCAAAAATTAGTGTGTATTTGTGTATGTATGAATAAAATTAGTGCATGCATAAACTTCGGAGAAATTCCAGTTTCCGCTACGCGAACGTTTGGCCATTACCTAGTTTTCATATAAAGCGCTTACATAGAGAGCTGTAGATTTTTACATAAGTTGTTTTGAATTTGTTTATATTTGTTTAAAAAATAGATTTAGAAAAAATCGTAGGGCTTAAAAGATAAAAATATAAACGTAAAATACGCTTATTAGGTCTTAGTTCTTAAAGTATGCACTTTGGGGTCTAGATTTTCACGTTTATACAAACCTTGTAAGTGTCTGCAACATGTTACCAAGTATCAATGATGTTCCGTTAGTAATTAAAGAGTTATAGGACAATTTACCATGAATTGATCACTGTTTACAAAGCAGTCAAATATCACGCCGTTCTAAACGAATTGCATGGTAAAATGTATGCCAATAATTAGTGTATTCATTCAACTATTCACATGCAAAATTTCATGTCATTAAATTCAGTAATTAAAGAAAAACAATTATAATACTGACGAAGCATCGAAAACCTACATAACCCGACCAAGTTCGGATGGCTACAAAAAAGCGGCCGTGCCAGATATCTTAGAAACGTTCTTAACCTTGCAATATAGTATTTATTAATATGGTACAATTACGTACACAAGCGTTAGGAAAAAATAAAACAATTGCATTTCTTGAATGAAAATTATTTTTTTAATAATAACGCCACTATCTACGATAAAAATAAATCTTCAATTAACAAGTACTTCTCTATTTAAATATTCGAGTACAAAAATATTTTTAATTACATATAATACTTAATTATGTAAGTAGGTAATTATGATAACGTTAACAAACGCTTGCAACGACAGCAATAGACTTAAATGTGTTTTAGCTAAAATAGGTTTAATAAACGATTATGAATATAAGGGTAAGTATAATATTTCGAGCTTCAATAAAAATTAAAATCACATCACATAACTAGACTATTCAGTTGTTTAGATTTGATCAACATTAAAAAAGTGCTTATAAACTAAAACATTGGTATAAGAAAGGTATTTTCAAGAAAATATTCTTAAATGAGTAGCAAATACAGTAAATAACCTCAACATACATAAGTCACTACCAGTACAACGGTATACATCAATTAAAAAATCGATTCAAGAAGTAGTTTTTTTTAAGTTATTAGATTGTTTGATCCACTAAAGTTGCAAAGGGGAACGCTCGTGCATGCCTAGTCCATTGGTTAAATAGTGTAATAAGCTACAATATGATAAATATTTACCTAAACAGTAGTAGGTACTTACATGTGATAATTATTTAATTTCCCTAAGGGGTCTATACTTAGTTAGAATCCTGATCCGTGAAATCTTCAATAGAAATTAGCTGTATGAATTTTATTTGTCTTAAATAATAGGTATATCTAGATTATATCTAAAGTCTCAAAAGCATACTTAAATAAAGTACCTACGTAAATAGTTCCTACTTTCTGTCATAGTCAAATACATTTAAAAAGTAGGTGTAAGAAAAAAAAGGACATTATTATATCGAAACAACAATTGTGTTATCACCTATACCAATTCAATACCGATATTATACTGTAAATTTTGGGATGTTACCTAAATATATTGCACGGCCGCTTTTTTGTAGCTATTCGAACTTGGTCGGGTTATGTAGGTTTTCGATGCTTCGTCAGTATTATAATTGTTTTTCTTTAATTACTGAATTTAATGACATGAAATTTTGCATGTGAATAGTTGAATGAATACACTAATTATTGGCATACATTTTACCATGCAATTCCTTTAGAACGTCGTGATATTTGACTGCTTTGTAAACAGTGATCAATTCATGGTAAATTGTCCTATAACTCTTTAATTACTAACGGAACATCATTGATACTTGGCAACATGTTGCAGACACTTACAAGGTTTGTATAAACGTGAAAATCTAGACCCCAAAGTGCATACTTTAAGAACTAAGACCTAATAAGCGTATTTTACGTTTATATTTTTATCTTTTAAGCCCTACGATTTTTTCTAAATCTATTTTTTAAACAAATATAAACAAATTCAAAACAACTTATGTAAAAATCTACAGCTCTCTATGTAAGCGCTTTATATGAAAACTAGGTAATGGCCAAACGTTCGCGTAGCGGAAACTTGAATTTCTCCGAAGTTTATGCATGCACTAATTTTATTCATACATACACAATTACACACAAATACACACTAATTTTTGGACACATCTCTTTTCTTCTAAAATCTATGGATTAAAAAAAGTTCCGCCAGGACAACGTTCGCCCAGCGGAATCAGTTTTTGGTGAATTTCTCCACAATGGCTGCGTGCACAAATTTTTTTATACCATACACAATTATACGACGTCATACACTAAATATCTGCATAATTAAAATCTTTTAATTCAACAACATTCCGCTGGGCGAACGCACACGTTATACTCACTCATGTTTGTACTATAGAATTTCAGGGGTATTTAAATCCAGAGAATATTCAAGGCCAACAACTTTCCCAGACTATTTTCAAAATCCAGTCTTTAGAAAAGAAGATCAAGCGAAACTTATAGAAAGTTCAGAGTTAAGTAAGATTGCTGCCTTGCCTGTGAGGCCACCAGCTGCTTATGAAACCAGCTCTGTGTACCATGACCCATTGGTGAAGTAAGTATTCACTAAGGCTTAAAATACATTGAAGTCATATATCATAAACACATACCTATTTTGTTTATATTATATGTACTTACTATAACCAAACTCAACTAGTGTGAAAAAATACTATACTTAACTATGCATGCCAGTTATTTTGAACCAACTTACAAGAGAAACCTTACTTATCAATATTTGTTGTGTTAAAAATTGTCATGTTTTTATTTCAGTAAAGTTATAAATCATGTCATGGAAATGGGGAAAAAACAGTTGGCTCGAAGTCTTGTTGAGAAATCATTTGAAAATATCAAGAGGTCACAGATTGAACGCTACCACCTGGCATCAACACCCGAGGAGAAGGCTAAAATAGAGCTAGATCCAAAGAATATCCTGCACAAAGCTATTGAAAATGCAAAGCCACTTCTGCAACTTCAACCTATCAAGAGAGGAGGTATCACATATCAGGTAAATAGTGTTAATATAAAAAGAGATGTACTCACTTTCTTTTTGACTCATTGTGTGCTGCTAGTTTCAGGAGTATATAATATGTGAAACAAATAAAGTGCTGTCCAAGGGACATTGACAAAGTTTTTGTAGAATTCAATCAACTAGAATAAAACAACTAACAACACAGTTGTAAAGAAATGATTTTCATTTTCAGTTTTTTAGGGTTCTGAACAAAATACGGAACCCTTATAGGAACACTTGCGTGTCAGTCTGTCTGCCCATTAGTCTGTCACAGCCAGTTTTTCTTCCGGATCCACTGGACTGATTCTGTTGAAATTTGGTACACATTTGAAGTTCTGTGACCCAAACACGGATGAAATTTTTTAGAATAGGTGTCACTTTTGACTGGCAACTTTTTATCCAAACTGTTATTTTAATCTATACTGATATTATCTATACTAATATTATCTATACTTAATATTATAAAGCAGAAAAGTTTGTTTGTTTGATTGTTTGTTTGTTTGTTTGGTTGAACGCGCTTATCTGAAGAACTACTGGTCCGATTTGAAACATTCTTTCAGTGTTAGATAGCCCATTTATCGAGGAAGGCTATAGGCTATATATCATCACGCTAAGACCAATAAGAGCGGAGCAGTAATGAAAAATGTTACGCAGACGACGTTGCACGGGTCAGCTAGTTTTATATATGAAGGCGTCAGCGACGGCTGAGCGATAGCGCCATCATCGTTTGGGTTCGGTGGTATCAGGAACATTGTAGAATAAAACACTCAATACAGTACTAAGCTCTCTTTATTAACTGTGGCTGAGTGCTAGTACTTTACAAATAGACAGTCCCCCAAAACGGGCGTTTTGGGGGACTGTTTTGGGGGCGGGCGCCTGTTACCACTTCCTAGTGTTTTAACTGTGGAGAAGAAGTGGCCAACAAACTCCACAGTGTAATAAATATGCTATTACAGTGGGTGTAAAGAAAGGCTTGTGTTCTCCTAATAAAAAAAATAAACTAAAATAAACTAAGATTCAATTTCGGGCGCCGTGGAGACCACTTCAAAATAAATTATGCCGGAAAGTATCTATCGGAAGAGATTGGACATTTAATCTGCCGGTGGGTAGCTGAATAGAAAAATAAAACAAATTAAACTCTTTTGTCTTTCTCTATTCATAAGCCAGTAGCTTCCTAATTACAGGGCTTTGTAAGATTTAAAACTAATCTTATAGTTAAAGTCACATAAAGTTTTAGACTAGATATTATTGATTAGGGATAATAATTACTAAGGATAGTATTGGATATGGATACTATTGCATCTTCATGTAAATGTTATTGAAAATAAATTTAAATTACATACCAGATTACTATTTATAAAAACAAAATTATTAAGTTAACCACAGGTGAGTTTCCTCTTGGGATGACAGCACGGTTCAGTTCATGTCATGAAAAATCCACAGGAAGAGAGTCTCCTGTTGGCATGACAGCACGTCTCCGTTCATGTCATGAAAAATCCAATTGTAGAAAACCAGTCCATAAGAAAAACGAAAATAAAAAAAAAAGGAACGTAGATGGAAAAGAAAACGTAGGAAACGAGGAAACGTAGGAAACGCCAAACAAATGTGCTGGCTGAAACAAAAATATCAGATTAGCCACCAGAAGTTCACCAATATAAAAACACGTGGCTGCGTGCGCTTTTTGTACAAAAACTTACCGTTTCCTTATAAAATCGTCACGCAATCACCACGCGCCTCCATATAGGGGTTGTGTGCGTTGTATTAAAGACAACAATATCTGAAAATAACAATTTAATTCGTAATATACCCGTTGGGGTTAGGAACAAGACATTTCGTCTAGAAGAATTCTATCTTACCACAAATTACGGCAATATCTCCATAGCGTCATCCTGGGTAGCTTGTTTAAGCTTATTGGACGTTAAACTGTCCCAAAATAAACAGGATTCCATAAGATTTAATTAAAATTTTGAAAACATGACATCTTAATACAAGGGCAGGTCGGAAAGTGAAACGTCAAACGACTCGCATACCACAGATTATAGAATAAAAACTAGAGATGTGCGTTCGGAAATCGACTAAGAAACGCGGAAGCATGTGGCGAGACAAAAAGGCTCGTTACATTACATCCCTCCCCGAAAAAATAAAAGAAAGCAATTTCTTTTATGCCTAAAAAAAGAGAAAAGCAAAAAAAAATCTTCTTGAAAAAGAAGGATATATAAATTCCAAAAACAAAAAACAACGATTCCAATCCTAGAAATGATTAGGATAATTACTAGACTGCAAGGAAAACATCTGCTAAGTCCATCATCAACCAACCACATCTTAAGAACAGTCATGGAAAACCGCAAGAATATATAACTCCTTAAAACATACGTCCAAAATAACAAAAAATACAGTTAAGTCACTAGAATAACCGACCTATAATACAAAAAGAACCAACATGAGTGCAGTTAGGCTCCATCGCCACTGACTAACTAGCTAAATCCAAGAAATATTACAAGTCCAGCTAGCCGCAACCGTCGCTGTCCTATATGTGAAAGACTATTAAAAAAGAAAAAAAAATACAATTTGAGTACGGTTGAGCACCTTCGCCACCGACTTACAAGGTATATCTTAACAAAAAGAAAACAAAAAAACCAATATGAGTACGGTTAGGCACCATCGCCACCGACTAACAAGTTTATAGCAAAATAAAATGCAAAGTTGAGTACAGTTAAGCACAATTGCCGCTGTCTTACAAGAATAATCCAAATATGTCTCCATGAGTACAGTTAGGCACCATCGCCACTGACTAGCAAGAACAAATTATAGTTATGACTGTATCTAACAGTTTCAAATTTTACATCTCTAAGGATGAAGAAATTTAAAGAAGAATGTTGTGATCGGCATAACACCACCAATTTTCCGAGCACAAACACCTTCGAAAACAAAACGCATATTGTGATCGGCACAACTCCACCAACTTCCCGAGCACAATAGCGGAAAAAACTGCATACTGTGATCGGAGCAACTCTACCGAATTTCCGGGCACAGTAGCAAAACAAAACTGCATACGGTGATCGGAGCAACTCTACCGAATTTCCGGGCACAGTAGCAAAAGGAACGAAATCAAGGGAAAAAATATATACCGAGATCCGCAAAAAAATATAGGAATATGTCCACGAGTGAGAACAAGAACACAAGTATCGAAGTCCCTAGAGTACAAATGTACAGAAAAACCAACCTAAAAAGGAGTTAGCAGTTCTGCAAAAAAAGGAACACAAATATCAATACTATTTCTACAAAGAGAAAACAGTATGATCCGCGTTACAAAAAAAAAATTAAGATCATGCATCCTAACAGAAAAAAGTTAGGAGCAAATCCTAAAAAAAAGAAAATACCTAGTGTATAGAATAGGTAGGTAAATGTATATAAACAGAAATTGTATACAAGAATGTATAAAAATTGTATACATTACTGTTAAACCAAAAAAAAAACATAAGATCTTTTGATATGAAAAATGTAATTGTGTGAGTGGAAAAGTTTTCAGAATAAGCCTAAAATGTCCTAAGTTATATTTTAGAATGTTAAGAAATTGAAATCAATAAATCTATATGAAGTTACCTAACATACATTTCCATTCAAAGTGCTATAAACCAATCATCCATCCCATCACGCATCACTAACATAAGCACCCTTCAAACAAAAACATCAAAATCAAAACCAACACTTGGGAACCAAACTAAAATTTAATTATATCTTTAACATGATAACGACCAGATGTTCCCTTTTTCAGGTCTTTCAGAACATAAACGTGATCAGAAACTTTTTCTACAATTTTACATTTAATGAACTTAGGAGCAAATTTTGCCGGAAAATAAGTAGGTGCATTAGATTGAACAAAACTTCTTCTCCACACAACATCACCCACATCAAAAGAAATGACTTTCCGACCCTTATTATAATAGCGAGCATTACGCTGATAAGCTTTTAATAAATGAGTTTGAACTTTAACAAAAATTTCACTAAGTGAATTAAGAGAATCAGCATAGTGATTTCTATTGGTAACTTCCAGTTCACTCAAGTTATCAATAGAGTTACTTAGACGATGTAAAGAAGCATCAAAAATAAGTTCCCTACCAAACATCAAAAAGTTAGGTGTGAAATCTGTAGCAAGATTAACACTATTATTTAAAGCTAATTGAACATGAGGTAAATATTTAGACCAAGTTCTATGATCATCGTTAACAAAACAAGATATGCAAGTTTCAACAGTTTTGTTATATCTCTCAACAGGATTGTTTTGAGGGGTGTATAAAGTATTATAAAATATTTTAGTGATGTTAAAACCTTTCAGAAATTCTACGAAGTGTTTAGAAGTGAATTGTGTACCGTTATCACAAACAATTATTTTAGGACAACCAAATTTAAGAAATATTTCTTTTTCAAAAAGTTTATTACTCTAGTAGTAGCATTCGTCATAGGAAAAATCCAGCAGTATTTAGTGAAAACATCGACAACCGAGAGGATATATTTATGCCCAGAATAAGTCTTAGGTAGTATACCTATAATATCCACTGAAAGCATCAACATAGGTCGATCGACTTTTTTAGGATTAATCATAATACCAAAAGGAGGATGAGTGGTATGTTTATATGCTTTACAAGTATCACAAGCTATAATATATTTTTGAACATCGTTAAACATTCCTTTCCAAAAATAGTGTTGTTTTAATTTATTTAAAGTTTTATGAATACCAAGATGACCAGAATTAATATCATCATGATTAGAACGAATTGTATCTAAAATATGTTCTTTAGGGATAACTATTTTCCAATTAAGACGATTATTAGGGTCAAATTTACTTTTACAGAATTTATATAAAGTTTTATTCTCTACTCTAAAGTTCTTATATCTGCAAGGAGATTTTTGACAGTTAATAAATACTTTTTTATACCATGGATCATAAACATCATCATCAGGCAAAACTAAATTATTCTGAGAGATTCCTATAGCGGCGACTTCTATGCGGGATAGAGCATCTGGGACTAAATGTAAAGATCCTTTTTTATGAACTATATCAAATGTAAACTGAGAAATTCTAGCAGCCCAACGTGCTAAACGTCCACTAGGATTACTAAGACCTAAAAGCCACTTTAAACTAGCATGATCAGTTATAACTGTAAACTTCATTCCTTCAATATAAGGTCGGAAATGTTCTATGGAAACTAAAATAGCTAACAATTCCCGTTCTGTGGTACTATAATTACGTTCACATTTATTGAGTGATCTAGAATAGAACGCAATAGGATGTTGATCTCCATTATCATCCTCTTGACTCAAAACACTACCAATGCCAACAGAACTGGCATCACAATGTAAAAAGAAAGGTTTTTCAAAATTAGGGCATTGCAAAACAGGAGCAGTAATTAATGTTTGTTTTAACTCATCAAATGCATTTTCAGCTTCATCATTCCAACAAAGAGGTTTTTTAGAATTCTTACTACCAGCTGTTAATTTAGTTAAAGGAGAAGCGATATCAGCAAATGAGATGGCTAAATTGAAGTATAGACGACTGCCCCAGCAATGTATAAATATGGTGCCTAGCAAAATGTAAAGCTAAATAGCTGGATATTAGTATTTCGTATAAATAAAGTATCAAGAAGTTGTTAAATCTTTATAATTCTGAAAATAAAATCGAGAAACTCCAATGTGAAAAGTTGTATAGAGAACTTCAAACAAATGACATTGCTGTGAATTTTTCTCTAGGCGTTTGAATATTACTAAGGTTTAAGAGCAACTTTATTTCTCAAAAGAATTACATACATAATTCACTTACTGAGAAACTACATCTAAAACTAAGATTAATAATTAGAGCGCACAGATGTACGTTTATAAAATAACAAAGCAATACAACAACAAAAATGTGGGTAAACAGATAATAAACTCGATCAGTTAACTGAGCACAACATGGATTTGATTTTTACTAGATGTAGCATTGATAGCATAGTCTGCTATTAGCTAGTTTATTTAGTTTATAGTTCTATTTATATATTTTTGGTTACATACGTGGTTTATAAAACGTTTTGTGTATTGGATTTTATTTGTTTGTACTGCGATGTGATAATTATATTCTTGACATGAGTCAATATACAAAAGGGTATTTGCACCAGAAAACGTGATACAACGTACTTTCTGCGTAAGTAAAATCATTAACGATTTATTTTGCGATTATAATCGAAAACAAATCGTTTTGATAACTGTTATAAAAATCAATCTATGAGCAGATTTAAAGTTCTGGAAATGCGACCCATCCCTAGCTTGCAGTAACGTTTTATTTCGCCCTGTGGCTTAAAAGGCTTAGTAACCAAGCCATAAAAATATTTTTAAAAAGATATTTCCCCTTGGTCTTGTCACTTTCTACAAACAAAACCAGCTTAAAAACAATTAAGATCCTTTTTATGTAAAATGTTTCTCGAAAGTTCTAGGAAATTATTAAAGACATAATAATTCATAAATGAATATTTAAATATAACGAGTTAGTGTGAGGTTCGTATACATGCTGGGGGCAGTCATTTAGCCATCGCCTTTACAAATGAACCTACGATATGAGCATAAACCAAGAAAACTACGAAGTTGTTTAACGGATTCAGGACGTGGAAAATTTTTGATGGTATCTAATTTAGAAGGATCAGTATGCAAACCATTACTATCAACTATATAACCAAGATAACGAAGTCTATCTTTACAAAAATTACACTTTTTCAAATTAACTGTTAATCCAGCATCTTTCAGAATATTATAAATTTTGTGTAAATATTCTATATGTAAATTAAAATCCGAATTTACGCAAATTAAATCGTCCAAATAACAGAACACAGTATTATCGAATTGAGGACCAAAAAGTTTATCAACAAGTCTCTGCAACTCAGCTGGTGCATTAGTGAGACCAAATGGCATTCGAACAAATTCGAAAAGTCCTTTTCCTGGAACTACAAAAGCAGTCTTTTCTCGAGAAGATTCTTCAAGAGCGATTTGTAAAAATGCTTTAGAAAGGTCAATTGTACTAATATATTTTGCTCCACCGAGGTTATCTAATATTCTAGAGGTATAAGGAAGAGGGTAAGAATCTTTTATAGTTACTGAATTTAAACGTCTTGAATCTAAACATAATCTAGTACTACCATCCTTCTTATCTACAGCCAAGACAGGTGAACACCAAGGTGATTTAGAAGGTTGAATGATGCCTTCCTTTAATAAAACTTCTACTTCATCATAAAGTTCTTTCTGCTTTGCAGGACTTAAAGGCTAATACCTTTGTTTGAAAGGTTCACTAGTGACATTAATTTTATGTTGAACAAGATGAGTAAGACCTAAACCTTTCTTTTCATAAGAAATATTTTCAAAAAGTGAAACTGTTTCATTTAATTTTTGTTTCTCAGAAGGAGACAGTTCACTAACAGAAGTGATTGTACAAACTTGAACTTTATTGCTTTGGACATAAGTTATATTTTTCCATAAATCCTTAGCCAAATCAAACTTTAACCAAAAATCAAAACCTAGAATGAAATCAGGCTGAAAAGAAGGTATAATTAAGAAATTAATATTTTTAGTTATATTATCACAAGTAACTGGTAATTCAATGGTACCAATAATTCTCTGTGAAGAACCATCAGCTGTATAAGCAGCACTAGAAACAGAATTTATTTTATAACCTAAATGTGTAAATTGTTTATGACTATTTGAGCCTAAAACACAACTATTGGATCCACTATCTAACAAACCAGAAAAAGTATGGTCACCTACGGAAAATCGTAAATAAGGTCTAGTATCGTTATGTTTAACAAATAAAACAGGAGCTGATCTATAAATTTTGAAGAATGTTTTTAAATAATCTAACCAGTCTGCAAATTCTTTGTTACGGGTAACATCATCAGGTTTGTGACATTTAGCAAATTTTCTCTTTATCGAGACACTCGCGGTTACATCAATAACAGGGGCTCGATGAGACCTAATCAGTTTTTTGACTCACTAGAGTTTTTATTATCAGTATTACAAACATCACAATTCTTAGATGTGACTCCAACTTTTTGACATTTGAAACAAATAACGCCAGGTATAGATGTACAATTTTTGAAATGATGTCCAGATTTTTTACACTTTAAACAAATGAAATCTGTTGAAACTGCATTAGACTTGACTGTGCATTTATCAGTTTTGAGGTCCTTGCTAGGTTTTCTATTGACAAAAACTTCAAGTTCTTTAGCAAGATCAAGAAATTGTTCCACAGAATCAATATGCTTACCAAAAATAAAAGGTGTGTAAATAGGTAACATGTTATGTTTAATTATACTAACCAAAACTGTATCAAACAATGGAAATGAAAGATGACTAGCCATGTCCATAATTTCTGTAATAAAGTCAGGAAGAGACTCAGAACTCTTCTGTTTCCTCGTACGAAGGTCACTTTCCAAAAAATAGTCAAAGTCTGGCCTGTCAAAACGTTTAAGTAAAGCAAGCTTAAGCTCGTGCCATGATGAAATACGGATACGAACAGTGCGAAACCCTTTAAGAGCAATATCACTAAGCAAGTCTGTAAATGAACCAACCAATAAAATCTCATCAAAGTTTTTATATAAGAAATATTCTTCAACTTCAGTAATAAATTCTCTAACACAAGTTTTCCCATTAAATTTAAGTCTACTCTTTTTTAAATCAGGCAATTTAATTGCCGAAGGCAAATTCTTTTTAATATGTTCATTAACCAGAAGAATGTGTGAAGAGTGTGCAACCCTGTCATTATGATCAAAAGAATGTTGTACTTCTGTCAAAGTTATCATGTCAGGAACATGTGCATTAGCATTAGAAACTGTACATGCAACGTCAGAATCTAAGTTGTTTTTATCAGCTAAAGGCGGAGAAAACTGAACTTCCTTATCCATGATGAATAAGCAAAACAATGAGCAAACAAACCAAAACAAAAACTAAGTTGAAAGTTATTTTTATGAAAATATCAAAGTGTTTAGCAGAAAAAAGATGCAATATTATCTTACAAGATAAGTTTAAATTCCTTATAGTATAATAACAAAGTTAAAACTAAAGTTCACTTAAGAGTTAAATATGAAACACAGTTACACCGCACTAAGTTTCAACTGTTGAGATACTTTTACAAAACAAAAGTCTTACCATACAATTATGTTGGTCTTGTAAGGGTAGAAAGATATATGCTGTAACAATAACAGTTAACAAAACAAAATAGTACAATATTGTTAGTAGGAAAATATTGTCTACAAAAAATATTAAACAATCTAAGTAGTTTACAACAAAATGACATAAATTAATTTCAGGAACAAAAGGTGTCCTGTAAACAATAGAATAGATGATGCAATAATATCCCTTATAAAGTTATAAAGAAAACTACTTCAAGGTCCCTGTTCGGGCGCCAATTGTAACAAATATGCTATTACAGTGGGTGTAAAGAAAGGCTTGTGTTCTCCTAATAAAAAAAATAAACTAAAATAAACTAAGATTCAATTTCGGGCGCCGTGGAGACCACTTCAAAATAAATTATGCCGGAAAGTATCTATCGGAAGAGATTGGACATTTAATCTGCCGGTGGGTAGCTGAATAGAAAAATAAAACAAATTAAACTCTTTTGTCTTTCTCTATTCATAAGCCAGTAGCTTCCTAATTACAGGGCTTTGTAAGATTTAAAACTAATCTTATAGTTAAAGTCACATAAAGTTTTAGACTAGATATTATTGATTAGGGATAATAATTACTAAGGATAGTATTGGGTATGGATACTATTGCATCTTCATGTAAATGTTATTGAAAATAAATTTAAATTACATACCAGATTACTATTTATAAAAACAAAATTATTAAGTTAACCACAGGTGAGTTTCCTCTTGGGATGACAGCACGGTTCAGTTCATGTCATGAAAAATCCACAGGAAGAGAGTCTCCTGTTGGCATGACAGCACGTCTCCGTTCATGTCATGAAAAATCCAATTGTAGAAAACCAGTCCATAAGAAAAACGAAAATAAAAAAAAAGGAACGTAGATGGAAAAGAAAACGTAGGAAACGAGGAAACGTAGGAAACGTAGGAAACGCCAAACAAATGTGCTGGCTGAAACAAAAATATCAGATTAGCCACCAGAAGTTCACCAATATAAAAACACGTGGCTGCGTGCGCTTTTTGTACAAAAACTTACCGTTTCCTTATAAAATCGTCACGCAATCACCACGCGCCTCCATATAGGGGTTGTGTGCGTTGTATTAAAGACAACAATATCTGAAAATAACAATTTAATTCGTAATATACCCGTTGGGGTTAGGAACAAGACATTTCGTCTAGAAGAATTCTATCTTACCACAAATTACGGCAATATCTCCATAGCGTCATCCTGGGTAGCTTGTTTAAGCTTATTGGACGTTAAACTGTCCCAAAATAAACAGGATTCCATAAGATTTAATTAAAATTTTGAAAACATGACATCTTAATACAAGGGCAGGTCGGAAAGTGAAACGTCAAACGACTCGCATACCACAGATTATAGAATAAAAACTAGAGATGTGCGTTCGGAAATCGACTAAGAAACGCGGAAGCATGTGGCGAGACAAAAAGGCTCGTTACAACAGCAACACATCTGTCTTTTGAGTTAGAAGAACTCGCATTTATAACATTATTAAAGAAGTCTGTTTAATTTAATTAAAATAGGTAAACCAACAGTTTCGTTCTGGATGAGTGTCCTAGTCGGTGTCTCGAGCCAAAGTGCGCTCGGCAAAGTCCCCACTCTCCAATACGACTCTGTCCACGTGCCGCCATTACAACTGTCAACTGACGTCACGGCGTTTACCACTACCCACTACTACAATACTCAAATCAGCAACTAATTATTAAATTATATCTTTATCCACGACCTCAATACAAAGTGGGGACGATAATACGACAATAAATGAAAACACGGACACTACTAGTTCATAGGAATAATTCTAAACCATCAAAAAAATCCTAACACATAAATTAAAAAAAAAAAACAAACAAACTAAATGGCATAAAACTGGTAACAAAATGGAACACCCTTTATAAACATTGGTTCACTAACCTGTGCTAAGAGTGGCAACAGCGCGGTCTTGTAGCGACTTGATCTTTCGGCGCCATTAATAATGCTCAGTAAAAACAATAACACTGAATCACAGATTATTAACCGAATAATCAGGCACCTCTCACCCACGCGTTACTTAAATTATTAATCACAATCAGCCAGTCTATTCTGTCGACATCTTACCGTGTTCACTTACGTACAGTGAATGACAAGTGAGCTGTCATTCCATCTTATTTGTATGGTATAACAGCTCACTTTGTGATCACTTCACCCACGCCTTCACTTCGACATATTTACAGAATCGACCTACAGGATCACTGTTCAATCAAATAACTCAGTAGGTAGGTAAGTATGTCACAAAATTTTTCGTTTTTCACCGTCACCGTCACAAATTGCAACGTCGGAGAAGGTTATTTCTAACGTTAAATAGGTCACCATTTGCAGCCATGTCTTTTAATTTATTAAAACACGAAAACAATAAAATCTGAGCGTCTAATTTCGCACAATTCACTTAACTATTTCACTAAATATCTATTACTATTATACGTGACCTATCACTAAAATAAAGCGTCCAATTTCGCACTTATAATAACAGTCTTATGTTACAAATTACAAAAACCCGCTTGACGACGCGTCAAGTACCCGCGCTTGCGAATTGATGACGCGTGGATCGTCACAGGATTCCGGCGATACACTGAGTGACCGTGACCTAAATGTAGTTGCAAGTTTCGACAAGAAAGTGAAGTAATAAGCAAATGAAACTAGATTTATCTCTTTCGTACACACTAAATTTTCTATTAATATGAGTGCATAGCAACTTCCGCATGCGTTATTTTCTTATTGAACTCGATGACACGCTTTATGGCTTTTATGCCGTAGGTTTAAGGTATAATTTGCACTAAATGAAATTTAAAAACTAATTTGGCGAAAGTTTTTAAGTAGCGAGTTGGCAACGTGTCTTTAATGTTTTGATGTTACCGATGCGGGGGTCGTTAACCTGTGAGTGCTTCCGTATTTACAGATACATCATGTAGCAAATGTTAAAAAAGTAAAATCATCTCCTGTGACTAAACTACTGGATATTTTCACATGAATTTTTGTATGTAGACTGGGAACGTCCTTAGGTATACGAAGTTTCATTTATTGTCGTATTGTAATCCCCACGTTGTATAATACTAGCTGACCCGCGCGACTTTGTCTGCGTCACATTTTCCATTAATGCTCCGCTCCTATTTGTCTTAGCGTAATGATATATAGCCTTCCTCGATAAATGGGCTATCTAACACGGAAAGAATTTTTCAAATCCTACCAGTAGTTCCTGAGATTAGCGCGTTCAACCAAACAAACAAACAAACTCTTCTGCTTTATAATATTATATGTAATATTTCCTTTCCAGGTTCCTGGCCCTATTACTGAGAAAAGATCTTTGTTCCTGGCAATCAAGTGGCTGTTAGAAGCTACATTCGAAAAGGAGAGGACAGTCCATTTCCCAAAACAGTTTGCTTGGGAACTCCTTGATGCTGCCAACAACACTGGAAAAGTTATTAAAAGAAAACAAGACTTGCACCGCTTGTGCGAAGCGAACAGAGCATATGCCCACTACAGGTGGCAATAAATATTAGAACTAAGCTGTTTCACATTAGTTTTCAGTTGTTTAAATGTGTGCCTATTATGTGGTATAAGTTGTTTTGGTTATAAGTATAACATTGTAGATTACATCATAATGGTTTGTGTTATTTTCTATTCCATTTATTGCTTTACAATATGTCTAAAACATACAAGGTGCAATGCAACTCTTGAGAATGGATCATTGTCTTGTTGGAAACATAGACTTCGCAAAAAAAGAACTGACAAAATATAAAGAACCGCCACATTCCTTTTTAGTAAAAGTTGTTCTTAATGATGAAGACAATGATCTATTTTCAAGAATAGCGTTACTTCTGTAACCACCTATACCTATACATATCACCTATACTCTGAATGAGTAGGTAATGATCATCTAAACAATCGGCAACTTTGCTTACTTGACCATATGTAATTTATTGATATTATTCTCTCTCGCTCATGTATTCTCTGCATGAGAGTCTTTTGCTCTACACAGGGTCAGTCACAAGCTGGTTAGATTAAGGAGACACTTCAACAAGCTGTTTTCATAGTATGAGAATATAGTTCACCTAAGTGTTGGGTCTTTTTACATCTAAATGGCCCGCATTATGTACAAAAAGTTTGTTACAATTAAATACAGGGGTACATTGCACCGACAAGTAATCACTTATTTTACTACAGTGGACTTAAATTCCAGTACTTGACGATCCATAAGATACATTAGACGCAGTTACTTTTGTGTCAAAGAAAGTGGCTGGGACAGACGATGTAGTTGGCAGAGAAATGGACTGTGATGTGAGGTACCTGCGTCCAGCGGGAAACTGCGATAGGCTGAGTTGATTGACATAGCATACTGGCTAGTTCGAACATGGAGAGCGTGCAGCTGGAGTAAGACTGCTTTATCACCAGAGATGCGCTATGCAACGTTGCTATGGATGCGTTTGATATCCCCCAATCACACGCATTGTTAACCGACTTCCAAAAAAGATTTTTTTATGTACACCGATTACTCACAAGTTTATGATTCGATTTCTGTAATTCTGTTTTGGTTCGATGTGGCATACTGGGCATACTTGCCATTTTGATCCCTTAAAAAAATTATTTGGCTCAGTACTTAATTTTTATTTATGACTTTTTTGCGTAAGTATATCAATATCTGCGTAGACGAAGACGTTGCCCAAGTATCACCACATAAAAGTCGAAAATAAAAAAAAACTTTTACAACAAAAATATAACCGACTTCCAAATGAAGCTACAAAATTGTGTGACCACTACAAAGTATAAAATGACCATAAGTTCGGAAGTCAGTGTTAAAAAACGAAGATAAAAAACCAAAAACATCGACTGCCGAACTAAGTTTATTAAAAACTTTGTAGTTTTTTTTTTGAAGAAATATTTTGCTGTAAAAAAAAAAAAAAAAATAATGGCTCATCTTACTCGTTCCGCTTCAAAGCTTAGCATCAGTGGAAACGGTCACGCAGTTTCGTAGCTTCATCATCGTATCAGCCGAAAGTTGTCCACTGTTGGATGGCCAAAACCACCACGCAAGTTGGCAGATAAACATCACACACCTATGGTATCATAGATACGTTGGAGCATCTAACTATCAATATCTGACACGCTCAAATAAAGCTATTTTTTTTTAAATATCTGTAGATGTTTCTCCCACTACTGAACGTTTTTCGCAATGTTTCCCATTGCATAACCTGATATTCTTTTATCCAAACTGCAAAATCGAATTTTTATCAGTAAATAAAAGATAAAATAACAGAATCGTAGGAACACACTTAGCAGGCCCGTAACATCACGTGTGTAGTTCAATCGTAGCAACATGCGTAGCAGACCCATAGCTACACGCGTAGCGGTCCCATCGCATCATGTGTAGGCTAGCAGACCCATAACATCAAGTGTAGTACACTCGTAGTAAGACGCGTAGCGGATCCGTAGCATCACGTGTCGTAGACTCGTAGCAGCATACCCGTAACCACGTGTAGCGGACCCGTAGCATCACCTGTAGCAGACTCATAGCAACATGCGTAGCAGACCCGTAGCATTACCTACGTGTAGCAGACTCGTAGCATAACATGAAGTACACTCGTAGCAACACGCGAAGTGAACCCATAAGGGCCTTTTTCCTGTCATGCGTGTTATAAACCGCGGGCGGATTTGATCCGCACGCTCCTGGCTACACGCAAAACAAAGATTTCGTTTGCCGCTGCAGTATCGTGCGTGTCGCCAGTGACTAAACACGTGACGCGGGTTGCACGCATGGTCATAATCTATGACCATATAAATATGCGTCTCAAGTAGAATTTTGTTCTTTTTAATAGTACACGTACGCATCTAGTTCAACGGTGAAATCTAAACATTAACATTGGCCACACGTGGTTTATTGGCTGTATTAAAATTAACATATGACAAGCGTACATATGGCGTGGTTCTTATGGCATGTAAAGGAGTGTTAAATATGCCTATTATGTAAAACTATTAGTGTTACTGTTAGAGCCTCTTTGGAGTTCTTCAGCTGAAGTGACATAAAATTTAAATGTTTTTCTTTTTCGTATGACGTTTGGTTGTCACTATTTGATGGTCGTTAAATATACATTCTTCTTTATTTATATTTTCTATTATTCTTTGTACAAGCCTTTAAGTTTCCCCTAAAACGCTTCACCGCAAAGTCAGCACTCTGCTACAGGTTATATGCTAGCGGAAAAATGGAAATGTGCGAAAAAGTGGAAAATGTAAGTACAAAGGTACAAATTGCACCACTTCAAGGCAAGAGTAACTGGGATACCTGGAAATATAAAATATCCATCCTGCTTAGAAGCATACCAAATGCATTGGATATAGTAGAAGGAAGATGTACGAGACCCGTGTTGCCAGCAGGTGTAGGAGACGCAGAAGTTACTGCATTTAGAACGAAATTAGCGCGTTTTATACAGGCAGAGAACAATGCTATGATCCTGCTTTCAACAAATTTGAACGAAGATACCGTTAGAAAGGTAATGTCATTCACATGTCCAAGAGAAGTATGGCTAGAACTACATCGGTTATTTGACGGAGATAATGAGAATCGAGCTTATAATCTCTGCCTAGATTTCTTCGGATTTAAATTATATGCTTCTGATGATATGGCTACACATATTTTCAAATTGAAGACTCTCTGGTGTCAGTTGAATAGAGAGATTGGTAAAGATGATCCCAATATGAAACTACCAGATATATTCCTTATTTGTAAAATTCTGGATACACTAGATCAGAAATATTTCGAATTTAAATCAAGTTGGTTGTTGTTAGCCAAAGAACAAAGGACAGTAGAAGGTTTGACAAGTAACCTTTGCGCTCATGAAAAGTCACTTGAAAAGAAAAATGGTGAATCGAGTGAAGAGGTATTAGTGACGACAAAGAATAGCACGATTCGTAAAAACAAGAATAATAAGGATAAGCATATGAGATGCAATTACTGCCATGAGATGGGACATCGAGTAAGATCCTGCCAGAAGTGGATGAAAGATGGTCGCCCGCCTAAAGACAGTAATAACAAGCTGTCTTCAAGTCAAAGTGCGAATATGGCTATTATGAGTGTGGATGTCATGGCATTCGTACTGCAAGATAAAGAGTCGTGGTACGTGGACAATGGCGCGACTAGTCACGTGACCAACAGGAGTGACTTGTTCCAAATATTTCAAAAGTTTGACGAGTTCCAAGGAGTTACTACAGCGAATGGTAGCATTGTTCAAGCAAGAGGCAAAGGAACAATATACTTGGAAGCAGATGTCAAAGGAAAGATTGTGAACATAGCACTTACGGATGTTTGGTATGTACCAGAGATCCA
Organism: Ceramica pisi; assembly: GCA_963859965.1. Classification (NCBI taxonomy): domain Eukaryota; kingdom Metazoa; phylum Arthropoda; class Insecta; order Lepidoptera; family Noctuidae; genus Ceramica; species Ceramica pisi. Next base: position 12,620,329 of record OY982537.1, on the reverse strand, counting down.
GCGAAATCTGTACTCAGTGCTAGCTATGCATGATAAACAGAGGAATAGCAAGTTCGTCTCGACCCCGGAAACTTGCGAAGTAATTTTGAATGGGGAAGTAGCAGTTGTTGGCAAACGGAACCACTGTGGAGGGCTTTTTAAGTTGAAAGTTCGCAACGTCCTGCCACCGGTACCTGTACTTGCTACTACAACAACTGATTTGATGCAGCTCTACCACGAGAGATTAGCGCATCAAAACAAAAGGCACGTTAAGGAAGTCATTCAAAGAGAGTTAGGATTGATACTTCCTATAAACAAAGAATCATGTGAAGCTTGCATCTACGGAAAGATGCATAGACTGAAGTTTGGCATACGAGAGAGATCTACACAGCCGGGAGAAATAATTCATTCAGATGTTTGCGGTCCTTTCCCAATGAGTTTTTCAAAATACCGTTATTATGTTCTGTTTAAAGACGACTTTTCCGGATACTGCATGGTTTATTGCATGAGAAATAAAAATGAAGTCAAAGACAAATTGAGCATAATGTTACAAGAAGCGACGGTCACAGGACATGTTATCAAAACACTGTTGAGTGATAACGGAACTGAGTTTGATAACAAGGAAGTCAGAGATATTTTGAATAAAAAAGGAACTAAGCAACGTCTTGTTATGCCGTACACGCCAGAGCAGAATGGCTGTAGCGAGCGCCAAAACAGGACATTAGTAGAAACCGCAAGAACATTGATGAATGCTCAGAGAGAACTGCCAAAAGCATTATGGGCGGAACTTATAATGACAGCTGCTTATATTTTAAACCGAACAGGTGCTACTAGAGAGAAGGACAAGTCACCTTACGAGTTATGGTTTGGGAAGAAGCCTAATATAAAGCATCTTAGAATTATTGGAAGTATTGTTATGCCCATGTTCCGAAAAATAAAAGGAAAAAATTGGATAAGAAAGCAACTAAAGGCATTCTCATAGGATACGACAATGATGACGGTTACCGTATCTGGTATGAAACGCAGCATAAAGTTGACAATCTTATCCGATCTAGAGATGTAATCTTCGAAGAGACACCTATTCCAGGGATTGAAGCTAAGGCTTCAGAAATAGTTGCTAAATCTGACCCAAAACCGATTGAAAAAGATTGGACCGTGTCATACGATACAGTTCCTGAAGAAACTATTTTACAGCATTCGCAAATCGACAATCCCTTGAATCAGGAAACCCAATCTGAACAGAGATCAGTTCTATTAGAGGGAGGATTGGAAGAAGATAGACATTTCAGAAGGCCTATTGAGACATCAATAGAAGCAAATGAACCAGGAAATCAAAGACAGTCAGTCCAATTAGAGGGAGAAAAAGAAATAGAGTTTATAGAAGACGAAACCACATTTTCAGAAAGTGAAAATGAAGAACAATTCGAAGATGCCGTTCCTACCTATGTTGAGATAGAAGAGAACTCCGAGGGAAACGTTTCGCTATCGGACGTTCCAAGATATAATCTCAGGGACAGAAGTACTCTACGACCTCCACGTAAATTGGATGACTATAGTTTATTCCTAGTCGATACTGAAAAAGAACCTTCAACGTATAATGAAGCAATATCGGATAGAACGAGTAAAGATAGATGGTTAGAAGCGATGAAGAGTGAAATCGATTCTTTGCAAAGATTAAAAGTTTGGGACTTGCAGAATCTACCGAGCAATCGAAAAGCTCTGCCATGTAAATGGATTTATAAAGTAAAAACCAACCCTGACGGCACAATAGAAAAGTATAAAGCACGTCTTGTTGTAAAAGGGTTTAAGCAGAAGAAGGGTTTTGACTTTATCGAAACATTTAGCCCAGTAGCGAGGTTAGCTACTATAAGATCTTTGTTCAGTGTTGCAGCAAGAGAGAGACTTCATCTTATTCAGTTTGATGTTGCAACAGCTTTTCTCAATGGAAATTTAACGGAAGAGATTTATATGATGCAGCCAGAAGGCTTTGAAGATGGAACATCCAGAGTATGTCGTCTAAAGAAAAGCCTCTATGGTTTGAAGCAGGCACCACGGTGCTGGAACTACTGTTTTGCAGAAACACTTGAATCTTTAGGCTTCAAGACAAGCAACGCTGATCCATGCTTATATACCAAAATATTAGGAGATAAGAAAATCTTAATAGCACTCTACGTTGATGATGGCTTAGTTGCAGCGAGTGATGAAAACCTTGCAAAGAGTTTCATCAATGACCTAAAAACGATTTTGATGATTACAAGCAAACCAGTTTCATACTACCTTGGATTAGAGATAGAACAAATGAAGGACGGCTCGATTTTCATTAAGCAGGAAGCTTATGCAAATAAGGTCTTGGAGAGATTCAATATGAAAGACTGTAATCCAGTATCAACTCCTTTACAGAAAGAAGGAACTATCGAAAAAGGGAAAGCTGACTAAGAGTCACAATCATTTCCCTATAGAGAAGCAGTAGGCTCGCTCGCTTACTTGATGGTGGGCACTCGCCCTGATCTGGCTTATGCTGTAGGATTGGCTTCGAGGAACTTAGAAAAGCCAACTTCTAGCAACTGGCATATGGTTAAGCACATAATGAGATATTTGAAAGGCACATTATCAAGAGGAATAATGTATGTTCATGACGCAAATTCTCCTAACCAAATAAAGGCCTACAGTGATGCTGATCATGCTGGATGCTTGAAAACAGGTCGATCTACGACTGGAGTATTGTGTTTATTTTCAAGAGGAGCAATCTCCTGGATGAGCCAAAGACAAGCTTCAGTTGCCATTAGCACTACAGAAGCTGAGCTTGTGGCAGCAAGCGAAGCTGCGAGAGAACTAATTTGGCTAAAGAGACTGTTCAGAGACTTGAATGGCCAGAAAGAAATTCAAGTATTGTTCGTGGACAACGAAGCCGCGGTGAAATTGGCACATAATCCAGAGTTTCACCGTAGGACCAAACACATTCGTGTGAGGCACTTCTTCGTGAGGGAGCTTGTGCTTCAAAACGACATTGTGGTCGAGAGGACTAGTTCTGCTACCCAGCTAGCAGACCTCCTAACTAAGGCCCTACCCAGACCCAGATTGCAGGAACTAGCTCAGAAATTGGGTCTGCTGGATAAACCAAACGGTCGACTGTCAGCTGAGGGAAAGTGTTAGAGCCTCTTTGGAGTTCTTCAGCTGAAGTGACATAAAATTTAAATGTTTTTCTTTTTCGTATGACGTTTGGTTGTCACTATTTGATGGTCGTTAAATATACATTCTTCTTTATTTATATTTTCTATTATTCTTTGTACAAGCCTTTAAGTTTCCCCTAAAACGCTTCACCGCAAAGTCAGCACTCTGCTACAGTTACAATAGGACAGCATTAGACTCCTAGTCAGCTTTCATTTCATAAGTTGAACAAGAGCATTTTAAGAGGAGAAATACGGCACGGGCTATATGTACGTTGTTATATTGCTGGCATTTTAATAGAACACATGTGAACATTAATGCTACCAAAAGATATATATATGTCGAGGATAAAGAAATCATTTAATAGTTAGTTGCTGATTTGATTATTGTAGTAGTGGGTAGTAGTAAACGCCGTGACGACAGTTGTCAGTTGTAATGGCGGTACGTGGACAGAGTAGTATTGGAGAGTGGGGACTTTGCCGAGCGCACTTTTGCTCGAGACACCGACTAGGGGCGGGTTGTTTCAACTACACTTAACGCACGCGTAAACGTTAAAAATGGTGCTAACTATCGTCAAATCAAAGAATTGGGTTGTTTCACAAAATGTCAGTGTTAACGCACGTAAAATATAACGTTGACGTTAACAGATGGTCTGAGCACTGGTTAACGAAACTTTAGTTGCGTCAAATAGAACAATATTGTGACATTTCTTTTGAATTCCTCAATACCAGTTCTTCTGATGACACAAATAAGTGGTGGAATGCAAAAAAAGCTATTTAGGTAGGACCCGTGTCAATAACTTAGCTATTGGAATGAGCAGGAATTTTTACCAGAATGTTTTGAAACAACGCTTCTAATTTAACGAACGTCAAACATCGTCCGTAATCGTAACTTTTTGACGTACGTATGTTACGTTAACCATCTGTTTGATACAACCCGCCCTAGGACACTCGTCCCGAACGTAACTGTCGGTTTACCTATTAAATTAAATTAAACAGACTTCTTTAATAATGTTATAAATGCGAGTTCTTCTAACTCAAAAGACAGATGTGTTGCTATGGAGTTTGTTGGCCACGTCTTTCCATAGCTAAAACACTAGGATGTGGTAACGGGCGGGCGTTTTGGGGGACTGTCTATTTGTAAAGTACTAGCACTCAGCCACAGTTAATAAAGAGAGCTTAGTACTGTATTCAGTGTTTTATTCTACAACTAGCTTCTGCCAGCGGCTTCGCCCGCGTGGTCCCTAGGGAACATATTCCTGGGATGAAAAGTAGCTTATGTGCTATTCCAGACTATAATCTATCTTTGTTCTAAATTTAATTAAGATCCGTTAAGCCGTTCTGGCGTGATTGAGTAACAAACAACCAAACTTTCACATTTATAATATTACTCGTTTGGTGTAAAGCGAAATTATAACCATCTTCCCCTCGACATTATAATTATTAAAGGATATTGCAAACTGTCGTAAGTCGTTTTCCGAAGCTACTCGCTAGCCTCTAGGCGCCAAGCTAGCCGCCTGCCTGTGCGTTCGCGACCACAAAAATAATCCTTATAGCATGATTCTGTATTCACGCGCGATGGCTTATTATTGGCGTTTTTCATGTATAACTTTGGTGTTTCTATACCGATTTCTATGATTCTTTTTTTATGGAATTTAATTAGGGACGACTGAGAGTTTTATAAACGTAAGAGTAGACAAATACAATCAGAAAGCTTCGAACTGATAAGCTATCGGGAGTTACACGTGTTATTGTTCGTCAATCATAAAAGATAGACATATGCTGTCGTTGGATATTTTTTATATATTTGCTTACTTTCATCACGTGTAGCACACTTCTAGTAACACACGTAGCAGACCCGTAACTACATATAGAATACTTCTAGCATCACGCGTAGCATAACGTCATCACGTGTAACAGAATCGCAACAACACGCGTAGCAGGCCTATGGCATCACGTGTTAAAGACCCGTAGCAGACTCGTAGCGTTAAGTGTAGAAGCCTCAATAAAGGCTTCTGCAGACAGGGACACTGCCACATTGTGACAATGTTGCAGCGAACATTTTCATAATATTTATTATATCTTATCTATGAAAAACTGGCTAAAGCAACATGCGTAGCAGACCCGTAGCATCACGCGTAGCCTTCCTCATCACGTGTAGTAGACTTGTAGCTACACGCGTAGCAGACCTATGGCATCACGTGTAAAAGACTCGTAGCATCACGCGTAGCTTCCCCGTAGCGTTACATGTAGCAGACCTGTAGCATCACGTGTAGCAGACTCGTAGTGACAAGCGTATCGGACCCGTAGCATCACGTGTAGCTGACTCGTAGCAACACACGTAGCATCACGTGTAGGCGCGTCGCGAGTCGCAGGGTTATTCCCTTACCTGCTAGGGTAGCGAAGAAAAAAGTAGAAGAATTTGTTCGAAACAGTCACCGCGGCTCTGGAACGCAAAGGGCACTAAGAAGAACACGGATGGGTTTTAGTCAGTAAGAGTCTGATACTCCCTTCTGCTCTGCCTAAAGCGGAAGAAGTCAATTGCCATCCATAAAAAAAAATATCCCGTGTAGAGGGCAGACTCGTAGCAAAACTCGTCGCAAGCCTATAGGCTTGCGACGCGTGTTGCTAAGGGTCTGCTATAGCCATAGAGTATATAACCACTAGAGAGCGTATAGGCCGATTTCTTCTAAGTACGCGGCTCACTACAGCGGGCCGGGGGACGAGGAACAACGCGCGGCTGCAATTGGTCCGTTCAAGGTCAAGTTGCATAGGTAGCCTATGGTTAGTGGTGGCACTACTTGATTAAAGGAAAATAGTCGATATCGATAAAATGGATTTTAACATTATAAAAATACTCAATCCAAACAAACAGCGCTATATCTTGTTTAAACAAAGTTTCCCTATTAACCTTATCTTTCCACTTTTATTTTAATTCTGAAATCTTCGAAAATCTAAAATGAAAACATGTATGTCAAACACACAGATGAAAAATCTGAGACCCTCCTCCTATTTTTAATGTCGTTTAAAAGTAGTTACGTGTTTAATGTAAGTATGTGAATTGATTAAAAATTGTATTAGTTGTAATTTTATGATCATCGATAAATCGACTTCAATCATTAAACGTAACAGCACAGATTTTTACGATAAAAATACAAAGGGGAAGAAAGGGATAAAAATATAAGTATTTCCTAATGAAAGAAAGAGACTTTTCCAAAAGACATCAACGCGCGCTTCTCACAGTGTGCTCGTTCACCTAACCACCATTTTATATAGACCCCTGCAGTGGCTCATCATCTGATTCAAATCAAAAATATTTTGCGTAGTCTTTACTCTCCGATGAAAAGTTATGCCATAATTTTTGTAACAAAAGGTCTTGGAATGTTTCCCACACAAATTCACCGGGTATGAAGGCATTTTTATGCGTTATAAATTGCATAAAAATTAAAACGATTTGTAAAAACTTAGCATGCCCACAGGTCTAACAATTGGTCACAACTAAAATGGTTACTAGTGCCGCTGACTAACATCTGAGCAAAAACACTAATAGTTTTCGTGCGTCGGGGCACTGTATGCGCAGTCAAGTGGTTTAATAGTCTTTGGCTATAGCAGACCCTTAGCAACACGCGTAGCAGACCCGTAGTATCACGCATAGTAGAATCATGGTAGCGCCACGCGTAGCAGGCTTTTAGCAGACTCGTAGAAACATGCATAGCACACGCTAGGCGCAGTAAAAATTTGAGTAGCAGCCTTGTATCACAAGCTAACGTGCGTAGTAGACTCATAAAACAAGTGTTGTGGACGCGTCGCATACTCGCTTAGCATACTCGTAGCAAAACATGTCTTGTAACTACAAAAAATATGCAATTTTGTAAAAATCTCACCGCCAACTTAAATGAAGTGCATGAGCTGTCATTTCCGTTGACATCTTTTTGAGGAACTCGGTATGAATCCAGTTCCTCAAAGAAATGTAAGAATAAATTGACAGGGCCCGCTGGGGCCAGGTTACTTATCTGAATTATGAAAAAAAGGTTCTCGTAACGAACTTGTAGCAGATGTGTAGTAGGCACGTACAGACTCTTAAATCAACTGTAACAGACTTGTAACCGACTCGTAGCAGGCGTGTAGCAGATGCGTAGCTAACATATAGCGGCAGTATGGTAAACCTAATAAGCGCCTTATGTTCGCTGGATAACCACAAAAAATCTGTCCCATTTTAGAACAGTACAGAAGTGCGATTCTGTAAATATATCAAAGTAAAAACTTAGGCGAAGTGAAAGACAAGTGAGCAGCCGGTCGATTCAGTAAACATGTCGAAGTCAACCCATGTAATCGAGATGGAATGATGGCTCACTTCGTGATAAGTGATCACGACACGCCTTTTTTTTTTAGGGATGGGAAATCATCCAATGACTCCTCCCGCTCTGGGTGTAGCGGGAGGGAGTGTCAGACTTCTAATGACTAAAACCCATCCATGTTCCTTCATTGCCCTTTGTGTTCCGGAGCCACGGTGTCTCTTGCGAATAATCCCGCGACTCCGGCAGGTGTCGGCCCTTTCGGGCCCCTCTGTGTTGCTGACTCTCTTTGAGGCGCGCGTGGAACACTAACGCGCCGTCGACACGGCCTGTCGTCACTAGACGGACGGACGGCGAGCCACCCATAGCTCGCCGTCCACAGGCCCGCGCCTACGGTGGCCGGAGGTCACCAGGTGGCCCCCGACGCCCGCGGCGTCTACCACGGCGGCCGGGACGAGAGGGTCTCCTCTCCCGCTCCGCCACCTCCTTCGCTAGCATGACTGCTTCGCAGAAGGAGGCAACGGCGTCCCATTCCGTCTCGCTCCAGACCATGGCTTGGACCAGGGCCGGACGCGAGAGGTCGACGCCAATCGCCGTTTCGAGGACACGGCGGTGCGCCGCCCAAGCGGGGCACACCTGCACAGTGTGCTCTACCGTGTCCTCCGGTCGATCCTCGCAGTGGTGACACCCGGGCGTTTCCTCCCGCCCAATTCGGTGCAGGAACCTCCCGAAACATCCATGTCCGGTGAGGACCTGCGTCAGGCGGAAGGCGAGGACGCCGTGGCGCCTCTCAAGCCACTCCTCAAAGAGGGGGACTTATCGCCACTATTGTGGCGTGCCCTACGACACGCCTTCACTTCTACATTTGTTTTGAAATTATTTATAACGCATCATCAACTGCCTAGCCTGTTCCCAACCATGCTGAGGTCGACTTCAGCTGAATACCAGTGAAACTGGATTCAGCTGTATAACAATGCTGAATTTTCACGTAGAGCAACTGCCTATCTGTATCTCCTCCACAACCCAGCAATTGGGTAACTCAAAACTTCTTGGCAAGACTAGTGTCAGATTGTCTGGCTTCTGACAATCTGTATTAACTGCCAAGATCTTCAAATGATAGCCGAGACCAACGGCTTAACGTTCTTTCTGAGGCACGTAGGAGTCTTGGTATAATATGGGAAAGGGAAAAATAATATGGGAAATACTTGATTTTCAAGTCCAGGGTCTTCTCGTTTTCTGCGACCGACGTTTACGTTTCATCTATTACGAGATATTGTTTCTATGTAGGTACAACTTCTCGTAATATCGGGGGCGACAGAGTTGCAGCGATATCGTGGTAAGCGTTGAGCTTTATTGTAATAATTTACCAATTTATTATTAGCTCAAAATGAACAAATGATTTCATACCGGTATGCCACAATGACGCCACGCACTGGCAACGCTTGTATTTTTATCATCAGTGCCTTTATAACTTAAATTCTTCCTGCGGCTTCGGTCCCTTGTTCTATCCTTTAGAAATATTTTTTTCAGGCTAGTAGCATATAACACGGCGATAATCTAGTTTTCATTAAAATTATTGTTTTGATATCAGATCAGTAATACAAAAGATTAGTTCTTGCGAAACATTATATTTTGCCTATTTTAATCTGAGTTATGATTCAATTATGATTAAGATAGTAAATTGCTATATCTACCCACCCGCTAGGGCTCATAAAGGGGGCCTATCCCAAACAGTGAGGTCGTTATTGGCTGAGTTTACTTATGTTGTAACTTCAGACTGAACAACGTATGTCAATACCCTATAGGTATTTCTTTAACTCTGAATCGTCATTTTACCTCAATTGCACAACAGAAAACCAAATTATTCAGTTTCAATAATTGTTCGGGGCATCACTGGGTCTCTGTATGGCAGAGTCCCTGCCTAAACCTTGCTGAGCTTGACACTTGCATTTTCAAAAACAAGACTAGATAATTATGTATATGACTCAGGCAATCTCAAATTGTCTTGTTCTTGATAAGACGCTTTAGTCAGCATAAGATAAAGTCTGGGTGAGTCACAAACTCACTTAAAATAATTTTAAATGGTGTCAATATTATGTAAAAATGTGATGAATGCGTCTCATCTCTAAAATCTATATATGTAGAAGATAGGTACTTAGGTAATCGACCCAGGGGGTAAATTGATAATAGGTAATTTATGGTTCCGATAATTAAATTACTTTAGGATGGGGACACAGATTTTTTTATTGTTATATCTTCTTAGTTAAAGAATGAGTTATTGAGTTTGTATGGGTAAGCAGGTTTCTCAGAGAAAAATTTCTACGGGAACGGGAAAATCGAGATATGCTCGTACGAAGTCACGAGCAATAGCTAGTATATTATAATTTTTACAAATTCAAAATTGTCGCATATACTTTTACATTTCTGGATCTTTAGATACCTATCCTACGAGGCACCGATGCTACTTCAAAAAGGCCTCTTAGACGCTGTATGAAATGAGGCACCAAGCGGCGATTATCCCTGCACGATACACACTATACAAGAGCACCCTAGGTTACACCACTACCCTCTGTTTGTGCGGGACTATTGCAAGATTTTGGGCTATGGTTTGGGTATCTAAAGTGAACTGGTTACATAGAACTGTTTTCCTCTTCAGTATTCACTCCGGCTCGTCAAAAAAGGCCAGCCACGGATGAAAAATATGACTCTCCGGGGAGATTGCCGCTTACCTCAGCCCCTCACCCTAGAAATGTAGTATTTAGAAAAGTGAAGCCCATCGGCACAGACCTGTATTCACTAGAGTGCGCAAGCCTCACCAAGACCTTAACACAGAGAGACGGCAGAGGCATCCAAAAACTAGTTTTTTTCATGACGCCGTAGTCACTTCAAACGATTTTATTAAGATTTCTTTTTTAAACCCATTTAAATAGATAAATTGAAGTATTAGGAATGATGTAGGCATAGACACTTTTAACATTAACCTCTAAAATAGAGCAATGGAGAACTTGATAAAGGCCTATGACATCTCGGATAAAGCGTTAATTCTATCCAAATGGAAATATCTCTATGTTTCGGTTAGGTAACATTATTATCAGTAAACCTGCAATCTAAGGAACTATTTTCTGAGTCATCAGAGTTGACCGATAAAAGTTACTCCATTGTTTTCTCTTGCACACTTCTTACATTGAAATCGTATGTAGTTTACTATGTACCTACCTACCTACAATTCTGGAGGGACTATCCTGAAATATTGTAAATAGGTAGGCCAAATTGAGTTCACTTTTAAGGTATTTTACCTCTATTAATCATAAAAACTTTTACATAGTGTACAAAACTTAAATTAGGCATAGCAGAGCTTACAGATTCCGGCAGGGAATTCCACTCTTTGGGTGTACGCACTGATTGCCCTGTCCTCAACAACTTCCTGAAAATGGTCGATGCGCCACTGGGATGGCAGTAGCAATTTTCAAGTAGATAATAATATGATTATAAAAAACTAAAGTCATAAAAAAGGTAGGTAGTAAATAATCGGGCTTTTTTTGAGAAATTTTACGATTAATTTAAAAATTTACGAAAAAAAAAACAGATTCTCGCTAAAAAAACATTTTTATTTTCAATTGAGGGTAGTTGTTTACCAGTCTTTGAATTTTATGAAGATGACTAATTACTTCCGATTGTTTCAATGCGATAGATTGAAAAGTTACCTACACAGTTTTGTTTACACTGGCGTCACAGTTGTGAACAAACTTTTTAAATAATCCATAAAAAAAAAAAATTTTTTTTTCAATACGATTTCCATCGATAATCTAGGTATAGTTCATTTACGAAAATGAGGGATGAAGACTCACACTGTACATAACGTTGGGTCAAGAAAAATTGTAGTGTTTAATACTGGTAAGTTATCATCATCATCATATCAGGTGTTGGACATAGCCCAACAAGCAAAATAATCCTGGAATGCGATTTTATAATGCTACGTGGACTTTAAAGCTCCGATGAAGGTTTTGGTGGTTGCTAGTACGCTTTTAACAGCACATGCTGTTTTTACTCAAGTACGTTGTATCCTATAATTTAAGTACTTATATCCGCATATAGGATCATATTTCCTGAAAATATAGTATCAAGACTCCTATAAAAGTATGAAATAAGAGTAATTACACTCAAGAGTAATTACTCCGGTAAGTCAGACTTATACTAGGCCATTTAAATCTTCATACTCCTGTAGGAGCATGTTCCAAGAAGATATGCACTGAGGAGCAATTACTCTTGTTACTTTTACTTAGAGCCTCATATAGGTAAGCTAATATTTTGTGGCCAGTATAAGTAAATAAAAGTTAAATTATGTACCTACTGTAAGTCATTTATGTATCTAGTTTGGTTTAACCTATGCTTAGAAGTAACTGTTAAATGAATTTCATATCCACGTTTTAAAAATAATAAATGACCAAGATTATAACAGCATTTGGTAGGATAAAATGTTCTCTATATTTATTTATTTTTAGATTTATCGTATGCCGTTTTAAACCTAGACATATTTATATAGGCATTCCACAGTAGTGTTATTGTCTAAGTATCTCAAACAATCCTGGTTAAAACTCTTAAGAAGCCAGTTTTGCTTGTAACGACCAGTACAGGCGAAAACACGCTATAGTTTTGAAAATTCTATTGTGGGATTTGACATCAGCCATTTTGATAACAACAGTTTTTGTCTACAAATATTGAAAAATGGATTTAAATAAGTGGAAGCGGTTTAAAAAAGGGGGTCTTATAAAAGAACAGTTAAAAAACATTTTTTTTTTTTTTTTTTTTTTTTATATCTTTATTTAAGGGGACTCGGTCAACAATGACGATGTCGCCCCGTAATTCTAATTATAAATAAGACCTTAATGGCTAGTTACATCTTAACTATATTAACTCTTATCTAGAGGTATGTTAAACTATGGAGTGGTAAAACCACCCAGCTGTAGTTGCTGGGTGGTGTTTCAGTTCCGTAAATGGCACATGTATAAAGCATACAGCTTCCCGGCCCCTTCCGAAAAAGGGGAGGCCAAGAAGCTGTTACATAGCCCTATGTTGTACTGACTGTCTCCAAGTGCCTGTCGCCGCTCAGCCTCATTCCGGGCACACTCGAGCAGAACATGATGAACATCTTCGATCGCGTTACACACCGTACAATTAGGTGACTCCATTTTACCCATTAAATGCGCAAATTTATTTGATGGAATGTGCCCGGACCGAAGTCTCAGCAGTGTCACAATATATTGTCTGTGGGCCTCCATCTCCTGGAACCATGGAAAACGAAAAGGTCCTGCCTGTATAGTCCTGTACCATATGCCTTTGGTGAGCGACCTCTCATCAAAATATTCCTGCCATAAGTCTTTACAAATCTTTTTGACTGTCTGAACCTGATCTGTGTGTAAAGGTAAATACGTGTATGTGATCCCTTCTGATAACGCAAACTTTGCTGCCTGATCCGCCTTTTCATTGCCCATGATGCCAATGTGGGATGGAATCCATTGTAGAATTATCGTTTTATTCATCATACGCAGCTCTAAAATCGTTTGGATAATAACAAAGGCTATCGGGGAACCTCGAGTATTCGAGGGTAGCCGAGCCAGATGCAATAATGCACTTTTAGAGTCCGTTAATATCACAATATGCTGAGTGTCAAGAGTTAATGCGTAAGACAGGGCTTCGGAAATCGCTATCAGTTCACAGTACATTATAGCAATATTAGCATTAATTTTGAATGTAAACGTATTATTTAATTGAGGGTCGAATACAGCCGCTCCCGCATACTGTGCGTCTTTGGATCCGTCTGTATAAAGTTGATAGAACGAACTGAAGTTATCATTCAAGTATTTGGCACACTTTTGTCTTAAATCTGATACATTCATTGATCTCTTTGGAATGCGTACATCAGGGATATCGTAGTAGATGTCTTTTGTTAGGTCAATACTGGACAACCATGTATTCAAAGAGAATATACCCAATGTGGAACTGGAATAAATAGGTAGATTTTGGATTTGTCTATGCGTGTCTACCATTAATGGAATCTTTTTATTTCTCCAGTATTGGCCCTCACACAGGTTTGACAATTGACCGACAATATTTATAGTAACACTATCTTTTACAGACCTAGATTTAAGCCAGAATTTTCCAGCCAAATATCTTCTTCGAATGGGTAGCGGCTGTAAGCACAGCTCGTTCTCCATGACATGGATTGGCGTGCTCCTAATGAAGCCCCCGATAATCCTCATACATAAATTTTGGATTGCGTCGAGTTTATTCAATTGACTGTTAGTGTAATTATCGAATAAAAAACTACAGTAATCCAATCTACTTCGGATCATTGAGATGTATAGGCGTCGCAAATGTTTCGGGTGTACACCCCATTTGGATCCAGCTAGCACTTTAAATATGTTTAATAACCTGGAGCACTTTTCCCGTAATTCATTAATATGTCTTTTCCACTTCAAAGATTTGTCCAGCCACATGCCTAGGTATTTTACATGATCCACTTGTTGTATACTATGATTATTTATATTCACCGAAAGTGTTTTCCTATTTCTACCCCTGCTGAACAAAATTATTTTTGTTTTAGTAAACGAGATCTGTAATCCTATTTCTTCTATTAAACACTGAAATAATTTTAACGAATTTTGAATATTGGTAACGGAGTCTGAAATATGTTTCCTAGTTGTATATAATACGAAGTCATCTGCATATTGCGACACAAATACATCAAGTATATTATGACAAATCTTTGAAGTGGCAGCATTAAACAATATTGGGGACAGTGGATCGCCCTGTGCAATGCCTGTCCCAGTGGTCCTCATAGCTGTGTGACTATCATTAATATGAACTGATAGATGTCTATCATGTAAAAATTCCCATAAGTATCTGCACAACACTGCTCCCACTCCCAACCCATCTAACATTTTCAATAAGGCCACTAAGTTTATATTGTTATAAGTGCTATCAATGTCAACAAAACATCCCAAAGTGCTAAATCCCTTAGAAAATCCTTCTTGAATGCGCGATACCAATCTAGCTAAGTTGTCAGCACAAGAACGCGTTCTCCTAAATCCAGTTGTTTCATGTGAAAAACAGTTATTTTTTTCAAGAAACCATTCAAGTCTACGGTTTATAATTGTGTGTAAGACTTTACAAGGACATGACAATAAAGCAATTGGTCTGATACCTGATACAGAGCCAGCGTCCCGACCAGGTTTTGGTATGGGCACTATTTTGACCTCCCTCCACTGATTCGGGACAAAACCCGAAAGTAGAAATCTATTGTACAGTGAAACTAAAACTATTTTTCCTACTTCTGGTAAGTGCCTGATCATGGAGTAAGAAATACTATCTGCACCGGGAGCGGTATCTGTCTGTTTAATACAGTTATTTAGCTCTTGGATCGAAATTAGACTGCTCAATTGTTCATTTTCTGATATAAAATTAGGTGCAGGGGGGCTCACGTAATCTGGTGTCAAACTATGAAGTAAATGTACCGTTTGCTCCTGATCCACGTTGCTTCTTGTTGTCTTGTACCCTTTGAGCCACTTCATTCGTCTGTATACTTCAGCTGCTGACATTGTGTTATCTATGCTATCACAGAAACTTCTAAACGAGTTAAACCTGCCATTCCGAATCAATCTCTGAGCATGACTCGTTTTTCTTTGAATTTTGTCTAAATTCTGTGGCGTAGGGTTCTTCCTGAATTCGGCTAAGGCCAAACGTCGCTCAGCAACTACGCGTGATAAGTCCTGTCCCCAATATGGTTTAGGTTTAAACATCTGTTGCCGAATTGGGTTATCACAAATTTTTATTTTAGATATGCTTTGATCCGCTGCAGCATTTAGGGTTTCAATAAAACTGTCATACGCTATCTGGTGATCAGTATGTATATCCAAAACATTTAGTTTTTCGTTTATGATCTGTCTATATTTTACCCAATCGGCTTTTTTATAATTTCTTTGAATTTTGTACGTGTTTACATTATTAATTTCTGTTTTAATTTTTAGAACTAGGTGATCACTCCCTAAGTTTTCGTTCATAACTTGCCAACTAAACTTCATTGCCAAATCCAGGGATGCTACTGTCAAATCAGGGGAGGTACTTTGTAACACACCATTAACCAGCTTAACACGTGTAGAAGTGCCATCATTAAGAGAAATAAAATTGTTTTCAAATATGGCGTCGAACAACTGCAAGCCTCTTGCGTCCATCTTGGATGACCAGTTTGTATGGTGTCCATTGAAATCTCCGGCTATAAGCGTTTTTTCTTGCCTCAGAGAAAAGATCTGGTCCCAGTCTCTCTTACTAGAGTATACTGAAGAAGGACAATAAACAGTAATCACGCTTTCTAAATGTTCGCAATTAGATATCTTAACATGTAACAGCTGAATACCTGGGTTGTTAATATTACTGTTACAACGGCTTGCTCTTAGGGGCCAATGAGTTAATATTGCAACGCCACCATATCCGTCATAACGGTCTTCTCTGAATATGTTATAACCACTTATGCGAAAATTGCTTTCCGGATCAAACCACGTCTCATTAATTATTGCGATATGCACTTTTTCTTGATTTAATAACGCTTCGAATTCAATAGCTTTAGGCCGAAGGCTTTGAGCATTCCATTGCAGGATATTTATTATTGAGGGTCTGTTAGTTCGTTGATCCATTGTTTAAAGTTATTAAGGATTGGCACTTCTAAAATGTACTTCATGATATTAGATTTAATCCATTCAAATAGTAAATATGCACAGCTCTTTATTTTATTCTCCCATGATGTTTTCGTATCCAGAATTTTTTCCTTTAATTGGCTCCATAGCCCTCTAGAATTATATATTCTGCTTTTTGAACGGTTTCCTCTATGATTGTCTTCTGAGTGCTTACTTCTTATGTCACTGTCTGATTCTTGAGAAATATCTTGTGTTATGTCTTCTGAACTATGACTTAGAAAGGGGGGAGGTGGACTCCCGCTCTTTCCTTTATTTTTCTTCTTTTTCTTCGTGTTTTTGTTACCTTGATTGTTTTTCACTATATCAGCGTAGGTATTCTTGTTTTCAGAGGAAGGAGCTAGAGTGCGGTCTTCACTTAACATCTGTATCTCTTCTCTTAGTATATATTCACGTTCTTCTCTAAAATTAGCTTCCACTATAGGATGCTCTGGCGGAACATACATGGTAAGAGCCCGTTTATAGCTACAATTGAATTCTGCCATCAGGTCTCTGATTTTTTTCTCTTTAATGTATACAGGGCACTTTCTTGCCAAGGTCATGTGATTGCCAGCACAATTATTACATTTGTAATCCACTGTATCGCAATTAGGGTGATTTTTGCTACATTTTGGGCATACCACCTTATTGGAAGGGCATAATTTCATTGTGTGACCAAATCGCCAACACCGTGCACATTGTGTGACTGGATATTTATAGGGGGAAACTTCTGCTCTTGTGTTAAATATATGTATGTATGAAGGCAACGACGACCCTATAAAACATATGCGAACTGCCTCCGACGGCTCCCATCGAGCATCTAAACTACTTCTGCGTTTTAGCCTTTTAACTCCTATTATCTGGATATCACTCTCCAAACCTTCCACTATCTCCTCCTCAGATAAATCCAGGTCGATATATTTCACCACCCCATAAGACTGTGTTGTTTCCAAGGTTCTTTGACATTTATAACCTTCCTTCTTAAAGTATTGCGAATTAATCAATTGGTCACAGCTATCTTCATTGTTAAATACTATCAGTACTTTGTGAGGGTTAACATATTTTATTCGTGTAATATCACCTATGTTCTCAGATTTTAAAATCTTTGCCAATTTAAATTGTTTCGGAAGTACATTTGTCGATGAAACGCATACTTCTATTCTGTCCTCTGCTATTCTGATTGTATCATCTATCTCACTCCCTCTAGCATACCTTTTACCTTTTCTGTTTACTGTTGTCCAAATCTCGTCCTGGCTTATTTCTCGGCTTTTCCTCTTATTATTTGGTACATCTGCTGTCGAATGTTGAGACACAACACACGTCGTGTCTATCTCCCGATTATCTCGCGTTTGATTTATTTCTTCCATACTACTTGTCATCTCACTGTTTTTCCTAGTCATACTACTCACATCATAGTCGTTAAAAGCTGTATCATCTAACTCATCGCTAGCCATTCTTGAACAACATCGTAATGAGTTTATTAAGTACAACAAAAGATAGCACTCGGGCCGTAGTCGGGTGTTAGAAACCGGTTTAGCGTCGAGCGAGCAGCGCGTCCAACGATAACAAGCACCCGCGCGCAACTGCAGTTAAAAAACATACTTATAAAGAAATGTTAACCGCAGTGAGCAGCGATTTTTTAAATTTAACTGATGAAGACCGTATCGCGAATTGTAGAGAGGGTTCCGGACAAGATAATTGTAGTACTACTTTAGATAGAAGAGGTTCGGACTACGAATGTACCAAATCTTTGAGCGATATTGAAAGTGATAATCAGGAAAAACTATCGGATTATAATAAAAAAATTAGAACTCCGTCATTGTTGTTCAGTACAGATTTATATTTGGTGCCATACATACTTTATACTTAAAGGTTTAAATAAATAAAACTAAGTTTTTGAAATTTTACATTAATTTATTTTTTATTAACTATTCAATCAATAACAGAGTTCGGTAAAATAATCTGTAGTTTTCGATTTTCATCTGGGCAATGCGGAACCCTAATCGGTAACAATGGCGAATCTTCTTCGGTTTTGAGACAAGCCAATATAAAACCAATATACTTATATTGGTACTATGTCACACTTGGAAATGCTAAAAATACTTATTTTAGCACTATATCACACTTGGAAATGCTTACTAAGAAAATGTCAGCTGCCTTCATAATATTAATTTAATATTAATTAATACTAAAATGTAAATAAGCAAATTTCAAGAGGCGCTTTAAAATTGTTATCAAAACCATGATAGATTTCACAGAAAATTCATGTTCCCCTACGAATAAGCTATTAGACTAACAATTTGACAACAGTAACATTTCGTTTTTCTGCTATGGTTGACAGTAATGAATTCTGATTCTTATAAATACTTACCTACCCTCTAGATGTTAAAAAAACATTTTTTTACAGAACAACAATGTCCGATACACTCACTTCGACTGTTCACAATTTATGAGCCTATAGAGGCTAGGCGCGTATTAATCTATTTTTTTTTACTATAACTTACTTATATTGATATTTATATGAGTAATTGCATTGACGTAATTCAATTACAGGAGCAATATAGGCGTATAAGGCATTTCAGCGGTCTAATATAAAAATATCATAAGTAAAAGTAGACTTTTTGCTAGTTGGGAGGCCTCCCCAAATGTCGCCGCAACGACTGGTCCTGTGCCTCTTGTGCCCATCGGCTACCCGCGACCCTCACCAGGTCATCGGTCTACCTTGTGGGAAGCCTTCCAACGCTGCGTCTTCCAGTACGCGGCCTCCACTCCAGAGTTTTTCGGCCTCATCGACCATCTGTTCTGCAATCAATGTAACCTGGCCACTGCCACTTCAGTTTGGCGATCCTTCGGTTTATGTCGGTAACCTGGGTTCTCTTGCGGATTTCATCATTTTGATTCGATCACGCAAGGAAACTCCATTGCCTTTTGGGTGCCTTTATTAAGCCTTCTCATGAGGCCCATTGGGTGACTACGTTTCGGTTCCATAAAGTTGGTGATAGACGTACGAACTTATAGTAAGTATTCGGTTTTCAAGATCGCGAACTTACTCGGCTCGACGTCGGTGACACACGTGAAAGCTTGCTCATTACTCTGGTACTAGGGGGACCGTGATGTCGTCAATAGGAAAAATTGTTATCAGGAATAATATTTTATTATAGCCAGACATGATAGTTACCTACTTGTAGGAGAGAAGCAATTTCACATTGAATAGCAGTTGACTTTAGTGTCCTAATTTCAGCACATAATATTTAGGTCTGAACCTGTTACAATCGTGTTCCTGATACAATCAAGAATTCTGTTATTAATGTGAATTGCTTCGAAAATCAGTAATTTGGTAATTTTTAACAGACTTCCCAAAAAGAGGTTCTCAATGCAGTTGTAATTTTTTTTTATATTTGTTACCTTATAACTCCGACAATTATGAACCGATTTGAAAAATTCGTGCTTTATCTGAAAGGATATACTTGCAGATTGGTCCCATTTAAATTTTATCAAAATCGGTTAGGAAATTTGGATTTTAAATCGAAATAGCTGGAATTCGTCTACTTGGATGATGGTTTTATGTAATCCAAGTAATCGAAATTGCGTATTTTGCTTTTCTGCGATTTTGCAGTGGTGTTTTTAGGTGTGGGATACCACTAAAAAGTGAAAAATATAAAACTTTTTACAAAAAAATTCAACTGACTTTTCCAAAAAAAAAAAAACACTACAAAGTAAAAAAACTTTAATTTCGGAATTCGGTGTCAATATACGAAGAAACTAACAAAAACACCGACTTCCGAAATTAAAGTTGTTTTTTACTTAATATCATGCAACTTCCCAAACGCCGCCCCGCCGAGTCAGATTCGGTAGACCTGTTTCTCGAAGGGCCCTACCCAACTGGACTGTTTGTCCCAGGTAGTCGTACTCGTCTACAACTTCGAGTAGAGTCTCCGATTTTGATAGGAGCAGGTGCTACATGGGCATTCACTATAATCTTGGTTTAGTCCATGTTCATTTTACTGAATATATACTGGTACCTATATATATATTGATAACAGATAATAGGCACAGACATATAAATGTCTGTGATAATAGGTGATATTCATATTTTTTCTTAAATTTTTTACTCGCATACTCACTAAGCCGTTACTACACAGTTCTTTATAGTAGTGTTCCGATCCTATGGCGATTAACTTAATCTTTTAATATAATTTAATTTTAAAATATTCGACTGCTGATCTTTATACTTACATATTATTTAAATAACCTATCTGAAGTTAAGTTAAGTTAAGCCGTCAAGTTTATACCCAACTAGCAAAATCAGTGCTTATAACGATCTCGACAAGACTACTTTTATTTTTACTTATAAGAAACTTGTAGCATGCTACAAAGCTGGATTTGGGCGCAGTTATAGAAGCGTTTATTTCTATAACTATCTTATAATCAACTTATAAAATGTTACTAAGCCCTTTAATGTACTTGACGAAGCGCAATAGCTTCTATATTGATATGAGACTACACAATTACAAGTACAAACGCTCTTATTAGTATCTGGCATAAGTATCATACTAAAGCAAACTTGTTTATATGGCACTAGTAATGTACTTAATAATGAGTTATAAGTATATTTTATTAAAGGTTATCTTTGTTGTTGCTTCGGATTGTGGTGCCGGTTGTTTTTTGATAAATATTTAATAAAAACGTAAGTAAGATTGCTATTACTAGATATTGTTTTGTACTATTGTAAAACATAACTAATAATGTATGGTAAATATAGTGTGTGAAGTCTTGGGGAAGTCATATTTACTGTAAATGTGTACCGCAATGTAGTTATTTTTACGATGCCCTTCGAAAAATAGCACATAAGTATATTGTTGTAAATAAATTATTTCATTAATTCTAATGAATATTCGCCATGTTTTAAAATTGCTCTTCATAAAGTACTTTATAGAACCATTGTAAGTAAATTAGTACTTATAGCAGTCTCTGTCCAAAATCAAATAACTCGCCTCCATTTTAAAATAAATTAGGGTTCCCTTGAAGTCTGCCTGCTAATGATTGATTTTCATTCTTTTTTAGGATTTAATTAACAAGATGGTTGCATTTCTGAATCTCGACTGCTTTTGAAAAAATCATCATTGATTTTACTTAAAAATATGAGATGGCCTTGGACAAAAACACATTTTGTGTTATCCGAAAGCTGCAATGGGTGTGGATTCCCAGTTTATTTATAAAATATGTATAATACAATATATTTTCTCAACACGAAGACTATATAATACAATATATTTTCTAAACTGAATGTCAAAAAAATGGCTGACGTTTACTAATAAAGTGTTTAATCTACTAACTTATAAGCTTTTTTGATCTTATTTCGCTCTTTTAAGTACTATTAGATTGATAAAAGTCTCAAGCAAGATTATGACGACAAAAACTTATAGTCGTCTAGCCAAGTATGTTACAATATCTTTTTCTCTCAGAAAATGCTACTATTGGATCAAAATATTATTCAGAATTATTTAGTCTTACTGCAAACAATTATAGAAGACTTATTCCTAAAAGTGTCCTAAAAGATAATCTTGTAGTTAACTATAAGACTGAGATATAAAGGCAATTAGTCTTGAGGATATCTGTGCTTGTGAAATGCTATTACTAGAAAATAAATATTATAAATGATTGAGAGGTCAATCTTGTAGCAAACTATAAGACCGAGATAATAAAAACTAATGCACTTGAGTATGTTAAGGCTTGGCAAATGCTATTATAAGTTAAGGAGTCTACCACAATGCCTTTATAAGAACGTTAGTAGTAGTGATCGATTTATAATCTTTCTTTATAGGATTACTTTGCTTGTTGGGTAAGGTCTACAATATAGTTTAGATAAATATTAGGTACTTTTACTTCATTTGATTCTCATTTACCTTCGTCGTTTACAGAAGTATTATAATTTAAAACTAAATTCATGAGCATTATTATCATTGTCCTCAATATATCGTCATTTCCCTAAGCTTGAAAATAGTTTTCTCACATTACATCATTATCGTCAACAATAGTTTCAAAAATATATTATACCTAATCTCTTTAAAATCTTCTTGTTACGAGCGATGACGAAAACTATTTACTTAATATACTTACCTAACAATAAAAGTCGATCTACCGCGTTGTTAAGTTACTGATGTGTGGAACATGGAAGTGTTACATTATAGACATTAATCACATAATGTTAGTATTTACAATAATAGATGACATTCGGATGGTTTGACCTTGACGCCAGTGACGCCTCTACGAAGTTTATTCCCCTAGCGCACTGAAGTGTTGCATGGTGTGTGTCTATTATAATTATTTGTAAAATTGTGAACAATTTTTTTGATCAATTATCATGCGTTGTACCTACCAGGATGAAACCAGGATTGACATGAATTCGACTAGAAAACCTTGGTAGGCTGGGAATCCCGCTGTAAAGGTGAGTGTTTCGTGACATTAATTTTATCTACTGATTATACCTACTATTATGAAAGATAGTACTACTAGCGACCACTAGCAAAATTTTCAGATAGCTTATTGAAGTCGTTGAACGAAAGTAAAACTTTTCCACCCTCCCAACTGGGGAATCCAGTCTCGCATCAAAACTGCGATCCCGCAGGTCTGCAGGATTGAGGTCATCAATGCCTCGGGTTCCGCGAAAGGTTCAGGTTGCAGGATTGAGATTTTTCTAAATATTCTTTTGTTTTGAGCACAAATTTAAAAAAAACTAAATACCGGCCTAGTGCGAGTCGGACTCACCCACTGAGGCTTCCGTACTTTGTAGGTACCTCATGTTACTTTAAATAAAGACTATATTATTTTTATGATTTAATAACAAATGTTTAGTTTTCAGACTTTTCCCTTTACTTGTCAAATGTAATAGTTCTAGGTCAACGGAAAATAGCCTATTAATGATTCCCTTGAGAGTGTCGAAATATAGGTACGTTTTTTTCGGCATAAACGGCCGTATCTTTTTTACGTTAACTTAGAAGTTTATTTTTCACATTTTCCATTATTGCCCCGTTCCTATTTGTCTAAGCGTGATGATATATAGCCTTACCTTCCTCGATAAATGGGCTATCTAACACTGAAATCATTTTTCAAATTGGTCCAGTAGTTTAGGAGCCTATTCAATTCAAACAAAACAAACAAATGTTTCCTCTTTATAATATTAGTGTAGAAGTGTAGACAACTTCAAGGGACTGTAGACCTGAGTACTTATATGGTTTTAATTTCTACTCGATGCCTTCTCGCGTGCCCGAGATAAAGGGACTTGACAGACAGGCAGACGGGCAACAAAGTGATCCTATAAGGGTTCCGTATTTTCCTTTTGAGGTACGGAACCCTAAAAATTAAATGAAGACAAGTCAATTTTAGAAGTAAAAATTTCTTTAGCGGCGTTGAGCACTTTTCTTGGGATGGGTATAAAATGTTAAACTCGCGTCAGGACACGTGACCTGATCGATAATTCGTAAGACCGGAGACGTCAGGACACGTGACCTGATCGAAAATTCGTAAGACGGATGATTAAAAATGCACAACGTTAATGTTTTCACTTCTGGCGGCACTCCTGGAGTGCAACCCGTTGTATTTTAGTGTTCCGTAGCCAAATGGCAAAAAACTGAACCATTATAGATCGTCATGCCTATCTGTCTGTGTAACTGTCTGTCCGTATGTCACAGTCACTTTTTTCCGAAACTATAAGAACTATGCTGTTGAAACTTGGTTAGTAGATATATACTGTGAACCGCATTAAGATTTTCACACAAAAATAGAAAAAAAAAAACAATAAATTTAGGGGGTTCCCCATACTTAGAACTGAAACTCAAAACTTTCATTTCATTAAACCCATACGTGTGAGTATCTATGGATAGTTCTTCAAAAATGATATTGAGGTCATTTTTTTCTAAGCGCGAGACTGTAACTTCTAAAATAAGAGAATGATAAAACTAAAAAAAACACTTACATGTAAACTTCCACCGAAAATTGGTTTGAACGAGATCTAGTACTTAAGTAGTTTTTTTTTATACGTTATAAATCGTAAACCGCAACTTTTGCTTATAATATATTGGTACCTACAGGTTTGTACGGAACCCTCGGAGCGCGAGTCCGACTCGTACTTGGCCGGTTTTTTTTACTATTATTAATATTAATTAGGAGTAGAGGGGAGTTGCTTCTTACTAATCAGCAATTGAATTATTATGATGCTTTAGAGGTAAAAATAATCAACTTAATGTTTTACGATTTGTATTGACAGTTGAACATATTTTTATTGGTTTAAGGGCCGATTTTTCAATAGTCAGATAAATTTTATCAGAGAAATAAAAATGCCGGTTTGACAGCTTTTGCATAGAAAATATGTCAAGCAGCCATATTTATTCTTCAGTTAAATATTATCTGACTATTGAAAAATCGGCCCTAAGTGGCATAAAAAATCAGCTTAAATTTTCTGATAATGCTTTCCAAGAAATGACACAGAATCTAACGTTTCATTTTCATTTGAACTGACATTGATTACGTTCTGTTTTGCACAATATTAACACAATTTTTGTTTTTTTTTGTCTGTAAGCTAAAAACTAAAGTATTTTGAATAAAAATGCTATAGAAAAGTCAAGCACAAGTTCCTTGGGAAAGTTGTTAAAACACTTATTAATGAAGCTGTGCTGGGTCTCAAAAATAATCAGAACGTCGTCATTATTATTTTATTTTTCAATCCCGCAAACGTCGGGATCCCGCATGAGTGATCCCGCAAAGGTTCTGGATTGGATTTCCTACTCCCAACACTCAATACAGCGATCGATTTTGATGGGCGGTGAAATTTTATAATAATATACTGTTTGATTTTCCTCTGATATAGGCTTATAAGATCTGTCTGTATCACTGTCAAAGATTACCTAAATATCGTAATTGTAGATCATCTCTGAGTTCGATAACGTGTAGGGACATGACGGAAAAGACATTTGAAATTCTTCAAGGTCTTTAGATTATTTAATAATACTGTTTTTATGGCAATTTAATTACACATGATCCAGTGTAAATACACGAGTGCATAGCTAAAACTAAATTGAAGTGATCAATAAAAAATCATTAAGGTAGGTAAGTACTCAAATTAGGCTGACTATCCGCACATTTTGAACGTTCAAAACACAGTTATCCAAAGCCGCCCTTCATCATTTTCTAGTGTTTCAGCTAGGTTGAATAACTGACGCGCCAAAAACTCACTAGTAACACATATCAGGGAGTACAAAGCATTAACGAAACGGTAGCTTATCAACTTAGCTATGAACTTTATAAAATCCCTGGAAAAAAGCATGACATTTGTACTTATTTAACGTGATAAAGTTGTAGTCACGGAACAGAAATTTCTGTTCCGTGGTTGTAGTAATAGAATAGTAGGTATCTACTAATAATACCTACGCCACCGTTACATGGTGGAAATCCCACCCAGACACACAAAATGTTTTGGGAAGGAACACATTCATTGTGCGTACATACCTACAGCTAAGGAGTGTAGGTAATTACCTGCCAGAGTCTATGTGTCCTGATAGCTTCAATCTCTCAGATTGAAGATATCAGGACAAGACTCTGGGTCTGGTCTTTAAGTCAAGAGTGAATAGGTTACTTCTAGACAAGCATGCCCCATCTTCGACCACATATCGATTACCATCAAGATACTCTATGCCATCAAGTGAGATAGTGATCAAACGCATACTTATGAACTTAGCTGGTACTCAGCTTGAACGACTCGTTTTAGTAGGACAAATATATTTTGTAAAACTACACCTAGTCGTTAATAGTGGCTTCCGAGTGCTTCTTAACTGGGCGACAGAAGCCAACAGAACTCAGAACTGTGGGAGCGTTTACATATTATTAGTTGAGTAAGAACACTGCTGTTGGACGTGCCCGCCTAACAGCAGTTTATGAATAATAGCGCGTACGCGTAGGTACTATTAGTGTACCTCTCAAACGGCTTATCACTCTATTATCTTTGTACCGAGTGGAATTCACATACCGCTTATATTTTGCCATTTCATAAGTATTTGACCGTCATTTTTACTATACTTAATAGTGTTTTAGTGCTTCTATAACGAGCGAGTGAGTTTCGTAAGTATGTGAATCATGAGTAATTTTTGTTCAGCCTCAGTAATAGGTATCTAGAGCTGATGGTCTGCAAGGGTTGCGGATTTTATTCGAAAGAGTCACTGCGGCCCTGGAACGCAAAGGGCAACAGGAGGAACACAGATGGGTTTTATTCAGTGTCTGCAGTGTCCGGCACTGGTTTCCGCTTCGTTTTCCGTTTCGCCCAGAGCGGGAGGAGTCATTTTGATGATTTACCATCCTTAAAAAAGAAGAGGTGATGGTACACCTAATAAGTAAGTACCTACTCCAAATTTAAGGAAATTCGTGCGTGAAATCGTAGGTATAGGATATAGAATTATCACAACTAAAAGGTAATCAAAATAATAACTACGATAATCTAATGAAAGTCAGGTAGTACCTACCTACCTAATTACCTATTAAGCTGATTCATACCTTAAGCTATGATGGATGTTGGGATTTTTTTAGTAATATTAGCAAATCCCCTTTCGTCTGCGGCTCTCGACCTATTTAAAATGTACACGCGTCAAAGGTCTTGTTTTTTTTATTGTATTATATTGTTGCTGTATTGCTCAGTTATGACTCAACGGGGCTGACATGTTCAAAGAACAAAAGTCCCTAAAAAAACAGATTAAAAAAAAATCCTTAAGCAATACCATAATCTAAGTGATCACTTCTGTCTTCTGAACATAATTTCAAGTACACGAGCTGATTCATCAAAAGTGCGTTAGTCACACAGCGTTATTGTATGTGATAAAGTACCTCTTCTACACCATACCTACGAATCATCAGCTATGAATAGAGCGATCACATTAAGTACTTTAGACGGGGCTCCTTATAGATTACTTCATTAGAATAATCATTGTTAGTTATTTTTTGACCATCAGTTAATAACTAACAATTGGGTGAAAAACGTATTTTAACGATTAGATTTCGTTAAAATACGTTGGGGATAAATATAATGACCACCATAAAATGCTTTGATACCCTAAGTTTTGTAACCAAAAATATCTACTTAACACCAGAAAAATAGTCGCGACTCCACTTTAAATTATATTCGACCACCAAATTTAGTAAATGATCACCAAATCTTAGCGAGCAAATTAATATTCAGTTAGTATAATATTCAAATTCTATAGTAACGTTTCTGCGTCAGATCCCCTCTATGGCTGGTGAAACATGTGGGTTAGGTTAGGTTAGAACCATGACCATTAGCGCGCGAAGGCGAGCGAGCGAAGCGAGCGTGCCGCGGTAGCGGCCGCCGAGCGCCACATCCCTTTTATTGTTGGTGAATCATTTGGTTTAATCGGATAACGAGATGTTATTTTTTTGCGTATCATTTTAACTATTTTTGGGTTAGAATATTATTTTTGGAGTTGGTTTGCTTAAATAGGATAGCAAGATGTTATAACTTTGGTTATAAGTTTACATTAAAATGCGGGTTTAATTTTGGTGATCATTTACTATTTTTACTGCTAAATGTTACTATATCTGGTGGTAAGTTAAACATAAGCCAAATACGTTTTTAGGGTTCCGTAGCCAAATGGCAAAAACGGAACCCTTATAGATTCGTCATGTCTGTCTGTCTGTCTGTCTGTCCGTCCGTCCGTATGTCACAGCCACTTTCTCCGAAATCTTAAGAGCTATGCTGTTGAAATTTGGTAAGTAGATGTATTTCGTGAACCGCATAAAGATTTTCACACAAAAATAGGAAAAAAAAAAAAAATTTGGGGGTCCCCATACATAGAACTGAAACTAAAAAAAAAAAATCATCGTACCCATACGTGTGGGGTATCTATGGAAAGGTCTTCAAAAAAATGATATTGAGGTTTCTGAGATATTTTTTTTCTAAACTGAATAGTTTGCGCGACAGACACTTCCAAAGTGGTAAAATGTGTCCCCCCCCCCTTAACTTCTAAAATAAGAGAATGATAAAACTAAAAAAAAATATATGATGTACATTACCGTGTAAACTACCAGCGAAAATTGGTTTGAACGAGATCTAGTCAGTAGTTTTTTTTAAATACGTCATAAATCGTAAATCGCAAGTTCTGCTTACGGAATCCTCAGTGCGCGAGTACGACTCGCACTTGGCCGGTTTTTTTGACTATGTGATCGTTACTCATAGTCCCCATGCAGAGACTTGTTTGTAGTATCGTGTCTACTGTTATAGCTAATGTTGAATATGGCCCAAAAATAAGCCTTACCAAATTCATTTTTCTGTTGGTCAGTGGGCTGTTTCTCATGAATAGGGAAAGTAGTAGGGAAAGAGTTGACATTTTCAAAAGTGTGTATTTGTGAGTATGTGTGTACCTAGTACCTACCCACTTATTAACTTGTATTTACAAGTGAATACAAACTTGTACATATATAATGTACAAAGTTATAAACAATGGGCTTGTGTCCTGAAAAAATCTAATTAGTCCGTCAGTTAGATTGTCAAAAAATATTTGACCCGTGTTTTTTCTTTTGTTACGGAACCAAAATTGACGAAGTTACGACGCTTTTAAAATTCTCAATACGTCACACCTTCGCATAATTTTTAGTGAGTC
Source organism: Ceramica pisi (assembly GCA_963859965.1). Lineage (NCBI taxonomy): Eukaryota > Metazoa > Arthropoda > Insecta > Lepidoptera > Noctuidae > Ceramica > Ceramica pisi. The sequence continues at coordinate 12,591,503 of OY982537.1, read as the reverse complement.
GTGACGTCACGAGCCCCCACTCCCGAGGATGTGTTTTATCTTTGTCAATATTTATTAATTTTCAAAAACGAAAAATACGTGTCCATTATTTTTCAATACTCAAACTGACGGATTAAATAGTTTTGCAATTTGTGGTTGATGGAAACTAGCCTATTGTGTATTTATACATTTACACGTATTTTTTATAACTTAGCGGGATTAAAAGGGGAACGGAAGAACTTCTAGTGCCCTATGGCATCGAATAATTCGTCTACGTCGTTGTCGGCGGGAAAAGTGCCCAGAACACTGGCAGCAGTGTCACTTTGAATGCCAATGCTGATTTTTTGGCCGAAGAAAGGCCAGCGCTCTGGTCACGTGAAGAGTCGACTAACTGCGTGCTGATTTCGTGAAAAACTTGATTAGCACTCGGACCGCATGACCCTCAAAAGGAAAAAACAGAACCCTTATAGGATCAATTTGTTCTCGTTCTCCATCCGTCCATCCGTCTGACTGTCAATCTCGGGAACGCGGATAATGTTAAAATAAAGATACGGACTCTCTCAAGGGAATTAAAACTTATAGGGTGTAGCTTTCGCCCACGCCTTCGTACACGCATATCAGGTTTTTTCCGTTCCCGTAAGAATTTCAGGACATCTTCTCGTTGTGCACCCCTACGGAGTGTAAGGAAGCTACATGCCAAATTTCAGTTTTCTACAACCAGTAGTTTCGGCTGTGCGTTGATATGTACATCAGTGAGTCAGGTTTGCCTTTTATATATATTTTGCGTTGACTTAGAACTAAATTTGGCAAGTAATGTCGTTTATACTACAAATTTAGTACCTATAGGTAAAAATCTGAAAGCTCTGCATTTGTAATTAAATCATAACCTACAAATTTGTACGGAACCCTGGGTGGTCGCCCACCCAGGGTTCCGTACAAATTTGTAGGTCCGACTCGCACTTGTCCAGTTTTGTTTTTAAGGATAGGAAATCATCAAATGACTCCTTCCGCTCTGTCAGACTCTGACTGATTACAACTCATTTGTGTTCCTTCTAATGCTCTTTGCGTTCCAGGGCCACGATTCTCAAGTGTTTCAACCACAAACGGCTCAAACATAATTATTTTTGTTGTGCCGTTTAAGGTTTTCTTCATCTGCAGCAGTACCTCATTACAATCCCAATTAATACCTATAAAAAAAAAACCAGCAAATCAAGAAATTTAGATGACAAGGTATTTTTAACACCTCTAGAATTGGCTCATAGAAATGATTTCACACTAGTGCCGAAACGTACGACGCCGGCCAGCTCACCACAAATACAAATATCTCGCTGGGCACAGGGCAGCTCCGAAAAATAACCTGCGAGTAATTTCGCGAAATATTATGTTGAAGATTATGTTGTATTTCGATATAAATATTTATAACACCCACGTACTTACATACATTATACAGTTGAATATGTCCACAAAAGAGCAGCGGTCTTTATGTTTTCCTTGACGTTCATGGTAGATGCGCAGAACGTGTTGAGTTTTAATGAAGCTAGTTAGTCATAATATAGAAGTGTCAAGGCGCATTATACCAACAGGTCACAGGTCTATTATTCTATGTATCTTTACTCTTATCACCTGTTTAGCCTTTTTTCCTAACTATGTTGGGGTCGGCTTCCATTCGATCTGGATACCTACAGCTGATTATAATATAAGCATTTTACATGGAACGACTATCTGTCCAGTAACTGGGGGTTTAGTCTTAGTAACACGATATCCTATGGCTAGAATGGTTGGCTTGTCATGGGGTAACGCGCTTTAGGACTATATAGTTGTACCTAATGACTGTTAAAGATCTATCTTTATCTTCTTCTTCTATAAAAATCTCGTGTCGCAGTGATTGTTATCTAACTCCTCCGGATTGACAGATTTTTTATGTTGTGTAGGGACCTACACTCGGTAGGTCTGAGAATCTTATTTATTAATTTATTTTTTGGCAAAACGACGTTTGCCCGGTCAGCTGTGCATTTGCCAGTCCAGCACCAACCAAAGAACAATAGAACAATAGCGAGATATTAGCTGAATTTGATTTGAGCGTCTAAAAGTGACTTATATACGAAGGTAGTTTTTATTTTTCTTCGTTTTTTCTAACTATCACATTAACTAGTTAAGGCCGGATAAAAAAAAGATATTTTTAGTGAAAAGTAATTTGATTTTTTAATTGACGTTTAGTGTTGCCATTTTATATTTATTCGGTCAAGTGACAGTAACTACAGCATCATTGTTATAAAACCAGTTTTAGTTTGATATTTTAACAATTTCACTGTCCGCAAAGCAGACACAATAGTTAAACAATCAGCGAATACCACATGTGACTCACGGGACAGTGAAGTAGTTAATTAAACGGAATAAATTAATTAATAATACTGTTTATTTTTATGTAGAAATGTACCTTACAGGGAAGTAAAAGTATTTTAGTGTAAAAATAAATCAATTACTTTCAATTAATAACCTATCCCAAATCTAAAAAAAATATAATTACTTTTGACAACTGTAGATTCGTTAGTGATACACATAATAATATCACAGACACCTCGCAAGCTACTGTTGTATACTTGTGGGTATGTAGTGTAAGTACTGCAATGGAAAAGTAAATCCACGTTGTAAAACAAATGAATCCACGTAGCTAAAATGCCGCATGCCTGTTCACAGCATGCGCCGCGATTGGTTTCGAATTACCATAGACATAACCTACAAAAGTTCATGACTGAATTTCTATTAAATCTCGGCCTTCTCGAACAAAAATTCTTGCACAAACTAATTTAGTAGTTGACGCCGAGTTAAACAAGATATTTTCAAAGACGCAAGAATTTAATCTCAGTTGTTGTTGTATGGGTGGCTGCCGTTGTTCTTTAGAGGATTTATAAATAGAATTTCTACCGTAGGTACCCGTAACGTAAATTAGAGTTTAGCACACAATTGCGCAATGTACGGAATGGAGTCATTCACATTAAATCGTTCATGACTTCATAATTTGTCCGTTCACTTTATGAAATGGATGAAGTTGACGTTTTGGGTAAAATATGGCTCTAAGTACTGATATACAGGCTTCCAACTACACCAAGGTCATTCAATAGTGCGTGAAGTGGAACTCTCAAAACTTTAAGAAATCATGCTTAAGCTCTTTATCACCCATCGATTGGGTTGTTTTTGCCCTTAACAATTTTGGCACAAACAATAATGTATGTACTTATCAATCGACATAATAGCAATACGTCGGTACGCATGCTACGCGTATTGATTAGGGCCCATTATCTTTAGCAGATTCCTTATCTATTATGTAGATATCAGGCATATTATACTTCCAAGCCAGTACTATTTTGACGAGTGAACATGTAGTAACAGTTGTAGATAATATTAGGTAAAAAGTGTTAATTTACTTATTGATTATAATTTAATCGAATACATACAAAAATAAGAGTGTGTTTAACATTACCAGTAAGTATAATATGTGTCTAATTTTCTCAAGTAGATACCTCCTATACTTTTTACGATGTGCATCTGAAAATTAAACTTTACCTGCAATACAACGCGTTGATTTAAATTTTGTAAAAACATAAATAAAATTTTTACAAAAATTCTTCCTCGAGTTGGGTACCTAATATGACTTTAAAAAAGCATCTATGACGCAATTCTTCGTTCGTCACGATGATTACTGGAATCCATTTAATTTACTTACTTAATAACCTGAGAACACTTAAATTTACAAACCTAAATACACTAGGAAAATTACTTAGTGAAAGTATCGAAATTTTCATCCACGTCATTGTTTACGGACGTCCACAAACACTGTGAGTTGCTACGTAGTGATGTTTCGATTACCTATTTTTTTCCCGAAGGATAGCTAGGTTCAGTCTTTTTTTTTCAAGTGCAGCGTCATAGTCGACCGATCGTTCAGTGACGCTTTGATGGCGAACTCTTGGACTCTCTGCGGCACATTAAGGTTTTGGTAGGTACCTTTATGTTACCAGACAGTATGTAAATAGACATGTATTACCTACACCTAAGGTATAATTCAGTGTTCTAAGTGTACCCAAAGCGTTTACAAGAATATTTTGTAGAAAAAACCATGTGAAACATTTTTCTATAAGAACTTTACTCCGAGTGTGTGCTAATGCGTTGTATGTAGCAAATTTTGCGCTTTCTCAATATCCCGGTGAAATTTAAAGGAAATACTTAGGCAAATTTGAGGTCTAAACAAGGTTGTGAAAAGTGCCCTATCATATTCGTATCACGGATAATTAATCTCAAATCTACATTATCTTATAGATAACAATAATCCTATGACTAATTTACTATACCTAAGGAAATATCTGCCCAAATGTAGTTTTTCCCACAAAACTAAATCGGCCAGCTTGTTGGGGTTTTTCTAATGATATTCGTAAACATGTGGAGCCCAAAAATCGATTGGGATGTAGGTAGAAATGATGTACAAAGTCAGTATCTATGTACCGTCAACATTACATCTGTACCTACTACACGAGGGGTCGCTATCGTATCGCCTGTAGTTAGAGGTAGCTACTGTAGTGTGTGTCTTCAAACTGTATTACCTACGTCTCTTGTGGTTATTGACAAAGTGAGTAAATATTTAAATTTTTTATCGGGCAACATTCACTGTGGGTGATTTTACGATTTAGTTACTTACCTACTTTATAGAACATTTCAACGACAAAACTGTTCAACCCAGACAATGAACTTGTTGTACTAAGCTAAGACCCTTGCTGGCCGCTACTTTAGTAGTCCTCATTCGATGATTACAGGCTTATCTAATTAAGCCAGCCATAAAGATTTACACCAACATTCATACGAATGACAGATTGATTACCGAGTGTAATAAACGATTGTTTTAAAATTACAATAATGTGACCTCTGCGCATCAATCATTCGGGCGCATTTGGCTTTCCTTTTCTGGTAGTGAATAATTTTATGTCGAATTTTAATTAGAGTCAGACGTATGAGTACCTACATGCGTCCACGAACGAATCTGACGCATGTAAGAGTCGTCAGTTTTAGTTCGAAATGTGCTCCTCACCCGAAGAGGACTCGCTGTTTGGTCGACGCTTTCAGGCTCATTTTTCTGCAAATAACCTTAAAATCCCAAATAATAGTTTCATACATTATGGATTATAGTTATGGCCGTTTCGTTTGAAGGTTTCTTTTAGCTGGTGAGTTCCTTTTTATTAACGTTTGTTTTAAAGTGAATTATAAACAGACTTTACGAACTTTTTTTTAATGAGCGTGTATTCCGTCCACTAGCGCCGCCAATCGTTTTATTATTATTTGTGGTAAATTTAAGACACGTAGATAAAAAACCGCTCTGTAGTGCACTGAAGAAATGTATTTATTATGTTTTGAGAGTTATGATATGTACTTTAGAACAAAAATAGTTGCCAAAGTCGATATTTTTACTAAAAGTGGCCACTTTTAGCAATAATTGCCGTTTTGGCTATTTAGCCATGAGTTATGTATTAAAAATAGCTGTCAAAAAATAATAGAAACATTTATTCAGTGCACTACAGAGCGGTTTTTTATCTACGTGTCTTAAATTTACCACAATTAATAAAAAACGATTGGCGGCGCTAGTGGACGGAATACACACTCTTATCGCCTCTATCCCATGCAGCTATGACATAGTAATCTGAAATTATTGAAGTGAATTTGTAATCAGCAAGTGCCTAGAAGCCTTCACAATATGAAAGTTGTTTTGTTATTTTAAGAATTTAAATAATTTGCGATAATTTTAACTTGATCAATGCTGCTGAGTGCAGAGTTCAATTTCATAATTTTGATACTCTTTACAATTTTTTTTCTGTAGAATACCATAAATATCTACAATAACATTTTTTGTACCTACACTGACATTCTTTGACGGCGTCTATTACAGTCTATTATTTATTTATATCTATTCTGAAATGAGTGATGAAGAAAGATAGAAAATTCTTCGTTAATCTGAACAATTAACTAGTAAATACATAAATACAAATGAATATGAAAAACATCTCCATGAATATATTGAGATGGACAGTCAATGTTCACATTGTAGGTACCTACCTATGATTCTGATTAGGTATAAACTAGGTAGGTATATAGTTCAACAGTACATTTGGTCCACCAATACACGTCTTGCAGTCACGTATGAATAGGGTGTGTGAAGAAGTCCCTAAATAACTATCACGTTTTCCTCATTAAGTGTGTTCGTACCTACATATCAACACGCGCACTTAACTTCAGCGATAAATGTATTTACACACTGTTATGTATTATTTTAGGAATGCACTGTACTTCTGTAAAGTGTTTTACTAGTAGGTGCCATTGTTTTTACTGGGTGCAATTTTAGTGCAATATTAAGTCATTCTCGTAGTGTTGCACGAGTGCTTGCATTTTAATATTTTGGTTAGACGGTTTAGCTTGCTTTCGGAAAGAAGTAGGCCGGTTTTGGGGGCCGAGTCACCCGCGTCCGTAGGAGAATACCCTTCAGCGAATCCCTACACGTGGTCCCTGGGTGGTGCTAAACAGGTGACACTAACCGCCTCCGTGGTCTCGTGGTTATACCACCTGATTCAGACCCAGAAGTCCCGGGTTCGATTCCCAGCGGGAGCAAATTTTATCACTTTCCATCAGGTGAGATTTAGGCCAAGAGTTTTCCCGTTTTGTATAAAAAAAAGAAGTAGGTATCTAAATCTTCTTAAAAAAATAAAATAGCAATCAATAATAACAAAAAAATAAAATTAATTAATAATAAGTAATTAAATTACCCTACCGCAGTATCTCTACGTTGACGTCATGGTGAGGCTTGCGCGTCCCGATGGACCTTAGGTGTAGGTCATACCTAGGGTGAAGGGCCAGACAAAGAGAGATACAATCCGCAAGGCAGTTTTGTGGCGAACTGTTGGGCAGTAGCGACCCCACGAACCTTATCTACCGGCGGAACTCTTGTTCCTCATCTACGGCTTGCCTTAATTGGCTGGCCAGAGTGAATACTGACGAGGAACAGAGCTCCCACCTCTTTCTTGCTTTAATTGGCCGGTCTGAGTGGAGATTCGCTAGTGCACACGTGCTCGGGAGAAGGATGTATAATCCAGTAAGATGCTGGTAGGTATCTTGACCGCACTTCCGGGATTGTCCTGATAGCCGTGGTATACCTCTCCACTCCTCTAGCACCTCAGGCTATATTACCTCCTTGGCGCTACGTCACTTTGTGCTAGCGACCGTTTTCGGGGGCCCATTCATTGAGTGTGCAAGTCACGACCTGCTATTTAAAAGCCGTGTATATTGTTAGTGGGCAGGCAGGGGCCAATAGTTCTTCTATAATAAACGATTATCAGTTCACTAAACCACCCAAACCCATAGCGTTTCATTTTTTGTTTCCATATTCTGCAATAGTACCTACTGCTCCAACCGGGGATTGTCCTTGGGAATACTTTCAGTGCATACAGGGATAATCCCCGGTTGGTGCCCCATTACATTTGAAATGTCTAACGGGGCGTCTGCGAGCTGGTTTCGGCCCCTCGTACGCCTACCAAAGGACCGGGTCTCCAGGGACCCGAGAAAGAAAAAAAAAATTAAATTATAGCAATCATAGCAAATATATTATAATGTTATTATAAAGTAGAAGAGTTTGTCTGTTTGTTTGGTTGAACGCGCTAATCTAAGGAAAGTCCGATTTGAAAAATTCTTTCAGTGTTAGATAGCCTATTTATCGAGGAAGGCTATATTATATATCATCACGCTAAGACAAATAGGAGCGGAGCATTAATGGAAAATGTGACGCAGATGAAGTGGCGCGGGTCGCATAAGTTGGCTGGCTGAACCGCTTAGGTATTCAACCTAAGCGGTTCAGCCAGCCAACTTATTTATTCATCTATGGTTTTTAACAGACTTCAATAATCTTTCCTATACCTATATATAAAACTCTCTGACCCGCGCAACTTCGTCTGCGTAACATTTTTCATTACTGCTTCGCTCCTATTTGTCTTAGCGTGATGATATATAGCCTATAACCTTCCTCGATAAATGGGCTATCTAACACAGAAAGAATTTTTCAAATCAGACCAGTAGTTCCTGAGATTAGCGCGTTCAACCAAACAAACAAACAAACAAACTCTTCTGCTTTATAATATTAGTATAGATTTTTTTTTTTTGCTAGCTAATATTTTCGTATAGGTATGTCACCGGAAAGTGGCAAACTTCGTAAAATTATAAAATAACTTGAGAGATAAATTTCTATAAATTATCACCAGAACATTTGGAATGCTTTTTTACGCTTTAGAATTTGATAGTTTAAAATTAATTTCTCAAATTCATTCCGAGAAGTTGTGAACTGAAATAAAATGGCGACCAATCAAAGTCTACAAGAAACAGGCTCTCATTGGTTTGTTCATATGTGACGTCACATGTACGCCATAGAGTTACGAATTAAATAGATTTGCCGTTGTCCGATGTTGGTTGAGTTTACTAGAGGTGTGTAATTTTTTTAATATGAATGTAAATATACATTCGACTTAATTTACGGTTGTGACCAGGGCAAGTTGACGGAGCCCCGCTGGGTGGGGTTCCTGTTTCTGTTTGTAGGGTTTAAAGTAACCTAAAATGAAACTAACCTATCCTTGTCGGGGTGCCCTAAGTTCCCGAGCTGGCACGGTCGCTTTTTGTTCAGCGGTTAGATCAAAATGTCAGTTATACAAGATGATTAATAGAAAATTATACTAAATAAGAATAACTAAGAGAACGATAAAACCCCAATTTTTTGTCATTGGTCTTTTTTATTTCGCGAAATTGAAATCGACTCCAATAAATTCCTAACTCTATGGCGTACATGTGACGTCACATCTGAACAAACCAATGATAACCTTGTTTCTTGTTGACTTGTGCTCTGATTGGTCATCATTTTGTTTCAGTGCACAATTTCTAGGAATAAAATTGAGAAAATATAAACTATCAAATTTTGGTACTTACATAAAAAAGTATTACGAATGTACAGTTGACAATTTATCGAGAGTTTACAAACTCTCAAGTTATTTTATAAACTTACGAAGTTTGGTACTTTCCGGTGACAGATACAATACCATTACATTTCAGATAGGATATTGGGACAAGGTTGCACATATAGTGAAAAACCCTGTCTCCTAAACGAGGGGACAGGAGTCAGTATTCTACTGTAACTTCGTGTACAAAAGAAACCTTTATTTAATATAGATAATTATGTGTAAACCTATAATAACTTGTTTTACCTATGAATATGAATTTTTGAGTTCATGTGTGAAAGGAGGGGTGGCTGTGTGAGTGGGATGGGATGTGGTGTGGTGTGATATGACATTGAAACCCATAACGGTTTCTTTTGACAACTTAATCGAATCGATTAAGATCATGAAGTTAAGGTTGATTCTATACTCTAGTTTTATTTGTACTTGTGGGTACAGCTACTTGAGTACCTACCTAGTCCAGTCCTGGATTCCTTTACTTGGCGCATCTAGCCCTACACCGAATAATAAGCTTGGGTAACTAAATGAACTGTGTCGAGCTGTATTTACTGTCTTATTTCCAGAGATATTCATAAGTAGCCTTTATCAATTCCGGACTAAGTTCCACTAACACTTTAAAACACGTGATTCTAAATAACAACTGTAACGTACATAAATAACATTGAAAGCTAGTTTTTGCCTACTTAGCCATTATCTGTCTTAATTTTTTTATCTTTAATTTGTTCCTAATCAGGAAGAAAATTAAGCTTATCGAATTGTTAGATAACAATGAAAAAACGAATGAAATAATAAACAATGCAAATTTAATATCGAAGTATAACTGTTGAATATCGCACAGGACGCAGACCATCAAAATAAAGATGAAGCTAGAAGCGAGGCACGCCAGCGCTGCCACCAAGTTCCGGCTGCTGATGTGGAAGAACTTTCTGCAGCAATGGAGGCATCGCGCGCAGACTGCCGCGGAGCTGCTGCTACCAGTCCTTACCATGACCCTGGTGCTCATCCTGCGATGGCAGATATCACCTGCCGAACGCGACACAGTCACCTTCCCATCGTTACCCGCACATACACTCAACTATTCAAGAGAAGTACTGTGAGTGATCCATTATATTAGACTTCTATTTTTTATTCTCTGTCACCAACGTTTCTTATCCTATCTACGTAAAACTATTGTAAATTTTAATGTCTATGTGTACACATATTTTTGCTTTTGATAGTATTTTCTTTAGTTATAGGTATCTACTTATCTTAGTTTGTTTTGGTGAAATGGTATGTGAGCGTCATAGCTATGTAGTTGATTTAACGATGAGATTTTAGGCACATCCTTTTTCTTATTAAATTAATTGGGAGGTCAGCACTCAGCGATTATCTTCCATACATCAGCTGTTCTTGTTGCATGCAACAATCACAGTCATTTAAATTTTCATAATTTTAATCTAATATACCTATGTAGTATTGGTTTTAGTTTATCGATTTTAATTGTTGCAAATAGCTTGACAAAATACGTCAAGCTGCCGTAATTTATTAATGTGATTATCTCCTTAATAATTAATTTACATAATGCGCAATTATGGACGTCACGATGCATGCTCATGTACCTAAGCTTACGTAATCTATTCTACAAACAGTCTTTCAAAACTGTAAATAGAAGGCCCAAACTCTTTCTGGCACTGATGTCTTATGAATAGGCTTCATTCAATTCCATCATCCACAAATTGCAAAACTATTTAGTCCGTGATATCGCGCGTCAGTTAGAGTATTGAAAAATAATGGACACGTATTTTTTGTTTTTGTAAATCCATTACCACTAATATTGACAAAGATAAAACGCATCATAACTCAGGAGTGGGGGCTCGTGACGTCACGACTCAGTAAAAAATATGCGGAGGTGTGACGTATTGAGAATTTTAAAAGCGTCGTAACTTCGTCAATTTTGGTTCCCGTAACAAAAAAAAAATACGGGTCAAATATTTTTTGATATTCTAACTGACGGACTAATTAGATTTTTTCAGGACACAAGCCCATTGTGAATATTAAAGAAATCTTACTACTTTTATAGGTAAATGCGAAAGTTTGGATGCATGGAGTTTGGTTACTATATATCACGCCAGATCGGCGCAACGAATCTGGCGGTTAAATTTGACACAGGGACGGATTATAGTTGGGAATAGAAGATTATAATTATAGGCTGTAATAAATGAAGGGGAGAAAAAATAATTCACTCGCGGGGGCAAAAATACTTACGTTATAATTTTAATGCTAGGTAATAATTAATTTATTGTTAATCAAATCCCATACTACGAAAGGTGCTCATTAGAATTCAGTTTATTGTTAAACAAAATATTACAAAGGACCGAAAACCAGAAATATTTAAAAATATACATATCAGTAGATTATTTTAAAGTCAGTAAAAAGTGATTAAAATTAGTTACTACGCTACATTGTATTGTATACTGTAAGTTAATCCATCATCAATTATTCGTTGTGTAATGCATTATTTGGTTCTGTAAATACCCCAAAGGATTATTTTGATATACGTCGCATACCCTGCGTGTGCTGCGACACGGAGTTAGATTATACATATAACATTACTAGCTTCTGCCCGCGACTTCGTACGCGCATATCCCGTTTCTTCTCGTTTCCGTTGGAATTTCGGAAAATTCTCGGAGTGTAGACAGAGGAGAGGAAACGGAGTGTAGGGAAGCTACGTATGCCAAATTGCAGCTTGCTACGACCAGTAGTGTCGCTGTGCGTCGTTTGTCAGTCACTCAGTAACGGAAGAATTTTATATTAATTGATTATCTTCGTCATATACCTCAGTTCTCCATGAAGCCAATTTAAGTAGCTACTCTAGAAACTATACATTTATTTGTCAACTCTTCGGTTTATTCAGAATAACCTTAACCTAGCGAGGTACCTATTTTTAGGGTTCCTTACCAAAATGGTAAAAAGGAACTCTATGGTGTCAATGGTGTGTGAATAAATCAGTCCGTCTTTCACATCTGGATATCTCAAGAATTACTAATATTATCAACTTGACATTTGGAATAGTTTAAGGTGACGTTTGCTCAACTATTTTGCAAATAAGAAATAAATAAAAATGTTACTATTTTGTTGTAACATCGACTGAAAGGTGTTCTTAAATTTAAAAATTGTTAATGGGGCTACTAGAGCATGGGGTATTATATGAAAGGGCGCTATTTGCACATTCTCAAACAATTGTTTTCTTTTTTTAGGCCGCATGGTTTTCGACTTTTGACGAATATTGTGTATAAAAATTATCTCCGAAGTTTGTATAGAGAAAAACCTGAAATTATTTTGTGTCATAGAAATTTATGTGAACATTATAGGAAAAATAAAACGCACACTTTTTCAGAAAATCATCAACAAAAAATACATAAATTCCACTATCGATAAAGAGATGGCGCTGATATAAAACTGCACTATACACCGCAATATTAAAATTATCCGACGAATAAAGGCCACGCCGATAAATTTTTTAAACATTACACATTTTATATGATGGTACGGAACCCTCGGTGTGCAGTCCGACTCACTCTTGCCCGTTTTTTTTAATTACTTCTGTTTCTCCAAACACGAAGATAAGGCACTAATGCTAATTCTTGTGATAAGTAAATACAATGTCATTGTGATTATTACATTTTTTTCAGACGCGGCATGAATGTAAGTGAATTATCCATCGCATATTCACCGGACAGTGAGGTTTTGGATGACGTTATGAGAGCTGCAGTCACTAATTTACTAGTACAAAACATGAAAGATCTGATTCCTATTTTTATCGAAATTTTACCAGATTTTTTTCCAGAAATTGAATTTCCACCAGATATAGATTTAAATTCGACAGCTATTATCGACTTTATTAAGTCTCGGATAAAGATCGTTGCGTACGAAAATAGTACTCTAATAAGAGGGATATACATAGACGAAGAAACTACTCGTAAGGTTATAGCAGCCGTCGAGTTTGACGATCATCTTTATGGTTCGTATTAAATCAGTATTTTCTTTATCTTACAACATACGAGATATAAAAGTTCTGCTTTTCAAAGTCAGCACCAATGATTGTTTATTTGTTTCAGGAGCAACGCAATTGTCAACTAATTTATCATATTCTCTACGCTTTCCTGAGAGGCCACGTCTGAATTCATTTTATCAAACCGGAGGGCGCACTTGGAGAACTGATGCAATATTCCCTGTTTTTGAATCTCCCGGGCCAAGATTTTCTAAGTCTTGGGAAGGTGGCAATGATCCAGGTAACTTATAGCCAAACACTAATTGCAATCGTTTTTTCTTTAATATTTTTGGCCATTAGTTAACTGAGTTTTATCATTGTTTAAACAGGTTACGTTAACGAAATGTTCATAGCACTACAACAAGTGATTTCGTCCGAGTTGATAACAAGATTGACCGGACTAGACTTGACGTCGTTCAAAGTGAATATACAGAGGTATCCTCACCCGCCCTACGTCAGGGACATGGCAGTCGACCTGCTGCAGTACATGTTCCCCATGTTCATCATGTTGAGCTTCAGTTACACTGCCGTCAATATCGCAAGAGCAGTTGCTGTGGAAAAGGAATTACAATTGAAGGTATTTTACTATTTTCTTCATATAATTCATCATCTATGAAGAATTGAGTTACTATATATTGTTGAAATTGTTCAATTTCAGGAAACGATGAAAATTATGGGTCTCCCTACATGGTTACACTGGACCGCATGGTTTTGCAAGCAGTTTATATTTTTATTAGTGACTGCAGTTCTAACTGTGATACTTCTAAAGGTGAGATTTAGAAGTCTTCAAAAAACATTTGATGCTGTTGTGTGATCTGTATATTCTATCGTATTAACTCAAAGAGTGTTTTTTTATTATTTTTAGGTAAACTGGTTTTCTAACGAAACTGGCTTCAGTGACTACGCTGTATTTACTAATACACCTTGGACAGTTTTGCTGTTTTTTATGGTACTGTACTTATGTTGCACGATATTTTTCGCTTTCATGATAAGCAGTATATTTTCGAAAGGTAAGCTTCTTCCTATTCATTATTTGATACTTTTTCTTTGATAATCAATTAGTTTTAATTCATAAGTATTGTTTTTTGTTTAAGGTAGCACAGCTGCATTGTTCACAGCGATGGCTTGGTTCCTGACTTACATACCTGCCTTCCTCTTGTCTATGGACATTAGCATGTCTACTGCAGTGCAGCTCTTCACGTGCCTAAGTCTTAACTCAGCCATGTCTTATGGCTTCCAGCTTATGCTTGCTAAAGAAAGCACTGGAGGTAATTTATTAAAGCTTTTTACAATGATTTAACTTCGTTTTGTGTTGTGATCCAAAACAAATTAACACATAAAAGAAAATAGCATAAGCATAAAGTTAGACTGTAAATCTTCTACTGGCAGCTAATGCGCCTCCTCTTGGTGTGATATCTTTGAATTTTAGTTTCATGGGATATACTGGTTTCCTGACGATGTTTTTATTAAGGTGGAAGCGCCAGGGAAGCCCGCAAAATTCAAATATTTTTATGTTTTTTGCAATTTGCCGGTCAGTGTGAAGCTGTATGTTGAACAAAATGCAATTCGCGGCCGTAACGCACATTTATCTAAAGAATTATATCCATTTTTATTATCAATATAACCCTCTTCATACAACTCGATTGAATGACTTTTTCACGAAATAACATTCAATCGAGTTCTATGAGCTTAGAAGGTTATATTGATGATTTAAATGGTTATCATCCTTTAGATAAATGCTTTTTACGATCGCGAACCGTATTCTGTTTGACATACAGCTTCACACTGACCGGAAATTGCAAAAAATATTTGAATTTCGCGGGCTACCCTGGAGCTTCCACCTTAATCGTTTTGCGAGCAGTAGTGATGGGAAGTAAAGTTGCTACCGCGGGCTCGAACCCGTAACGTTAAATCACGGCCGTTATCACTGTGTCACCACAGCCCAAAAGATAAAAAAAAAAACTTTAATTTGGAAATCGGTTGTTTTTTTTTTGTAAAACGTTTATTTTTTATTTTTCTCTTTTTATTGGTACCCCACACCTAACAATACTACTGTAAAGTCGCAGGAAAGCAAAATACGCAATTTCGTTTAGGTACTTGGATGACAAAAAACCGTCATCCAAGTAAACAAATTCCAGCAATTTTGTTTTAAAAGCCAAACTACTTAACCAATTTTAATATTTAAGTGGGACTAATCGGGAAGTATATATATCCTTTCACAAGAAACAAGAAATTTGGAAATTATATGACGTAGTTATGACGCAACAAACATAAAAATATTTTTTGAAATCGGCTGTTAAAAATAGAAATAATAACCATTGTGAATGTAATCGTCCATGAAACATTGTTGTTAATAATTAGCATACCTATTGCAATTAGTATTAATATAGAATTTTCCTAATTTGTTCCTCAATCATATTTATTTTTGCAAATAGGTTACATGTAACTCTTTTACACGTCAATTTTTTTTTAATTCCATGTTCACGTGCCTTTTAACTTAGATAACACGCGGTTCACGATAGCGACGTGGGGAGTAATTGGAGTCGATGTAACACATGTGCGTAGGAGAATAAATTCTAACATAGCGACCGTATAACTGCTAAATTGCCTCACTGAACGTATTCCTTCAATTAGGCTTGCAGTGGGGCGAATTCATGTCGTCACCCGAGACGGAGACGACTCGCTTCGTGTTCGGCCACGTGGTGCTCATGATGGTAGTAGACTGCGTCCTCTACATGCTCGTCACCCTCTACCTTGAACAAGTGTTGCCAGGCCCCTATGGCACACCCAAACCCTGGTACTTTCCCTTCCAGATCAGATTTTGGTTCCCTAATTATAAATCAGGTAATTATATTATTATTATACTTTATGTGAAAGTCTGATAGTACTGAAGATAATGTTTAACTTTCACGCTTTGCCGCTGGTATAAGCTGTAAATATAATCAATGTGAAAATCAATATGTTTGAATGCAATTGACATTAAAACTACAAATTAAAACCAACAATAAAAAGGAATAACTTTTCAGATTCTCTTTACATTTTGGAAAATGAAAACAGTGAATTTGAAGATATCATAAAAGAAAAGGATCCGACGGACCGCGAAATTGGTGTAAAAATGCACGTAAGTGCTTTAACGACATATAAACGTATACGGCATTTTTGAATAATTTCGATGTATTTAAATATGTATGAAAACTGGACGTCTTTTTTTACAGAATTTAACAAAAGTCTTTGGGAATAACATAGCAGTTAATAATTTATCTTTGAATATATATGACGATCAAATCACAGTCTTACTTGGACATAATGGTGCAGGAAAATCTACTACCATATCTATGATGACGGGTTTGTACCTATCTATATTATATACTAAACTTTTATACATAAACATAAGCTATTGCCCGCGACTTCGTACGCGCATACCGCGTTTTTTCCGTTTCCGTAAGGATTTCAGAAAATTCTGTCTAAGGAACCTACATGCCAAATTTCAGCATTCTATGTTAATAATATTCGTGTGCGTTGTTTTGTCAGTCATCAGTAACGGAAGAATTGTATATACATATTAGGTTTATTTCCTTTAAATTAGAAGGGATAGTCTTTAATCATTTGTAACAATCCTCAGAACAATTGAGATTGAGTTTTCTAGTTCACTATTTAAGAATTTTCGCACAGGTTCAAGACTAGTACGTAAGTGCAAAACAGTTCGTGATTCTCGACCGTCGAACTGTTTTGCACTTACGTTATGTGCCGGATAGAATAGGTGTATCATGACGTGTCTGAGTGGGTGCAGCTCAATTGTGACATGCACTTCTGGTAAGCAACGGAAGTCGGAACCGTTATGCAACTATATTATTGTCTAGCAAGTGGGCCACGGGCTTAAATGTAATGATGCCAGCCAGTGCGATAATCTATCTAAATAAGAGTTGAAGGTTCTTTAAACATTCTTCTGATTACGACTAACACAAATGTAATTCAGGGGTATGCGGAAGCTATTTATTTCATAAAAACTTTCCGCTTGCCTCTGAATGATAAAATGTCACGTTCATTTACTGACCTTCGTGTTTACCTTCTGATTTTATGGGATTTTACAAATTTGTTAAACGGTTATTTTTCATGTTACAGGCAACTTAAAAGTAACACGCGGTTCAGTGAACGTTGCCGGATTTGATATGACCACTCAGGGATCCTTGGCTCGGTCACATATTGGGTTGTGTCCACAGCACAATGTGCTGTTTAACGAGCTAACGGTCAGGGAACATTTGGAATTTTTCGCTAGGCTGAAAGGATTTAAAGACAAAGAGCTGCATGCTGAAATGGATGAGCTTATCGAAAAATTAGAACTACAAGAAAAGGTTGGCTGACTTTGTTGTATGTTACGGTTTTTTTTATCCTTTTTTCTTTTAGCATTTTTACTGATTTGTTTTTGGTTTGCAGCGTGATTATCCTTCAAAGGGTCTCTCCGGAGGTCAAAAGAGACGGCTATGTGTGGGTATAGCTCTGAGCGGCGCAGCGCGTGTGGTGTTACTAGACGAACCTACGTCTGGTATGGATCCTTCTTCTCGCCGAGCACTGTGGGAGCTTTTGCAGAAAGAAAAAAAAGGTAGGCACTTCATTCTTGTGTAATAGTTTATTTATACATCTTCCTTCTTTTTTCTCCGTCTGTTATTTTGATGCCATACAATAAGAACGCTTTGCAAGGTAATTTTCAAGAATTACTGTAAATATTAATAAAGTTTATTCATTCAGGTCGCTCGATGATTCTCACGACTCACTTCATGGACGAGGCAGACATTCTGGGGGACAGAGTGGCAATAATGGCAGGCGGTCGTCTGCAGTGCGTGGGATCTCCGTATTTCCTCAAACGTCATTACGGCGTCGGCTACACTCTTGTCATCGTGAAGGACGATGACTTTGATTTTCACGAGTGCTCTATACTTATAAATAACTATATTCCGGGAACAACGGTAAAAGAAGATCGCGGTAAGTTGCTGATGCTTTTCTTATGTAGTTTTTCTACGTTCTTATTGTGCGCTGCACCTAGGTACGTAGCAGTGCAATAGTAAAATATTCTTTATTTATAGGCACGGAGGTCACATACAATTTAATAAATGACTATTCACATCGCTTTGAAGATATGTTAAACGATTTGGAGAGGAATATCGATAACATTAAATACAAAAACTATGGATTGACTGCTACCACATTAGAAGATGTATTTATGTCGTAAGTTGATCATATTTATCCTGATAGTAAGTTATCCTATCTTAATAAAAATTAAAATAATGTGTTGTGTATTTCAGCGTCGGTTCGGACCTGTCTCCTGTTGCTTCAGAAACGGATGACGCCGTGACGACTACGACAGATTCAACTATAGATGATACGCTGAAAAACGAACTTGACTCGTCTTTAGAAGAATGTAAGTTGGTTTTTGTTATCTAGCCATTTAGTGCTGCATTTGTGCATAGTCCGTTGCCTGGTCCTTCATTCAATTACTTACATAACATGTTTTATGATTAAAACATTTGCCCTGATTTTTTCATAAATTCAGGGCTATATAATATACTTTTTTTATTAAATATTATTTTTTTTATTTTTTAAATAATAATATAAAAAAAAGACCCGGTCACAATTGTTTAAAAGTTTGTTCTATGAATTAGACGCGTTCGAGTACCACAAAACATTAGACGACAGCGCTATAAATCGCAAAACTATAACTCGTCCATGTGAAATTGCTCGTTAGTTTCGTATTACACGTAAACGTATGTTACTTTGAGTTGATTGAATTTGTGATCAATTGTTGTTAATTCGTAACTTAGTACAAGTTCTTTGTAATAAAATGTATAGCTCCTCGTGACGGGAACTTTACATAGGTCTACTTTTTATTTTGATGTTTAATAAAATTTAATAGCACCTTAATCGGTAAGTTAAGTGACCAGGGCTTCACAATGAACAATGGTAATATTTTGTTAGAATTATTTTCACTAGTACAAACTGAGTTCAATGCCACTTTTAAGCAGCAGACTAGAAATATATGCCCTAAATTTGTATTTAGTGACTGGGCAACTAAAGGAGTCAGAAAAAGTAGAGAAAGACTTTATGAACTTTATGGCCTTAAGCCTTTTATCAACACGGAAACTTTTAATAAGTACGTAGCTAGTTACTCAAAAATTTTTAAGAATACTTGCAAGGCAGCAAAGGCCCTATACATAAGCAACAAGGTTAAATCAGCAGAGAATAAAATTAAAACAGTTTGGAAAATTATCAATAATGAAACGAACAGGAACAAAAAACATAATAATGATTATACATTGCGAACTTCACGTGGACTCATAAGCGAAAGCAAAGAAGTCGCTGAAGAATTTGTAAATTTCTTTACCAGTATTCCAATTAAAACTACTGAAACCTTAAACTCGTCGCCCTCACTTTCTGTTGAATTATTGAAGGCGAATGTTTCAGCCTGCCCAATTGAGTTTAACTTTAAGCATATAACCCCAACTGTATTAATAAAAGCTTTTAAGCAAGTCAAGGTCAAATTGACAGAAGATCTATGGGGTATGTCTGTAAAAGTTTGTGCCTCCATTATTGACACTATAGCACCGTATTTAGCTTTTGTATTCAATCTGTGTGTAGATCAAGGGGTTTTCCCGGACCTTATGAAATACAGTAAAGTTATTCCTTTATTCAAATCCGGGGACAGTAAAGATACCAATAACTATAGACCCGTCTCTGTGTTGCCGGTTTTCAGCAAGGTGTTTGAAAAGGTTATGCTAAATCAAATGCTCAGTCACTTTAATGAGAATAATATTTTACATGACAAACAGTACGGTTTCACCAAGGGGCGCTGTACAACTGACGCTGGTGTAACTTTATTAAAACATATCTTCAATGCGTGGGAAGAGGCGCAAGATGCCATAGGTATCTTCTGCGACCTATCGAAAGCGTTTGATTGTGTGAGTCATGAGACATTACTCCTGAAACTAGAGCATTACGGACTAAGTAAAACAGCCTTGAACTTAGTAAAATCGTTTTTAAATGAAAGACAGCAGCTAGTTCATATGAACGGCAAAAATTCAACAGGATTAATCGTGAAAATGGGGGTACCACAAGGCTCAATTTTGGGTCCTTTCTTATTTCTAGTTTATATAAATGATTTGCCCTATATTTTAGAAAATAAACTCAATATGGTGTTGTTTGCTGACGATACATCTTTGATTTTTAAAGTAAATAGACATGCAAACAATCTTGACAATGTAAATAACGCTCTAATGAAGGTACATGATTGGTTCACTGCTAATAATCTAGTGTTAAATGAGAAAAAAACGAAGTGCATTCGATTCACTTTACCAAATGTCAAAAGTAATAATTGTGACATAATATTGAACAAGGAGAAACTAGAATTAGTCGAAGAAGCAGTTTTCCTGGGGATTAGGCTAGACTCAAGGTTACAATGGGGTCCTCATTTAACATCTCTTGCAGGAAGGCTAAGTTCAGCAGCATATGCTGTTAGAAAAATTCGCCAGTTTACAGATGTTGAAACCGCTAGACTAGTCTATTTTAGTTATTTTCACAGTATAATGTCTTACGGTATTTTACTTTGGGGACGGGCTGCTGACATCGAGTCTATTTTCATTTTGCAGAAAAGAGCCATCAGAGCCATTTACCATCTGCGCCGGAGAGATTCTCTAAGAGAACTGTTTAAAGAAATTAACATCATGACGGTCCCTTGTCAATATATTTATGAAAATATTATGTACGTTAGAAAGAATCTACATCTTTTCAGTAAACGAGGCGACAGACATAACTATGTCACTAGAAATAGGAATCAGTTAGTTCAACCAGGTTTCAGACTTGCTAAAGTAGCAACATCTTTCATGGGATACTGTTTAAAGTTTTATAACAAAATACCGCCACATATACTAGAACTAAATGAGACGAAATTTAAAAACTGTGTAAAACGCACACTATGCAAACAAGCATATTATAAATTAGGGGAGTACATTGACGACAAAAATGCTTGGCTCAATGCTGGTCCGCTCCACAACGACTAAAATGCCCGAACTTTGATGAAGATGTGAAAACATTGTTGGACCTGCTGAAGATTGTAAGATTATCTTTGCATTGTATAGACTCATTAAATAATCTAACCATGATTTTGTAAAAAGGCAGTGTTTAAAAGAGTGTCCATGGAGTTTCTTGCACGTTCTTCTCCATAGGATCTACTCTTTGGAACGTGCAACTGCCGCGCTGGAGATAGGGTCGGTGAGTTTGTTTTGTTGCAGAATAACTTGCTACTCTTGTCGCTAGCGCGGCAGAATTAGCTTCATCTATTTGACTGACATACCTTGACTATTCAAAAGTGCCTGTAAACTGGTCTATTTGAAATAAAGGATTTTGTATTGTATTGTATTGTATTGATGGTATTTCTGTCCTCCCGCACACCGGCCCTGTTTTGGCGTCTGTGACCATTTTCAACTTAAAAGTCTATCGACTGAATCGACTAATGCAAGACTCTGTTTTTTTTTTCTAGTGGACAGAGACGAGAGCAGCGTGACGGGCTTCCGCTTGTTGTGCCAGCAGGTGCTGGCCGTGTGGATGAAGCAGTGGTTGGTGCTCATCCGCTCGCCCTGGATCATGGTGCTGCAATTCTTTGCTCCCATTGTACTCATCAACGCCACGCTCGGAGTGTTCAGTTACGTATTATCTTTGACGCCAACCATACAGGCGAGACTCCTCAGGCTAACGGAAGGGTAAGTCATTTTTGTGTATCTAAATGACGCTAGTTTTTACATACTAATCCATTCCGATCTAATAACCACGTAGTACTTAAAGTAGTCTAAATATTAGGGGTTAAAGTATGAAATTGCCGATTTGTACTGAAAAATTGAAATTGTTTTTTTTTTTAATTTATAATGTTAAATTTAATCAAAATAATACTGACTAATAGAATTAAGAAAGCTTTATCATGGACCTCTTATGAACGTCAGCTGCGATTCGGTGGGTGGGTTAAGCAGTGGCAGCCTCCCAAAAACGTAGTAGAAATATTTTTTTTTCAGTCATTTCCTCCCGATTGAAAATTGTGTCAGATTATAGCTAACCCAATATCTTGCAGAAAACAAAACATCCGCTGACTCTAGAGTGGTGGAAAATACGTCAGCTGGTCACACGAACATGTAATTTTTTTTCATATTTTCATTTATTGCCTTCTGTTAGTGAAAGTTTGACGGCTGATAGGGCAGACTGGAAGGAAAAAACGTGTTGCGCCGACCCCAAGTAACATGGGATAACTTCTGATTAAAAATTGTGTCAGATTGTAGCTAACCCAATATCTTGCAGAAAACAAAACGTCAGCCGGACGGTATATCTTTGGGAAGGTCGTCAGCTAACGCCCTGAAGGAGACATCTATCGCCAACTTAATTTAAAAAATCTTTCAGTAAACTTATTCGCTTTTTTAAGCTCTATGCTCCGACTGAAAGATTTTTTAAATTAAGTAGGCGATAGATGTCTCCTTCAGGGCGTTAGCTGACGACTTTCCCACCGAGATATAGCCGGTTGGCGATTTGTTTCCTGCAAGATATTGGGTTAGCTACAATCTGACACAATTTTTGTTCGCGAGGGAATGACTGAAAATAAAACTTTTATCTACGTGTTTGGGAGGCTGCCGCTGCTTAACCCACGCACCGAATCGCAGTTGACGTTCACAGAGGTCCATGATAAAGCTCTCTTCACCATTTTACAAGTTATCGTCCAGGAGGAAATGTATGACAAAATTTGAGCCTGCCTTACGGTCTAAAAGTGATATTTTAGTTCATCTTCATCACAATGCTTTCCTCGCAACAAATCGCTCCGAATGACAACGTTCCGCAAAGCTTTAAAAGAGCGTGTATTCCGTCCACTAGCGCCGCCAGTCGTTTTTTATTATTTGTGGTAAATTTAAGACACGTAGATAAAAAACCGCTCTGTAGTGCACTGAAGAAATGTATTTATTATGTTTTGAGAGTTATGTTTTGTACTTTAGAACATAAATAGTTGCCAAAGTCGATATTGTTGCTAAAAGTGGCCACTTTTAGCAATAATTGCCGTTTTGGCTATTTAGCCATGAGTTATGTATTAAAAATAGCTGTCAAAAAATAATAGATACATTTCTTCAGTGCACTACAGAGCGGTTTTTTATCTACGTGTCTTAAATTTACCACAATTAATAAAAAACGATTGGCGGCGCTAGTGGACGGAATACACACTCTTAAAGAACTGGGACTGGTATTTTCCACTGTATTTTCACTGTCAGCCCAGCTAGCAAAATAGTTTTGTAAATAATAACTTAAAAGAATAATAGCATTATAAAACATTTATAAGTGTCCTGATTAAGAAGGGGCCTCTTATAAAGGCATGTCTAATGGGCATTTGAACTGAAAGAATGTATAAACTTATAAAGAAGTCTTATAGATATATAAAAGAACTCCTTGTAAAAATATTTATAAGAACAAAAGTTTACAAGCGCACTTGTGTAAGACTAATTACTCTTGATATTTTTTTATACTTATTTAGGCATCCTAAAAGATCGTATGTTCTTATAGATTTCTTGGGTAAGTATTTTAAAAGAGTACTGATCTTACTAAAGCATGATATACAACTGTTGAAGAACCAAAAAATTATAAGTGTAATTTGTCTGAGCTAAATCATATTAAAGAGTAGTAGCATGTTGGAAGTTGTATAAAAGAACATTTAAGCTAACAAACGTCGTAAGCATGCTTTATTAAGTATATTACCGATCTCATTTATTGATATAAGTATTCTTCACATCATTCGACATCCATAATTTCATTCTTAATGCCCATAATTATTTGGGTACAGCAGTTGTTACGCTAGAACAAATAATTAACATACAAACTAAATGTTCAAAGCATATTAACATTAGATAGCTACGTATAAGTTAAAATCATTATGTGTGATTTTTGGTATTTCCACTGTTTAGGGAACCCTAACATTATGAACAATGGCCACCGATAATTGTTTTAGGCTAGTGTTTATTAGGAGCAATGGTCTTTAAAGTCACTTAACTAGAGTCATATAAGAATATCTAGTCTGATAGTGCATTTAACTAAAAACGATTGAGCTTTTAAATGTTCTGATGAAGTACACTATAAGTAAGATTGTAAATAATGGAAAAATGGTGGCATTTTGTATTATTTCACATTTTACTAAATCAATAACTATTATTCAAAAACACATCTCAGAAATGGCCCGAGATGTTAATGTTATTTACATTAAAAATACTTCGAATAAACCTACTCCGCAGATAGTTTAACATTATAATAATAGTAAGATACAAGTAAAATAGAAATATTTTAAATTATAAATTTAATATACAAACTAGTTACTTTTTTAAAGATTTTTATTATATTCACTGCATGCGCACAACGGTTTGTTAAAATGTTCGACACGCTTAAAAATACTCTTACATTGAGATCACAAAGAGGTAAATAAGGCGAATCACACCTAAAACGGCATTCGTAAGGCTACACAATGGCATTTTACCTTTACACCATGCCAGTGTAAGACACTTGTAAGACGAATTGCTTTTACAACGGCACTAGGCAGATCACTGTAAGATTGAAAACACTCTTCATAAGAGCATAAAACAATAACAATAAGGGCAAACACTCTTACAAAGTGCGCCCAATTCCACACTTACCAACGTTTGTAAGTGTACTAAAAGAGTAAGATAAATATGCTCTTAGGATACTTGTAATACCAAGTTTTGCTAGCTGGGAGTCACAGCAATTTTTTTGGCGGGGGAACGCTGTCAAATCAAATAAGGGTTAAATATAGAAAACCATTATAATTTCAGATATTCAAATACAGAAACCCTGCTAAGCTTCAACGGCACTTTGACAACATCACTGGGCGCTCTAGCAGCGAACGCTTACGACGAGTTGTTTCAAATTCCTGATATTCCCACCATGGGGCTGACTGACATTGGCAATATACCTGTCGACAACTATTATCTAAATAGAGTAAGTCAAAGTCTTTATGAAAACTCTCGACGATAATACATTTTTCAGACAGATTTAAAAGTAGATATAAATATTATGATGATGAAATGTTTAATATTAGGAGGATAAGTACCTACTTATCTAAATGTTTATCACATTTTCTTGACGTCATAAAAAACGTGATTAACATCATATTTATGTGAAAAAATCAGCCAATTGTTAAATAAAATAAAGTACCATGGACTACAAGTTATATCGATTAGGGTGCCTGTCCAATACAGCGAGCGAGGCAGCAGAGCGGAGAAACGGAGAAATATATTCAATCATGTCAGTCAAACTGCACAGGCACCCTTACAACCCGATAATATTTTGGCGATTATCACATTGAAGTATTAACATTTCTACAAGACAGAGGATAAAAAAGTATAAAAAGTTACAGAGACAAAGTCGACAAATCTACTTTTGAGTTTGATTTTTTTACGCATTAGCTAATCTAACTACTACGGCATATTCTTAATTTTGGTTTTTTGTTTATTTAGACACATGACAACGCAGTAATGGGAGCGCTGCGTCACCAGATTGTGATAGGCTCGACGTTCGACGACAACTCTGCGACAGCCTGGTTCAGTAACTTCGGTTACCACGACGTAGCTACCTCTCTGGCCGCAATCCACTCAGCTCTTCTCAGAACCAGAAACTCTAGTGCCGTACTCAATGTGTTCAATCATCCATTAGAGGCCACGTATAGAGATCAGGTAAAATATCAGCTTTTAAAAATAGCAGCAGCAGGATTTACTAAACGAAGTTTTGTTAGTTTCATTGATATCAACACTCTCCATTTTTAAAGATTATATGAAATAATTCCAGAGCGACATGCAGGTGATGATATCTATGCTCTCCATGCAACTGGCATCCGGCGTCGGCAGCAGTGTGAGCATCGTGAGCGCTGTGTTTATTATGTTCTATGTTAAGGTAAGAAAGTTATAATATTATCATTAAATAGGAGGCCATGGCTAAAAAGTAACAGCCGTACAGGTCGATCTTCAAGGTTAAGCACCGCTTGCCAAGGGTGGTCTGTGGATGGGTGACCATCTTAACCGGTTCACAGTCCAACAGACCACATGTGGTCTGCGCTGATTGTTTTATTATTGTGTCTGCTATGCGGACAGTGAACCTATTAACATACCGAGTTTCCTCGGTGCCTCGGAAGCATGTTAGGCCGTTGTTCCCGGCTGTCATTTGTAGATTTTTGGCAGTCGTTACGAATTGTCAGAGACCAGTAAATCTGACTCCAGTTTAGCCAAGAAGTACCGCCGTGTTACCCGGCCAGTTAATGGGTTGTGGAGGTCTGGTAGGCAGCCGCTCCACATAAAATAATCAGCTAAATCCGGTTTGACTAGAAGCCGACCCCAATATAGTTGGAAAAGAAAATAAAAGGCTAGGCAGATAATATTGTTAATTTTGTATATGATCTGCGATTCCCGTACTTTTAAGAAGCGTTCGCATCGGAGTCGCAATAGCAGTCAAAAACGCCTCTAATTTCTGCAAATTTTAAAGTTTTTTTGAGCATGAGAATTGGCCTTCAGATGCAAGGAAAAACGTGGACGTAGTTGTAAGAATCATAGTAGGTACTTAGGTGACGTTCGGCAATTTCCGCCTGCCTCCATGGGCGTATGATAGCATGAAAGGCGCGAGTTATCAGTTTGCCTGCCACACCTATTGGGTTGTATTATTGATTATTTAATTGGCCAGGAATAAATCTAAAGCGACTTGGAACCTTGGAATATATTGATATTGATCTTCTACATTTAAATATAGAAAACCGGCCAAGCGCGAGTCGGACTCGCGCTCCGAGGGTTCCGTACAAACCAGTAGGTATTATACATAATTATTATAAGCACAAGTTGCGATTTACGATTTATGACGTATTAAAAAAAAATTACTTACTAGATCTCGTTCAAACCAATTTTTGCTGGTAGTTTACATAGTAATTTACATCATAATTTTTTTTTAGTTTTATCATTCTCTTATTTTAGACTAGCTTCTGCCAGCGGCTTCGCCCGCCCGGTCCCTAGGGAACATATTCCCGGTTTGAAAAGTAGCTTATGTGCTATTCCAGACTATAATCTATCTTTGTTCTAAATTTCATTAAGATCCGTTAAGCCGTTCTGGCGTGATTAAATAACAAACAACCAAACTTTCACATTTATAATATTACTCGTTTGGTGTAAAGCGAAATTATAACCATCTTCCCCTCGATATTATACTAAAGGATATTGCAAACTGTCGGGAGTTACACGTGTTATTGTGCGTCAACCATAAAATATAGACATATGCTGTCGTGGGATATTTTTTATACAATTTTAAGGAGAACATTTCTGTCATACATGATTTCTGTGCAGCTTTCACCATTAAGGTTGCACATGCGACGGAAGCTTAATAAATGGAGTAATTTCTCCCGTTTTCCCAACATTTCCCTTCACTGCTCTGCTCCTATTGATTGTAGCGTGATGAAAAGTATACTATAACCTGCTCAGGAGTATGAAAAATAATTGTACCAAGTTTCGTTAAAATCCGTCGAGTAGTTTTTGTTTCTATAACGGTTATACAGACAGACAGACAGACAGACAGACAGACAGACAGACAGACAAAAAATTTACTGATTGCATTTTTGACATCAGTATCGATCCCTAATCACCCCCTGATAGTTATTTTGGAAATATATTTCATGTACAGAATTGACCTCTCTACAGATTTATTATAAGTATAGAAGTTAAGACCGTGTATTCCGTCCACTAGCGCCGCCAATCGTTTTTTATTATTTGTGGTAAATTTAAGACACGTAGATAAAAAACCGCTCTGTAGTGCACTGAAGAAATGTATTTATTATGTTTTGAGAGTTATGTTTTGTACTTTAGAACATAAATAGTTGCCAAAGTCGATATTGTTGCTAAAAGTGGCCACTTTTAGCAATAATTGCCGTTTTGGCTATTTAGCCATGAGTTATGTATTAAAAATAGCTGTCAAAAAATAATAGATACATTTCTTCAGTGCACTACAGAGCGGTTTTTTATCTACGTGTCTTAAATTTACCACAATTAATAAAAAACGATTGGCGGCGCTAGTGGACGGAATACACACTCTTAAGGGGTTAAGTTAAGGTAGAAGTTAAGTTAAGGGTTACACACATTTTACCACTTTGGAAGTGTCTCTCGCGCAAACTATTCAATTTAGAAAAAAATATTTCAGGAATCTCTATATCATTTTTGAAGACCTATCCATAAATACCCCACACTTATGGGTTAGGTTAAAAAAAATTTTTGAGTTTCAGTTCTAAGTATGGGGACCCCCAAAATTTTTTTATGCGGTTCACAGAATAGGTACATCTACATACCAAATTTCAACAGCATAGTTCTTATAGTTTCGGAGAAAAGTGGCTGTGACATACGGACGGACAGACAGACAGACAGACGGACAGACATGACGAATCTATAAGGGTTCCGTTTTTGCCATTTGGCTACGGAACCCTAAAAATGAATCGCTGAATGTTTTGCTGAGCGCAAATCTCGAGAACAGCTGAACCGACTTCGTTAATTCTATTTTTAGAATATTCCTTAAGTACGAGGATGGTTCTTACGGAGAGAAAAAATATAAAATTGCCTGAAAAAGACTTAAAACAACACTTTTCTAAACTCCCATACAAAAGATTAAGAGTCAATTTAATACCATTCCATAAAGTTTAAGTGTTGGTGGAGAGGTTCCGGGAAGACAAAACAATTGAGTGACGTTAGTATCATAATTATAAATATTGACATCAATTAGTCAAGTACAAATTGTCTGTGAGTAAGAGTAAGAGAGTAGCGGGGTAGGTAGGTAGGTAGGTAGACAGGTAGCCAGTTGACGGGAGCGAAGCCGCGGGGTACAGCTAGTTATCAATAAAATAAGATTAACTATCATAGAGAAAACATACCTGAATATGTAACAATAAACGACAACAAAATACATTAACCTCGACTTATTGCACAAGCTTTTAATGACTATTATATAGACGAAATTCAACCGTTTATTACTACTCCTTCCTATAAAAATATTGAGACTAATTATAACTCCATATTAATTCCTCCTATAGTACCAGCAGATATAGTGGATATATTTAAATAATACCAATAGCCATGGATATGATGGCATCAGTACACAAGTGGTCAAACATGTGGCGCCATTAATAGGACCTCCTGTGAGTTATATCATCAATCGTTGCATCGAATATGGCCATTTCCCCTATAAATTAAAAATTACTGTTATTAAACCTATTCATAAAAAAGAAGATAAATGTATCATAGGTAATTATAGAGTCTATAATTACCCATGTAAACTATTAGAGTCTATAATTAATTACACACCCACCCAATAAAAAAAACGGCTATCGGTCTATAATATAGAACGATAGCATTTATTCCATTTTTTCCAAAATTATAGAAAAGTTTATATATGTACAATAGCCTATCGTCGTTATTTGAAAAGCATGTTAACATAACCAAAGAACAATTTGGATTCAGAGAGGGTAAATCAATCAATATGGCGATTTACGATGTTTGGTGTTTTGTGGCGGCCTTGTTTATGGATATGTCTAAAGCCTTCGACCATATAGTTATGGTATATTGCTAAACAAATTAGAGCGTTATGGGATTAGAGGAACTGCATTAAACCTATTACGATCTTATCTCTCGAATCGCTCCTAAATGACAGCGCTTGTTAGGCTATGTGCAAGTTCGAAAGTAGAAAGAACATACATGACAAGTCCTAGATAAACTACTTATGGTGTTCCCCAATATAGCATTCTTGGCCCTCCATTATTTAACATATACATCAATGATATTAAAATTAAATTAAATATATCTTTATTTCGGACACACAAACATCCATATAGTGTTAGTAAACATACAAAAATAACTTACTGCCTAAGGTCAGTAAGCATCAGATGATCTTATTTGCTGACGACAGCACTGTTTTATTCTCTAGTAATGACATTGGTATTCTTGAAAATAAAATAAATGATGATCTTACAAATACCGCGTGTATCTGACATCGACGCACAAACGATTTCCATGGGTCCAGGGCATGATTCTGGACACCCCAGTGTTGGAATTTTTCGTCGGTTCTTTTCTGATTTTTTTTAAGAGTACTACAAAGTATCCGCTCAGCTGAGCTGATATTATTTGTGGCTTTATTCAGATTGCTCTTTTTAGTCAAAGTAGTTATTTAATTATTTTTTGATTAAAAATCTCATTGGGTTAGGTCAGAATAACGATTATGAGCAGTCTAAAGTAAAAAAAACCCTTGAAAAAAATAAAAAAATGAGAAAAAAGCCGACGAAAAATTCTAAGTCTAGGGTGTCCAGAATCATGCCCCGGACCCATGGAAATCGTTTGTGCGTCGATGTCAGATACACGCGGTATAGTTAATTGTTTGTAAAATAATGACTTTAACCAAAGAACAAATAAACCGAAATTGATTATAAAATATGGTAACGTAACCATCTCTGAAATTGACATGCGAAAAAATTTCTGGGCCTTTATACAGGGAAATTGAAAAAATACCCGAAACCTCTTAGGCAGTGAAAGTACACATGATTATAAGCAACTTTTGTTTTGGTAAAACTCCGAAATCTCGAAAAAAATATCAGCTGTTTCATACATTTTCATTGGCTAAATACTGCATTTTGTATGAAACAGCTGATATTTTTTTCGAGATTTCGGAGTTTTACCAAAACAAAAGTTGCTTATAATCATGTGTACTTTCACTGCCTAAGAGGTTTCGGGTATTTTTTCAATTTCCCTGTATACTTGACTTTATATAGATAGTCATCTGACTTGGAAAAATCATAATGATATATATAGATAGTCATCTGACTTGGAAAAACTATATTGAGCTTTGTCAAATAAGCTTAGTCAATTTGCGTATGCTCTGTACAAACTTTCAAAAACGGTTAACCGAATCACAGTAAAAATAGCTTTTATTGCTTGTGTGGCTTCTAGCATTAGGTACGTAAACATTTTCTGGGGCAATTCTATCGACAGAGATATTGCATAAGTAGAGCTCAGAAAAAATATGCGATCGTTTACCAAGTTACAGTCAACTGTTAGTTGTAAACCATTGCTTAACGAACTTCTCACTTTACCGTCTATGTAGATTTATGAAATGGGAGTATTTGTTCGCTGTAACCTGCATTTGTTTGAGAAACAGCGTTCTTGTTGTTATCTGAATACCATTCATGTTGCCTCTCATAAAACTGCATTTTTCAACAAAAGTATCCTAGGTATGACCCCAAAAATATATAATAGTATACCAGCAGCGATTAGAAATAAGAGTGTCTGGGATCCTTTAAAAGGTCTTTGTTTAAATTTCTATTAAAGATGATACTACTCCATCACTGAGTTTACTACTGATGAACAGAGATATGACGATTCCGGCTTGCTAATTAAGCACTTTGTAAACATTGTAATTAATTAAATATGAATGTATTTATCTATCTGATATTGTTATGACCTGTAAACCGGCCAAATTTTTGGTTCAATTGCTATTATTTTTTAATGTAGGTAATCTATTGACATGCCCCTTTATTTTTATTTGCTGTACACCTGACATATTTTTTAAATTTAGTACATACTTCTTTATTTATTTTCTTTACATATTTTTCACATTTTTAAATATTTATATTAAAATTATTAAAAAAAAAACATTTAAAAATATAAAAGTGTAAGTTAATTAAGTTTAATAATAAATAAGTTTTTAAATTCAATTAATATCAATATTTGTAAATCTTATCTATTGACATGCCACTTAATTTTATTTGCTTGTTTTTGTTAATTTTGTACGCCATCTACTGGCAAAACATAGTGCACATATTTTAACTCCATACTGTCTGTAACCATACCTATGTTTTACCAAATAAATAAATAATTGATTGATTGACAATAAACGTAACAAGTTCAATTGATGGTTCCAGGAGCGCATGTCTGGGGCAAAGCTCCTACAGAACGCAGCGGGCGTACAACCAGCCGTACTGTGGGGCAGCGCCGCGGTGTTCAACTGGGCGTGGTTTCTTATCACCTGTGTCTCCATCGTCGTCTCCTGTCTCGCCTTCAACGTCATAGGATTGTCCACAGTGCAAGAATTAGGTAGTTAAATCAACATTATTTACAAGCCCCACATTATTATTTTTCTATTATCCTCGTTAACTTTTATTATTATTGTATTCAGCTACCTTTTAATCGACTACGGAAAAGACGGGGTTACGATTTTGCTGAGTGGACTTTAGATCGAATAAAAAGTTCTAAATTCCATGTGTTAATCGAGGTATTTAATAAAATACTTGTGTGGCAAATTGTATCCAAATCCGTTTTAGTCGTTTTCACGTAAAAGATTAATTAACATCCAACTACCCTCACTTATTAAATTTATGTACTTATTTAACTCATCATCATCTTCATGCCTTATCCCATATTACTTGGGGTCGACGCAACACGTTTTTTATGTACATAACTAACTACAAAATGAAAGTAGGAGTAAGATAGGATAAAGGATAGTATACCCAATGGTCACATATCGTGCATAAGTCTCAATCTTAGAATAATAACGCATAGAAACCTAGTACGAGTGCAAAAAGTGAGGCAACTAAAACTTAGCCTAATCCGTCAAACTTAGCCGTCAGGCCGTCAGTACTCAAGGTCACGTTCCGTCGAACACAGTTAGCGAGTAAATAATTGAAAATGACAGTTTGTTGCGTGAAAGGATGTTATAGCACATCAGGAAAACAAAAAAAATTGATAAAATAACATTTCACAAATAAGTACTCACATTCTATGCACTATTTTTACGTAAATCGATAAATAAAACAAAATTCTAATAACCTAACTTGTCATAACACAGTGTTGCTATTTGTGAGGAAAAAATACCCACATTGCTTTCATTCATGTTTTTAATTTTTGTAATTTTAAAATACAATACTCACTGTTAATTCATATCAAACCCGATGTTTTAACATTGTTTATAATTATAACCCATCAAGCATTCTAAACGCATTGAACAATATCTCATTCTTTAAGCGATTTATTTCCTTTTATTTTGAAATAAATTGAATTAAACCTTCCGAAAAAATATGTCATATTACTTACATGAAAAATCATGTTTACCTTTTCCAGTTCCCAACAACATAAAATACTTGCCTTGATAGCAAAATAGTAATGCGTCTTCCCATATTTTGTGGGTAAACGGCTTAGTAATGGTATCACTGAAAGCTATATCTGTGTGCGTTAGAGGAACGTAGACACATTCGGCTCACGCACACAAAGAAAATGAAGTGGACACACGATTTTGCTCGGGTTTTGTTCTAGACGCGCCTTCTATGCGTTATTATTCTAAGGTCTCAATACATAGTTTCTTTTTGTTCCAGGGCGCATGTACTTGGTCGTCATGCTGTACGGAGCTGCGATGTTGCCGTTCACATACATAATGTCGCTGTTGTTCAAGGGACCTGCTATTGGCTTCGTTGGATATTACTTCGTAAACGTACTTTTAGGTAGGTGTCGGAATTGCTAAACATAAGAGCTATAAGGTCTTCAGTGAGTCAGTTCAATCTGCTTTACAGGAAAGTTATCCCATTATGTATTTGAAAAAGTCTTTGTCAAAGGATCTAGTTGTATTTTTGACGGCACTGCTGGTGCAGTAGTTTAGCGATTGTCTACTGAGCTGCGTGTCACGGGCACTATTCTTCGCACAGAAAAAATATTTGTATGGCCTACAGATGGTTGATCCGGGTTGTTCCGGGCTGTTTGGGTATATGTTTATAAACGCACGGTACAGGAAAAAATCCTAGAGTGGGGCACAGTTATCATTAAAAAAAACTAGCCAAGTGCGAGTCGGACTCGCGCACGAAGGGTTCCGTACCATTTTCGTATTATACGATTTATGACGTATTAAATAAAAACTACTGACTAGATCTCGTTCAAACCAATTTTCGCTGGTAGTTTACATGGTAATATACACCATATATTTTTTTTAGTTTTATCATTCTCTTATTTTAGAAGTTACAGCACATTTTACCACTTTGGAAGTGGCTCTCTCGCAAACTATTCAGTTTAGAAAAAAATGATGTTAGATACCTCAATATCATTTTCGAAGACCTATCCATAGATTAAATTTAGTTTTGAGTTTCAATTCTAAGTATGGGGACCCCCAAAATGTATTGCTTTTTTTTTCAATTTTTGTATAAAAATCTTAATGCGATTTACAGAATACATCTACTTACCAAGTTTCAACAGCATAGTTCTTATAGTTTCGGAGAAAAGTGGCTGTGACATATGGACGGACAGACAGACAGACATGACGAATCTATAAGGGTTCCGTTTTTGCCATTTGGCTACGGAACCCTGTGTTTTTGGGTCTGCTTGGATCGTTGGACCCCTGTGGCCTCAAAATCAGATGTTCGGAGTCATTAGCGGTCGACAGTTAAGTTCTAGATCAATTGATTCTTGTCTGGATAATAATTATACCACGTAGGTACGTAATAGTTGTATCCATTGTATCACGTCAATTTTTTGTGTGTGCCAGGAATGATTTGCGCGCAAGTGGTGGAGGCGCTGTCAAACCCTATGCTGGACACTCAGGAAGCCGCCCGAATTCTTGACTACGTACTGCAGTTCTTCCCGCTCTACAGTCTCGTCACTTCAATCAGGTAAGTACCTATTACTTGTGTCGTAGTCATTTTAAAAAAAATCACAAAGAGGACTTGCGACTTGCGATTTTTGCAGATAAAGCAAGAAAAAAATTGTGACGTAATTGGAAAGTCCGATTTTTTTCTTCGTTTGATTCTGAATAAAGCACTATCCAAAATATAATTCCAAGTTATTCTTCTTCACGTGACCTGAAACGTGTTTATTATTCAGATTCCTGAACCAGATCGGGTTACGCGAATACTCGTGCCTGCAAGGCTGCGAGTACTTTCAAGCGGTGTACCCCAACCTTGAGTGCACCATGGAGAACATGTGTAGGATCTCCGAAAACTGTTGCGGTAAGTGATCCTTGTCATACTTGCAGATGTATTGATGTGTAGTTCTATATCATATATTATATACCTATGTCCTGTATCCTCAATCAGGGCTCATTGATGACCCTTGATGGTACAACCTGATATTTTATATTGTTTATTTATGTTGACATTTATGAATGTTTTTTGCTTGCAGTCCGTGAAAACCCACACTTCGAGTGGGAGGAGCCCGGTGTCCTGCGGTATTTGCTCAGTATGTGTTTCTCCTGCGTCGTATTCTGGTTCATTCTCATGACCATCGAGTACAGGCTGCTGCAGAAGGTAATATTTTTGGTATTAGCGTATAAAGTATGATACATATACCCCTTCTGGGTCATTGATATCATTTTGAAGCAAGTGACGTGTAACAAACGATGTTTTTCAACACGCAGTTAACATAATTTTAAAAATAAGTTTATTGTAACAAGCACATTGTGGGATTCAGCCTTGAATACCAAGCAGGCAGGACAGTTGCGCACTTTTCTTCAGAAGTGCGGATATAAACGCACTATCTGAAATGCAAAGCATTTTCTCCTAAAAGCTGTGTAAAGCATACTTGTAGGAATTCATTGTGAAAATATTCAGCCAAGTTTGTGGCTTAGGTTTTTTAAGAGACAGTTCATGCCGACAAAAATAAATGAAATCTTGCTGTGTTTGGCTAAAGACTAAAGTACGATTTTTTTTTGCAAAAGTTGTTTACATGGAAGAAGAGCCCGCCCCCAGTGGACGTGAGCTCCCTGGACGAGGACGTGCTGCAGGAGGCCGAGCGCGCCAGCCGCGTGGCCGCGCCGCGCCGCGCCGAGCACGCGCTGCTCGCCAACGACCTCGCCAAGTACTACGGGAAACATCTCGCCGTCGACCAAGTCTCATTCAGTGAGTACTTAGCTTTTGTTCCATGGGTTTAATTATCAATTTACTGAAGAAGATAAAAGTGTAGGATAGTCTTTCGACTTAGCTGAAGAGGCGGCGTGCAGGAACTAAAGGTGGCAGTACAGAAGTATCAATGTCAAGTAGTTACCTATAAGGTAAAAGTTTTGAATTTGCAACGCTAAGTAGCACTGTCTACGCCGTGCACGTTTTCTTTAGCGATCGAGAAATGCAGTGGCACTTTTAACTTTACCCTGCGTTGGTTATGAAAGCAACAACGATAATTTTTAACGATATTTCCCCCATTTAACTTCATCATCATCATCCACAGCCCGACTTCGCCCGCTGCTGAGCATAGGCCTCTCTTTGCTTGTTCCAATCAGCTACTTAATGAGCCAGCTTCATCCAGGTTTTACCCGCAATCTGAACGATGTCTTCTGCCCACCTCGCCGTACTACTGCTTTCAATCCCCGGTCGCCACTCGGTTACCGCCTTACTCCACCTCCACCTATCATCCATCACCACGCCTTGCCAGGTGTCCTACTCAGGTCCATTTCAGTTCCGTAATATATTGTTACGAGCTTGGGGTTCGTGACAATAAAAACAGCCGATTAATTAACCAAAAATGACACTTTAATAATCAACACTAATTATCACTTTAAACGCACTAATTATAACACACAATCGCACCATTAAACACTTCACTTACTTAATTCGCAGTTGAAGATCGCTTCCGATGTTCGCTTGTATCGCCAATTCAATACTGACTGAGTCGCGAGCTTTGCGCACCTTATATAGTCCGACAGTAATTTCCAGAACCTTCGAGAATGGAAATATCTAGAAAGTTCGGGAACATACCGGTCCCGACTGACTAGGTGTCGAAACATCGAGAATGTTCTAGCATCGAAAATTCTAGAAAGATCGTGACCCAATTAGTTCCACTACTCGATACTAGATGGCGTTAGTAGTACGTTGTGAACCCGGCATTAATTCTGGCGCGTAACAATATTTTCCGATGTCGAAAACCAACCAATCATTCCATTTCCTGAAAGACCAATTCCATCTTACCTGAAACCTTATTTTCCAGGTGTGAACGACGGTGAATGCTTTGGTCTACTGGGTGTGAACGGCGCCGGTAAGACTACCACTTTCAAGATGCTGATGGGCGACGAGTCCATCTCAAGCGGCGAGGCTT
The DNA here is from genome assembly GCA_963859965.1 of Ceramica pisi. Lineage (NCBI taxonomy): Eukaryota > Metazoa > Arthropoda > Insecta > Lepidoptera > Noctuidae > Ceramica > Ceramica pisi. The sequence goes on along the minus strand of OY982537.1, from coordinate 12,554,328 downwards.
ATGTCAGCGGATACTCCGTGCAGAGAAACCTCGACAGAGTACACCAGAATATTGGTCAGTAGCTCAGAGTACTGGGGTTTACAGTTGAATTCTTGATCTTTTCAATTAGATTCTCATAAAAAAATCGCCTTGCCTTTTCCCAGCCACAATGGAGTTACCTTCCATAATAGAATACCAGTATTTTACAAAGGGAGACTGTCTATTCGTTCTGCTTTCACAATCAATTAACTGAGTGACATGATACCGCACATTCAATAGACTGGCAAAGCTTCAAATATCATTGTAGGGCGGACTTCTCAAACATAATGTTAATTTGTGATGTTCCAGGCTACTGTCCGCAGTTTGATGCGTTGTTCGGTGAGCTGACGGGTCGCGAGACGCTGCACATGTTCGCGCTGATGCGAGGCCTACGTATGCGCACTGCCGCGCCCACTGCCGAGACGTTAGCGCATGCGCTCGGCTTCCAAAAACATCTTGACAAAAAGGTAACTTGTGTACCTACCTACTAAACTTTTATACCACAATAGATGAGTACTGAGATACTTATTTATTGGTTAGTCATGTTCCCACATTATCACCGTCATGACTAGTATTCTTTGGTCCCTCTAAGGTGCACCAGTACTCCGGCGGCACAAAACGCAAGCTGAACACGGCGATAGCATTCATGGGACGAACGCGGCTTGTGTTCGTCGATGAACCTACTACTGGCGTCGATCCTGCCGCCAAACGACATGTACGTATATATCTTAAGTAGTTACTGTAATACCTCAGATCATCCGAGCTATGCCTTAAATTTGCCGTGCCGAAGCATCTCCGTACTCTGCGAGTCTGTGACTCTCACTCTCAGATCTTATTAGGGTTCCGTAGCCAAATGGCAAAAAACGGAACCCTTATGGATTAGTCATGTCTGTCTGTCTGTCCGTCCGTATGTCACAGCCACTTTTTTCGGAAACTATAAGAGCAATGCTGTTGAAACTTGTTAAGTAGATTTGTTCTGTGAACCGCATTAGGATTTTCACACAAAAATAGAAAAAGAATGACAAATTTTTGGGGGCATACTAAGAACTGAAACTCATTTTTTTTTTTCAAAGGTGTTTTTGAGGTTTCTGATATCACTTTTTTCTAAACTGAATAGTTTGCGCGAGAGACACTTCCAAAGTGGTACAAAACGCCCCTGTAACTTCTAAAATAAGAGAATGATAAAACTAAAAAAAATATATGATGATGTAAATTACCATGTAAACTTCCACCGAAAATTGGTTTGAACGAGATCTAGTAAGTAGTTTTTTTTTTATTACGTCATAAATCGTAAATTACCGCAACTTTATATAGGAACCTACTAGCGATCCCCCGTGGCTTCGCTCCCGTCAACTGGCAACTTTCTTATTTTTTTCTTTCATAAGAACCTGCTCCTGACAATAAAAAACACAACAAATAAAGAAAAAGCCAAATCGGTTCAGCTGTTTTCGAGATTTTCGCTTAGCTACACATTCAGCGATTCATTTTTATTTTATAGACTAGCTGACCCACGCAACTTCGTCTGCGTCACATTTTCCCTGAATTTCGTTTGCTACAAACCTCACGGAGCCCGAGACCTTTCCAACGAATGCAAAACCGTGGAAATCGGTTTGTGCGTTCCTGCACGCGTAGCATGGCGATTCTGTCTCTATTCTACCAAGAAAAGACAAAGCTCTTTCTATCCCACTCGACATGACATGTCTTCTGCCCGAGCATGGCGCGACCCGTAGACTCGCGTTTCTATGAAGACAAAGACATATCTAGGAAGCAACGGAGAAGTAGGTAGCTAGTGATGTGGTCATTCTGCGAATACTACGATGAATTCACGTTTAGTTAGCCAAAAAAATGTGTCAAATACTCTATTTTTCACACTCTTTGCACGTAACTCAAAGCAACAACAAAACGTGTTACTCGAACATATTTTTAAGCATTTGACATTTCATACAGAGAGTTATTTCTACCCCAAAGTGTCAAAAGTAGAGAAAATATTGTCGGCATGCTCGACGTTGTAGACTTATGTCGATCGAAGAAAAGAAACATTTCTTTTCTACGTGTCAAACATCGCCATGCTTAGGAAGGTAGAAATCTTTCTTCAATCTGTCATTTTGTCGATTCTCCGGTCGACAAAACTCGTTTCTACGGTGGTCATGCTACGCGTGCTAAGTTATAGCGTCAGGAAGGAAAACCCGACTTATTTTTATATTATAGATAAACCTACAGGTTTGTACGGAACCCTCGGTGCGCGAGTCCGACTCGCACTTGGCCGGTTTTTGTTTACCGCAACCGGCAAAAGCAATAGCGACTAAAATCGATCTGACTATTTTACATGGAGAGCTGCCTGTATGACCTCCACAACCTAGTAACTGAGTAAGTAAATACTCCAGATAATACCAGAAAAATCAATCAGCCAGAAAAATTTGATCGCCCGTGACGACCTGCCACGAGAATGAATGAGGAAAGTAGTCTCAAGTTCATAACTTTAGAATAAATTGCGCAGGTATGGCGTGCGACGCGTGGCGTCCAACGTGCAGGACGCGGTGTGGTGCTGACTTCTCACAGCATGGAGGAGTGCGAAGCGCTGTGTTCACGACTCACCATCATGGTCAACGGACGATTCCAGTGCCTTGGCACGCCGCAACATCTAAAGAACAAGTTTTCTGAAGGTATTTCGTCTTCCCATAAAAGATGCATTCCTCGATGCTCATGACTTACCGTGAAGATACTTTTACGGATGATTAAATCTGTTCAATCACACAATCAATGGCGACTTCAATAGCATTTTTAGAAACTGTGTATAAAAGGAGGTTCTGAAGATCGTCGGACTTACGAAATCGAGTTTTCCTAGATTCCATTATAATCATTCGAAATTTACTTCCTTATTTTTTAGCACAAAACAATCAATCAACCTAAACATAGATTTAGATACGGTGAAATATCTGCTATCGTTATCATAAGCTGTTCTCATTTAATCATCGATATTGACGTTGATTCTCTTGAGTGATATGAGTTAGCCTATTCGCAAATAATCGTATGTTAACGAGTATTATCTAAAGATTTCGCCAATCTGTAATCTAGTTAATTTGCATAATTTTTATTTCAGGTTTTACGTTAATTATAAAAATGAAAATGGAAGAAAGTGAAACGGCTTCGGTGAGCAGCGCGCGCAGTGTGACTGACACTGTCAAAGAATACGTCTGTAATAATTTCGAGAAGCCGCGGATAATGTAAGTGTTGCTAAAATAATCTTTATCTAGTTTCTACCCAATTTTTTCAGTTATATGTTTCAGAAGGGGCTATTCTAAATTGTGTATAGTAGAAGTTACGCCTTTTTCTCACCTTTCTACCACAATTGCTTATGGGAAATTCAAGTCTTCCTATACCATATTATGTTTGAATTACCCCCAAATCTTCTGTTGGTTTCGCGGTCGCAAACGTTACTACTGAGCGTGAAGTCCTGGGTTCGATTTCTAGGTTGGGTTAAAAATAGTTAGTAGTTCTTAGTTTGATTGGGTTTTCCATTAGAGTTAGAATTTCTCTGTGACAACCCTGAATTTGGAAGTATGTGGTATGACACCCTTTGCCCCTGAAAGCTCGTTAAGCTGTTGGTCCTGCGCGAGATCTCTGACCGGGCGTGTCGGAATGCTGACCCATCGGTCTATGAGAGTGATGAAAGAGGAAGTGCCTTTGCGTTTGAGCACATTTTTGTGCACAATAATATGTCCTGCGCCGGTGGCTAGTCCTCGTTAAGACTATACATGTGCTAGGTGGGAAACACCCATGTCATTGGCAGATGGGTTACTAGAACTGCCTCTTAAAGCGTAGGTAGTTTTTTGCATATCAAATTATAGGTAATTTGGTGTTGTATCTTGAATTTCTCTTATTTTATTTTTCAGGGAGGAATATGAGGGTCTCTTAACGTACTACCTTCCGGACCGCAGCGTGGCGTGGTCGCGCATGTTCGGCATTATGGAGCGTGCCAAGCAGGAACTGGAGATCGAAGACTACAGTATCTCCCAGACCACGCTTGAACAAATATTCCTTCAATTCACCAAGTACCAGCGACAAGAAGGGACCACGCAATAGCGAATAGAAAATTACTAGTTTAGATAGAAAATTTCTAATCTCTGTTTAGAAGTCGGAAAGACTCCTTGTTTGCTGTACCCGGCTAGCTGTGATATCACATCTCATGTGAGATCATCATGTGAAGATGATATCGATAGGTATGTTAAGGTACCTACGATTTCTAGTCTGGATAAAAGAAAATGTGAAGAAAGAAGAAATTCTAACTTTTTGGATTTTTTTACTAAAGGGAAAACAAGTGACTCAATCCTCAAATGCAATCAAGTCATCACCTGGGAAACACCTTTTCCTGAACTTTATTATATATCTAGGTGTAATGTCGTGGTGTGTGTTACCTATGATAATAATTAATGAACGCTCTAAACAATGTTTAACGGTGCCTACCGGGAGGCAGGTGCTTACCCATATTGGGTATCTCTAGGGCCGTTGCGTAGGCAGTCAGCACAGTATATAGGTACTGTCAGGGACAATATTGCATAGACTGAGGACTATAAAAAAATCATAGATGTGTTTAAATTGAAGGCCTTTTTCAAATGCTATCATTTACCCTGACTTTACCTTCATATTGTTGTAAAGATAGGCAGCTAAATATGGCACAGTCCATACGCGCTACCAGTACCTACGTGTAATGTACCTACAAATACGGATTATATATTAAGCGTCGAATTTTTGGCCTCTAGCCGAGGTATCCTATTGTCTATGGATTTCAAGACAAGACAATTGCGTTTGGTCCGTCACAAGAGTCGCAATTGGTGACATTAACATCAGGTTTTGTAGTAGGTACCTAAGATCTAAGGGCCTAGCACGAATGTTAATGTTGCTATAGCAACGTAACGTATAATGTTTCTAAGTATTTATTTTAAATGGATTCTATGTTCGTTTTTCTATGATACTTACAAATTTTATTAATATTACAAATTTTATTCGACACACTAACTGTATGTCGCATAAAATTAAACTAAAATACTATGGGTTGGGGTTGCATTTTTTAATATTCAAAATTCGCTTACATTAACGATAATATAACGTTGCTATGTACATCAATACAATCGTACTAGGCCGTCTGTAGGCAAAAATCCATGGTCTGTTACGTATCCGACGTCTAGCTATGTGGCTAAAAATGGACGGTATTAAATTTTAATTGTCGCGACATTCCATGACTTTAATCGGTTTTTTTTTTTTAATTTCTTGTGTGTACATAAATAAATAAATAAAATAATTTTTTTTTTAATATAGGTGACGCTTTTGTGGTAAAACTAGAAACTAAAATAAAAACGTTTTTCAATCCGTATCGTGTAACATTATCAAATGAAAGAGCTTACTGTGAGGATTTTAATAATATTTTTTTATAATTATAAAATACATAGTTATGAAGTTATTCAAGAAATTATACCAAATCTGACCATACCCCTTATCTCCGAAAAAGCTGAGCCTAAAATTTGAAAAAAAAAATTGCAGATAAATAGTTCTATAAGTACCTACCTAAAGATTACAGGAAAACCTATAAGAAGTCTGTAGTCATCCGCCTAGCCTTTTCCGAACTATATCGGTGTCGGCTTCCAGTCAAACAGGATTCAGCTGAATACCAGTGTTTTACGTGGAGCGGCTGCCTACCAGACCTCCACAACCCATTGACTGGGTAACACGGTACTCCTTGGCAAGACTGGTGTCAGATTTTCTGGCTGGATAAGAGTACCTAGTGTTCAAATAAAATGTTAAAAAAAAATTGGTTTGGAACCCTTTGCACGCGAGTTCGACTCGCACTTGACCACGGCTCGCTTGGTTTTTTTATCATGATGTAAATAGATAGAATGATTTAAAAATATTTATTCGACATACCTGCCTAAAAGCGAAGAAGAGTGAAATGACGTCCATGTATTTATTAAGTTTTATAATAAATTGATTTATTTGTAGCTCATGCTCAAGCGCTTTGCATGTGCCTGTTTTTATTCTTTTAAGTCGATGTAAATAATTTAAATGTGTGATAATAACTGTTTTGTAATATTTTATTACTTATGTGATTTAACCAAAAATATATTTTTTACCTTCATACCAAAAAGCTTTATTTAGCATTAATTTAATTGTAGAATGGGTACTCGGTACCTTCTTATATTATTTTTGAGATAGCTATATGAATATTTATTTATAATAATGACTACCTACATGTGTGAACAAAGGTTAAAAATTATATTAAAAAAATATCATGAATATACACAATCGTTGTTCATCAAAACTAACTACCTAACAAATAACATTTTTTACTAATAAACCCAAACCATCAATGTACCCACAACGTGTAACAGAATAAACGCAAAACGGGGGAAGGGTCTTAGATAAGGGGTCATTGAACTCATAATTATGAACAATTTCTTACTACTGGACTAAGCTCGAAATCGTGAAAAAAATCAGCTGTTCAACACTTTTTGTCGAGTTATGGGCACATAATTAATAAATGTAGGTACGGGGCAGTCCCTTAGTGAAAGTGTACGCCAGTGATCCCTTAACAGGTATTGCGTTTTTTCTGTAACACGTCGTATATAAAAGTATGTACTCCGTTACCTACTGAGTGACTGAGTGACGGACAGACAGTGCACAACCGAAACATTGGTCGTAGCAAACTGAAACGGGGAGTGCAATGAGTGCATGGTAGGGGAGCACCAATGACATTTACTGGTCGTTGGGAGCACGAATAGAGGATTTCCCGAAAATCCTACGGGAACGAGAAAAAACGGGATATGCGCGAACGAAGTCGCTGGCAAAAGCTAGTCTACCTATAAAGCATAGGTAGTACCTACCTATCTAACAATATGAGTTATTTCGTAGTATTTTGTTATCTCTATTTAGAATTAGCTACACTATAGATAGCGAAATAGTTCGCTAACGTGTAAAATGGGGCAGGTAATGGTAATGACTTTGGTGAATCAGCTCCGTTTTACCTAGGGATAATTTTTACACAATAATGTTCATGTAGGTACTAGTGTACCTAGTAACGGGGTTTTATTTACTTTCATAAAATCCCTAGATAATATTTACTTAGCTTATCAGATATCAAATGATAAAGTTAGTGACGAGGTTACCGACTGCAGTGACGCAGTTGCGTCAAGTGACATTTAAGGCTTGACCGCACTTGGCGACACTGCGCGGCAGCGGAACGACGCGACACGCAACGGCAAAATATTCTATGTAAGAAATTGTATGAGGTTTAACGCACTACGCAGCAACGTAACTACGCGCCGCGACACTTCAAGTGCGAACGTTGATACGTGGCGTGTCGCTCCGCTGCCGCGAAGTGTCGCCAAGTGCGGTCAAGCCTTTAAATTACTTAATTGTTGATATCGATATCAACATATCAATCAAAATTGGGTACATCTTAGTCACTCTGTATGAGCAGGTAAAATAATAGTAAATATTTTGTATTCAGGGTTTCGTATCGATATTGTAAAGGAACCCTTATGGTGTGACTTAGTCTGTCCGTCTGTCACAGCTGGATATCTCAAGAACTACTAATGCTATCAACTTGAAATTTGGAATAGTTTAAGATGAAGTTTGCTCAACTATAGAATAGAATAGAGTGGCTCCACTTCGAATTTTAGTAGCCCTATATATTTTATGAAAGAGCGCTATTTGTACATTCTCAAACATTTTTTTTTTCGTCGGCTATTGTTAGTATAGGCATGTTTTTCGACTTTGACGAAAAATTATAAAAATTGACCATCCATGTTTCTTCGAAGTTTGCATTGAGAAAAATCTGAAATTATTCTGTGATAGAATTTTCTGTAAAGATTTTTAGTTATGTAGTTACCTACAAGGCATTTATTTGAGCGTGTTAATTGCGGTGCCAAGTTTAATCTCAAAATAGCCAACAATATTTTGATAATTTGTTTGATTTGCTGATGTTTAAGTACTTACGTATCTCAACGAAAAAACTAAGTTTTATACTGAGGGGCTAGCACGTACCTATATTTTGAAGTAGGTATAGTAACGTTCACGTAAGTAAATTTTGAATGTGAAAACTACAACCCTATATTATTTTGGTTTAATTTTATGGGACATACATCATTGATTAAAAACTAGCTGACCCGCACAACTTCGTCTGCGTCACATTTTTCATTACTGCTCCGCTCCTATTTGTCTTAGCCTGATGATATATAGCCTATAACCTTCCTCGATAAATGGGCTATCTAAAACTGAAAGAATTTTTCAAATCGGACCAGTAGTTCCTGAGATTAGCGCGTTCAACCAAACAAACAAACAAACAAACAAACAAACTCTTCTGCTTTATAATATTAGTATAGATCATTCTTCTTCTTCTTATCCTCACACCCTGGTATCAGGGTTTCTAAACCGCCTCAAGGGACTCTAACATGGTTTAACGACCGCCATTTGGCGGCCGGGACCATCAGCTTATAACTGCCTTCCGAAGCACAATTCGTGTTGGGGTCTCTGCTGTATTTTGACTTCTGACTTTGACTTCTGACTTTTTTTAAAAAAAAAAATTGATTTTCAGTTCTAAGTATGTGGAACCCTCAAAATGTGTTTTTTTTTTCCTATTTTTGTGTGAAAATCTGAATGCGGTTCAAAGAATACATCTACTTACCAAGTTTCAACAGCATAGTTCTTATAGTTTCGGAAAAAAGTGGCTGTGACATACGGACGGACAGACAGACATGACGAATCTATAAGAGTTCCTTTTTTTGTCATTTGCCTACGGAACCCTAAAAAGTAGCCTATCTGCGGCTGCGAACCTAAATTGTTCTCAGTGGCATTAAATATTCCTAAACGGTGAAATGGAGTCACCTTTTTTTTTTTTTTTTATTTTTTTTTTTTAGGGATGGGAAATCATCCAATGACTCCTCCCGCTCTGGGTGTAGCGGGAGGGAGTGTCAGACTTCTACTGACTAAAACCCATCCATGTTCCTTCATTGCCCTTTGTGTTCCGGAGCCACGGTGTCTCTTGCGAATAATCCCGCGACTCCGGCAGGCGTCGGCCCTTTCGGGCCCCTCTGGAATGGAGTCACCCTTTATTGACCTTAAAAACTAGGTTCGGTATATCTTCTAATAAATAAAAATCTCGTGTCAGTGTTTGTATCGAACTCCTCCCAAAAGGCTTTGTTCACCACAAACATCTACTATTTATATGTCTGTGTTGTTCACCGATTTTTGTATTTATTGGGTATGTCTGAGAATAGGTCGTAGGATATTAGCATATTAGCATACTATGGGAAAACAACGTTTCCTGGGATAGCTAGTATTATTATAATTATTGTTGGTCACTCAACCACAGACTGACTTTGGCAAGCGTGATTTTAAGGAGTAGGTACCTACTTAACCTACTCACATTTATTCCGCTCCATTCAGCTTATGCCCATAGAAAACAACGATGTGAGTGTCCTTTCACCTTTCGGCGTGTATTCTAAGTATTCAGCTTTCGCGGAAATCAAGTAAAAAATAACTTTATTTTTAAAACATCTTGAAATATTTTTATTCGTCGGGGGACTGCTAAATCCCCGACGCGACGACGACGCTTGGAAAATAAAAATATTTCAAGTAAAATATTATTTGTTCGTTTTATAGAGTTCATTTGTTGTGTTCAATTTTAAAACCCCCGATTTTTTAATTTTTAATTTTACTTTTATTTTGTCCTTTTTAAATAGTGTATATATAATAGTATTTATAGTGATAAGTTAGAAGGTATAGGTAGTCAGATCCCCTCATCAACTACCTATTATAGAGCTGATGATCGTCAAATGGCTGATCAGGTCATGGTTACCTTAGCCTTACCATATACTTTCAACTCGATTCAAATTTCGAATCGATCGGACATAATAATTCAAGGAAGTTAGTCAGATCCCCTCATCAACTAGAATAGAGCTGATAATCTTCAAACAGCTGAACAGATTTTCATGAAACATGGCTAAGAACATTCGAGATAAAATTATCTATGACACAAAAAAATCTAAACGAAAATCGGTTCATCCGTTTGGGAGCTACGATACCACAGACAACACCCCTCTTTTTGCGTGGGGGGTTAATGAGGACAAATGTGTTAATATTAGGGGTTAAAGTATACTTGGCGGTGGTCGCCGAGCCTTACTCGGTCCCTGGCAGCTGGCTAGGCGACCGGGACGGCTTGGTGGCGTTGGTGTCGCGGTCTTCCACAGACTCCCCTCCCCTCTCGCTCTTAGAGAGGGGACCGGGATACGTGGCCGCCGCGTGGGGAGATCTGGCCCTGGTGGGGGTCTACTTCTCCCCTAACCGCCCTCTCTCAGACTTTGAGGACTTCCTGGAGGTCCTCACTGCTGTCGTAGCGAGGGCGGCGCCACGCCAGGTCGTGGTGTTGGGCGACCTGAACGCCAAGTCGGAGGCCTGGGGCAACCCGGCTGCCTCCTGCAACGTCCGGGGACGCGCCGTCGTGTTTTGGTCGGCGTCATGCGGCGTGTCCCTCCTCAACAGGGGGGCGGTCCACACATGTGTGCGGCAACGGGGAGGGTCGGTGGTCGACGTGTCGCTTGCCACCCCCGTCCTTGCCGCACGCATTGTGAACTGGCGGGTTGAGATGGTGGAGACAATGTCGGACCACAGATATGTGCGGTTCGACATCTCCACCCAGCATGGTTCCCGGGGGGAGATGGCCCGCTCTGGCAGGTCTCCCTTCCCTCGGTGGGCCCTCACTCGCCTGGACCGCGAGGCAGCCAAGGAGGCTGCCTTCCTGCAGGACTGGCTGTCGCCCCCTGTTGAGGTCCTGGACGTGGACTCCGCAGCGGCCCAGCTGAGGGGTTCCCTGACCGAGGTGTGCAACTCCAGCATGCCTCGGTCCCGTCGTCCGCCTCCCCGTCGTGCCGTCTACTGGTGGTCGGAGGAGCTGGCAGGCCTCCGGGCCACCTGCGTGGCGGCCCGTAGGGCCTACACGCGGAGCCGTCGGCGCAGCGCACGTAGCCAGACAGACGAGGACCGTCTTTACGCTTCATATCGAGAGGCGAAGGCGGTCCTCAAGTCAGCTATGTGCGCTGCCAAGGACGCGGCGAGGGCCGAGATGCTGGAGGGTCTCGATCGGGATCCCTATGGGAGACCATATCGGGCAGCGCGGAACCAACTGCGGCCCCATGGTCCCCCCCTGACGGAGACCCTCGAGCCGGCGCTGCTGGATGGGGTGGTCCGGTCCCTGTTTCCGCGCAGGACCGACTTCACCCCACCAACGATGGACCCCCCGCGAGGGGCGGCACCACCGGCGGAGGCAGACGTGCCCCCGGTGACGGAGGAAGAGTTCCGCGAGGGTCTTCTTGGCCTTCGCGCCAAGAAGACGGCCCCCGGTCCGGACGGCGTCCCAGCACGGGTGGTGGCTATAGCTGCCGCTCAAATGGAGGACAGATTTCGGGACCTGTTCAGCGCGTGCCTCGCGTCTGGAAGGTTCCCGAAACTGTGGAAGGAGGGGCAGCTATGCCTCCTCCGCAAGGAGGGACGCCCAGTGGACTCCCCCTCGGCATACCGACCCATCGTCCTGCTTGATGAGGTCGGCAAAATGTTCGAGGGGATCATCGCCTGCCGGCTCAACAGCCATCTGCGGGGGGTAGGGCCAGACCTGTCGGACGCCCAGTTTGGTTTCCGACAGGGGCGTTCGACAATCGACGCGCTGGCCCTGCTCAAGGGGCAGGTGAAGGGGGCAGTCGAGGCGGGGGACGGAGTTTTGGCAGTGTCATTCGACATAGCCAACGCCTTCAACTCCGTCCCCCACTCGACGATATTGGAGGCACTCCGCTATCATGGAGTGCCCCAATACTTGCGGGACCTCCTGGCCGACTACTTGGAGGACCGAGAGGTCCTCCTTGTAGACAAAACGGCCAGGTTGCGGCGGTACGGCGCAGAGTGCGGTGTTCCACAGGGGTCGGTACTTGGGCCCCCCCTGTGGAACATCGGGTTCGATTGGCTCCTGCGGGGAGCCCTCCTCCGTGGCACGAGTGTCATCTGCTACGCGGATGACACTCTCCTCACTGCCCGGGGGAGGACATTTGGGGAGGCGGCCTGTCTGGCCTCGGCTGGCGGATCCTTGGTCGCAGGAAGGATCCGCCGCCTGGGGTTGAGGGTGGCGCTGAACAAGACCGAGGCCGTGTTCTTTCGCGGGCCTCGGCAGCGCTGCCCTCCAGATGCCCACATCAATGTGGAGGGCATCAGGGTGGGGGTCCAGGCCCAGATGAAGTATCTGGGCCTGGTACTGGACAGCAGGTGGCGCTTCGGCCCGCACTTCAGCGGGCTGTCGACGCGCCTGCTGAAGGCCGCCGGCGCCCTGTCGTGGCTCCTCCCGAACCTGGGTGGGCCCAGCGCGCGATGCCGGCGCTTGTATGCCGGCATCCTGCGGAGCATGGCCCTATACGGGGCCCCAATCTGGGCGGACTCCCTCCACAGGAGGGAGAATGCGACGGCGATCCGCAGGCCCCAAAGGGCCATCGCGCAGCGGGTAGCGAGGGCCTACCGTTCTGTGGGCTTCTCGGCAGCGTGCGCTCTGGCCAGCACCCCTCCTTGGGAGTTGGAGGCATGGGTGCTCGCCAGAGTGTACGAGTGGACGGCGCGCCGAAAAGCGCTCGGGGAGCGCCCCGTCGCTGAGGAGCGGGAAGCCGTGCGGAGGGAGGCGAGGGACGCCATCATCGTCCATTGGACAGAGGACCTCGCCTCCGCCACCTTTGGTCGTCGGACCCTGGACGCGCTCGGTCCAGTCTTGCGAGACTGGCTCGAGCGGCCGCACGGCTTCCTCTCCTTCCGTCTGGTGCAGGTGTTGTCTGGCCACGGCTGTTTCGGCACGCACCTGCACCGGATCGGGAGGGAGGAGACACCGGCGTGTCACGACTGCGGCGCGGCGGAGGACACGGCGCAGCACACACTGGAGGTGTGCCCAGCTTGGTCCGAGCCGCGTCGCAGTCTCACTGCGGAGATCGGGCGGGACCTCTCCCTTCCCAGCGTGGTCAGATGCATGCTGGGGAGTGAGGAGTCCTGGGCCGCGGTCGCCTCCTTTTGCGAGGATGTCATCTCGCAGAAGGAGGCGGCGGAGCGCGCGCGGGAGGACGATCCTCTCGCTGCGCCGCTCCGCAGACGAAGGCGAGGTCGGAGAAGACGTCCTCTTCTCCCTCCTCGCGGTGGTGATGGGCGGGCGACAGGCGCGGGGGCGCCTCCGCCCGCGTTGCACACGTCACCACCATCGTCGGAGGTTCCCGGCCCTCCCCCAACGGGGGGGGCGTGAAGGGCCCGCTAAGGCGGGCGGTCGTCGGAGGTGGACTGGACGTAAAGGCTACGCCGATCTCCCAGTCCACCCCCACTATGACGTTGCGGGAATTTCGTTGCTGGGTTGTTTTAGTGGGTATACCGGGCTTGCCCGGGGAGTCCCACATACCCCTCCCACTCCCCCGAGTGAGAGGGTATGCGTAACGCATTTTTTCCCAGCCGAAACAAAAAAAAAAAAAAAAAGGGGTTAAAGTATGAAATTGATTTGTACAGAAAATTTTTTTTTTTATTTTATTTGTATCATATTTATTTAATCAAAATAATTACCATTAGGTACTATCTATACCTAAGTACCTACATTGCTGCCATCTAATAGGAAGGTCATTTATGCCTTTGCGATAGAACTCTGGCTGGTGATCTAGATTCGACAAACTGCGTGAAAGGATTTTGTACTGCCTCCTGAGAAGAAAAGATTTTATCACGTAGAAAATTTTCTGAGAAAAAAAATGGTAGTCCGTTGGAGCAAGGTCTGGCGAATACGGAGGGTGACAAATGGTTTCTAATTAATAGATTTATTTAGATAATAATAGATCAAAAACTAAACAACTCCATCTCGATTTAATATCAAATTACTGGTTGGTCAAAATCATCCAATATGCGAATAGTGTAGGTACCGGTTATATCAAAACTACTTCATCTTGCTTTAAAGACAAATGACTGTCAAGTCAACAAAACACCCAGGGCCTGATTAACCCTTAGGCTAATTAGGCTGCAGCCTAGGGCGCGAGGATCGGGGGGGCGCGCTGAAATCGTGTCTTCGCATGCACTAATCTAGTCTATCATTGCATCTACCCTACATATTTCAACTAGACCGAGACAACACAAACTAAATGCGCTTGAGAGTCCCTGATTTTAACAATAAATTTAGAATTTTTTAAAAGCGCGTTTGGATCAAACACTGCCTTGTTACTCGAATCGGTAGGTGGTCGAGCGAGCGAGTGGGTGAGCTGGCAACAGAGTGCTTAGTGCGAGTTTTGTTTAATCCGCCTCGCGATAACGGGCGTAAATTTTAACTTTGTTTTGTATGGGAAATTCGGAATTTAAACAGTGCAACCCAGTTCTCGCGTTTGCCGCTAAATGACTCTGTATCGTATTCTATTCTTTATCCTTTTAGGTTGCACTGTTTAAATTCCCATACAAAATAATTTTCACGTATACGCGCGTTTCTGTTCTATGAGGCGAAATAAACAAAACCCGCACTAGGCACTCGGCGCAGCTTGCCGCGCGCAATAGAACACATTGACATGGCAACGATGTGCGGGGACTCCCCGGTACTTTGCCTTTATGTACGGTTTTTTTTGGGATGGTAAAATCATCAAATGAGTCCTCCCGCCCTGGGTGGGGCGGAAGGGACTGTCAGACTTTTATTGGCTAAAATCCACCCGTGTTCCTTCGGATGCCCTTTACGTTCTGGGGCCACGGAATCCTGTTTAGAAAATCCCGCGACCCCAACAGGCTGCCTTTTAAAAAAATGGTTTGCCACCTTAAGGTTGAATGTCATGCAGATTAAAGGACAACTTTAATTCGCTTGCAAATCGATCTGAAAACTATTATGAACCATGTTAAAATTTTCACACTACTACTCTACACACTACTTTTTAGGCCGTCCGTAATACACCTGGCGAGGGCGCGTCCTCATAATTAGCCTAGGGCGGTCAGAACTCTTGATCAGTCGCTGAAAACACCTATACTATACTGTATTACTGACAAAATCTTCTTATTGACATACTGGCCTGTTACACCCAATAAATCCTTCTTCAAATCTTAAAAGCCATGGTACTAAACAAACAACCACCATTTTTTTCTTCTTCTAAATTCAAAGAAGTACACACGGTCAGTCTCGCCCTGTCATTGGCATAACGGTACTCCCAATGGATACTATGACTGCGCATGATTCCTTTATAATTGAGATTCACTCTGTGCCTGTACAATTTCGTTTTGGTCGTCACGAGTTGTCTACTTATGTGTGGGTTCAATTTTGGATATATTATTTAGACGCTTGTTACGGAGATATAATTTTTAGGTGTATTTTATTTAATACCTAGCTAGGACTGAAACACTATCCGATGGCCGACTAAGGTTAACAATAATTAACATTTACGATCAAATATTTCTAAACCATTTCAACCGGTACACTTCCCTTCTTAAGATCGACTATTATCAAATTAATTGTCGATCTTAAGAAGGGAAGGAAAAAATTACATAGAAAATTGCATGTAAACGGAAGCCATACTCTAATTAAGCAGCTAAAAGTTATAAAATCGTGTACTAATACAAACTACCACCATTTTGAACCATCTAAATCGAAAATTTTTAAAGTTTATTAGTATATCGTTTTTATTAATCAGCTACATGCATTATGCAACCAAAGAAAGGCAAATTTCGATATATGTATTACAACAATTAAACAAAATTCTACGTCATGTAATAGGCACCAACCCCCATGGGCTCCCTTATTGGATTTGAATACAGTACAATCTTTCTCTTACAGAGAAGAGACCAATGTGACCTGTGGATATAGATTAATCCTATTTTGGATATTTCAAAAGATAGAGCAGCACACAATTTTGTTCGATAAGCACTACTTATAAAAGAGTACCTAGTAAATAATGCTAAGAAGCAGCAAAAGCCAGAAACAATAGTTTAAGGTACAAGTGCCCAAAGGCTACCTTTCTCTACAGCAAATCTAGATAAAGGCATCACTATCTGCAGCCTATTCTGCCAAGACCACACGTTTAATAATTATTACCCATAACTATAAACTGGGGAACAGATTAATTGATAATTGAGAAACCCGCCATAATTTCACATAACAAATGACTCCGTAATTTAATGATGAAGGACCTTATTAAACATTTTAATTGTCTTTGTTCTTAGGACATGAACATAACCTAGAGTGCGACATTGAGGATCGGTATACCTATAAATGGCACATATTTACAGGCTGCAGTATAAAGGCCAAAGGTCGACTGCCCACATGATGGTATAAGTATTAGAGCCGATATCTGCGATGCCGAGGGCCCTCTCGACATAATGAGGCAAAGTTTGAAAGTATCATACTTAATTATGTTTGTAAGTTTATTTTTTTATTTATTTTTTTATTTTTATTTGTTTATTTTAATTAAAATCAAGCAAGAAGTGACGACACTTTCAAATTTTTTTTTTTTTTTTTTTATTTTTTTTTTTTTTTTATAACTAAGTATTACAAATATCTCTTAGTGTATTGAAAATATAATAACAACAATAGGGTGATTATGTAAACAAGAGAATACGTCGACGACCGTAGTAGTATGAACTGTGTCACAGTCGTCAGCGCCTTCCACTCTGTACATTAGTTTATAAGTAGGTACTAACAAAAAACAAAAAGTAAAAACTTAGTAATATAAAATGTGGGTACTTAAACTAAGTAAAATATAAAATAGACAATTTTGTTGTATTGGTACGTTATCATTTTTGGATGGTGTGTGTGTGTGTGTGTGTGTGTGTGTGTGTGGGTGAATATGACTCGGTGGATATGTATGTGTTGTCTCTGCGAGGATGAGTAAATTGATGTGTGGTGTAAGTGAAAAGAATTAACTGTATAAAATTTCCTCCATTTGTGTATAATTTAGTTGCAATAGCCAACTTCGTATCTTTTCTTTGCACTTGTTGGTAGGAAGTTCATAAATGTTATTGGCTCGGTTTGCAATGTTATACAATTTATTACTTATAGTATAGTACTGGTGTCTTGCGATAGTTGTACGAAAAGGAACCATAGAACAAACTGTTGTTCTATTGCGCTTAGAGATCGGTGTATATGTAATACTTTTATGCTTTCGAAGAATAGTAGAGAACACAAAGAGCTTCCTGATGGAAAGTACCAAACAGTCATTATACAATAGATCTGTGCTATATCTTCGAGGTTTACCTAGCATCACCTTTAGGATAGCCCTTTGGGCTCGCTCGAGGGGAAGTAGGGCAGTTTTGCCAATACCACCCCAAACAACAATGCAATAGTGAGATAAGGTCTGGACAAGGGCATAATAAACACACAACAGGGTTTCAAGATCAGCAGACTTCCTCAGCCTTCTGAAAACCGGAATTAATTTTCTAATTCTGGCAGTAGTCTGAGCAATATGAGGTGACCAATTCAGTAAGCTGTCAATAGTGAGACCCAGATACTTTATATTAGAAGTACGGGTAAGCCTAGGACAAGTACAGTTATTGAGCAGATCACATGAATGTGCTCCAACTTCGAATTCTGTTGATGGCTGCGTGTGAGTGCGATGTGAAAAAGTAATATATTTAGTCTTGTCTACGTTTAGGGTTAAGAGGTTATCATTGAGCCATGACATTATCACCCTTAGTGCATGTTCCGAACAGTTCTGAGCCTCTTTCCAATCAGATCCATGTACGATTAAAGCGGTGTCATCAGCATACGTCACAATGTTGCAGTTAGGCAGTTGTATTGTGCACAAGCTGTTAATATACAGAAGAAAAAGTGTAGGCCCTAAGACACTGCCTTGAGGAACACCATAAGAAAGAGTAGCCACTGAACTAGTGTGAATCCCCAGTCTAACACACTGAGTCCGATTTGAGAGGTAAGATCTAAAGATATCTAGAACAATTCCACGTATACCAATTGATTCCATTTTAGCAAGCAGTAATGGTACAGAGACAGTGTCGAAGGCCTTTGAAAGGTCTAGAAAGATCCCAATAACTTTTTTATTACTGTCAAGATTTTTAGCGATAGTTTCTGTAAGAAGCAAAGTTGCATCTTCAGTAGATTTCCCTTTAACAAACCCGAATTGATTATGTGCAATGATGTTGTTTTGCTGAAGAAAACTAACGAGTCTAGAATTTAGAAGCTTTTCTAAAACTTTGGAAATAACAGGCAACACGGATATCGGCCTATAGTTTCCGACACTGTCTCGGTCTCCATTCTTGTAAATAGGGTGCACTAGTGCTCTCTTTAGGACATCCGGAAAGACGCCCGTGGTGAGACACAGGTTACACATATATGTAAGTGGGGGAATCAAAATCTTCATAGCACTCTTTACTAACAGCGTTGGTATACCATCAATACCAGTTGCAGAATGATTTTTTAAATTAATTACAATCCTTTCAACCTCACTGCAATCAGCAGGAAATAACGCCATGGAATCTCTCGATGACTGAGGAGATGTAGTATAGTTAGTTGACGAGAATGCCTGGTTTACACCCTGTCCATTTACTATCGTCTCAGCAAGTGAAGCACCGATTCGAGCAAAGTAACCGTTAACTAAATTTAGGGATTCATATGGATCTTGAGTCAGATTAAGTAATTCTCTGGGAGGGGGAGTACTTTGCAGTTCCTGTAGGGTTAAAACAGTTTCTCGTGCTGTATGAGGTCTCGCGTTATCATGGAGCAATAATGGTGAAGATCGATTCATGAGTCGGGGCTGTTTCACTGCTAGTTTTGCTATCATTGTTCGGAGTCCGGCACAGTAGACGTCTGCCGTTATTGCTTGACCAGATCAGAGAAAGCTATAGTGAATAACACCATGCTGAGACCACCAAACAGTTACCATTACCTTTTTATTGGTAAGCTTTGCTTTAGGACACTTGCGGCGTTTGACCTGGGGTCAGCCATTATTTTTTTCGCTTAGGGTTATCGTAAAGAATCCAATCGATTCAACAAGTCAACACAAGTTTCAACACGCGTTTCTTTCTGCAGATCAGTCAAATCATGAGGTACCTACCTACCCATTCGACGCAAGGTAAAGCCACTCGTAGCTAGCGTAGCAATCTTCGTAGCTTGTGTAGCAGTCTCCGTAACTTACGTAGCAGTCTCCGTAGCTTGCATAGAGTTTCAGTAGCTTGCGTAGCAGTCCCCATAGCTTATACGTGAGTTAGGGGGCAGATATATCGCATATCTGCCCCAAATTACGTGTTAAGGCTAATCATAATATTGTAATAAAAATATACATACTGAACACCATTTTTAACCGACTTCCCAAAAATGAGGAGGTTGTCAATTCGGTTGTATGTTTTTTTTTTTTTATGTTTGTCATAACTCCGACAATTATGAACCGATTTGAAAAATTCTTGTTTTATCTGAAAGGATATACTTGCAGATTGGTCCCATTAAAATTTTATGAAAATCGGTTACGAACTTTGGATTTTAAATCGAAATAGCTGGAATTCGTCTACTTGGATGATAGTTTTATGTCATCCAAGTAATCGAAATTGCACTAAAGAAATGTATCTATTATTTTTTGACAGCTATTTTTAATACATAACTCATGGCTAAATAGCCAAAACGGCAATTATTGCTAAGAGTTTTCATAAAGACTTCGTTAATCTAATTGACTTACTCTATTTAGATAATAGTTGTCGACAGGTATATTGCCAATGTCAGTCAGCCCCATGGTGGGAATATCAGGAATTTGAAACAACTCGTCGTAAGCGTTCGCTGCTAGAGCGCCCAGTGATGTTGTCAAAGTGCCGTTGAAGCTTAGCAGGGTTTCTGTATTTGAATATCTGAAATTATAATGGTTTTCTATATTTAACCCTTATTTGATTTGACAGCGTTCCCCCGCCAAAAAAATTGCTGTGACTGACAGTGAAAATACAGTGGAAAATACCAGTCCCAGTTCTTTAAGGACGCTATTACATTTTTCTACAAATAATAGTGATTTTCAGATACCATTTCAATGTATAAGCAATTACAAAAGTAAAGATATCATGGGCTTAATTTATAGATAACATATTAATCTCTCGAAGTAAATTAAAAAAAAATTAGGTCGTGATAGAAATTTTTCGAACAAACACGTTTTTCCCATCACAATAATCGCAGAAAATTTTAAAAAGTAGGGTCCGAATATGTACCATTTTAGATAAATCAACAGCTCATTTTATCTTCAAACTTATAAAAAATTGCGGTATATATAGTCCTTCATTGTTCCAGCTATTTTTTTTGTATCTAAATATCTAAATTTTTTAATTATTAGCAAAAATAAAAACACTTGTCGAATTCTTCATACATTTTGCACGCGCGGTCTATCATTCCGCGCTCAGAAGCGCTTGTGGAAGCACGGGTGTATCGCTCTCTTGCGAAAAATAAATACGAAAATCAAATAGAAAAGATTCTAGTGTGTATACGTGTGAGACCGTGGCGGGTCGTACGTAGTCGTTTTTCGGATAGGAAAGAAGTTGATACTTTTTCGGAGAAAAATAAAATTAAGTACCTACGAGTATCATACTTTCATTACTTGAATATGATTTAGAAATCTGTTGGGTAAGATCGGGATATGGATGGATGGGGTTAAGCAGTTGTTGACATGGTTGAGAAATCGATGGGTGGGGTTAAGCTGCTTAGGATTTGGGTAAGGTCACGTTGTCGGCTGTGAGGTTTGTAAGTGGATGGGAGGGAGGAGGATTATGATTTTAACCGTCTTTTTTTTTGTACATAAGTATAACGAATCTGGAGTAAAAACCATAATCCAAGATAGCGCGCACCAAAATTTACGTCACGGGTGCCATTGTCGTGGTAATTGGGATCGCTAATATCAAAAATGGGGTAAATACCAAAATTCAAGATATCACCGACAAAAATTTGAAAACTTCGTCAAGGGTGATATTTTTACGATTTTTGGGGTGAGATGTGATGTCACCGACAAAAATTAGATAACTGTTTGTCATGGGTCGCTGATATCGAATATGAGGTCAAAACCAAATTCCAAGAATTCACCGATAATTTTTTTACAACTTTTCGTCATGGGTATCATTTTCATAGTTTTGGGGGTCGCTGATATCGAATGTGGGGTCAAAACTAAAATCCAAGATGGCAACAGCAAAAAATTTACAACTTTTCGTCATGGGTGTTAATTTCATAGTTTTTAGGGTCGCAGATATCGAATATGGGGCCAAAACCAAAATCCGGAAGGCCCCGACAAAAATTTGATCACTTTTCGTCATGGGTATCATTTTCATAGTTTTTGGGGTCGCTGATATCGAATATGGGGCCAAAACTGTAATCCAAGATGGCAACGGCAAAAATTTACAACTTTTCGTCATGGGTATCACGTTCATAGTTTTCGGGGTCGCTGATATCGATATGGGGGTCAAAACTAATCCAAGATGGCAACAGCAAAAAATTTACAACTTCTGGTCATGGGTGTCAATTTCATAGGTTTTAGGGTCGCAGATATCGAATATGGGGTCAAAACCAAAATCCGGAAGGCCCCGACAAAAATTTTACAACTTTTCGTCATGGGTGTCATTTTCATAGTTTTTTGGGTCGTTGATATCGAATATGGGGTCAAAACCAAAATCCAAGATAGCACCGATAAAAATTATACAACCATTTGTCATGGGTGTCATTTGCATATGATTTTGGGGTCGATGATATGATCGAATATGGGATCAAAACCAAAACAAAAATTTTCGTCATGGGTGTCAATTTTATTTACGCAGTTGTGGCCGCCGCGGTTGTTTGCCTCAATAAATATATTATAGAATAGCTATCCCCCGCGGCTTTGCTCCCGTCAACTAGCAACTTTCTTATTTTTTTACATAAAAAACTTCTCATAATAAAAAACAACAAAAAAAGAATTAGCAAAATCGGTTCAGCTGTTCTCGAGATTTGCGCTTATTTCATTTATTTGGATGACAAAATACATCATCCAAGTAAACAAATTTCAGCTTATTTTGATTTAAAAACAAAACTACAAAATCGTTTCTGATATTATTTGTACGAGACCACTTTTAAAGTGTGATCTGTTTGTTAAAAATTACCAATACTTACTACGATAAACAACACGTCTTATCACTTTAAACCGTTTGGCAACGTTCAGATATCAAAATGGCTGACATCAAATGCATCGTTTTGACTGACCCGTGGTGGAGTAATGTATAATTCAAAAATAATGAAAAACTAGACAACCGGAAACTTGAATAAATAAAAGCTAAAATGTGGCACAGGGATATATTATTATAGCCTGGAATAGGTTCCCATGGGCTGCGGGAACGGGATCAAAATTTCATGATTACAATTGGTCGCGATAACCGACAGCGTGCGAAGCCGCGGGCATCAGCCAGTTATACAATAAAATCTTCCCTGAAAACATATGCATTTATCAACGAAAACCTGAACGATATCGGATCAGTAGTCAGTTTTAAAGAATATCGCGGATACATACGGGTCGAACCGAGCACCTTCTTTTTATGAAGTCTGTTGAAAATACTGACTTGGGTACTTATCTCCCGACGACGGTACTAAGTAACAGTTACATAATGCATTTTCAAAGTTCCAGTTAATTTTCCAGAATCAATAAAAAAATAATAATATCAAGGATCAAGATTAATAAGTGAAGTATAAAATCGAGCGCTCAGGCAGCGGTTCTATGTGTGTGTACGCGTGATGTGGCTGTGTGCGACTTAGATACCTAAATTTGAGTCCTTCGAAAATGTAACAGCGTCCTTAAGAGTGTGTATTCCGTCCACTAGCGCCGCCAATCGTTTTTTATTAATTGTGGTAAATTTAAGACACGTAGATAAAAAGCCGCTCTGTAGTGCACTGAAGTAATGTATCTATTATTTTTTGACAGCTATTTTTAATACATAACTCATGGCTAAATAGCCAAAACGGCAATTATTGCTAAAAGTGGCCACTTTTAGCAAAAATATCGACTTTGGTAACTATTTATGTTCTAAAGTACAAAACATAATAAATACATTTCTTCAGTGCACTACAGAGCGGTTTTTTATCTACGTGTCTTAAATTTACCACAAATAATAAAAAACGATTGGCGGCGCTAGTGGACGGAATACACGCTCTTAAACCATGCCGCTAATTCCTGAGAATCGCTAGTTCCTTTCAATTCATTGTTGTTCACCTGTGTGGGAGGTCTTCCACTTGGTTAGTTCTTCAAAAAACAGTTTTCATCACGAAAGCGTTTAAACCAAAATCGCACGGTGCGTTCAACAGTCCCCTCTCCAAACGCAACATTGATATTGCGATTCTTTCTTGTCTAAGCTGAATAAAAAAACAACTGAAATTCGATAATCGAATTTGCACATTTTTTAAAAGAAGAACTGTATGTACCTACCTACCATGTGAAAAAGTTTCACTCAAAAATCTCAAACCATGCAGGTTCTATGTCAATTCGAAGTACTTACCTATTATAATAAAGCGGCAATTTCATACTTTAACCCCTATTAACATGCGACTGGCATAGCCGCGTACAGCGCTGTTCCGCCGCGTTAAGTGCCGATCGCGGCGGAACAGCAATGTACACGGATGGTTCTCGACTCCTTGTGTGACTAACACTGACATGGCTACCATCAGGTATTATAATTTTGACAACATAAAACTTGGTCAATAATTAGTCTAAATTAGTCGCCACATATCAGAATTAGTCGGTCATTAATAGAAACATTTTTTGTTGGCAATGTTTCGTAATCTCTTCGATCTGGCTTTTGGCCTGTACCTTAAAAATTAAACTCATTATATCTTCTAAACAAAAACACGACTAAATCTGTGACTTGGCGAAAAATTGCGACTAAATTTGGGAGAAAACAAATCTTGACTATGTGCCCTAGCATTTGAGATTCAAGTGGGCAAAGCTGGGCTAGGGCGCAACCCCAGATCGGCCACCTATAAACCCGCATAACTTTTGAACTAGCTGACCGACTAACGCGACGTTCATACGGCGACCGACTGGTATTCGATTACATTCTCATCTCAAGATGTACGGACGACTCCCATAGTAGTAGCCATATCTCGTAAACTACTGGAGTACTAATTTTATCTTGCAGGATAGGTACTGATTTTCTATACATCTAGGTTTGAGGAAAGCGAAAAGCTCCTCAAGCTTGGAATCAACACTCAAAGTCGTGGTCCTGCTGAACGAGCGCTCGAAAGTTATCATCGTTGATTTTTCAGTAAATACAAATGTTTTGCTCTGTTGTTTTACGAAATGAATCACATACCGTATGTCTACGACATACCTATATGCAATCCTTGAAACCACATACTAGTTATGGTATTTGATAACGCTATACAAAAAAGTAACGAAATCGGTCCAGTAGTTTTGTCAAAAAGTCGAGTTTTATTTTAAGGCAAATTTGAACACTCTGTAGAATTGCAACAGTAGGTTAATAGTACAATGAACTTGAATCCTTGAACATTGAAAAGCGACGTTGCCACGCTGTGCAATCATTCGCCTACGCAGTTGTACTCATTTTACCTATTTACCTAAAATGCGAACTCGGTACACCTAAACGACAGGCGGGACTTTAATGTGTTTGTATTGCATTTTAATTGAAAATAGAACAAAGCTGTTGTGGCATAGTTGAAGGTCGTGGGTGAGACCAGGCAAGCACTTTTCATTGTGTAATTTATTTATCATCACTGCTCTCAAAACGGTGAATGAAGGAAAACTTCAAGTTTAAAGATGTCCTAGAAAAAAAATCGAAGACATGTGATTTCTACCAACCCGTATGCCCGCGTAGTGGATTGCAACCCACTCCATCTCACAGAGAAGAGGCTTTTGTCCCTAACCAGAGGGAACATTGTAGGACCGACTATTAAAAATCTTAATGTTGTTTGTTTTTCGTTACATTCGTACGTGAAATTTCTCCTTGTGAAATGTTCTTGACCTGTCACGGCCGAAATTTTATTTTGTTATTTTTACTCAAATTCATTTTCACTGAGACACTCCAACAATACCTGCAAGTGTACCACGGCGGGCCACGGCGGCGCGGTTCGTTTGTTGGCTTAGTACAAAAGGACGTGGCACGCGTGTGTCGGCTTTTTCAAAGGCCTTCGGCTATTGGCGAGGAGGGGCGCGGGGAGCGGGTTGCGCGCGCGCTCGACGCGTAGGGTTGGACACAGTTATCGACAATATTATCAGCTTTCTCTCATTGTCTTTTGAAGAGAATAATGATCGGTTAGCAAAAAAGATGTTCTATTTTTAATGGACATGGTTAGTTTAGAATTATTATAGCACCACTATGTACCTACCTACCTATTCTGATTAAAAATTATAATTGAGTGGATTTAGAGATAAAAAATAATGTAATAATGTTTACATTTAAGGAAGAAACATCCTATTAAAAAAACGTACTCACCCGTTTTCTACATTACTCACTATCTAGGTAGTACTTACGGTAGTTTCGTAAGTCGAAACGTACAAAAATTAAAATTTATTTTAAAAGTCCAATAAATTTAACTATCACTTCACTGTTAAATACGGTTATTACACAAAAGTACTAGTATTGTAATGCCTTGATTGCTTAACCTTATTAGCTTAGCTTAGCAGCTTAGCTTGATTATTAGATAAGTAATTGTAGAAAAGTATCGATAAAAGATAATAATTACATTGTTTACCCTATTTACCTATGACTTTTATTTTTTGCCAGTACGGATGTAAGTGGTGCTTTGTCAGTTCACTGCGAGTCTTCCGGGATAGCGTGCGTGCATTTCAGAAAGATTTGATAGGTACTTAAGTACACGCATTGTTTTACGTGATTTTTGTTATTTACTTGTATGTATTAGTTTAATTATTTTCTTACAGTGAAATAGACACTGAGTAGGTACTTGACTTTTGTGTGTTTAAATTGTGTTTTTAATTTTATTTGTACATAGGTACCTAGGTACTTATTTTTTACGGTGAAATAAACACTCGGATCCTGGTCGAAATTTGTTGGGCAAGGTTCGGGACAACATTGTTCGGTGATGTCACTTGTGCATTCAAAAACGTGGTGGACATTTTGAACATGAGAAAATTTAAGTTTTAATCCATCTTGTGCTATGACAGAATTTATTTAGATTAGTTCAGTAATCAACTTATCACGAAGTAAAAAAGAACGGGTGCAAAATAACCATAGTGAATTTCATCGCAATTGCCAAAGATAAATCAAAACGCTGCCGCGCGAGCATTGTTGCCGCACTTCTCGAGGTCAGTCGAGGTCAAGGTACGTTTTCTAAATACCTAGGGTGATTTACTTTTACTAAATTTATTTTCATATTTATTTTGTTTGAAAACTTAAATTTTTTCATTTACGTTTTTTTAAATTAATAACAATTTATTTATACTTCTGTGGACAAGTGTTACTAGTGGTTTCAATCATTGCATATATGTCGTAGACATACTGTATAAGGTACTGATTATCTGTATACTTAGAATAGCTGTAGGTAGTATGCCCCCTTTTTCGGCGCTCATGGCGGTCCTGCTGAAAACAGCGTAACTACCGCCAGACCAAATTCAAAGTCGATTTTCTCGAAAACTAGGATTTTTATACTGAGTGCTAATTAGTATCAATTGAGTACTAATTATTTACCAAATATGGAAGCGAATGGCGTCGGTGGTCCTGCGGTAGTTACGGACATCTTACCTCGTCTTCGCAGCATATTCAGCGCCGTACGCAGTAGATAGAAGCGTTTCAGCGGAGGTAGCACGCTATGACGGCTTTTCTCATTCTTACGACGACGCTGTACGCGGCTGATAGAAGCATAACTGTACAATTAAGTGTGACTAAAATCGTTCAGCGAAATGCGAATGGAGCTGAATAAAATCCTAACCTCAAAGATATCACCACCACCAATCAATTTTCTCCGAAACTATAAGAACTACGCTGTTGAAATTTGGTAAGTAGAACCGCATAAAGATTTTCACATAAAAATAGAAAAAAAACAATACATTTTGGGGGTCCCCATACTTAGAACTGAATCTCAAAAATTTTTTTATCAACGTACCCATACTTGTGGGGTATCTATGGATAGGCCTTTAAACATGATACTGAGGTTTCTAAGATCATTTTTTCCTAAACTAAATAGTTTGCGCGACAGACACTTCCAAAGTGGAAAAATGTGTGCCCCCCCCCCTCCCCCCATTAACTTCTAAAATAAGAGAATGATAAAACTAAAAAAAAAATATGATGTACATTACCATGTAAACTACCAGCGAAAATTAGTTTAACGAGATCTAGTGAGTAGTTTTTTTTTAATACGTCATAAATCGTAAATCGCAACTTCTGCCTCAGTGCGCGAGTCCGACTCGCACTTGGCCGGTTTTTTATTCTATTCAAGGTTTAAATATTCGTTTACACTAATAACATTTCCTTATTAACAGCTTTTTTAATTTATTAGTGAATATATGCAGTTTCTTTTTTCATTTCTTATTGATTCCGGTAGCATGTTATATATTTTTACTGACGGCTTGTCGAGTGTATTTTTAAGCGGAGTGTTGATAGGATGAATCGTATTTTGTGTCGGAGTGCGTATCTTGTCTGTATGTCTGCGCGTTTAGTGTAAAAGTTATGTGAACGAATTTGCATATCTCAAGTATATAAATAAGAGGAGCTCGTGGCTAAATAACAACAGCCGCACGGGTGGATCTTCAAGGTTAAGCAACGCTTGCCAAAGTTGTTCTGTGGATGGGTGACCATCTTAACATATCAAGTTTCCTCCGTGCCTCGGAAAGCATGTTAAGCCGTTGGTCCCGGCTGTCATTTATAGATCTTTGGCAGTCGTTACGGATTGTCAGAAGCCAGTAAATCTGACTCCAGTATTGCCAAAAAGTACAGTGTTACCCAGTTAATGGGTTGTGGAGGTCTGGTAGGCAACCGCTCCACGTAAAATACTGGTATTCAGCTGAATCCAGTTTGACTGAAAGCCGACCCCAATGTAGTTGGGAAAAGGCTAGGTAGATGATGAAATACTAGACAGAGTTAGTATATTTAGTTTTATAAAATGGGGTTTGCAGCTATCTATCTGTTGAATATTCACTAAGATACGGATACATTTATTTTGCACTGTGAATAGTGTCAAGTGAATAATCTCATGCACGACATGACAGCAATAATTCTTTAATAAAAAAATACTCATTCACCCAGGGGATGATGTAGATGAGTATTAGGAAATAAAAACAAATAATGATAAAATATCCTTAGTTTTATTAAAAATTGTCTATAAACACTACACATACAAACACCGTCCTTATGAATGTAATATACAAAACATCGAGAGGTACAGAAATACTTTAAAGCCAGAATGTTGCATAAACTATAATTAGTTATGTATACTGTTGAAGCGTAGTAACTAAATAATAATCGTTGAAAGCCGAACACGGTTCAGCAGACTATTTATCAAAATATTTTCACAATACTTATGATCAAAGGAACTTGTACTAATTAAATAAAAAATAAACTAGCCCTGATTGTAAAATGGCAATAGCATTCAAAATTACAATAGATCACAAATTATATCACACAAATTCACACATTGTACATCTTAATAAACATTAACAATTGCGTCGCTCTCCACATGGCCAACAGTAATATCAGAATTTTAATTGGTAAATTATGGCAAAAAAATGATAAATAATAGAGAGCGTATCTTAAGATTATGTATCTGTCGACTGATGTAAATAGTGA
Organism: Ceramica pisi; assembly: GCA_963859965.1. Classification (NCBI taxonomy): domain Eukaryota; kingdom Metazoa; phylum Arthropoda; class Insecta; order Lepidoptera; family Noctuidae; genus Ceramica; species Ceramica pisi. The sequence goes on along the minus strand of OY982537.1, from coordinate 12,525,561 downwards.
GTAAAACTTGCATAATGAATGAGGATCGTCAGACAGCTAAATCCTAAAAAAAATATCACGTTCAGTACAGCTTAAGGAAAGGAAAGGAAAGACAAAGTGTCACGTTACAAACCAAAGAGGTTTACGAATATCACAGTACCAGTACAACGCGGAGTGCAATAAGGGCGTTCATCGCGCGACGTATTCAAGTCTAGGTATGCGCGCGTCTGCGTGAAGTTCATCCGACCCTTTTTTGGTATGCGAAGCTTTGTCTTCCTTTTGTTACTGACGGTTTATTGCGATAAACATTAATATAAATAGCAATTTTTTCATTACGAAAAAATAATATAATGGCAAGATTTACATAATTACATTAGGATTGAAATTTATCTACAATTGCTTCTCTTCAAACTGAAAATACCTTTGGTATTAAGAATAAATTAATAAGACAAACACACAAATATAATATCATAATTTAGGTCGTGTAAAGTTATTTGAAGTTACATACAGATCTCAAGTAAAGTAGGTGCTTACGGAAGCCAACGGTTCCATAAGCGAATACTTCGGAAATAAATACTTGAATACTTTAAATTATAGTTGAGAGCTTTGCCCTAACCGAAAATACCGAAAAATGCAAAATTCTCTATATGGCGGAAAAGTGCATTCCCAAACACGAAGGTAACCAAAGCGCACATTTACCACGTTATGGCATAACTTCTTTGATAGATTCGCCCCTTACATATCTACAATTTAAACGACATTATATCGAACATAATATACTAGCACTACATCACGCCCCAAAAATAATAAAGGCACACATTTCCCTTTTGGGGAAAGTTATTTCCTCAGTTTTGTCGAAATGCTATAAACCAAACTGTGGATAACTACTGAGAAATCCGCAGTTTAAAAAATATCCATATATTTGTCGAAAATTGTTTACAGTTTCTTATTGAGCAAAACGAGCTGTTACGTTTCACCAAATAAGAGTGATACTAATTTATTGAATACAGTTACACGACCTCTTTATTTAATTACTAGCTGCACGTCCCGACTTCGTACGGGTATACCCTTTATTTTAACGGGATAAAATATAGCCTATGTTCATACGGACAGTCCATTCTACACATTGTTGAATGAATTTTTTAAATCGGTCCAGTAGTTTCGGAGCCTATTCAATGCAAACAAACAAACAATCAAATCTTTCCTCTTTAAAATATTAGTGTAGAAAAGAACAAGCACCATTTAATTATCTCACTAAAATTATTAAAATAAGTAGATACTGAATAGGCACGTTATGTTGAATACTGTATTGTTTTAAATAATCGGCCGTTTTGACTACTTTGTATTGTAGATTTTATTTGAAATATTGAAACACTTTCGGTACTTAGATTTTTTCTTAAATTCGGCATTTTAAGTTAGTCAACGTAGCCTATATTAGGTAAGATCATAGAGCATATTCGATATGAACTTAAATTAAAAATAGTAACAAACCTAAAAAAATATGATATCAAACCTCTTGAGATTATGTTTGTGAATGTTCAGATCAATTCAGATCTAATGGAACTATTATACGAAAAAATGGAATGGTGTAATTATTTATTCGTTTCTTTCACTGGAAATTCGTTCTTTGAACATCTATATGTCAGTGAAAAAATAATGAAACATCATGAAGCATAAAACGATATATATAATAATAATACGCTTTGTAAGACAAAATACATGGCAATTTATATTGAACTTGAATGAGACGATAATAAGTACCTTCCTACAATGTTTTCCGATTTAAATAAAACCAAAGGATTTATTAATAGCATTTGTGACGCTTTTGGAAAGATAATTAATTAGGCTAATTAAAGAATCATGAAATTTGGGAGTTAATAGTTAATAAAGGGAGGGATAATATGTGAGCAGAAATAGCTAATTGATCAGCAACTCATGCCCAGCAAACATTCCAAAATCAATTAGCAATTTATGTAATTCTGGATGGCTGTCATTATTTTTGTACAGCTTAATAATAATTATATAAGCTGCAATGAGCTGCTCCTGTTTAATAAAATTTTGGTTAGCACTCAGAGGGTAAGCAAAAAATTCATTTTGAACTGCATATAAAAGTAGCAAAAACACTTTACTTGTCATGCGCAAAATGGGCACATTCCTTACAAAGATTATTTAATTTATTTACTCTCTGTTTGGGTATGTATTATTTATAGAAGTGTAAATTAAACTAACCTAACCTAACCTGCTAATAGTCGCCGCATAATCATCGAATGACTATACTCGCACGCGATTAGCTCCTCGTGTGACGCGCCTGCTCTTACTCCTCCCACTTTTAACGAACATTGCCGATTTTTCAACAAAAACTCAATCCAATTAGTAATTTTGCGCACCATTTTTAAATATTCATACCAATCAAATACACTGCTTATAGACATGTTTTCTCTGCTGATCAATCATGAAATCTTGCTGATCAAGTAGTTATTTTGCGGACTGAATGTTTATTATGCAAACTCATGTTATTGTAAGCTGCCTGATTTTTTTAATTGCAAACAAAATCTTTGTATTATCACCAAATTTTATAATTGCTAAACATTTAATTACTTCTCATGAAACTTGAACCTTGGGGAACTGTTGCATTGCGTTTATATTTTATGCTTTGAATACATAGCCAAACACATCAACAACAACATTTACCGATACAGTTGCAATACAATATTTCTAAATATTTATTTATGTATTCATAAGTTAATTTTCACATATAAAATATTGAACATTCAAAATAGTTGTGTAATTTTTACTATGCATAGAACCACTAACTGTTAAGTACTAAATTGAGTTTCGTATCCAAATTATCTTCATTTATATTTGAAATTTGAACCATTCAGATCGTTATGTTTAATCGAAAACAAAGAAAAACATAACGATTTGTTAAGTAGAAATGTACACTTAAGTATAACCAGCTTTATATCAGTAGTTATATATAACTTCCAGATAATAATTCCAAACAACAAAGTTGCGCCTTTGCTTTACATTAACAATCAGAAAAAGTGTTCAATCTTCGATTAGGCGTTTAAAAATTCGATTAATATCTGATTACTCCGTACTCCGATTACCCTGATGCTAAAGTTAAGGTTGTTTCGATTTGAATGATGTTTAAACCTCAGCGTTGCCTTGCAGTCTGGTAAATTGCATGAATACCTGCTCAAGCGTGGTTTGCGTGACGGAGTAATCTTCGATGGGGAAGTGGTTCCGCGCGAGCTCCATGACGTCGAACACGCGCCACCACGGCAGCCCCACGTCGTTGATGTAGAACGTGCTGATGCCCAGGTGGGACTCTCTGGAACAAAGGTTTACCATCAATGTTTCAAATTCACATCACGCTGCTATTCTCTAATAATATTAGCCAATATGTAGCGAAGAGTTATTCAGCTCCATATAATATCGATCCAGTCTACATCCGGTGCGTATAAACAGAAATTCTTGATAATGTAAGTACTCACATAAGTCTGGATTCGCTAAAATTTTCAGCAACGTGATTGTGTATCTTGAGTACTTCGTTGTCTCTGTCTGGACCCGGTTTGCATTTGACTATTAAGGAGTATCCTGAAAGTTAAAATCGATTTAATAGACAGCTACATTTCTTCGCCGTATACGTGCCACTTAGTTGAGAGGGTTCAGAAAGCCGATATTGATCATTCAACAAATACACTGCCTTCGATCAATTTACTTCTTCTACTTCGATCTACAGTATTACCCAACTGATATGGCGCGTCGTGAATCTTCGTTCGCGCAGAAAAGAAAGTATGGTCCCGAAGATTAACGAAAGAATGCTTAAAACTTACAATCAACCTAAGATCACTATTATAAGGTTCATAATACACTGCAGCTGTTAGTTCCATCTCACTCGCAAGCCATTGTAAGAAGTATGGCGGCTGACTAACATGCCACGCGGCGATCGCTAAGATGGCGGCGGCTGCCGACCAATAGCGGTTCAAGAAAAAGAAGGGCGGTGCGTGGAACGTGCCGATTGGTCAATAGCATTTCCCGCGCTTTGAAAATTCATCTTCTGCGCAAGTACATCGGTAAGCCATATCAGTTGGGTACTACTGTACTAACAAATTTACTAGATACACACTAGTTGGTTAAGCTGGTTGGAGCGAGATCGAATAAAAACAGTAGACGTCGATCGACCATTATCCAGCAGCATAGCGAGAAAATCGAACTTTCCAGATCGAAACAGTGATGTTTCGATCTGGAAAGTTCGATTTTCTCGATCGACACTATCAACCTCCTGAATGCTACGCGATACCATTTAGCCTTACCTTGTGAGAACTTGTTCTTGAGATGCTGTAGTGGGCCAAGGCAGTACATGCGGCCGTTGACCATGACGGTGAGGCGCGAGCACAGCGCCTCGCACTCCTCCATGCTGTGTGACGTCAGCACCACGCTGCGCCCCGCCACCACCGCCTCGCTGATGCACGACCACACCAGGCGCTTCGACGCTGGGTCCATGCCTGCTCAAGAACATTTAGGTTATGGTGAATTTTTAAAGTGTGCCTTCATGGCCAAATCCGAAACCTTCAGGAATATCGAAAAACTTTTAAAGGAGTCTCGAGCCTGATTATGCTGAAAAGTAAAACTGCATCATTATATAAAAAATGTTGTTCCTACCTAGGAATTGAAGCGGTTGATTTTGAAAATAATAAAATATACATCTTGTGTTTTACACCATCCAAAAGTGTAGCTAATATGGATCAAATTCTGGCAAGAAATACCACATGACAAACTAAAGGAAAGAGCCCTTTTTTCGAAGCCAACGTAGGAAAATATTTTTGGAAATATATGAGGGGGTCGCTTTTAAGTGTCTTAACACTGAGCGTATTTGGCTGCTCCATATACGCTCAGTGCATTGAGATAGTACAAAAATATATTTGCAAACGCTGTCTTAGAACATATTTATTTTTGTATGTACTAGATGATTTTAAGGCAATTAAAATAACTAGTATAACAAGGTGTGGTGGCGTGGTAAATGGAAAGACGGACTTGACAATAGGATAGTTTAATAGCTTGAACAGAGATTGGCACACAATGATAGTTCCACTTAGAATATATCGGTTAACAACTAAAACAAGACTTGGCGGGAGCAAGCGAGAGACGCGGGAGAAAAGAATTACGTGGCATGCGTTCGTCGAAGTGTGTGTGCGACTGGGTCGCGAGCGCGGGCGTCGCCGCAGGCGGCGCGAGGTGCCGCGCATGCGCGGTAGTCGTCCGATCGCGGGCTAACCGTGCGACCGCGCACGGTGTTTATTTTTAACCCTACACCGCGCGTTATACTAGTAATATTTTTGGTAATCTTTACCTGTAGTTGGTTCATCAAGAAACACTAGCGACGAATCTCCGAGCAGCGACACAGCTGTGCTAATTTTTCTCTTAGTTCCACCGCTACATTCATGTACCTTTAATACAAAAAATGTGATAATTGAATGCCTTGAAGAGCCAACCCTAAGGCAAGTGAGCAAACTGAGACATACAGAGTTTTGTTTTATCTTTACTTTAATTAATGAATAAAGCTAGAAAGTGTCGTCATTAAAACTCGTGATATTATGACGCAGGCTGGATTGGACTTTTTTGATCGGTGTGTCCAGTGGCACAACAGGACAGGATACTATACAATAATGTGCCTTGAGATTAAGGGTTGTGCAGCATAACACTTAGGCGCCAACTCCACGAGCACGAGAGTTTCTTGCAGAAATATAATCACCCTGCAACTTCATTCTATAGCGATAGGAGTGACATTAATGAGCAAACGAGTCAACGACACGTCATGCCGACGAGACTCGAAGTACTCACAGCGTGCTTGTCATAACTTTTTCAAACAAATACAAATGTGCAACTATTTCTTATGTATTTGACCATGCGGAAATCACTCGTGATGTGACGAGTCGTTACAGTCACACAGTGACATGTCGCGTGTCGTGAATCGCGACAATACGCTGTCGGGAGAATTAACCGTCTTGTGAATATAATGTTGACGATGTGCGGTGCGTAACTGCCTGATTGTTGATATTCGGACTGTTGTATATGTTCAAATCGCACAATAAACTCTGTTACCGCCATGCATGATTAGGAAGTCATTCGCAACGGTTGGATAGATGGCGTTGTGGTTATTTTTGTCGCGATGTAGATTTTGCTACGATGGTGGTTTTTTTGTGGTGTCATAGATGCCACTGCAGACCTTTTTATCGTAGTGCCTCAAGAAGCCGAGCGTGGTGGCGAGGTGCAGCGCGCGCGCCGCACCCACGCCGCTCGGGATGCCGCGCAGCAGGCAGAAGATGCGCAGCGTCTCGCGCGCCGACAGGTTGTCGAACAGCGCGTCGAACTGCGGGCAGTAGCCTGCCACAACACAATTCAAGTCTTATTTACACGAAAAACGAATATCAACTTTACCACTGCATAAATAAAGTTGATTTCAGAGGCATTGGATTGGAATTCCAAATGTAAGAGGCAAAAATAACTCTAAATTGTCCGTTAAAAATAAACTGGCCAAGTGCTAATCGGACTCGCGTGCAAAGGGTTCCGAACCAAAATTATTTTTTTAATTTTAACATTATATAGTAACACTACAGACTTCTTATAGGTTTTCCTGTAATCTTTAGGTATAGAACTATTATCTGAATTTATTTCAAAATTTTAGGCTCAGCAGTTTTGGAGATAAGGGGGTATGCTCATGTTTGGTCTAATTTCTTGAATAACTTCCAAACTTTTTACTTTAAAATTATGTGAAAAATATATAACTAAAACCCTCAGAGTAAGCTCTTACATTTGATACGTCACACGATACAGTTTGAAAAGCTTTTTTTTTAATTTTCCATATTGACCTCCAAAAGTGACCCATGCTCAAAATTTATTTATTTACGTAAAGCGTCCGTATTTGGGACATAGAAGTCCATCTGTATTCTGAATTTCAAAAGAATCGGTCCAGTAGATCCACAGACACAACTGGCTGTGACAGATGGACAGACAGACACAGAAAGACACCAGAGTGATTCTATAAGGGTTCCGTTTTTCAAGGAACATCCTTGGAACCATAAAAAATCCAATTAAGTAGGTCCAATAACAAAATCCTAGGATCAAAACGCCACGATTATATTCCAGGATTTTAAACATGGATTTTTAAGTCTCTGTATGTGAATAACATTCTCAAGCTTAAGTCAATAAATACTCTATTTAGATTATAATATATTAAGCATCTGACTGACCGATGTGCCTGTAGACTTCCTGCAGCTGCGTCTTGATAGGCAGGCCGTGCACGAAGGCGTCGCCGGCGGAAATGGGCACGTCGCCCGTGAGCATTCGGAACGTGGTGGTCTTGCCCGCGCCGTTGATGCCCAACAGCCCGAAGCATTCGCCCTTGTGCACCGCTGGAATTCAGATACCAATGGCATGAACAGCTTGTGCTCCGTTCGAGGATCGTTTGTGGTGGATTTGATTATCTTACTACTAATATAAATGCCAAAGTTTGGATGGACGTATGTTTGTTACTCGATCACGCCAGATATATAAAGATAAATTTGGCACAAAATAGATTATAGTCTGGAATTGCACATATTTTATCCGAGGAGTATGTTCCCGTGAGAATATTTCCGAAGACCGCGCGGGGGAAGCCGCTGGCTGAAGCTAGTTTAGTTACATTCTATCATCTATGAACCTACGAGCTTTTTCCCGTGGGAAAAGTGCTATCTCACACTTATAAATTGACATTGTGCTACGAAGAGCGCACTTATCAGCGATTCAATTTAGAAGTTTTTTATTGCACAAGAAGGTATACTTATATTTCAGTGAGAGAATTAGAAATAAACGTTACGGCGGCGTCACGAGATAGCTGACTCATCGTCGCATCAAGTTTTTTTTTTTGCGAATGGTTTGCTCTTGAATCTAGTCTTGGTCACAGATGACAGAGAGAAAGTATACGATGAAGGGAGCTTAACCAGAAGGAGCCTGTTTACTCTAACTTTTTAGAGATTAGGGTTGTTGTTGAAACACAGACGCAGGCAGAGAGTTCCACTCATTTGCTGCGCGCATTATAAAAGTCGTTTGGAAACGCTTAGTGCGAATTGGTGTAATAGCAAAAAGGTAGGGATGGTAAGTTGCAGTGCGCGTCTGGTTATGAGCCGAACCTTACGCGCTTAAATTATACCAAGAGAGATAGAGAGAAGAGAGAGACAGAGAGAGACTATAACTTTAAATAAAGTAGCCAATGTTAAAATCTAGTTCTACCGACTTTGAGTTGAGAGTTCACACTTTGATCGAGTCGTGATCGATTAACAAACAAACTTCAAAACTAACACAATATTAGTGGATAGGATAAAATTTTAAAGACACGGTTTCCATATTAGTGCACTTCGGTCGAGTGCTTTCTTTTGTATTCTGATTCAACTAACCAAACGTAAGTCTGTTGACAGCGAGGAACTGCTTAAAGTACTTGGTGAGGTCCCTGCACACGAGGCTCTGCTGCGCGAGCTCGGCCCTGCTCAGCGCCTGCACGCCGAGCCGCTCCGCCGCCACGTCGCTGTCCTCCTCCCCCACGGCGGCCGCCGGCTGCTGCTTCGACCAGTAGAACACCTTCGTGGAACATCACGAATCCGTCATTTAATGCTTCAGCGATAACTGGCAAATGCTTGCCATGTCCAGCCACCTCTCTTCGTGACTTGCAAACAATTTTCTTACAGCAGGTGTGACAAGTAGTGTATGCTCCTCAGGGATTAAGGTATCTCTGCTTTGGGCTAGCTTTTCGCACGACGCATTCAGGATTCTTGTATTAAATCCCTCGCTGCGCTCGGGTGTTAACTTTCGAATCCAACGTTAGGTTCGAGATTCAATATGACGACCGTGCTATAAGACACTGCTTTACACCCTCGTTGCATAATCTACTATTTATGCATTAATACTGCATTAAAGATCTACACTTTGGAACATGACATTGGATTCATGATTTTGACAGACCAACTTTGACAAATCAAAAGTGCCTGTAAATGGTTTATATGACAAAGAATACTTTGAGTTTGACTCGTTTTATAAGAAAATGAATCCATTCAACTTGACTCAACGTACCTTGTTCAAAAGCTCATATTCCTTGATCAGCAGAAACGTAAACGATGTTATTCCAACCATACACATCATGAACAGATATCTTCCGATGCCGGGCTCAGACCACTGCATGAAAGGGTTTTCTTCGACTGAGAAATACAAACAGGTACATTGTCTTTTATACATAAACTACGGAAGTTTTGATGTCTTTACAAGTTACGACGTAGTTACAACATTCAAAGCACCGTTCAAATCAAACTGCCAGCAAGTAATTTTTCATTTCAAAGAATTAGTTTCATCTACATCAAAATGTATAAATTTCAACACTCTTGGACAGGACAATTTATTAGCAGGTCATATCCTGCATGCCTTTTGATAAGGGATACGCTACGCAGCTGAGTTCATGGGTTTATAGTCCAAGAAGCCAGAGCTCCCAGATCTTCCTTTTTTTGCAGTAACAAACCCTTTTTGCAGTACTTTGAACGAACGCATATCTACAAATTTCAACACTTTTGGACAGGACAATTTATTAGCTGGTCATATCCTGCATGCCTTTTGTTAAGGGATACGCTACGCAGCTGAGTTCATGGGTTTATAGTCCAAGAAGCCAGAGCTCCCAGATCTTCCTTTTTTGCAGTAACAAACCCTTTTTGCAGTACTTTGAACGAACGCATATCTACTACCTTCTACACATTTGTCACTTACAAAATAAGCAAGGTCTGGAGGCTCTGGGATCTTAGGTTACTGATCGCAATCAACACGTTAATGTTGCGGCTACCTTATCCAACGAATATTATTGCGACAAAAACTCAGTATTCGGTCATTGCCAATGTTTTGTCAACATAACGTTGGAGAAATCGCACACTACACCTGCAGAGTTCAGCTGAATATTCCCATGGGAATATTTATTTGGTTATAATATTATTATCTCCGTTATATGTTTGACCATACACACTAATTTGCATTTTATAATGGGAATATTTATTTGGTTATAATATTATTATCTCCTTTATATATATTAGACCATACACACTAATTTGCATTTTATAATATATCTTTTTATAAAAGCTTCCAGTGCTTAGGGCTCCAGACGAAGGAAACTCTTCACGACACGAGCCTTATCGAGGAACCTTATTTGCAAACGCATTATTTGTAAATGCCAGTTTGATAGATGGCCATCGAAGCATATTGTTATTAGAAAGCCTAGCTACTAAAGAGCTACGGTACACATAACACGCAGCCACAAGACTCACTTACTACAACACACGGGCAGGCGCAGCTGCGAGCAGATGGTGTGGCGCGTGCAGTTGACGATGTGCAGCTGCGAGCACAGCCCGTCACATGCCATCAGCTGGAACGACGCCACGCTCATGTCCCTGCCGAGCTACGGTACACATAACACGCAGCCACAAGACTCACTTACTACAACACACGGGCAGGCGCAGCTGCGAGCAGATGGTGTGGCGCGTGCAGTTGACGATGTGCAGCTGCGAGCACAGCCCGTCACATGCCATCAGCTGGAACGACGCCACGCTCATGTCCCTGCCGAGCTACGGTACACATAACACGCAGCCACAAGACTCACTTACTACAACACACGGGCAGGCGCAGCTGCGAGCAGATGGTGTGGCGCGTGCAGTTGACGATGTGCAGCTGCGAGCACAGCCCGTCACATGCCATCAGCTGGAACGACGCCACGCTCATGTCCCTGCCGAACCAATACAGACTCAAACTATTGTTCTCTCAATTAATTACTTACTTTCATAAGCTATATTTTCATATAATATCACTTGTTCTTTTCTTAGATGCTTCATCATTTTAGCCGGAAGATGACCACATTCGGACATAGGACTTTCCCAAGACGTTTATCGTGGATTTTCACAAATTATTGGTCGTGACCGAGAGCTTAAGCGACCAAGTGCTAGGCAATAAACAATAGCTGTGCATAAGTAAGACTGCTGAAAGTCTTTTACTACTTGTGCAGATAAAACAGCAGCTAAAATATTATACCACTTAATGCGTGAATAAAGCGTGTTTCCAGATTATCCATCTATTTATTCCAATATGTGAATGATCGTAATTTTACATATTAAGACTAAAATAATAAATTTATTACCTGAAACTTCTACTGATGCAGTAAATGGGCAACGGAGAAAAAACCCAGTCGAAGATGTGAGCGTAAAACGGACTGCCTACTTCTGGTAATCTCAATAATTCGGTGATTAAAAATGGCATGCAACCTGATGAAATAAAAACAATGAGTATATTATTCGCTTTAAAATTAATACAGCTTGTGATATCTGTGCCATTCCCAAAATACGAAAATGATAAATTTCAATAGATATTGATTTCATGATGTCACTGTGTAAACTAAATTCAAATAAGCTGTTCATGTTTTACCGTTACGTATCTATCGAATATTTTATGCACTCACCCGTAAATATATTCATGAAACACATTTTCGAGAAGCCCGTTGCGGGGGCTTCGAAATAGAATGATGCGAGGTAATGTAACGGTATTGTCGCTACGGAGAACACAATTAAGACTAGAAGTACTCTGCCTGCAAAAGAATAAAGTCATTTTATTTATTTCATGTTAAGAACTAGATTACTTTCTCTGTTGAGTTAATACATTATATTAATCCCACTGACCTAATTCAGCAGGCGTAGACAGTGTGCTCTCTTGGAAGCAGGCGAGAGTGACCACAATACAGAGGTAGACCAGAAACAGCCACAGCCAGTCCCACACAAAGGCCGTCACCCACATGACCGCGGGTCGCACGCCCGACACGCGCTGAAGAAGCTTCGCGCCGCTTATGCGCTCCTGGTGGAATAAGCGTTCAAATGTAAAACCTCAATAAATCTACATTTACTTCTTATTTCTTGTAATCTATAAGCAAAAAAATAATTACTAGCATGTTTTTTTTGTCAAATGTTTTGGCTCATAAACATTCACATTTTCATACATTTTCTTTTTTTTTTAGTCTATTCCTATATAAAACTAATTTTAAAATCGTATTGAAACCCTCACTCTATGAGTATCACACAGTGTACAGTTTGAATCACTTTTGACCAGTCGACTGACAGTTCAGTAAATGGTCACGTTACCAATCGCGGATTACGATCTAGGAAAATCAGTGTCATGCGTAGATGACGACAAACAAATACCTACAAGTAGGACCGACTTCATTGATCGAGTCTATGACCTTTCAAGAAATACGTTTTACTTATAATTAAATTACGTGCGTGTTTGGTAATTAATAATCAATATTGGCGCTACCTTAATAACAAATAGTACGAGGAAAGCAGTGACGAAAGCCATACAAAATCCGATGTTAAATGCAAACTGAAATCCCATGCTGCTGCCAGAAGCCATCACCTTGACCTGAAACCAATTACATACAAACTTAAAATGGTAACTGATTATAACAATGCATTAGGAACTATATGATTTTTCTACTCACGAAAGATGAAGGCAGCATTCATCAATATCGGTACAATTAAACCAATATTGTAACAATAGAGTGTCGCCTTCTTATTGAAGTCTGACACAAATACATTCAATTGGAGTTTGGACGACTGGCGTATTGTTCAAACAATGTAGACTCTAAGATGGCCTGTCATTGCCACTGAGAGAGAAGATACACTCGAATAGCTGAAGCACTAATGAGCTATTCAATTCTAATATTTGAACTACTCAGGATATAATAGACTACTAACTTCTGACAGTGCGGCGGCTTAGCCCGCGTGAGTGTCGGAAATTAGCCTTAAATGTATATATAAAAAGTAGCCTTATATGCTATTCCAGACAATAATCTATCTCTTTAGCAAATTTAATCCAGTTCCGCTCTACCGTTCTAGTGTTATTCTGTAATCAACACCATCCACCCGTCCAAACTGTCGCATTTATAATAATAGGAGATAAATATAATGACTACCAAAATAACTTTGTGACCATAAGCTTTATCTCCTAAAATAAATACCAACCAGTAAAAAATAAATAAACTTAAACCAAAAAAGAAAACCTTAAATTACAATGGTTCTGGTTATTTTAGTAATAACAGTTCTTTAAATTGTACTATGAAACAAAATTTAGTAAGTGATCGTCAAATTTAAGGAGCAAATTAGTGCACTATTCCTACTTAAATACACCGTATGATTGCCACCCAGTTAATGGGTTGTGGAGGGCTGGTCTGGTGGCAACTGCTTCACGTAAAAGCTGCATCCGGTTAGACTGGCAGCCGACCCCAATATAGTTGGGAAAATGCTAGGCAGATGATGATGACACTATGTAATTGCCATGAATGTTGCTGTATTACCAAATATGGTAGGTACATAACCAACTCCAAAGTTGCTCTCCGCCCCAGTACCCTAATCGTCCTCTTGCATTCGATGCGTGTGAGTTTTATAATAATATATAATAATAATATATATCCTTGGACATTTCACACAACGCCATATAGTCCCAAGCTAAGCAACCTAATGCTTGTGTTATGGTAACGAGATGGCTGATAAACTTAGTTATATACATTTTTTTTTTTGTAAATACATACATATTATAGATAGAAAAACACCCAGACTCGGAACAAATACATGTAGGTCGTACAAATATTTGTTCCGTGCGGGAATCGAACCCGCGACATGCTGTGTTCTTGAGTTCTTGCTGCTATGACTCATCATTCATCAAATACGGAAGGAGGCCTGGACGATTTTTTTTTTGATTTTTAAATGATTAACAGAAATATTAATTACATAGAGCCCGTTTTTAAGTTTGGTTAAACTTTATGAAAATAATTATTTTAACTATACGATTTTTTGATTTCTTAACCTTATTGAATAAACGTGAATTAGAAAATAGCTATTTAGTAAGTAAGTAGTGGTTAATATTTAGACTCATAAAGCTCAAACTTTAGTAATCATTTTACAATTTCATAGGGTCAAACTTTAGGGGTTTATTTACTATTTTTAGGTACATTATGATTTATCTGGCATATTTTACTTTTATTAGATAAGAAGATGTTGTGCGTTTCAAATGAGAATAGGAACGTCAATGACCTCTATCTGTCAAATGTCTCTTGAAAAGTACGATTTGCAAAGAAAACTTAGTTGCATATCGATAACGGTTTATTTTACTTTGTTTGAATACGTCTTAAATCAAATTTAAATAAAAACGTTCGAAAGTAGTAAAGTTGCTAAATATTATAAAAATGTTGATATTATTTATTTATTTCATTATTTAAAGTCATTATTAGTTATTTTAAACCATATCAAAACACTTTTTTCACTGAATGTTTATAAATAATAATTTAAAAAAATAATCTTGTTTTGCTCACCCTACCGAATTGGTTTGAATTGACAGCGATGACGTCACAATACGGCGCTAAGTCGATCCTATTCTTATTTGAAACGCATTGTACATGTTTTATATCAAAATACTATTAATATTTTGGTGGTCATTATCTTTTTTGGATTTAACAATCATAATTTGGAGTTGGTAGCATTAAGTAGGATCACAAGTTGTAAAATATTTGGTTCTAATTTCACGCTAAAATGGGGATTTTATTTTGGTGATAATTTACTATTATTGGTTACATTTAACTAGATCTGGTGGTTAGTTAAACATAAGATAGTAGAAAGATGATTTCCATAAATATCACTTACTAAATGTTCAATAGCGTACGGCAGCGGATGATTGACAATAGTCAAGGTGCTTCCAGGCGACATAGCGCCCATGATCGCGTTGTTGACATGTGCCAGGGATATCGCGGAGTCGTGGTACCCGTAGTTGCTGAACCAAGCGGTGATGTTGTGAGCGCCAAACGTCGCACCGATAGGAATTTCGTTTCTCACCCTGGAGTGTTCTGCTGCGCTCTAAAACCATCATCATTCATCACATCATACGTCATCATCATTTTTCCAGTACTAGCCAAATTATGTTTTTTTGTTAACAACAGTTTCTTAGTAAAGATGACTAGAGAAATTCTTTTCAGTTCAGATATTCCAGAGCTCTATGTCAGAGATAAGCATACAATAGAGTTGGAAATCAGAACCACTATAATTTTGATCCCTTGAGTTTAAGTACGCAGTTTTACTTGAATAAAAGAGGACTTGGTGATAAGTTTATATGAATAAATAAGGCACTTACCAGTTTTAAATAATATTTCCCTAAATTTGCCGTCCCTAAGTCAGTAAGCGTCATTCCCGGGTACTTCGATGTTTTAAAGTAATTTTTATAAGCGTTCATAGCCTTAGCTTCAATACTTCCATCAGTTACATTTGCTTGAGACATCAAAGTCTCCGTCGCCATAAAACCGCTCTCCAGACTTAACTTCAAAGGTGGCAGTTCCGATAAAAACTTCCAAGATCTCGCTATGACCACAGATATTGATATGTTAATTATAGGCGTCACGAACTGTATTATGGCAGTCAATTTATTCCTCATCGAGTTGTAAGCTAGTTTCAAAAACATCGCTTTTATGTGGTTCCCAAGAAGTTTAAATCCGCGCACTTTTTGTATCGGTTCATTGTCTGCTGAAAATAAAATAACTTTTATAAAATCTGACTTGTTTACGGTTGAAAGAAGATGGAGCTCTATCTGTAACACTAACCTGAGATGTATGGATTTGCCAGAGGTGCTATGGCGACGTCATTGTACGGTCCAATGCTGTTGTTCCTTTGCAACGGTGTAGAATCTACATCCTCTGCGCCTGCCCTATTAATAGTTTACTTATTAACTTCAATTACTCTTCATTGAATGGTCATTAACCAAGCAGATGTTAAAGAATGTCAATACGTACTTCATAAAAACTTCTTCTAAACTAGTAACGGACAGCCCATAGCTAGAAACACATAATTGTTCCCGTTTCGCCTCAAATTTTTTAAGCATTTCTGGGAATTTACTAACATTGTCACTTGGCAATATGTATGTTAATTCCGAACCTGAAAATATAAGTGCTATACAGCAGCAAATCAAAATGTAGAATCACTCATAGCGACCTTGAAACGAGGATAATGCGAACAATGAACTCTTTTGATTGAAACAAAATTGCTGATAGTTTATTTACGGATGTGAATAAAGTTATTTACAGGTAAGTAAGTTTTACCTAAGCAGAATGTAATTACAGTTTTTTTAAAGACCTACCTATGTTGGTGTTTTCTTTAATATCAGATGCATAACCTCTGAAAAATTTAGTAACGTCATCGGCGATACAGTTTTCTCCTTTCACTATAGTAATTTTGTATCCGATCCCGTAATGTTTCTTGAGGAAGTAAGGTGTTCCGACACACTGCAGGCGTCCTCCGGCCATGATAGCTATTCGATCACCCAGAACATCCGCTTCATCCATGAAATGAGTTGTGAGTATCATTGTTCGACCTGAACAGAATAATAACGTGTGTGACTAAAATGTCGTCAAGCAACTTTAAGTTGTTACGAGTGAAACGGGTAAATCTACATTAGGTACATGGAAAGGAACCATTCAAAATCGTATAAATTACATTGAATAGTAGATTATGCAGCAAGGAAATAAAGCAGTGTCTTAGGTGCTATATTAAACCTCGAACATATAATGAAGCATTCCATAGTTAACTTTATTAATTTTGATTTGATTGATTGATTATTATACCTACTACATGTTTTATGCCGCTATTATACCTACCTAATACATCGTTGTTGCTTCCATTCAAATACCACGCGTTTTAAAAGTTAAAGTTCACAATGAATAAGGTAGAACATTTTCTGCTAGGTCATTGCCTACAATTATTATAATAGGATGTTCCACTCTAATGACTCAGACGACCGAGACGACGACACGGACATGAAATAATAAATTGCCTAAAATTTACATTTTCATACATCGATTATTACCTACACAAAGACAGACGCAAATTTATTCAGTCGTGAACTCGTGAATGACCGATCTGGTCATGAATGTTCAGGCACTGTAATTGATTTCGAGGTCATTCAAGCTTTAAATTTGTGGCTCTGCCTAGTTACTGCTACACATAGCTACAGCAGTCTTAGTTAGATGTAACAGGATAAGTCTTCGGATCATTGAAGACAGGGAACAAACTGTGATGATTTCAGTCTAACTTCTCCAAAGACCATTGAGATGGTAGCTTATCTGTGCTACTGAAAATAAGATATTCTTTGAAATGATTTTAGATTACCAAATTAAAATTAATGGAAAAAAAATGTGGTGCGGATTAGTTTAGGTATAATAATAATATAAGCCTTTTATTTCAGACATAATTACACTTTTATAATAATAACTTAACCTAAGACTCTTGCGAGTCAGTGACACCGGCAACTTGGTCTGTTTGCCCTATTTTGGCAAAGGCCTCCTCCATTTCTTTCCACTCCGTTCTATTTAGCGCCGTTCTTGTCCATGTTTTACCTGCTGTCATTTTAATTTCATCTTCCCACCTTCGGAACTGCCTGCCTCTATTTCTTTTACTGTTTCTTGGGTACCAAGACACTATATTTTTAGTCCACTTTTCAGTGCCTCTTATCATGTGACCAGTCCACTTCCATTTTAGTTTCCTAATTCTTGTTGTTACGTCTTCGATTTTTGTGCGTTTTCTAATTTTTATGTTTCTTATTCTATCAGATTTCCTTATATTTAACATGCTTCGTTCCATTGCTGTCTGACAGGTTCTCAGTTTGGTATTTTGTTCTTTGGTGAGTGCCCAAGTTTGGCAGCCGTATGTCAAGACTGGGAGTACGCAGGTATTATATAATTTAGTTTTGACGTTCATCATAATTTTGGTATTCTTCATTATGTCCTTGAACCCCCAGTAGCATTTCCAAGCTTGCGCAATTCTTGTGTCTATTTCTTTTGACATCATATCGGCTGCTGACATTTGTTGACCAAGGTAGGTGTATTCTTTTACAAATTCAATCGGTTTTCCGTTAATAATGATGTTTTCTTCTGATGCGTTTGTCATGGCTTTTGTTTTGGTCGCGTTCATTGTTAGGCCTACCTTGCTGCTTTCTCTTTCTAGGTCTATGAGCATGTTTTGTAGATGGTCCTTGGTCATGGTGAATAATATGATGTCGTCAGCGAATCTTAGGTGTGATAGTAGTTCCCCGTTTATATTTAGTCCATATTGGTCCCAATTTAGTTTTCGGAAGATTCCTTCTAACACAGCAGTGAACAGTTTAGGCGAGAGCGGGTCTCCCTGTCTTACTCCTCTATTTATTTTTATTTCTTTCCCCTTTTTTTCTAGTTTGATTTTAGCTGTACTATTGGTGTATACATTTTTTATGATTCTGATGTACTTTTGTTCGACTCCTTGTTTCTTCAAACAATTCCAAATATTTTCGTGCTCTATTGAGTCGAATGCCTTGTTATAATCGATGAAGCAGCAGTAAAATGGCATATTAAATTCTTTACTCTTTTCGAAAATTTGTCTCACAGTATGTATGTGGTCGAGTGTCGAGTAGCCCGCCCTGAAACCCGCCTGTTCTTTGGGCTGATTTTCGTCTAGAGTTCTAGTTATTCGCCGTAGAATCACTTTTGCAAAAACTTTGTAAACATTGGACATAAGGCTAATCGGCCTGTAGTTGTTAATTTCATCCCTGTCCCCTTTTTTGTGCAGTTTAGGTATAGTTATAACCAAATCAGATGGCATTGAATGACCCTCAGGGATCACTGACATGTTCATGTACTAAGGTTTAGTACATTTAAGAACTGAAAAAGTCCGGTTATATCCTAAATTGAGATTTAACACTGTCGTCAACCGAATGGCGTATGATAAGTAAATAAGACACACGGTCAAGGAGGACGAAGGAAAAAGCGATACTTACATAATCTCTTGCTCGGTTTCCTACGAAGAGGCGTTAGGGGTAGGGCATCGACCGTGACGGCTACACGCGTCGATGTTCAAGGTTAAGCAATGCTTGTCGAGGTCGATCCGTGGATGGGTAAAATTCATTGCTTGCCGAAACTAAAAATGCATCGGAAAGCATGTGAAGACGTTGATCTCAGCTGTGATTTGTAATTCTTTGAGATTTGTTACCTACGGGTAATCGGATGACAGAAAAACTGACACCAGCTTTACAAGAGGTATCATGTCACCCAGTCACCGAGTTATTGAAGTCAGTCGCTCCATGTAAGTAACTGGTATTCAGCAGCATAGCATACGGTCAGACTGGAAGCCCACCGCAGTACCTACAGTTGGGAAAGGACTAGGAGGGTTGCTTGGCGTACCTTTCTTTTCTTTCAGCAGCAGGTCCCAGAGCGCGCGGCGCGCGGCAGGGTCCAGCCCGGACGTGGGCTCGTCCAACAACACGACGCGAGAGTTACCGCACATCGCCGCGCCCACCGACAGCCGGCGCTTCTGGCCGCCCGACAACTTGTTCGATGTCACGTTACGCTGACAACGTTCACGACAAATTAGTATTTCAATGGCACCTGCTAGACACATCATCATCATTTTAGCTAAAAGACGTCCATTACTGGTCATTGGTCAACTAACTGCACCGCTCATTTTTAGGTAATAACATAAAAGTCGCAAACGGCTTCCGAAAATCGATTTTGGTCTTCGGACTTTTCGTGTGATAACGTCACTTGCAAACGTAGACCAATATCTATTTAAAATCATATAATATTTATATCTATTACGCAACCATTTTCCGCGAAGTCATTGTGTGCTGTGTAGGTAGGGACAGAGGTCAGTTAAGGAGGCAAAACACTAATCGCCAACATCATTCCTTTTACGGAGAAAAAAATAACATACCTTACATTTTATTAGAACCAACAAACCTTTTCTTCCAATTCCAGCAGTTTTACAAAATGATTTACTTCTTCTTTCAGTTTACTATTCGGTACACCTTTTAGTCTTGAATAAAATATGATGTGTTCGGCGACCGTGAGGTCTGGGAAAAGCACGTTATGTTGCGGGCAGATGCCCAATGACTTGCGAGCGAGAGCGGTTTCGTTTACTATGTTGTAGCCGCTGATATACGCATTCCCAGAAGTCGGTGGGACAATACCTGGATAGGATAGGAAATAGAATAAAAAAAGGGGTAGGTATCGATCGTTTAAAGGGATGATTCCTGAGTCTATTCAGTACGTCAGTTAGATTATAGAAAAATATTTGGCACGTATTTTTTGCTTTACCAAATCAATAAAAATTTACCAAGATAAAACGCATCAAAGATCAGGAGTGAGGGTTTATGACGTCATTATTCTGTAACAAGTGTACGTACAAGTGGCGTCACACGGATTTTCAACGTACTGTTTTGTCACAATATTTAGTTTGTGAAAAAAGAAAAATACGTGTTCAATATTTTTAGAAATCTGACGGATAGATTTTTAGGGTTCCGTACCTCAAAAGGAAAAAGCGGAACACCCTTAATCTCGGGAACGCGTGGAGGTATCGAGTTGAAATTAATACCATATACTTACTCAGGTCTACAGTGCCTTGAAGCTGTGAAAAAATCAAACTCCCAAGTTATCGTAAAAAACCTTATACGGTCGTTTATACCGCAAAAAAAATCTCTCAAGGGAATCAAAATTTATAGGGTATTTTCCGTTGACCTAGAATTATGAAATTTGGCAAGTAATATCGTCTTATACTACAAGCATACGGAAAAATCTGAAAGTAAAGGTACAAGTACCTTTACTAGGTCGAGGGTTTCGTACTAATTTGTACCAACAAATTTGTACGAAACCCTTGGCGGGCGAGACCGACTCGCACTTGTAAGGGTTTTTTAGTCAACTACCCTAATCTAATAGAAGCATTGTCAAAATGCGTTTAGCATAGGAATTACTAAGTAGGTACGCACAATATTATTTGGTGTCCGCTAGCACGCCTAGCACGGAGAAACATTCATTTCTACGATTGTTGTGGGCAATCGGAGCAGCTAAATTACAGTTAAGTGGCAGTAATTGGAAGTTGTTTAACACGCGAGTGCTGACTTACTGGTGTTACTACAGCCGTTCCATTAGAGAAACGTTGTTAACCCCTTCATTGAACATATTCTCAATGGTTCTCCCTCTAATTATGTCATCCATTCACACGGACTCACGGAGTCTACAGTCAAGCATCGTCAAATTACTGTGACTCAAACCATATAAAATTATAGGGTAGGGGTCTGTCAGCTCGTTATCAAATGACATTCTTTTCTAGGCCTTCTTGTATGATTGCAGTGAATGCTATCATGAGAATAAGGTAATTACGAGCATAGTACCTATGTTCGTATCGTGAGGTAAGTACCTCCTTAAAAATTACGGGTAATCTAATACGTAGTAAGTATTGTAAGTAAATACAATTTTTATTTACGATTCTGTCAGTCTAACCATGATTGAAGATAATATGTATGCTGACTCCAAAGAAGAAATTAAAGAAAAACCTATATTTTTGGCGGGCGACGACGTGTGTGCAGACTTAATCGACAACCAGGTGACTCGTCCCATACTAGCCATCGCCAACGAGCCTCATCGCCCTCCAGAAGAATAATAGATTCCACTTAGAGCATGCAATACCGCTATACTGTTACCGCAATTTCGGGAATTTCGCACGGTTTTTCAGTAGGTACCGCAAAAAAAAATAAGCAATGCAAATTTCACGGTATTAAAAACGAACCCGCTAGGAATCGTCGCATGTTGGACGGGCGGGCGGGATACACTCTTGGTAACTAACATATAGATGATGATCATATACCATTATCGACCCTTACGTTACGAACCAGAGAAAACCAACTTGCAGTCTCAACATCATCCTTTCTGTCTCTTAAAGATGAACTTAATAATAAGCTCATTAGCTCAGGTCAGAATTTACAACTCCACACAGAAAAATCAATTTCAATCCTACGTTACTCGTTACTCAATATATTTATTGCATTCCACAATGTGAGCTTACGTGGTAGGTACTTACAATATATTACAATACATTACTTTGGATCATTGTGGACCCTGACGGGCACAGCAAAATTGGATAGTGGAAGAGGGCTATTTTATTTATTACATTTATGAATTCAATATAGAAGTTAGATTTGATTATGAAAAAAAAAAGATTGCTTATTAAAACTACCTGCTAAGCATTCCACCAAAGAGAGTAAAAACTAATATAGCATTTTGGTTTGTTGGATACATTTGTATTAAAACTAGAAGTTCTTTAAATTATGATAATGATATTTTATGCTTTAACTCAAACATTTTCAATTTAAAAATAGATCTATTATAATCTCCATTCAACGATTTATTAATTTCGCAATATCGCAATTTTTGCGGTTTTACATATCCGATACCGCAATATTACAATATTTAATATACACTGCGGTATTGCATGCTCTAATTCTACTAAACAAGAATTTCCCTCGAAACAAAGCTAATAAGCCACACAGACGACAACAATAATTGAGCTGCTCCAATGACTATATATTTGGTCCTTTCTTAATTGTGGCAGTTATTGTCGATCTCGAGAATTCTGCCTATCCGCGGCGGCGTCCGTTTAAAACTTCAATAAGCTGATAGATTTAATAAAACTTAACATTAAGTTTTTTTTTTATTAACTGATTTTTTCATATTCCTGCACAGCTAAAAATTACAGGAAGGACCAAACCAAATATCTACCTGGACAAACAAAAGCTCTATGTTTATTGTATAAGAACTGCAGTGCGATTCTGTAAACATGTCGGAGTGAAGGCTTGGTTGAAATGATTACAAAGTACTCACTTCGGATTGCAGGTGCAGTATTCACTCTATGCAAGTACGACCATGATCGATACATTTGTATATAATAAAATCATAATAGAGTCTATGATAAATAATAACCTGTAAGCATAGAGATAGTGGTTGTTTTTCCGGCACCGTTGTGACCCAGTAACACGGTGATCTCGTTCTCATACATCCTGAGGTTTAAGTTGTCAACGACTTTCTTACGACCCTTATATATTTTTGTAAGATTCTGAAACAAAAACACTTTCTAAAGTATCTACTCGAAAATATCTCTTATTGAAGTTTTTACGTTCAAAATTTCGCAAGCGTCTATTTTGGAGCTGTCGCCCAGAAAACTTTTTGACAGCGATACAATCGAAAAAATATCGCGTTACAGTCGCGATCGGTGCTGTCGCTTGGTTGTTGGCGAAAGTGTAGCCCACGCTTTGTTACTCGCTACCTTAGGCCAACAAAAAAGGCTCGCTACACAATCGCGATGGAGTATTTTGCCTGTTTGTGCCTTCAGAGAGACGGTACGGTAGCGCGTCAGTGGTGATGACTACCTTTACTCCTCATAATTGTGTACCTACTCGAGCAATGTGAATGTGGACACAGATACTTTATGCTACTAGTCTAATGAGGCCAAATAGGACTTTCGCTTTTTTAGGTACATTTCTGCAAAGAGCCTTTACCTTTTTAGGCCTACATTTTTGTAAATACTTAACCAGAAAATGAATATTTAACTGTGTTAGTAGGTAAATATAAAATAAGTAAACATCACAAAATTGTTTACCGATGGCAACAAAATATATGAATATTGATTTGAAAGAAGTTACATTACCATAATATGAATTATATCCACCTATGTCGTATGGAACGTCAACAATCGGTTCACGGTATTCTTAGGTATTTTGACGAAGTGAAGGTACATGGTCGGTAAGTTTTTCCAGTGTACTAAATAAACAGAGTACCTACTTACTTATCTCTACTCGTATTATGGCGTCCCATCGTCAATGTTCTTAATTAACGAACACCATATTGATGTTTATATTGCACGATCTTATCGATATTAGTGTCGGAAATATGAGTTTACTACCTAGGTACTCTGAAGGTCGACGACGTTCGCAAGGCGTATAAAATTGAGAGTGAAAGTGATCGACAGGATCATTCAAACCGGTACCTACCTAGTTTGCCATAGAATTGTTCAAATGAATCCTACTGTACAATTGACCTAAAAAATAATGTAGCTATTTGGTTTTTTACGAATATCAAAGCAAAGCTAACACACAATATGCCAGTTATGTAACTCCTTCAATGAAACGGCTTGCGCTGTTTATGGATTTCATTTGCACACTGAAAACTTGCCATGTAAACTTTACTCAAACGCGGTGTTATTTTAACACCGGTACTTGTTAGTGCGTATTTAAATTCAGTTTTAGACTTAAGCACCTTCTAACCCTAACGGATCGTTATTAAAGGTAGCACTTCTTATAGTTGTAGGGCTGATGTGTTTAATTTTAATAAACGTAAATACTGAAAATTGAGGAAACAACGTCAAGTTATGATACTCGTTAGCACGTGATGCGTGACTTACCTGTATGTTGACGCCCACGGGCATGCCTTTCGGTTCCTCCTCGTGGTCATGGACAACCTTCAAAAGTGCATCATTATACTCCAGATCACGGGAATCCTTCCTATTTATCTCTGAAAATATAACGTTTCATAGTAATGTGCAATAGATACCGGAATCAATAGTGCTTGCTTAGTCACAGTCAACCATCGTATCGAGGTTTAAAGTTCACAATGTTTATTTGATTTATTTTATGAATACTTGAACGATTCGCTTTTTGTAGTTTAATAAATCATTCATATCAGCAACATAATTTCAAATGTGCATTTATATACGATAAGAACCGACCCGTGCGCGTTGGCAAGATCACGTTACAGAGATGGGTTTACAAGGATAATCTTTAAATTGCTTTTTTATTTTCCACACTTTTTTTTTGCTTTTTTTGGTTGTCTCTTTTTTACGGAGGCAAATCTTGAATATTTAAAAAAAAATACAATCGTAAAATTTTGCACATAAGTACAATTTTATTCAAAACCGCATGTTTAAGTTGCAATACCTAAATTAAAAAACCTGTTCGCAATGATAATGACCTTCATTGCATGATGACATAAATGATCGTACGCGATTCATTGCTTCGCGACATGAGTTTCGTAAGGGTTCGTAAGATCCACATGGTTCGCACTTCGTTCGCTAACGTATCCAATGGAGAAGTTGGAGGAGCGCGGAGCGCAAGCGAAAATCGTGATACCCACCTTCAGGTAACATAAAGAGTACTAACCGAAAATAAACGTCGCTGAAGGGCGCTAATGCAAAACTCGTGTGTAGACCAAATACTTACGAGAAAATGATGTATATAATGAACCCTTTTACCTAAAACTGTGCAAGTTTCAGGTTTCTTTAGACTAGTCGTATACGTACCTACGGTTTCCTGATGAGTAATTCAGATATGAAGGCCTGAAATGTTGAACTAGGCGCACACGTTTGTATATTATCCCAATGGAAAAAAAAACATGACGCTCTTTTCAAAAACAAGCCGTGCGTTTGGGTCAGAAGAACCGAAAATCGAACGCCTACGCTAGTCTCACGCACGGAATTACGAATCTGAATTCCTTTTCGGAAAACAGATCGGGAAACCGTATACCGCGTGTATCTGACATGGACGCACAAACGATTTCCATGGGTCCAGAGCATGATTCTGGACACCCCAGAGTTAGAATTTTTCGTCGGCTTTTTCTCATTTTTTCATTTTATTCAAGGGTTTTTTTACTTTAGACTGCTCGTAATCGTTATTCTGACCTAACCCAATGAGATATTTAATAAAAAAATAATTAATTAACTACTTTCACTAAAAAGAGAAATCTGAATAAAACCACAAACAGATATCAGCTCAGCTGAGCTGATACCTATTTGTGGTACTCTTGAAAAAAATGAAAAAATGAGAAAAGAACCGACGAAAAATTCCAACTCTGGGGTGTCCAGAATCATGCCCTGGGCCCATGGAAATCGTTTGAGCGTCGATGTCAGATACACGCGGTATTGGCGGCCAGCTTTACATTCAAAGGGTAAATGTTGTAAAGTTTACGTACCAGACAAATGCAAGAAACTAACCTGCAACTTTGCGCTTATTGGGTATCCAGAAGCTCTTAGTGAACGGGAAGTACCATGGAAGCGGGACCCCGTACAGCCCCGGGCGTATCTTCTCCACGTACATCGCAATCAGCATGTACAGTATCGTGTCGAGTATCAGCATTAAAACGATGTGGCCTGGCTGCATCTGGTCATGATACGAGATCGGAGTGAAGAACTGGCTCCATTGTAGACCTAGAAATTTATATTGTTTTAATCGGGACTAACATTATTTTGCAAAGGCGATTTTTTTTTTTTGCAGCAAATTGTTTCTGAAAATAGTCACAGTCACTAATCCGATTACGAAAATTTCTTCATCTCTAGAAACCTACATAGTGTTTTACGCTTTTATATTCTATAGGCGAAAGAAGCGAAGCCGCGCAATAAGGCGAAGACGGGAAAGGTGGTAAAGGATTTTTATCATGTTTACACATATTGCTACGGCTACCGAGTTTTTCTGGGATACGACGTTATCTATATCCGCAAGAAAATAATGTGATGAGCTATTTATTAAGTGACAAATTCGCCAAATAAATGAATCCATAATATTATGTCGCAATATAAAAAGAAAAATATGTTTTAGTAGCCTATTAAATTATGAGAACACTACAAAGAAACAAAGCTTACCCAATAGATGCTTTATGTATAGGTATGTCAGTATGATATTAGTCAGCCATTGTCTTAGTTTCTTTATTTAAGGTGTAGTGGAAGGCGACGGTCGAAGTTCATATGAATAATTAAGTTCTTTGTGTAGCAATTCGAGATTGTGTTCAATGACACATTGTAATAAAATAGACACATTTTATAAAATTAGTGGGTATGTTCTAACATAATTTTGTCAACATAATGGCACAATAAAGTATTTTCAAGAAAAAAAAGTATTTGGTCCGTTAGATTACCAAGAATTATGAGACACGTATATATTTATTCTTTTGTCACGTAAACACTAAATGAAGACGACAAAACATACGTAATAATATTTTCTTTATCCAGGAAAATACCCTATACTTAACACTGGAATAGCAGGCTTACAGGAAGTCGAATGGCTGAAGCTGGACTAGATTGTCTGAAGACGGGCGAACTCGACCCCGTGAATTCACAGTTGCTCGTTTGCCATATTTTTTTGTTGTTGTTGGCTGGGGAATTCAACAAATGAGTAATGACTCCTTCCTTCCGTTCTGGGCAGAGCCGAAAGGAGTGTCAGACTCTTACTGACTCTATGACCCGTGTTTCTCCAAATGTCCTTTGCGTTCCAGGTCCGCGCTAACCCTTTCGAACAAATTCTGCAACAGTGGCAGGCACTGGTCCTTTTTCTTCTTTTGTTGCGGCGGCTGGGGCGTGAGGATTGCCTCTCCCTCACGCGTCCCGCCACCTACTTCGACTGCATTACTGCTTCGCAGAAAGAGGTGACTGTTTTTCCCATGGCCACTCGCTCCGGATCATCGAGAGGTTGCCACCGCAGATCGCCTCTACGTGGACACGGCGGTGCATCACTCAAGCAGGTCAGACCTCCACCGTGTTCTCCGGGCGATCCACAGTGTTGACACCCGGGCATGTCCTCCTGCCGAATCCGAAACAGGTACCTCCCGAAACAACCACGTCCGCGGTGAGTATACCTGCGTCAAGCGTAAGGTGAAGATGCCGTTGTGCCTATCTAGCCACTCCTCAAAGAGGGGACTTAGCGCCACAATAGTGGCGTACCTAGCACTGGTTTGCGACAGTCGTTCTCTCCATACCGCCCTGAGATCTTTAAAGAGCTCCATCAGCCGTGCTGCGATTTGCTGCGCCAGCAGAGTTTCGCTTTCGCCCCAGACATAGCGCCGACACGCACGATACGTGGCGCGAGGGCTCTCACCTCCAGATCCCATGGAGGCCCCAATTCCGGCAAGGCGGCTTCTTCGGCCAGCCGGATGACCATGACGCGTTCAGGTAGTTGGTTCTACGCAGCCTCAATGAAAGTTCACAGTGATAGGGCAGCATAAAGGACCATGGACCACACGATCGCCGCAGGAGGCGTTTGGACCCCTAATTGGACAGGAATCGCTTGTAGGCAGCCCCGACTGCTCCAGCTTGAAAGTCAAACGTCGGAAGTGCTCAATGAAGTTCCATCGGCTATCGAGGACGAGACCACGGCCGACGTGAACCCGTCCTACCGTTATTTGGGATCCCGATGGTGGCGCGATCCGAAAATCATGAAACACATGGCTTCGGACTTGTGAAGGTCTATCTCGAGGCACCATTGACGGATCCTCTGACTCTTCAGGCTGTCGTAACCCTGCGTGTCATTAAGTCAGCTACCACCTAATGCGACCCCCCCTGTGCCCGGACCAGCATATCGTCAGCGTAGCAGACTACGCTGACGCTTCGTCTCGGGCTTACCATAGTCACCAGTTTGTAAATACCAATATGAGCATGTATGTCATACAACGTTTTACAACACGTTTGCGAAATACAGTACAATAATAGGTAATGAATGACACAACATTGACATTGTTTTTAAATATCGGTCGGAAAGTTGCAACAATCTTTGCAGTATAAAAATGCCTCGGATTTGTAAATTTATAATTAGAACTACATCGTCGTCTCATCTTTGTCTCATTTCCTCTTTAGTATTGAGCAAAAGCGCTTCCAAGGAGGTTCGATCATTCAGCTTAGTAACTGTTATCATTTATTATTTTGCTGTATTCTATTGTAAAACTGAACTTCAAAATACTTGAAATAAATAAGTACTAGTTTTCGGATGTTTCATTTTAAAATTAGTTGAATTTAAAGTACTTACCTACTTAAAATTAATGAGCTTTAGTTTATGTGGCGGTCATTTTTAATCTGGGGTATTCGCGATTCTACCACCATGGAAAGTTGAATTTTATTTTGTTACTAATTCATTCAGTATTATTGAAAAATATAAGAATTAAGTATTATTGGAAAGTATACTGCGTTTTGTTTCATCTCCTAGCTTCTAAACTTTTCGTATTGTGAAACTCCCTGGCGGAATACTTGTAACTAACAATATATTATTTTTTTAGAACATAAAAAAAATACCGTAAAGGATACGCACGGCGCCATATACGGAGCGTGCGGTAAGGTTGTACTTCGGTGAGAGTACCTATTTTACCGCATGTTCCATTGTATGGTGCGTAATTTTTGACTTTCGAATAATGTATAGCTATATGCATAATAATGTATGCTTTGTAAATGCATTTGTTGAGCAAATGTGTTGTAAAAGATATTTTATGCTAATTAGTTAGTCTTAATATTAAAATAGGCTAAAAAACTACGTACGTACTAAGTTTTTATGCCTATTTTTTTATATTAAGAAGGTCATCTATTTTTATTCTCGATCTTAGCTACATGTACCTATTTAAAACTTAATTGCCAGTCAGAGTCACAGAAAACTGGTTGGGATGGTTTGTATCTTTTTCATTCATCGTCCAGTCATTAAAATGATACTGTGACTTCTAAAATATTTATTTGTTTCTTATTTGTTTCAGCAAACAAAGTCTGAGGTAAAATAAATGCTAATCGAATTATTATCGATGAATTAACGAAAGGATTAATGAATTATTCACGTTCTAACAAAAACTAAATCAGAATCGGTTCACCTAACTAGGAGCTACGATGCCATATTATACAGACAGATAGGACATGTCAAAATGATAGCTTTTTTATTGAGGTTTAAAAATACAGTATACAAATACCTTCTGAAGTTCCTTCGCACATGACGAGCATTTGAAACGCATATCCCATAGCAGTATTAGATATCAAACTTAGCACTAATTTCGTTGTCAGACTTATATCTTCGTAGAGTACTTGAGTTACCATGTATATGGAATAAGCCGCGAACCAGGCCAGGCCCATAAAGGATGCTGCTGTGTTAGCTGCAAAACATCATTATCATTACAATTTGATAACATGGGCGCATACAATATTGCCGATAGTGATACGATCTCTTTTAATTTCTGGTCCAAATACATAGTTTGACCAAAACTAAATTAACTTTGTGTCACATTGATGGGAAACACGACACTCAAACAAAAAACTTTTTACAAAAAAATACAACCGACTTCCAAAAAAAAAACACTACAAAGTAAAAAATAACTTTAATTTCGGAAGTCGGTGTTTTTGTTAGTTTCTTCGTATTTTGACACCGACTTCCGAAATTAAAGTTATTTTTTACTTTGTAGTGTTTTTTTTTTGGAAGTCGGTTGTATTTTTTTGTAAAAAGTTTTTTATTTTTCACTTTTTAGTGGTGCCCACACCTAACAACACCACTCCAAAATCGCAGAAAAGCAAAATACGCAATTTCGATCATCAAAGAATCATCTAAATAGTCAAATTCCAGCTATTTCGATTTAAAATCCAAAGTTCGTAACCGATTTTGATATGATTTAAATGGGACCAATCTGCAAGTATATCCTTTCAGATAAAACAAAAATTTTTCAAATCGGTTCATAATTGTCGGAGATATGAGGTAACAAACATAAAAAAAAAAAAAAAAAAAAAACATACAACCGAATTGATAACCTCCTCCTTTTTGGGAAGTCGGTTAAAAAGGGGACCGTATCGCAATTTTATTAGAGAAAACATAGCTGAATTGCAAATTATTTTATTATTGCCTTTACCTCGAGAAAAGAAGACGCTGATCATAAAGGCGAACGCTAATGAGGCTATGACGAACAGGATGTATCGCAATTTTATTAGAGAAAACATAGCTGAATTGCAAATTATTTCATTATTGCCTTTACCTCGAGAAAAGAAGACGCTGATCATAAAGGCGAACGCTAATGAGGCTATGACGAACAGGATCAAAAAGAAGAATAGCACAGTCCATGGTGTAAATGTTAGTACTGAGTATCCGTGACCAGCTGCCGTCCGGTTAAATGGAATCTACAAAAAAAAAAATAGAATGAACAGTCGTGTTAGAAAAAGTTTGATTGACATCCGTAACAAACGGAACCCTTATAGGATCACTTGGGTGTCTGTCTGTCTGTCTGTCACAGCCAGTTTTCTCCGGATCTACTGGATCGATTCTGTTGAAATTTGGTATACATATATGGACTTCTGTGACCCAAACATGGACGCGTTAGGTAAATAAATAAATTTGTAGTATGGGGGTCACATTTGGAGGTCAAACTAGAAAATTAAAAAAAGGTTGTTCTAACTATCGTGTGACATATCATAATCCTAACGGACCTAACTATTTCACTTAAATAAACAATTTTTTTACTTGATATGTGCTTGCTCTTGACTCTAGTCTTGATCTGAGATGACAGAGACAAAGTCTGCGATGGAGCGAGCTTAACCAGAAGTAGCCTGTTCACTCTAACTTTGAAAAGATTAGGGGTTGTAAGCATTCGGAAACACAGACGCAGGCAAACAGTTCCACTCCTTTGCTGTGCGCATTATGAAAGACGCTTGGAAGCGCTTAGTGCGAGTTGGTGGAATAGCAACAAGGTTTGTCATGTAGGTTCCTTGGGGAGAGTAAGGGAGCACTAAGAGAGGATTTCCCGAAATTCCTAAGGGAACGGTTATAAGTTTTAAAATAAACAGTTTTGTATTTATTCAAGAAATTAGACCAAAAATGACCATTGACTCCGAAACCACTGAACCTATTTTTTTTTTTAAACAAATGCAGAAAATATAGTCCTATTACTAAATATTACAGGAAAACCTATTTAAGAAATCTCTAGTGTTAAAATAACATCTTAAAAAATGACATTGGTTCGGAACCCATTACACACGAGTCCCGCTCGCACTTGGCCAGGTTTCGAAATGTAGAAAGCACAAGAATTAATCACTACGGTTGCTATTGGTGCTTGCATAAGGCGGACTGGGTATTTTAGACTTATATTATTTACACTATCAGGCAATAAATGCTGTCCCATCCCAAGCCCTAAACGCGAACTAATTAACAAACTCCATTCTGTCATTTTTAATGCGAATTGGTGTGAAGTTTTTGTTGTTTTATTCGGATAACTAGTTTCT
Organism: Ceramica pisi; assembly: GCA_963859965.1. NCBI lineage: Eukaryota > Metazoa > Arthropoda > Insecta > Lepidoptera > Noctuidae > Ceramica > Ceramica pisi. The sequence continues at coordinate 12,493,654 of OY982537.1, read as the reverse complement.
GCCAGCGGCTTCGACCGCGTGATCCCTAGGGAACATATTCCCGGAATGAAAAGTAGCTTATGTGCTATTCCAGACTATAATCTATCTTTGCTCTAAATTTCATTAAGATCCTTTAAGCCGTTCTGGCGTGATTGAGTAACAAACAACCAAACTTTCACATTTATAATATTACTCGTTTGGTGTAAAGCGAAATTATAACCATCTTCCCCTCGACATTATAATTATTAAAGGATATTGCAAACTGTCGTAAGCCGTTTTACGAAGCTACTCGCTAGCCTCTAGGCGCCAAGCAAGCCGCCTGCCTGTGCGTTCGCGACCATAAACAAAAAAAATCCTTATAGCATGATTCAGTATTCACGCGCGATGGCTTATTATTAGCGTATTTCATGAATAACGTTGGTGTTTCTATACCGATTTCTATGATTCTTTTTTATGGAATAGATAATAATGTTAACTTTATTAACTATTCCATAAAAAAGAATGGGATGAATGAGAGTGTTATAAACGTAAGAGTAGACAAATATAATCAGATAGCTTCGAACTGCTAAGCTATCGGGAGTTACACGTGTTATTGTGCATCAATCATAAAAGATAGACATATGCTGTCGTGGGATATTTTTTATTTAATTTTAAGGAGAACATTTCCGTCATACATGATTTCTATGTAGCTTTAACCATTAAGGTTGCACACGCAACGGAAGTTAAAAAAATGGAGTAACTTCTCCCGTTTTCCCAACATTTCCCTTCACTGCTCTGCTCCTATTGATTGTAGCGTGATGAAAAGTATACTATAACCAGCTCAGGAGTATGAAAAATAATTGTACCAAGTTTCGTTAAAATCCGCCGAGTAGTTTTTGTTTCTATAACGGTTATACAGACAGACAGACAGACAGACAAAAATTTCACTGATTGCATTTTTGGCATCAGTATCGAACCCTAATCACCCCCTGATAGTTATTTTGGAAATATATTTCATGTACAGAATTGACCTCTCTACAGATTTATTATAAGTATATAAGTATAGATACTTAGATAGATTTTACTTATGGTTAGTTTTTAAATTGACTTTTGTTGGAATTTATGACACAGCTGATTTAGTCTTTCTGCACAATATTTATTTATTTAACTTATAAGGACTTTATCTTAATTACACTGTCGACATTACAATGGCTGCTGCCATTAATATTTTTCCTTAACTTAACCTACCTATGACATTAAATATTGTAAATGAGAAGGTTATAAATAACATAAATTGATAAAGTCACATTGGTATTGTCCGGATTTGAAAACACAGCAAAGTACAATTTCGTAATGCGCATGAGGCCTCGGTTGCGTAACCACGTAAAGATTTTTAAGTACATTTTTAGGCGGACAGGTTTTTCACCTAAATACCGCCCTTACTAACCGCCCAATTCCTGAATTAACCGTTTCACATTTCCATGAACCACACGTGGTCTCCGCTGATTGTTTAACTATTGTCTGATGTGAGGACAGAACCTATTAAGAATTTGAAGTTGAATATTGTCAACTGTTCTTTTGCCTAAACAATCTATCAAACATTGTTTCAAATTCTCAATTTATAAAGCGGCCGGAAGCCTATAGCTGCATATGTTATCAATTCATAGATATTGTAACGCATAAAAAACTAAAGGAATATCAGATGAAGGCCATAAGAAATAGCTCTGGTATTCCAATCATTAATCCGAAATTACGCTTACAGTAGCAGTGATCTACTTGCCTGCTTTCTGCGAATGTTGGTCTTATGTCGAATGTATTTTACATGTATAAGTAGAATACAACAGATTTTATCAGGAATGGTATTTGAGTAGGAATCACATTTTCAGTAAATGGGCTCTTCAACACAGCACATACGGAATCCTAAAAATCATAAGGAACCAAGAAGTTTGTACTGTGTTACTCTATCCAGCAAAAAGGGATGAACGGATTTGAATCACAGAATTGAAATTCTCACGGATAAGATCACGGGTTAGTTAATAATAAGCTTATTGGTCCTATTGAGCGTTTTCAACGTATCTGGCTTGAATACTTTTCCTAGTAAGTATTTAATTATTATGGCCAGACTGTTTGGTTTCGAGGTTTATTTTATCAGTACAAAACTGAAGTTCGAAATATTGGCACCCAGAATTACTCGAACATTATTCACATGCTACGTTTCCCTACCAATTGGGAATCAATAACTGTAATGCAAGCAATAGGTACACGCGACCACCTACTGGGCCCAAAAAACATATTGTCTGATAACCGTCGACATGATGAGAAGAAGAATAACTGCAACGGCGGTCGGCGATCTTTGTGTTCTTGGTTTGTACTGAAACTATAATAACGAGAAACCGAAACGTGAGCTTTCGATGATATAATATTAATAAACTTACCTTAAATAGTATCACCATAAGTACAACTGATATCATAAGAAACGAGAACTGTTTGATGAACCAAGCCAGCCAGTGCAACCACGATGGAAGGCCCATTATTGTCATTGTTTCCTGTCAACACACAAAATAGAGATAGGCTGAAATAATGTAAATAGGTGCACCTCAAGGCAAATATTACCTATACTGGACAATGCTTTTAATATCAACATGATCATGTCGGTGAAATTTGGTTTTCTTTAAGCTAGAGCTGTTTTACTTCCATAATTTTAATTTACCTTTAATTGCAACTCCTTCTCAAAAGTTACAACCCTGACAGTATTCACGAAGGAATACGCAAAGCAGAGCATGATGATCATCGATATGAATCTCTCTAGCGCGACTAGCAATAGATCGTCCCTGTATGCAAGCTGCGGTAACCGTTGTAAGTACACCTTCGTGCCAATCGATTTCCCCGTTTTCTGCTTTATGATTTCATGTGATACAGCATGCTGGACAGCTAAGAACATTTCTGGTGTATACCCTAAAAAATAAAAACCCTATTTAGACTGATGATGTTTATATACACGTCCGTCTTATTAATACATTTGTTTATCTACTCGCAGCAACTTCTTGGTTATTTTGCGTCACACACAAGCTAGTTTTACGATGCTAATTTTAGGCAGCGTTTTTTGTACCTAATTTAATCTCTCGACTTCACATAAGACAACGTTTCTGATAAGTTTATTTGTTTTGTATCGTTGTAGGTTAATGTAGCCTTGAATCTGAGTAGGTAGGTACACATAATACACATAAAAAAGTGTAACTAGCATAAAACCTCGAAAAAGTTCAGTGGTTCGATTTTAGCATGTATAGAATGTATTAGCTGGCAGCTATCCATCTACGAGCGTATTGATATTATCTACATTCCTTTTTTGTAATATAACTATCATGTACCTTAGGATAACTAGGTACAGTTTAACACATTAACAGGGCTCGCAGAGACTATAAGAAATGAAGTAGGTAAATAAATATTTCCAAAATACATTTCTGATTCTGAGTGAATTGAAAGTGACTTGTAACTGTTTATTTGTTTAAGTAGGTACCTAGGTAGTCTTTGCAGCAGTTCTTTGAAAGTTCCGGCATCGACGACAAAGCTGAGGTAGCATTGAACTCGTGATGTTCACCTAACGTAGGTCTGTACAATCATTAAACGTACTTACATTTTTAACCTACATTTTATTAAAAGTTAACTTTAACTAACTAACGTTTAATAAAATGTAGGTGCATAATTGTACCTAATTCAAGTGCCTACCTTATTTTAACTACTGTCTAGGGTAATATTTACTGTGGTAAATGAGATTTAAATAAAGAATTTGTGAAGATCGAACCTGGTGTGTATCCGCCGTACATATCGCCTGGATCACGGGGCCCTGGCCGCGGGAACAGCGGATACAATAAATTAGTTCTCCAACTGGCTCTCAGTGGGTGCTCTACCATTGGTGTTCTCATCACAGCCGGGAATCTTAACGTTACTTTGACGTCTTTTGGCCATTCTGTGGCATCTGTAAAATATTTACACATACAGATTCTGCCCAATACAGATTTCGCTCCTTTATAAAATAGAAAATAACTTAAGGCGAGGTTGCAGCACTGTGTGTTTTGACGAACAAGTTCAGCGCTGTCCGGCGAGCGAAATAATGCCTAAATTTTGTTTGTTTTTTCTTCTTGGCGAAAACTGATAAAGAAATAATACAATAAGGTTTCAACATTTACTTCAAAATAAAAAGCTCTATCTATTGATATAACTTTTATATACAGGGAAATTGAAAAAATACCCGAAACCTCTTAGGCAGTGAAAGTACACATGATTATAAGCAACTTTTGTTTTGGTAAAACTCCGAAATCTCGAAAAAAATATCAGCTGTTTCATACATTTTCATTGGCTAAATACTGCATTTTGTATGAAATAGCTGATATTTTTTTCGAGATTTCGGAGTTTTACCAAAACAAAAGTTGCTTATAATCATGTGTACTTTCACTGCCTAAGAGGTTTCGGGTATTTTTTCAATTTCCCTGTATATTCGTGATAAAATTTCTTAGCAGTACACATTTAAAATTGTAATTTAGTGTCATGTTTGATAAAAAAAGTATGATCGAGCCAATCATTCTAAATCGCGTTTCTATCTTTACGATTTACTTGAGGGTATGTTCAATTTTTATGTAATGATTTTTATTTATTAAAAAACATATATTTAATCAATTAGATTTACAGACGTTCAAAAATCTTAAAAAGTACTGCAACCCCGCCTTAAGATCAACCCACAAATTGGTAATTAAAATAGATACTTAGATATTAAACTTACTTGCCATACTGTCCTCAAACTGAATGCCAACAAGAATTTGGCTCATGGCATTAGGTTTGGTGAGAGCTAACTCCATTTCTTTTGCATTCTTATATCCTTTAGGTTGGGGCAGAATATTCGCGTCAAACAGGAAGGTTAAAAGTATGCTGAAATTGTCTGAAGCTACCATAGCTATGGCATCTTTAGTTAGTTTTCTAGTGAGTGGGTTTTCAGGGGAGAATGCCAGTGTTCCTGATTTTGTCGTTGTCAGATTGCCTCTGGATAAGAATGTAAATCATTAGCAATCTGTTTTATTGATGTAGGCACACAGAGTGAATTTTTAAAGTGCGCCTGAATGATCAAATCCTAAACTATGAGGATTAGCAAAAAACAATGAAAGGAATCTCGAGATATTGAACCAGTCGATTTTTCGATGAATGGCCAAATGCCACCTCTTTAAAAATTCATTCTGTATAGGATGTTCTTGTTCTAGGAATATTTACTTACAAATTTCGTCCACTAATATTGAAATAAGTTGGTAGAAAAGGCGGATAACTTTTTTCGGGTTTTTCTCCTGGATTCACTAAGCATCTTGTTAAAATTAAAAACAAAGAAAATATCACAGGTGATGCAATCTCGAATATAGTTTGCCATTTGTGCCGTCTCTGTAGAAGAAAGTTCTTCCAAATCAGAAGTTTTAATTTATCAAAGGACGACATGGTGCCAGTTGATGTTCATCTAAAAAAAAAAACAAATTCACAAACATTTCACTTAAAACCTAGAGCTGTAGCGATGATTCATTCTTTTGTTTTTCATTCACAAAAAAAATTAATTGAACACAATATTTATGTCAAAGCAAACATAAAATGCTACTCTACCTAGTTGTTTAAAATTTTAATAAAACTATCATGTTATTTAAATTTTACATAATTATTACAATCACAGCGAATTTTTGAGCCAGGTCAATAATGGCAGGTGCCTTGACTTTTGAGCAAGGGGTGAGGTTTTTTCGGTGATGTCTTTCAACATTGGCAAACAATACCAGCCGAAGTTAGCAAAAGATCTGTCTGGTGTGTCGTAGGACTGGCAGGATCGTCGCGAGTAGGCGAACCGCAGTGTGTTCTTTCATGGTGTTGGCGTCGTCTGTTACGCACGGAGGAAGATACTCAGTTAGGCGACAAAAAAAAACACCTCTGTACTTTGTGATAAATGTCGGCATTGGTGTAAAGTCCAGAGTCACCAATGAAGAACATGAGACTCATCCTTGATAGCCGGTGACACAGAGTGATAATTCGAGTCGCCCTTCCGACAGTTTTCCCTAGTTCATGGGAACCAAAATCTACTTTTTTAGGAGCAAACAGTCTGGGGTTCCAATACCAGGTGGTGTTACATGGCAGATGGCACAATGTGGAGGATGGCACCACTCATAAGGCTTTGCCACCCGCAACACCATAATCTCTACCAATACTGAAGGGAATGATGCTCTTAAGGATGATTTATGGATAAAATATCCTTCCTTGACCATGGTTCTGATAGTAGTCTGTAGTAGTAGTATGGTCTTCTAAATAGTTCTGAGCCAATCATCTATTTTACTAAATAACTACATTAGAACTTGAACAAATTTCTTGCCCCCTTAGGTACAAGGCCATCAGAGGCGCCAAACCAATGCAGCTAACACATAATGCACGAACTGCCCACCAAATCTCAAGTTACTTGGAGTTGATACAACACATTTTTTACTTCTATTCATCATCACAGCTGTCACGCTACTACTAACTCCCTTTTCTTTCACTTCACTCCTCACACAATCCATCAATCTTTTCTTTAGACTCACTCTCCATCTTCACATCCTCTATTGAAATAAGTTTAAACTGAAATATTTTGCAAAGATCAAAGAGTTAGTTTCACTAGATCCTTGACAGAATCTAATTTGGTGTTAAATTGGTAAATTAAAAAGGTACTACCTTATTGCTGTTGTTAGTTTAGTAATTATTAGATGACATTCCAGATACTTAATCTTTAATTTATTATAAAATAAAAAAGAATCAGTCATATTCATATTCGTAAACCATATTGTAGGTAAATGAACCAAGTAGTAATAATGTGCAAATGATTAATATAAATGTGCAAATGACAAAAAAATAATAAGATGAAAGAACTCGGTTTTCTCTAATACATTTATTGATTTTTCTACAGACAAAACAAATGTGCTGTAGGCTTAGTATCCGGCAATATTTTCGGTAGTTTCTACTATGACAGGGACAATTTGTGTAATTATTTAAAAACACCATCATTTCACTTTAATTCACTAGTTCAACGATCGATGGTGTCTTTACTGTACTATTTATAGTGGCAATTTTTATTATTTTCGTCGCAGCAATCACTTACCGACAATAAAATTATTATAATTCCTACCTGCGCATTACGAATTCATCATATCTTTTAAGATTTTATTTCACACACTCACACTGGCTGCTGTTACGGCACAATTAAACACGATTTAATTAGATGAGAATCATAATGAAGGTCATTTTATGAACTGAGACCGAAACAAACCATTCCACAGGAGCCGAATCTCCCACTGTGAGAAATTCGCACTGACGTTATGATTTATACGTCAGTGGAAATTCGAGAATTTTGTCAATGTCACTGTCAGCGTCAAGTGTCATTTTAAAATGATAGACTTTTTCAATATTAATTGCCAGAAACAAAAAGTGAATGGTGAGTGAGAGTGATGGTCCGATTGGGTCCGATGCACATGTTGTATTAGCCACTGACACATATATGATTTATACGTCAGTGGTAATAGCACCCAGAGATGGTAATAATATTATCGTACGTTTTAGTTTGTCAAGAATAAAATTATTATTCAATTTTAGTTTTTTTTTTATCCGTTTTCCACCGATAAAATTAGGTATAGTTTCCCTCATTTGCGTATGTGCACATTATAAAGACTCAGGAGCTCGTGGCTAAATAATAACAGCCGCACGGTTCGATCTTTAAGGTTAAGTGTGAAGATATACAACCTTAGTATAGTATCGATGGTTGGTTGCTTAGCAATGTTTGTTATATCAGTCTTGTCACTTGTAATACAAAATATTCCTTCTACATAATAAAACAAAGTTTTATTAAAACGTTTATTTCTGCATCTACGGCATCTAAACAATTATAAGCTTTACGAATAGAATAAAGCTTAACATGGTAGCAGAGCGAAAAATGTAAGATTAGAAGAAAAACGAAAAGGTAAAAATTCGAAATGTCAATAGTTAGAATTCAACCATTAGGAAAAGAAAACTATGATACATGGTGTATACATGCAAAAGCATATCTAATAAAAAATAAACTATGGGCATGTATAAACGAATACCCAAAGGTAGATGCATCAAAAAATGATATTGACGAAGACGAATTGGCTAAATCAGAGCTGATGTTGTTGATAGCGCCATCAGAATTAAAACAGATAAAAAATTGTAAATTTGCCAGAGATGTGTGGACGACTCTTGAATCCATCTATGCTAGTAAGGGTCCAGCCAGAAAGGCTACCCTACTTAAGCAACTAATTTTAGCTAAACTAGAAGAAGGTTCAGATACACGCGAGCATTTAAAGAAATTTATGGATACTGTGGATAAATTAAAAGATATGGATATTGATATCAACAGTGATCTGTTATCAATCATGATGCTCTATAGCCTTTCTTCGGAATACGAAAATTTCAGGACTGCAATTGAATCACAAGACTCGCTTCCAGACCCTGAAAAGCTAAAAATTAAAATTATAGAAGAGAGTGATGCTCGTCGTCGTGACATCCCTAGTACTAGCGTAAAGTATGATGCTGAAGAAAGTTTCTACACTTTTTGCAAGATTTGTAAAAAGAAAGGCCATGACTCGTCCAAATGCTGGTCTAAAAATAAGAATACAGGCAAGAAAAATTATAAGAAGTCCAAGAACAGCTATACCAAAAAGACGATAAGGAAACAAACCTCTTCAGTAGCTACTTCATAAATGACAAAGCCCAAAAATGCTGGATACTTGACAGTGGATGTACGTCACATATGACATTTTCGGATAAGCCTTTTATTGAAATGAAGAAAATTTCAAAAACCCTTAAACTCGCTTCAAAGGAAAAAACTGCAGAGATAAAAGGGTTAGGGCCTGCAGAAATAAAAATTAAAGAAGGAAGAATTGAAATAACTGATGCACTTTATGTACCAAGCCTGTGTGCTAATCTTCTATCTGTTGGGAAAATGACAGATAAAGGACTCACTGTTCTATTTACTAAGAAGAAGGCAATAATTAATGATCACAAACGAGGAGTACAAATGCAAGCAGTGAGAGAAGACGATGGTCTATATTATCTCCAAACAAAAAATAATAATGTTGACAGACATAGAGCCAATGCTACAGAATGTAGTAATGACGTAGCAAAAGAAGTGGAGTCAGATGCTATTAAACAATGGCACTGTAAAATGGGACACATGAGCGAAAGGGACTTGAAGCTCGCCTTAAAGAATGAAAGCCTGATTGGATTAGACTTCAACCGTAATAGTTCTTTAGGTGAATGCGAAATATGCATAGAAGGGAAATTGAGCAGAGTGCCTAGCAAGAAGAGTGACAAAAATAATTCACGTACGAGTCAGCGTCTAGAGATCGTACACAGTGATGTCTGTGGACCACTTAAACAACCTTCACTGAATGGCAACAGGTATTTCGTAAGTTTCATTGATGACTACAGTAGATACTGCCGAGTATACTTTATTAAAAATAAAAATGAAGTATTACAAAAATTCATAGACTACAAGGTAGAAGCAGAGAACTTCACAGGAAACAAAATTAAATGCCTACAGACCGATAACGGTACGGAATACAGAAATTTGAAGTTTGACTCATTTCTGAAGCAAAATGGTATTGCAAGAAGATTGACAGCACCATACACTCCACATCAAAATGGAATCGCTGAAAGGAAAAATAGAACCCTTATAGAAAAAGCAAGATGCATGATGTTGGAATCAAAAGCGCCTATGTGTTTATGGGCAGAAACGGTTTATACTGCAAATTACTTGTCAAACCGAAGCGTTAACCAGAGTATTGAAAACCAAACACCATTCGAAAGATGGGTAGGTAGAAAACCCTGCGTTAATCATTTATATGTATTTGGTGCTAAAACGTTCATCCTAAAGAAAGGAAAACATAATCACAAATTTGCTTCAAAGGCAATTCCAGGTATGTTCGCTGGTTACTCGGAAGTTTCAAAAGCGTTTAGAATATACGTCCCATCGAAGAAATGCATTCTTGTTTCCAAGGATGTTCGAATTTTAAAGAAAATGTTCTACGAAGATGGTAAAAATGTGATTTCTGTTCCTTTTCAAGAATTAAATGATCACAAGCGATCAAACGAGACTGACAGTGATCTGGATGAAACAGAAATATATGTAAAAGGTACTACAAAAGAAAATGCTAGTAGACAGCAAGCAGTACAAGATAATGTTATTGCAAGCTCTAACGAGGTACCTATGCAAAATAATAACGAGTTGTTTTATGACTCTCTCGGGATTAATGACGGCAGTGAAACTGCTGATCAACCAAATGAAAACGACATAGATGTCGATGCATCTGTTCTTGTTCCAGAAGAACGGAGGTCATACAATCTTCGTGATAGATCACAGATTGACAGACCTAAAATATTTGAGGATTATGTTATGGCAGCCATGGATATGGATAATGTACCAGAACCTCAAACTTTTAATGATGCTATAAATAGCAAGGATAAGGTCAAATGGTTAGAGGCTATGAAAAATGAAATGGAATCATTGAAAGAAATGAAGACTTGGGAATTAGTCGACCCTCCGAAAAATCGTAAACCATTGCCATGCAAATGGGTTTACAAAATAAAGAACAATCCAGATGGTACAATTGAGCGACATAAGGCCAGACTAGTAGTAAAAGGTTTTTCACAAAAACCTGGCGTTGATTATCAGAAGACTTTCAGTCCGGTAGCCCGCCTCAGTACTATAAGAGCTGTCTTAGGAATAGCTGCTCGAGAAAACTTGGTACTTCAACAGTTCGATGTATCGACTGCGTTTCTAAACGGGGCTGTAAAAGAGGAAATCTTTATGAAGCAGCCAGAGGGATTCAATGATGGCACTAAGAAAGTGTGCAAACTTATACGCAGCCTCTACGGGCTGAAACAAGCTCCTCTATGCTGGAATGTCTGCATATCAGAGTATCTTATAAATTCAGGATTCAAGCAAAGCACAAAAGATCCTTGCCTTTACTTACGTGAACAAGTCTTAATTGCGCTTTACGTAGATGACGGTTTGGTGGCTTCAACTAGTGAAAGTGCTGGTAGGAAATTTATTGAAGAACTGAGAAATAGGTTTAAAATAACTACAAAACCGGCGTCTTATTTCCTTGGACTTGAAATTAATAAAACCAAAGATGGTTGTATTACCTTAAACCAAAGGTCTTATTCTAAGAAGATACTTGAAAAGTTTGGAATGAATAACTGTAAAGTCGCTGCAACGCCGGCAGTAAAAATTGGCATAGATGAAGAACGAGATGATGAATCAAATGATGAATCAAATTCATCATTTCCCTATCGTCAAGCTGTGGGTGCCCTAGCATACCTCATGGTCGCTACAAGGCCAGATATAAGCTACGCTGTGAGTGTTGCGTCAAGGCATCTAGAAACTCCTACTAGGTTTGATGTGATGAGAGTTAAGCGAATTTTTAGATACCTTAAGGGTACTATAGACAAAGGACTTGTCTTCGCGAAAAGCCGGGAGAAGAGGCTGATATGTTTCAGTGATGCTGATTTTGGTGGTGACACAACAACTGGCCATTCGACGTCAGGGATGATTTTCCTATTCTCCGGTCCCATCATGTGGAAAAGCCAAAAACAACCAAGAGTAGCAATCTCTTCAACGGAGGCCGAACTCGTAGCCATGACAGAAACTGCGAGAGAAGCCTTATGGCTAAAAGAACTCCTGGAGGAATTAACAGACTTAACAGACCTGAACGAAAAACCGACAATTTACGTTGACAATGAGTCTGCTATAAGGTTGTCTGAGAACCCACCATATGAGTTCCATAGGAGAACAAAACATAAGTATCAAGATAAAACATTTCTTCATTCGAGAATGTATTCAGAATGGAGACTTCGCTGTCAAACAAGTCGCTACAGAATGGCAATTGGCGGACACGTTTACGAAGCCATTGTTTGGACCAAGACTGAACATGCTAAGCTGTAGAATTGGACTTCAAGATTTGTCGAAGCTCTAAAAGTATCGTGGATGTGAAGATATACAACCTTAGTATAGTATCGATGGTTGGTTGCTTAGCAATGTTTGTTATATCAGTCTTGTCACTTGTATTATAAAATATTCCTTCTACATAATAAAACAAAGTTTTATTAAAACGTTTATTTCTGCATCTACGGCATCTAAACAATTATAAGCTTTACGAATAGAATAAAGCTTAACATTAAGCAACCCTTGCCAAGGTTGGTCTGTGGATGGGTGACTATCTTAACATATCGAGTTTCCTCCGAGCCTCGGAAAGCACGTTAAGCTGTTGGTCCTGGGTTGTCATTTGGAGATCTTTGACAGTCGTTACGGATAGTCAGAAGCCAGACAATCTAACACCACTCTCGTCAAGGAGTACTGTGTTACCCAGTTAATGGGTTGTGGAGATCTGGTAGGCAGCCGCTCCACGTAAAACACTGGTATTTAGCTGAATCCGGTTTGACTGGAAGCCGACTCCAATATAGTTGGGAAAAAGGCTAGGCAGATGATGAAGACTCATAAATATCGGTGCCCATTTAGTAATATTACATATTTGAAAGCACTATCAATCATTGACAATGACAAGTCGAGAGCACTTGGCAACACTGACGTATAATTTATACGTCAGTGCTTGGCAAGAAGTGGCAAGCAAGAAGTAATCAAAATCAAAATGGCGTTTACGTCAATGACATATCAATGTTTTCTAAAAGATTTTTTGTTTAAAAATAAGTTATAAATGTAAAATTGCAACGATTGTTTCATTAACATGTCTACCAATAATATATCTTCGGTTTTAAAATCTTGTTCAGAGAGTGAGTTGATTAATGAAGTGTCCGATAGCAGTATGACACAGAAGCAGGCAGAAGGATCCCGATTAAAACGTACATTTACCCTGCCTCGAAATCCTTTTGGGACTACAAAGCCTGGATCCAGTAAGAATAAGAGCAACGAGAACGAAAGCAAACAAGCATGTCCCAGTACAACACTTTTAGATACTCCAAAAGACGAGAATGGTATAGAAAGGAAGTTGTTTAGAAGGCCATCATGGAAAAGATTCCTAAACAAGATAGCGCAACACATGAGCACTGTTCACGTTTCGGGCGTAAGCATAACATGATCACACACATATAATTTTTAACCTATCTTCACCCATGCATTTCCCTATGCAATAAAGTTAGTCTATTATCATTGTATTGTGATGAATCAGACAGCAACTGGAAGGTTTTTGTCGTTAAATGGTGATTTAGTAAGCATATTTACTGAAAAATTACAATTACAACATACTTAATTTTTGCTAAGCTTGAGCCTGTGGTATGGCTTAAAACGTAATATTTTCACAGGTAAAGTCAGCACCTGCACTAATGAATGGGGAGCGTGTACCGTGCAGTGGGGATCCTCCATGGCCACCTGGTTCAACCCCTGCTGCAACAGGAATAAAAAACCATGGCAACACTTGTTATATGAATGCTGTCTTACAGTGTCTCTCACATACTGATGTTATAGCTGAATACTTTGTTTTGGACCATTACAAAGTGAGTATTACATTATTTTGAGAATATTGTATTGAAATAATCAAAACATAAAAAAGTTCAATTGCATTATTTGTATGATTTCAGTATTTGTATGATAAAATCATTCAAACAAATTAGAGCTTCTTCCTTTTTTGGAGATAGTTAACTATGTGATATATAAACAACACAATCCTATTATTATTTACTACTTCTACTTATTTCAATTCATCATAACACTAGACTTAGTTGTTTTAAATTTGGAGTGATAAATTTATCTAATCATTCTATTTCAGGTGGATCTACAAAAGAGGAATAAAATAAATTCAAAGAAATATGGCACCCGAGGTGAAGTGACTGAGCAACTGGCAGCAATTCTAAAAGCTCTTTGGGCTTGCCACTATACTCCTGACATGAGTACTACTTTCAAGGTACATTTAAAGACCCAATTATGTATCTCACCTAAAACAAACATGCAAAAAAGATAAATTATTATTTGAGATTGAATTTTAAACTTTAATCAATTAAATCTCAACCTTGACTGTATTCGACTTATTTTATTTTGTATTTAAATTTGGCTAGGAATATATCCAAACTATTGACATGATGTGACTGTTAATTTAGTGTGATTTGAAAAAAAAGCCATGTAATGTTCAAGATAAATAAGTGACTTATTTGTTTTTCCGATTTTCAGGGTGCAGTTGAGAGGCATGGTACACAATATAGAGGGAATAGTCAACATGATGCACAGGAGTTTTTGTTTTGGCTACTAGATAAAGTACATGAAGATTTGAATACAGCTACTAAAAAGAAATATAAAACAATTAAGGTGAGTAGTTCAAATTAATCTGGCCTTGTAAGTGTTTAAAGAACATATTTCCTGAACTGTTTTTATGAGTTTCTTTTTTGATTTTAGAATACATGTGGTAAGCCTGATGAAGTAGTTGCAGCTGAAACATTAGCCAATCATGCCAGAAGAAACAGTTCATTTGTCCAGGCTGTATTTCAAGCTCAATACAGGTACGGAACTGCTAATATTGTTCATATTTAATCCAGTGCTTGGTAAAACCCAGTAACATTTTCGTGATTTGTAATTAGGCTTTAACATTTCCTCAAAGTTAAATCAATTAGGTATACAGGATATCAACATTCAATTTTAATTACAGGTCAGCATTGACATGTGCAAAATGTGAGCGCACGTCATGTACATTTGATCCCTTCCACTGTGTGAGTGTGCAGTTACCTTCCCGCCTGGCCACCACTCAGCCCTCACCACTACCTGTCAATGTAAGTCTTGATTTGCTTATTCTGAAGTACTTTATATTCAACTAGTTTTTGCTTGTGGTTTCTTCCTGAAAAGCCCGTGTCTTAATCAAAGACATGGTCCACACATGTGCTTTGTGCCATACACTTGTTAAGGTGTAACAAAAAAATAGACAAAGTTAATTTTGCTTGTAAATTATTTAAATGGAAGAAGTAACACATCTGTACGCAGTGGTAGTAGCTTCTGCGATTGAAGTATGTCGGCGACGCATTATTGGGGTCAGTCGCCATACCGTCTGTGTAGACTTGTTTAGGGCTGTGTTTATGTTATTTTGATATTGCTTTGATATAAACAATGTAGTTTGTTATCGCGCGTTAGTCTAAAGCACATCATAATTTTGGGTCATCTGTTTCGGAGTATCAACGTCGTTTTTAAACTCAATCCTACATGAATGTACTATTCACTTATTTGAACGATTTATTATTTGGTTCATCTTTAAAAATAAATTGTATTTCAGGTAGTGTATGTGAACCAGCAGCCTCGACAAGTGCGTATCGGTGTAGAACTGACGCCGAACGCAACCATGGAAGACCTGCGAACAACGCTACACAACGACACGGGGATAGATAGGGATCACATCATCATGGCGGAAATAAACGAAATGGGTAAATTAATTGAATCCCTTTAGACATGAATTGCATGCAATAAGGAAAAACAAATATCAAGAGCAAAATCAGCTTGTCTTGCTTTAATTGCGATCATCACAGGGCTGGTTTAGTCACTGCTACATAAATTCGTTTCAAACGACTACCAACCTTATCCCTAAAGGAACAAGGTTCATATGAATAACTTGTTTTCTAAATTTAACTTTGTTTCTGTATTGGTAGGCTGGTGCAACGCCCGGGCGGGGTGGGAGGCGGCAGGCATAGATTTCGGGGCGCTGTACTGTATGGAAGCACCGCCGCTACTACAGACGCCCACCACTCCCTACCTTCTTATCTTGTGGGTCAATTTATTGGAAGGAGAGAGATTTGGTTAGTATTAGTAATATTACGTTTATGCTACGCCATAATTACATAATTGAATACTTTAGTAACTCTGTATACTGCTCGTCTTGCAGCAATAAAAACGTTTTTACAAAAAAATATAAGTAACCGACTTCCAAACAAAACCCTACAAATTATAAAATGACCTTAATTTCGGAAGTCGTGTTTTTGGTTTTGTTTCTTTATTTTTTATCTTTTAAGTTGGACGACGTCTTCGACGAAATTGAAATAAACAAAAATGCTCTTATAATAAAAATTACTGGTCCAAACTAAATTAAATCCAGCCAGTTCCTCTGTGTAAGAGGATTCCGGGTGAAACTCGCTTCCATCTTCGGCCTAATCATCACTTTCCATCAGGTGAGATTTGGGCCAAGAGTTTCCCCGTTTTGAATAAAAAAAAAAAAAAAAAAAAAAAAAAAATGTTTACTGGACCAAATGGCAAGTATGCATCGAACTAAAAAAGAATCACACAAGTCGTATCAGAAAACTCAGAGTAAGTTACATACATATCCTTTTTTGGAAGTCGGTTAAAAATAAAAAAAGGCGTCTGTAACGCGTCTCTACAATGTAATGGATGTTTCATGTTGTCACATAGCGGCGGGTCAGACCGTGAGACAGTCGA
Source organism: Ceramica pisi (assembly GCA_963859965.1). Taxonomy (NCBI): domain Eukaryota; kingdom Metazoa; phylum Arthropoda; class Insecta; order Lepidoptera; family Noctuidae; genus Ceramica; species Ceramica pisi. Next base: position 12,477,219 of record OY982537.1, on the reverse strand, counting down.
TCTGACCCGCCGCATTACAGGTTTCACTTCAATAATCTACAGTGTGATGTGAAAACAAGCTAAGCTAGATTTATGGAATAACTTGTGTAATTGAATTGTTTTATTTATGACATTTCTGTTCCGTAGGATCCCCTTACGCTATGCAAGTGCCTCGTGAGATCTCATACGAAGACTTGCAGAAGCTGATGTTGAAGGAGATGTGCCAGGTGGTGGCGGAGCGCGTGCTGGAGGAGGCGCAGGCCGCCGACGTGTTCCGCGCGCGCATCGCCGAGGCGCACCGCCCGAGGGATCCCGCCTATTTGCAGCCAGAGGTCAGATTTTATCATTGTGGCACATTCAGTGCACTTATCTAAACTAGATAGAGCCTGAAGATCAAGAAATGGATACTTATAACGATGTATGGTCTTGTCCCCATTGTCATATATTTTTCAGCTGCTAGTTTGGACTCCAATGAAATTACGGGGTGAACCTAAAACCTGGTCGAAGATCATAATATTGCATTGTTGTTTGCAGTGAAATTAAGCTTTGTTCATGAAACTAATGTTAATTTAATCCACAGCTTCCACATCCGTTGTTTTCTCTGGACGTGGAGCAGGCATTGTGTGCACACGACAAGCATCCTCATCTACGACTCGAACTCCTCTGGGACGCAGCTCATAGGGACAGGTAATAAAATATGATGTAAACATTACTTTTGGAGTTATATTGCATTTTGCGGGAAGCATTTTAATTGCGGAAACCATTGAGTAGCACCACATCCTATGATAAATAATGAATGATAATGCAGCCATGACCTTTACTGATATAGAAGGATGCACAAGCTAAATTACTATAAACTGGTTCTGATTTAAATATGTAATTTTTTATTTAGATGTATTTTGATTTAAATATTAAAGCAGTGTTTTTTACAAACGTCACTTACTGTAAACTGAATATAACCCACTTGGAAAAAGTCTAGGTAGATGACGTTTATAATACTTGTAACAGGAGTTTTCGGTTGGATACAGCACCTGGCATTAGGTCATTGTAGCCATTCGTCGGACGTATACGCAGTGCAGACAGGAAGCTACCTCTCAAACCGATCGAAAGATACAGGTCGCGCGGCGGTTTAAGATCGCTCGATGAAAGTAGTGGGGGCAATCGGCGCATGTGTACAATCGCGTACAGAAATTCTTAGGGGATTTTTTTATTTTGTATGTTTGAACCTTTAGTAACTTAACATATAATAACACTAGTTTTTGCTTGTAATTTATCTTTTAAGTAGGTAAATTCAGAAAAATTAAAAACAAAAGTAAATTTTAGTTACTATATTTAAAATATAAAATTGTAGGAAAATTATTCATCCGACAGTGGTGATATTCCTTCCATTAATTTATACTAATATTATAAAGCAGAAGAGTTTGTTTGTTTGTTTGTTTGTTTGGTTGAACGCGCTAATCTCAGGAACTACTGGTCCGATTTTAAAAAATCTTTCAGTGTTAGATAGCCCATTTATCGAGAAAGGCTATAGGAAGGTTATAGGCTATATATCATCACGCTAAGACCAATGGGAGCGGAGGAGTAATGAAAAATGTTACGCAGACGACGTTTGCACGGGTCAGCTAGTTCTTAATATTCTTAAACTTTATTTTTAACCATTTTTTTTTACCACTACGTATTACTAATACGATAACACAAGCTGTACGCAACATTACCCAAGAGGCATGAACGCAACGCGGGAATTGAAGAGTGACTGATCTACCAATGACGTGGCACCCTGCAAGTCAATAAATAGACCTTAGAATTGAATACTGCGCATACCCCTTCCACTTTTGCCGAGCGATCTTAAACCACCGCACGACCTGTAACATCGTGATGGAACATCTAGAATGAAATATCGAAAATATTTTGGCCCTCGTGGTGGATTGTTCCACTCCTTCTCTCTCTCGCTACGTTCACACGGAGACATAAATTTCTTAGCTTGATCTGATTTGCAGGATACGTTTAGGTCATAATATAATTCATATGTAAGTATGAGTTTTTAATCTTAAATTCGAATGCAATTAGTGCATTCGAGTTTAAGCAAAAATTAACATCCGATTTTGCGACTACAGTCTGGGTGGCTACTCTCTAAGCCCAAAGTCCGTAGTTTCGGGCTTAGTTGCGGGCGTATTCTACTCCTTATCATCTAAGGCCGCTATCCCACTGGCGTTTTACGAGCGTTGGCGTTTCTCCAACGTCTATGCAGCGTCAACGCTGCGCAGACGCGACGTTGACGTTGTGGTTTTTGGCAACAGGTACATTCACGCCGTCCCGTCCGCGCCCACACAAAAAAAGCGGGATGGCGTGATTTTACCTGTTGGCAAAAACGCAAGGTTAACGTCACGTTGACGCGACGTTAACGTTTGCCACTACAGACTTTGACGTTGGAGAAACGCCAACGCTCGCAAAACACCAGTGGGATAGCGGCCTAACCACTAAGAATTATTGATAACACGATTTGACAGTTACTCTGTCTGAAATCGTCTTGTCATTCATTCTTAGTTCGGGTTTGGAACTAATCGTAAGTCCGTAGGTGGGCCGATTTTTCAATGATCAGATTTTTATCAGAGGAGTAAAACTGCTGGTTTGACAGCTTTTGCATAGGAAATTTGTCAAACAGCCAATTATTTATTCTTCTGTTAGAAATGATCGTACCTATATAAAATTAAAAGGATCAATACAATTTTCTTTTATTTATTTTTTGCCCCGGGTTTTTTTTTAAATTTTTAGTTTACGTTTTATTTCATGCTTTTTAAACTTAATTTACCTAATAGCTACTACTAGAAAATCTATGATTTCATCATCTTTCTACCCTTATCCAATGTTAATTGAGATCAGCGCAACACGTTTTTCGGGTTCCGTACCCAAAGGGTAAAAATGGGACCCTATTACTAAGACTTCGCTGTCTATCTGTCTGTCTGTCACCAGGCTGTATCTCAAGAACCGCGATAGCTAGACAGTTGAATTTTCATAGATGATGTATTTCTGTTGCCGCTAAAACAACAAATACTAAAAAACATTAAGGGCTCCCATACAACAAACTTGATTTTTTTGCCGTTTTAATAGCTAATGGTTGCGCGAGTCCGACTCGCACTTGGCCAGTTTTTTACTTCCATTCTGTCCTATCAGCTGTCACGCTATCATTAAGTCCCTTTTCTTTCATAATGCTCCTCACACAATCCATTCATCTTTTTTTCGGCCTTCCTCTCACTCTCCATTGATCCACATAATATGATCTAGGTACACTCACTTATACGGCACTACATCGTATTATTCCAAATATCGGTAGAACGAGTGAAAACGGAAGATCTGCTGTAAGAAAGTCTTCTTCTTATCGTGTGGGTAAGTACTTACCTAAGGTAGTAAGGTCTAACGACCCCCACACACCCTAGTGTCAGAGTTTCTAAACCGACCCAAGTAAGTGAGGAGCTGGGTATCCTGCAGATTACAAGACCAGGAAATATAACATGTTCACCGAAATCATTCCAGTGTGTTAAAACACGATACCTCTGCTATAACTTAGTGAAGAGTTGGGTATTCTGCAGACCTCTGGTTATGCTACAGCATCAGGTCAATATTACCAAGTCCTTCCAATATCATTGAAGTAATAGAATACCAAATTTCGCATTGATCAGACCCGTAAAAGCTGAATTAATGCCTTCCATCAACTTGAAAAGAGCTGATGATCTTCAAACGGCTCAAATGATTTTGATAAAAATGCTTTGTTAAATCTAAGAATCACCGCTAGAAAACCTGCTTTCAAATAAAAACACCGCATCCAAATTGCGTATTACATGTAATGCTCGAGTGTTTGGGGTAGGCCGCGAGACCATTAAAAACAATAACAACGTGTAACACTTTTCGCAATAACGTTCGTATTGCGTTGAGCAAGCGGGACACAAATATCCGTCGAGATAATATAGCTCTAGATCGAACCACCGCGTGGCCGCACATGAGACGGCACTATGGAAGTTAAGAGTCCTATTACATTTTTTACGGAAATTCATGATTTTTGACGCTGTAATTATCAGCAGCAGTAAGATATTTTAATTATTTGATCCTGAATAACGAGAGTGCCAGTCTCTTTCTTGTAAGTTAGAGTTACACATTTTCATTTTTCTTTTCGTGTAATTTACTATAAATATTTTACGAACTCAGTTTGCAAGAAAAAATGTCGGCGATGGAACTTTGACGGTCTAATTCACATTGTTACAATCATTTCTTTTAAAAGCTAAAATTACTAAAAGGTAAGTTGAATGTTTTACTTGTTTATTGGAGTTCTAGAATTTCTTTAAATTCCTTGAGTTTTCACGGAAAAAAACGTAAAGAAAGCCTAATTTAAGCCAGAAATGTCTTGATTCAGCGTCCATTATATTCCAAATAAAAACAATTTTATCAAATAAATTAATATGATATAAAATTTCAATCTACAATGAATACGTTTCATTAGTTTTCGTTTGTCAATATAATTAAACAAAATTACAATAAATAAAATTAAAGTACTATATATTCTGCGTCAATTCAGCGCGCGCGCTCCTTAGTCTCGCGCGAGCGCCCAAATAAACTATAATCCTATTCAGACTAGTAAGTATCAAAATTGTTTCGCGGACTATAGATGTACTCCCAACGCAGACCAACTTAACTTCGTCTATTGCAAACGAGCATTTACGATTCGTAATAGGACTCTTAAGTGTAATATTACGATTAAATTTAATTAAATTTTTTAAAGGTATTTTAGTCTAATACTTCCTCCACACTATTCTCGAATTAACTTCGGCGAAGTCCTCTCCGAGGTTGACCGAAGTCCGAAGTAGATATCCACACTAGCAATTTTGCGAGGAGCTCAGTCGCCCGTTCCCCTTGAACGTCCTCCACACTATTCCCGTAGTTGATCGAAGTTGAGCGAATATGATAGTGTAGAGGGGCACTTCGCTTCGCTTCGTGCAACTTCGCCTCGCTTCGGGCGACTTCCAGTCGTTGTCGGTTTTTGCGCCCGAGTCAAAGGACTCGAAGTGTCACGAAGTTCGAACACGAAGCGTCTGACCACACTACTCGGCTCACTTCGGTTCGCGTCGAGGCAAAGTAAATTGCTTGCGTACGCACGTATTTTTATTACGCGAGAGTACACATTGCAACGGCAGTTGGCTTCGGGAATAGTGTGGAGGATGTTTCACGATAGGCATCATGGACAACGTTCAAGCGGCAGCTGCCGTTGCAATGTGTACCCTCGCGTAATAAAAATACGTGCGTACGCACGCAATCCAACGCAATCAATCTACGCTCATCAAACAACCGTCTCCTTCAATGTCCCACTCACCGTACTGACTTTCTTCGTTCAGTCTATTTCTCTGTGGAATGCGCTTCCTCAGGAGATCAGGATGGCCACCAATCGATTAACTTTTAAATTGAAAGTTCGTGAACACATTCGGAAGAAGTTGGCAGTAGTATCATCATAGTGCTAATGTTTTCCAGTTACTTATTCGTATTTATTGTTTAAGTATTTCGTTTGCATATTTATCTTGTTAATGTGTGTATTTATTATATACTAGCTGACCCGTGCCCACTTCGTTGGGCGGTAAACATTTTAACTTGTGATGAAATTATGAGTGTGGTTCGGTTAGTACTGACTGCTATGATTTATTTCCTGACGGCCAAAAGGAGGGTTTTGTTTTTATTGCATAATAATATGTATGTAGCTAGGCTAGCGAGCCGCTGCGAGCGCTCAGCGTTAGACTCCCTGTCCCTTGTTGCAGAGCCATGCTGCTTTAAATCACTGAGACGCTGTGCACGTTCAGCGCTAGATTCCCGAGCACGGACTTGCGATGTTCTCCAGCTTTGGTTAGCAAGCCGCTGTGAACGCTCGGAGCTAAATTTCCCAGCGAGTGCTTGCGAAATATTTTCTCTATTCCTCGAGAGGCTCTTCCGTACGGCGTACTCGAGCTGCTCTTGTCTCATGTCTGGGATGTCTGACGGGAAAGTTGTGATATACTTTAAGGCATGATAAACAATCGCTGAAAAAACAGAAATATCACAGCTTCCAACTCGAAGAATGAGAACGAAGTAATATTGTAATTGTGTTTTGAGAAACCGAGCAACCAAAACAATTTTAAAGACCAACAACATTCAATCAACTACGTACAACTTACCTACCAAACGACAAAAGTTAAATAATAACTGGAGAGGGTCATTAATCCGCGGAAAATCTTAACACCACGATTCAGAAAAATGACGTAATTGCACAACGCCGTCTATGGGTAATGGATAAAACGTCGTCCGTACAAAGCATGTTCTAATGCGGTTCGTGAATGGACGGCGCGGGCGGCGTTTTGCGATTTAGTAATTTTATATTATCTTCGAAACTATTCAACCAATTGACATACTGTTTTGGGCAAATCGTATCTCTATGATGTTCTTGTGATCAAAATAACATTTTTTTCGATAAGGTTTAATATTTTGTTGTTTAAGAGGCCGTGCATAAAATTCACTCGCTACTGTTTAGGTAAATTCAATGCGATTCTATGTTTGTGTGCACCGTTTATGCAGATACACACACACGCGGGTGAAGTTCGAGCGTAGTGACCGCTTAAACAATTTTGATCCTTTAGACGATATTATTTTAAGTAACATAATTATATAGTGTACAGCTTAGAAATAAAAGTCCGGAATGTAAGTGTGGACTGTGTATATTATCACGATCAACAAAAAAATGGTTAAATTTTGTGTTACATGAATTTAGATACGATTAATAAAAATGATGATACAATGATATTTATTTTAGTAAATTGTTTGTAAATAACACTTTTACACGTCAAAAACAAATGACTTAACTGCCGATTATTTTTAAAATTGACGAACAATACCAAAGAAAGGACATTCACGTAATCCACATAAATGACTCCAACTTTCACATCATCGTGCAGAAACATAAGTAACAAAAAGGAAAGAAAATGAACTAAATAGTCCTCACACTATTTAAGTTTTTTTTTCCTTTTGGTGATTCACAACAAATACAATTAAAATAATGTTTTTCATAGTCCAAATAACGTCATTGCGTAATAAATATATTTATTATGTCAAGTCAAGTCCAGGTATCCAGGTTCAACTTATCAGCTATTATTATAAAAGCGGAAAAGAAGGAAAAAAAATATTAGCTAAACATATCTGGTAAAAGTAATTTATACCTAAATAAAATAAAACAGTCATTTATTCAAATTAGGCTGATGGTTAGCACATTTTTACAAGCTTTTATAACGTCGACCTGTATGTAACTATGTTAAGGAATTTAAAGTAACGAATTTAACCATCTTCCAAGGATCGTAGCGTCTTGAAAATTGGCAGCTGTATGTAGTTTTGATGACAATACAATAATATGGTACTGTCGAACTGATCTGGTGATGGAGCCGGAAGATATGAACTGGAACTTCATGATGGAACATCGTAACAAAGCTGTGTTTGGATTTGTTAGAAAAGTCTTATGATCAACTTGGACCACGATTAAGTTTCAAAGTCTGATGATGAAGCCAGAAGATAGGCACTGGTATTCTATGATGGAATATTGTATCATAGCCGTGTTTGGACTTGTTAGAAAGGTCTTAAAATAAACTTTGACCACGATTAAGTTCCAAGGTCTGATGATGAAGCCAGAAGATAGGCACTGGCATTCCATGATGGAATATCATATCATAGCCGTGTTTAGGCTTGTTAAAAAGGTCTTATGATGAACTTTGTCCACAATAACGTTTCAAGGTCTGATGATGAAGCCAGAAGATAGGCAACGGCATTCCATGAAGGAATATCGTATCATAGCCGTGTTTGGACTTGTTAGAAAGGTCTTATAATGAACTTTGACCACGATTACGTTTCAAGGTCTGATGATGAAGCCAGAAGATAGGCAATGGCATTCCATGATGGAATATCGTATCATAGCCGTGTTTGGGCTTGTTGGAAAGGTCTAATAATGAACTTTGACCACGATTACGTTTCAAGGTCTGATGATGAAGCCAGAATATACCGCGTGTATCTGACATCGACGCACAAACGATTTCCATGGGTCCAGGGCATGATTTTGGACACCCTAGACTTAGAATTTTTCGTCGGCTTCTAATTTTTTCATTTTTTTTCAAGGGTTTTTTTTACTTTAGCTGCTCATAATCGTTATTCTGACCTAACCCAATGAGATTTTTAATTCATTAACTACTTTCACTAAAAAGAGCAATCTGAATAAAACCACAAATAGATATCAGCTCAGCTGAGCTGATACCTAATTGTGGTACTCTTGAAAAAAATGAAAAAATGAGAAAAGAACCGACGAAAAATTCCAACATTGGGGTGTCCAGAATCATGCCCTGGACCCATGGAAATCGTTTGTGCGTCGATGTCAGATACACGCGGTAGGCACTGGCATTCCGTGATGGACTATCGTATCATAGCCGTGTTTGGTCTTGTTAGAAAGGTCTTATAATGAACTTCGACCACGATTAAGTTTCAAGGTTTGATGATGAAGCCGTAAGGCAGGAACTGGTATTCCATGATGGAATGTCGTATCATAGTCGTGTTTCTACTTGTGAGAAAGGTCACGTAATAGACTTTGAACACGATCAGGTTTCAAGGTTATAACAAACCTATTATATATTGACTTGTAAATGGGCGCTCAACAAAGGCTTAAACTTTTCGTAACTGGTGGCGTTGGAACAGGAAAGACGTTCTGTTGAACTTGTTGAAAAATCAAGTGAACAGATGTTACGGGAAGCAGGTTACAAAGATTGGCGCTCTGACTGGAGTTGCAGCACGACTATAGGTGACTCTACACTGCATAGCTTGCTCAAATTACCAGTTTAAAGAGATGGCGTCTTAGTGTACATCAGTGGCGAAGCGTGAATTTTCGTAAAAGGGAAGCCGAAACCAAAAAATGCTTACCTTGCTCAAGTGTGATGAGGGTTTTTTAGAAAGCCACAACTTTCTAAAAGATAAATAAAGTGCAACTATAATTTTTACAACTTATACAAACAAAACCATGCATGCATGCAAGTATTAATTATGATTTGATGCGAAAATCGAACTATTTCGCGCAACGGCGAATTGTGACACTCAGGTCGTTAAAATTATAAGAAAAAGAAGAAATAAAATATGTATCTACTTTACTGTTACACACTTCTTGACTAACTACTTTTCTACTTATACTCTAAAACTATTCGTCTATTCTTTTTTACAAAATGTCCTAAATGTAAAAAAATAAAAATCAACCCAGCTTTTATGATAATGTTATCATAAAGCTGGGTTGATTTTTAATTTTGAAAAGGATATTTCCTCAGTAAACAATAATCTTTCAGACAGCAGTCTACTTTCACTAATGCCGCCATGCTATCGAATTTACTCAATAATAACAAAACCACTACTGAAATAACTACTTTCTTATAAAACAACAAACTAAAAAAGCTATCTCAGTAATCCTTACTTACCTAGGTAAACACCTATTTAAATAGACGATCACCAAATAATACAACGCCACTAACCTTGTTTTCACTGCACTATTACTAGTTTACACAAATAAATCAATTTCAACAATAATACATGAATAATGCTATAATATTCTAGATTATGATAGGTACGAATATATCAAATCAAATGAAAATGAACAATTAGTGCAATCAATAAATATGACACATAAATAAGCGCGAAAGAAATCTGTTGTGAATGTGTCAAGTGTCATCCAAATATTACTCTCTGAACAAATTCAATATACAACTTCAGTATCATTCCATCTCTGTCCGTATTGTAACTCGAAAAATCGCGCTTGCCACCTTTCTATATCTGGCGGTATGATGTCGCCTCAAGGTCACGATCGCTACAAGAGAAACATGGTCTAGGATTCCTAAAACGCCGGCCGGCTTATTTCAACTTAATGTCGGCGTTGATTTATTTCTTTGATTGTAACTTTCATAAGCAAATGTTATACCTGCAATGTAACTTCGTAAATAATTATTTGTTTAAATGCTAAATTGAAAACAATAGATGCTAGTATTTGCCATATTTCGAAAGGGAAGCCGATAGGAATCGAGTTGTATGGAGCCTTTGCCACTGGTGTACATGCCTCAACTTTCCGGAAAATCTTGAGAATTATGCGTCTACAGTGGCAAAATGTAGAGTTCTTGTACGTGGACGAGATATTTATGGTTCTGGTTGTGTATGATAGACGCTCATTTACGCCAGCTAAAGAATTCCAATGAACCCTTTGGCGGCATAAACGTTATGCTCTTTGGCGACCTCTCGATTGTACTTCAACATTTGTAACTACTGAATCTTGCGGTGTATTCGAATTATCCTCTTCATTCTGAAAGTATATATTTGAATAAGTACAAGTAGCAAATTTTGCACAGGAAGGTAGGTACATTACAGAACAGCTAACTGCGATCGTCAACCCGCCTGTCAAGCGTGGCGATTATGGCAACCCCCTCTCCACTTTTGGGTGAGGCCTATGTCCAGCCGCGGACGTTATTCGGCTGGTATGATGATGATGATGCATACATACCCTGTATACTGTAGGTATATTATTTATACATCGTTTGATATTTTATTACACAAAGTATAATTATATAATATATATATAATTACCATGCCTAGATCTAGTTGAAATGTATTGTCAGCATTTGCAGTAACCACAGTCATTTCAGAACTGCCAATTTCATCGATTTCCTAAAATGAACAACATTTTAAAATTAGTATGTACTCGTAAACACTTCTACAGTTCTAGCACTGATCAAAAGTAAAATCTTACATGTGCTGGGAACGAAACCGTAGCGAGTTGCTGAGTTTTGTTTCCTTTTTTTTTTAGTTACGCATTCGTAATTCGACCTTTTTGGACCCATTATCTGCAAAAAATTACAGATATCAAACTAAAAAACTTACAAACATACAAACAAACAATGAAACGTTACCTCCATAATATTAGGCTTGAAGACGAAATACATTTTACAATCTTAAAAACAAGCAAAAATACTTAACATCAAAATTAATACTTACTGGATCAAAATGTGGTAGTCGGCGTACAATTTCAGAATAATATTTACGCAAAACTCGCGAGCGCCTGCGAAGCAAAGTGATACGTGTTCACGCTGGGAGAGCCCGGTCGTTACTGACGCGATCGGGTTCGCGCGGTCGATAATATAGTTCACTTTGCCTATCATTTACGAAATGAAGTTATTGATTTTTGATATAATAAAATTTAGATTTTATTAAAAGGTTAACTTAAGATTTATGTGTAATTTTTAAATTTTCCTAAAAGTGTTTGTTTAGTATAGTAAAAAATACTTATTTGTCTAAACGTTTTCTCAAAACTTTCGTTTTTCAACATTTTTTTCTGCTTTAATTCGTATTGATTTCAATAATGTTTTCAATCCATGTAAAAGTAGACTATATAATGATGTTATAAATAATTTTTAATGTGCACAATATTTTGTAGTTTGGTTGTCCAACGAAGTCAAACCATCACTCGCTCGTTACTTTTGCGGAAAAGGGGGTTGGAATATGGGTGATTGCCATTATTATATACATTATTTTAAAAATTAAATCAAGCCATGTAAAAGAACAAGAACTCGTCTCTTATAATAACAAAAACAAAGGTTCTAATTCTTCTTGCTTTTCACACAAGTAGTGATCTAAATTGTTCGAAATGAGCTGATTTCGTGCACGGGGCCTTAAAAAATCGTCCAAAGATAAGTACGTCGAAAAATACTTTTTTAAACACATAAAAGCTACTATATCTGCTAAAATATAAAAGATAGAAATATGGTGCCGCGGACTTTTTTGTAGAACTATTATAGGCGGACCAGGTTGCCATACATTGTTTTCAATTATATACAACTGTTAAGGCAGCGCACGCAAATAACTCTGTTGTAAGAGCTATTTTTTTCCGCCTGGATAGACAAAAATTGAGATAGTTCGACTAATATGCATGATATCTTTATAATTTATAGCCTATAGCACTCACGGATAATGTAGCTTTCTGCCAGTGAAACAATTTTTCAAATCGGACCAGTAGTACCTGATATTACCCCCTACATACAAACTTACAAACAATTTTACCTCTTTATAAAATTAGTATAGATTTATAATGTATATGTAGGTATAGTTAGTATGTGTATATTATTAATTTTAACCAGATCCGGCGGTGGAACCATTGGTTCTGACGCAATTGATTTTATACTTTATTTTTATGTACTTTACTTTATTTTTATTCATTGTATTTGAATAATTATCAATCGCATTTAATTCTCCATATTGCACCTACCACTATTCTCTGCATCACCCAAAGGTTGATTGGTAGAGAATGCCTATGGCATTAAGTCCGCCTCTGTACTTTTTTTGTGCTGAAAGTGTTAAATAAATAAAAAAATAAGTCTACAATTACTAACTGATCTAGTTCATCCAACCATTTTTGTTTTTTAACTTCTTCACTGTTAAGTACGATTCCTACGAAGCTAAAATAAAATCATAATATATTATGTCATTTTAATCTCAATCCTAATAGATACAATTCTTCCATTACTTAGTTAGCAAAGCTGTAATTCGTTCATTGTGGATTGTAGGAGAGCAGTCTCCTACAATACCCAATTAACGAATAGGAAGGATTTCCTTTTGACGACCGGCCACTGGCAACACTGGTTTAAAGAGTGACACTCCCTGCTGAGTCGGAGATCGACGTTGCGTCGCAGTGCAGTTCGTTGCTTTGCGTCACCGCATTTGTTCGTGTAGCACCACGGCACTACTAATAAACTGCCATTTCTCTTATCTATGGATCGACTTAGTCCCCAGCTAAAATCTAAGCAGAATATTATCTCCCTCAGTATAATCCGGTCGCCGAGTGAGGCGTGCGAGGTGCACGTGTCGGCGGCGGGCTCGGCGGCGCCGCTCACGCTGCACGCCTGCCTCGCGCACTACACGCGCGCCGAGCATCTCGCGCAGGAGGACGCGTGGAGGTAACTAACATACTAACACCCCGGTCGCCGAGTGAGGCGTGCGAGGTGCACGTGTCGGCGGCGGGCTCGGCGGCGCCGCTCACGCTGCACGCCTGCCTCGCGCACTACACGCGCGCCGAGCATCTCGCGCAGGAGGACGCGTGGAGGTAACTAACATACTAACACCCCGGTCGCCGAGTGAGGCGTGCGAGGTGCACGTGTCGGCGGCGGGCTCGGCGGCGCCGCTCACGCTGCACGCCTGCCTCGCGCACTACACGCGCGCCGAGCATCTCGCGCAGGAGGACGCGTGGAGGTAACTAACATACTAACACCCCGGTCGCCGAGTGAGGCGTGCGAGGTGCACGTGTCGGCGGCGGGCTCGGCGGCGCCGCTCACGCTGCACGCCTGCCTCGCGCACTACACGCGCGCCGAGCATCTCGCGCAGGAGGACGCGTGGAGGTAACTAACATACTAACACCCCGGTCGCCGAGTGAGGCGTGCAAGGTGCACGTGTCGGCGGCGGGCTTCCTAGTACCGTTTCTTTTTGTTAGTCTACATAGCCTTTCCAGGAACTATTTCAACAGCACCTCGATCTAGCCTTCGCTGTAACTAAAGAAACTCCAGTCTTGATGGGTGCGTTTTATATATTTTTTTTACTTACACGACAATCCTAAAAAACAATTTGTTCAGTAATATTTTTGTTTTTTTTTTTTGTTTAGGTGTCCGCAGTGTCAGCGATATATGCCTGTGGTGAAGACTCTCGGTCTTTGGTCTCTTCCGGATATTTTAGTAATACATTTAAAGCGGTTTCGACAGTGAGTATTTTTATTACATTAGTTGTGTATTTTGTTACTGGATGATTCCTAAAAATAAAATGTTTTCAGGCAAGCAAAAGGTCGTACGAGCACAAAGTTAACAGCAATGGTAGAGTTTCCTTTGAATGATTTTGATATGACGCCGCATCTGGTTAGAAGGAATGTACAAATGGCGGAGTCACCGGGACACTCGCGCTCGCCTCGACGCCGACACTCGAAGTCGGCCGCCGGCGGCGCGCACGAGAACATGTATGACCTGTACGCCATCTGCTACCACCACGGCGACGATCTAGAGACTGGGCACTACACGGCAGCTTGTAAAAACCCATATGACGGACATTGGTACAAATTCGATGATTCTAAAGTCACACCAGTCGATGATGAAAATGCATACAGTGAATTAGTTAATAATACTGCTTATATGCTTTTTTATAAGCGCAAAAAACCAATTGTTACACATTCATATTCGTCTGACGACCATAACGGCCATTGGGCGTTACGTATGCCGAAATACGTGAAACGAACGAACGAAACTGTAAACGAACTAACCGAAGTTATAGAAGAGAGCGTCATTGAAGAAGTTAAAATCGAACCTCCCGCCAACGAGCCAGATTCTGAATCAGATATCACTGCTCTCACGCACAGCCCCTCACTGTCCCGAAGTGTAGCCAGTCTTCCCGATGATAGTATTAGTGAAGTGACCTCTCCAGTGAAGCACACAGTATGCGTGACCGTTATTCACAACACAACTTCCGTGGTGCAGTCGCCGACGCTTCAGCGGCCGCTGATAGTTGAAGTGAACGGGAATAGTGCTGCTGACGACGCAAGCGATCACGAACATCAAACGAGCGTGTCTCTCGAGCCGTACATCCACAAGGACGTGCACGTGAACCCGAAGATGACGCCCGTGGACACGCGGCGCCCGCGCTCCGTGGACTACCCGCCGCGCTCCACGGCCGCCACGCCCACCACCCGGGACACCAACAGGAACTACGACAGTTCTCCATTAGTAGCTAGTATAAACGAAGTCGAATATCATCCCACCACCGAAGATTTAATGTTATCGATGTTCCAGGAGTCAAAATTCATTGTTCCTAGGCATACCAATCATGTGACTGGGGAATCTCATAGGACAGGTTAGTAAATCATAAATTCACATTGCCATGTTGTAAATGTGTTTTATAATGATTTTGTTTGCTTATAATGGTTATGACGCCTGTGATATAACATTATATTACAGAGGACTTAATGCATTAAATAATTATGTACATATTCCATATATCTACAAAACAAAATCATATTTACAGGAGAGAAGTCTGCTGTTTGGAAAACTCGAATATCCACGTGAGAGCAACAGATGAGTTCTGAAGAATACCATACTTTACACACCTGTTCTTTATTTATTTTCTATTTAAACTTAGATCTGAGGATTTCGTATAGCTGACAGTTCATTTGTGCATAAGTTAACATTTGCACATTTTTTTAGGGCAACGTTATGCAGAGGCTTCAAAAATATAGTTTCTGTAGTTAAATTATTTTATTGCATCCTCGAGTTCATTCATGTTAATTTCGTGTATATTATTATTGTTTATAGCATCGTTGCGATTTTAAGATCTACTAAGTGTAAAAATCACTCACGACAAAATCGAAACGGTCTACTAAAGAAATATAATGAAACCAAATAAAGCAAAAAATCTTACAGGTTACAGTTTCATTCTTTTTTAGTCTAACTTGGAGATCTTTAAAGTTGCAGCGACGATATTTAGCAGTAGCCTATACCCAAATGACTAACTTTAAACTTATTTGAACACTAACTAAACAATCATGTAGGTTATATTCCGAAGTGAGCGGACATCGCACTAGCCCTGATTATTTACTAAATATTTTTACCGGTAAGGATATTAATAAAACTATGATTGGAGGCGAAAGTGATTATTTAGATGTACTTTCAAAAATTGATAAGTACGTGGGTACTAATGTTAGTAAATTTACTGCCATTGGTTATATCTTGTATTTGGAAATCATTCTATTCTACTAAGACGCACTACTAGCTTCATAAGTTCGGTAGTAATGCTAGTAATGTAGTGGTAGTGGCACTATTCTCTATAAGTACTGCACTCTACGTCGGGATATTATCTATATCAAGCTTTTCAGATATATTTTATAAGAGGTAATGAGGCCTTAAAGATTCTGTTTGATATTTAGGTCAAAGATTATTGACAATACTAAATTCTTAGTTAACAATATATTTGTTAAACAAATAAGACCAAACATCTTACATTTTGATATTCGTTTCATTTATTTTCTGATGTAAAATAATAATCATGCACCATTGTGTAATAACGTACAATCTGTAGATAAAGTTATAACTTGAATTAAATGAATGTAGCTAGAGGGCGTTGATAAGTAATCACATTTGTGCCTTGGCCCTAGAAATGTTGTGATTTTAAAATTGAACATAAAATACATTTTGCTGTGTACACTGTGACTAAATATTAATATTTGTACAGCTATTACAATATACTTGGTAAGCGAAATATTACATGTATAAGTAAAACTCGGATAATTAATTGATAAAGTATGCGACGAGAATTATGTTGGAGATTTATCTACCGTGATTTTTAATGATGCCACTTTGCAAGGAGTACGTGAGATCATTGTGATTTATTAAACGTTTTTTTATTCACAAAATATTGTACATGTAACGTGGGATTTATGTATGTTTTTTAAATGTGATTTGTAATTATTTACCGAAACTGATATTTGAATTTCAATTAATATAACTTTTTGTAAATAAAAAAATATATATTTTGTTCGTAAATGCACATAATTTAGAATTCCTTTATGCATTTTACCGTGATTATTTATCGATTAATTTATTGTATTGAAATTGATTTTATTGAAAGACATTTTTGTTATATTATCTCAATCAATGAGACAGATATCGCATTGCGAAGAGGCTTGGTGTGCCGACTGACTGGTGAGCAGCTATCTACCGCCTAGTGCGTTATCTGTGTTAGCCTGTACTGTAACGTGGCCTAAACAATGTACCTGTGATCCATTTATTTCATCACGATCCAAAATTTCTTATGAGATAGTTCAGTGGCATTTCCAGCATTGATTAGAAGATAGAAACTTATTAAATATAAAGTATAAAGTATAAGTCGATCAACTATTATATGCTTTTATTTTTCAGTGGTTTTATAGGTCAACAAAATGAAGGTAAATCTGTATTGTGATAGAATTGGTTCAGTGCTGAAATGTTTCTGGATTATGCCGAAGTGCTTAATTTAAAAGATTATGTAAATTTTGTTGTATTGGAAAGTTGATTATGTTATAATTATACCTAAGTATAAATGTCTGGCTCTCAACTTTGATCGCAGATTAATTTATTTATAGGTCTTCGGAGGTACCGACCCAGTAAAATATTATAATGAGATTGTAAAATAACTAAATAGATAGGCGCTTATAATCAATGCCGACGCTGTAATGATTTCATGATTTTCTTTAAACCAGTGCTCTGAGAAAAAACATATTATTCATATTTTCTGAAAAAGTACCTAAGCAGTTTTCAAGTGCAATGCTTTGTTAAAACGATTTAAAATATATAGCATGGGTTGACCTCCGAATATTTGTATTATGTTCGTTGTTTTAATTTAAAGATGTTTATTTTAATTTCACCATGTTATGTTAAAATATAAGCGTTATGTCCACATTTGAGTAGTTTAATTTAATCCCTACAAACTAGATTGGAATAAGCTTGAAAGTGGGTCATGTTTCAAGTCTTTAGGGACCGATAGTACCTATTTGCTTTCAAAACACAGCTGCGGTGTCAATATCGGTTAGCGTGGGAATCACTGTAAAAAGACGACAAGGGCCTTTTCACAAGATTTTATAACAGACTTCCCAAAAAAAAAAAAAACAACCAGAACCTCCGGTTCTCAATTAGGTTGTATTGTTTTTTTTTTGTTTGTAACTTCGCCATTTATGAACCGATTTGAAAAAAAAAATATTTTATCTGAAAGGATATACTTGTCGATTGGTCCCATTTAAATTTAATCAAAAATCGGTTTGGAAGTTTGGATTTTAAATCGAAATAGGTAGCTGAAATTCGTTTACTTGGATGATAGTTTATTGTCATCCAAGTAATCGAAATAACGTATTTTCCTTTTGCACAGGTGTTGTTAGGTATGGGTTACCTACCACTAAAAAGTGAAAAATAAAAAACTTCACAAAAAAATGCAAACGACTTCAAAAAAAAAAAAGTAAAAATAACTTCAATTTCGGAAGTTGGTGTCAAAAAACGAAGAAACTAACAAAAACACCTAATAAAAAGTTTTGGTTCATAGAAGTGGATCACCTCGCTAACACTAAGAAGGATTTAAATCAACACCTTGTTTGATCACTGACACAGCATAACTTAACGGACCCGTCGAATAGCAGACAACGATATCGAAAGGTGCCTACCTTGAACTAACTTTATAAATTGTTATTCTGTTCATGTAATGTACAGCCAAATTGATTCCGGAAAGCTATTATTACCTAGGGTAGGTACACACAGGTCCTGCCGGAGTTGCGGGACTATTCGAAAGAGATACCGCGGCTCCGGAACACAAAGGGCAATGAAGGAACATGGATGGGTTTTAGTCACTAAAAGTCTGCATGCATTTTTTTTTAAATTTAAAATGAAATTAATGTTGTATTCTCTATGTGGTATCATATAGTAGGTAGGTAATCAAACCATAACGGACGATTAAAAATTCAGCGTGAAATTCCAAATTACCTACAGCAGCAAGTTGAACAGGTGCAGGTGCTGGTCATTGGCAAAAATACTATAAGTATAGTCAACCAAATTAGTTATGTACCCAAGCTATGTACCTGCAAGAAGTTATAATAAGTACCTAGATGTTGTAAAGGTCACCTTCATTACACATAAAATCAGTATTTTGACACAAAACAAACAATAATATTTAATGAAAATGTTTGTTTACGAAAGTAATTTTATGATAAGTGGGTGAACTCCCTTGAAGAGTGTCTAGGTAGTTAGAATCTAGTATTAGGAGCAAATTTTTTAAAGGGTCAGCAGCTACAGCAGTTGTAGTCAATCTTGGACCCGCGGAGTGTATGTTGTCGAGTCGGGACGAGTTGTAGGCGTCACGTGTGTTCCATACCAACACGTCCGAACATTCAGTGTGGCGGAGAAACACGTGGAAACCGTCGGCACCCAGCAACACTACTGGCTTGCTGTGCTCGCCGAATACTGACAACAAAAAAGTTTCTCATTAAGGTGGAAGCTCCAGGGTAGCCCGCGAAATTCAAATATTATTATGTGTTTTGCAATTTGCCGGTCAGTGTGAAGCTGTATGTTGAACAGAATACGGTTCGCGATCGTAAAGAGCATTTAAGTATCATATCAATTTACTGACTGACAGA
This sequence comes from Ceramica pisi, assembly GCA_963859965.1. NCBI lineage: Eukaryota > Metazoa > Arthropoda > Insecta > Lepidoptera > Noctuidae > Ceramica > Ceramica pisi. Next base: position 12,457,997 of record OY982537.1, on the reverse strand, counting down.
TAATGCACAGCTGAAACTACTGGTCGTGGAAAGTTGAATTTTAGCATGTATATTCCTTGAAGCGTATAAGGGAGCACTTCGAGAGGATTTCCCGACATTCCCGAAATCGCGGTCAAAAGCTAGTAAATTATTAAAATTTAAATACGGAAGACTGAGCTGTACAATTTTTTTGAGGGTAGATTTGAAAAAAACATGACAAAAGTAGGTAATATTATCAACTACAAAGTCCGCGGCGGCAACAGACAAAAAGTTAAATTTTTGTAAACTAGTGTTATCATCAATAACAGCGTAGACGCTAGGTGAGTCGAGATTGAGTAGTCAAGAGCGGATACGTTGTGTACCCTGTGTGTACCTATGTGGGGTGCCAGGTTGGTATGGTACCAGAGTGGGGTTCTATCTTAAAGTTAAATAAATATAAGTAGGTATTATGGGAATTGTTAAAACGCAGTTTGGAAAGAGAGACAAATAAATGACATCTTTTCTGCTTATCGGGTTTCCTAAACCCCCTAAGCAAATGGGTATCTAAGTACACCCATGGAATAGCGTGCTCGTTCGCGGCTTTCAAAACCGACGAACGTCTTGGTACTCGGATCTACCTGTGAGCGGCGCAAGCAAATCCTTCCTTCGTAAAGCAGTGGTATCCAGTTCAATGATACCAGGGTAGTGTAGCCTGACCAGGACCAGGACTGTGTGCGCCATCCGCTTGACAAGCGCGATCTGCAGACCAGTGGTAGGTCCACACGCCACCACCGACCAGCCGGCCCCCGATGAGATCTCGTGCACGACGATTGCTCCACGCGACGCGTCAGATGCATATCTAGAGGATTGTCAAAAGAAGATGCCATGTTTAATTGTAAATGTAACTAGTTAAATTACTACCGCTCATAAAACTAGGTACGTTTATAGGATGTTGTACGTAGGTACCTAATGCCTTGTAAACCTAAAATCTTTGGAATCATTTTATGATTTTAATCATCACTAGCTGACCCGCGCAACTTCGTCTGCGCCACATTTTCCATTAATGCTCCGCTCCTTTTAGTCGTAGCGTGACTCGACAAATGGGCTATAAACACTGAAATATTTTTTTAAATTGGTCCAGTAGTTTCAGAGCCTATTCATTTCAAACAAACAAATATTTCCTCTTTATAATATTATTATAGGTATATATTCATCACTAATTGAGGAGCTCGTGGCTAAATAATAACAGCCGCACAGGTCGATCTTCAAGGTTAAGCAACGCTTGCCGAGGTTGGTCTGTGGATGAGTGACCATCTTAACATACCGAGTTTCCTCCGTGCCTCGGGAAGCACGCTAAGCTGTTGGTCCCGGCTGTCATTTTGGAGATCATTGGCAGTCGTTACGGATTGTCAGAAGCCAGAAAATCTGACACCAGTCTTGCCAAGGAGTACCTACCGTGTTACCCAGACAATGGGTTGTGGAGGTCTCATAGGCATCCGCTCCACGTAAAATACTGGTATTCAGCTGAATCCGGTTTGACTGGAAGCTGACCCCAATATAGTTGGGAAAAGGCTAGGCAGATGATGATATTCATCACGAATTCTATTCACAACTAAAGTAGGTGCGTTTCCTTATGACTTGCTTATGACTTTTTTTTAACCGCTCCAAAATACTGTCTTCTGTTAAAATGGTAACTGATCCCAACAAAGTTGAGAAAAGATTAGGTTGGTTGGTTGTGGTACCTAGATAATTAATTGTAGAAGATTATGTTACCTACTTAGGTACCTATTATGTTACCTACTTAGGTAACTTAGTATTTTACAGTTACGAAAGCGCATATGTAAGCTGATAGATTGCTTAAATGTATTTAGCGCAAATAAGATGTGGGTAATTACAACAAATTCATACACTGTAAGATTAATGTATTAAATTTTATTTGACTATCGTAATAATACAAGACACGATGCATTGCAACATGTAGGTAGTGTCAGTGTCGCCTTGACAAGTCTGTTATGAAATAATGGATCGACTAACTTTTTAGGGTTCCGTAGCCAAATGGCAAAACACGGAACCCTTATAGATTCGTCATATCTGTCCGCCTGTCTGTCTTTCTGTCTGTCCGTCCGTATGTCACAGCCACTTTTCTCCGAAACTATAAGAACTATGCCGTTGAAACTTGGTAAGTAGATGTATTCTGTGAACCGCATTAAGATTTTCACACAAAAATAGAAAAAAAAACAATAAATTTTGGGGGTCCCCGTACTTAGAACTGAAACTCAATTTTTTTTTTTAATCAAACCTACGTGTCTATGGATAGGTCTTCAAATATGATATTGAGGTTTCTAATATCATTTTTTCTAAACTGAATAGTTTGAGCAAGAAACACTTCCAACGATTGATTTCAACTTTGTGACGGGCGGACGTTTTGGGGGACTGTCTTTTGTAAAACTTGACGTTCAAAAAGTGCTGGCTCTCAGCCTAATTTGAATAAATGACTTTTGAATTTTTTATTTTTTTGAATTTCAAAGTGGTAAAATGTGTCCCCCCCCCCCGTAACTTCTAAAATAAGAGAATGATAAAACTAAAAATATCATATATATATGTACATTCTCATGTAAACTTCCACCGAAAATTGGTTTGAACGAGATCTGGTAAGTAGTTTTTTTTAATACGTCATAACCCGTAAACCGCAACTTTTGCATATATAATAATATAATAATAATAATAATATCCTTGGACATTTCACACAACGCCATATAGTCCCAAGCTAAGCAACCTAATGCTTGTGTTATAGTAACAAGATGGCTGATAAACTACTTATAAAAATTTTTTTTTTGTAAATACATACATATTATAGATAGAAAAACACCCAGACTCGGAACAAATACTTGTAGGTCGTACAAATATTTGCTCCGTGCGGGAATCGAACCCGCGACATGCTGCGCAGCAGTCAATCGCTCAACCACTGCGCCAACCGTGTCGTCAAAAATAATATACTTACCTACAGGTTTGTACTGAACCCTCGATGCGCGAGTCCGACTCAGGCTTGTATTTTGTTGAGATAGGTTTAGTTTGGCAAATGAAATAGATAGAGAGGTAGGTCAGGTATGTTCGAAAGGCATGGCACACTACAAAATAATGTGGTTGTTAAATTGCACCATTGACATAAGTAGGTTAGCTACAATATTAATTAAAGAAGTGCTCAGCTAGAATGCGACACTACCTACTTTGAGGCCTAAATCAATTTTGATTTAATTTGATTGACTCATTTATTTCTCTTTTTAACCCTCGACACAAAGAGAGGGGTGTCATAAGTTTAACGTGTACGTGTGTGTGTCGTGTCTGTGAGCTGTGTATCTGCCTGTGGCTGTGGCTGTAGCTTCCAAAGGGATGAATCAATTTTCGTTTAGTTTTTTTTGTGTCATAGAAAATTTTATCCCGAGTGTTCTTAGCCATGTTTCATGAAAATCTGTTCAGCCGTTTGAACATTATCAGCTCTTTTCTAGTTGATGAGTGGATCTGACTAACTTCCTTATGTCCGATCGATTCAAAATTTGGTACCGTGGTACTTCAATGATGTTGAAAGTATATGGTAAGGCTAAGGTAACCATGACCTGATCAGCCGTTTGAAGACCATCAGCTCATTAATACTTGATGAGAGGATTTGACTACCTTCCATGTAGGTACCTACTATCGATTCGGATACCGTATTACTTCAATGATATTGAAAGAACATGGTAAGGTAACCATGACCTGATCAGCCGTTTGAAGACCATCAGCTCATTAATACTTGATGAGAGGATCTGACTACCTTCCATGTAGGTACCTACTATCGATTCGGGTACCGTATTACTTCAATGATATTGAAAGAACATGGTAAGGTAACCATGACCTGATCAGCCGTTTGAAGACCATCAGCTCATTAATACTTTTTTTTTTTTAGGCATGGGTAATCATCCAATGACTCCTCCCGCTCTGGGTGTAGCGGGAGGGAGTGTCAGACTTCTACTGACTAAAACCCATCCATATTCCTTCATTGCCCTTTGTGTTCCGGAGCCACGGTGTCTCTTGCGAATAATCCCGCGACTCCGGCAGGCGTCGGCCCTTTCGGGCCCCTCTGTGTGCTGACTCTCTTTGAGGCAGTTCATTAATACTTGATGAGGGGATCTGACTACTTACCTACTTACTTATCACTATAAATACCTTCCTACTTAATATTTATAACTACTTTAAACAGAAAAAAATAAAAAAAAAATTTAAAAAACTGGGCGACACAAAAAACAAACTCTAAAAACCAACAACTAATAATTTAAACATATTATAATTATTATTGTCAATTATATTATGTTGTACATCGTCTCTATTAAAGTTCTACTGCCGCTTCTGGGGCTAAAATTGTTTGTTACCTCCTGTGTATCGCCTTTAGTTATAACTGAGATAATTTTTAGTCCGTAATATCATATAAACTCATAAAAAAACCTGTAATGGACTCCAAAATATTAGTTGGGGGAGAGTGGAGATACACTTACATGAAAATCTTGCCTCCTAATCCATACTCAATAACGATGTTTTGTAGCAAGGAGTTCGCTTCCAAGACAGAAGAGATATCGATGCGCTTGATCACTTTTCCAAGGAGTAGGTTGATTACAACTACTTTCGGCGGGCAGGTGCATCGTGGATTCGCAAGTGTATCGATTATCCCAGTATCCAATACGATCTCATCTCAAGCTTATAATGTAAGCTTTCCCTGTGGAGCAAAGAATTTCGAAATGTTACATTATAAGCTTTTTTAAACAATTGCTAATGTCGAATGCCTACAAACACGTTTACTGTGAGATACTTACCTAGTATCTCACAGTAAACGTGTTTGTATTATCATCAATTCATTATGCTTGGAAAATAATAGAATAAAAAATCGCACGCTGATATTAGCGTAATGCGAAAATTAAAGTAGCAGCTCTTTCGCAGCGTAATAGGCCGCGTCCGTTGCTACGCGGCCTGTAGCACGCGTCGTCTGCTACGCGGCTGTGCCGCGCTGTGCGTACTGTGCTACCAGTACCCTGCTACGCGGCATGTGCTACGCGGACTAGTTCGCGGTCAGTGCTACGCGGACTGTGCTGGGGCCCGAGTCTGCTATTTTTATAAATTTGTCATTCCGACACGATCCCATTGTCATGCCATTGTCATTTTGCTAAAAGTTCGTAATCTGTTAAATTCATAATCGCACGGTCACTGGCACGTCAGTGGCCGGTCACTGGAACGTCAATGGTCTCGTAATAGAATTGCGTTAGGAATGCCGTATTGCTATTATTATAAAACCGAGCTAAATTTGAGCATTTATTCATGCCAGATTTTATTTATATTTAGTTTTACATATTATTTATTAGTGTTATAAGCAATCTGAAGTAGTGAGAAGTTCGTAAATACTAAATCTGTCATTATGTACGAGATTACCATTCATATGGCTTTCTTTCAGTGGCGTGTCAGTGGTTGATCATTGGAATGTCATAATGACGCCATTATGATGCCATTATGTTAGTAGATTACCAAACTTGTCAAAATCAACCATTTTGAAATCAGTGATCGACCATTCTGACACTACTGTAATAGCAGACTCGGGCCCCTGTTGTGTAGTTTTAAGGCGCGTCCCCGAGCAAAACGCAGCGCTAGCCGTTTTTATTGCAGTTTTTTGGAGCTATCTACTCTTTATCCAAAAGAAATATCAACTAATAAAAAATACATTAAATTTCTACGTAATCTTGGCTTCAAAATGGTAGATTTAGTTTTTTATTACTAAGTATAATGTTTAAGTAATCTCCTCACAACGAAACCACAGAAATGAGAAAAAATTACTGAAAACATGCATCTTCTCGAAAACTAACGATTATTTTGATTTTGTACTTACACTAATGGATAGGCAATTTAATTATGAACATTTTGGTAGAAGTATTTTTTTCAAACGACCAATATTCGATTTTATAACGATTTTATTCAACATTTTGAGCGTATTCGCTATTGTATCTCTTGCGCTGTTATTGAGGGAAAAAATGCTCAAGGTTATTTGCTCAGGGTACGGCCTTAATGGCTAATTTATATGAGGTCATGTTGACCAATTCGGTTGTATTCGTTCACAAACTAGTGTGAACGGGTTTTCGGTTAGCCGTATTCGATCACAGCCCGTATTCGGTCACCCTCACCGACAAGAATAAAGGGGGTTTTAGGTTAGCCGTATTCGGCCGCAGACCGTTTTCGGTGATTGAACACGATAGATTTGCTAAAACGCACCACTCATTGTTCGGCTAGGTTCGGACGCCGAATTCGGTTAACTGAATACTTAAGTCATCCGTAACAGTCTAATTCGGTTAAACCAGATGCGGTCGCCGCCTTCGGTCACCGACTTAATGTAAACGCACCAATAAGCGGCCTGTGCTATACGACGTGTCCTGTATGCTACGAGTTTCGGGTAGCGTGGTATTGGTTACGCGGCGTGTCCTAAGTAATTTACTTACGTTCTACGCGGAGTCTACTACGCGATCACTGCTGCGCGCACTTTTCTACGTAGCCTATGCTGCAAGGCCTTTTTTTTTGTTTCGGCTGGGTAAAAAGTGCTATGTGGCCTATTACGCTACGCGTGTGCTGATACAACAAAACGTCGCTGTGTCCCGGGTGTATCATATCAAAAGTTTCGAAAACATAACTATTCAGAACAGTTAGAAGCGTAATTTGTAAAATGTATGTACCAACATAAATTACATTACGCAAAAAGTAGTCCAGCAAAAAAGAAATGAATGATTAATTGGAATTCAATGAAGCAATACCAACGAACAAAATATGTTTGGGAGCGATAAAGTGCTTAGGTATGAGATCGAACCGCGCCCGCTCTGGCCATTCTTATTGTTGAAGCAAATACATGCCTATTTTTAGTTTCATAACAATAGATGAATTGAGTAACTATGGAAATCAATGATAGAATAGTTGTATGTATACACACATCAAAAAAAGTTTGCGATCACTTTGAAAAATCGTTTTTTTTTTGTTACGTTATTTTAAATTGTGTTTTCTTCTTTTTAGATACTTTAATTAAAAATATAGAATTAGAATATAAAACAATAAAACATTTCAATTGTTTTTCCGTATATAAAGGCTTTCAGTCCTAGCTTACGCTCATTCAGGATTCTGATTTAGTTAATTTTAACGGATTTAAAATACTTTTTCGCGGAAACTTGTAATTGAAAAAATGCCAAGTGGATTATCAGAAGTTTACGAGCAAGAATAGTAATTTTGAGGGAAGAATTATACACAACGAGAGGAATATCACGCAGAGTTGCTATATCCCAATCCTGTGTCGTGACCACGTTGCAGAGGTACCACGGGTTGGGTAATTTAGCTGACCGACCCCGCAGTGGTCGCCCAACAATTTGGACGGCTGCCCAAAAGCGCTGTATTAGAGACCATTCGGAATTGCTTGCACCAGGCTGGATTATGAGCACGGAGGTCTTGGCGTGCACCTCTGAATTCCCGGCAACATCATCGATGGAGATTGCAGTGAATTAGGCTTCGGCAAAATAAATAAGATAAAGAAGAAAACATTTGGCAAAACTGTATCTTCGTTGACGAATCGCGAATCAGTACTCATCCAGATAACCGACGTGTCCGTGTCTGGAGAAGACCAGGAGACCGTGAAAGGCAAAGAACTGCCACTGGAACAGTTCAGCAAGGCGGGAAATCGGTGTACTTTTGGGGTAGTATTATGATTGGAGCTAGAATGCCTTTGATCCCGTATCGAGGCTTCATAACAGATGGAATTTTCAGATCATTCCGAGTAAACCATGGGCACCAATTTGTACTGGTCGATATTATGATAATGCGCCTGCACATCGAGCTCAAGGAGTGAATGCTGCTCTTCAAGAGTACGACATCACATGGTTAGACTGGCCTGCCGGCTCGCCTGATTTAAATATAGAGCACGCGTGGGGTGCTCTTAAGCGAGCTATTTGGAACCGTCAGCCTCGTCCCCAGACAGTGCCAGAGCTCAGGGAAGCCGCTATTCAAGAATGGGACAGTTTACCCTAAGAAATGCTGGATAACTTGATCCTCAGCATGCCCAGGAGGATCTCCGCATGTGTTCAAGCTAGGGGAGGAGTTATATTATATTGAATAAAAACCTTTTATTAATAAATTGTTGTTTAAGTTTGGTTAAACAGGTTTTTTCTTTCTATCAAATTCCTATTATTCTGATTAATTACTCAGTTTTTGTTTATAAAAATAGTGTAATTTTTAAATTTCAAACATGGTTTTTCTATTTAAAGAAAACACACAACAAAGATTTTTTCTTGATAATGTTAAATTAAAAAATATATATCAGCTTATGCTTGTGATTGCAAACATTTTTTGATGTGTGTATGTCAACATGAAAAAAAAACTTTTCGACACATTTGCTCATAAAATGGATTTACGAAGCCTGTATACATTGTTCGAAAGTTCAAAATTACGGACCATACAATGGAACGTGCGGTAAAGTAGGTACTCTCACCTAAGTACCTACTTTACCGCACGCTCCGATGTAGGTACGGAGCCGTGCGTATTCTTTTCGGTATTTTTTTAATGTCCATAAACTATATAATTATAAGAATTCAGTCCGTCTGCATCCGTCAGCCAAAAATGCTTCCGTCTGCGTCCGTTCCGGAAGCTTTTCATACGCGTTTTTTTTTGCGAAGAACTTTTTGCTCGGAAGGTTTGTCGCACTTTAATATTGAAGAAAAAATGAGACAATAGATGTAGTTCTAATTACCCGACTGTTACACTTATGTTTTTTTCGAGTGTATTTATGTACGAGTATGATGTCATATTTCTTTGGCACACTAGCCTAACCCTGTGGCTTCATAGATTTTAGCTTGAAAGGTGTCGTTAGATTCGTCTAAATAGTGAGAATGATACTGGATAGGTATATAAAAATTAAAATATCTGAGCTTCGGTGCCATTTTAATGACTTCAGCTTTTATAACCTATCGAGTAGGGTATCAATATAAAGGCTCGAGGAGACAATTTAAAAAATGTAACTTATTAAATAAATGATTTTGTCAAAAAATTCCGATTGGTACAATATATAATACAATTTACAATATAATATAATTCTACTAAAATATTTCACGCAGACGCAAACGGAAGCGCGTTCTTATTTTAAAAACGCACACTATTCCAAACACTCACTCCCCATTTGCAAATTCGCGCCAATTTCAATTAGAAACGTCAAAGATAGTTGCGATTTTTAATTATAATTTAATTAGAATACCTATGTGTTCAAGCGAGGAATCAGATATAAATATGGAATATTTATATCTTTTTTTTATTTATAAATTTTTAAGCAACAGATAGCACCAAAATTTAATATAGTAGGGCATTGCTCGAAGTACCAAGCTGTAGAAATATTTAATAAGTTACCTTCTGAGCTAAAGATCCTGGTTTATAACACCCACTTGTTTAAAACAAAATTAAAAACCTTTTTATTAGAAAAATGTATGTATAATATATCGGAATTAATGTGACATAATAACAAATGACTCAATTTTTATTTTTTATTGAATTTTTGACATTAATTTATGGTACTTTAGACAATATTTTTGAAAACTTGGACATTATTTTGAATTTTTTTTTTTTTTTGACATTGTATGCCTTTCTGACATTTGATGCTCACTGTTTAAAATTTTTTGCACAATGAATTTACCTTGGAAGGTTAATTAATCATTCATAGTCCTTTGTATTTGTTTATAAATTGTATGTGTACCTATATATTCAACACAATGTAAATTGTTATACGAATAAATGAAATAATAATAATAATAATAGATCTACTCCACCTGACATCTTGCATGAGGCGCCAATTGCAGAAAATGGTCTCTTGCCGCCAAAATCGTGAGAACTCTATTTAATTATTAACAATAATTTTTAATAGATAATGAAAAAGTTTGTTTAATTATCTATTTCGAAAAACGTTGTATGACACACGAGCGGATATTGGTCTTTACAAACTCGTGACTATGGTAAACCCTCGACTTCGTCTCGGGCTTACACGTCTACTCGTTTGTAAAGACCAACTTACCGCTCTTGTATCATAAATAACTATTACAGCGTGTTTTATTTCTACTTAAAAAAAAAAAGTTAATATGATTGATAATATTGTGGGTATTATGTATTTCCTTTATGAGTAGTAGACGTCATCATCATCATTCACAACCCGATCTCGCCCGAGATAGGGCTGTGGATGACCACTTTGTAGGGTTCCGTACCAAAATGGTAAAAAGGAACCCTTCCGGTGTGACTAGGTCTGTCCGTCTGTCACAGCTGGATATCTCAAAAAGTAATGCCTTAAACTTGAAATTTCGAATAGTTTTTAATGACGTTTGTTCAATTATTTTGCAAATAAGAAAGCAATGAAAATGTTTATTTTGCAACAGTAGCATAAAGGGGTTCTTAAAAATTCGAAGTGGTGCTACTTCAGTATGTGGTTTTCGACTTTTGATGAAAAAAAAAAAAAATTACCACTCTCTTATCTCCGAAGATTGCAAAGAGAAAGTTTTGAAATTATTCTATGTGATAGAAGTTTATGCACAGATTACAGGAAAATAAAACGATGCCTTTAAATAGCACACTCTTCAGAAATCATCAACAACAAATATATTAGTTGCACTAGCTGTCAAGAGATGGCGCTGATCTAAAACTGCAATAAACACCGTAGTGTTAAAATTTCCTGACTAATATAGGCATCGCTCTAAATGAAGATTTAAAAACTTTTACTTTGCTGTTTATGATGGTTCCGTACTTTTTTAATGTGGCAATCCCCGATCTTTTGCCAGCCTCATCCAGGTTCTACCCGCAATGGCAACAATGTCGTCTACCCATCTCGCTGCCGGACGACCCCCACTTTTACTTCCAGTAGCTTGACGTACTTGAAGGGAAATCCGATCTCATCTTCATATAAAATTCTCGTGTCACAATGTTAGTTACCTTACTCCTCCCAAACGGCTTTACCGATTTTTACCAAATTTCATATGCATATTCAGTAGGTCTGAGAATCGGCTACTATCTATTTCTCTCACTTGTAGTAGTTCAATTATATTTTCTGATAGTTTAGAGAAAGGGTTAGGAAAATTAATTAGTAATAACCTGAGTCATTCTTCTTCTCAGAATTATTGTATGCCACATACTTCCTACAAACAGATAATGTCATCTATAACTAGGAATAAATATGATGAAAATGCCACTATCACTATTTTTGTAGGTAATAGTTCTAATGTTTCAATAGATGACATCACTAACTATGTCAATGAATTATTGAAAATTAAGTGTAAGAAAATTATATTGTGTGCTTTTCCCTACTTTGAGCAGTTGTCAAATAGGAAGAATATGTATATACATAGGTTAAATAATCAAATGCATTTTTTAGCTAGTCATCATAGTGACAAATTTTTATTTTTTGACATCAACAATTTTGTTGATAAACTTAGGTCGACTAGGGATACAGTGTATTTGCCCATTAGTTTTAGACGTCAAATAGCGAGGCTATTAGTTTATTATATTAACTCAGACATAATTAGTATGTCGAAGTACTCTGTTATTAGCACCAAAATTAGTAATAATACTAATGTTATGGATTCCGACTTTATTCATTTAAACTAGGGAATAAGACAACAGTTGGTACCATTTGCAACTTAGCTCAACTCAACAACAATCAGGTATCTTCTAGCACTCAAAAACAAGGGGCTAAGCAGAAATCCATTAACTTATTCCTCCAAAATATTCAAGGCTTTGCTTCAAAACAGTTGGAAATAGAATTATTTTTAGAAAAAACAATGTTTGATATTATTTGCATAACTGAACATTGGTTAAAGGATTCTGAAATGTTAATTAATTATGACAATTACAGTATGGGCAGTTGTTTTAATCGAAAATCAATGCTGCGTGGTGGTTCACTAATATTAATTAAAAACTGTATTAAATTTAAAACGCGTAAAGACATTGTTGAACTGTCAGTGGAACATAGCATTGAGCTGTCTTGTGTTGAGCTGGATAAGCATATCATAGTGTGCGTTTACAGACCCCCTAACTATCAAAACTACACAATATTTGAGTCAGTAATGGAAGATGTGCTGGGAAAACTTGCAACTAATAATAAACAAGTGATAGTCTGTGGTGATTTTAATATTAATATTTTAGAAAATAATTCAGAGAGTGGTCGGTTATTACATCTATTTAAATCATTCAACTTGTCAGGCATGTTCAAAGAACCAACACGTATAACCATTAGTACTGCTACATGTATTGATAATGTTTTTTGTGGCTGTGACTGCATAGACAAAGCTGTTGTTAATTATCTGCCTTCTGATCACAGTGGACTAACAGTATCTTTTGAGTCCAACATGCCAATCCAAAAAGTGCAGATACAATCCAGGCCAATTACAACCGGCAAATTAAATAAATTTAATAGCACTTTAATCAGTAAGTTAAGTGACCAGGGCTTCACAATGAACAACGGTAATATTTTGTATAAAGAATTTTTTTCACTAGTACAAACCGAGTTCAATGCCACTTTTAAGCAGAAAACTAGAACTGTATGCCCTAAATTTGTATTAGTGACTGGGCAACTAAAGGAGTCAGAAAAAGTAGAGAAAGACTTTACGAACTTTATGACCTTAAGCCTTTTATCAACACTGAAACTTTTAATAAGTATGTTGCTAGTTACTCAAAAATGTTTAAGAAGACTTGTAAGGCAGCAAAGGCATTATACATAAGCAACAAGGTTAAATCGGCAGAAAATAAAATTAAAACGGTTTGGAAAATTATCAATAATGAAACGAACAGGAACAAAAAACATAATAATGATTATACTCTGCGGACTTCACGTGGACTCATAAGCGAAAGCAAAGAAGTCGCTGAAGAATTTGTAAATTTCTTTACCAGTATTCCAATCAAAACTACTGAAACCTTGAACTCCTCGCCCTCACTTTCTGTTGAATTATTGAAAGCGAACGTTTCAACTTGCCCGATTGAGTTTAACTTTAAGCATATAACCCCAACTGTATTAATAAAAGCTTTTAATCAAATAAAGATCAAATTGACAGAAGATCTATGGGGTATGTCTGTAAAGGTATGTGCCTCCATTATTGTCACTATAGCGCCGTATTTAGCTTTTATATTCAATCTGTGTGTAGATCAAGGGGTTTTCCCGGACCTTATGAAATACAGTAAGGTACTTAATTCCTTTATTCAAATCCGGGGACAGTAAAGATAGTAATAATTATAGACCTGTCTCGGTGTTGCCGGTCTTCAGCAAGGTGTTTGAAAAGGTTATGCTGAATCAAATGCTCAGTCACTTTAACGAAAATAATATCTTACATAACAAACAGTACGGTTTCACCAAGGGGCGTTGTACAACTGACGCTGGTGTAACGTTATTAAAATATATCTTTAATGCGTGGGAAGAGGCGCAAGATGCCATAGGTATCTTCTGCGACCTGTCGAAGGCGTTTGATTGTGTGAGCCATGAAACATTACTCCTAAAACTAGAGCATTACGGACTAAGCAAAACAGCCTTGAACTTATAAAAATCATATTTGAATGATAGACAGCAGCTAGTTAATATAAACGGCAACAATTCGACAGGATTAATCGTGAAAATGGGGGTACCACAAGGCTCAATTTTGGGTCCTTTCTTGTTTCTAGTTTATATAAATGATTTGCCCTATATTTTAGAAAATAAACTCAATATGGTGTTGTTTGCTGACGATACATCTTTGATTTTTAAAGTAAATAGACATGCAAACAATCTTGACGTTGTAAATAACGCCCTAATGCAGGTACATGGTTGGTTCACAGCTAACAATTTAGTATTAAATGAGAAAAAAACGAAGTGCATTCGATTCACTTTACCAAATGTAAAAAGTAATAATTGTGACATAATATTGAACAGGGACAAACTAGAATTCGTCGAAGAAACAGTTTTCCTGGGGATTAAGCTAGACTCAAGGCTACAATGGGGTCCTCATTTAACATCTCTTGCAGGAAGGTTAAGTTCAGCAGCATATGCTATAAGAAAAATTCGCCAGTTTACAGATGTTGAAACCGCGAGACTAGTCTATTTTAGCTACTTTCACAGTTTAATGTCTTACGGTATTTTACTATGGGGACGAGCTGCTGACATCGAGTCTATTTTCATTTTGCAGAAAAGAGCCATCAGAGCCATTTACCATCTCCGCCGGCGAGATTCTTTAAGGGAACTGTTTAAACAAATTAACATAATGACGGTCCCTTGTCAATATATTTATGAAAATATCATGTACGTTAGAAAGAATCTACATCTTTTCAGTAAACGAGGCGACAGACATAACTATGTTACTAGAAATAGGAACGAATTAATTCAACCAGGTTTCAGACTTGCTAAAGTAGCAACATCTTTTATGGGATACTGTTTAAAGTGTTATAACAAAATACCGCCACATATATTAGAACTGAATGAAACGAAATTTGAAAATTGTATAAAACGCACACAAGCATATTATAAACTTGGGGAATACATTGATGATAAAAATGCTTGGCTTAATGCTGGTCCGCTCCACAGTGACTAAAGTGCCCAAACTTTGATGAACATGTGAAAACATTGTTGGACCTGCTGAAGATTGTGAGACTATATTTGCATTGTGTAGACTCATTATTTTTGCATTGTATAGTTTTACTCATTAATTATTTCGCACCGAATGTAAACATGATTTTGTAAACAATGGCAACTGGTTTAAAAGAGTGTCCTTGGAGTTTCTTGCACGTTCTTCTCCACAGGATCTACTCTTTGGAACGTGCAACTGTCGCGCTGGAGGCGGGGTCGGTGGGTGTGTTATGTTGGAGAACAACCTGCTGCTCTTGTCATTAGCGCGGCAGGATTAGCTTCATCTATTTGACTGACAGACCTTGACTATTCAAAAGTGCCTGTAACTGGTCTATTTGAAATAAAGGATTTTGTATTGTATTTTCATACCCCTAAATGATAAGGGTTGTCCACAACTAACATTTATTTTTTAATTTTTGGGCAAATTTTTTTATTCTTATTTTTCTTTAATGTGGCAGTACAAAATACATACAACCCTAAATTTTTTCCCTTTCGATCACCAACCCTTATTTTTTAATAGCGATATTATTCATGAATAATGTGACGCAGACGAAGTTACGCGGGTCAGCTAGTATTTTATAATAGTCGGATTGATAGAATGCCAATCGGATGTAGATTTAAATAATCACTTCAATTAAAGTTGCGTCTAGGCCGTCGAGGTTAACTAAATAATGTAAATAATAGCTCAGTAATAGGTCCAAGTGGAAGAACCTACTTTACAAGACTGGATGAGTAATTGTTTAGTCATCAAAATTGGTACAACTACAGCAATAATCGCTATGTATAGATCCCTTTTTTTTAGGGACTTGAAATGACTTCTGCCGCTCTGGGCGGAGCGAGAGGGAGTGTCAGACTTCTACTGACTAAAACCCATCCATGTTCCTTCATTGCCCTTTGTGTTCCGGAGCCGCGGTATTTCTTTCGAATAGTCCCGCAACTCCGGCAAGGTGTATAGATCCCCTTCCGCTAGAAACTTGGACTGTTTTAACGCTTCCTTAATTAAACCATTTTTTTCTACACCTCAGCTCATTCAAGACTGTCTTCCTAACAGGTGACATAAATATAAACAAGTTTACAATACTGCTGATGCAATTTTTTCTTTATCGTACTTAATAAAACATGTTCAATTAGCAATATTACGTAACACTACTGTTGTTAAAAAAACTTAATAACAGATTCTAAGCATTATAGTGATCAACCACCTTCTCAAGAATTGAATAATAGGCGCGCAACTTTCGGAATCTACAATCTTTCGGACTGCTGAACACTGACGGAGAAGAAATAACACGAACTATTAGTGGATTAAAAGATAACTGTGCGGTGGGATGGGGTAATATTAGCAATAAGATCTTTAAACAATTCAAGCACATCCTGGTACCTCCATTAACTCATATATTTCGTATCTGTTTTTCTGAAGGCATTTTTCCTAAATGCCTAAAAAAGGCAGTTAAAATTCTTGTTTTAAATCCGGGAAAAAATACCTAATTAATAATTATAAGCCAATATCATTACTCCCCACAATCTCAAAAAATTTAGAGAAAATTGTAAATAGCAGGTTAGTTAAATATTTAGAAAAAAATAATTTATCATCATCTGCGCAATTTGATTTTAGAGCCAATTTATCCACAGCCGACGCGGTGCACCACCTGACCGATTATGTCTCAGAGGAACCTGGCAACCTGGGGGTCTTCCTTGATCTAGCGAAAGCTTTCGACACAGTGTCTGTTATGCTATGCTCCTAAACAAATTAGAGGCCATGGTAATAAGAGGAACGCCGCTGATACTATTAAATTTGCTGACTACCTAGGCGACAGATATCAATGTGTTAGAATAGACAATATCACGAGCGATGAGCAAAAAATACTGTTTTTGGTGTTCCTCAGGGCAGCATTTTGGGCCCAACCCTTTTCCTGGTTTACATGAATGATTTGTGCAATTTAAACTTTAAAAATGGCAAAAAAAAATCATATGCTGATGATACGGCCTTAGTATTTACCGCTAAAACCAGTAAAAAATGTACGAATAAGCTCAATTAGGTTTAAATACTGTGACTAATTGGCTTCAAAGCAATTTACTCACATTAAATGCTGACAATACAAAATATATTCAGTTCTCCATGCGTAAGCCTCAATTTAACATTACTCATCCTCATGTGTTTGCTCATAAATGTGCACTCCACCCAATCAGTACATATGACTGTCCTTTTATCCTTCAAACATGCAACATTAATAAATAAATAAATAAAAAATTTAATGCAGGAATCCTAACAGTGTTATATGCCAATGTGTCGAGATAGAACAAGTTGACAATATTAAATACCTTGGCGTTTTGATAGACTACCAATTGTCCTGGACCAAACAAATAGATGCTGTCTCTGCAAGGATCCGGAAACTAATGTTCATTTTTAAAAAGCTAAAGAACATAGCAGACCGCTTTACTATTAGGTGTGTGTACTTAGCATTATGCCAGTCTATTTTAAATTACTGTATAGGGATATGGGGTACAGCAGCAAAGAGCCACTTGATAAAACTTGAACGAGCTCAAAGAGGCATCCTCAAGGTTGCTTATGGAAAGCCCTATCGGTATCCCACTGACAGTCTGTACGAAGAATGTTATGTTCTTAGGGTTAGACAACTCTTTGTGCTGTCTGTAGCATTGCGCTTTCATCGACAGGCACTACTTACCCAAATTCAATCTTCCAGATCCTGTAGACTGATTTAATGGGTCACACCCGCAACTCGTACAAAGTTTGCCCAAAGATCCCCTAGATATGTCGGTCCATATATCTATCAAAAATTAAACAAAATCTTGAACTTAGTTGGTTGTTCCAAGCACAATTGTAAAACTAAAATTACAAAATGGCTATCAGGTCAGGACTATGAGAAAACTGAAGCTCTCCTGATGTAAATCAGCTGCAATAACTCATCCACACATATGTCCTACACATAAACGTACACAAGCACACCCTTACAGACACTCAATTCACATTACTACATTCACTCACATCATATACAGTATATCACATACTTAGTCTTACTCATACCATTTTAAAACATTTACACACACACACACACACGCACGCACGAACACACCACACATACGACTTCCATGAACGTAATCTTGTAAGTTTGAATTTTTTTTTTTTTTTTTCTCTGCTTGTGTGTTAACTTAAACCCAACTGCAAACTACTATGTGCACTTATTATGTGTCATCAACCACGAGGCTACTAGATCCCACGACACAGGGTATCCTAGTGTGGGGTCTAGGGTTACTCAATTGCACACACAGTTTTTATTTTTATTTTTTTATTTTTTCAATTATATCTTGTTACTTTTAGGGTTTTGTGCTTACTATGTCTGTAAACTTGTTCTTAATAAATTATTAAATTCTTTAAATATCTCGGAGTTATAATAGACGAAAGTCTCTCCTTTAGACCAAATATTGAAAATTTGGTTTATAGACTGCGCAAATTAATTTAAAACACATTTGTTCGAAAAGGGTCTCTTATTTCACCAATTTCAATATCGTATTGTATCTCATTACGTACTCGTGCGTTATTGTAATGTAAAATGCATATGAAAATGCACGAGTTTCTTTTTAATAAAGTTAAACGTACGGTTCATCAAGATGCTCCGTCTAAAACGAACGGAACTTTTTTTGAATCTTAGCAAAGAGTTTTTATGTCAGAAAAGTGGTCAATATTTTATGAATAAAATTAACTTTGGGAGTTAAAATATAGTAAATAAACATTTAATTCTTTAATATAATTAATTTTGACCATAAATTACAAAACACAAAAATATTAATTTACTTTATTTGTAAAACTGACTGTTTTGTGCATTTTCCTTAAAAAAAAAGCGCTGATGCCCGCGCATCGCTAATTTGTGAACAAGTAAAAATTATTCCGCGCGCTTTTTCTTTTCGCTGTATTGTCTTTATTTGAAAATGTTGTCAAGTAATGATAAATTTATTAATTCGACACTGCCAGAAGTCTCAGAGGCAGCGAAAAAGGTTACTCTAAGCCTCTTGCTCGAAAAATTGACCGATAGATACTTACAAGCGTATCAAAATTTCATCCTAAGGAAAACAAGCAAAGATGCAAATTAAATTTCAATTTCACTCTTTATTGCGAAATACAGTACATAATCAGAAAGTGTTTTTAGCCTATTTCATGGAACATTCTCAAAAAAATAAGTCAAGCTCATTGTGGTGGTACTATTCAATGCTAAAAAGCATAGTGAAACTGAAAACAAAACATGGTATTGATTTAAAGTCATACTCCAACTTGCGGGCATTTCTAAAAAGACGCTCAAGTGGCCATGAGAGTAAAAAGTTGAAAGTATTATGGCTGACAATGTCAAAAAGTTCCTAAAAGAAGCTCCGGATTGCCGATATTTGGCAACAAAGGTCAGTTGAAACTATATTATTGTTATGAACTTCTTTCACTTTCGTATTTCTTTACAATATAGGTTTTTTGTACGCTTTATCTCTTTTCACGTTTTATTAATATTCGGCATTTATAAATGGTGCATGTAGACGTCAAGAGTTGGCAAAAATCACAACTAATGATGTCGAGAACCACGGGCGGGTTCTTCTTGTCCAGGTCAAAAACACAAAAAAATAAAATTCCTAGATCGTTCACAATACAGGGACCTTTTCACGACATAGTGAAGAAATAAGTACGAAGCGCTTCGTTCAATAAAAGCGATGTATAACAGATTTTTTCAAAATTACCTAAATGGAAAATGCACTAGCCAACCCATTGGCATAAATAAATTTGGAGCAATGCCGAAACAAATTGCCACTTTCTTAAATTTTGATGATCGACATGAATACACAGGGCACAGTTTCAGAAGGTCCTCGGCTACATTGCTCGCCGATTCAGGTGCGAACTTATTGACACTAAAACGCCACGGAGGGGGTCGAACAGTGTAGCCGCAGCAAGCAGTTAGCTCCCGCATTACAAGGAATATAAATTTGGAGCCAAGTGTTGACTCTCGACCATCTACGAGCACACACGCGTACATTCCACCATCGTCGCCGCCGCCGCAACCGCCTCCGTCGCCGCCACCGACTGCAGAACTCTGTGGTCTCGTTTCTCCTACTTTCACTTAAGAGAGTGAGAGAGAGAGAGACTGGTGAAATTGTAACTAATAATAATAACTTGACATCATGAAAAATGCCAACTGGCAAAGTAATAATCATTTTACAAACTGTTCAAATTTTTCTAACTGCTTTAACAAGTGATTAAAGATTTATTCGTTAATGAAAGTCCGAGTTTTATTTATTTCCTCGCAAATATGTTATAAAACGTCGTATGACATACGTGCGCTTTGATAATTACAGCCTCTGCTTTCCTGTATTCCTCGCCTAAGGCTCGGGCTAGCAATATCGCCTCGCCTGTAGTTTTCAACTTACCGCACTTACATCATAATGTACTATTATGTCTTTAAAAAACTGCGAACTATTGTGGATTCAAAAGTAATTTGGCCCTAGTGCAATCCGTAATTCAGTACTGTGGAGCACCCAAAACTCGTATACTCTCTCTTGAAAGAGCTCAGAGAGCCATTTTAAAAGTAGCCAATTTCCATCCCTTTCTCTATCCCACAGATCTCCTATACAAACCCTGCAATGTATTGACTGTTCGCCAGCTTTTCATTATGCACTTAATTAAAACAGCACACCATGCTTACTTACTAAACCAAGAATACTAATAAGAAACTGAATGATATTGTCTGCGACACTAATTCATTTTCAAAATATGTTTTTGTTAAATTATTGTTTACGTTTTAGGTCCATTTCTATACAATAGATTAAATAAGAAACGTACAAATCTATAAGTTAAACTAATAGAGCTGTAAGAAGATAATTGTGCAATATTTATTTAGTATCTCTTACGAAGAGACAGAAGACCTTATTTTTGTATGTAAATAAAACATGACGTGTCTTTTAATTTTAATTATAGGTAATTGATAAATTGTTATTTTAGCACTATCAAGCCTGAAACACAGGTTTCAACCTAGTTAATAAGCTTCTTCTACCAATAGGGAATATGCGTGCGGTTTTTAGGGTTCCGTACGTGAAGGGTAACCAACTGAACCCTATTACTAAGCTTCCGCTGTTAGTCCGTCTGTCTGTCAGCGGGCTGTATCTAAAGAACCGTTATATGTAGACAGTTGAAATTTTCACAAATTGTGTATTACTATTGCCACTGTAACAACAAATAATAAAAATTAAGGTTTATGGTACGGAACCCTTCTTGTGCGAGTCCGACTCGCACTTGTTTAATTTGCAAAATTAAATACTTATTTGCTCTAGTAAACTATACTGAGATAATTTTTAAATAGCTTCATCAGCGATGAAGATATAAAACTTCAAAGATTACCATTAGAAAGAGAAGTCCGAAATGAACTTTGACGTCAAAGTCCATGACGCCTATACAACTGCCATAGAAAACAGCGTTTTCGCGAGAGGGACAGATATATTTGCTTAAAATGATTATACGAGTATCTCGTTTGTTTTACGAGCAATTATGATTCTATTTTCACTGTTAGTATTATATTTTTCTATATTTTTATATAAACTGTATAGTTACTATATTTTTTTTTATGCATATTCCCTATTGTCGACCGCAGCTGACGGTCAACGTCAATCACGTTCGATCGACGATCGATTGACCGGTAAATTAACACCCTAAAAGATTAGAGGCATCTTCATATTACTAGTGTTTTACTGTTACTGAATTACTTACAAGGTGATCCAGATAGAAATCCACAGCATTTTGTATGGCGTTGCAATCACTCAGTTTATGGTCTTTAAGCTCTGGGTAAGGTTGGAGTTCTACGCCGTTATTCCCTCGAATGATCAACCAAAGTGTCGCCAGAACACCTTGCTTCATTCTGTATGTAAAGAGAACTCTATTACATCAAACAAATTAAATTATTGTGACATATGTAGGTACCTACTATTTCTGGTCCAGTTGGCCAGAATAAAAAGTGCAATAAGTTCTTATGTACATGTATTTGACAGCACGTATTTCTATTAGGTAAAAATTATTTTATTTCAAGAGTCTTTGAAATTTTATTTGACAATTAACCAATAAAGTTTATTTTAATACTAGGTTACCTTTCACCAATACCTACTAGGTTTTAGTCTGAAGTAGTGTCCATTTAAATAAATTGTAAGTATTTGCTAATTGGCACTAGGTGTGTCTAGAAAGTGAGAACCTTCTTGACGTACTTTAAATTCCTAATATTTAATCAAAAATACAAATGTTTATGTATCTATTTTTTGTCAGTAGGAAATGCATATTTCTAATACCTCTTAGATCCATGAAGTGGCTAATACTGACGTATTATACGTTTTTTTTGCTATCATTTTGATTAAGGCCACTTAGTTAGTAGAACGTAGTAGTACAACCGTGGTGATTCAAAGATATAGGTAAGTGTTCAGATAATATTGTACAATAACATTTAGACATAAAGAAGATTTCCGTGCGGTTGGTGTCGTTTTTATTTATTTATTATACACTTAATTGTACACCGATAAAAACATTCAAGAAAACTACAAACTAAAACACATATAATTATGTACAATGGGCTCTATCACTATTATGGATCAACGTGCAAGTAAGTGACCAAAAAATGAGTGTTTCATTTATACATCGCTTCAAAACAGTTGTAGAAAGATCTAAGTAACAATCGAAACACTAGATCGGTTCGGAAGAAGATAAAAACAGTGTTATCGACTTGTAAATACTTAGTTGGTTTTTTGGAATGATCATCGCGTATGGTATAATCCACACTGATTTTACCTAAACAAAAGCAAACCGTGGCTTGCATAACAAATAATCATAGAAAAATATCTGGTAATTTTTGGTTACAAAAATAACTTCATATACAGTGACACTGATCGTATCTATATGTTACACCCGAATTGGGCAGCCCGTATTTTAATATTGCGCTCTAGTCAATTAATGTTCCTCAATGATATGCATATTGGTTGACCTACAGCATGAAGGCTAAGAACCCTTATTACCTTGGCGTGATGACGTAAATATCATTTTGATACGGTAATGTCTTCACAGCGATCACGTTCTCCTTCACGTACCCACTACTCATCCACAGATCCGCTCCGAATTCACACTGTAGGTGCAGCGGCCCTCCATTCCAAGCTAAGTTCTTCGAGTGACAATTCAACATCACTATATACCACAACATCAAAACAAAAACTTTTAAGAAATTTTGCACCATTTTGTTACAATACGATTAAAATACAGCGCGGTTCCAAATATTCTTTGTCACTATGTGAGCCGAATAAATTATTCGGAAGAGTACTTCGCGAATTCAATCAAAGTGCTATGGTAGAAAGTTTCGTTTCAGAGAAACGTAAATTTTGCTTTGTTTTAATTAGTCATACCTACTAAAGTCAAAATTATTTCAAGTACATGACACATACTTGGAAATATTGCAAAAACATGATATACTTACAACTAGCTGACGTTCGCGGCTTTGCCTGCTTGACAAATTATACACTAAAACTTTCCTCGAGAACCTGTTTTATCCATCTGTGAAAACAGCATGAAAATCGGTGAAGTAGTTTTTGAGTTTATCGCGAACAGACAGACATACAGAAGCGGCGGAGGACTTTGATTTAACATGTTTTTTCAACAAGATTGCTAGAGATACTATAATAAGATAAATGTAAAGCGATAGGACCCGAAATCCGTTGCGCTCTAATTGTTTTTGCAGGAACATGAGCTAACTCTTCCGACACACAGGGCTGGGCTCATGTTTCCTGTTGCTCTCACAGTCTCCAATACCGTGGCATTATATCGATCGAGGACAAAAAGCGGCAATTGTGTGCCGCCTGGGAACCAGCTATATTCGTAGAGCTACCTTATAGTTGCGGCATTTTCCTAGTACCTTGTACCTATGAACGCTACGCCGGTGCCGTAATTGGTAATCGCTTGTTTCAATACCTTCCATCATTATTGATACCTTATTAATTAATTGCCCTATTGCTGACTAATTTAAGTGTTCAGTTTAGCGTGGAGACTGATAACGAATTTTTCATTTAGGAAGGATATGCTTACTTTATGCAAAAGTTAGGTACCTAGGTGAAGACGATGCTATTGTAGCTACTGTCATAATGTTGATTACCATTCCGTCTAAAACAGTACCATTGAAACGATTTGAAACGAGGATGTACCAAATAGGTAGAATAGTTTTAGGTCTAAGTACATTTTGTTGTTTGAATACTATCACAACAAAATGTAAGGGTAATACGAGTCTTTCATGGCTCTGACTATATCCACATGCGTACAAAAAAATAACAAATGTTTCATTTGAATTTGGGTAGGTATATTTAGATAGAGCACTTGATCGGTCTAAAAAAAATTAAATCCGGTTAGATTAAACCTATTATTATTACCGTATAGACAAAGACATGTAGCCTAGATAATTAAAAGCAAGCAAGGCCGACTTCAAATGGTTTAATTGTGTAAGTCTAGATACAGTTACGAGAGAGCTAGGCTGCCAAATATATGATCTTGACATTTCCTTATGCGTGATTGCTAAGCATGATAGCAGCTATCACGATTGCCAATCACACACCTTGATAATAAAATAAAGGTATGGGCAATGCCGAGTCACGGCTGCTGCCGGCCGGCTGCCACGCCTTCGGGATCGACCACTTTTACTTTTAAGGTGTTTTGTTGTGTAGAGGGGCGAGTAAAATCGGTGCGAGTGCGAAGGTTCTCCTACAGTATAGGTCGTAGGCGGCGCACCGTGACACGCTTCGCCTCCCTGCGTAGCTCGCGAATTTGTGATTATACACGTGCTGCGACCGATCGCGCGCGTCCCCTACACCGGCGACCGACACGCTCCGACATACAGGTATAGGTACAGTGCAGTGCTCTTACATATTATCGAACATTCATGCAGTGGTTTGTTAATAATATAATAAAGTTATTACAGCAAATTGCGTGCTTTTGACAGAAAATACGGCAATCGGGTTTAGCAATTGTTAACTTTTTACCCCAAAAACAATTGCGCTTTAAATCTCGTTCAAATTGGTAGCAATTTATACTGGTTAACCTGTGAATAACTGTAAAAAACACACGGTATTTATATTTTAATCGTTGTTAAATAATCATGATCTTCGTCATTGATGATAATGAATCATCTGGTACTCAATTAACAAACATTTTGGGTAAATCTGTAGAGGTGTTTATTCTTTACTTTCTGTCATAGTAAACTACCGATTTTATCTTAAAACAAAAACACCTGCAGTCTTAAAAAATAACAAATGTCGATCCAGTTCAGCCGGTCGATCTGTAAACATGTCGAAGTGAAGGCGTGGGTGAAGTGAACACAAAGTGAGCGGTCAAACCATACAAACACGATGGAATGACAGTTCACTGGTCGTTCACTCCACCTAAGTGAACACGTTGAATTGTCGACAGAATGGACCAGCTGTAATTCCATCTTGATTATTTGGATTGACAGCTCACTTCGTGATCACTTCACCCACGCCTTCACTTCGACATGTTTGTAGAATCACATTGCTGGTTTTGTATTGGGAAATTGTGTCAATTATTGATTGATATCGACTCTACATTTTTAGTTTCCCTGAGATGTTTATTCAATCTTTGAATTCGTTACAATTATTTTTATTAGTCCTTTACCTACCCATTAGTGTCACTGAACGCATAAACGACGAAAAAATTCGCACCTGCGATCATGGAAATCAATATTGATAAATCTTTGCATATTTAGCGGATGCCTTCAGAAATGGCTATTCATTACAATAGATACATTTCGTAATTGAGTTTATTAGGCAATGGCTAATAATCTGCTGTAAACAATAGTTAATTGTGTGATAAATTGGCCGTTATGTGTTTACAGTCACCAGACAATGAGTGGACGTGTAAGAAGCGGAGGAAGTTGTTGTAGCTGTCCAGCTATCTTGTGCCTTCAACAATTTTATTATTTTTTTACGCACATTAGTTACAGACTAACGCTTCTTTCGCAATTTTCAAGCACACTATCAGTAACATTAAAAAATAACCGTATGAATAGTTAATAATTATACTTATCAACACATTATTAATTAAGCTTTCTATACCTAAATAGTTTGAATTTGCACTCGAATGCGGACAGACAGATACCAATTAAGCATTGCGATTCTGTATAGATCTCACCGTGTAGGTGAGCTTAGGTGAAGTGAACTGTCAGTCCATAGGTACAAAAGAGATGGAATGACAACTGCTGTCATTCCATCTCTAAACATTTTGAAGTGAAAACTTAAGCGAAGTGAAAAGTGCTGTCAAACCATACGAACAAGATGGAATGATAGCTCACTTTCGCTCACTCCGCCTAAGTATACACGATGAGATGTCGAGAGAATAGACCAGCAGTTTACGCTCATTCCACCTAAGTTTACACGGTGATACATTGACAGAATAGACCGGCTGGTAACGCAAGTGATGTAAATTCTTTAACAGTTACATAAAATGTTAATAAAATGCAGTTTTTCTTATGCATCATTTTGTATAAATTTACGTCAGAACGTTAAAAAACTTTCGTTGCTGACCGTAATTCTTCAAATCTAGGTATTTTGTAGTTAATGAATGGCCAATTAATTACCCACTGAAGTGTTATTAAACTTCTCATTTGTTAAATGTTTGAATTCCGCATAACAACGTTATTATAAACTAATATTCTTCTTCTTCAGTCGGTCCCTCATTACTGAGGATCGTGGTCACTGGACTCCTTCAAGGGAACAATCTGTCTCCACCAATTCCGGTCCAAAGCTGCCATCACCACTAGCTGGAATTTGCTTGAGGACGTAGCTTCTTTCACTTGGTCAGACCATCGTGTTGGCGACCTGCCACGAGCTCTCTTTCCTTCGGTATTGCCAACAATTAGGTAACAGTTTTTCAAGACTGCTATCTCCCCTGCGCATTATGTGGCAAAACTAATATTAAGTAGAGGAGAATATACTTAGTTATCTATGACTAACTTACTGACCCGCGCAACTTCGTCTGCGTCACATTTTCCATTATTGCTCCGCTCCTATTTGTCTTAGCGTGATGATATATAGCCTATAACCTTCTTCGATAAATGGGCTATCTAACACTGAAATAATTTTTCAAATCAGACCAGTAGTTCCCGAGATTAGCACGTTCAACCAAACAAACAAACTCTTCTGCTATATAATATTAGTATAGATAATTAGTGCGGTAAGTTGGTTATTACAAACGAGTAGACGAATGTAAGCCCGAGACAAAGTCGAGGGCTTTCCATAGTCACGAGTTTGTAAATACAAATATCCGCAGGTGTATCATACAATATTTTACAACACATTTGCAAGAAAAATGAGACAAACCTTTTGCTTTTAGATACCTATCAATCGAAAAGTCGCAACACTCTTTGCAATAGAAAATTGGCTCGAATTTGCAAATTTAAAATAAGAATTACATCGTCGGCTCATCTTTGTCTCAATAGCGCTTCCAAGGAGGTTTAATCATTCAGCTTATTACCACAGCTTGTTATCTTTTATTACTTTGCTGATATTTTACTTTTTAAACTGAATTTCAAAATACATACTACATAAAATTAATGAGCTTTAATTTTTGTAGCGGACAATTTTCATCTGTGGTATTCGCGATTCTCCCGCCATAGAAAGTTGAATAATTATATATTTTTTAGTAATTTATTGTGTGTCGCGTAGTAGAAGCGAAGTACTTTAAATACAACTAAATTGAAAACTGGCCTTGCGTCCAAAGGGTACCGATCAATTTGTTGTTAAATGTTAATTAAGGTTTTCTTGTAATTTATAGGTAAAGATGTATTATCTCCATTTTATTTTTCAAAATTTTAGGCTCAGTAGTTTTGGATAAGGGGGGAATGGTAATTTTTCATCTAATATCTTAAATAACTTCAAAATCTTTTATTTTAAAATTATGAAAGATATATAATTAAAACCATTCACAGTAAGCCCTTTCAATTGATATATCACACGATATTGTTCATAATTTTTTTATTTTTTAGTTTGACTTCCATTTGAACAGAATTGGTCCACTGAATCCGGAGAAAAGTAATACTTACCTTATTCATTTTAAGTATTTCGAAGTTCAGTTCTAAAAGTAGAATTTCAGCAAAATAATAAAAGATAACAGGTATTAAGCTGAATGATTGAACCTCCTTGGAAAAGCTCCTGAGACAAGGATGAGACGACGATGTAGTTATAATTTTAAATGTACAAATTCGAGGCACTTTTTCATATTGCAAAGATTGTTGCGACTTTTCGACTGATATCTAAAAACAAAAAAAAAATCTCATTTTTCTACAAATGTGTTGTAAGAGGTTGTATGATACACGTGCGGTATTTACAAACTCGATACTATGGTAAGCCCTCGTATCGACTGCGTCTGAGGCTTACATTCGTCTAATCGTTTGTAAAAACCAACTTACCGCACTATTAAATAACTTTTGTTTTTGTTGTAACTATGTGTTTGTAAGAAAAGTTGGTCAATATTAGGAAGCTGTTTTCCTATAACAATAATTATTTTACCGACAGAAAGCTACACCGCCGCTTTGTTTTATGGCTAGGCACTTTTATCCTATTGAGAAAACCACGAACCTAGGGAAAAATGTTGTCAATTTTAGTGCGGTAACACCTTCGTTTGCGTTAGTCGTACGATAATCTCAAATATCGTACGACTAACTCCCCTGTCTAAAATGTTTGCTAAATAAGTAAGTACAAAGGAATATGCTCATATTTAGTAATAGGTGCTTGCTTACATCCAATTTCCCGTGAATCTGATTTTGTCTAATGTAACCAATAAATACACTAAGTATGTCAAATAAGTCGAAGTTACACAGGATCCAATTTGGTGCCCGTTGTCATAATATGCTGAGTCAAGGAACTAACTTCAAAAGAAAGTTAGAATACTGGTGTTTATGGCAATAATATTAATAGTATGACTTGGGAATATTTTGGCTTTACATGTTTCATCGCAAGAAACAATGGTGTGGATGCTAGCATCGTAAGCATTGAAGTGAACTTCAAACACCTTTAGTAGGTATATTCCAAGAAGGCATATTATTACCATAGCATAGGTAAAACAATGGCTTCTACCTACGTTATTCATGTTTTAGGGACATACTCGTGCATTTGTGTCAAAATATTTACAATATGTATGTTCCCATACATGCCAGCTATTGTTTTGAGTTAGTGGGTAAATATTACAATCTGTGTGAATAGGTTCTGTGGCATGATGTGTATCGAGACTTTGCGACAGCTATCGGAAAAAGGTGTAATTACTCTAAGGTTCGAGCGTACGAATGGTACTAGGAAATTGAGTGGTATTTTATAGTTTCACACGATAAACTGTTGCTCTTTAATGGAATTTGGAAGGATTACGAGGTTGATGTTGGTATTGCGTCGTGCTTTTATTAGAACTCTCTCCCTTATATTTGTATGTATTACACAAACACAGTATTAGTTTACGTGTGTAGTCAAATCTGCAGATCTTAGCATTTACGAGTTGAAATGGACCCACTCTCTAACCTCCATAAATGTACGTACAGTCGTTATGGATTTTTGTGTTGCAAATCTATGCGAGGAAATATGTTTATCTCTACAACAAGGACTTTCCAAAAATATCTGTGATACTAATAATAGTCCATTAAAATTACATCACAGTTTAAGTTAACTTTGGAAAACTTCTCTCAGATTTCTTGCCTTTAACGTGTAGGGACATGGACTGTATTTTTTATTTTTACTTGAAATGGGTTTGTTCTTGACTGTAGTCTAGGTCAGAGATGACAGAGACAAAGCCTACGATAGAGCGAGCTTACCCAGAAGTAGCCTGTTCACTCTAACTTTGAAAATATTAGGGTTGTAAGTAATCATTCGGAAACACAGACGCAGGCAAAGAGTTCCACTCCTTTGCAGTGCGCATTATGAAAAACGCTTGGAAGCGCTTAGTGCGGGGTGGTGGAATATCAACAAGGTAGCCACTTACCATCCAAGTTGCAGTGGGTCTGGATGTCCGTACAATCTGTAGAAGACCTACGACTATATTATGTTAAGATGCATCTCGCAAAACAGTTAAATCCCGCGTATACAATTTTAACAGCGATTATGATTTTAATAAAACATATTATTTCAACAGTACCTAGCTCAAAAAATAACTAGGGATGTTTATTTGGCGCATTTGTAGAAGAGATTGAGTTTTCCGGGTAGGTCAGTAAATTTAACATTTTTAATCTACGATGCAGTTTATTCTTCAAACGAAAAATTAGCGTTCCATCATCATCATCATATTAGCCGAAAGACGTCCACTGCTGGAGATATGACTCCCTAAGTGTCGCCACAACAACCGATGCTGTGCGTCTTGTATCCAACGGGAATGGCTACCCGCGAACTTTACCAGGTCCTCGGTCCACTTTGTGTACAGCCCTCGCCAAACTTTGTGACCGCTCTGAAGTTAACTACAACGGCGGCGCAGTAATAAATCTCATACAAAAACAGCACCGCGCGAGGCTTGCGCATCGGAAAAACTAACTTCAGGGCGGTCACAAAGTTTGCCGAGGGCTGTAGGTAGCGTCTTCCGGTACGCAGTCACCACTACAGAACTTTTCAGCCCCATTGACCAATGGCACGTTGCACGCATAAAGCAACGTGGCCTGCTCACTGTGCCACTTCAGTTTGGCGATCCTTCGGGCTATGTCGGTAACCTTGGTTCTCTTGCAGATATCATCATTTCTGATTCGATTACGCAAGGAAACTCCAAGCATTGCCCTTTCCATTGCCCTTTAAGTGACTTTAAACCTTCTGATGAGGCCCATTATATGAGCGACCATATGGTTATAATTAAACAATATCTGATAGTGCAATTTATTTATAACACTGTTTTTTGCAATAGCAATACAGCCAAAAATAAAAATAGATTAAATTGGGTTCAATTTTACCTTAAAGGCCATGTCTGACTTTTAAGTTAAAATTGAAACTGAAAAACATATTCACGTCTATGTGTAAGGTTCCGAACAAAAAATGGAACCCTAAAAATAGGATCACTCGGGTGTCTGTCTGTCCGTTTGTCACAGCCAGTTTTCTCCGGATCCACTTGACCGATTCTGTTCACATATGGAATTTTGTGATCCAAACACGGACGAATTACGTAAATATTTAAATGTTTTAGTGGGGGTCACTTCTGGGGGTCAAAGTAGAAATTAAAAAATAAGGTTTTTCAAACTGTATCGTGCGAAATATCAAATGAAAGGGCTTGCTGTGAGGGTATCAATTTTTTTTAATTTTGAAGTTTTTAAAACAATAAATCGAAAAATGTCCATCACCTCATTATCTCCGAAACTACTGAATTTAAGATTTTGAAAAAAAAAAATGCAGATAATAGCTCTATACCTAAAGATTACAGATATTAAGTCATAAGAAGTCTGTGATTTAAAATAAAACGTCGAAAAAATTAAACTCGTTCGGAAACCTTTGCACGCGAGTCGGACTCGCACTTGGCCAGTTTTTTTTTAAATCATTTTAGTTTTAATTCTACAAATATCTGTATTTTGCTAGCTTTTATTTAAATAGTTTGGTTTATTTTGTTTTTTTTTTTTATAGCATGACCGGGTTAATGAACATGTTTTTATTGTTACCTATTACTAGAAGAGCTAATAGCAAATACATGATTTGAGTAAATTTAAAGTTAGGAATTTTTGCAAGATTCAAAGCTAATTTGGCTTATAAAACAAATTTTATTTCGTTTCCGTTATTTTTTTGTTAGTGCCTTGTCATGATCTTCTCGTTTAGAGAAACTTAGGTATATACACACCACTGACTTTTCTTTGCTCTGTAGGGCAAAGAAAAGACTAGAGAAGAAACTATATTACTACGCTTATAATCAAAACATTGAATTACTTACCACAAATTGTGGTAAGTAATTCATTCATTAAACGCCTTTATCAACGAATGAGTTAACAATGATAATTACACAAAAACAAAAATGCATGAAGGTTTTTCAACGCGTAGCCCCGTAGCATGCGTTCATATTTTCACACGTATTTAGTACCTACAAACGAATGGCATTTTGATATTCTCCTTATTCAGAAGACAGTTATGAGGCATTCCTCACATGAGGTGTGTTAATATCGCTGGAGGCTATGCATCGTGTAGCAATCCATCGGCTTTAAGGATTGCAAAAGTGTAACTGTGACAAGTGCTCAATATCTTAATCCACGCGTCCACGCCCTATTCGTCGCAAATACTTGGTGACAAAAAGGGCGTCTGCTGTAGACTTTTGGCCGCTGTTCTAAAATCTATGTGGTATTCTGAATCCCATTTAAGCAGTGTTTTATATCTTTATGGATTTAAACAAAATGTCATACTAAACTAGGATGTTTAAATCATAAATTTCCATTAAAAGCAAGTGCAATGAATACGAGGAAAATCTTAATAGTCAGGAAATTGCAGTGACATATATCTTTCACAGTAGGTACCTACTCACACAACAGTACACACACACAGTACACAGTATTTATGAGTAGGTATTTTATTCTACGAAATTAATCGAAGAACAAAATATCTACGTCCATATTTAAATTAAACAACAAGTTTATGCTTTGGTTCAATGTCTAAAGTATTTATATTTAGTACCTACATACAATTATGTTGTAAGAGTACAATGTATCCTTGGAACCATTTTGCAAAAGCGCGCGGCGTTCGATCGCATATCTCTACATTAACAATAGATCGTTTAATACGGTTTAGAATTTTCAGAATAATTAGGGCTATTCATGTCTTGTAAGTAACTATTACTCAATGTACCTATTAAGTTATTCTAGCAGAAAACATGGGAACCAGCTGATTTGAGGTAGCTTTAAAACTTACCATTCCAATTCAATGTGATCCTTCACAGATCCATATAAATGTCTGTGTGATCATGTTAATATTTGTTAAATTATACAAGTCATTTTTATCACTGATTTTCTGTATTTACTTAGAACCAGTTTCCTTGATTCTAACAGGTTAGTGAAACATGGGCTTGAATTCTTATGACACTATGCAACATGACGTCAATAGTAAAGTCACAGACTGCATTATCATGGATTACTAAATACTAACTTATAAACAAGTAGACTTATAATCACGACATTCTATTCAAACGCGAACAACATTGCATAGAAATCATGCAACATTAATTCATAATTTGGGATAGGACAGTTCTTATTTTTGTCTATAATTAATGAATAGATACTTTATACTAAGTACGAAATAATTTCTTCATAATGCAGGTACGTTTTTAACGACTAAAATATCCTAGTATCGATAAAAACATACTTACCAACAATATGTATTTCGTGATGCGGATCTTTACGATACTGAACTTCACGCATAGCAATCAGTGGTCAGTTAATCGTTGCATCCGTAGGGTTAGCAGCAGTAAATAAGATTTACCGATTTTGTTTGCTCAAGATCCAAATCTTTTGGATTAAGAGGCAGCAATAAAACAGAGAACAATAAAATTTGTATAATGGTGCGGCAAAAAATAAAGTCATTTAATTTAATGAAAATTTCTCGTTTTTATTGTACATTTCATTATGTTTGGTATTTATATTACGTTATAATAATTTACATTTTATGCTAACAAAGCGTAGACGCATAATTTGCACGCAGTTACATATATAACAAAGAGGAAAGTCATTCACGGACACAAATGTCTCTTTCTTGAATCTTACAAGCCACATCTGGTGAGGTAATACAGCAAGCGCATAAATAACTATATTATTATTGTTTTGCTGAACATACTCTCCACGTGATACAGTTATAGTGAGTTAGTCACAGTACAGCCCTAGTGAAAGTGGTTTGTTGTTTGTTCCCATGTGTCGAAACGCGTCATCAGCTGATACATACACTGTTACCGGTTTACAAGTATTCACTTTTTGCTCACTTTCCGTCTTAAAGCCGCTTATTGTATCCACCGACAGCATTCGTAAATTACTTATATCGTTCATGAAATATTCAAAGCTCACAATTTAAACGGAACTTGATAAAAATGTGTGATCCATAGCGATCGTGGAAAATGGTTGAATTGTGTTTGCATTTTCCCACATGACTTTGCAGAGACTTTTTGTAGATGGGAAATAATTCATGCCAGTACAAATTATACTTACCATTGAATGAATTGATTTCTAAATGAACTTTATAATATCAAACAAACAATAGTCAAGGCTTAAACTTTGGCTGTGTGTTCTAACGCGGTGCTCTGTCCAGTATCAAATATTTAGGTACAGAATGGATAGCTTTTACTTTCTACCAAGTACCTAAGTTAATATATTGCGAAATAAAATAATCAGAGCATACCTTATTAGGTAGTTAATTACGAAACTAGGCGGTAAAGGAAAGAAAATAAAATCGTTGGAACATTTTGTAGATTTGTGTGCCCGAGCTTTTCAATATCAAATCCAATCAATGTCGGCAACCTCGAGTTTTGTACTCATGTAAAAATTTAGATAGGTAGGTACCTATGTAAAGTGTTACTTGTGTATCCATTCACCGTGAATAGCAAGTTTCATTTGCAATCTAGCATTGCCCACATTATGTACATTTTGTAACATTTTCCACCATTCAGTGATAGGAGTTATTGATCTACATATATCCTAAAGGGAAATCTAGATTTCGATTCGAGTTGAGTTCATTTACTTATTGCCATCTTTTAAACCTTCCATAACTAGCATCCACTTCCGATGACAACACCGGCATGGTACAGTCAATCACACCAATTACTGTCGAAACATGCATGACAGAGCCGTCATAAATACTCATAAGTGCTGGTCGGTAGGATAGAAACAATGCTAATAGTGGCGTGCGTACGCGCCGGAGACTTATAACTAACACCGAGTCTGGCGGCCAGCAATTAACGTCTGAGTTTCACTCTTTAATTTTGTTTACTGTGGAAATGATTTATTTTATCTCTGCTTGATTATTTACAACACATATTTTTACTAAACATAGTAATTATAACTAATTATGCGTGTAGCTCCATAAATAAATTAATAAATGTTTGATAAGATGAATTGCATAGTATTTCGTCAAATTGATTTTATCTAGGTTTCAATATCAAGTTGAATGTCAATGTCAAGAATACAAGCATCTATTATTATGTGAGATAAAATGGTTAAAATTATGCATAATTTATCTATTTAAACAACATTTTTGTTTGTACAACTACAAGGGGAATATATGTCTTAATACTATTTTTCGGTTGAAAAAAGCGCACACGGCATCTACATAGGTACGTAAACCGTCTCGGCGCATAGGTGAAGGCATTTTCACATGAAGTCCGGTTTCACTTACATACGGCCTCGATCACGTTCTTACCCACCTGTACTGTCAACCGCAATAATACGAGTGTAATCATCAGAGCCACAAGTTGTCCAAAATAAAATGTAGGAATTATCTAACTAATGGGCACGTTATGTGTCTTTAAGCGGTGAAAAGGAGTATTTTTCTCGAATCCTATCAATCATTTCCCATGCATTTATCTATTCTTTCGCATATCATTTTCCTATTATATAGGTCTATTTTATAGCCATTGTCCGGGTAGAATTCAAGATTTTGGACAGTTACTAAGAAAATCTTCATAGAAAATCTCAGCAACACTGCCCGTCACACTAACGTCGAATAAACTTTATGCTCGTTAAATAACAAAGCTATAAAACTCAGATTATATCGAACAGTTTATGATGAAATGGTGAGTAATTAAAACAATGTTGAGTCTAAACTCGTAACTCACATTCAGACATCCGGCTAAGGCAGTCAGAATAAAATACATAGTCCATGAAATCTTTTCTTTACAGCCTTCAGGAATTTAGTTTTGATATCCGGAAATTGTTTTGAAAATTATATGTTGCCGAGGCACGAGCCGCGGAATTTATCCTTCGTACTATTTCAATCAAATTAATCTTTTGTTTAATCGGTTTTATTTACGTACTGTTGTTATTTCGTCCAAGCAATAGTAACGTAGCTGTTATGATTGGTTGACATGATATTTGACAGTATAATTACTGATCAGACACTAGATTAGGCGTTTGGAAGGTTGATGTTCTTATACCTTCATAAATAAACACCAACGTTATAATTCTTATTCTTATTTGTATTGCCCATAAATGTATTGTATGTGATGATATTTATACATATAGCCTACGAGTCGGAGTTCCTTTGTAAGACTTAAATCATAACGAAACTGTGGTTTATACCCATATACTTAGTTAGTTCAATAGGATTACAAAATCTTTGTGTAATGTGACCAGACCAGACCAGACCAGATGTGGACAAATAGTAATGATCACATTTAAAAGATACCTTGGCGTCAATTAAGATTTAGAGGTGCAATAGTTATAAACGCCTAATTATTTCTTAACTTTACTTGTATTCTCTGGCGTAGCTGTAAGTTTTGGTAGCCCCGGGAATTAATGTGAAGTTTAAAATAGCAAAAAATAATTTTAAAATGACAAAATTTTCGAAACCTGCATTTAATCTAAGCTTGATTGTGCCTAGTCCTCAATTATATATTCATACTTACATAACGCCAATTACTGAGGTATCTAAATAGATATAAGGCTATCGGGTGTCGATCTAGTTGTAGTGTCTTTTCTGATTTAATCTCGTAATCATTTCATAATCATTACTATATTTCAGGATTAGATAGCAAAGCACTCTATCAGCTATTTCAAACTTATAAGTGGTGCAACACCCATCAGATCCAGCCTGACTCATAAGGACTATGTTTAAGCCAGTAGTGCTTTGTAATTTCGTGATTGTAGTCTGTGTAATCTACTGCTCGATAACTTCCATGTGAAAATTTGTAATTCTGTTTGAAACAATAAATACTTGTTGAGTTACACTGAGCAATGAACTTGAAGTGAGTAGCTTTGATGCATAGCATCTGGTAGGCTAGGTACCTACTGCAGTTTTTTCCGTTACTGACAAACATTAATCAACTCTTTAATAAAACTGCATTAAATTTCAAAGCTTACAAAAGTTGTAAACGGCCACGGTTATGTATTTCGGCCAATAGTCTAATATGTTTAAAATTCTAAAACGAAATAGTTGCGTTTTACAAGTTGGTTTTTGTGCGAAATAAATAAATTTGATCTAGAATCCTGAGTAGCGTTCATGACCATTCGAACATTGCGGTCATTGCTTCTACCTGCTGCGTCTTTTGAACGAAAATGTTCAATTAGGCCGTAAATAAGCAGCATGATACTGAACTATAAATACATTTAGATAGATGAGAACGGATATTAAAATCATTATAACTTTAGTACGAATCTAAAAATAATTCCGCACTTTACTGAGCACTAAGACTAGGTACTACAAGGTGAAACAAAACATTCACATTCTGTTGGACATTTGATCACTAATCATAACTAATCACCATTATAGTAGGTATTGCTATGTAATGTTCAACTATGCTAGACATGTCCTTCCTCCGACTAATTACATAGGAAAGGCAATCTACTTTTATTTTATTGGCCATAGACACAGACTTTTTTGTCACGACCACTTCCTTAAGCGGTGAACGCACTCCAACCTTGGTGTCACATTAGAATAAATCCGGCACGTGTATGCCTGCGATTTAAATTACACTACGCACAATTATTTACCATACAACATTCAAATGAATACAGATTGGACTAGCCCAAACTTCCTGTGAATGTCGTAAGTCTAGTGGATTCCATTATCTATGTGGTAGAAGGATGGGCATTCACTTATGTACTTCAACATTGTCACATACGCACATTACACATTTTGCATTGACCTCGTTAGTCCACAACACCATTCTGTGATCCTGATCAGTGATCCATGTGTCACGCGTGTTTGCAAGGAGCACTTCAAGGATTTCCAACAATTAAGTGCCTTAAAATTTTATTTTTAACCACTATAGGTTGACCAAACCAATCTTTCTTTTTACCTCGCCTATATTGTGGGCCTTTCTGGGCAAGTCGTTCCAGACTCTTTTCCTGACCACCTTTACCCCACTTTCACGGTCTATAGGAATCTTTTCAGGCGCCCTTTTGCGAGATTTGCTCAGCGGTCATTCTACTAGCGTGACCCACTCAATCCCAATCCTATGTAGTGCCTTCAGTAATTGCCTACTTATCATTAGAAACTTTTAAAATTTATTGAAAACAATCGATAATTTAGTGGTGTGTAAGACGGTAAACTACGGTAACAACTTTATTCCTACCTACCTTTATTTCTAAGAAGATGTCAACACTACGCTTTAAAATATTATTTCCTCAAATCCACTCACCGGTTGACATTTTGAGCGGCGTGGTGACATGAAAATTGAGCTTAATTTGATTTAATGCCTTATTCTTAACTTGATAACTACATAATACGAGAACAATGGACTACGCAACAACTAAGGATGAAGACAGTGCTTTATGTGTAATATCTATTTGATTTGTCGGCTAAAGATTTTTTTTTGAGTCTTTATTTTTTTTTTTCATTGAGGTCCTGTAACCTAGGTACCTATCCTATGTGAATTATGTGATTGCATTCTGGACGGCTCCCGTTTCCTAATGTACGATGTACTCGTAACCTCTTCTGAATGGCTTATCTTTAAATCTGCAAATGTCACTCGAACTGTTGCGATAGCTCGACCAAAAAAGCAATAACCGTTGACGACAGATTAAGGGAGTAAACGCATTAATTCAGCTCCATTCATCTTATGCCCATAGAAAACAACGATTTTGTAAGGAGACGCGTACGCCTCCGTTCAGCTTTCTACGTCAATTCAGCTTTTGCGGAAAGCAAGTGTAAAATGAGGACAAATGTGTCATTATGATGCGAGTGCTATAGCCGCGTACAGCGCTGTTCAGCCGCGTACAACTCTGTTCCGCCGCATTCAGCGTCATACGCGGCGGAACAGCGCTGTAAACGGATGGTTCTTGACTTCTGACACTGGAATGGCCACCATCAGGAATTTAATTTTGACAATATAAAAAATGGTCGCTAATTAGTCGAAATTAGTCGCCAAATATCAAAAAAAGTCGGTCACTAATGATAATATTTTTTGTCGGCAATTTTTCGTAATCTTTTCGATCTAGCTCTTGGCCTGTACCAAATGAAACTCGTTACATCTTTTAAACTAAAACACGACTAAATCTGTGACTTGGCGGACAATTGCGACTAATTTGGGAGGAAACAACTTCATTAGCATTTGAGACTCAAATGGGCCAAGCTGGGGTAGGCGCACCCCAGATTGGCCACCTATAAACCCTCATAACTTTCGAACCAGTGACCGACTAAGGCCACGTTCATACGGCGACCATTCGATTAGATTCTCATCTCAAGATGTATGGACGACTCAGTAGTAGCCATGCCATATCTCGTAAACTACTGGAGTACTAATTTTGGGTTTTGGCTACTAATTTTATCTTGCAGGATACTAATTTTCTAGATAAGTTTGAGGAAATCGAAAAGCTCCTCAAGCTTGGAAATAACATTCAAAATCGTGGTCCTGCTAAACGAGCGTGCGAAAGTTATCATCGTTGATATCTCAGTAAATACAAAAGTTTCAGTTCTGTTTTTTTTTTACAAAATGAATCACATATTATAAGGTACTAATTATCTGTATACTTAGAATAGCTGTGGTATGGGCATACCTACAGCTATTCTTAGATTGATTAACATTTTTCAGCGCTCATCGTGGTCTTGCAGAAAACAGCGTGACTACCGCCAGACCAAATTCAAAGTCGATTTTCTGGGAAACTAGGATTTTTTATTTAGTGCCAATTAGTATCAATTGACAGACAGTAAAAGCGCACTACAGCATATTGCTCGATGCACCTCTGGTCTCAGAGGTGCATCGATAGCATATGATATTCTTGAAAATATAATTTTATTATATAATAATATAGAAATTAAGTTGCAATGGGTTCCAGCTCACATTGGACTACGTGGCAATGAAAAGGCTGACCGATTATCTAAATTAGCTGCAGTAGAGGGTACATCATTTGAATACTTACCAGATTATTGGGAGCACATTTCTAAATAAAAAAAAAGTTATAACTCATGGAAACAACACTTTATTAATATTAGTCAACAACAAGGTATTTGGTATAGGACCATTCAAGCCGAGCCTCTTCGAGTGCCTTTGTTCGATGGTGATCAAGTCAGCAGAAATTATGTTTAAGACTTCGCTCTGGACACTATCCATCAGCGAAGTTTGCATTCCTTATGAAAAAAGCTAATTCGCCGAATTGCAATGATTGTGGTCAGATTGAGGATGTACAACATTTGCTGATGGATTTCGTCCGGAACAGGCGCGAGGGGAGTCAGTCTTGAGGGAATTAGAATTAACTAAACTTAACGTTGGATTAATACAGTCAATTCTATCTCAATTTACTTCAGAAAGTGCCAAAAAGTTGTGTCGATTAGTAACAGTCCATCATCAGTGACCTCCATCGCTAACATAGTAATGTTTTAAGTTCAAATTATTGTTTGGTAAGAGTTAAAGGGTACGATGGGGTTGGCATATCTGTATAGACAACCCCCCCCCCCCCCAAAAAAAAAGAGAAAAAAAAACTTCGGAAGTCGGTGTTTTTGTTAGTTTCTTCGTCTTTTTACTTTGTAGTGTTTTTTTTTTTGGAAGTCGGTTGTATTTTTTTGTAAAAACTTTTTTATTTTTCACTTTTTAGTGGTACCTCATACCTAACAACACCACTGCAAAATCGCAGAAAGCAAAATACGCAATTTCGATCGCTTGGATGACATAAAACTTTCATCCAAGTACACGAATTCCAGCTATTTCGATTTAAAATCCAAAGTTCACAACCGATTTTGATAAAATTGAAATGGGACCAATATGCAAGTATATGCTTTCAGATAAAATAAGATTTTTTCAAATCGGTTCATAATTGTCGGAGTTATGAGGAAACAAACATAAAAAAAACATACAACCGAATTGAGAACCTCCTCCTTTTTGGGAAGTCAAATAAAAAAAAGAATCAATTGAGTACTAATTATTTACCAAATATGGAAGCGATTGGCGTCGGTGGTCCTGCGGTAGTTATGGACATTTTACCGTCTTCGCAGCATATTCAGCGCCGTACGCAGTAGATAGAAGCGTTTCAGTGGAGGTAGCACGATAATGACGGCTTTTCTCATTCTTACGACGCTGTACGCGGCTGATAGAAGCAGAGCTGTGTAAGTGTGACCAAAATCGTTCAGCGAAACGCGAATGGAGCTGAATAAATGTGTTTAGTCTCTAAATCGATTAGCTTGTCATGAACCGAGAGTTACTTAGTGTTCAAAAGACGCCTGTGTTAACTTCTTGTAAGCCTGTGTGCATGGCATTAGTAAAGGCTCAGAACTGGTCCCCTGTCTCATTATTTATTTATTTATTTATTATATCACGGTCTCGCCTCCATATAACGTTTATTTGACAGAACCCTATTATTTGACGCCCATGATTACGCCCAAGTCAGACTGTGTTAGTTTGAAAACACCTATCTTAATACTACATATTATAAATGTAGATAAATGTTTGCCTGGATGAATGGATGTTTGTAACATAAACGCACTGGAACGACTGAACGAATCTGGATGAAATCTGGCAGAGAGATTATAGACTGATTATAATCAGGAATATTACATAGGCTTTTCATCTGGGGAGTAAGTATTGACAACTTCCGACATTTATAAGCTGGTTTATAATGTTTTGCTTAGTGTCAAGTTGCTTCTTTATCTACTACGCATAAACTAATTCATCAATAAGGCTGGTTTACAAGTACATACAGTGTTGTATTATGTTATGTCATTAACAAAAAATAATGAGTGCTAGTTTTTGAAGTAGTGGATGAACTAGTTTAAGTGAGTAGTACCTAACTTGAAGTTACAATAGTTGTATAATTAATTACATAAACCTACTGCATTGCGACCCTTAAATATTGCTTGCAACGTAACTCCATAAACCGAGAACTGAATATGTCACTCAAAAAGCAAAAAATAAATAAAAATAGTTAAATGTACGCTTACTTTTGGCCAAACTAGATAGTTTTTCTTTTTACATTATTTGTAGATAAGCAAGTAGTTTATATTCGAAAATGTAAATACCATCACTGTTCACGTATGACGAGCCAAATGTCAACAAATATATTCTACGTCAATTTATGCATGCAAACTTTATAGTTGGTTGGTTGGTATATTTCTGCTGAAAATATTCTGCCAGTTACTAGAATTTATTTTTTTGCCTACAAAATGGAGTTTATACATCAATCAGTATTTAAGTAGGTAGTATAGGTTTTTAGAAGTGTATTATGTTTTTTTTTATATAATTTAATTCCTATAAAAAATGGTGGGCTACCTAAGTAAAATTCTAAGGTAAAACTACATTTACTTTTAATTGTTTGTCTTCAGAAATTGACTAGCCACTTTAGCAGCAAAAAACAATCGGATGCCATAACTTTATTTTCTTAAAAATATTGCATCACTATCAATTTTTTATCGGAATCAGCCAGACCCACATTAGTATTATATTACTAAGGTACTAATAATAAGTATCTAATGAAAAAAAAAATGGTAACTTCCGAAACGTTTTACCATTCCAAATTACTGAAGCCTCAATCAATTATCTACGCAATTAAAGCTTTAAATCCTCCTTAATCACAAACTGTTTAATAATTAAAATGCGCTTCCTTGTTTAAAATAGTTATTTATGATACAAGAGCGGTAAGGTGGTCTTTACAAACGAGTAAGTAGACAAAATATGTAAACCCGAGACGAAGTCGAGGGTTTACCATAGTCACGAGTTTGTAAATACCAATCTGTGCTCGTGTGTCATACAACGTTTTTCGACACATTATTTAAATAGATAATGAAACAAACTTTTTCATTATCTTTTAAAAAACTTTTTACAAAAAAATACAACCGACTTCCAAAAAAAAACACTACAAAGTAAAAAATAACTTTAATTTCGGAACTCGGTGTCAAAATACAAAGAAACTAACAAAAACACCGACTTCCGAAATTAAAGTTATTTTTTACTTTGTAGTGTTTTTTTTTGGAAGTCGGTTGTATTTTTTTGTAAAAAGTTTTTTATTTTTCACTTTTTAGTGGTACCCCATACCTAACAAGAACAACCTCCTTTTTGAAGTCGGTTAATAATTATACAGAAGAAAATTCGCAAAAGAAGCTCACTTTAAGAAGTATTTATTAGTTTTTAGACTAGATGCTGATAATCCAGGCTGCAGCATCAGGCCAGACTTATGTCACAATTGCATTGAACTTAAAATTTAGTCCTGTTTAAAATGAGCCCAAACACGACTATGGTGCTGTAATTTCAAGGTTCGTACTTTTTCTGATGCTCCTGGCTTCAGCATCAGGTCTCTATGTACTTCGGTGTTCCTCATTAACAGTACGTTTATCCACACATCGAGCCCACGAATCACCCTTTTCAATGATCCTAAACACGATATATCTGCTGTTAGTTGTCGAAGAGTTAGGTACTCTGCAGCATCAGGTCATGACTTGATGATCATGAGACCAAATGTGGCAAATGCCCTATCAAACATCAAAACAATTTACTAAAACAATCCTTGCCTGTTCGAGTAACTTCTTACCTACTGTTAAGGAGTTGTACCTTCCATCATCAGCCCAGCTACCTGACATGGTAACAACCATACGCAAATACACAAGATACTTCATAATATATGCAAAAAATAATGAGTAAGCCTATAAAATTTGAGGTTTGCCCTCGATTTCTCTAAGATCCCATCATCAGATCCTAATTTGGTGACAATGGGACCACCTCAGAACTATCTACTTTCGAACAAAAAAAGAATTTTGAAAATCCGTCGACAATTGGCGGAGTATTCGATGAACAAACATAGAAAAAAAAAAAAAAAAAAGCATACAAACATCCGAACATAGTACCTCCTCCTTTTTGTGAAGTCGGTAAAAATTATTGTTAATCATTAAATAGCGTTCTCGCGATTTTGGCGGCAAGAGACCATTTTCTGCAATTGGCGCCTCATTCAAGATATCAGATGGAGTAGATTCCATATATATCTGATTCCACGCTTGAACACATATTCTAATTGATATTATTATTAAATGTCGCAACTATCTTTGACGTTTCTAATTGAAAATGGAGCAAATTTGCAAATGGGGAAAGCGTGTGCGTTTTTAAAATAAGAACGCGCTTCCGTTTGCGTCTGCGTCTGCGTGAATCATTTTAGTAGAATTATATATGTATGTATATTGTAAATTGTATTGTGTATTGTACCGGTCGGTTTTTTTACAAAATCCTTTGTTTATATCCTACATTTTAATAAGTTAGATCTTTTAAATTGTCTCCTCGAGCCCTTTATACATATTGATACCCCACTCGATAGGTTAAAAAAGTTGAAGTCATTAAAATGGCACCGAAGCTCAGATATTTTAATTTTTATATACCTATCCAGTATCATTGTCACTATTTAGACGAATCTTACGACACCTTTCAAGCTAAAATCTATCAAGCCACAGGGTTAGACTACAGAGTGTGAATTAAACATCATACATAAATACACTCGAAAAAACATAAGTGTAACAGTCGAGGCCTACGCAGACCGGGACGGCATGGCAAGGGATTTTAATTTTTACTAATGGACATTCAACCGTACTGTTACAGAAATACGACATAAATTGCTATGCATTAAAATGATGCCGTGGCATTGAAAGGGATTTTATCGCACGGCATTAAAAGACGCGCCACAGGCTCCCGTGGCGGGATGCCGTGGCATGCTGCGGTAGGCAACGGCATGCCACGGACTCCGGCGCTCGTATGTAGTGATATACTGCGGGGTGCGGCGTGCCGTGGCAAAGTGCTGGAATGCCGCGGTATCTAAGCCATGCCGGCATGCCATGCCGTCCCGGTCTGCGTAGGCCTTAATTAGAACTACATCTATTGTCTCATTTTTTATTATATA
The DNA here is from genome assembly GCA_963859965.1 of Ceramica pisi. NCBI lineage: Eukaryota > Metazoa > Arthropoda > Insecta > Lepidoptera > Noctuidae > Ceramica > Ceramica pisi. The sequence goes on along the minus strand of OY982537.1, from coordinate 12,413,381 downwards.
TTAAAGTGCGACAAACCTTCTGAGCAAAAAGTTTTTCGCAAAAAAAACGCGTATGGAACGCTTCCAGAACGGACGCAGACGGAAGCATTTTTGGCTGACGGATGCAGACGGATTGAATTCTTGTATAGCTATAACTAACTAACTAACTAACGATAACTATATTGTTTATGGACATTAAAAAAAATACCGTAAAGAATACGCACGCTCCATTGTATGGTCCGTAATTTTGAACTTTCGAACAATGTATACCTACAGGCTTCGTAAATGCATTTTATGAGCAAATGTGTCGAAAAAGGAATTTACGGATTAGTTATGTAACTATTTCCCTAAAATTGTGCCATACGCTCTCATAAATTAATTTATCCATGTCTCATTTCAGTAATTTTAAACATCTGTATTTAGTAGATAGGTAGTTACCTACCTCATCTATTTATTGTAAGTTACGTTTAGCAGTACATAAGTAATATTTTCACAGGTTGTAGTCGTTGAAGAAATTAGAATGTTTAAGTTGCAGTTTCATATTGAAATTAAATTGTACCTAAGTAAACGGAGCCTGAGCTGTGTACTCGTTATACAAACTTGTAGACGTGAATCTAGTTTGCTGTAGGTAGGTACGTCATAATCATCTCTGCTGCGGAAGCGTCCTTGAACTAAAACTAAAAGTCGGTCAGCCACGCTAGGTATCAGCATTTGTTTTTGATATGCATGCACGTCTGAATGTCAAATCATATGTCATGTACCTACAATTGTATCTAAGTACATGCCATCGGATTATTGCAAACAACGTAAGTTAAATCTTGCGAGATTACCTATAAACCTATAAAGTTATCATTTGTGAAATTGATCAATATGATTCAAATACACTAAATTAATCCAATCCAAATTTGATATTTTACTCTATAGGTATCCGTGTTTTATCGAGAAGAATCTCTTTGATCTTTAATTTAACGTGCATGATTTACATATTTATTGTTTAGTAAACTCTTTTTTATTGCAAAATGCAAGAACTCGGCGACATGTACAGTCGCCAGCACATCAGGATAGCCGAATCTGTCAAATTTTCCCAATCAAATTTGAACCCTATATGTTAAGCAACAAAGTTGAAAATCTAACAAAGAAATTTGACAGATTGTTGTAGCTTCATGTGCATGTCTGTACATGGCTATAAAGATTACATCAAAATAATTCTCATGTAGAAAGAAGTACAAATTCAACACAACATGTTATAGCACTTGTACGCATACCTAGTTTTAGAAAATTACAATTCATAACCAGTGTGTTGGTTTACTTAATATGCATGCAGGTTAGGAAATAATAAGTAAAAATCTCGGGCATCAGGTCATTCGGCAAAAAATCCTGCGTTCTATCCAATGTCAATGTTGCTACGCTGCGTTACGTTGCGCTAATGATTTCATTGTTCGGTTTCATTGTGTCTTAACTCTCTCAAATTCTTGATTATTTGCTACGTGACCAATATCAAGTAGGAAGTTCTACACCATCCGCTAGATTATTTTGATAATAGTTTTAGCACGGAAATCAAGACATAATAACAATCATTCGAAATAATTGTACCTACTCAAATCGGTAACTAATTGATCTAGACTTCAAGCTAAGTTTAGGAAATACAAACAATCTTTGTTTATCTAAATCAAAATCCTGTTTCTACTAAACGGTTTTCTATTGTTTCAGACCGCGACGCAATGGGAAGGCATATCGTAGTGCTGTTGGCTTACATAGCCGCAGCAAGCGCCACGCTTGAAGTAGTCAACCAATGGAGCTTGATGCAGTTTGACTTTCCCCCTGACCCAGTGCTCTTGGAGAAGTTCCAACCAGAGAACACCGTCCCGACTGGGCTCGAGATAGGTTGGGATAGACTCTACCTGGGCATCCCAAGGCTAAGGGCAGGAGTACCCGCTACTTTGGCCTGGATACCTCGGAGTTTGCCGCCAGGCGTCAGTCCAGTTCTTCAGGTAACATGAAAATCAACTTTCTTTTATTGCACCAAAAAATTATTACGCACCGCGTGCCTGTCTTTGTGACGTATTCATTAAATTGATATTGATTCAGTTTTTGTAAACACTTAGTGAGTTTTATGGTCAAAATAACGAGGTAGCAAAATTGACTTACCTCGGCCTTTGTGGCTACAATGGCATTCGTGACATATCACGCCTTTGCCGATCAGTCGCCTCGAGAATCGAGAGGCCACTGAACATTAATTCTTACAATTACCTAGAGGCTAAATTGTTACGTAAAATAAAAGCATTTATCAAGGGACCGCACGTAACATTTTCTTGTGAAATTGGAGCTGGTGTCATCCATCAACATTACGTCATGATGTATGCTCTCGGTATTTGTGCTTGTCAAGATCACGTCGAACAGGCCTGTTATAATTTATAGACTAAAACTGCTACTGCCTGGTAAAAGTTTATTCATGCAGGTAAATTGTTGAAATTCTGATCCGATTAATTTTATTTTTTAATGGAATAAAGTAAAAAGCCGAAAAATGACCGAAACTCATTCTTGAGGGAGAGGTCACGGGAAATGCTGGCCCTACTTACAAAGATAAGCTGTCAGTTATAATATAAGTAGGACTATCACAGATATTTCACATTCACAATTTTTAAGGAAACTTTTATGTATTCCTGTGACTGCTCATAACACGAAAAGAATTAGTATTTAGGTTTTCTGAATCAAAACTTACTGGATTATTGTTGTTAAGTAATTTCTACATCAATTTTCCTCAGATATAATCTGTGTTTACCCACTTTGTGTTAAGCACCTTAACATTTATAAAACAAGTCATGCTTTATGTGCAATCAGCGTTAGCGCAGTTATTTAGATATTTTATTAGTGTTTTTATGTTTATGCACTTACATGCTTTTGTTCTTATATTGAGCAAGCCATGTTAGATACACAAGTCGCGTTTTGGTTGAACATAAAGAAAATATTAGCTGGTTTACAAGTTTTTATTTTAGTAACTTCTTCTTTCGGAGAAAGAAGAACAGCTGATAAATAATGTACCCAAAAATTCAAAATAGAAAAGCATAAAGCCCAAGGAATATTATTTACCGGTAGTTTTATTAGAATCCACCAAATATCTGTATACCTGGGCCATTAACTATCTTTCTAAAAAATTTTAAAGCGTTTATGTGAGCAAGTGCAAGCATTTAATCACTATACTTCAATATAGTATTATATATAATTAGTACTAATAACTCTTGTTAAAAACGATGTCCAGTATAAATTAGGCATAAGAATCTGGTAGTTACGTGCAACTTACATATATGTCAAGTCTTCGTACGTGCCTGAGAACAATTGGCATTAATTTTTATACAGAATGCCAAACACTCATAATTTATATAGTATGTCCGGTATCTCAGCTGTTTAACAACTTACAAATCGAATGCGATCATGTGTTTGAAATAAATTCTGCAGAAACTAGTCGCAGTATTTGGATTTCAACCTAAAGTTGCGCAATTACTTTGCAGAACTTGTGTCACCTTCGAAAGCTGAGTTTGTGTAAATGCATTCAATGGGACTAGGTACTGCCTGACCCACTTATAACTTATATACCTTATTCTATTTAAAAGTAAGTCTAGTAATTTTGCGGTTAGCATACAAGACCAGTAAGAAAATTCAACAATATAATTTTCGAGCCTAACTATAATTTCGACTTAGAGAAAGGTAACTAAGTATATAGCTCAACAAATTATTCATTCTGCTTAGGCAGGCAAGACTTTTGTTTCTAAGTAAGCAGAAATTGGGTGTTAAATTTAGACAGCTTTGTGAAATTCATCAGCTTCTTTCAGAAGGTTTTGCAATCTGTTTAGGTGCATATTCATGACACTGCTACAGTGGACTTCTATTCAGACCGTCACACGCTTTACTAGATATTGTCCCCTCTGATTAACATACATATTTATAATTTGACAGTTTTATGCCAGTGTCAGAAATAATGCTTAGACAAAGTACTTGCCATGTAAAGTTTGAAGGTGGTCAAGTTTATCAGTTAAATCTATTATGTCTGTCAGTCTGACATCAAAATGTCAGATCAATTGCGCAAAACTTGGATATATCTAAATCAGCTAGGTTGGACTAAATTATCTCTTTTCTTGTCGGCTTTACCGTTATAATTATATCGTTTATAAGGTCCTATTAGGAGTTGCAGCACGTTATAATTATGTTTGTTTGCTTATCCGAAATATAAATGTGGATTGTTAGTAATATTAGTACTTTTATGGGTTGTTCCAAGTTGAACTAGTTAATTTATTCGTCTAACATTGGCTATAAGTTACACGGTTCCGACGAGTTGCTAGCTACTTTCATTTAAAATTAGCAATTACATACAGAAAATTTCGGATTGCAAAAGCTTCATGTGAACTAAGCATATAACATGTATATTATTATCTATTGTTTCAGGACGTTACATGTACTATTTGTTGACCGAACTTTGGTTAATTCAATAATAAGGTACTATGTTAGTAAATACCAACCGTCTAAAATAATTACCTATAAGTACGAGAATAATTGCTTTCGCCACTCTACCATAGCGAAGTGAAAAGTCAAATGTCATTTATTCAAATTAGGCTGAGAGCCAGCGTCAATCAAATCATATAGAAACTACATTATGGAAAATATTGTGTCCAAAATAGTTCATGATAAAAAACAGTGATGTGGACGTGTTTTGCTCTTGCGTTCAAACAAAGATATAAAACGATTAAGGGTCGATTTCACCAAACATGACTTTACTCGAGAATAGCTATCCACGGAATATATTTATTCTTATATATCTCTCGGATAACTTCGTCCACGTTCCACCACTTTACACCGGAGTTAATTTACTCTCGGATGGTTATTCTGTGGCAGTGAGTGAATCCGAATGTTTGAAATGAATGACTGTATAAGCCACCCAAATTCAAGTGCTCGTTTCTCCTCTAATGAGTTAAGTGTATTGCGTATTACTCTATTCGGTAGAGTTATACCTATGACAAAAGCGTCAAACATGTGTCTAAACATAAATTCTAACCTCATCAATATTTCATAGTTGTCACAGAGTAATTTTATATAATATATTTGGATTCCTTAAACCTTACTGTATAACATGGAACACAAATTACATCAATATCCTTACATAACAAAAAGTTTCTAGAATAAAAACTTCTAATTTTACATCTTAAAAAATTTTCACTATAAATTTTTGGAAATATCTCGAAAACTTTAAGTCCTATCAACTCAATTCTTTCTATAGAAGTGGTTTTGGGTCAAAACCTTTATTTTTAAACTAATTTCAAAACGCTATCAACTAAAACAAAAAATCACATTTTTAATCTACGTAATTATTACAATGACACTCGGACGCCATATTGAACTTATCCTTAGTTTAAGCTCTCTGTTCCTTGAAAATCGGTGGAGTAGAGCATAAACGTTTACTCTTGGATTAAGTCTATGGTGAAACATAAAAACATGTTAAACTTACTAGGAGTAACTGCTCGTATACTCTGGAGTAAGATTTACTCTTTTTTGGTGAAATCGACCCTAAATCATAAAGAGTCTATTTCGTGTTCCGGGTAAAAATAATAAATAAACTGTACTATTTTTTTGTACTACTTAAATTGACTAAACAGGTTGTACTTAGAAGGCTGGCCGTATCCATTTGTGGACTACCGAAGCGTTTAAGGCGAACATGTGGTTGAAACGAGTTATTTTAATAAATGTTCCGTGTCGGAATTAGATAACGCAGGCAGTGTTATACCTAGTTATTACAAATACGCGCAGTGCGCGTAAGGCATTGGAAAGCGTGAAGGGCAGGCACAGTTTGCGAGGCTGGCCTTGTGATGTGAGCCGCGGCCTGTGACACTTAGATGTGCGACGCTCACGTTTGCACCAACACAGGCCTGTACCTTACCGTGCTATACCTCACATAGCTGTTTCTGTAAGTGGCTGTAGTTAAATAATAACAGCCATACGGTCGATTTTCAAGGTTAAAAAACTCTTGCGAAGGTCGGTCTATGGATAGGACCATTTATTATGTACCTATATACACTCTTCCATGTTTCGGAAAGCTTGCAGCTATAATTTTTAGATCTTAGACACTCGTTACTGGTAGACTCAAAGTCTGACAAAGGCCCCATGAAAAATACTGGTAACTACTATAGTTATCTACTTAGCTTTATCAGAAACCAGTCCCAACAAAGTTGTGTCTAGTCTGATGATTTACTTTGGGATTATCCGAGCTAACCAATTATTTTGTTTCCCCAGAATTGAAATGGAATAGTGTGCTGTTACAATTCAATGCTAAATACGACGTTAAAAACATTGTCCTTCGAATATATTGCATGTTTGTTGTTTAGAATTTAGATCCAGGAGAGACTCAGTCTAGAATTACTTATAGGCTTACATAAAGGATTGCTATTAAATTAAAGACACAAACGCAGCTTTCCAATGCGACACTACGAACAATTACGTAATCTAGAATCGGTAGGTTTAGATAGGTAGGCATGGAATCTGCATTATATTTAAGCAGTTATTGTTTCTTATATGGGTTTTTTAATATTAGCACCTATTCCTATTGACAATTAGGTAGGTACATTAAATAGGTAGGTACTACCAGTCCGGTACAAACGAAACTTTGAAGTAACCACATCTTTTTATAGTATTTATCATTAAATCCACTGCTGTCTCTAGTTATTTATATGAATTTAAATGCACATTGCGATGTCAACAACATTATTAACCCTTTGTTCGTTTGGTCATTTGTATGCCGCCATCGAAAACACGCTACGTCAATATTGAGATGTTTCCCATTTAGCAATACGTTTATGGGAATCAAATCAATGGTCGACGCGGTAAACGAATACCAATCGTTGTTGACAAACACATTTATTTATGAACAGCAACTCAGTAACCTGCCGATTTTGCGGATTATTTTTCAGTAGAGTTTTTGTTGCTACAAGCTATAGATAATTGGCGTCAAATGTTGATCAACTACGTTTGAGTCATTCCAATTATTGTTTAAAGAACTTTTTTCTTCCGTCTTTGAACAGAAGGTTTTGCATTAGATTTCAAAATTCAAATAACTGTGAGAGCTCTTTCAGTTTTTCATAAAGACAATCCCCCAAAGCGCTCACCCGTTACCACTTCGCAGTGTTTTGTTTGGGAAGAAGTGGCGTAACAAATTCCCTGGCAATAATTACCATAATTTCACCTTTATTGACAAAATGTTCTGTGTCTCCAGGCTTATCCTGACTGGTCATGGCACACTGCTGGTCGGGGCGACATCAACTGCACAGGACTGATCTCCGTGTACCGCGTGCGCGCCGACCGCTGCAACAGACTCTGGGTCTTGGACGCGGGAGTGGTCACCAGTATCGACGACTTCAGGAGAGTCTGCCCACCCAAGATCCTCATTTTCGACATGGCTACAGATCGTTTGGTAAGCATAGAGTAAAAGTATTAGGAATTTTTCACTCGCCAAACTCAGCAGGAAAGATAAATTGATTTTGGATTTCCTTTACAAAATCTACTTAGATACCTCTTACTAGTTATTCCGTGTGCGAGAAAATATAATTCTTGAATCAACGCGAAGACGGAAATGGGATATTCGTGTGGCCAACTACGATGTCACCTCTAATTAGGGACATTTACATTCATCTTAATCCATCTCAATCCAACACGAGTCTACTTACTTTCTACAAGATTTCGTTGAACTAAGAAAAAGCCTAGGTACTTTTAAAAAAAAACACGTTTCTTGTAGACTTTCGAGCGAGAGCTTTTGCAATAAATCTATGTACAAAAACTGCCTATTAGTACGCAACTTGTGCGGTCTTGTATCGGTTACATAAGGACTGCCGCATATTGAATGTTCCTAACTTTTAAATTAATTGCCGTTTATAGGTGAGGCTCTTGCGTTTAACATACATGACGAGTAAGGAGTTCCGTGTTCCTGGATGGCAGTTATACGTTTATTCATTCTAAGTGTCCCCATAAAACATGTTACGAATTTATTGGCGTTCGCTATTTATAACCCGGAATATTTATGGTATGCAGAATCATGCAGAATATGCGTCTTAATTCGGTTCTAGCTATTGAAGTTCTTATCTTCTAGTTTGTAGAAATGTTTATTGAATAATGAAACGATATTTGTTCATTATAAAACTTCAAGGAAATGAATTGCTTTTCGAAGCTTGAAATATTGTCACCAGTTCCGTGGCTGCGGGCCACAACTTGTTTCAAGCAACTGTTTAAGGAATTGATAGGCTCAGAAGTACCTATTAGTAGGAAATACTTTATGACGTCCACATATTAAAATGATAATATGTTTTCAAAAATTACTTGATGCAAATCCTTGTTGTACCTATTTAAAAAACCCGGATCTACATAATTATCTAAAAGAAGTAGGTACGTGAGCAGGTAATATTTGAATACAGATTAAAAGAAATCAATTATTCAATACTGCAGTAGTTAGCTATTGTAAAAGTGCTTAATTAAGCATGCATTGTGTAACAGGAACTAATCGGAGTCGTGCCGGAGCTTATCTTGATCACCAGAGTTCTTAGAGCTAAGAGTTTCGCAGCCGCAGTTAAAGGTGTCCAATGTTCCAGTGACAAGTCAAACAGTCCTTTCACATCAGTTTTAGAATATAAACGACTTATAATTACTACAAAAATGGTGCTATTTGTTGCGATATTTGTCGCTTGAATATTTTGACATAGCGAATGTCACACCTACGCAAACAGCGTTGCAATTAATGTCTAATAATGTCTCATTCAGTTGAGTATTGAATATGTTAATTTATTTGGATTACCTATATGTATTGTGTATGGCCGTTCCTATGGGTACTGTAATAATTAAAATTAAATTCTGTCCGTATCTAGTCAAGTCCTGAGGGTATGATTTAACAACTTAATTCGATTTATTTACTAATAAAGACTACTTTTGAAATTATTTTCCCATTGCCCATAAATTAACAGCCCCATTTGCTCTCAGTACCACACATATAGTAGATTACATTAACTTTTTCGCTGTCTACTCTTATTTACCGATGCTTATGCAAAGTTAATTAGCGACGCTAACATTTTCATACCCTCCAGACGGATTAAATACGCCCTTGTGATTATTATACTCTTAATGAAATATTGGTTTACAACTTTACATCCCCACATGTAGGCACTGTTAATGAATTGCTCGAATGCACTCGTAACACTCAACAGAAATGTCTTAACAGTACGATTGAGTTGTTTGCATTTTCAACGGATGAATGGATTTAGCGAATGAGTGTGTTGTGATGTGATAGTAGTTGTTTCTTACAAATTCACTATCATCACATTTGCAAACAGGCAAAGCTAATAACCGGTAATAACCGATGGGCGTTATACTTAGTGTTAATTTACATTTGTTTGAATTCAAAGAAGGTAATGGATGTTTGTTTAGATGTAGGTACTAGATTTCGCCCGCGACTTCGTACGCGCATATCCCGTTCTCGTAAGATTTTCGGGAAATCTTCCCCTATGGAGTGTAAGGAAGACATGCCAAATTTTAGCTTTCTACGACCAGTAATTTCGGCTGTGCGTTGATACTTACTGACTTATAAGTCAGTGAGTCAGGTTTGCCTTAAATATAGGTACAGATATTAATACATTGTGTTAGATGCACGAGCATAGTTACCGTGGTATCAGCCATATCTATGAAACGGGACCAAAGAGTTCTTGTACGACCTCTTGAATATTCATTGAAGTGTGGAAGCAAAAATTTAAAAAAAATTAAGCACTTTAATTCTACCTTAATTGATAAGATACCCGTAATCAATGAATGATCAATACTATGAGAATAAACTTATCCGGCTTCTTTTTCAGCATACCGGGAAAAAGTAAATATTTGAGCACTCGAATTGGTTTTATTTAGAGTTTCTGATAATAAGAAACGATTTTTGTGAGCCCAAAACTTGATACGTGAAAGTTGTTTGAATGACAACAACGGCTACATTGTACTCGTGGTTTTTTATCATTTTTATCTAAATGAGTACATAGAGTGCGAATGTGACAGGCACGTGCTGCTATGGTTATTTCGACATTCATCTGTCGTGAGGTGAATTTATCATTGACTTTTCAAGATCAAATCGGAGATTTGTAGCATGACTGCTGTCACCGGACATTTTAAACAATGACATTTTTGTTTTATGTAACAGAGACTTCATTTATAGCTATGCAAGTCGATCTATTTCAATTTTTTTTTAAGTACTTATCCATTATTGTATAGTTCAAACTGGTATACCTACCTGGGGCCCGAGTCTGCTATTTTTATAAATTTGTCATTCCGACACGATCCCATTGTCATGCCATTGTAATTTTGCTAAAAGTTCGTAATCTGCTAAATTCATAATGGCACGTCAATGGTCTCGTAATAGAATTGCGGTAGGAATGCCGTATTTCCATTATTATAAAACAGAGCTAAATTTGAGCATTTAAGTATTCATGCCAGATTTTATTTATATTTAGTTTTACATATTATTTATTAGTGTTATAAGCAATCTGAAGTTGTGAGAAGTTCGTGAATACTAAATCTGTCATTATGTACGAGATTACCATTCATAGGCCTTCTTTCAATGGCGTGTCAGTGGTTGATCATTGGAATGTCATAATGACGCCATTATGATGCCATTATGTTAGTAGATTACCAAACTTGTCAAAATTAACCATTTTGAAATCAGTGATCGACCATTCTGACACTATTATAATAGCAGACTTGGGCCCCTGGTAAGTTGTAATGGATTTTCATAGTGTAAAGGCGAAGTCACTTGTTTAAATTGTGATAACTCAAGTATTTGATTCAACTCCTCCATTGAAGAGTAGCATCGAAGAGGTAATAGAGCTCTGGTTTTTATGAAAACTAACCTAGAAAGTTGCAAAACAAGGTCAATTCAATAGAAGACAATACTGACTAGGGTAAGATTAAAGCTTCTATGAGTCTTTCGAAGGTGAGGTTTTATGAAAAAGTTTCTAGATAGATTAATGTCTAGATAAGACATATTATGACAACAGCGTTTGCAGCGTGTAATGAGGTTAAGAGTCTTATAAGGTAACCTTCTTGCATGTTATTGTTTGTATGTAGACTGTTTAACTATGCATAAGCTTAGCAAGTCACGACAAAGATAAAAATTAGATGCCTATCAAATTATACCTGTACCTATTAACGCATAGAATATTTGCAGTGAAAGGATATTTAGTTATTATTCGTCGTGCTGCGATAACAATTATACCTAAGCAATAACTAACTGGATACTGGGGTTCAGTAGGCAGCTAAGAGTTTATTATAAAGGAACCGGAATCCTACCGAAGCTCTGTTAGAAAGGGTACGAACGAACTTACTGGATACTTATCTAATCCCGGTCGATGTACCTTAGCAATATCTTTAGTTTCACTTTTATCAACTACTAGCTGTACCCCGCGGCTTCGCTCCCGTCAACTGGCTACCTGTCTACCTACCTACCCCGCTACTCTCTTACTCTTACTCACAGACAATTTGTGTTTGACTAATGTCAATATTTATACGATACAAACGTCACTCAATTGTTTTGGCTTCCCGAAACCTCTCCACTAACACTTAAACTTTATGCAATATGGTATTAAAGTTCAAATTGACTTTTAAGTATTACGAATCTTTTGTATGGGAGCATAGAAAAGTGTTGTTTTTAGTATTTTTCAGGCAATTTTTATATTTTTTCTCTCCGTAAGAACCATCCTCGTACTTCAAGGAATATTCTAAAAAAAGAATTGGCCAAATTGGTCCAGGCGTTGTTGAGTTATGCGCTTACCAACACATTTAGCGATTCATTTTTATATTATACTAGCTGTCCCCCGCGGCTTCGCTCCCGTCAACTTATTTTCAAGGAGGAAATGTCCAAGGATATTTAACTGGCAACTTTTTTTTACATAAAAACCTTCTCCTGTTGATAACAAACACAACAAAAAAAGAATTGGCCAAATTGGTCCAGGCGTTGTTGAGTTATGCGCTTACCAACACATTTAGCGATTCATTTTTATATTATAGATAGATAGATAGGTATCTACCTAGATAAATAATAATGAGCATTTAAAGGGAAAAAATAATTCAACTCTTGCCAGTTTTTGAACACCAACGACCTAAGTGATTTGTTGTGAGACCAACGTAGAGCTTGGACTAACGACAGGATATCCGTCTGATATAAAAAAAGCCTTCACTTACACAAAAGATCGAGGATGTAAAACAGACTGAAGGTGTTTCTGTGGATATTCTTAAAATGTTTACTTTCGATATTTGGTTATCAGCTGTTGATTTTCATAAATGCTTAGTAATGGGTTTAGAATGTATATCACTAGCCAAATCAAGATACGAGCCTAATACCTTAGTTAATGAAGTTGTGGGGGAATTGAATATTAATTAATGTGGGTGGCAGAAATTATATTCTGATGAGTCCAAGGGCGCTCATGCATTAGGTGCAGCATATTACGATCCAAGTTGTAAGTATAGTTTTAAAATAATGTCAGATGTATCCGTCATGACGTTGGAACTCATTGCAATTTTGCAAGCCATGTCTTATGCAACAGAGAAAAAAATTGATAAGGTTGTTATATGTACGGATAGCAAAAGTGCATTGCACCACGTAGCTCGATGCGCCTCTGGCTTCAGAGGTATATCGATAGCTTACGTCATTTTAAAACTAATTTTCAAGTTTATTGAAAATAGTACAAAGTTGAAGTTGCAATGGGTTCCAGTGCATGTTGGTTACAGGGTAATGAGGAAGCTGATTTCTCATCTAAATTGGCAGCGAAGGAAGGAATCGAGCTGAATTTTATACCAGATTACGTGGAATGTCAAAATCTATATTTATAATAAATCTGTAGAGAGGTCAATTCTGTACATGAAATATATTTCCAAAATAACTATCAGGGGGTGATTAGGGATCGATACTGATGCCAAAAATGCAATCAGTACAATTTTTGTCTGTCTGTCTGTCTGTCTGTCTGTCTGTCTGTCGGTCTGTCTGTCTGTCTGTCTGTCTGTCTGTCTGTATAACCGTTATAGAAACAAAAACTACTCGACAGATTTTAATGAAACTTGGTACAATTATTATTCATACTCCTGAGCAGGTTATAGTATACTTTTCATCACGCTACAATCAATAGGAGCAGAGCAGTGAAGGGAAATGTTAGGAAAACGGGAGAAGTTACTCCATTTTTTAAGCTTCCGTCGCGTGTGCAACCTTAATGGTGAAAGCTACACAGAAATCATGTATGACGGAAGTGTTCTCCTTAAAATTATATAAAAAATATCCAACGACATCATATGTCTATCTTTTATGATTGACGAACAATAACACGTGTAACTCCCGATAGCTTGGCAGTTCGAAGCTTTCTGATTGTATTTGTCTACTCTTACGTTTATAAAACTCTCAGTCGTCCCTAATTGACATTAATAAAAGTTAACATTATTAACAATTCCATAAAAAAAGAATCATAGAAATCGGTATAGAAACACCAAAGTGATACATGAAAAACGCTAATAATAAGCAAGCCATCGCGCGTGAATACTGAAGCTATATGGATTATTTTTGTGGTCGCGAACGCACAGGCAGGCGGCTAGCTTGGCGCCTAGAGGCTAGCGAGTAGCTTCGGAAAACGGCTTACGACAGTTTGCAATATTCTTTAAAATAATAATTATAATGTCGAGGGGAAGATGGTTATAATTTCGCTTTACACCAAACGAGTAATATCATAAATGTGAAAGTTTGGTTGTTTGTTACTCAATCACGCCAGAACGGCTTAACGGATCTTAATGAAATTTAGAACAAAGATAGATTATAGTCTGGAATAGCACATAAGCTACTTTTCATCCCGGGAATATGTTCCCTAGGGATCACGCGGGCGAAGCCGCTGGCAGAAGCTAGTTTAGAATAAAAAGTTTTAATAACTGGAAACAACATTTTAACATTAAGTCAGTAGACAAAGAAATATTGTACAAAACAGTTCAAAATGAGCTTCCTCAAGTGCCCAGCAGTGCGATTCTATAAACATGTGGGTGAAGTGAACGACGACCGAGCTGTCAAACCATACAAAAAACATAAGAATGACAGCTCACTCGTTGTTCACTTCACCTAAGTGAACACGGTGAGATGTCAACAGAATTGACCGGCTGGTTCGACAGTAGCAGATTTAGTAGAAGTTATGTGAAGTTAGCTGTAAGATTACGGTCCGGAAATTTTGCCGATGGATAGTGAGTGCTCCATCGGCATTTGCGTTTCTCATGAAGAAAGTAAGTTCTCCCAACTGCAACACATGCAATGTACTTGATGATGTACATCATTTGCCGATGGATTGGGTCAAGAACCAAGAGGAAAGGAGAATTTTATTCAATGAGTTCAATTTAAATATTTCACAAGTGGGCATAATTTAGTCAATTTTAGCACAACCGACGTCAGATGTGGCGAAAAGATTTAGCGAGTTGGTGTACCTACCGTGTTGATTAAGATTCTTCTTTTAATTTAAGTTTCAAGCAATGTTTTGTAGTAGTCTGTATAAGGCATGATGGGGTTGACGTATTCCATTACGGTTTTATCCATTAGGATAAAACCGCAATTATATCAATAAAGATGAAAAAAAAAATAACTTTCTTGTAGATTGTATTGGTGATATTTATGTCTTTTAATTTACATCATTCCATCACGGATAATGCCTTATAGCTCGTGTACAAGATGCGTAGGCAATTTTGTATTGTTATATTGAAAGTGAATAGCAATATGCAATTTATTAGTTCAAGAAAAAGTTCAAGGTGGTTGCATGTGTGCATGGGATCTCAAACGAGAACCTATGCACACATAATGAGATCTTTGATGTGCGTGAAATTGATTAATAATAATTATCTCATCAATTCACGTATGTACGGAAATTATGAGTAGGTACCTACTCAAGGCTGTTTGGTGAAATCTTAGTAAATATTCAACTTGCTAACGCTTCTCGCAACTAAAAATATAAACGAAACGAGTGGTTACTAAAACAAAAGCGTCCATGATACTCTATCATTATAATATCCGTGACATTGGCGTA
This sequence comes from Ceramica pisi, assembly GCA_963859965.1. Taxonomy (NCBI): domain Eukaryota; kingdom Metazoa; phylum Arthropoda; class Insecta; order Lepidoptera; family Noctuidae; genus Ceramica; species Ceramica pisi. The sequence continues at coordinate 12,398,304 of OY982537.1, read as the reverse complement.
TTGTTTATAAAATCCCTGACCAGAAATTCTATTCGTATTTTTGATGGATTGAATAGGTTGATTAATAGTTCATGTCTGTAAACAGCGTCTATATTTTCATATCATTAGTCATTTTTATATAGTTAGATGCAAATAAATAATCAGCTGGTGCTAGCGTCGGCAGTGGCAGGCGAGGTCAAGTTATTATTTGAAAGGGTGTGGCTTGCCCAATTGTCCGTTCAGACTTAAATACGCACAATTTGTGGGTTACCAGTAACCATGCACTGTATAATTCTAAACTAGTGAATGGCATTTTAACCTCGCGGACGGCCACACGATAAAATTCGCGGTATTTGTTCTTCATGAAATTTGCCTGTAGACTAATTGGAACATGTCGGGAAGTATTGCATTTCTCTTTGGCCTTTTAACGATCAATTAAATAGATTTATAAGGTCGGTATATTTGAAATAAGGACTATAGTTTGGAGTTATAATTACTGACAGGTATGGTCGTTACGGTATAATTAATAGTTGAACTTGTCTATCCGAGCATGTGTGTTTGTCAGAACTGTCAAAACGTTTACTTACGGATTTCATTTAAAAACAATTTAATTTAAGCGATATTTAATTCTGTACACGTACCTACTCCAATAGTCTTTGTTAATGTAGTATCCATTTGTAGAGCGAAAGCTTTCATTTTGTCTAGTTCTTTTTAAAAGAAATTGTGAATACATTGACATTGGTGTAGTGTAGGTACTTAGTTCCGGAAATCAGTACGGTTACAAAGAAAGAGATACCCACTATTCCCATAGCTGAGTGCTAAGTGAATGCTAATGTAGTAATACTTACGCGCATTTTATTAGCACTTTTCCACTGAACGTGCTTACATAAATCCACTTAAAATCTGTAAGCGACCTACCTTTTACATAATTAAAGCTTCTGTTTTTTATATGACTGGTAGAATGGTTTAAATACTTGATTTTATGGAAATGGTTGGAGTATTACGGTAACCTTGTTAAACCTAGGAAAACCGAATCAAAACTGTATCAAAACAATATAGCAGATTTTAAAACATAACAGCGTGATTCGTTACCCTATTACAGCTGTTACCAGTCTGACTCTTGACATGTGATATTCTGTCAGCAGTAGCGCGCTGAAGACGATAGTATTGACGAACTCTGTCGAAACGTCACGTGATCAATTCTTAATATTTAGGCAATCCAAAAACCACTTTCGCTAATTAAATGTTTGTCAGTTTGTCTAGATTATCAGGGTGCCCGACGCTCTAGACAAAGTGCCATTCAATCATGACGCCATGACATTTCGACAGCGTTCGTCAAACGTAAACATGCATCTGTGACGTATTGAAAATCGCCTTCGTCTCGCTACCGCTGACAGAATACCACATGTCAAGAGCCCCGGAGTTTAGCTAAGATCTGGAAGCATCTTGGGGAGGCTCCTTTCATGCACCCGAATAACAATATCTCATACCTTCGCTACCTTTTTTATAGATGGGAAATTATTAAATAACTTCTCCCACGCTGGGCGGAATGGGTAGGTGTATCTTACATACTAAAACCAGCCATGCTCCTTCAATTTTCAGTGCACCAGGAACTATTCCAATCCCGCAACCCTGGCAGAATACCTTCGCTACCTTTCGTTGATATATTTTTCATGTACTTTAATCGCAACATTCCAGGTTCGAAGCGTGTACTTCCCCCGCGAGTTGCTGCGGCCGAGCTCCCTACTCACCAACTTGGTACTGGACGATACCCGCACATCTGGCTCCCGCCTGTCGGCCTCCTGCGACCATCTCTTCGCGTACATCAGTGATACTGTTGCACCAGGTTGGTACAAATAAACATAATATGAGAGACTAGCATTTTCCCTGCTTTTCTCGTACGACCTGTCCCACTCCACTGCTACGTGCTAGCTGTGCATTCGGCGACGTTTCCACCAGAGATGTGCTAAGATGTGTGGAGAGATGTGAATGTTAAGAACTTATAGAATAGCATGCACTGAAAAAACATGCCTCGTTCTCGCACATCTATGGTAGACGCGCAGTCTTATTCTGAAATTTGTAAAAACAGCAGACAGCTATGTTTTAGCTATCTCTCAGAAAAACATTTTTTGTAATCTAATGGGGTACAGTCCTCCTATAAAAAACTAACCTCTTTATAAAATTAATAAGTGTACGTCAATAGGTATCATGCACCCATCCAATTACATGATGGTTCCACTAGATGCATTATCCTTTGGACCTATTCTCACTCAAAGGGAAGGGCCTAAATTTGGACTTTATAAGCGGCGGATAATTTGTTTTGAGAAACGATTCGACCCGTAATTTATACACATATCGCAAAAAGGGAAGTCAGTTACTTTCACCGAATGACACAGTGTAGAAGACAGTTGGTCAGTAGCATAGTCAAATCACTCTTTGTTATGATGACACACTAGTGCAGTTAGATAATAGGAGTTTATGTATAACTTTTCGTAAATTATGTGACAGCAGCCTTAGCTCATAAAACAGTGCTCTTAAGGGTTCCTGTCCATTACAGCGGAGCGAGGCAGTGGAGTGGAGAATCGGAGAAATATTAACCAATGAATGATGTCAGTCAAAAATGTCAGTGACTGACGTGGTGCGGCGATTTTATGCATTTTCATTGCTTAAAATTTCTCCGTTTCTGTAATGGATAGGCACCCTTATACTCTCATTTATAGTTTTCACACGATTTTGAGTACGCAATTATAATAGTAGGTACAACTTGGTCACGTTAACTATATGAATGTCTCATTGTAGTTTTTTCATTCCATTGTATAATAGGCGTTAGGCATATGACCTACTCAATTGATTACTGTCGTTCCAGTTTCATTCTCGCAGTTCGTAACAATTAAAAATAACAATCAATTAAAGATTTATATATACCTGTAACAATCTTGAGGTTCTTTTTCTTTATTATGCTTAAGTAATTAACTATTTTTCGAAAACCAAATACAAAACTGTCAGTAGCAACATCGTGTGATATTATGATTTACAAACCCATTTCCTAATTTTTTAATTAAATGTACATTTAGCACGCTCCTCAATTCATATTTTATTGGTGTATAATTTCATAAATAACTTGTTAAAGAGTCGTTACGGCACATGAGCTTAAGCTGATATCTAAGCGGATGATATCTATCACTTTATATAAATGATGGCCAATTTTAATAGTCAATTGAGTATTCATACTTCATAATGCAAATTAATCATCGCATAATTAGCGGCTGTCCGTCGTAAGTGGTACATTGAATAATTGCAAGTTAAATACATGTGTTTCGCTGTTTAGTGATCACCCAAGCATGCTGCGTCGACAAAACCCCGCTTTCTCCGAAAAAAATATGCAATTGTTAACGTACTTACAAAGTCGAAACAAATACTAATTAATTTGACAGAGTGTATTATTTCAAGAAACTGTTTCATTGTGTAACAATAACAGTTTTGTGTGTAACGTACAATTTGTAGGCGAACCTTTTCGCTCTTCAACGGCCTACCTATGTACAGCAAGACCATTCAGAAATTACAAGAATGTTTGATTGAAAGAGAATCATGCCACTAGACTAGAATTAGTTAAGTTGCACTTGTATATTTTTAACTGTAGCGGTCTGGCAATAACTCTTGGGTTTTTTCTGTCAATTAAATAAACGTGACTGACAGCGAATAACACAGAAAGGCAGGTTTTAGCGGTGATTTTTATCAATTTCGTGCGTGGACAAAGTACCTACGCAATTATTGACAACCGGTTGAAACGAATAATGTTTATCGTTCAATACTACTCGATCATGGTCCCGCAATTTGAATAATGACTCTAAAAGCCACCTTTGAACGAGTAGCGGTTAATAATAATTTATTTATTTAATTTGACAACGGCGGTCTAATAGTTACAACAATAACTTATCAAGTAAGGGTTAGTAATATTTAATTTCCATTATTAGTTAGAAACGTTTTATTCATCCCTGCAACACGAGCAACCAGACAAAGTGTGTGAGTATTAGTGCATCGTGTTTTTCGGCTAGGGTTTTCAAAATATTGTTGTTGCTTATTAGAGATTTATTTATTAAATACCTTACGCACACATGTACAGAGGCGGACTTAATGCCTTAGGCATTTTCTACCAGTTAACCTTTAGGTGATGCAGAGAATAATAGTGGTAGGTGCAAAATGGATAAAGAGAAGCCAAACACACGATTAATAGTAAAAATAATGCAAAGATAAATAAATACATATTAACTACTAGCTGACCCGCGCAACTTCGTCTGCGTCACATTTTCCATTACTGCTCCGCTCCTATTTGTCTTAGCGTGATGATATGTAGCCTATAGCCTTCCTCGATAAATGGGCTATCTAACACTGAAAGAATTTTTCTAATCGGACCAGTAGTTCCTGAGATTAGCGCGTTCAACCAAACAAACAAACAATTAGTATATATTATTGCTTACTTACTTACATATACAAAATCTAAGTTCAGTTACGTATCCTGATTTCTCTCAGAATTAAGAATATATGAAGAGGGTAACTATTGCAGGGCACTGTATCATCTCCACCGGTTGAAATGCCGACCAGCCCAGGTACCTAATCTCCTGGAACAAACTAATCTTGAATCAAAATCAACAAAACCGATTATCGAACGAATGGTGGTGAATCAAGTTCACAGACCGACCTCGGCAAGCATTGCTTGAAGATTGTTCACTTTTCTATTGCTACATTATAAGTTTTAAAAAATAACTCAAAAATACGTTGTCTTGGGGTCTTTTCACACATTTCTTATTACAAATTTTATCAATAGATGGCATTGCAAGTATCTGAAGTCTCAATGAAAACAACCTATTTTAGCGCTCGATGATTCTTCGTTAACTTTAAAATTCGATATCTTTGGATTTTGTGGGTCGATTTTGATGAAATAAACACTAAATGTTACTCCGGTTAACACTTAATATTTTGATTTACCTATATTTTGAATCCAATCCGTGGTTTATGCGTGATACTCCTCCAAACGCACAGACAAACAGACATACCGACATATCGATAAACAGACAAAAATTCTAAAAACTGCATTTTTGTGTTCTATGTCATTTTTCTGACATTTCTGTGTATTTTATGCGAAAATATTCAATGTACAGACACGGCAACTCTACAATTTCATTATATGTATACTTACCTAGAGTATAGAAGATATTGAAAACTAGAATAATTGGCCAAAATTGGTAGCACTAAATTCTAGTTTTTAGACATGAAGACAGGACCTTAGACCTAAGTTATGTGGGAATTGCAGGTTATCGTGTAAGTGGTTATTACCTTATTCATAGGCAACATTTTCCCACGGTGATATTTATTTAATACCTGCTTGAGAAGACGATAGATTCACGAATTGAGTACTTTATCTTCTTTGTTATTCCCGCCATGAGAACAAAACAAGTGGTGAAATAATAGGTTCATGGATGTTCCAAGTCAAATAACACTACTTTCAATTTCAAGTGACCTAGGCAACGGGCGGTGTATGTGTAAAAAAAATACAACTGAATTGAGAACCTCCTTCTTTTTGGGAAGTCGTTTAAAAAATAGCATACTTTCCAGTCAGCATTGAACTTAATCGGTAATCGGATCAATAGATTACTATCGTTTTTTTTATTCTTGTGTTCCAGGTATCATCGTGTACGACGGCAGACGCGATAACGCGTGGCGAGTGACCCACGCGTCCATGTACCCCGACCCCGACCTGGGCGAGTACGACATCGGAGGAGAGAGGTTCACCCTCATGGACGGCATCGTGGGGCTCGCGCACTCCCCCGCGCAAGGCTTGCTGTACTACCAGCCTCTGGCTACCGACAGGTAAACTATCTAGCACTGGAACGTACATGAGCCTGCGCGAGTACGACCTCGGAGGAGGTTCACCCTCATGGAAGGCGACCATGTCTTCACAAAGGCAAATAGTATCGTTGGGTGGTGTCACCCACTTTCCCGTGCAAGAAGGCTTTACTGTACTTTAGTCGCTATTACCGAGAGGTAAAGGAGGTAATTAGCATTGTAACATGAATGTGTTTCACAAGGTAGAGCAAAAACTAACCGTGTTCTTATCGAGTGCTTCGTAAGGTTACTTAGGCTAATAACCATGCACGTACAATGTTCATATCTTCGGGGCAACACTATTAACTGTTACTTCAAAATCTAACAAAAAGAAGCTTAACAATGTTGCTAATGTTGTTGTTCCTACTTGTTCCAATTAGTAGCGTCAATATACCCAGGATCTCCTTGGCCTAAAACATGCAACTTAAATATTGACTGCGGGTACTCATTTTTCGAAGTACGCCTTGCTTTCGAATTTTCTTAAAATCGCTATGTGGTGCTCTGTCTGATTTACTCATTTATTTATTTGTCCAGACTGGAAAAAATTCTCACAATTTGCGATTTTTGGCTATAATTTGGAACAACTGTAAAAACTACTGTACACATACTAACTACTAACTGTAAACATAAAAAGTTCGATTAGTCAAAAACAACCCTATTTTTGACCCTTAACTCTTCGGGGTCAAAATAATAGCAAATTAGTTCTACAACGTTCCTTTCTCTCATTCTCTCAATTTCATTAATTTCTCTCTATGTCCCGTCACCCTTCATTAAAGGAATACAGAGGTGGATATTATGGTTGCAGGTTGTTCAGTGTTTCGACGGCCGTGCTGGCGTCGGGCCCGCCCGCGGAGGGCACGGACCTGCCCGTGAACCTGGTGGGGCGCAAGTCATCGCAGGGGCTGGGCGTGGCCGTGGACCCGCGTGACGACACCATCATCTTCAGCCCCATGACCGAGACCGCCATCGCCGCCTGGAACCCCATCACTAATTCGCACAAGTAAGCTTTCACTTTATGTTTAGATGTTCGTGACGAGAGTCAAGCCAATGCCTTAGCTACGTTGCCGACCGACTTGAGTCACTACGATTTGCAAAATCCTACTAATATTATAAATGCGGAACTTTGTGAGGATGGATGGAAGGATAGACGGAAGTTTGTTACTTTGTCAGGTCAGAACGCCTGAAAGGATCTTCATGGAATTAGGCACAAAGGTAGATTTTAATATTGTGTGGAATAACACATACATATGTATAACCAAATCCCCGTACCTAGTTACCTAATCCCCGTATTTCTTAGTCGTGATCGAATACACGATTCCTGAAAAGCAGTGTACATAATTCAGTCAACGACTCATTGATAAAAACCGTCTGAAAGAGGTATTATGATTAGAGTTTTCCTTTTCTTTACGGATCAGTTGTTGCTTAACGACGTGGGAAATACCGATTGATTGCGATTGCAGTAATATGCACTTGTTGCAAGTGGTGACGAAAGGGCGATGAAACTCTTGCGATGGAGGATGCAGCGGGAAGTGGGTAAAAAAATGATACGTGCTACAGCCAGCGGCGTCACCTGCATAAATGTCGAAAATTATCTCGTGGGAACATAATACTATACCTGGAATGAAAATAAATTTATGCCCTAATCCAGGACATGATCTACCCGCGGGATAAGATGCTGCTAACACGTGAATAGGTAACAAACAGACAGACAGGCAGAATAACTTTCGCATTTATAATATTAGTATGCAATAATGCTGCTCCTCTGACCTCATGGCTATTGATGCCGGTGTTCCTCAGGGGTCTGTTCTCTCTGCAACTCTTTTCCTGCTGCACATCAATGACCTACTTCAGCCTGGACTTGTTGGGTACGCAGATGACAGTACGGTTACAGAGAGATACTTGTCCGGCGCCACAACCGGCGGAGATGAAGTTCGTTCCTTGAGAGAGGCCATGGTAGAGCGGACAAATTTGACCTTAAACCTTGTCTCCCAGTGGGGTGACGACAATCTGGTCTCTTTTAACGCCACCAAAACACAGGCGTGTCTCTTAACCGCAAAAAGGAGATGTTTCAACCAAACTCCTACTTTTCGAGGTGCATCTATTCCAGTGACTGATCGGCTCGAGCTCCTAGGCATGGAGCTGTCATCGAGTCTCAACTTCGGCCTGCGTCTGTGTTTCCGAATGCTTACAACCCTAATCTTTTCAAAGTTAGAGTGAACAGGCTACTTCTGGGTAAGCTCGCTCCATCGTAGACTTTGTCTCTGTCATCTCTGACCAAGACTAGAGTCAAGAGCAAACCCATTCCAAGAAAAAAAAAAAAAAATGGTTTATCGCAGATCTGAAGTTGATACTTTGATAGGTCAATTACTCATCGTGTGATCGGCATGACGAGGCGTGAACTCTTGTTACCTTTTATACTAAGTAATAGAATGTTCAAACGATCATCGACTTTTGACCTTGGCATTGCATTTATAGTTATGTAATAATACAAGCGTTTTATCTAACTATAAATGTAAATATAAGCGTCCTTCACGCTATTAAAGCGCGTCTATCTTAACAGTGTGGCTGACTTGATGTTACCTAATTGATTCATTTAAAATATGTGTATTTGGATAAGTAACACAAATTACGATCATTAAGTTCAAATGCTGCTTAAATTGTAGCTAAAAACGTATCTTCAATTTTGAAAAATCGGTATGATCGACCAACGAGATTTTGTACTGGCTTAGAAATCAAAATCAACATTTATTTACCTATGCACTCGTAAAAAAAGACTCAATGTGCCACCGCGGACTCACGGTGCCATCTTAGTCGTCTGACAAAGGCCACTTTACCTGTGCCTCTATAATAGGCGCGATTTTTTTTTTAATAATTCATTATGGTATAAGTATAATATGTAGGTATAAATAAATGCATGCACATGAAACACCCTGTTAATAATGATTACGTACCTATCAAAACAATGCCGCCGATCTATTCCGCGTTGTCCTTGGAACACAACGCTCGGACTGCGCTCACTCCTGGATTTTTCAAACTACGCCGTGCGTAATGATACTGCATAATACCTAAATTTTTTAAACGTGCTCATAACTATAATTTAGGAGTGAGGCGTATTTATCGAAAGAGTTAAAAAAAAACAGGTATTTCAAAGTAACAACATGAAACAGGTATCTCAGAACCGAAATAACAGCTTCTACCTATTTCGCCTGTTCCTCAAACAACCGTAGTAGCCGTAACTTTGAGAAATACAAACGAAACGACCTGGAACAGCTATTATAATAGAAAGAGACAACATCTGTTCTTTGGAATAAGCTCTTTGCTCCTCTGGTTAATTGTAATAGAAAGAGATAGAACCTGTTCCCTGCCTGTCACTGTTTCAGTCCATTACGAATACACATACAAATAATGAACTTACCATAGAACAAACAAAATATTGAAAAACAAATGATTTAATTTTAATATCTCTTGTGAAAATAATAATTAATTTAAACAATATTGGGGATTTTTTAAAACCATTACATTAAATTTAAATAGAAGCATAGTCAAGCTGTCAGTCCTAAGCATGCAAAAGCATGAAGGGTGGTTTTTATTTCATTTCACTAGCAGGTACTGAAGCTACTTCCAGGTACTATTTCTGAATCTGTTGCAATCAATGAGTCTTTAGTTCCAGTGAAAAAGGCTGTGATTTTGGAACAGGATTTTGGAACTGTTTTCTTCTTGGAACTGAAACAGGTGAAACAGGTTTCTTATTTTATCTGTTTCAACCCACCTCTAAGATGAAGTGAGCTGCCGTTGTAAGAGGACTATAATGTCACCGTGTAGGTATATTCTGGTGGATTGTTTCCATATATGGTGTGATGGTTGTCAGGGTGCTGGCGCAGGACGCGGAGAAGCTGCAGTTCTGCGCGGAGGTGCGCTGGGCGGAGCGCGACAACGGCGCCGTGTGGGCGCTCTCCACGCGCTTCCACAAGTTCTTCCGCCGCTCCGCCTCCAAGCACGAGGTGAGTATGGCGGCCATACACGCCACGATTTGCATCATGGTTATAACTTTACAAGCTTAACCAGCAAACCCTAACGTGTATGACAGATCTGTTAAAAAACGGTACAGTTATCGGTGCAAGTTATGCCTGTGCGTTCTGGGTGTGATTAAAACTATCATGCAACGATGACGATGACGAGCTTTATTGGTGGCCACGCTAGGGTTAGCGTTGCCACCAATAAAGCTCGTACTGACGCTCGTGGTGAAACTTGGTCTCGTTTCTGCGCGCTTTACAAATTACCTCGTTCTAGGAAAAAACGATGACACAGGCTTAGTTTGGCCATAGGCCGCTGGGGAAAGGCGTCTATAAACTTTGAGCTCCTTTGAGAAAAGAACCTGTGAGTTGACTGTCCCATTCAAAAATAAAATGCCCAACGGCATGTTGATCTTACGTCAATCCTACATATTCTATTTTAAGCTTTTCTTTAAATTACTGTCTGAATAAATAAGTGTGATTTTACATTCTTTAAAAACTTACAATACCTGTATAATATCTCGTTACAGACGAACATCCGCATCGTGCGCGTGGTGGACAGCGGCTTCGTGTCGCTGCAGCCGCACGTGCTCAAGCGAGCTGCGCGCGCGCCGCAGTTCAACGCCACGCTCCACGCGCTGCCCTAACCAGCGCAGGATATGCTAGCATAGTGCCAGCATAATGCAGCATCGTGCTAGCATAATGCAGCATCGTGCTAGCATAATGCAGCATCGTGCGAGCATTATGCTAACAAACGTCTACTGACGTTCACTGCCAAACAAAATACAGCGTCGACGTGAATACACGTCAGTCAATAAATTAATATAGTTCTATTGTTTAGCGGTGGCAGTCATACGATTTGTTTCAGTTAATATAACAACCAATAAGAATTACCTTGGCTCTTAGACCAAGTTCATTCCTATTAATTAACCGCTCACATTTGAGTGGTAGATAAATAAAATAATAAAGACTAGAATTAATTACAGATGACCTTTGCGCTATGGTTTAGCTTGGCTTGTGGTTAAAAATACCAGTTTGATTTTAATGGGCTATTAAGCAAATCGCCACATCTGGTTGTTCGATTTTACTATACTTCCTTGCTCAAGCTAGCACGCTGCGCCTGCAATGATCGTTGTGCCATCGCGAAACAATGTGTCAGTAATATATAAATGTACATATTATAATTGAGACGAGTAACTGAGACAGCCTAAGAAAAAATCCAGACCACAATAGCCGTACATTAACAAATATTCCGAAACGTTTTTTTGGTAATCATCTCGATATAACTACATTTTATGCAACACACTCTTAGCGAAGAATTCGACCACGATGCACGAAAAATATAAATGTAAAGGAGCATGTAAGAGAGCGTGTTATATGCACTTAATTGCGAGCAGATTGTGTCTCTGAATTCTCTGATGTTGCTGACAGCACAAAAACTATTGACGTAAATAAAAAGATTGCAGAAGTGTTTTTGTACCGATAATAAATCATTACTGTTTGCTTGCTGTTTCACAAAACGATCACATTATTTAACATAAACAAAGTAATTTTAATGGAATTAAAGAATTCGATTGACATTAATATCCTTCAAATCTAACAAAAGGAAACAAACCAACAGTTTGACCGAGTAACCGCAATCCGTATTCTGAACGAATACCGATGAGTTTTGTATTTTTCGTTCAAATTGATCGTTTGATGTCTATTGTAGATAGTTTTCCATGCTGCTCTGATAAGCTAAAATTCGTACAATGGAAATGACTACATAATAGTTGTAGTAACGGTAACCCATATAACTCACAAACGGATAGATATAATAAACTACTCACCCCTAACATGAACAAATCATGTCGACATAGCTTTCTCATATGTATACATTTCAGTTCATTGGCAACCTCTCAGGGCGTGGTATATTGGTATTCATAAATTTTTTTAAAAATTAATATAGACAAACTTTTGCAATGTGATCGACTCTGACAAAAAAAAAATCAGAACTTGCAATTTTCATAGTCGGAAAGTATAAAATAAAAACAAAAGTCACGAAAAACGCTAAAGAAGTAGAGTTTCCTTGGGCCACCTCCACCTGCGAGTGAATCGCCGCGAATTGACGTTTTTCTATTCAATGTAGGTACTGACGACGACGTTAATATCACCTTAAAAGAAATAATGAATTTCATAGAGTTGAGAGATGTTGCAACACGATAACATCGCGGCGACACACTCGCCCGTGAAGGTGTCACCTCAGATATTTAGATGAACATACTAACTATGTCAATCAGAGGTTCATATTAATCACAAATACTCGGTTCATTTGAAACAACACAGTGAGAAGAAGAGGCTAGTTCTTTTCATTTATTATTTTATTAAGTAATATAATATCCCACGGGTGAAATCAAGAAAGGCGTGTGACTGGAAACATTTTAATATGTTGGAATGTTTGAAATCAAATCAATTTTCTTAGAATTTATTTTTTTCTCTTTGAAGATAACCAAAGCAAAATTCTGCTTATAATTGCGCCTTCATTTTTTTCCCTAGAAATAATAAACTCGTCTGTCGCTCATTAACTTTGGAACTTGGTTAAAATATTTAAATGATTGTATTGCTTAGATATGACACTTACTTATTCCGATAGAACGTTAATGCCCGTTTTGACTAAAACTAGGGGATAGCTAGGTTTTCAAAATCTAGCTGTGTAGTGAATACGAGCACTAAAATAATTAAATGACGTACACAAGTAGGATTTGTCAGGGTTACTAACTATAATATAACTGAAATAGTATCTACTCGTACGTTCGTATTAAATAAGTACTTATATCAACAAGGCTTTCTCTTGTGCCATATTTTTATGGTATCCCAATTTATTTTGTATCAATTTGTAAATAAATACATTCCACAATAGGTATAACGACATTGGCTAAAGTTATTTAAGTATACCAAATGTAGTTTGCAGCTAGGTTTCACAATATAGCCGCGACACAAAAGCATGTAAAATATATAACATACCTACCTTCTACACTAGCTCAAATTTTCAGAACTTTTAAATTCCGGAAGTTTTTCTCATTATTTTCATTCAGTGTATAGTTTTTCATTTCAGAGCTAATACTTCAGCAATCTAAGAAGATCTTGCCATTCAAAGAAAGGTATAATTATGTGTAATCTTTTTATCATTACTTTTCCTGTAACTGGAGGAAAATCCTTGTCTAACATAGTACTGTAATATTGACATTACCTATTGCATTAACTGATAAAATATTTAATGAATAATATGTTATCGATGTGGGCCAAGGAAAAGTTTCCAACTTCGTAAAACATTAGTGACGCGAGCCTTATTTTCTAGTTTGGTGGATTTTCCACTATATTATGTACTTATTATAATTTTTAAACACCGCGTCAAATATATCTTAGAATTTTAGTATTAACCATTGAGGTTGGGATGTACTAACAATATTTTACGAAGAATTTCATATTTACCTTTAAATCATCATTCTGCTTACTAAGATGGCTATGTTTTGTAAGGAATTATTTTTAAAATTTTAGTCTCTATATCACACGCTATTCATCGAGAAACTACGAAAAGGTATTTATTTTCGCAATTAAAAACAATTTCAGTTTCCAAATGAGTGAAGTAGTTTAATGTCATCAGTTTAAGTATTTGTCAGCACCTATAACCAGTATTTAATCATGGCATTGTTTAATATCTCATATTATAAGTTGTATTTAAATAGTTTAGAGTCCCTGAAAGTAAGTAAGATAAAGAAGTAGAAATGACAAAGTTAGGCTGTACCTATATTATGAATCTTTACGTTGTAGCCTTAAATTCGGCTTTTTATAGAAAGTTAGTAGGTAGGTATAAAACTTATCGACTAAATATTCAATTTCTACATCTTAGCATCTGCATTTGTAAAGTCACGACTATTTACCATTTAATTACATATGGCATCATTATACCTATAGATTAATTTAAATGTGTTACCACAGACATAAAATAAGTCATAAACCGACCGCAGGCGTGGTCAGATAACCAGCCAAAAAGTCACGCCTGTTACAAAATAGTCAATAATTAACCAGTGCAAACCTACAAACTATATACTTGAAACTTCGTTTAAGTGCTCGCTTGTACATTTGTAAATTAATACAATCGCATGATTGTGCTTATTTATAATACATAGTAAGTCTATCGATACGGTTATGTGTATGCTATTTTTATATTTTAATAAAATAAAAATTAAATACTATCTTGTTTTACTATCCTTTTAATTTATTACTTACTTTACATGTAGGAGGCATCGTTTTATTTCGAGAACCTGAAACGTCTTAATGTTTAACAGATGCCAGTTTATGTTGTCGAGCTGGTCCAATTAGCAACCTAATCTCTACATTATAAAAAAAACAACTGTATAGAATTAGCTTTCTACTTTCAAAGAAAATATCTATGGGGTTTAGCGACCTATACAGAGTGAAGGTTAAAGCAGATCCTGAAAGGGAAATGCTCTAATTTTGATTTTAAACTGCATCCAAACGTTTTATTACGATTTTTTTAAATTATTAAATGATAAATGTTTGTTCAAAAATTGTGATATTTTTAGGTATTCCATGTCTTTTACTAAAAAAGAAATAAAATGTTTCATTTTAGGTACTTATTAAGTTAAAATTGGCAGCATCAAAGTTTGCATCAATTTGTCATCAAGTCCGGATTGGGTAATAATCCAAAGAGCACAGCAATGAATAGGGAACATGCATGCGATTTTTTTATTTGCAAAATGAAATACTTATTAGCTCTAGTAAACAACCTTGAACTTATTTTTTAAATATCTTCATCGGCGATGAAGTTATAAAGCTTCATAGAGTATAATAAGAAACAGAAGTCCGATATGGACTTTGACGTCAAAGTCCATGACGCCTATTCAGTTGCCGTAGAAAGCAGCGTTTTCACGAGAGGGACAGACATATTTATTTGAAATAATTATATCTCGTTTGTTTTTCAAGTTTGTTTGTATTTTCACTGTTAGTATTTTATTTTTGTATATTTTTAGACAAACTGTAGTGATAATATATTTTTTTTATGCATATTCCCTTTTGCGCCTGGGGTTCTCCGATCGGCGTGCAGCCCTAGCTCTCAAAATTAAATTGTTCTGTGTTGGACTACAGATCAGGGGCCCGAGTCTGCTATTACAATATTGTCAGAATGGTCGATCACTGATTTCAAAATGGTTGATTTTGACAAGTTTGGTAATCTACTAACATAATGGTATCATAATGGCGTCATTATGACATTCCAATGATCAACCACTGACACGCCATTGAAAGAAAGCCATATGAATGGTAATCTCGTACATAATGACAGATTTAGTATTTACGAACTTCTCACTACTTCAGATTGCTTATAACACTAATAAATAATATGTAAAACTAAATATAAATAAAATCTGGCATGAATAAATGCTCAAATTTAGCTCGGTTTTATAATAATGGCAATCTACCGCAATTCTATTACGAGACCACTGACGTCCC
The DNA here is from genome assembly GCA_963859965.1 of Ceramica pisi. Lineage (NCBI taxonomy): Eukaryota > Metazoa > Arthropoda > Insecta > Lepidoptera > Noctuidae > Ceramica > Ceramica pisi. Next base: position 12,382,918 of record OY982537.1, on the reverse strand, counting down.
AGTGACCGGCCACTGACGTGCCAGTGACCGTGCGATTATGAATTTAGCAGATTACGAACTTTTAGCAAAATGACAATGGCATGACAATGGGATCGTGTCGGAATGACAAATTTATAAAAATAGCAGACTCGAGCCCCAGGGGTTCCCAAACTTATTTAGTATGCGGCCTTGCACCCCCTTTCTAAATGGTAAACATTTCTGCGCTCCCTTGTCCACATAAAATATAGGTACCCAACCTATAATAATAATTTTAAGCTACTATTACAACAAAAGACAACAAAATAACTTCAAATATAAAAGTGTTTATTTCTTTTTTAGGGTTCCGTACCTAAAAGGTAAAAACGGGACTCTATTACAAGCCTCCGCTGTCTGTCTGTCACCAGGCTGTAATCTCATACACCGTGATAGATAGAAAGCTGAAATTTTCACAGATTGTGTATTTCTATTGCCGCTATAACAAAAAATCCATACTAATATTAAAAATTAAAATCACCGATTTATGACGCCATTTTATGATTGCAAATAAAAAAAATAGTGGTCCACGCCACCCAATTTGAAAACCCCTGCTATAGACCGTAATAGAATTGTTACCTTACCGTTTAGCGGACTTAGGTAATTATTAACGGACTTTGGAGATTCGATTCGCAACGAATTAAAATAAATGGAGCTAGAAAAAAAAAAACCACAAAATAAAAACAAATTCACTTATAGTATCAATCAAATCTTCAGTTTAGATTATAAAATGGATAAAAAAAATGCGCATTAGGTAATTTGTTATTGAATCTCATTTGAGATATATCTAACTAATAATGAGCTACAAAAAGGAAATGATTCAGTGGATTTCAAATCACTTCTATAATAAAGAGAGGGAGCTATTACTTGCAAAATATTTCGTAAATATTTATGTCCATTTTATCAAATATTAAGTCAACTTAGTAAATAGTTTTTTAATACAGTTGCTCAAAAAGTGGTGTATTGCAGGGACGTATAGCGTTCGGGATGTGGGCTATTACATACTAGTGCTTTTTTTACCTTTCCCGAACTCGTGCGTTCTCTTTCCCAACTGTCAAAATGATGTCTATTAAAAAGAAAAACCAACCATGAAGTTTATACTAACGAGTTTTTGTGATTCATACAAATACGTATATTTCTGAAGCTACAAATTTATTTATAAATGATTTAATTGGATGAGTTAGGTTAGGTTTCATTTCATTTCACCTCATTAAATTTAATTTTCATTTGATATAAAAAAAAATCTACTGAAGACTAAGCTGTATGGATAGTTCCCTTTGCCTACCAAAACGGATGAAGAAAAAAAAAACGGCTTATATTCTACGGTTGGCGCCATTTTCCAGAAATTTTCTTTGCGAGTTTAGTTGTTTGTTGTGTTTTACTATTAAACACAACAAACAACTAAACTCGCAAAGAAAATTTTAGCATTATTAGCATTTAGCATTTAGCATTATTAAATTGCTTCATTTTTTCGCAACTGTATTAAAAATAGTCGTTCAGTACACCTGCGGAACCGTCATTGCAACTTGTCAGAGTCATTGTTAAAATATTTCTATATTTATAGATAGGTATTCATTAGGTGATTACCGCTAACTAGTCGTAAATAGAGTAACATTTGTCAAGGATGTACGTGATAGGGGAATTTTCAGGCCCATCGATGATTCACACAAACTATAATGACTGATGAGTATAATAATACTTTTGTCTGTTTTGCAATGGTACAAATCATAATCGCCTAATCACTGAGGGCAATAATTACCTACTAGCAAAATAATTAATAGAGGTCGTGAGACGTGATGATCATTGTGGCTTACAGAAGATTATATTAGCATAATACAATAGGCACATGCATGTACCTACGTGCCAACCTAGTGTTAGCACATTAGCTGTTATGTTTGTTCTGTACATAACGGTGTCTTTGTCCACGTCAAGACGATCAATGCAAGTTTATCTTGAGGAAACTGTAGATCCCAAAGTAAACAACACATATACAAAAATATACCTAAAAAAGGTGGGTTTTCCCTAACGTTTGTTTAGCATCAAACAAAATTAGAAACAGGTTTACTAATTTGCTGTAATCTTATGACGTTGCGCGTATTTTTGGTATGTATCCGGGGCATTCCTAACCTATTGGTTTTTGAAAATTTGAAATACTAGGTTTGTGTGGCGACGACTTTAAAACTATGCTGACTTAGAACCTGATCTCACTCAGAACTCAAAGCACATGCTGATACCGCCGTCTCGTTTAAGCAAACACTAAATTTTAATAAAATTGATTTGACAGTTCCCTTTCCTATTATCTTCATTTTATGATTCACTAGCTGTTACGCGCTACTTCGCTCCTATTGGTTGTGGCGTGACGTTATATAGCTTATATAGTCTTCCTCAATAAATGTGCCTATCAAACACTAAAAGATTTCTTTCAATTTGAACCAGAAATTCCTGAGATTAACGCGCTTTACCAAACAAACAAACACTTTAGCTTTAACAGTATTAGTATAGAATAGATAAAAATAAAGTTTTGTTTTATGGAAAAATACTACAAAATAAAGATATCTTAAAAAACAGTCTAAAAATAATAAAAGTACAATCCAGAACGAGTTTTACGGACTTCGATGCACATGCTACACAGTTATACAACTTATGACCACACCTCCAACGACTTCGGAGAGGGTCATGCAGTCGTATGGGGTTTTCCTGGGGAAGTCCACAATCGTCATTGCAAAGAAAGTCTTTGGAGACTGATACTTAAGTTATTGATATGGGTAATTAGTTTTTCAAATGTTTGCCTATATCTTATTTACTATATATATTTCGAAGCGTTGCTGCTAAAAGATACATTTATACTGAGACAAATTTTCGTTAGTTAGTTACAAATAGTTTTGTGGGAACTCACCTGAAATAATTTTCACATTCGGTTTGAGGGATTTCTCTAGTCTATAGATTATAAATATCTGAGTAAACAAACGATTTCTGCCAGTGCCTATCGACCCAAATATAAATATAACGTGAACAATTATTATTTGGCTATTTTTTATAATTGGTACCGAGAAATATCTATATATATATATAAATGAATCCCTATTTCCCTTGGTCATCGCATCACGCGTGAACGGCTGAACCGATTTCGCATATTCTTTTTTTGTTGTGTTTGTTATTGAAAGGAGAAAGATCTTTTAAATGAAAAAAATAAGAAAGTGGCCATTTGACGGGAGCGTAGCCGCGGGGGACAGCTAGTTCGTTATAAATAGACCGTGAAATGAAAATATTACCTAGGTGTGTTCTGTAAAATACAAATAATATTCATTTTCTCCTCCTACGTATTCAAAAGATCTTTGTGTTATAATTAGTACCTGCCTTGAACTTGACGTTTTAAACATGTACAGTTTGAATTAAATATCCAGAAATTAGTACTTAAGTATTGCACACGGTTATGTCATTGCTGATTCACGAATCTAAACATGTCTTTTTTTTTTTTAGGGTTGGGAAATCATCCAATGACTCCTCCCGCTCTGGGTGTAGCGGGAGGGAGTGTCAGACTTCTACTGACTAAAACCCATCCATGTTCCTTCATTGCCCTTTGTGTTCCGGAGCCACGGTGTCTCTTGCGAATAATCCCGCGACTCCGGCAGGCGTCGGCCCTTTCGGGCCCCTCTGTGATCTAAACATGTCTGATTTTTAATTTACAGTAACTGAAGAGTAACTAATGGAACTCTATTGTGGGGGATACTAATGTTGGTTCGTAATTGCAATGTTAGAAAGAGACCCACCCAATCTAGGTTAATTTAAACTTATACCTACCTATGTGTTTCAAGCCATCATTTTACTATCCAATTACGTTAGGACAATAAAATTTAGAGTAATCAAATAATCTATTAACAACTACGAGAAAAGTTCAACGGTACATTACCAAATACTAAGCTAACTCTAAACTAAAACTAACGTAAGTAACGAGGGGATTAAATATCATTATGTATTTCTAGAAGTTGTTCTATGACTTCTTTTAATGAGACCACTCACAGTTAAAACCTGCTAAGGTTGGATACTGCTCAACAGGACTTGCCTGTGTGGACCTCAAATGAATTAAAGGCCCCCAGCCAGATAACTCGCATCCTTTGGATATGGTGTGGCTTAGCGTCGGCGAATGTGGCACACGCGCAAGTCAAGATCGGGCGAATGCACGTGTCAAGTAATAACTGCAGGGACAGTTTGCTGCGTGCATTCAGCATGGAGTGAAGCATACCGAGAGTAAAAGCGGCACGCGAACGTACCGAGCTAATATGCTCACCGAACGTAAGGTTCTGGGCAAGGATAGGTGTTCCTACCTAGATACTATCCTTGCCCAGAACCTTAAGTTACGTTACGAGATAATATCTATTTAGCTCGCTTCTCCCAAGAGATCAGCTTACCAAAAATGGTGATCGGACTGGATGTAAACTTAGTACCTGTTGAGACTGTTATAAGAACTCATAAAAACGATTATCGAACGCATGTCTAGTTTTCTCTTTATGCAAACCAAGTCCTTCCTTCTCTTGTCAGGACAGGGCCAGAAGGAAGTGCGGTTTGCTGATGTAGCACGATATTTAAAATAAATATTTTTTGTACTGTAAGCACATTACATGCTACGTAGACCTGATGCGGAGGAAGTCGAAATGGGCGAACGATAGCATGTTTTAGAATTGCTCTTTGAGCACGCTTCTAACGGGAGTAAAATAGCATTAGCATCACGAGCCCAAGAAATTATGCAATATGGACAGTAAATCGATATGTATACGGAAATTAGATTTGAGTCTGAGTTGAGAGATATTTTTAAATAATCAGCTTTAGCTAAAGTGGAGCAAGAACATGCATTGTCAGCATACGTGCAATAATTATGTGCGTTAATGTTTTTTTGTAAAGTAAGCGGTATGTTAGTATTTCTTATTGTAATTATGTATACTATTTCACTAAATATTATAAAACAGAGCACTCTGCCGCGTCTGTCTGTCTGTTCGTGATAAATTCAAAAATTACTGTAGGTACCGATTTACATGCGGTCAGGGCAAAGCCGCGGGCATCTGCTAGTAATAATACTACAAAGAGGAAAGGTTGTTTTATTTGTTTGCATCGAATAAGCTCCGAAACTACTGCACTGGTTTTAACCATTTTTAACCGACTTCCAAAAATGAGGAGGTTATCAATTCGGTTGTATGTTCTTTTTTTATGTTTGTTACCTCATAACTCCGACAATTATGAACCGATTTGAAAAAAAATTGTTTTATCTGAAAGGATATACTTGCAGATTGGTCCCATTTAAATCATATCAAAATCGGTTACGAACTTTGGATTTTAAATCGAAATAGCTAGAATTTGACTATTTAGATGATTCTTTGATAATCGATTATTTAGCTTTTCTGCGATTTTTTAGTGGTGTTGTTAGGTGTGGGGCACCACTAAAAAGAGAAAAATAAAAAACTTTTTACAAAAAAATACAACTGACTTCTAAAAACAAAACACTACAAAGTAAAAAATAACTTTAATTTCGGAAGTCGGTGTCAAAATACGAAGAAACTAACAAAAACACCGAGAAGTCGGTTGTATTTTTTTGTAAAAAGTTTTTTTCACCATAAGAAAGCTAAATTATCTCGAAGTAACATAGAATATAATTTATTTTCAAATAAATTAGAGATCCTAAAGAAAATTGCAGCGTGAACGCAGTCGCAGGCGAAGTGCTGGTTAAATTTAATTTGTTTTATCTGCATTTAGTGTTAAGAGATTATTACGAAGCCAATAACAAAACGCAATGTTAAAACGTTTTTGAGCATAATATGTATAGGCCCCTGATTTAGCCGAAAACAATAGAGCGGTATCAGTCGCATCTAGGTATACTTAATATTATAAAGCAGAAGAGTTTGTTTGTTTGTTTGTATGGTTGAACGCGCTAATCTCAGGAACAGTAGATCCGATTTGAAAAATTATTTCAGTGTTAGATAACCCATTTATTATGATATATTAGCTGACCCGCGCAACTTCGTCTGCGTCACATTTTCTATTAATGCTCCGCTCCTATTTGTCTTAGCGTGATGATATATAGCCTATAGCCTTCCTCGATAAATGGACTATCCAACGCAAAAAGAATTTTTCAATTCGAGCAGGTAGTTCCTGAGATTAGCTCAACCAAACAAACAAACAAACAAACAAACAAACTCTTCACCACCATTTTGGAGTGATAGGCTGCATAGTTAATTTGTATATACTAGCTTCTGCCAGTGGCTGCCCGCGTGAGGTTTGGAAATTATGAACAGGGAGCATACTCCCAGGATAAAAAGTAGCCTATGTGTTATTCCAGACAATAATCTACCTGTGTGCCAAATTTCATGAAGATCCTTTCAGACGTTTTGATATGAAAGAGTAGGTAACAAAAATCCATCCATCAATTTACACAAACTTTCGAATTTACAATATTAATTAGTAAATTAATAATAACAGGATTTTAAAAATAAAGTAGGACTCAAAATACTACCTTACCAAAACCACTATTTTGAGCTGACCAATTTTTGCACATTCATGACGATCGCTGAGATAATCTGAAAATAGTAGAAGTTGTTCTCTTCTTATCCCAGGTGTTTCAAGATTGTGCTAAACTGAACTACAAGAAATGAATAGTGTCGGAGGCCTTGGCAAGGTCTAGAGAGATCCTAATTATCTGCATATCTAGGTTGGTAGGAGAACTTTTGGCTGTTAAGCGAAATCGACTAACTGATAGTAGTCTGTTAAATCTTCTAGATATTTTATCAATCTATGTTATTGTTTTTTTCCAAAAAAAATTGAAAGTGATGCTTAAGACTGAAATGGTTCTGTAGTTATTCAAACAGTTTTTGTCACCAGATTTGAATAGATACAGGTGTGACCATGGCAATTTTGGAAATATTTTTTTTAGATAAGTATACTTTGTTGATAAAAATGGGTTAGAGGTGGGGCAAGTAGGTATTTAATCTTTGAGGTATGTTATAATTTATGTCATAACGTTTATTATTCTGACGACTTCCTTATCGTTGGTATCTAACAAAATAAAATATTTAGTGTAGAGGAGGTTTTGGTCGGATTTTGTTGGGAAATAATACCTACGTAAGATTAATGATTTTTCAGCCAAGTTCTTACCAACTTTAACATAAAAGTTGTTCGGTTTATTGATAGCTTCGAACGGGTTTATCTCTGTTGATAGTATATAATAAATCGGAGGTTTTTTTTACTATTAATAGGCATACGTTTGACCACTATCTCACCTGATGTTAAGGTCCAGGATTTTTCGATCTAAATGTATGAGTTTTACATATTTCCCCCAAGTTTACTAACATGACAACGTTCGCCTTGCACTTGGTCGATTTTATTATTAGATTATAAATAAAAAAATCTTCTAAGCTCGGCCCTGAAAATCGTTAAAAAAGAAAGATTACTTATCATAAGTATTTATATGAGAATTTATTTTAATGACTCCGATGGAATTTACCTCAGTACTTAGGTACAAATAGTCAGTAATAGTAACTATTGAAAAAATTCAGTCATGCGTTTAGTTGTTATGTAGGTACTCGTATCGATTAGGTACATGGAACACGTGACAAGAAGTAAGTGAACCAATCTGTCACAATCTATTGTTAAAAAATATATCTATTATTTAGCGTAGAATTTCATCCGGCTTTTGTTGATTATCTCGTTCGAATACACTCTATCAAAACACGTTCATCGTTTGGAGCCTTCACTCAATCAAACGTTAAAACTAATAATTATTTTTGTAACAGAGAAATGTAGATTTTTGGAACAAAGTGGTTATGAAATGCCTCTTATAAAACTACTGTTAAATGTTAAAAATATTAGATCATTATGTAAAATGCGGTTGCGGTCACATTAAATATCACTACAGTTTAGCTTCCTTTTTGATATCTAAATACTGGACAGTTATTCAGTTCATTTGGTTTGTCGGAAAGAGTATAGTGCTTCAGGTGACCTAAGTCACAGTGAGTTTTGCAAGAATTTAAATTAATAATTAAAAATATATCTTTATTATGTTCGTATCTACATCACAGTAACAAATTGAATTTTCTGTGTAGTGTCACTGAGCAGTGATTGTGAATTTGTAACGCACGTGAAAAGTCTCTCGTTCGTAGTACGAGTACACCAAAGTGCGAAGAGGAAATCGCTGAAGATGCGCATCGACCCTTTCCGGTCAAATACGATCTACGGGTTTTATTTATAGCATTTTGACGGCTTTCGCAACAGTTCACGTTTGTCTCTCGCGGGAGACACCCGCATATTTCAAATATTTCTAGAAGCACAATACCTACCATAAGTATTATTTAAATAGACGACACCAGAGAAAATCATCTGAGGCTAACATCATTTTTATAAAGGTACGTAAAGTTTAGACCACATTTGATTAATTATGTTTACCGTTCTTTGCGTTCTAAATAGTAATTAATGTTATTTTTAGTATGACAATTCAACTTGTTTAGTGTAACTTTACCGCTCCTTTGAATTTTCAAAAATTGAGAAAATTATTTCGCACTTTCATCATGTAATTTATTAGGTATGCTACGATTTTAAATAACGCTAATGAAGATGCTATTATCAACTTAAAATAAATAATAATTCATTCTACTTAAATTTAGCGGTTTCTTATTGTATTTTTTATTTTTAGGGTGTGTAATGATAAATTAGGTATATCATTTTTTTTTTAATAACAACGAGCAATAAAATTTCGTTGGATGTAATTTTCATTTGTTATAATAATCTATTTTCATTCATGATTTTCAAAACAACTTATAACTTACGAGTACATCCCAGAGATATAATTTAATGTTATATAAGTTTCAGTAGATATCATACACTTTTAACTAATTATAATAAGTTATAATGTTCATCAATACAAATAAAACCCTTCCGTTACTCAGTTACTGACAGACAACACACAGTTCTACTGGTCGTTGAAAGCTGAAAATTTGCGTCTAGGTTCCTTGGCAGTGCAGAGGAGCACTAAGAGTCATTTCTCGAAATTCCTATGGGAACGGGAAAAAACCGGGATAAGTGCGTATGAAGTCGTGAGCAGAAGCTAGTATTACCTTACCTTAAAATGATTAAGCCAACCTATGTAGGCACCTAGCTAGATGTAAAAAAACGTTACAGTGAATAAATCTACGTGAATATTGTAAAGCCATATTTTTTTTTTTTATGAATTTGATCTTCGGGTTTACAGTTATCGGACGTTCGATTGAATACTTAAATTATTATTAAAAATATTGCATTTTACTACAGAAATCTTCGGTTTTAAATAAAGTTTCTAGTAATATTACCGAGTAACTGAGTATTCCAATATCCATACACACATAGGGTAACACATTAAAATATTATTTTGGTTCTGCGCATGTCAAAGGTTTCTATTAACTCAATTTTTTAGTTCATCTTCTTACATTTTATTAATCTTTTTTTACTAGTATAGTGTATGAAGTCACAGATGTGACATCACGACAGATGTTGTTATGCTTAATAGATCCAATACAGTCAATCATCATCAATTGAAAAACAGACATAACGCGATACTGTGGCGTCTGTTTATTATATTGTTACCGGTTATTGATAAATAAACCGCCATTTATCCATGTTTAATTAATGACCAACGTACTAATTTATCTATATACACTACTAGCTGACCCGCGCAACTTCGTCTGCGTCAAATTTTCCGCTCCTAAATAATATTGCAACAAAAAATTGAGATGTAAGCTACCATATCTTTCAAGTTGGATCAAACTGCACACGGTCTGCAAATTTGTTTAAAATCGGTTAAGTAGTTTAGGAGTCCATCGCGGTCAAACAACGTGACACGTGATTTATATATATTAAGATAAAAATAAATACTAAAGCTATCTGATGCCCGCGGATTCGCCCGCTTGACAAATGATATAGGTACTCAAACCTTCTTCGAGAACCACTCTATCTATTGGTGAAAGCAGCATGAACATCGGTGCAGTCGTTTTTGAGTATGTTTCTCGCGAACAGACAGACAGAAGCGGCGGAGGACTTTGTTTTTAACCGACTTTCCAAAAAGGAGGAGGTTCTCAACTCGATTGTATTTTTTTTTTATGTTTGTTACCTCTCCTCCATATTTTTTTATATGTTAGCTCCGACAATTATGAACCGATTTGAAAAATTCTTGTTTTTCTGAAAGGATATACTTGCAGATTGGTCCCATATAAATTTTATTAAAATCGGTTACGAATTTTGAATTTTAAATCGAAATAGCTGGAATTCGTCTACTTGGATGATGTGTGCATGTTTTTATGTCATCCAAGTAATCGAAATTGCGTATTTTGCTTATCTGCGATTTTGCAGTGGTGTTGTTAGGTGTGGGGTACCACTAAAAAGTGAAAAACAAAAAACTTTTTACAAAAAAATACAAGTCAAAATACGAAGAAACTAACAAAAACACCGACTTCCGAAGTTAAAGTAATTTTTTACTTTGTAGTGTTTTTTTTGGAAGTGGGTTGTATTTTTTTGCAATAAGTTTTTTGTGAGTCGGTTATATTTTTTTGTAAAAAAGGTTTTATAACATGTAGTGTAGTAATTAAATACTTTTGTCGTCATCACCATTTACCTAGCCTTTTACCAATGACATGCCTAAGTATTCAAGAATTTGTTTATTGCGGTTACATTAGGATTGCTTCTTTTCATAGCAAAACTAGAATTGAAGAAAGTAACTAAAAAAAAAAAACAATTTAATCGGTCAGTTTCGTATAACTGCAGTGTGATTCTGTAAAAATCTCACCTTGTAAGCTTAGTTGAAGTGAAAACCATTCCATGTTATTTGTATGGATTGACAGCTCACTTCTTGTTGATAGAATAACGATAGAATAGACCGGCAGAATTTCATGACTAATACAATACAGATATGTATTTTCCATGTGTTTATGTCGCAGATGGATGCCCTAAGAGTAATTTATACAGTTCATTATAAACGTGTGCCTATCTGTTTGCTACGTTTTGCTTAGTATATAACCTGCAATTGAACTAAGTGCGGAAACCAAATCCTGATAGGTGGATAGACGATGATCTTGATTATTATGTACCTACTACTCATCCGTGTGGTAAGCACCTAGAACAAGTTTTAGGCGGTAGAAGTCGCGGTCATAGGCTAGTCTCTTATATTTCAAGGAACTATTTATGCTGCTATGCTTGTAATAGACTTGAAAAAACGGCCAACTGTGCACAGTATAATTATGGCTCCATAGTTGCCACCATTACCATGAAAATTACGATAAGGTACGTACAGCGTACATCCATGACAAAAATATGCGTCACAGCGCCTGCGCCAACTTAGGCTTTGATTTGGAGTTCATTTTTGTTATTGCGAACTCGGAAAATTATGAAAATGACACAAAAAAATGCAAGCTAGTCGCCAACCTCGGCTTTTAATTTTGAAAATGATTTTAAATAGATACAACGGGCGGACTGGCTTGTCGAAACTATAAGGGTTTTTTTGTTATTATAACATTTGTATACAGGTTTGCCCAAGGTGTTCATGTGAACTTTGGTAGAGTTGTTCTATTGTCATGTTTGAAGCAGGAAGAGAGAAGTTTGGTTTGTCATTTGTTCGAAAACGCAATAAAAATATACCACGAAATTTCAATTTAGTTTTACATTGTTATAAATGACTGAAAAACGTGAATTTGCCCCCTGTTTGAAAGTTTGCTCGTTGTTACTTAAACTAATATTTTAACGAAATTATAAAAAAATGCGCTATGTGCTATATGTTTCTGTGGTTAGCCAGGCACAGGACCGGTTGTTGTGGCGGCACTTGGAGAAGGCCTATGTCCAGCAGTGGACATGTTTCGGCTGATATGATGCTGATGAATACATTCACTAAATATTATTATTATAAATGCAAAAGTAAACCTTTACGGCTCAAATATTTGATGAAAGTTAGCAAAAATTAAACCATGAATGATAACCTGGAATGGGTCGTAAAATACTTTTTATCACTAGAATTCACTTGGGATTATTTTCGATTTCACGCGGGCGAAACCGCTGGAAAGGCTAGTGTGGTATAAAAATGCTACGTTACACTTTTATTAATAAGTCGTTTTATTAATTAAAATAAGTTTCAAAACCGCAAAACTGCGTCAAAACGATATTTTATGATATTTAAATAATCCGTACGTTGCTGATGAAGATTAGAAAAAAAAACACGATCAGCACAGAGTGAAACAAAATGCCTGCGGGTCACGTGCGCGGAATGTTGTTTACTGTAATTATTGTGCTATGATGTCACTATTAGCTATTTTACTACAATTTTAGTTTTTTTTTCCACCAAAATATTGTATACGTGTAGTTAGCGCAGAGTAGTAGATACAATAATCCTATCTGATAGTTATTACAAAATATTAATTTGTATGGACACCTCCTTAGCGAGTACCTTACCCTAAATTCATCATCAATATTGAGTTTTCAATCACTTCTGGAGACATGCCACAGTCGATAAATTCATCACAAAGTACGACACGTCATATCATAACATCACGCGAATATTCGCCGTAGTTTATTCGTATATCTACATTTTATCAGTTGCTTATGGGAAAGGAAGTTCCCATATAAAAGGAAGCAAGCCTTTGGCTATCAAGTGGACACAAATCCAAACTACCGACTTTTACTGAGAACTATCAGACGGAAAAACTCAGCATAGGACTTTGCTTTGGGCTCCGATTGCTCCGAGGTGTATATCGAAACACGGGTGCAGCTTTCGCAAAGCGAACCCTGGACCCTTGAACCCCCCAAGGGTCCAAAAATATATCTATTAAAATGCTAGTGCTTCACGAAAAATTTGGAACTTCAATCTCATTCGACAGAGTTAATAATTACATATTTTGGGCACGAATTATACGTGCGATACGTCCAATTCATTACAGGTTTTATTTTCGTTATAATATATGCTAAGCTGGGGGACCCTCTATCCAGGTTTCTTTTATACGCCAATGTATCGAACTCAGAACCTCATGCTCAGCAGCAGCGCTTACAACCACTACACTTACAATGATTTTATTATTGAATACGAACTATCCGCACTTCTTCCTATAGGAGTGTATTCTTTGGCTCACTGAACGCAATATATCTTTCGAAAGTATTCAGGTTACATCTGGAGAATTTTCAAGTGATTTTGCCATATCTCTTACTTAGTTTAAATGTTAATATATATAACCCGTGGTGCTTGGCAACTGGGCTTTACCCACTTGTACATGTCCCTTGGTGCCTTTCAGCCTAGCTCTATTCTATCTCCTGCTTGATAATTGGAAATTACATTTTTTTCCTACTCCTCCGCTGTACTTTTCTGACTCATTTCGTTGTGGGATCATAGACAGTTGAATCGTTTCTCCGGGAAAACCGTCTCCGTCATTGGGCTTCATTAAATTGGCGTTTTTTTGGTGGACGCCACTGTTGGCTTTCAAGAGTTGCAGTGGTTGGGAAAGTGTGGCGGGCTTGTTACCATGGATTATGACAGATATCAATTAGCGTGTATTGGTGTAAAAATGTGACGATGCACGAGGAATAAAATTACCATTGTCTGCACACTTTTCGGTATCGGAAAATGCATGTAGGTAGTTATAAGAACCAGCTGCTAACAGGTCAAATAACGAAAATAAACACATTTAATTAAGCGAAAAGTCTAGACATGTTACATACTGTAAATACAAGCGAAACATATTGAATAAATATCTAGGTGATTAACAATGTTTTTTCGCAAACTCACCAAATATATAGTTACTTTTTAAGTAAAAATTTATGCAAGCAGATAATAAACTTTGGTCATTGTTTTAGCAAAAGGCAAATGACAATTTTGTACCAATATTTATTTATTTTTGTATAGAAGATATGTGAAGAAATTTGCATTATTTTCAGAATGAATAGTAGCACAGTCAGCATACGTGTTCAAACGTATGCCTAAAAACAAACAATCGATTTTGCTTACTTATTTATAAAATTCGTTTTAGATAATTGAGACACTTATTAACCTTTACCCAATCACGTTTTGATTACTTCATGTTCCATCAGCCGAGAATTTTCCTTACCCGGAAACTGGAACGATTCCAGTTTCCGGGTAAGGAAAATTCAAGAAATTTTTGGTAGGTACAGAGATGACTCATGTGCTGCAGTCGAGCTATCTTGCTTGTGTTATCAGAACATTACCCTTGTATATCATAAGTGGGCGTTGAATAAAAACTCGCCTTCACCCAAATCGACAAGTTATAAAGTAGTCGGTATCTTATGTAATTTGTTACTGAAATGAATTTCTTGACATTCGGATTGTAAAAATAGATATGTTACTTTAACAAAGGGGTTAATTCGTTTGTTTGTTTACGTATATGTTTGTGAAATATTATTTCTGGAAGTAGTGATCTGATATCGGATATTATTCACTGATTAAAAACAACGCTGTCGCTGAGTCACACCAAAAACAATTTTAAAAAAAAAACGTATGTCGAATGAGCCACTGGCACTGCAGCAATGCCGCTGGAAAAAGATCGTGATCCTGTGTGATAAAGTAAGTATAACTGTACTGCGACCACGAAAGGGTGAATGACCTTTTTGGACTGCGACTTATGCGTACGTAGGTACGTAGGAAGGTCAGTCACCTTCTGCTAAAACAATTAGCATACTTCGTAGTTGGTTAGTTTGTTGTAAACACTATTAATCACCTAGATATTTTATCCAATACATTGCTTGTGTAGGTATACAGTATGCCCCATGGCCGCGCAGAAATTTCACTGAATAAGTTGTGTTTATTTTTCTTTGTTTGATCTGTTAGCAGCATGCTTTTTCCAAAGCTGAAATAATATGCAAAAAATAGCAATATAATTACATTATTTTACGAGGTACATCAACTTTTACACCACTTGGCAAAATAATATCATAATCCATAGTTAGTTTAGTGTTGGGTAGGCAATTCTGCGCAGGAGGGGGAGGAGGGTTCTTCAAGCGATACCGTGCTGCCGCACTTATTGCGTTTTTTAACCGACTTAAAAAAATAAGAGGTTCTCAATTCGACTGAATCTTTCGTCTGGAAAGAACTGCCGAACAGAACTGCCCTGTACTGGAACTAGTGATGGTAGAAGAAACCTGTAAGTTACAACTACTGGACAAAGGCTTCCTTCTCATTATCACCTACAGCCGCCTGAACTTTTACTAGTGCAAACGATTGTGTTTTTTTTCTTTATTTCTTTATATTTCTATATCAAAGTGCGATCTTGATTTCATTGTGAGATAAGTATTTAGAGTTAAGGATGAAAGACGCATTTCCGTCGGAGACTCGTTTATTCCATATCTTACTTATTGACAAAAATGTGCATTTGACTTTCAAGAATAACAGCAGTATTAATGCTAATTGTTAATGACTGATAAGGCAATCATTTATTTTCAAAGGTACATAAGGTGTTGTTGCTATAACCAGAATCATTAGTACATCGTTCCTCGTGAGTACCTGTCGATTGTTTACTGTCGCGGAAGCACGCTTGAGTAAGCTCAGAGCTTTTCTATCTTTCGGTTAATCACGGCCGCAGTGAGAGTAATCACCGGAAAAATCCTCTTTTTAGACGACTGGTTTTTATGTTTTCCACCTTATTAGAAAGCAGAAAAAGGTATTTATCAGGTTCTTAGTATAGCGTTGCGATAAAGTCAATGATCTGATTATCATCGAAACAGGTTCAAAAAAATCCGATTTTTAAAAGCAATGTATCGAGCCGTTATTTATGGGCGTTTATTTTTGAGTCAGAAATCTACATAGCAGCATAACAATATTTGGTTATGGAGTACATGCATATCAATATAAAATTCTTCCGTTACTGACTAATTGGGTGACTGACAGACAATGAACAGCCGAAATGTCGTACAAAGCTGACATTTGTCATGTAGTGTCCTTTGGGAGAGTACGGGACTATGGGAGCACTAAGGAAGGATTTAAAAAAAAATCCAAATTGAATGGAATAAATTGGAATAAGCGCTTACGAGCGCTTACGAAGTCGCGGGCAAAAATTAGTTCTTTATCTATACTAAACACACATTAACTTTGTACTCTTTTCTTCGAAAATTACGCAGATGGAGGAGTATGATATTTGGCACAGTTAAAGTTTACATGAAGAAGTTTTATTGTGCAATTTTTATTTTTAACAGTGAAGAAAAAGTTCACGAAAGCTAATATTTTTATAACAATACATAAATTATTCAAAAATATAATCGAAATTCGATCACTCGGCGACCACTTTAATAGGTGTGTTTTATTTTACTAAAAAATAAAGGACATTGCTACGCGTTCATTCATCGTTCGCCCATGAACCCACAGAGACGTGAATTTACTTTCTGTGTTCTAAATAAAGCATATATTCGACTGAAATGAAATTTAAATAGCGGACACTTTTTGAATTTGAAAAATCCAACATGCTTTCCTATTTTGTAGTTATAATTACATTTGGCATGTTTAATTGTTGCCAATAGAAGTAAACCAATCACTACTCTATACCACACATTTAGAGAAAATAAAGTAGGTCTGGCAGCTCTGGGATCTCAGTCTAAAAGTTTTATCTACAAATTGCCAAAGTGTCATCTATCAATTCATCGGCTGTCAGTGTCGATGTTGCTTGTGTAACAAAACGCCTTCATCGCTTTATTCTTTTGTAACTAAAAAACTTACTCATAGATCAAGCGCTGAGCGTGCTTTGATTCAATTTGAAAATTATAGCGCTGGGGAATGAAACTGAAGTGGATTACTTTTTTAAATGTTTTCGTAATTATAAAGTGTCCATTTCATTTTAATAATTAAAAAAATGTAAATAATAAAACAAATCTACGAATTATGGTTATATTAACATAAGTATGTAAAATGTTCCTGAGATATATTTAAAATAACCGAATACAGTAATACCTGGGCCTTAAGTCTCGACATTGGTACCGGTTTCGGTAATTACCGAATAATACTTATTCATGCCTACCGAATAATATCGGTACATAGCGTGCTGTCAAAATTTGGCGCTAGGTTTGCAAAAGTTCAGTATGTAGAAAGTTCACAAAATTGACATTCGCTAGCTTGAGGCTGCTTTTCCACCAGAGATGTGCTATGCAACTTTGCTATGGATGCGTTTGATATCCACCAATCATATTCATTGGTCCACGTAGCATACCTAGCACTGGTGGACACTGATTCAACTAAGCTACGTTTTTCGTATGCGTGCTGTGGATGCAAGCTATGGATGCGACCCATGGATGCGTGCTATGGAAGCAATGTATGGATCGTCTCGAGTGGTGTACTGTGCGTGCCTTCCCTATTGTCAAAACGTCGCATAACTCGAGCTGCGCATCTTCCTTGCGGCGGCGAATTTTGATAGCACGCTAAATGTACCGATATTATTAGGTAGGCATGAATTGGACGTAGATAAGCAAAAAGGATCCATCGCCCTGCTCCATCGCTTAGCATCGGTGGAAACGGTCAAGTAGTTTCGTAGCTTTGCTTTTACATTCTCGCAGCATAGCTGCATAGGACATCTTTGGTGGAAAGGCACCCTTAAATGTAGAGTTACCAAATGACTTATCAACCGAATTCGACCAGTAACTATGTCGAGATTTCAGGCCCTGGTCACATGCTCGTGATACAATTTATAACAAAAATATCCCTTTTGTCTGTCGAGTAAAACTAATTAAACTTTATCTTTTGAGTCTCATAAATAAAAAAATAATAATAGGCAACCATTTAACGCGGTAAAAAAAGAAACGATTACAGAGGTGTCTATAAAAAGATATTGAGGAGTGAAAGTGTTCTGTTAGAGAGCCCCATGGGGCAGCCGTCCCATGACTTTGAAACGGAATAACAACTGTTAAATGCGCATGAATGATGGCAGATCAAGAAATCAGTTCAGCTTTTCATAAAATATACAACTTTACATAATACTTTTGTGTGGAGGATTGAATCTTGTGAGGAAATTATGTATCAATTAGATTGTAATTTAACATGGATCGAGGACCTAGAGGCTGACCCTTGACCCTTGCATAACCAGTCTTTAATTAATATGATAATGATGTGGTATGCATACGTATATTATATGCATTTAGCATACCTAAAACTCTTTATAAAAGCATAACATGTTCTGGAAGAAAATCCGTGACGCAATACAGGAAATTATTGTTACCTTTACCTAGAGTAAGACAAGTATAGTTTTCTATGTTGTATTTAGTCAGTCGGAATCGATTTAATTTCACTTCATTGTCACAGGGTCAAAAGGTGCCATTGTTTTTTTTTCTGACATATTTTTTATTCTCCAATCGTACACAATGTTACTATTCAGGTAGATTGCGTTTAGAAGGCTCCCATTTGTTTGGTCGCTGTTCCGTTTTCTGATCACATTAGTTATTCCCTTCAATTAGGACGGTCAGTCAGTAGAACTAATAATATTCACTTAGTTAAATATACGCATTTATATTGATTTCATTTAAACACACTTAAGTACCTACAGGACTGTACATTACAAGATCCTGCGATACGGGGAAAAGTAGTGATTGCGGGCGATTATATTCATAGGGTCGGATGCTTCATCGTTTGGGACGGGCCTAAACAAATTGATCTGTAATTGTATCTCAATTATTTGTAAAGAATTGCAACGGAAATTAAGTGTCGCAACAGTTTCCAGTGTTCAAGAGCTGGGCAGCAACCACGACACCACAAGACTCAGTTAATAATTTGCGTGTAGTGTTTCGTGGCTAGTGCTAAGTGCTTATAGTTTAAAAGGTTTTATTTGTTATGGGTTTAAGTACAATAATCTGTGAAAAGTGGGTTAATAAAAATGTGGGATTGTATAAGGAATATCTTCGTAATGAAACCAGGTCTTACACAAGTATGTATACATACTTAACTACACAATTTTACTTATCTATTTTCATATTAGACAGATCATACTTCGTAAAAACTGTAAATTCTGGCTTCACTTTTAAATTATAGTAGGTTAGTAAATTTTGAATGGCTGGAGTGTCTTGTGTGAACTACAGTGTTACTCCTGGTAACATTCTGTTATTCAGCTGAATCGAATTTGACTGAAAGCCGAAGTAGTTGGGAAAAAGGGCATCTATATGATGATAGATACATAGGTAGTGGGTATTACCTATAAAAAAAATAACTACTTACTAAGGTATTATTAGATAAAGTAGAACGAAGTCACTTACCACGTACGGTTTTCTGTAATCACTATTTAATGTCAAAATATACTTTGTTTGTAGGAATCTAAGTGATAATTAAATTAGACACCTTTAGTCAGAATAATTCAATAATAATAAAATTGTCATTGACACCCATCATTTAGACGAGATAATGACTAGGTCTGACACACGGTCTGACACGAGGATGCATCAAACATCCATGTCTGTTGATCAAGGATTTTAATTAAATTATGGCGACTATAAATGACAGGACAATCATGTTGTATCGTTGAGAAGGTAATAAGGTTAGCACAACATCGTCTAGGGTCTGCTTAGGAAAAACGTGTGAATTTTGTATTTTAACTGCCACCTAAAGATGCGTTCAAGACTCTACATTTAGAAACAAGTGACCTAGGGGTTTTCCGCAATTCCTTCAAGATTACTGCATCTGAAGTAGTTAAACCATAGTTTTCCTTACATTGTAGCTCAGTTTGTGTTTCAGTTGGAACTTGAGTTCCTTTGCCTTCAGTTCAAAATAGTGTACGAGTTGTATATTAATGCAATCATTTTCGAAACTCAGGAATAGTAAATCAAGTGTAAAAACGGAATTATTATAACTTTAGTTCATGTTATTGTATTGTAAAATTATTCAAAGTTTCTACCTCATTGAGTCAGTGAATAAGTTTTTTGTTTACGTTATAATGACGTACTTTACTGAACCCTTTAGTCGAGATGAATCATGGATATTTTATCATAAAATATAGGTAAACGAGTAATCAAACATTCAAGATAACACAGTGCTTGCATATTTATTAAATATTTCATTGTATACAATGTTTCAGATGTTATTCAAAAATTGAGAAGGCAATGAACTCTCAAACTCTAACTTAGTGATTTTTAGTGTTCGTACCCAAAGGGTGACCAATGGAACCCTATTACTAATAAGGCTCCGTATTCGTCGGTCTGTCATTGGGCTGTATCTCAAACACAGTATTAGGTAGACAGTTGAAATTTTCACAGAGTGTCTACTTCTATTGCCGCTATAACAATAAAATTTTATCTATATTAAATTAAATAAAATAAAAAATGAAATAGCCCATCATGAAACGTTTACGAAGCCTTCGTGTGAGATTCTGACTCGCACTTGGCCGGTTTTAACATTATTTGTTTATTTTACACTCACGTTAAGCTTTTATATGTAAACATAAAAGAAACGTTACATCATTTTTAAAGAATAGTTCCTGGCCAGTCTAGAGCCACAACCGGGAGAAAGAAATATAAAATGTTCTTCAGATAATTAATTTCTTAATTGATACATATTATTACGTAGCTCAACACTGCATTGACATTTAAGCCAGATCGGTGGAGCGTTCGTAATTTTATTCTTATCCATAGTATAATATGCGGAGCTGCATATCTATCGTCTAGATTGTGTGGAGGTACCCTGTATGGCCCATAACGTGGTTGGAGCCGAAGCCCATCGGTCAGTTTTGAATGAAAAAAGAGTAGCGACAGACGTTCCGCGATGTGAAGCTATTATCGTTCGCGTGACTTTCATAATAACACTTATTTTACAATAATATCATTAAAAGTAACACAAAGTAAATTACAAAGATATAATAAGTGGACTAATTGGATAAATTAAAAATATTATTGATCTATATAATCATTATTTTGAAATCCTTATATAAGTCAGTACTGTTGTAGAGGAACATACCGACACCGGTGTTTTTTGTGAAATTAAATTAAAAATAAATTTAGATGATTTCTATGCATTATTTTGTGACTTTAAATGTAATAATAATTAATTACGTTTATTCAAAGGTTAATAGATAGCGTGCACAATGCACATGTGAACAATATTCTCTGTTTGTGTTGTGAATGGCGCTCCAAAAAATGTGTTTTACTGCTGTGAAAATATTGGTGATATTTAGTCTGTATATTAAAAAAGTTGCGATGGTTCCATCATACCAGTATGAACAACAGGAGTACTGCGGAGTATTGCTGAGTCAATATGGTATTTAACTAATTTCGTAATTATTTTCTTTCTTCTTGCACACTTTACAAACCTACAAGTTTTGCTCAATATTCAATATTATCAAAAAGCGCGTACACACACAACATACAGTTGAAAAAAAAAAAACAAAAATGCACTCATATAGTTATAAGCATTATTTAAACCGTACTTTGCACAATTTTGTGATTATTTAAGTTTTATGCTCAAAATATACCAGAGGGCTTAGTGCGAGTTTTTTAATGTAAATGATCGCTTATTTCAAATTGTGTGACAAAAATAATGAATAACTAAACGTTGAAACTTACACTAAGGCCACAGGCTTTGTAAAAATAAGTCAAAATTAAAAAGACAAGAAAATTATAAAAAGCTTATCTTTTCTCAGAGTATAAAACCGACGCTCGCATAAAACACGAGGCATTTGCATGACGCGTTATTTATAATATATCTCGATTGTTGTTTAAATCTTGTGCAACCGGTAGGAGAATATCTTCATCATGGATATGTCAAAGGAAAATATTTTTCGTCCTTCAGATCCGCACTTGCTGGACACTTTCAAGTTGGAGATGTCGCAAGGAATCGAGAGGTTCTTTCTGCTGTCGTACTGTCTGGCGTGCTGCTGGCCCGGCCTGGGTGCCAAGAGCGACCTGCGCGTGGTCCGGCAATGGTCCGAGCTGCAGTTCGTGTTCCCCAGCGAGGAGGCTAAACAAATAGCCATTGAGAAGCGATTCTATGTCCCGGGTAATTCCGTGCCCATAGATGTCGACGTGCATCACAGACAAGGTGAGTTACAAATAGTCAGAAGTTGATCTTAAATTAGGACTAAGGTTTCTGTATATACTAATAGATAATTATTCCACTCTCACACTATATACGAGTAAAAAATTGTTTTCGAAAAATCTATGAGACTGTCTCAGTATCCATATGTGACATAAATTAGAAGAATGATCGAAATTGGATTATGCTTATAACTTAGGATGTTTTTTTTTATTTGAGATGGGTTTGACTCTAGTCTACGTCAGAGATGACAGAGACAAAGTCTACGATGGAGCAAGCTTACCCACAAGTAGCCTGTTCACCCTAACTTTGAAAAGATTAATTAGTTCGGAAACATAGACGCAGGCAGAGAGTTCCACTCTATTGCTGTGCGCATTATGAAAGACGCTTGGAAACGCTTAGTGAGAATTGGTGGAATAGCAACAAGATAGGTATGGTAACTTACAGTGCGTCTGGATGTCCAATGCTAGAAGGGGGCGGGTGGGATAAGGTCGTTGAGTTCTTGGATACTCTTCAAAGTACAATCTGTTGAAGACCGACAAGCAGGCAAGCTTGCGAGTGGATCTGTTCTGATTTATTAAATGCATGTATACCAATTTAAGTATTGGCAAGGTAATATTAACTTTGTATCGTACGAGAATGTAGAAACAACAGCTGTATTCTGTAAATTGGCAAAAGCGACACCCACTCACATAAAATGACCGTTAACTTCACAATAGTTCAAAGCAAAACAGTGCCTTGCGAAATGTCCTTCTCAATCAAATTTGACGATATTTAGCAACTCATATGTCTACCGTTTCTGAGTGGAATCTCTAAGCTTTCACCGTTTAACATGTTACTGTTTTATGTACCATACAAGTACCAACTAGTTCCTGTCTCTAAAGAACATAAGGCGGTGCATTTCTGTTTGATATTCAGCTACATCCATGATATCTGTGCCAGAATAAATATCATGATAAGATATATTGTTGGTATCATCAACTCAAGTTCAATGCCCTTTAATAAATCCACGAAATGTATACTTGGAAGCTTGCCTTGAAAGCCGTTAATGTGAAGGTCAAGGGTAAAAGCCGATGGTCTGTTTAGCATCACATTCGCGGACTTTTTCAATGACCAAAAAAGTAAACATGTCTGTGTTCGGAGATAATTAGATAGAAATAGACAAAATCCGTAAGTTTGCAAAATATCTTGAAACATTCAAAAGGTCTCGAAAAATTGTGAGCTGAATATTTGTTCTAAAATGATGCGAATAAAAAATCTAAAGTAATCTTGGAGTCGTGCCAAAAAATTTTAAACTGGCTACCAATCAGTGCGCAGGTATACCTACAATTTATCTGTTTTGGTATGGTATTAAAATTGCAAACATTGACACAACACATTGGTCGAAGTTTATTAATCTTATGGAGTTCGCAATTATTCAGTAATATCAAAACGCCACAACTATAACAATAGCAATAAATAACAAATAACAATATCCTTGGACATTTCACACAACGCCATATAGTACCAAGCTAAGCAACCTAATGCTTGTGTTATGGTAACGAGATGGCTTTTAAACTACTTATATACATTTTTGTTTTTGTAAATACATACATATTATAGACTAGCTTCTGCCAGCGGCTTCGCCCGCGTGATCCCTAGGGAACATGTTCCCGGGATTAAAAGTAGCTTATGTGCTATTCCAGACTATAATTCATCTTTGTTCTAAATTTCATTAAGATGCGTTAAGCCGTTCTGGCGTGATTGAGTAACAAACAACCAAACATTCACATTTTCATTTTTTCTATTGATTGTAGCGTGATGAAAAGTATACTATAACCAGCTCAGGAGTATGAAAAATAATTATACCAAGTTTCGTTAAAATCCGTCGAGTAGTTTTTGTTTCTATAACGGTTATACAGACAGACAGACAGACAGACAGACAGACAGACAGACAAAAATTGTACTGATTGCATTTTTGGCATCAGTATCGATCCCTAATCACCCCCTGATAGTTATTTTGGAAATATATTTCATGTACAGAATTGACCTCTCTACAGATTTATTGTATGTATAGAAGATATAGATAGAAGATAGATAGAAAAACACCCAGACTCGGAACAAATACATGCAGCACAACATACACAACTATGTACAGTACTTCTAGAAAAATGCAGATATATCTCGCAAAAACAATTTTTTCAAAAGGTTTTTGCCAAGTTGGGATGGCAGCATAAACCGTGCCCATAATTAGATGAGCATTAACGCTTCTATTACATAAATACCAGTTCATCAAATGATAACGACATGGGGTTTTCAGGTAGTTCATGTAAACAGCTAAATAAGTAGGTAGTAAATGCGTTTTAGCGGGGACGCAATTCATGACATAAGTATCTTAAACGGTTGAGGTCATCAAACGAATTGTTTTAATTGAGCACTTATTTTACTGTGCATAGTTTTTATTTTAATTCCATATCTAAGACGCTCATGAATGAAATAATCCTTCTTCTTGATGGTTGATAGTGTGTACCGTAAATGAGACTTATCTTAAGACTCGATGTTATCTAAAACCTATGTCTAATTACATAAGTAGGTTTAATATGTAACAAAGTTAAATACGGAACCACTGTGCATGTCCGACGTCCGTGTAGAGTTTATTACCTTTGTAACATTTCGAGTTTTATGTTGTAGAGTGATAAATTCATAAGATCAGACTAAATCTATCTATCTATCTATATCTATCTATATCTATCTATCTATACTTATAATAAATCTGTAGAGAGGTCAATTCTGTACATGAAATATATTTCCAAAATAACTATCAGGGGGTGATTAGGGATCGATACTGATGCCAAAAATGCAATCAGTACAATTTTTGTCTGTCTGTCTGTCGGTCTGTCTGTCTGTCTGTCTGTCTGTCTGTCTGTATAACCGTTATAGAAACAAAAACTACTCGACGGATTTTAATGAAACTTGGTGCAATTATTATTCATACTCCTGAGCAGGTTATAGTATACTTTTCATCCCGCTACAGTCAATAGGAGCAGAGCAGTGAAGGGAAATGTTGGGAAAACGGGAGAAGTTACTCCATTTTTTAAGCTTCCGTCGCGTGTGCAACCTTAATGGTGAAAGCTACACAGAAATCATGTATGACGGAAGTGTTCTCCTTAAAATTATATAAAAAATATCCAACGACATCATATGTCTATCTTTTATGATTGACGAACAATAACACGTGTAACTCCCGATAGCTTAGCAGTTCGAAGCTTTCTGATTGTATTTGTCTACTTTTACGTTTATAAAACTCTCAGTCGTCCTTAATTAACATTAATAAAAGTTAACATTATTAAACATTTCATAAAAAAAGAATCCTAGAAATCGGTATAGAAACACCAAAGTTATACATGAAAAACCGCTAATAATAAGCCATCGCGCGTGAATACTGAATCATGCTATATGGATTATTTTTGTGGTCGCGAACGCACAGGCAGGCGGCTAGCTTGGCGCCTAGAGGCTAGCGAGTAGCTTCGGAAAACGGCTTACGACAGTTTGCAATATCCTTTAATAATTATAATGTCGAGGGGAAGATGGTTATAATTTCGCTTTACACCAAACGAGTAATATTATAAATGTAAAATATTGGTTGTTTGTTACTCAATCACGCCAGAACGGCTTAACGGATCTTAATGAAATTTAGAACAAAGATAGATTATAGTCTGGAATAGCACATAAGCTACTTTTCATCCCGGGAATATGTTCCCTAGGGATCACGCGGGCGAAGCCGCTGGCAGAAGCTAGTAAGTGAATATTCAAACAACAGTCAGTTTTAAGGTGGGTCGGTGACATATCTTTGCGTGATCTTTGTACATCAAAAGGTCTAACAGAGCAAGTTTTGTCTATACGTAACAAAATAAATATAAAACATCGTTGTTCGCCGTTTAATACGCATAGTCTTCACTATTTGGATATTTATATATTTGAAATATTGACCGTGACTCGTTAACCTTGACACAACCGGCTTTTGAAGAAGATCGTTCTCATTTTGTAAAATGTTATGCGCTATTGCCTCCCTTGCAATTCAGCCGAACTATTCTGTCGACAAATCACCGTGTGAAGTTAGGTGGAGTGAGCTTTAATTAAAATGTAATTACTTCTTCTTTGTATGAATTGACAGCTTACTTCATGTTCACTTCACTTAAGCTTACAGCCGGTCGATTCTGTCGACATCTCACCGTGATCACTTAGGTGGAGTGAACGACAAGTAAGCTGTCATGTCATCTTGTTTGTTTGCTTTGACAGCTCACTTGTCGTTCACTTCGCCTAAGTGTTCACTTTGACATGTTTACAGAGTCGCAATGCAGGGTGAGATGTTTAATAATACAGCACACGAAGCTGATAAGTTTTATATGCCTATTCCCAGTATAGGATGACCCTTCCATATACACACCAGGGGTCTGCTAAAACAACGAAATACAATCAACAACAATCCATAAAGCCCTGATGCTAGGAGAACATGGCAGTTTCTGCTCAAACAATAAATAACGGATATAATAAAATCGTTTACGAAGCCGGAAATCTTTTGTCTTCACTTCGTTTTCTTCCCGTCATTGTGATATTTTTTTGTTCATAGCTGGGTCCATACTGGTTATGGAGATAAGGTTCAACTTTCAACTTTTTCGGCAATATAATACGAAAAACGTGTTTGAATTTTACTAATTAAGTTTTAATACTTACGCGACTCTCGTATCGTTGTACGAGCCATACCAATTTTATGCATGTAATACCTAAATTACGCGATGCCGCCATTTTTCACACCAACAAGAAAAGTAGCTTTCCATTAAACAACTTAATCTTTGAAAATGTGACATAGGTTCAAAAGTAGAGAATGCGTTTTTAAGATGGCAACTTTGGTAAACTTTATTAAATTATATCGAGAAGCTCATCACATAACACAAGCCTGATGGAGATGTATGACCGTGAAAGAAGCGTAGCTACCACTAGTAGTACGCTAGTAGTACTAGCGTAGCTACCAGGTGCCATCTTAAGTTTCTGCCAACCATCTTGGGAAAAAGCTTGAGTTTACATATGTGTGTCATTAGCCATTTTTACAAACTGACTTGAGTCTGCAAAATTCATTATCATAATGTAATATTTCCATTAATATTTTAAGGCCCCTACGCATCACGGATCTTCGTGACAATCCCCCGGTTCGACGAAGGGCGCCCCATCACGCTGGGCACCGTGGACGAGCAGGGCAACATCCTCGCCTACCCAGACTACTCCTGGCATGACAACCAGGGTGAAAACTGCCTCGGCTTGACGTCCGTCTTCAGAGTTGCTGTGCGTAAGATATTACAAACATATCAGTCACAATCTGAGGGCCAAAACTACTAACTTAAGCAATGTTCGCATTCGCAACTCATTTGCAAACTGTCAAGAAAGCCTTATTTTTCATACATTTTTGATGATCTGTCAAATTCAGATCTAAGTCAGCTGGTCTGATCAGTCTGATCATTAATTTACATCATCATCTGAGTCACTATTTGTTCTAGTTCCCAATAGAAGAGGCTATGACCGGCTATAGCTCCGGTCTGACGGCATCCTCATTGATTACTGGCTAGGCCCTTTACCAAATGATCGATTTATTAAAAGTACCTAAGGGTGCTCTGTTACGATCGCTTATGCTATGAATATCTATTATAGTGGATTTCCCTTAACCATATCTGTGGTGTTGTGGAGGGCACATCTTGTTTTCTCTGGGTCTGGGTCTATTTTACAGTTAGGGCACAGAAAATGCTTGTACGCATATGGATGATGAAATCTCGCTAGTCAAATTAGAAACATCTTGTTTTCTAGCCCAGTGAAAAATAACATTGTCCCTCAAGGTCACGATTTGCCCATATTTTGCAACGGACGGTAGCAATACAGTTGTCAATTTACTAATCAATTTCATTTCTCGTATATTTACAATTTTACGTATTGCTCCCGTCCGTTGCAAAATATGGACAAATCGTGTATTGATGAGTTTTGATACCAGATGACAGTATGCTGGAGGTATAAAATAAAAATAAAATAAAATAAAATAAATCCCCTATCCACCATTACATAATATGTATGTGTTGGCCTTGCGGGAGATCTTTTCAGAAACTGGGGTGAATACTTCGTAAAACGTTGATTTGATTCCCTTTGCCCTCTTCATTAAATAACCCTATTAAGTATGGGGCCAATTCGAATATGCTTTCAATTACTGGTTTGACTACTTCATTATTAATAGGACGAGCGATTTGCCAATATTTTACTTCGGACGGGAGCATTAATTTATTAAGATTGTCAATTTTCGAGAAAAAAAAGTCATCTTTGTAGGGCCAAATCTTGGTCCCTACAAGGTTCATCGAGCTGCGGTTGGACTTAAATTGTTGCAAATTTTGGTGTATTTATATAAATAGGAAATGTTATCGTCGAAAATGCATAGTTTTTGACTTTTAGAGCAAAAAGTGGAAAATGTCCCAAAATTCCGCTGATAAGCGCGTCGTGCGCAGGGAGCACCAGTTTTTCGAAGTTGCAAATTTTTATTCACTCTAGTCTAACTGGTCTATACAACATACCAAAACTACACCCACCTTTGCGATTTTAGCCGATTTAGCGTCGATTTCTACTGGGCTATTTGTTCGAAAATTGACATTACTTTATGCAGCAACAAACTTATGTTTTTCACTAAAAACAGGAAAATATCGTTTAGCTTGCCAATTAAAAACATTACCTAATTAGATACTTATTTACCTATATTAAAGATGTTGCTGTTTTCGTAATTAACACATAAAATGAAGACCAAGGGAAAACCTTGTGTGTTCATACTTGTTGTTCAATATAATCAACAAAGGCCATTGTTGAGGTAATATCTACGTTTATGGGCTTTATTCTATTGATACTCCTACCTAGATAATAAAATGTCCTCAGAACAACATTGAAACCTGGAGTTATTGCGTGACATTTCCGTGTCTGACGCAGGTTCCAGATCTACGTCAGACTATAGAAATAGTTAGGTTAGTAACGTTTGACGTTTGTTAAGAATAGCCTGCGTTACCTGCCTAACTTCTACTAACTCTCTTGCCACTTTTACGAAATTGTAAATTGCAAATTGTATCTTAGGTACAGGTACCTGTATCAAGATGCAGTTCCTTTTGTCTCCACCAGTAGTAGGAAGGTGTTATACTATACAGAACAGAATAAATAAATAAATATACGAGCACAATGGTTTTTGAACAAGGGCCAGCATTGTTTCGTACATGATTGATGCCATACAAGTATTAGTCGTAGGGAATGCATAGATAGTGTATCAATCATAGACCATTATTATAGACCGATGCAAACCTAGCTTTAGAATAACAGTTATACCGTCTGTCTTGTATATTACTATGCTTTATCTAAATTTGTTATCGGGTCATCCAAAAGTATTTACCAGCCAAGTCACACATCTTCAAGATAAATAAAAGGACGTGACCAGTTTTTCTTTTAACTTTAATCAGTCATTGTGGCTGTTTAATGAACAAACAAATCAATGACATCATCAGTCGGCAAGTGCGCAGGTCAACACACCCGGACTTAATGGGCGTTTAGATCTAAATCTCTGTATCCATCATTCTATGGGTCGATTAATTTTCGATCGTTACACTGCCCGGGAAAGCCTACCTGCGTCGAATAGGCTTGTGTCCTGAAAAAATCTAATTAGTCCGTCAGTTAGATTATCAAAAAATATTTGACCCGTATTTTTCTAGTGTTACGGGAACCATTGACGAAGTTACGACGCTTTTAAAATTCTCAATTCGTCACGCCCTGGCATATTTTTTAGCGGGTCGTGACGTCACGAGCCCCGGGGACTCCCGATTTTTTATGTGTTTTATCTTTGTCAATATTCATTGATTTACAAAAACAAAAAATACGTGTCCATTATCTTCCAATACTCTACAACTGACGGACTAAATAGTTTTGCAATTGGTGGATGATGGAAACTAGCCTATTGTGTTTCATTGATCGAGCTGCAACTGATGTCTATTTCAGCTCATAGACCGACTTTCCAAGTAGTTAGCTTAAAACTGATACTCTGAATAGTGATTGTTATAGGCAATTTTATTAATCCATCAAAAACAATCAAACAATTTTAGGAATGCGAAATCGAACTGTTCGTACATCAAATTTAAAACTCTGATTGAAAGTTGATTTCAGCTCGGCATGCTCGGTATCAAATAGCATACAAAATGCTATTTGATACCAAGCATGCCTGTGAAGTTGCAGTTATAGTTCAGGCTGAAGTCCTGTTGCTACTATATGGAGCCAACTTCAAATTTCAACTGTGTCCATCCGTTCAACTTCAACTGTCGCACACACGTGTTCAGTGCAATATGTTGCCTTCAACCTTTACGCTATCTGTATTATCTCAGTTCCTCCCTTTCCTAGTTCAACCATCGCATGTAATGTAACTACAATGATTAGTAATGAAGTGTCTTCAGTTACAATTAAGAAAACTTTGAAGCAGTTTCAAGCGAACCGTTACAGCGAGCGTATGGATAGGCCCTCGGAGAGTGTTGGCACAGCTACCACACTGAACTGCTTCATGAAATGATTGGCCAGTCTAGATATCTCCAAACTATTTGAAACACATGCATCAGCTAATGATAGCTGCTAATATGTCTTACCAAATAATAATATAGGTACGATATAATTCCAGATCGACGAATGCCAGCGCTTGTGGGTGATGGACGCCGGCAAGATCGGTGACACGCAGGTGTGCCCCCCGCAGCTGCTCGCGTTCGACCTGGCCACCGACAAGCTCATCTACCGCCATGTCGTCAGCAACTCCTCGTATTCCGACGC
The DNA here is from genome assembly GCA_963859965.1 of Ceramica pisi. Classification (NCBI taxonomy): domain Eukaryota; kingdom Metazoa; phylum Arthropoda; class Insecta; order Lepidoptera; family Noctuidae; genus Ceramica; species Ceramica pisi. The sequence continues at coordinate 12,352,071 of OY982537.1, read as the reverse complement.
CTCGCTGTTCATCACACCTGTGAGTAGTATAATATATCCTCTATACCGTGAAAATACTCGGTCTAGCATTTTTCGCCCTTATGTTGTAGTTGATAAAGTTGAAAAGATGGTCGAACGAGAACTTTTGCCGAAGTGCCTGTTGCAAAATTAAAAGCAACGTCTTACTATCCGTCCGATAGAACGCTTAAAACTTGAGGATCTAAATCAGAATTTATCTTACAACGTATTCCGTCCACTAGCGCCGCCAATCGTTTTTTATTATTTGTGGTAAATTTAAGACACGTAGATAAAAAACCGCTCTGTAGTGCACTGAAGAAATGTATTTATTATGTTTTGAGAGTTATGTTTTGTACTTTAAAACATAAATAGTTGCCAAAATCGATATTTTTGCTAAAAGTGGCCACTTTTAGCAATAATTGCCGTTTTGGCTATTTAGCCATGAGTTATGTATTAAAAATAGCTGTCAAAAAATAATAGATACATTTCTTTAGTGCACTACAGAGCGGTTTTTTATCTTCGTGTCTTAAATTTACCACAATTAATAAAAAACGATTGGCGGCGCTAGTGGACGGAATACACACTCATAAGTGCACAATATCTACCTACTGAGCAAATTGGAATTTCATAACATATCTACGCCGGTGGTGGTGAAATAAAAAGTAGTCAATCAGTCGATATGGAAATGCATAGCATATACATCGACCAAGTCTGCTACTGTCCAAGTGTGCTTATAACGTGGTTTATAATGTCGGAAAACCTACGCATTGAGATCTAAAATCTTACACTTACATTACTTGAATATCACGTTCCTTTACATGAGATTGACCCATGTGTGTGCAGGTAGTGGACATCCGCCCGCGCGCCCCCGGCGACTGCGCAGACACGTTCGTGTACGTGGCGGATGTGTCCGCGTTCGGGGTGCTGGTGGTGGACGTCATGCGGGACAGGTCCTGGCGCACCACGCACCGCACCATGTTCCCCTTCCCCTCCCATGGAACCTTCACCATCGACGGTATGTACCACCTATATGCCTCTGTCTATCCTAATAAATTAATTATTAACGTTTACGTTAGTAATTTTCTTGAATTTCGCAAAACTGATAGAGAACTGTTTGGGCAAAAGCCACTTTTGTGAACAATAGATTTTAAAGCAATTAAACATATCGCGTAAAAGCTGGACTTTCGTAAAAGTGTGTTCTGAAATTAGTAGATAGGTTTCAAAAACATGCTTATAATATTATACACCGAAATATATAAATTAATTGACTATTTTATCGTGTTGTGCATAAACTATTAGCATGTTATTTTACAGCGCTACTTTATGGGCATAGCTAATGCCTGCGTATTCATACGCGCATATGCCGTTTTTCCTGTTCACGTAGGAATTCCTTCACTCTATCTATTGCTGAAATCTGCATTAAAATTTGATGAGGAGTTTAAAAGTGAAGTGAACAGACAGCGGAAGCGACTTCATTTTATACTATGTAAAGAAGATGCGTAAAAATCGGTGAGAACAATAGTGACGAATTGCCAGTTACATTCGGGCCGCCACAAAGGCCCAAAACTCTTACTCTTTCTTTATAAATGAGCTCTGCAAACTTAGTATTAAAAACTGCCGCTTCTTGGCTTATGCATACGATACAGCTACAACCTTTTTGTGCTGATTCATGGATTGCGCAGGAGGGTTTTAACACAATTTGTCACCGGCTAATATCACACTCTCTCACTTTAAATGACAACAAGACCGAATTCGTTGTGTTCTCTATTAAATCAAAGAGAAAGGGCATGGTATAAAAATACTCTAAAGTAAGAAAAATGTAGCGGTTAGAATGAGCTTCCCTAGGTTTATTCTATTAATAAATATGTAATTTACACATAACCCTATATAGATGGTTGGGGGGAGATAAAGTTCGTGGAGTACCAACTCAAACCGCGAGAAAAAAGTCGCGGGTGAAGTGCTAGTTAGTAAATAATTTCACCAACACCAAATATTTTCATTTAATGTTTCAGGCGAGAGCTTTGACCTAATGGACGGCGTGTTGGGCATGGCTCTGTCGCCGTACACGCGCGGCCACGAGCGCTTCCTCTACTACCACTCGCTCGCCTCCACCACCGAGAACGTGGTTAACACCCGCATCATCAGGAACAACTCCTACTCCGGCGACCCCAACATCGATCCGGACTCGGTTTACGTAAGCTGACGATAACATTATGGCAGTACGCGACCAAACTACATCTCATGTAAAAATGTTTAATGCTTGGTATCTATTTCACTTTTAGGTATTTCCGGAAGAGCGCACGTCCCAGGCAGCAGCTGAAGCCATGGACAGTAACGGCATCCTCTACTTCGGCCTCATGGACCCGCCTAGCATCTGGTGCTGGAATTCTGCCACCGAGTTCTCGCCTAGCAACTTCCATACGGTAGCCGTGGATAAGGAGACCCTGCAGTTCGCTAGCGGCGTCAAGGTTGTTATAAACGCTAAAGGAGAACAAGAGTTATGGGTGTTGACGTCAAGTTTCCAAAGAGTAATGACGGGATCTCTTTCGTCAGATAGGATAAATTTCAGGATACATGCAGAGAAGATTAAAAATATTTTAGCTAACTCTCCGTGCAGAAATTCCCCAAATGGGCACAAGCATGGCTACCATGCCAACCTTATCGACAGGGCAGGAGACGGTCATATTCATCGGCCGCAAAGGTATGGCAGTGCCTCGTATCTGTAGAGATTAGTGCCATGTCCGATCGGTTGCTCAGGAGATTCATGTGGCACAACCAGCCATACGTGTAATAGACTATTATTGCCACACAGGCCCTTTTTATTTATTCGGTTATTGTAATTGCCTAGTGAAATTGTTTAAGTCGATCATCTTTTACGTAAGTTCATGTAATTTATATAATCGACTGATGCGACCGGTATGAAAGAATTTAACAACTGAAGTCTTAGCTTAGAACATTTTATAAAAACGCTACAGTGTTTTTATTTTATGATAATTCCTATAAATATTATAAATTGCTTAAACACCTAAGTCAGTTTTTTAAATTATTATGTCCGGTTTATGCCGCAATAATCCATATAATATAATAACACGTGTTGCATGCATGGCATGTTAATTTCAAATTATTAAAACGTAATAAATAAAAACCGTTTTTAATTTAAAAGGAAACTTTTTATTCAACATAATATAAATTGAAACTAAAATACAACAAGGGTTATATCGAATGCAATTACAGCATATATATTTTTATTGATATTTAATATAATACTTGATTCTTCCTCTATACAATGTGATTCTTTTAGCAATGGTCATATCAATGTGTTTGTCTTCAAATCCAATAACCACACCACCAATGGCATCTGGAGCAACTATTTCTTGGAGTTGAATTTTTTTCCCTTCTGGAACGAACCTCTTCAATATGTTGACGAGCGCTGTCCGGGTGGCGTCATCGAGCGGGTCCGCGGTGATCACCTCGCAGAGCGCCTCGTTCCTGTGAGCCACCATCACGGCGAGGTACAGCTTTATCATACGTCCTAGCAATTTCAGGCGACCATTTTCAGCCACCAAACCAAGAAAATTTGTCGCCGATTTTGGCATTCCTGAACGATAAAGAGTGTTTAACTTATATTAAGTATGCATATAGAGAAAGAACTGAAAGCAGGTACACAGTGAACACTAGTGGCAATTGTTTTTTTTTTTCTTAAATACTGATCGGTTTACGTCACAGGATTCGCAGTAATGTAATGGTAGTATAAGTTCTGCACGTACGACATATAAAATATGAAAAAGAAAGATACAGTTCAGTCGCTTTGTCTAGTTCTATGATCAACTTTGTGAGATCAGTCCATTGTCCTTGTCTATGATTATTCATTTATGAATATGTAGGTACTGTATCCTAACGATCTTTTAAAAGTAGCCATAAACAGCCTTTTAAAGTTTCCGAAGAAAGGGAACTCATGTTGACACTTGAATGTGTCAACACGAGTGGCTCAAGTTTTGGTGGGAAAAATCATAAGGAGAAGTTATTTATAGATTACTCTTCACAACTTGAGTAGGTTCTGTGACTGTTCTCTCGTTAACCGCTTGAAATGACTGTATTGACTTAACATCTCAAAGTCCCTGGTCGATTTAAATTAAAACTAACTCATACCTGCTTCGGTGCTAATAGCCGTCAATAATTTAGATTTTCCAGCTCGTGATATCAGACTGGTTGCCATGAAATCCAGAACATTTGGCTTTTTCAATACTTTTTGAAGATCGATCAGACCTTTCTCCACCTGCTCCAACTCATTCAGTTGTGAGGCGGCGCGGTACAGTGCCGTCACGTAGCGCCCTTCCAAACCTTTCCATAATTGAATTGCATTATGAAATACGAAAAAAATATCTTCTTTTTGTATGAAACGCAAGTTACTTAAAGAGTGATGAATACAAATGTGCAGGGATGGCTTGGGCGGACTAAGAAAAGGTGGATTGTATGAAAGTAAATGTAGGTAGTGAATAATTGCAGAACGGTTGAAAGGGAGAATGATATAACATCAAGAACAACGTGTTGAGGACCTGCAAGTATTAACTTAACATGGGATCTAAATTCAATTAATTTATCAAACCTAAATTACTACTAGTGTCAAGAGCAAGCCCATATCATGTAAAAAAAAAATTAATCTAAACAAAGCCAGCTACCTAATTGATTCTATAACTACATCGCCTTTTCTCTACTATATTGGGGTCAGCATTAATTCTATAAGTAGGATTTTAATACATTTGAATCTGTTTGGAAAAATATTCATCACTCGTTTTACAAAGACGTGATTTCTTGGTATTAGCCCTTAGTTTAATTCAAAACTTACCAAATATTGCCATTGGTGGATTTTTACTTGTTGGGGCTTGGTTTGCCATGGTTCTTGTAAACATACGTAACATTATTTATCGGTTGTAGATAATTTTCAGGAATGAGCAACACAAATTATATTTAGGAAAAATGTCAATGTTAATATGTCGCTAAGCAATAAATACAGGTTATAAATAATAATTACATAGGTTTTATTTAATTTTTTGTCATAGTCAGAAAAAACGTCTGTGGAAAAAACTACTAAACCTAATATACATGAATATGCAAAAACAAGACACACTTAAGTTCTAAAAAAATGTATACATTTTTAATAAAACTATTTCGGCAAAAAGTATGGATTAGAAACAATAGGTTGTGTGTTCAAGTGAGCACATCGTACTGGAAAGCTTGGTCGGTTTCCAGCAGAGCCCGGACGTAGAGGACCAGGGAGCCGAGAGCCATCGCCGACGTCAGAGAGTTGCAAGCGCCGCCTTCGGACGTCGCTGCTTTCTTCACTCTATATTCCTCCTGTTATTATAAAAAAACCACTACTATTATAAAACCTGCTAGGGTATTTTGTAATAGGTTACTCTGTATGTATCCATGTCCTCTGTAAATACCTCTGTCTCTGATTAGGGTGATGCCTATCTGGTTTAGTTCAATGCTACTAAGACCCAAGCGTGTTTTTTTCCGCCAAAGGAGCCAATTCCACCCAGCGCCATCTTTCCGAGGTGTAACCGTGACAATAACCGACCAACTTGAGCTTTTGGGGGCACTTTATCACCTACCCTCAATTTCAACTCCTTCATAGAGACAAAAGCTCAAGTGGCTGCAATAAAGATGGGGAACCTAGCAAAGGTACTTCACGCCGGAACAGCTGCTCAAACTCTATCAAGTGCAAGTTCGCTCGTGTATGGAGTACTGCTCTCATCTTTGGGACGGATCTGCCCGATACGAGCTTGATGCCCTTGAGTCAATTGAGAAACGAGCCTAGACTATCATCGGTAATGAGCTTGTCTAGTCAAAGCTCCAAAGTGTTGAGCATCGACGTAGAGTTGCTGCATTTTGGGGAATATGCGACGGAATTGCATAACTTGATTCGGCCATTCTGTGTTCCCTGATAGCTACAACCTGGGAGTCTTTAAGTCAAGAGTGAATAATTTACTTCTTGGCAAGCGTGCTCCATCTTAGACCGCATCATCGCTTAACATCAGATGAGATAGTGGCCAACGCGAGCCTATCAACAGCAATAACAAAATGTACGAAAGATTATGCATATAAGGAATGTGCACTAGAAAAGTATGAGAGGGATGTGTGCATCTTATCTGGGGGGCTACTCTCTAAGCCCGACGTCCGTAGTTTCGGACTTAGTTGCGGGCGTATTCTACTCTGTATTACCTACGAATTTACGATTAGTCCCAAACTCGAACTAATAATGAACCACAACACGATTTAATAGTAACTGTCAAATCGTGTTGTCATTAATTCTTAGTCGTTAGGTGATACGGAGGAGAATACGCCCGTAACTAAGCCCGAAACTACGGACTTTGGGCTTAGAGAGTAGCCCCCCTGGTGTCGCTTGTTGTTTTATATTATGCAAAAAACACATCCTCCTCGCACAAACTTTAATGAAGAAATCACACCGTTTAGGAACACGCGTCCCTACGCTTCCACAAACCTCTTCCCCTTTCACAAACTAGTCCACATCCTTGCACATTGCTGATGGAAACACACCCTTATTTTCTGCAAGCAAAGTACGAATAACTGAAATGCCGAGACATTACTGATCGCTAAAGTTTTTGTAGTTACTAATTATTCTATCTAGGTACGGTCATTTGTTTCGGTCCATATAGATTTTTTCAATTCAAAACAAATCATAGCAGAGTAACCGATTTTACAGTGTGCTTTCTTTTTCTTTAATGGAGTATAAAATAACGATGGTATAGTTCGATTAACAATAAAAACAGTTAGTTTTGTTGACGGCACGAATATTTGATAAATAACTTGAAATTATTTTTATTTTTTTTATTCAAAACGGGGAAACTCTTGGCCCAAATCTCACCTGATGGAAAGTGATGATTAGGCCGAAGATGGAAGCGAGTTTCACCCGGAATCCTCTTAAAATATATATATAATGATATTTTGCAAATTGATTATAAATAACGCTTTTCACGTCAATTTAAACTAGATGAAGTCGGTGTTTCTTATTCCAAACGACGGCGATGACCACGACGGTTCAGGGAACTTCCTGAAAAAAATGTTGGCTCCATCCTAAAAGTTAAGTAGGTTCTAAGTTACAAACCTCTCTATCTTTGGCTGGTGGAGCTGATGCGGGCCCCACAAACCCAGTGAGTTTCAGGAACGGCTGGCGATCGTCTGAGTAGCATCCCTTAGGCTCCTGCCACGTCAGGATCTTGTTCATCCACCGAGGCTTTATAAACTCCCCGTACCCTTGTGACCCACAATATAAAACTGAAAATATATGGTGCGTTAACATTTTTACCTATGCTTAAGAATGCATTACCTGAAGATAACTTTTATATTGGCAACGGTGGCAAACAATTGAGGTTGAAAAGTTTAATATAATCTCACTTTGCTGCATAAACAATGTTTTAGTTCCAGGAGGATGGTCCCAGGCTTCCAAGGACTTGGATTCTTTGTAAACTTGTATGCAAAGTTTATAAATGTGTGCATTAAGATCAAGTCCTTCCAAGCAATCAAATAAGTAAGCCAGAGCGGCTGCTCTGATGCGGCTGGTCTGTTGGAACGCCAGGCCGGAGCCCTTTAGTATCTGTGCCGAGCACTCAGGAGTCAGTTCACAAGTGCCGTCTGTCTTTGTCGTCTGCGACTCCATCGCTGATATCAACAGCTGCATTGTGCACGCGTCTGGAATTCAAAATATAAAATTAAAACTTACTAGGCTGGCAAGCTTTCACCTCATTTTCATTGCCACCAATGTTGATTAATATCAAGTGGCGACGCTCGGTGGTTATTGGTGGAACTAAAAAAAGTCTGCCTTCGAAGAAGTCGACCGTGTCAAGAATTGAAAACTAGCTTCACACTGAATGCTAAAATTCTAATTGCGTTACGCAGCAACGCAATTGGAATTTATATTTCTGACAATTTCATCATAGATTCTAATTTGTTTGACGTGAAAGGACAGCCTGTTGTCAATTTACTATTGCAAATTACTTAGGTACTGTTGGTTATTAAGAGCAGGTACGCACGAGCAGTTCTCTTATCAAAATTTGAGAATTTATTCTAGATTACACTTCAGTATATAATACCCACCTGCGGCCTTTCTTGTCGGCATCTTAGTTCTCGCCTCTTGCACGTATTGTTCAAATGCGAAGCGATAAGGCTTCTGTGTGCCCATTGTGCCGACTGTGATTGGCTCCATTAAACTTGATAGCACCTCTAGGTTTTCGAATATCGCTTTTGCAACTGTATTAAATAAAAACGGCTCTTTTATTGACATAAAAATGCTTGATTACAAACTTATGATATCGTATGACTTTACTTTGCGTTTGTATTTTTTTGGTTTTATGTTACGTATAAGCGTCTTCTGGATCTCTTTTTAGAGTAGTGCGAAATAATACAATAGTCAAAAACTTCCTATTGCGTCAATTAATCAACCCAGTACGTAGTATCTGGTAATACCTCTTACATCACCACTTAGGCCTCTCGCTAGAAGTCAATACAGCATCGACGTAGATTCAGTGTGTAGAAAGATGTGTCATAAATTCTTATTGTGTGAATTGAATCTATAATTAAATGCACAATAAATAAAACTAGGTATTGCCCGTGTCTTCGCTCGCGTTGAAGTAGTCCATAACTGTCGCATCGGTAAACCCGCACATCGGGTAATACAAAACTGTAAAATTTCTCCAAATGATTTTAAGCCTTAAAATGTTGGTGGTTAAGTTCAAAATCTAATGAGAAAACTTGAAAGTTTGTGGTAACTTGATGTGCTGTTGACAGTACCAAAATGTATCAAAATCCGGCAATTTAGGAATTGCAGCGTTGCAAACAACTCACTCTCATATTTAAAGTATTAGTTTGGGTACGATTAGGATTATGTCATTTCGGTCATGCAAAGTTTACGCTACGTGCTTATGTTTAATGCACATACACAAACTCAAAAATCTTGTTGTATACCAATAAATAATTCAAGCGAAAGCTAGTAAAGCAATGCCTCGGTGATATAACTTCAATAAAGTCCATTTAGGAGAGAAACGCAATGAGTTTCGCCGTCCACCTACCGACGCGCGCGACGCAGCGACGTAAACCATAATAGCACAGAGCACTTGCATTGATTTATTACGATTTGAGTTAATAATTTCTCTCCGTTAAGTTAAGTTTTTTTTAGACTAATTTCTTTAGAAATGCTTAGTACTTTCTTTGAATTATAAATTCTAGCGTTTTGGCAGAGTTGTAGAGCTGAAAAAGACAAGTCATAAATAAGGTAGTAATTGTAGTTTTTTTTAATTAAGTACAAAAATGTCGGCTTACGAAAATATTCCCACTCTTTTCCTAAGCCTCACACATAGATATGTGTGAGGCTTAGGAAAAGAGTCCTCCCACATAGATATGTGGGAGGACTTTTTCCAGCAGTTGCTGGACATTATAGACAAATATAAAAAGAGTAAATTAATGTGCTTTAAACGCATTAGGTACACAACTATATTCGTAAAAGTGTCACTGGTAAAGTCAGACACGGCAGGAGCCAAACATAAGTGCTACTTGCTCGAATTGTTAACAAATCTAGTACACGCGCGCCTTAGCGAGAATGTTAATCGAGAGTGACTCTGTAAAAAAAATAAACTGTCCACATCTATACTAATATTATAAAACAGAAGAGTTTGTTTGTTTGTTTGTTTGGTTGAACGCGCTAATCTCAAGAACTACTGGTTCGATTTGAAAAATTATTTCAATGTTTGATAGCCCATTTATCGAGGAAGGCTATAGGCTATATATCATCACGCTAAGACCAATAGGAGCGGAGCAATAATGAAAAATGTTACGCAGACGACGTTGCGCGGGTCAGCTAGTATACAGATATAGTGACGCTTTATTATAAATTACGCAAGTCAAAACTTATTTTATAATTAAATCAGTAATTCAGTACCTACTTAGATGACATATAAATAGATACCAACGTAATTAATCATTAAAAGATTTTTATTCTTGATGATTAAATTGGTGGATTGCTCAAGATATACCTATGTATGCTGAATCTGCCTTGGAGGGAAAGTAGTGCATTAAGTTTATTTCAAAACACATTTAAGGCTAGACTTGGCCAGTGGTATCGCAATCGCAACTGTATTCTTAGCTAACATTTAAATAAATAAAATTAATTTTAAAACAAAAGGTTTCTCCTAATACCGTGTTTGGGTTCCGTACCCGCAGAGGATGCCAAGAGACCTAATATTGTCAAACTTGCAATATCTGCTTTTCCTCAACCCGTCAAGGCTCAGTCTCAACTCTCAAGATGTGCCTTCACTCTCATCAATCGGCACCTTTTTCCAATAACCAAGGACTTTGTAAGAAAACTAGATTGAAATTTTCACATTAACGCTATTTATCTTTGCATGCCATATTACAAATACATGAAATGTAAATAACAAGTGTAACGTCCACTGCAGTAGTCTAGGTCAATAGTGACGACTATTGACTTAGACTACTGCAGTGGACGTGACCTAGATTTTATAAATTATCTATTACGAATATATTATCTAAAGGCTCGTATTTAATTGCCTATTTGAACATGCCACGGCAACCGAGTTTTTTAGCACCTATAACTCAATTCAGATGCACTGGTTCATATGAGAGAGGTTGCTCAATGCCCAGTCAGGAGCGAAAGTTACATATCAGGCAACTGGCCCCGCAGTTGGTAAAAGCCTTAGCATTGTTTAAATTGGGCAAGCATGCGTGAACAGATTCCTAAATGATTTATTTTATTTTCAACGAGTACCGGCCAAGTGCAAGTTGAAGTTGCGCATTAAGTGCAGTTCGGAATAGTACGGAATTCAGCATTCAGTACCTACTTGCTTAATAATAGATAGTTTGGATAGGAAGAAAGACAAGACATCTAAATCCGTGAAGGTTCCTTCTAAATATCGGAATTAGAGTTCGAATCATTACCTACTCATATACATAAGTATGTGCTGTATGTACCATCATATACATATGTTGTATGTACCACAGCCACAATTCAACAGACTGCGAAATATTACAATATTAGGTGCTCTATGTTTTGCGGTGAGACATACAGTAACTATTAACAAGTTCCAGATAAAATAATAATATAACTCTGCTTTGAGTATGTATATGTAACATTTCGCCCCCTATTACTTAGGAATCATCGTGTTCGGATGTCATTTTCATTTCTATAAATGAACGCGACGAGTTTATTTTCGCGCGACTATCGCTTTCAAATCCAAAATCAGTCATTTATTCAAATTACGCCGAAAAATAGTACTTTTGAAAGTCAAATGTTGCGTCAGTTCCCCAAAGTGCCCGCTTATCACCACTTCCTAGTGGTTTAGCTGGGAAGAAGAAGTTCAACAAATTCCCCAGTAACACGAATATTTGTCGATTAAGTTTGAAAAATATGAACTAATACATTTATCGACACAGGAAAATAATGATGAATACCACGTGTTAGCCATCACACTCCATTTCGAACAACGCAAAAAAGGTCTTTTAAGTATCGGTCTTCTACCGCGTGTATCTGACATCGACGCACAAACGATTTCCATGGGTCCAGGGCATGATTCTGGACACCCCAGTGTTGGAATTTTTCGTCGGTTCTTTTCTCATTTTTTTCAAGAGTACCACAAATAGGTATCAGCTCAGCTGAGCTGATATCTATTTGTGGTTTTATTCAGATTGCTCTTTTTAGTGAAAGTAGTTAATTAATCATTTTTTATTAAAAATCTCATTGGGTTAGGTCAGAATAACGATTATGAGCAGTCTAACTAAAGTAGAAAAAGCCTTGAAAAAAATGAAAAAATGAGAAAAAAGCCGACGAAAAATTCAAAGTCTAGGGTGTCCAGAATCATGCCCTAGACCCATGGAAATCGTTTGTGCGTCGATGTCAGATACACGCGGTATACAGCAACGTAGCAAACATACAAAAAACAAAAATAGAAATGACGTCACTCAAAATCTACATTGCACTATCAAGGTTAACAGCTTAACATCACCACCATCGGGCAGTTGCCCACCAGACACCACACTCGTCCGGTAGGAGGATCCTCCCTTTTCAATTCATTCAAGAGTTTGTGGGTCTTTCCACGCTGTTAATAAATCGGGTGAGATGTGTATACTTGCTTAAAAATATGTATTCCAGAAAGCTATGACACCATAGGAAGAATTTGTAACTTTAAAAGCCGCAGAGATGTCAACCACACAAAAATGTTGATGAGAATAATATGTCAGCAATAAACGTTTTGTGTTTCTTTCTCTTACGGTACTCTAAAATTCCCAAAAACACTTACGCAACTTTTTGATTTATTATTAGTGTAACAACTAGATGGATATCTAACTGGACGCAAAACAACTTTTACATCGCTCACTTGTTAATTAGGCAATAGTGAATTACGTAGCTCTAGGTAACGGTGCGTCCCAAGGATATAGGTTAGGCTCGGGCTGGGGTCAACCTAAGTAAATCTGCATTTAAAATAAAATGAAGTTTTACATTTTTTAATTTAATTAAATAGTTTTATGTAGCTCTTTTCCCTCACTGATATCTAAATAACAACATTAAAAATACCTCTACAACAAGCCGCAAAAACCAACAATATAAAAGTAAGTGCAAACACGCTAACAATATTATGACCGTTACAAGAAACCAAAAAAAAAACTGTTTGGGCATCGCCATTATTATTTTTTACGAGATAACCACTGACAAAAAGTATAAAGAAACACAATTTAGATATCAACTTACCAAAATTAGCAGCAAAAAATAATCGGATACTAGATATTTTTCGACATCATTAGACAGGTACTAAGATAGAGTTTGACTGGTTATAATAATCGTGACCGCAAACTAATGATTGAGCCTGATTGGATATTGTTATGAAGGCACAAAAGCTTAAATTCTACCAACGATTCGAAATGTTACATGACACACAGATAGATCTAACTTAGACTGTTACTCAAATGCTGAGAAAAAATAAACTATGGAAAAAACAATTAAAAGGTTTAATGAAGAAGATGGAAGTAATTATAGCGTGTTACTGAGGAAAAAGATTCGGACATCCGCGGAAAGTACAAGATGTATCAGTCGATCAATAGTGGATGTATTTTTACAGAATTAAGAAATGTAATTGTAATTTTTTTGAGGTTCAGGTTTGGCATAACTTAAAAGGCATTCAAGAGGCAAATGCAATATTGAGCCGATGAAAATGAATAAAACAGCAGATTTTTTTTCAAGTTTTCAAGGTTGTTCTGAAAGCAAAGTTATTTATAATCATGTGTACTTTCACTGTCTCTTTCAGGATATTAAACTTTTTCAAATAACCTTGTAAGTATATAGAAATTAGAATATACTTTATGAAATCCAGTAGAACAAAAATACAAACCATACTCGTAATCTTTACTCCGGTACACAAAACTGGGGAAGTTCGTGTTGTTCCTGATGCGGTCCATGCGTCGGGTGATGTTCTGCAAGTTCTCCTTAAGCTTCCCGGGCACTGACTTATCTAGCTCATTAATCGTGTACTCTAACTGACCTGGAAAATGTTTCTCACTTTAGTAAGGTCAACCTACAATTCTGGTTATGACTGCCTTTCATTTTTCGGTCCCGATTTACATAAATGCATCTTTTGACTTTTGTAATAGTGCGTGAGAATCTTTGAAGTCAAGCATTTATGATGAAAAGGTCTTGTAATGTTCTCATAAGATAATTATCAACAGACATGTTCAAGAATGAGCTTTTTGCTTCTCAAGTGAACTTGTTATAATTTTAAGAGATAATAGGAAGGTGTTAAGGATACCTCTGGCCATTCCCAAGGCAATGTACCACTCAGGGTCTTTCGAAGGCTTCTTCTCGTAATATTCTAACAATTTGTCCAACGTGATGGATATTCGGTAAACTTTTGGAACATTGTATATGAAGTCTTGAGTATCAAAGTATGGGTAGATAGCCTTACAAAACTCGACGGTTAAAACTGTTAACAAGACGATATATTTTACGTACATTTTGTAGAAAACTAACCGTATAGTGGAAACTAATTGTAATCGCAAAAAACAATAAAATGGCCAGCAGGCAAGCTCTGATTGGACCATTTGTACGTATTTTATTGAAGTTTATCGTAAGTTGTACTTTTAATCAGTAGGACGCATAACATCACGCCCGTACTTCCAAAGCGTTAAAAAGTAAAGTAGTTGCGCCAGTTTGGTTTAAGTACCTAATAGGGTGCGAGTTATTTATCATCAACGGGCCACAAGTCCACATTTCTCGACAGAAAAACTCTACAACATTTTGCCTGACCCGGGAATCGAAACGATATCTCAGGTTTAGCAGTAACGATAGGAGTTGCGATCTAATTTCCCAGACTTCTTGGATATAAGGAACCACAAGCACAGGGTTATTTATTGCTACATAAAATTAATTGATGTTGTTAATTATAAAATCCATTTATTAATTCTTACATCAGCACTTTCACATCCTAGCTATTGACTGTTTGACGTTTGTAGATATGTATTAAATTGAATAGGTAGTAAATAAAAATAAAAATAGTTTATTCGCACTAAAATAGAAATAGGCCTTCAGGTAAATGAAGTTGTATGTCTGAGTTATAGCCAATACCTAAGCTAATAATATATAATAATAAAGCCCCTGCCATTTAAAAGCCGTGTATATTGTTAGTGGTCAGGCAGGGGCCAATAGTTCTATAATAAACGATTATCAGTCCACTAAACCGCCCAAACCCATAGCGTTTCATCTTTTTTTTTTCCATATTCTGCAATATTCTTGCTCCAACCGGGGATTGTCCTTGGGAATACTTTCACAGTGCATACAGGGATAATCGCCGGTTGGTGCCCCATTACATTTGAAATTTCTAACGGGGCCTCTGCGAGTTGGTTTCGGCCCCTCGTACGCCTACCAAAGGACCGGGTCTCCAGAGACCCGAGAAAGAAAACAAAAAAATATAATAATAATATAATATATATATATCCTTGGACATTTCACACAACGCCACATAGTCCCAAACTAAGCAACCTAATGCTTGTGTTATGGTAACGAGATGGCTGATAAACTACTTACATACACTATTTTTTTTTGTAAATACATACATATTATAGATAGAAAAACACCCAGACTCGGAACAAATACTTGTATGTCGTACAAATATTTGTTCAAATAACTTGGTTTATACTAAGCACAAAAATTTATAAATTGAGGAATGTTTAGGTGCAAAACCAGTGTTAAAATTAATCAGTTACCAAACATTAAAATAAAGTAAAAACTAATAAACGTTGTGTGCTAACGAGTGTGCGTGGGTGTGATTGTGTGTGTGTATGAGTGTGTGCGTATGTATGTGTGTGTGTGTGTGTGTGTATGTGCCAGAGGGAAAATTTATGTATTTAAGGTTAATCATAAATTACTTCTTTATTCTTATACAACGAGATTACGCAAGTATGATAAGAAGCTTTTCAGTTTCATCATAGGTTAGTGATAGAAGACAAATCACATTCTGTTTGCACTCTCTTTTTGGCGTGGTAGAAAATTGTAACTGTTTGTTTGCAATGTTGTATAGTCTTGGGCCTAGGAACATGTTGAATTTTTAAGCAAAAGAAGTTCTACAGGGTACAGATTTCATTATATCGAAACGTCTTCTCCTGTTAATTTTTGGTCAGAGAACATAGCTTGACACCGGAATGCTGTCTCATAATTAAGGCTAGTACAAAAAGTTTACGTACAGTTAAAACCTCACATTCCCTATAAAGTTCAGTAGTAGAAAAATATACCTAGGTTTAAAATAACTAACCTTTAATTAGGTTCTTTGAGCTCTTTCTGCAATTAAATTATGCGTTTTAGCAGCCCCACTCCAACAGGTAATAAAGTAGGTTGTAGGCATAGAGGTTTAATAGTCTTTGGTTGTAGGTAACCGCTTGACACAAGGAGTAATAATTATATCATTTTCATGATATTTGCATTGGCTGAGTGCCGTATTTGTGTAAATACATATACAAGTTTTCTGATTCTGTTTGATAAATTATGACTGTGATGTCACAGAACAAAGGAGCATCCATCAATTTAACAAAAGAAAATTTTAACCAACTTATATGAAATATCTCCTAGTAGATTCCCTTTCAGATGTCACGAAGAATGCAGGTATAAATAGGTTTGCCAAAGTGAAAGTAATGGTTAGAAGATAAATGTTCAGTAACAGTCGAATTAGAAGGCTAGTTAGTTATGAACGTTTCGAAATTAATCATGATATCCTCGGTCTCCACAATGAAATGCAGAAGCTGCTCGTGTGTATGTCCACATCGCGAAAGCTAGCCTGAGAGGGGCTGGACGTGGTCTTATGGAAAGGGCGCGAGCACACTACATCGCCAGACTAATTCAAGTGGCGCACTTGTACTCACGTAGATTTTGCGATGCAGAGATCTGTGTCCGAACCGTACTGCTCACTCCATCAGATCAGTGAAACAAACCTTAGTAGGAGTGACCAGTTTCAGTTATAGTGTTTTCATAGCTTATTTGAATGTTACGTAAACCATGGCTGTGTCGCATCAGTGGTTCGTGCAGTGGTCCACCCCGCCGATGCTCTTCGCGGATATTACTAGTCAATACAACGACGTCAATGAACGATGGAAAAACGATAAGCCGAAGTGGAGTGACCCTTTAGTAGTCCCTGAACAAAGTGATGATAGTTATTACGACGATCAGAAACAAAGAAGCTGGACAGATAGCGATAAATATAAGTTTAAGTCAGATAGATCTAAAAACAATGGTAAGATTAAAAATGTCACATATTATTCTTATTTAAATTATTCTAAAATGCTTTGCGAATATAATGAAATAAACATTAGTAACAAGCGTTTGAAAGTTACATGCTGATGATAATATTTCGGCGAACCCGCCTGTACCTGTGCCTGTACCTCGGGACCGGGGTGCGCGGGAAACGTCTTTTATTATGAAATATTTAATCAGTCGTGCGCTATTGACTATTACATATGGCACGAATTATGTTGCAATCTAATTCGTGTTATAAAAAATGTGTTAGAAAAAAACGGAAATGCGTTTTTATCTTAAATTATGGTAATGAATAGTGTAGTGTAGTGCCAATGAAGTGGAAATATATAATTTAACGTAGATTATAAACAATAAGATTACGCACTAATGACCAGTTAAAAATAATTACTTTACATACATAATTCACAGTATGAGGGAAGCTGCTATTATTTTCCTAGACTAACGTAAGAGTTGATTTTGTAGTTATTACCTATGAACATTATTTTATACTGAGCATTACGATTAATGGCGGGTTTAAAACTACACTATGCGTAACATCAGTTCGAACATACATGTTTCTTTTTATTTTTATATAGCTGCTCATGTGACTATCAGATTTTCATAAAGCGTATTTCATACATTATAATAATTTCTGCGAATCAGGTTTATTGCATTAATTCAAGATCAAATAAAAGCATGCCTTCAAATTTTCTGTTCAAAAACTGGAGAAAGAAACTTATAATTACATTTATGTCAGTCAGGGCCAACTGTCTCACAACCCACTCTCGATTCACGCGAAACTCGTGGGATCGTATTGGATAACATAGGTACTTACATTTTGGTAATAAATATCTGTTGTCCTTGGTAATGAATATCATCTACTACCCGGTAGGTAGGTACTATTACTACGTAACGGTTAAAAATGTATTAATTTATCTGCATCAGTTTGTATTTGAAAATCAAGGGTGGTGGAACATTATAATAAAGTTATAATTATAATTTTAAATGTCAGCCTTCCCAGTCAACAATAAAATAGTGCAATGGAATCATCACACTATAGGTAGGTGATGTCAACGAGTATTAAACACACAAAAAATGCTCCCATTTTCAATCTCAAAACGCTACTGTAATATCTACTAACACTGGTGTCAACATTCCTACACGAGAGTTTTAAAATTTAAATTAAATATTAAAAATTGTTGCATGTACGGTTAATAGTAATAGTAGTATGTAACCCACTCAACGTTTTTCTTAAGCAACATCGAGCCGGTGAAAGTTAAGTCGATTACACTTATCGGTCGACAAAGCCATAGCGGGTAGAATATGTAGTCTACCTCTAATTGTAGCATAGCGCACGCAAATTTTACAAAACAGCACCAAAACAACTAAAAGTGATTTGTATCTACAACATTAACAAGTAAATTAGTTGTTGTGTAATGAGATTAAACAATCTGACTGTTCAGTGTTCCGAAGATAATATAATACTAAATGTAGAGCAGGATGCACCTTCCTCAAGTTTATACAACTAATAAATTGGCCCATAAAGGTTCTATGGTAAGGTATTAGGTTATCCCCTTCACATAGCTGTTATATAAGGCTCTCGAATATATATTCGAGAACAGGCAATATTGCCTACTTAAAGTTAGGTGCACGAACGAACAGCACATAGACAATGTTGCATCTGCTCAAATGATGTAACGTACTAAAAGTTTCAAAATATTTTTTTATGTTTAATTGCAAGCAACTAATCTCAGAAACCTTAGGTAGGTGCAAGGTTGAAAAGGAATAATAATATCTATAATAAATTATTTTGATAGGATTTATATTTCAACACGAATTAACTGTTTTCTTATGATAGCGGCTATAGAATTTACTATACCTACTTAAACCCTCTCTACTATTATTCTATGTACAGAATAATTACGAGCCTAACGGAAGCAATGACAATCGTACAATAGAAATTGGAAGAAAGTGAATCGGCCACGCATGAAATCGATTAAGTAAGTTTTACGGATCGATCCCTATTGTGTGCAGAATGCGTGGACAAGCGACTTGAACGATAATACTCGCTGCTAGTTGGGCATCCCGTGCATCATTAGCCACGGATCGCTCTATCCGACGGACATCCATAATTATGATTTTAACTGGACGGTGATGCCGGATATATTACCTACTGTACATTAACATGGATATCTAATAAATCATTACACGCAGGTTTTAACAACACAAGCATCAATCTAATAACACCTCATTATAACAAGAACGGAATGGGTACAAGTTATCAACAACCGATTTTACACGGTCCACCAAATGATAGCTTACTATAACTTATTAAGATGATAGATGAAGAAAAATTGTGGCACACGAGGCAGTGTGTCTGTAGTGGAATGTTCTCACAGTCGCCACGTTCTTTGTACTAGTTGGTGGTGGTTTTTATTAAAGGGTTGCTATTGAAATACTTGAAAAAAACAAAACACTTTACTAACATTTGTAAAGAATTATCTAAGAAATACATGTATTATCTTGCAAAAATTTAATCAACATCACCAACCAGTGGTTCTTCATAGCTATTAGCGAACGGCTCAGAGGGGGATGGCAATATGACGTCTTTAACAAAGATAGAACATTGATTGAACCTCTGGACTGAGAGCTGTGAAAGACAGTTGAAAGGCCTTTGTCTAATATTGAAATAACACCATAAGTTCTAGGTAAGAAGCCAATTTAAAACATATAAACACAAAATATAGTTTGAAATTGTAAAACTACCTTTGAACAAACATGCAACGAACGGTGACTGATACTACGGCTCTTGTGAATCATAAAACCTAAATATTTGGTCAGAGTACCATTGTTTTAATGAATCGTTTTTTAGGTCGAATGTTTATATTATCGTATCACCATATAAAATATTGTTCAGTCGTATGTCAGTCGTTAATAACTCTTGTTGCCGTGAAGTGCAGTGTTCCTTGTTTTTGGATTTTACAAATGATTGGGGGTCTGTATGTTCTTATAAACGGATTTTGATTTCATGTAATTTTAGTCAATTAGATAGACTTCCAAACGTATTTTTTGTTTCTTTTTCACGTTAAAAAAAATGAAGACGATAGTTGGTTGGAAACTCGCATGACTGTACTGTCTTAATAAATAATCGGACTTAATTTTTCTAAACAACGACTGATTCAGTTTGTTAGTAAAGATATACTACAGGTAAATTATATTGAGGGTATTTTAGTTAAATAGTATGCAACTAGACAGGGTAGAATCGGGTAGACTGATGATTTATTTTCGTGACTGTACTTTGGGGGTCGAGAGGAAACTAAAACTTGGCTGGAAAATGAAATCCACTGTCGACCAACAAGGGTCGAGAATAAACTACAGTTAGGAGTCCAGTGGACACGTTATTTATTGCTGGTCGAGGGGTTGAGAGCGGACTAAATCGAAACGACAGACATCAGCATCAACTTTGATGCGCTGTATAATATGTCATGTAAAAAAAATACTTGTCCAATATTATTTGAAAAATTTATGGACGGACTAAATATAAAACTAATAACCGGGTTTTATTTTCAAGTTTCCGGTTTTTCCAGTTTTTTGTTATTTTCGAATGGCAGGAAGAAAGTTTAATTACCCTGATTACTATTGATATTAATATCTTTTAAAAGACTTATTTGAAGTATCTCTACGTGAAATTATTATTTCTCCTGCTGCAAAACGAAGGTGCGAATACTTTTTGGCAGTATGTGTGTAAGAGTGCAAGTGTGAATTTTTTGTAGGTAAGTATATCTATTATTTTGGAACGCCTGGTAGGTACCTTAAGTCTGTGTAAAAACAAAATAAAACACGTCCTCGCACATCTCTTAGAAACGCTGCCTTACGACTGCATAGATTTTTTAAATGAGGTGTCATTAGGTTCGTCTTCAAGTGTCGAAGTAACACCCAGCATGGGTGACACCCACTGCGTGTAATAATGTGTTGACACGCCACAAATCGACCCCCTCCCTGTAATCATGATTCAAATGACAGCCTGGATCAACAGCAAAGCTTGCTTTCCGAGCCAAAGAGGAAACTCAATACCTAGTAATGGATGGTCAGGTCACCCACCCACGGCGCGACTTCGGCAAGCGAAGCTTGGCTTCGAAGTTTGATTTGTGTCGCTGTTATTATTTACGTAATTACAAGCCGTACTTAGTAAGGTATGTGGAGTATCCTAAAAAATAACTGTAGGAAATGATTCCAGCAATGGGTCTTGTTTAAAAAATACTACGAACTTAATCGTCCTATTCTGTAAGCTTTCCAAAACGGTATAAAAGTTAATTTAAAGTTAAAATATTCTATGAATATAATCAGCAGGAATAATGAAGGATTCTAATGGTGAAAGAGGGGCCGAGTCACCCGCGTCCGTAGGAGAATACCCTTCAGCGAATCCCTACACGTGGTCCCCGGGTGGTGCTAAACAGGTGACACTAACCGCCTCCGTGGTCTAGTGGTTAAACCACCTGATTTAGACCCAGAGGTCCCGCGTTCGATTCCCAGCGGGGGCAAATTTTTTGCTCGGTTTGGTCGGTGGTAGGACTTGTTCTAAGTCCGCCTGGCAAGCTACCCATCATGTCTAAGTCTGTCGCCATAACAACAATGTTAACAGCATTGTTGTGTTCCGGCAGTCAGAGGTATTATAGCCAGTTCCTCTGTGTAAGAGGATTCCGGGTGAAACTCGCTTCCATCTTCGGCCTAATCATCACTTGGTGAGATTTGGGCCAAGAGTTTCCCCGTTTAGAATAAAAAAAAAAAAAGAATTTTTCAAATCGGTCGAGTAGTACAGCAAGAGCCGGATGTTCAAGATATGAAGGCACACTAACATAAACAGCCAAAGTTACCATGATCCAAACTTCATAGTCGAGGATCGTTCGTACCTTTATGAAGGAAATACACTGAGAAACTTTCCAGGTTTTATAAATTACCGACTGTATAATATGATCGTCGTGGGTTCTTAGTCCTTAGTTTTGGAGCCTATTCAATTCAAACAAACAAATCTTTCCTCTTTATGGTATTAGTAGATTACTTCACTATCCTTAGTTCATCTTTTGGATACTTTGGATTAATATTTTACCTACTTAGCTTAAGCACAAAATGCAAATATACCTTAAATTTTAACAAAATTTGCATTTTTATTGAAATTATTTATTTATTTATTTCCTATTATTACTTAATTTAAAAGATATAAGCTGTGATCTTACAATCAGAGTGCAAATTCTACAAATTTTCAAACAACGTTGTTTAAAAATTAGTAGAATTAGCCCCTCAGATTAAAAATGTAATTTAGAAAATCAATTCTGGGGGCCGAGTCACCCGCGTCCGTAGGAGGATACCCACTGCTAGTCCCTACACGTGGACCCCGTGTGATGCTAATCAGGTGACACACACTGGTGGTAGGCTTCGGCCGATAGCTTGCGACCACCCACTGGGCAAAGGCCTACCGCCAAGCGGCCTTGCCGCGTTCCGGTATGATGCTCAGTAACGTGTAGCCATTTCAGAGGAGATGGGTCGAAATAGTTGTTCAAATGCAGGCAGACCAACCAGGCTTGCGCTGACAGGGGCGTATCGGGAGACTAGTCGTGGAGGGTAGCGGAATCCGAGGCACGGTGCACCGCTGGCCGACCGCAGTTAATTGGGGGCCCAAGTAATGTGCTAGCCACACATGAAAGGCTGCCCCGCCAACTGTCGAAAAATCCCGGAATGCACCATCGTGCTGGTTGGCGACCAGATGAGAGTGCCCGATGGACGTTTCCAGGGGGGCTATGGCATCCCCGCAGTCTCAAGACTAGTCCCCCAATGATGCCGTCCTGTCAGAGCGTACCTGAAGGTTAGCAGCATGGAACCTCGTTTCACTTCCCTCTCATCTCCTTCCTTCATTCTCACACATGAAAAGGAACAAAAAGAAACCAAACGTTGTACAGCAGCAGCACTCCCTCTCTCACAAAGTGCCCCTCAGCAACATTCGAGGTTTGCACTCAAATCTCGCCGCAGTCCATCACCACCTAGAGACTGAAAAACCAGCGCTCTTGTTCCTTTCCGAGACGCAGATCGGATGTCCTTCAGACGTGTCGTACCTCACGTACCCAGGGTTTACCCTGGAGCACTTTAAACCACGTGCGGGCGTATGTATGTACGCCCGGGACGACATCTGCTATCGGCGTCTCGGCAACCTTGAGAACTCCAGGTTCTCAACGCTATGGGTTCTTGTGAACACCGGCCTGGACGCTGGCACAGCGGAGATTTGGAGACAACTGGGACTTCAACGACCATAATGATGAGTAGCTCTTCCCATACCAGTGCACAGACCATGCTGGACGAGAGATGCGAAAGCTAGCTAGCGTTAAATCTTACCTAGCTGATCCAGGAGTCAACGAGGGTGCCGGATGTTGAGTCGCACACTGCCAATTGAATGGACCTTCTGCTGACAACAGATCCAGACCGATACTCGGTGTCGATTTCTTCACCACTGGGTAGTTCCGACGACCACTGTCTGGTGAAGTCTGTATCTGTTTACTCCCCGCCCGATCCTAGCCCGAGAGGCACTCGTCGGATATGGCGATACAGGTCAGCAGATTGGCATATCATGCGATCTTTCTTCATATGTTATCCTTGGCAGTCTACTGACTTTTCTTCGACGTGCGCGGACGCCGTGACGGATGTGTTGCGGACGGGGTTGGAGTACTACATTCCGTTCTCTGACGTAACTACGTCTGCCGACGCTCGTCCATGGTTTGGTGCCGAGTGCAATCGCGCTGATGCGATTAAACACGCGGCGTACCTAGCATGGGTCGACGCTCGTACGCACAAAGCAAATGACTTGAGTCAGAAGAAGAGAGCATTCAACAGGGCTGCCAAGTCCTGCAAGAAAGTGTTGCGGAGGGCTCGGTTTGACCACATTGGCCGAATAGGGAACAAACTTGCCTCATACCCAGCAGGTAGTAAGGCTTTTTGCTCTCTGGCTAAGTCGGTCGAATCGAGCTTCTGCCGCCCCTCACTGCCACCACTGCTGAGTTCCGACAGGTCGTTGGCCCACTCCGCAGAGGAGAAAGCGAACTTATTTGCTTCTTTTTTTGCGTAATCTTCACGTCTTGATCCTGGTGGCGTGAGGCCCCTGCCTCCCATATTGGATGCGAGTCGAGTATGTCGAACATTCGCATTCTTCAGAAGGATGTCTGTAGGGTACTGCGTAACCTAGACGTGAACAAAGCTAGTGGCCCCGACGGAATACCGGCAATTGTTCTAAAGACTTGTGCGCCGAATTGTCTCCAACCTTGACACGCCTATTTCGCCTTTCGTTTGAGACCGGGAAAGTGCCGAAGGCTTGAAGGCAAGCAAACGTGCAGCCCGTGCCCAAGAAGGGTAGTCGAGCTGACCCGTCGATATATAGACCCATCTCGGTAACGTCCATACTCTGTAAGAGTATAGTAGTAGTAAGAATAAGTAGCTTTTTTCCAAATGGTTAGACAGACAAGCAACATTAATTCACCAACATTATGCAAATTAAGTCCCATAGAAAATGGACAATCTTTTGTCGTCAACCCAGCACAAACCCAGAATCCGAGCTGCTACTGCGAAATTGGAACCAGGAACATTTTTTTTTTACTATTCATAGGCAGACGATGGACCACTATGTCATCTGATGATAAGCGATTGAAGAAGGAGCACGTTTGCCTAGAAGCCATGCTCAGCAGTAGCTTACTAGATCAAGAAAACACTATAGATACCGAGAAGAGAATTCTAAAGCACTACTTAGTGTGCTGGACCACTTCCTACTTTAATAGTATGTCATCAATTTCACACCAATTTAAGAAAGTGTCCAAGATTTCGCGGCCAATGAAAGTATGTATAATTGAAGTTTAGTAATTGATTCCACTCTAGGAG
This sequence comes from Ceramica pisi, assembly GCA_963859965.1. Classification (NCBI taxonomy): domain Eukaryota; kingdom Metazoa; phylum Arthropoda; class Insecta; order Lepidoptera; family Noctuidae; genus Ceramica; species Ceramica pisi. The sequence goes on along the minus strand of OY982537.1, from coordinate 12,327,359 downwards.
TTACTCACGTTTAGATACAATCAATCTGCCTAGAATTTTCTCAATATTGAAGTCGGCTTCCAGTCTTACATCTGAATGCCAGTATTTTACATGAAGTGGCTGTCTATCGGACCTCCACAACCTAGCAATACCACTTGCCAAGACTGTTGTTAGATTTTTCTGGCTTAATCTACCCGATCCGTCTGTCATAATATTTAGATGTTCAAATGTCAGCTGGGACAACGGCTTGTGATGTCACATAAAAACTCGGTACGATATAGATGGTCGTCAAGCATCCACGGACCGACTGCAAGCGGAGCTTAACCGATAAGTTTGACCCGCGCGCCTGTTATTTTATTTAGCCATGAGTTCTTCCCTCCTCACTCACGCTCACGCACAATCATAGGGTTATTAGCAAATTAATAGAAATCGTTACTAATTTTGATTTGATTATTGTCAATCATTTAGTTAGGTTCTAGGGGTTTCTTCTGCTATGCTTCGCTATCGACAGAGCGGCGCGGTCACGGTGAACTTTTTCCTATCACTTTTTAACCGACTTCCCAAAAAGGAGGAGGTTCTCAATTCGGTTGTTTTTTTATGTTTGTTACCTCATAACTCCGACAATTATGTACCGATTTGAAAAATTCTTTCTCTTCTCCTTCTTCTTTTTATCTGAAAGGCAGATTGGTCCCATTTAAATTTTATCAAAATCGGTTACTAACTTTGGATTTTAAATCGAAATAGCTGGAATTCGTCTACTTGGATTATTTTATATCATCCAAGTAATCGAAATTGCGTATTTTGCTTTTCTGCGATTTTGCAGTGGTCTTGTTAGGTGTGGGGGGTACCACTAAAAAGTGAAAAATAAAAAAAAGTTATATTTTTTTGTAAATATTTTTTCTTTTAGTATTGATAGCCGCGCTATTGACCACTAATTATTCTGTTTCGTAACTGTGTCCATTTACAGCTTAACTCTTGTTAAGAGCTACGAAAACACCAGTAATAAGACACAATTAATAAGAACCGTGGTCACCTCAATTAAAAAATCAGTGCGATTCTGTAATTATGTCGCAGTGAACACTTAGGCGAAGTGAACGACAAGTGAGCTTTCAAACCATATAAACAAGATGGCATGACAGTTCACTTGTCGTTCACTCCACCTAAGTGATCACGGTGAGATGTCAACAGAATCGACCGGCTGCTTTATGAGCGAGCACAATAACAATGTGTTGATCATAATTTGGCAATTGTTTACAGTAATTAGTGACGTTCATTTTACAATACATACCTTCGACCTTCACGTACCAGTTTCACGTACCATTTTGGTAATTATTAATGTACAATCATTGTGGACTGTTATGTAACACTAGCTTTTGCCCGCGAATTCGTACGCGCATATCCCGTTTTTTCCCGTGCCCGTTATGTTTTACTCCGGACACAGGCATTTTCGAGAAAAAATAACCATCTTTGTTTTTTTTATATAGATATGGCCCCATCTTGGTCCCTATAAGGTTCCTACAGCTGCGGATGGGCTTAAAATGTTGAAAATTTAATTGTCTTAATATACATGTGTGAAATGTCCAAGGATATTATTATTATTATTATTTTTTTTTTTTTTTTTAATCTTTATTTAAGGGGACTCGGTCAACAATGACGATGTCGCCCCGTAATTCTAATTATAAATAAGACCTTAATGGCTAGTTACATCTTAACTATATTAACTCTTATCTAGAGGTATGTTAAACTATGGAGTGGTAAAACCACCCAGCTGTAGTTGCTGGGTGGTGTTTCAGTTCCGTAAATGGCACATGTATAAAGCATACAGCTTCCCGGCCCCTTCCGAAAAAGGGGAGGCCAAGAAGCTGTTACATAGCCCTATGTTGTACTGACTGTCTCCAAGTGCCTGTCGCCGCTCAGCCTCATTCCGGGCACACTCGAGTAGAACATGATGAACATCTTCGATCGCGTTACACACCGTACAATTAGGTGACTCCATTTTACCCATTAAATGCGCAAATTTATTTGATGGAATGTGCCCGGACCGAAGTCTCAGCAGTGTCACAATATATTGTCTGTGGGCCTCCATCTCCTGGAACCATGGAAAACGAAAAGGTCCTGCCTGTATAGTCCTGTACCATATGCCTTTGGTGAGCGACCTCTCATCAAAATATTCCTGCCATAAGTCTTTACAAATCTTTTTGACTGTCTGAACCTGATCTGTGTGTAAAGGTAAATACGTGTATGTGATCCCTTCTGATAACGCAAACTTTGCTGCCTGATCCGCCTTTTCATTGCCCATGATGCCAATGTGGGATGGAATCCATTGTAGAATTATCGTTTTATTCATCATACGCAGCTCTAAAATCGTTTGGATAATAACAAAGGCTATCGGGGAACCTCGAGTATTCGAGGGTAGCCGAGCCAGATGCAATAATGCACTTTTAGAGTCCGTTAATATCACAATATGCTGAGTGTCAAGAGTTAATGCGTAAGACAGGGCTTCGGAAATCGCTATCAGTTCACAGTACATTATAGCAATATTAGCATTAATTTTGAATGTAAACGTATTATTTAATTGAGGGTCGAATACAGCCGCTCCCGCATACTGTGCGTCTTTGGATCCGTCTGTATAAAGTTGATAGAACGAACTGAAGTTATCATTCAAGTATTTGGCACACTTTTGTCTTAAATCTGATACATTCATTGATCTCTTTGGAATGCGTACATCAGGGATATCGTAGTAGATGTCTTTTGTTAGGTCAATACTGGACAACCATGTATTCAAAGAGAATATACCCAATGTGGAACTGGAATAAATAGGTAGATTTTGGATTTGTCTATGCGTGTCTACCATTAATGGAATCTTTTTATTTCTCCAGTATTGGCCCTCACACAGGTTTGACAATTGACCGACAATATTTATAGTAACACTATCTTTTACAGACCTAGATTTAAGCCAGAATTTTCCAGCCAAATATCTTCTTCGAATGGGTAGCGGCTGTAAGCACAGCTCGTTCTCCATGACATGGATTGGCGTGCTCCTAATGAAGCCCCCGATAATCCTCATACATAAATTTTGGATTGCGTCGAGTTTATTCAATTGACTGTTAGTGTAATTATCGAATAAAAAACTACAGTAATCCAATCTACTTCGGATCATTGAGATGTATAGGCGTCGCAAATGTTTCGGGTGTACACCCCATTTGGATCCAGCTAGCACTTTAAATATGTTTAATAACCTGGAGCACTTTTCCCGTAATTCATTAATATGTCTTTTCCACTTCAAAGATTTGTCCAGCCACATGCCTAGGTATTTTACATGATCCACTTGTTGTATACTATGATTATTTATATTCACCGAAAGTGTTTTCCTATTTCTACCCCTGCTGAACAAAATTATTTTTGTTTTAGTAAACGAGATCTGTAATCCTACTTCTTCTATTAAACACTGAAATAATTTTAACGAATTTTGAATATTGGTAACGGAGTCTGAAATATGTTTCCTAGTTGTATATAATACGAAGTCATCTGCATATTGCGACACAAATACATCAAGTATATTATGACAAATCTTTGAAGTGGCAGCATTAAACAATATTGGGGACAGTGGATCGCCCTGTGCAATGCCTGTCCCAGTGGTCCTCATAGCTGTGTGACTATCATTAATATGAACTGATAGATGTCTATCATGTAAAAATTCCCATAAGTATCTGCACAACACTGCTCCCACTCCCAACCCATCTAACATTTTCAATAAGGCCACTAAGTTTATATTGTTATAAGCGCTATCAATGTCAACAAAACATCCCAAAGTGCTAAATCCCTTAGAAAATCCTTCTTGAATGCGCGATACCAATCTAGCTAAGTTGTCAGCACAAGAACGCGTTCTCCTAAATCCAGTTGTTTCATGTGAAAAACAGTTATTTTTTTCAAGAAACCATTCAAGTCTACGGTTTAAGATTGTGTGTAAGACTTTACAAGGACATGACAATAAAGCAATTGGTCTGATACCTGATACAGAGCCAGCGTCCCGACCAGGTTTTGGTATGGGCACTATTTTGACCTCCCTCCACTGATTCGGGACAAAACCCGAAAGTAGAAATCTATTGTACAGTGAAACTAGAACTATTTTTCCTACTTCTGGTAAGTGCCTGATCATGGAGTAAGAAATACTATCTGCACCGGGAGCGGTATCTGTCTGTTTAATACAGTTATTTAGCTCTTGGATCGAAATTAGACTGCTCAATTGTTCATTTTCTGATATAAAATTAGGTGCAGGGGGGCTCACGTAATCTGGTGTCAAACTATGAAGTAAATGTACCGTTTGCTCCTGATCCACGTTGCTTCTTGTTGTCTTGTACCCTTTGAGCCACTTCATTCGTCTGTATACTTCAGCTGCTGACATTGTGTTATCTATGCTATCACAGAAACTTCTAAACGAGTTAAACCTGCCATTCCGAATCAATCTCTGAGCATGACTCGTTTTTCTTTGAATTTTGTCTAAATTCTGTGGCGTAGGGTTCTTCCTGAATTCGGCTAAGGCCAAACGTCGCTCAGCAACTACGCGTGATAAGTCCTGTCCCCAATATGGTTTAGGTTTAAACATCTGTTGCCGAATTGGGTTATCACAAATTTTTATTTTAGGTATGCTTTGATCCGCTGCAGCATTTAGGGTTTCAATAAAACTGTCATACGCTATCTGGTGATCAGTATGTATATCCAAAACATTTAGTTTTTCGTTTATGATCTGTCTATATTTTACCCAATCGGCTTTTTTATAATTTCTTTGAATTTTGTACGTGTTTACATTATTAATTTCTGTTTTAATTTTTAGAACTAGGTGATCACTCCCTAAGTTTTCGTTCATAACTTGCCAACTAAACTTCATTGCCAAATCCAGGGATGCTACTGTCAAATCAGGGGAGGTACTTTGTAACACACCATTAACCAGCTTAACACGTGTAGAAGTGCCATCATTAAGAGAAATAAAATTGTTTTCAAATATGGCGTCGAACAACTGCAAGCCTCTTGCGTCCATCTTGGATGACCAGTTTGTATGGTGTCCATTGAAATCTCCGGCTATAAGCGTTTTTTCTTGCCTCAGAGAAAAGATCTGGTCCCAGTCTCTCTTACTAGAGTATACTGAAGAAGGACAATAAACAGTAATCACGCTTTCTAAATGTTCGCAATTAGATATCTTAACATGTAACAGCTGAATACCTGGGTTGTTAATATTACTGTTACAACGGCTTGCTCTTAGGGACCAATGAGTTAATATTGCAACGCCACCATATCCGTCATAACGGTCTTCTCTGAATATGTTATAACCACTTATGCGAAAATTGCTTTCCGGATCAAACCACGTCTCATTAATTATTGCGATATGCACTTTTTCTTGATTTAATAACGCTTCGAATTCAATAGCTTTAGGCCGAAGGCTTTGAGCATTCCATTGCAGGATATTTATTATTGAGGGTCTGTTAGTTCGTTGATCCATTGTTTAAAGTTATTAAGGATTGGCACTTCTAAAATGTACTTCATGATATTAGATTTAATCCATTCAAATAGTAAATATGCACAGCTCTTTATTTTATTCTCCCATGATGTTTTCGTATCCAGAATTTTTTCCTTTAATTGGCTCCATAGCCCTCTAGAATTATATATTCTGCTTTTTGAACGGTTTCCTCTATGATTGTCTTCTGAGTGCTTACTTCTTATGTCACTGTCTGATTCTTGAGAAATATCTTGTGTTATGTCTTCTGAACTATGACTTAGAAAGGGGGGAGGTGGACTCCCGCTCTTTCCTTTATTTTTCTTCTTTTTCTTCGTGTTTTTGTTACCTTGATTGTTTTTCACTATATCAGCGTAGGTATTCTTGTTTTCAGAGGAAGGAGCTAGAGTGCGGTCTTCACTTAACATCTGTATCTCTTCTCTTAGTATATATTCACGTTCTTCTCTAAAATTAGCTTCCACTATAGGATGCTCTGGCGGAACATACATGGTAAGAGCCCGTTTATAGCTACAATTGAATTCTGCCATCAGGTCTCTGATTTTTTTCTCTTTAATGTATACAGGGCACTTTCTTGCCAAGGTCATGTGATTGCCAGCACAATTATTACATTTGTAATCCACTGTATCGCAATTAGGGTGATTTTTGCTACATTTTGGGCATACCACCTTATTGGAAGGGCATAATTTCATTGTGTGACCAAATCGCCAACACCGTGCACATTGTGTGACTGGATATTTATAGGGGGAAACTTCTGCTCTTGTGTTAAATATATGTATGTATGAAGGCAACGACGACCCTATAAAACATATGCGAACTGCCTCCGACGGCTCCCATCGAGCATCTAAACTACTTCTGCGTTTTAGCCTTTTAACTCCTATTATCTGGATATCACTCTCCAAACCTTCCACTATCTCCTCCTCAGATAAATCCAGGTCGATATATTTCACCACCCCATAAGACTGTGTTGTTTCCAAAGTTCTTTGACATTTATAACCTTCCTTCTTAAAGTATTGCGAATTAATCAATTGGTCACAGCTATCTTCATTGTTAAATACTATCAGTACTTTGTGAGGGTTAACATATTTTATTCGTGTAATATCACCTATGTTCTCAGATTTTAAAATCTTTGCCAATTTAAATTGTTTCGGAAGTACATTTGTCGATGAAACGCATACTTCTATTCTGTCCTCTGCTATTCTGATTGTATCATCTATCTCACTCCCTCTAGCATACCTTTTACCTTTTCTGTTTACTGTTGTCCAAATCTCGTCCTGGCTTATTTCTCGGCTTTTCCTCTTATTATTTGGTACATCTGCTGTCGAATGTTGAGACACAACACACGTCGTGTCTATCTCCCGATTATCTCGCGTTTGATTTATTTCTTCCATACTACTTGTCATCTCACTGTTTTTCCTAGTCATACTACTCACATCATAGTCGTTAAAAGCTGTATCATCTAACTCATCGCTAGCCATTCTTGAACAACATCGTAATGAGTTTATTAAGTACAACAAAAGATAGCACTCGGGCCGTAGTCGGGTGTTAGAAACCGGTTTAGCGTCGAGCGAGCAGCGCGTCCAACGATAACAAGCACCCGCGCGCAACTGATTATTATTATTATTTGTTTTCTTTCTCGGGTCTCTGGAGACTCGGTCCTTTGGTAGGCATACGAGGGGCCGAAACCAACTCGCAGAGGCCCCGTTAGAAATTTCAAATGTAATGGGGCACCAACCGGCGATTATCCCTGTATGCACTGTGAAAGTATTCCCAAGGACAATCCCCGGTTGGAGCAAGAATATTGCAGAATATGGAAAAAAAAAAGATTAAACGCTATGGGTTTGGGCGGTTTAGTGGACTGATAATCGTTTATTATAGAACTATTGGCCCCTGCCTGACCACTAACAATATACACGGCTTTTAAATGGCAGGGGGTGACTTGCACTCTCAATGAATGGGCCCCCGAAAACGGTCGCTAGCACAAAGTGACGTAGCGCCAAGGAGGCAACATAGCCTGAGGTGCTAGAGGAGTGGAGAGGTATACCATGGCTATCAGGACAATCCCGGAAGTGCGGTCAAGATCCCTACCAGCATCTTACTGGATTATACATCCTTCTCCCGAGCACGTGTGCTCTAGCGAATCTCCACTCAGACCGGCCAATTAAGGCAAGAGAGAGGTGGGAGCTCTGTTCCTCGTCAGTATTCACTCTGGCCAGCCAATAAAGGCAAGCCGTAGATGAGGAACAAGACTTCTCCCGGGAGATAAGGTTCGTGGGGTCGCTACTGCCCAACAGTTCGCCACAAAACTGCCTTGCGGATTGTATCTCTCTTTGTCTGGCCCCTCACCCTAGGTATGACCTAAGGTTCATCGGGACGCGCAAGCCCCACCACGACGTCAACGTAGAGATACTGCGGTAGGGTTATTATTATTATTATTATTATTATTATTTTTTTACTATCTCGGGCCCCTGGAGACCCGGTCCTTTGGTAGGCGTACGAGGGGCCGAAACCAACTCGCAGAGGCCCCGTTAGACTTTTCAAATGTAATGGGGCACCAACCGGCGATTATCCCTGTATGCACTGAAAGTATTCCCAAGGACAATCCCCGGTTGGAGCAGTACTATTGCAGAATATGGAAACAAAAAATGAAACGCTATGGGTTTGGGTGGCTTAGTGGAATGATAATCGTTTATTATAAAACTATTGGCCCCTGCCTGACCACTAACAATATACACGGCTTTTATATGGCAGGGGGTGACTTGCACACTCAATGAATGGGCCCCCGAAAACGGTCGCTAGCACAAAGTGACGTAGCGCCAAGGGGGCAACATGGCCTCAGGTGCTAGAGGAGTGGAGAGGTATACCACGGCTATCAGGACAATCCCAGAAGTGCGGTCAAGATCCCTACCAGCATCTTACTGGATTATACGTCCTTCTCCCGAGCACGTATGCTCTAGCGAATCTCCACTCAGACCGGCCAATTAAGGCAAGGAAGAGGTGGGAGCTATGTTCCTCGTCAGTTTTCACTCCGGCCAGCCAATAAAGGCAAGCCGTAGATGAGGAACAAGACTTCTCCCGGGAGATAAGGTTCGTGGGGTCGCTACTGCCCAACAGTTCGCCACAAAACTGCCTTGCGGATTGTATCTCTCTTTGTCTGGCCCCTCACCCTAGGTAAGACCTAAGGTCCATCGGGACGCGCAAGCCCCACCACGACGTCAACGTAGAGATACTGCGGTAGGGTTATTATTATTATTATTATACATAGTGTAATAATACTGAATGGTATTTGTCAAAATTGAACAGTTTTTGACTTTTAGATTAAAAATACCCAGTTCATCGCATGCTGCGCAGCGAGTGCAAGCTTTTCTAAGTTGCAAATTTGGATTCACATCACCCTGACTGATCTATACAACATATAATAAATGCAGAACTACATCATGCTTTGAGATTTTAATGTTAATTTCCACACGGCTAAAGGAGGTAATATTTAATGTAGTTCTTTTCAAGGTTTATGGAACAATATATTGGTAACTGACGTGACTGAGTAGCTGATTAAGTACTTCTTTATTTAGATACTGCGGCCCTAAAACGCAAAGGGCATTACAATATTTTACTATCTATTAAAACTCTCTGATCAAGCTCAAACAACTAAAACTGCTAGCTACTCTTAACGTTAAATAAAGAGTTAAAATTTTATCCGTACACAAAACTGTAATCAAAAAATAAACTCAAAAATCGATCAAACGGTTTATTTTGATTATGTACACTGAGTACCTTCCGCTGGGTTACTAACAGTGAAACGAACAAAATACACATAACATACCCCCTACATAAACACACCTCACACACAAACATACTTCATCATACGCTTAACTTTAATATAATTAAATTAAATTATTATCTACTATCATTTTACATTAATATAGTTTAGGAGTCAAGGTATTCAAAATTATCCAAAAAAAAAGAGATTTTTGATAATTTTTGGTGATAAAAAAAATTAATGAAACCAAAAATCAAACTCTTCAGCCTTGATATTTTTTTTGATATTAGTATACCTAGATAGAATTAAAATATGATAGTACCTATATATAGGCAGTTGTCCAACAGACACAAAATCAGTCTGGTCGGAGGATACTCCCTTTTCTGTGGAGTTTTGCGCAGAATTGCACATCCTGTTCCGCATACTATAGGTACACATAATCGTCTTCTTCAGCAAGCGTTGCTTAAAACCTGAAAGATCGAACAGTCCAGCTCTTTTTAACCGCTTAAGTTGATATTTTATTAACTTGGGAAACTGATAATTTCCAGGTCACGCAGGCGCAGCGGGAGTGACGCTGTGGCTGACGATGCTGGGCGTGATGCGCGCGCAGTCCGTGCCCGCCGACACCGACACGCCGCCCTTTAGCACGCTCTATAAGTGGAAGCACGTCGACTTCGAGTTCCCCTCAGCCAGGCATCGACGACATGTGCTCGCTACAGGGTAAATATTCTAATAAATTTAATAGTACTGGAATTCCAGACATTACCCTGGACGGTTGCACACGATAACGTAGTGACTAGCTGATTAACCCTTTCGTCACGTTGCGTTGGTAAACCCAAACGGTACTCTTCTGAGCCAGCATTAATGGCCGTTCTAGGGCTATTTATAACGAAAATCCTTGGGGCACTCACCACTAGCTAGGTTAGCAATACTAAATAACATTCTAATATCTTTAATACAGCATTCAGTGGTTCCCTTACTTGCAATTTAGTTTCTTCTTCTTCTTTTTGAGACAATGGCTTGACTTTGTATAGTGAGTTCATAATATATCGCGTGAAAATGTAAATTCATGTTTTCAAGTCGGTGTTTTTGTTACTTTCATCGTATTTTGACACCGACTTCCGAAATCAAAGTTATTTTTTTGACTTTGTAGTGTTTGTTTTGGAAGTCGGTTGTATGTTTTTGTAAAAAGTTTATTTTTATTTTTCACTTTTCAGTGGTAGGTACCCCACACCCAACAACACCACTCCAAAATCACAGGAAAGCAAAATACGCAATTTCGATTACTTGGATGACAAAACACCATCGTCCAAGTAAACGAATTCCATCTATTTCGATTTAAAATCCTGATAAAATTTAAATGGGACCAATCGACAAGTAGGTATATCCATTCGGATGAAACAAGAATTTTTCAAATCGGACCGATGTTTGTGAATTTCGGAAAGACGGAGAAAGCGGAGGAGTTCGATAACAGTCATATACTGTGACACAAGATATTTACTAGCTGACCAGGCAAACGTTTTGTTTTGCCATATTAAAAAAAAACCGCAGCGAGTTCGACTCCCCAACCGAGGGTTCCGTACAAATTTGTAGGTGAAATAATTACTTTAAATAAAGACTAATAATTTTTATCATTTATAAAAATAGCCTACGACTCATTCTACCAAAAATACACAAAGAAATTCACAAAAATCGGTGAAACCGTTTCCAACTCTCACATGGGCAAAGGCCACAGGTTGAAGCTAGACTCGGAAGTCCGCACATGCACATCGCATGTCTAAACTCGATTTAGTTTTGTACGATACTTGTTCTTTATATTTTCAGTAAATTCGTGCCAGCTAACGTGCTGCCGCTGGGGCTGGAAGTGTGGGGCTCGCGCGTGTGGGTGACGCTGCCGGCGTGGCGCCGTGGCGTGCCCGCCACGCTGGCCACGGTTTCGCGCCAGGGCGGCACCGCCTCGCCTCAGCTCAGGCCCTACCCCGACTGGAAGTATCACAGAGCTTTTGGTAAGTAAGTTTTTGTGACGTGCTGCCGCTTGCGCTGAAGGTGTGGAGCTCGCGCGTCTGGGTGCCGGAGTGGCGCCCGGCGCCCCTGCTACGCTGCCCACCGTGCACCTTGCCGCGTCAGGGCGGCAATGTGACCTAAACAAAACACGGACAAAAAAGAATTCTGCGACAATGCGGCGCGGCGTTGCAAAATTCGCCGGGACAGTAAAAAAATAATTGCCACATGGCGAAGCATCACTTGTAACGGCCGACTTGGCTGTTTTTTTTTTTGCTTTGTTCGTAATTATCATAGGACATGGTTTGTATGAAAGAAAAGTTTGGAAATACGATAACTAAAACTATGCGCCAATGCGAAGCCGAAGAGGACCGCTAATCCAAATAAAATAAAAAATTACAATCCTTCCTGAAATAGTACAATACCTTAATTTGATTTTTAAAACTTTCAGGTGACATGAAGAACTGCACAGGACTAACTTCAGTGTTTCGAGTACAAGCCGACCCCTGCGGAAGACTTTGGGTGTTAGATTCCGGCCAGATCGACTCTCAAGATAACCCGAAACAATTATGCCCACCTAGTATAGTGGTGTTTGATCTCCAGACGGATAAGGTTATCGCGCGTTATACAATACCAAAAGAATATGTGTTGCAAGATTCATTGTTCGCGAACCTCGTCCTCGACACAAGGCTGCCCGACTGTTCAGATCTACATGTGTACATAGCAGACACTTGGCGTTTTGGCTTGCTAGTTTTCAGGCAAAGCGATATTAAGTTTTGGAGATTTACGAACCCGTTCTTTTTCCCGGATCCACTGGCTTCAAATTTCACTCTTCATGGACTTAATTTCCAATGGACAGATGGCATTTTCGGTTTAGCCCTAACACCCTATGATTCGTACAACGAACGTATACTATTCTTCCACCCCATGTCCAGTTACAGAGAGTTCTACGTCTCAACAGAGGTGTTGCGAGAGCCATCCCGCATTGACAATAGTTCTTCGGAGTTCAATATAGCTGGTGAGAGTAGAGGACTAACTGGGCAGTCTTCTGCTTCTGCTATTGATAGACGCGGTGTAATGTTTTACGGTTTAGTAACTAGAGACACCATTGGGTGCTGGAACACAAGGAAACACTATAAAAAGAAAACCAATGGAGTAGTGGCTATAAATTCAGAGACTTTGGTGTTTCCAAATGATATTAAGATCGATCAAGAAGAGAGGCAAAGCTTGTGGGTGATTAGTAATCGATTGCCGATGTTCCAAGCGGGGTCGCTGGACATGGAGGACTACAACTACCGCATCATGTACGCGGACACGGAGGAGGCGGTGCGCGGGACCGTGTGCGCCCGCGACTCCGAGCTGCCGCGCTCCGCCGGCGTACTACACAGAGGATTGCTGCCATAAAAATGTACCTCACTAATATTTTTAGTTAGTAATTAATAAAAGCACTTATCCCGAAAACTCCTTCATCAACTTTAACGCCTACGAGTCATTCACTGCAACTATTCTCACCGTAACAGTTACTTCACATATTTCCGCGGCGCAGTTGCCTCATTCATGTTTTTGTCGGCCTTTAGTTGCGCTATTTTAAACAACGTTCACCTTTCGTATTATATTTATTCTAAGTCACATAGGAATGTACCTACCAAATATGAGCTATATAGGAATTCATAATTCGAGTTTATTTAAATCCATCGCACGAACTCCATTTTCGCTATACTTTAAAGATGGGTACTTTTTAAGTGACCATTTGTATTAAATAGGTTGTGTGGAATTTGAATAATACTATCGAATTCTGAAATCAAATATAGATCATTCACATCCAGCTATTTACATAAAAACTTTTCTATTAATTTTACTTTTTTATTCATAAACCTGAAAAATATCTATTAGATTCATGTTATTACTGCATAATTATACTTATAACTTAGCTAAACATCACACTTAGCCGACCGCGTGCAAGTGTGCAACCTCCATCATAAAGACGTGTTCGCGGTACTTAATTTTAACTCGAAGCCAACAATTTTTTGTTGATGGATTCCAGTTCGTTAATGACTGCTTAGTCTTTCCAAGCGCTAACGCGCTACCGTTATGTCTATTTAGCACAAGCACAGAATATAGAAATCTTAGATGGGTACTAAGTGGACATTCTTTGAAGTGCCTACATAGTGTTACGAAACTTCTACGACACATCTACGAAGCTATTACGAAGTTTCTACTACACTTCTACGATGTTTATACGAAGCTTCTATGGACACGCATCTACAAAGCTACTACGAAGTATCTACAATACTTCTACGATGTTGATACGAGGCTTCTACGGAGACGCATCTACGAAGCTACTACGGAATTTCTACGGCACGTCTACGAAGTTGATATTTAGCTTTTACGATGCTTCTACGAATCTTTATACGTTATTTTTACAAAATTTACTAAAAAGACGTTCCATTTAGATGCAAAAATGCTTCTAGGCCGCATTAGTGAAGCTATTACGTCTACAACATACACACCTACACCAGACTTAGGGGCCGAGTCACTCGCGTCCGTAGGAGAATACCCTTCAGCGAATCCTTACACGTGGTCCCCGGGTGGTGCTAAACAGAGGACACTAACCGCCTCCGTGGTCTAGTGGTTATACCACCTGATTCAGGCCCAGAGGTCCCGGGTTCGATTCCCAGCGGGGGCAAATTTTTTGCTCGGTTTGGTTGGTGGTAGGACTTCTAAGTCCGCCTGGCAAGCTACCACCATCATGTCTAAGTCTGTCGCCATAAAAACAATGTTAACAGCATTGTTGTGTTCCGGCAGTTAGAGGTATGATAGCCAGTTCCTCTGTGTTAGAGAATTCCGGGTAAAGCTCGCTTCCATCTTCGGCCTAATCATCACTTTCCATCAGGTGAGATTTGGGCCAAGAGTTTCCCCGTTTTGTATAAAAAAAGACTAAAACTTATGCTGGACAAACGCTTAGTAGAAAAAGATCTGAATGTGAAGCTCTATGCACAAAACTGTCATCGGCCAGTCAGTTAAGGACCAAAGACCGAATCTGAAACGTTTCACCAACAGTCGATTGGCCCATGAACCGCTGGTCAACATTATCTTTAACCCATTACCCAGCTGCAACGCAGCAGAGCCTATACTTCTGGGAGGGCTCCTACTTCTGGGTGGTTTAAAAAAAGATAACCACGAAGGGCATGGCGGCCATACCTTTCTTACCTAACCTATCCGAGTCAGGTGGCCCAAGTTATTGGTCAAAATATTCCGTTGGTTAAGAATTCAATGACGAAGAGTTATGTGGGCGAAACGTTCGAGGGTGAAAAGTGATTTGGATGAAAAGTTAATGAATTAAAGATAATGTTGACCAACGGTTCATGGGCTAATCGACTGTTGGTGAAACGTTACAATTTCCCAGGGACCTAAATCTTACTTACTACCTACTTAGTAATGGGTAGGGAGCTAAAGCACAATCTGTTGAATAACTCGAGATTCATTCTAGGAATAATGTAGATACAGGACGCATAGACAAGTAGATGTTAGCTTCCTCAAGATAAACTTATGGTGCCTGACTGTTACAGACAGATATTAAGTCATTACACCTTCCGCGATACAGATTACAGGCGCATTAAACACAATACTCAACAGTTATCTAAACTACTTATTCAGTTTTATCACGAACGTAAAAACATTCCCTTCTCAGTTCTCTGTTACGTAGAGCAGCTGGGAGCGCAACTATTACACCAGCCTGCACAACCGCTCCTTGAAGATTCTAGTAAAGCAGACTACGAACTGGTTGCGCGCGCTCACGTCAAACTATTTATGTAATAACTTCTTTAATTCGTAGCAAATCCTCGCTATTAGACATACCAGTTTAAAGCAACCGACCGAACGGACGTGCTTCATACAACTATGCAAAAGTGATTTAGTGAAAACGTTAATATGGAAAAGGTAAGTTCTTATATAAATAGATTTACTTATTTCTTTTTTTTATGAGGAAGACAATACCTAGGTTCTAGGAGAATGCATGAAATACTATGGAATTTAAAAGCTAGGCTTCGTATATTTTTTCTAAACGGTATGTATTATTTCCGAGGGTTTTTGTTGCCTTTATAATGGCCATAAAATTCTGAGGACTTCCTCAAAAATATATGCAAAACTGCTTTTTTACACAATTGCAATTTAAAAAGAATGTTACATTTATCTACGTTGTCAACAATAGAACAGCTGATATCCTCGGACTTTATAACTTACGACACCTAACGAGCATATTTTGATACAAACTGGTTGGTCGAGCCGTCGCCGAGTCGTCCTCGACGGTCACACTTAATTAAGCAACCCTACGGTAGGTGCCTACACGTTAACCTCCCAATCAATGTTAAACTATACAAACTGGTTAAAAAACAACAGGAGTACCTATATTTACATCAAACAAAATTACTAGAATAGAAGTCTAATTATTATGTCAGTACAGCAATGCACGCAACGGGATATCGCTTACTTGAAGTCTATTGCAAAAAAAAACTGTGCTGTTTGGAATTATTCATACCTAAATGAAAAACCTGGTCCAACTATTGGACATTCATAGTAGGTGTATTTACTAGGTAGGTGTATGGCTGAATGTCAAATAGGTCGATGATTATTTTAGGAGATTGACCCCTATGTTATTCAAAACAGGATTATAGATTCGGTTGAATAATACAAATAGGTACCGATAGATACGTGTTTAGTGTTTAGATTAGACGTTGTATCTGAGCACAATTTCATAATTTTCTTTCTGACTTACTTCCGTAAATTATCCAAAAGGAACTTCCTTGTAATAGGATTACTTCCTGGGAAGCCCCGGCAACTTAATTGTACTTATAGATTTTAAGTTCAGTACCAACATTTTTTTTTATAATAAAAATAGAAGAGTGGTATATTACACTGGTCAACAAAAACAAACATTTGATCCTGTGTTTTTTAGGGTTCCGTAGCCAAATGACAAAAACGGAACCCTTATAGATTCGTCATAAAACTTGCCTTATGCCTGATAAAACTTCAAGCGGATACGATGATCTGCCCATAAGTGTTTTAAAGCAACATATTAAAGTTCTTGCGCTACCTCTGTCGATCTTTTTCAATAAGTGTTTCGAGGACGGTATTTTTCCGGAACAGCTTAAAATAGCGAAAATTATTCCCATACACAAAAAAGGATCACAGACGGATACTAAAAACTATCGGCCTATATCAGTTTTACCAACCTTCTCAAAGATCTTAGAGAAATTAATTAAAATTCGTCTAGTCACTCATCTAAATATAAATAAAATTATAAATAAAAGACAATTTGGCTATCAAAAAGGTGTTGGAACTACAGAAGCTATCAGCACTTTAGTTAATGACGTGGTTGATAAACTAAATAAAAAATTAAAGGTGGCTGGAATTTTCTTAGACTTGAGTTCTGCATTTGACACTGTCAATCATACATTGTTGCTTGCCAAAATGGAACATTACGGTGTAAGAGGACGGGTTCTAGCGCTCTTTCGGTCGTATTTAACGAATAGAAAAATGTATGTAGAGGTAAAAGACATTAATCAGAATAATTTTCAAGAGGCGTATCATTCAAAGTTACGAAGGGTTTTGGCAGGTGTCCCACAGGGTTCTATACTGGGTCCAATCCTATTTTTAATTTTTACAAATGATTTACTTAACCTAGCAACAAAACTAAATTCAGATTTAAAACTAATAGCATTCGCAGACGACACAAATGCTGTTGTTAGTGAGTGTACTGCAGAAGCTTTGAGCAGCACTATAAACACGGCTCTTGAGACATTCCAAAAATGGTTTACAGCAAATAAGTTATTAATTAATGCAAAAAAAACAAACATCGTACTTTTTAAGTCTACATCACGTCGAAATGATAAACTAGACGTTAAGTTAAATGATGAAAAAATAGATATTGTTGATTCAGTAAAATTTTTAGGGGTTCATATTGATTCACTATTAAATTGGAAAAATGAACTAAAAGCCATAGACGGGTCAATATCATCAGCATGCTATGCCCTCAGGAGCCTCCGAGAAGAACTTAGCATAGATATTTTAAAATCAGTTTACTATGCACTGGTAGAATCAAGATTAAGGTATAGTATTCAGCAATGGGGAAATAGCTACAAGTATAATTCTGATAGAGCATTTGTGCTACAAAAGAGGGCAATCAGAACAATAGTTTGTATTCCCCAAATCGAGTCCTGTAAGAAACATTTCCAAAGTCTATCAATACTTACAGTACCTAGCCTTTACATACTTACAGTCTTGACTACCCTAGCAAAACACATGAGTGATTATGAAACGCAAGACGAAAGACTTAAAAGGGAAAGCACAAGGAACCAATATTTGAAGCATAAAGTAAATACAAAATTAAACATTGTAACACATTGTGTACAGTATCAAGCAGTTAAATTATTTAATTGCCTGCCTAAAGATATTAAACAGCTACTATATAAAACCACCTTGTTTAAAACTAAACTAAAAAAATTCTTAGTGGAAAAGTGTTTCTATTCAGTGGATGAGTTCATGACTCAACATTTTTAATATAGTGAATCGCAACAGCAGATGAAATTTAATTGTGGTTTTCAGTATAATGATTTGAAATTGTTGATTATTTTATTATTTTATGTGACATGTTCATTTTTTCTTTTTTAATTTTAATTATTTTTTATTATTATTTTTTTTTTTTTTTTGACGTTTTTAATTTTGGTATGACATAGGTAAATGTTTTATTAATTTTAAGTAATAATTTTTTGACCAGTATGTATTTAAATTGTTAATGATTTTATTTTCTTACTGTGTTGACATTTTTGCTTTTTTAATTATGATTGTGTATTATTAATTTTATTTGAATGATGATTATTTCTTATTTTTTCAATTATCCCAATAATCTTTGTATCTGCTTTTTGTTTACCTAACTGTTTTTCTTTTTTGTGTAACGCATTCAGACACAATGTAAATTGTTAATGAATAAATGAACTGAAATGAACTGAACTGTCATGTCTGTCTGTCTGTCTGCCTGTCTGTCCGTCCGTATGTCACAGCCACTTTTCTCCGAAACTAAAGAACTATGCTGTTGAAACTTGGTAAGTAGATGTATTCTGTGAACCGCATTAAGATTTTCACACAAAAATAGAAAAAAAAAAACAACACATTTTGGGGGTATACATAGAACTAAAACTCAAAATTTTTTTTTCATCAAACTTATACGTGTGGGTATCTATGGATAGGCCTTTTTTTTAGGGATGGGAAATCATCCAATGACTTCTCCCGCTCTGGGCGGAGCGGAAGGGAGTGCCAGACTTCTACTGACTAAAACCCATCCAAGTTCCTTCATGTGCCCTTTGTGTCCCGGCATAACGCCATAAATCGTAAATTGCAACTTTTGCTTATACCTAATATAATACCTGCAGGTTTGTACGGAACCCTCGGTGCGCGAGTCCGACTCGCACTTGGCCGGTTTTTTTTTGTTCCTATCTCAAACTGACGCGTATTTTTTAAATATGGCAAAATTTTTTCTCCAACAGCTTTTGTTTTTGAGTTACAGCTAACTACCCTTATAAATTTACTATTTTTACTTACATTTGCTTTCGATACCTATGTCTTCATCAAAAATGTATTGTGTTGTTATTGCTATATTTGTGGTGTCTTTTACGAGTTGCCTAATCTGTGGCCCATTAAAAATAACAGCTTTAAATTTTTCCGTAGGTACTTTTTTTTTTTTTTACTTGGTAAGTATACAGGGAAATTGAAAAAATACCCGAAACCTCTTAGGCAGTGAAAGTACACATGATTATAAGCAACTTTTGTTTTGGTAAAACTCCGAAATCTCGAAAAAAATATCAGCTGTTTCATACAAAATGCAGTATTTAGCCAATGAAAATGTATGAAACAGCTGATATTTTTTTCGAGATTTCGGAGTTTTACCAAAACAAAAGTTGCTTATAATCATGTGTACTTTCACTGCCTAAGAGGTTTCGGGTATTTTTTCAATTTCCCTGTATACTTACCAAGTAAAAAAAAAAAAAAGTACCTACGGAAAAATTTAAAGCTGTTATTTTTAATGGGCCACAGATTAGGCAACTCGTAAAAGATCCTAATTGTGTCAAATCAATGACTGAAGATGAATCCAAAGCTTAGAATTATTTAGGTTATGAGTAATTTTCTAGGCAAAAAGAATCTGACGATCAGGTGAAGAAGAGTACATATTATGCTCTCTAACTTGCAAGAGCTAGGGTGCAACATGAGCACAAAATTCCACTTCCTGCACTAGCATTTAGACTGATTTTCACAAAATCTGGGTGATTTTAGTAAAGAGCAAGGTGAAAGATTCCATCAGGATTCTTCAGACAATGGAAGAGCGTTATCAGGGACAGACAGTAGGACTCACATATGATGGCAGACTACTAGAGTTTGCAACGAAATTTACCTAAAGCTGTCCATTCAAGGAAATCTTATAAAAGATCATTTGAATAGTGTTGAATAGAAGTTTTATTGACATTTTTTATTAATTATACGTATTTTTTTGTCAGAGTATATATTTAAAAAGGAAAGCTGTTTAGCAATCTCCCAGTATTTTTTTATTGTCAGGGCCATAGAAATACCCAATAACAGAAAAAAACTGGTGGGAAACAAAAATTGTGTTGACCAGTGATATGTGGTGAAGTTTGGAATTAAGTACCAGGAGAACAGAAACATGGCAAAGTATTTTTGGGATAGAAACGCTAAGGCTGCCTGTCCATCGCCGCGGAGTGAGAAATCAATGGCATTGTACTAAATCTCAATGAGCCACGTGGTACGGAGATTTTGGTATATTCCAAGACATATAGGTGCTACTCTGCTAATTTGTAACGTGAAGTAAAAGGTGACGAACATACAAAGGATAATTTTCGCATTTTATAATATGTGCAAAAGAAGGGATTATCTTAACATGTGAGATGCAACATTCGAGTTTGGGATACACCTTTAATCATAGAAACCTCTAATAGAATAAACATTATTTTGTAATACCTATTCCAAATGGTTTTGGTGAAAGGTCTAGCGACCTAAAAACATAATTTATTTCCAAACTGACCGTTGTATCCGTTATGATAATAACACATACATACATACATATATAAATATAATAGTTTCTTAACATATTACTCAACGTTGGTAATTTCATTAAAAGCTGAATATATCTAGCTGTTTTCTAGTACAATCTGTACATAAATTAGGTGCCAGATTGCACCCATTATAACACAGAGTCCTTTGTTTGTATTTTTTTTCTGCTGCACTATAGATTAGGTAGGTACTTTCCTACCTAGAAGCTGCATGATAACTGCTATAATGTTGTTAGCGCCGACTATCTACAAAAAAGTAGGTAATAAGTATAGCAGGTAATGTGTGCACATGTGCTAGACAGCATTTAATTTACCTAAATTATTGGTATTTTACTCATACCTATACGTCGCAACCAATTAACTGGCTTAATCAGCCATTTAACAGGCTGCATAGCCTTTTCATGAACGGCGCTGTTTAATTAGCGGCCTACTAAATGACATCCAGCCAACGCGTCTAAAAGGTACACCCTTTAACGAACGGCTCGAGAGATTCTTAGGTCCATCTAAAACCGTGAGACCAAAACAAAATAATAAAAATCCCACGACGGTTATAACTTAACCTTAACTGAAAAAGGCTGCTATTTTATAAACCAGATTTATTGTAGTTTTAAAGTAACGTGAATAAGTGGAGATATTTTATTGCTATACTTACTTATGATTATGTTAAATTTAAAATAGTGATGGCAGCCCCCGACGGATTTAAAATTAAAGTCGGGGGTTTTTAAATTATTTATCCTTTTTCAATTACGTTTTTTTTTTTTTTTCAAACTTTTTAGAGAGCATTAGCCTGTAGGTTGTTAACAATTTGATACGGTCAGATTGAATGACTTTTTCACGAAATAACATTCATTCGAGTTCTATGAACTTAGAGGGTCATATTGATGATTCAAATTGTTAATAATCCTTTAGATAAATACGATCGCGAACCGTATTCTGCTTAACATACAGCTTCACACTGACCGGCAAATTGCAAAAAACATAAAAATGTTTGAATTTCGCGGGCTACCCTGGAGCTTCCACCTTAATGTAGATGAGCGCTGAAAGCGCTCCTATATCGGTCGGTTCCAGGTCGCACCGCCGCGCGCCGCCGACGCGGACGTGGAAAATTTACCTCCACGCCACCGCTGCTGCCATCAAAAATCGCCGGGGAGGGGCGCGCGCGCGGCGCGGGCTTACATTGTAATGTACATTGTACTTACTACATATCGATATAGTTAATTTACATAAAGTACTGAAAACCGCATCAAAATCGGACTAGTAAACCAAAACTGATTTTGCAAAAAAAAAGTGCTGCAACGCCCCTTGGAGAGTTGTCATGCAGCATAACACCTATTCAAGAACATGCACCAAGGAGCTTTGGAGATAAATTGCAACATTGGTTTTCACAAACAAACATCCTCTTACCCCAAACGCATAATAATATACCGTCTCCGTACCGTCGTCGTGGGTAAAAATATAGGAACATTTTAATTTTGGGAATATTAAATACTAAAAACAAACAATTTCAAGATTTTAACCTCGCATGACGGGACCTAAATTGTTTCGCATAATATTCGCTCGCTCACTTTAGCTCTCTAAGCTCCCTGACCCTGTGTCCTATATTTCGCTAAATTGGCTTGGCAAATCATTAAACGATATCGGACCAAGTTATTTTCCTAGCTGTTAAATCAATGCCGGGATATTACTTAGGCCGCCTGGTTAAACGACGACCTGGATTAAGCTAGTTAGATGCGACTAATTCACTATTTCTTTTTCAGATATTTTTTGCTGTAATATTATATACGAGCATCGTGACGACTAGCTTCGGATATATACAAATTGCTAGCAAGAAACCGCTAGGCACTTTATACAGATGGAAGCAGATCGATTACGCATACCCCACGCCCCAAGATCGCCAGGAAGCTATCAACAATGGGTAATCAATATTTGTGAAGGATTAAGTATCGTACTATAAAAAGCTAAGTAATTACAATTTTATTGTTCTTTAGGCAATTTAACGCAACAAACGTAATACCTCTTGGAGTAGAGCGCTGGAAAGACCGCGTATTTATTAGTACGCCTCGGTGGAAGAAAGGGACCCCAGCCACACTGTCGTCCGTACAGATCGGTGCTCCGACAGAATCACCGCCCTTGGAACCTTACCCTAGCTGGGCTTGGCACAATGCGGGTATGTTTATATTCATCGAACTAGTTCGTCATTTTCAATAACAAAGTGCTTAAACAACTTTTTTGGTCAATAGATAACTGCACTGGCTTCACTTCAGTATTCCGCATGAACATCGACCACTGCGGCGTTATGTGGGTTCTCGACTCCGGTCAAGTAGAAGCCTTTGAAACGCCACGTCAACTGTGCCCACCAACGTTGTTTGCCATAAATCTCAGTACTGATACAGTACTGGCTCGTTATCCAATCCCAAGCGAGTTTGTACTTCAGAATTCTCTGATCACTAACCTCGTGGTAGACTCCAGGGACGTGCGGTGCAGAGACCTGCATGTGTACATCGCCGACGCGTGGCGTTTCGGACTTATCGTCTTTAGACATGAAGATGCCGCGTTTTGGCGATTCAGTCACTATAGCTTCTATCCCGAGCCCTTGTTATCAAACTACACTTTACATGGACTGAATTATCAGTGGTCTGACGGTCTGTTCGGTATGTCCTTAGGCAAGTATAACCAGGGCGACCGACCACTGTACTATCACTCCATGTCCAGTTCCCTGGAATTCGTTGTGAGTACGTCAGTCATACGCGAGCCGACGCGCGTGAGTGACTCGGTGGGCGAGTTCTCTCTGCTCGGCGACAGCCGCGGCGCCGACGGACAGGTCTCCGCCGCAGCCGTCGACCGCAACGGTGTTATGTTCTTTAACCTCATTTCACGAGACAGTATCGGATGTTGGGACACACGCAAACCGTACACCAACCGGAATCTAGTAGTTGTCGCTCAGAACAATAACACAATGATCTTCCCTAATGATTTACGAATGGATCATGAAGTACCGCAAATGGCATGGATTATAACAAACAGATTACCAATGTATCAATTCAATTTATTAGATCCTAATGAGTTTAATTACCGAGTAATGTATTTAGATCCAGTAGCAGCGGTACACAATAGCATGTGTCAACCAGAAATTCCAAACTTAAGTGAAAATCAGGATACAACAGACTCTTAAATCATAGGTCGTTTTATTTATAAATAAAATACATACAATATAATGTGGTTGTTTTCTTGCTTTCTTGTTTATGAAATACGCGAAGTTATTCCACACAATATTAAAGCTTTGTATGATCTTCCCGGTGTATTTTTTTTAATGTGTTTTCGTATTAATTTTTTGGCAGTTGCAGCCACTTATTTTACAGCCTATTTCTTTTGGTGTTTTGTCATCAGTAGAATCTGCAGTTTCATCTTTACTTGATTCTTTTACATTCAGAGAGTTTGCAGTAGTATCTTCTTTTGATTGTATCCGAAGTGGTAATTCTTTATCGATGCATTTATTATTACAATGCAAACATTTTCTTTGACTGTCATCAAGATAATTATTATTATCATTTGATAGTACATGAAGTGGTAACTCTTTGTTAGATATTTCTTTATGCATGTGTTCATTTTGGTTTTCATTCAACATTTCATTACGCTTAATTTTAATTGAACTATCATTTTTTGTTATTTTACCTTCAAGAGAACCTCGAATGTTATCATCATTTGATAGTATACGAAGGGGTAATTCTTTATTTTTGTCATCTTTATATTTAGTTAAATTTGAGCCATCTCTCGATATTTTACGGCTAGTAACTGCTTTCGAGACTTTTTCATTATAATTAAACTCTTCGTTATTATTTTCTTTTGGTATGCTAACATCTGGGTTATTCATTCCATCGTCACTTTTCTGTGCAGTTAAAAATTGACTAAGCGCAGATTCTTGTTTAGATTCTTGTAAAACTGTTGTAGGTGAGGTTTTTCTTCCGACATCAGCTGTGTTCAATTGTTTACTTTGTATTGAAGATTCCTTCGCAATCTCAGTTTCACCAAGATTAAACTCGTCATTGTTTTTTTCCTTCAATGTTCTGTTTTCTGTTTTATTGTTGCCAGCATTAAGAATGGCAATACGAATTCTTTTTTGTTTACTTTCTGAGGAAGTTTGATTGAAATCACCTTCCGGAGTTTTACTCTCTTGCACATCCAGCATCTTATTTACAATTTCACTAGCGTATTTTTCTTTCTCGTCATCTGAACCGCGTTTCGTTTTTAGTTTGGATTTCAGTTTTATTTCTTCTGCATTACTCGTTCGTTTTATCTGCAATTCTGGGGGTAATGTAAGTTTAACACTTTTATCCTCCTCTGTAGTGATACTATCTGATATTGTAATTTTCTTCTTGCTGGGAACTTTTTCAAAACCACCTGAAGAGATTTCTTCGTAAGATCTACTATTAGGTGAGTTCTGGTTTTCTTTATTTTTATTTCTGGTGCTTTCGTCAGTCTCAACGAGGCTATGAGCCGTTTTCAAAGTCGCAAATGTAAGTTCAGTCTGAGAAAGGTTGCCCTGTCGCTTCATAAATATCTGTGGATATTCACGTAGGTACGAAGCTACATTCCCTTTGCTGCTACCTATGTGTGGAGGCGTCTCAGTGGCGTCTGCATTTATTGTAGGGCAATCAATATTGTCCGGCGGATGCCAAGACGAAGATATTGCTGAGTTAAATATCTGAGAATCAACCGATTCCATGACTCCTCTTCTCAAATAAGCACCTATTCTTAACAACATCAAAACAAATTGTTCTAAAATGCGGTCAGTATCACGAGGTATAAGAATATCATTACCAAACCAATCTTCATAGACGTATGCACCAACGTCCGACCATCCCGTAGCTGGTGGCTTCATAACATCTGGCTCTGGTCCTTCTTCAATGTTTGTATCAGTGGAATTTACCACGTCCGGTGAAGTTTTCAAAACCGGGCGCAAATGTGTTTCATCAGCAGCACTTGGAATGCTTTCTCCGTTCCTATTAAGTAAGTAAGGTCTATTAATGGTTTCATTCTACATATCTATACTTATCTATACTAATATTATAAAGAGGTAAAATTTGTTTGTAAGTTTGTATGTAGGGGGTAATCTCAGGAACTACTGGTCCGATTTGAAAAATTCTTTCAGTGTTAGATAGCCCATTTATTGAGGAAGGGTAGGCTATATATCATCACGCTAAGACAAATAGGAGCGGAGCAGTAATGGAAAATGTGACGCAGACAAAGTTGCGCGGGTCAGCTAGTACTTTATAAAATACACAAGAGATTTAATGACTAAAATGTCTAATCACATTATGGGTTACTAAGTAAGTACAGAAAAAGATGCTTTTATTCCTAAAGGGCAAGCAGAAGTTTAGAAAAAAAGTCCCATACTCCAGCCTCTGACCCACAGCAATTAAATACAATGAATGAATTTCCATTAAACTTCTTAGATAAAAGCCACTAATTGTGGAACTATGATGCTGTGCAACTACAAGTTATAGATAAAATGTCATTGTATTTACAAGCTTGCGACCAGTTTCTTGCGGAGCTGGTCTTCCCCTAGCAGAGACTTGGTTCGCCTCCTCCGGACAGCGAGCTCTAGTCCGTAGTCATTGTCATTGTCGCTGTGGGGTAGGTTAGCCGGAAACGTTTTGAACGCCGCCGCCACTTTGAGAGTGTGATAATAGCTACGAGACAAACCATGAGTAAATAGGAGCATTAAATGATCATTGACATTAATTTTATGAGAAAGGCAATAATATCCTTTTGTGTCTTTATCTCAAAATCAATCTGCCTAGCCTTTTCACTACTGCATTGAGATCGGCTTCTAGTCTAATCAGTTGCAGCTAAGTACCAGTATTTACCATGAAGCGACCGCCTGTCTGACATTCACAACCCGGTAATTGAGTCCGGCTTCTGTCTATCCCATAGATACAAAAACAAGTATTTCTGTGGTCTATCCTTAATAACAGTTAAAGATCTTCAAATGACAGCCGAGACCAAAGGCTTTACGAGCTTTAGGAGGCACATGCGTAGATGTCTCGTTTTGTTGTTTTATGAATATTGCCAAAAATATTGAATACTTCAAAGTTAGAGTGAACAGGCTACTTCTGGGTAAGCTTGCTCTATCGTAGACTTTGTCTCTGTCATCCTTGAACTAGACTAGAGCCAAGAGCAAACCCATTTCAAGTAAAAAAACAAAAAATTGCAGATCGTTTTTTGGCGAGTTAGGTATCTCTAAAGGTTTCAGGTATTTCACCTGAAAACAAGCATCCACATGTAGAAAGCAGGAATGATAGACGCGAACTTGACGATGACGAACTTGACGCAAGGCTGCCGAGCGGGTCCGAGCAGCAGGCAGGTGCCGAGCCCAAGCGCCAGGCTCGTCAGCTCGCACAGCAGCTTCCTCACAGCCGCCAGCAGCAGCCACGGTAGCACTAGCGCAGGACGTTCCTCCTGCACCACAGATGTTAATTAAGGATTACTTATTTCTTTCATCAATCCATTACAGTTGACAGCTATATTTAGCGCCACAGAAGATAACTGCATAAAGCAAGATCCCAGACAGACCAGAAACTATTTAGTTTATAAGCGACAAAATGTACTTAGGATGGTAATATAACGTACGAAAACTTGCTACGAATAACCCGTAGCTTGCGCCAACGACCAATTTTTAAGTGATTAATGTCTTTAAGTGACTTTTCACAACTCATGAACGAAAAAGTCAGATTATATGTCATGCAAATGATAAAATTGAGTAAGTACAATATTATTGCCCGGAGGTCAATAATGTGATTTGAATTTGGAATGCAACTTGGAGGCCGACGGGAACCGCTATCTCTCTTCATAACTTGCAAACTTCAACGCTCCCGGCGTATCTGTGTTTTTAACGGTAGCTCGTAAGCGCCGAGGGCGGAGGGGCACCGCGCGACACGCGCTGTCCCCGCATGCTTCCGCGTGGAAAGTTTGAAATATCGAACCTAGCGCTAATACCTACATCAAATTAATTCAAACCGCCAACTGATTCACTGTTACTCGCACACAAACTTCATAAATTTCTTCTGTCAAAAAAAACTTTATAAATTAACAAAAAACAGCACTCTTACAAACAATGCTTTTAGACGTAGAATAGAATAAAATATTGAACACAGACAAATAATTATTTTGTTTTACTATTTATTTTTTACATTTTTACAGTCGTTGGTAGATTATTATAATATATATAAATATATTTTTTTTTTAATACAAAACGAGGAAACTCTTGGCCCAAATCTCACCTGATGGAAAGTGATGATTAGGCCGAAGATGGAAGCGAGTTTCACCCGGAATCCTCTTACACAGAGGAACTGGCTATCATACCTCTAACTGCCGGAACACAACAATGCTGTTAACATTGTTGTTATGGCGACAGACTTAGACATGATGGTGGTAGCTTGCCAGGCGGACTTATAATAAGTCCTACCACCAACCAAACCGAGCAAAAAATTTGCCCCCGCTGGGAATCGAACCCGGGACCTCTGGGTCTGAATCAGGTGGTATAACCACTAGACCACGGAGGCGGTTAGTGTCACCTGTTTAGCACCACCCGGGGACCACGTGTAGGCCCCCAAAAAAATATGATTTTTATGTCCCCAAATTATTGTGAAAACTACTAATTCAATAAACTTTATAAGAATATGGCCACATTGGCCACACTTTTTAGCAATTGGGAGGTATGGAGTAGACAAGTATCATAATAATATTGAAATAATAAAAATGTATGTCTTGGTAACGAATAAAATTATAAGTAAGTAGTTAATTTTTTATTGCCGTCCCTTCAGTCAATACTTTTCCTCAGGAACCGTGCATTTTCGGGAGATGGTTTTGTGTCATTGAAAAGCAAAATCTTTCTATGAATATATTTTAACTATTAAGGCACTTGTCTCACCGCCAGCGATCAACAAGTAGCGAGTAAAGCTTGAAACTCGAAACGAGTTTGCGAGCAGCGAGTAGCGACTGAAAAGTTTCGATAGTTTAGACGCTCGTGCTCCAACCAGCCCGCGAAATTCATTTTTTTTTACGTTTTTTGCAATTTGCAGGCCAGTGCGAGGTTGTTGATTAAAATATTATTCGCGGCTGTAAGACATATGTAGTTACAGGGTTTGACATTTTATTTAATTCTTGACACATTTATGTTTGACTTAATTTCAATTCTAAAATCAATACAAATATTTTAGCGTGTGTCTTCAGATAAAATACGAAAACAAAATTTTAAAAACAGACTCTCCAAAACAGAAAATAAAATGTTTACCCAATATTGCTTTGTGAGGTGAAAACATTGGAGGATCCTGTGCGTGTATACAAATGAAGGTTTAGTCTTTTTGACCAGCTGGACTGTCCAGTGCGTCGTACAACTTGTTCTGAGCTTTTGCTTTTGCTATTGCTGGCTTTCTTAGCTTTTTTCTTTAATGCATCATACTCAGTGTTTTTTCAGCTTTCAAACTAACGTTTTCCAGTCCCACACTCTACCATTCCTCGAATTTCTTCTTTTTTTCTTTTAAGTTTCTGTATTTCTGTCGACCACCACCATGTATCCCTCTCTATAGTGCCTCTTCCTTTTGTTTCTCCCAAAATATCCTACGCAGCTTGCCTAATGCAGCCAGCTATCTCAGTTAAAACCTTGATAAGATAATTTTATATATTTCAAAGTCATTTTCATAGGATCAATCTAAAGTGTTGCGTCTTGTAGCTAAAAAAAGTAAAATGATATTTCGAACTATGTATTTCTTTTCTATGAAAATTTCTTCGTATCGTGTATTCCTTCTGTTGGATACTAGATCATATAGTTAAAAAACACATTACCACAATTTCACATTCCCGTTCCAGGAACCTAACATGATACGCTAAAACGATACTTTTACTTTCCAAAAGTTAGTGGAGTACCTACTAAATACATGCAGACCAAGCCGCGGGCGAAGTGCTAGTACTTATTAAATAAAATTCTTTGAAAACTAAATAATAAAACTGTAATTTCTATATATTTATGATAATAGTTTTACTGTATAATATATTCAAGTTATTCTGCGCATTATTATAAACAATTATTTCATTTTTAATTCTAAAGGCAATCTTGAAAGTTTAACAGGCCTAGCCTTGTGGAGGAAGTATTGAAAATATCTTTTGTAAACTTTTAAAGAAAATCAAACGTTGTTGTACACACACTTTGTAATCTTATTTTTTTCTCGTAATAAATTTATTATTTCATACATGATTCACAGGATGCGGATAAGGTTCAAAATTATGCTCACCGAAATTATCCTTTCCGACTTGCCGTAGGTACACATCCTACCCAAGGAACACCACATTAAACCACGCGCGGGCGTATGTATGTACGCCCGGGACGACATCTGCTCTCGGCGTCTCGGTAACCTTGAGTACTCCAGGTTATCAACGCAATGGGTTCTAGTGGTCACAGGCCTGCACAAAATTGTCTGCGCTTGTATCTACCGTTCGCAAAGTGGAGATTTGGAGACCATTGGGCTCACTCAACATCTATGTGAGGCGACGGGTGCGGCTCAGCACTGGTACCCTTCTACCCAATTGGTGGGACTTCAACGCCCACTATTAGGAGTGGCTCTTTCCATACCAGTGCACAGACCATGCTGGACGAGAGACGCGAAAGCTATCGTTAGAGTTAAATCTTACCCAGCTGGTACAGGGGGCAACAAAGTTGCCGGATGTTGAGTCGCACACTGCCAATTGCTTGGACCTTGTGCTGGCATCGAATCGAACTTCAGCCGCCACTCACTAGCACCACTGCTGAGTCCCGACGGGTCGCTGGCCCACTCTGCTGAGGAGAAAGTGAACTTGTGCTTCTTTGTTTGCGGAATCTTTACGTCTTGATCCTGGTGACGCGAGGCCCTCTGCTTTTCCTGATGGATGCCAGTCGAGTACATCGAAAATCGGTTGAGACTGGGAAAGTGCCGAAGGCTTGGAAGTAAGCTAACGTGCAGCCCGTGATCAAGCAGGGTAGTCGAGCTGACCCCTCAAATTCTGTAACGTCGAGTATGGAACGGGTGCAGAATCGTAAGCTCCTGGCATACCTAGAAGCGAACGATATCCTTAGTGACTGACAATACGGGTTCCGCCGAAATCAGTCTACTGGGGATCTTCTAGCGTATGCCATTTACATCTGTGAAGCCATAGAGAAACACGGAGAAGCACTTGTGGTCTCACCTCAGGGGTCATTACTTTCGGGAACACTATTCTTGCTGCATATTAATGATCTGCTTAAGGAGTACCTGTGGGTATGCAGACGACAGCACTGTTGCTGAGAGATACGTGTCCGACACACGAGCTGGTGGGACGCAGATCGGTTTCTCCGGGAGGCTATGGTTGAGCGTTTAAACGTGTCCTACAGGCTGTCTCTGAATGGGGCGACGCTAATCTGGTCAAATTCAACGCTGCTAAGAAAAGCAAAAAGGAGCCAAATCCACCCAGCTCCATCTTTCCGTTGTGTAGCAGTGCCAATAACCAACCAACTTGAACTTCTTGGTGTTACGTTAACATCTACCCTCAATTTCAAACCTTTCATAGAGGCAAAAGCTCAAGTGGCTGCAAAAAAGTTGGGGATCCTAGCAAAGGTAAGACGATACTTAGTAAACAGTAAAATATATATATGTATATGTTTTTCGTCTTTTCTTCTAATATTACTCCTGCGTATTTCGTGTGCGTTACTTTATTAATCTGCTTGCAAAATCTGTGATAGAGGTTGGAAGATGGTCGACAGCTATGTACTATTAACCTTAAATCAGGTGGAGCAGCTGAGATGGTAGTTTCATGAAAGCTGATAAAGTTTGTCTTTGACGTAAGTATTCAAGATTTCAGCCATAGGTAACACGTTGAAGTCCAGTTTGTGATGAGGACTGCACTCTATCCTACCTTCCGCCGTGAGCGATTGTAGATGTAGTACCTAATAGTGTACCCAGTTGATTGCAATGCAGTTCTACTTCATTTTACCCAACTACGTCATAGCCAAAACGAAGTGTTATGATACTAGCAGTCTATGTATGTGTGTCGACGTACCAGGAACACAGGATAGAGGAGGACTATGTAAGCAGCGAGGTAGATGTAGACGGTGAAGCACTGCACCAGCATGATGCCCGACACCATAGTGCGCAGTGCGCGCTGCACCGGCTTCGACAGCTCCTCAGGCATCCTCATCTGCCACACCTAGCAATGGAAGTCGAGGCATTAAATTGTATTCTTTAACATGAAGTGTTTACCTATGGTAAGCCTGAAAGTTCTAGCAATCTGTCTAGACTTTTCCCAACTACGTTGGAGTTAGCTTCCAGCCTAATCTGTTGCAGCAGTATTTTACATGGAGAAACTGTCTATGTCACGTCCACCACCAAGTAACTGGGTAACGTGATATTCCTAGGCAAGACTGGTGTCAGATTTCCTGGCTTCTGACTATACATAATGGCTGTCAAAAATCTACAAACTGGTTTAACTTTAAAACACTGAATATAAACTTTATTCTGCATCTCTTTATAATTTCATTTAAGTTTCTAGATCTGAGTCTATTAGGCTTGAAGACCGACTGAGTAACTTTCTTACTGAGTTGCTTCATCATAATATTATTATTCTTCCTCATCAGCCGTGCTATTCTGTAACAACATTTTCGTGTCTCGACAGCGGAATCCGAGGTGAGTTTCAAATTCGTATAAATATAAGACCTTATGATGTGTGAAATAAAGTTCACTTTGTAAGCTTAGTCACTCAGGTGAAGTCGATATCGAAATGGTTATTTACAGAATACACTAGCAGGAAATCAATGCGGAATGCTATCATCTGCGTATCATCTCACGCAGGTCATCAAAACTGACAGAGAAAAGACTATATTTTATAGAAGAGCGGTGGGATAGCAACCCACCTCTATCTTCGCCATATCGCCACCATACTGTTGCCAAAAATATTTTCTATATTATTTATTTATTATTCGCATAAATGAATAGAGGATACCTATAGATTTCATTTTACATATTAATTATCATTATTGTGGTATTTGAACATTGCTTTATTTTAACTTGTGTTCATAGTGAAAGATTAAAACTCAATGAAAACAGCGTTTGCATTCGTCAGGTGTTTATGCATTAGGAAAATGTGACTTCCTGTGACGCATGACGTCTAGCAGATTATTAACGTAAGCAGCAAGGTTACATTAATATGAGTAAGTCACAACGCCCTGTTGTTTACTCATTTGAGGAAAAAGTTCACAATCATAATTAAGTTAAGTATAATACAGGATGTCTGAAATCTTAAATCTTCAAATATATAAAAATCTCGTATCACGGTGTTTGTTATCGAACTCCTCCAAAACAGCTTGAGTGATTCTCTTTAATTTTTCTGCACTTTCCGTAGTTCTGAGAAAATTTCTTTCTTTACTTTATTCTTTTATTTATTTATTTGAAAATTACTGGGTAGGTTCTAATTCTTATTTTTTTTTTTAGCAAAACGACGTTTGCCCGGTCAGCTAGTAAAACTCAATCATATAAATTTATTTCTTATTAATAACACTAGCTGTCCCCCGCGGCTTCGCTCCGTTCAACTGCATTTTTTTTTACATAAGAACCATCTCTTGACAATAACAAACTAACCAAAAAAAGAATCAACAAAATCGGTCCAGCCGTTTACGCATGATGCGATGACCAAGGGAAATAGGGATTCATTTTTATATATAAGAAGAAGATAGATTATCTAAAATAAAAGGAAGACTAGGAAATTTAACGTTGTATACTATTTTCGGGTTATATGACCATCTCAGGGTCAATGTTAACAGCATCGAGTGAATATGATGCTATACTTAACCTCACTAAAACAGGGAAATGACTTTTTTCTTTGTCTCTTTGATGACCAGAAATTGAAAATCTATCAACTCCCTCTTTCCCATAAAACTGTCTCCCTCAAATACAATTTGCACAGCAATACATTTTCAATTTTTAATCACAACAGAGATATGACAGAGCATTTAGTTTACCCATAACAGCTTATACCTAAGTATCAATATCGGTTCAGTAATTTCTGAGACTTAATAGATGAACTCATTAAAAGAGCATCTTTAATCACTAAATGTGAACGTTGTATTAGAGTTTTGCTTACGCTATACAACTCTTGTTCAAAATTTTCGTTTTTCATTAAATTTGAATAGGCTTATGTCCTGAAAAAATCTAATTAGTCCGTCAGTTAGATTATCAAAAAATATTTGACCAGTATTTTTTCTTTTGTTACGGGAACTAAAATTGACGAAGTTACGGCGCTTTTAAAATTCTCAAACGTTACGCCCTTTTTTTTTGTTTTTTAGGTATGGGAAATCATTCAATGACTCCTCCCGCTCTGAGTGTAGCGGGAAGGAGTGTCAGAGTGTCCTTTATTGCCCTTTGTGTTCCGGAGCCACCCACGGTGTCTCTTGCGAACAAACCCGCGACTCCGGCAGGCGTCGGCCCTTTCGGGCCCCTCTGAACAGTTCAGTTCAGTTCATTTCAGTTCATTTATTCAATAACAATTTACATTGTGTCTGAATGTGTTACACAAAAAAGAAAAATAGTTCGGTAAACAAAAAGCAGATAACACGATTATTGGAAAAATTGAAAAAATAAGTAATAATCATCATTCAAATAAAATTAATATAAATCACAATCATAATAATAAAAAAGCAAAAATGTCAACACAGTAAGAAAATAAAAACATTAACAATTTAATACATACTGGTAAAAAAATTATTACATAAAATTAATAAAATATTTACCTATGTCATACCAAAATTAAAAACGTCAAAAAAATAAAAATAAATATTTAAAAATTAAAAAGAAAAAATTAACATGTCACATAAAACAATAAAATAATCAACAATTTCAAATCTTAATACTGAAAACCACAATTAAATTTCATCTGCTGTTGCGATTCATTATATTAAAAATGTTGAGTCATGAACTCATCCACTGAGTATAGAAACACTTTTCCAATAAGATTTTTTTTTAGTTTAGTTTTAAACAAGGTGGTTTTATATAGTAGCTGTTTAATATCTTTAGGCAGGTAATTAAATAATTTAACTGCTTGATACTGTACACAATGTGTTACAATGTTTATTTTTGTATTTACTTTATGCTTCAAATATTGGTTCCTTGTGCTTTCCCTTTTAAGTCTTTCGTCTTGCGTTTCATAATCACTCATGTGTTTTGCTAGGGTAGTCAAGACTGTAAGTATGTAAAGTCTAGGTACAGACTTTGGAAATGTTTCTTACAGGACTCGATTTGGGGAATACAAACTATTGTTCTGATTGCCCTCTTTTGTAGCACAAATGCTCTATCAGAATTATACTTGTAGCTATTTCCCCATTGCTGAATACTATACCTTAATCTTGACTCTACCAGTGCATAGTAAACTGATTTTAAAATATCTAGATGCTAAGTTCTTCTCGTAGGCTCCTGAGGGCATAGCATGCTGATGATATTGACCCGTCTATGGCTTTTAGTTCAATTTTCCAATTTAATAGTGAATCAATATGAACCCCTAAAAATTTTACTGAATCAACAATATCAATTTTTTCTTCATTTAACTTAACGTCTAGTTTATCATTTCGACGTGATGTAGACTTAAAAAGTACGATGTTTGTTTTTTAAGCATTAACTAATAACTTATTTGCTGTAAACCATTTTTGGAATGTCTCAAGAGCCGTGTTTATAGTGCTGCTCAAAGCCTCTGCAGTACACTCACTAACAACAGCATTTGTGTCGTCTGCAAATGCTATTAATTTAAAATCTGAATTTAGTTTTGTTGCTAGGTTAAGTAAATCATTTGTAAAAATTAAAAATAGGATTGGACCCAGTGTGATTGGATTGTGATTGGATTGGACCCTGTGGGACACCTGTCAAAACTCTTCGTAACTTTGAATGATATGAACGTCACGCCCTGGCATAATTTTTAGCGGGTCGTGACGTCACGAGCCCCCACTCCCGAGTTTTGATGCGTTTTATCTTTGTCAATATACATTGATTAACAAAAAACAAAAAATACGTGTCCATTATTTCACTTCCCTCCCCACTCGTGCGCTGTGCGGTGTCAATTATATCGCTCTGTTTTTATAAATTCGGAAATCGCGTTGCGTGTTTGTTTTAAGGCTTGTGAATTGCTTTCCGGTGTGCCTTAGTGTTTTAAGTGCGTGTTTTGTAAGTTTTTAAAGGTGTTTGTTTATTCATTTATTAGTAATTAGTCAATTTCTCCAGCCATCGGTAAGTTCATTTATTTTCTCTTTGTGTGGGTAACGCGAAATAACTTTATCGATCGTTATTTATCTGTTTCGTTTTTGTTTTATTTCATTCAATCGCGTCCTAATACGTTTATTTAGTGTTTTTCGCCGTTAATGATGATGTCAACAAACGATGATCCGCCGGATCGAGGCGGAGAAATATTTCGTAGAAATACTAAAACCCAAAGGTCGCCCGTGGCAACCTCCGCTAGTTCTAAACGCTTGTTCAGTGAACTGTCTCCAACGTACAGTTCACCCGATGACAGGTCAAAACGGCTTCACCAAACATCCGAAACCGTGGAAAGATCCTCACCCTTTTTAAATATAAGTAATGCGAGCAATACTGATTATTGCGACTTAGTTTCCG
The DNA here is from genome assembly GCA_963859965.1 of Ceramica pisi. NCBI lineage: Eukaryota > Metazoa > Arthropoda > Insecta > Lepidoptera > Noctuidae > Ceramica > Ceramica pisi. Next base: position 12,291,338 of record OY982537.1, on the reverse strand, counting down.
AGGCGTCGGCATACCTGTCTAAAATTAACGACTTGGTCAATGATCAGGGGTCGCGCATTAACGTTGCAAATAAATCTGCCATCATGGACATGACGCAGCGAATTACGGGCATTGTTTCTATGCTAGCAATAAAATCGTCGTGCAACGAGACGAAGTTAGCCAGAACGGAACGCGAATTAGAAAAGGTTAGGTCGATTAACGCTGTCAATCCTAATCCTGTCAACAATTGTAAAATTTCATATGCGGACTCGTTGAAACTACGTTTACCAAAAGTGGCGCCAGCGATTATGGAATCTCGTCCACCGTTACCTTGTGTGGTGGCTTATCCGACCGCGGCTCGATCAGCTGATTATAGCACCTCGTCCGCGACAAAACAAGCGCTTATGAAGGCAATTAAACCTAGTGATGACGGTTTCCAAATAGTAGGCGTGAAAAAAACCGCGAAATCCGGTGTTGTATTACGCGTCGCTAATGAAAATCAGCTAAAAAAATTGGAATCGGTAGAAGCAATCAAGGCCGCTGGTTTACGTCTAGAAAAACCAAAAGGTAGACGCCCTCGAGTGTTGGTTAAGGATGTACCATCTTCAATGGAAGATGGCTCTTTTTTGATTGCATTATTCCGTCAAAATATCAAAGATGAGCTTCAAATAAAAGAGGATGACTTTATAAAATCTACAAAAATTATCCGTAGGCGCACGTTAGATAACGGTCGTAAATGGATCGGAATTGAAATAGAGCCTGCCGTACGTAAGCACTTAGTGTCTACAAAGGATAAATTATTTATTGATTGGGCTACCTGCCGTTTTATTGATGATGTCGAAGTTGTTCGTTGTTTAAATTGTCAACAGTTTGGTCACGTTAAAAAACACTGCGTTAATAAAGAACCTACCTGTGCTAATTGTTCAGAGGCACATGAAACTAAAGATTGCCCGCACAATGACGACTTAAATTTTAAACCAACTTGCGTGGCGTGTAAACGCTTTAAAAAACCGTGTGATCATCGCTGCGGATCTCAAGAGTGTACTACCTACAAACTCAAACTCGAACAACTAATCCTAAACACTAATTATTAATAATGGATAGTTTAACCATAGCACAATTAAACCTTCATAACGATAGGGTGGCGACATCTGAGCTGGATAAATTGATTGTGGATTATAATCTAGATATAGTACTTGTTCAGGAACAGTATCAAAACGCGCGCTTGGGTCACAAGATGGTCCAGCTGAACAGCAAGTCACGTGCCGGAATTTATGTTGAGCGTTCTTCGAGCTTTACTGTAACAGCTATACGTAATCTCATGACGCCCCATTGCGCCGTGGCGGAAGTGTCATCGCCTACCTTTAAGGTTTACGTTGTGAGCTGCTACTTTCAGTATTCTGACCCTGTCACTCCTCATATACATAATCTCCGTCACGTCTTGCGGTCGCTCGCGGGCTGCAAGGTTATAGTTGGTGCTGACGTAAATGCATCTTCTTCCCTGTGGTATGGCAAAGTTCGGGCCACTGATTCCGAACGACGTTGTGCTGTTGAGGATTTTATTGCTGAGATGAACTTATCAATCCATAACACCCCAGACGCACCACCTACTTTTTGTAGCCAAATGGGCGAATCTTGTATTGACGTCACACTTTCTAGTGCAGACGTACGCTTGGATAGGTGGCGTGTTCTTCCTGACGCGTCTTGTAGTGATCATCGCCTGATCGTGTACGATTTTGTTCCTATTCTTACTCAAGGTTCTTCACACTTAATTGGAAATTTTAGATATAAGAGTAAAGGCGCGAATTGGGAATTCTTTAGCTCACTTTTTGCTTGTCATGCCAAAGACTTCACTCGCGATGGACTGTCAGCTGAGGAAAGTGCTGAGATAATGTCAGACACTTTCACTTACTGTGCTGACATTGCTATTGGTCGTGCATCTGTGACCAATATTCGTAGATGTGATTGGTGGAGTGACTACCTTGCTGAACAACGTAAGAGCTATCGCAGAGCGCGTAGACAGCTTAATAAGCTTAAAAAACGTAATGTTACCGGAGACGTTTTTAATCTTGCCATAAGTACTTTTAGAGTTGCCAAGTCGCGTTACAGAGCATCGGTTGAAAAATCTAAGGGTAATTTACTCCGGAAAATTGTTGATAAACTTGATAAGGAGGGTCCGTGGTCTCCTTTGTATCACGAGTTTAAGGCTAATAGATCGGTCGACCTTGCATACGTTCCGAACATTAAAGTAAATAATACACATACCACCGGCATTGAAGAAACAACTGATGTTCTGCTTGATTCTCTTATACCAGATGATTCATCAGTAAATGAAAATGAATACCATCAGCAGATCAGGGCGTGGGCCGCGGTACCACCTGAATCACCAGAGTCAGACCTTCCGTCCACTGACGAATTCATAAACGTTGTCAAGAGACTACCTCTCAACAAATCATCCGGTGAAGATAAAATATCTAATAGAATGATTATAGAAGCGTGTAAAACGTCGAGCGATGCGATTTTATCAGTATATAGCCGATGCATTGCGGAAGGTATTTTTCCTCGAATATGGCGACAAGGCTTTATACGCATTATTCCAAAGAGTGGCGACAAGCCCTCGGACGACCCTAAGTCATACCGGCCCATAACACTACTCCCATCTTTGGGAAAACTTTTAGAGCGACTGATTGTTCCGCGCTTGTTACCGAACGGACCTAAATTTCATAAAAATCAATACGGTTTTACTATTGGAAAATCCACTGTAGATGCGGCTCTATCTGTCCGTAAAATTGTCAACTCATCGGAACATAAATACGTGGTTGGAATCTTTCTCGACATTTCTGGCGCTTTTGATAACGCATGGTGGCCGATGTTACTACTTAAAATGAAAACCCGTGGTTGCTACAAAAACATCTATAATCTGATTTGTTCGTACTTTCTAAATGGCTCCGCGAAACTCAAACTTGGACATCATTCCATTACTAAGTCTCTAACCATGGGATGTCCTCAGGGCTCAGTTATCGGTCCATATATATGGAATTTTGGCTACGATGATTTCCTCGCGCTTCCGCTCCCGTACGGCTGTTCATTAATCGGTTACGCGGACGATGGCTTGCTGCTCATTCAGGCAAGTACTCGGGCTGGACTCGAGAACTTGGCTGACACATGCCTACGTTTAATATCTCAGTGGGGCGATCGAAACCGTCTGACCTTTGCACCGCATAAAACCTATCAACTTCTTTTAAAAGGAAACCTTAAATCCTGGCCTAGTATAAAATTTAATAACTTACCCGTTCAAAGGAAAGAATCCGTGTGCTACCTCGGTATGCTACTAGAAAGAAACTTTTCATTTATTGATCATATAAAAACAGTAGGAGAAAAAGCAAAAAAGAACTTCTACGCCTTGACGAGAATATCAAAGGCTACTTGGGGTCTATCATTTCAAACCCTAAAAACTATATATGGGGCTACTTACTTGGGTTGTATGTGCTACGGGGCACCTGTCTGGGCCGATAGGGCCACCATAGGGGCGGTACGACGTAAATTACTTCAAAACCAGCGTTTGGCTTTGATATTCTTATGCAAGGCGTATAGGACGGTTAGTACTGAAGCCTTACCGGTGCTGGCGGGTGTTCTCCCAGTCGATCTTGAGGTGCAGCGGCGTGCTGCAATGTACTTCTACGCTAGAAAGATCACGGACCCAGAGTTTTTACCGCAACGCGACCGTGCTAAGATCTCTAGATTATTAAAACCCCAGACTGACGTCTGGGAGGCACTTTTATGCGAATGGCAATGTAGGTGGGAAGATTCCATCAAGGGCCGACACCTCCACCAGTTTTTTCCATCCGTTCGTGAGCGGCTGGAGAAGACATGGCTGGAGGTGGATCACTGTGTTGCCCAATTTCTCACAGGTCATGGCAACTTTAAGAGTAAATTATTTTCCTTTAGGCTTGTGGCCTCACCTTTATGTCAATGCTCTACAGCTGACCTTGAATACGAACAATCCGCACATCACATCTTGTGGGAGTGTATTCTTTGGCAGACTGAACGTAATGTTATGTTAGATAGTATTCAGGTCTAATCTGGAGTAGTTTACTATACGGACCTTGTAGAAACCAGAACAAATTTCCGTGCGTTCAGGCGATTTTGCCATACCTATTACTGGAATCAAAAGTAGCTCACAATTTAGGACCCATTAGTTTAAATGTTAATATATAATCCGTGGTGCTTGGCAACTGGGCCTAACCCAGTTGTATATGTCCCTTGGTGCCTATTGGCCTAGCTCTAATCTGTCTCCTGCTTGATATGGAGGGAAGTGGAAATTATATTTATTTTTCCTACTCCTCCGCTGTACTCTTCTGATTAATTTCGTTGCGGGATCCAAGACAGTTGAATCGTTTCTCCGGGACTCGTCGGGTTTCATTAACTCGGCGTTTTTCTGGTGGTCGCCACTGTTGATTCTGGCTTTCAGGAGTTGCAGTGGTTGGGAATGTGTGGCGGGCTTGTGTCCATTATTTTTCAATACTCTAACTGACGGACTAAATAGTTTTGCAATTTGTGGATGATGGAAACTAGCCTATTGTACATTATAAGTATCACTGATAATGGCACCGAGTATATTAAACGAGTGAGGCAACCGGTACAAATTTGTACCTGCTGGGAATTGAGATTGCGAATTCATTGAGATTGCCATTTTCACTTATTTTTTTTTAATTTGTGATGGGCTTGCTCTTGACTCTCGTCTCTCTATATTTCTCATGACAATGAAAAAGATATCTGTACCTAGGTACAAACAATGCAATGATTATGATATACGTGTAATGATAAGTAAGGCTCTAGACAGACGGACCGCATTTCAACTGCAATCCAACCGCAAATTGCAGTTCGGATGCAGTTTGAATGCAGTTGACACGACTGCAATAGAACTGCAAACCAAACGTCCAGTCCGATTGCAGTTCAATAGCAGTCGGCGTGCAATCAATCGTGTGAACTGCACACCAACTGCAATAGAACTGCACGGTTGGTTTGCAGTTCTCTTGCAGTCGTGTCAACTGCATTCAAACTGCATCCGAACTGCAATTTGCGGTTGGATTGCAGTTGAAATGCGGTCCGTCTGTCTAGAGCCTAACTCTTCATATTCATGTAGCAGTTATACCTAAGTATAATATAAAGATAATCCCACAACATACTCCATCGTCCAACACACATGTGTGTCAACAGTAGGCGGGTCGACGTCTACTTAATTACATTCTGATAGGATTATTTAATAAATCTGTCGTCGGTGGGGCACCTGCTTAAGATTGGCGTTCACTTTGAAGAGCGTGGCGTCGAAGATGGTTCGCACCAGCCCCAGCAAGCACCATAAACAAACCTCAGACTGCATGTTCATGCCCACGTACGATAGTATGTTTATCATTTTGATTAAAATTTTGTTGCCAACTTATGTAAATTCCGAAGACATATTTTGTAAGCGTAATAGGTAGTTCACAGAGTTTTCGTTTATTTACTGATTTTATCGACTTTATTTTTGTACATCATTTTGTGTTGTCAGATGAGTGAAGTTTTTTGTCATTTTTGTACTTGTTTGTTTTTAAATATTGGAATATGATAATTTTTCATTTCAGCCAAATGATAACCTTATTTTAATAGGTACGTTCATTCGTATGAGGGCCAACTTTTTGTAGAGCTATGACTTAATTTGAAGCAAAACCCCCTAAGTAGTTCAATGGCATTCTCATTTAATTCTGTTTTAACATTCACCAAACAAAAAAACATTCATTTTAATGCTGTCACGTTGTCGCATTGCCATTCAATTGTTACCACACCGAATTACCTAGGTACTCAAAAAATAAAACTCACAAAAATGTGAAGAAACTAATATTACAATATAATTATTTATATTTCTTATTAACCCAGTGAATCCAATCCAAGGGAACGGATGGTGCAGTACAGTATGATTAGCGCTGTCATCATCAGCGTGCGTCAGCGTCAGCCGGCCGCGGTACAGTCGCGACGACTCCTTCAGACGATCTCTAGCGGGCGCACAGTCACACCGCGTACTGCAGCGGACAAACTCACTACTACGCGCGACACAAACCCGGTGATCATTCACGTGCTCCAAGTGATTAACAAGTGGTAAACAGTGATAAGCAGTGATTTACTTTATTACTTTGAACCTCACATATAAGGTAAATAACTCAGATCATACTTAAAAATAGTCTTTGGTTTTTTATTACTGATTAAAAATATCTTATTTAATAGACGCTGTGTGTGGTAAAGGCCTTGATTTTGTTTTAAAATATATTTGGGTTACGCTACGTCCTTGCCTTGAACAGTGTGAGTCGCAAGTTATTTTTGATTCTTTAGTATTTACGCACCACCCGCCAGTGTTTATGTAGAGATTCGCGTCATAATCAATGGAATATTCAGCATTACTTGAATGTGCCACCCACTCCTAAGGAAATAAAAAATAGTATTCGGTATTTCCTGTAACGAACAGTCACCATAATTACAATGGATACCCACTCAAACAAACAAAACTAGTTTAAATAATTCTCTTTGAATAGCTAATTAATTAATTATTTACTAACGACGTCATCGCGTCATTATTTCCATAACAGATCATTTGTTTAATAATAAAAGATGGCCTTTAATCGATTTCCTATTTACAGTTTTCACTCGGTCATTTTCAATGAACATTGTAAAAGCATATATCTATCTGTGAAACATTAGTCGGGTACATACAGTGTTCAAAATATAACATGACATACAAACAATTAAGAACGATGTGTGGGAAGAATTTTACAATGAATTCATCGCCCAAAGAAATATTAATTGTGTATTGTTGTCTTAATAAATTCTTACTTGATGATGACTATAGTAAACTTAAGACTACGAAGAAAATGAAGATGATTATGTAGAAAGCAGTCGATAGGTAGATTGACAGTAAACAAGTCTACATATAATTCAGAAAATGCTCCAATTGTTAGGTCACAAATTCGCTAGTGTAACTAATAGCACTTTGCACATACAAGAACAGAATTTGAGTATGATCTCATTCGCATCCACATCGTAATTTAGAGTCACTGAATTCCCAACATGTCCAATTTGTCCAAGGATCTCATTCTATTTATAGTAGGATAGATGGAAATCGCAAAATAGTTCGTGAATAAGAAATTGAATTTTGGGGGCCGAGTCACCCGCGTCCGTAGGAAAATACCCTTCAGGGAATCCCTACACGTGGTCCCCGGGTGGTGCTAAACAGGTGACACTAACCGCCTCCGTGGTCTAGTGGTTATACCACCTGATTCAGACCCAGAGGTCCCGGGTTCGATTCCCAGCGGGGGCAAATTTTTTGCTCGGTTTGGTTGGTGGTAGGACTTGATCTAAGTCCGCCTGGCAAGCTACCACCATCATGTCTAAGTCTGTCGCCATAACAACAATGTTAACAGCATTGTTGTGTTCCGGCAGTTAGAGGTATGATAGCCAGTTCCTCTGTGTAAGAGGATTCCGGGTGAAACTCGCTTCCATCTTCGGATCATCACTTTCCATCAGGTGAGATTTGGGCCAAGAGTTTCCCCGTTTTGTATAAAAAAAAAAAAAAATTGGATCATCGATTCTTTGAAATATACCTTACATTGATATTTTAAAAAATCAAAACCTTTTCCAAATAGTATCTGTCTACTTGATAATTATATTAATTTATAGCGGTGAAGTATTTTTATAACCTTTAGACAACCTGGTTGATTTTTTATCAAAGATTTAGGAGAAGTAGGTATTATTATCCGTCTACTGAAAAACCTACCGCTTTCCTTACACACGGTTATCAAGGCGCCTTTCAGGCCGTGTAAACAAGGCAAGTTTCACTGTTTCATACACTTAGCACGCACCGTTTCAACGTTGCTTCTTAAATAAAAATCCCATTAATTTACGTATTCTGATGTTTTTGTCACCGGAAAATGGCAAACGCCGTAAGATTGTATAATATCGCGTGAAATTGTAAACAATTTTTTCGAAATAAGACACGTATGTATTGGAAACCATTGATTTTGGATGGAAATTATGGAATATATTATATGTCTAATAAAGATATATGTATTATAATCTTACGGTGTCTGCCACTTTCCGGTGACATGTTCACTAATCTCATATCGATCGTTTCAAATGAAAGCTAAGATTAAGATCAAACGATTTCGTTACGCAACAAAAATGGACCAAACTTTAGCGTCCTCAGAACAGTTAGAAGTAACCAAACCTAAATACAAAGTAACTGTCTCACGTTAACTACCGCCGTAAAACCATAGTTTAGCACGTTACAGTTTTCTGTTCCGAAAACATGACAACGGAAACATGTGTAAAGATATAAACGAAGCGGAATTCCACATTGATAGCTGTGATGAGCGTCAGTAGATGTTGCGTCGAGCTGAAGACTTTAGAAGGGTTTATCGTCAACGTGTTTATAAACTTGTTCCAAATAAATAACTAATTACAGAAATCAATAAAATTAACATTTTAAGGGACAAGAAGACATCGACTATGGTTGGGGCTTTAAGTTCGCCAAACCGGAGACTGATGACAATATTGTCCTGCAAATGTAGGTCGAGTTAAAGGTTTTCTTTTCAATACGGCCTTAAGGCTATCCTTTGTTTTCAGAACGGTTCATCTAGCTAAACTACTTTTCATGCAATTTCTTTGGAAAACAGTTGTGTCAATACCGGTATCAAATGGAAAACGGTACGAGCAGTTGTGACATTCTTGATGTACGTGAGAACACGTCTATGTTCCCGACTACAGCCATATATGGAGTCACTGCATATGGTAGTACTGACATGCCTTGAGAACTCGCCTGGTAATTTATCCTCGTTTTCCCTACTTTCTACTTAACAACTACATGAGAACCAGACGGTAGCCCACGCACCTATGCACCCTCCGTTATACCACTATGATTCTTACAATTAACGCCCATATTAACATCAATTGCCTGCCGAAAGTAACACCTACAGAAGTATTCGTATTACAAAAGGATTTTGAAACGTTGAGCTTTGTTTCCTGACTGACGAATCGTTTTGAATAAGTATCGCATTGATCTGGAACAACGGAGCGTATCAACATTCCAAATTAAAGATATATGAACTGTAACCTGATTTGGTCATTATATTAGATTTCGTAAAAGTCAATGAACGCATTAATAAACTATTATCAAGGAGCGTGATTTGCCGTTCAATCCTAGAAATGCCTAAGTAGCAAATAGGTACCCACGAGTGTTGGTTTAAGTTCTGATTATTCATCCCCACTAATTTTATTTCCATCCAGCCATGGAGTTTGTGGAATCAGCAGTTCATTCAATAACATTGTTTGTGAGTCATTTCTTTTGCATATTGTATTACACATCGCTGCAACACTGATGTTTTGGGTGATGTCATCCGCATCATTTATGTCGATATAAGATCCTACGTGACTTGGGAAGATGGCAGGGTCACCAATTTTATGTGTTTTCAAACTAGCCATAGTTCAAAATGTCTTAACATATAGACGCTAGTATGACAGACTTGTACCTAGACTAGACGAGGTAAACATGATTACTAAACATGACGTCACTTAAAACTGAACCTTGACCAAGTAATGAATAGTGGGTAAAACTGAGGGCCGTCTTAACCTACCTATAACTAAAGAAGTCACGTTGACATTTACGTGGAACAAAAATAAATAAAGCCAGCATTCTTTATAGCGCCCTCTAAGGCAGCTCCTTGTTTCATAGCAAGTCTCGACAACAACCAGAAGTGAGTTACATATTTATAGTTTTTTTTTATTATTATATCAGTAGTCCATAGTGGTTAACCTTGGTCTCCGTCGACGTCGGTAATCGCTGAGGTGTACGACCATATATAGTTTTTGCGTGAGTTCACTGTTTCGTCGAATCATAATCGGCTAACCAAGCTTGACACTGACATTGTGTTGTGTTGTGGTCGCCACTATCGGGACCTTATTAGTCACCCTGCAGCATTATAGTGGTTTACGTGTAACGAATAAGACTTTCTCAACATTATTAGTTACAATTACTATATTAGCTTACTTTTATTCCTTTATTCCTTGGGAAAGCTTCAAAGGATTACGGACCGTGTTGTTTTGATTTAACCCTTAATAAAACGAGAAAGAAGACAAGCGAACCCAACCTCCTTGCCACAAGTACTGTCTTGGTTTTGGTGTGTTGGGAGTTGGGACCATAAAGGCAGAGTTATACATATAGTGGTAGTTGTTATAACATCAATTCGAAAATCAACGCGAAGCTGAAGTTAAAAGCTCGAAAGTCTTAAAAAGTTCTTCAAGCTTCAAGGATAGAAGAAGTATCAAACACCATACGCATCAGGCATCATCATGGTTAGGTCCTTTTGGTTTCAATCAAACATTGTGGTAGCTAGTAGTAGAGACTAATTAGTCAGTTACCTTTTGAGAAAACCAGAAAATAAGTATAATTTTATGGCTGCTGTGAGAAAGTAAATCCCTCTAGATGATTAAATGCCAACACCGCAGTCTTTGTTAGAAAGATGTCTTATTGTTTACAGTCTACATTCTTGTACGAATGAGTGAGCGTCACTCGGCGTGAACCTGGTGACGTCACGCTGCCTTCTGCGGCTGCGCGAGCGCCAGCCTTCGCGAACAGCGTATCTGTCCAAAGCGAGGCAAACCGCGCTTCTTGTGGTGACACGGACCACTATGTTGTCTTTACTCTTATCCTTACATAAACGATTTCTCAAACTCTCAAGTAAATATTCCATATTTGTCGTACGCTATTGTTCCACTGTCGTGTACTGAATAAAGACAACGAACTTTAAGATTGGGTAATGTTTAAGTCATAGATAACAAAAAAGTGGGTCGTCGGTACATATTCATAACTTCGCTATTCATATCTTCTAACGTCGGGCGTCATAAAAAGTCGTGAAAAACGTTTTTCGTTGACTGGTGCACAAACATATAAATGATAAATGTGTACATCCGCAGTCGGGTTAGTGTGTGCAGAGCAGCGCAGACGCAAGGCCCCATGTTAATTAGTTAATGACACTGACTTTGCTCTACTGACTAGTACACGTTTGACCTTCTTAACCGTATTTATTTGAACTGCATTAATATGTATTATGAATACTTATGTGGCTGGCTATACACTATTTGTATTTATTTATCTTCGTTAGGCCGTAAGAAAAAAAAGTAAACCAAACACGAGTGATGAATATCAACTTAGATACAAAATTTTTGCTGCAGCCCAAACAATAATAAAACCTCGGCACAATGCAACTTCGATTCACACGAGATGTCGAGTCTCTTTATCTCAAGAATCAGTGCAATAGTAAAGTAGCATTGGTAGGATTACGAGGCGTATGGGCGTTTGAATCGGGAGCATGCATCTGGGACTAGTGTGGGCACTGGGCACCGAGTGGAATGCCCGCTTTGCCCGGATCAATTGCATACAGATGCTTGCAATGGGCCCTTGATTGCGTTACTTAACATCGATTAAGTGAATTGGGAGCGTGATAGCATTAGATGATACAGAGTTACGGACATGTGAACAGCTGTAAGTGGAACTTGTATATTGTTGTTGTATTAACGTTCTGTTTGGTTTATAGTTGTTATAATACCACCAACATAAAATGTTGGCTTTTTATTGTTGTAAACCGAGTAAATTCTGCAATTGTGTTTTTGATTCGATATGAATTCACGAAAGTCGACCGGAAACAGCACTAAAATACTTAGGAGCTATTTTTTGGTTACTCACAACGTTAAATTAGATATATACAGTAAATATTCTCTGTGTAGTTAGTAGTTACGATCTATCTCCATCGTTCTTGGCAAACGGTGCTTCATTGATGAAGCAGTTTTGAGTAACGAGAATCTTCTTGCGACACACCGTACAGTAAGACTTGCTCATTGCCTAAAATAGATAATTATATAAATTTCTTTAGTACCGTTATCCCCTTTCCAATGCCGTTCTTATTTACTTATATCCCTCAAACTTTTCCGTTGGTCAAAAATTCGAAGTTTTCGGCCGTATAGTGGTGACAATGACACAGAAAGCCCTGTTTTTAAGGCCGGCCTTCATTTGTTTAATGACCGATAGTCAAGAACGCACTGCGCTTGCCAAACTCTAATTTCGATATCGTAAATATCCACTATGCTTTCCTACTTACATGCTATATAGATCTATTTTCACTAGACTGACTCAGAAGGGTGAAACTTAACAAACAGATGTATAGAACAGAATTCAGAGAGAATTTTTTCAAATTAAATAATTGACTATATTACGGCCTAAGTGCTAACACTCCGTTAAACTGATCCTCTGGTCGGCATGAGTCATCAGAATTCTCATAAGGGCACGCCAGCAATAATTGTGATGAGTCGAAAATATAACGTAACAAGTCTGGAATGTAGTAGGTTTCTAAACTGCTGCCTGTGACGAAACTTTGTTAAGATTTGCATTGATTGACGAATCTATGCGATTCTTTGCGACAAAGTTGTCGTTAAACAAACATATTGCTAACACGTCGATACAGCTCCATGAATGAAATTAGCCACCATTGTTTTCTTTTAGGTACCATTTCTCAGTAAAGGAGGTTCCTTACTGCTGTCAAACGACTATATTCAAATCTCTATATTGATTCTTAGTTACCTATCACCTGTTTGAAATTACTTCATAAGCTTCATAACTGAACCACAATAAGCAAAATGCCTCTTAAAGCAATTTAACTGAAGCATGACAGGATGGAGGCCGTTATCCGTCAATTCCATCCTGCTTGTACCTACATTGATATAAACAAAGATAGAAGTAGCACTATAGGTAGGTATGAAGATTGTACTCGTTACAATGTAACAAATAAATCACGCCATCAGCGACTCACGGAGCATAACAACTCTATAAAAGTACAAGGACCAACGCAGCTCAACTTGGAGAGAAAACGTACTTCCTTAGACGTCGACAGGATACTTACTTAGAAGTCATGACTCCTAATAGAATATGGAACAACCAAATGTTTCAACTAACCTAAGTAGGTACTATCGTAGCGAAACACGGAAAACCATTTTGTCTCTACATTGTGGTGTGATTGATACAATTATTCTGGCGCCTAACAAATTGGTTTGGGAAGCCGGGCCATAGACGGAACAAGATAAAGTACTAGAGTAGCACGATGACATCTGTTACGGTCTCCGTATTGCGCAATGTCCCTGACAATGACTAGTATGAAGCTACCATGATACTGACTGCGCCTACCGCCCATCGCGGAAACTGCGCACTTAGATTAGACTTACTCACACGATTCTCTATTTACATTCATATCAATCGAACATCTTAATTCATTATTCTAAATTACTGTGATACACATTGTTAGATAATAGTATGTTTGAGTCGCATTATAAACTCTCTGTTGTAGAAGTATTATGAACTCGGGGCTTGGATTAAATAAATCCCTATGTAAGAGACTTAGTCATTTTTTTTACATATATATACCGTAAACTCATGCTATATGCGGTTGATTAATAAATCGCACAATCTAATGGACCCAGATTTAGTTTGCAGTAAAAGCTTTCAATGTTAAACATTTGCAAATGGTAATGGGGTGTAAAATGTCTAGGTGTGCCCCGTAGTCCCGTAGAATGGCTGTAGCAGTATAGGCGAGGCATTTGTTCTAATGGGGCCGATCTGCGAACTGGGTCAGGCCAATGCCAGCGATAATGGAGCGAGGGTTATCGTCACCCCGGTCCATAAAACAGTTACACGTATTTGCAATCTAAACGTCTCACCTGTCTGCAATTTTTAGATTTGATATCAACTCATACAGAGACTATGTACTAGAATAGGTATCTGCCTAAGTCAAATCTTCTAGTTGCAAATAACTAAGTAATAATGAATACTGTGTTTTTCTGTGTTGAGTTGTAGTAAAACTGCCCATGGGGCATGGACAGCATACATTTTTAAAGAAATAGGCCACTATGGTAGAAGCTAAGATATCGATGCTATCGAACAACAAACAAAAATACTTTATTGATACCAATACGCACTAATAGCCGAACGTTATTTTTGATTGATTGCCCAAATCAAAAGGGAGCACAACAACGCAACTTCCCGTCGCCATAGTTTAAACCATCAGACTTCATAAATACGTAATCGAACTACTAAACGTGATCCACAATTGATTTGGTACCTGTTAGGCAATGCGTCTAATTCCGGACCGCAACTAGTGCAGTCAATCAAAATGGATCGCTATTGCGAAATTTTTAATGCAAGAGCCATCGGGAATTGGTTACACTCGCTTTGATATTCAACGTCTGTGTAATACAAAAAAAGATAAACATTTGTCTATTGACATTTAAATTAGAGTGAGGAACCGGTCGGGCAGGAAGCTCTGTCATGGGTTTTTCTACATCCAGATTTCGTGACATCAATACCATAATAATATTACACACACACACACACACACACACATTATTTTACACTTTTTAAAGCCTACTGCCAAACTTTTTACACGAGTAGCCTGTGGGTCAGCTATACTCAAAGGTCGATCAATGCCTTGCGCGTCCAGTATAATAATGGATTCAGGATGCTGCTAGGGTTGCCCCGATTTTGCAGTGCTTCAGGTATGTTTGTGGAGGCTCGTTTTGATGGCTTCCAGGCAATAATGCGCAAGCGAACCGCCTCCTTACTGAGCAGAGTGCGGGACAGCACTAACACTAAAAGTATCCTGCATGTTAATGCTGAGAGATATGACTCGGCAGTCATGAAGGCTTTTGTTCGGGTTCTGGTCGGATAGCGATACAGTCTGGGCTGAACTCGACTGAGACTCATGACAGTCAGAGTTCATGACACCCTTTTTTTTTGTAATGTGGACCTACTAACTTAGTTTGTAAGATTTTGTTACTAACAAATGGACTATGTAATTGTCTGATTGAATAAATTGATTGATTGATAGCTTCTGCTAATGGTTTCGCCGGCGTGGTAGTCGAAAAATGTCACAAGAGAATGTAGGTACTCAAGGACCTAGTCAAAACGTGGACCTACCTGGGACAAAAACTATACTTTGTCTATCTCCAAAGACCAATTTTATTATTTGCTAGGTTAATTATTTGCTGTACCAATTTTGATATTATTTAAGACAGAACCTTGTCTTTAAATAATATCTGTGGTTGAGGTTATTAGAAGCCAACTATAACTAACATGAGACATTTTTTTAATAGAAACGATCGGATTACTCGATTAAATCCCAAAAACGAAACGATCGGATTACAACATAAAACTGACTGTCAAACTAGTTGTACGAAATCACAAATTCAGATCCTTAGAGGTAAACTAAAAACCTAGTTTCTTAAAAACTCTTAGCGCCACCGGCCGGCCACTCCCAAAATAGATTGTGATTCAAGAATCGACGGCATAAACATTTCCATGTGGCCTAAGGTAGCTAAACCTCGGCTCATAGAGCTTTGTAGCCTTTGTATAAGGAAATTCAAATTAGTAAACAAAATAACCGTCTACTTGTTTGGAAAAGGGCAGGAAAATGCGATATTGTCGTTGATGTGGATGTACCTACCTAGGTATATGTATCGCAAAAGCCGAACAACGATGCGCATTGTACGAAAAAAAATAGCATAATAGTCACTCGTGGGCACGGTGCTGGCCGTGTTAATGAGCTGCCACGTGTCATCCGATCAGAAATAGCCCAAACACTGCGACACACAGCAACCGATAACAGTGGTGTGCCGATGTCGCGCTCTGGACGACTTGCGAACGGAAGTCGCCGAGGTGCCAGTGATGCAATGTTTTTACGGCTTTCTACTCGGTTTATGGCGCCGACATCGATATTTGTCTTCTCACCTCTTAAAACATTAAATGTTATGCGTTTTGAAACGTTTTAGGTTATGATTATTTATTTCTTTAAACTAGAAGACAGCCATATTATATCTATGGAGAGAACGCAACTGAACCACTTCTTATGTTACCTAAAACCATTGTCCCTGTGGGTACCTAAATGTCCCCAAGCTTATCACAAAGAAATATACTGTTTTAGCGAAACTTTTAGATTTGAACATGTAAAATTATTTAGCTAAATATTTCGTACATTCAGTGTCTAAACATTTAAATTTATGCGCGGTGTTGAAACATCTCGAATATCAATGAGATAGAGTAGACTGTTATCTAATATTACTGATACCCCAAACTTGTAGAGCTGCAAGAAATCACTAAAGTCAATGGCGACGCGGAAGTAACGGGTCAAGCCAATGACGGACGCCCACGGCTTGTGGGTAGTGGATAGTCAGCTAGCTACATTTACAAAACATAATCAGCGTGATAAAGATAAAACTACGACTCTCAGGTACTAAGTATATTTATGCAGGCAATGTAGATTGACGAGCTAATTTAAAATTGCACATGGATGTTATGTTAACAAAAATGAGTAGGACAGACACAACAGAATAACTGTTTAATGAAAGACATTAGTATTTGTATGTAGGTATTTTAATTTCGGAAACTTCTTTATAACCTAGTTGCGCCTCGCTTTATTCCATAATTAAGACCTGCATGCATCTTATGTTCTAGAACAGTTTATCAACAAGTATGGCACCTACTATTCAACTGTTGCATTGAGATTAAGACGCAAAACATTGTTCTTATCAAAGCTTAATTATCATAATTGCTTTTGTTGCAGACATGAGGCGGTGAAACAAGCCCAGGAGTTTTTGATATTTGAAGTGACATAAGACAGACACCATGAAGCGGTTACAAAAGTGCTGTTGTTGTGCGTCGACGCGCACGGGCACGCTCATCACATCGATCCTCGGCATCATTCTCTCCATCGCCACCATCATCGTAGTATGGGTCGTGGAGAGGCGGCTAATCAGATACAGCACATTCTTCTTTGATGATGATTTCGATAAGAAACTTTCAGATTTAGACAGTGAGTATAGAAAGTAATCATCATAATAATCAAAAACCTAATTCCATATTCTACAATAGTATTGGTCCAGAGGGATAATCGCCGGTTGGTGCACCATTACATTTTAAATGTCTAACGGGGCCTCTGCGAGTTGGTTTCGTCCCCACGTACGCCTACCAAAGGCCCGGGTCTCCAGGGAGCCGAGATAGTAAAAAAAAAAACTAATAGGTCCCTAACATTTTTACCATTTTTTTCCCCAACAGTAAATACTGTATAAAAGTATTACCCATATTGGAATTTAATGCCGTGTGCAAAATTAATGGTCCTTTTCAGGAATTCAGGAGAATTGAAATAGACATTCTCTGTCAATCAATACTTAATTAATAGATACCTCCGCTATTGCTAATGATGCGCAGTATCGCTTCAGTGATCACATCGCCTACAAGCAGCGAATAAATTGAAATCAATCTGGCATTGTCTTAGTATTATTGTATTGGAATTCTTACCTACGAAAAGGTCAATAAAAAAGACTTAGAGAGTAGAGGAGCATAAGGAGTAAAACTATGCTGAAACTACAATGTTTTTTTCTTTTGTTTTTCAGTTCCGAGGATAATATTAACAATTAATTTGTGCTTCACGATACTGATATGCACGCTGCTGATGATAGCAGTACATAAAGTAAGTGAATGACTGCAGAAAATGTATGACCGATTGCTCGAAAAGTAACTAATTAACATAAACTTTAATATTGCATGCTACTGACAGACATCGTATTCGGTAAGTTGCTGAAAAACCTAACACATGTCCAGAAAAAAAATCTTGTCATAAAACCTGAACCTAAGGGTGTGACTACCTGTAGGTATACCAGTGGCTAAGCTATTTAAAACATCTACTTGGGTATAAGAAATAGCATTTCTCGCTCTCTTGTGTTGAATTATAACATAACGTGGTAACAGTAACGTATCGTGATTCATTGACCGTTGCTAGCAATAAGCGATAAATTTGTTCTTCATGTTGGCAATTTTCTCGCTTATCGATGACGTAAGTACTTACTACTGATGTTTTACGGATTCTAAATAAAGGTTTTAAAAAGAACAACGCAGACTAACACAGTGACGTAGTAAAATTATCTGTCTGGTAAAAAAGGTGATTGCTAGATGGTATTTGTTGAGTTTTTGGTCAAAAAATAGTTCAGGATGATCGCCTTGTGCGAAGGTGCATTATCGTGTTGCCAAATCCAAGAACCTTCCGGCAAGAAGTCAGAGTGCACAACACCGCGATAGTCAAAGAAATCAGTCAACATCAGGCAACACCAAGCTTTGACTTGTGATCGAAATTCGCGTGGTTTTTTCGGTTTCGGTTCAGTTGGAAGGCGACTCCAAAGCCTGTTGACTAGTTTGCATGTCAAACTCGTAAACCCCCGTCTCATCACCAGTAACAATGCGTTTCATGAATGTTGGGTCGGAATTGATTCGTTCGAGCATGTCCTCAGCTACTCTTATGCGATTGAGTTTTTGGAGAATCTTTTGGGACTAGCCGAGTGGCAACGTGTTTCATACCCAAGCGATTATTTAAAATGGTACGGACCGACTCGTGAGACACAGAAACTTCAGCGGCTATCTCTCTCAAACTTGAATGAGGATTTCAAGTCACTATTCATTTCACTTTTGCGATGTTAACTTCAGTTGCAGACGTAGATGGCCTACCAGACCGAGGTAAATCTTCCACTACATTTCGGTCGCTCATAAGCGTGTTTTTGATAAAGTCGATTCACCGTATGTAACATTTTCAGTCACTCCGAATAAAAAATCCATTGGCTATGCAAGATTTAAGACAAACTCTTTGTACGTTTTTTCTCCATTATGAAATTCGAAATACGCACTCGATATGATATACCTAAAAATAGCACTGTATATAGTATTTAACCTAAATAACAGATGCAGGTTACTCAAACTCCGGGCCAAAATGGAAAACAGTTGTGCCAATAAACAAAAGTAGCAACATGCTGTAAATTATTATGTAAGATTTATCTAAGATATGGAAGAGCGGAGTCTCCTAACACAGACATTGTTTGTCTAAAAGGAGGCTCCAAACACAATTCATTGTTTATGAAGCATTTTGTTTAAATAAAAGATTTTTTCAAAAAAAAAAAAAAAAAAAAAAAAAAAGATTGAATTTCGAACCACAAACTAAATCATCCATTCCCAAAACTAAATTTCAACTTTTTTGACTGAATATACCTACCTATCGAATTATATCCTTCCTTGACTGGTCTAGATATCTCATGGTAGTCATTGCATCTACATGTACCTACACAAGGTTGAATTCCCGTAACTTTCCAATCTTTAGCAGCTTCAGTGTTAATAATATATAATTCGTGGTGCTTACTGCTTGGCAACTGGGCTTAACCCAGTTGTATATGTCCCTTGGTGCCTATTGGCCTAGATCTAATCTGTCTCCTGCTTGATATAAGGAGGGAAGTGGAAATTATATTTATTTTTTCCTACTCCTCCGCTGTAGGTACTCTTCTGATTAATTTCGTTGCGGGATCCAAGACAATTGTATCGTTTCTCCGGGACTCGTCGGGTTTCATTGACTCGGCGTTTTTCTGGTGGTCGCCACTGTTGATTCTGGCTT
The DNA here is from genome assembly GCA_963859965.1 of Ceramica pisi. NCBI lineage: Eukaryota > Metazoa > Arthropoda > Insecta > Lepidoptera > Noctuidae > Ceramica > Ceramica pisi. Next base: position 12,271,809 of record OY982537.1, on the reverse strand, counting down.
TCAGGAGTTGCAGTGGTTGGGAATATGTGGCGGGCTTGTCCCATAAAAAAATCTTTAGCATATACATCACACTGCCGATTACTTAATTTAGGTGTTCATGAAGTACATTTGGTTCTGTTTAGCGGCGGTCATGGCTGATGCTACCGTGGGTGGTGCTGGGGATCGTGCTGGCTATCGGCTTGCTCATCACTGTCCTGCACACTTCCATCACCTACTATCTCGACGGGCAAGACCACGCCATTATCGCCACTATCATTCTCGTTGGCGGGCTCTTCTATTTATGTAAGTAGAAAACTTCAGAATACAAAAAGGGTAGAATTTTTTATCTTTTATGAGGTTGGCTATAAAAGCCTGACTAGCGCCGCTCGTGGATGCCAGCCACCATTGGGCTTGCTTTCAATTACATATCTTGCAGTAGGTGTAAAAAGTAGAGGATTCTCCTCGAGGATAAAGGTGTCGTGGGCTAACTTGAATCCCTCGCTGCAATCAGGATTCACGCTTTACTCGCGAGTCGTGAGTTGTGAGTTTAATTCTAAACTGCCTCACTACACTCGGGGGCAGTCAACTCTGAAATCCATCATTACAGTCGGGATTATATGTTACGCCCATGACATATAGTCTACTTACTATGTGGCCTCAACAATTAGAAAAAAAACCACACTCCTTTCCAAAAGAGAGGTTGACTAGTTACTTTTTTATTCCACTTTCCAGGTCTGTACCTCTACCTATGGGCAGTGGTGTTCAGTCATTACTTGGACGTTCGCGACGAAGAAGAACGAGGCCGGTACCGGAAGGCCCCCTACAGACGATAAGAATTCACTCGACCACTGCCAACTCAAATAGACTGCATAATAATTAAAAATCTCGTCAACACCTAATCTCAATGCTTTTATTTGTAATCGTAATGTGTATAGTGTAGGACATATAATGATGAATGTCAAAAATAAAACCCATCTTATTAAAACACTATAAGTACAGTCTCGTACATAATTGAATTTAGAGGAAACGTGAAGTGTCATAACAGTGCCTTAAATCTAAAATAATAATGATATCTTATTTTTTTATTTTTAGCAATATTGACGTGAACATGTATAACTATTAAAACAGAATAGAAACTCTACGACGGATTATTTTAGTCGCTTTGGCTGAAATCAAAGACTGCTGAAATGAATATCCGATTGGACAGTAAACACAGTGTCACAGATTGCAGTGTGCTGTGTTCCTAATGGTTAACGAGTTAGGTCAAAGTTACACTCGGGCCAACGTAACCCGACATACGTCGTCAGTTGTGTGCGTTCATGAATTTAATAAACGTATATGTTTAACCCGTTACGAAAAAGGTAGCGTATTGTTTTGTTAAATATTTTTTTGAAGATTTATTGTACACTAAGTAGGTACCTACAATCTAGAGAAGCATAACATAATTTAGATAGACATTTTCTTTTAAGAAAGAGTTAGGTAGTAAGGCAAACTATGTAATAGGTCCTACCAATCATGAAACGTTAGTAAGTTCCTCAATACCTACATGTATGTATTTGCGTTGGTAGGAACTTACTAAGTTACCACCACAGTTCAAATAGAATACAATTCTATCGATTGTTATTAACTTATTTTTATATTTATTTAACAAGTAACTATAGAGATACAAAATATTGATAAAGTAAGTGGAAGTATCTATGTTTATTAAACGTTTAGGAAAACCAGAAAGATCTGTTTTTTTTTTTGCATATCCTAGTCATATGTCCCGCCTAGTCGTACAGGCGGACAAGTATGTTAGTTTTACTTTTTTGGCGTGCGTTGTATTTGCTTTTTCAATGAGTCTTGTTTCGGTATGAGGCCGGATTCATAACTTACTCGAGTTTGGAGGACCTCCGAGCGTCAAGAACGTTGTTTTGTTAGGAAATTCATTAATTATGGAGGGGGAACTATAATGGTCTGATCGGTATTTGAATCGGTGGAAGAACCGATCTAAATTGGATCAGAGGCATGCTCACGTAGACCTCAATGCTCAGATTTATGCGAAGTGTATTTGTTTCAGACGTGATCATCCCTTTGCAAAGCCGGTTGGGTGATTCGTTTCAACTAATGGACATCCACACCAGAGTCGTAATATGCACTCTTGCCGATGCTCGTATCAACGTTCTGCTGTGGCAATCCCCAGACCTTAACCCAATGTAGAAGAGTTATGCCGAGTTTGCAAGGGTATCCCTTGCCAAAAAGTGGTTGTATATGTATCTACTAACCACTTTTTGACTTTTCGTCAATATATCATATTTATTCTTTAAAATATTTTCTTGAGTGTCTCCCATGATATGCATACAGCCAAGCGTCCGACCCATTTTACCAGCTGATAAAAAGCCCTGTATTATGCTAATTTTACACAAAAAAAATCTATTTTATTAGGTTGTTAAAAATAGGCACACAGGTACGACAAACTACAGAAAAGTAAAAAATAATAATAATCTAAAATCGAATTCGTCGCGAACTCATGGCCACTACGTTGTACCTATTACGCAAAAAAGGCGCGTTTGCTACCCTGGGGTAGGTTGATTTAAATGACGCTTGGCCTTAATGGCCATATTCTAAATGAGGGTATTGAATACTATTTATCCTGGGAATAATTCCCTTGGGATTATCGACTTTAACGCGGCCAAAGCCAGGGGCAGAAGCTAGTATAGTAATAGTATCGTGTTACTGCCGTGTAACTAGATGGTAACTAAGCAATTCTATGGAAAGCTGTGATGCATAGGAATTATGTGTATAATAGTAGGTTTGACAGTTATGGAATAATGTTGAATAGGTACTGAACGAGAATATATTTATTTTTGAGAATGTGTTTCGTAAATGCTCGTTTCTTAATGTATGCAGATGACCTATAAATATATAAATCATGTAAAAACATGCAAGACTGCCGACTATTTTAATGCAAAGAGAACAAGCTCTTTCTTAGTCTCCCTAAATTTATTAGTACTATATCATTTACAAAGAATAAGAATAAAATTAATTTTATTTATTCCCTCAATGGTCAACATTTATATGTACGGTAGTAGATTCTGTTCGCGACTTAGGTGTTTGGACTCGTGTTTACATTTCAACCTATATATTGAAAGTATAATATAAGGCTTTTCAAATGTATGGCTTCGTCAAGAGATCTTCAAAAGACCGCGACCCTCTACTTTTTTGATGTTGTAGGTTAGGTCTTTAATACGCTCGCAAGTGGAATATGCCCTGCCTATTTGGAATCCATATTACCTTAAATACAACAGCAAATTAGAAATGCTTCAGAAAAAAAACTTTGCGTGGCATGAACTACAAATGATATCATTCGAAGATTCCATACCAAAGACTACTATAGTATACTGGCTAATTCCATACACTCATCGGCAAATTGCAAAAAACATAAAAATATTTTAATTTCGCGGGCTACCCTGGAGCTTCCACCTTAACAGCTGTGACGTCAGTAGACGCTGATTGGTATTTTAAAACACGTTCCGTTCTACGTTACTTAATATTGCCAATGGTAACTGGAATAAAAACGTTGCACTTCGTTTATATTCAGTCACATTTTAGTCACAAAATATTGATATTAGGTATATCTGCATCTTCCCTATTGAATATTTTTAGGGATTCACTTATTTCACAAATATCTTAGTACCTAAAAGAAAAGTGGTAGAATTCTCTGCAAGAACATAATCGAAAAGCTAATCTAATGTGTTACCAACTGTATCTATACCATACATAGGTATATACGCTTTCATATTATCATTAAATATTCCTTTCCACTTATCTTCTAATGACACACTTTACACATTTTTATTGTTTAGTGAAAACTAAACAACAACAGCAACACAATACCTTTAGCGACAGATCTTGCATTAAATGCAGTGGTACCATTGTAAAATGTTGCCCAGTTAGCTTCGCTTGTTGTCAAAGAAGCTGAACACTACTGAACGCAGCTCAGCAGTCAGCTTCAGCTTGTCAAAACTGTCAAAAAAGCACTAAAAAAGCCATTCAATCAATGTCAAGCACTGACGTCGTCAGTGATGTCAAGTCAGAACTAGTCAGACGAAGAAATCTGTCAAATCCACTACTCTTTCTTTGCCAATCACTATTAATCACTATTCAGTACCTACGAACGGCTGTCTCGACTCGTAGTTTGCGTATATATATTAAATTGCAACTAAGCGGTGGCATATTACTTCTTTAGATTGAAACTACAGCTAGAAAGAATAGTGTTTCAAAATGGAAATCTCATTTAAAGGCAAGAGAATACTCGTTACCGGCGCGGGCCAAGGTTAGTTAATAATAATTCTTTTGTTTAATTTCTTACTCATTAGTTTATTTTATAGCTTTGGAAGCAACTTTTAACCGTGAATTACAAGTCATAATGCGTACATAATTTGTCGTACCGACTTATACCTGTGCAATATTAAGTACATGTTTTAAACTGCAGGAATCGGTCGAGGTATCGCTGTGGAATTGTGGCGTGCTGGAGCAAACATAGTCGCCCTGTCTCGAACGAGATCTCATTTAGAATCGCTTCAGAGCGAATATCCTTCTATAGACATTGTAGACGTTGACATAACTGATTGGGAAAAAACACGAACAGTGGTCGAGTCTCTTGGCCACTTTGACGCATTAGTGAACAATGCCGCAGTTGCTATTTGCGAGCCTTTCCTCGATTGCACAGCTTCAGATTTTGATAAGTATGTTTTTAGATTTTACCTACATGATATTTTGATATTGAGAAACTGTTTTGAGCCAAAACATAGGATTTCTAATTAATAATCATCATCATATCAGCTAAAAGATGTCCACTGCTGGTCATAGGCCTCCCCCAAGCGTTGCCACCATAACCAGTCCTGTGTCTCACATCTATTGGCTACCCAAAACCTTCACCAGGTCTTCAGTCCACATTGTGGGATGTTGCGTCTTCCGCTAATTAATAATACTTAAATACTTATTACATTTCAGAATGTTTAATATCAATGTAAAAGCAACTCTTAATATTAGTCAAATTGTAGCGAGAAAGATGGTAGAAAACAAGACTCCTGGTGCCATAGTCAATATCTCTTCGCAGGCTTCAAAGGTAATCAATGTTCTTATCAATTTGACACCTACCCATTGTTGTTTTGTTATCATCAACAATCAGCTGGGCTTACATGTGTAATTCTTCTATCACAAACATCATGATCTTATTACTAATCAGCAATGCTGAAATTGAGATAGTTTCTGTGTAACTTTAGCACACCACATTAACTTCAATAATATTTACCTGTAAGTACATGGTATTATGCACAATAATTAACATACTAAATATTTTTCCAGAAAAGATGAACTTTAACAAAAAACAAAATTAAAAACTGTTAAAGTATGATGTGTAATTTTGAGAATGAGGAAAATATCTTGCAATATTAAGTGTGCTAAAAATAAAAAAGAAACCTTTGTAAAATGTTTGCATAGGCATTTATTCATGTACATTTTTACTATGATTGCAGGCTGCATTGAAAGATCATGCCATCTACAGTGCTTCTAAAGCAGCTTTGGATGCTCTAACACGCTCCATGGCCCTTGAACTTGGTCCCTATGGCATTCGGGTGAACAGTGTCAATCCCACTGTCATCATGACTGAAATGGCTAAAGTTGGCTGGTCAGATCCAGTCAAAGCTAAAGAAATGCTTGCTAAAATTCCTCTGGGAAGGTAAAACAGCTTTTGTTTTTAAAATCTAATGTACCTCTTTTCGTTCTTACTTATTTCATAAATATAAAATAGTTAAGTACTGTTTTATGTGAAGCAGAGGCATAGCAGTTTTATCACACAATCAGTAGCAGCAATAAAAATATGTTTGTTCATTTTCAGGTTTGGAGAAGTTTCTGAGGTGGTGAATGCTGTGGTTTTCCTCTTGAGTGAGAGATCTAGTATGATCAATGGCGTGGAACTGCCAATAGATGGAGGTTTCCTTGCCACATAATATTATGACTTACTACATCCATACTTTATTTTTTACATCACCTTATATTTATGGCTTTTATATGGAACACCTGGATTCTTTAGTTTTAAGTATATTGGATCTATGTTAATTAGTGAATCAACCAAAGATGGTACTATAAAATACCTACATATTGCCATGCTTATATTTATCATAGTATAATATGTTTTACATTGTGATAAAATTGTTATCAATTCTGGTTAATTGAACATTCTTACTACATTAAAATTAAGAAGGCTGACACTAATCATACTTTGCAAGAAGCTAAATGATGAAATATAATATACACCAGTTACTTTATGGGTAGCACTGTAACGATAAACCATTGCTTGATTACAAAAACAACCTCTGGTTTTAAATTTTCTTAGTGTTACAAAGTAAAAAGATCTGTTTCATTCATTCATTACATAAATTTGGTTGCAGTCCTCTATGTAACATTACATTGCCTTTTTAGAACATGAAAGTAAGCCCAAGTTAGATCAAGGAAAAAACAAAAATGTATGGACAAAATTTAGCTGCTGTTTTATTTTCCTAAATTCTTGTAATAGTACCAAGAGGTACTGCATTTATAGTTAGATGAAGATTTGTACAAAAATATTTGTAACCAATTATTAAGATGAAAATGTAATCTTGAAATTTATTATAGCAATATATTATGGACCCAATGGACTGGCTAACTGTTATAATTAAGTTGGTAAAATATTAGCATAAATAATGGGCAAATATTACACCAATTTAACAAATGATTTTATCGCTTGCCTGAACATTTCTATACTTCTTTGGACATACCTTTTACATGAAACTTATGTTGTTGAATAAATGCAATTTGTTACAAGTCGCACAGGTATTTTAATTTTTACAAAATATTTTGTAAAGTTTCATGAGACACATTCGTAAGGACCGGCGAGGACCTAATGAAGTACAACGCAGTTGAACGCAGCATAACTTCGAGAGTTCACGAAACTGAATATTATGTACCGCTTGTAAACCACACGCGGTCATGTCAGAATACCTGTTTTAATTGCTGCAACGTTAACATTTGCTTGGCAGCAAAAGCCGCGCTTCGCCAGATCTCGGCCGTTTATTTTATTACCTACCCTGATAAGAGATTTGTTTATGAAATTTTGTTGATTTCTTTTTTATTTTCTTTTGTTGATTATTGCTGTGCGAACATAGGTACCTAATCATTACAAACATAATATACCTAGACAATTCTCTTATCAGGGTAATAAAATAAACGGCCGAGATATGGCTTATCGAAAACGACAACAGCACGAAAATATTATTAAGTAGTAGTTTGCTTTCTGTAATTAACCTCGGCTTGCAATAACTCCAGTCTCATTCTCGAGCGATGGATAAATATTTTAAAGAAAAAAGAATACTCGTCACTGGTGGCTGCCAAGGTAAACAATTTCTCTTGACCTAATATTTTTGTTACCTTCCTCATGTTCCTATGTGTATCGTGGCCATGTCATTGGATTGGCCATTAGTTTGTGGGAACTTGAGGCACCCTGACTCATAGGTTAGGCTCCCGTCATAGCATTCATGTAAGGTTCCTTCAAGCCCTGCAGACAGAAATAGGTGCCCTGCGCAGCGGGGCTCCGTCGTCGTAATTAGGACCGAATTAGTTGCCATTTCAAGAAGTGGCCAGAAATTTCATGAGATACTTACGACCTCAGACCAATAAATTGGTGTGCGTTCGCGGAGCGGAATGTTGTTGAATTTAAAGATTTTAATTATGCAGATATTTAGTGTATGACGTCGTATAATTGTGTATGGTATAAAAAAAATTGTGCAAGCAGCCATTGTGGAGAAATTCACCAAAAACTGATTCCGCTGGGCGAACGTCCTGGCGGAACTTTTTTTAATCCATAGACTTTAGAAGAAAAGAGATATTGTGTCCAAAAATTAGTGTGTATTTGTGTGTAATTGGGTATGTATGAATAAAATTAGTGCATGCATAAACTTCGGAGAAATTCAAGTTTCCGCTACGCGAACGTTTGGCCATTACCTAGTTTTCATATATAAAGCGCTTACATAGAGAGCTGTAGCTTTTTACATAAGTTGTTTTGAATTTGTTTATATTTGTTTAAAAAACAGATTTAGAAAAAATCGTAGGGCTTAAAAGATAAAAATATAAACGTAAAACACGCTTATTAGGTCTTAGTTCTTAAAGTATGCCCTTTGGGGTCTAGATTTTCACGTTTATACAAACCTTGTAAGTGTCTGCAACATGTTGCCAAATAACAATGATGTTCCGTTAGTAATTAAAGAGTTATAGGACAATTTACCATGAATTGATCACTGTTTACAAAGCAGGCAAATATCACGACGTTCTAAAGGAATTGCATGGTAAAAAGTATGCCAATAATTAGTGTATTCATTCGACTATTCACATGCAAAATTTCATGTCATTAAATTCAGTAGGTAATTAAAGAAAAACAATTATAATACTGACGAAGCATCGAAAACCTACATAACCCGACCAAGTTCGGATAGCTACAAAAAAGCGGACGTGCAATATATTTAGGTAACATCCCAAAATTTACAGTATAGTATCGGTATTGAATTGGTATAGGTGATAACACAATGTTGTTTCGATATAATAATGTAAATTATTTTTGTACACCTGCTTTTTTAAATGTATTTGACTATGACAGAAAGTAGGTACTATTTACGTAGGTACTTTATTTAAGTATGCGCTTGAGACTTTAGATTATAATCTAGATATACCTATTATTTAAGACAAATAAAATTCATACAGCTAATTTCTATTGAAGATTTCACGGATCAGGATTCTAACTATAGACCCCTTAGGGAAATTAAATAATTACCACATGTAAGTACCTACTACTGTTTAGGTAAATATTTATCATATTGTAGCTTATTACACTATTTAACCAATGGACTAGGCATGCACGAGCGTTCCCCTTTGCAACTTTAGTGGATCAAACAATCTAATAACTTAAAAAAAACTACTTCTTGAATCGATTTTTAATTGATGTAGGTATACCGTTGTACTGGTAGTGACTTATGTATGTTGAGGTTATTTACTGTGTTTGCTACTCATTTAAGAATATTTTCTTGAAAATACCTTTTTTATACCAATGTTTTAGTTTATAAGCACTTTTTTAATGTTGATCAAATCTAAACAACTGAATAGTCTAGTTATGTGATGTGATTTTAATTTTTATTGAAGCTATATTATATAGCGAAATATTATACTTACCCTTATATTCATAATAGTTTATTAAACCTATTTTAGTTAAAACACATTTAAGTCTATTGCTGTCGTTGCAAGCGTTTGTTAACGTTATCATAATTACCTACTTACATAATTAAGTATTATATGTAATTAAAAATATTTTTGTACTCGAATATTTAAATAGAGAAGTACTTGGTAATTGAAGATTTATTTTTATCGTAGATAGTGGCGTTATTATTAAAAAAAATATTTTCATTCAAGAAATGCAATTGTTTTATTTTTTCCTAACGCTTGTGTACGTAACTGTACCATATTAATAAATACTATATTGCAAGGTTAAGAACGTTTCTAAGATATATGGCACGGCCGCTTTTTTGTAGCCATCCGAACTTGGTCGGGTTATGTAGGTTTTCGATGCTTCGTCAGTATTATAATTTTTTTTCTTTAATTACTGAATTTAATGACATGAAATTTTGCATGTGAATAGTTGAATGAATACACTAATTATTGGCATACATTTTACCATGCCATTCCTTTAGAACGTCGTGATATTTGACTGCTTTGTAAACTGATCAATTCATGGTAAATTGTCCTATAACTCTTTAATTACTAACGGAACATCATTGATACTTGGCAACATGTTGCAGACACTTACAAGGTTTGTATAAACGTGAAAATCTAGACCCCAGAGTGCATACTTTAAGAACTAAGACCTAATAAGCGTATTTTTACGTTTATATTTTTATCTTTTAAGCCCTACGTTTTTTTCTAAATCTGTTTTTTAAACAAATATAAACAAATTCAAAACAACTTATGTAAAAATCTACTGAGCTTACGACATATTATTCATCTCTTTATTTTCTTGATTTATAATTTATTGTATAGAAGTTTCACAAGATGATGTTTGCAGGCATTGGTCGTGGAATAGCCCTCGAGTTGTGGAGACAAGGCGCTCAGATCGTCGTTCTCTCAAATCAAGATGAAAATTTAGAAAAACTTAAAAAGGAGTATCCTTCTGTGGAAATTGCATGTGTCGATCTACTGGATTGGGAAAAAACTAGAGAGACAGTAGGCTCTTTGGGCACTTTCGATGGACTTGTTAACAGTGCAGGAATTTGTATCCTTGAATCATTTTTTGAGTGTTCACCAAAGAGTTTTGACATGTAAGTAGCCAAGATGCCTCCGCATCAAAACGTTGATTAGCAAATCGTCCGATTCGCAAAATCACTTATTACCAGAACTTCCTATTGTCAAAGTACTTAGTTATGCTGAAAACTTGCTGAAAAATTACAAACGTACCTATTTTCGTTTTGAGTCAGTTTTTAGCTTATTTTCAAATTAAAATTAAATAATGGAGATATTATTCCTCTGGCGTGGGCACAACCTAGGAAGCATAGGTACTCATGTTCCAAGTAGACAGGCTTAGGGAGACTGCGGTAAACGTAGGAGTTCGGAGACGGGCTGAAATCTAGAACGGCAGACTCACAAACTTGAATCTTGAAGAAGTACCTAATTTGAGAGCTTTAGACGATATGAGCGGTAAAGATTCACAAACTAGGTACTAGAAGACCAGAATTATGAATAAGAATAACCAGGGCTAGTGCCACCATTGAGTGGTAAAGACTCACAAACCACCACGAGATCACCATCATGGAAAAGAATTTCCTGATGGAGCCGCTGGCAAATTAGTAATACTTAACTTAGATTCTATATAATAGGTATATGAATTGATCGCGAACTGTCGCATGTCGGTACGTAGGTACCTACCTTACTTGTAAAATTAAAAAATCTTTTAGGTAGGTACCTACAGCCCTCGCCAAACTTTGTGACCGCCCTAAGGTTAGTTTTTCCGATGCGCAAGCCTCGCGCGGTGCTGTTTTTGTATGAGATTTATTACTGCGCCCCCGTTTTAGTTAACTTCAGAGCGGTCACAAAGTTTGGCGAGGGCTGTAGGTAAGTACTTAGGTACTGAGTTAGGTACCTACAGATTTAATGTGTGATATGACTGTACCTGTACTTTCCCATTCTCTTGTTTTACGAACGTTCTGACGTTTTGATACGGATAGCGCCAAGATGTCATGTAAAAGTAGGTACCTATTTAGCGGGTCTAAAAAGGCCACTTTAGCAGCACATCAACACAGTATAAATATGGACAGTACGGAAACTAAGCCTAGTTGAGAATTTAAATACCTACGCTCCATTGAAGCAATAGGGTTGTCACTTTTAATGTTTATGTTTATTTTTTATTTTTATTTTTTGTTCTGTAGTGATCAATCAATCAAATTTGAATAACTAGCTTACAAGTAGGTACAATTTAAATAGGTCATCTCATGGCGTTGGTTAATCTTGACAAAAGACGATAGTTTAAACACGGAAAATAATTTGATATTAACACACAACAACTTGTCGCACTAACTTTGTCATTACGGCGTAACCTTTTACAAGTTTTGGCGGGAGCGTACGCGAGCCGCTGTTGGACGAAAACGTTTCGGGCGCTCGGTACCGTTGCAGCCGCCATCTTGGATTCACGTTTTGACATGACTTTCGGCTTCAACACCCTAGAAAACATGGAAACGACACCCATGACGAAAAAATTGGTACCTACTGCAGCCGCTATCTTGGATTCATGTTTTGACATCACTATCGGCTTCAACACCCTCGAAAACCATGAAAATGACACCCATGACGAAAAACTTGGTACCTATTGCAGCCGCCATCTTGGACTCACGTTTTGACAGCGCTATCGGCTTCAACACCCTCGAAAACCATGAAAACGACACCCATGACTAAATAATTGATACCTATTGCAGCCGCCATCTTGGATTCACGTTTTGACATCACTATCGGCTTCAACACCCTAGAAAACCATGGAAACAACACCCATGATGAAAAAATTGGTACCTATTGCAGCCGCCATCTTGGATTCACGTTTTGACATCACTATCGGCTTAAACACCCCCGAAAACCATGAAAATGACACCCATGACGAAAAAAATGGTACCTATTCCTGTCGCCATCTTGGATTCACGTTTTGACATCACCATCGGCTTCAACACCCTCGAAAACCATGAAAACGACACCCATGACGAAAAAATGGATACCTATTCCTGTCGCCATCTTGGATTCACGTTTTGACATGACTATCGGCTTCAACACCCTCGAAAACCATGAAAATGGCACCCATGACAAAAAAATTGGTACCTATTGCAGCCGCCATCTTGGATTCACGTTTTGACATGACTATCGGCTTCAACACCCTAGAAAACCATGGAAACGACACCTATGACAAAAAAATTGGTACCTATAGCAGGCGCCATCTTGGATTTACAAGAAGTAGTAGTACCTGATAGTTTTGAAGTTCACGAATTCATTTTTATCGATCACACGGACTTATACTTCGATAACGATTAAATAACAATATCATTAATGATTCTCACCTTTCAAAATCAGCAGGAAGTTTAAAATACATTATATATACTATACGTTCGTGGCATTTTTAAAAAGATCGTGGGGCTAAACTTAAATGTGACCACTCGTCTTGACGCGGCCGGCGGCACTCACTACTGAGAGTACCGCGACGGGCACCGAAAAGTCTCGTCGGTGCGCATGTTTGTGTGAGTGTGCCGTTTCGAGCGTTTGTAGGTAGTTTCCGTACTGTCCATATTTATACTGTGACATCAATCTGGGTGTTAAGCGGTTATTACACTAAACAATCTATCGGGCCCGATAACTAGGGCGAGTGTAGTGTAATAAGAAAACGGGTTTAAGGACCCTGCCATCGGGCGATCGGGTGGCTCCGATCTCCCTGCTCTGTCTATCACCTAGTGCAAGTAAGAGACAGGGAGGCAGGGCACTGCCGCAGTGGCGGCAGTGGGTAGATTGGCACCTTGGGCAGATTTGGTCAGTGATTTGTATTCAGATAATTCCGATTGATTATTTTAGGTACTAAAATATTTTATAGTAATTATAGTTGCGATGCTTAAACCTCAGACCAATAAAAAAGTACCTACTTTTTTATTGGTCTGAGGCTTAAACTATAATATTTGTATGCAAGTAGTCACATACAAGAGTAGGTAGTTGTTAAATGATGTCTTAAGTTGGAAACAAATTATCGGCACGTCAAAAAAGCCACTTTATATTTTTATAGACGCGACTTTGATACCTGTCTAATAAATTTGATAAAAAAAAGAATATACGCCTGCCTTGGACCTATGCTACGCCTTCTTTGGATGTACGAGTGAGTTGTCGTTGTCACCTTGGTGCTAGGCACCCGGGGCGTACCAGCCTCCTCCGCCCCCACTTTACGCCGCCACTGCAGTTAGGGCACGATAGATTGTGTAGTGTAATAATCGGCACCCTGCCGCAGGGACAGGGCGCCCTAGATATCGGCCCAATCAACCTTGAATCTAAAACGTCCTCCACACTATTCCCGAAGTTGAGCGAATACAATAGTGTAGAGGGGCACTTCGCTTCGATTCGTGCAACTTCGCCTCGCTTCGAGCGAATTCCAGTTGTAGTCGGTTTTTGTGCCCGAGTCAAAGGAAGAACAACAACAACGAAGTGTCCCGAAGTTCAACACGAAGCGTCTTACTACAGTACTTGGCTCACTTCGGTTCGCGTCGAGCCATAGTAAATGCGCACGTAGTTATAATACGCGAGAGTACACATTGCAACGGCAGCTGCCACTTGAACGTTGTCCATGATGCCTATCGTGAGGGTAACGGGCGACCGAGCTCCTCGCGAAGTTGCTCGAGTGTGTGGACACGTAGGTACTTCGGTCTTCGGTCAACTTCGGAGAGGACTTCGTCGAAGTAACTTCGAGAATAGTGTGGAGGAGGTATAATGCTTTAGCAGTAAAGATGAAAATGCAATTTGATAAATTGTTGGACCTATTTTAATATTAAGATCCCAAGTGATTACTAAAGTGCTTGTTTTAGACCCGCTGTAGGTAGTAACTATTGTTAAGGCGACTTGGGCAAACATTAACAAAATAGCCCGGTAGGTACTGTAATGCGATTCACTAAGGCAGAACATCTTTACAACCAAGAAATCATCGTTGAAACATCTGATAAATATATGCCACATCAGAATCGCACCGCTGAGCGGAGCAGCAGTGCAAGTGGCCCCTAAAGTTTTATTCCTTCGTTTTCAACAGGACGATGGCGCTCAATGTTAGAGCTATCCTTAACGTTAGTCAAATAGTGGCAAAGAAAATGATTGAAAACAATATAAAAGGATCCATTGTAAATATATCATCACAGGCATCGATAGTAAGTACCTACCTATTATTGTACCTATGAATAAGTAATTAAAGTAGGTAGGTACCTACGCGGCACAGGTGCTGCCTGTCATCATCGCTACCTACAAGATACTCCTAGATCATGAGATAAACCACCGATTTGTTTCTACATAAATAAATAATGGGTACCTACTTAGTATTTAAATGCAAATCAAAAAATATCCTTTTTCTATGCAATAAGATTCCGAATTCCCATTAAAATTACTGATTGCACACCAAATTTTTCAACTCAAAATATCACTAAACACACTACAATAATTATTTTCGCAGCGTACAGCGATTTTTCCTAAAGCAAAAGCTTTTTCATCAATGCACAGCTAATAATCTTAATGCACATTATGCATGTTAACTCTTTTTCTTTTAAATATAGCTTCTATTTTTATATTATTTACAGCAGCTTTTTTAAATAGAGTTTTTCTAAATTTGCTTCAAATCAATACTAAAAAATAACCACGAAGGGCAGACCCCGCCATCCCCTTCAACCTAACCTGTCCGAGTCGGGGTGCCCTAAGTCCCGAGCTCGCTGGGATAGTTATTTTGCTATGAAATATGGAAAATTCGCTGTGCAGTCAGTATTTATGCTATACTGTATGTAGTATTTTTGTACAAAAAAACTGTATTGCATTATGAGGAAAAAAGTAATGTCATATTGATGTATAATTTCGAATTATCTGCAGTTTGATTTAGTTTATCTGTAGTGAAGTAAGTTATTTGATGTAAAAAAGAATATAAATGACGAGTATGTATTGATAGGCGATTATTTATTTGATATGTAATTTATACTTAAGGTGGAAGCGCCAGGGTAGCCCGCGAAATTCAAATATTTTGATGTTTTTTGCAATTTGCCGGTCAGTGTGATGCTGTATGTTAAATAAAATACGATTCGCGGCCGTAACGCATATTTATCTAAAGAATTATACCCATTTTAATTATCAATATAACCTTCTAAGTTCATACAACTCGATTGAATGACTTTTTCACGAAATTACATTCAATCGAGTTCTATGAACTTAGAGGGTTATATTGATGATTCAAATGGTTATAATCCTTTAGATAAATGCTCTTTACAATCGCGAATCGTATTCTGTTTAACATACAGCTTCACAATGACCTGCAAATTGCAAAAAACATCAAAATATTTGAATTTCGCGGGCTACCCTGGAGCATCCACCTTAATATCCCATATAAGTAAATAATTAACTATTGCCTACCACTTGATGACATTTACAACTGCAGGAATAATTAATTAATTACTTAAGTACCTACCTATCTAACCATTTAATGGGCATAATAATCTGGGAATCGAAAAATAATGCGAAATAAGCATAGTCAGAAAATAAATTTCAAATTTTTAACAAAAAATTGTGTTCTTTGAATGTTTAATGAGTGATTGATAAGTCTTTAAATAGCCTTTGTACAACAATGGAATACCTATCAGGAACCCATTATTTAATTAATGAGCTGAAAAATATGGTGGGAAATAAATTCCCTTTGCCTCATTAAGGGCTAATAATTCTTGCTATTTAGCTAGCGATTATTCTTATTATTTTGTATACTATTGACAGGCTGCACTGAAGGACCACACAGCATACTGCGCGTCAAAAAGTGCAGTTGATTCTTTGACCAGGACGATGGCCTTAGAACTTGGGCCTCATGGCATCCGTGTCAACACTGTCAACCCAACGGTTATAATGACGGATATGGGCCGTAAAGTCTGGGCGGACCCTGCCAAGTCGCAGGGTATGCTTTCAAAGATACCTATGGGAAGGTAATTATTTTTAGTTATGTATTTCGGTTTGCCCATCCAATGGCGTTATGACAAATAACTTTAACGGACATATAAACGACTGTTAAAGTACCTACCGCAGAAACCGGACATCCACACTGCTAGAAAGTGGAAACTGGTACCTACATAAATATTATTTCATTACCTTAGGCAGATTTCGTTTAGGTAAGTAATTATTTTTGATTGCTCCGTTTGGTCTCGCAGTCGCAAGCGCGACAGCCAAGTGTGGAGTCCTGAGTTTCGATTCCCAGGTTGGGCAGTGTTATTAGGTATTTTCATTATTATAGAAATTTCTCCATGGCAGCCCGGAGTTTGGAAGTTAATAGTGTGACACCCCCGTGCCTGAGTGCCTCGTTGCGCCAGATCTCTCTGCGGTCGTGTCGGGTTGCCGTCTCTCTAGTGCTGTGCTAGTCAAATTAAATACGTAATTAAGAGCGTGTATTCCGTCCACTAGCGCCGCCAATCGTTTTTTATTATTTGTGGTAAATTTAAGACACGTAGATAAAAAACCGCTCTATAATGCACTGAAGAAATGTATTTATTATGTTTTGAGAGTTATGTTTTGTACTTTAGAACATAAATAGTTGCCAAAGTCGATATTTTTGCTAAAAGTGGCCACTTTTAGCAATAATTGCCGTTTTGGCTATTTAGCCATGAGTTATGTATTAAAAATAGCTGTCAAAAAATAATAGATACATTTCTTCAGTGCACTACAGAGCGGTTTTTTATCTACGTGTCTTAAATTTACCACAATTAATAAAAACGATTGGCGGCGCTAGTGGACGGAATACACTCTTAAAAAGAAACCACACTGCTAGAAAGTGGAAGTGGTACATATTGCACTGCCATAAAGGAAAATTTAGTTTAGGCAATTATAAAACTGAACGAATTACTCCTTCCCTATTTTGAAACATCTTTTAAACCCACATAAATGTTCTATTCTATATGTCCAAAAAATCGTTATTTTTTTAATAATTAAAAAATAATATATTTTTTTAAATTAATTTTAGGTTTGGAGAAGTACAAGAAGTTGTCAACACAGTTATATTTCTCCTGAGCGACAGTGCCAGTATGATCACCGGTGTTCAGCTCCCAGTTGATGGAGGGTTCCTTGCTACATAGATCATAAGACTTTGATTAATGGATAATCTCTTCATATTAAAGCAAAGAAAACAAAATGGTTAATTTTACTCAGTTTATTGTGCCAAAGGAATTAATACATACTGGACATAGAAAACAATGCAAGCATAACAATTTATTTATAATGCATATGCTTAGATAGGCTAGCACATTAAAATTTGTATTTGTGGTGAAAATATACCATATTAGAAGGTAAATTAAACGTAGTATAGTTAGACTACAAGAATTAAATTAGTCTCATGTTATTAGTGCATCTAACTCGTCTTTATTGGAGGGAACAAAACATATGCACACTTAAATTATTGTATTATATGCAATAAAAGCCACGATGTTTTTCTTAGTCCCTTATTCGTACTAAAACTACAAATTTGGATTTGTTCCCTCCCCCATAACAGCAACTGAAGAATATTAAATAGGCAACTTTCAATATCAAAGACATTATATACTATATATCGTATGGTACGAGACACGTCTACAAAAAATACAATAACAGCAAAATAATTTCAATGACATTAATGCTACAACAGTTATGTATGTATTCCATTACCTAGGATATTGTAAAAAACAGTGTCTGCTTACCTAATTACCTTAAATTTATTATTTACAAAATTAAGTCAATAAAGTCTTTCGTCGTTTATAGCGTACACTTAACTTTAGAGCAAGCCGCGACCTCGCCAAAGCATTTGAGATACATGTTGCGCACTCCACACTGATGACATGCACAGGATGCACGAACGTACGGACGCAGAGGACGCACAACACACACAGGACACGCCAGCACTCCGCCCGCGCCGCCGACGCCTCACTTACATTCACGACATCGTTATCGCCTCCATGTATTTGAACACGAAAACATCATCTAATATACAATAAGTAATATAAATTCATAAGAATTAGTAACACAATATCTTTAAAATATTTGGGTACTAACATAATACGAACTCTGCTATAAGAAGGAATTAACTTAAACACACTCATATTGTAAACGCTAAAAATACACATATCAATATTGGCACAGCTTTGAAAATTAAAGACAACTGTCACTTTCACTTGTGGATGAAGTCTTTGAACTGTCTACAGCAAAAAAAAAATATTGATTTCTCAAAATGCTACAAAATACCCTGTAGATCTAATTATTTTCATGTTGGATTAAAATTAAGAATAATGTGCATTACAATACAACTGAATATTAAATGATGGCTAAAATATCAACAATTGATTAAAGTCGTACTCTCAAGTGCCTGATCGAAAAAATTATGATTAGAAGATTTATTCTAAACTAAACCCCTATCTATCTATCTATACAATATCATGACATCAGGATGTTTTTTAAATCTCAAAGTTTGTGATACATACCTTTGAAATTATATTGAATATATTACCATTATGTATGTATTTACAAAAAAATTGAACCTAATTCTCAGTCATATAAAGAGGTGGCGCTGTCTACCTATCGGTTTAATGAAAGAATAATTCAATTTGTAAAAAAATCGCAATTTTTTTTTAAAGTTATATATTTACAAAACTATTAATTATTTATTAACATTAGCTAGATAATATTGACAGAGAATAGGACACTTTACAGCTCTGCATTACAAAGCAAATGAACAAAAACATTTCATCAGAATATGAAAATGGTAACAGATTTAATTGAAATAGGTACATTATGTATGAGAAAATTTGGTAATTTTTATGAGATCATAGATTACTAGAAGTTCTAGATTGGTTAAATGAAAGTAAACAATTTCGAAGGAAATAATAGCTGTAACGGGAATGCAGGTAAATCTACACACACGCGAAAGTACAAAATAAACAAAACTTCGAGTAATTTTTGTATTTTTTAAATTTGTCATTATCAATTTTTTACATAGAAAAAACAGAAAATATATTCTAACAATGTTTTCTTGGGCCAATTTTTACTTCCGAATAACCTTACCTAGATAAAACTATGGCAGTGGCTGGACATACATTGTAAGACTGTCATAAAATTACCACTTTAGGCCGCCTACTCGCAAAAAGAGGAACAATCAGAGACATAAAACTGTGTAAACATACATTATTAATATGACTGAAACATTGAAAAAGAAAACGATGCAGTCTACTGAAATTTACACAATTTCGCACTTCTCACTGATGGTACCAGACGACAGACGCCTTACACGTCAAGTACTCATAATAATTAATTATTTCAGCACAAAACAAGAACGTAAGTCATATTTTAACTCAACTTGGAAGACAAAATGCTAAATTCAATACGCCTCCTAACGAAAAAAAAAAATACTAAAAGAAAAAGTTACTATATTGCACAAAGATTTACAAAATCAATTGAAGAACTAGCACAATCAATAAAAAATAGGTTACTTATAGCCTGCTGATTGGATTAATCCGTCTAAATTTGTGTTCCCAAAAATATCGCGCCCAAAGGCTTGGATCGACATTATTGATTAGTTATTTACTACATAAACATTTGAACGCACAGACATCCAAATTACGAACATAAATAAAAATGCTTGTGTTTGGCGATTAAAGTCAGTATCTGATGTAGCTATGAAACCAATTCAGTAATTAATTCAATAACTATAACAAAGTTCGGGCCACTCAATGAACTGCTTCAACTTTCGATATACAAAATACAGTTGGAATGCTATAGCAACATTGTCAGATACATTTACATGGAAAAATTATTATGTATCTATCTATTATGCACTTTACTTAGTTGTGCCAACATGAACATATTATTTTTTCCATAAATAAGAATAACTTTCGCCGAGTAGATACTCACTGAAGCTTGTCAGAATGGTATTTTTATTTACTAATTTACAGTGTCAAGGCCCTTGACCGATTTTTTTTGGGACCAATTGACAGTTTACTGTTTAATCTTACCAATACGATAGAATATGTATCTTACTTCTATATATAACTGAGCATAAAGTACAACAATGTATGGGTAGGCCTATCAGTTTACTCTATGCTTAGACGAGTCTCATTCAAACAGAAATAACTTTTCATTTCTTGGCCCACTCATCATCATACTTAGTCTATTATTAAATAATTTACAATAATATGAATGTTAACACGAATGCATACAAAATTGTTTCCTTATTTTAATACAGAATCTATATATCGAAACGTGATAACGTCCAACGACGTCCACGCGCCTCAATTCCTACCGCGCGGCTCGATGACGTGTTATGTCGTCGTTAAAACACACCGTCTTAATACGTGAATATATCGAGTCTGTGTTATGTTTGTTCGGGCGAACAGAACATGCAGGTCACAATACGAACGTGGTTCCATAGTGGTGGTGTTAACACTGCGACGACAGCAAGATCCCTCACCGCCACTCCGAGATGGCAGCCACCGTGGTGCTGGGCTGGCCCGCCGCGCCCGCTGCTGCGAATACGGACGGTAACAGTTAACTACCGAGCCCGACACGACTGTATCTCCACCCGTCTAGCGTTATCCAAGCAAGTGGTGCTGCTTTTACAAGTTAGTCAAGTCAACAACATGAGTCATAAACTGGCGTTAGGAGAACGGATTAGGATGTGAAATTTGTTCGATCAAACCTTTAACAGTATTATGTGTAGAGTCAAATACTAACTGTTTTCTTGTTCCTGGTTTTGTTCATGACGTCTTAATGTACGGTCGTTGCCCCCTGATTGATAATTCCCACGCTGGCCACCTGCAACGCATTTTAAAATTTTGTTAAAAAATTTGCAGTTTATAAAAATTATGAGTAATAAAAAAGATTTGAACAACATATCTCACCAAATTTGAGCATATTCCAATCGAAAACATAGTCATATGTGAATCCTTGTCTATGGAAAAGTGTACGGAATAACTGACGGAGATGGCTGTAGTCAGGTCTCTCTTCAAAACGTAACCGTCGGCAGTATTTCAGATAAAGCTGGAACTCGATAGGATGGTTCTGGAACAACATAGTACCAACAATATAGTCTTAATTAATTTTTCATTCACACGAAAAAACCGGCCAAGTGCGAGTAAGACTCTCAAATGAAGGGTTCGTACTATTAACCGAATATAACACGTTTTTTGTATGGGCCTAATTTAATTTTTATTATTTGTTGTTGTAGTGATACTTGAAATACACACTGTGAAAATTTAACTGTCTACCTATTACGGTTCTTGAGATACAGCCCGCTGACAGACAGACGGACGGAAGGACGGGCGGATAGCAGAGGCTTAGTAAAAGGGTTCTGTACCCTTTTACGCTTTGGGTACCGAACCCCAAAAATCATGCCATATAATCGTAGTAAATATTGTTTATCAAGATGTGTATTGTGTAAGTTTCTATCACCATTTTAAATTGCAGGAAATTTACAAACTATAATAAAAGCTTACTTTGCAAAGTTCGTCGAAAGGCGTTGACAATTTCTTTTCAGATATTCTCTCATACTTCTGGCGTTTAGTAGCGGCTTTCAGTCCTTGCCAGGGAAGGCTTCCACGATTGAAATACATGAGTACATAACCCAATGACTCCAGATCATCGCGGCGTGATTGTTCGATGCCTAAATGTGTATTTATCGATGCATATCTCGCTGTTCCTGTAATTGAAATTATTCCTTATTAGTTTTAACAGTGCCAGCATACATCCACAGTGCTTGCAGTACTACCCTTTCTAACTATTTTGGAGTAATTGAAAGATTTCAACACTCAAAAAACGGGCCATGTGCGAGTCAGACTCGCCCACCGAAGGTTCCATACAAATTTGTAGGTACAAATCTATACTAACATTATAAAGAGGAAACATTTGTTTGTAAATTTGTATGTAGGGGGTAATCTCAGGAACTGCTGGTCCGATTTGAAAAATTCTTTCTGTATTACATAGCCCATTTATCGAGGAAGGCTTATATATCATCACGCTAAGACTAAAAGGAGCCGAGCATTAATGGAAAATGTGACGCAGACGTTGCGTGGGTCAGGAAGTTACTAAATAAAGACGTACTTTTTTAGTGATTGTGTGACAAATGTAGTTTTTAGATTCTTTCCCGTACTTGTAGTATAAGATGGTATTACTTGCCAAATTTCATAGTTCTAGGTGACCAGGAAATACCCTAAAGAAAATTATCCTTTGAGCGTGTCGAAATATTCGTGTTTTGCGGCTTAAATGGCCGTATTTTTTTTAAATAACTTAGACCAACCCGATTTCGCCACGCGTTCCCAAGATAAAGGGTCTTGACAGACAGACGTATGGACGGACAACAACGTGATCCTATAAGGGTTCCGTATTTACCTTTTGAGGTACGGAACTCTAAAAAAAGACGAATTAACCTCTTTAGTAAAATTACACCACACATACAATTATTGCTAGCAGTAGGCCTGTACACACAAATGTCATGAATTATATGAATGAGAATAATTTATAAATGATCAAAACACGATTCGTGCTAATGACGTCATTATGTCGAGTGGAATTGCACCCAACTTAGTAAGGAATTTAATACCAAAAACAAGAATTCGTGTTTACAGAATGACAAGGCACCATTTAACAAAAACGGATCAAGATATTAACTTCGAAAATGTAGTAAATCAATTAATTATCTGTGATAGCCAATTGCTAGAATAGAGATAAGTGGAATAAATAAGGATACAGGTTGTTTTATCAGAAAATAATTTACCTGTTAAGTTTTTGTTTTCTCTGTATGGGATATGTTGCAACGTGCGGGCATCTTTGTACTTTTTCGCTAAGCCAAAATCTATTATGTATACTAAATTCCCTTTTTTACCTAGGCCCATAAGAAAGTTATCTGGTTTTATATCCCTGCAAAGAGAAGAAAATTATGGTATTAATATCTAAGAAATCATGGTGATCTTTCATGTTAGTTTGTTCTAAGATTTTATTATTTTGCATACTGCTTTGTAAAGTCTACTTTGAAGCAAAAATTCAAGACTGGAATTATTTCCTCTTATCACTTCAATTACAACTGACTAAATAAAATACAGAATCTAGCACCAACAATATCAGTGTTTTTGGGACAGCAGTATCAGTCATGTAATATTATTTGAATAGGAGACCAATAAACCATGCACTAGCATCCGACGTCAATGATAAATGCTGACTACTGAGCTATGTAAACAAGTTATACTATCTTTTACCCTTACATCTGACCTGTTACATGCATCTATATCAGCTGTCCTTATTAACCAAGATAATATAGATTTATTATCAGTTTACATGACAACTCATGTGAATAAAATGACCACAAAGCAAATTATAAAAAAGTAGGTGTGTAACTAACCTTAGCTATCAAATTATGTGGATTTTCAATTATTATCGCTACATTGACACAATTTTACTACAGGTGTTACAAACAGTAATATTTTTGCACTCATTCAGACAGTGCAAGTTGACATAGCAAATATTTTAGTTTTAAGCTGTAATCTACACAATTCACACAAGACCTATCAGGTCTGTGCAATCTAAGGTTATATTTTATGATTTAAAACTAAACCTAATACAATGTCAAGAAGAAAGCAAAGCAAAGGTCATTATTATGAGTAACAATGCTATGTTACTAAGAATATTTTAACTATAGTAACAAGTGAATCTGCTTGTATTAAAACATTTACAATAGTTTTCTTTTCCATCTCTATAACAAACAGCATGATAACATGAACAATCCAACTTAAATCATAAATTTCACTAGCTGAAGTAAAATAATATTAATACAGGTAAAAATATCACATAATTTCATACCTATGAATGAAGTTCCTGTAATGTATGTCCTCAATGCGCGTAATGAGTTGATCAGCTAGGAGGAGAACAGTCTTGAGGGAGAAACGACGTGAGCAGAAATTGAAAAGGTCTTCCAAAGAGGGTCCAAGCAGTTCCATAACCATAACATTGTAGTCTCCTTCTGAGCCGCACCACTTTATTGCTGGTATACCAACTGTTAACAGTTTCACTTTAAATCACTAATAGGCCAAATTATACATATTACTTTGATTTTGATTATTAAGTTGATACCTTTCTTTAATTTATTTATGAAAACTGTGTATATGCATTTTTGTTCTTAAATTTTGTGTTTAAACACTAAGTAATAAACTTCACTGTTATGATCACTGCTGCATGGAGTTACTTGGTCAAATGAAAATATTGTAGACTCTGTCAAACTATGGTGTTACTGTTAGGATCAGGCACAGAATGCCTGCAGTTTATACATGAAAATAAATAAATAGACACAAATGTGTAGAACAAAATCTTTCTGCAATATTGATCTATTAACAGCAGATTACACTATTACAATTGCAATAACCCAGGGATTACCATCATTACTTTGTTTTATAGGCAAACAAACTGAAAAAGGAGTAATGAGGGAGGAGAATAACTTGTTTATTCAAATTTACATTTTGTTATGATATTTGCTCATTTTATTAATGATAATTTACTATTATTACTTACCACCTCCTTGCATTAGTTTATAAAACTTGCTCTCTATATGTAGTTGTGGATGCCTTGTCTTTATACATTCTAATTTGATGGCAACCTCCTCTTTGGTGACAATGTTTGTTCCTGTGGAATACACAAATTTATTATACAATCACTAAACAAACCTAGGCACAATCGAACTGAACTTCAATCTATTTAACCATTATAAACAATAAATGTCGTAATAATACACCATTCCTATACATTTTCTTTGGACGGCTATATTATAGTTCCCTGCACAAAAGGCAAAACAGTACTCTAGGGATTCAATAGTCAATTACATCTTGTCTCATATAATTATTCTTTGACTAGGTATCGATACTAATAATTTACTTTATAAGAAACTGTAAGCTTATAAAAAACACTTAAGATCAGGTACTGACAATAGGATGCTGATATAAAAAGATATGCTAGCTATTTCGAAACGAAAAAAACTGCAGCTGGCCTACCAATGACCACTTTTCTTTGTTTACTATAATCTCTTAACACACTCACCAAGATAAATGTCTCCAAAAGATCCTGAGCCGATTTTACGACCCAGTCGGTATTTATTACCGACTCGAAGCTCCATTTTGGTGTTTAGCATACAATGAAATCACAATAATATTACTGGCCACCAAATCATTACAGGACGGCCATATTGCGATAGACGCAGAATGTATCTAAGTGAAGTGTGTAACTTAATTTGGGTGGAATTGGTTACAAACTGTGTTTTTCTGCAAGCTCAA
This sequence comes from Ceramica pisi, assembly GCA_963859965.1. NCBI lineage: Eukaryota > Metazoa > Arthropoda > Insecta > Lepidoptera > Noctuidae > Ceramica > Ceramica pisi. The sequence continues at coordinate 12,246,211 of OY982537.1, read as the reverse complement.
ATCGTTTATTACTTGTATACTCAACCTTAATTCGCATATAGAGTTTCTTACACAAAATTGTTCTAAAATTGATCTAATCTAACTACACACGCACATGAGGATTTTTTCGTAGACAATACTTTGGTAGATGGATGGAGGCATGGACTCATGGAGCTCTCTCGCTTGGCTAGAGTAATTTGGAATCGAGTCAAACCGAGTAAAATACAATCAGATTCGATTCTAAGCTTTTATTACTAAATGCCATGCTGGTAACACCACCGAGAATTTAGTTTATTTTTTTTTATAAATAATCTCCGATTACTCGAAGACACCTGCACCGATTTGGAAAACTCTTTTTTTGTTTGAAAGGGGACACTTTCCAGTTGGTCCCATGATCCAGTTGGTCAGAATCTGATGATGGGATCCTGGAGAAATAGAGGGAACTCTCCAAATTCTATAGACACACTTAGAACGATTTGGGTAGTTTTAGGAAGACTATTTTCTCGGAGTGGTCCCATTTCAATTTGGTGAAGGTCTGGTGGTGAACTTTGGAGACAGGCAACGGAACTCCTCAATAAATGATAGCTAATGGACTGGGATTGCTGAAATCGCATGTCTATCTATTGTTTACACTATTTCAACTGGGATGCTGTGAAGGGGTACATATATATACATACTAGCTTCTGCCAGCGGCTTCGCCCGCGTGATCCCTAGGGAACATATGCCCGGGATGAAAAGTAGCTTATGTGCTATTCCAGACTATAATCTATCTTTGTTCTAAATTGAGCGTGATTGAGTAACAAACAACCAAACTTTCACATTTTTAATATTACTCTTTTGGTGTAAAGCGAAATTATAACCATCTTCCCCTCGACAGTATATTAAAGGATATTGCAAACTGTCGTAAGCTATTTTACGAAGCTACCTCTAGGCGCCAAGTAAGCCGCCTGCCTGTGCGTTCACGACCATAAACAAAAATAATCCATAAAGCTGATTCAGTATGTTCACGCGCTATGGCTTATTATTAGCCACAGACTACCTAGAGATACTACGTATTTATTAGCGTATTTCATGTATAACTTTGGTCACAGAGTACATTACTATTAAACACTTTGGTGTTTATATAGGTACCGATTTCTATGATTATTTTTTATGGAATAGTTAATAATGTTAACTTTTTTAATTAGGGATGACTGTGAGTGTTATAAACGTAAGAGTAGACAAATATAATAAGAAAGCTTCGAACTGCTAAGCTATCGGGAGTTACACGTGTTATTGTGCGTCAATCATAAAAGATAGACATATGCTGTCGTGGGATATTTTTTATATAATTTTAAGGAGAACATTTCCGTTATACATGATTTCTGTGTAGCTTTAACCATTAAGGTTGCACACGCGACGGAAGCTTAAAAAATGGAGTAACTTCTCCCGTTTTCCCAACATTTCCCTTCACTGCTCTGCTCCTATTGATTGTAGCGTGATGAAAAGTATACTATAACCAGCTCAGGAGTGTGAAAAATAATTATACCAAGTTTCGTTAAAATCCGTCGAGTAGTTTTTGTTTCTATAACGGTTATACAGACAGACAGACAGACAGACAGATAGACAGACAAAAATTTTACTTATTGCATTTTTGGTATCAGTATCGATCCCTAATCACCCCCTGATAGTTATTTTGGAAATATATTTCATGTACAGAATTGACCTCTCTACAGATTTATTATAAGTATATAGAAGACTAGCTGACCCGCGCAACTTCGTCTGCATCACATTTTCCATTAATTCTGCGCTCCTTTTTGACTTATAGCCTATAGCCTTCCCCGATAAAGGGCTATCTAACACTGAAAGAATTTTTCAAATCAGACCAGTAGTTCCTGAGATTAGCGTGCTCAAACAAACAAACAAACTCTTCTGCTTTATAACATTATAACTCAGAGGTTCTCAGATTTTGTTGTGCAAGGCGTTGTGCGAACGTTCGACACTCGACTCTCGTGCGCGTACCTGAGTTTCTCTGATTTTGTTCAGCAAGGCGTTGTGAACGTTTAGGTGAAGATTCTCCCATACCTACGGCGTATTCTTGCTGCCCGTGCTTGAGAACTATGTTTAGTAAGTTGAGACCTGGCTCTCTTAGGCAGTTTCAAATGTTTAAGAAAATGTTAATAGCGTGTAATATTCTAGCTCTGAAAAGAACTGTTGGTTAGCCCTGAAAAGAACTGTTGGTTAGCCCTGAAAAGAACTATTGGTTAGCCCTGAAAAGAACTGTTGTTTGGCTCTGAGAAGAACTTTTGCGTAGGTGTAGTTTTAAGAACGAAATCTAAAAAAAATCGCATGAAAATTATTAGACTTCGCGCACGACCGCTGCGTAGGGAGCTGCCGGTCGAATCTGTTGACATCTCACCGTGATCACTTAGGTGGAGTGAACGACAAGTGAGCTGTCATGCCATCTTGTTTGTATGGTTTGACAGCTCACTTGTCGTTCACTTCACCGAAGTGTTCACTTCAACATGTTTACAGAATCGCACCGCTGACCTCACGTCTGAGCCGTGTACCTTACTCATAGATCTAAACTCCCCTCCCGCACGCGCACCGCGCGCCTCGGTGACGGACGTCCACTTCGCAACGGGCCGTGCAGCAGAAATCGTAATATTTTAATTTCGCCATAACTTCAAAACCAAACGTCCGATTTTAATCATTCAAAGACCAAATATTATCTACATAAACTGTACTTAGTGATGAAATACTAAGTACAATTTATTTTGATAAGGAATAATAGCATGAGTAAAATAAATGCGTTTTAATGTAGTCCGAAAAAAAAATCAAGATTTTTAAATAAAATAAAGGTTGTTGTGCCTCACTCGACATAGATAGGTATAGTGTGTCGCGGACTTTTTTGTAGATATTTATAAGATCTAATATTAATTAGATCAATTTATGGTTCTATCTTTTATAGTTTAGGCAGCGTACGCAAAATAAGTAACTTTTCAGGTTGATTTTTACACCTTGTGTCCGAAAAACCCAAATATCTTAGGAAACCCTATTTTTTCCAAAATAAAATATAGCCTATGTTACTCGTGGATAATGTAGCTTTCGAATGGTGAAAGAATTTTGAAAATCGGTCCAGTAGTTTTTGAGCCTATTCATTACAATCAAACCAACCAAACAAAGTTTTCCTCTTTATAAGATTAGTGTAGATTACAATCAAACAAACAAACAAACAAAGTTTTCCTCTTTATAATATTAGTGTAGACAAATATTCAACGATTCAGTCGTCGTATGACTTTGAATTGCTATAATATTTCACGTGTAGACACAGCTAGAAACTAATGTTATTGCATGTGAATTTTGCAAACGAGTAGTATTATATTTACCGTACTCAGTGGCGTAGTGTGCCTTGGCGGGGCCCCGTATAAAAATTTGTTTGGGGCCTAAGGAAGGGTAAATATTTCTCACAAAAGACAAAAAAATGTTAACATAAAATTAAAAGAAATTTTTATTCTATCTGTCACTTTTCCAAAATTTTTACAAAAAATTCAAATAAAATAAATATACATTCTCTTTGCCTTTTTTCGGCAAACTGATTTTTAAGCTGATGATGACTTTCGTTTTTCTAAAGTTTCTGCCTCTATGGACAATAGTGAGTGACAGATCTCACAGAGTACTTTGGTTATGATATAATTACTATACTCTTTGTATACAGATCTGACAGGCGTTCATGTCCCATCGAAGTTCTTAGGTAATTTAGGAAGTTTTTATTAATTTTTGTTTAAGCATTTTGGGGGCCCCCGTGACCTGGGGGCCCCGTATAATTGATACGGCGGTGGCTACGCCCCTGACCGTACTTCAAATAAACCCTAATTTGCTGTTTTCTTTAATATTAAAAATGAAACAGCCATTAAAATCCCAACTAATTTTATAAGTCTAAAGGTGAGTTTGTTTAAAAATAGGTACCTCTGACTGAACGGATTTGGATGAAACTTGGTTCGTGGATTGGTGAGAACCATCCTAGTACAGTATTTTTTTTTACTTGTTTGGCACGTGTTTGACTCTATCTTACAATGAACCTGATGGTAAGCGATGATGCGGTCTAAGATGGAGCACGCTTGCCTAGAAGAGACCTATTCACTCTTAACTTAAAGAAGGTTGTAGCTATCAGGAAACGAGTCCCGTACGGTATATCGAATTACCTTTGAACGATATATAACTGCCTACAGAAAGCATGGTTTACCGACGAACGGTTATACGAAAAAACTATTAGTCGATACCATTATTTAGCGACAGCACGTTTCGCCGAATAACGCTACATAGAATGAATGGTTGGCCGGTGGTACCAAGATTTGCCGATGTCATGGTTCGCCGGAACACGCTTGAACTAAATAATCCTTTATCGTGTAACTAATTTCGTTAATTCGTAAATTGAAAAGTACAAAAGAAATGATTGTCTACTAAATAATATGTTTAAAAAACTTTATCTATTCGAAAACCGTGCTTTCGATTTTTTAAAAAAACTAGCCAACTGCGAGTCTAACTCGCGTAAAAAAGGTTATTTTTATTTTAGCCTTTGATAAAATACCTCAGATCGATCGTGCACATGAGACAGCACTATACAACTTTAGTGTTATTGTTACGATTAAATATTAGTAATAACACTAAACTTATGTAGTCTATTTCAAATTAAAACACTAAAATTATTACAACAATTGCTAAAACGGTTCAAAAAAGACAAAATGAATCGATGCGAGATAATTTTTTTGGCACCGACAGCACTTTGGTTGGCTAACATTTGAAAGTTCGCCTAGCAAAAATACCGCACGCCGTAAGGGACTGATGGTACGATTATAAATTTTCCTAATCGTGTATATGCGTCTCACTTCTACACTTCACATTGTAATCATGTCTACGTCGAGAGGTATATAGTCTAAGATTTATAGGTTTTCCTGTAATCTGTGGATTAAAATTTATTTATTAAGGTGGAAGCTCCAGGGTAGCCCGCGAAATTCAAATATTTTTATGTTTTTTTCAATTTGCCGGTCAGTTTGAAGCTGTATGTTGAACAAGATAGGTACGATTACCCTATCTTTCAAGGTGGATCAAACTGCACACGGTGTGCAAAGATTAAAATCGGTTAAGTAAGTAGTTTAGGAGTCCATCGCGGACAAACAACGTGACACGTGATTAATATAAGTAAGTATAATAAGATTAAATATTTATGATTTTGTTTGCAAATACAAATGCCTTTATTTCAAATAGACCAGTTTACAGGCACTTTTGAATAGTCAAGGTCTGTCAGTCAAATAGATGAAGCTAATCTGCCGCGCTAGCGACAAGAGCAGCAAGTTGTTCTGCATCAAAACACACTCACCGACCCTATTTCCAGCGCGGCAGTTGCACGTTCCAAAGAGTAGATCCTATGGAAAAGAACGTGCCAGAAACTCCATGGACACTCTTTTAAACCAGTTGTCAGTGCTTATAAAATCATGGTTACATTCGTTGAATGAGTCTATACAATGGAAAGATAATCTTACAATCTTCAGCAGGTCCAACAATGTTTTCATGTACTCCCCTAGTTTATAATTGCTTGTTTGCAAACAAGTTTCACCTAGGTACCGGTTTTGGATTTTCATGGAAATTGTTCCTGCCGGACGATTCCTACTAACTAAAACCCATCCGTGTTCCTCCTATAGCCCTTTGCGCTCCAAGGCCGCGGTGACTCTTTCGAACAAATTAAGTACGCAACCCCGGTAGGAGCCACTTGAAACTTAACTCCATTGTTAGATACATTATGTATAAACTATGGAAGACACGACATTAATGTTCAAGTAATTTCCGTCAGTCTCATGCCTATAATGTAGGTACTTACATGTAGGGTAAGGTGGGGCACAGTGTTACACGGGGTACAATGTTACAATGCACATAATTCCGCCCCTGTCTTTTAGTTTTATGATGTGAGTATACACGTTTGTGAAGCTCACAAGCATCCATCTATAAACAGCTGCCGTAGCCACAGTTTGTACCGTGCTTGAAAAATAACAAACAAAAAAGGTTTTTATGTGATTAAACGACGAAAAAATAGTTTCAAAGTTTTCAATTTTTAAATAAATAAATAATAAATAAAGTTTATTTACCAAAAATAGTTACAGAACTGTGCACAAGTAGATACAACTAGTGGGTAGACTTATTCTAGGCATTACAGTGTGTTGCAAAAAATTCTGTACATAACTATGGTAACCCTGCCTCTTAAACTAGGCTATCCTGTATTTTAAGAGACAGTGTCTAGCTTATAAATTCACATTTTTATACAACAGTGGACAGTGTCGATCTACCGTTTAAACTTGACAGCAGTGATAGTTGTGCGAGTACCTAAAATGTGGAGGGGATGTGTAGTGGTGTGTTGTGGTATGTGCTTGTTGTGAGTTTGTGTGTGTGAGTATAGGGGTGAGTGTGTGTGGATGTATGTGTGAATATGTTTTCAGTGTGCGTTTTTTAATTTAGGCGATATAAGTGAGTAAAGACTCCGTGTATGTGTAGTCTTTCTGTAGTAGCCACTTTGTTACAGTTTGTTTTAATGTGTGTGAATTTAAATCTATAATTTTTAGATGTTTGTGAACTTTTTTGTAAATGTGCCCACTTAAGGTATAAAACTGGCGTTTAGCGAACGCAGTTTTGTGCTGAGTACCCGGGATAACACATGTTCGCTTGTTTGGGTCGGACTTAGGAAGACTGGTGTGTTTTCTAAGTATCGATTTAAGAGTCCTATTACGAATCGTGAATGCTCGTTTGCAATAAACGAAGTTACGTTGGTCTGCGTTGGGAGTACATCTATAGTCCGCGAAACAATTTTGATACTTACTAGTCTGAATAGGATTATAGTTTATTTGGGCGCTCGCGCGAGACTGAGGAGCGCGCGCGCTGAATTGACGCAGAATATATAGTACTTTAATTTTATTTATTGTAATTTTGTTTAATTATATTGACAAACGAAAACTTATGAAACGTATTCATTGTAGATTGAAATTTTATATCATATTAATTTATTTGATAAAATTGTTTTTATTTGGAATATAATGGACGCTGAATCAAGACATTTCTGGCTTAAATTTGGATTTCTTTACGTTTTTTTCCGTGAAAACTCAAGTAATTTAAAGAAATTCTAGAACTCCAATAAACAAGTAAAACATTCAACTTACCTTTTAGTAATTTCAGCTTTTAAAAGAATTGATTGTAACAATGTGAATTAGACCGTCAAAGTTCCATCGCCGACATTTTTTCTTGCAAACTGAGTTCGTAAAATATTTATAGTAAATTACACGAAAAGAAAAATGAAAATGTGTAACTCCAACTTACAATAAAGAGACTGGCACTATCGTTACTCAGGATCAAATAATTAAAATATCTTACTGCTGCTGAAAACTATAGCGTCAAAAATCATGAATTTCCGTAAAAAATGTAATAGGACTCTTAAGCACAAAGAGTTGACGAACCGAAAGGACTTTGCAATCCGAGTAGAGTTCAGTAGTTGGGTATCTATAGGGCTTTTTCGTCATGACTTTTAGAATCGCTCTCTGTGCTCTCTCAACTCTCAGAAGGATAGTCTTGGCTGCACCGCCCCAACCAGTGATACAATAGCCAATGACCGATTGACACAGAGCGTAGTACACGATTTTCAGAGTGTCAGCATTAGCCGACTGTCTGAGAGACTTGAAAATGTGTATCAGGCGCAATGTTCTGGTAGTGAGGGCATCAATTTGTTTGTCCCATCGTAAACCATCGTCTATCTGCACTCCCAAATACTTTACACTGTCAGTTCTAGTGAGTGTTGGGCATGTACAGGGTTCTAAGGTGTTTGAGCATGTGTGAGCAGTTAAACTAAAGGTATTTGTCGGTGCGGTGTTACGACGTATTGAAAAAGGAATGTTAGTGGTTTTTTGTAGGTTAAGGGTTAGTAGATTTGAGTTGAGCCATTCCATTACTACAGCCAAAGCCATTTCTGCTTTTGTTTTGACTATATCCCACGTAAGTCCCTGCACGAGAATAGCAGTGTCATCTGCATACGCATATATATTACAGTCTGGGAGACTCATTCTGCACAGATCGTTGACGTAAATAAGGAATTTCTTTCCGGATGTATTGTATTAAGGTAAGTGATGTTGGTTTTCCTTTATTTAATGTTTATTTGGCTACATATTACCGTTAGAAGTTTGTTGTAAACATAACTTAAAATACTCATTCGATTTTTTAAATTTGGTTTGCCTCTCCGGGACACTGTGTTACGGGGCACTGTGTGACACTGTTACAGTCAGGCCCAATTTAACATATTTTTGTGTTATTTCAAGGTAGGTACTAAAAGAAAATGGTGCGAAATCGTAAGAGGAAGACGGATTACAGTCTTCATAGTGAAAAAGATATGGCAGAAGCGATTTTAATGGTTGAAAGTGGTGTTAGTTTTCGAAAAGCTGCAAATGAAAAGCATGTTAATTTCATGACATTGCAAAGATATTTTTTCAAAAGTTCAAAAGAAGACAGATGTCTATACATCCCAAACAATATTTTTAAAGTACTTTATTATTTATTAGAAGTTAAGGACTTTTTCTCAATTTGTTAGTTTTATATTATTTTATGTTGTAACATTGTGCCCCTTACCCTGTAACAGGCTACCCCATATACGGGGCTCAGTGTTACAATCGACTGATTTAATTAAAGTGCAATTTAAATTAAGTAGTTGCTAATAATGTTGATGTTTGAGCTATTTTAATTAATGAGAGATAGTTAAAGTTTATTTCCATGCCAAAAAGTAGCTGATTATAACAATATTTTTGTCATTACAATCTAGTATTTTTTTTTTGTAACACTGTACCCCACCTTACCCTAGCGTACTCATGCCTATTAATAGGTACTTACGAGTAGTCCCTTAAGGTGTTCTTCAAATGTTTTGCCTAGATACAGTGGTCGTGTAGGTAGGTCAAATATCGCAAAAAGTTAGAACCGAACATACTTATCTCTGTAAGCATGAGGTAGGATAATATGTATGTATAACCTTTCCTTTTGTTGTTAGTTATACCTATAGTACGTTTCAAGGCGGACCCACCTCAATAGCAGTCGTGTAGTAGGTACATGTAACTTTATTAGCAAAATCATTGGCTTAGGTACTAACTAAATAAACGTAAGTAGTACATACTTATATATCTTCTAATCTATCTATACTTACCTTGAAAAAAAAACATAGAAATTTAAATAATATTGGATGGAGATAACTGGGAAACAGGGATTCATTTTTAACTAAAGGTTATAGATAGATTAGCGTTCACACGTGATGCTTGTGTGAACGGCTGGACCGATTTTGCTAGTTCTTCTTTGTTGTGTTTGTGATTATGAGTACCTACCTAGAGTGTTCTTATGAAAAAAAAAGTTGACGGGAGCGAAGTTGCAGAGGACAGCTAGTCTAGTGCCTATATAAAAAATTGGCGTCACGGTGTTTGTTATCGAACTCCTACGAAACGGCTTGACCGATTTTTATGAATTTTTTGTGTAGGTATACTCAGTATCAATCAATCAAAATATTTATTTGCTAGAATATGGTACGGTGTTACAGTAATTTTGTTTCAGCATATCCTGCCATAACATGGCGTGCAAATGTATTCACAATGTCAGTAATGTTATTTAAAAATAGTAGATCTGAGAATAGGTCATAGGGAACTTATTTATTTTTTTGTTATTTGGAAAAACGGCGTTTGACCGGTCAGCTAGTCATAACATCGTATATTTTAATATACGAAAAATTAAGCAATGTATGTTTTTGTAACATGCCACTCTTTGTTACTACAATGAGCCGATTCGTTGACATTACACGCATATTTATTTACGTGGCTACCTAAGTACCTACCTGAAACTGCCTTAGGGCGTATTTTGTTCGTCCGGAGTACCTACCTAACGTGTTTTACTGTACATATGCACTTAATTAAGTAGTTTTAAGAAGCCTTTACAGAAAAGGAAATAAAAAATACGACTTATAATGTTCTCGCAGATATAATTGTCATATAATTTAATCACAAATTGTTTGCATAAAATACAAAAAAAAAACACATTTATAATATATAAAACTACTAGATAAATTATACATCTAAGTCACAATAACTGTGAAAATGCTTAGGTAATTTAGAATGCTCAGCAACCAGCAAAGTGGTTTCTACAAACATTCTTTTTGTAGGTAAATGTACTTAAACAATATGTAGTACCTACCTATTATATTATAAACTAAACTTAAAATAAACTCAAGGTAGGTAGGTAACTATAAGTTGAGATTTCGTTAATTATTACATTTTAATAACGTAAGTTAAAGATCGCCTTCTATGACGAAGCTTGTAAAATACGACATTATAGGTCAATCTAAATGAAAATTGTTGCACGCGCCACAAATTTCTTACATCTTTTTAATACTTAATTCATCAAAATTCCTATAAAGTTGAATTGACTAATTTTACCTGTAGGTACACAGAATTGATATTTAGTAGGTTATAATGATAATGATGGTTAATATTACAAATTCAGTAGGTACTAGACAAAAGCAATGTCTTTTAGGCAAAAGTATGTATACCTAAGCGATCATTTTGGCACCATGAGAAAAAACAATTTACAACAGACTATTATATTCAAGTAGGTATAACAACTTTACTATTCTAATTCTGCAATGGGAATAACTTTGAGATCTGATATTTATTATTATCCCTTGATCGTAGCTCATTTTTATTTACGCCATTATTTATTTGTCAGTTGGTAATCATTTACACTTAAGGTACCTATACTTAAGTAAGTGCCAAAGGGCTAGGTACCTAAGTCTACGTATAAATAACTTGTGAAATAGATAATGTTGCTGGAATTTCTTATTTTGTTTAGTTGTATTGCAGTGTACGAGAAGTAAATAATAATAACCAGTTAGAATGTTCATCACATACTTACTATTATTGTATGGTGCCTCTTTGTAGTAAAATAAGACACAGAAAGATTTAGCATTCGTCATCAATCCAAATACTAATCTTGATTCAATTTTTTTTTGCTTTTTTGATGTCATTTTGATAACATGCTTAAATAACGATTACAATATTTTAACATCTAGCAAATAATTCGTACCATTGGTCTTTGGATGTGCTCTTACAGGTATCGAAGTATATTGTTATTTATTATTGTTGGATTTATTTTTTCATTGTTGGATTTAGCTTGCGTACCTAATACTTTTAAACAACTTTATTAAAATAAATTTCTCTGGCCGTAACTTATAAGATTAAACGCTTTACTCGCTCTTATTACTTTTTGTTCGTTACCTCAATGTTTCCATTTCTTTCCCTATTTAGACACGTATGTAAGTAAACATCGACACTACTTATATTGGACAGAGGGCTACGTCCGCTACGACCGCTACGATGCTTGAGTCGCATTGCTACGAAAATTTTTAGCTATAAGAATTTTGGTAATATAAAGTGCCTGGACTGCAAAAATAATGATCAATATTTTTCTTATCAAGAATAGGTATTACAGATAAATATAGATATAATATATGCTAAGACGATGCAGAGTGCGTGCATTTGTCTCGAATGTTCCGTGGTAATAGTTTTGGTCTCGTCTATACAGTGGGGGAGCTGGCGGTGGATACGAGGAGAGCGAGGCGAGGACTAGTGCGTCTTTGTCAGAGGCAGCTTCGGGAGCCCGGGCTGGAGTCTTCTCGGTCCTGATCACTTGGAACATTGTTATTTTGTTCCTGGTCTCGATTTAATACGAATACAGGCTCTACATTTTCGTCGTCACTGTTAAATCTGAAAATGAGATTAACACGTTGATTAATTTTTTAGACCCTACATCGCACTTTACTCAAGTTAGGTTGTATGCTAGCATTTGGTTTAAAGTGACACTACTCGTGACTTATGTAATAGGTATATACGTACTGGTATCGAGGAACTTCTCCCCTCATGGTGCAAATTGCATTCGTTAGGGCCTTCACATAATTTTTGGCTAAAGTTAGAGTTTCTATTTTTGATAAACTCCTGTTGTCCTTCTTGACGTGTGGTATTACCCGCCGGAGATCCTTTAACATGAAATAATCTAAGTCAAGCCAAAATGTTTATTGAAGGCGGATACGGATTGGTGTCGATGTGATTGAATTTTGATTGATGCTTACCTCAAAGGCTCTGTTGAGGGAGTGCATCCTCATCCGTTCGCGTTCGTTGCTCTCGAGGCGGCGCAGGTTGCGCTCGCGCGCGGAGACGCCGCAGCGCCGCCGGCGGCCGGGGCCGGCGGGGCCCGCGGGGCCGCTGCTGCTGGCTGCGGACGACGACGAGCCCGCTGCCGCGCGCCGCGGCCGACACACGCGACGCGTCACTTGCTCATCGCTGCCACTGCCGCTGTCGTAGAATTCTGAAATGTTTTTTTTTTGTTGAGATTATATGTATGTAGGTAACAAGCTGATAAACAAGGTTTAAATCTATCCTAATTATAAGTACTGCTGTACTTATAAACCAGTAGCTACCTCATGCTTAGTGAAAAAACCTTCGATGCGCTGTCACAAAATAATAACAAGTAGCTTTTGCCCGCGACTTCGTACGCGCAAATCCCGTTTTACCCGTTCCCGTAAGAATATTGGGAATCTCCTCTCTTAGTGCTCCCCTACACTTATGGAACCTACCTGCCAAATTTCAGCTTCCTACGACCAGTAGTTTCGGCTGTGCGTTGTCTGTCTGTCAGTCACTCACTCAGTAACGGAAGAATTTTATATATTTATTAGGATTAAATAGAGATAAGTCACGTAATAAAGAAAGTCTAAACGTGGGCGTGAGTTTATTAAAAGTACGCTGTTGTATGCATACGTCACGTCAGCGACTGAGCTGTACGTTCTCCGTCACGAGCCGTTGGAAGCACGAAGCTGGCGATGGCGGCGACACGATACGGAGTGAGAACACTCAAATTTGTGCAACAAGTCAGCTGCCCTGTTCGAAACTTGGGCGTTACGTGACGCGTCCGCACGCTTGATAAACTATTTGCGTAAGAGCGCGAGAGCGAGTGCAGACTAATCGATTTGTACGCACGGCTACGGTTGATTTTCGTAATGCCTTTATCTGCTTCGTGCTTTCCGAAGGTTGTACGTAATATCATAATAAATTAAAATTCAATATCCATGTAAATTCATTTCTAAAATATTTTCATTAATCATAGTCACATTTGTGCGCTGTAATTCTTAAAGGCGTATGTTAGTAAGACGTAGGTATACCAATGTATTGAGTTGCGCAGAACTACACACCCACGTTCATGGTATGAAGCTGTGGGAGATATACCTACTTCGCATGGAAAGAACACTTAAGTCGATCGCAATTTTTCCCGTGCAATTCTATTTTTGCACATGGATTCTGCTTGAACGTTTCGGTTGTGATCAAATATTATATAGTCCTAGAATCCTGTTGGTGGAGATATAGGTATATTATTATAAAAACCGTACCTCCAGCTTGTTCAATTTTATCAGCAATATCAGGTTTGTTGTCATAATACTGGGAGGTCTCGTCCTCATAGTACAGCATCATCTGGTCGGGGGACTCGGCCTCCGAACCGCCGCCCTCGGCACTCGCCCACTGAGGCATGTCTGTATCTGAAACAAGCAAACGTCTCGTTACACAGCTGAACATTGTTTTTAACATCGATTTTAAGATGCATGAGAATGTAGCCATTGCAACATGTATTAACCTATGAATGTTAAATGTTGTTTATTTTCATATTTCTGTCAACTGTCTCTTGGAGTTGTGACCCGAAAAGACACAACCAATTTTTTGTAACTAAACAAGAAAGGTGAACGAAACGTAAAAGTAATGTTGTTCTTTCTCCCTACCACATACTGTGTCTGTGCGTAACGTACATGTAAGTATTAATCACGAGTAGGTTCCTTATATAAAGAACGCAAATAACACTATTGTTTGACAAACCAGTTTTCCGCATTGAGATTAAGAAAATTTATTTTGATGTTAAAATATTTCAAGTATCAGAGTTTTGTCTCAATCTGTGTACCAAGAGAGACTTGTTGATTGTTTGTCTGAAACTTCTAAAGATGCTAAGTTTACTTACGTGACAGAGATACATCTTCTGAGGGAAGAACCCTACCCCAACCCTACCAGTCTAGCTGGAAATAAAGTTGAAGTAATTACTAACAAAGTCCGTATATTTTACGTAGTTACAGTTCGTTTTGGCTCCACTCCAATTTATAAAGAACGAAATGCAGTATGCAACTACCTATTTACTTATGCATTCTTGTATTTGACGTGTGATGCACATACCCACATGTGTGGACTTACAAGTACATATTTCACAGTTTTTAAGAACTTTTATTACACTTTTTCATCAATTTGGTATCCTTATCTCAACGTTTTGGAAATACAAGTACCAACCCACACAGAAATTTATTCAGTAAATACGTATCAAAAATTTGGTCGGCCTTCAACTTGATAACATTTTGTGACGGAGTCGATGACGTGCGCTGGAGAAATTTGAATAGGCGTTAATAACCAGTGTCGGGGGGAGACTGGTGACGAGGCATTGGGCATTGGGCTGTAGCTAGTAGACGTAATGACGTAATGACAGTGATGAGAGATGTCGTAGATACATGGTCTGTTAGGGCGTCGGACACTGTGAATGAGGCAGAAGAACCATTCAGTGATAGTCGCAAGTAAATATTGGGTACTGCGAAAGTTTTAACACATCTAAGTTCTTTCCCACTGTTAAGAGATCTCTGTAAAGATATTCGCAGTACGAAGCTACTCAGGTTTGACCCGACAGGGTATTATGGTAGTGAGTTATAGGTAGGCTGGTCCGATTGGAGAATAATGTGTGGTCGTTACAGCAACAGGTAGCTCACAATATTGTCGGCTGCGAAATGTACAAAACAAAAATAGAACCGAAAAGACATTTCTCCCATTTCTCACAGACGTCAATTTTTACGGACGTCATAGCGGCTTTTCAACGGTGTTATTTACGAGTATAACGCAATCATCATTGTTCTAAATGGCGCTTCTGTATCCTGTTGGGATGCGGGGTGGCGGGATGCAGGGGTGCGGGCTGGCGCCGCCGGTGGCCGGCGACAGGCGCGGCGCCCACGCGGCGTCGCCAAATGACACGCTTACACTACATACACTGATACATAATACCCACACAGCCGCGTTAATGGAAAGCGCCATTTTAGTGTTATGATTCTCGATAAGCTGGAGAAGTGCTAGATTAACGGTATGCTTGGATGGTTAGTGTTTGGCTGATTCCGTTCAACAGAAATAATGTGTCATTCAAATGTTTATTATTCACAGTGTTTATTGTATTAGAGAGTCATATAAGCTACGATCTAAAGTGAATTATATTATTGAATACCGAGGGAATCTATGACATTGCAGTTTTATAAAACAGGTCACTTTAAACTGTGGATACTTCGGTTTGCCCAAGCATTATAAATTTATAAAATGGAAACTCAAAATCAGTTATATAAAACCATGAACTCTTAGAGTGTTATAATTATGAGATTCAACGTGGAAACAATGCTTTTTGAACAGACATTTAACAAGTTAACCATCGGTATTTATTTAGCCCAAGCACAGGGCCAACATTTTTAGTGAAATAGGTAATATCGAAATACTTATTCAACCTTTATTACCTACAAATATTAGTGTTAAACATACTTAGCTTTAATTAAAATTTCAAATAAATCGGTCGGTTCTTCGTTATTTCGACCGATAACTTTACATACTTACTTAATGCCTAACTAATTAACCGAAGCAATAGGTGGCAAGTCAAATTGTTGGCGGTTTCACAAGCTGAATAAGCCACACTTATTAGCACTAACGTAGAAAAGAAAAACTAAATGAAATTTAGTCACTACGAAAGTGATCGTGATAGTTAGAAAGCTGGCTAGATCTGATCTTACTAAAACTTGCATATTATCTGCTAGACAACCTGTTTACCATTATTGATAGTTGTTTAAATATGCACAGTTGTCTTACTGACATAACTGTACGAAGCAGTGAGCTTTCTGTGCCACGTCATCTTTGCTACGAAGATGCTACGCCGCTACGCCGTAACCCCTAGGGCCTACGCTTTTTTATTTATTTTCGTTTTTAAGTTTAAACCTGTTTGTACTGATTCGTATATGGTTTAGCATACTGCTACATGTGTTTATGTTTGTATACAGTGTTTAAACTTTAGACAGTTCAGATGATTGGGGCAATAAACTATAAAGTACACTGACGAAATGTTATTCTAGACTACAGCTAGCTGCTAGTTATATTGAAGCAATAGGTTAGCGACTACCTACTCTCACTTAATTTATACTTACCGCAAGTGAGGCAGTGCAGGCACGTGTTTAATTATTCATTTAAAGAACCCCGCTTGTAGCCCTGGTTTCGAGATTGACTGGCCGGTTTCGCTCGGCAATAACTATAGGTATCGTTCCACTTTAAATAGACCGGTTTTTAAGTGATAATTGGTGTATCAATGAAAAATATCAACTTTAAAACTAATAATAATGATTGATTTAATCATTAAATTATTTATTGTTTTATTTTGTGTTTACAGATTAGTTAATGTTGCTTTAAATTGTTTAGAAATAACATTACAATACTTAATTCGTAGACATAACTAATCTTAAAGTCAAAATATATGTTACAGTCCTACATTTAATGATTTTAATCATCGACACTTCTGAATCCAACAGGAAAAACTGTTTACTTTAAACAACAAACTCAAACTTCTATTTCTAGATGGAATTCCCTGAATTGAAAATCTTTGTTTGTTTGTAGGAATTCGCCTACACGATTTTGTTTTTTTTTTTTATGAAAATTGTAGTTGGTCAACCTTTGACGTCAAGGAGCAAAGCATGCACCTTTCTACCAACTTTTTCTATTAAAATGAATGAAGTCCAAAACACGATAAACGACTCAATTGGTGCTCAATTAAAATCATGCGAGTTGCTTCATGCGAGTTTTACGAACGCAAAATTGGGTTTACGGCAAGTTTGCGACATGTAAAGAAAAGAGAATGTTATTAAGAAACAACTAAATACGGCAGAAAAAAATGCAGTGGTGCCTACATCCGGATGTTTTGGTAGCGGTTCTCTCGCGAGGTGCGCACGCCGCCCCCCGCTTCTCTGCACTATCGCGTGCGACGCGCACGTGCACGCCGACTCCAACACGAGAATTATGCACAAATTGCGATAACGCATTATGTAATGGCAGTAATATTGTTTTACAAAACAACTTAATAACACCTCTTCGTCACTTAATTACTAAAACCATGAAGGTTAGTTAAATGGATAACGCATGATGAGTAAGGCTGGAGGCGTTCACCTATGATCGATCGATGTAGGTTCTACGTAGAGATAGGTCTGTACAAGCAGTACCTAGAACTATTTCTAGGTACTGCTTGTACACACCAATCTCACTGAAAACGCTTTGTATAGAAAATCAAACTCGTACAATTTCACTGTCTATCGTATGTTTAATACATAATAGCGATAAAAAAAATCTTATTGTAATAACTCAGATATAATATACTAATGTATTTACAATCAACCATTTGCGTCACTCGTATTAATCTTCCACCTGTTCTAATAACAGGGAAATTTTATTTTAAAGATTGTTTTTAAATATTTTACAACGCTATATTTGTATTAATTATGAACATTGTCAAGCAGAACGAACGACTCTCGCTTTCATATTCATCAGTCACAAACACAGTCGATAGTTGCGTTGAAACTGAAAAGGTTTATCTCGAGTTAATATTTGTCATGTAACAGCTTCCACGTCAACGTTTTGAATAGTGTGTACGATTAGTGGATAAGTTGTTAAGCTCGAGTCTACAATCACAGTAAAGGTTGACATTTGCGTGACATTTCGATCAGTAATGTTAGTGACGGCGATGCGTGCGCGCGGGCCGGGCCGGGCAGCACGTCACTAGCGGCGTGGCGCGCGGCGGCGACCTTCGCGGACCCCGCTCGGACACTTTCACCATGCTTACCACTACTGCTAGCCCACATACGCTTATCGTTGCCATTGTTATTGTACTAGAGCAGTTGCATAATTATATGAGAAGGTAACCGAGGGGCGAATTCCATTCTATGTGTGTCAAAATTCCAATTTTCGTGCCTGGCATTGTTCGTTCTTGTTAATTGTCGGATGTTTAAGTTGCGAAAATGTTAAGTAACAAAAAACTATTTATGTGCTATAATGAACACCTATCTATGCAAAGATTTGACGATGAAAAATAAGGCTCAATTTTCAGAATAGTATTAGGTAGGTACGAGTAGTACTTACTAGTAGTAAACACAAAGTCACACTAAACGTTAATTTATACTTAAGAATATGTTGGAGCGCTATTAAAAACAAGATTATATAGCTAGTAAAATAAAAATAGACAAAATGTTACAATTATGCAATGTTAAATGTTTTTAAAACTAGTATAAAACAGTTTCCTTATAAACTTTATTACATAGTAACATATCGTTATGCTTTGTTTTGTAAATTGTTTCAAATCGATTAGAAACACTTTTCAGCTCATTTTGAAACCTGTAGTGCCTTTAGGGCAGAGGTCTAAGCAACACCTATAGAAAAAGCAGAGACTAGAGTTAGAATTAATGAAGAAAGAAAGAAAGAACTGTACCTACTACAGTGCACAAGAAGTAATACAAAATTTGTGCATCTATGCACTTACATTTATGTAGGAAGGCATACCTATACAATACTGCCACATAATCAAATTAAATAATTCGTGCATGCCGTCTAACGACCGAAGGCATGCCTACACCACAAGTACGTGTATTATCGTGTTTTTATTCGACTGTACGTAAGCTGTTTTGAACGTCGTTATTATTACGACTGATCAGCTGGTTAAACATTAAACAATTGAAGTAATTTTATCGTGGTCATGCAATTACTTTCTGGCCTTTTAGTTACAAGGTTTCAGTAAATAAAAAAGATTTTTCAATTCATTGATTTTCTATAGTTCTCTATTTGCTGTGTTGAGTTTATGAAGGTGTATAAACATAATTTTTTTTTTTTTTTAGCCTTGCTTGTGTCCTACTGCTGGGCAAAAGCCTCCCCGTTGTCCTTTCAAATCTCTGTCTTGGTCGATTTCTAGCCAACTTTGTCCCGCAAACATGATGAGATCGTCAAACCACCTTCACCGCGGTTGACCACGACGACGACGTCCTTCTTCAGGCGTCCAGTGAGTGACGATCTCCACCCATCTCTCCGAGTTCATTTGTGCGACGTGGCCTACCCCGACATTTATGACTATAGTTAAGGAGCGCAAAGACCAGTCATAAATGTCGGGGGTTTCTATCGCGATCTGTTCGGTGAACACTTATTATACTGCGCTCCATAGCTCGTTGGCAAGTCTTGAGTTTAGAATTTTGGTGTTCTGTAAGTGACCAATTTTATGCACCGTAGTTTAGGACGGGCAGTATGCACATGTCCATGAGACCATGAGTTTCCTTTTGAGAGTTTACGGAAGACTTCCATTCACATGTTCTTTAAAGGCCCAGAAGGTCTTTCAAGCATTTTGAACTCGGCTTTCGACTTCCTTGTCTTGCCTATTTTTAAAAGACACTATCTGGCCTAACTATGTTGAACTTCGTAGGGACATCCGTCCCTATAAAGTTCATTGGGTTGGATATTATATTATATCTATACTAATATTATAAAGCAGAAGAGTTTGTTTGTTTGTTTGTTTGGTTGAACGCGCTAATCTCAGGAACTACTGGACCGATTTGAAAAATTCTTTCAGTGTTAGATAGGCCATTTATCGAGGAAGGCTATAGGCTATATATCATCACGCTAAGACAAATAGGAGCGGAGCAGTAATGGAAAATGTGACGCAGACGAAGTTGCGCGGGTCAGCTAGTTTTATTATATTATACGACAGCCTTTATCCATGCTCTATAATTATTTAGTTGTGTTGCTTAATTTGTTATTGTTTCTCCTTGCACATTTAATGTTTTTAGTAGCAGTTGAAATATTGTGTATAGGTATATAATATTACGGTATGGCTCTGAGAGTTCTGACTTGTTTCTATAGGCAGTAAATCAAATGATTTTTTTCAATTCTAGATTGTATTTCTCCATTTTATAAATTAAAATATCTGTACTAAGCTTCTTTATTCGGCTTTGAAATATAACTTTACGATTTAATTTTACACTAAGGACTATCTTTGTACGTACTGGCCTGTGATCTGAACTAAATTTCAATTTATTGATCACGCTCACATCTTTCACTATATTATGAGGGTTGCTAGAGAGCGTAAAGTCGATTTCATTTTTTATTTTTGCGTCTGGTGAAATCCACGTCCATCGACGTTGTGACTTATTAGGGAAAAAATTCTGTTCACTATTTCGAGCCGTTGTCCAAATGCCAAACGCCAAACTGGAGGAGTGCTATTTCCTCGGTCATTTATGGTGCCTAAGCCATGACCGATAATTTCTGATCTATCTAGATCTTGTCTTATCCCAACCTTGGTGTTGAAGTCACCTGTAGTGATGTTCCATGTGCTATGGTTTTCCTCACATGCTTTGTTAAGACCATCATAGAAGCCTTCTAGGTCGTCATCACTGCGTGGCGATGTCAGTGCGTACGCCTGAACAATGGTTAAGCTGTGTTTAGGTATCTGTGATACTAAGTACTCCCTCTCTCCGAGTATCCCTGAAACTCTATAATATTATTCTTCCACTTTTTAGCCACCAATAATCCAATTTCAAAAAGGCCTCTAGTGGCTCCAAAGTGATAGGATATAGAGTTTTTTCTTTCCTCTGTATCCTCTCACATTCTCCTTTTCAGACAACCCTATCACATCCCATCTTATTTTTTCTAACTCAAGAAAGCGTTCATCTTCCATTATTGTGCGTACAATAGATTTCTATCGGAGTCTATTTTCGTAGCTTGGTTTCGTTGATGGAGGATCGATTTCACTCGGAGATTCTTAGCACCCCCTGCTGTGGAAAATCGTTGACTACCGTTGTTGTCGCGAGGTTCACCAGAGACTTGGGGCCTGAGGTTATTTTGTTCTATCAAGGTTTGGTTCGAGAAAGGGGTGATTTGGGTCTCAAAGATGTTAATGGTCCCCTTACACCCCTTTATATTAATTAATAATTGTTTCTGCGTCGATAACATTTATAATTTCACAAAAAAATCATATAACTTTATTAAGGGAGCGAGTTTCTTATCTTTATTTTATTTTCTACTTGCATATAGTAGGTATAGGTTACAGTTTTCATCGCCAAAGTGATTAGATAACACAACTTCCGTTCAAAATATTGACTTTACCACAGATATGTTTTGGGTTTTTTACTGTACCTAATTATCTGTCTAGATTAATTCTATCATAATAGTAATCTTTGGCGTAAGCTAATAGATGTAGGTAAGTAATTAACAATTTATAAATTGTAAAGATATTTTATGTTTGTATTTTTAGGGTTCCGAACAAAAGCGGAAACCTCATAGGATCACTCGGGTATCTGTCTGTCTGTCTGTCCTTCTGTCACAGCCAGTTTTCTCCGGATCTACTGGACCGATTCTGTTGAAATTTGGCATACATATAGACTTCTGTGACCAACACGGACGCGTTACGTAAATAAATAAATTTGTAGTATGGGGGTAACTTTTGGGGGGTCAAACTAGAAAACTAACATATCAAATGAATTATGTATCATATCAAATTTATTACTGTGAGGGTTTTAAATATATATTTTTCATCATTTTAAAATGAATAGTATAAAGCTTATTTAATAAATTAGACCAAAAATGACCATTTCCCCCATTATTTCCGATACTTACCATTGTAACCTTTAATTTTGAAAAAATTGCAATGATCACAGAAAAACCTGTAAGAAGTCTGTAGTCTTAAAAAACATGTTAAAAAATGAAATTGGTCCGGAACCTTTTGCACGCGTGTCCGACTAGCACTTGGCCAGTTTTTTTTTAAATCATAAAATGACGTGTTGTAATTGTTTTGTGCTGATCGTGACTCATATTTATTAACCAATGTTATAGAAAAATCGTGATTAATATGCAGATAAATACATCCAAGCTATTGTTTTTTTAATGTGGTGCGGGTAACAAATAGACACGTAATAAATACCTATTTCGGAATCCAACAGGAAAAACTTTTCACTTTAAACTTGAGTCCGACCGAAACCGAAACCGAAACCGAATATTCGGCCCTGGCTTCAGTTTCGGCCGAAACCGAAACTCATGTGGTCAAGTATAAAATTCCTTAAAATACTGAAATTTGATGCATTTTACACATTATGCTGCATTAATTACGACATGAAATTAAAACACAGTATATCGGGTGTTTTTGACAGCCCTCCGCAAACTGATAGGGTGGCTTCAGTACATCATATTAAGATGACCGGTACATAAAATTCTTTCAGGAACATTAAGGGAATCCAAAAGACCAGATTGGTTTTATTACCTCACACGCAATGTATCGTTACCGTGGCAAAACGCACGTAGACATCCATTGCTGTTTTTTTTAAATCAGCTGTTTTGTTAACATAAATGGAGTGTTGCATACAGAGAATGTAATTTTACATTGAAATAAAGGAATATCAGCAGAAAAAACGTCATTTTATTTTTTCCTGAGAAAATTTCCAGTGGGATATGATTCAGAATAAGGAGCTGAATCAATCCTGTGTTTTTGTGGAGGGCTGTCAAAAACACCCGGTATAAAGTTTGTTAATAACAACAAAACAAAGTTACTGGCTCAATATTTAACCTATTTATATCATTCAAGTACAGAAACGAAACAAAAACTTACATGTAATCAGTTCCATCAAAACATTCAAAACATAATCTTTAAAGAATGTTTACGTCGGACGATAACGCACTGACTAAGTTTTGTTGCTACGGAGCTATTCGAACGGCGCACGACAATAGGGAATATGCATGCGATTTTTTTATTTGCAAAATAAAATACTTATATTAGCTCTAGTAAACAATCATGAAATTATTTTTTAAATACCTTCACCATTTATGAAGTTATAAAGCTTCAAAGACTACAGTTAGAAAGAGAAGTCCGATACGTACTGTGACGTCAAATTACACGACGACTATACAGCTGCCATAGAAAACAGCGTTTTCGCGAGAGGGACAGATATATTTGTTTAAAATAATTGTATCTCGTTCGTTTTTCGCGCAATTTAGATTCTAATTTCACTGTTAGTATTATATTTTCGAATACTTTTAGATAAACTGCTCAGATCATTAATACTTTTTTCATGCATATTCCCTATTCCCGAACAGGGCCGCCAGCGTCCGCCATAGTGTTGCCGCGAGAAACGAAGTTAGGCGAGCGTGCACGACTACTTCCGAAATCAGTTTCGGTTTCGGCAAAAGTTTCGGCCAATTAAGGCCGAAACCGAAACTGCCACCGAAACTTGATTTTTGGCCGAAACTCCGCCGAAATCGAAACCGAACTTTCGGTCGGACACTACTTTAAACAACTAACTCAAACTTCTCATCATCTACTTAGCCTTATCCCAAGTAGGTATGGTTCGGCTTCCAGTCAAACCGGATTCAACTAAATACCAGTGTATTACGTGGAGCGGCTGCCTGCCAGACCTTTACAACTCATAAACTGGGTAAAACGGTACTTCTTGGCAAGACTAGTGTCAGATTTACTGGCTTTTGACAATACGTAACGACTGCTAATGCCAAAGATCTACAGATAACAGCAGAGACCAACTCTTAACGTGCTTATCGAGGCACAGAGAAAACTCGGTGTTAAGATGGTCACCCATCCACTAAACAACCTTGGCAAGCATTAAAATCGACCCGTGCGGCTGTTATTATTTAGCAACGAGCTCCCAAGGTTCCCTGAACTGAAAATCTTTGTTTGTTTGCAAGAATTTGCCTACAACTTTTTGTAGTTCAGATGTTAAGAAAATGTTTTTTTTTTTTATAAAAGTTCAATCGGGTTGTTTCCTACGTAGTTGCAACAGTAGATATCTCGTTAGGACGACTATAAACATTATGAGTGTTATTAAGTACCACTCTCTTAATAAGTAGCATCATAATTCATACCTCATCTTTATACCAGGAAAACCAAACAAAACGGGAAAATACCGCATACGTATCTACGTTCAACATTATATAAAAGATCGACATATGGACAGAACTTATTGAGACAATTGACTGAGTTTTCCCTAGATTTATAGAAGACTTGTGAAGAAAATTATTTTTTGTTGCAAAGGGAAGACTTCCCAGGTGGTCCCATCATCAGGTCAGGATCAGATGACAAGTGGAGAACGAGAGGGAACCCTTCAAAATTTAAAGGTAGGTAGGGAAGGTACACTTGAAGCGATTTGGTTAGTTTTTCGGAAGAGTACTTTCTCGGAGTGGTCCCATTTAAATTTTGGTGAAGATCTGATGAAGAGCTTCGGAGACAGGCAATGGAACTCCTCAATAAATGATAGCAAATGCACCGGGATTGCTGAAATCGCATGTATGTCTATTGTTTACCCCAGTTCATAACGCACATGTAAATGTCAATTTAGTTGTGAAAAATCATCACTAAAAAGTAAAAAATAATACAACCGACTTCCAAAATAACACACTACAAAGTATAAAATAACTTTAATTTCGGAAGTCGGTGTTTTTTTGGTATGTTTCTTCGTTTTTTTGACACCGATTTCAGAAATTAAGATGGCGATCACATACGCCAGCCACCTTGAGGGAACAAAATGCGCACTCGTTTCACACCAGCGTAAACTTAAAAAAAAAAATCGTACCTATATGTGGATAATTAAATTGTGTTTTTGAAAATTCTGACTTGTTCTTTAACGTGATTCTCATTTTAAAATCATCTACTGGGAGGTATCTGCGCCTTAAAGTTATTTTTATTTTTTTGTAAAAGAGTATTTTTAGTAATCACTATTTACTTATTTATTACATACTTTATTGTTCATACATCGCTTTCCATCAGGCGTCATTGTGGTCACGTATACATCTATACTAATATTATAAAGAGGTAACATTTGTTTGTAAGTTTGTATGTAGGGGGTAATCTCAGGAACTACTGGTCCGATTTGAAAAATTATTTCAGTATTAGATAGCCCATTTAGCCAGGAAGGTTATAGGCTATATATCATCACGCTAAGACTAAAAGGAGCCGAGCATTAATGGAAAATGTGACGCAGACGAAGTTGCGTGGGTCAGCTAGTTAGTAATAAGTACGAAGAAGCTGAAAGCAGCAATTGAGTTACAGTTTCAATAAGCTCAGGCGTCGTAAGTAATTGTTGGCTGCGTCCGTCTAGCGCGATCTTATCAGCGGCAGCGGTCTAAGATTGGATTTCTAGTTGAGGGAATATTGCGAATACGGCTGGGATAGCGGTCTAACAGTTCTTTGAGAGACATCATGTTTCATTGACGGCGTTTTGCAAATAACCCCATCTTATTAGTTACCAAAAAACACACCTTCATGTTCGGCCTTCTGAAAAGTAGCGTCAAAGCAAAAGTGTGGATGTGCTTTGTTTGGATTTTTGTAGTTTATGGACCGGACAATGATCCGCTATTATTCTATTAAAACCCTTGAAACTCGTCGTAATAAAAAGTGGAATAACTTCAAATGAGATAAAGGTAGTTTGACAGAAGATCACGACTACAGCGCTTTCATCCATAAAGCTATCAATCACAATTCATAAGTATCTACCACATCTATTCTATACATATAATAAAATCGTAGAGTTGCCGTGTCTGTACATTGAATATTTTCGCATAAAAAATACATAGAAATGTCAGAAAAATGACATAGAACACAAAAAAGCAGTTTTTGAAATTCTTTTCTGTTTGTCTGTGCTTCTGTATGTCTGTGCGTCTGTATGTCTGTGCGTTTGGAGGAGCATCACGCATAAACCACTGATTGGATTCAAAATTTAGGTACTTCGAAATATTAAGTGATAATCGGAGCAACATTTAGTGTTTATTTCATCAAAATCGACCCACAAAATCAAAAGATATCGAATTTTAAAGTTTACGAAGAAACTTCATCGAGCGCTAAAATAGGTTGTTTTCATTGAGACTTCAGATACTTGCAATGCCATCTATTGAGAAATTTTTTAATAAGAAATGTGTGAAAAGACCCCGAAACAATGTATTTTTGAGTTATTTTTTAATTAAACACATAATGTTTATAATTATATGTTATTATCATTATTTATCGTAACGTGTAAGCTTCTAAGTTTGAACTTATGAGTAGTTATGAGCATAAAGACAGTTCAGTTACGTTGTAGATCGATAGATGGCGTTGTACTTACGACGCGTTTTTCTGAATCGCGGTGTTAAGATTCTCCGCAGTAGCATAAGGTCAGCCCCATGTTTTATGTTGTCTAACTTAATGACGTATAATGTTGAAATTATTAGCTATGGAAGTATGGATTTGATTGAATTACTAGATTGTTTTTCGATTTACTGGGAGGAGAGGAGAGTCTCCTCCGGAGTCCGGAGTTACCTGTATCCATAAGTAAACTGTTTTACTAACAGAAGAGATGAATATTTGGTATTATGTTTCAATGTGGCTAAACTATATCAGCCGAACACGTCGATCTTCAAGGTTAAGCAACGCTTGCCGAGGTCGGTCTGTGAATGGGTGACCATTATAACAACCTAGCCTTTTCCTTACTATATTGGCTCGGCTTCCAGACAAACCGGATTCAGCTGAATACCGGTATTTTACGTGGCGCGGCTGCCTACCAGACCTCCACAACTCATTCAATGCAAGATTTCAGTCAGATTTTACTGGCTTTTGACTATCCGTAACGACTGCCAAAGATCTACAAATGACAGCCGGGACCAAAGGCTTAACGTGCTTTCTGAGGCACGAAGGAAACTCGGTATGTCAAGATGGTCACCCACCCACAGACCAACCTTCGCAAGCGTTGCTTAACCTTGAAGATCGATGCGTTCGTCTGTTATAGTTTAGCCTTGAAGATCGGCCCGTGCGGCTTTAGCCACGAGCTCCTCTATAATAAATCGATTCTATGAACCCAGTAAAACTTTTTTGATATTATAAAATCTTAAAACAAACTATATTTATCAGTGGTCTACGATCAGCAATATTGTCAGTAAAAATCGGAGAAAATGTGTTTCTTTTTGGACTGTTCTGGACGAAATTAAGAATCCACTTGATTCAGCACCATTCGTTCGATAGTTGGTTTTGTTGATTTTGATTCAAGATTAGTTTGTACCAGGAGATTAGGTACCTGGGCTGGTCGGCATTTCAACCGATAGAGATGATACAGTGCCCTGCATTAGGTACCCTCTTCATAATTATATTCTTAATTCGAGAGAGAGATCAGGATACGTAACTGAACGTAGATTTTGTATAATTATGCAATCTATACTAATATTATAAAGCAGAAGAGTTTGTTTGTTTGGTTGAACGCGTTAATCTCAGGAACTACTGGTCCGATTTGAACGAGCTCCTCTATAATAAATCGATTCTATGAACCCAGTAAAACTTTTTTGATATTATAAAATCTTAAAACAAACTATATTTATCAGTGGTCTACGATCAGCAATATTGTCAGTAAAAATCGGAGAAAATGTGTTTCTTTTTGGACTGTTCTGGACGAAATTAAGAATCCACTTGATTCAGCACCTCTACCACCAGCAATCTATACTAATATTATAAAGCAGAAGAGTTTGTTTGTTTGGTTGAACGCGTTAATCTCAGGAACTACTGATCCGATTTGAAAAAATCTTTCAGTGTTAGATAGCCCATTTATTGAGGAAGGTTATAGCCGTATATATATATATATATATATATATATATATATATATATTTACATCTTGAAGGACATGTTGCGTCCTATATGGCGTTATTTACCGATGATGCTGCGTCCGACTGACTTTGTGCGTCCGGAATACGGACGCAAGATTGACCGACCCTCATTTTTAGCCCAAGGGTACCTTATCATCCTT
The DNA here is from genome assembly GCA_963859965.1 of Ceramica pisi. NCBI lineage: Eukaryota > Metazoa > Arthropoda > Insecta > Lepidoptera > Noctuidae > Ceramica > Ceramica pisi. The sequence continues at coordinate 12,218,258 of OY982537.1, read as the reverse complement.
AGAATGCATGGGCGAAAAATTGGCATGGACGTAATTTCATCACTACAATGCCTTTTAGCGTATAATATAGTTCCGCCATCGTCCGACTGAAATTTGGAGGGTGCTAGTGTTCAGCGTATAATTTACCACGTATACTTTGAGTTCAGTTCACTGATCTTATCGTGTCCATTGAATATCGAACTTAATTTGGAAAGTTTTTATAATTTTTTCGTGACGACAATCTTGCGTCTCTTAAATATCCTTAAACGGGCACTAGGTACGGTGTCTGAGGGGCCCATTCGGGGTTCACGAGAGAAGCATGGCGCGGGGCGCGGGGCACGGGGCGGCGGGCTTCAGCGCGTTCGCGTGCCGTGCAAACAGACATGTGCCGGCCGTGATGTAAGCTTGTCACCAAAGTGAAATTTTATTGATTAATTGAATAATGCTATAATAACTCATAGTTTTAATTTATAATTTGTATGCCTAAGTGGCTGATCATGGAATGAACATTAACTATAAAATTATGTAATGAACACCTGATATGTAACCCATGTATCACAAATAAACGAATTGATTAATTGATTGATTTAAATTGAAAGAGAAGTTGCAGATGGAGTTTACATTTCTTTTAAGTATATATCTAAAACAAGAATGACAACATTGGGTTGATAAAAACCCTACTGATTTCTTTTAATTTAAAATATAAAAAAATACATGTTCCATTGTAATGAAGACTGATGTTCATAATTCAGTTTATTTTGTTATCAAATTTATGTTTATTATTATGTCAATGTTAAATTGCATTGATTTGTTGATTGAAAAGCTTTTATGTTTAGATACACATTTTTTTTGAAATAAAAAAAAAAAAAATTAATAAGGGCCAATCTCCAGGGCCGGACGGGCTGCACAATTTTTGGATTAAATGGTTGACAAGATCACACGCTTGCTTGGCGTCTCAATTCCAATCTGCCTTAGAGTCTGGGTCGCTACCCCAGTTCTTAACTACAGGAATAACCCACCAGCTCCATTAATCAGGTAGTACTGCGGAACCTAAAAATTATAGGCCGATCACGTGTTTACCGACGGTCTATAAAGTTCTTACATCCATTTTGAGGGCAAAGATTAACAGCCATGTTAAAAATAACAACATCATGTCTGCCTCTCAAAATGGATGTAAGAATGGGTCCCGCGGTACTAAGGAGCTACTCTTCATTGATATGGCCATTAGCCAACAGGTTCGTCGTTTCCGAAAGGATCTGTCAACATGCTGGATAGACTATAAGAAGGCCTATGACTCGGTGCCTCATACATGGCTCATGAGGGTGCTAGAATTGTACAAAATTGATGCAACGCCACGTACCTTCCTGATGTCATGTATGGGGACAGTCCTTCGCTATCCAGGATGTCGAAATATCCAGGGGAATAGCGAACCGGTAAGGATTGAGCGGGGTATATTTCAGGGCGATAGTTTGAGTCCGCTTTGGTTCTGCCTAGCCTTGAATCCTCTTAGGACACTGTTGGAGAATTCAGGGCTGGGCTATCGGTTGAGGAGAGGTGGTCTGGTTATATCTCACCTCCTTTACATGGATGATCTGAAACTCTTTGCCCACAATTATCTGCAACTGATGGAGCTACTGAAGGTAACTGAAACTTTCAGTTACGCCATCAGGATGGAGTTTGGTGTGGAAAAATGTGCAGTCATGCATGTAAAGCGTGGAGAGATTATGGAATCCGTGGGAACTCAACTCTCGGATACCATAAATCTGAAATCCCTCTCTTCAACTGAAACTTACAAGTATTTGGGTATGTCGGAAGCGTTAGGCATCAACGTTACTGACATGAAGCAATCGTTGAAAGAGCGCTTCTTTGGTCGCCTGAAGAAGGTATTCAATAGCCTTCTATCAGGCGGAAACAAGATGCGCGCCTTCAACGGTTGGGTCATGCCGGTATTGATGTACTCTTTCGGCGTGCTCAAATGGACTCAAACTGAACTTGACGCCCTGGATAGGCGGGTCCGCACACTGCTTACTTCATATCGAACGCATCACCCACGGTCGTCGGTAATGAGACTGTATATCCCGCGAAAGTGTGGAGGTCGAGGCTTTTTAAATGCTAAGACTCTCCACAATCGCGAGATATGCAGTCTCAGGGAATATTTCCTAGCTGTCGACGTGGGTATGCATCGAGATGCAGTAGCGGTGAACAAGGGACTCACCCCGCTCTCCTTGGCAAATGAGAACTGGCTTGACACTAACGATGGCAGGGCGGTATGGCAGAGTAAGGAGCTTCTCGGACGCTTTTTCCGGGCCCTTCATGGGACCGACGTAGATCAACTAGCGTCCGTAGCCTGGCTGCGTTTCGGTGATCTTTTCGGAGAAACCGAAGGTTTTGTCTGTGCAATTATGGACGAAGTTATCATGACGAATAACTACCGGAGATTTATTGTGAAGGACGGCACGGTCGACATAATATGTCGGGCATGTCACCGTCCGGGAGAATCAATTCGCCACATTATCTCTGGTTGTTCTCGTCTAGCTAACGGAGAATACTTGCATAGGCACAACCTTGTAGCCAGGATTATCCATCAGCAACTTGCTCTGAAATACTCTCTTGTGCAGTCGGAGGTGCCGTACTACAGATATGCGCCCGACCCAGTTCTCGATAATGGCGATATCACATTGAACTGGGATCGGTCCATCATCACTGACAGGACTATTGTTGCCAATAAGCCTGATATAGTGGTGGTGGACCGAATAGTGAGGCGTGCAATGATTGTAGACATTACTGTCCCGCATGAAGAGAACCTCGTGAAAGCCGAGAAAGATAAACAAATCAAGTATATTGACTTGGTTCGCGAGGTTGTCGACATGTGGGAAGTGGACTCTGCAATCATTGTACCGATAGTTTTTACAGCCAACGGCTTAATAGCCAAGAGCCTCGACCAACACCTCAGGAGGCTATCGTTGGGTAGCTGGATCAAGGGCTTGATTCAGAAAGCGGTACTTCTTGACACGGCTCGCATTGTTAGGTTCCTCTCTCTGGAGCCCTGACCGACGGTAGCTTGGACCCTGTTCCCGATACCGGAAGGCTACTGTTTGTTATATTTTTAAATGTTTTTTTTTTATTATTAAATGTATAAAGGAAATTTAAATAATAATATTTTTTTTTAATTTTAAATTGTTTTTAATCGTTTTTTTTTATATTTCTACTGTCTAAATAATAACTTAAGAAATTTTTATAGAGGACTGTCAATTATGATTTTTAGAAAAAAAATAATTTCTTAACTAATTATTAAAATATGAAAAAAACGATCATAAACAATTAAAAATTGTTATTAAGGAATTTTTTTTTTAAAATAAATGATAATATTTGTAATGTAATGTTTGTAATGTAAAAAATTAACAACATTACTTGGATTTTTCAGTTTTTGTTCAAGTAAAAAAGTTATTATAAACCAAGTATAAATATTTTTTTTACTTTTATGGCGCGATCTTGTTAAGTATGTATGTAAGAAAGGCTCTACGAAGCGAATTTTTTTTACGACCATTAATTAAACATTTTTTTCACTTACATTAAGACGGTTGTTCGAGAAAATGTTGTTAGTTAAATATTTTATTATTGTTTAACTTGTTGAAAAATTAACTTTAAGTAAAATTTCCAACGGGAATAAATTATTTATAGTGTTCAAAACACACCATATTTTTTCAAATTTAAAAAAATATATTCATTGATACCCTAAATAAATCGATTAATATACCGTAGGTACTCGCTTTTGACGCCACGCGTGCAACCTAAAAATGTCGCGCGCAGACCTATTTTCAGCATTAAATTAATGTTACAAATAATGGAGATAGAGTTCTGGGAGTTACGAGTTTTTATTGGAAATTTCCTCTTCTTTCAGAATCTTTTTTGAAATTTCTTAAATGTTAATATTTTATGAAATATTGGCAAAAATCGAAATGCCATTTTTTTTCATCATTAATTGTTTATAACTTTTGGCACATTTTTCTAGGCGTCATTCCGGATCCAATGAGCTATCGCACATAATATTAAAGAGCAGTATCTCTATTTTGTACCATTTTCAACTTGTCGACTAGACTTTTACCTGTCTATACATACATACTTACCTGTCACTCGTCAAAAATGATTATATTGCTTTTAAGATTTTGTAGACCACCAAAGAGAAAATACCTACGCTATACATAGGTATTGTCACTTTTGTATGCTAACTATTAATTATTTATTATCTGTGCCTGGAGTCAGTATAAGGCCTTGTATAGGTGGAAGCCTCTTGGCTGATAAGCTGGATACAATAATTCAAAAACAGTATTCGGAACCAACCTGAATTCAATATTAGATGGATGTAATTTAGTTATTATAATCATTATGATATATGCAGAGCATTATACGGAATTGACTTAAACATACAGTTGGATGGAGGCGGGAATGTGCATGCAGTGTTGAACGTATACGGAGGATATTCAGTGTGCAAGAAAGATTTAAGAGTGAACGGACGCACAAATTCAGCTAGAAATATTTAATTTGAATATCACCATTTAACGTTTAAATGAAATTTGACGTCGACTACTGATATGATACTGATTAAAACATCTTACATACGCATTGAAAACATTAAAAATCTCACTACATTCAGTGGACGCCGCAGGGTGGTAGTTTGTAAAGACGCAAGAAGTCCTTCGCGATTTATATATATATATATATATAATCACGCTGAGAAAAATAGGAGCGGAGCAGTAATGGAAAATGTGACGCAGACGAAGTTGCGCGGGTCAGCTAGTAATAAATATAATTGTAATTTATATGGGCACCGGATAAAATTTCGTCGACGGAACAAACAAAAAACAAATACCGCTCCACTTATTAAGACCGCCGAGTGTCGAAATAGATTGTGCCAAATACGTCAACAGAGTTTTATTCTAACAAGATCCACCACAGTAGAAACTTCATTACAGTTTTAGGTCAGCCCTGTTGCGAATCGCTTAGGTAGCTAGATGTTTGTACTAGGCATAACGCAGCTAAATAAAAGCTAGTGCATATAGACCTGTCACGCCTACAATATGTTAAAGGTTAAGCAGACGTTTGCTCCGCTACACACCCACAGATCTACGACAGCAACATTGTGCCCGTGACGTCAAAGCTAGCCTAGCTTTGCGTTGTAGATTCTTATAGATACTGGAACAATCAGAGGAGTTATTAATTCAAAAGAGTTATCGTGGCCCTGAAAAGCAAAGGGTATTTGAAGGAACAAAAATGGGTTTCCGTAGACGGGAGGAGTAATTTTTATGATTTCACATCCTTATAAAAACATACTTTGTCCAAGCCTTAAAGCTACGCAAGAAGGAAGTGCCTCCTATCGATAGATTATTGTTGAGGCGGTAGAAGCCAGTAGTACCTACTCGTAAATAATGTTAGTTACATATAAATAAGTAAGTGAGCTGAAAGTGAAGGTACCACTTTCGCTGGCAGTTCCGTCCTCCCCGCAGAGCCTCTTGCGAGTTTAGAGTTTTTTTATTCGTTCCATTAAGAACAACACTTTCTATAAACTAAAGCGTCATCTTTATTGTATTATTGGGATCCTAATTTGTAAGTCTTCATCTCATTACAAGAGATTTGAGACCCGTGTAAAAGTTATTGTTATGCTATTTAAAAAAAAAAACTGAACCATTATTGGAAGTCATAAAAAGTAAAATATATAGCAATACTTATCGTCAACTTTTGCAAGCTTTTTGCATGACTTTATAAAAGTTTGCCAGGGTTCGACTGAATGTAATATTGCTATATTATACTTAAAGCCTTCAATGAAAGTTCCTTTCTATGTTCATAAAATGTCTAAACTACGAGTATTGACCTGGAGTCGCAAGTGCACACTTATTTTTTTTAAAGGATTACATGATTGGTGTATAATATGTACCTATTCGTAGGTAGGTAAGTATAAATTTCGAGTGACATAATGATGCAGAATGTAGACCACGGGCGTAGCCAGGTTATAATATAGGGAGGGGTTCAAGAAAATTAAACTAATGAAAGTGAATATTCATGACAGCCAAGCCGTTCAGTCTGTTTTCACTCGTTGTGTTCCGCAAGTAGTTTTTAAGTCTCCGTAGGCTTGAAAAAGTCCTTTATGGTGTAGCAGTGGAAATAGGTTTGGTAACCAATATTTGTAACAACGTGTAAATATTTGGATATATTTTACGATCGCATCTATCTCAGCATTTCAAAGCAGATTTTGGAGTAGGGGAGGTGATAGTCATAGCTGCTTTCCACTGCCGAATACTTAAAAATTGCGTCTTCAATTTCAGAACTGACTGAAAATTTTGAAGGTAACACACCAGATAATGCCAATACTACTTTACGGTGTTTCTCAAACATCTCGATTAATTTGTTGAATTGTATGCTCTTGAAATGGGATGAATAAATTTGTTTTGTAACACGTGCATATATTCGACGCAATATTAGAGCGATTCAGTTGCTTTCCAACGAAACGTGGCATTTGTAGTATACCACCATTTTCTTTGAGCATCACCTTTGCTTCTTGATACAGATGACGGTAGATACTATTTGTCAACTTTGAACGAGTAAAAGAAGCAGTTGATATCTTAAGTTTTCGGGGGGGGGTTTGAACCCCCAAAACCCTCCCCCCGGCTAAGCCCGTGATGTAGACTGTTAACTCTTATACGTTCAATTCTCTAGTATAACCTGGTATGATAATATATTAATAGACAAATATGATATTATTGTATGTGTGCGTGTATGTGTATTCTTTTAACCCAAGGGTTGACTGGTAGAGAATGCCTTTTTGGATTCGCATAAGCTACTTGCCGGACCGGGAAAAGTGTTATTGTGTAGTCAGTCCGGAGTCTGGATATTTACCCTTTATGGCGATAGGCTCGCCTCTATTACCTTCATGGAAGACCCTTCGACGCAGTGTCATGTTATCTTATTATGATATAATACAGTTTCTGGACTTTGCATATTATGTCTTTTTTCCTCTTCAAGCGGCCGCTTTGTAAAGTCAATAATTACGTACCGGTAAATTGTTGAATGTAGTCAGGTAGTGAGTTATACCGCGTGTATCTGACATCGACGCACAAACGATTTCCATGGGTCCGGGGCATGATTCTGGACACCCTAGACTTAGAATTTTTCGTCGGCTTTTTTCTCATTTTTTATTTTTTTCAAGGGTTTTTTTACTTTAGACTGCTCATAATCGTTATTCTGACCTAACCCAATGAGATTTTTAATCAAAAAATAATTAAATAACTACTTTCACTAAAAAGAGCAATCTGAATAAAGCCACAAATAATATCAGCTCAGCTGAGCGGATACTTTGTAGTACTCTTAAAAAAAATCAGAAAAGAACCGACGAAAAATTCCAACACTGGGGTGTCCAGAATCATGCCCTGGACCCATGGAAATCGTTTGTGCGTCGATGTCAGATACACGCGGTATAACCATAGAACGTTATAGCTGATACTAAAAGTACATTGCTAAAATATAGTGCAGGCGGTACTTTCACAAGTACATTGCATTACACTACACATGCGCTCACATGATCTTGGATTTGTTAAAAATCCTGTTTATAATTTTACAACTGTTAATTCTTTATGTTTTGTTTTAGTCAAACTTTTCGGCGATATATTATTTTAAGGAATAGAAAAAAAAATTTAATGGATGTTGGTACTAAAGATACGCCTCATCTAATCCATCGGAGAATCCTGGAATGATGTTATGTTAGAAACAATTGTGATATCATTCAATGCGATAGCTACACCAGTAGTGTGATTCTGTAAGACTTCATTCTAAACTTCGAATCTGAATCCGCTGTGAGTTTCCTTATTGGCATTCTAAAACTCGATTGATAATTCGAATCTACACTAGCGCTACTCTTGCGAGCGTGTTTGCGAGTTGAACTAAATTGACCGCGAGATTTTGACAGATAAAGTATGAGATGACGTAAAAAGTGGCATTCTATAAGGTAATTCCCCCGTCACTTCGACGCTCACTTCGCACTCGAACCCGATTCAAAGTGTCAAATTAAAAGCATCTATTTTACGAGTGAAAATAGAAGAAATCATAGTTAAATAGTGTTTAAGTAAAGTTTTTAAGGTGAATAAGTGCCTACCTTCTTAAGCGATAACGATGGCAAGAATGTTTTTGTTTAAATCTTTATTAGAAGAAGGTCATGCTTCGGATAAACTAGAAAAGCGTCGACAATCTACCAAAATTCGAAGTTTATCTTTATTAACCCGAGATGACGATTATGTGAGCGTGTTTAGATTGTGATTATGCCAGGGTTTCTTTCCATAAACTCTACCAGAGTTTCAACCTGAGCCGACGGTGGTTGAGAGGAACGTGTCTCATTTGGAATGAAACATTTTTGTTGGATTAGAAAACAAAATAAAACATTTCTTTAATTAAGTACCTACTTAATTAAATTATTTTTGAACTTTACAACCAGAAATATAAACTTACTTCATGATTATTTCACAATTATTATCGGCACTGAACGATCAAAAACCAACAAAACGTAAACAAAACAATACAACGCACTCATAATATACCACTCATAATTAACATCAAATCAACGCAATAAAATATGAAAATATTGTCCACAGATTACTAATGATATTGTCTGTCAGTAATTTTTTTTCGTAAGGTAAGCATAGATTATAATCACGTCACGAATTTAGAGTTTTCTGTTTTTTTTTTACTTATTAGCTGCCTCAAATTCCTTAAAATAAGATCATAATAATTTAAACATCATAGTAGCTAAAATTCTGTGTCAAAAACTGGTAAAATAAAAAACCGATAAATCTCGACTTACATTTTGTTGAGTGTGGTAGTCACTAGTAGCTGTATTGGTCGCTTTGGAGCTCACTTCACTTCGCAAGTGCCTAGGTGATGCTTACAGAATGCAAAATCAAGGTCATTTTGAACCTTATGCGAAGTGAGAGCGAATAGCGACGTGAAATGCGAGTTGTTGTTTGAATTTTACAGAATCGACATGCAGAAGACACTGTTGAATTCACAAATAGCTGAGGGTAGGTAGGTAGTAGATAGGTTTTATCAAAGTAAGCACTTAACAAGCACAGAACATTTTATTTAGCTTAACGCATAACAAGCCTCCTTGGATGACGGTTTTTGTAAATAGCCAGAGAAACAGATTCTATTTTGCTAAAAATAAGCACATCAGTCATAGCGTCACCGAAGCTAAGCAAAATCAACAAAATACCTTCAGAGCAGAATCTAGAATATTTATCACTAAAGCCTTCACTACACTACTCGAGAAGTTGATCGAAGTTCAGCGAATCCGACAGTGTATAAAGGCCCTTCGCTTCGCTTCGTGCAACCTCGCCTCGCTTCGGGCGGATTCCAGTCGCTGTTGGCTTTTGTACCCGAGTCAAATGACTCGAAATGAACGTTCAAGTGGCAGCTGTATTCTCGCGTATTAAAACTTCTTGCGTATTTACTACGGCTCGACGCCAACCGAAGTTAACCGAAGTGAGCCGAGTAGGATGCTTCGTGTTCGAACTTCGGGACATATCGAGTCCTTTGACTCGGGCACAAAAACCGACAACGGCTGGAAGTTGCCCGAGCCAGGTGAGGTTGCACGAAGCGAAGCGAAGTGCCCTTCTACACTATCGTATTCGCTCAACTTCGCGAATACTCTACAGTATGGAGGCTTTATAACATGGGGCTTCCGTGCAAAAGTCAACATTAAATCATTGAAAAAAAAATGCCAATAATAACAAGCATAAAAAAGCCCATAAAATGAATGCTACTCTATTACACGACTTTCCCCAAGGGGTGGGCAAAGCAACTGGTGCCCGCATAAATTACATCGATAGTGAGCGCAATAACAACATTTATATCCATAACCTGTTGAGCTAAAAATTGCAAAGTGCATAGTGACTGGTTTTTTATGCTGTTGGTCTCGACTGAAAACTAATAGATTACTCCATTACGTGACGTAAACAGTGATTGCTGGATTGTATCAGTGGGATGGAGAGCAATCATGTCGTCTTAGTGTTTCTCAAGATAATTGCTGGAATGATTTGCTTGTCAATATTTCATTAGTGGCACACCTTTACTTTGTAAGTCTTGTCAGGCCAATACTGATAATTTAACATAATTTACTACAAGTTTAATTAACTACTAGCGACCTGACCCGGGCTTCGAATGATGCGAGCTACATAAATCTTTCTCGTTTATCGCTCTTTTTATTAATGAAAACCGTATCTAAATCCGTTGTGCAGTTTAAAAGAAATAAGCATGAAATAAGCGGAGAAACGACACGGGCAGACAGCGACTTAGGTTTCATATCATGTAGAGATAAGGGTAGGGAGACCAACAGCACGTAATTAATAATAAGATAAGCCATGATTTATCCTTAGATTCATAGTGCCAAGTATGGAGCTAGAATATGAAAATTCTAAATAGTAAAGATTTTTTTCAAGCACTTTTGAGACAGTAGAGTTGAATCGTATCAATATAAAGTCAGTACTATTCATTGATCAATGGTTTATCAATACTGGGTACAAATTAGGTTTCCTACTAACTACCATCATGAAAAATTTACCAGACTGTATTTTGCGGTTCATCAGACTAATTAGCAAAAACTCTTTCAAGCCTTTATACAATTGATTATCATTGTTAAATTTTTTAATACAGAAGCGACTACGATAGAAATGATGCGACTTATATTGAAATGAACGGTCGTCGTAATAATTTATCTTTAAAGGCTCCGAGACCAGTCCAATCGGCCATAAATTACCATTCACTTCCCGTTTGTGCCGTAAGAAGTTATTAAGGGATTATGTGAATAGAAAGGGTGGCAGAAGAATGCACCTGTGTACTTGTTCTAAGGAAAATAACCCAAGAAATAGTGTGTTTTTAGATCCAATATCAACTTTATATGAATATACTGTACCTGCCTACATACATGTAGCTACGCATCAGTTCCTGAGTTCTTGTGTTCTTCTGTGTTCTTGCCCGAAACGGGAATCCGTTTCGGGCAAGTATTAATGAATTTTCGTATCCGGACTTTCTTTTCTTCTTTTCTATTTTGAGCTAAAACAATAAATTGCCAACTTTTGCAGTATATTTTCTTTACATATTTTATTCCATCTATTTGTATGGGACCTTATACCTAGTAATGATTGCCTCCCTTTTCTTTCTTTTCCCTATTACACGTGACTTAACATACCACCCGCAAACCACGTGCTGTTTAATAACTGGGGCTATCTCAATTTTGCATGTGAATATATCAATTAAGACACAGTAAACATTTTTATTTATTTATTATTGGGAAAATGTTGGTTCCCCTGTGTAGGGTCTGTTGTTATGATTAGGGTACAGCAGTACTACCTATCATATTATCATATATATTATCGCTCGTAGTAAAATGGCTCAGAGTAGATATTACAGCCAGTTAGAATCCCAGCGGCTTATGATATTGTTATTGTTGTTCTATGACATAACTGTTCGAAACTCGTGTATTTGGTTGCTAATTGGTTTAGTTATAATCTGCATCCATCTGTCAAACTCTCTCATTGCCATGCACATTTTGTGTAATTGTAAATTCGCGGATAGTAATCAGATCTTCCAAAGCAATAAGTTATCGAAGTACAGTACGTGTTGGTCTCACTTTTTATCGTAGGAAGTACAAAGGAACTGCAACGGCATGAACTATGTATGTAGATCCACGTAGCCGGAGCGGCAAAACGTGACGTACATCATATAATCAAGCATGTAACGTTCTAGATATAAATATTGTATTAGCACGAGTGGCGAAAAGACTATCGCGCTCAGCTTATCATCAAGTTTTCACTTCGGCTTTCCGACCCACACGAACGCTATGAAAATCAACACACAATAAACTGTTCGCGGAAATCTTCAGCCATTGCCTGAACTATAACCATATTAATACATAAATAATTATATATATTACTAAGTCCTAACCTTGTCTACCTACTAGTAATCCTATTTTGAAGGACTTCTGTATTTTAATATTTTAATACCCAAATAATAAACAATGTATATCTGTTCATCGATTATTTTTATTACCCCTTTGATATGAAAGCGATATCTAATAAACTGAAGATTTTTTTGATAATCCTGCAAAAGATTAACTTAAAACTTTGTTTACGGTTACGGAATGTTTTGAAAAATATGAATGACTTGATAAGTAGAAATTAACTTTGCCGTACGTAGACTCTTGATGGTGTTATTATAATATTTGATAAATATGTATGAACTATGAATCGATGAAACTCAAAATATCTCTGATAACGAGAGTTATTCAGTCTTACATAGTTGTGAGGGAGATGCTCGCAATACGTACCTAGTAATTAAAATATTGTTTTTGTTTCTTTATCTTATTAAGTGACAAACAAATTGGATAATAAGTACTATTACACTATGTGAATATCACGTTGGTGTGTTGATTTATGGCAATATACTAAAACTGTATCTACAGATAAAGTGAATTACCGACGCTTACTGAATATTTTATTTTATTCTGTAGTTTCAGGTGCAACAAATTTTAACTGGGCCAAAGTTTTACTGAAACTGTTAATACCCAAAGAGAAAAATAAAAGCTGATCTATTAATAAAAATATCAGAAACCACTATTGTCTATTTGTACCTAATGCATGCAATTCTATATTATTATGTTACTGAATACAAAACATATTTTGTATAACTAATGCATTTACTTATACATACGATGCAATTGTGTACCATTACTTATTTTACTTTTTTAAGTGTAAATAATTGTGGCATTTCTAGCCAATAGAGCGAAATCTACTCGTATACCTACTAAAAGGAAAATGTACTATCTACTATGTTCAAGCATGTTAAATATCAAGGATAAAAATGCTAAATTTATGTATCTATCAAGAATGTAGGTCAGTGTTATATGATCAAAACGATACCTTAAAGTAAGCAGATAACATTATTCGCAAAGGTAATCAAATTTGCGAATAGTTAGTAATGCACGGAGGAAGCGCGATTTATCTAACACACATTATTAACACGCACGTTGCTTTACTAACAATTAACAACTAATGATTTTAATGAATATCCTGTTACTCCAATCGAAAGTGAGTGCTTTTTGAGATGCTCTATAGAACTCGTTGTCAACCTATCCACGTAATTTAACAAAGAGTTTGCCTTTCACTTAGCATTCGGAACTGACACGTAGACTCGATTTTGATTCTGACCATGGAAGTATAGATCAAATAAACTCACCTACCTTGCGATGCTGCCGTGGTGGTAGAGGCGGACGGTGCACAGTAACAAATTCACAGTGTTATCATGGTTGGAAGTTGATTGTCATCTGGAGAGAAAGTGATAGTTTCCGTGTTTAGCGCGAAGAGCGAGTTCGGTTCGAGTATGCGTGGTACGGAGTCGCGGGCGCCTGCACTCGGCGGCTACTCGGCGCGGAGTGGAGCGCGGACTGCGGGTGGCTCGGAGGCTGCCGCGGCGCGAGCCTCCAGCGCCGCTCACCACCACGCTCGACCCGAGCGCCCGGCTCCCGGCCTGCACCCTCCAAGCTCCAGGGTTACTTATAACCTAGTCTACAATTTAGCATACATACCTATACAATAATTGGGGAACCCACTACCTACGTCGGAATAGGCTAGATTCCATCATCCACAAATTGCAAAACTATTTAGTCCGTCAGTTAGAGTATGGAAAAATAATGGACACGTATTTTTTGTTTTTGTAAATCAATGAATATTGACAAAGATAAAACGCATCAAAACTCGGGAGTGGGGCTCGTGACGTCACGACTCCCTAAAAAGATTATGCGAAGGTCAGAAGGTATGACGTATTGAGAATTTTAAAAGCGTCGTAACTTCGTCAATTTTGGTTCCCGTAACAAAAGAAAAAAACACGGGTCAAATATTTTTTGATAATCTAGCTGACGGACTAATTAGTTTTTTTCAGGACACAAGCCTATTAGGAGCCTCTCATGTAAACGAAATCACGGAAACCGTAAAAAGGGGCAATCCGAGAAACAAAGACTTAGATATTATAGAACTGATATCCAGTAAATAAAACAATCATCATGAAAAGGAACAGTCGAAGAAATTCTGAAATCATCTACGTTAAGCTATTGCGAAAAACTTAAGTAAAACTAATCTGTAAATGTTTTCTAAAAGTAGTTATGCTACATGCGAAAATAAATTAAATACCTACGTAACTTAATTGTTGCTATGGCGTTGTTCTGCCACAAGTTTTACGCCTAGCTTTGCTCTTAATAGAAACGATATTTCATTCGGTGCGGCTGTATTGATTTTTAATAACGCCTGCAATTTCCATGAAACGACATCAATAATTGTGTACGTAGGTACCTTATTCAGGGGAGGATTACGTCATTCCTGACCTATTTTTAAACTTTATTTATGTACATTTTTAGTTTATTCCTTAGGTTTATTCATGAGTCTTGTTTCTTGGCCTCTGTATTTGTAGATATACACATGTAGGTAGATATGAACATTTTACTTCAACATAAAAATATTTCCATTTTCATGAAAGTTAATCATTTTGATTATTTCTGAAATCTTCGTGTTCATTTTTGTTCGTAGCTAATCCAGTCTGCATGTGCATTATGTTAATATTGCTTAGGTATAACTTCTTGATTCGTCTCGCGTGAGGCAGAGGGCGTACCTATTTGGTCGGTGTGCAATAAGAACAAATTTTCAGTAACCTCCAGGTTTATATCCCTGTCTTTAACTCAAGAGTGGTTAGGTTACTTCTATGCCAGCGTGCTACATAGTCGACCACATCATCGCTTACTTATTTCGATGCTCGACTAAGTCATCTATGTCATCAAAACACCCCAAAGCGATAAACAATCAATAATACATTCGATTAACAACAACGAGAAAAAATACGCTAACTTGATAACGATAACTTGATAACGTTTCCAAACATGATAATCATTTAACATATAAAAAACCGGTCAAGAGATAGTCTGACGCGCGAACCGAAGGTTCCGTACCTACCATCAATTTTAAGAACTGAATTTCCACCAGTGACAAGCAATAAATGAATCTGATCATATAAAACGTGAAATGGTTTTCAATTTTCTTCGGCGAGGCCTTTTATTCGTCAGAAAAATTTAATACTGCGGTTTATATTGCAGCTTTAGATCAGCGCCATCTCTTGACTGATAGTAGAACTAATGTAATTTTTTGTCACCCACTTTTTCACAAGGCTAGGAAAATGACGTCTTTTTCAGAAATCATCAATTTCTGAAAAAGTGTGCTATTTAGAGAAATCGTTTTATTTCCCTTAAATCTTTACATAGAACAATTTCAGATTTTTCTCTATGCGAACTTCGGAAATAAGGTTGGATTAAGGATGGTCAATTTTTGTACATTTTTCACCAAAAGTCGAAAACCATGCGGCCTAAAAAAAATAATAAATGTTTGAGAATGTGCAAATAACGCTTTTTCATATGATACCCCACATGGTCTAGTAGCCCCACTTCGAATTTTTAAGAAACGCAGTCGTAGTAGCAAGAAAAAATACTCATTTTTTTCTTTCTTATTTGCAAAATAATTGAGCAAACGTGATCTAAAACTATGCTAAATGTCAAGTTGATAGCATTAGTAGTTCTATCGATATCCAGCTGTGACAGAGGGACAGACTTAGTCACACTATAAGGGTTCCTTTTTACCATTGTTGGTACGAAACCCTAAAAATGTATGTAAAAACAAATAAGATTGGATAGGTACTATCTACTTCTTAAATAGAATAAAATTGTTCGTTCCTATGATGACGCATAATTTACAAGTACATAATTTTTCTTTGTGCCACCCCAAATCTTGACGACAGTCTCGTCAACCTGTTGAACCGTTCGAGACGACTGCCTAGCAACAAGTGTGTCGCCGGGGTTGCCAACCTGGGACCATTCGTTACATCACGCCGCCGCCGCGCGCCGCCTACCCGCCGCACGTTCCCGACCCCTGGATAACTTACTATCAACTTAATCTTTTCCACGATACCCCACAGTGCCTAAAGCCTTGTAATGTTTTCTTCGGCCATCAGGGTAGGTATGAAGCGATTTGTAATACCTTATAAAATAATAGAAAGTAAAATATGTAACTAACCATACAGCTAGGATATCTATTGATGTAATAATCGAATAGGTAGATAGTTGAAAATTTCACAGATTGTGTATTTCTATTGCCGCTATAACAGCAAATAATAAACATTAAAGTTTATGGTACGGAACCCTTTGTGTGCGAGTCAGACAAGCCGGTTTTTAAAAAAAATTAAAATAAAAGGAATATCTAGTTTCAATAATATATTAAAATAAATCGAGGGAAAAAAGTTTATGTCATATTTGTTTAAAGAATTTGTACAAGATATTGATTACAAGTAGCTGACCTACTTGAAAAACAAAACAAAAATCAATAAAATAAATATTTTAAAACCGCGCTCAAACTTAAAAATAACTACTTTGTTTTCATAAAATTATTTAATAAAATATATGCTCACCAACAAAATTATAGAACAGCGCAAGTTAATAATATCAGTTTTTTGCAATAGCGATTTATGCATCAAGTTACCGAATTAAAAGGACAAACCCAAACTTTATAGAAACTTGGGCCTGGCGGTACAGGGCAGCAATTTGGCCATAAATTACGACATTTAGAAAGGTTTCACGAGCCCATTTTTCACGTTTACCAGAAACGGCCAAATGGGTAGTCTCACACAAATTTTACCTGTATTTTAGGTTATTATTATTAAGTAGGTAACTAGATTTTGCTCACGACTTCGTACGAGCTTATCTCTTTTTTCCCGTTCCCGTTAAGCCAGCCTTTCTCGTGAACGTGGCCATCATGTAAAATAATTTTCCAAATCCGACTGATAGTTCCAGAGATTAGCTCGTTCAAACAAAAATAGATAAAAATATATACCTACATATATCTGGAACGGACGCACGCCACGAAATATTATCATAGGATCGTCGTTAGCTTATAACGATGTGCGTTCCAGAGTCTCTGGAACGCACATGCACTGCACTGCAGCGCCTGCAGCCTATAACTATGGGGTTTTAGGTACCTACATAAAAGCGCTCAGGATTTCAGTTCCATTTAGCTGAGGCTTTCAGAAAGATCACTTCGATTTTGAAAACTATATTTATTAGACAAGGGCCACTTACTTCACTCCGGCCTTGCATTTGTTAATATTGCATTTTATTGTTAAGAGTGTGTATTCCGTCCACTAGCGCCGCCAATCGTTTTTTATTAATTGTGGTAAATTTAAGACACGTAGCTCTGTAGTGCACTAAAGAAATGTATCTATTATTTTTTGACAGCTATTTTTAATACATAACTCATGGCTAGATAGCCAAAACGGCAATTATTGCTAAAAGTGGCCACTTTTAGCAAAAAGATCGACTTTGGCAACTATTTATGTTCTAAAGTACAAAACATAACTCTCAAAACATAATAAATACATTTCTTCAGTGCACTACAGAGCGTTTTTTTATCTACGTGTCTTAAATTTACCACAAATAATAAAAAACGATTGGCGGCGCTAGTGGACGGAATACACGCTCTTAGAGTTTTTATGAATACATTATATTAAAATAAAAAACATGAATATTGGGTTTAATAGTTTCAATCACCTTCTTCCTCGTTGGATTGTCATTATACAATAACACAGAATCTGGAATTTGTGCAGGAGCCAAGCCAAGATACCATATTATGCTCATGGTGTGGGCACAGCAACTTTTGCCAACAATACAGGTGCAATAATATTTGATTACAGCATCCCTTCAGCTTAGAGAGCTGTCGACTAATATATTCAAAAAATACATCCTATTACATATATGCCTGGATTTTATTCTTTCTCTTAACATCCAGGTTGAGTCCGAGGTTGACAGCTCTTGCTGTGGGCGTCGTCCACCTCTCTACACACTTCTATGACAATGAGCCATTTTCTCTTACATGCTCTCCGCAAGTCATTTTCATTTACCTGAAACAAACATTTATCATTTGACTATTAGGTCTAGCACTAGCATTTAAATAAAAACATCGGATTGGCACATTTTGGTAAAAATAAACGGCCATATTGCTTTCCCAACAGGAAATAGGTTGTAATTAACCACTCAGATTAAGTCTAGATTGGTGATGTTTCGAATATGAATTTGTTGCACATACTGGTATTATTTTTTTAAATATAACTATTAACAGACAGCTGAACAGAATCTGTAACACAATTAAGTTTGATCACATTAAATCATTACGTACAAAAGAAATATCGGATACTAACCGTTTGAGGTGCGACCTGTTCCTTTACAACTGAAAGAATTGATTCATTTTCCAATCTTCGCCTACCGCCTGTTTTAGTTAAGCGGTCTATTGCTATTCCGCAATCGAAGTGCAGGCTCATGATGTAATTATTTTTAAAGAACAATAAACAAATCCAGTTATCCAGCAAAGGCTAGCAGGGGAGGCACGGTACGGTATTCTATGTTCAAGCGAGAGTCAGTCAGAAGACAATCAATTTTGGAGTCCAGTATTCGAGCTAAATAATTAGTATATTAAATAATTAATCCCAAAAAATACGGAAAAACATGTATTTACTCGCGCAAAAATACGCGAAGCGAATGACATAACAATTATTGACAGTCGTTGACATTGATTATTTATTTATTTGATATTAATGGCGTTCACGTTTAAAATCGATCAAATGTTTTTTTATTTAACATTGATTTTAATATCTCAAAAAACGTTTCACATTTTTTTTTTTTTAATGGAGCATTATTTAATTATTTGTAACAGTATCGTATAGTATATTTCCACTAAATCGATTATATTTATAAGGTAAACTCTTTTGATACACTGTCAGTGTTTGTGAAGATAATGACGTAAAATGAAATAAGTGTTGAACGATTTACAAAGAAGAAGGTTTAAAACAAAAAATATAAATCTACGTATTTTCTTTACTTGGCCAACTTAATTGAGGCTAAGATTTTAATGGGTTAATTAAGAAAAATAGACGATTTTTTTGGTACATATTTGATTCGTGTACATTTAGGCCCAGAATCGGGTTTCTCCTTTGTTTTATTTTAATTCATAGGCTTTGTTCGACTAAATTGTATTCTGCTGCTTCCAGCGTAAAAACATTTCAAATTAAGTATGTAACAAATTACGAGGATAAGGAATACGTTAAATACTATCAAATACAATGTCAGGATTACGAAATACAATATCAAGTATGAGCAAATAAAACGTAAGAATTATTTAGCTGACCCTCGCGGCTACGCACCCGTCAACTGCAACTTTCTTATTTTTTTGTTTCATGGGAACCACAACAAAAAAGAATAAGGCTCAGCCGTTTGCGCGTGATGCGATGACCAAGGGAAACAGAGATTCATTTTTTTATACATATATTATATATTATTAGGAACATTAAGGTAAATCGTCGTCTAATTAAAATTTTTTATAAAATTATTCAATTAAAAAAATATTTGTTGAGTAGTAGGTAACACTTATGTAAATGGAAGTTAATTTATTTATTTTTAAATTTCATGTGGATAACATTTTTAAAAACATTAAGTATCATACCGTGGTAACATATTAAACACGAATATTATTGCCATACAGTAAACATTATTAGAAATAGTTAAAATTCTTGGTTGGGGGTACCTATTCTCTTTTTTTATTTGTGATGGGTTTGCTTCTTGACTCCAGTCTTGGTCAGAGATGACAGAGACATCTGTATATATCTCGTAAATTTCTTATTACAACATACATTTTATTTAATAAATATTTTTATGCTCGGAATGCCGTAGCGAAGAATTGATGCTACGTAGCAATGATAGGCACTAAGCGCTGCATGCAGCAAATACAAATCTTTGCAGTTTTGATCATAATTCTTCGATTTCATTTGTGACGCTTACTATTATAAGCTTGGAACTGTGTAAGTTTGCAATTAGTAATATTGGCATGTACCCTATGTACCTAAATTGTTGTCTTTTAGCCATTCAATTATTTTGTTTAATTTAACGTTTCGTTAATTACTAGGGTTGTGTCTTCGGCGTACAGAATACCATGAGTATGGGGTTACGTTGGGCAAATCATTTATGTACAGCATAAAGGGGCCTAATAGGGCCCTAATAATGGCGACGACGATGGTTTTGCCTATATGCAGATCTATATATCGATTTTTTTTTCATATTCACCTCCCTATTTGCATTCCCTAATCTAATGTGTGACGATCTTGTAATGAGCTTAGATCGAATTACGGATCCCGTACCTACGTAGGGCACAGCAAAGAGTATACAATTAATAAAAACTAAAATAAATGCATTAGCTAACCATTTTAAAGCATGTCCTTACTATTAATTAACTTAAAGGTTAAAGGAAAAGAAGAAGAAGATTAAAGATTAATTATAATTTGAGATAACAGTTATTGCATAACTTTCTTCTTCCCATCCTTGATTATGCTGATGCCAGCTATCTTGACCTAACTCAGGAACAACTAGATAAACTTGAGCGACTTCAAAATTTCTGTATCAGGTTCATATTCGGTTTACGCAAATATGACCATGTATCCGAATTTCGTCTGATGCTCAAGTGTTGCCAATTCGCCTTCGCCGGAATGCTCATATTCTTTTCCTATTATACAATGTTCTTTTTTCCCCTTTCACCCCTCTTTATCATAAGAAACGTTTTCAGTTTCTTAGCGATTCTCACACTAGATTTCTGAGGTCATCAGATAACTTACGACTGAGGATGCCAATGCATTCCACAAATTTCCTGGATAAATCTTTTACTGTTCAGGCTGCCCGTCTGTGGAATGCTTTGCCAGTTCCAGTGAGACGCGCTCAGTCGTTACCTGCCTTTAAAAAACTTGTCAAGGAACATTACCTGTCACCGTGATTATGTCGATATCCGTTATTTTATTTTTACTACCTTTTATTTAGTCTTTATGTATATATTATTAGCGTATTATGTATGTATCTGTGTATCTATTATGTTATATTATTTTTTTATTTATTTTTTTGTTTTTCTTATGTCACACCATAACAGCCCCAATTTCATGTCCAGTCAAATACTGTCTCCATCCCAGGTTGCCTGGAAGAGATCGCGAAATGCGATAAGGCCGCCCATTGTATGTATTTTAGTTCTAAGTTTCCTATTGTATATAATTTTTGGTGTACAATAAAGTATATAATAAATAAATAAATAACTTTAAAAAAAATATAATATTTATCTATGTATGTATGTATGACTGTGAATTCTATACAACTAACAATGTATGGTGTCTGTTTGTGTGAAATTATTTTTTTCTCATTTGTGTATTCGTTTATTGTGCAGTATGGTTTTTTTATTAATTAAAGTTTTGGCAGAGATAAACAAAAAGTACCTACCTACTGAAATAAACAACTTGTTCAATTTTGTTGGTTAGCGAAATAGAAAAAGCTTGTAGTACAAAATAAAAAATAACATCCTTTAATCAAACTCAAGCTTTATTTCAATTAGAACATTAACAAGTACTTTTGCATTGTCAATGTCGGTCGATCAAAAATATGAAGCATGATATTATGCACGTTCCAAAGCGTAAATCTCTATGTAGAAGAACATGCAAGAAATTCCACGGATGCTCTCACTCACAGACACTGAAATTCTAATAAAATAGGATAGCAGCACGGATTATAAATGTTTAATTTACTGAACTTTTCGTAAAACTCAAACCCTTCATAAAATCCTCCAAACAAACATGCAAGTTTATATTATTTCCCATCGAGTTGTTATTTAAAAAAGATGTTTCATTACAAAAAAAAAACTATCTTTAACGGGATTTAGCTTATTACGGGATATATTAAAATTTTAAATCGGAGTTAAGGACTATTGCAAAATTAGCCCAATTTTCGACGTAATTAACTCAAAAACGCCAAAATGGCAGATTGGCTACTTGACCACTGGACCGACGATATGCCTGGACTACTGACTGACGTATTTGTGCACTGTGTAAAAATGTGTCGTGCAAAGTTGATTATTGATTTATTGATTAAATAAAAAAAAAAAGTTATGGTAGTTTCTATGTTTAATGCTAGTAATAAAAAAAAAAACAAAAACACTAAACTTACCATAAAAAAAATTGGGTCACGGGAAGTATCCACCAGCGATTTCGAATTTTTTCTGAATAGGCTGTGAGCACAAGGGCCCACGGCCCGAAGGCTTCAACCCTAAACGGCTCTAAAATATAGTTATCGGTTACCTACTATATTAGCGCTGTTTGAGGTTCTCCGTAGCCGCAGCGGCAGCGCCAGCACAACACGATGAACAAGGAAGAAGGGTTGGCGTAAGAGTATCCACATGCATAGGTTGCGTCCCACAAAGGCCTGCCTACCAATCTTTCATGGAAACAAATACATGCCATCCAGCCTTTTGCATTCTTCCGTGGCCCGAGACAGCTATTTTTATAAATTTGTCATTCCCACACGATCTCACTGTCATACCATTGTCATTTTGCTAAAAGTTCGTAATCTGCTAAATTCACAATGGTCGATTATTGGTCGGTCACTGGGACGTCAATGGTCTCGTAATAGAATTGTGGAAGAATGACATTGCCGTAGGTATTGCCATTATTATAAAACCGTAGGGTAGAAATTATTTTCGAAAATCTACTACTAAAAACATTTATTCGTGCCAAATTTTATTTATATTTAGTTTTACATATTATTTAAGTATAAGTGTTATAAGCAATCTGAAGTAGTGAGAAGTTCGTAATACAAACGACTTTAACGTAATTTTGATACTGAGCTGTCTAATAATGAATTTAAAGTATTTAAATGCAATGTCTGCACAATGACGTTCCAATGATAGGTCACTGATCAAAGAAACTGTCAAAATATTGACCGATTACCGCATACGTCAGACATTCATCTGTCATTATGTACGAGATTACCACTCTATGCCATTTTTTTCAATCGAGTGTCAGTGGTTGACCATTGGAAAGTCTTAATGACGCCATTATATTAGTAGATTACCAAACTTGTCAAAATCATCAATTTTGAAATCAATGATGGACCATTCTGACACTATTGTAATAGCAGACTCGCGCCCCAGGCCAAGCCATTGGGTTCTAATATGGTGACGAGAGCTGGTCGAATAATGTCGGTTTCATTAAGCGTGTCTCGCAAAACAGCAGGGGCCCGAGTCTGCTATTTTTATAAATTTGTCATTCCGACACGATCCCATTGTCATGCCATTGTCATTTTGCTAAAAGTTCGTAATCTGCTAAATTCATAATCGCACGGTCACTGGTACGTCAGTGGCCGGTCACTGGGACGTCAATGGTCTCGTAATAGAATTGCGGTAGGAATGCCGTATTGCCATTATTATAAAACCGAGCTAAATTTGAGCATTTATTCATGCCAGATTTTATTTATATTTAGTTTTACATATTATTTATTAGTGTTATAACTTTATAAGCAATCTGAAGTAGTGAGAAGTTCGTAAATACTAAATCTGTCATTATGTACGAGATTACCATTCATATAGCTTTCTTTCAAGGGCGTGTCAGTGGTTGATCATTGGAATGTCATAATGACGCCATTATGATGCCATTATGTTAGTAGATTACAAAACTTGTCAAAATCAACCATTTTGAAATCAGTGATCGACCATTCTGACACTATTGTAATAGCAGACTCGGGCCCCTGGTCGCGGTGCCCGAGGCTATTGACAACCCCACCACAGAAACAGCGGTGAGTAGAGATGGGTAAATCCGGACTTGAAGATATAAAGGATTGGAATATAGTAAGCCGTAAGCGGATACGATTCCTTATCAACTCCTTTCAAATCTTATCGACTCCGAGGAGTTATTAAATCCGACTTGGTACGGAGCCGAATGAATGACCGGTTCGGTTTATAAAACAGAGCCAAAATGAAGTTATATTATGAAGTTATATCATTATAAGTTATAGGGACTAAATAAGTCTTACACCCACGGTGAACACTGTGCTTTCCAATACGAATACAAGAAAAGTAAAAATAAAAACACGAATCTGAATCTGATGAACTTATTGTGTACACTTAAAATAGAAAATAAAAATCCTAACTATATAATGGCGTCAAAAAATTCGTCCCCATCACTATCGACTGTAAGTGAGCCCAAAAGACTGGCTGTATTGCCACGTTGTATGGCAATGCTTATCCTCTGTCCAAGGTAAAAGCCAGCTGTTGGGTCACGTGAAGCGTCAACTAAGCGTTTGCTAGATCAAGATTAGTTATTACGTTACAATAAAATTTATTAAATGTTATTGACTAATCTATAATAATAGAAAAAATACACGTTGCAGTCTAAAAAAATAATCCTCATTTTCTCAAAACAGGTTTTTGGACTTTATGCCTTTTGCTCTACGGGGACGACATGTATAAGTATTTAAAGTCAATGAACTCTCCTTTTTTTAAGGCTGGGAAATCATCAAATGACCCCTTTCGCGTTTTTCTGGTGGTCGCCATTGTTGATTATGGCTATCAGGAATTGCAGTGGTTGAGAATGTGTGGCGGTCTGCCCATTGCTCGCCCTCCGCAGTCCCGCGCCTACGGTGGCCGGAAATCGCGTTGCGCCTCGTGACACCCGTCGTCCGCCGACGATGTCTTCTTTTGTTGCGGCAGCTGGGACGTGAGCTTTGACCATAGATATATTTTAATATTTCTGTGGCTTTGACTCTCCCTCACGCGGTCTGTCTCTTCCTTCCCATGTCTCCTCGCTCCGGACCTTGGAAGCCTGGACTTTTGGAACGCAAGAGGTCGCCCATGAATTTTCACGTATGAAAACAACGTTCAGCTGGAAGGGAAAAACTTAATTCTAACAATAATTATGATTTTTTAAAGAATTTATAAACTAAAATTTACTGTTTTTAATAAAGGAGTGCATCCTTTATTAAAAACAGTAAATTTTAAAACAAACAACTCTTGCATGTTTTTTTTCTTGAGGAAATGATCACATCTATTCTAAATGAGAAAAGGCCAATTTCATCAATATTTCGACTTCATACATCACAAACTGCTTCTATTCAAATTAAATCGTTATGTAATAAGGGGCAACGCATTAAGAGTGTGTATTCCGTCCACTAGCGCCGCCAATCGTTTTTTATTAATTGTGGTAAATTTAAGACACGTAGATAAAAAACCGCTCTGTAGAGCACTGAAGAAATGTATCTATTATTTTTTGACAGCTATTTTTAATACATAACTCATGGCTAAATAGCCAAAACGGCAATTATTGCTAAAAGTGGCCACTTTTAGCAAAAAGATCGACTTTGGCAACTATTTATGTTCTAAAGTACAAAACATAACTCTCAAAACATAATAAATACATTTCTTCAGTGCGCTACAGAGCGGTTTTTTATCTACGTGTCTTAAATTTACCACAAATAATAAAAAACGATTGGCGGCGCTAGTGGACGGAATACACGCTC
This sequence comes from Ceramica pisi, assembly GCA_963859965.1. Classification (NCBI taxonomy): domain Eukaryota; kingdom Metazoa; phylum Arthropoda; class Insecta; order Lepidoptera; family Noctuidae; genus Ceramica; species Ceramica pisi. The sequence continues at coordinate 12,192,793 of OY982537.1, read as the reverse complement.
TTAAGCTGGATAGAAACTTATATAAACAACCGCCAACTATGCGTAGAGATATCTAGACAAACGTTAGCAGAAATTCATGGCTCAGCTATGACATTATTATGTGGGGACATAGCACAGACACACATACACTTTCCATTCACCAAAATAAATTAATTCGAATCATTGTTAATATAGAACCAATCGATAGCTGTAAACCTTTTTTTATAAAACATCAAATATTCACCTTACCTTCTATCTATATCCTAGAAATATGCAAGTTTGTTAGAAAATACACGAACTTTTTTACAAATCACGGTGATAAACATAACAACTGATCTCTCAGATATAATATTGATTTAAATTGGGCGTAATTTATATTTATAGACGAAATTGATTACGAAAACACAACACGATACCTATTTAATCAATTTTTTTCAACATTCCTCAAGGAAGAACATGCTTAAATCTGACAAAATCTAATACTTTATCTATACTATAATAATATTATAAAGAGGTAAAATTTGTTTGTAAGTTTGTAAGTTTGTATGTTTGTAAGTTTGTATGTAGGGGGTAATCTCAGGAACTACGAGTCCGATTTGAAAAATTCTTTCAGTGTTAGATAACCCATTTATCGAGGAAGGTTATAGGCTATATATCATCACGCTAAGACAAATAGGAGCGGAGCATTCATGGAAAATGTGACGCAAACGAAGTTGCGCGGGTCAGCTAGTACTCTATATTGTAAAAAGAAAGTTAGAAATAACTTGATTTTAACTTGTTTATATTGAAATAAACGCGTTTTGTGTTTTTTTTTTTCAGAATTACTCGATCATGAGATTTTTTTATAATAAGAGCTAAGAACATAAATCAAGAAAAAAATCAGAGATGGGCATTTATGCAAGGTTCAAAAACTGACTGGCCTACGAGAGTAAAGTCACTACGAGCCTCTCTAGCCGCTAACAATGCTCGTCGTAGATTGCTCGTTATAGAAATAATAATAACTAATAAATTTTTAAGTAATATTAACAATAGATATTTTAATCCATTTTTATTAGAGAAGAAATCACTATCTTGAAATAATTATTTTCGCTTTGATAGTAATTTACAAAATTATTTAACAAGAGTTAGCAGTCACTATTTCGAGTTAGTTGATTTTCGCTTGCGAGTGTTTTCGCAAATGCTGAAATCAAGCTCGACGATCGATATACGGGGACGACATTATTAGCATCGGTTTTCGATTTTGATTCGATTATAACCATTTGCTTAAGTCGATAATTTTTTTTTGTGAAATCGACTTTAATTGTAAGTATAAAGTTACAATCGGTTTTCGATTTCGATTCTAACCACATAAGTTGATTTCGCAAAAAAATATGGACCAAGCTGGCCAAGTGCGAGTCGGACTTGCGTGGAAAATATTCCGACCTCAATTTAATTTATTGACATGTTATTTTAACAGACTTCTTACAGTTTTTCCTATAACCTTTAGGAATAGAACATTATCTTTTTGTTTTTTTCTATTTTGGCCACCGTAGCTTCGAAGATAAGAGGGGTTAATGGTCGTTTTTGGTCTAATTTCTTGAATAACTTCAAAAGTGATTATTTTAAAGTTATGAAAAAGTATGAAAACCCTCATAGTAAGGCTGCTTTCATACTACGCTATAATAATATAATATATAGTAGGTACACCTACTATATATTATTGACAATGTATAGTGCGCGATATTGTTGTGCTATGAGCTCTATACTCTATGCTATATATTATAGCGTAGTCTGAAAGCTGCTTAAGCCCTTTCATTTGATATGTCACACGGTAGTCGGTACAGTTTGAAAAACTTTTTTTTTGTATTCTTTTTTGACCCCTAAAAGTGACTCTTTATTATTTTTTACTTTTGTTAGGCACACCTTTGCACGCACTATCTCACCAGATGGTAAGCGATGATGCGGTCTAAGATGTTTGAGTTTATGAGTTTTGAGTTTTAAGACTCCCAGATTGTAGCTATCAGGAAACACAGACTCCGGCAGGGAATTCCACTTCTTTGCTGTACGCATTATGAATGTGTTCCCAAAACGTTTTGTGCGTGTGGGTGGAATGTCCACCATGTACCGGTGGCGCATCGTCGTTTGTCTTGTGGTCCGATGATGGAACGGGCTTGGCGGAATTAAATTACGTAATTCCGTCGCACATTTCCCAAAATGCGCCCGGTAGAAAACCGACAGGCTAGCAACTCGGCGTCGATGCATCAAGCTGGTATTTGGCAGATTCGTCCCAAAGATAAGAGCAGTACTCAATACACGATCGAACTTGCGCTTGATAGTGTTGGAGCAGCTGTTCCGGCGTGAAGTACCGTTTCATTTTTGCTGGGATCCCCAAGTGTTTTGCAGCCACTTGAGCTTTTGCTCCTATGGAAGGGCCGTATTTACTTAAAGCGTCCGCGTAGATCTGGCTATGACAGATAGACAGACAGACACCCGAATGATCTTATAAGGGTTCCATTTTTTGCGCATATTCGGAACTCCAAAAGACGAGGAAGATGACATTTTCAACCATTCAGAAGATACTTCAGAAATTGGGTCATGAGAAGTGCATCAGCACACATAGGTAGGTACCCATATATAGTATGTAGTTATGTACACGTTCCATAGGTTGCATATAAGTAGTTTATCAGCCATCTAGTTACCATAACACAAGCATTAAGTTGCTTAGCTTGGGACTATATGGCGTTGTGTGAAATGTCCAAGGATATTATTATTATTCCATTTATTTCTTTTTTTGTACATATATTTTACATTTTTAAATATTTCTATAAAACTAATTTAAAAAAAAACATTTAAAAATATAAAAATAGTAGCCCACCGGCATCGGGAACAGGGTCCAAGCTACCGGTGGTCAGGGCTCCCGAGAGAGGAACCTCCTAACAATACGCGCCGTGTCCAGGAGTACTGCTTTCTGGATCAAGCCCTTGATCCAGCTGCCCAACGAGAGCCTCTTGAGGTGTTGGTCGAGGCTCTTGGCAATAATGCCATTGGCCGTCACGACTATCGGCACAATGACTGCTGTGTTCACATCCCACATGTCGACAACCTCGCGAGCCAAGTCAAGATACTTACTTTGTTTCTCTTTCTCAGACTTCACGAGGTTCTCGTCATGAGGGACTGCTATATCAACAATCATTGCGCGACGCTCTAGTCGGTCTATCACCACTATGTCAGGCTTATTGGCAACAATAGTCCTGTCAGTGATGATAGACCGATCCCAGTACAACGTGCAATTGCCATTTTCGAGAACTGGGTCGGGCACATACCTATAGTACGGTACTTCCGATTCCACAAGATTGTATCTCAGAGCAAGTTGCTGGTGGATGATCCTGGCTACAAGGTTGTGCCTGTGCAAATAGTCTCCGTTAGCCAGACTAGAACAACCGGAAATAATGTGGCGGATGGATTCCCCGGGTCGGTGACATGCCCGACATATATCAACCGTACCGTCCTTCACAATGTATTTCCGGTAGTTGTTCGTCATCATAACTTCGTCCATGATCGCACAGACAAAACCTTCGGTTTCCCCAAAGAGGTCACCAAAACGCAGCCAGGCTACGGACGCTAAAAAGTCTACATCGGGCCCATGTAGGACCCGATAAAAGCGTCCGTGAAGCTCCTTGCTCTGCCATACCTCCCTGCGGTCGTTAGTATCTAATACCACAGGTTTGCGCCAGTTCTCGTTAGCCAAGGAGAGCGCGGTAAGGCCTTTGTCCACCGCTACCACATCCCGATGCATACCCACGTCGGCCTCTAGGAAGTATTCCCTAAGGCTGCATACCTCGCGGTTGTGCAGGGTCTTAGCATTTAAGAAGCCACGACCCCCGCACTTCCGCGGGATATACAGCCTCATCACCGATGACCGTGGGTGATGCATCCGATTTGCGGTAAGCAGTGAGCGTACCCTTCTATCCAGGGCGTCAAGTTCTGTCTGAGTCCATTTGAGTATGCCGAAAGAGTACATCAAAACCGGAATGACCCAACCGTTGAAGGCACGCACCTTGTTTCCGCCTGATAAAAGACTGTGAAGTACTTTATTCAGGCGGCCAAAGAAGCGCTCCTTCAACGATTGTTTCATATCAGCAGCATTGATGCCTAACGCTTCCGACATACCCAAATACTTGTAAGTTTCGGTTGAGGAGAGGGACCTTAGGTGTATGGAATCCGAGAGTTGTGTTCCCACGGATTCTATAATCTCCCCTCGCTTTACATGCATGACCGCACATTTATCCACACCAAATTCCATCCTGATGGCGCTACTGAAGTTTTCTGTCACCTTCAGTAGCTTCATCAGTTGCAAGTTGTTAGGAGCAAATAGTTTCAAGTCATCCATGTAAAGGAGGTGCGATATGACCTGACCACCTCTTCTCAACCGGAAGCCTTGCCCCGAACCCTCCAGCAATGTACTGAGAGGGTTGAGGGCCAGACAAAACCACAGTGGACTCAGACTGTCGCCCTGAAATATGCCACGCTCGATCCTTATCGGGTCGCTGTTCACCTGGGTCTGTCGACACCCTGGATAGTGAAGGACCGTCCTCCACTGCCCCATACACGACATCAGGAAGGTGCGTAGAACTGCATTAACTTTATACAGCTCCAGCACCCTCATGAGCCATGTATGTGGCACTGAGTCATAGGCCTTCTTATAATCTATCCAGCATGTCGACAGATCCCTTCGTGAACGACGAACCTGCTGGCTAATGGCAATGTCAATGAGGAGCAGCTCCTTAGTACCGCGGGACCCGTTCCTACATCCATTTTGAGAGGCAGACATAATTGAATTACTATCAATATGATGGTTTATCTTAGCTCTCAAAATGGATGTAAGAACTTTATAGACCGTCGGTAAACACGTGATCGGTCTATAATTTTTAGGCTCCGCGGTACTACCTGATTTATGGAGCAGGTGGGTTATTCCTGTAGTTAGGAACTGGGGCAGCGACCCTGACTCTAAGGCAGACTGGAATTGAGATGACAAGCGAGCGTGCGATCCTTTAAACCATTTTATCCAAAAGTTGTGCAGCCCGTCCGGCCCTGGAGATTTCCAGTTAGGCAACGGACGGACTGCACAAGCTACATCTTGGGGGCTGATAGTAATTGCCCCCATTTCTGGTATCGGATCGCACGCGCGTTCGACTTCCCGAGTCCAGTCGCCCTCGGTATGATTGACAGGCACCGACCAGATACTGCGCCAGAATGAACACATGGCGTCATCATCCGGTAGGCACATATCAGTCACACCTTGGTCAGGTCGCTCCCAAGCCCTATAAACCCACCTCTCATTGCTTTGGAATGTGCGATTCTGAGTGTATCGCTCCACTCGCCGCTTGTACCGACGTATACGGTTTGCCCATGCATAGATTTTCTGCTTCAGGAAGTCGATACGCTCTGTGACGCGGGACAGATAATCCCGAGGACTGATGTCAGTCCCCGAAAACGCCCGCCTCACAAAGCGCATCACTCTACGGCGAGTGTTGCCCTCCCTGAAGCAGATAAGTTTGCCGATGAGTGCTCTAGCCTCACCGATACGACGCTCGATCCTGCACTGCCAAGCTGGTACGGTTGGTCGTGTAACTCTGTCACTGTTAGGAAATTTGACATGAGCTACACGACATGCCGCTGCAGCCGCGCAGTACAAGATCGAGTGTGTATCGGCGAGGTCTTCGCTGCTAGCAAAATAACTTGCTAGTTGCGAATCTAGAGCACACACCAGCGCCCTATTTTTCTTATGCATGGGCAAACGAGGTAGCCGAGGCCGAGGCGAGGTTATTATTATTATTATTATTATTTGTTTTCTTTCTCGGGTCTCTGGAGACCCGGTCCTTTGGTAGGCGTACGAGGGGCCGAAACCAACTCGCAGAGGCCCCGTTAGAAATTTCAAATGTAATGTTATTATTATTATTATACATATGTTAGGTGTTCAAGTGTTTATAAATATACTTATCGCCTAATCTATCTCGATGATTGATTTGATTACGTATCGAAATACTGACTTGATAATATGCTAAAGTCAAAGTGCATTTAGTGGGTATTTTGCAGATAGTCCAGAAAACATAGAGAAAATGGTTTTCGCGAACTAACTGGTGATAACCCAAAAATGCCTAAATTCGCATATATTCCAAGATTTCGTCGATTCCTATCAAGAATTCACACGAACCACAACCACAACTCATCAACTAAAAACGTAGCGTCGATGTGGTTGCGTGTTTGCGAGATTAGGTCGCTAGTGCGATGTGGTAGGAAACCCCTTCACGGTTCAACTTAGAGGCAGAATGTGTCAATAAAACTATTCCTTTTCATACAAAATTTCTTATTTTATTGTCAATCTTTATTATACCTTTTAACTTTTTAATGTTCTGACAGTACCTACGTAAGGAATTCTGTCTCATTACATATTATAAAACAAAGTCCTCCATCGCGTCTGTCTGTCTGTTTGCGACATACTCAAAAACTACTGCACCGTTTTTCATGCTGTTTTCACCAGTGGATAGAGTGGTTCTCGAAGAAAATTGTAGTAAGAGTAGATTTAAGTAGTAGTTTCCAAGCGGGCAAAGCCGCGAGCATCAGCTGGTTAGGTATATACCTACAAAAAACCATTGGATTCGATATTCGCTCAATATCTTGCAAAATTCCACAAATATAAAAATTAATTAGCAATTTCCACATTATCTCTCATCAGATAATCAGTAAATTAACGCTTTTATCGCTTTAATGGGAACAGAAACCATAATACGCAAACACTTACACAATATTATATGCCAATACTGATAAAATACCGATTCACAATCAGATATAGTTCGACAAAGGGACGATAAACATCTTTTACCTAACTAGATTTTCTGTAGACGTCCGTTCCATGACGACTTGATTGATGATTTTGAGAACAATCGAGTGCGACCACCGGTGCTTGACTCGCTCCAATCACTATTAACGCGGTGCACGTTGGGTTCAGACGTCAGGTGACGTACATACGAGTGAAGAACGAGTGCATGATACTTTGTGTTCCTAAATGGCGTTCATAATAGTAGCTGGCATCTTACTCGTTATTAATTCTATATTTTTAATTGGATCTTTAATATACACATTGAAGGTGACCAAAGGCAAGGTAGGTTGTGTTGTTTTAATTAATTTAATCCTTAAATCGGTATCTTAGGACTAAAAATAAAATATGTAAGTAAACATAAAACAAATTAAAACATATCACAATTAAATGAAACTTAAAACTCCTATTAATCCATGTTATTACGTATTTAATTTACTTGTTTTTATATTCATAACTTCCAGTTAAGTGCTACAGTTGTGTCTTGTAAGAAAACTGAATATCAACTAGTACGTGTTTCTTAGAATTAATAACAAAACACAGTACTGCGGCTGAATGGCCGGAAAGTTAAAGGGTTGTTGTGAGGGTTTTTGGAATCAAACTTGCCTTCAAAATAAATAATACTAAGCTAAGTAATGTACATTACTTAGCTTTAAAAACCAACTACCATAGCAGCTTCAATCTGAATGTGCTCAACGTAGACCTGATTTTTATTGCCATCAAATTCTTATAATTACTATTCACAATTTTACAAGTATCACAAAAGAAAAAGCCGGTCAAGAGCGAATGGGACTCGCGCACCGAGGGTTCCGTACCATCATTATAAAACGTGAAAAGTTATTAAATTTTCTTCGGCGAGGCCTAGTTTCGTGAGATATTTTTACGCTGCGGTATATATGAGAAAAGGAGTCCTTTTTTAAATTTTTCGTCAAAAGTCAAAAACCACGTGGCCTTAAAATAAAGGAAAAATGTTTGCTAACGCGCAAATAGCAGTTTTCTATATGATACCTCACATGCTCTAGTAGCCTCACTTTGAGTTTTTAAGAACCCGCTCATCAATCATCAGCAAAACGATCAGGCGCTGTTGCAAAAAAAAAACTACATTATTATTTCTTTCCTATTTACAAAACAGTTGAGCAAATGTCATCTAAAACTATTCCACACTTCAAGTTGATAGCATGAGTAGTTCTTGAAATATCCAGCTGTGACAGACGGACAGACTTAGTCACATAATATGGATTACTTTTAAGCATTTCTGTACGGAACCCTAAGAAAAATCAGTCTCTTTATACCTTTTGTTTAGTTAAGCAAGCAAACATGTTTCTTTTCTCAGATTTAAGATTTATTATTTTGCATAATTCGTGTCTTTGATTGAAGCTAATGCTTGTACAAAATTTAGAATAATTATGTCTGTAATTTGAACGGAGACAAAAACATTACCTTGTACTCGACGACCATTTAGGATTTTAATTGAGATAAAACCGGCCAAGTGCCATTCGGACTCGCACACGAAGGGTTCCGTACCATATACTTTAATCCCGTTTCCCGTATCGCTTATACCGTTTCGCCGTACGTCTAGTTGTCTGATGAAGGAACAGAGCCGACGACCGGGCCTCCGACGACTACGACCACATTGGGAGACATAAGGGGCAACCTACCCGCATAAATCAGGTTTAAGTATCAAAAAGGATTTCGCAATCTTTTTTTCTGCGCAAATAAAATACATTGATGCACCCTTATCAACATAAATGTTGATCGACTTAAGCTTGTAAAACGCATATAATGGAATGTGAATATTTCCTTGTCTAGACTTAAGAGTCCTATTACGAATCGTAAATGCTCGTTTGCAATAGACGAAGTTACGTTGGTCTGCGTTGGGAGTACATCTATAGTCCGCGAAACAATTTTGATACTTACTAGTCTGAATAGGACTATAGTTTATTTGGGCGCTCGGGCGAGGCTCAGGAGGGCAATCGCGCTAATAAAATTCGGTTGGAACGCAACTGAACTGTAGCCATTTCACAACTTTTTAAAACATTCCGTATCGCGCTAAACGTTTGTCAGAAACTTGGAACGCAACCGCATCACAACTGTACCGTTACCGCTGTCAAACAAAAAGTTGAAACTGTGCTACTTTTTCGTGACTTTTTCTCAATCGTTCGCGTTGTGTTGTTTGGATTTTGAAGGAAAATACGAATTTTTTTGTAAAGGTTACGATATAGTTTTGACGTAAGTTTGGTTGAAGTTTAATTAAACTTTAGCGCGATACCAAATTCCTTACAGGTGAATCGAAATTAGATCATAACTAAAACTGAATTGGAAACGAATTGCAAGCGGACCTAAATTTTTAAAATTAGCGCGATTGGCCTCCAGGAGCGCGCGCGCTGAATTGACGCAGAATATATAGTACTTTAATTTTATTTATTGTAATTTTGTTTTATTATATTGACAAACGAAAACTAATGAAATGTATTTATTGTAGATTGAAATTTTATATCATATTAATTTATTTGATAAAATTGTTTTTATTTGGAATATAATGGACGCTGAATCAAGACATTTCTGGCTTAAATTAGGCTTTCTTTACGATTTTTTCCGTGAAAACTCAAGGAATTTAAAGAAATTCTAGAATTCCAATAAACAAGTAAAACATTCAACTTACCTTTTAGTAATTTCAGCTTTTAAAAGAATTGATTGTAACAATGTGAATTAGACCGTCAAAGTTCCATCGCCGACATTTTTTCTTGCAAACTGAGTTCGTAAAATATTTATAGAAAATTACACGAAAAGAAAAATGAAAATGTGTAACTCTAACTTACAAGAAAGAGACTGGCACTATCGTTATTTAGGATCAAATAATTGAAATATCTTACTGCTGCTGAAAATTATAGCGTCAAAAATCATGAATTTCCGTAAAAAATGTAATAGGACTCTTAAGGTCATCGGGTGATAAGTTCATGATGGCCTAGCAGGTTTTTTTTTTTAAATAGGTAAATATTTATTTAAAAAAATGCTAAGGCTGGGTTTTGGGTCTGCCATCAATATATACATATATACAAAACCCAGCCTTAGCATTTTTTCACAAGGCCATCATCAACTCATCATCATCATTTTCTGCACTCGCATCTGACGTGAAGTAACTCATACTTCCTAAGTTTTCAGGGAAAAACTGACGAACAAGGGGAACGTTTTCAGTGAGATTTATAGGTTTTTAAGAACTTTATTAAGGATTTTGGGATGAAAACATGTTAGGGGATTACTGTTGGTCCATTATAAGAGCAAAAATAAGTAGTTTTTTTTTTTGTATTTACATCAAAATTATGTCAATTTTTTTTTCTGTATAGTTCTACCTAAATGTATAGCAAAATAACAACTTTCAGCTGGGGTATGTAAACCGTACACGGTTTAAAAAATTCCACTAGTTTACAAACTAGTGGAATTTTTTAGTCAGCAAAACAGAACATTGTGAATAAGTATTCATATTTTATCACATCGTTATTATGTATTACGAATAAATTGTTCAGATTACGATTACGTACCAATTAAGCACCTACGTATTCTAATAGTATATTTCCCAGAGATTCTAAGATCGCATTATGGAGCTATTGGCTACTCTTTTGACGACCTTTAGTGAGATTTTTATTTACTTTACTAGCTTCTGCCAGCGGCTTCGCCCGCGTAATCCCTAGGGAACATATTCCCGGGATGAAAAGTAACTTATATGCTATTCCAGACTATAATCTATCTTTGTTCAAAATTTCATTAAGATCCGTTAAGCCATTCTGGCGTGATTAAGTAACTAACAACCAAACTTTCACATTTATAATATTACTCGTTTGGTGTAAAGCGAAATTATAACCATCTTCCCCTCAACAGATACTAATACTAAGGATATTGCAAACTGACGTAAGCTATTCGCTAGTCTATAGGCGCCAAGCAAGCCGCCTGCCTGTGCGTTCGCGACCTTATACAAAAATAATCCTTATAGCATGATTCAGTATTGGCTTATTATTGGCGTATTTCATGTATAACTTTGGTGTTTCTATACCGATTTCTATGATTCTTTTTTTATGAAATAGTTAATAATGTTATTTTTTTAAATTAGGGTTGACTGAGAGTGTTATACACGTAAGAGTAGACAAATATAATCAGAAAGCTTCGAACTGCTAAGCTATCGGGAGTTACACATGTTATTGTGCGTCAATCGTAAAAGATAGACATGCTGTCGTGGGATATTTTTTATATAAATTTAAGGAGAGCACTTCAGTCATACATGACTTCTGTGTAGCTTTAACCATTAAGGTTGCACACGCGACGGAAGCTTAAAAAATTGGAGTAACTTCTCCCGTTTTCCCAACATTTCCCTTCACTGCTCTGCTCCTATTAATTGTAGCGTGATGAAAAGTATACTATAACCAGCTCAGGAGTATGAAAAATAACTGTACCAAGTTTCGTTAAAATCCGTCGAATAGTTCTTGTTTCTATAACGGTTATACAGACAGACAAAAATTTTACTGATTGCATTTTTGGCATCAGTATCGATCCCTAATTGTATGTACAGAATTGACCTCTCTACAGATTTATTATAAGTATAGAAGAAGATAGATAGATAGATATAGATAGATTAAAACATCTGCCTATTGCCCGCAGATTTAAAAATAGTTATTTGTGATATTAATGGCCTGTTATCCGAATTTTGCCTGTTTAAGAACCAATTGGAAATCGTCAAAATAGTGAATTCAAGCCCGGAAAAAAATACATGTGAGGGATACATCCTTGTTCTAGTGGCAATTGAAAGTGAAAACACGAATACATATAATTATCCCGATCAAAAAAATAGTGAAAAAGAGTCGATTTGAAAACAACATTTTCAATCGCATTTCCTAATTACAGCACAAAATAACTTGAAATTGTACGAACAAAAAGGTAATCATATTTCGGAGGGCCAAATGCGGTTAGATTGTTGAGTTTTCTATTTTTTGATAAACATCGGATTTGTGCAGAATAGCTTGCCTTTGAACCCCGCAGAGTCCCACGGGTCGTGTTTGGAAGACCTGTGACACTTTTTCTGAAAAACATCGGGGCACAGTTGTTTAAAATATAAATGGCCAACAAAAGGAACAACAGAGAGATATCAAAGAGATCCGTGTCCGGCGCCACAACCAGCGGGGATGAAGTTCGTTCCTTGAGAGAACCCATGGTAGAGCGGACAAATTTGACCTTGTCTCCCAGTGGGGTGACGGCAATCAGAGGGCTAATTCACGTAATTTTATGACGCGCCGATTAAGTTTTAGTGCAGTTGCAGTTAAGTTCAAGTTTGAGTGATAAACGGTATTCTTGTAATCTTTGAACTGCGCATAAGCTGCGCTGAGCCTCACGACAACCAAACTCGACCAAACTTACGTATGGTGGAGAAAATAATATTACTCACTAAATAATCGAATAGAATCGATTACAATTCAATGAATATAACGTTATTATAATATTAAAACATTAACTTAAACTTATAAGCTGTCATTTGGAGACGTCAAACAAATAGTAGAATACCGATCATGTTGTGTTCCGAAGCACGCACCAAAGACGCGCAACAGTAGAATGCCGTTATTGCGCTCGTGTGACGCGAGCGTGTCTGACAGCGGTAGAGAATACGAAAAGCGTTGTTTTGATCGAAACCTAACTTCAACTGCACTGCAACAAAACTTATTTAGTTACGTGAATTAGCCTACTGGTCTCTTTTAACGCCACCTAAACACAGGCGTGTCTCTTTACCACAAAAAGGAGATCTTTCAACCAAACTCCTACTTTTGAGGTACATCTGTTCCAGTGACTGATCAGCTCGAGCTCCTAGGCATGGAGCTGTCATCCAGTCTCAACTTCAGCGCCACCATTGAGTGCAAAGCCCAAACTGCGGCCAAAAAGCTGGGCATCCTAAATAGGGTGAAGCGATACTTCAAGCCCGAGCAGCTTTTAACTCTATATAAAGCAGAAGTCCGATCCTGCATGGAGTATTGCAGCCACCTTTGGGATGGCTCAGCTAAGTATCAGCTTGCCGCGCTTGACTCGGTGGAACGCAGAGCTAAAAGGCTCATTGGCGACGTAAAACTGGTGGATGCAAAGCTATACGCCTGCTTGTCGGTCTTCTACAGATCGTACCTTGGAGAGTGTGCCCAGGAACTCCACGACCTCATCCCAGCAGCCCCCTTCTACCATTGGACATCCAGACGCACTGCAACTTGCGATCCCTAAAGGACATTGTTCAGTGTCCATACATCGTTCGCCTAAGAACCAACAGAGACGTGAATTTACTATCTGTGTTTTAAATAATGCATATGATCGACTGAAACTAAATTAAAATCACGGACACTTTTCAGAATTGTAAAATATCCAAAATGATTTCGGATTTTGAGGTTATAAAACATACAAAACAATAGAAACATACCAAATGGACTAAGATCCCATTTTAAAATAATGGCGCCGGGTTATAAAACCCAAGTGAGTTACGTTTTAAAATGGTTTCGTAATTAAAAAGTGTCCGTTCTATTCTAATCATTAAAATGTAATTTAAAAAAAAAAAACTAGGAATAATGGTAAAGGTTTCGCATGTGTTGATTCATAGGCCACTTTTTAAGATGTCCTTTGCAAATGTGCAAATAGTGTGATAATGTGCAATCCGATCTTCATTTTTGTTTTTTTAAGTTGTAGAGTTTTGTTCATACTTTCATAAAGCAGAGATTTGTATTATGAGACACGATGTGTTCATCGGATTCAGTTGTGGATTTTTCTGTAGCTAATTCTCGTTTTATTTTTACTTTCCATTTAATTGGTTCTTTTACATTGGTTTTTTGGGGGCCGAGCACTGACGTATAAATCATATGGACTGGGCATACCTACAAAAAAAACGTGTTTACCTACCACCGACTTGGGCACTTAAAATGGCTGCCTTTCGTAGGGTTGTAACTGCGAGCAACATGCGCATCTGATATCGATATTCAACTCAATGTTAAAGTTTTTATCTCAATGCGTATAAACCATATGGACTGGGCATAACTATAAAAAAAACGTAGCTACCTACACTACACTTTGTTGGGATGATAAAATGGCGGCTAATAGGGCAGCCTATGTCGATATTTCTTTACAATAACATCGATAAAAGATTGTTAGAATGTTTTCAAAATGTCACGGTACAATTTCAACGGGTATTTTTGCACATTTTCAGCTTCACTTGTACAGTCGCCAGCACATCGTGCTACAACAATCTGACAAATTTCTGTACCTACTAGATTTTCAACTGTATAAGAGAAAAGATTAAGTTAACTTCCCGGTTTTTGATTTAGGGTAATACTTTGCGTACATGTTTAGTTTGGATGACATTGTTGCCGATTCTCTTGTTCAATAACTAAACTAAAATTAGATAATCACTATCTTTTTAACCGACTTCTAAAAAGGAGGAGGTTCTCAATATTTAATATTATTATATCAATAGGGGTTTGCGGGACATGTCTCTCTGTACCGCATATCCCCCAAAATATGTATCTATTGCCATTAGGATAAGTAACAAGGTACCTACATCGAATAAGTTTTTGAAAATTCAAATGAAATGTACCTAAGCGCTATTCTAAAGCCTTGCGTTAGGTCATTCGAGACGGGGTGGAGGGAACAAAATCTAAGAAAAGAAATGACGCTGCATCCACGATGGGCTGCCGGCACGGACGTCTCCATCACCTAAGTATATTGATGAAATTGGGTTTTAATCAAAAGTCAACAATATTTATTTACAACACCATTTATTTATTTTTACATACATATAATTTACATCCTACTAATTTTATAAATTTATCCTACTAATCCATACCATCCTACTCTATACAATTTTTGTTTAAAAACATACCAGCATAATTCAATGTGGGCACTGCGCCATCATGTAACTTCATCACATCGAGGGTTCTGTTAAAACTAGATTCATCAAAGTGCAGGGAGCAGATATGCCACATTTTATGTCTATGGTTTATATTTTTCTTCTATCCATTTATTTTTGAAAATTTCATTTCCAGGAAATCTGTGGGTTAATAGCATTGCAATGTATTTTACACACTTTATCAATATAATAATATCGATACTTATCGTATGCGATGCGAACATCGCACATCACTAACTAAGACATAAAAATTTTATGTAAACAATACAACGAAATTAAGAAAATAATAACGTAATAATAAGCCATACAAATATGACACAGGTTTCAATAATCTTTAAAAAGATCATCTGGTAACAATACATTACACAAAATTCTACAATATTCAACTGGAATAGTGAAAACTAGTAACTAACCACAACAACAGTTTGGTCACGTTAAAAAACACTGCGTTAATAAAGAACCTACCTGTGCTAATTGTTCAGAGGCACATGAAACTAAAGATTGCCCGCACAATGACGACTTAAATTTTAAACCAACTTGCGTGGCGTGTAAACGCTTTAAAAAACCGTGTGATCATCGCTGCGGATCTCAAGAGTGTACTACCTACAAACTCAAACTCGAACAATTAATCCTAAACACTAATTATTAATAATGGATAGTTTAACCATAGGACAATTAAACCTTCATAACGATAGGGTGGCGACATCTGAGCTGGATAAATTGATTGTGGATTATAATCTAGATATAGTACTTGTTCAGGAACAGTATCAAAACGCGCGCTTGGGTCACAAGATGGTCCAGCTGAAAAGCAAGTCGCGTGCCGGAATTTATGTTGAGCGTTCTTCGAGCTTTACTGTAACAGCTATACGTAATCTCATGACGCCCCATTGCGCCGTGGCGGAAGTGTCATCGCCTACCTTTAAGGTTTACGTTGTGAGCTGCTACTTTCAGTATTCTGACCCTGTCACTCCTCATATACATAATCTCCGTCACGTCTTGCGGTCGCTCGCGGGCTGCAAGGTTATAGTTGGTGCTGACGTAAATGCATCTTCTTCCCTGTGGTATGGCAAAGTTCGGGCCACTGATTCCGAACGACGTTGTGCTGTTGAGGATTTTATTGCTGAGATGAACTTATCAATCCATAACACCCCAGACGCACCACCTACTTTTTGTAGCCAAATGGGCGAATCTTGTATTGACGTCACACTTTCTAGTGCAGACGTACGCTTGGATAGGTGGCGTGTTCTTCCTGACGCGTCTTGTAGTGATCATCGCCTGATCGTGTACGATTTTGTTCCTATTCTTACTCAAGGTTCTTCACACTTAATTGGAAATTTTAGATATAAGAGTAAAGGCGCGAATTGGGAATTCTTTAGCTCACTTTTTGCTTGTCATGCCAAAGACTTCACTCGCGATGGACTGTCAGCTGAGGAAAGTGCTGAGATAATGTCAGACACTTTCACTTACTGTGCTAACATTGCTATTGGTCGTGCATCTGTGACCAATATTCGTAGATGTGATTGGTGGAGTGACTACCTTGCTGAACAACGTAAGAGCTATCGCAGAGCGCGTAGACAGCTTAATAAGCTTAAAAAACGTAATGTTACCGGAGACGTTTTTAATCTTGCCATAAGTACTTTTAGAGTTGCCAAGTCGCGTTACAGAGCATCGGTTGAAAAATCTAAGGGTAATTTACTCCGGAAAATTGTTGATAAACTTGATAAGGAGGGTCCGTGGTCTCCTTTGTATCACGAGTTTAAGGCTAATAGATCGGTCGACCTTGCATACGTTCAGAACATTAAAGTAAATAATACACATACCACCGGCATTGAAGAAACAACTGATGTTCTGCTTGATTCTCTTATACCAGATGATTCATCAGTAAATGAAAATGAATACCATCAGCAGATCAGGGCGTGGGCCGCGGTACCACCTGAATCACCAGAGTCAGACCTTCCGTCCACTGACGAATTCATAAACGTTGTCAAGAGACTACCTCTCAACAAATCATCCGGTGAAGATAAAATATCTAATAGAATGATTATAGAAGCGTGTAAAACGTCGAGCGATGCGATTTTATCAGTATATAGCCGATGCATTGCGGAAGGTATTTTTCCTCGAATATGGCGACAAGGCTTTATACGCATTATTCCAAAGAGTGGCGACAAGCCCTCGGACGACCCTAAGTCATACCGGCCCATAACACTACTCCCATCTTTGGGAAAACTTTTAGAGCGACTGATTGTTCCGCGCTTGTTACCGAACGGACCTAAATTTCATAAAAATCAATACGGTTTTACTATTGGAAAATCCACTGTAGATGCGGCTCTATCTGTCCGTAAAATTGTCAACTCATCGGAACATAAATACGTGGTTGGAATCTTTCTCGACATTTCTGGCGCTTTTGATAACGCATGGTGGCCGATGTTACTACTTAAAATGAAAACCCGTGGTTGCTACAAAAACATCTATAATCTGATTTGTTCGTACTTTCTAAATGGCTCCGCGAAACTCAAACTTGGACATCATTCCATTACTAAGTCTCTAACCATGGGATGTCCTCAGGGCTCGGTTATCGGTCCGTATATATGGAATTTTGGCTACGATGATTTCCTCGCGCTTCCGCTCCCGTACGGCTGTTCATTAACCGGTTACGCGGACGATGGCTTGCTGCTCATTCAGGCAAGTACTCGGGCTGGACTCGAGAACTTGGCTGACACATGCCTACGTTTAATATCTCAGTGGGGCGATCGAAACCGTCTGACCTTTGCACCGCATAAAACCTATCAACTTCTTTTAAAAGGAAACCTTAAATCCTGGCCTAGTATAAAATTTAATAACGTACCCGTTAAAAGGAAAGAATCCGTGTGCTACCTCGGTATGCTACTAGAAAGAAACTTTTCATTTATTGATCATATAAAAACAGTAGGAGAAAAAGCAAAAAAGAACTTCTACGCCTTGACGAGAATATCAAAGGCTACTTGGGGTCTATCATTTCAAACCCTAAAAACTATATATGGGGCTACTTACTTGGGTTGTATGTGCTACGGGGCACCTGTCTGGGCCGATAGGGCCACCATAGGGGCGGTACGACGTAAATTACTTCAAAACCAGCGTTTGGCTTTGATATTCTTATGCAAGGCGTATAGGACGGTTAGTACTGAAGCCTTACCGGTGCTGGCGGGTGTTCTCCCAGTCGATCTTGAGGTGCAGCGGCGTGCTGCAATGTACTTCTACGCTAGAAAGATCACGGACCCAGAGTTTTTACCGCAACGCGACCGTGCTAAGATCTCTAGATTATTAAAACCCCAGACTGACGTCTGGGAGGCACTTTTATGCGAATGGCAATGTAGGTGGGAAGATTCCATCAAGGGCCGACACCTCCACCAGTTTTTTCCATCCGTTCGTGAGCGGCTGGAGAAGACATGGCTGGAGGTGGATCACTGTGTTGCCCAATTTCTCACAGGTCATGGCAACTTTAAGAGTAAATTATTTTCCTTTAGGCTTGTGGCCTCACCTTTATGTCAATGCTCTACAGCTGACCTTGAATACGAACAATCCGCACATCACATCTTGTGGGAGTGTATTCTTTGGCAGACTGAACGTAATGTTATGTTAGATAGTATTCAGGTCAAATCTGGAGTAGTTTACTATACGGACCTTGTAGAAACCAGAACAAATTTCCGTGCGTTCAGGCGATTTTGCCATACCTATTACTGGAATCAAAAGTAGCTCACAATTTAGGACCCATTAGTTTAAATGTTAATATATAATCCGTGGTGCTTGGCAACTGGGCCTAACCCAGTTGTATATGTCCCTTGGTGCCTATTGGCCTAGCTCTAATCTGTCTCCTGCTTGATATGGAGGGAAGTGGAAATTATATTTATTTTTCCTACTCCTCCGCTGTACTCTTCTGATTAATTTCGTTGCGGGATCCAAGACAGTTGAATCGTTTCTCCGGGACTCGTCGGGTTTCATTAACTCGGCGTTTTTCTGGTGGTCGCCACTGTTGATTCTGGCTTTCAGGAGTTGCAGTGGTTGGGAATGTGTGGCGGGCTTGTCCCAATAAAAAAAAAAAAAAAAAAAAAAAAAACTAACCTGTGCAGAGTCAAATTAGTCTGATTTTTGTTATTCCTCGCACCATACTGTATTATGCAACACGATGACATGATTTTTCTCTTATTTTCCAAAGCCAGATCACAAAAAAAAACCTAGCTTTCGACGTATTTATCTTTAAAACAACGAAAATAATAAAAGCAAACAACTGTTTGACAGCTCAACTACCATAAAACCACAGAGTACTTTGGGCACCTAAAATGGCGACCGGCCACGCAAAGGCTTGATTTTGACGTCACACAATAGGGTTGCCAAATTTAGTACTTGGCAAACATATACATGTCTCTTTTTTCATATGCAGCTCTTGGCTAGTTAAAAAGAGACAAAACGCTTTTTGACATGTTTGCGTCGATATGATAGATATTTGTATAACTGTTTATTTCTATAGTCAAACGTTTCAAGTCCATATGATTTATACGTCAGTGGGGCCGAGTCACCCGCGTCCGTAGGAGAATACCCTTAAGCGAACCCTACACGTGGTCCCCGGGTGGTGCTAAACAGGTGACACTAACCGCCTCCGTGGTCTAGTGGTTATACCACCTGATTCAGACCCAGACGTCCCGGTTTCGATTCCCAGCGAGGGCAAATTTTTTGCTCGGTTTGGTTGGTGGAAGGACTTGTTCTAAGTCTGCCTGGCAAGCTATCACCATCATGTCTAAGTCTGTCGCCATAACAACAATGTTAACAGCATTGTTGTGTTCCGGCAGTTAGAGGTATGATAGCCAGTTCCTCTGTGTAAGAGAATTCCGGGTGAAACTCGCTTCCATCTTCGGCCTAATTATCACTTTCCATCAGGTGAGATTTGGGCCAAGAGTTTCCCCGTTTTGTATAAAAAAAATAAAAAAATTGTAATGAAAAGCACATGTTTACCTCGGGTGAAAGACTTATTTAGTCGCTCGAACTATTGGCGCACTCGTTACGCTCGGGCGCCAAACGCCGCGCCGTCTCGGGACTAAATAAGTTACTTTCAAACCTAGGATAACAATGGACAATTTTTTTACTATGTAAATAATAACAAGATAAAATGGGACTGGGTCGGGCGTCTGCCAGATATTAAATAGTTATTGGGTTTAAGGATAAATGGACCACAACATGGGGCTAATTTGACGCCTATCGACAGTGTTGCATACCATGCTTCCCCAAAATTGGGAGAAATGAAAGAACAGGAGACCTTTGTCCTGCAGTGGGACAGAACAGGCTGAAAATAAATAATAGTAATAGTTTCAAATCGTATACAATGAAAATCCATAAATGTCACAGAGAAAACATTAAAATTATAGTTGCTTGTGTACCTATGTACTTTTACTAGGTATTTAGCTATAGTGCCTGTACGGTGTGCGGATTGAATAAACTGCACACAAGAAACAAATCAAATGTTTTACAAGCAAACGACCAGCTACTATATAAAAAAACTAAACTAATTACATTAATTAAATCGATATTGTATGCCAATTAAATGTTAAACGACAATAACAATAAACTGTCTAAAGAACACCTGCTGCGACTTAATGAAAACCTCGTGTTACTAATAAGAGCTGGTCTGGGGCGCATTATATTTAGAATTACATTTTTTATTTTTTGGAAAGTCACAGCATACTACAACATTCACGGGAATGGACTCGTAGCTTTGTGTAACACTTTTCTTTAATGCGTTCGCGTAGCACTCCTATTATGCGTGGCGTTTCCTACATATAAGCGTGACCCAAAATTATAGCGTTCCCGCTAGTAATAAGCGTAGCTATTCGACTGCGCATAGAATTTATTCCTTCGACGCATATATAGCGTGCCTACTACGCGTAGCATCCCCTCTACGATTAACGTAGTACTCCTGTTACACGTAGGATTTCTGCTACGCGACGGCTTTAGATTACGCCCTTATTAACCGACTTCAATAAAAGGAGGAGGTTCTCAATTCGGATGAATATTATTTTTTATGTTTGTTACTTTGTAGTGTTTTTACTTTAGTCAGTTGTGTTTTTTTGTAAAAAGTTTCTTTTTTTGTAGCATGTTATTTTAACACTATAGAATTCTTATAGGTTTTCCTGTAATCTGTCGGTAAAGAACTATTTATCTGCATTTTTTTATCATAATTTCGGGCTCTGTAGTTTCGGAGATAAGGGGGGAATTGTCATTTTTGGCCTTATCTTGAATAACTTCAAAACTGTTTATTTTATAACTAGGTTTCATCCGCGGCTTTGTACGCGCATACTCTGTTTTTTCCCGTTCCCGTTGGAATTTCGGGAAATCCTCTCTTAGTGCGGCCTACGGAGTGTAAGGATGTTACATAACAAATTTCAGCTTTCTATTACCGTTTCTGCTGTGCGTTGATATATAAGTCAGTGAGTCAGGTTTGCCTTTTATATATATAGACAAGCTGACCCACGCAACTTCGTCTGCGTCACATTTTCCCTGAATTTCGTTTACTACAAACCTCACGGATCCCGAGACCTTTCCAACGAATGCAAAACCGTGGAATTTAATATTCTTCTTTAACACTCATACTCAAAAATTATTTTATTTATTTACGTAACGCGTCCTTGTTTGGGTCGCAGAAGTCGATATGTGTACCAAACAACAGAATCGGTTCAGTAGAGCCGAAGTAAACTGGCTGTGACATACACACAGACACCTGAGTGATCCTATAAGGGTTCCGTTTTATGTTCGGAACCCTAAAAATTGAGTTTTATAGTACGGTACCCGATTCTGCCTTGCACTTGGCCACTTATTTTTTATCAAGAAGAAAAATTTGTCAGGAATATCCTAGCTTCACACTGCGACCGGACGGTATGTCTTTATTTCCATGGAAGATGGGCAGGCTATAGTGTGGGACGCTACTTGTGTCGATGCTCTTGCGCCATCCCATCTTCCTAGCTCGTCTTGTTGTGCTGGTTCTGCCGCTGTGTCTGCTGAAAACCTCAAACGACGGAAATATAATAGCCTTATTGGCAACTACATTTTTGAGCCCTTTGGGGTTGACACTTGGACCGTGGGGTCCGAGTGCTCACGTGTTACCTAAAGATCTAGCAAAACGCTTACTTGACTCTTCGCGTGACCCAAGGGCTGGCTTTTACCTCGGACGGAGAATAAGCATTTCCATACAACGTGACAATGCCGCCAGTCTTTTGGGCTCACTTCCAGTTGATATCGGTGGGGACGAATTTTTTGGCGCCATATTTTAGTTACATTTGGTTAGGAGTTTTATTTTCTATTTTAAGTGTATATAGTTTGTCCTTTAATATTGAGTTATTTTCAACAGATAGTTATTTTTTGTATCTAAAACATATTTAATACAAAAGCGGAAACCTACCGCGGCACACGGAGCGGCTACTCACATGTGTGAGGCTTCGTTTTGCATGATAAAGTATGAGATTGTCTCCACTGCATCCCACGGACACGCTACAGCCGGTCGATTCTGTAAACATGTCGAAGTGAAAATTACACTGCAGTTGTACGTAGTCGTGGGCGTGTAGTGTGTACTTCAGTGGAATTGTAGACCCACATTATCAAACAAATTAACCCACGCAGCTAACATGTGCCGCGTGGTCATAAATAGCGTGCACCGCGGTGGGTTTGCGCCTTAAAACTGGATTACAATAAATTTAAAAACCGGCCAAGTGCGAGTCGGACTCGCGCACGGAGGGTTCCGTAAGCAGAAGTTGCGATTTACGATTTATGACGTATTAAAAAAAAACTACTTACTAGATCTCGTTAAAACCAATTTTCGCTGGTAGTTTACATGGTAATGTACATCATATATTTTTTTTTAGTTTTATCATTCTCTTATTTTAGAAGTTGGGACACACATTTTACAACTTTGGAAGTGTCTCTCGCGCAAACTATTCTGTTCAGAAAAAAATGATCTTAGAAACCTCAATATCATTTTTGAAGACCTATCTATAGACACCCCACACGTATGGATACGATGAAAAAACAATTTTTGAGTTTCAGTTCTAAGTATGGGGACCCCCAAAATTTATTGTTTTTTTTCTATTTTTGTGTAAAAATCTTTTAAATGCGGTTCACGGAATACATCTTCTTACTAAATTTCAACAGCATAGTTCTTATAGTTTCGGAGAAAAGTGGCTGTGACATACGGACAGACGGACAGACAGACAGACGGACAGACATGAGGAATCTATAAGGGTTCCGTTTTTGCCATTTGGCTAGGGAACCCTAAAAAGCAAATAAAAACGAAGAGATGAACGTTTAAAAGTTATTATTCGAATGTGCTTTAAGTGTAGTAGATCATACTGTCGGAAACATATGTTCTTTCTTATAAATAGGCACGAAATCCTATGATTTACGCTCAAATAAGTAATGTTGAAAAAAATACACTACCAACTGATATTTTCCATTTAGCAGTCTTTGTACAAGAGCACATTTTTGCTCTTCAAGTTATAATCTACTGAGCTTTCGCCTGCGACTTCGTACGCGCGTATCCCGAAATCCTCTCTTACTTAGTGCACCCTTGCACCCTTACAAAAAAAAAATTAAAATTCAAGCATTTATTTCAATTAAACCATTTACAGGCACTTTTGAATTGTCAAGGTCGGTCGGTCCAAAAAGTGCAAGCTATTTGCACGTTCCACAGCGTAGATCTCTATGGAGAAGAACGTGCAAGAAACTCCACGGACACTCTTTTAAAAATAATATTTTTTTACAAAGATTCATTTACATCGGGTTGAAATTATACATACATGTGAGAACGATGTAAAAGACGAGCAGGATAAAAGCGTCCGGAATAAAAGAGGAACAATTCAAAGAAATAATCAAAATTAACCATAGCAGCTAAGAAATGACCAGTCCCGACTGACGGCGCCCGTTCACGAACATGACGCCACCATTCGGTTCAACCATTTTGAAGGGAGCCAAATGATCCAACGCATACGCCACCATCAGCTAGACTTTTGAGTGAGCATGACACTCCCAACCGCCAGGGTACATTCAAGTCAAAAACATACCTAAAACTGATAATTAAAGTTAAAGTTAAAGGTACACAGTACTCACACATGTGCTGTTAATGGCTGAAATTATACAATGCAAATAAGTAAGTTGATTCTAACAATGCAAATTTTTCTTACAATCTTCAGCCGGTCCAACAATGTTTCCAAAATATTTACAGATTAGTTTGTGCTCCCTAGTGGCTGTGGAGCAGGACCAGCACCCCCCCCCCCTTTTAGGAAGCTGTCAAACATGTCAAATTTCAGCTTTCTACGACCAGTAATTTCGGCTGCGCGTTGATCGATCGATCAATCAGTCAGTTTATGTTTTTAAATATTTTACTGGCAATTTGTATACTTTAGGTATATTCTATAAAATACCTAGGCAATGTATAGAATACCTGGGGCGTCTAGGCAATGTATGAAATATAATGAATATTATTGTCGACAATATACTTTACCTAGGTAATGTACCTATACAATTCCTAGGGATTGTATAGATTACCTGCTGGACTACCGACAATGTGTAAAATAAATAAATGGCCTGTATTTATCAATGAACGAGTATATGTCGACACCAACTGGCTTCATCAGCCGTTTAATTACCAGCCATGGCCAGCAGTCGAGCTTAGAGCCTGTCCAGACGAGAGCGTTTTACGTGTGACCCTCATATGATATCGTACGTGCCCACGAACGATATCATATGAGGGTATTAATTTATGTTAGTCTCAACGCGCAAAGGTATTTGGACGGGGTGATGTAGCTCTAGTAGGTACATCGGGAACGCGCGAGTGTCTACGCGCGGAGGTACTCCGTCTGGACAGGCTCTTAGGTTGACATTTATTTTCATGAAATGGCTTATTCTACGCAAATTTTCGTTACGTTACGCTACGTCGTCTCTGATCTGGGGGGCTACTTTCTAAGCCCGAAGTCCGTAGTTTCTGGCTTAGTTGCGGACGTATTCTACTCCGTATAACCAAACCACTAAGAGTGAATGACATCAGGTTTTGTCAGTTACTGTCAAATCAAATGTTGTAATTCATTTTTAGTTCAGGTTCAGGACTAATCGTAAGTCCGTAGGTGTTACGGAGTAGAATACTTCCGCAGCTAAGCCCGAAACTACGGACTTTGGGCTTAGAGAGTAGCACCCCCTGTACAGGATACGCCAGAACCGAATGCTCTGTTCACACGGTTTACTTTTCGGTTTTACTTTTCTAAAAAAAAACCGAATGGCGTGTCACCGTGTGATTATGTATAATTCGGTTTTTTGGAGAAAAGCGCTCTAACTCTACCAACCCCTTGACTTCGCGTACAAAACAGTTTTTTATTATTTGCCTATATCTCGAAAAAGGGTGTGTTCCATCGCAAAATTAATTATTATTTTCCTCCCCTTAACCCCCGGAACCCCCTGCCGCGTAATTCTCAACATGTAGGTAATCAATTATGTAAATTTTCAAAATCCGCGTCTGTGACCCGACTTATTCCCAAGGTATTCTATACATTGCCTAGGTTTTCTATAGTATACCTGAATTTTACAGATTGCTGGTAACATTTATATATACTAGCGGGCCCGACAGACGTTGTCCTGCATGATATAGGCCCCCACTTGAATGCATACAGAAAAATTCATTTAAGTCGATCCAGCCGTTTAGTTGCAGTATAGATAAATAACCTAGATACCGACTACAGCGCCATCTGCCGGGCTGATTTATGAATCTAAACCATCCAGTGCGCCACCCAAACGCATACAAAAAAAAAAACATTCAAATCGGTCCAGCCGTTCAGGAGGAGTTCAGTGACATACGCACGTACAGTAGAATTATATATATAAAGATATATAGTTAGAAGATAGATCAGATTATGGAAAACTCATTGTCACTGTACATATTTGTTTTCCCAAATTATGAACTAACTGGTTTGAGGTAGTGCGATAAACCACAGAAATGATTTTTGATAGTGTCACATGCCTTATGCCTATACAGTTGTGCAAAAAAGTAGCCTTTTCCGTTATCATTAAACATGATAAGATTCTACTCTATGCCTGCTCAAATAAAAAAGCAATGTATCTTATATATGAACAGTGTTAGTACTAGTTTAAGCGGCGCCTGCGAAACTCAATTTTATCACATCTTTTATTTTGCACATTTGATGAAGATTATAATGTTTAGCAGTAGGTATGAGAGAATGAGTATTTTTTTGTATCTAATGGTCGTTTAAACACAGAAATAGAGAACGTAAAGGCACAGGTGAACAGGCGCTATTCAATAAAAGTAAAGTTAATTTTAACATCGCATATATAGACTTGAAGTTGATTATAATGCAGCCAGCTTATCTGACCCATGCGGCACTCTGTAATCATAAATATAGATCTTGCCAATTTACACAGTGATTTCGGTAGTTTCAATTAAAGCTATCGAACCAGATAAGTTTGATGCATAATAAAAATCCTTATTGTATTTATTACATATGTTATGAATATGAAACGATATTAGATTTTTAAGCCAAGAAAAACAATAAAAACATGCATGAACCAGTGTTGTGTCATTGCATTTATTTATTTCTATGCAGTCCGACGGTCCGACAGTCCACTTTAAATCTTGTCTTATAGTAATTTATGTTGTATATTATATGGTTATTATATAGTTAGTACAGTTGATGTTATATATTATGTTGACCAATAATTTCTAAATCTTTCAGGACGATGTTCGTCTGTCAACCCTGGGCTCAGTCCTGGACCCGCGCCTGAGCCTCCAGCCGCAGGTGGTGCTGTATGACGCCCTCGTGCGCTTGAGTGGCAACCCTGCGCTCTCCCAGCAAGCAGAGAAGACGGAACACCAAACGACACAGGCCGCCTAGTACCTATTAAGAAACTCACATTTAGATATACTTACTCATTATGATTTAAGACTATAAAATACACAACTTAAGACTCAACTATTGTTTGATAAAAACATCTTCTTTGGAATATTCATATTTATCTGTAAATCTGCAGACCAGAATATCTGAGACAAGTCTTGCCAAGGCCTATCGTGTTATCCAGTTTCTGGGTTGTGGATAGGCAGATAGGCAGACGTTCCACGTAGAAAATGAATACTAGTATTCACCAGCAACCGGTCTGGACCAGTCGTTGTGGCGACGCTTGGGGGAGGCCTATGTCCAGCAGTGGACGTGATTCGGTTGATATGAAGATGATGACCCACAACCGGTTAGGAAAAGGCTTATTGATTGATAGTGATGATACCGACATTTTTATCCTTCTTGTTTTTTTATGATTTCTTCGTATACGTAGAAATCATACCATCATCATCATCGGTAGGTACCGTGTTGTAAGACAACCCAATAAGTAAATAAAACAGGTTGTTGTTTCTAAACAAGAAAAGACAGTTGCTATATTACTCATTTTATTAGACGCGGGGGACGTAGATATAGTTTTTAGTAGAGAACAGTAATTTATTTGTATTAGTATAGTATGAGTTGCCTATTAGTTTAGCTGTACCACAACACCCTCAGGAATGAACTCGTAGCATGGCGTAGCATGGCGTAGCACTCCTGCTACGCATGCGTAGCATCCTTGCTACGCGGCAACATAACGCCCTTCTTTACAAAATACGTGATTGCTAATTAGAAATTATTTCCTGTATATCAATTTGGCATGGCTAACGGCTTGTAAACATGGTATCCACGATATCTTGAATGGGAAATAAGCGGTTTTATTGAAATTACAAAGCAAATCTCAAAACAAACGTGGCGTACTTAGCAAATAATCACTTTTTGCCACTTTAAATTGCAGGAATGACCTTCAAGAATATTTGGTTATGAATTCTGATTACATTGTTTGAAGACTCGAGACTCGCGCCGCGTCAGCGTCGCGTCACAGATTCACAGCAGCGGTACTGTGTAGGCGTTCTGTCTACAAGACCATATTATTCAAGTAATTTACGTGATGAACAAGACATTCGGTCAGTGGAACTCGTAAAAATACATATTTATGAAGGACAGGTTAAGCTAATTTAAATGCCTATTATTTAATGATTTCGTTTGAAATCCACTACTTTCTAAAACGTCGTGGATTTGATAATAAAGCTATGTAACACCAGTTTTTGGCACGTTTATGCGAAAACCAAACTCACAAAGCGTTTGATAATTTCTTTTGTAAACGTATTATTTGTTTATTGGGAGCTACTTAAATCAGGTATAAATCTCCATATCTTATCAAAAATAAGTAGGAATGAAATCTCTGATAAGTAACGCACATTAAGGATGTGTGTTGGAAAAGATTATGAATAAATGGCCAGATATTATTATCTATCTCAAACCAATCACAGCTGAAATAGTTTTATCAGTTTTTTATTTTGCTTTTTCAGTTTTTCTATCTCCGCCAAGACGCAGTTTATGGAACTACTTATGACGTTTTTAAACCTTCATGGTCCAGGTCTGGCAGGCAATGGCTAGAACAATACAAAATGCATGGTACAATCCTTAGATAGCATTGGCACATACAGTATAGGCTAATAGCACGTGTTAGTCTATAAGTAAGTGACTTATTCACCATAACTTAATGAATATGTTTTATTGTTTATGTAAATGTCTCTAGTGAATAGGTCGTTGGTGTACCTATCAAATAAATAAAAAAAATAAAAAATAAATAAATAAAATCACATTTGACAACAATTACAATTGGTACCTGAAACCTTCAACACACACTAGGCATCTAGATTCTATTGATTGTATTTTGAGTCAACTTGACAGCATTGTAATCATTCTTAAGTTTGCTCATTTAATTCATTAATAGTCGGGTTACAAAGTCAGGTGTTGGTTAGTGAAATAAGTAGGTGCATTACTTCGGTTATATGAATTCGCTTTCAAGTTTATAAGTAGGTAGGCATAATTATTAAGTACCTGTGATGATTTATTTTGTAATTATTTTAAGAAATTGACTATTTTAGCTCACAGTTAATTTACTGAGTGGCTGACGTCAAACAACACACCTATGATCCTATCTGTCCTATCTTTTAGAGACAAGCTGATATTACTCCGCGCTGCTATAAAAAAAAACTGTCGTCTTATTTATGCATCCATTTCCGATGGTTGTTTCCGTTGTTTCAACCTTCACGGAGCGGCAACCCGAGCGAATGCTAATGTCCGCTAACAGGATATTCTTTTGTAGCTACTTTTGTCATTGAATCTTGAAGAGCTCGTGGTTATTAGGTCGAGATTGAACTATCCCGGTAGTCTGGCTTTTAGAGCAGTGTGAAACAGCATCGTGTCCTCCGGGCGATCCTCGCAGTGTTGACACCTGGGCGTATACTTCCGCCAAATTAGAAACAGGTATCTCCCGAAACAACCGTGTCCGGTGAGTACCTACTCTTGTGTCTAGTAAATCTAATGAAACTTAAAACTTGACTTAAGGCCCAGATACCCCTCAGTAACTGATTTAAAATGAGAATCACCTCTAAACGGCTTGTCGCAAAAAATATATGTTAGGTACATTAGACTATTTTCTTAATAATTTGATATATGAAAATGTACTAAAAAAATAATAAAAAGTAATGTGTTTTTTCAATCATGTTTGGAATCAGTATTAGAATGTTTGTCCCCAAATTGAGGAATGTGAGTGGATTTTCGGGGAATTTCATAAATTGGTGTTGGCGCAACGCTTGTCTGTGGTAGCGGGTTGGTGGCCGCCGCGTGCAACGCCACAGACCCCGCCGCGTGCAACGCCACAGACCCCGCCGCGTGCACCGAGCACAACCGCGGACTTCGCCCATATTTCAAACAAACGCCTGTTAAATCGCTACTCCTTAAACGCATGAGACAACGCCATATGTCTGAATTTAGTGCGGGCCGCCACCACCCCGTACGCGACGCTCGACGCCCCGCGTCTCCGTAAACGAGCACTACGGGTTCTTTTTTAAGGTTTTACCATTTTGGTACGGAACCCTAAAAACTGAATATGACTCTAATCATGGATAACCCACAAAAATGTTAGTGACTTGTCCGTTATTTTAGACGCAACTATTCGCAACGGTTTCTCAAGGTGAATCTATACATTTATCATTATGGTCTAAATTTCGTAATTTTTAAATTGTACATGAATTGAACTATGTTCAAAAAAACTATTCGTTTCTGAACAGAATCAACGTTTTAAAATCACAAATAGGTAGGCAGGTATGCGTGACGACAGGGTTTTGCAATAACAATAGCTGACTTATACAGCTGTTTAAGCGTAACTGTTGATGTGGTACCTGTATGCGTAGAGACTAATAATTTAATCGTTAATGTGGACAATGAATGAATGCTATTACGAGGCCACGACACGCCATACCATATAGGAAACGATGTTGACTGTGCCATCTACCTCTACAAAACGTTATTCAGCTCTCGAAATTGAAAACACATTTACTTAAGTTATTTATTATTCAATTTACTCAACCAACCAGTAGTTTTTGTGGTAAATTGTGAAATTACCAAAAATAAAAATTACTTTACAGACATGCGTTACCCACCCGGGGTTTCAAACCCGTACCTGACTGCAAGATTTTCCGGATTATTAAATAGTCACGTTTTTAAATGAAAACTCTATTCAAAATCACCGTTTCGAATCGTGTTTTCTTCTAATCACGCCGTAATGTGTTTAATTTCTAATCAATTGATATGGGTTTTTTATCAGAAAATGGTTAGGTTTATCATAATCACATAGGCATATCCATGGTAGATTACATTACACTAGACTGCTACGACATACTGACAACGACTATCTTCCAAGATCACGTTACGTGTTTAATGTTTTGGTTACCGTTGAAAACTAAAGACGCTTCTGCTAACTTGTGAGTCACCGTCACACCACGGCGCCGACGGCGGTTGACTTCGATAAAAAAATCAACAACACAAACGCTCAGATGTCGTAAGGTAGTTCTCGTGCAGTTTTGGTTGAACACCGTAAGGCGACTCACGACTCAAAGTCGTGTGCAATTTAATTAAAACTTTTTACGACGAAAAAATATAATCATGAGCTACGCATTTTTAATTGTGGTGTCTGTAGCGATTACAGTGAAGTTAATATTTTTGAGTTTGTCTATGTATTTCACAATGAAGTATAATAAAGAGGCCGATTTGAGTCAGGTGAGTGTCGTTTGATCAATTAGAAATCAGAGTGCGGACGTTCCTTGTCGTTTTGTTTCTGTGTGTCTTTGAACCTTGTGTTTGGTAACCCGTTTTGTACCACTAACCGTTATCAAAATTAGTACGTTTGAAACACTAGATAGTGTTAACAAAATAACCTGAAGCATGTCCTAATATAATTATTTGTATGTACCACTGTTTTTATTGAATAGCTTAGTAAGTATGTGAAGCAGTTACTTTTCACTGCCTTCACCTATTTATTGTAAACTCATGGGTACCTAATGCTTATTGAGATAAGTAAGTAATGTAATATTTAATTTCAAACGCAAGGTCGAATCGGATTGTGTCTGGTTTTGGTCACGGCTTACGTTGTTGGTGCAACACATTCTTTTGTAGGCTTTGTGAGTGCCAGTCATTTTCTTGTAAGTAAAATACTACCTCCCTGCACCCACATACCTAAATATCTAGAGTTAGGTAGAATCAACTGTTGAAATAATTATATAGGTACTTAAATCTAGCAAATAGTTAATTAATAAGTATACATTACTACTGGTTATTTATGTAAATGTCGTTTTCTTACGCAATGTGTGTGTGTTTGTATAAACTGGACGCTGGACGTGCCACAACTGCAATTTTACACTAAACATTAGTGATTGCTTAATGGCTGATACTCAAAATGAGGAAACCCTTGTCTTGTATTTATTTAATTGTGCTTCACTTCGCGCAATAAGCAAGGGAGGTGACGGTAGTGATCCTAATGATACATCCTTTCTCTGTACTTATAAGATAAGATTCCTATTAGCTGCAGTGATACTCATTCACTCTGGTATTAATGAATGAATGAATGAATGAATGAATAAGTTAACCTGCCAAAGAGTGTCCGTGGAGTTTATTGCACGTTCTTCTCCATAGAGATCCACGCTTTGGAACGTGCAAATAGCCACAAGTTTTTGACTGACTGACCTTGACATTTCAAAAGTGCCTGTAAATGGTTTATTTGAATCTTTGAACCAACAACCCTAGTCACAATTTACTTCGTTAACATAGCGAATTTTGCTTCTATAAGAATCGCATTTTTCCATTTTCATTTTGTTCATATCCTCCATCTTTTAAAATTCTTCTGCGTAGCTACTATTTACCTACTTACATAGATACCCATAGTTGACCATAAATAAGAAGACAACAAAGAGCGACGGCACATAAGTAACTCCAGGCTTATTCATAAAAACACTAGCTGACCCGCGCAACTTCGTCTGCGTCACATTTTCCATTACTGCTCCGCTCCTATTGGTCTTAGCGTGATGATATATAGCCTATAACCTGGGCTATCTAACCCTGAAAGAATTTTTCAAATCGGACCAGTAGTTCCTGAGATTAGCGCGTTCAACCAAACAAACAAACAAACAAACTCTCTGCTTTATAATATTAGTATAGATTTAATCACATGTTTAATTTAAATTCTAATTCGTAGATTGTTTATTAATATTTTCACAATTTGCATTCTTAATTTAGAATCCGCTGACATGATTAGACATCCCTTTTGTAATTATTTACCATACCTAGGTATTGATATATAGATAGGTACATTAATAAAAAATGATTATTTCTAAGCCAAATCATAACAGCAAGTTGATGATTGGAGCCGTTCCTCCTTTTAAGTAAAAAATACTTGTATTAGGATTAGGAGACTCCTCTCCTTCATAGCAAGAAAATTTCATAAAATAGAACACGATTAGACATACCTAGTAGAGTAGAATACCGTTATTATTATTTATTTTATATTTGTGTGTGTTTTGTGCGCGGGTGTGTGCGTGTGTGTGTGTAGGTGTTGAGAGAAACATACACCATAGAGAAATATACATACCTACCTACTTTTCTAGGTAGTGTAAGAGCACTAGATACTTAACAAAGTTATTAGGTATTGCTAAAGTAGAACCTTTAGATCTAATTAAGTATTTTATCTTGGTTATTTAATAACTAGATGACCCGCGCAACTTCGTCTGCGTCACATTTTCCATTACTGCTCCGCTCCTATTGGTCTTAGCATGATGATATATAGCCTATAGCCTTCCTCGATAAATGGGCTATCTAACACTGAACGAATTTTTCAAATCGGACCAGTAGTTCCTGAGATTAGCGCGTTCAACCAAACAAACAAACTCTTCTGCTTTATAATATTAGTATAGATATCCCTTCAGACAGTACCTAACCTACCTATTTTAGCTTAGTAGATAATCTGTAACGCCATAAATAAATATAGGTAGTATAGGTACCAACGAACTCCCGAGGTTAAGTTATCCTAAGAAGTAAGTATTATTGTCCTGAGTCAATCTAGAGACTAGAGATATAGAGCTCAAGCGACACCTACAGAATAACAGAGGTTGGCCCTATCTTTCATCTCTCTAACATAATATTTAGCCTGGAAATGGTATAATACCTACCTACAAAATCTAAGTATAATTATTATCAGTTTCTGCAACTCATTTGTGTTAATTTGAAAATTAACACAAACATTAAAACGAAATGGTGTGTGATTGCTTGACTGAATTGTCAATCGCCAATACAATTACGTGACAAGGTTTTATACTTTGGAAGAGCGTTGATTTTCAATGTTGCAAGCGGGGGTTCTGAACCAACCTTGCCATGGAACAAACACTTCTTAGGTATTAAGGTGAATGTTTACTCACCTTAATACCTAAGAAGTGTTTATCCTAAGTTCTAAACGCCGTAACTTAAATTTTAACTAAGTACCGATCCCCCTGATATTGTTATATACTTACTCATATACTTAATTATTTTTATTCTTTGCGTATATGATACTTTCTGTGTTATGGTATGTCGTCTTTAGCGAGAATATTTAAAAGTGCAAGATGTGTGTCATCTTATCTGACTATACTGTAACTTATGCCATTCTTAAGCACACTTCCCAAATGACAGCCAGAACCAACGGCTTAACGTTCGTAGAATAGCAAACTTTAATTATTGAGACATCGTTTTAAGTACCTACCTACATGAAGACATAGGTACCTACCCCCGACTCCCGAGGAAAGCACACACGTGGCCACGTGTGTACATGGCCATGTTATTGATGATCTGATGTACTCGTATTATTGAATCGGGTGATGATTGAAAAGCATGTCATGTGGTATCTTATCTTAATATCTTCATAAACATCGGCAATGAGCTCGAACTTAGGTAAGTAGCGAGTCCGATACACACGTTGACACGTGTCTTGTCTTAAGTAGGTACCTACTTACTTATAGGGTCATCACATCACCATTCTGTGTGTTCTTATCAGCAACATAGTTAGAAAACTTAATCGATTTTCTGTGAAGATATAAGATATAGGTACCTACCTATACTTATTATAACCACACCGATGAAACTGTGTGGCAGCCCTTTTTCAATGGAGATAGGTAGGTAAGTATATCATGTTTGTACCTAGATACATATTTTATCTGTTGAAACGAAAATCAGTTCGTAAAATACACGAAGATTTCGGTAAATACTTGTGAATAACTGTCAGTTTAGTAGGTACCTATCTCAAGGACGAAATCGATATCATTGGATTCTATGGAGTTTCACTAACGAATTTGTCATTGTGTAGAGTAGGTACCTACCTACTACACAATGTCAAATTCGTTAATAAAACTCCGAAAAAAATGTCTTACTCTGCTGAGTTCCTACAATGCGTTGCGGGTTATAATGAATTTCAGTAGGTACAATATAGGTAATTGCCGGTGGGCTGGAACCACAGCTTTGGACGCGCGACCTGCGCCTTGCGGTCGGGCGTCCAAACGCGCGCCACCTGTTTTCATGGCTAGAGCACAATATAGTACCTACTTGCAGTAGGTGTGCAAAGAGAAGTATGCTCCTCAGGAATAAAAATGTGTTTGCTAGCTTAAATCCCCCGCTGCATTCAGAACTCTTGTATTAACTGCCCCGTTCGGGAGTTAACTCTTGAATCAATCAAGGTAATCATGCTATACGTAGTACCTACCGAACTGACAACAACTGAAAGGAAATATCGCTTGTTGTTACTCGTCCTACGTCAGAGTAGACGCCGATCGTTTATCAGTTAGATACCCACTTTTCTTGCAGTGAATGATTACAGAATCGATAGGTACCTACCATTTGAAACACAAAACCCCAACTAGGTTGGTATATGAATCGAATATTAATAAATTACTTATTTCCAAAATATCTTACCAACCAAAAACCATTCAAACTTAATTTTTCTATCCAACAACTCAGTTCGAAAATTAACCCTATACTTATTCATATTTGGAAAACTTCTTGCGTTATTATTCTAAGACTTCTTGATAGGGTCACACCTATCTACTTATATATTCATTCATTGTTAAGAATCGTCGATTCGAGTCGATAATAGCTCCTATCTAGATAGTTATTAATGTAATCCACGGTTTCACCTTGATTACATGAGGAAAATGTGAGACCAGTGAGGCTTCATGTTTTTTCTTCACCATTTTGTTGGTCATGGTTGAAGACCTGCCTAATAAATTGAGAAGATAACAATAATTATAAATAACTTTGAAATTTCTAACGGGGCCTCTGCGAGTTGGTTTCGGCCCCTCTTACGCCTACCAAAGGACCGGGTCTCCAGAGACCCGAGAAAGAACATAAATAATAAATAATAGTATTTATCGGCTCCCAAAGAAAATAAAGTTTCAAAATGACTAAACGAGATATTAACCTATCAACAAAAAAACCGGCCAACAAAGGTTTCCGAACGAATTTCATTATTGTCACAATGTTCCTTTCAAACCATTCTTTTCCGTTTTCCTGTAATCTATTGACAAACCATACTACATGTTATTTTTCACCAATTCTTAGTGTTTTAGCTGTTTTAGTTTAGCAGAATTTTCAACACATCGATACCTCTGGGCTTAGTGGTCGCCCAACTGTTTGGACTGCTGACCAAAAGCGCTATATTAGATTGCTGGCAGCCCGTGACCCAACAATCAACGCTACTAAGGGTGAGGCCCCATTAGTGCGTTGCGCTGCGTTGCGTCGCGTTATCGCAACGGAACAACGCATTGTATGCCACACCTGTGCTGCGTTGACGCTGCGCCAACGCAACGCAAGAGGGTTTGCACGCCGTCGCAGCTGCGTCTAAATTCAGTTTTTTAATTGTTCGCTAGACGACGACTCGTGACGTACTAAGAGCGATCAGCATGGAGTGCAGGTGTGTGCCTTAGCGAGTGTGTTTACTTGCATCAGCACGGTTTTGTGGCTTCACTGTTTTGTTCGCGGTGCGCCGTGTTCCTTTTTTTGATGGTCTGAGGCAGTCCAGAGGATCACTGTCCGTCGACGCAGCGGAGCCCCGACAACGCAGCGCATCACCCTCCCTCCCGCTTCGTCTCTTGTCCGTCGATCCGTTGAAACGTCGCGCGCGACGACGCAACGGTCTAATGGGGCATGTCATAAAAAATATATGGAAAACGACGCTGCGACGACGCAACGCAGCGCAACGCACTAATGGGGCCTCGCTCTAAAATAAAAGCAGAAGTTTGGGCCACCTCTGGGCTTGAAGTTAGCACTCAGACCATTCGGAATTGCTTGCACCAGGCTGGGTTACGAGCACGGAGGTCTTGGCGAGCGCCTCTGAATTCCCGGCAACGTCAACGACGGAGATCGCAGTGGGCTAAGCTTCGGCGAAATGAAGATGATGAAGAAATGTTTTCTATTTGGCAGAACTGTTTCTTCGCTGACGAATCGCGAATTAGTGCTCATACAGATAACCGACGTGTCCGTGTCTGGAGAAGACCAGGAGACCGTGACAGGCAAAGAACTGCCACTGGAACAGTTCAGCAAGGCGGGAAATTTTGGGTGGTACTATGATTGGAGCTAGAATGCTTTTGATTCCGTATCGAGACTTCATGACAGCAGACATGTATAAAGCAGTTGCTATTGATGGAATTGTCAGACCATTCCGAGTATGGTTTACTCGGAATGGTCTGACAATCATGGTCAATGGTACATGGGCACCAATTTGTTCTGGTCGATGATAATGCGACCGCACATCAATAGGCTCAGTACTTTCAGAGATAGGGGGGATGATCATTTTCATCTACATTCTTGAAAACCATTCATTTGAATTTTAAAAAAATACATAGTATTCGATACCACGGAAATATAAAAAACAGTTCGATACTGTCACAATACGAACGAAAACTTTAAAAAAAGTTTCTTGGGTCACAGAAGATTAAAATGTGTGCCAAAGGACTTTGTAAAAAGTGGCCTATGAATCAACAGTTATGAAACTTAAAGGCGGAAACCCACTGCAGCGCACGGAGAGCACGTGTGTGAGGCTACACCTTGCATGAAAACTTCACTGCAACCCACGGACACGCTACGCATCAATTGACTTCATTGGTACACGCCTGGGTTGCTCAAATATGGCACTCACATAACTCAACGCTGTCAACGCCTATCTCACCTATTATTATTATATGTGAATATTAACCCACGGCTATGTCAAAACCATATTCTTGCAAAAAACGTGTGTAGCCTCTCCGTGTGCCGCGTTACATTTGTACCTACATAGTCGTAGGTGTGAAGTGCGTACTGCAGTAGAAACACACAGCGCTGGATTTACACTAGGGGCAGTCGGAGCTAGTGCCAAGGGCGCCAGAATTTGGAAAGTTAAAAAAAAGAGTTTTGGTGTTATCACACTAACTCAATAATTATAATTAATTACCTAATTCTTTCAATGAATCGTTTTAATGAGTACTTAATTCAAGAAATTCAATCCAAAAAACTAACGAACATGGACAAAACCAAGATCATGGTAAATACCCATGTAGCACCTACTCCTATCAAGATCCAAGACTCTACACTCGAAGTTGTATACGAGTACCTACATCTACATGTGACAAATGGTTCAGTTCTGTAGGGCCAACTTCAAGAAAGAGGTCAACCGTCGAATCCGACTCGGCTGGGCAGTGTTCGGTACGTTGCGTGTTATTTTCTCATCTCACATACCACAGTGTCTCAAGATGAAAGTCTTTGACCAGTGTGTGTTGCCATTGCCAGTGATGACTAATGGATATGGAACTGAAACCTGGTCGCTCACAATGGGCCTCATCAGAAGGCTTAAAGTCACTCAAACAAAGGGCAATGGAGGGGCAATGTTTGGAGTTTCCGTGCGAGATCGAATCAGGAATATATAATAAATCAAATTTTGTCATTTCAAAAGTTCAAGGAAATACAATAATTGTTTTAATGATTAATTTATTCTTTCTCACCATCATCATATCAGCCAAAAGACGTCCACTGTACCAAACGTCCGTTTGGTCAACAAATTTTTTGCAAATCAGAAAGAAATAAAACTGAAAGAGGCTCTTAAAAATTCGAAGTGGGGCTACTAAAGCCTGTATGGTCTCATCTCCTGATACAGGCATTTCTTGCTTAAAAGGAGGCTTCAATCACGTATATTGCTAACAACCAAAACCTGTATTGCAAATAAACGATTATTTGATTTGATATAAAAGAGCGCTATTTGCACATTCTCAAACATTTGTTCTTTCTTTTTTCACTTTTGTCAAAAACAAACAAATACCGTTCCCGCCTTCCCCGAAGTTTGCATAGAGAAAAATCTGAAATAATTCCGTGTGATAGAAGTTTATTTAAAGATTACAAGAAAAATAAAACGACGTCTCTAAATTAGATTAAAATTAAATTAAATAAATCTTTAATTCAGACTACATACAGTCCTTAGTTTAGTTAGTATTTTGGTGTTAGTAACACTGGTGCTTACGAAGTAGGTTACTATTGTTAGTTTACCTAATAAAAGATATTTTATTTATTTATACCTAAGACTGTCCCCACCCAGTGTCCCTGGAAGGGACAGTCCAGTCTGGCAGCTATCATTTTCAGGATGCTGTTGTCACTACCGTGTAGCAACCGCTGTAGTAAGGAGGCCGCTTTCTTTCGCATGATGGCATGAAAACCATCTGTGCGAGCCTTCGCGAACATTCCTGAAGCATTACAACGCCATGGCAGTCCCAACAGCATCCTAAAAGCATTATTAAATTGGATACGCAGGACGCTATAGGCTCGGCGCGTGTATGATACCCACAGGCCACTCGTGTAAAAGGATTGACAGAACGCCTTAAAAAGGGTTACTTTGACGTCTGTAGTACAAGGAGCGAACCTGCGGGCAAGCATATTGCTCCTCACCGCCAACGCCCTACGCTCCCTCTCTATATCTAAGTCATCCCTTAGGTCGCTCGTGTCAATATGGCATAGGTAGGTACCTAAAACTATTTACAATTTTCAGTGCTACGCCGTTGAGACTTATGGGAGTAACACTGCGCGGCTGCTGCTTAGGTGCCTTA
This sequence comes from Ceramica pisi, assembly GCA_963859965.1. NCBI lineage: Eukaryota > Metazoa > Arthropoda > Insecta > Lepidoptera > Noctuidae > Ceramica > Ceramica pisi. The sequence continues at coordinate 12,153,505 of OY982537.1, read as the reverse complement.
AATACAAGAATTTCACTCTTTTTCGAGTTGTATAATAAGCCATGCTCTACCGCATAGGCCTCGCAGGTCGACAGCAACCTCTTCAATCCGCTCATCGAGGGACTGAGAAACACCATGTCATCTGCATAACTGATATTGTTGACACTCGATCCGTCATCGTCAATGTGGCATCCGACATATGTTCCGCTCAGTAGCTCGATGAGCCGATTGATATAGAGGTTAAATAGTAGAGGTGAGCTTAACCCCCCTTGTCTGACACCGCATTCCAGCCTGTACTCGTCCGACATAGTGCCCATCCACGGTACCTCACCCGGTTCTTTTGGTTGGAGTACCAATATTTGAGAAGGGAGGTGTACTCCCCCGACACACCCGCGTCCCTCAACTTGTCCCACAGTAGGTAGGTACCTATGGCATATGCGACAAGATCGAATGCTTTTGACAAGTCGAGGAAACACGCAAGTACCGGGGTCCTCCTCGCTGTGTAGTACATGACAGTTCGCTTCACTCAAAATAGCGCTCTCAGTTGAGACTCCTGCTTTGAACCCAAACTGGGCATCGTGCAAGTTAACCTGTGCTGTAAGGCGACTATTCAGCAGACTGTCAAGAATCTTGGCTGCTGTGGTAGCGAGTGAGATAGGGTCGGTAATTACTAATGTCAGTCGTATCACCCGTAGAAACCACAGTGGTCCGCATATCGTGACCAGGCGATTTTCCTCGCTGCATTTTTTGAACAATGTTCGTCACAGTCTTCGCAGGTATCTTTACATTCTGCCCCGTCACGACAGGCTCAACACCGCTCACGGTTCTGGACGAGGGATCAAAGGGTGACTGCACAGTAAAATGCTCTCTAAACGCCTCGGCAATGTCATTATGGTCAGCCAAGCCGCTTATACTCAAGGGGAAACTAGGCCTAACGTTAATTTTGTGTTTGCTTCCAAACGCTTGTAAAATCCTTAGAAGAATGGTCGGATGCAAGGATGTCCATTTTAAATTGTTCTTGACGATCCTGACACCATTTCAATTTAGACTTAAAATGTTTCCTCGCCTCCGACATCTCATCGAAGATTCGACCATTAATTGGTCGCCCAACTTGGTTCCACAATTGAAACCTAAGCCTAGCCTCCCGGCTACGTGTTTATTCCACCCAATGACATAACCTCCCTTCCTGTGTCATTTTTTTCTATATGTTTGAATGGCTGCTCGAGATAATGTAGATACAAAGAGAATTAAACCACAGGTATCAGTAATTTGCATACCTATATAATTTATGAATTACTGAGTGATGTTCCTCGTTATTACAAAAACCATCACAACATTCACTCAACTCCTGTGGAAAATCTATCAACCGTAGCTTAGAATGACAAATGTCATGGTTCCTACTGATCAACTTGTTGTTCCTGTCTGTCACCCCACACGACACGGTTCATAGCTTTTGCCGCCACCAAATGATTTACTTTAGGTTTAAGCTTATTTAAATTGCATTCAACCACCAGTGGATAATGGTCCGACCAATACACGTTGTAGCGCACAGACACACTAACAACTGAATCCCGTGCCGACTGACAACTGACAACTGTGACAACGCAGTGGTCCAACCATCTAGTACAGCCATGAGCTTCACTATTTTATAGGTAGTTTCAGGACACATTTTTACATCTATACAAAGTCAATCAAAATCCATACATTTAATTATAAAACAACTCATTCGGGTGGACATAAAGTCGCCCAGTATATAGAAGGCATCAACCCCATTGTTCTCCTCCACTTCAATTACCTACCGAACGAATCACACCCAAACACGAGGTAAACTCAGGTAGGTTGTCATAAGAGTTGTAGGCATTTATATACACTAAAGTGCACTGCTGACGTCCCACGCACATTTACCTTTATCGCACAGACCCGCACATTACTACATTCTATCACGGACACAGACTCAAACGCACTCTCACGCCACAACAGCGCCATTCCACCATATGGCCGCCCGCCGAGTAAACCCGCCGTAGTGTCGACCGCAGACGTGCCGGTGCAACCGAACTTGTCATCGATCGTATTGAGCAGCGGCAGCAGCCAGGTCTCTTGGAGGGCTACCACATCGGCTGTTTGGCATAACTTTCTGAACCTTCCAAAGATCTCTTCATAGACTTACAATTAAAACTTATTAATTTGCTGTTTTTTTCCATCAACTATTGGTAAGAAGTTCCTTATCGCGCGTTGCGAAAGGCGGCTAAGTTGTTACGACAATTTTTGCTATAGGTGTAAGCCGTGCGCGTGCGCGTGTTTCTCTGTCTGTCTCTCTCTCTCTCTCTCATAGAAAGCAAGCCAGTTATTTTCGTTTTGTCTTTCTATTTCGCATTGAACAGTGTGGTGTCGCGACGATTATTTTTGTTGAGTTTATACAGGTTTTTTGTACATAATAAATAAAAGGAACTTCGTTCCATCCGGGTGTCCCTTGACACCTCTCAAGTTTTTTGTTATTACATAAGGGGAATGCTCCAACCAGCCCGCGGAATTCAAAATTTCTTGATTTTTTTGCAATTTGCAGGCCAGTGCTACCTACAGTGCTACAACCCTCCAAGTTCATAGAGGCGTAGGAAGAAAAAAAAACGGAAAAAGTCATTCTTAGAGCTTTATGAACTTTGCGTGCGTTGTATTGATGATTTTGATGATTTTAATTCTGTAACTACACATGTCTTACAGCCGCGAATAATATTTTAATCAACATACAACCTAGCACTGGCCTGCAAATTGCAAAAAACGTAAGAAAATTTGAATTTCACGGGCTGGTTGGAGCATTCACCTTAAGTCTTTCCGTACAAAATACTGTTTTCAAGCAAGGGCCTTGGCCTTTTTTCTGTGCTACCAATATCATAAAAGTTAACAAAACGCCTGAAAGCGCACATTTTCAGAAATCATCATGAAATTTTTTATTAGTTTCACTATACCGATAGCGTAACTAATGTACCTAATATTTGTTAGAGCTGATCTAAAGCTGCAATATACACCGCAGTGCAAAATTCTATGACGAATATAGGCCTCACCGTAGAAAAATTAAAAACATTTCACGTTTTATACTATTGTACGGAACCCTCGGTGCGCGGATCCGACTCGGTTTTGACCGGTTTTTTTTATAACTTACATTTTTATTATTAGGTACTTACAATAGAACGGACACTGCAAAAGTACCTAATTCATTTCGGTCGTATCTATTACCCGGTGCATTTTTTTTTTCTTTATTATATACCTATCGAAGGTATTTTAGTAGATAGTCAAAGGGTAGTTTTGCATCCTCTCTAATCCTGTCAGACTTTCTTTCGTTATTTTCACCTAGTAAATGAAATATTCCCAAATTACAGCCTTGTGATTAATCTCATTCGTACTGTAAAACACCTACATAAAAATCAGTAGGTACCCAGACTTAAAACAATGGCTTTGGGACCTGACCAGGTATGGACATCGGCCGTCGGCCTAAGTTACCACGTTTTAGTGTGTTATAAGAACATACCTACCATCACTACTCTATACCTACCTACTTACCTATATCAATAAGAGTGGTCTGGCAGCTCTGGGAATTAGTCCATTTGGTATGTTTCTATTGGCCCAAAGTTAAAAATACCAAATGTAACATAGCCTCAAAATACGAAAGCATTTTGGACTTTTTACAATTCTGAAAATAGTCCGTGATTTTAATTTCGTTTCAGTCGAATATATGCATTCTTTAGAATACAGAAAGTAAATTCACGTCTCTGTTGGTTCTTACACGAACGATGTATGGACGCATAGCAATATCCTCTATAATGAATCATTCACGTAGATTCGGAGAACATCAGCCGCCCTAGGTATATGGGTTCCGTGGTTCAATTCTGAACCCTAAAAAGCTGTAAAATGTTAAATCTTATTTGTGTCTCAGTATCCAACATGTCCAAAGACTACATTAATCTAAGAATTATCTAAACAGCAATTTTCAAAGGGCCTTAGAAGGCCGGTGACGCAATGTCTGAGCAGTTAGCTCATTTTACGAGATACGGGTTCGATTCCCGCACTGAACAAAATATTTTTGACTTGTTTGAGACAAGCCGTGAAGAAGCTACCTCTCAATCACAAATGTGCCTAGCCTTTTCCCAACTGTAGGGTCGGCTTCCAGTCTAACCGGATGCAGCTGAATAAGTGAATACCAATATCACCCACTATTTTAGACTGCCTATCTGACTTCCACTTGGCTTGTGACTATCCCTTGTCAACGACGTTTAAATGACTAATGCAACTTTCTTTTACAGACGATACCCCAGACAAAGGCGAAAAATAAATCCATGCTCATCTCGTGGAAGGAAATCCCGCGCAAGATCCTACCGAAGTCAATATACTGCCCCAACACAAACACCAAAGACATTCCAAGTAAATCATGAGAAAAATAAGCACTAATTTTTAAGATATTAAAGAAATTCTGAAACCTAACTGTGATGGATATAAAAAAAAAATGGATTGCGACTGTTCCTTTAACTATCTAATTATATCTTTCAAAATAAAGATTAATTAAACTTAACAATGCTTTTTATTGCAAAATGTTTTTGTTAAATCTTATTTTACATATTCACAATTATTTACATCTATATTAAGCTTAATATTTCATTTGTCAATATAATTACAATCTTCAACAATCAAAAAGTTCATGTCCCTCTGGTAGGTAGCCCACTGCACGGTCTTCTTCTGTATGTCAAGTTTTAAATTTCGTTTTTTGTACTCTAAAGCTGTTTTTACAATAAATCTGTTAAATTTGTGAACATGTGGATGATTACAATACTCTTCTACTTCCATCCACTGACAGCTGTTTACTTCTCGTTGTGATGGTACAATTTTGTCTGATATAGCCTTCATCATGAGTATTACATATATATCAGAGTTTTCAAACATCATGTTGTGTGTGTGCCGAAATGTGACAAGTGACTCGAATACAGCATCAACACCTGTCTCTTCTTTCACCTCTCTCACAGCCGCATCAATAATATCTTCACCTGCAATCATAGGAGATTACAGTCAATAAAATAAATAAACTGCAACTCTTCCTACTGCACATCAATGACCTACTTCAGCCAGGGGCCCGAGTCTGCTATTTTTATATATTTGTCATTCCGACACGATCCCATTGTCATTTTGCTAAAAGTTCGTAATCTGCTAAATTCATAATCGCACGGTCACTGGCACGTCAGTGGCCGGTCACTGGAACGTCAATGGTCTCGTAATAGAATTGCGTTAGGAATGCCGTATTGCTATTATTATAAAACCGAGCTAAATTTGAGCATTTATTCCTGCCAGATTTTATTTATATTTAGTTCTACATATTATTTATTAGTGTTATAAGCAATCTGAAGTAGTGAGAAGTTCGTAAACACTAAATCTGTCATTATGTACGAGATTACCATTCATATGGCTTTCTTTCAGTGGCGTGTCAGTGATTGATCATTGGAATGTCATAATGACGCCATTATGATGCCATTATGTTAGTAGATTACTTAGATTATATACCTCTAGATGTAGCCACCTCGTGGCCGCACATGAGACAGCACTATAAAACTTCAATGTTGCTATTATGGAAACTTTGCCCTAAATATGACCAAAAACGTGAGGGTGTTTCGTTGTAACAACTACATACTAAATTATTATTAATGTACTAATATGAGTCGCATAATGTCGTTCATATGAAGAGTGCAAAATTATTTATATTATTCAACATATAAAATGGCCAACAGGATTCTAATTATATTAACAGTAATATTTTAGTAAAACAATCTTGGAACATTTTACATGATACTTTAAATACTTACGTAACTATTGTTACAAAGCAGAATTAAAACTTTGATGGTTTATTTGATTGAACAAACTAATCGCAGAGACTCGAGAGGTCTATTTTATGAAATATTTTTGCCTCGTTGTTTGCACATTGATTTGAAGTTTTTGTATCAAACAATGTGACACGAGAATTTTATATATTAGATTAATATGAAGTTTCTATATAATTCAAAGTAATCTGGTGAACAATCTATTTATTTTATTGAATTTTATTTATTTAACTACTTGCACTTTTTATTACAGAGTTAAGGGAAAAAAAGATGACAAGGTATGGCAACACAACGAATATCAAGTTATAGGTTATGTGGAAAGAAAAATAAACGATATCGCTAGAATTACGCCTAATTTTCATCGAAAGCCATGTCATTACATAAAAACAAATGTATTTCTTCAATCAGTGCACAATAACTATTAACGTTTGCATACTTACGAGTGAAAAGTAACATTCTCATCTTCCTTTCTTTCTGTGCGGCTTTTGCAGCCTAAAATACTGCACCATCCCATTATATAGCACACAAAATGCACAAAACACTTAACTATTGGAGTCTATTTCTCATAAATGCACTAAAACTATTACTTTGCCGAAATTATCTAAAAACATAAAAAAAACTGACTCGAGTCGACCTCTCAGTGACAGTGACAGGCCTTTGTTTGGCTAACTTTCCAAAGTTCGCCAAGCAAAAAACCGGCACGCCGCATGAGACAGAGCATGTTATGTTTTGTCTCAATTTTCTCACTTGTTTCGTATATATGCTTCTCACTTCCACACTTCCCTACAGTCTCATGGCTACATCTAGAGGTATATAATCTAAGGTAGATTACCAAACTTGTCAAAATCAACCATTTTGAAATCAGTGATCGACTATTCTGACACTATTGTAATAGCAGACTCGGGCCCCAGGTCTTGTTGGGTAGGTACGCAGATGACAGTACGGTTTCAGAGAGATACTTGTCCGGCGCCACAACCAGCGGGGCCGAAGTTCGTTCCTTGAGAGAGGCCATCGTGAGCGGACAAATTTGACCTTAAGCCTTGTCTCCCAGTGAGGTGACGACAATCTGGTCTCATTTAACGCCACTAAAACACAGGAGTGTCTCTACCGTAAAAATGAGATGTTTCAACCAAACTACTACTTTTCAGGGTACATCTGTTCCAGTGACTGATCGGCTCGAGCTCCTAGGCATGGAGTTGTCATTCAGTCTCAACTTCGGCGCCACCATTGTGTGCAAAGCCCAAACTGCGGCCAAAAAGCTGGGCATCCTAAATAAGGTGAAGCGATACTTCAAGCCTGAGCAGCTTTTAATAACTCTATATAAAGCACAAGTCCGATCCTACATGGAGTATTGCAGCCATCTTTGGGATGGCTCAGCTAAGTATCAGCTTGCCGCGCTTGACTCGGTGGATGACAAGCTACACAGCTTGGCTCATCGCCGCAAGGTTGCCTGCTTGTCGGTCTTCTACAGATTGTACTTCGGTGAGTGTGCCCAGGAACTCCACGACCTCATCCCACCAGCCCCTTTCTACCATCGGACATCCAGACGCACTGCAACTTGCCATCCCTACCTTGTTGCTATTCCACCAACTCGCACTAAGCGCTTCCAAGCGCCTTTCATAATGCACACAGCAAAGGAGTGGAACTCTTTGCCTCTTTTTTTTTTCAAGGATGGGAAATCATCAAATGACTCCTCCCGCTCTGGGTAAAGCAGGAGGGAGTGTCAGACTCCTACTGACTAAAACCCATCCGTGTTCCTCCTAATGCCCGTTGCGTTCCAGGCCCGCGGTGACTCTTCCGAATAAATTCCGCAACCCCGGCAGGCACTGGCCCTAGCGGGCACCATCTGCTTTGCTGACAACTCTTTGAGGCGCGCGTGGAACACAGCGCGCCGTCGACTCGGGCATGATTCTGATCAGACGGCGAGCCACCCAATTCACGCCGTCCGCAGGCCCACGCCTACGGTGGCCGGGAATCGCCCTGCGACTCCCGATGCCCGGAGCGTCTTCTTCTGGTGCGGCGACCGGGGCCCGAGGTGTTCCTCACGCGTTCGGCCTCCTCCTTCGCTTGCATTACTGCTTCGCAGAAGGAGGTGACCGCTTCCCATGCCTCCTCGCTCCGGATCATGGCTTGAACCAGGGCCGGACGCGAAAGGTTGCCGCCGCCGATCGCCTCGACGAGGACACGGCATTGCTCCACCCACGCAGGGCAGGCCTCCACCGTATGCTCCACCGTGTCCTCCGGGCGATCCTCGCAGTGTTGACACCCGTATCCTCCCGCCGAAAGCGAAACAGGTACCTTCCGAAACAACCGTGTCCGGTGAGTACGTGCGTCAGGCAGAAGGTGAGGACGCCGTGGCGCCGCTCTAGCCACTCCTCAAAGATGGGACTTATCGCCGCAATTGTGTCGTGCCCAGTGCTGGGTTGCGACAGTCGCTGTCTCCATACCGCCATAAGATCCTGCCGGAGCTCCGTCCGCCGTGCTGCGATTTGCTGTGGCAGAGGAGTCTCGCCCCGGCGTTGCGCCTCCACGCGCCTTTCGTAAATGAGCGCGAGGGCCCTCGCCTCTAGATCCCATGGCGGCAGTCCGGCTAGGAGGCTCGCCGCCGCGGCAGAGACCTTGCGGTATCTCCGGGCCAGCCGGATGGCCATGACCCTCTGGGACGCGTTGAGGTAACGGGCAGGTCGCTTCCTTAAAGTAGGCGCCCACACCGGCGCCCCATAAAGGGCCATAAACCGCACGACCCCCGCGTAAAGCCTCCGGCAGGAGGCGTTTGGACCCCCTAGATTGGGCAGAAGCCGCTTGAAGGCAGCCCCGGCCCGCCCCAGCCTGGGAGCCAAACGTCGGAAGTGTTCGACAAAGTTCCACCGGCTGTCGAGGACGAGACCTAGGTAAGTTATCGTCGGCCCGGCGCCGATCTGAACTCCTCCTACAGTTACTTGGGATCCCGATGGTGGCCTGTTCCTAGATCCATGAAAGCACATGGCTTGGGACTTGTGTAGGACCACCTGGAGACTATCGCAACCCCGCGTGTCATAGCGTCGGCTGCAGCCTGGTGCGACCCCCCCTGCGCCAGGACCAGTGTGTCGTCAGCATAACAAACAACGCTGACGCCACTAGGGAGGTCGGCGCGCAGCACCCAGTCGTAGCCGATATCCCACAGGAGCGGCCCCAGAACCTAACCCTGTCGAACACCACACATCTCACACCGGTTCCACTCTCCCAGGTGACCGGGGTAGATGACGGCTCGGCACGGTCGGAAGTGCCTCCCTGATGCAACTCCGGACTCCGGGGCAGGGTATTAAAGGCATGGGCGATGTCTAGAGACACCGCCAAGACAACCCTGCCCCAGGAAACCGCGTCCCCCGTCGAGAGGGTCTCACGCGCATGATGGCGTCCACCGTCGAGCGGCCCGTGCGGAAACCGAATTGGTTCTCCGCCAGGTCCGGCCCCACCCTAATTAGGTGCCCGACGAGGCGGTTTGCAATTACTCTTTCAAAGAGCTTGCCCGCCTCATCGAGCAGCACGATGGGCCGGTATGCGGACGAATAGTCCGGAGGGCGCCCCGGCTTCTTCATGAGGACCAATTTACCCGTCTTCCAACGAAGAGGGAACTGGCCCCTCTCCAAGCATGCGCTTAAAAACCCTCTTAGTCGAGGCCCGAGAGCCTCTGAGACCAGGACCCAGGCTTTCCCATGAAAGCCATCGGGTCCTGGGGCGGTATTTTTGGTCTTCAGCCTGTTAACCGCCACTCTCAGGTCTACCTCAGTCACCTCAGGAACTCTTTGCCTGCGTCTGTGTTTCCGAATGCTTACAACCCTAATCTTTTCAAAGTAAGAGTGAACAGGCTACTTCTGGGTAGACTCGCTCCATCGTAGACTTTGTCTCTGTTATCTCTGACCAAGACTAGGGTCAAGAGCAAACCCATGTCAAGTAAAAAATAAACTACAAGTTTATAAATCAAGTATAATACGTTTTATTAATGGCTACAATTCGGTTACATAATAAAGCTACTATACTACTATTGCACGATCTTTTATGACCATATTTATCTATTTTGCAAATAAATCTTTGACTTTGACTTTTTGTACCTAATTATTTTTTTGTTTCCTTTTTTTTATCTACTTGTGTGTGTGTAGGTACATAAATTTTTAAATAAATAATAAATAAATAAAGCATACTACATAAAAATTTTAAAACAACTTTTATGTAGTATGTTAATACTGGGCCAGTCATACTACATGTTCGTTCGCAGTATTTTGCACTGTCCTGATTTTTTGGGATGTTATTGGAGTAGATGCCAGTAGAGTTCATCCAATTTTCCCACCTCGAAAGACCTGTGCTAACTGCGTGGTGCTCAGAAAACTTCAAAATTTTTGGTAATTTTTTAGACTTAGGTTTTATAACTTCTAAACAATGTTTTTCACCTAAAAAGTCAATCAGTAGACTTTTAAAGCAGTAAAAATTTGCTATTCCATCAACTGTTTTTAAGTCATGAAACGTTGTTGGGACAAGTACATGATGAAGTAGTACCCTGAGATAAAAACTTTCTGACTGACTGGATGGATGAATGCTGTACACTCTTCCCCCATCTTTTTCTACACCGGGTGTCCAACTACGTCTTGGCCATGTTTCCTTCTAGAAAAATTATTTTTAGCCCATGTATAGCAATGAGGGACTTCGTGATAGTGTTTTAGCAAATCCGTCACTACTGCAGGTCAAAAAAGCCGTGAGTATTGTTTTTGAGTTTATTCATTACAAACATACACATGCACAAAAATACAAATCTTTCCTCTTTATATATTGGACATATAGTATCGCGAAGTTTTTCGTAGTTATTGATATGTTCTATTATTGTAGAACATACTGTTGTTCTATCGTCAATAGTTTCCGCAGTGCATGCGACGAAAGATGTTTTATGGCTTTTTTTTCCACCTTTGGTTACGTTACTAAAGTTTTAGTAAGGATCCCTCATCTTTTTTCTAACAATAAATATAGCTTATGTTACTCAGGGTGAATGTAGTTCTAAAATGTTGAAAGAATTTTTGAAATTGGCTCAGTAGTTTTTCAGTCTATTCATTACAAACATACATACACACACACACACACACACACAAAAATACAAATCTTTCCTCTTTATAATATTAGTGTAGGTAGATGTGATGCATGAAAAATTTTATGATATTATTATTGGCATCCTTTGGCACATTGGCCTTAGAAGATAGGACTGAAGATACTTATCAGTGGACTTTAGACTGCTTTTACAACTTACCACCGAAACATCATGTTTATCAATGAACTTTAGACTGCCTTTTATCAGGAATTTTAAGTTTACATACAATTTAAGCTAGTTACCTTTCTCAACATAGCCACCAGGAAGCTTCCAATGAGGATACTCATAATGTTTCTCTGATATTGCCAGCAGGTAGTTCTGATTATTGAAGACCATGGCTCCAACTCCAAGATTTGTATGGCAAGCTGGAGGCAGGTTCGGCTCAGAGTCCATAGGCAGCCACTTGTACATCATGACAAACTCATCTCTTGCATGATGGAAATTAAAGCCTTTCTAAGAACAGCAAGCCTTTATTAAAAACAATGATAAATGGATAAACAACTTCAGTCAAAAATATTAGGTGTGTAGAATTGGAAAACTTAACAAGTATCATACAATATCATACCTGTGCTAAAATAGGAATGCAGAAAGCATCATTTATGTTGACCTTGAACCATATACATCTATGTCCTTGTGATACCCAGGTAAATAATGATTCTGCAACACATTTTTTAATTTACTGATTAATACAATTGGAAATGAAATCATATTGTATATAGGTAGCACTCAAACACTAAAGAGACTATGTTTCTATATAACTATAAAGGTTTAAACTCTATGAATTTTAATATCTTCTATTGAAACAAGGCTTAGAACCAACTCCAGAACATGGTAAACCTTCATAGATACCTGCCTGGGCCCTGTTACAAATTGTAGTTTATTTTACAAATTTACCATGGTGGAAACCTGACGAAATTGTAAAATTGTACCCACATTTTTACATCTATACTATCTATACTTCTATACTAATATTATAAAGCAGAAGAGTTTGTTTGTTTGTTTGTTTGGTTGAACGCGGTAATCACAGGAACTACTGGTCCGATTTGAAAAATTCTTTCAGTTTTAGATAGCCCATTTATCGAGGAAGGCTATAGGCTATATATCATCACGCTAAGACAAATAGGAGCGGAGCAGTAATGGCAAATGTGACGCAGACAAAGTTGCGCGGGTCAGCTAGTCATTAAATATTATCTATACTTAATATTATATAGCAGAAGAGTTTGTTTGGTTGAACGCGCTAATCTCTGGAACTACTGGTCCGATTTGAAAAATTATTTCAGTGTTAGATAGCCCATTTATCGAGGAAGGCTATAGGCTATATATCATCACGCTAAGACCAATAGGAGCGGAGCAGTAATGAAAAATGTTACGCAAACGACGTTGCACGGGTCAGCTAGTAATATTATAAAGCAGAAGAGTTTTTTTGTTTGTTTGGTTGGTTGAACGCGCTAATCTCAGGAACTACTGAACCGATTTGAAAAATTATTTCAGTGTTAGATAGCCCATTTATCGAGGAAGGTTATAGGCTATATATCATCACGCTAAGACAAATAGGAGCGGAGCAGTAATGGAAAATGTGACGCAGACGAAGTTGCGCGGGTCAGCTAGTGTTTAATAAACATTTTCTCTTTACAGGTGACAATTTACATATTTGTAAGGAAAACTGGTTTTTGAATCCATAAATGTAACTACAAAACATATTTTGTAAATTGTAGAAAATAGGTGGACTAGCCTTGTTTCAGAACTTTCCAATTTTGTACCTCAATTTAATAAGTGAAAAAATTTAATTGTTATACATTCCTAAAATGGATCTAACAATTACCTAGTAGTGGAAGTAGCAACAAAAGTGATGATGAATATTAGAGACAGAATTGTGATTTTGATATAGGGCTCCATGACTTGACATGAAAAAAGGGTTCCGTATCATAAACAAGTTTCTTGTATGAGAGCCTCCTTTAATTTATATTTATTGTTTTATTATTTTTGTTATAGCGACAATAGAAATACATGCTCTGTGAAAATGTCAACCGTTTAACTATTACGGTTCTTGGGATACAGCCCACTGAGAGACAAATGCACAGACAGATGAATGGATGGATGGACGGACTAACGGGCGGACGGACAGCTGAGGCTTAGAAATAGGGTTCTGTTGGTTACCCCTTGGATATGGAACCCTAAAATTGAAAAATACTCTGTTAACTAAATGCTAAAACTAATTTCCAAATATTTTAAATTCTAAGATTTTTGATAGACTTGATTTAAGAATCTTCAGCACAACTTCATTTTATGTTAATTGTAACTTCCAATTACAAGTGAATAAAAGGTCAGTGGGTCGTCTTTGTATTGTTTAATAAACAGGGCCCTGGAAATTTACTAACACACACAAAACTTTACAATCCCTATAAACTTTCTGTCCCTATAGACTACAATTTTATTTATCAACCATGTACATAAGGTCAGTGGCCCTATTATCTTGATTAGGTGGTGTAGTTACAATATTTCAACAAAATTATGAGTTACAAACCTTCAAGGTTTTCAGAGAACTTTTGTACATTGAATTTCTCTAGCCTAGAGTCGATTGTAATGCCATTGTATCTATCTTTTGCCCCTTTAAATACTTTTGTAGCTGTATCAGTGGAGTAAGCACAAACAGGATGTCTTCTGAAATCAAATGCAAACAAACTCTTAGCAGCGAGCAAGTAAGAACAATTGTATTGTTAATGTATTTGCAGAACTTTAACACTATCTTCATCAGAGCCTGAAAAACAATGTAATAATAAGTAAACAAAACTACTATGTACTCTAAGTAGGTACTATTGCACTTGTTATGGGTCCAGTTATCATAATTTAAAGCTACCTACCCCATGAATTTCCTTTTCGGGTTAAGGCGCGTACAAAATAATAATAATTTATTCAAAATCATAATTATGATTTATTACAACAGCATTATTTAGGAAAATATGTAGTTTAAAATAGATTACACAAGTCTCAAACTTCTCGACATCTCGTTCTCGTTAGTCGTTCATCCCGTCATCCGTCAGTCAGTCAACCACATGACTGACGTTGACGTATAAGTTTATACGTCAGTGATAGAGATGGGCGTTGAATCAACGAACTAGGTAATTCAACCGTTGACGTACAATTAACGATTAAACGGTTCACCGTTGATCAACGGACTACTTGAATTCGTAGACGGATCAACTGAGACTCCATTACGTTGATGTCGACTTAACGCGACGATCAACGCGAGAACTTTGTCAGGTAATAAAAGTTAATTCGTACAAAAAAAAATATAACTATGGGTGAACAACGAGCAAACTAATTTGACCTGTAACGTAGCAAAGAGGCTGCATGCCAAATTGGAGTAAATATGCATTGTGTTCTAAGAAGAAAAGGATGCCAATAATGTGTTTAACGTGTGTAAAAGAGTAAGACGATTGGCAGTTCGAACGATGCGAAGTATATCGGTTTCTATTTGTTTACGTTCATATTTATTTTTGATGATTTGGAGAGCCCAGTGCAAAAATAAAGTTGCAAGGCGACGACGTCACGGAATGTGCAACGAATTGCGATTTTGCTCAAGGTCAGAGTTCAAGTGGTGAATAGTACTTATCGTAGGTATCGATTTTGTTCAAAAGTTTACAAGTTTAAATGTAAACAATATTTTAAAATTACTAGTTAATACTTAGTGTAATTATTAAACAAAAAAGTAAGTGAAGTTTTTTAGTTTAGGACTATAAGTATTGTTTAAAACGTATTTAGTGTAGATACATTGTAAAAATTAAATGACAGGGCCTATTATTAATTCAAGTGAATTATGGCATCACTTCGAAAAGTATGTCTCTAGAGGAAAAGCGTCATACAATATACATATGCAAAGAGTATATATGTAAAGAAAAATTGACATATAAATCGACTACGGCGAATTTAAAAAGCCACCTAAAAAGGAAGCATATTTCCAATTTTAGTTTAAATTATGAGGTACTAAACCACATACGGCACATACCAATTAAAAAAAAAAAAAGTAACGAGACGCTACGCTAGTCTACCTACAAACTAGGTTTAATCATGGAGCCGTTGAGTGTAGACGTCGCACGTCTCATCGTCGCGTCGACTCAACGTTAACGAAGTCCACGCCGTCAACTAGTCGACCAATTTAACTAGTTGATCGACTCGTTGATGAACGGCAATCAACGGTCTAGTTTCGTTGACGGTAAATACGTCGACGACCCATCTCTAGTCAGTGGTCAAGCACAATGACTGACAAATTCTTTAGTCATTGGCACAGAGTATATTTTTATGGTCATTGGTCAAGCAGCACAGCAGACAGCAGCACACAGCACTGCATAGATTAAATAATTTCATTTCTGTGAAACAATGTGTCCAAAATATAACTTGACTCTGGCAAATGCACAAGGTGTGCGAAGCCAAACCTCTCTGAGGGAAAAAAAAAAACAAAAAAAGTGTCCCAAATTATACACCGAGTCACCCGCGTCCGTAGGAGAATACCCTTCAGCGAATCCCTACACGTGGTCCCTGGGTGGTGCTAAACAGGTGACACTAACCGCCTCCGTGGTCTAGTGGTTATACCACCTGATTCAGACCCAGAGGTCCCGGGTTCGATTCCCAGCGGGGGCAATTTTTTTTTTTGCTCGATTTGGTTGGTGGTAGGACTTCTTCTAAGTCCGCCTGGCAAGCTACCACCATCATGTCTAAGTCTGTCGCCATAACAACAATGTTAACAGCATTGTTGTGTTCCGGCAGTTAGAGGTATGATAGCCAGTTCCTCTGTGTAAGAGGATTCCGGGTGAAACTCGCTTCCATCTTCGGCCTAATCATCACTTTCCATCTGGTGAGATTTGGGCCAAGAGTTTCCCCGTTTTGTATAAAAAAAAAAAAAAAAAAAAAAAAATACACCAAATTATGATCACGTTCGCGGTTCGCGGCTCGTTCAGTGCCGCAGACGCATGCGTTTTTGTATCTTTGCCCTCAAAATTAATTAGACTTTTTAGACCTTAGATTGGTAAACATGTAATTGGTCTATAATTTTTAGGCTTCCCAGTGCTCACTAATTATTTGTTTTTATTATTATTACGTTTATTTATTAAAGCGGCCAAGTGCGAGTCGGACTCGCGCACAGAGGGTTCCGTACCATTATCTATAAAAACGGCGAAAAAATCAAGTTTGTTGTATGGGAGCCCCCTTAAATATTTATTTTATTCTGTATTTTAGTATTTCAGGGGTATGGGATCAAAACTGGTTATGTCCACATTTTACCGAAAATAATATTTTGATGGCAATGTTTTCATTGCGTCACTACCATTCATACTAAAAAACAGTTGGGCATCAGACTTGGCTACGTCCCGAGCTATTTTGATTTAAAAAATGAGGTTGGGAACAAACATGGTTATGTCCACAAAAGTTCACTATCAAAACTGGCTACACTCCCGACAGCCAATAGGAGCAGTCTATTGTGATCAAAACAGTAATGGCCGCCGATACTTTTCTGTGTAAAGAAGTCGTCAGTTTTCAGTCGTTTTAAATAAGAATTCTTGATTTTTCTTATAAAACTTATAATTTTTTAACAATATGGATGTTTCTCCTTTGCCTGTGAGTAAAAACCAGGCACGGAAACGGACTGCGCAACCACAAAATTGGTAGGCAAATGTGGCGAAAAAAGTGAGCTACGTTTGAATTTTGCCAGGGCCGTATTGCAGGTCGAGTACTCGAGTCTTTAGTAGTCGGAAGTATTAATAGTAGTGAATCCCGACACATTCATTTTAATTAATTTTACACTAGGAAAAGGGGTCAATTTGAAAGATGTTTTTTGAATGATCATTTTCGCGAAAAACACCCTGGGCGGGGTTAGTGTTGGAAAATAGTAATTATTTCACGATCTGTCACTAATCTTCAGGGTAGAAAGGTTTACAGGGTTTATTTTTTCATGATCACCCAGATATGATGAGGAGGGGTATCCAGTAATATTGAATGCTTTTTTAATTTTGCAAAATTATATATATTTTTGCTACTCAAACATTTGTATAGTCTATTTTAATATTGTTTTAGGTATTTTGCATAGACGTTGCCAAAAATTAAGTTAAGTTTCGTGTGTTCTTTGCAGTATTTTTTATTATTTAACTAAACCGCGATAAGTTTCTACGTTAGTGTCTGATAATGTACCGTGATTATAATAAATAAATAATACTTGATCCACAACTTTTTTTACCTTTCTAACTCCTTACTATACCAATCCTATTATGTACAATTTCATAAGTTGATTATGATCTAGCACTAGTTAACTGAATCCAGCCCTGAAAGGATGTAGCGAGTACGACGTAGCATCCTTGGCATCAAACTTGACTAAGTCTTATGAAGTTGGAATCAAACATGGTTATATCCACAGTTTGGGATCAAAACTGGTTGACCAATAGTTTTTATCAATTTATCGTATTTTTTTATTCCGAGGGTACGTTGAATTTAATATCAGTAGAAAGATTGTATTTTGTTTCATTTTTCATGAGTAGATTCCTTCAAGTTTAATTGTTGATATAAAATATGCGAAGGTTTATTACTTCCTGTAAAATTTCTCTCGACGGACGTAGCATGTTTTGATTCTACACCCCTGATTTGTTGTTATAGCAGCAACAGAAATACATCATCTGTGAAAATTTCAACTGTCTAGCTATCACGGTTCTTGAGAGACGACCTGGGGGCCAATCGCGCTAATTTTAAAATTTTAGGTCCGCTTGCAATTCGTTTCCAATTCAGTTTTGGTTATGATCTAGTTTCGATTCACCTGTAAGGAATTTGGTATCGCGCTAAAGTTTAAACTTCAACCAAAGTTGCGTTGTCAAAATTTTACAAATATTTTCGTATTTTCGTTCAAAATCCAAACAACACAACGCGAACGATTGAGAAGAAGTCAAGAAAAAGTAGCACTGTTTCAACTTTTTGTTTGACAGCGGTAACGTTACAGTTGTGATGCAGTTGCGTTCCAAGTTTCTGTCAAACGTTTAGCGCGTTATGGAATGTTTAAAAAAGTTGTGAAATGGCTACAGTTCAGCTGCGTTCCAACCGAATTTTATTAGCGCGATTGCCCTCCTGGAGTCTTTGTAATAGGGTCCCGCTTTTACCCTTTGGGTACGGAACACTAAAAAAGACATTCAAAGTAGTACCTACATTAAAAAATACAAAAATAGCAGTCTGCCGGTGTCGGGTGCAGGGTCCTTTCTACCGTTGCCGCGTTGGTTAGGGCTCCAGAGAAAGGAACCTCCTCACTCCCTAAGAGTACTGCCTCCTGCATCAGGCTCTTTAACAACCATGTAACGCCAGCGTATTAATATAATTTGCAATTTTTCCAGAGTACAAATGTGTACGACCGGAAGCGGATGCACGCGGAGTAGCGCGAATGCTCCCCCAGTCGTCCCTGTGCGCTACCTTTTGGCATGTAGTCGCTTCAATGCTCTTCAGGAATTAATTGCCGCATGGACGCCGTCAGGGCTTTTTTCAGGGGGTGGTTCCTCGAATAGGATAGTTTTCTATACAAGGCCGAAAGCGAGGAAGCTCGAAGTACTTGCCTTTGTATGCCTTTCGTAATGTTTCACTGAAAGCTAGAGGGATGCCAGTGCAACCCCTCCCTAAACCCCGCCCTAAGAATTGTTGCAGCCGTTGCAGGTGGTCAGGTGATTATTTGCAGTTTTTTGTCTACGTCTGTAGGAAAAAGTCCTGAGTATGAAACTACGTAATAATGATATCTAGAACAATTAAGAACTTCATTGAATATTGTTACGTAAGCTGCCAGTTATGACCTGCAACAAAGCGACAGAGTGAACAATTCATTTGCCTTTGCAACCAGCGATATTATCAACTGAAAAGGTGATTATGAGACCGGGTTGTTTCAAACGGTTAGTTAACATACGTACGTCAAAAAGTAACGATTACTGAAGATGTTTAACGTTATTATATAAACATTATTTTGGTATAAATTCCTGCTCATCCCATTAGCTCAGGTTAATAACACGTGGCCTACCAAAATACCTTTTTCTGTGTCATCAGAAGATCTGCTATTGAGGTTGAAAAGATAGTTCACTGTATTGTTCTATTTGACGCAAGTAAAGTAACAAAGTATTTGTTAGCGTAATCGATTTTTTTTTGCGTGCGTTAACGCTGAAATTTAGTGAAAGAACTATTTTTTTTATCTAACGATAGTTAGGACCATTTGTGCCATAAGTGAACGTGAAACAACAACAACCCGCCCTTATATTGTTAACGCTGTAGGTAATACATGCGTCTAGTACCTGGCGGCATGCTGTAAAAAAATTGGTTTAGAAGTTGCCACCGCGAAATGTCAAAGTGGATGACATTTCTTTATCAAGAGCAACGTTATGAGTATTCTGTGGTTATGATTGTAGAGTAGAGTAGGTAGGTACCTAGGTAGGTATTGATTATCAGATCATTGCGAAGTAACTTTTCAAAATTTATAGCGCTATTTATTACGCTATATTCGACTTAATGTGTCTTCTACAGTGATAAAATAAAAATGGGCTCCATAACTTTTGAAGGCGTAACAGACAGATATAATGGAATCACAGTTGATTCTCAAAAAGAACCTTGTGAAATTAGTGAGTTCATAAACCAGTTGAATGGTAAGTTAACATTTATTTTTTGTCTTACATTATTGTGTCACGTTAATACACTGCCAAAAATCAATTATGTACCTACTTACCTACCTACCCTAGGTGCCTACCCACCTAACATGATTCATTATTTAGTTCATTTTACATAATGTAGATACTGTAGATTTATCTTTAGTAGTATAAAATGATAAAAAATGTAATTAATATAAAAAAAATAATTTTACATTTTCAGATTCGTTAAAAATGTGGTCTGAACAGAAAAAACGATGTATTTGGTTCAAAATTAACATCAAAGATGCAGCTTGGGTACCAATTTTAGCAAATGTATGGTTTGGTAGTTATTTACTATTTGAATAGATTATTACTAATAAGAGATTACGATGACCTTTCAATCCATTAAAATAACAAATAAAATTTTCATTCTTTTTCCCCTTCAGGAAGGCTTCAATTTTCACCATTCCCGTGGAGATTTTGTAATGATGTACAAATGGCTTCCTAGTAGTTCATCTAACTTACCACCAGCCTGTCATACAAATATTGGTGTGGGCGGAATGGTTTTTAATGATAAAAATGAAATATTAGTAGTTGCTGAAAACTACATTGAAGTCCCACATTGGAAACTCCCTGGTGGTTATGTAGAAAGAGGTAAGTTGGGAACTTAAAATATAAATATTTAACAACACACATTAGTAAGTTGTCACTTTACATGATTGCAGGAGAAGATATCAAAGATGCTGCTGTGAGAGAAGTTAAAGAAGAAACAGGGATTGATGCCACTTTTGAATCAATGGTAACACTGAGACATTCACACAACATGATGTTTGAAAACTCTGATATTTATGTGATTGTATTGCTAAAAGCAACATCAGAAACAATTACCAAAGCTGAAATAGAAATTAAAGCTTGCAGGTGGATGCCAATTGAAGAATATATGAGTCACCCTGATGTACATGAATTTAACCGATTTATTGCTAAACAAGCTTTAGATTTGAAGGCTAGAAAACTAAAATTGGATCTCCGTAAGGAAACACTCAAAATGAAAACATTTTCTAGAGAAATGACAGCTCTGGTAATAGAAGATCTTGATAAATAAGTTTAGTGGCAATGTTCAGGGTCAAGTGATAATAGCAAACTTGTTACAGTGATAAATTTTATATCTTATTATGTAAATGATAACAAATAAGGAGCTGGATAATTGTATACAACATGTAACATTAAATAAATTAACTTCCATCTCCATAACAAAATGTCATACCCTTAAATGAAGTACATCTTACTTTTAGATAATTATTTGAAGAATAACATTTTAAACTATGTATTTATGTGTATCCACCAATAAATAATGTGATATTTTTACATTTATAATTGATAAACTAGTGAATATTGCTTTAGATATTTAACTGGTAACAATCAGTTGAAACAAAATCAATTTTCCTCTTTTAATATAATTGACAGTACAAAATAGGGTAAATAGTTAAATCAATAATAAATTCAATTAAAATCATTACCATGTATTTATGATTATTGTATTACATAATTCAGTTTTACAATTGGTTAGCTCACAATGGTATGGGATATAAATGTATTTTATAATTTATGTACAACATCCAGGTATCCAGTAGTTTTCTACAAATTGTCAACTGAATTACCTATTTACTATAGTAAAAATGTACCTCTAATGATTTTATGACTATAAATTTGTTATAAATAAATTAAAATTTTAACAATTTTTACAAGTTAATCTTTCCACCTAATATAATAATAACTTCAAATGGTTCAAAATGACAAAGCAGAAGCAAAGTATATTTACATAGCAAGTTCAATAAATTGACCTCTTACATCATCCATTTGTAACACTGCTTCATTGTTGATTATATTATGGTGGATATCCACTATTTTCGCGAACCTCTTGCGCTCCATGCTCCTACAACTGCTCCACACAGTTGATTGTTTCGCACTTTGCCTTTGGTTGGAGCACAAGAGGTTTGCGAACATAGTGGATTTCCACAATTATGTTACTATCTTGTAGCTACATTTCACAATGAGGTTTTGATGCACCAAGACCAATGATTTTGTGAATGTGTCAAATATGAGCAATACATTGTTTCTGGTACATTGGCAATAATAATAATTAAATGTGTGAATACTAAGCCTTAGTGAGGTTAAGGTACTTTAGAATAGTGAGAGGCCCACATAAAAAATATCTAGTCTTGTATTTCATGTTTTAGCATCATCAATAAAACCTAATTAATTTAAAGAAATCTTAAATTTGATATTTATACTCACCACAACTGCTTATATCAACTTAAAAATAATGTTAATAACAAAACAGAATGCCAATAAACAAAAATAAAAGGAAATGTTTTGAAGATCATGATACTGACTACATAAACATGAACATTGCACAGTAGTACCACATAATGTAAAACAATATCTCAATTAACTTCATTATTTATAGGACTGTATGTATATTATAGGTTAATCGGTGTCAGATATCAGATGGGTCAATGCAAACAAATGCCATGTTAACTGATTTACTTCTACTCATTTAGTCTAAGTCAGGTGCAGCAGCATTTCTTCCTACATAGTCTCCATCTTCATCAGAACTATCAGCTTCCCCTATTATAGATTTCAGAAGTCCTCCAAATACTGAATTAGGATTCTTGTTGTCAGGTGGTATTTCTATGCCAAACCAAATGCGACCAATATTATCTAAATACACAGAGTAGTTGGGATCCCGTTTAATACTTATCGCATACCAATTCCTCAGTATTTTGAATTGATTTGAGTGTCTCCTGAAAATAAATTTTAAATGTTAGCATTTCTAATCAAAATTATATCTTTATACTGAATTCTGCTGCAAAATAATGTTTTTTACTTACTGTTCAATAGCTCGTAATAGAAACCACAGGAAATTTAATAATGGAAATATGTATGGAGGCCCTTTATTATTGTTTATCGTAGGATGTAGGCCTGTGTATTTATTAAAAGTATCTGTAGCCATTTGTATATTACGCAGGCAAAGAATCTGCAATACTGGCTGGGCAATGAACAAATCTATTTCAGATTTGAGTCCCTTCGTTGTATGGAGTTCCACCAGCATACTGGCATATGCTGTGCCATCACATGAGTGCAGAAAATGTCTGTGAGCTGCAGCATACTTCTTCTCTTTCCAATAAACTTCAGCAATTCTCTAAAATAATAATAAGAATTAGATATATGGTATATCTATAATATAAAAATGAATCTCTGATTGTGTTGCTAAGCGCAAATCTCGAGAACAGCTGAACCGATTTTGCTAATTCTTTTTTTGTTGTTTGTTACTGTCAGGAGAAAGTTCTTTTGAAATAAAAAAATGCAGTTGACAGGAGCAAAGCCACGGGGGACAGCTAGTATGATAATTATATTTGACACTCAAGTGTAAAAAAAATAGGTCATCTAAATTACATTATTAAGCAAAAACATTATCTTACTTTTTTAACTAAAAAGAATCTTATAAGAAAATTAAACTTTGCTCTGCAATTACTTCATACTATAAAAATGGGTTGGTCCAGGTAAGCAGTCAATAAATGGATCCTACTGTATTAGCTTGGCTATAAACCAATATGAATGCTACTGATAAACAAGTAGGGTTGGTTAGTAAATTGTTTACTAACTTTTTCACCAATATTGTACAGGTGGCTTTTTTTGGAATCATACCATTTCTTTATAATTTAGATCTTAATGGCATGACTGTTATCTGTTAACATAATCTGCTTTACAAATAAAAAGTAGTTTTCCCCATATAAATAAACCCATTCATGGCAGCACACTATTTGATTCTAGGTTAATCTTAATATGGGAACATTTACAAGGCCAGTTTCATGTGGTATCCAGAAATTGAATAATAATACATAATATAAAATCATAGAAAAGTCACAGGTTACCTGATGAAGAAATGGATGCCCTTTTTTGTTATTGTCCATAGACCATTTGACACCATTAGTGAGGAAAGATTCCCTCTCAGGTATACTAGCACTCATCAATTCGAATAATCTTGCTATTTTGTCGATCCATTCGTGACATGGGTTTGTTGCAGATTTATTCAACACGTCTACGAGTAATATTGCCAAGTCTGCGCCACTCTCTTGCTGATCGCGCTGTAGCAACAACGTTGAACCTTTGTACAAAAGATTTAGTAAATCCGCATATTTTTTTTGACTTAGATATCTGAAAAAACATAACATAGTATTAATAATTTATGATATTACTTCCTCGAACAGCATGAAGTGTACATTTGTGATTGGTACCTGAAATATAGGGTTCTATACATTTGATGTGCCTCATAGTAATGTCCAGAGTTTACTGATGCTTCTAACTTATCAAGTACTCTTGAAACTCCTCTGTCTCCTCGTGCAGCCATCATTTAATTTCTAGAACAATCTGTTTTTCTTCTATTTCTATTTCACATACACCAATTTACGCCATATCCATGAATTGTATGATTTTATTTTTTCATAACTTTTTTATAAATCGGATACCACGTCTTTTAAGTAAAATTGTAAATAAGAAAAGTTAGGTCGTGATTTATACGTCAGTGGGTCGGATATACTCAGATCATAGACTACTATATATACAGATTGAATAGTAAATTAAAACATTTATCCTCGGCTTGTTTCGATTTTCTTGTTTCTTCCAATCTTCAGGTTGCTTTTTTTGTCCTTTGGCAACATTCCTAAAATAATGACATGTCTAAACAAACAATTATATTTTGGTGAAAAAAAAAATCGAACGGTAAGCAAAATAGGTAAAACTGAAAAATCATGATCAAAACCATTCGAAGACGAACGGCACAGTGGCGCCTGCCCGTATTATTTTCTACTCTTTTTTGTCATGCTGTCAGGTAGGTACTAAACATCCCTGCCGGAGTTGCGAATAGTCTAGTCGACAAGTTGAAATTTTGAAAATGGTACAAAATAGAGATACTGCTCTTAAAATTATGTGCGATGGTTCATTGGATCCGGAATGACGCCTATAAAAATGTGCCAAAAGCGTGTGTTAGCACATAAAAAATTGCAAAAGTTATAAACAAATAAAGATGAAAAAAAATGGCATTTCGTTTTTTTACCAATATTTCATAAAATACTAATATTTAAGAAATTTCAAAAATGGATTCTGAAAGAGGAGGAAATTTCCAATAAAAAACACTTACCTCTCGGAACTCTATCTCCATTATTTATAATTTTAATATAACGCTGAAAATAGTTCTGCGCGCGACATTTGTAGGTTGCACGCATGGCTTCAAAAGCGAGTATACGGCACAATAATCAATTTATTTAGGGTATTGAATATATTTTTTTAAATTTGATAAAATTATGGTGTGTTCTGAACACTATCAATAAAAGTTAATTTTTCAACAAGTTAAACAATTTTTAACTAACAAAATTTTCTCGAACAACCGTCTTAATTGTAGTGAAAAAAAAAAATGTTTAAATAATAGTCGTAAAAAAATTTCGCTTCGTAGAGCCTTTCTTACATAATATACTGATTTAAGATCGCGCCACAAAAGTTAAAAAAATATTTACACTTTGTTTATAAGAATTTTTTTACTTGAACAAAAACTGAAAAATCCAACTAATGTTGTTAAAAAAAGTTTTTTTTTTCTTAATCATCATATAATCGTTTTTTTTATTACAAGATATTTATTGATTTGCAAAAAAAAAAATTCCCGCCATTTGTTGATAATTTTTTACAAACAAATTGAATAAATCAATATTTTTAAAAGTTTTTTTACACAACTTTATTACATTATAAATATTTTGATAAAAAAAAAGGAATTTCCTTCATAACAATTTTTTGTATAAAATCCTTTTTTTTGTTATTGTTTAAATAATTAGCTAAGAAATTATCTTTTTTTCTAAAAATCATAATTGACAGTCCTCTATAAATTTTATGTGCTAATACACGCTTTTGGCACATTTTTCGAGGCGTCATTCCGGATCCAATGAGCTATCGCACAAAATTTTATGAGCAGTACCTATCTCTATTTTGTACCATTTTCAACTTTTCGACTAGACTAGAAAGAGATACCGCTATACAGCTATAGATACAGCACAAAGGGCAATGAAGGATCATGGATGGGTTTTAGTCAGTAAAAGTCTGACACTCCCTTCCACTCCGCCCATAGCGGGAGAAGTCATTTGATGATTTCAAATCCTAAAAAAAAAATTGGTACTACACATTGATGAACCGTCAAAAATTCAAAGTGTGGATAGGGCATGCTAGCACTTGCAGCTATTATAATACGTTAAAAAAATTGAATTTAGCTTTTCGTGGGATTTAAAACAAGACGTGGTCGGTTCCCTGACGTCAAAGTTACAATACATAAAAACGTTGCTAAGAAAACCATAATAAGATATTTTTTTGCATTTCTACAGCTTGGCAAAAAAGAGTAGAAAATGATAGGGGCGCCACTGTGCCGTTAGCATGGTAATGCAATCGAATATCGTACCATCCTAGCTCTATTTTTGCTAGTCATAAAATGTATAATTTATCAGTAAGCATTCTTTAACTGAACAAGATTGTGTTCTCGTTATGCAACTTATTACTAAGTTAAAGTTGAGCAGAAATCGAATTTTCATTTACTAAAAGATCAAGTATCAAGTATCAAATAATCTAGGCGCGCTATACCAGAGTAATGCAGAACAAATGTAAACATAACCTATATGCTCGATGTTTAATGTTCAAAATCACATAATCCAACAGCTTTCATCAATTATCACATGATTTAACTAAAAAGAATAAAACAAACTCTTAAATACCTGTCATAATTATCAGATACTTTACAAAACATTGTGTACAGTCGCCAGCACATCAAGGTAACCGAAACTGTCAAATTTTCCCAATCAAATTTAGAACTTATACCTTGAGTGGTAAAGTTGAAAATCTATTGAAGAAACTTGGCAGATTTTTGTAGCTTGATGTGCTGACCTGTACACAAAGAATAGTTTGGGCCTCATCATCTATACACCTTAAAAATAATCTCCCCTGCCAGCACTTTTAATGGTTTTGTTCATTATTTTTCGCTTTTTACCAATCTAATCACCGTTTGATGGTCGAAATAATTGTTTTCAAAATTACAAACTTCTATGTACTATGAAATGTAAACGATGGTGATTACTCTGAGGTGTAATGGGCATGTTACCAATGGACAAAAATAGTTTCGTTTCTAAAAGTCTAAGAGATGTTCTAAAATGTATGGAGCCTGCTGGGCCTGTACACTATACTAAAAAATAGGGAAATACAGTTCTCAACTGTAAAATTTCTATAAAAATAGCTTTGTTTGTTGGTAAAGCACAAAAAAATTACTCTTGAAAGTGCAACACACAACAAAACCCGTAATGGCGGGGTACGCTGTTATTTTGATTGAATGACGTTTTGACATTTATTTCAGACTAGCTGACCCGCGCAACTTCGTCTGCGTCACATTTTCCATTACTGCTCCGCTCCTATTTGTCTTAGCGTAATGATATATAGCCTATAACCTTCCTCGATAAATGGGCTCTCTAATACTGAAATAATCAGTCCAAATCGAACCAGTAGTTCCTGAGATTAGCGCGTTCAACCAAACAAAGAAACAAACTCTTCTGCTTTATAATATTAGTACAGATTAGTATAGATGAAAAATAAATGAATCAACTTGACTCAAATTGCAAGATAAAATTTACTTCGTCGCACTTCATTATTTAGGCCCAATCCAGCCAAACCTTTTTATCTCTCTACTTATCTAGTAACCTAGTCAATAACGGGCCATCCACTAACGTACATTTCTTCCGACTTGTCCCGTTGTGCAAACTGTACAGAAAAGTGACGGGATAAAATAAAACCGTTGAAGCCACTAATTAAACCACAATCCTACGTTCTTTCCCCTGACTTTATCACAACACGCCAGTTCGACAGGAAAAACAATCCTTCAGTGACCATACACACGTTTAGGTACATTCCTGTCAGTTTGCATCTTGTCAGTCATACCGAGGGATTGCGTGTCTGTGGATGGTTATAATCCTATCATTTTAAGAAGATTGTTGTCATTTAAAAGGAATGATCGTCATTTTGAATTATCTTTATGGATTTATTTGGATTATTTTCATTTTGCAACAACATTTGGGGGCCGAGTCACCCGCGTCCGTAGGAGAATAGCGGCCCATCCACTAACGTTCATTCCTACCGGAATGTACAATCCTCACGGAATGAACGCCAGTGGATTTGCAAGAGCAAGAAAGAATGACGGTATTAAAACCCCGCGACCCCTCCCGTCGCGAAGGACGCGACGCGCTCTGTGATCAAGTTAGTGCCTGTTTATTTGTCCGGCGTGATTGAGCGCTCGTTTGTAATCATTTTGTGTTCGTCTTCGTCCCGTAGGTACGGGTACAAATGTTTTTTTTTTTTTTTTATGCAAATCGGGGAAACTCTTGGCCCAAATCTCACCTGATGGAAAGTGATGATTAAGCCAAAGATGGAAGCGAGTTTCACCCGGAATCCTCTTACACAGAGGAACTGGCTATCATACCTCGTAACTGCCGGAACACAACAATGCTGTTAACATTGTTGTTATGGCGACAGACTTAGACATGATGGTGGTAGCTTTGCCAGGCGGACTTAGAACAAGTCCTACCACCAACCAAACCGAGCAAAAAATTTGCCCCCGCTGGGAATCGAACCCGGGACCTCTGGGTCTGAATCAGGTGGTTTAACAACTAGACCACGGAGGCGGTTAGTATCACCTGTTTAGCACCACCCGGGGACCACGTGTAGGGATTCGCTGCAGGGTATTCTCCTACGAACGCGGGTGACTCGGCCCCCAAATGTTGTTGCAAAATGAAAATAATCCATAAAGATAATTCAAAATGACGATCATTCCTTTTAAATGACAACAATCTTCTTAAAATGATAGGATTATAACCATCCACAGACACGCAATCCCTCGGTATGACTGACAAGATGCAAACTGACAGGAATGTACCTAAACGTGTGTATGGTCACTGAAGGATTGTTTTTCCTGTCGAACTGGCGTGTTGTGATAAAGTCAGGGGAAAGAACGTAGGATTGTGTTTTAATTAGTGGCTTCAACGGTTTTATTTTATCCCGTCGCTTTTCTGTACAGTTTGCACAACGGGACAAGTCGGAAGAAATGAACGTTAGTGGATGGCCCGTTAATACCCTGCAGCGAATCCCTACACGTGGTCCCCGGGTGGTGCTAAACAGGTGATACTAACCGCCTCCGTGGTCTAGTTGTTAAACCACCTGATTCAGACCCAGAGGTCCCGGGTTCGATTCCCAGCGGGGGCAAATTTTTTGCTCGGTTTGGTTGGTGGTAGGACTTGTTCTAAGTCCGCCTGGCAAAGCTACCACCATCATGTCTAAGTCTGTCGCCATAACAACAATGTTAACAGCATTGTTGTGTTCCGGCAGTTAGAGGTATGATAGCCAGTTCCTCTGTGTAAGAGGATTCCGGGTGAAACTCGCTTCCATCTTTGGCTTAATCATCACTTTCCATCAGGTGAGATTTGGGCCAAGAGTTTCCCCGTTTTGCATTAAAAAAAAAAAAAAACATTTGTACCCGTACCTACGGGACGAAGACGAACACAAAATGATTACAAACGAGCGCTCAATCACGCCGGACAAATAAACAGGCACTAACTTGATCACGGAGCGCGTCGCGTCCTTCGCGACGGGAGGGGTCGCGGGGTTTTAATACCGTCATTCTTTCTCGCTTTTGCAAATCCACTGGCTTTCATTCCGTGAGGATTGTACATTCCGGTAGGAATGATCGTTAGTGGATGGGCCGCTGTACCCAAAGACGCTACCAGACATGGGCGAACGTCATTCTTTCAAGGAAAATCTTAACACCGCGATTCACAAAATTTACGTCACACGCCAACGCCATCTATCGAATACTGCACGGAGTTGATCTCTAGTCTAAGTTTGATAGATGGCGCTATTTCAATATTTTACTTCGGAAATACTACAATAATTATAATTTTATTATTAATTCACATTTTGGTGTGAATGAACTAAACTTATTATTACTACAATTTACGCACAGTTTATTGTTATGTATAAAAGTTACGTGAAGTAATAATGAGACTAAGTGCACATAACCCTAATTTTACTTCTGGAAAACTTTAAATTCAAATATCTTTTGATATACTGAACCGATTGCAATGAAACAAAAACTAAATGTTACTTCAAGTTACGCTCAATCGTTTGTGTATAAAAGTTATCTACATTGCTTTCGCACATTTTACGTGATGCCCGAACAAATAAACAGACAATCAGACAAACAGACATAAATTCGAAAAATGCTGGAAATGGGTTCTGTTGGTTGTTCTTTAACACCCTAGCTATTTTTTTTGGATTTTTTTTTCATGTACAAAAACCACTTTTCTACAGTTTTATTATATGTATATATTTATTCACCGACAACGAGACGAAAGTGTCTGAAGTGACATTGTTGTGACAGCGGACAGTTATCTATCTATGGTTCAAATCGGTGTGACGCCATGTTGAAAATCGTTAAAAATAATTTTAAAACATAAACTTCGTTGTATAACCACCACTATTTGAATAGGCAGTCGCTTCTAATAGTGCTTCTAATAGGAACGCAAATTATGAATGTCAATTTATTTTGGGCGGTTACCAACGTTGGTTCGGTTGTTCGTTGCTCATTCGTCACTTTTCACGGTGAGCTAACTCGAATCGAATGGTTAGAAGTATTGTATCTCACACTCGCAAGTTAACGATAGTTGATGCGTTTGACGTTAACTCGATTTACGCGATCGAGACGTAACTCGAATTTAAGTATGATACTTGCACTAAGCATGCAGGAGATTGGGGGGTCAGCAGGAGTCGTCGCGTTATTTGTATCTCAACAGGAACAATTGAGATAAACCTAGGCATTAAAAGGATTCAAATCACTGCACTCCTAAAAGACTCCCGCTAAATTTTAATGCTGAACAAATCCAGTCCAGAGTAACGCTAACCTCAGAATCTATCCCTAATGAAGGCTTAGCTTGAGACTATGAATTCAGAGCACCCCGAAAGGGATTCGGTTGGAAGAGGATTACGGGGCCAAATGAGCGGGTGATAACCGTGACTATTCGTCAGCAATCGACGAACAAATGCACTGCTCCCAAAACGGAAATGATAGATTCGCATTTTACGTTAAGATTGAAGGCAAATAAGGCAGGGGAAAATAACTTTTTGCAATGTCTCATAATATGATAAGATATGGAGCGATCGCAACCATGTAGAATTAGTAACGTGTAGGTATGTTCGCAGTGGTAAATCTTAGTAAATAATACATTGGTCGAGGATTTACGTAGGTGAAAAGAAAAGACATGGTTCTGGGGCGATGCCCCCTAAGGTCGTTTATTTTATTCATGGATGAGCTTTTGGTAGATAGGTTTGCCGACTTACGTGAGAAGCTGTCTGAAGATTAGTTAATAATTACCAAATGGTTGAACAACATGTAATCAAGCATTTTAAAATTGAAACACTTGAATAAAAGCTACATGGGCAACTAGGTATCTTTTGGGGACTATATTTCTTGTCACCAAAATCTATATTTGTCATCAAGTTGTAGGTATCACCTAATAAATAGATCTATCGCCACGAAATATATACTTTCTCAGTTAAACAAAAAGTGTTCCCAGGTATGAATAATTATCAAAGTTTTATTACTTTGTACTCAGAATGGTAGATCTGTCACCAAATAAATTGATTAATTAAAAGAAAAATGGTTAGGTTAGGTTAGAACTGTGACCTACGCACGAGCCGAGCAAGCGAAGCAAGCGGTGCGGTACTAGACCTTATATTATCTCAGGATTTTAGGTGATTTATTGTGGAACTGATTTTGCATTGTTTGGTGACTACATTTTGGTGACAGATCTACTATTTGGAGGACAAACCCTATTATTTAAGAAACACAAAACTAATTAAATTGGTGATAGCTTAAATGATACCCGTATCTTTTAGGTAGTACTTACCTACATCCAGTGCTAATTAAGTTTCGGAAAATCCGTTGAACAGTTTAGGCGTGAAAACAAAACAGACAGACAGGCGCATTTCCGCATAAGTATCTTAGGTATTTATAAATCCACGTCTGTACCAAGTTATTAACATATGTATGGCTGATTAATAGGAAAAAGCGGATGAACTGTGGAACGACGTCTGTAGGTGAATATTTCTCTGAAAGAGTTTTGTTGCCTTATCTACCGCATTGCGGCTATAGCCTGGTTTTTTTCTTTGCCAATATTTATTTTCCGTTATGGTGGTTATGGATAAGTGGTAATATGTTGCAGAAAAAAATATTTAGCTTGGAAAATATACCTAGAACCTGGCTTCGAAGGTTTTTACCCACTTTAGTTTATTTTCTGTAATCATTTTCTGTTCGGTGTATCTTTTATTATGTGTCTGTCCATTTCGTTTCACACCCTAATAGGTGTTTACTATTTTATAAATACCGCTGTATAGGTACTTAGTGTACCTACTTACCCATCCATCAATCCACCATCTTGAACTGTAAAGCATCTCGAAAGTTGGTCTCAGCGGGAACTGTTGTTATTTAATTATAAACTCTTATAAGGGAAGGGCGCGCTTGTCGATAATGTTATAAATGATCAGTATTAACTAATAGTGATGGATAGGTATCGAGATCGCGAACTTTGTTCCTAAGTAAATCATTAACAATGATATAAAGAACATTTATCCTCGCTCGAGCGGACGTTGGTAGTCTAGAACTAGGAGTAAGTACCTATCAATGAACTTCATAGACGTTCTATAGGTCAAATAGGTACAGGGGCAACTGATTTAATGTAAAACATGAAAATTAGGTTCTTATTATTATGACAAACTTAAATTTAGGGCTGGTTGGGCCTAATTCAAAATGTGGAAAAATAACCAATGCTTGTAAAAGGTAATATGCTCAAAATATAAACTGTCGTGTTAAAACGCCGTCCACACAGATCCGGGTTCCCGGACAGAGAACGGGACGGAGTAAAATCGGTTACCTACATACGATTTGTACAAACGAACTTTATATTATTTTTGCACTGGCTCAAGCATACCTATCCAACCAACGATATATTGCATATTAAACTGGTTATTGAAAGGTCGGACCGAAATCTTTCTTTTTGTGGGAGAAGCACAGTGTAGAAGCTTGCGACCCTTCCCGGCTACGCACGGGTGCAAATTTTTATTCAGCCCAAAGTAATTCATCTACCTAATTACCAGGATCAATAAATATTGTTGTTATGGTGCATTTTTTTTGTTGGAAATTTATTTATTTTTTACTTCTTTGGTCACTACTTACTAGGACAGTTTGATAAATTAGTGGCTTTTTGAATAAATTACTAACTAGAGTCAAGAGCAAACCCATACCAAATAAAAAAAATAAAATTCATAATTCCAGCCCGGAAAAAACTTTGTCATGTTCCTGTCCTCCTGTTACTTTTGAATCTTAACTGCTCATAATTTCAGCACAGTAAAAACTTTGACATGTTTCAGTATTCCTGGTAAAAAAAAAATCTTGCTCAAAAATACCATGTGTCTGGTCTCCTGGTGCTTGTGAATCTTTAGATCTTGTTCTCGTACTTGTTAGATCTTAGATCTTGTCCTGGAACTTGTGAATCTTTAGATCTCGTTGGAATTATGTGCGGTTAGGATTCAAAACTACCAGCTTAGGAAATCAGAAACAATTCAAAGTATTTTTGGAACTGGAAATATAAGCGCTAAAGGTTCACAAGTACCAGGAGACCAGAAACATGTCGAAGTATTTTCGGGGTTTTGAATTGTTAGCGCTTTGGATTCATAAGTTCCAGGACAACAAAAACATGTCGGAGTATTTTCGAGGCTGGAAATATGAGCTCACATTTCCAGCTTCGAAAATACTCCGACATGTTTCTGTTCTGCTGGTACTTTTGAATACAATGCGCTTACCTACAATTCAATACCCCGAAATTACTTCGATATGTTTCTGATCTCCTGGCATGGTACTTGTGAATCTTTAGCGCTCAAATTAACAGCCCCGAAAAATCTTCAAAATGCCTTCTGCCGCGACTGCGTAGACTTTAGAGCCGGCGCGCAACTTTTTTGTCTCATATTTACATCCTCGGGAATTGTTCTTCATGATTCTGGCAACCTAAAGAAAAGAAAGAAAGAGAGTTTATTTGCGGCCAATATGAAGCATACCAAAAATCTTAGTACCTACTTATGTTCATGTGAAGGGAGGAAACGCATTTAACTAAAAGAATAATTAATGAACATAAATGTGAATGGATGGAGAGGGAGGGAAAGGCCAAAGAAAAGATGGAAGGATTGTGTGAGGAGCGATATAAAAGAAAAAGGAGTTGATGAAAGTTTGACAGCTGATAGGGCAGAGTGGAAGAAAACGACGTGTTGCGCCGTCCTTATATAGTAACATAGGAAAAGGGCAGGAAGATGATGATGAGATATGCGTAAAAAAATCGACAAAAAGTCGTACAAAATTACACAAAAATTAGAATTATATATGTACATGAAAAATTTGGAAGATATGCGTAATCCGCGCAACACGGTCATCTCTCATCATAATGCTGGGACTCGTGTGCGAGACAGAGAACAAACCTGATAGTTTGTGAGTATTTGCGGTTCTTACTTTCAGCCCCGGAATTTTGTGTGTTTGCAATATTTTTGGTCTACCGGTACTTTTGAATCCTAAACGCTCACAATTCCAGCCTGAAAATACTTCGACATATATCTGGTCTCCTGGTTCTTGTGAATCCTAACCGCTCACAATTCCTTGCAATTAAATCCCCGTAAATAACCTCAGCATGTTTCTGGTGTCCTGGTACTTGTGAATCTTTAGCAGTCATATTTCCAGCCTCGAAAGTACTTTGACATGTTTTTGTTCTCCTGGTACTATTGATCTAAGCCTTTCATCATTCCTTCACGGAAAAACTATGAAATGTTTTTGGTCCGCGGGTACTTTTGAATCCTTACGCTTGCAATGAAAGCCATCTATTTTCTAGTAAAAAAAAAACTTCCCAAAAATACTTTGACATGTTTCTGCTCTCCATGGTGTTTGAGAATTTTGGCGCTCACGAATTCAGCCCCGAAAATACTTCGACATGTTTCTGCTCTCCTGGTACTTGTGAATATGAAGTACTAAGGCAGCAGCAACTTCTGATTTCCACTTCCTCATTCGGCTCCATTAAGTCATGCCTTTTATTGGGATACAAAGTATTCTTTGTTTAATTCCAGAATGTGAACTATATATGAGCCAAATTTCATCCAAATCCCATCAGCCATTTTTGCGTGATTGACGGACAAACATACAAACTTTCACATTTATAATAATTACTAGCTTCTTCCCGCGACTTGTGAGACAGTCTGCGTAGACTTTAGAACTGGGGCGCAACTTGCCTTATATTCAAATACTTGGAAATGCATCTTCATGATTCTGGTATCCTGATAGTCTTTGCGGTTCGGTTGCAAGTATAATTTCAGCCCCGTAATTACTTCGACATGTTTGTGGTCTCCTTGTTTCTACTTGTACCTATATCTGTAGCGCGCATAATTCCAGCCCCGGCAATACTTTAACATTGTTTCTGGTCTCCCGGTACTTTTAAATCCTAACCGCTCAGAATTCCAGGCTCGATAATATTACGACATGTTTTTGGTCTCCTGGTACCTACTTGTGAATCTATAGCATTCACGATTCCAAACCAGAATAAACTTCGATACGTTTCTGTTCTCCTGGTAAACAAAATTCTTCCTCAAAATACGTTGACATATTTCTGGTCTCCTGGTACTTGCGAATCTTTGGCGCTTATATTTATAGCCTCGAAATTACTTCGACATGTTTCTGTTCTCTTGGTACTTTTGAATCCTAATTGCTCACAATTACAGCGTCAGAAACATTTCGATATAATTCTGGTCTCCCGGTACTTTTAAATCCTAACCGCTCACAATTCCAGGCTCGATAATATTACGACATGTTTCTGTTCTCCTGGTTCTTGTGAATCTTTAACAAGTTGAAGTTATTTCCGGGCAATTCCAATCTCGGTAATACTTACTTTCTTGTTCGACAGATAATCAGGACTTATTTCGTGACACCGTACCTACTATAGCTCCTGAAATATAGTGTCCGTCAGGATGGACGATCACTAAGCATATTTTACGGTGAATTTATGCTCAAGAATTGCTGCCCTATTGCTTCTATTTGCTTCCTATTCTCAAACAATTGCTTCCATCGTACTCTGGAAGAAAAAAAAACATTTTAAGGGTGACCGCCCATCCGGAGTCGCGGGACTATTCGAAAGAGATACCGTGGCTCTGGAACACAAAGGGCACTGAAGGAACATGGATGAGTTTTAGTCAGTAAGAGTCTGACACTCCCTCTCGCTCCGCCCAGAACGGGGGAAGTCATTTGATGATTTCCCATCCCTAAAAAAAAAGGGTAACCGTCCATGCTGACGTCTGGATGGCCGGTCACCGTAGTATCGAATGTTCGAATTTCATGTTACCGAAAACCATTGAGTATCTAGTACTCTATGCTATTGAGCGACGTTTGTTTTTTATATGCATTATTATCATCAAATTATCATGTGTCATTGGTATTATATTACTGAAATACATTTCGCCGATTTACATAATAACTTTTTGGTCGAACTTTTTGTTTCTTTTTCATTTGCCATATCACCACACCGAAACAACATTTCACGGAATATTATTTGGTCACAAATATGTAGCCGGTTACTTGGTATAGTGTGGCCATTAGTGCTGTGCACTCCCTTTTTTTTTTTTTTTCTTTTTAGGGATGGTAAATCATCCAATGACTCCTCCCGCTCTGGGTGTTAGCGGGAGGGAGTGTCAGACTTCTACTGACTAAAACCCATCCATGTTCCTTCATTGCCCTTTGTGTTCCGGAGCCACGGTGTCTCTTGCGAATAATCCCGCGACTCCGGCAGGCGTCGGCCCTTTCGGGCCCCTCTGTGTGCTGACTCTCTTTGAGGCGCGCGTGGAACACTAACGCGCCGTCGACACGGCCTGTCGTCTAACTAGACGGACGGACGGCGAGCCACCCATAGCTCGCCGTCCACAGGCCCGCGCCTACGGTGGCCGGAGGTCACCAGGTGGCGGCCCCCACCACGGCGGCCGGGACGAAAGGGTCTCCTCGCCCTCCCCGCCGCCTCCTTCGCTAGCATGACTGCTTCGCAGAAGGAGGCATTGGCGTCCCATTCCGTCTCGCTCCGGACCATGGCTTGGACCAGGGCCGGAAGCGAGAGGTCGCCGCCGATCGCCGCTTCGAGGACACGGCGGTGCCCCGCCCAAGCGGGGCACACCTGCACAGTGTGCTCCACCGTGTCCTCCGGACGATCCCCGCAGTGGTGACACCCGGGCGTTTCCTCCCGCCTGATTCGGTACAGGAACCTCCCGAAACACCCATGTCCGGTGAGGACCTGCGTCAGGCGGTAGATGAGGACGCCGTGGCGCCTCTCAAGCCACTCCTCAAAGAGGGGACTTACCGCCGCTATCGTGGCGTGCCCTGCGCTGGGTTGCGATAGTCGTCGTCTCCATGACGCGACGCCATGAGATCGCGCCGGAAGTCGTTCCGCTGCGCGACAATTTGCCGCGTCAGCGGAGTTTCCTCCCGGCTTAGTACCTCCGCGCGCCAATCATGCAGGCGCGCGAGGACCAACGCCTCCACTGTGCACTCCCTGAGGTATGCGCGCGGCGAGACGGGGGGGAGAATCGGCTGCTGTGCTCTGTCAGTGCGCCGTCAGCGCATAGTAGTACTCTATGGTCAACGCTCGTGGCGGCAGGTAGTGTTGTCTGTATCGGCCTGTCTATGTCAGACGCACATGAGATAAATATTCAAAGATGGGTCGTGCGTTATCTCGTGATATGAAGACTGTCATTTTTAAGGTGGCTGAATATTTTAAGAAAAGAAAAGCAGACAAAGAAAGCTTTGAATTTAAAAATGATGTGAATATTACCAAAATCGTTGCGGAGGCTACAGGGTACAGCAAAAGAACAGTGCATAATGTGATTTCTGCGGGTTATTTATCAATTGAAAATTCAAGTCAATTAAAATTTCAATCGCCAAAAAAAACAAAAGTTCTAAAGAAAAAACACGTTGTGGATGATTTTGACCTTGGAGTTATCAGAAGAAAAATTCACCAGTTTTACGAAGTTGAAAAAAAATACCATGTGTCCGTAAGTTACTATCAAGTTTGAGACAGGATGGCATATTGAATTGTGGACGGGAATATTTAAGACAGCTTTTACACAAAATGGGCTACCGTTTCAAAAAATGCAAATCAAAGAGACATCTCCATAAAGAGCAGCCTAATATTACAGTGTGGCGGAAAAAATATCTTACACAAATCAGAAATTACAGAACGCAAAACCGCAACATATATTTTCTTGATGAAACATACATCAACGCCAGTCACCATGCCAGCAAATGTTGGCAATCATCGTCAGAACCCGGAATTCATGCTGATATTGGGAAAGGACGGCGATTGGTAATTCTCCACGCTGGGTGTCGAAATGGCTTAGTGGATGATGCATTGACTATACAAATCGGATGCTAGAACCGGTGACTATCATGGAGATATGAGCGGACCTACTTTTTATAAGTGGGTAGATGAAAAGTTAAAAGATAAATTGCTGCCGAATTCTGTGGTTGTAATGGACAACGCGTCTTACCACAGCGTTCTGCTAGTCTATTCTGTAAATAACCATTTCGATATCGACTTCACCTGAGTGACTAAGCTTACAAAGTGAACTTTATTTTACACATCATAAGATCTTATATTTATACGAATTTGAAACTCACCTCGGATTCCGCTGTCGAGACACGAAAATGTTGTTACAGAATAGCACTGCAGGTTGAGAAGAAACCAACTATATCAAGCCTCAAAAGTGAAATGCAGAACTGGTTGCTACGCCATAATGTAGAAATTTCAGGAACAATGATAAAGGCTCAACTGCTACTTCTTATCAAATATACACCAAAAGAACCCGTGTATAGAATTGACGAACTCCTGAAAGGCAGTAGTGGACACACTGTACTGCGTTTACCTCCGTACCATCCAGATTTAAATCCAATTGAGTTGGTCTGGGCTGATATTAAAAACAACGTAGCCCAAAACTATATTAATTCTTCTCTCGACAAAAAGATAATCTAATTGGATAAATTGTTTTCGGAATACCTACACGGCGGAAAAATGGCAGAGACGCGATGATCACGTCCAGAAAAATGAAAATGATTACTGGAGTCGCGATAGTAGGTTCGATAATGTTATCGATTCATTCATAATAAATTTGCAAGACTCTGATTCAAGTTCCGGGGCCGAAGTGGAAGATGAAGATGATGACGAAATGAAAGATGAATTTGAAACAGAATCTATGTCAGAATAACTTTCGTTAGAATATATAATTGTTTGTAAATATAATTTTTTTTTTAATAAAACAAGTCCTGCTTTGAATTTATAAGTTTAGTTCTTATTTATAACCTGCATATTTTTAATAAAATATGAGTATATTTGGGTTACATTTTAAACTACTAAGTAAGTATAATATATTACAGATAGATAGCCTCCGACCATCGTCCCGCCACAAGTATTGCCTTAGAAATGCAAACTGATATCGTAAGATCTGTCCGACATGTATCGATCTCATGTGAACTCATGCACTTTTTTCTCCGCCTCCCACCTCGCCGCGCATACCTCAGGGAGTGCACAGCACTAATGGCCACACTATAGCATTTTGAATATTAAATTAAAATAGTGTCATAAAGGTCAATAGGTTGTGCTACAAAACTAAGTGACAGAAACGAATCGCTGCAAAACCGACTTCACGCAGTCTTGTCCTCGGGCTTGAATTACCCCTGACCCCGAGGAGCAGGTGGTGAGCGTTTTAACCACCGACAACAAGCTCACGTGGGGCTGTCCAAACCCCGCAGCGCCAGAGCCTTCACAAAAATATTGCTTGCTGCATGTGCAAGCCTGCGCCCGCCCTGCAACATGCAAATATTGCAGGGGTGTTTGAACGCTGCATGCTTGCTTGCATGCTGCAAGCACGGTTCCTGCATTCATGCTGCATACTTGCTTGCATGCTGAATGCTTGCTTGCATACTCCCATATGCCTGCTTGCATGCCGTATGCTTGTTTGCAGGGTTCCCTACTTGAAATCGAATGACGCGAGATCGAGTAACACTTGCTCGAAAACGTTTACTCGATAGTACTTAAAATCGATAAATTATGAGCTCGACAGTTCACTCCCTCGATGCATCAAAATTTCGAATAACTATAAGCTCGAATCATCGGCAGCGCGAAGGCTCATTGTTCGATGTATCAAAATCTCGAAACATCATTTCTCGACCGACCATCTAATCGATTTACTGAAAAGTCATAAGGATTTTTATTTGAGTGCCTATAATATAATGAAACAATACATGCGCAGAAATATAAATCAACTATATTCATGAAAAATAATGATAGTAACAAAATAGCATTACAAATACTTAGTAATTTTACCAAATTATTTTTTATTTTACCTACATGTTGAGAACTTATTTCACCATTAGAAGTCTACATTATCCCTGATGAACATAGGCTATAGAATATTTTCAAAAAGTTAGGGATCCCCTATTCCATAATGTAACCCAAGGTGCGAAAAAAAATACGAAAACAATCCTTATATACAATAGCAATTAATGTAATGCAGGTACTATAGTTTTATAGGGGACATAAATATCTACAAAAAAAGTGCGCAAGGGTATATACTATTATGGTTAAGTCACAATGACCGCTTTTTTAACCGACTTCCCAAAAAGGAGGAGGTTCTCAATTCGGTTGTTTTTTTTATTTTATTACCTCATAACTCCGTCAATTATGAACCGATTTCAATAATTCTTGTTGTATCTAAAAGGATATACTTGCAGATTGGTTCCATTTAAATTTTATCAAAATCGGTTGCGAAGTTTGGATTTTAAATGGAAATAGCTGGAATTCGTTTACTTAATTGGATGATGGTTTTTTGTCATCCAAAGTAATCGAAATTGTGTATTTTGCTTTTCTGCGATTTTGCAGTGGTGTTGTTAGGTGTAGGGTACCACTAAAAAGACAAAAATAAAAAACTTTTAACAAAAAAAAAAAAAACATTTTTTGTTTATTTGGAGGTCGGTTGTATTTTTATTGTAAAAAGTTTTTTCGTTCAAATTATTAATGAAAACCAGGGTGGAATGGAATAGTGGTGATTTGTTTAATCCTTATACATTTAAATTATTTGATAATCAAGGTTGGTTATGTACATGTAAATTACACTTTAAATTATTCAAAATCGGACCTGTCGTTTAGAAGTTACGACGGGTATTAAAATACACTCTGTAAGAAAACTGTGGCGGTTTGAGCGAACTGCCCTTATTAATAGGTAAGTAATTTACACATTACCCTATTAAGAAGGTAGACGGGAGATAAAGTTTGTGGAGTACCTACTAACTAAACCCGCGCGAACGAAGTCGTGGTCGAAGTGCTAGTGTAATAAATAGTACATTCGCTGTGGAAGCTCTTTCAAATCTTTAATTTTTAACCGAGTTCCCAAAAAGGAGGAGGTTCTCAAATTGGTTGTATGTTTTTTTTAATGTTTGTTACCTCATAACTCCGACAATTATGAACCGATTTGAATAATTCTGAAAGGATATACTTACAGATTGGTCCCATTTAAATTTTATCAAAATCGGTTACGAACTTTGGATTTTAAATTGAAATAGCTGGAATTCGTCTACTTGGATGATGGTTTTATGTACAGAAATATATCTATGGTTTTATGTCATCCAAGTGATCAAAATTGCGTAGTTTGCTTTTCTGTGATTTTGCAGTGGTGTTGTTAGGTGTGGGGTACCACTAAAAAGTGAAAAATAAAAAACTTTTTACAAAAAAATACAACCGACTTCCAAAAAAAAAAAACACTACAAAGTCATAAAATAACTTTAATTTCGGAAGTCGGTGTTCTTGTAAGTTTCTTCGTATTTTGGCAGGAAGTCGGTTGTATTTTTTTGTAAAAAGTTTTTTTTTGTTAAAATTGTCTTTAATTTCCATAAGTTTTTTAAAATGTTTGTTTCTTTAACAATGTCCTCATCTTTAATGAAAATATGGTCATTAAAACAGTGGTTTAATGAATGTTCGGAAACATAATACTTCGATCAAATGTTATTTCGGCAAAATGTAACTTCAGTAAAAAGTTTTTCGACCGAATGAAACTTCGGAGTAAGTACCTATAACAGAATAACACAAGTTAAAATGCATTAAAAAGGGCACATAACGCGTAATTTAAGAAATAATTTCATTTTTGAATTTTTGAATTGAATTTTGAACGCTTATGATTCATAGTACCCACTATTAATCATAAGCGTTTAAAATTCAATAAAACTTGTTACATATATCAATTAAACTCTTTATTTTTTTCAAATAATTTATGATTATCAGTCATTGCTTTTATCAGTCTTAACTGATTATTTTCAAAAAGTTAGGGATCCCCTATTCCATAATGTAGGAAACCCAAGGTGCGAAAAAAAATACGAAAACAATCCTTATATACAATAGCAAATAATGTAATGTACTATAGTTTTATAGGGGACATAAATATCTACAAAAAAAGTGCGCAAGGGTATATAAGTAGGTATATATACTATTATGGTTAAGTCACAATGACCGCTTTTTTAACCGACTTCCCAAAAAGGAGGAAGTTCTCAATTCGGTTGTTTTTTTATTTTATTACCTCATAACTCCGTCAATTAAATTTTATCAAAACCGGTTGCGAAGTTTGGATTTTAAATGGAAATAGCTGGAATTCGTTTACTTAAATGGATGATGGTTTTTTGTCATCCAAAGTAAAAGAAATTGTGTATTTTGCTTCTCTGCGATTTTGCAGTGGTGTTGTTAGGTGTAGGGTACCACTAAAAAGACAAAAATAAAAAACTTTTATATAAAAAAAAAAAATTTTTTTGTTTATTTGGAGGTCGGTTGTATTTTTTTTTGTAAAAAGTTTTTTCGTTCAAATTATTCATGAAAACCAGGGTGGAATGGAATAGTGGTGATTTGTTTAATCCGACATTTAAATTATTTGAAAATCAAGGTTGGTTATGTACATGTAAATTACACTTTAAATTATTCAAATCGGACCTGTCGTTTAGAAGTTACGACGGGTATTAAAATACACTCTGTAAGAAAATTGTGGTGGTTTGAGCGAACTGCCCTTAATAATAAATAATTTACACATTACCCTATTAAGAAGGTAGACGGGAGATAAAGTTTGTGGATCTAAGCACTGATTTTGCTAGTTGGGGAGTACCTACTAACTAAACCCGCGCGAACGAAGTCGTGGTCGAAGTGCTAGTGTAATAGTAGGTACATTCGCTGTGGAAGCTCTTCCAAATCTTTAATTTTTAACCGACTTCCCAAAAAGGAGGAGGTTCTCGAATTGGTTGTATGTTTTTTTTTTAATGTTTGTTTCCTCATAACTCCGACAATTATGAACCGATTTGAATAATTCTTGTTGTATCTGAAAGGATATACTTACAGATTGGTCCCATTTAAATTTTATTATTTTTTCGACCGAATGAAATTTCGGAGTAAGTATAACAGAATAACACAAGTTAATATGCATAAAAAAGGGCACATAACGCGTAATTTAAGAAATAATTTCATTTTTACTGGCCTTATTTTTGTTACTCTCTTTTGTGTGAAAATGTTTAGCTGTAAGTTTTCCTAAAACTGTAAAACAAACAACTGACATTCATAAATTTATTTTGTTCGAGTGTAGGGGAACATGGGGCTCAATGGATCACTTTTTTCTAAAGCTATTTTGGGTGAAATTTCTGCTTTATTGACAAAGGTTTTTAATTCAATATATTAAAGCAATTTAAATCTTTAGCAAAAAATGTCCAAATGCCATTTTTACAGTTTGATTTGCTTTACAAAGACCCAAGATTCATTGTGACCCATGCATGGGTCACAATGAATCAGGGTTTGAGTTACAGTGGATCAAATGGGGTACTATGAATCATAAGCGTTTAAAATTCAATAAAACCTGTTACATACATCAATTAAACTCTTTATTTTTTTCAAATAATTTATGATTGTCAGTCATTGCTTAAATCAGTCTTAACTGCAAAATCACAATATACTTGTTAAGATGAATAGTACCTACAGAAAAATATGTGATAAATAAAAATCAGCCACTTCAACTACGTTTTTATTTTACAATATAGAAATTTATACCTTCTTGAACATGAGTAAATCTCTTAAAAATCTTGGGTAACAAAGAACATCGACCACAGAACAAATGAAAATAACATATAAAAAAACTGGCCACGTGCGAGTCGCACTCGCACGTGGAGGGTTTGGAACCAATTTTATTTTTTAACTATAATAGATACAGAATTTTAACAAATTTTAATGATTTTCCGATCCCCGTGATCCATTGATGCACATGTTCCCCTACCTGCACCTCCTAAACAGCCGGTCGATTCTGTCGACATCTCACCATGATCACTTAGGTGGAGTGAACGACAAGTGAGCTGTCATGCCATCTTGTATATATGTTTTGACAGCTCACTTGTCGTTCACTTCGCCTAAGTGTTCACTTCGATATGTTTACAGAATCGCCCTGCAGCTCAATACCATTGACAACTTAATTTGACTGGCTTATACGCGGAGATGTCGCTTCTTTTTAATAATAGTACTTAGCGATAAGCCACCGCCACCGGTACAATACGATATATTTATCGCCTACTAAAACACATAACTGCTGAGAAGCAAACGGGAAGTAATTGATGGCCACCGAGAATTTAAATAATTCTATTTATAAAGGACACTACGAACCGGTGCGACCGGCCATCCTGATGTCGGTATGAATGGTTATCCTTATTGTTTTTTCTCGTC
This sequence comes from Ceramica pisi, assembly GCA_963859965.1. Classification (NCBI taxonomy): domain Eukaryota; kingdom Metazoa; phylum Arthropoda; class Insecta; order Lepidoptera; family Noctuidae; genus Ceramica; species Ceramica pisi. The sequence goes on along the minus strand of OY982537.1, from coordinate 12,108,951 downwards.
TAGTATACGATGGGGAAGCCATTATTAATTTAAAATAGGAAGCAAATATAAGCAACAGGGAAGCAATTCTTGAGTATTAATTTAACGTTAAAATATGCTTAGCGTCCATCCTGACAGACACAAAAATATTTATATATTTAGAATAGCCGTAGCATGTCTCCTTTTTCGGCACTCATGGTGGTCCTGCTGAAAACAGCGTGACTACCGTTTGACCACCTGACCGTGACCACCTTCAAAGTCGATTTTCTTGAAAACAGTTTTTTTCAGAGTGGTGGATAACAAGATCATATGTTTGAGTGCGAGGAGGACGCTGCCTCTGTCATGTGCATGTGAGTGCAAAGAGGACGCTACCTCGGTTTTGTGTAAGTGCGAGGAGAAAGTTTCCTCCTTCATGTGTAAGTGCGAGGAAGATGCTGCCTCCGTCATGTGTGACAGCGAGGAGGACGCTGCCTCCATCATGTGTAAGTGCGAGGAGGGCGCTGCATCTCCAAGTACGAGTGCGAGGAGGACGCTGCCTCCTTCAAGTGCATGTATGCGAGTGCGAGGAGGATGCTGCCTCCAGTCATGTGCATGCAAATACGAGGAGGATGCTGCCTCCGTTTTGTGTTAAGTGCGAGGAGAAAGTTTCTTCAGTCTTGTGAGAGTGCGAGGAGGACGTCGCCTCCATGTGAGAGTGCGAGGAGGACGCTGCTTCCTTAAAGTGCGAGTGCGAGGAGGACGCTGCCTCTTGGTCATGTGCATGCGAGTACGAGGACAATTTATTTTGCCTCAGTTTTATGTAATTGTGATGAGAAAGTTTCTTCCGTCATGTGCGAGTGCGAGGAGGACGCTGCCTCCATCAAGTGCGAGTGTTGGGAAGCACAGCCATCTCAAGTATATGCTTATTTAGTTAGTATTATTGTCATTAATGCACCTAATCAGTTTGTGAAAGGTTCCGATAAGACCAAGTAGTTTTTGTATCAACAATAAAACGATAGGTGTAAACAAACGATGTGGCGAGCTCGACGCCGGCAGGTCTGAGCAAGTTCAGACACGTCGAAACCTGTCCGACGCGCACTCGGCGCTGATTGGTTGAAGAGGTCTCGAGCTCGCACCTAGATTAAATTAATTGGTCGTAGGGTAGGTCAAGCCTTACACTACGTGCGCCCCAAAACAATAGTATAGAAATAGAGCATTTTGGGGCGAACAGTGCAGTCTCACAGCAGTCTCACAGCAGTCTTACAGCAGTCCTACAAGAGTAGTCTTCAAGAAACAGTCATCAAAAAGTGTAAATGGTCAACCGGCTGATATTGTAAATATGTGTTGTATATAGTGATATTTGGTAACGTTATCTTCATTTTTATAACTCTCTTTCTTGTGTTTATTGACTTGTTCCTGTACTTTATGTGTTTTCGTGATAATATAAATATTGTGTGTACCGACTTGGTGTTTTTCTCATATTCGCAAATCATCCACCCTTGCGCCTGCATCTCTACAGCGAGTGTGGGGAGGACGCTTCTTCCGCCATGTGCGAGTGCGTGGAGGATGCTGCCTGTGTCAAGTGCTAGTAGAAGGAGGACGCTGCCTCCCGTCATGCGAGACTGCGAGGAGGACGCTGGCTCCATCATGTGCGAGTGCAAGGTAGACGTAGGCTCCGTCATGTGCGAGTGCAAGGTAGACGATGGCGCAGTCATGTGCGACTAGGAGGAAGACTGCCACTCATGCGAGTACGAGGACAATTTATTCTGCCTCAGTTTTGTGTAATTGCGAGGAGGAGAAAGTTTCTTCAGTCATGTGAGAGTGCGAGGAGGATGTTGCCTCCATGTGAAAGTGCGAGGAGGACGCTGCCTCCGTCAAGTGCGAGTGCGGGGAGGACGCTGGCTCAGTCATGTGCGAGTGCGAAGAGGACGCTGGATCAGTCATGTGTGAGTGCGAAGAGGACGCTGGCTCCGTCCTGTGCGAGTGCGAAGAGAACGCTGGCTCCATCATGTGGAGTGTGAAGAGAACGTTGGCTCCGTCATGTGTGAGTGCGAAGAGAACGCTGGCTCCGTCATGTGTGAGTGCGAAGAGAACGCTGGCTCAGTCATGTATGAGTGCGAAGAGGACGCTGGCTACGTCATGTATGAGTGCGAAGAGGACGCTGGCTACGTCATGTATGAGTGCGAAGAGGACGCTGGCTACGTCATGTGTAAGTGCAAGAGGACGCTGGCTACGTCATGTGTGAGTGCGAAGAGGACGCTGGCTACGTCATGTGTGAGTGCGAAGAGGACGCTGGCTACGTCATGTGTGAGTGCGAAGAGGACGCTGGCTACGTCATGTGTGAGTGCGAAGAGGACGCTGGCTACGTCATGTGTGAGTGCGAAGAGGACGCTGGCTACGTCATGTGTGAGTGCGAAGAGGACGCTGGCTACGTCATGTGTGAGTGCGAAGAGGACGCAGCCTCAAGTCATGTGCGCAATGCAAATAAGGACGGGGTGTCTTGGTGCAGAGATTGAAATGAAAAGTACTTAGTACGCTTATTTATAGTAGTTTATTTCCACAAAACGGCACGGGAGTGCATACTTTGAAGACACAAACATCGAAGGCGTCGGTGCGCCATCTTCAACCAAGACGACATGGCTCGACTCTGTCAAGAGGCGCAACTCTGCCACTAGCAAATCTTCGTACAACACGTGTAGATCGTGATGCATGGGCAGCAGCAACCACCGCAGCAGCCACCGCAACAACCTCCGCAAGGTCCGCACCTGCAAGAAACGAAAGTTAATTGGTTTTATAGGTTACGAGCATGAAAAAACTTGGGGAAATAAAGAAAAGAAATTCAAGGATTAGAGGACTCTAGTAAGCACATTCATTGGAAAAAGTTCTGGAGGACCGCGTACCGGTAGACTCGGCGTTAGGCCTCCCACAAGGTGGACCGATGACCGGGTCGCAGGTAGCCGGTGGTTGCGAGGCGCACAGGAACGGTTGTTGTGGCAACACTAAGGGGAGGCCTATGTCTAGCAGTGGACGTCTTTCGCCTGATATGACGATGACGATTATAAAAGCCTCGGGTCCTTGCAGACTGAAGGCTTCATCAGCCGATAACTTGTTCGGTTTGGATTACTTTTGCGGGCAATGCATGTTCCAATAATCCAATAATTTGATCAGAGGCTGGCCCAAACTGATCAAATTGGCATGAATGTGTATGGGAAAATTTGATCACAATGGTGTATAAAGAAATATGTAATTTCCTATTTATCTTTGAAACAGTTTTAACCAGCCTGTTTGATCAAATCACTTGGAACGTGTATGGCCTGCAGCACACTAGGCCAATAACTTTTTGCCAAGTGTGCTTTATGCAAGCTACCAACATGACTAGTTAGTCGTGTTGGTAGCATGCGCGAAGCCACAGTTCAATAGTCAGCAAATTGATTACCTACACTTAGGTAAAAAGAAGCAGTCGCGTAATGAAAGCTAGGAATCGGACGATGCGATCAAGTTTGCAGACACGCGCAAACTTGTCGATAGTAGAGTCAACCGACTGAGCACACTACCAACGAGTCTTTTGTTGGTTCAGTATAGGTGTAATGCGGGCCATTACCTACACAAATGATTTGATCAAACAGGCTGGTCCAAACTGATCAAATTACTGGAAAGTGTAGGTATTGGGCCTGAATTTGCAGCACCTCAACCCGTTCAAATAATCAAAAGACTACAGTTTGCAACAACTCTTAAAAGCAGTAAGACAAAGAATCCAATACTTACATTTTGTCCTATTGAAAGTGAAGAGTACTCTAAAGAGAAATAAAACCGTTTAATAAAATGGCCGAGATTAGGTAGATTAGTCGTGGAAAGCAACTTCTAAAATCTTTAAAAGATTGAAGTATTTTTTTATATTTTTTGGTTCTTTAAATTATGTGTGTATTTCACAAGCGATTTAATTGTACTAAATACCCCTTTGCTGAAACGTCACCATGTATTGCATTTGAATTGAGAAAACCGAACAAAAATCGAGATTCGTTTTTAAAATGATTGGTTTATTAGTTGACGGTAGTATATCAAACTGAAAAAGATTGTAATCGTTTGTAACTTATAGATGGGGCTGAAATGAAAGGCCTATAATCCAAGGAACTATTGAGATTCTACTACACTCAAATCTATTATCGTATATATTGTGGTGCTTTTTAAAACCTAAAGCTAATGGTAACCTAATCGCTAACAAAAATATAGCTTTAAAAAAAAATTTTTTTCCTCTTTTTCTGAGCAAAACAAGAAAGACTATAAAAATATAAAGGTTATGATATTCACATTATATTATTGTAATATGTAATTATCTTCATCCGTGATCAACGTACCTAATCGTAATCTTCACGACAATCACAACTTTAACCTTTAATGCAGACATGTGCTGGTGTACGGAATAGTCTCAGTTGGTTACATTCGTTTTTATGAGATGAATTTCAAACTGTTTTTCATTTCTCAGGGTTCCCGAGAGAATTCTTACAGCAAAACCCTGCGTCTACGCAAGCCGAAACAAGAAAAAGCGCAGGATGGCGTATTCCTCCTTGATAACGCGCCCAGTCCAAAAACCGTATCACAGACATAATGTGAGCGCAACAGCCTATCGTGACTGAGTAAGTGACTTCATTTTTTGAATGGATTTGACTACATTGAATTTGCCCTCTAAAAACCATTATTTTTTTTCCCATATTCCCGTACCATGCGAAGACGTTCATGATGTTTAAATGTCCATAGGTGGTTTTTTTTTGTATCTTATCGCAACTTATACGTAAATTACGTATGTCTCATTCATCGACGCTCCTCGTATCTGTTGCATTCGACGACTTTGATCTTGGTAAAACACATTTATGGCTTTTAAGTTTTTTCTCCATAGACCGATTATTTGTGTCCAAAATAACACACGACAAGCCTTAAAACGAGACCAGTTTTATTATCCGACGATTCCTAAAATGCTTTAATCATTATCAACAATTTTTTTTGTTGGTGGTCGGTAACACTAACACTTTACTCAATAGAGTTTTTTTTGCTACATCCTTCATCCTATCATTTCATACATGTTTTATCTGTGATGCGCGTAGCACTCGCGCGGAATGCGGATTGGCTGCAGGCACGCGTGCGTGTTACCCGGATGCGTGCTGCGTTCTTCTGTATTCAGTGTTGTTTTTACTGCAACACGGGTCGCATGCATGGTTATAGACTATTATGTTGCGTGCGACCCGCGTCACTGGCAACACGCACGACACTGCAGCGCCAAACGAAATATATGTCCTGCGTAAGGTCCTGCGTGTTATCACCCGCATGCGGACCAGGTCCGCGCGCGGGTGAAAACACGCATGACAGGAAAATAGGGTCCTTTTCCTGTTATGCTTGTTTTCACCCGCGCAATAACATTTTTCACTTTCAATAAGTTTTGAAAAAATATTGGTCAATTGACTGACGCCTCTTATGGACCAGTCTCTCCCCATCTCCTTCAGTATAAGTAGAGAGTAATAATAATGATTTGGTTTTTAGGATTCCGTAGCGAAATTGCAAAAACGAAACCGTTATAGATTCGTCATGTCTGTCTGTCTCTCTGTCTGTCTGTCCGTCCGTATGTCACAGCCACTTTTCTCCGAAACTATAATAACTATGCTGTTGAAACTTGGTAAGTAGATGTATTCTGTGAACCGCATTAAGATTTTCACACAAAAAAAAAAAACAATTTTTGGGGGTCCCCATACTTAGAAATGAAACTGAATTTTTTTTTTCACCGTACCCATACGTGTGGGCTATCTATGGATAGGTCTTCGAAAATGAAATTGAGGTTTCTATTATATTTTTTTTCTAAACTAAATAGTTTGCGTGAGACACTTGCAAAGTGGTAAAATGTGTGTGTGTCCCCTATAACTTCTAGAATAAGAGAATGATAAAACTAAAAAAAACATACCGCGTGTATCTGACATCGACGCACAAACGATTTCCATGGGTCCAGGACATGATTCTGGACACCCTAGAATTTTTCGTCGGCTTTTTTTACTTTAGACTGCTCATAATCGTTATTCTGACCTAACCCAATGAGATTTTTTATAAAAAAATGATTAATTAACTACTTTCACTAAAAAGAGCAATCTGAATAAAACCAAAAATAGATATCAGCTCAGCTGAGCTGATACCTATTTGTGGTACTCTTGAAAAAAATGAAAGAATGAGAATAGAACCGACGAAAAATTCCAACACTGGGGTGTCCAGAATCATGCCCTGGACCCATGGAAATCGTTTGTGCGTCGATGTCAGATACACGCGGTATGATGTATATTCAATGTAAACTACCAGCGAAAATTGGTTTGAACGAGATCTAGTAAGTAGTTTTTTTTAATACGTCATAAATCGTAAATCGCAACTTCTGCTTATAATTGAATACCTACTGGTTTGTACGGAACCCTCGGTGCGCGAGTCCGACTCGCACTTGGCCGGTTTTTAATAATGGCTTATTCATCTTAACAAGTAGGTATTCCTTAACAACTAGTGATTGTATGAAGAGAGTATGAATTTAGAACCTGTTTATCAGTATGGAAACTTATCATGTGGTTATTGAAACAAGGCTGCACCACATTTCGAACAGCTACGACTCCTGAATGCAGGAATCAACAGTGGCGACCAGCAGAAAAACGCCGAGCTAATGAAGCCCGACGAGTCCCAGAGAAACGATTCAACTGTCTTGGATCCTGCAACGAAATTAATCAGAACAGCGGAGGAGTAGGAAAAAAAAATATAATTTCCACTTTCCTCCTTATCAAGCAGGAGACAGATTAGAGCTAGGCCAATAGGCACCAAGGGACATATACAACTGGGTTAAGCCCAGTTGCCAAGCACCACGGGTAATATATTATTAACACTGAAACTAAAGGGTCCTAAATTGTGAGCTACTAATAGGTATGGCAAAATCGCCTGAACGCACGGAATTTTATTCTGGTTTCTATAATGTCCGTATAGTAAACTACTCCAGATGTAACCTGAAAACTACCTAATATAATATTACGTTTAGTACTCCCATAAGATGTGATGTGCGGATTGTTCGTATTCAAGGTCAGCTGTAGAATATTGACATAAAGGAGAGGTCACAAGCCTAAAGGAAAATAATTAACTCTTAAAGTTGCCATGACCTGTGAGAAATTGGGCAACACTATGATCCACCTCCAGCCATGTCCTATCCAGCCGCTCACGAACGGGTGAAAAAAACTGGCAGAGGTGTCGGCCTTTGATGGATAAGTTCCTCCCAGACGTCAGTCTGGGGTTTTAGTAATCTAGAGATCTTAGCAAGATCGCGATGCTGTAAAATCTCTGGATCCGTGATATTTCTAGCGTAGTAGTACATTGCAGCACGCTGCTGCACCTCTAGATCGACTGGGAGAACACCCGCCAGCACCGGTAAGGCTTCAGTACTAGCCGTCCTATACGCCTTGCATAAGAATATCAAAGCTAAACGCTGCCGCGGCGATTATCCCTGTATGCACTGTGAAAGTATTCCCAAGGAAAATCCCCGGTTGGAGCAGTAGGTTATATTGCAGAATATGGAAACAAAAGATGAAACACTATGGGTTTGGGCGGTTTAGTGGACTAATAATCGTTTATTATAGAAGAACTATTGTACGGTTTCGTTATGAGGTCAGCTACTGAATTTAAACACGCAAGCACTTATTCTCATCTCTAGAAAGCACTAGTTAGATCTCAACTCGAATATGCAGTGGTGGTGTGGAACCCTTTTTATAATAAACTAGCTGTACCCCGCGGCTTCGCTCCCGTCAACTGTCTACCTGTCTACCTACCTACCCCAGTACTCTCTTACTCTTACTCACAGACAATTTGTATTTGACTAATGTCAATATTTATACGATACAAACGTCATCGTCACTCAATTGTTTTGCCTTCCCGAAACCTCTCCACTAACACTTAAACTTTATGGAATGGTATTAAAGTTCAAATTGACTTTTAAGTATTATTACGAATCTTTTGTATGGGAGTATAGAAAAGTGTTGTTTTTAGTCTTTTTCAGGCAATTTTTTATATGTTTTGTCTCCGTAAGAACCATCCTCGTACTTCAAGGAATATTCTAAAAAAAGAATTAGCCAAATTGGTCCAGGCGTTGTTGAGTTATGCGCTTACCAACATATTTAGCTATTCATTTTTATATTATAGAAGATACGTTGAGATGCTAGAAAGAGTGCAGCGCAAATTCCTTAGATCGATGCACTATAGGTGCTACCACAATTTTCCAACCTATAAAAATCTTGTTAATAAATACAATCTAATGAGCCTGAAGTCTAGACGTTTATATCTAGAAATTATGTTTCTTTTCGACGTATGCTATAACAGGTATAACTGCTCTGAGATTACTAATAAAATATGCTACTGTGTCCCAAGAACTGTTATTCGACGAGAGGTACGCGCACGTCCTCTTTTTGCTGTGTCCCATTGCCGCACCAATGCTGGTCTGCGGGCGCCTCTACGTCGCTTGTGCAAACACTATAATGACTTTTGTTCAGAAACTACAGAATTAGACTTATTTTCAGTGTCAGCAAATAGATTTCGTTCTGCTTTGTTAAAGAAACTTAAGGATTCCGATATATAATTATTTGATCAGTCTTGTAGTCTTACTCGCATAGATTGTTCATTAGTATAGTCTTATGAATTGTATATGCTGTGGATAACGGTGTGAGTTTCACATTTGTAATATCTTTGTTTATATTATTTGCGCAGATATAATGTGTTACTGTTTGTTTGTCCCAAATAAATAAATAAATAAGTCTACCAACGACGCGGCACTCTCTGTTCGTAAAATCGTCAACTTATCTGAACCTATATACGTGGTTGGAATCTTTCTCGACAGTTCTGGCGCTTTTGATAACGCATGGTGGCCAATGCTACTACTTATAATGAAAACCCGTGGTTGGTACAAAAACATCTATAATCTGATTTTTTCGTACTTTCTAAACGGTTCCGCGAAACTCAAACTTGGAAATCATTCCATTACTAAGTCCTCAGGGCTCAGTTACCATATGTTTGGAATTTTGGCTACGATGATCTCCTCGCGCTTCCGTTCCCATGCGGCTGTTCATTAACTGGTTACGCGGATGATGGCTTGCTGCTCGTTCAGGCAAGTACTCGGGCTGGACTCGTTTAATATCTCAGTGGGGTGATCGAAACCGCCTGGCCTTTGCACCGCATAAAACTTATCAACTTCTTTTAAAAGGAAACCTTAAATCAAAGCCCAGTATTAAATTTAATAACGTAGGTATCCGTTAAAAGAAAAGAATTCGTGTGCTACCTCGGTATGCTACTAGAAATGAACTTTTCATTTATTGATCATATAAAAATAGTAGGAGAAAAAGCAAAAAAGAACTTCTACGCCTTGACGAGAATATCTAAGGGTCCCCAAGAAAAGACCCCAGGTAGGTTCTATCATTTCAAACCTTAAAAACTATTTATGGGGCTACTTACTTGGGTTGTATCTTAGAGCCTAAATGCTCTAAGGGTTGTATGTGCTACGGGGCACCTGTCTGGGCCGATAGGGCCACCATAGGGGCGGTACGATGTAAATTGCTTCAAAACCAGCGCCGGTTGGTGCCCCATTACATTTGAAATGTCTAACGGGGCCTCTGCGAGTTGGTTTTGGCCCCTTGTACGCCTACCAAAGGACCGGGTCTCCAGGGACCCGAGAAAGAAAACAAAAATAAAAATAATAATACTCTACAGAGAATGTATTGATTTCAAAAGTAATGAATGAAATAAAAACAAAAACATATTAAGTTTACTTTAAAAAGTAAACATTAATGTCAAAAATACACAATCAATATTAGAAAATCAAAATGTCAGTTTGTAAAAAATATTAAAGTATAATGTTAAAGGAAAAAAATATATAGATGTATATATAAAAATTGGGCCATGTACCTACATCATTGAAGCAGCTCAATCCCAAGCCTTTTTGTCCTCAAGATAATCTTTAACTGTGTGAAAAGCCTTCTGGCATAGCTTACGTTTTATAAAAAGATTTGAATTTATTAATGCTAATTTCTTGAATGTGGCTGATGTGGCTAGGAAGTTTATTATAAAAATTTATACATAGGCATGTATAGTAGACGGGGCCCGCTACGGTCAGTACCTGCCAAGGTTGCGGAATTTGTTCGAAAGAGTCACCGCGGCCCTGGAACGCAAAGGGAACTAGGAGGAACAAGGATGGGTTTTATTCAGTAAGAGTCTGACTCTCCCTTCTGCTCCGCCTAGAGCGGGAGGAGTCATTTAATGAATTCGCATTCTAGGAAAAAAGAAGTTAGGTCCCCACCGCGGCGACAACGTGGGGACTTCTTTAGGCCAGTCCGCCCATGGCACCGAATAAAGTTTTCTCTCGAAACTTTATTCGTAAAAGTAGACTCCCGAAAACTCAACTAACTGTGATTGCTATCCCTGTGTAAAGTTATTTTCTTCAATTTTACTCTATTCGGTAGCCTAGTATGGGAATTCGAGACCTCTTAGCTCGTAAAGATAATATTGCCTCTATCTAAAGCCTTCATCTGCGCTATCTCAGCAAATGCCTCAATCATTCCGTTCGTGCACCTACAAGGTATCCATCTAATTATTTAAAAGTCCATTAATTTTAGCTGAATAGCTCGGCTGTCGGGTCAATCTGATGTTACTTCGGGAAATCAACGGAATTGAAGTTAGGTAGGTACCTACAGCAAAACTTTTTGATTGGAAATTTGGTTCGGAGTAGAAGCCGAACACTAGCAACCAAATTGACGAGTTTGTGGCAGTTCAGTTAAGGGTATGGGTTACCTACCCTGAACACGAGTTGAAAGTGCCCACTTGCCCGATCCTCAATGTTTTTGCTTAACCTAATTGTAAGTAGCAGAAATTGTTGACATGTGAAGTATCTACGGTCACTTATTCGCATTTCTAAGTTATGCTTGGTTACCTACCTGTATATGATCTACTTGTAGGTACACTAATGGCATGTGTAGGAAAAAGAAGAGAGATAACATAGCTGTATTTACAAACTTAAAAACTACTGCACTACAGCGTGTACCTATATTTATGGGATGCAACGTCCGCAATCCTTGAGCTACTTGGTGAAAGAATGGCGGGATCTAAATAATATAATATATTCTCCAACAATCCCATTGGCTATGTGAACAAATCTAAAGATCAATGTAGTACTTACCTACATCGCGTCCTAGAAAAAAAAAACACTACAAAATAAAAAATAACTTTAATTTCGGAAGTCGGTGTTTTTGTTAGTTTCTTCAGATTTTGACACCGACTTCCGAAATTAAAGTTATTTTATGACTTTGTAGTGTTTTTTTTGGAAGTCGGTTGTATTTTTTTGTAAAAAGTTTTTTATTTTTCAGTTTTTAGTGGTAGGTACTAACAACACCACTGCAAAATCGCAGAAAAGCAAAATACGCAATTTCAATAGGGAATATGCTTGAAAATAGTATTTTAGATCTAAACAATGTATCTAAAAGTATTCGAAAATATAATACTAACAGTGAAATTAGAATCTAAATTGCTCGAAAAACGAACGAGATACAATTATTTTAAACAAATATATCTGTCCCTCTCGTGAAAACGCTGTTTTCTATAGCAGCTGTATAGTTGTCGTGTAATTTGACGTCACAGTTCGTATCGGACTTCTCTTTCTGACTGTAGTCTTTGAAGCTTTATAACTTCATAAATGAAGAAAAATAATTTCATGATTGTTTACTAGAGCTAATAAGTATTTTATATTGCAAATAAAAAAATCGCATGCATACTCCCTATTACTGGATGACATAAAACTATCTTCCAAGTAGACGAATTCCAGCTATTTCGATTTAAAATCCAAAGTTCGTAACCGATTTTCATAAAATTTAAATGGGACCAATCTGCAAGTATATACTTTCAGATAAAACAAGAATTTTTCAAATCGGTTCAAAATTGTCGGAGTTATGAGGTAACAAACATCAAAAAAAAAAAAAAAAACATACAACCGAATTGATAACCTCCTCCTTTTTGGGAAGTCGGTTAAACTTTGTAGTGTTTTTTTTTTTTGGAAGTCTGTTGTATTTTTTTGTAAAAAGTTTTTTATTTTTCACTTTTTAGTGGTGCCCCACACCTAACAACACCACTACAAAATCGCAGAAAAGCAAAATACGCAATTTCGATTATCAAAGAATCATATAAATAGTCAAATTCCAGCTATTTCGATTTAAAATCCAAAGTTCGTAACCGATTTTGATATGATTTAAATGGGACTAATCTGCAAGTATATCCTTACAGATGAAACAAAAATTTTTCAAATCGGTTCATAATTGTCGGAGTTATGAGGTAACAAACCGAATTGATAACCTCCTCCTTTTTGGGAAGTCGGTTAAAAATACATACTTATTCCCTCTGCGTTGCTTTGTCTGTCTGTAGCTATTTGAAACATTTTTATAAGCGTTAACTATTTTTGATCATACTTTTTGTTAATAACTCCATTGATTTCATCTTTCACAGAGTTACCGCTGCATTGCTTTGGAATGAGGCCAAAGGATCTCCAGCCGGCAATTAGAGTCTTTTAATGTCTGCAAAGTCTGTTGGAGAGTTTTTCAGCCTCGTAATTAAAGGTTTTTTTCCTTAATTTCCTTTAATAGTTAGCAGATTTGGAATAAATAATGCAATTATGTACATAAAGCTTCCTTCCATAAGGGTTCCTGCTTATAGAGTCAATATTAGCATTTGTTGAAAACTTTTCAATATTCTAGCTATAGTGGGCGGGCTGCCAGCTTGAATGAAGTCACTAGTCTATATTTTCATAAGATTACACGTTCACGGTATTCATTTATAAAATACTTATGACGTGTGTGAATTGCAGTTGCATCGGACATTTCATACATACATAAATAAGTATCTTAATATTGCATAATTATCTTCCCCATATAATATTCTTAGCTTACCACCAGTAACCCAAATGAAAATATAATTTGCATGTAGGTAATAAAGACCGATTTTATAACCCCACATTCTGTTGCGAATCTGTTCGTAATTTTTAATGCAAAGGAATGATTTAGAAAGTTAATCTCGGCCTAACCGAGGCCTATTTGTGAAGCGAGGCTTGTAAGTAATCCCTTCAAACGAAGCTCGTCGAACCACCGAAGGCATCTATCTATTTGCAAAACATAACGCCGATCCGTTTCCCTACAAAACAAATAAGTAAGTAGCTTTACCAATATTTTGATTCTACATAAAGTCCAAACACCGAGCCAAGTTTAGCACGTACTCCGAATCAGCTCAATCCAATATGGATACCTTAAATCCAGATTTATCGGATAATTGCATTGTTTCCGTATCTTTAGAAAATGATCGAACCCATTTCGCTGACTAATTTGATGTTCGTTAGGTTTTTGTGCAAACATGTCTATAATATATTATATAGAGCAACACATTGTACCTGCTATCTTCGCTTGCTTGACAGTGCTTAGGTATAAATTAATATTTCGCTTGCGCAAAATGCAATTTCCTGTAGAATTTCATAACTTTCGATTGATGGACATCAAAACGAAATACGAAATAGACTCGATTTTGTGACGCACACTGGTGGCCAGTGAATATGGCGTTATCGAAAGTTCAAATAAGAAAAGTAATTAACAACGCAGGCAGTAGGTAAACTAGGTAGGTAGGTAGAGGCCTACCCAAGGTAGGCCTATTATAAAATGACAATAGGTAAACATTTCTTTGATTTTGCCAGAATAATTACGACCTACAACACACATGCCTACTTATTAATCCTCCAGCCAACATATCCTAAATCAATATCTAATGAGTAATCATAAAACTTTTCTCATTGATTTTATTACGATCCTATTAGGTACAGTAGGTAGGTAGATGAGCACAGTCTATGTTTATAGTTCAACTGTAAAGTTTTTCATCTGTCTCTTTTTGCCGACAAATACCCAATCCCATTCGGAGTCGAGTAAAACAAAAAGTTACCGCAAAGCAGTTTCTCCACAATAATCATATAATCGTTTTGTTTGTCAGGCTACATGGAGAAAACGAATAACATTATTCGGCCCTAAAACACTATAGAATCTGTACTGTATTCGTTGGTAGTTGAAAAACGTGAATAAATTTTGTTTTGTTCGGTTTTTCTCTGTCCGGAAATGCCAAGAACAGCTAAATGTTAAAAATATAGAAATAAGCGCGGTGCCCGTGCCAGCCCTCTGTCTGAAATTCAAACATGATGCTGGCGTGTAATATCTGCCGCTGCATTCATATGTAAATTATCGCTCATGGTGCTCAAACGTGGACTATGATGAGAATGTGGTGTTGCAGTACGATAGCCTCCTTCATTCCTTCTCATAAGCGAATAACTCACTCGAATTTGGTATTTAATAACCCCAAGCTCCGGCTGCTCTGAGTGGAAGTTTAAACATAATATCATAGAAACCACGGCAGCCTGCGTGAAGTTACACTTAGCTGTGTAGCTACTTATTACTACGAGTAACTATGTCATTTAAACTTTTCAGTTGCGCGCTAGGATTTGGCTGCATTTAATTGAATAATCTGAGGAAACTGTTATATAGCTTGTTCCTACCTTCCTATCAGCAAGAACGTAAACACGTGTATAAACTTTGGTCTTTATCTTTTTATCACTTGATAAACATATCAAGTGATAAAAAAATCGGTGTTGGTCATCTTAACAGTATAGTTATTGTTATAAAAATTGTTCTTTGTGTTTTAAATATATCAAATTCTGCATAACTTTCTGATTTCTACAAACAAACGACAAACAAATATCTTTACTTCGTAATATCCACATACATACATACATACTCGTCTTTATCCAGATAGCCAGGGAACCTTTTAATTTATTATCAACACCGGAGCGTGTAGTAAAGGAAATTTATTTAATTAAATACGCGACCCGGAGTAAATACTTATTGTGGAAATAGTTTGTCTCCGAAATATCATTTGTGGTCAAAGTTCTTCGTTATAATCTACCACAAATTTAGTTCATGTAATTAGAGCACATTTTAGTTGCGCGAAATTGACTTAATATACTACTTCAAGAACAGCTATCATCATCATTTTTCTCTTAGTTGAGCTGCCAAAAATGAAGTGTTACGTTGAGTGCACTTACATTAATTATTACGGTCATGGCGTTTCAATGAAGTTTAACGGGCTGTATGAGCTGGTGGATGTTTCGACTTTTAAGTGTTACGATCTAAAATTTACAAATACTATATTTAATACTAGCTGACCCGGCCAACTTCGTTCCGCCTAACAGTCGATTCTTTATTTTTTTTAAGTAAACATAGCCTAAGCTACTCCTTATTTCATCAGCTACCTGCCAATAAAAGTCCCGTCAAAATCGGTCCAGCCGTTTCAGAGATTAACCGGAACAAACAGACAGACAGACAAAAATTGAAAAAAATGACATTTTGGTGTATGTACCGTATATACTCGTATATTCATTTATACGTAGTAAAAAACGGTTATTTTAGTATTACAAACAGACACTCCAATTTCATTTATATGTATGTATGTATGTATGTATGTATGTATAGATGTATATTTATTCGATTCGCAAATTAAATAGTAAGATATACCTATATACTGAAGATAAATGTAACACAAACCTCAAAAAAATATTTCGCCTCCTACTACACCTCTATCAGTCAGATGACTTAGCAGAAATAAATATAAAAAATTGCTAGAATTCATTTCTACCTCCAAAACTTAGTGCCAGTTTTCCGTACTAATCTTATTGTCTGCTGAATATGAATAAGCAGAGTATATCCTTTGATTGAAGTTGAGTATTAGTATGTATTAAGCTTATCCATCTTGTTGCTGTTGCTGCTAATTAACATCGTGTTCGCGCGACAGTCAACGTCTCGGATGTTCGTAAACTAACAACTACTTCAAACGCCGACTACATAACTACTTGTGATTCGCGGCTTTGAACTTTAAATAACTATATATCTACATTGTATTACTCACAGTTATCTAAGTTGAAAAACGAGTAAAGCTAGCTATTTCGTCCGCGTGAATAAATTACATAGGTGTGTAACTTATGCGGCCTTCGCCAGTACCCAAGCCAAGTTACGTAGAAGTTTTCATATCAATCTAATAACCCGATTTTGTGTCGATCCCTAACTTGCAATATATTCTAACTTCGGAACAAAACGTACCAATTTAAGAAGAAGTTAAGAAGGAGTTGGAATTCTAAATTAACCAATAGCTGATTGAATTTCTGTTCCCAGTATTTTTCCTTTAAAAAGCGATCAGTTCTTGCTTCCTAGAACAGCCCATATTTTGCCATTCAATTCAGAAAGCATACAGAACCCAAGTGTCGGACATGACGTCAGTCCGGAAACTGGTCATCACAACCTGCCCCTAATATCCGTTACGAAACGGGCCCCATACCACATGGCGGAGATAACTCTCGGCGTTTGTGCTTTTTTAACGTGTTACACGATACAAACACTTGATATATTATGAGGAAAAAGGTCCGTGATAGGTATCATTTGTATTTTTATTGTGAAACAGGGCAACGCCAACCATTTCCCTGTTTTACAAAATATGAATGATTATTGTTTGATTGATGGTTTGAAAAAAAAAAAAACATTTCTTGTATTCAAAACGTATTCCAATTGTATGCTACGTACTTTCTTTATAAATATATACATTTCTTTAGAGGAATTTAGAATCATATCAAGTCAGTGAAAACATTTCGCAAAAGTATCAAAATCAACACAGCGAATAGGAGTATCGACGTGCGACTCACAAAGAGGACGTTTCGCTCTCATACAATTCTGTTAATGGCATAAACGTCATTACGTCGTAACGTAAACATCATTTGCTATTCAACTGTAAAATCTAGTAAGTAGAGGTGCTAATGAACACTTTGTGCACAGCTGATATAATTACCATGAGCCCGAGTCGCGAGTTACCCAACCGTTACATTAAGTACATTTGTGAGTTCCCGCACATACACAGATGTGTGTACAAGTAAGTACATCATAAGACTTTTCCATCACATTCAAGAGAGAAATTAGGGAGGCCACTCGTTCGTTTACACTATGACGTCTGGTCGGCGAATTAGTTGTTTACAGTGGCAAAAATTTAAGTTTTTATTCAATTGATTTAGTTTTTTATCTAATAGAAATTTAGATACAAAAGTAAACGGCGTTTCTAATTCGCTGACCGACTATATTGACCACTAGCTGACTCGCGCAACATCGTCTGCGTCACATTTTCCATTACTGCTCCGCTCCTATTTGTCTTAGCGATGATATATAGCCTTCCTCGTTAAATGGGCTATCTAACACTGAAAGAATTTTGCAAATCTATATATATTATTTTTATTTATATTTATATATATTATATATCTATATAGGTATATATATTATATTATTTTATTATTATAATTAATAATTAATTATTATTATTATATTGACCATAATGTTGTCTTAGGATGACCTACAAATTCATAGATACTACTTGAATGAGAGATATAGCTGATCTAGAAGCACTATTTAGCACGTTTTTAAACTCTACTTTGTTAAATCATTAATCAAATTAATTTACTGCTGGTGCGCACTCAGCAAATATCGTTTGCAAGGCCATTAAAAGCCAACATGTATTTAAATGTGATAAAACGTCGTACCCTTTTTTCCTTTCAGGATGGAAAATTCTCCAAGGACTCTAAACCAAACAATGTTCCTACATCAACGGTGCTGCATACCTATACATAAGTATATAAGACACGTAGTAGCTGTTTTAATATATAACTGTGCGTAATAGCCTGTCAGTCTTCCCGCTATCGAGGCGCCAGAGTAACTTGTTTTCTTTCAGTTAATTCTTATAATGACGTGAAAGGAAGCGGACTCTTATGTTTCCGTCATCCGTTGATTAATGTACGCAATGATTCATGGCTGCTAACTGTGAGAGCTAATTAAGTTTTCAAACAAAATATTTATAGATGTTTATATCTACAAATTGATTGATTTTGAGGTTCGGATATTAAAGCGTACTTACTTCAATATGAAATTCCGTGAAATGAGAAAGGCTGGACCGTTTAGTTTTCTTTATCAATTTATATTTGATGATCTTCGTTTTGGACAGTGCAATTCTATCAGCCAACTAGTCAATAATGACATCGTATTTTTAAAATACCACTGCTAAAACTTTCAGTCCGAATTCGTGGTAATCCTGACTGAGCCGTAGACTGTGCTCAAAGCACCCGAGATCAATTATATTCGGTGTCGCTGCATGGCTGCACCGCTCTCCGCTCACGGCTCCACACATAGTGTGAGTCGGGAGAGGGTGCTGTGTACGTACTCCTACTAGCAGACTGCGGTGACACTGTGATAAATTGAACCACTCATTGGAGCACTTATCGCATCCTGAGACGGGCTTATCTATCTATACATACGACTAAGTACGTTGAAATTGACACTTACCCAGTTAAATCTAGCTTCGAAGTTCCCATAACAAAGAATATAAGACTTGCTAAAACATTTCAGTGGTTTGAATGTTACAGTGCGGAATATAATAATGACGTACGTCACCATATATCCCGGACAAGATCAGACCCATCTTGGCTCGTGGGTGGCGTAAGATGCGATTAAGGGATTAAATCAGGTGGGTGAGCAGTGAAATACGCCTTTACCTTGATTACATTGGAAAATAAGGTATCTGGGTTCCGAACGTCATATTTTATGATAGAACGTTGCCTCCTACCTATTACAAAATGAATGAATTACTTAGTAGTACGCTTGCTAATGAGCGCCAGTTCAATTTACGCAAAACGAAGCTTAGTAATTGGCCGGAAAATGCCCGGACGTAGACGAGCATTGATGTTGCAGAGTAGAATGCTTTATTTGCTATCATTTAGAATACATTATCAAATGTTTAAAATTATGCTAATGTATTTTCAGTAATCATTCAATAAGCTTGGGATACCTACTCTGTTATTAAGGAAAAAGCTGACAGTGAATCCATAAACTATCTAATAACACGACCCAGCAGAAAAAGAACAAAACGTTAGCCCACAATCGATGGCAAACCGAAAAGATAAAGAAAAAAAAATCTAATCCTCGGAATTTATGAAATTTCTTAAAATGCTTATCTCCGTGAGTTATTGGCACCGTCGCAGCCAGTGAGCTAAGGGAGCTTGCAAGCGTCACGAGTTCACGCCCACTCCACGACGACGAGAGATATGAGTCTAGGTTTTGCTTGTTTTTACAAATTTTATGCGAATTTATGTTTGCCAAAGTTAACGCTACTAAGCACACAAAACAAAATTAATTTGATATGTCATTTAACGTGAAAAGATGGATATTTCTTTGTGTTTGTCGATTTTTTGAGGTTTTTTATATCTTCAAACCAGGTTTGCAACTGCGAATTATTTATGAATGACTTGTGGTGCCCAAACAACGAACATAAATAAGCAATGCAATTTCAGAGAATTCTGAGAAACTTTTTTGACGTCCTGCCGAACCCCCATTCTTATTTAATTAAGACTTTATTAAAATTTCAGCTTGGCATAAATTAAGTTTATTAAGATATTTCATAATAATTCTGGTTAATATTGTAACAGCAGTGAATGAGTCATTCCTAGCGTTATCTTCTCTGGGCAGCCGCACCCCTGACCCTTTGACTGATGAAAAAATAACTTCACGCCGTCTCCTGTATATTTAATTGCCCACCGGCAAAATAAATGAAAGCGTGACAAAAAGAACAACAAATTAAGAGTTTTGCACCCTGTAATGATGTAGGTAACGAACCGTGAAACTTTGTTTGCACATTTCTTTGTTTAAATAGAAAAACCTTTTGCATAGCTGCTAATTGAGTGACGACAGCGCGGCAGAAAGGCACTTATGAGTTTAAGAGTCATGTTTAAAATAATGTTAGTTTAATCATGCGTGCACATTTTTAAAGTAATTGAGAATATAAGCTCCTAATTTAAAATTTAAATGGAGCTGCATTTTCTTTATATTCTGCAAAATCAATAAAATCTTAACTGGCCGTGGTTCCTTGTGAAATGTTTTGCATTTTTAACCGACTTCCCAAAAAGGAGGAGGTTCTCAATTCGGTTGTACTTTATAACTATAACTCCGACAATTATGAACCGATTTGAAAAATTCTTGAGAGAGTTTTATCTGAAAGAATATACTTGCAGATTGGTCCCATTTAAATTTTATCAAAATCGGTTACGAACTTTGGATTTTAAATCGAAATAGCTGGAATTCGTCTACTTGGATGTTGATTTTATGTCATCCAAGTAATCTAAATTGCGTATTTTGCTGTTCAGCGATTTTGCAGTGGTGTTGTTAGGTGTGGGGTACCACTAACGGGCGTGCCCAATAAACTATCCATCGCCAGATTTGGTCTTCTAAAGATAGAAAAATCTATTTATCATCGGTTTTGATGTCCCAATAACATACTGATGGTAAAGACAACTAACCGACCTACGCTATCTATCCATGGGAGGGGCTATCGCTTACTACTTGTAGATATTACTATGAAATTGCAACTTTATGCGTCCCAATATAATTTTGACGGCTTTCTGTCAGTAATGTCATTACTAAAGATAACCAAATTAGTCAATCCGTCGAAAAGCAAGGTTAAGCAGGGTTAAGACATATTTATTTTTAAAAAGTGCAGTGTTTTCATCATTCCTAATAATGTCTGAGTCTGGTGAAAGTGATTTATCTATGTTAATGGAATTATCTGATTGGGACAGTGATTTTGAAGATGTATGAAGAAAAACTACAAGACCTGCGTAAACCATATCGAAGGGGTATCTTGATTCGCAGGTTTCGGCTCCTTGTTTCTTCCCGTAGTGTTGCCTCTTCGACGGCAGTGCTGCGACTGCGACTGAACCGAAATTCGGCTCTGCTTAATTATCCTACGGCCCGTCGTTACCTTACTGAGTACCGTGATTTTTGGACTCGATTCGCGTGTAATTTTTACTTTGAGCCGAAACCTTTGGAGCCTTTATTTATTGTTTTTCATGTGAAAACCCTTACAATATATATTTGGATTCCTTAAACCTTATTCTATAACATGGAATGCAAATTGTATCAATATCCTTACATGACAAAAAGTTTCTAGAACAAAAACCTCTAATTTTACATCATAACAAATTTTCATTATACATTTTTGAAAATATCTCGAATACTATAAGTCCTATCAACTTAATTATTTCTGTAAAAGTGGTTTTGGGTCGAGACCTTTATTTTAATACCAATTTCAAAACGCTATCACTTAAAAAAAAATCATTTTTAATTTACGTAATTCAAAAATTCCTTACATCTAAATTTCCTTACAAACTATCAAAATTCGTTTATATTAGACTTTCATTAGACCTAATATACATAAATAAAACTTATAAAACTAATTAAAAGGTAATTAAAGCATAATCTTGTCAAATTAGTCAAATAATTATGGGAGGGCTGGATAGCTGAGCTCATCTACCGATGACAATGGATAGTTAGACGTTACCGTCACTTGTGGGACGTAAAGTAAGAATAGATAGAAGTCTACTATTTATCGTCGATAACAAGATATCGCTCACTGAGGTTAGGTTATTGGGAACGGCCGTAAAAAGTGAAAAATAAAAATCATTTTACAAAAAAATACAACCGACTTCCAAAAAAAAAACACTACAAAGTAAAAAATAACTTTAATTTCGGAAGTCTGTGTCAAAATACGAAGAAACTAACAAAACATTTTTTTGTAAACACTTTTTTTAATGTACCTAATTATTAACCGTTTTATCACAATCTCATCCCTTCCAATAAATTTTGTACACATATTTAAAGGCACATTGGGCACAGCCCGGGCTAAACTCGAAATCTTTCAACAATTATGATCCCGGAATAAATTTGGTCAACCCATTTCCATATCTTTCGCCACTTCGGCAAATCGTACGTGTTTCTTGACAAAGGAAAAGCTGGGAACGTTCATAAAATGATAAATATAATTCCTTAATGAATGCTAATTGTGCCGGTTGTTATATATGCCAAAACCCGAGGATTACCCTTTGCGTCCGGCGTGCCGCCAGTTTACCCTGACATGTGATTATTCAGATGTCGATCGGTTCGGCCTGAGTATCGTAGAATTGAATATGTGCATGAAGCCAGGAATATAAATTCAGCACTGACCGGATTTACGAGCCTTTCAAAATGGAATCCTTACGCTAAGCTGACGACCATTCAGTACAGTCGGAACGAGATCATAACTGCCCGCTATGATAACGGTCCATGGGTCTATGACATGTAAAGGACAGTTTATATTTTGTCAATAGTCCACGATATTCGCTAGGCAAAATACTTAGGTATGTTATTTGCGAGGAATGATTTTGTCCTCGACTACCTAGGTACATAATAAGCTAGATTCCATCATCCACAAATTGCAAAACTTTTTAGTCCGTCAGTTAGAGTATTGAAAAATAATGGACACGTATTTTTTGTTTTTGCAAATCAATGAATATTGACAAAGATAAAACGCATCAAAACTCGGGAGTGGGGGCTCGTGACGTCACGACTCACTAAAAATTATGCGAAGGTGTGACCCCGTAATAAAAGAAAAAACACGGGTCAAATATTTTTTGATAATTTAACTGACGGACTAATTAGATTGTTTCAGGACACAAGCCTATTTTCTGGTAACATTGATTATTTCTAAACTCATAAAACACAAAACTTCTAAACGATACTTATGGCAAGAAATACCCAATTGTAGACGTATTAGTATCATAGTTGACAGAAAGAGTATTTTGGATCGATACTAACTTTAAACAACGTTATATTATCAAACAAAACTGACAAGCCTGGCAGCCGGATATTTGCTCGAAAAACTGTACAATACTCTGCTAAAAACAAATCGTTATACGTACATTGCGGCTCCCCTAACGTTTTCAAAATTAATCTATGGCGCACAATACTCCATTGTTGTAATTATTTCGTTTATTTTCCTTAATAAGTGTAGGTAGGTACATTGGGGTCGCTTTGTAAGAAGGTTGGATTAATTGTTTATTATGAATGATACTCTAAAGAACTGCGAGTGATCAAAGTCAAATTAGCAGTAATTGTTTTCGTCTCAAGACTAGTGACGTATTACTAAATTCTGCTGCCACATTACATGGCTAGGTACAGAGTTACAATACAGTCCGGAGGTGCACACTGTGTCTCATTAACATTAATCTATGGATGAATGTCATGCATAGGTATATGTATAGCTACAAGTATACACGAGAAGGCGAATAGGTACATGCTTAATTAGATATTCACGCCGAAAGGCAAAAACGGAATTTCGTGGCGTGGCTCGGTCGTAAGTCCGCCCTTTCTCAGTCATATGTGAATATTTCTAAAAGGTCTCAAGGTGCTGTAAACTTTACTATACATATAAAATTCGGATGTTCACGAGAAGCGAGCATTCTGAAAGCATAGATAGTCAATCTGCAGAAGTGGTTGAAAAATACAAACCTGTTTCTTTATGTATTCAAGCGTTCAAAGAAATGTTTAAATCGCTTGGTAGTGTGCGTTACATGTATACTTTGGGACTACAAAAAATGGGATAACGTGATAGGGTATTAAACAAAGTAGGTATACAGAATCTTAAAAAAATATGTTCGTTTAGGTCGTGCTTAAATAACACTTGTCCAACCGTGTTCCAAAACGTTCTCATTATTTTAATATTAACACGGATTGCCTCAACAACAAAGTGCCGGAATCTTGTCGGAAATAAAACACAAGCTTATTGTTAACACTGAAAAATTTCCCACAGGACTTATATTGTTACGATATTCGACGTCGACTCGCATCGACGGGTAAACGTGAATGTGAATGTGAGTCGATGTTTGTTTTAGCGACGCCCGTACCCCCATGCCCTCGTACTCCACCGCATAATATACATGTAAACCATAATAATACGAGATTTTGCCGCATAAAAAGAGGAAAGCCGTAGCCGTATTGTCGACACAATAGTTTCACTATGTGTTGTTTGTTGGGCGAACATTTGTTGAAAAAATTCTAAAGCAGGATTATAAAATTAAATTAGTGAGATGAAAAATTTACCTGAAACATTATAACCTACGCATTTCAAAAACTATGTAAATGAAAGAAAAACAGAAAAATAATAACAATGGTTCTATCCAAATATTTCAATTATAAAACTGATTCTTTAGTAATTTATGTTAGGTAGAAATAAGTTCATTATTTGTTCGTAAGTAAGCTGTTCAACGACTGGCGAGCTTCAAATAAGTCCGGGGAACGGAGCAAGGGGATTCATTTCTTTTTCTTACTTTATTTTCCAAGTTGGAAAAAGACACTTAATTATTTCATTTACACGAAACTAACATGATTAATATTGCTTCAGTTCTTATTTACTCATTTTAGGTATTATTACAGTAGACAATAGCCTTTTGTTATAGTATACTCATATAAATCTACAGAATGCTAATTCATTGGTATTATAGAGGCAACATCAAGACAGCACATTTTTTGAGTCTGAAAGATACTTTTGTAAGGACGCAACAATTTACCTACATACAGAACACTGAAATATATATTCTCGATTCACCCTTGTAACAAATTTTATATTATTCCAAACATTCTAGTATCGAGGGCAACATAATGTGTTCTAAAATTATAAAGCACAGGCTAAGAGGAGAGGACTCGAGACGAGTCAAACGCCTTTGTGTGTACAATAGGTGCTTCAGCAGTATAGTGTCGAAGGAAAGCACCAGCATTGTTTATATCTGTAAAACTGCAACGGGCTAGAATTCTGCTACAGCGAAAGCTTAAAAATTCAAACAGACATGCTAATAAAAAAGTATGAAATTGCCGTGTTATTGTAGTAAGTAGGGTAAAGTGACCTAATTTTGGCACCACACCAATTATTGGCATTTAGAGTCCTATTACGAATCGTAAATGCTCGTTTGCAATAGTTGATACGTTGGTCTGCGTTGGGGGTACATCTATAGTCCGCGAAACTATTTGATACTTACTAGTCTGAATAGGATTATAGTTTATTTGGGCGCTCGCGCGAGACTGAGGAGCGCGCGCGCTGAATTGACGCAGAATTTATAGTACTTTAATTTTATTTATTGTAATTTTGTTGTATTATATTGACAAACGAAAACTAATGAAACGTATTCATTGTAGATTGAAATTTTATATCATATAAATTTATTTGATTTGTTTTTATTTGGAATATAATGGACGCTGAATGAAGACAATTCTGGCTTAAATTAGGCTTTCTTTACGTTTTTTCCGTGAAAACTCAAGGAATTTCAAGAAATTCTAGAACTCCAATAAACAAGTAAAACATTCAACTTACCTTTTAGCAATTTTAGCTTTTAAAAGAATTGATTGTAACAATGTTAATTTGACCGTCAAAGTTCCATCGCCCACATTTTTTCTTGCAAACTGAGTTCGTAAAATATTTATATTAAATTACACGAAAAGAAAAATGAAAATGTGTAACTCTAACTTACAAGAAAGAGACTGGCACTATCGTTATTCAGGATCAAATAATTAAAATATCTTACTGCTGCTGAAAATTACAGCGTCAAAAATCATGAATTTCCGTAAAAAATGTAATAGGACTCTTAAACTCTTCTCATAAGAATCCACGTAATTTAACGGTGTTGCAACTTATTTAAATAGATTAGTAGAATTCTTAGCTACCAAACTTGCAACACATAAAAAAAAAAGAAATGACAATGGCGTCGGAACTATACAATAGCTGAACGTGTCCTGGCTTGATCTGTAAAAAATATTTTTTTTGCTAAGACCTCTAGAACCCTGGCGCGTCAAACGTCAACATCTGTCAACGCCCGGCGCTTTTTATCGCAATTTGACACGCTACGACTGCTAACAAAAAAAATGGTCTGCTTACGTTTCTAGTGGCTCTTATCTTAAACTGTAAACTGTTTTTGGTTCTTGAATAAACTGACCATGCTATAAAATGAATACAATACTTGTAATATGAGAGTGGTATTTATAAACAAATGTTGATAACGGAGAACTGGCTGAAATATTGTTTGTTCCCTTGTTCTATCGATTTCTTATAAAACTACTGTATCAATCCATGCGAAATTTTGCAAATTACATTATGAATAAACAAATAATCTAATTACAGCGTTTTTTTGACAGTCCTATGTAAAATTTTCATAATATTCATAATCAAACTTCATCGGCCGTCGAGCCGTTTTTATGAAATTGCGTAATAAAACGCTTGACTTTGTAAACGCTCATCCTAGTTATATTGAGTAGTTTCTAATAAAAAAATGTTACTAGGATATTACATAATCCTTTATTGATTGAAAACTAGCTATATGTCGTAAGAATATGCCACTATAATTTTACAATGATAAGATTTCCTTGAAGAGGGAACTAATCGGCGATGTGTTTTGTATTAGCTAATTTCACATAGTATATTAGGTTTCAGAATTGCAATATTTATCAAACCTAAACAACATTGAGCTATAATTTCATATAACTATAAATACTTACTCACTTTGATGAAAAAAAACAAAGATACAAACCTCTGAATTCACCTAAAAAAAATTAACGGTTTTTCACGGTACATTCTTTGCCAAAACAAGTCAAATTATGAAGTAAAATCACAGACATATAAATAGTAGCAGACCAAACATTCGCTAAAATTTGCGTAGCCATTACGCACACCTAGGGAATGATATCATTACAGGACCGAACTAGGACCGGTTGCCAGTATTATCTAAAGATATTCTGAAAATCCGTGAAAATCTATATTCTCTGGGTACATGAAATATAGATTACTCATCAATAGTCTTAACGAATAGAACCACACTCCATTCCCGTGGTTATTGTTAAAGGCGACTAAGGGAATATTTAAGAGGACGATGGGCAGCAGTCCACTCTTTATCTTTTGACGGTGTTTACAAACCATTGACGGACGTCAGTATCAGCTAGAAAAACTGGCACTGCAGTCATTAACCCGCATGCCATGTTTTGTAGAACCGAGAGTCGAGGTATTAGTATGCCTGAAAGCTAGTTTAGGAATAAATCAGGATTTTTGAAATAAAAGTAATGTATGTAATTCAAAATTCAAGCATTTATTTCAAATAAACCATTTACAGGCACTTTTTAATTGTCAAGGTCGGTCTGTCCAAAAAGTTGAAGCTATTTGCACGTTCCAAAGCGTAGATCTCTATGGAGAAGAACTAGCAAGAAACTCCAGGGACACTCTTCTATCTTACACTCTCATAATGCTTACATATGGAGTAAATTCGGTAAACAGTGTAGGAATTGCTCCGGGACGTAATGTTGTTCAAAAAGCGCTGGGATCGATCAAGTGATTCTCAAAATGCTTTGAACAAAGTACACTTGAAGGTCTTGGTTGCCAATCCTGGAGTTTCAGGATTTTAATCCAGGCATTCCGTAAACTTTCATCCTTGCGAAACCTGGAAAAATATTAGTATGCTCAATTATTGCCTGCTGAATGAAAATTCATCGTTATGTGAGTAGCCTATACTGTATTTATACATATGCCTATGTTCATGTTCTCCATAACACAGACACTGGGTAACATAATATTGATTTTATAATTTATTTTTAATATTAGCATGACATGTGTACATACACTGAAACTACTACAGGTATTTTGGAATTGTATCACCAAAAAAGAATAAAACATCATATAGCAACCCAGAGACCCACGAGTCGTCCAATAAGAGCGTCCCGCGGTCGTGTGCCGCTGCGATATACAGAATAGGATGTATCGCTCTCTCTTTCCCGCGTGGCGGTTGCAAACTTGTGAACGATGCGCGCGGCGCATCGCCAGTAGGCTTGAGTTAAGTAACTCCACTAGAAGATTGGATATAAGACATATCATTCCAGCCAAAGACACATATCCCCTAACTATATCCATGTCCGCTAATCATATCCGCAGTTATGATGACGAGAGAGAGCGAAGACAAATCCCATATCGCGGAACTATGTTGCTGTGAGAGATTTCAAAAGTTTCTCGCTCTCGCTCCAAGAACAAACTATTTGATTTCCCTTCACACTTTACACTTACAGGCATAATCTAAGCTTACAGGCTTAGGACTGTCAACCATATAAATATTTGATTGGCGTAGGTAATAGCCAATAGGTAGTAGCCCATTTGGAACCACCCGGGCCCGACAGGGACCACAGACTGAATCCGGCGCTCGAAGGACCAGACTGAATCCGGCGCTCGAAGGACCAGACTGAATCCGGCTCGAAGGACCAGACTGAAACCCCTCTAGAACCCTGGCGCGTCAAACGTCAACATCTGTCAACGCCCGGCGCTTTTTATCGCAATTTGACACGCTACGACTGCTAACAAAAAAAATGGTTTGCTTACGTTTCGAGTGGCTCTTATCTTAAACTGTAAACTGTTTTTGGTTCTTGAATAAACTGACCATGCTATAAAATGTATACAATACTTGTAATATGAGAGTGGTATTTATAAATAAATGTTGATAACGGAGAACAGGCTGAAATATTGTTTGTTCCCTTGTTCTATCGATTTCTTATAAAACTACTGTAGCAATCCATGCGAAATTTTGCAAATTACATTATGAATAAACAAATAATCTAATTACAGCGTTTTTTTGACAGTCCTATGTAAAATTTTCATAATATTCATAATCAAACTTCATCGTCCGTCGAGCCGTTTTTATGAAATTGCGTAATAAAACGCTTGACTTTGTAAACGCTCATCCTAGTTATATTGAGTAGTTTCTAATAAAAAAATGTTACTAGGATACTACATAATCCTTTATTGATTGAAAACTAGCTATATGTCGTAAGAATATGCCACTATAATTGTACAATGATAAGATTTCCTTGAAGAGAGAACTAAGCGGCGATGTGTTTTGTATTAGCTAATTTCACATAGTATATTAGGTTTCAGAATTGGAATATTTATCAAACCTACACAACATTGAGCTATAATTTCATATAAGTATAAATACTTACTCACTTTGATGAAAAAAAATAAAGATACAAACCTCTGAATTCACCTAAAAAAAAATAACGGTTTTTCACGGTACATTCTTAGGCAAAACAAGTCAAATTATGAAGTAAAATGGTAAATACATTGTGCAAAACTATGTAATAACTACTTGTACGACTATTTATTCACATAAACGTTGATTATACTCCAAAAAAAAAACAATTTCATCATTTTAATTGCAAGAATGGCGACTGACATTCACACGTAATGTTTCAATGGCCGAAAAAATATTATTTTGATGTATTTCGTGCAAACATTTATGTAAAACGATGTAATAGCTACTCATAAATAAATATTCGTACACTTAGCATCAAATAATTTACATGCAAACAAAGTATAAACAAAAAGTCGACCGTCATCGACGTTCCAGAGACAAAGTAAGCGTTTGTTTTTTAAAAAAAATATTTCAATGATACCATCATATATTTTTAAAATTGGAATAGCTTAGTTGAACGAGAATATCATCCCGCAAGTGTGTAAACCTTGCCACATGAAATAAGACCATGCGTTTTTAAATAAACCGCATATTTCGCCATGGCACGCCGGCGTGCCATCGGGTTTTAACGGTTGTAACAGTTTATGGCACGCGGGCGTGCCCCCGGGTGTTGAGCGGTTAAATTTGTAATCAATTATTTAATTATGATTTAGTAGTTTACAGAAGTTTTTTTTTTGTATTTGTTTTTTTTTTACGTCTAGTAATATATTTTTTTATCAAGCGCTACTCTCGCTGCCTGCGTATATAGAACAGACGACCGAACGATGAAGAAAAACAAACCTAATCGTCCTTTCTCTTTCGCTCACTAGCCGCTGCATTGTATTACGTTCTCGCTCTCTTACTTCCGAACGAATGAACGAAACTGATATAGAGGATATATTTATTTGTTAGAAAGGGAATGAACGATTCATATCCAAAGCGCGACACATATCCGAAGATATAACTGTGTCCGGAGTTACTCAAGCCTAATCGCCAGTCCGCTGCACGGCACGCAAACTTAGAACAAAAAATTTCAACCGTATACTCTATGGTTGGAAGTTTTGAACATAACAGATCGCCTCGCCCCCTTCTGTCATTCTTCACCCCGCTAACGCCCGTTGCCAAATCCATAGACATTATTGACAAATGTCACTGTCAAAATTAGAACTTTTCTGTTGCCACCATATTAGTTTAATTCACAGACATATAAATAGTAGGTTTAATTTCATATTAGATTATTTTCCTTACTTATCCTCTCAGTGATTTTAAACTATTGTATACAGTGATGTTATATTTTGCATTGGTAGTACAAGGTGTACAACAAAGTGTTGAATCGAAAATTGTGGTACTAAACGGAAGGACATGTGGGTTCTGAGCATTAATAGTGATTATTTGCGCAGCTTAAGCGCGCAAGCACTTCAAAAACTATGTGTGAGCCAGAAACACTTTGAAAAAAGGTTCATCAGTGAGAAGCATCGGCTAGTTGGTTCTTATCCATCATTGTTCTCGGCCGGTGAAATTGCTTCTGGAATACCCATAAAAGTTGAGCAAGGTTAGTACGTATTAAATAAATATCTGCTGATCATGTAAAATAAGTAAATTCCATAATAACCCACTCAACCTGAGACGACCCACTTACCCAAGTTATAGCGCATAAGCGCATAATGGTAAACATAATATAGAAAACTCATGTACCTATGCATTTCTTTTTTCAGAAGTATATCAGAATCATGATCACAATATTATTCTCGGAAAAGGAAACATGATGACCATACTATTATGCCTGTCTCCCTGGTAAGACTGTTATTTTCATAAACTATTCAAAGTTTAAAATAAATTCCTGTGAACATATTGATTATTATAATGAAACTAAAGTATTTTTTTTTTACCAAACAAATAAAAAAAATAAAATGAACTTTATTTCAGATAACTCACTTCCAGTGCCCTTGTCATCAGAAAATACAACTATTAATGTTGAATTGTAGTCAATTTTCAATACAGAAAACAATGGGAATGTAACAAACAGGTATGTACTTACGGTACTTATGGTCCTTAGTTTCAATTCCCTATCGATATTTGTGCATAGTTCTAATTGATGTAATATATTTACAGATCAGTCATTAACAATGCCTTCAACATCGTAGATAGCGAGGTATAATGATGATGTTATATCAAGTGTTTCTGGTACAACAAACAAAGACAATGAATTGGGTATTATTGGTATGTATCAAATTCAAATATTTTTATTCCTTTTATGCATCCTGTCTGAATCAGTACAAGTTACCCATGTTAACATTATACTTTAAAAATTAGTATGTTAAAAATCTTGCTTGCTTGATGTTTAAAATGTTTATTTAGGAGTTTACTTTCATAATAATAATTAAATTGATGAAAAATTAACTAACTATGACCAACAGTGCCTAAAATACATACTTTGGTTGGCATTCCCTTTAATATTTGTTTATAATCTAATCTTCTAATTTATAAAACTATCGTGTCACAGTGTTTGTTATCGAACTCCTCCAAAACGCCATGACTAATGTATATATTTTTTTTTGTGTATATTTATTAGGTCAGAGAATAGGTTGTTGGCTATTTTGTTTTATTTATTTGGCAAAACAAAGTTTGCCAGTTCAGCTAGTAATAATAATAAAAAAAATCAAGCCATTTTGATTATTTCTTTATACCAGTCTAAAATTTCTTATATATTTTTCTGAATCTTGAACTTAAACTCAAATCAATTTTGTTTATTAATTTACTATAGTATACCAATTTTAATTTAAGTGTCAATTGTTCCAGCTCAATATGCTGATGGGAGAAGAGTTAGGTCCACCCTCGAAAACACTGCTGAAACAAGATCATTTTTTGACAACCTGTTCGACTCAGTGAATGGTGCGAGTTTATATAGTAAGACGGCAAGAGGGAAACCCTTACGCGCAG
This sequence comes from Ceramica pisi, assembly GCA_963859965.1. Classification (NCBI taxonomy): domain Eukaryota; kingdom Metazoa; phylum Arthropoda; class Insecta; order Lepidoptera; family Noctuidae; genus Ceramica; species Ceramica pisi. Next base: position 12,077,024 of record OY982537.1, on the reverse strand, counting down.
CTTGTACAACAGGGTCACCGCACCAAAGATTTTGGCAAGAATCCATTAAAAAATTAAAAGAAATACGTTTTGTGGACGTCAAAGATAGGGAGACAACTGTACCTTCATTGAAAAATTGGATTGTAATTCTATAAAGTTATGGCTGTGGCAATTCCTCCAAAAGAAAAATGTTAAATTAATGCGCCCGTACTATTTCACCTCTGATCCAATGGAATACTTTTTTGGACAAGTGCGGGCGTATGATTGCAGAAATAATAACCCGAATTGCCACACCTTTGTCAACACCTTCATATCTAATAACGAGATTTATAAAATTTCACTCAGATACTTTTAATTGTGAACATGATCCCACAGCTATTTGTACCTTCCAAAAAATCTGAGTGAAATTAATGTAGAACCCCATACGTCAGGAACGGTGCCGCGATCTGTTGCTCAAGAACGCCTCAAAGTTCATGCAAGAGCATACACAGCAGGGTGGGTCACAAGGAAATTTTTTCAAAAATAAAATGTGGCGATTGCGTTGCCGATCTAACTACGCGCGAGATCAGTGCTGTACATAATTGGGTGCAAAAAAAAGAGTTTAATACCAACAAAAAAATGAGATTGACTACCCTTCTGAAAATGCAGTGAGAGCGTTCGGAGTAGTCACAGAGGAAGCAAATGAGTTCTTAGAGCATTGTCCAGCGAAAAATAATATTTCAAAAAGAATTAAAAGCAAAATTATGTCTAAGTACTCATTCGACTTCCTTTTTTGTGAAACTCATAAAAAAGAAATAGAAAATTCATTGAGCATGGGGTAAATTTAGTAATTTTTAACTGGTGTTGTACGATACATAAAATTATGAAAGGCATAGATGTATCCCGACTAATCGGTAAATCTCTTCCGAGAATGCAATCTAAAGCATTTGTTAAATTTAAAACTAAATAAAAATCTAAATAAGTATTTGTTGTGTTTTATTTACATATTTCTCAGTAGTTCCCTCTTAGATATTTCATGAACATGTTTTGCTGCTACCAGCAAAAAAAATTGAGGTCTGAATTAGATCTACAAACAGTACAACGGGGTAATTGAGGCTTTATGTGTGGGCCTTTGCCTAAAACTCAACACGTAAATTAAAAAAAAACAAACTGTCATGTTCGAACCTTCCAACTTTTGACAACCTCTACTTACCACTTTTTTTCTATGGGAGTGGGTCGTCTGATACGTAGTATCTCTATGTAGTCTGTGGTCCGCTGCTTACGCGCAAGGCACTCGTACGTGCCATATTTCCACTTCCCGCGCAAGTCGTAGTGACGCCACGCGCCATTATTGTCCGCGAATACTTATCCGAACTTTCTTAAATGTAACACTGTGTGTGATAATCATACATTAAACTGAGGCTTTATTTGATAATTCAATGGAAATAAATATTTTACATAAATACATACAACAAATGCAATTTACTAAAAGTTTCGTCTTTGTTGCCTAATTCGTCCCTGACTAATTGAACAGGTACTTGAGCTGTCACTTGATGCCACTTTCTGACTATTTTGTCCTTGTTATGGTTTATTTCTTTAGTTGTAGGCAGACGGTACAGACAAATCGCATCTTGTTAAAAACTGTATGTAAAATACGAATAAACAGTATGGAAACATTTGAATTTAGTAAAGAAAGCACTAAGATTTCCCAAAACTTACCGATGAAAGGTCAATCCAGGTGTTTTGTGGTAGCTAGCACTGTCACAGCGATACGCACAGCACTTCACCATATTATTTTACCGTCCTCGTGTGTTTTATGTCCCAAACAAGTAATATTTTATCAATTTTAAACGCGATTGAAAAACATTTGATGCTTATCAATATGGCAGACAAGCTACGCGTCAAATTTTGTCTATGTATGAGTCAGTGTGACAACACGTGACAGAACGAGACATGCTTATGAATTGTCACTTAGAAAAAAAAGGATAAAGAATCATACCATATAAAAAAATATATCTACGTATTAATGTTTGGTCTGCTACTATTTATATGTCTGTGAGTAAAATGGTAAATACATTGTGCAAAACTATGTAATAACTACTTGTACGACTATTTATTCACATAAACGTTGATTATACAACAAAAGAAACCAATTTCATCATTTTAATGGCAAGAATGGCGACTGACATTCACACGTAATTTTACAATGGCCGAAAAAGTATTATTTTGATCTAGTTCGTGCAAACATTTATGTAAAACGATGTAATAACTATTCATAAATAGATATTCGTACACTTAGCATAAAATAGTTTACATGCAAACAAAGTATAAACAAAAAGTCGCCCGTCATCGACGTTCCAGAGACAAAGTAAGCGTTTGTTTTTTAAAAAAAATATTTCAATGATACCATCATATATTTTTAAAATTGGAATAGCTTAGTTGAACGAGAATATCATCCCGCAAGTGTGTAAACCTTGCCACATGAAATAAGACCATGCGTTTTTAAATAAACCGCATATTTCGCCATGGCACGCCGGCGTGCCATCGGGTTTTAACGGTTGTAACAGTTTATGGCACGCGGGCGTGCCCCCGGGTGTTGAGCGGTTAAGAGCTTTCATAATATCATTTAATCTTGTATTATCAAGTATTTATTATACATGTTATGATTTAAAGCAAGTTCAGTACGTGTTATTCCACCTATTTGAGTATTTATTTCCAAGAATTGCACTGTTTTTTATTATTTGATCCTAGTGCCAACATTTGGTATTCAAAAATGTCCATATTCTAATTTATTGGCACCGGTGACAATAATTGGTTTTAGAGTTGTATTTTTTATGTGTTTATTTTGTGCATTTAATATCCTATTAGTAAACCACATTTGTTTGTATGATTGTTAAATAAAAGTAAAAAATACAATGGTTCCAAATCTTGGTCCCCGTGCCAACCGCTAAATTACTAATTATTGACATTAAGGCCAATAACTAGGCATAAGTATGGTAATTGGTGTCATCTAGCCTACAATTTTATTTTCAGTCTACCCGACTTATCTAATCATGAAACCAAAAAATAAAGCTATAAAGCTAGGTTATGTTATAAGCTAGGCTATAAAGCTAGCTTTTTTACTTTATCCTTGTCCTCTTTAGACATTTTTTCTTTATATATACTGATTTATCCGAAATGCCAATAAATGGTATAGGCCCATGCAGATAATAGGGAATATGCATGCGATTTTTTTATTTGCAAAATAAAATATTTATTAGCTCTAGTAAACAATCATGAAATTATTTTTTAAATACCTTCATCATTTATTAAGTTATAAAGCTTCAAAGATTACAGTTAGAAAGAGAAGTCCGATACGTAATGTGACGTCAAATTACACGACGACTATACAGCTGCCATAGAAAACAGCGTTTTCGCGAGAGGGACAGTTATATTTGTTTAAAATAATTGTATCTCGTTCGTTTTTCGAACAATTTAGATTCTAATTTCACAGTTAGTATTATATTTTCCAATACTTTTAGATAAACTGTTCAGATCATAAATACTTTTTTCATGCATATTCCCTATTGGCTAAAGTATACCAGTAACTGGGAAAAACGTGTTATTTGGCATAAATAAAAAAAAAAAATAGAATAAAAGCGATGACATTAGTTGACGTTTCATTTATTTAAAACGAAAATAACTCATAAGCTATAACTTTGTAAAAAATATTATTTTGGCAACCCTCCATACAGAAAATTTTCACGATTTAAGTGAAAGGTGACGCTTAAAGTGCCAATGATTGGGTACCTTACCCTACTTAGAATTGACATAGATCCTTCATGGTTTGAGATTTTTGAGCGAAACTTTTTTCACCTACCTGGTACCTAAGAAGTTCTTCTTTCAAAAATGTGCAACATTCGATTATCGACTTTCAGTTGTTTTTTTAATTCAGCTTAGGCTAGCCACACACACACAATAATATTGTCAATGCAACTTTGTCAAAAATCTTCATCAATATAGTCCCGCACACTACGCAATATTATTGGCAATTTTTCGTGGTACAATTTGAATCAGTCGCTCCGCAGCTAAAGTCATGTGCGAACGTGTATAATGGATAGAAAGAAAAGTATTTGCATTGAGTACTGTTTATTATATCAACTAAAAAAAATAAAAAACTTTTTACAAAAAAATACAACCGACTTCCAAAAAAATTCCAAAACATGTATTTTTTTGTAAAAAGTTTTTTATTTTTCACTTTTTAGTGGTACCCCACACCTAACAACACCACAGCAAAATCGCAGAAAAGCAAAATACGCAATTTCGATTACTTGTATGACATAAAACTATCATCCAAGTAGACGAATTCCAGCTATTGCGATTTAAAATCCAAAGTCCGATTTTCATAAAATTTAAATGGTGGTCTCATTTAAATTTTATGAAAATCGGTTCTGCAAGTATATCCTTTCAGATAAAACAAGAATTTTTCAAATCGGTTCATAATTGTCGGAGTTATGAGGTAACAAACATAAAAAAAAACATACAACCGAATTGATAACCTCCTCCTTTTTGGGAAGTCGGTTAAAAACTAGCAGTGAAACAGCCCCGACTCATGAATCGATCTTCACCATTATTGCTCCATGATAAAGCGAGACCTATGAGGTCTCGCAGCACGAGAAACCGTTTTAACTCTACAGGAACTGCAATTAGAAAACATTCGTCACCCTCAGTTTTCGCCAGACCTTGCTCCAACGGACTACCATTTTTTAGGGTTCCATACCCAAAGGGTAAAAACGGGACCCAATAACTAAGACTTCGCTGTCTGTCTGTCACCAGGCTTTATATCAAGAATCGCGCGAGCTAGATAGTTGAAATTTTCACAGATGATGTATTTCTGTTGCCCCTATAACAAAAAATACTAAAATACAGAACAAAATAAATATTTAAGGGGGCTCTCATACAACAAACATGTTTTTTTGCCGTTTTTATAGATAATGGTACAATACTTCGTGCGAGTGCGACTCGCACTGTTTCGCGATTTGGACAATTTTCTACGTGATAAAAGTTCTCTTCTCAGGAGGCAGTACAAAATGCTTTTACACAGTTTGTCGAATCTAGATCACCAGAGTTCTCTTCCTATTAGATGGCAGCAATGTATAGATAATAATGATAATTATTTTGATTAAATAAATATGATAAATAAAAAAAAAAAAACAATTTCAATTCTTCAGTACAAATCGGCAATTTCATACTTTAACCCCTAATATTTCAGGCGACGCTTATGATAAAATTACCATCTTAATTTGTTTATCTAAACAGTTATTCGAGAAGATAATTCATATTAATATATTATAATGCAAGTATGCAAGCGGGTTGTCGGCGTACACGCCGTGGTAGCATTTCGTCTCGCATTCACGTCTCGATACATATTCAGCTAGAGCATTAGCCGCGCCCGACCTTGCGGTTATCACTCACTTATTACTACACATCTCTCGCCACAGGATCGAATGCTGCGGTAGCCATTCTGGAACATCCAAGTTATATTGTCATATTAGTCCACTAACGTGCACTTGTGAACTAGCTTTGTTACAGTTGGAAGATAGAATTGTCTATATCAACACGTCTGACCAATTTGCATTTGTGATTGATCAGTGCGTAATGTCTGTAAGCTTATGTCTGCAGATAGGATTTGTGCTACTTCAAAAGATCGGTTCATTTTTTTGTGATTCGAGATAAGATACAATGCAGGAAATTGGGTGCTTCTTCACCGGAAGCCACTCCGGAGTTATATACACACTATTGTATCGTATTGTCGAGTATCTTGTGACGTAAATCACCGGACTCGCGCTTCACCTCGCGTGTGCGGCTCCCCATTTCGACGCGTACATTTCCCGTTTCCGTGTTAACTACTCAGTCCCTTCGCCGTTCGCTTCCCCGCTTTCCCCATACACGTGAGTTGAGTGCCACGTGTTGCTTGCGTGGGGAGACACGGCCAAATTGACTTAGCCGGCTTTGGAAGCAAAGGTGACAGGTGAATGACGGCCCTTACACGTCGGTTACAGGGCGGGTCAGTACACAGGCTTACAGGTAACTTTTAGAGCCCGCAGCAGATGAGGGAGAGCCCGCAGCGGGAGATCAGATCGCAGCAGTTTAATAAGGCCGTAATTAGTTTGTAAACTATAGAAAAGAGGGGTACTTTAGAAACCTATAATATCAAGGTAATGCTTATTTTTTATGTTAATATTATATTCCACTGCATATATTTTCACTTGACATCAAATATTTGTGGCCTGTTTTCATATTTTCTATTTTCAAAAGCAATAAATAACTTTGTTAAAATATTCCATTATATATAGCGCAAGTTACGAGTATTTGTGATACAACAGCTTGCGCTACTGATGGTGAAGGATAAAAGAGAATTGAACTTACCGCAGAGTAAAGGTAAGCCATCTACGAGATTAAAATCTGGAGAAGGTTGCACTGCATTGTGGTTCTCGTAAGTACATTCCGGTCACCGTCTCTGTGTGTTACTGTTCTATTTAGTTTTAGGAATCGCTAGGTAAAATATTTTGAAATTTTTAAACAGTAGCTATTACGGCTCGCGGCTACACTCGTACATTTAACTCGGCAATTATCCCAAAGGAACACATTTTCGAGATAAAAAGCACCCTATGTCCTTGTCCAGGACATGGTCTACTGGTGTGCCAAGTTCCATCCAAATCTATTCAGCAATTAAGGCGTTAAGAACAAACAAACTAAGTCACTTTCACATTTGTAATATTAGGCGCAGTTTTTTTCCAATTATGCTGCACTCGACCAACCGAACGGACCTGAATATCAGTCAAACTTATCCAGTATTGAAGAATACATTATTTGTACTAACCGCGATTATAAAGTATTGGCGCTGGGTCTTCCAGAAGTTTTAAAAAGTCATGATAACGCTCCAAACACACCTAGCGTAAAAGAGTCCCCGCCAAACTCTTCCCAGTATAAATTATTCACCATTGAAGGTAAAATCCTTGGTTTTCCCCTTACTTCTCGATCAGCACAAAAACGAAATTTGCCAGTAAACTCTTAAACATACCCAATGAATTACCATCCCGAGCCGGAATCTGAGGTAATATAGTATATTGACTGGCGATGATAAAATATCCTCAGCTTTGCACACTGAGTACTGTACTAAAATAAATATTATGATACATAAAGCCAAGGGATAAGCTGTTCCAGCGAGTTTCTGTTTGCTGACATATTAATTCATTTTGATTACATTGGCGAATATCGGACAAATCCGAAGCTATACTTTGCATCCCAACTCGATAGATATGCAGTTTCTGGTATATATTACCGTACTGGTTCATGGTATTATGTATATTTTATGAGAAAATGAAGCATCAGTAGTCATGTGCGCCTAGAGGAATTCCGTGTTCGAAAATTATGATAGACTTGACTTGAATATAAATGGGAAGACTGGACATGTATTCCTTCCAATGCCGGAAAACCCCCAAGAAACGCTGATACTTAATACTCAACAGAATAAAAATGTTGTTGCTGGAGAACGGGTATATATTCAGGTTATAATTTGAAAAATGGAGATACATTCTTGTATTTAAATAAGGATGTATTACAATTATTCATCAACAAATTGCATTAAAAAGGCGAGCATGTGTAAAGCACATACTATTAAATTAACACAAATGTAAGCTAATATTCCGGCCACTTAGGGTAAGTACAGCGTGGAAATATTTAAATTCCGCAAAGCCGAATGCTTGCCAAGACAGGCGGCGGACCATAACTCGCGGGGCGAGGGCCAGGGAGGGGAGGCTGCGGCCGTCCGCGCCAGTGTGAACGCCACCTAATACTGACGGATGGCACAGGTAAATCAAGCGACTAACATTTTTTCGCACGATTAATCTCCCGCGCAATTATGTCGCATAATGGTATCGCTTTTATAAAACGATCATCAAAGGTTAACGAACCCACTAATGGAATCTATCCCAACGATTTTGCGTTTTAAATTGATTTTCAAATTTCTCCTTGGCACGGTGCAATGGTTTTTAATCAGTTGATTTGATTAGGGTCGTACAATAAAAACACAACTTCAATCTAACGATAACAAAGCCACAGTAATTTGGGCATGCGTGTGTAATTGGGTACCGTTGACAAAAAATCCCTGTGATTGGACAGTGCCCGTGAGTGTGGGTGTACACCTACAGTCGTACACCTACAAACAACGTTTCACTTGGGGCTAACAACCATGACAGTTGTATATTCAAGCCGTTTTAGATCAACGATTGTTCAATGCTTCTGGCTAAAACCACCTACGCTATGAAAATAAAGTAAAAAAATCCCTACCGAAGAATGTGGGCGTTTTTCGCCGGGAGCTCTAGCGTATCCCAGATTACATCAGTAACCACAGTAAAGCCCACTGATACACTGATAACTTCATACTATTAAAACTTTGTCTCTTTTAGAGTTGCGGAACACGGTAATTGATCCACAGCTACAATATAAAATTTACCTTAAAAGACAATTTCCTTTACACAAACCCGGGTACGTAAGTTGTTCTGTTGTCCAAAGTCAAATATCCCGTTGAATAAAAATATTAAATTAATTTTAATAATAAGCTATAACTACAAAAACTAGCATTGAATCTCTCGAAGACGTAATGCAATGCGTATAGTTGACAGCTATATTTCATTTAGCTTGCTAGTTCCCAAGTAACATAAATCAAGCCCGGGCTCATTAATAGAAACAAATGATCTCTCTTTTATTGATAACAAGCTCGGGAACCGTACGTAATTGCTACTTAATTGAGTGCACGTATAGCACGCGCTACGCTCGTAGCTCTGTAGTGCTACGCCGTGAGATACAAATGCTACGCTACGTAGCAGTTAAGAGGAAACGCGGGCGGAGAGACTTTGTATGTTAATAGTCACAATTAATTCGTGGTTTGGCTCTCGCCTGTTTCCTTCTCCAATATTGGACAGATTTAAGAGATGTTTCATGAACTGAATAAGAAGAATACATTTTGTGTCGCTATGTTTTCTTTTGTGATGATATATTAAACGTAAAAGCACTAGGACCCTCAAAACATGCTCAAAATTGTTCAATAAACTGCTGTCAAAAGAGCCTTACTGAACAAGTTTGGCAACTATTAATGAATAGAAAAAAACATAGGGGCACAGTTTATGTCCTTCTTATTCAGCTTGTGTAATATCTATTGAATCGATTTAATATTGGAGGAGGAAACAGGCGAGAGCCAAACCTCGAAATATAACTTTTTACATACGAAGTCTACAAGCCCACATTTCCTCTTAAGCATCTATTTTTTGCTGTAATAGTTTGAGGCGTCATGGGATCAATAAATTATATCGACAATCATATTGCCAAAGATATTTTCATACAAAACCTTTAAGGACATGATAAAAGGCACTGATTCCTTTGTGAACCGTTATTAGTATCACGTGCATGTAAATAAACGCTTTCATGGATGAAGATTAATACAATTCCCGAAACTTGTGCCATTAGGTAACGCGGTTATAGTGAAGCTCAGTCACGTTATTGAATCGAAATCATTGAATCATCTCAGCGCGGTTCACTTGCGTCTGTAAATGAGGTGATCACTTATCGCTGGAGATGACACAATTTGTTCTAACGCTCGTATTAATAAACCACTCTAATTGAGACCTAGTTAACTTTATTATTACGAACCTTTTTTGGTTCGGTCCTGTTTGTGTGGAAGTTTTCCTTTCTCAGGAGTTGTGTCTGAAAACATTTTCTGTTTACTTTTAGACAATTTAACAGAGGGATTTGCCAGAAATGTCTTACTTGAAGAGTGGCTTCAATCCACTTATTATAATTTTATGAACATTTTTCATGTAAGCGGAAAGTAAATCAAAACAGTGCCAGCTATCGTTGGAAGACTATCTAGGATCCAACAATGGTGTAAATGTTCAATTCCCCAGTCCCAGGGGAAACAAAATCATTTCCCCCAACACCGTTGTGAGGTACGGCATCACGTGGCCACTACGTGCTACCTTCCTCCCCAGGGTCTATTAATTGGACCTTACAGGTGAATACTCTCTATTGTTGGCCTTTGTTATGACAAGCGTGATGCCCCCCCTCTTCAGAGTTCAGAAGCAAATTAGTTTCATTGGGGAAGAGTTCACCCGGGTGGTATCCCCACCTGACCTACATTGGTTAGCAGCAATGTTGGGTCCCAGTTCAAGTGTAAACTCGCAATACTTTTCAACTCCGACTCAGGATGATGTGGGTTTGATTACCTGGCCTGGAAAAGGGTTACTGGGTTTTCACTAGTAACCCGAATTTGCGATAAGCTGTCCTCCTACTATTATCGCCCCCAAATACCCGGGCACAGGTAACGTGTAACATTACTTCACTGCCTACCGCTGTGGGTATTATTTACATGACGTGACAGATATCTTGGTTGCAAAAGTCAGAAACACGAAAATAAGTATAGTCTCAAACTTTCAACCTATAAAAACGAGCAAAATAAGTGTGCGTTTAAGTTCAAGTAAACGGTTTATTACAGTACCAAATGCTCGAGAAACGAACCTGTACGAGAACCTCCAATAAACAAGAATAACTTCGAGATATATCCTCAGTCATCGCGCACAACTTTACAGTTGGAATTCTCTGTTCAAAACAGCAAAAGGAAACAGTTCGACCCACCTTCCTGTGAAATTGTTATTTTCATGTTTTTTTTTTTCATAAATACTTTGCTACGTAGTTTTAGTGAAAGTGTAGCCCAAGCCTAAAATATATGACATGTTCCGATGATAAACTGATTATATTACACATATTTTTTAGCGCTTTCGCACTAGTAACTCGTGATTTTATTAAAAAGTTCTCTGATTCATCCGAATAAATAAATAAAAGGAAGTCTGTTTTCGTATTTCAGTCTCGTTTCGTTTATTTACAGACTGTTGTATGTATCAGTATTAACTAATATTGAAGGGATCTCGAGTTATTTATCGGTAATCGGATTTACATTGAATGTAACACGCGATCGACGCCGGCCGCCTTTCAGAGCTCCTTTATTATTGTATACTTTTAATTAAGCGCTTCTTGGCCAAGCTTTATCTACGAGCTTGCCGTCTTGTACAAGCTAAAAACATTTTTATTAGATTAAAATACATCGGTAAGGTCTATTTTTTTCTAATAAAAATATTTCACTCATTTTGAACCCACAAATTATGATTTCCCGAAAAATAAATTTTGATTTAACGTTATATCCACGAAGCCTCGCCGGCAATTAGTTTTGTCTCATTCTCTTAGTAATTAATGAAGTTCCTCTGTTTCTATTAAGTAATAAGTTGGATGTTTACTTTCTTTGCGAAGTGCTCTAGTTTCTGTCAAATAACACCATTTAACTGTTATTTGCTCTGAGTTTATTTCATGGAAACAGAATCATGATTTTACATTTAATGCTTAAAGCAGAAAATTTATTTTTTCCAGGTTTGGTTGCCAAAGCTTATAGAATAGATGGTTCAATAAAAACAATTTAAGAATAGGAGAAGATAAGTGAACAATTTTTCATATTTTTAGAATTTTAGTGTGATTTCGACGAGATAACGCCGGAAAAAAATATATTAAAAAGGGCTTCCAAAAAAGTACGTTAACCCCTATTCAAATTACCGTACACGAGACCTTACTCAGAAGTTACACGTTAAAATGTTAATAGGACTTACACATTACGGAACCATAAAACATTTGACTATTATAAGAAAAGTAAGATGCCCTGGGCGGCTTTTAAGCGTGAATCCATTCCGAATATTAATGGGGCTCGCTCGTATCGCATGTTCTTGGTGTATATTAACTATGGAAGCCGTCAATAACAGGTATCTGTGACCGGAGGTGAACGGTGTTCATCCCAGCGGACGTGCCTCTAAACTTGCTCTCAACTTTCGTCTACCCCAGCAAGGTACACTGCATACAAAGTGTGTGTAAACCTTGTAATAAAATCATATAAAACCATAATCATATTTTATGATGTCATAATAAAAGATGGTCCTTCGGTAGGGATCAACCACTTAGAAGCGAGAGGAGTGGCGCGTGTGTATGGCTCACATATTGTACAAATATCTGTCTAGCGATATACTGAGAACATCTACTGAAACTACCATTGTCAATCACCCAATGACTCCTCCTGCTCTGGGTGTAGTGGGTGGCTTTTAGTACTGTCTAAGGGCTGATTTTTCATTCGTCAGATGGCTGTTTGACGTGTTTTCTTTGAAAAAGCTGTCAAACCGGAATTTTTATTCCTCTGATAAAATGTATCTGATTATTGACAAAACCGGCCCTTATTGTTCCTATTTTAACATTTGATTAAATTACAAGTCGTTCGCGTTATACGTGATAAACACGGTGATTAAAATTCATCGTAATTGGTTATTATGCAAATCATTATTGTTTGCCTAAATGATTTAGATGTGTTAAATGTTTGTTCGCAAAACTGATACTGTCTAAATTAACGCGTTTATGTAAATTTTGTCGCAATCAGATCTGTTGTAGGCACTCATTATCTAACTAACAAAGCAAAGCTAATGGAATATGGATATTTTACAAAACAACGCAACATTGATCGAACATAGTTTTCCAACTCGCCAATCATTAATATATTAGCGTAGCAATAACGTAAATAAGCATTCAGAATATTTTCAACTTTTAAAAACCAGCAGAAACAGTTGCAAATATTTCGATAATAAACAATAAATCGGGGCTTATGATCGCACACAAAGCTAGGAAGCAATTGAATAGTCCAACCACGCGTAGCACGTATTTATATTGCAAGCGGTTGAAAGGCTTGGCGTGGCTCCAGTGCGCCGCGCGCCGGGTCGAACATCGCTGTCGGCATCGGCACCGGCTAGCGGTTCGTCTACACGCCTCTAGCGGCTTATTTTATAACTTGTTCTTCCATCTGCCGTCCACCGCCGTCTGCCGGCCGTGCCCGGTCCGCCGGCGTTTTGTCCCAGAAACACGTTTAGTGTTACCATTGTCATAAAGGTTCAAAATTTGAATCTTAAGAGATTTCTGTTCCACTAATTACACTTTGCTACCTAAAAATTCTAACATCTTGGTACGTTTTAATTTTAAATGATTTATCATCTCCTTCTAGAAAGGTTCATGACAGATTTACCAACTTTTATAACATGAAATTCATTCTACGTAGAGGTGTATAATCAAAAATACATAAAACGATCAGTTAAATATTAAGCTGAACAAAATAGCGAAAATTGAAATAGTTTAAAATAAAATCGCACCTCGTTAAATTTGACACTATCAATATCGCATCATACATCAGTTTCACATTCAATGCAAATACTTACACATCGCAAACTTGCAGCATTTAATTTTTCAAAAACCTAATTCCACGACATGAAAGGAAGCTCAAATAAAATAAGTCTTATAAAATTAAATTGGAAACGTCGCTTACGGAGTTACAAAAAATATGATAGTCGTAAAGGAATGTGATGTGTAACTCCTGGCTTATTTCATTGAGTGAATACAGTAAGTAAGGGGCACTCCGGGCGCTTGCATACGCTTCGGCGAGCGTGCATCGCAGTCTTTGAGCAATTTTATTCAGGGTACAACTCCGATCCGATAGACAGCGGAACAACATGAAAAAAAATTAAAAAGTTACGAATGCACATTGTTATGAAACAATACCCAATTGGTACTTATAGTATCTGCTCGTTACGGTTTTCCTCGCAAAAAAAAGGACTTCATGAATGAACTTTGTTTTAATCATTTCCTCAGGCACGTTTCAGCTTCCATCGCTTAAATGCTTTTATTATTCGTAGCCCATACAACTTAATGCGACATTGTGAGTTATGCGAAGATGGAATTTTAACGCGTTAGATATTTTTGTACATAAATGTAAGCGATATGACACATCAGATTGTTCATAACTTGTTAGTATAATGTGTTTACATTCTACTTGATGCTCGCCGGTGGCTTTTGACGTCATTGGAACAATCACAACACGTAGATAGGGTCACGAGTAAAATATTTATTAAACTCATATCGAAAATAAAAATCAGTCTTTACCCGACTTTCAAAAAAGGAGGAGGTTCTCAATTCGGCGAGTTTTTTTTTATATATGTGCACCGATTCTTTTTTAGTTCGATGCGGCACACTTGCCATTTGGTCCCCTAAAAAATTAATTCAGTTTGAATCAGTAGCTTTTACTTTATGACTAAAATTGCTTATTTCAATTTCTGCGTAGACGAAGACGTCATCCAAGTGCAACTTAAAAGTAAACGAATAAAAAGTAAAAAATAACATTTTACAAAAAAATCTAACCGACTTCCAAACAAAACACTACAAAGTATAAAATAACCTAAATTTCGGAAGTCTGTGTTAAAAAACAAAGATCCAAATACAGCGACTTCCAAAATTAAGGTAATTAATACTATCTTATTCACCTCTGAAATTATTTGAAAGTGTCTTGCTTGTGCATACTTTCATTCAAAATTCAATAGTCATTTATTCAAATTAGGCTTAGAGCCAGCACTTTTTGAACGTCAAGTTTTACAAAAGATAGCCCCCAAAACGCCCGCCTGTCACCACTTCCTAGTGTTTAAAAAATATATTATTTATCACTTGTCAGCTAGTATAATGTGACACTATAAAACAAAAACCACACTCGAGCAAGTGTTGACGTATGTGGATTTAATAAATAAGTAAAAAAAGAGATAGACTTACATAAATAAATTATGAAAATGAAAAAAAAAATATTATACAGGGTGTCCCAAAACTCAACGTCAAGCCGGAATCGGGTGATAGGACAAAACAATATAATAGTTACCAGAAAAATATAAAAAAAAATCTTAGTCATGTATTTTTTAAATTACGGTAATTTCTTTTTTTTTTTCGAAAAATGTACACCCTGTGATGACGGTTTTGAACTCCTTTAGCTACAAATCTTTACTTTTTTCTTTTTTTTTTTTGTAATCTTGAGTAGTGCTTGTGGAACCTGTTGTTTTAAATTCTTAGTTATTTTTATATATCGAAAAAAAAAGAAATTACTGTAATTAAAAAAAAAATTGCATGACTAAGATTTTTTTAATTATTTTTCTGGTAACTATTATGATTTGTCCTATTACCCGATTCCGGCTTGACGTTGAGTTCTGGGAAATCCTGTATGAACACATATAACCTGTCATAAACTAACTACTTATAGACAAAAAACATGATAATAAGTCTTGCGTTCAACACAGCGACCAAGTATTCTTATCATCTAAATAATAATTAATAGAATAGTATGCCTTCGAACAGAGATTAGATTTTACTTTAGCTTTAAATGAGTTAAAAGGCAGATCAAGAAAAGAAAGTGGAAGTTTATTGTACAAACGGAGACCGAACCCCACAACTGAATCACGGACCTTACGAAGTCGGTATGAAGGAGCATGCAGCTTGTGCTTGTTTCTGATGTTAAAGTTATGGATGTCGCTCGTTTTACTGTATAAATGTATATTTTCCTATGGCTCTAGACAGACGGACCGCATTTCAACTGCAATCCAACCGCAAATTGCATTTCGAATGCAGTTGACACGACTGCAATAGAACTGCAAACCAAACGTGCAGTCCGATGGCAGTTCAATAGCAGTCGGCGTGCACGGCGTGTCAACTGCATCCGAACTGCACCATACCCGCCCGCACTACTTTAACAGTTCGGATGCAGTTCAATCGCAGTCGGCGTGCAATCGTGTGAACTGCACACCGACTGCAATCGAACTACACGGTTGGTTTGCAGTTCTTTTCAATTTTCAGTTCAGTTTCAATTCAGTTTCAATTTTCTAAAGGTAAAGTAAAGAAAGGTATCACACCTTTCATTTTACCACCTTTAGAAAATCAGACAGCCATTATATTCCACCCCCTATTACGACAACATACCGGACTATTTCCGCAGTTTCTCTTGATTCTTAGAATTACTTGACATCACAAAACCAAAAAATTCACAAAGAGCATTGTTATTCGAATTCCAAGAAACTTTGTGACAGGCGGCCGAGAAAACAAATAGTAAGAATAATTTACTATCGAGGACTAGATTCACAGCCTATAAATCCAAACGGAAAAATAAACCTTTCTCTCGAAACGGAATCAGAGCGATTGACTACACAGTCTGACACCGAAAATAAAACTATCACGGGTAAAGTGCTGCGACCCACCCTTTGGAATGAGCGAACGTTCTGATTTCAGTGATCGTGGGGCCTTCTCCCTGTCTTACATGGGTAACCTCAAAACCCGGAGTATACACCTTGATTAGTGAGAGTAATTACTTAAAGTAAGTACAGCACATTGTGTATTACAAATGAGGCGACTGCACATATAAGCATCAGCCTATTCGGTTCTAACTAAAATTAATCACACATTTAAGCTTCATGAAATACTGTTGGACTAAATATTTGGGTAAGTTGTTCGTATTATTCAGACCCCAAATAATCTTTGGCTCTAACTTTTGGACGCGTTTAATGTACATTAAACGCGTCCAAAAGTTAGAGCCTGTAATAGACGGATACAGGAGCTAGATCAATAGGTACCGTTCTCACCTCCCTGTACTTTTAGTAGAAGTACTCTTTTCTTCACCGGAACTGTGAATCCTCTGTAGATTAATAATGTCTTCATATCACAGACATATAAATTTATATGTCTGTGCTTCATATCACAGACACTTCATATAGCTTTTTTATAAGTCACCATTAATATTTCGTGGGTTAACCGATCTCATTGGATTCTTAAGAGTGTGTATTCCGTCCACTAGCGCCGCCAATCGTTTTTAATTAATTGTGGTAAATTTAAGACACGTAGATAAAAAACCGCTCTGTAGTGCACTGAAGAAATGTATCTATTATTTTTTGACAGCTATTTTTAATACATAACTCATGGCTAAATAGCCAAAACGGCAATTATTGCTAAAAGTGGCCACTTTTAGAAAAAATATCGACTTTGGCAACTATTTATGTTCTAAAGTACAAAACATAACTCTCAAAACATAATAAATACATTTCTTCAGTGCACTACAGAGCGGTTTTTTATCTAAGTGTCTTAAATTTACCACAAATAATAAAAAACGATTGGCGGCGCTAGTGGACGGAATACACGCTCTTAAAGAGACGCATGACTACAGTACACATACACGTACATGAATATAGTATGCTTCTTTTGCCAAGTAGTGATGAATATCCTGAACCGTGGTAAGTAACAATAAAATAAAGAATTTGGTCGACAGCTAGATTGTTCATCGATTCAGAGCCGATAATTGCAGTCTACTAAGATTTTAAAACCGTTGATGATTACACCAAATAGCGTGACAAGGCGTTTGAAGTTGGCACCAGCCTTAACAACTTTTAAGTTCCCTGATCACGTACTCCCATTGAGATAATCCCTGTGATCAGACGAAGAGCTTCCACTTTTATGACTAGTCGATATCTTGGTCGATACAATCCATACTTATAAATGCGTAAGATATTCTGTCTGGTTGTTGTTACTACTATGCCACTAAATCGATCTATAGCCTAGCCGGATCAGAAGAAGAACATAACATATGAATGAACTCTTCATTGTATAACATAACAAACAATAAGGGCTTAAAAATAATTAGGAGTAACAATGGGCGGTCTCATGGCTAAAAGTAATCTCATGAAACATAACAAATTAAATACCTTTCAAATAAAATAATGAAGTAGTTTTAGTCGATATTTAGTTTACAGCAACACATAGTTGTGTTAAATAACTAACTGCTGACTAGCTAGATTTTCGTCAGAAACTATCCTGAAAGTATCGCCCGTACGAGAAGCACTCATGTAAGCGGATCTCTGTTGCGAGGCTGGACTACAATACATGCTCTATCTATCTATCTATACTTATAATAAATCTGTAGAGAGGTCAATTCTGTACATGAAATATATTTCCAAAATAACTATCAGGGGGTGATTAGGGATCAATACTGATGTCAAAAATGCAATCAGTACAATTTTTGTCTGTCTGTCTGTCTGTCGGTCTGTCTGTCTGTCTGTCTGTCTGTATAACCGTTATAGAAACAAAAACTACTCGATGGATTTTAATGAAACTTGGTACAATTATTATTCATACTCCTGAGCAGGTTATAGTATACTTTTCATCACGCTACAATTAATAGGAGCAGAGCAGTGAAGGGAAATGTTGGGAAAACGGGAGAAGTTACTCCATTTTTTAAGCTTCCGTCGCGTGTGCAACCTTAATGGTGAAAGCTACACAGAAATCATGTATGACGGAAATGTTTTCCTTAAAATTATATAAAAAATATCCAACGACAGCATATGTCTATCTTTTATGATTGACGCACAATAACACGTGTAACTCCCGATAGCTTAGCAGTTCGAAGCTTTCTGATTGTATTTGTCTACTCTTACGTTTATAAAACTCTCAGTCGTCCCTAATTAACATTAATAAAAGTTAACATTATTAACTATTCCATAAAAAAAGAATCATAGAAATCGGTATAGAAACACCAAAGTTATACATGAAATACGCTAATAATAAGCAATCGCGCGTGAATACTGAATCATGCTATAAGGATTAATTTTGTGGTCGCGAACGCTCAGGCAGGCGGCTAGCTTGGCGCCTAGAGGCTAGCGAGTAGCTTCGGAAAACGGCTTACGACAGTTTGCAATATCCTTTAATAATTATAATGTCGAGGGGAAGATGGTTATAATTTCGCTTTACACCAAACGAGTAATATTATAAACTAGCTTCTGCCAGCGGCTTCGCCCGCGTGATCCCTAGGGAACATATTGCCGGGATGAAAAGTAGCTTATGTGCTATTCCAAACTATAATCTATCTTTGTTCTAAATTTCATTAAGATCCGTTCAGCCGTTCTGGCGTGATTGAGTAACAAACAACCAAACTTTCACATTTATAATATTACTCGTTTGGTGTAAAGCGAAATTATAACCATCTTTCCCTCGACATTATAATTATTAAAGGATATTGCATACTGTCGTAAACCGTTTTCCGAAGCTACTCGCTAGCCTCTAGGCGCCAAGCTAGCCGCCTGCCTGTACGTTCGCGACCACAAAAATAATCCTTATAGCATGATTCAGTATTCACGCGCGATGGCTTATTATTAGCGTTTTTCATGTATAACTTTGGTGTTTCTATACCGATTTCTATGATTCTTTTTTTATGGAATAGTTAATAATGTTAACTTTTATTACTGTTAATTAGGGACGACTGAGAGTTTTACAAACGTAAGAGTAGACAAATACAATCAGAAAGCTTCGAACTGCTAAGCTATCGGGAGTTACACGTGTTATTGTTCGTCAATCATAAAATATAGACATATGCTGTCGTTGGATATTTTTTATATAATTTTAAGGAGAACATTTCCGTCATACATGATTTCTGTGTAGCTTTCACCATTAAGGTTGCACACGCGACGGAAGATTAAAAAATGGAGTAACTTCTCCCGTTTTCCCAACATTTCCCTTCACTGCTCTGCTCCTATTGATTGTAGCGTGATGAAAAGTATACTATAACCTGCTCAGGTGTATGAATAATAATTGTACCAAGTTTCATTAAAATCCGTCGAGTAGTTTTTGTTTCTATAACGGTTATACAGACAGACAGACAGACAGACCGACAGACAGACAGACAAAAATTATACTGATTGCATTTTTGGCATCAGTATCGATCCCTTATCACCCCCTGATAGTTATTTTGGAAATATATTTCATGTACAGAATTGACCTCTCCACAGATTTATTATAATATTATAAATGTCAAAGTTTGGTTGTTTGTTACTCAATCACGCCAGAACGGCTTAACGGATCTTAATGAAATTTAGAATAAAGATAGATTATAGTCTGGAATAGCACATAAGCTACTTTTCATCCCGGGAATATGTTCCCTAGGGATCACGCGGGCGAAGCCGCTGGCAGAAGCTAGTGTTACATATAATTAGCGCCTCCTGCCGTTTTACATCGCCGTATTGAAACGCTTCGCTTCACTAAAACGCGTATAGTAGGGAAATAGAGTTAATAAGTTCGAGAAAAAGAAAGATGAAACATTAATTGCAAACTTTTATTATTTTCTTTGACACTGGTATGTAAAGTTATGCCAGTCTAAAACCTCAAAAAATGGTAAATTAGATTACGCTAGTTGACTCTTTATTGAGAATATGTTAATGAGAACCCAATAGCCTGCCCTAGCTCGATATGATGCCTAGTAGTAGGTATATATGCCTACGTACATGCTTTTGTTGCGAGCTAGACTGTTATTAGAAAGACCCGACGTGATATAGGTACGTCTATCAACGGCAAGGTCCGAGAGATTCATGCGAAGTCTTCCCTGGTCCATTCTGTCAAAATACAAATGACTGGAATACAAATTTCAAAAATTCTATCCTAGAGGAATTGAATATTTATTTTGGCACACGTTCGGTTCCTGAATAAAGTAATACTACATTTGCCTATTGATATTCCATTATTCCATCATAAATATGCGCATGACGGCTGAAGTGATGTTTTCTAGACCGCCGCCGCCGGTTTAACGTGTTCTCCGATCTCCGAGACACGAAATATATAAATTCGATGTTTAGAAAAAACGGTCATCTATTCATGACTTGACATTACGTAATCTGAAAGATCTATAGGTACCTATAGTCGGATATTCTGTAAGAAAAATAAGGTAGTTGTATCTACTATTTTATTTAGGTTTAAGAAGAACTTTATTTCTTATAAGAATTACATACATAATTCACTTACTGAGAATCTATATCTAAAACTAATATTAATAATTAGAGCGCAAAGAAGTATAAAAATAAAATAAAACAATCCAATTCACTGCTTTACTATAAAATCCCGTACTATTCAAGGTACACATATGAATTTCCAAAGTTTTTGAAATTCGAAAACATTTACCTGATAAGCTTTGGCAGGAGGAAATTCGAGTTTTGTGTGATAATGCGAACAAAGCTTTCAACCCACCTTGAGTGTGGCGATTTCGTATTGCCCGGAAATTAAGCCTGTTTGAGGGCTCACTTTATCGCAAATCAACATATCCTCCAAATTATTATGAAGCAGTATCAAAAGGTCTCCTGTAGCCGCGTTTTGGTAGCAAGCTTCACAAATAAAAATCGAGAGCGATGGATCAATGAGACAAGTAAATGGAGAAAGAAGAATTTAAAAGATCCCGTCAAGGGCGAGTCGGGCTCGCGCACGACGGGTTTTTAATTTTTATTTTACTTAATTTATATTTATTACTTGTTGTTATAGCGGCAATAGAAATACACATTCTGTGAAAATTACAACTGTCTACCTGTCTAGGGTTCGTTGGTTACTCTTTGGGTACGAAACCCTGAAAAGTGTAACTTTAAGTTCTTTCAGTCCAACCTAAGGTTTTGTGGTAGATATCGATGTCAGTGAAAAGCCCGCTATTATACCCAAAGAAATAAGTTTGTGTAACAATTTTGGTGTACATTAAAGTATATTTTTTATCTTATGACCCACTGCTTGGCAAAGGGTCTCTCTACGTCTTGATTCACTTGTACCTAGCATGTAATGGCAATCACCCAATCAGTGGTTATTTTAGCCTACAGCTTACAGGCATGCGGCTGACATGTCCGCCTCAATCCAACTTATACATAGGTATATTATAGTAGCTTTCCGGGCAAAATCTGTGCTTTTAACTGTAACGTTATAAATTATTTGATATATACAAATATTTCACATGTACATCCAGTCTCTAATATTTTACACAAAAGAAGGAAAATAGACAAATACGGAAATAACTGTTTTCATTACGTTGTTATTTCCTTTTAAATCGCATAGCACATCCTACTCTCATCGAGCCAGCAGTGTCACCGCTAGCATACTATGTAAATATCATTTCTCTACGTTGTGGAAACTCCTATTTACGAACCACTGTTTGAATTGATAAACATTGGCTACGCCGCCGCTACGAGAGCGCTACGCCGTAGACCCTGCTGAAAAGTACAAGTCGTTATAATTAATTCATTTACATCTCACGCAGTGTATCTCGCAAGCTCCATAGACACGCGGACACATACCTCCCCGGTTCAATTTCCTCTATCTTCAGTGCCGTGCATATTTTATGAGTACTTCCGTGGACGCAAGGCGGTTGCGAACTTGCGAGAAGCAAGAGGGAGTGCTGTGGGTGAGGTGTTTAGGCACATCCGAGTAATAATTAGAAGTGTATTAGGAGGTGGCTGTGCAGACAGGGTGCAAGTGGATGCTGGCTGGCGTAGATCGGGCGGGGCGCGGGGGCGCGGGGCGCGAGGGTGCAGGTGCACCTGGGCGGCGGCCGGCGCCCGGCGGCCCCACGTGCCCGGGCGCGCTCAGTCGCTCGCTCGCAGCCGCGGCCGCCTGTCGACCGCCCGGCCGACCGCGCGCCGACAGCGACAGGTGGCGCCGACGCCCGCCGCCTGCGCGCTCCGCTCGCCCCGACCCGCTCGCTCCCTCGCCACTGTTCACACGGCCGGCTTCAACATCAAACTTAAATATTATACTTCGCAATAAATCACTGTGCAGTGCTAATTTATATTATAATTGAAAATGATAATATCTAGGTGGTTGTGTGCTGATGATATATAAAAATGCCAAGGAACTTTACCCAGTTTTAAAAATAATTTACTACGTGAAATATTGTAAGTATGAGTGTGTAAGATTCGCAATGTTAATTAGTGACCGTTAAAATTGATTTTTAAGAAACAGTCTGCGAACTGTACATAGTTAACTTAATTGTTATTGAAACTTAAGAGAAATGAAACGCAAATAGGTTTGTTTATACAATATTGATAAATTGATGAGTTTGTCTTAAATTAACAGATTTGATAAAATTCTTGTATAAATAGAAGCCGCTTTTTAAAATGTTAAATTAGTATGCAAACTGAGAGAAAGGCTCTTTTTGTTCTGAAATTCCTAATTTGTTACTTTGTCCAGCATTTTGCCGGGTTTATAAGCAAGATTTACTTTTAAGATTCGATAAATATAGGGCTGTATTTGCCTTCATTTTAATTTTCAACCCTTGGATTGTGTTTCCAATTTGGGATCTTTGAAACATGAGCTCTGATTGTGTCTAGTCGCTGTACAGAGAGATAATTGGCAAACCATTATTTCTTAACTGAAAAATTAAAAATTGTTTGGTAATTTCAAAACGTAAGCATTAAATCGCAAATGACTGTGTTGAAAAGATTGGAAGATCTTAGTTACAGCTATTTGTCCCTTTGATCATGGTTGGGGCTACCTGGTACACACTAATTAATTAGTTAAAGTAGGGTAGGAGCATTTTGGAAACGATTTTGTGAGTACCTTTGTATGCTGGGTCATTTTATACATGTGTAAGAGCTCCTATTTATATCTTCCTACGCAAATATGCGCGAGCCGACGCCTGTCTGTTTCTCCAATCGTAGATTGGGACGTGAAACATGAAAATCTACTTCAAACTTCAAAAATGTTCATTGAGCTAAGAAATACTCTTACTTGTAAGTTCAAGCCGAGTGCCATGAGAATTAAAAGTAATATTTAAGTCAAAGTGTGATTCCTATTAACCTTTGAACTTTGCCTTGTCGCTTGTTATCTGAACGCCAGTTATCATTGAGGCTCGAAAGCTGCTTCTAGCCATAGATCGGGCGCCTCACATTCGCAGAAACATTCAGAACAGACACTAGCATTGAATAGCTCGATTTTTGTCATTGAATTTTACACGGCATTTTATATAACAGCATTTCATTGCTCTCTGTTTTATTGTTATTTGAAAGGATGTACGGTTTCAGTATGTTCACATATTCCATAACAAGTTCACAAACAGAGTAATAGCAACTGACGCGTTAGTTATGATTTACGATCGCCAATCTGCGACGAATATTAAGCCCCTTAGCTTCTGCTGACGTCAGTTAATGGCGATCGAGTTTAACAGCCAATAACAACAACATCGTACCTTATGTCTACTTTGATAGAAATAAATACATGCCTCGATATCAATTGTATTGGATAATGAGCTCATGAATGAAATGATAAGGAGCTCATGAATAATCTGTACTGGTTAAACTTAAAGGTCAAGCAACGCTTGTTAAAGTAGATCTGCAGATGGGTGAGCATTTTAACTTAACTTACTTTTCGAGACTCCTCTATGCCTCGAAAAGTAAATTAAAAAGTTGGCGGCTGTAGTTTGAATATCTACAATCTTTACAGATAATAGTCAGAATCCAGAAAATCTATCAGTCTTGCCAAAGGATATGTATTACTCAGTTACTGGGTTGTATAGGTCAGATAGGCAATTGCTCGATAAAAAATACTGGTATTCAGCTACAGCAACAAGCTCTCCTATTCAATTCATAGGTTATAGCGAGTAAGAAGTTCAGACAATTTCAAAGTCTATGAATAGTAATGGATGCATGCAAAGGCGCAATGGAATAGATGTCCGTGGTGTGAGTGTTTCTGTCCTTTCGAGTTACGTACACTTGGATGTATTGCCGCACAAATGTCTTGATACTGGTACAGACAAATAACATTGTATTTTTCTTTGTTTGTTCAAGATGTTTCTCAAGTTGTGTACTTCAGGAAGACACGACAATTTTTTTTTCTTTTATGAAATTATATTATTTCTTGTAAAATGTTCGTCTCACCACGATATTCATATCTTGGACTAGCACAATAAATCTTGGCACATGGGTAGACCGTGTAGACTACTATAATAGAAATAATAATTTTATTATCAGTCATCTGAGGTCCATCGATACAATACACAAAATAAAAATCAACCAAAGATCATCTTCTCAACTATATTTTTCCGTGTCTAGAATCTAAAAAGCGTTTATCGAAGTATATTTTAAAGACAAAATAAACACTTACTAAAAGTGTTAGGTAAGTTGTTAACCCTCCTTAAGTGGTGCTTTAGACCTGCTTAAAGGAACTCCAATAGTTTAGCTGTATATTGTCGCTCAGTCAGTTGATTATAGAACTGCTGTAGTTACTAAAGATGGTATAGGATATGAATTAGAGCTATAGTCTTCTTAATTTAAACAAGATCCCTCAAGGTAGATTTTGTTCAATTCAATTCCTACTTCGCATAAATATTACGATTCTAAAAGGAAGAAGAATAGTTTTCTAGGGCGTTTTTAGGGTTCTGTACCTGGTGGGTAACCAACGAAACCCTATTACTAAGGCCTCCACTGTCCGTCCGTCCGTCCATCCGACCGTCCGTCCATCCGTATTCTGTCGTATGCCTATCAGCGGGCTGTATCTCAAGATCTGTAATGGTTGTACAGTTGAAATTTTCACAGAGTGGGTATTTATATTTATTGCTGCTATAAAAAAAAAAATTAAAGGGCATTGCTACGCGTCCATACATCGTTCGCCTCACAACCAACAGAGACGTGAATTTACTATCTGTGTTTTAAATAATGCATATGTTCGACTGAAACTAAATTAAAATCACGGACACTTTTCAGAATTGTAAAATATCCAAAATGATTTCGGATTTTGAGGTTATAAAACATACCAAACAATAGAAACATACCAAGTGGACTAAGATCCCAGAGCTGCCAGACTTCTTATCTCACCAAAAAATGGTATAGAGTAGTGTTACTATGTTCTTCTAACGTACGAAAGCGTGGTAACTTAGACCGACGGCCGATTCCCTGGTATCAGGTGCCAAATACATTACATCAAAGTGTTAACTGTCATTTCATCGACTGTCAGTGTGAATAGTGTTCGTGTCATACAGCGCTTCATTGCTTTATTCTTTTTGTAGGTAAATAAAAATCTTACAGCGCTGAGAGTGCTTTGTTTCAATTTTAAAAAAATGGCGCCGGGGTATAAAACCAAAGTGAGTTACTTTTTAAAATGGTTTCGTAATTAAAAAGTGTCCTTTCCATTCTAATCATTAAAATGTAATTTAAAAAAAATAATAGGAATAACGTTGATTCATAGGCCACTTTTTACCATGTCCTTTAAAATGAATGGGCTCCCATACAAGGATTGTGTTTATATTATCGGTTTACGGTGCGGAAAAGTTCCCTTCCTGTGAGAGTTCGACTCATACTTGGCCGGGTTTTATCCACCATCGCCTTATATCGATTCGAACACTGTCTTGTACCTAAAGTACCTACAACCTTTCTTTTATCACTTGTTTCCCGATACATAATTGCTTTTTAATACGCAAATAAATTGGCAAAAAGGATCCCAAGAGTACAGTGTGACCTTTCGCAAAACGGAACTGTTATAGCATCATTCTAATAAAATAAATAGGTGCCGTATAAAGCAGATATATATGTTGTTGAATTTTGTATTGGCATGATAAATCCAAAAGCGGTTGTCACTGAAACTTCCTTCTTTTCCATATTATTGTATAAGATTGCTTCGAATACAGTGCACATACCTACAATCAGTTTCGTTAATAGAATAAACCAAAAAAAAGTATTTTTAGAGTTCTGTTCCCAATGGGTAACCAACGTAACCCTATTATTAAGCCTCCGCTGTCCGTCTTTCTGTCTGTCAGCGAGCTATATCTCAAGGACCGTAATAGGTAGACGGTTGCAAATTTCACAAGTTGTGTTTTTGCATTGCCGCTTTAATAGCAAATAATAAAAAGAAAGGTTTATGATACAAAACCCTTTGTGTGTGAGTCCGACTCGCACTTGACCGGTTTTATCTCTTGGTTAAGCATTACTTTACTTTTGATTTTTTGTTAAAAATATAATAAAACAAAAAAGTACGTGTTTATTTCTTTTAATGATCCTGCTATACCTATGTGAAATTTGCGCACCATCTCCGAAGTAACCCGTTATGTAAGTTATCAATAACCAAGCCTGTCATACAAGAGGTGTGTTTCTCTTTCTCCCCCGAGGTATAATACGAGTGCCATAAATTGGAATCGATGGTTATGAGTTCGTAAGTACGTGACATCTATTGTTGTTTCGCGAGCGCGCCCCTCATTCATCACAGTGTCGCCTATTTTATTGCAGCACCATATTTTTTTTCCACCGGAAAGATACACAGCATTTACAAAAAACATTATTAAGAATATCTCCTCGTTCTCTTGGCATTTCACCGTATTTCGCTAAAAATGTTGCGCTGCGTTTAAAAGCATAATTCACAAGATTATCTTTTTTTGGCTTTGTTGCCCGTCTCGCATCCGCTAAGCCTTGATTAATCCGACGCTGTGCTCTTGGCTTGTAAAATAATAATAAACAAGTTGTTATCATTTACATTCTACATGTGTCTACGTTTTCTCAAAATTTGTTAAATAGTGATCAAAATGACGCACAACAAAGTTGTTGTGAATATTTTCTCTTTTTTCGTGTACGTACAGCGTTGTCGGCAAAGTGAAAAATTCCGAACACTTCAGGAGTCTCCAGCTGTAAATAGCCCTCTGCTAAAGTTATCGACACCATCCGCGTTATTTATAAAAGTTCCCAGCGTCATTTACCTATCTATAGGGACGATGACGACACATTATCTTACTCATTTATAAACATACTACCATCAAGTTTGTTAAATATAACCGTTATAAACTTTACCAATATACATATATTATATATATAATAACCTGTAAATTGAATTTGTATTAGAAACTTATTGTCAAAAAGTTCTAGGAAGTGCCGCCTATTCGAAGATAACGCGCAATTAGGTACAAAATACTAAATATATATAGGTATTACGTCTTTTTGGTCTTGAAGGTTCAATCTTTTATGTCTCGTCCTGGTTTTCCGGGTGTGTTATCGTAATCTTGAAGTGGAAGGCAACACGTTGTTTTTGTTATAAGGGGTTTAATCTTTCAACCGATCTACAAGACGGCGGGCGTAAATAATCTTGCGCCTGAAAAAAAGGAAAAAGAAACACGCGCAGTAAATATTTACATATGTATAAAAGTATGACGTTTTCGGATCACCACCAAATAAAGCTCTGTTTTGCGAAGCAAATAAATCTCCAATGGAGAAATTCCCCGGATATCATTCGGACGGATGTTTTGGCAAGCATGACCCTTGTCAGGGCCGCGCGCCGGCCGGCGACCGGCCGCGCCGCCAGCCGGCCGCTTCGCCGCCGCGCGCTCGTCAATACCCAGACAACGGCCGCGTGGCGGAGCTACGCCAATCCACTATTTTCGGCTTCGAAATGAACTCCCTGGCCAGCTTTGACAAATTAATTGTAACCAAAGCAGTAACCAGTATATATTGACCACCTGTTGTGGCGGGAACTTATCTCCCGAAACTCGGCAGGCGTCCCAGTGAATCCATTCTAAACATTTCCGGATGTAAATGTTTAATTTCAAGAACAATCTTTAATATTTGTCGTTTGAAGAAAAGTTGTAGCTGTATTTGTGTTTAAAGTTTATTTTAAGCAGAATTCCTGCGGAAACAGTGAGTTCGAGTTGTGTTGTTGCAGGTAGCGTGCACAGAGGTGCAGCAGTTGCGGAGCTGTGCGGGGCGCGTCGCGGAGCATGTCGCGGCGATGACGCGGCGCGGCATGCCCTGCTGACATGGCGCGCAGCCGCTCCGCCCTCCTTACGCTGGCAGCTATCGCAGCACTCGCCGGTAATGTGCCCCTACTTGCGCTTACTCTGCACCTTACACTACCTTTTGAAAAAATCTAGAGGCAGATGAAACAGTTTTTACTATTGACGTATCATGAGGGGGTGAATACTAGTAGTTTTCAAGTAACATGTTTTTTACAGATTTGACTTAGATGCGATTACGAGCGCTGCTTTTAAATTTCCGTTTCACGAAAACTCACTGTTCTGTACGTAATCCTTACTAAAAGGATGTGAGTAAACACTGTAGAGAAATTTTGGTGAAAATTCTAGAACGTTGCACTGAAGAGCGTGACGCATGGCATGCTTGTTCCGAAATATTATTATAGACGAAATATGATATTCGACAAGACAAGAGAATTTATATTAAACATTAGTATGATAAGATTGAATCATACGATAAATTAATTATCAAAAGTTTTAATACGCAAAAGAATAATGGATTTACCTTTTCTTTGCATAATATCAGATTCATCTTTAGAACATACAACAATATCTTTTGCGTCCTGAAGCGACTGCATGATTCATGTTCAATGACTTGAATAATATATTCTCAGAAAAGAGTAAAGTTCGCAAACGTGTAGTAGGAAAAC
The DNA here is from genome assembly GCA_963859965.1 of Ceramica pisi. Lineage (NCBI taxonomy): Eukaryota > Metazoa > Arthropoda > Insecta > Lepidoptera > Noctuidae > Ceramica > Ceramica pisi. The sequence continues at coordinate 12,047,939 of OY982537.1, read as the reverse complement.
ATCACAGCACACTATTGCAGAACGTCAATAATACTTTACTGCTTGGTCTACACTGAAAGTTTATTGAGGGTAGCGGTTTAAAATGTGACCGAGTGCGTCGAACAAATACGGCTATTACGTCTATTATTGTTAGATACATCGTGTGTCTCGCAGTTAAAACGACGCATGTTTGTGCCATTTTAAATCAACGGACAACTGCAATGGTGTGTAACGAACCAATGTTTATTGTTCTTGGGGCCGCTGTTATTGGATTATGTTTCATATGCGGTTTTAGAAAGTGAACAAGTATTCACAACCGACGTTCTGATAAAGTTAGTTGGCTTTACTCATTCTATTGACTATGAAGCCGGGCCTTTACAATGGGTGTTATGCCTGTGATAAATTATAGCTTAACAAGATTTCGAATTGTGCTACAGAATAAATAAACTGCTAGAACTTCTGTTTTCCCTTCCAAATCAACAATGTAATTTGCTTATAAACTTGCCAAACTTGAGAAAACTAAATCTTAATTATGAGAACAATGACGATATTCCAATACGTAGTCCGTAGGTACATGATACATGATAACGTGTTGGCGTATAGTGTACATAGGTATATTTTTTTAGCGTCAAGTGATAAGGCCCGCATTCTAGGACAAAATGTGTTGTTCATGTGAGCCATACCTACATAGCCGCACGATATGAGGCTCCAAGAACTACTTAGGACTACTAAAATTTAGACTAAAATGTTATGGGACTGCTGTCTTATTAGGGGACACATAAGACTCATTGAAACATCCTATCAAAAAATCCGAACTCGCATCGATTTTTTTGTACAGACTGCAAACGAGACTAAGCTCATGTGGCTCAATCGATATATTGTTGTTGTCCATTTCGAATGTGTCACATAAATTCATGTTTCAGCCTCGAAAATAATAAATTAAATGGGTACATTGTAACGTATTACCACACCAGGCCTCAGCTTTGTTTTGTGCGCTTATAATTTGTGTCACTAAACCTTCGCAGAGCAACACTCAGATTATGAGGATTATGATTTGCTGCTCACCTCTAGCAACGAATAACTCAAATGAATAATTCAAGAGTCGTTCTCGCCCCCTCTCTATGAGCAAATAGAAACATAAGAGGTGTATTTGTGCCAGCGCGATAAACGGCGTCTATTGAATTGCTTTTGAACGAAAACAATGCGGCAAATGTAGTGCAATAGCGCATCTTGACAAGCACTGTCATCGTGCCTTCGCGCACCCTTGTTCCTGTTGTCATGTCTTCCGCGCTCACTGAGCGCGACGCAAGCCTGTATATCTAATATTGCATCGTGATTTTAATAAAAGAAGATTAAAAGATGTGGATCAAAGCATTTCTCAAAGACATGCGAATGTATGTACGTAGTTGCATACGTTTAGCTCTTCTGTTGGTAAGACTTCCTTAAACACCGTTCCAAAGATTTTATGAGACTTGATACTAATTGACTTGATTTTATGAGATTGAACTTCCAGAGATTTTATAAAAATCTTCGTTTAATGTATAAACAAATGGAGCATGACCAACATACAAAACATTATTGAAGCTGGTTACCATAAACCTGCTATAATCCTGTTGTCGCCTCTTTAAGCCGAGGACAACAAGGCTAATGAATTTGTATTATCATATTCTATTAGGCTGGATAATGTATTCACTTATAGATCCGAGACTGTCACGTTGAACTACAAACATAGGGGAACTTCGTTACATGGGCCTTGGATATCTAAGGAAACTCTACTCAAATTACAATGAAGTCCAGACACTTTCCATTGAAATAACACTGTTATTTCAATCAAATATTTATCACTTAGGTTTGTTTTCCGAAAGCCTGAATGAGTAAGACAATTTATTGAGGTAACGGCATTTCTAACCTGTCAATTTTGGAAACTGATTATTTCTGAATTTTTCTAAGCCCACTCAGTAACTGGGTAACACGGTATTTCCTGACAAGACTGGTGTCACATGATACTATACTCAGACCAACCTCGACTGTGGTCACTCGAAATCCGTGAGCAGAAAATTATAAGTGGTTGTCTATGTGTCTGTATGTCTAGTAGTCTGTTCATTATGCTGCGCCAAGGCAAGCCGTGGACATCGTAAATTATAAGTGGTTGTCTATGTGTCTGTGTGTCTAGTAGTCTGTTCATTATGCTGCGCCAAGGCAAGCCGTGGACATCGTAAATCAGTCACTACTAAAGACCGTAGTGCCTTATTCTTACCTCAAACTCTTTATCTTAAAACCAGCTCTATTTAAATAAATAAAAAATATCAAGTGAATTAAAATACTAAGTACCTTGTGATATCAGTTATCCTAGTAACACTGCAGTTAGACGTAACATACCTGTACACTGTAGCTACAGGAGACATCAGCAGATAACGATAATTGTACGTCTGTGTGTCTGGTAATCTGTCCATTATGTGGCGCCAAGGCAAGCTGCGCCGTAAATCAGTCAATACTGACGACCGTATAATAGTGCTCGCCTATCGCTGGCCGCGCTTCAGCAGACCATTGTAATACTGTGATAGAAACAATGTACTGAATTATTGTGAGATCGGGAGGAGGAGTTATGAGGGAGATAGGAGTTATGACTCGCCTTTTCCTGGGGTATTGATACAATAGTTCAGTTGGAGTTAGGTATACTGTTGCAGTTTGTTACTTGTATACAAAGTACTCTTCCGTCACCAATATTTTCGTCTAGTGTGGTGCTTGTGGCGATTGATCTTCAACGCCATTAGTCTTCTTCTTTTCTTGTCGATCAACACTTCAAATTTTGTTTGACCAGTATGTGACCAGTTCAACCGCTCTGTAATTATAGTTACAACTAGCTTCTGCCAGCGGCTTCGCCCGCGTGATCCCTAGGGAACATATTCCCGGGATGAAAAGTAGCTTATATGCTATTCCAGACTACAATCTATCTTTTTTCTAAATTTCATTAAGATCCGTTAAGCCGTTCTGGCGTGATTGAGTAACAGACAACCAAACTTTCACATTTTCATTTTTTTTTCCTTTTTTCTATTGATTGTAGCGTGATGAAAAGTATACTATAACCTGCTCAGGAGTATGAATAATAATTGTACCAAGTTTCGTTAAAATCCGTCGAGTAGTTTTTGTTTCTATAACGGTTATACAGACAGACAGACAGACAGACAGACAGACAGACAGACAAAAAATTTACTGATTGCATTTTTGGCATCAGTATTGATCCTTATTCACCCCCTGATAGTTATTTTGGAAATATATTTCATGTACAGAACCAACCTCTCTACAGATTTATTATAAGTATAGATATAGATAACAGTCAAGTCACGTAACACTTAGCTTAACATTTACATTTACGACTACCATGTAAACTCAAGAATCATAAACCGCAATACTTTTAGCCGTCGAAGTGTAGTAATAACTTTTTTCTACCTCAGGATTCAGGAAATACATACCATCGAAAGTATCGACAAAGCAGACTGAGCGTCCCATTCTCTAATGTAATCACTTTCTCGTTTCACACGCTCCTGATTACTGTCGAGAATTGCATAATAGATAAACTGAAATGCGCAAAGGAATACCAATTGGTTTTAATTAATATTAAAATATGCCATTTATTATTTAACCGTAACATCATGTTGATTATTCAATATCTATTTACACGGCTCGATGGATCGCCAATTTTCGTGACTGTTCAATAATTGTGGTATACCATTACAAATATACAAAAAATGTGAACAAATCCATTGTAAAAAATGTTGTAACGTTACATTCTGTTTGATAAAATACTCGTAGCTACGGTAGTAGTACGTAGTCCGTCAGTGCTACGACATACTTATCTGCTACGATACGCGTCATCGCTACGCGCACGTCATTGCTATGATACAAGCATGCTTAGCCTCTAATACGCCGTAGGCCTTGCTGATATCTATCTCGTCATACAATTTTGTGAGAAACTCAATCTTTACACGTATTTCAGGATGACAGCTGTAAAAGAGATAACTCCTTCGGTAAATATTAGATTAAAGTTATAATCTTAGTTTCTCGACAATGCAGAATAACTCATAAATCGATGGCAGTGCAAGGAGTGCGCAAAGTTGTCATGCGTGCTTATTCTTTGGAGTAGATCCCATAGCATAAAATACAAAAACAATGCTGTTCGGTATATTTATGTTCGCATAATTTTACAAAATATTCGTAGAGAATAGTTTTTTTTTTTTCGATTTCCGGAATGGTTATATTGATCTGAAAGATTTCCACCCTGTAAATTGTCACGTACAATATCAAATTTGTTTAATAATAAGAAATGCGTTTCATGTCTTAATTTTACCATCAACATTAAATGTTTTTCTATGGCATCAAGCATTTCAGTGGTCGTAAACATTTTAGCGCACTGTTATACAATAAAACCATGTCAATAATATCTTGCCATAAAAGTACATTTCCTTTTATGTGGACTATTTATACGAAGTTGATCTACAAACGAGTCAGTTCTATCGGTGTTTGTGCTCAGTCATTATTTGTTTTGGATGTTTACGAGAATTATTTTCATTTCACTGAATACTAGCGTCCGTCTAATAAAAGAGCTTCACTGATTTTTACTACTCGGATATTGTTATGCCAACACATCGTTGTCGTGTACTATGGAGCATACACACACATGGCACACGGATTTGAAAAGAATTCCAGGATAGAATCTAAATGAATCATAAATATGTTTGAACAGTTTTTTTCGTATTTTATAAAACATTGTATACACCTGTATTTCCAGAAATCACATGTATCTAAAAGGTCATGAGATTTTATAATATTCAGTAAAAGACGACTTAACGGGTTCAATAATAGTTATTTTCTGAACCAACTTACCGCACTTGTATCATAAATAACTATTATATTATTGCGGTAAGTGAGTTTTACAAACGAGTAGACGAATATATTCTTAAACGACTCATAATGAGCCAATGCGAAAAATCTGACTGCAAAGATGAAGTCGCAGGCATACCATAGTTACGAGTTATACCACATCAACGTTTTACAACACATTTGCGAGAAAGCAATACAATAATAATAAGAACTTTTTGTTTTTAGATGTCAGTCGATTAGTCGCAATAGCAAAATGGCTCGAATTGCAAATTTAAAGTTAGAACTACATCGTCGTTTCATCTTTGTCTCATTATCTCTTTAGTATTAAAATGAGACAAACGTATTGAACAAGAGCGTTTCCAAGGAGGGTCGATCTTTCAGCTTATAACCTGTTATCTTTTATTATCTTGCTGATATTCTATTTTTTAAATTGAACTTCAAAATACTTAAAATAAATAAGCATTATTTTGCGGATGTTCCATTTTTAATTTCGTTGATTATTGTGGCGGTCATTTTAATCCGTGCTATTCGCGATTCTCACGCCATGGGAAGATGAATATAATTTTGTTAATAATTTAATATTACTGAAAAATATAAGAAATCATTGGAAAGTATGATACGATTTATTTCACCTCCTAGCTTAACTTTTCTTATTTTCGTATTGTGAAACTCCTTGATAGAATTCTTGGATATTTTTTTAGAAAATTAAAAAAAAAGCCGTAAAGAATACGCACGGTGCCTTAAAACAGAGCCTGCGGTAAAAAAGGTGAGAGTGTCTATTTTATCGTACGTTATATTGTATGGTGCGTAATTTTAAACTTTCTAACAATGTATACTGGCTTCGTAAATGCATTTACTGAGCTAATAACACACTAGCTCAACAAATGCATTTACGAAGCCACAGCGAATATATTTTAGGTAAGATTAAAATTGTTTAGATTTCATGACAATTTTATATTGTTCATTGCTTAGTCATTATGTACGTGCCAGTAACTCGCTGTCAGAGTATCTCACGCAAGACTCGGAACAAAATTGTGTATAACTGTGCTAAATTCCATTTAATAATATTCCCACTAGTGAATGCAAACCGGTTTCACTGAAAAACGAAAAACGGTTTTCCGGTATATTTTCAATGGCTAAAAAACCAGTTTATTTTTTCAGAGTTTTTAATTATTTTCGAATGACACACATTACTACACAACGTGTCAGTCAAAAAGATTAATTTGATGTATGCCATTTTGTTATCCATACGATTCAAAGTGATAAGACGTGTTGTATATTGTAGTATGTATTGGTAATTTCGTAATTTTTAACAAATATACATCTAATTTAAAAAAAAATTGGATTTTGACTGACTTCAAAAAAACTGTTGTATGTTTCTTCTTGTATGTATGTTACGCGATTATTCCGCCAAATATGAATCGATTCCGACGATTTCTTTTTTTGATACTACAGAAGTATCAAAATGTCGTATTGAAAATGTCGTGTCATGCTCACTCAAAAGCCTAGCTGATGGTGGCGTATGCGTTAAATTATTTAGCTCCATTCAAAATGGTTGAGACGAATGAGCCTGGCGCATGTCATGGCGCCGTCGTTTGGGACTCATAGTCTACTCATAGTTGGGTCATTTCTCAGCTGCCATGGTTTATTTTAATTTATATTAATTATTTCTTTGAATTGTTCCTTTTTTATTCCGGACGTTTTTATCATGCTCGTCACATCGTTTTCACATGTATGTATAATTTCAACACGATGTCAACAAAACTTTGTAACAATTTATTCTTTTTAAAAGAGTGTCCGTGGTTTAGTTTCTTGCACGTTCTTCTCCATAGAGATCTACGCTTTGGAACATGCAAATAGATCATCTTTTTGGACCGACCGACCTTGACAATTCAAAAGTGCCTGTAAATGGTTTAATTGAAATAAATGTTTGAGTCTTCAAAACCGGTTTAGTAGTTTCAGTAGTAGACCGGTGTAGTAAAATAGTTGGAATTCGTTTACTTGGATGACGAATTTTGACTGCCATCCAAATAAATGAAATTGCGTAATTTGCATTCCCCATTGGTGATTTTAGGTATAGAATACCACTAAAGGGTAATAAATAAAAATCTTTTGCACAAAAAAAAAAACAACCGAAAACACTGACTTTTTTTGAAAAAGTTTTTCATTGAAGTTGTTTATTTATATCATTTAATAGGTAACATACCGAGTTTCCTCCGTGCCTCGTAAAGCACGTTAAGTTGTTGGTCCCGGCTGTCATTTGGAGATCGCTGGCAGTCGTTACGGATAGTCAGAGGCCAGAAAATCTGACACCAGTCTTACCAAGGAGTACCGTGTTACCCAGTTAATGGTTTGTGGAGGTCTGGTAGGCAGCCGCTCCACGTAAAATACTGGTATTCAGCTGAATCCGGTTTGACTGGAAGAGCCGACCCCAATATAGTTGGGAAAAGGCTCGGCAGATGATGAATAGGTAAGTTTCTATATAATAATTGAAAAGAAGCAATGTATTTACGGTCTTAAAATCAATTTAAAAATGACATTTTATAAAATAATTAAAAAACCGGTTTCACCGAAAACCGGGTTTTATTTTTGTCCGGTTTGACATTCTTTAGGTCCCACGCAGCTTCACAGCGGAGCGCTGTAAAATAGCCTAGATAGGTATTGTGCTTAAGCGCTTAGTCTCAAATAACAGCGGGCATTGCTGTGCTTAGATGGCACGTAAATGTCTTAGTTAGTAAAATACCGTTTGTGAACTACCACGTGACTTCAGCAGGAACACGTAGAATAGATCAGGCTTTATGTGAATGCACATAAAACGCTCACCTCTCTGTTTATTCGCCCTGTAAAATTAAATTGATGTCTACTTAGTGGTCACTGGCGAGCGGAAACCACTATAACAAGCTGTACCTACATACATTATTCTAGTTATACTGCCCATTACATCAATTGCAGTAATTGCCTTTAGATACCGATCGCACAGGGCTGCGGCGTCGTCTTAACAACTCAATGAAGAAAACGATCTACATAATATAGTCGTCGGTACCGAAGGCCGGTCTCCACTTCAGCACAAAACAAAGCTCGGACTTCGTACTTAACTTGTTTTCTGCGGAAAACTTTAAATCTGAAGCATAATCGAATAAAACAACTTCTTGTAGCACAAAGACGGAAAGCATTGACTTATATTATAGAGGAAATTACTTATAGAACTGTATGTACCTATGTGATATGTTGAGGTTCAACCTTATAAATAAATTAAACGACACAAATTGGTTCCGCTTAATAACTTGCCAAAACTTGATTAACAACCGCAAACAATAATGCTCTCAACTTTCCTGTTACGTACTGTTATCTCTATAAAACTTTTAGGCTACCTTATAAACATCAATTTTAAAGTTGTGCTTTAACGGTGTCATTTGGCAAGACTCTGACAATATCGCATGGCTGTCAGAAAGTGGTGTAATCCGTGATTGATGATTGTTTTCGACTTCGACGAAGTTACTTTGGTGCTTCGCAAGAAAGGCAACTGTTGCGGGACTAGCGACTTTGTAAACAATTAAGTAGTAATTCATACCTATTTATACTGGATAATTGTCTATTATAGGCAATTATTAAGATCGAGAAGAATTACTACTTATGTTATTAATGTGACGATTTATATCGACATTAAAAAGCTACGTTTTTCTAGATATCAATTTGTGCAGCTGACAAACAATTAAAGCCCAAAGGATTCAAGTCGAAATTTTAGTTTTGCCACTATAGCTACATGAGTTATAGCTCAAAATTCAGTTTCACTAAAGCTATTATTCTTAACTAGCTTTTGCCCGCGACTACGTACGCGCATATCCCGTTTTCTCCCGTTCCCGTAGGAATTTCGGGAAATCCTCTCTTAGAGCTCCCCTAAACTCCCCAAGGACCCTACGTGCAGCTTCATACGACCAGTCAGTAGTCTTGGTTGTGTTGTTGCGTTATCTGTCAGTCATTCACTCAGTAACGGAAGAATTTTATATACCAAATGAAAATAAAACTAAAACGTAAATGAAAATAAAACTAATATAAAAAAGTGAACGTAAATTAGCCAAAACTTATAAACCTATCGGTATCTAAAAATATATGCGTACCTACTGCTACTTCACCAAAAAAGAAATAAAATGTAAACTATTAATAATTTGTAATTTGAACGAATATTTTAACACTACCAAAATAACTAATGCCTATTTTATAAAATAACAACAAAAGGAATCTAAAAATAAATTATAAAAGACTAAAATAAGTATTGTCGGTCAATAAGGTCGAACGCTCTGAACGTCTATTCGTATCAACTGGCAATATTGTATGAAGCTCGCGCTTTTTTTTTCTTTTTTTTATGTGTGGGCTCTCGCAGGTCAACCTAAGAAGATTGGCTTCTGCTTAACCGAACTTGCCTGTGAAGGACTTAATATAGTAATAAAGTCTCCAGCCAGGCTTTGAAGCTCGCACTCGGACGCCCCGCCTTTTTATACCTTTGGCCGCGAGACGCGTCGAGCGCGGCCAACACAGGCGGCGACCGATTCTCGAACGTTCGCGACCGGCCGCACTGCGCGCTTGGCGCCTAGCTGCTAGGCCGGTCGCGAACGTTCGAGAATGTTCGTTTTACGAAGCTACTCGCTAGGTGACTCGCTAGCCTCTAGGCGCCAAGCAAGCTGCCTGCCTGTGCGTTCGCGACCTTATACAAAAATAATAATTAATTCCTTATAGCATGACTCAGTATTCACGCGCGATGGCTTATTATTAGCGTATCTCATGTATAACTTTGGTGTTTCTATACCGATTTCTATGATTATTTGTTAAATGTTAACTTTTTTAATTAGGGATGACTGAGAGTGTTATGAACGTAAGAGTAGACAAAATAATCAGAAAGCTTCGAACTGCTAAGCTATCGGGAGTTACACGTGTTATTGTGACTCAATCATAAAAGATAGACATATGCTGTCGTGGGATATTTTTTATATAATTTTAAGGAGAACATTTCCGTCATACATGATTTCTGTGTAGCTTTAACCATTAAGGTTGCACACGCAACGGAAGCTTAAAAAATGGAGTAACTTCTCCCGTTTTCCCAACATTTCCCTTCACTGCTCTGCTCCTGTTGATTGTAGCGTGATGAAAAGTATACTATAACCAGCTCAGGAGTATGAAAAATAATTTTTTTTCCGTTAAAATCCGTCGAGGAGTTTTTGTTTCTACAACGGTTATACAGACAGACAGACAGACAAACAGACAAAAATTTTACTGATTGCTTTTTGGCATCAGTATTGATCCCTAAACACCCCCTGATAGACTTTATTTTGGAAATATATATCATGTACAGAATTGACCTCTACAGATTTATTATAAGTATAGATAGAAGATAGATACGATTTTTAGGGTTCCGTAGCAAAATGGCAAAAAACGGAACCCTTATGGATTCGTCATGTCTGTCTGTCTGTCTGTCCGTCCGTAAGTCACAGCCACTTTTTTCCGAAACTATAAGAACTATGCTTTTGAAACTTGATAAGTAGATGTATTCTGTGAACCGCATTAAGATTTTCACACACAATTAGAAAAAATAACAACACGTTTGTACGGAACCCTCGGTGTGCGAGTCTGACTCGCACTTGGCCGGATTTTTTGCTATTAGTTACTAAAGCTCTGACACTGCTTTAATAAAAACTGAAACTATTTCTTTGACTAAGAGAATTATACAATAGTACTAAAAAGGCCACTTTAGCATAATCGGAAAGTACATCATGCTACCATACCGGTCACTGTCAATTTTCCCAATCAAACTTGAACCTAATGTGTTAGCGATAAAGTTGATTGGTTAATATAGTGATTCTGCTAAAGTGGCTGTTTTTAACCGACTTCCCAAAAATGAGGAGGTTCTCAATTCGGATGTTTGAATTTTTTTTTTTATGTTTGTTCGGGCATAACTCCGTCGCTTGCCAACCGATTTTAAAAATATTTTTTTTGTTGGAAAGGATATACTTCCCAAATGGTCCCATGATAAGGAAACCAGGATCTGATGATGGCATCCCAGAGAAGTCGAGGGGAACTTTCGAAAATCGTATGCTATCGATTTTGCAGTGCTTTTGTTAGGTGTGGGGGTACCACTAAAAAGTGAAAAATATTTTTTTTTCACAAAAAGATACAACCGACTTCCAAAAAGAAAACACTACAAAGTAAAAAATAACTTTGACTTCGGAAGTCGGTGTCAAAATACGAACAAACTTACAAAAACACCGAGTTCCGAAGTCAAAGTTATTTTTTACTTTGTAGTGTTTTTTTTTGTTGACCCACTGGTTAGTACTTTACCAATCATTCGATTGAAGTTACTTTTTGATAAACAAAGAGACGCCGAAATTATTCGTTAAACCTGATAAGAAACTAGCTTCCACCACCAGGTTTATCACCGATCTGGGCAACCCAAGACAAACAAAAATATTGAATGACCTATTCCAGGATTTCGTCCACATGTCTGCCAAGTTTCATCTGAAACCTATCAGCCGTAAGACTTGAAGAGACAAACGAACTCACAAATAAACAATCGAACTCACTTTCGCCCTAATATGTAATTCGCCATAGATACTTAATTGGTACATATGGCTTGACATCAAGCATCATCAAAGTCGTGTAAATATTTATACACGTATCGCACTAGTATAGTACTCTGATTATCCGACTTGTTTACTTATCTCACTATTTGTGCTTTCAATGCGGATGCCTGTCAACTGGATTTACTTTTCGCGTTAGCCTTTCATAAATGAGTGTTGTGGTTCAGAGGTATTAAAGGCTTTTTTAGTTTTACACATTGATACACTGAATAGTCTAGTCGACAAGTTGAAAATGGTACAAAATAGAGATACTGCTCTTAAAATTATGTGCGACAGCTCATTGGATCCGGAATGACGCCTAGAAAAATGTTCCAAAAGCGTGTATTAGCACATAAAAAATTGCAAAAGTTATAAACAATTAAAGATGAAAAAAAAAATGGCATTTCGTTTTTTGCCAATATTTCATAAAATATTAATATTAAAGAAATTTCAAAAATAGATTCTGAAAGAGGAGGAAATTTGTAATAAAAAACTCCTCCTCACTAGGAACTCTATCTCCATTATTTATAACTTTAATTTAACGCTGAAAATAGGCCTGCGCGCGACATTTTTAGGTTGCACGCGTGGCGTCCAAAGCGAGTACGGTACATTAATCAATTTTAGGGTATTGAATATTTTTTTTTAATTTGAAAAAAATATGGTGTGTTTTGAACACTATAAATAATTTATTCCCGTTGGAAATTTTACTTAAAGTTAATTTTTCAACAAGTTAAACAATTGTTAACTAACAAAATTTTCTCGAACAACCGTCTTAATTGTAAGTGAAAAAAAAATGTTTAAATAATGGTCGTAAAAATTTTCACTTCAAAGAGCCTTTCTTACATACAAACTTAAGGGCGGGTTGTTTCAACTACACTTAACGCACGCGTAAACGTTAAAAATGGTGCTAACTATCGTCAAATAAAAAAATTGGGTTGTTTCACAAAATGTCAGCGTTAACGCACGTAAAATATAACGTTTACGTTAACAGATGGTCTGAGCACTCGTTAACGTAACTTTAGTTGCGTCAAATAGAACAATATTGTGAAAATTCTTTTGAATTTCTCAATACCAGTTCCTCAGATGACACAAATAAGTGGTGGAATGCAAAAAAAGCTATCTAGGTAGGACCCGTGTCAATAACTTAGCTATTGGGATGAGCAGGAATTTATACCAGAATGTTTTGAAACAACGCTTCTAATTTAACGAACGTCAAACATCGTCCGTAATCGTAACTTTTTGACGTACGTATGTTACGTAAACCAACTGTTTGATACAACCCGCCCTAAGTATCATGCCCTGGACCCATGGAAATTGTTTGTGCGTCGATGTCAGATACACGCGGTAGAGGACTGTATATTATGATTTTTAGAAAAAAAAAATTCTTAACTAATTATTTAAACAATAGAAATATAAAAAAAGATTATAAACAATTAAAAATTGTTATTAAGGAATTTTTTTTTTATCAATATTTGTAATGTAAAAGTTGTGAGAAAAAACTTTTTAAAAATATTGATTTAATCAATTTGTTTATAAAAAAATTATCAAAAAATGGCGGGATTTTTTTTTTGCAAATCAATAAATATCTTGTATTAATAAAAAAACGATAATATGATGATTAAGAAAAAAAAAATTAGCAACATTACTTGGATTTTTCAGTTTTTGTTCAAGTAAATAAAATATTTTAGTCAAAGTATAAATTTTTTTTTAACTTTTATGGCGCTATCTTGTTAAATATGTATGTAAGAAAGGCTCTTTGAAGCGAAATATTTTTACGACCATTATTTAAACATTTTTTTTTCACTTACAATTAAGACGGTTGTTCGAGAAAATTTTGTTAGTTAACAATTGTTTAACTTGTTGAAAAATTAACTTTAAGTAAAATTTCCAACGAGAATAAATTATTTATAGTTTTCAGAACACACCACATTTTCTTCAAATTAAAAAAAAAATTGATTACCCTAAATAAATTGATTAATGTGCCGTACTCGCTTTTGACGCCACGCGTGCAACCTAAAAATGTCGCGCGCAGACCTATTTTCAGCGTTAGATTAAAGTTATAAATAATGGAGATAGAGTTCCGGAAGGAAGGATTTTTTTATTGGAAATTTCCCCCTCTTTCAGAATCTATTTTTGAAATTTCTTAAATATTAATGTTTTATGAAATATTGGCAAAAAAACGAAATGCCATTTTTTTTTCTACTTTAATTATTTATAACTTTTGCAATTTTTTATGTGCTAATACACGCTTTTGGCACTTTCTTCTAAGCGTCATTCCGGATCTAATGAGCTGTCGCAAATAATTTTAAGAGCAGTATCTCTATTTTGTACCATTTTCAACTTGTCGACTAGACTAGAACTTGAAAATACGATTACGTTACCACAATTTTCTTAAGTTTTCGTATGTGGGAATTTACGGTACAATATTCGACAATTTGTAGGTTAGTGACAGTTGGTTTTGGAACTCATCAAGCGATTATGATCACGGCATAACAACCAATATGTGTCGTACTATTAAAATGTTTAAAAGGGGAACAAATACAGGACAATTTATCTTTTGTTGTGCATAAAATATGAAGACTAGTTTAAACAGTGTCAACTTTACAATAGTAAGTTTTAGTCTTGTCAGTTTGTCTTTGGCTATAGTCTAAGTGTTACATTGTATGCACAGGGTGTTGTGTGTGCGCCCCGCAAGGCAGTGTGCAGGGCGGCGTGCAGGGAGGCGCGCAGGTGCCGCCAGGGGTACCGCACTCCACCGCGCCGCCGGCTGGAGTCGGCGGCATTCGAAGGTACCATACCAATCAATTACTACTCTTTTTTATTTTTTTTAAATAAGCTCCACCGGTAACGTACTATACAGAACTTTCCTCTCGTACATAACGTGCGTGCACATACGTAACGCTTGTTTATATATACATACGTGATTCACGCGTTGGACTACGCGATTTTTTTGCTTCCAGACACAAGATAAGCGCGAATATCGATATTTTCGAGGATGTTATCGGTTCTTAGTAGCGCACAAATCGAGCAAAAGGTAGCATGAAAGATTTTATTCAAAGCATCAACATTTACTTTTAGAAATATGTGAACCAGGCGCGCAGAAGTTACACGGCCCAGTAGTAGATTGCTTTCTAGTTGAAGTCCTTGCTAATGAGCGGTGCGTATGTGCGGATGTGTGCACCGACGAGTCACGTACAAACTTTGATTCTGTATAGTATGTAATCTGTGAAATAAGTGCTACACTAAAAACGTAAATTAAACAACTAAACTAAATTTAAATCTAACTCTAGGTTTACCATAATTCATAAGCAGGGGTACGAACTCTCGACTTTGATCGCCAGTGCGACGCCTCCACCGTTAAGCTATTGTCATTTAACCCAACTTTCATATCCCAAGTAGGTTTATGGCATAGTTATACCTGGAAAAGCAATTACGACCTTCATTTGTCACAGAGGAGGTCGACCGGTACAAAGTTTAGTGTAATTGAAATCAGTTTGGGTAATGAGTAGAATATAGGTATATACCTAAGATTTTCAACAAAATACTTCTAGGAAGTGTACGTCACACATGTAACAACCTTATATTTGTCGCTAGTATGTATTTACTTCAAAAGTTTTGAGCACATATTTTTAAGCAAGCAACGTTTACCTTCACAGTAATTTTAAAATTTCCCTAGAGTTAAGACGAAGGAAGTAGTGGCTTTCTTGTTACATTATAAGGTAATTTAAGTTCAATATCTTGAAGAACGGCTGAAATGTAGCAGGTGTGAAATGTGAATACGATATCAGGGATTTATCCCGGGTACTTTAGATCAGAATTCATCATTCCGTATTGGTGGAGCGGTCCGCTAACTAATGGCGTTGTGGATACTAAAACGATCCTCCTATTTATTGCCCCTTTGGCCTTAGGCCATTTAGGCTGGAGGTAATAAAACACAATCACTTAATGCACAGGGAAAGCTTTAAGGAGATCGCAGACGACACACATTTTGTAGCCACAATTTTACCAACCCACTTCGAGAAATTCGTGTTTGTTTGTCGAATGTTTCTCCGAAGACCCATCGAAACGTAACATTCTCTCACAGATTTTAATCAGAGTTGGGCTCAAGTTCGGGGATATTTTGTAGCCCAGGTTAAAGTACTAGATTGAATGATGATAATATGTTTGCCAAGAAAAGATTGAGCACCGATTGTCGCTTGTGGTCTGCCTTATCTGTTTTCATTTCCACTGTAGCTGATATAAATTATAAGCGTACATTCATTAAGTAAAGTAAGTACATTCCCATCATTGTGATTCATTAACCAGCACAGTATTGTATCGTTAATAAGTGAGTGGCCAGTCCGCTGTAAATTGGGCACATTAGCTATCATTTGTTAGAAACTCAGTCGTAGAATAGGTAATAGTGCAAATTCACAAGCCCTGTACCTATAAGTCTTCAATCACGGTTAAAGGTATTCTAGTAAACAATCAATTCTAGTAAGAAATTAGTAAAACATATAAAAACAATTATCGCAATCAAATAACACAATTAAAATTGCAACTCCATTGAAACAGAGTAATCCTTCACTGTTGTACAAAGGATAATCTTAATGCCAGCTTCACAAAAATATTGAAATTTTAACACCCGAGCTAATTAGTTCATGAATTCAGATCCCAATGACTACTAAAACTAAGAACGTTTAATGAAATTAAACACATCAAGAACATGCGTGAATACGTAAAAAACTTAACTTGTCTAGTCTTCATGCAACGGAAGACGATTCTGACACTTAAAGCTTACGACTTCGAAACTAGTGGCGTAGTAAATATTCTCGTTCTATTCATATCCTGGCGTTACAGTTACAAATGTAGGGAGGTAGTATCAAGTTGAGACCGATGCACCAATAACTTAAAACTAGTGACAGGGTCTGCTATCAATAGTTTAAAGGCTCTCACGGGATCCTATAAAATAACCCTGTAACATGAATCTATCGCGAAACTGATGCCACTACACTAAACCCTATTTATGTAACCAACTTCTTAAGTAAGG
Source organism: Ceramica pisi (assembly GCA_963859965.1). Lineage (NCBI taxonomy): Eukaryota > Metazoa > Arthropoda > Insecta > Lepidoptera > Noctuidae > Ceramica > Ceramica pisi. The sequence goes on along the minus strand of OY982537.1, from coordinate 12,031,442 downwards.
TGATATGTATGGCCATTGTAGTAAGTACCTGTAGGTAAGACTTATTCATAGATAGGATATTGGAGATTTTTTATTATTGTAAGTTTTACGAACGAAATTGAGGTTGACGGTTATGTGTAACGCACATGCGCGCCAGCAATCCGTTTCCAGTACTTATTTAATACCCGAGTTTGTTTCTCACGCCAGTAAATAAAGCAACGGATTCGGGAGGCATTTATCGAACAACTTTTAAATTCCACTCCGCTTGAGAAATACATTCAGTCAGCGTCGGGTTCAGAGCTGTAGATAAGGGCGGTATATAGAACAGAAGCTCCACGAATAAGAAAATCTACCCTTTGTTACAAAATTTAGGCGTTTGAAAATTATATTAGTTATTAAAAAGAAAAACTTAATAAACGGAGGTAGTGTGACCCAGGAGACGCGCTTCTCCGGCAGTTTATCCTGATTATTTATTTATCCACCATTGCATTTAATGTTGTTTACAAAAGCTGTCTTGTGAAACGATTATGACTATAAAGTCAGCCAAATAGAATAATGTTTAGTAGGATAGATATTTTTCCAAGATTTTCACATATTCTCGAACAACCTTATGAGGTTAAATGCTTCGACGCGCGTTCAGTGAAAGGGTATCTATCATATAAGAACATTGTAGTTTACGATAGGTCGATAGGTACGTCATAAAAGTGCTTTTATGATTCTAACCCCCTTTTCTCTGTCACTGAGTGTCTTAACATCAACTTTATTGTAAATACCTTGTAATATAAGTAAGTGGAAAGATAAAAATATGTAGATAACAGGGACGCTGGAGTCGTAAGTGGTATTGAACTAAAGTATGTGCTCACAGATAGATGATAATCGACAAGGTTGTCGAGACATGATGTGAACGCTCACTTTCGCGAACCAGACGTTTGTGTGGTGTTACATCACTATCGTATAATATAAAGCCCAAACACTTCATTGCTATTGAAATTTTATATTGATTTATCAATGAATAGTGACTTGTGAATTTTGTTTTTATTTATTTGATGTGTAATAAAATCCAAATATAAATATTTATTTCATATTTTATTATCCGCTACAATACCGGTGCGACGAGATAATGTAAGTCATTTGTTATTTAGAGTGTTTTGACAAATTTTTCTTTATAATAAACTAGGGGCCAAAGGCAGAAATCATTTTGTAAGCCATCACTTGTTTCCGATGGGTGAACAGTTCCGCTGCATGACGATAACATTACATGGTTGACATTTTGCACGTTTGACTCACAAGTAGTTCGTAGGGTAATTGAAGCAGGGACGATTGATCTAAACTTCATATGTGATGATGTTAGCGATTTATGTGAGTAGGTATTTTGTTAAGCTAATAATATTACTATATTCGATTTTATTGAATCCTAAAAGTAAAGGACAACAAGAATTTAGTAGAATCCAAACCTACAAATATTTCCTGTAAACACGTAACTATTATTTATTCCTGATAATCCATAATAACTTAACACTGAATCCTAAATGCTGCGAAATTGAATTGTTTTAAACTATCATCCGAATATAAAAGCAAGACATTTTTCGGCAATTCAGAATCGACGGCATCATCTACCAGATCCATACCCGTTTCCATGATAATCAGCTTTGATTTTTAAATTTATGATACAAAATTTTATTCGCTTTAGTAACTATAGTTTCATAATACCTATTTATCACGGTAGTTACAACTGCATTCGCATGAACCACTTATTTACACTAGGCATATGTGCACGAACCGCAACGTAAATATCCTATGGACGGAAAATGGTAACAATTCAATTTCGCTTTTTTGCTACAGTCAAAGTACAATTTGTACGAGCAGTAAGCTTCAGCATTGGAGGCTTGGCTTGACGCCAATTTTGCGATCAAATCACCTTCGGCAGCTTTGCTGTCTCATTACAAGCAGTGGTGTGACATTGTTTTATTAATGTAGACATACTTAGTATTTTATATCTAAGTAATGTTTAATTTAGGCATTATAGCTATATGTAGGTAGTATAAATTGTTTGTGGTGTAGAACAATATTAATAAAACTCTTACGTTTCGCAGATTCAGTCAATATTCCAGAGGACGAGGATATCGCGACTGGCGCACGCGCGGCGACCCCACGCTTATCAACTCGCTCTGGCGCAGCCGGCAGCCACTGGGGATCCGCAAGCAGCTCGGTTAGATTCACTCATACATAATGATAGTATTACTGATTGTAGCGTGATCTAATGTGGGGCCGTATGTTCCGTAGGAAACGCGGAGGTATACATAATCCTAGCTCTGCTGATCGGCTTCGTGACCGTGGTGGTGGGGTGCTGGCTGTCCGACAACTGCTGGTCGCCGGAGCCGGAGGACGTGCTGGCAGGCGGCTGACCCGTGGCGGCGGGCGCGTGCACGCACGTGTAGCGCCCGCCGTCCGCGGCCGACAGCGCGTCGCGCGCCGGCTCGCTGTCGCCCGTGCTGCCGCCGGCGCGCGCGCCCGCGCTGCTGACCGCCGCGACGCACCTCTGCCGCGGCGACTGCCTCGCGCTCGCCTGCCACACCCGACAGCCGCCCGCCTTCTGACAGGAGGCTTCGCACCACTCCTGTCAGCTGCATGAAAAGACTAATGGGAATCACATTCCTAATATTGCAAACGGCGGAGTGTGCGATAATAATTAACTCGTGATACGCTCAACTGACATTTTCTGACGGTCGCTCCTTTTCGTATAAATTAGGTTGTGTACGTGGAAAGTGTTCTCGACTATTCGTGAAAATGGTGATACAGTGCAGGTAAAACTTTTAATGAACTCTAAGAGCTTTGATTTCAATTTTTATGTAATAATATTAATACCATAGTTACAGTGTAAAGACATTGTAGGGTAACTTCAATGATGGTACTTGTCGGTGTACTTTGTATCGGTAGCCGAGCGCTCGGGATTAGTACTAGGAGGTTCATTGTGTATTACTGAATCTTATCGTAGGCTACGCTTCTAGCGGTCGCTCTGATTTCAACTCATCTGACGTAACCTTACCTGACGGTGGCGCAGCTACGTTTTCCATCTGCGCCACCTTCCTATTGTTTCTAAAAGTATGTGCCTTGAAACGCTTTCCTCGATTTGACTCGTAGATTAGAGCGTGTTTTGAACCATTTAGAAGAATTTCTTCTCTCTGTCTGTACGGACAAGTAATCCCATAAGTGCAATACACATCATGACCGTGCCTTTACCGTTCTATAGACTTTGAGAGGGACGTAATTAACAATAGGTTTTAAAAATACGCTTTCCTCGATGGAGGATCAACCTACCAACGATTACTTTTGTATTTTTGTAAAACATCCAGCTTGTTTTATTGTTTTGTGGTAATTAAGACGCAGTTCATAGTGTAGAGGAAAGTGACTTAGGACCAAGAAGTCTTAATAAACGAGCGTCAATTGAATATTAATAATCTATTCGGAATTACCATCGCAATAGGATAAGATTCAACTTTGAGAGACAACGACATGGGTATTTGACTAAAAGTAGAATTTTGATATTTGTTTCGCAATATTTGCATTATTGATGATATAAACCGCAGAGTTGGCCATGAATACCTACCAATGTTATACGCCTACTTAGTCTTATCCATACCTTTCTCATGCATTATTAATGTGAAGTTAGTCTAGTGTCAAGCATTTAAATAAAATGTTTGTTAACAGTAACATAACTAACATAAAAACTACCTTAATAAATACGAGATAATAAAAACTCAACGAGTATGAGAATAATAAAACCATCTTAAAAATAGCGAATAAAGTTGGTGTATTCTGTAACGGTGGGAGTTGAGAACGGAGCATCACAACAGAACTCATCACAAGACAAGGGCATTGTGCAAAGACAACGCAGTAATTCTTTATACATGTGGAGTTATTCCAGAGTGTGCTCTCAGTTTTGTTTAGCACGAGCGTGGCGCAAACTTTTAAATTACGAAATATTACCCATCTTCATTCGTTTCATCTGTTCTTTTGTTGCGTAGTAACCCTTTCTATAAAGAACCTACTATACGCCTTGTACAGCATGTATATTGTAAGGTCGAACTTAGCTTAGTGAACGTCGAATAAAACCGGTAGAAAAACCTTAGCAGCTTTTGTGTATTACATCACTGCAATCCAGTTACTGTAAATATATAAGCACTAACGTATGGATACAATAACGATCAGTCACGTTTTAATAAAATTAAACGATTAGGTACTCAGTTTTTAATTCTTGTAAATGAAGTTGATACTACTGCTTTTTGTATTGTAATGTTCCTTCGCTCGGGATAAAAAGCTAGCTACGTAAGAAATGAGCAATGTACATTAAAAGTTCATCATTAAATAGGTTTCCTCTTTACATAAATCGAGCACAAAATATGAACGGTCTTAATGTTGAATTGAGTGTGTGTACTTTTTGTTGTAAGCACAGATAAATTATGTAAATACTATTGATAAAGGATGGCATACTTATTAAGCAATACACAGTAACTCAATTTCTAAATAGTCTCTGTGATCTTGTAATATTTTGTTGGCTAGTTCAGTTATTCATGTAGCCGGCTAGTCCCATACTCGTATGAATACTCGCATGTAATAGAACACACTTAGTAACGTCAACAATAAAGTATCTTCTCGTGTAGTTATCGTTTCCGTTGCATTCTCGTAGTAGTGATTCTCGTATTTGTAAGACACATAATGTGTAATTTGTGTGTTTAGTATACCCATTAAAATTAAATATTTGTCGTATAGTTAAGGAACCCGACTGAATAGTCAAAATTTTTAAGCATTATGTAAAATTGTAGTTAGGCGGTAGTCAGTTATAGATAAACATATTACTCGAATAGTTCGAGGAATGCGAACCGAGGATTAAATACTAAAAGGTGAACTTGATTTACAGTTGACCAGAAACGTTTGTATTCACTTCATTCGCATTATATACCATAAAGACATTTCCACGCACAAGGCATCACACTTAATCAAACTACCTGTCAAATTGTAAGTAGAACCGTTTCTTCGCTTCGCTGTGATGGACAGCAACCCTTATACCCACCGAGCTGGTACAATATTTTACTATTTCACCATAATAGAGCAACACATGTCTGATGTGGCCTCAATTTAAGAGTTTTGCATTTTATGAATCCATAATTCGACAGGTAGTTATTTTCATATATTTTTCAAGTTGAATGTCCGTGTCATTTTGCTAATTAAACATTTAAATGTACCATAGTTTTTATATTGGATTTTTATTAAGTATTACCACAATCATTTATAATTTGCCAAATGTAACATTTTTTTATGAAATTTATACATTTTTAATATATAATTAATTAATGAATAAATGCATAGAATTTTAAATTCCATTACGATCAGAAGTAATAGATCAATAATATTTTTGAGGTATATATTAATTCATAAATTTTACTGTTTATTGAACGAGTAAGATTGATCCAATGACCTTTCAATGGTATTATCAATAGAAACCAATTAAAAATGTAATAAAAAGTCGACTAGATTAGTTATTTATAATAATGGCAATTAAAGATCCTTAGTACTGTAAACCATTTGTAATAAAGAAACAATGTACCTGTAGACTGAGGTGTATTCATGTTTTTTCTAATGTAATTTTCTGTATTTCAATGCCAATCAATAAGTTTACTAATGCCTAGTTTTTGAGATATTTTAGCCAGAGTACATCTATATTAATAAATAAACACTTAAATACAGTATGCGATAAAGCAAACTGAGCATTTGAAATTTAGTAAATAAATACGTTCAATTTAAAAACTCTTCAATCAATTATTATGTTTCTCTTCAAAACAAAACGTGACCGATACCTGCATACAATAATAATAATTCCGTTGCTTAAATTACTAGACACATTCAGTAGTACAACAAAGTTGTAATTTTATCAAAATAAAATCATTGAGGGCTTAAATAGTCAAAAACCTCAGTCTGCAGTCGATACAAAATGAATATCAACAAATAAACTGCAATCCCTTTTACCAGTTCAAAGTATAGGAACACAGTGTATTTTATAACGACATATATATGAATGTGTATAACTAAGAACATGGCGTTATTACTGTATACTTACATCTAATACATAAGTCACGTTTTATGTGAATATTGTAAATATTCGACGAATCATACGCAATTGTGCGGTCACGTGGGAGGTCTGGTTGGCTTGGCTGATTTAGGAATTGAGAGAACTCATACGCTCAATACTTAGTAATTACAAATAATAATTGATGTAGGTATTGTCATTATTTGTCACGAATAAATTAAAATAAATGTAATAACTTATTCATAAGAGTGTTTCATTTCGAGCTCGTTTCAGAGGTAATAATGCGGAGTGGTATGTGCTGTGTATGCGAACACAAGTCAGCCTCGTTTGCTCTAAGAAACTGCAGCATGATAGTCGGAAGAAAACGTTCGTGAAAGGGATTTTTAGCACGCAAACAGTTTTCATAGAAAATATAGGGCATGGCGCTTTCCGCGCTGCGAGGGGTGACACAGAAAGCCTTTCTCGCTTGACACCCTATACTACGACTACAGCTGGGTAGTCGCGCAGTACTCATCTGCGTTATTAAAGAACTTCTTAAGGTCCATTCATGATATCGGATTTTTCAATCTTTCATATTAAATCTCAATGTGAAAGCTTTGATACGTTCAATCATATTGAAATCTTAATATCGACCTCTCTTCATAAGTATGCTTCGATTATGGAACAATAGTCCGAAGCAATTTAATCCAAAATGTAATCACTAATAAACTTCATTGTTCATCCAATATTGATACCTATGAATACAAAGTGACCCTTTCCATTATGAAACAAGGGTCAATTAGGAAAAGGTTAATCAGGTTCAAGTGACTCTTTTTAATTAATATTTTACTTGAACTTTCAGACAGGTACAGAAAGTAAAACTCTTGATACTCATCAACATACCTGATGGAAATAAAATATACCTCATTGAAAAACCGGCTAAGTGCGAGTCGGACTCTTGCGCGAAAGGTTCCGTACCATGAACCAAAGATGAATCACGCTTTATGATTATAAAAAAAACGTATTTTTTTTAAAATGATATTTTATTTAATTTCAACTGTCTATCAAGCGGCAGCGGAGGAATAGTAATAGTGTTCCATTGGTTCCCTCCGGGTACGGAACCCTTACGGGAAACTTCTTTTTTTTCTAAAGTACCAATATTTCTACCCGTAACTTGTAGGTAATATGGGTACTAAATGGTCACACAGCAAACGTGGAAATCCAAACGAATCCAGCGCACACCAACTAATTATAATCAAAACTTTCCCAATATTAATTATAACTGGGGTTATAAAGTAGAGAATATGAATAATTTAACACATATAAGCATGTTCGCAAGTTTAATAAAGTTTTATTTTTATACGGTGCATTTACTGAGAGAGACAAAGTAAATGTACTCACAAATTTTACGGGGTGAGTACGTTTGCTTTGGCCTCTTTGGTGTGGTTTAACTATATTATTATTTATTTACTGTTTCGAAATTTTATGTAGTAAGTAGTACATGTTTTGTTTTAGTATAAGGTTTTTAGTTTAAGTTTTTAATTTTAATGTTATGGGTGCTAATGCCTGAAATAAACGATTAATAAAAAATAATAAATTAACATTCGAGTAACATTCCTGCAGTTAGTAAGCAACATTTTAACGGGCAACTGGCCTATTATGCCTTCTGATTCCTGCGAAGAGTCTCGACTCGATTGCTCTAAACGAAAGAGACTTGTTAACGGACACTGAGGAGAGTCGCCTAAACGAGCAACTGTTATATTCTTTATCCAAATAGTCCTTAAAACCCCACAGCAAAAAGTTAGCCAGTTAAGTGTACTACAAATCTGATTGGTTCACCGGTCTTAAGTACGGCCGAGGTCAAAGGTTCGACTGCCATAGACAAAGTGTAATTGAGTTTTTCTATTAGGAACTTCGCAGTTAAAGTCCAGGCGTCGTAATTGCTCTCATGGTTTTGGTGTGCACACATTAATAAAGTTCCACGTAGGGCTTATTAATGTGCGTGCATGGCGAGAGCTCTGGAGTAGAGCTCCCTGCTAACGTTCATCGGCATCTGCCTAGCCTTTTCCTAACTATATTGAAATCGGCTTTCAGTCAAACCGTATTCAGCTGAGGGCCTACCGCGAATGTTTTGACGTAAAGTTACAGTGTCGTTAACGTAAGTGAATATTTAATATAAAAAATTAGAATATCAAAGTATGTTGGTTTAATTTTTTGAGACATTCACATTTCGTATCATCCAAAAATATGAACATAATATCAAATAAATACTATAAACGAAACGAGTATTATAGTAAAAGTGAAATGTTACGTTATGTTACTATACGACAAGAATATTCGCGCTAGGGCCTCTGAATAGCACTTTCCGTGCCGCGACAGCCAAGACCCAGAAACTTACAGTACAGTACTTCTTAACAAAACTGGTATCAGACTTTCTGGCTTCTATCATTCCGTAACGACTGCCAAAGATCTATTACAGGCATGTTACGGTCACCCATCCACAGACCGGACCTCCAAAAGCGTTGCTTAACCTTGATATATCGTGCGGTTGTTATTATTTATCCACAAGCTCTAACGCGTACATTGCCGTGACGTTAAGCAAAAACCGTTCCTAACAACAAACTCTTGGTGATTAGCAAAAAGTTGTACGTCTCTTTCTAAGCTTGCAATACGAGTCTCCAACTAATACGAGCACAGCTGCAGCAAAGTGAGGCTGGCGTCTGTAACCTAAAGCGTAATACGGTGTCGCCGGCGATATTTGAACTAACTACCCACGCCTATGTTCTGTGAATAGTTCCCACATTCGAGTATGAGGCAAATTTAACTAATGAAAATTATATTTTAAAAGTACGAACCCAAAAGAAATTATAGCAATCAAGTCGATTGGTATGCCCGATAAACGACAAGCTTATGACGACTCAATAAATGTATTAACTGAATCCAATCTGTAAAAAATGAAAACAATCTTGCATTTATGTAAAAGCTTTCTTCTTTTTTTTAAGTTTTTCAACCTGATACAGCATCCGGTGTAGCGCCGCGTCGTAGCAATTGACTTAGCGTAGCAATCACGTAGCAAATCGTAGCGCTACGGCGTAGCACGAATCGTAGCGCGTAGCGTTTTATGTGGCTTATTAAGTGTACGGTTGTAACTTTTCTACTGCTCTTTTAACTTACTTCGAACCTTTTGCAAAACATAAAAAAGACAATAAATACTTTTCAATTAGATACATTCCTAACAGATTTATAACTATGTTGAAATAACAGAAACAGAATTAGGAAATACAAATTGTATGAACTTCGAAGCTTTTGATTAGTAAAAAAGGGGCTCTTCAGTGAGATTCTGCCAACATCTATCCGTGTAAACTAAGGTGAAGTGAACATATGAAGAGAGCAGTCAATCCATACAAACTAGATGGAATCACAGTTCATTTCATGCTCACTCCACCTAATTTTACACTGTGAGATGTTGACCGAATAGACTGGCTGTTTTACCAACTAGGTTACTTTCACCAAAGTCTTCATATTAAGCTCACACTTCGTTGACTTAAGCTTTAGTTCGAGAACTGTAAAATATACGAGTATTTGCAAAGTTTCAGTGAAAAATAACTTTATTTTATCTATCGCTTGAATGGTTCGTGAAGAAAGGAAACTAGAATAACAATAAATAGGTGTAATTAAGTTTTTTCTCCTGTATGACTATAGATTTACACAACTACTTAACTTAAAAAGTTACGTAGTTGTGTAAAACCTACAAGTTACGTCAAGTTAAGAGTATAACCTTAAAATTAGGCTCAATCTAAAAAAGACATCTCGAAAAGAAATCGTTTTGAACTATTAATTTTCATTTGCTTGCTATATGAAAGCATTTCTTTTGAAAATTGAATAATGCAGTATTTTGTATAACTATTTCTCATTCAGTTTTACTAGACCAGCGCAGTCCTTTATGTTTAAAGAATATTCTTAAATGGCACTGTGAAACAAATCATATTAATACGCGTAGGTATGTTAAAGGTCAGAGCGCCTGTTAATTCTATTAGACATTTAAATGGATTCGCTCGATGTACTGCACGCTTTGTGAGTAAAGGTCGAGTATTCTGGTTGGAGCCGGCTATAAACGCGATGGCCCATATAGACGCGCTATATGCGTCACCCATCGCTGGGACCCACGACACATGTTCACGAACATTCATCCCTTCATAGCTTATAAATAAACGCAGATAATAAATAGCTCCACCTTTTTCCGAGGACATTAGTGAGCTTCAATACAATTTAACTTTTTCTTTTCATTCAACCGACCGTCTGCAAAGCTTCTCCCTCGAATTCTTAGTTGATAGACAGAACATCCATTGTCGCGGCGACGCGAGTCAGCGCTGAATAAATTCGCTTGAAAATCTCCGCTAGAATTTTGCGGTGCTTTGACATCCAAAAAACGATGCTCATTTACAATGTAACAATCTACTAAATCGCTTTATTATTATTAGTATAAATTATAATAAATCTGAATAATTATTGTTCAGCAAAAACCATTCGAAATGGATTGAACACACTATTGCCCGGTAACGTCCATTGACCCGTCACAAAAACTACGAAATATGTTTTGTGTCAAAACAAGAGGATAAAGGTCTCAAATAGACGAGCAGTGACTTTGTTGCGGCTCAGGATCGGATTTTAGAAAGATATCATCATCCCTCGAGCATCGTGAGACGCGAGAACAAAAACAGATCCCGACAATTATGTACTTCTAATTTACACTTGAATTTAATAATTGAATTAACTTTTAGATCATCAGTCGTTACAACTTGGCAAAATGGTGTCATAAGTTCATAGTTAGTTGTGTCGATTCTTCGATAGTTGCTGTCGTAGTTATTTAAATTCTTCCTCCGCATTGGGCGTGTGAATCTACAATTTTTTGTGAGTGTAATTTTAAACTACAACTGCTCACAGTTGCTATAGCTTTTACTGTACTTTCTTAAAGCTTTATTATGTAGTTACAACATAGCCGGGTGGCAACCGAGACGGCAAGCATACTAAAAAATTAAACATAAAAAATGCTGTACTGAACCGACATTTCTGTAACAAAATAAACAACCCAAAATATTTTGAAAACTCCGCCTTGGTCGATCGTCTCTGAACTAAATCCTCCTGAGAGATAGCAGAAGCTGCATGCTGGCACGACATTCTGAAACTCGATATTGTAGACAAAAATCTTACCGTCGATTGTGCAGAAAATGAAGACTTGAGAGAAAAGCGCTTCTGGCACCAGACCGGGATCTGAAAGAATACATTTTGCAAAGTGAATTACAAAAGAAATAAACATACACAAACAGTAGCATTTATTGAACATGGCGGCAATGTGTTACTTACTACAAATCCATAATTACCTATTCAGTATATCTATACAAATAATGATTACGTCTGGCAACATTAAAAACGTGCCATATAAATATAATATACGCAAGAAGACAGTGATTATACACATTTAACTTGGAAAACCTCAAGTACCTAGTGAGGAATGAAATGAAATAACGATGTCATTCCTTATCCACATAAAACTGAATCCCTAACGACTTGCTCGTTTATAAAAATTAAACGATGAATATAATTCGTACTTTAATACAAGTATTATGCAAAGTAAACGTATTTGCTTCTTGTGGAGTTTATGCGATATTTTCTCGACGTTCAGATTTAAAGCCGTAGGTTTTAATTCGTTTTTATGGTTCCCGAGATCTTAAGGTGAATTCAAGGCAATCTCGCAACTTTAGCAAAGCTTCTGGAAGTATTGACGATAATTATAAGATTTAAAAGTTATTTACCTGTGCTCTACCTTATATTGTAATTAGTTGTTTTTACTACTTAGCAATTACGGCAGTAATCCTCAGTTCATTTCCACGTGCGCCACCCTCGTTAGTATGCAGCTGATGTGCTTGAGGTTTCTTAATCCCCTCAACAATTATGGCAGCGTCCTTCTTCCTGCATGTGAAGTATACGTTAAATAATGGGAAATCTGTTTATTCGTTCACTGAAATTATGATGTGAAATGGAATTTCCGGGTCAGATTTAACAAAGATGCGGTATGCACTTCGCTATTCTAACACATTAATCGTACACTATACAGTTGAACACATGTATCAAAGTTTCAAAATACAATAAAGCTTTTGTGTACTGAAGCAATATTAGCTATTGGCATACAAACAATCGGCGCGATCGCTCCGCATGCCTCTCAATCAATCCACCTGTGTCCTGTAATATATCACGAGTCTTTGTACAAAACAACAGGCGCTCAGAGCATTCCGCTTAGGTGTTCAATAATGTTTGGAATACATGCGGCTGCTATGCAACCCCCGATAATAAGTTTGAGTGGAATTCCCCAACTTGCTGTTTACGTCAGTAAGTCAATTATAGACAGGATATTCGTCTGGAATTTCGTTTTCTTTCTGAGAGTTTTGCTTCTACTTTGTTTTTTTCAGAAAAATCGAGTGGTAGATACGAACCCAAACGCCTACTTATACTATTACATAATAATAATATGATGTACATAGTAACTTAAAATGCTGTTTATACGACACCAATGTAAAGGCGGTAGCTGGTTAATGCCTCTGTCTTACTACGCTAGCTTGTTCGTGAACTCCCAGCTTAACATGTGTGGATTGGTCGGAAACCCGTCCAATTAATATGTCCGACTCTCTGAAGTCACACCGCTGTGCAGTATTGTATGACAACCTCACGTCCTCGTTTGACGTTAAGCTCCACTGCATCGTTGATTTGCACTGCGGCATCTACGTCCCTCGCTTACAAGAGCAATCTTTTATCAATAGCACTCTGCGACATCCCCTCACAGCCCGATTAGAAACCACAGAGTGAAGCGAATTCAAAGTATTTTACGTACCTACCGAGGCTAGCGAGCTAGTTCCAAGCCTGAAAATTGAATTTACAAAGAATGTCTAATCTGTTTTGAAGCGAGTGACGAAACTTATTAAACAAGCATTATTCCAAAGATTTAGGAATTTCCTAAAGTTGTGCCAAGTTAATTTTACATCATCGACTTTGATCTTTAGACAATTAATTTTATGAAAAGGCTGCTGACTCAAAATTTGCTTGGTGTAACGATACCTATCAAAGACAAATTAACCAAAGAGATAGGATTAACATCTACTCTGATATAACATTAAACGTTTATTCAGTGAATTGCTTGGTATAATGCCTCATAACAAGAAAATATGTCTTTCGGTATCATAAGATGCTTAGAATATTTTATTACATTCATAAGATGCATACATACGAGCGAAATGGAAAACTTACAGCAAACATAATTTGCACTCGTTTTAAGTCATGCAGAAGACTTTGACAAAACCCCTTCTTGTGCTTTGTTTAGGATCTACAGAGCTCTGCAATTTAAAGCCAGATATAAATCAGTAGATTTTCATTTTAAATGTTGTAAATTTGTATAAAGACGACGCGAACGCCTTCCCTGCTAAGGACGGGGCTGCTCGCGGTCTGGAAAATTCATTATTCAGCAAAATTGTGCTAGTAACTCATCGGCCAACCAAGCGCCTCGCTGCTATTACCTATATTGCCGGCCATCTGATTCACGGCAAGTTTGAGGGAACCCACTTGCAATATTTATTCACAACCCAGATACACAAACATTACACGGTACAAATTGCCATAACTCAAATTAAATTCCCTCTAGAAATGTCAAGCATGACTTGAAATATCTGTACCGTAGCAAAGTGAGTATAAAAACTCACCTAAACCCGTACAGGTACAAGTAAAAATAGGAAAGCGGAGATATTTCAGTCACGTCACGAGCACCGATAAATATAGCTGCGGCACCAACTAATAATTCAGGAAAGTTGTGCGGCAACTACCGCAATCGGAGAGTTTATCCTCCAAGACGTCTAATTAAACCTACGACTAATCAATTGCGACAAATGGACTGCAGAATGCTAATAAATGATAATGTCGATTACTATCTTACAATTTAATGGTTTTCATTTTAGTTCTGATATGTTTCGTCTTAAACACAATGCACGCTCTACAATCCCACGTTGTAATCAACTCTAATGATACGGCGTAAAGTAGGTCATGCTGATCGGTTATTATCGTTTGGGCAACATTCCGAATTTCTGTGTAACTTCTGCGTGCGATGAAAATGACGAGGCGTAACGGAGCTATATGTTTCTCGAAGCACGTAAGATAGCTGGAGTGGGGCATGAGAGTGAGCACCATGAATCAAGATACGCTCGTTACTTTGGCCGCAATAATCTGATGGAATTGTAAAAAGAATAAAAGTGAACGTTTTGGTTACCTTATAGTTTTCTACTTATACTTGCAAACACGACATTTGAAATGATTGCGATAAAATCACTTGTAGGAACTAAAATAAAAATGCGCCATCCTATCCTCCTAGCTCTTCGTGTTGTGCTGGCGCTGCTACCACGGCTGCAGAGAACCTCAAGTGGCGGAAATATAATAACCTGGTTGGAAGTTATATTTTCGAGACGTTTGGAGTTGAAACTCTCGGGTCGTGGGGTCCGAGTGCCCATAACTTGTTTAAAGATCTTTCAAGACGCTTATTTGACACTTTGCGAGATTCAAGGGCTGACTTTTACCTCGACCAAAGGATAAGCATACCCATACAACGTGGCAATGCTGCCAGCCTTTTGGGCACATTACCAGTGGCTAGCGATGCGGACCAATTTTTCGACGCCATATGTTAGATTTATTTTTAGTTTTAGTTACTTAAGAATGTTTTTATTTAATTGTACATATATGTAGTATTTAGCTAAAACCATGTCCAAAATAAAAACAAAAATGTAATCTGCAGTATTTCGACTTTTCTTACTGAATACATAAAAAAGTGTCTAACTGGATATTACAGCAAGTAAGTTGCTGCACTGTTCAAGAACTTCTCTTGTAAAAACGGTCAATAACAAATCCTCCCATTGAATATCAGCTACGTAAGTAGTTTGTTTAAAATTCTCAATAACGTTAAGTTTTTGAGCTCAGACAGCGACTAACTTCTGAATAGCTTGCTTTGTCGACACTAGCTGGTCCTCCATAATGGAAAAAGTTTTGCATAGGTAATTAATTCCCCTTGGACGAATTATTATTACGTTAATAGACACTTAAAACTCAGCTCACGTAGATCTTCGTTTACTGGGAAATTCGAATTGAATATTTTCATTTCTTTGAGAGCGAACATGCCAGCGGAGAATGGAGATATAAAAGCAAAAATGTAGATAATGTGATGTTTGCTCTACACTCGACTCGTGAATTAAACAATCATCAGCTCTATATATTATATTAACAACGCTATTTATAGTCTCTAGTATTTCATTTGGAGTGTTTAACAGCATAGTTATTTGAAGAATTGGCATTTTTAATACAAAGGAAAACCGCGGAAACCTAGACGTACTGTTCAATAATAGTGGTCTGAAATTGTCAGCAATCACTAAGCATACGTCACATCAATGACGGTTTATTTTTCACTAGCTGACCCGCGCAACTTCATTTGCGTCACATTTTCCATTATTGCTCCGCTCTTATTTGTCTTAGCGTGATATAGCCTATAACCTTCCTCGATAAATGGGCTATCTAATACTGAAAGAATTTTTCAAATCGGGCCAGTAGTTCCTGAGATTACCCCCTACATACAAACTTACAAACATACAAACAAATGTTACCTCTTTATAATATTAGTATAGAGTATAGATATGTGCGAAGAGCTACCTATGTAATCACAACTTTAATAAAGTGTTATTTTATTTACTGTCCATAAAGAGGGGAAATAAGTGTTAAAAATAAATATATCATCTTCTCAGTACTTACTGAAAAGAATTATATATATATTTCAAAAGAAAAGGAAATGTGGCCGAGGTCCAAAAAATGAGAAGTGGATATAACGTGACAGCCAATGGACGTATAGAGGACATCGAAAATTAAGTAAACCCGAGTCGTTACAAATCCGGAGTGATCGCTCCATAGACGAGGAAAACCTCGCTAAAATATGAAAGTGTTTTCACACCACTACTGGTGAAAAAATGTTCGGGCTACGGCGTAGCTAACCGTGTTACGCTATAGGTTCTGCTGTGCTACGACCATTACACTTCTAGTTCATTCAATGTTTTCATTTATTTTTTTAATATTACCCGTTGTTGATAGTTTTCTCCGTAGATCTTATAAAATAGAGACTTTATTAGTCAAACTTAAACATTCGATTTTACGTCAAACGTAATCAATAATTTGTAATCGAAACGTGATTTTTGCAGGCATCTTACATTTCAGTGAGCAGAACGTGTTGTGCAGACAAATAAAAGTTTGTTTACTTTGTTCCTCACCTCCGTACTTCAGTCACGTACTTATCGAGTAGTTACAATCCTCGCCGCACCGCCAATAAGAACACATTGTACTCAAACTTATCTGAAGTTCAACTTTCATAACTCTTCAGCTAAAAATATTTGTTTTCTTACTTCTTGGCTAAAGTTTAAGTGGCTAATGTACTACATACATAAATTATTAGTTATGCGGATGGATTCTGTTGGTATGAAACGGTTGAGTTGGTTTTTCTGAAAGCCAAGTGACTTTTAAATTGTTATTTTTATTATGTTATGGGTTTTTTTAATCATTTTGAGTTTTTGACATTTCTAACTTCCTATCGCGGTTGATGGGAAATAGAATTAGGTAAACAACATTCTTTTACTAATTGTATAAAACAAATCCTCTGATCAGCAAGAATGTTTTTCAAGATTAAAAGGGTTTTCAATCTTCTTAAAGCATACAGTGGAAACAGACAAATATTAAAGTTCCTTCAAACATATTCTTAGCAGTAAAGTTGTTCAGAAAGTGTGAGCTCACGGTACCGCGCTCAACGTTCACATAAAAATTCTCGGAATTTTAGAAAACAAAAGTTTGCGGCTATAGGTGCTAGGGAGCTCATTTTTCTTCGCTCGTCTAAGAGACAAACTGTGTGATAATATAGTGCATTCGTTTCATTTTAAAGTCGTAAAGAGTCGTACAAATACTGAATACCCATCACGGAGTAACGAGACCACCGCGCTTTTACATTTTTGCTTATATTTTTACGAAATCGTAATAATTGTATACTTAAACAATGCTTTAAAACTACACTCAATTAATCATTGGTTCACAAACGTATTCAAACGAGCTCGGGTCAGCCGGTTTCCGCGGTTCTTACTTTAAATTAAGCACGCCGATGCAGCCTAAAGCAGAATTTCTGACAATACGCAAAACGTCACGCGCATACATAATGAACGAAGTCCTATGCACACCCAAACCTACACATTTCATGATAGCCGCAGCCGCATGCCGCCACCATTTTGGTTCTATATAATACCTTTACGAGTGGACGCTCCTAACAAACCAGCTGCATCCAAACGTTATCGCAGTTTTAAAACATGCCTCTACCGAAACACGGCCACTCCACACCCACTTTTCGTAATAAAAAACCAACATAATAGCTGATGTAGATACTGTCTTTTTCATGTTATACTCTGTCGGACATAAATGTGCCTATGGAAAGTGGAACAGATAATGACATAACCTGAATTATACACCTATGCTAACGTTTCATAAGTTGTACCAACTAAACAGACACTTTGTTTAATTTATAGCCTTTCAGTACAAAACAACTGAACCAATTTCCACTAATGAGATACTTCCATAATTGTTCATGTCCCAGCATCTTAATACTTAAACACAGACACGAGATAACGATACCATGACCATTTTACTTAGCTTTGACCACATTACTTGTTTAGCTTTTCTTTATGCCTATATGGAGTTTTTTTTTTTTTTGTGAATTAAGAAATAAAATTTGGCTTTAAATTGTAAAAATATTTATTTCTGCCTGAGCATAAACTGCAGAACAAAGGGGAAGAATGAAGACATGAAAAACAGATTCACATTGTTGTACAAAGTGTAGCAATTTACTAAACAAATCCTTGCAGCGGGTCGCGGCGGCGGCAGAGGCTGGCCGCGGCGCGGTCGACTCGCAGCCTCCATCATTACACAGACTCGCATTATCTCGGCCCTCACGCAATATTGACATTCCCTTTTTGTGCTCACACCAAAAGTATAATAGGACATCGCGCTTCTCATTAGCTACTCCCATTTTTTGCTCATAAAGTTTTCGGATGGGAGTTTCCTTACGTTCACAAGGACAGATAAAATATTAAAAGGATCCGATTCCTTTAAGCTCGAGTGGTAATATATTACCTGCGGAAAATAAAAAAAATCTAGTGGCGCTTAAAATTTTAAATAGGTAAAAGTAAAATGCGGTGGTAGTAGGTCTGCGTTTGTTTAGTGGAGCGGTAGGTACCCGTAGTTCCGTTCGTCGGAGCTATTCGCTCCGGGCCGGCGTGGTGGCTCACGTTTGCATTTTGCATGAGAACCATTGTTTGACCCACTATATTCCCAACACCCCGGGACGTGGTGCGGCGACGTGATGCCCTACAGCCCTCTCAAACAGATTAATTTACTTACTACAGCCAGAAGGTGTCTTCAACTTATGAACGTTTTCTTCAGGGACATCTCTACGCCATAGTATTGATCAAAACATCTGTACGTGATTTCACTAACTTAACTTTGATTTTTATTTATAGATACCTTTTCCAGTTCATACTCGAACGTACATTAAATCTACTTAAATTGAGTATTACGAAAGCTCAACCTCACGCTTTCAATCGGCTGATTGGAAATTTACGTCAATATACGTAAGTACAATTAATGAATCGAATTCCATTTCGTAATAAATTGTAGTATACGAAGTGGTATTTACAAAAAATACATATTTCAATTTCTCGGAGTTAACTCAAAAGGGTCCGATGCGGGTTCGGAGGGCCGGTGACCAAAGCCTCTTTCGTACACGTCTATGTACGTAAGTACTGCCGTTAATTACAAAGGAGAGAACTTTATGTTGTCTGTACGTATTTAAAATGAATTCAGGTTCATAATTTATGAACGACTTGCATACCAGCTTTAATTACAATTTTTGTACCTACAGATCTGACGGTGATGTCATCTCTCAGGGAAAGTAAGAGCCAATCACGGGTAGACTACAAAGTGTCGACCGAAAAAGATTATCTAACACTGTCTGTTTGTGACCTTTGCCTAGGTACTAAATGTACCTACCTGAAAGTCTTAAATCCTCATCTTGCATCAATCATATTTATTTTCACCGGTAGCCCGTATCTTCAGCCTTTAACGGGCAGGTGATACAATAAATATAGGTATAAGTCATAAACTGCATAAACCACTCAATGGAGCTTTAAAAGTAAAAAAACAAATATATTATATATTTATTTATGAAGGACTATAAAATCTGATTAATATAAATAAAATTATGGAAATGTGTGCGTAATACTCGCGCCCAGAGGCAGATAATTTGCAGTATGAAAGAGAATTTTACGCGAATGCTGTTAATCTTCATTTCGGAGAAACTCACAAGTAGAAACTAGTTTATGCCCTTGAACGGGCGATGAGGGACCCTCATAAGTTAGGTCTGCCGCCTGTCACTCACTCCGTCATAATAAACGCGCATCACCAACTCGTTACTAAACGAGGAGCCAATCCATGCTTAAGCTTTGTAAAAATTATCGTCTATCCTCGATTTGAACGTCAATTGGATAATTTATCTGTATTAAAATCCCTGGCAGCACTGCTCTCTGGCTTGCATGTGGCGCACGTCGTCAAGCGTCACCCGTTTATTGATATTGTTTCAATATCATATCCCAACATTGGCGCTTCATAATGCATTTAAGTGAAACGTGCCTCGTTTGTGCACTGCGCGCTATTGTTCGTTAGATTTACTCTTATATATTGAAGAACTATATTAGAAACTAGCTTCTGCCCGCGACTTCGTACGCGCATATCCCGTTTACTCCCGTTCCCGTAGGAATTTCGGGAAATCCTCTCTTAGAGCTCCCATAAACTCCCCAAAGACCCTACGTGCAGCTTCATACGACCAGTCAGTAGTCTTGGTTGTGTTGTTGCGTTATCTGTCAGTCATTCACTCAGTAACGGAAGAATTTTATATACCAAATGAAAATAAAACTAAAACGTAAATGAAAATAAAACTAATATAAAAAAGTGAACGTAAATTAGCCAAAACTTATAAACCTGTCGGTATCTAAAACTATATATTATACTACTTCAGCTAAAAATAAATAAAATGTAAACTATTAATAATTTGTAATTTAAACGAATGTTTAAACACTACCAAAATAACTAATCCCTATTTTATAAAATAACAACAAAAGGAATCTAAAAATAAATTATCAAAGACTAAACTACGTATTGTCTGTCAATAAGGTCGAACGCTCTGAACGTCTATTCGCATCAACTGGTAAAAATTGTATGAAGCTCGCGCTTTTTTTTAACCAACCTGAGAAGATTGGCTTTTGCTTAACCGGACTTGCCTGTGAAGGCCTTAATATAGTAATAAAGCCTCCAGCCAGGCTTTGAAGCTCGCGCTCGGACGCCCCGCCTTTTTATACCTTCGGCCGCGAGCCTTCTCGAGCGCGGCGACCACAGGCGGCGACCGATTCTCGAACGTTCGCGACCGGCCGCACTGCGCGCTTGGCGCCTAGCTGCTAGGCCGGTCGCGAACGTTCGAGAATGTTCGTTTTACGAAGCTACTCGCTAGGTGACTCGGTAGCCTCTAGGCGCAAAGCAAGCTGCCTGCCTGTACGTTCGCGACCTTATACAAAAATAATATCCTTAAAGCATGATCCAGTATTCGCGATGGCTTATTATTAGCGTATTTCATGAATAACTTTGGTGTTTCTATACCGATTTCTATGATTCTTTTTTATGGAATAGTTTATAATGTTAACTTTTTTTATTAGATTATATCAAGTAGACAAAATAATCAGAAAGCTTCGAACTGCTAAGCTATCGGGAGTTACACGTATTATTGTGATTCAGTCATAAAAGATAGACATTATGCTGTCGTGGGATATTTTTTATATACTTTTAAGGAGAATATTTCCGTCATACATGATTTCTGAGTAGTTTTAACCATTAAGGTTGCACACGCGACGGAAGCTTAAAAAATGGAGTAACTTCTCCCGTTTTACCAACATTTCCCTTCACTGCTCTGCCCCTATTGATTGTAGCGTGATGAAAAGTATACTATAACCAGCTCAGGAGTATGAAGAATAATTGTACCAAGTTTCGTTAGAATCCGTCCAGTAGTTTTTGTTTCTATAACGGTTATACAGACAGACAGACAGACAGACAGACAGACAGACAGACAAAAAATTTACTGATTGCATTTTTGGCATCAGTATCGATCCCTAATCACCCCCTGATAGTTATTTTGGAAATATATTTCATGTACAGAATTGACCTCTCTACAGATTTATTATAAGTACTAGCTTCTGCCAGCGGCTTCGCCCGCGTGATCCCTAGGGAACATATTGCCGGGATGAAAAGTAGCTTATGTGCTATTCCAAACTATAATCTATCTTTGTTCTAAATTTCATTAAGATCCGTTCAGCCGTTCTGGCGTGATTGAGTAACAAACAACCAAACTTTCACATTTATAATATTACTCGTTTGGTGTAAAGCGAAATTATAACCATCTTTCCCTCGACATTATAATTATTAAAGGATATTGCATACTGTCGTAAACCGTTTTCCGAAGCTACTCGCTAGCCTCTAGGCGCCAAGCTAGCCGCCTGCCTGTACGTTCGCGACCACAAAAATAATCCTTATAGCATGATTCAGTATTCACGCGCGATGGCTTATTATTAGCGTTTTTCATGTATAACTTTGGTGTTTCTATACCGATTTCTATGATTCTTTTTTTATGGAATAGTTAATAATGTTAACTTTTATTACTGTTAATTAGGGACGACTGAGAGTTTTACAAACGTAAGAGTAGACAAATACAATCAGAAAGCTTCGAACTGCTAAGCTATCGGGAGTTACACGTGTTATTGTTCGTCAATCATAAAATATAGACATATGCTGTCGTTGGATATTTTTTATATAATTTTAAGGAGAACATTTCCGTCATACATGATTTCTGTGTAGCTTTCACCATTAAGGTTGCACACGCGACGGAAGATTAAAAAATGGAGTAACTTCTCCCGTTTTCCCAACATTTCCCTTCACTGCTCTGCTCCTATTGATTGTAGCGTGATGAAAAGTATACTATAACCTGCTCAGGTGTATGAATAATAATTGTACCAAGTTTCATTAAAATCCGTCGAGTAGTTTTTGTTTCTATAACGGTTATACAGACAGACAGACAGACAGACCGACAGACAGACAGACAAAAATTATACTGATTGCATTTTTGGCATCAGTATCGATCCCTTATCACCCCCTGATAGTTATTTTGGAAATATATTTCATGTACAGAATTGACCTCTCCACAGATTTATTATAAGTATAGATAGATATAGATATAGATAGATATAGATAGATGAAGCTGAACATACCAATGTCTTGGCCATGATTGGATTCCGAAAGAAGTGCCTCATTTTGGTCGTGATCTCATTAGGTAGTGATCGCTCCTCCAGATCATTTTTGATGATGGCATCTTGATCTAGCGAATTTTCACAGACCGCTTTACTCAGCTCAAATATTATCTAATGCTTTATAAACTTGCAATATTATTTCGTGGTACATTACTAAAACGCAAAGAAAACTTACAGCTGAATGTTATATTTAGTATTTCTTCTATAACGCAATTATTTACTTTTCCGTTCATATTTTCTAAAAGTTTACACGTACCCATAGGATCGCTTCGCGCGAAGGTACGGCAAAATGTTGACTTCTCTATAATTCAATAGACTCAGGCTACAATTACACTCAGTCTGAGCGGCAGGCGGGCGAGCTCGAGCGCCGGCGAGGCGGCTCGCACACTACGTTATATTATAGTGCTCTATTGCTCCCACATAATCATCTCGCCTCAAAACTTCAGCATTCGTTTACAACATAACACGACATCGGCACTACAAAACGAAATCAAAATGCCATTACATCCAGAAAGAGCCCGAATTGCGCGATAAGCATCCAAAATGGATTCACGTAAAACTTTTGAATTCCCAATTACAAACAAAGTCATTTGACTCCAAAGGGAAAAGGTCGCGGACATGGGCCTTTTTCATTGAAAGGAATTAAAAAATCTGTATAGAAAAAGTGTTTAAAAGACAGTACAGCGATGCAAGAGAAACATGCTAACTCGTCTCCACTGTGTTGACGGCTGGGTGACTCGGGGTCGGCCAGTCGCGCCAAACGGAATAATTAATCTGTCATGAGGTGTCTGTGCTTATTGGAGCCGGCGTCAAGAACCACCCAGCACCACTAATAAACTCCACGCGAACATGAAAAAGCGAATAAATGAAAATGAACATTTTTCATATCTCATTTTCAAAGCTCTGGCTAGACTATCTCAGCTAAATATTCTGTGTGTAATTGGACGGAGTTCTATGACAGCTGGACAGAGGTTTAAATGTAACCTTTGCCCGGCGGCTCTCTCTGGTATTTCTCGTAGTTACTTAACTGCAAACTTTAACTAACTTTTTTAGCAATGCTCCAGATATGGACAAAGGAAGGAATATTTTCATTAATTCGTTCAAATTTACTGTACCCGTAGAGTCGATTGGGCCAAAATACTCATATTGTTAGGACTTAGAGTAGATAGTGTTTATCAATTTCACCAGACTATGAAAAAAGAACAAGACAGCTGAGCAGACGTTTCGAATAGTTCCAAGTTAATATGCTTGTGGCCACATAGTACGCCACCATATTATTTTCATACTAAAAAATAAATTTATAAAATTATAACTCATATAAATGTCGCAGTTTGGAAATTAATAGAGGCATTCGCAAAACTTTTAGGTAATCCCAAAGTTTTTTATATGAGTCTCGATAAAGTCTCCCTCACCCATGTACAAACATGTGTATGGTACGTATGTTATAAGGTAAATATAAATCAGTGTAGTTTCTGAGAAAATTAAACACCGAATTGTTGTTTTTCCTCATAGAAGTGATTGTATTATTTTTGAGCCAATTAAATTTCTTAAACCGTAACCGTAATATCTACACTCAGGGTCAAATATGGTATAAGACAACGTCACCCCACAGATTTAAAATAGTAAAATTTAAGTATGTAATGAATGTAATGAAGTAAAATAACATAACAAAATCTAAGAAAATAAAATCTTTATCTTTCTTCTTATTTGGAATAGTTTTACCAAGTAGGTAATATGAACTCAATCATAAAGCCTGGACTTCATTCAGAGACGGTAACAAAATTAATCTCGGAGTCAGCGTCTTGTCTTAACACAAATCGGATAGGAAGCGACTGTCGCCGGCTTTTTGAGCTTATTCAAGTACTCCGTTGTTATATATATATCGTTGAATTGGTATTTGTTATATAAATAACAAATACCAATTCAATTTGCTGCAGTTTTGCTTACACATAAATGCAACAGATAGTATGGATTGCTCCAACTTTTGTACAACGATTCATTTTACGTTCTCCGTTTACATTTTCACGGAGATTGCTAGGGTTTCGTGGGCAGAGCTCTTTCGACGCTTTGAGCGTGTCCTAAGTTTTGAGTATAAACAATTATACCGCACACAATTATCGCTACTCAGTAAGCACGCACACTGTGACAGCCGCCGCTTCTGTACGAAAAGGTACCATTCGTTACCTGCACACTTAACTCCTTTGTTGTGTGTACAACCTTGTCCAGTATAAAACGCCGTAGTATAAGTTATTTAGTTTCAAAGATTTCCCTAACGGTTTAGAAATAGAAAGGAAAACATAGATTCGTAGTGTTTTCTCACGCCGCGCTAGTTGTAAGGTTCACCTGAAAACTTTACCTCAAATAAAAGTTCACGATATATTTGTTTTCGTTGGCATTTACTTGCATGTTAATAAATGGTTTCTCCACTGCTAATAACCGAGCTAATTACTCTTACACTATTACGACGCTTTAAATTCGTAAAGTACTGAAACAAAGTAGCAATCTACCTTGCATTAAACATTCAGATGCAGTTCTATTCTAGAAAATTGGAAACACAATTTTAATATTTCGAAGCCACCTTATTTCGTAGCAAGAACACGGTCAGGTGGCATGTAATTCCCATCCAGCACACGTAGCAAACTGCTCGTAACATAACACAAGTTTAATTCTTAAATAGGTACACACCTAATCCTATGCAGCGTAACGCGTAACGTTGGCTACAAATTCAAATAAAGACACATTAAAATAAATAATGTAGTTTGAGGCGAGTTCAAACAACATTAGTCAGCCAGATGTGAGTGCGGTCCGTTTTCCTGCTGGTTTTCGTTTGCGCAATCAGGAAATTAAATAAAGTTCACGACCGCATGTCTGCCCAGAAACTTAAAGAAGAACTTTATGCAAAAGTCATTTAAAAATTTAACTTCAGCTCGAATTTAGTACCTAGAAACTGAAACCACGTGTAACTGATTTCTATATGCGGGCGTACCACCACACTAATGGCGTCTAACAGTGTGGTGCATGTTATAATAATTAGTGCCAAAGCATCATTTGTCTCCGACCACGTTTTGTGTAAATGTGGTTGGTGAAGCTATGATAGTTTGACAACTTGCCAGCTAGCCTATGCAGCAGTACAACATGACCACGCCGTTTTAGTAAGTTACTGCTACCTACATATTTATTTATTTATTTAATACTTTACGCACACATGTACAGAGGCGGACTTAATGCCTTAGGCATTTTCTACCAGTCAACCTTTGGGTGATGCAGAGAATAATAGTGGTAGGTGCAAAATGGATAAAGAGAAGCCAAAAACGCGATTAATAGTAAACATAATACAAAGATAAATAATATATACATAATAATACATATTTAACAAACGTACGTACGTGATTTATATAGTAAAAACAGCGTTCAATGATGATTTATTTCTTCCACCATTCGTACTTTTTCCGCTCCATTTCCAAATTTCTACCGCTCCTATTTTTTATTCCAGTTTGTTTTAACAAGATGGAAGTAATGTGTGCACGTGTATAAGTATTCAAAGAGATGATCAACAGCTTATCTTCCGCGTAAGTTGCAGCAGTCGACCGGGGTTAACGTGTTCTTAATGGCACTTGTACGCTTATTAGAGGATGTCACATTTGCACACTATGCAAATCCTTCCTATCGTGATACCCGACATTATCATCTATTTCATTTTGTAACGGGTCATTCATTTTGCTCTGAGCTCGATTTATCTGTTTCAAAAGTAATCAAAACAAATAAATCTTGACATGTTTTAAACCGTTTTGTTAGTGATGAAAACTCATTGTACAGTAGTTTGTTAACAATGAGAGTACGATCGTTAATGTTAACATTATAATTAGAATACAGTACCTATCTATATGCAGATATGATAACATGTTTGAAGCACACAACCCATGTTTGCCACGAGCATTCTTACCCACTTCAGGCCAATCTGCGAGTAATTACAAACTTGAATGGCAGCTGTCAACTGAAAGGTTACATATGACCAATATTTTTGGATTCATACAGATTTTGAAATTACTCTCTCTACTAAATCTTGTCTGTAGTGGTCTAAGAAGCCGTTACCACGTTTATGTGTACTGTGCAGCGTTCCCTAGTACTTGTGCCTCTCTTAAGGAGCTATTAAGTGCCGACGACGCGCTTGCCTAGAGCTGTTGAACTCGTGCTCGACGCTCGACCGTACGGGGAAAAGAACCTAAATCTAAATAGAAAGGTGATAATAAGCCGTATGAAATGCGAATACACTTATTCAAAGACAAGAACTAAATCATTCTGGTTATGATACTAGTCATGCTAAAGCTTCTCGATTCTTTAACTTCCATACGATTTCAAAACCGTACGGAAGATATTTTTCTTTACCAAAAGTTGAACGAAAATGCACTCAAAAGAATTTCACTTTTTCTAGTTCACAGAAAATTGTAGAGGTAAAATGTAGGTTTAGATGCGAACTATCATACCTGTTATACCGAATTCAATGTTCAGTTCCTATGTAATAATCGGTGTGGACAGATTCGTATCTTCAATTATGCCACATGAATTTCCTTATACACATCTTATCTCTTATTCATTACAATCGTAGGCATAAGAATGGAATCTAAGACTAAACTTATCGTGGATGCGAATAAGACCTAAAAATATCTCGAAAGCCTTCATACACGCGGTGGCATACTTACACGCCACAGAATGTATTCAGCGGCACATTTTTCATATTTTTTCAAATAGCCCTAGCTGACTGGCTGTTTTAAATTTTAAAGCATTCGCAATAGAATGTGAGTGCGGCACTCAGCGTGGAGAAGACTGGTAGTGTTGGGCGCGTGGCAGCTCGAAACTGGGCGGCAGGCCCCGGGGCCCCGGGCGAGCGCCGCGTCTCCGCGCCGCCACCGCCGCTCTCGAGGCAGTTAACGCCCATGTATGCTTGCACAGCACAACTAAAAGCTAGTCGCAAGTGCTAAATTTGTAACAGTTCCCATTCTTAGGGTGACGCCGAGCGTCTTGTTTGCAGTAACGACCAGACCACGCCACTCTGCATTCATGACGTTACTCCGCAAGTTTTCCGCCGACATTATGCACTCTTTCATACTATAGAAAGTGTTTAAATAACCCAAAATACATTCTCCATAGCCTCTGAAAGGCATTTTTCATAGTACACAGTATTTTCTTGGCAAACGGAGTGATTACCTTGTCTTTAATAATTTATTTGAGCTTCTACCAAGTAACACAAAGGCCAGTCTTATCTCTTGAATAAAACATTGTTTCTTTAGAACTGAGAGCAAATCGCAACGGTAGCTCTTCTTATACTGTCTTCAAGTTCATTAAAAAAACTAATTCGAATCATGTGTTAAACTCATTTAGTAGTTAACTTAATCTGTTTGTTACCATTCAACAACTCGGTTACCCAAGCCAATTTTTTTTAAGGGGTCATAGTCACGTGTTTGACCACTGTCTCATCGATGGTAAGCGATGATGCAGTCTTAGATGAAACACCGAGCACGCTTGCCTAGAAGTAACCTATTTACTTTTGACCTATAGAATCCCACGTTGTAGCTATCAGGATACACAGCCTCTGGCGGAGAATTCCACTACTTAACTGTACGCACTTATATGAATGTGTTCCCAAAACTTTTTGTGCGTTCGGGTGGCATATCCACCACGTGCCGGTGGCGCATCGCCGTGCTTAAAATCAAATTTAGGTGTTTAAAATCATTTTATCTGTTATCGCCACTAAACCTTAATGTCAACCATTTAACAATTCACTAAATTAACTCCGTATTCTGTACTAAAACAAAGAAAACTAAAACACGACGAAATTTTTTATAACTATAATTTGTTCAATTCTCATAAATTTGACTTCATTAATTAAAATAAATATTCCACACAAGTATTTTGTTTTCAAAACCACTTTACAAATAATTTAACCGTATCCGCGTGTACCCGCGTGATTCCTAAGAAACATACACCCGGGAAAAAAAGTATTCTATGTCCTTTCTCAGGCTCTAGATAATCTCTGTCCGAAATTTCATTTAAATTGGTTCTGTAGTTTAGGCGTGATTGCGTAACACACAGACAGACAGACAGAGTTACTTTCGCATTTATAACATTATTAGGTAAGTATGGATTTAATGTGTATTGAGGTCAAAACTAACAATACTCTTGCCAAAAAATTTGCAATCTGCGTCGAGCAATCTTTTTATCAACCGTGAAACAAACAGACTAGAAGAGTTGATTTCATGTTTCATTTTTCCAATTCCCGAGCGGAATGTAATATAACTGAACAGCGCTAACACTTTGTTTCGAAAATAAAACAATAAAAAATTTAATTAAAAACAGTGTGTAAAGTAACATGCGCATATTAAATTACAATAAAACAATTTTAAGGTAGCGTTTCATATGGAATTTATTGTCTGAACGTAAGTAACCCGGCGCGCAATGCTGCGAGGGCGGCGCGCGCCGGGGCAGTATTGGTAATTTATCCGCCTTCTATCTGCTCGAACCACTTTCGGATAAGTCTTTATTTTCTATCCGTCTTGTTTTGCCCAAGTAGCATAGTTGCAGTTGCCAACTCGGTTACCGCTTGCATAATTCTGCTTGAGAAATTGTAAAGACGGTCGGCAAAATTGAGACGTGGCCTGACTCTTCCTTTGTTATTCCACAGTGCTGTAGCGCTCTGCTGTCATATTTCTTAAATAATGCGGAGACTACTGTACCTTGTAGCAAATATACATTTTGAAAATACAAATTTTAGCACTTTTGGTGGATAAGATTGCAAATAACATTTAATGTCGTTAAAACACGTTTAGTTACATAAACTAAGTATTGTTTTACAGATTTATTTAACGCAGTATTATTATGTATATCACGTACACTTCTCAGAACCTGCTTTTTGTTTTATGGCTTTCTTATTCATTCATTGTGGTTAATGAGATTAGCTTTAATTTTAATACATAGAATTATAGTTTTAGTATATTTTTTTTTTATTATCAAGAATTTATTTGATTTATTTTTTTAATATTTCCTTTAAGATTATCTGTCTGTAATTATTTCAATCGGATAGCTTTCGTAAAAGATTCAAGACAGAAAGAGTCGCTCCCTAAATTTATAACTGACGCTTTAGCGTTGTATAGACCTTTCTTCGGAGACTTAGTGTCTGGAGGACAAAAAATCGATGGACAGTAGACCTAAATATCACATGAGTCGCGTTTTACGAGTATCGAAGTGTCTACCTCTTACAATATAAATACGTCCGTTTGAGTTATAAAAAGACAAAGGTAGGAGAACGACGATCACGTATCCAACCCCGTTTATCCCAAACCACTAGCACGTATAAATCTCTTTATTCGAGAACAAGTTTTGTGACTTTACATTGTTTTATCTTGACACCAACTGTAAGTTTTTGGACGTGCATACACAAAACATATCGCAGGCCCCTCAAGACTGTATCGATCGAACAAAAGAGGTAGTGACGTCATGAATAAATGGTAAAAGTTAGCTGCACTTTAGAAATTCAGCGAAAAATTGGGCTTATAGTTTTAAATCATGTGTTTTACACACCACGTTAAAAGATCCAAACGATGCTTTCAAAGTTTTTATGTGTTTGTGCGTGTTATTTGGTAATTTATTCACCATTAGGTTTTATTTTAATTTATCAATTAAACAAAACAGTACAGGATTAATCGTATTAAATAGCAACAAAAAACCACTAAGGTTTAAACCTGTGCTATTATGAGTCTATCAATATATACATAAAAATAAAAAACGCTAAGAACAAAATAGTAACATAGGTAGGTACCTACTATCCTTACAACATAAAACTATCTTATTGTAAATGTTATTGTTGAAAACAATTAGTAACAACGTTAACACATGATATTCAGGTTTTTTAAATTATCTATAATGCTTTTAATTCTGTTAATAGGGACACCTTGCTGGCAGAATCTAAAAAAGAAATACCTCAAATTTTCAGTTTTCTCTGGCAATGTTATAGACAACCATCTAAATTACTTTACCAGGACAACCTTTTGGAATCCGCTGTTGGCTGTCAACAAGGTGATCCCCTCGGGCCAGTGATCTTTAGTTTAGCTATTCATCCAATTATTCGACAGCTAAATTCAAAATTTAATGTTTGGTATCTCGATGATGGAACTATTATTAGGTATTAGATGATCTACATTTTTTTAAAACTCAGTTTCATTCCATAGGACTTGATCTGAATTTTTCTAAATGTGAATTATTTTTATCTGACAGTTCTGACCGACAACTCATTCATTCAAAATTCAACGCAATAGCCCCTTAAATCAAAATAATGGATAAAAGCTCTCTTCGCCTCCTTGGGTCGCCAATCTTTGAGAATTCTTTTCCTAATTTTGTTGATGAAAAAATTCAAAATTTCAATGATGTTTCGGAAAGATTTTTAAAAATTAACATGCATTCGGCCATCACCAAAATTCGCTACTGCTGTTTCGGCCATAAATTATCATATTTTCTTCGTGCTTCCCATCTATGGAAGCACCGTCACCTTCTGGAAAAAATGGACGAAATTATAAAGCAAACGCTATCATCAATTTTAAATGTGGCCATGGACGACCGAGTTTGGGCTCAAGCCACTCTTCCCATCCGCATGGGAGGCCTTGGCGTCCGCAAAATTACCAGTATTAGTTTACCGGCTTTTATATCCTCGGTTCACGGCACTGTGTAATTAGTCAGGAATATCCTAGCTTCTACACTGACTGATTTTGATGTGCCGTACTTTACCGAGGCTATAAATGCCTGGAGACTCGCTTGCCCGAATCAAAATTTACTCGACAACCCATCATACCAGAGACGGTGGGATGAGCCGCTCTGCAGAGGAGTTCAGAATAACCTAATTGCCTCTGCTGCCACTTCTGCGGAGCGTGCACGCCTGCTGGCTGTGGGTGAGTGGGAGTCGGGCCTCTGGCTTCACGCACTACCGTCGTCGAACATAGGCACCTTGTTTGACGATACTACTTTCCGCCTCGCTGCTTCCCTTCGCTTAGGCGCATCCTGTTGTTCTCTTCATCGCTGCCACTGCGGCAAAGCTGTCAACAGCCTCGGGCACCACAGCCTGTCATGCAGTCGAAGTGCGGGTCGCATAGCACGGCACGCAAATATCAACGACATTATCCGACGCGCTCTTGTCGCCGTCGGCGTGCCAGCCGTATTAGAACCCATTGGCCCGGCACGCGACGATGGCAAAAGACCGGACGGTATGTCTTTATTTCCATGGAAGATGGGTAGGCCTTTAGTGTGGGACGCTACTTGTGTCGATACTCTTGTGCCATCCCATCTTCCTAGCTCGTCGTGCTGTGCTGGTTTTGCAGCTTCGGCTGCTGAAAACCTCAAACGGCGGAAATATAGTAGCCTTATTGGCAACTACATTTTTGAGCCATTTGGGGTTGAAACTCTTGGACCGTGGGGTCCGAGTGCTCACGTCCTATTTAAAGATCTTGCAAAACGCTTAGTTGACGCTTCGCGTGACCCAAGAGCTGGCTTTTACCTTGGACAGAGGATAAGCATTGCCATACATCGTGGCAATGCAGCCAGTCTTTTGGGCTCACTGCCAGTCGATGGCGATGGGGACGAATTTTTTTATACCATTTTTTAGTTAGGAGTTTTCTTTTTATTTTCTATTTTAAGTGTAATAATACTTATATGTTACACAATTATTTACCTCTTAGGGTAGACTGTTAATAAGTCTCGGTACAATATACCTGGTAGTTCGCTCGCCATACGTATTGTTGGCGCGCTGCGTACGAAGCCTATTCTCAGAAATTGCCCGCGTGCGTACAGGATGTTCGATTTTGTTTTTTGTTTCTTAAAAAATCATTGAAAAATTGTTCTTTTAATAATAAAAAATTAACAAGTGTATGAACTGGTAAGACTTTACAGTGTTTAAAGAGGCTATTTATGACTTCGTAAAAGCATTTTTTTATTTTCGGTGATGCAACCGTTTTTTAAATTTTAACTTGAATTTTAAAAATCTTATCAAGATAGGTTTTGAAGGTACGGCCATAACTACTAAGGGCATATTGGATATAGGATTCAGCCAGTGCGTATTAAAGCAAAATCTTCACTTTGAAGGGCAAACGGTTCTTTAATATTGTAATATTGGGCAAGAAATTGCCCAAGTTTATTGCAAACACGTTCTATATGATGACTCCAGGTAAACTTATCGTATACTCTAAGATATATTTGCTTATTGACAATATCTATTTGACAACAGTTACAATTGATCACATTGACTGCATGCAATCAGTCATGGTCATGGGCTATTAGGGAAATTCTTTAATGTAGGAAGATTTAATAACCAAAAGTTTAGTTTTGCTTGCATTAAGCACTAAGCCAGCATGGTGACACCACCTTATTAGAGCAGGTCGTCCAGGTCGAGTTGTAAGAGTTCACATGCTATTTAAGGATTTTTGTTAGAAATAACAAGGCAAGTGTCATCCGCAAATTGATAGCATTTACTGTGTGTTATGCAGTTACTCATGTCATTAACATACGACAAAAAATGCAAGGGGGCAAATACCGAGCCTTGCGCGGTTGTTACGAGTATATTCTAAATTTTATTCAATCAGTTTAATGTCATTAAATGTTACTATCAAATTTAAATTTTATTATCAATCTTGTTATTGTATTGTGAGATTTAAATATAATGTTGTGCTAACCTTTAATTTAGATGCATGCTACTTAGTTTTTAAATGATATGTGCTGTGATTGTTTTTGCGTGTATTTAGTTGGTTTGCCTTAATAATAAGAAATGCTTCACGGGCGCTTCTATCGGGCTCTTCATGGGTCCGATGTTGATTTCTCTGCGTCCGTGGCCAGCTGCGTTTCGGAGATCTCTTCGGGGAAACCGAAGGTTTTGTCTGTGCAATTATGGACGAAGTTATTTTGACGAACAACTACCGGAGGCATATTATGAAGGACGGGACGGTTGACGTGTGTCGGGCATGCCACCGTCCGGGTGAGTCCATCAGACATATTATCTCTGGTTGTTCTCGTCTGGCTAACGGCGAGTACTTGCACCGACATAACCAAGTGGCCAGGATCATCCATCAGCAACTTGCTTTGAAGTACAAACTTGTGGACTCTGAGGTACCGTATTACAAGTATGTGCCGACCCAGTTCTTGAAAATGACCATGTCAAGTTGTACTGGGATCGGTCTATCATCACTGATACTGATGAGGACTATTGTTGCCAATAAGCCTGACATAGTGGTGATAGACCGATTAGCGCGCCGCACAATGATTATCGATGTTACCATTCCACATGACGAGAATCTCGTGAAAGCTGAGAAAGAGAAGCAAATTAAGTATCTCGACTTAGCACACGAGGTTGTCGACATGTGGAATGTGGACTCGGCTGTCATTGTGCCGATTGTCGTTACGGCTAATGGCCTGATGGCCAAAAGCTTGACGACCACCTGTCTATGCTGGGGTTACGCAATTGGGTAAAGGGCCTGATACAGAAGGCAGTACTCCTCGATACGGCTCGTATTGTGAGGAGGTTCCTTTCTCTGGAGCCCTAACCACCGGTAGCTTGGACCCTGCTCACGACCACGGCGGACTACTATTTTTTATATTTTTAAATGTATTTTTTAATATTTTTTTTAAAGATATATTAAAAATTTAATTACTGGTTTATTTGATATATGCTTTGAAATTTGCATATCATAAAATCTATTGATGAGAACAGAATACACAATATAGAGACTAAATTATTTTAGTTTTTTAAACAACCCCTTTTTGTCCATTTGTGTTTGATTTCCACGCCTTTCAAATCCGTAAAGTATAAAAAGTAGGTATAGGTATAGTTGTATTTTTGATGTTAACTTATAAGTGAAAAGAGATGCGTCTTTCTTAGCTTTATAAATCTAGGTAAAGTACTTTTTTCAATTGCTGAAACATTACATAACACACCTACAACATGTACGTGTAGGTTAGGTTAACCTACCTAGGAACACACATAAGAGACAAACAAACACACATAGAGTGTTTGTGTTCACCCAAAGGTTGACTGGTAGAAAATGCCTAAGGCATTAAGTCCGCCTCTGTACATGTGTGCGTAAAGTATTAAATAAATAAATAAATAAATAGCATAAGCTGATTTTCTTTTTTTATTTAACTATATGAAGAAAATATTTTTGTTGTGTGTTTTCTTTAAATAGAAAAACCCTGTTTGAATTAAAAAAATTAAAACATTTTTTTTATTTTTTATTAACAAAAAAGTTTTAAAAATTAGTCAGAATGTAAATTATTGTAACAGGAATTTGGTAGAAAGAAAAAGACTGTTTAACCAAACTTAAGAAACAATTTATTAATAAAAAGTTTATTTTCAATATCTATACTAATATTATAAAGCAGAAGAGTTTGTTTGTTTGTTTGGTTGAACGCGCTAATCTCAGGAACTACTGGTCCGATTTGAAAAATTTTTTCAGTGTTAGATAGCCCATTTATCGAGGAAGGCTATATATCATCACGCTAAGACAAATAGGAGCGGAGCAGTAATGGAAAATGTGACGCAGACGAAGTTGCGCGGGTCAGCTAGTACCTAATATAACTCCTGCCCTGGCTGGAACACATGCGGAGATCCTCCTGGGCATGCTGAGGATGCAAGTTATCCAGCATTTCTTGGGGTGACCTGTCTCATTCTTGAATAGCGGCTTCCCTGAGCTCTGGCACTGTCTGAGGACGTGGCTGACGGTTCCAAATAGCTCGCTTAAGAGCATCCCACGCGTGCTCTATTGGGTTTAAGTTAGGGAAGCCGTCAGGCCAGTCTAACCTTGTGATGTCGTATTCTTGGAGAGCAGCATTGACTCGTTGAGCTCGATGTGCGGGCGCATTATCATCGACCAGTACAAATGGTCTGACAATTCCATCAATAGCAACTCTTTATTAAATACATGTCTGCTGTCATGAAGCCTCGATACGGGACACCCTAAAATTACACCGATTTCCTGCCTTGCTGAACTGTTCCAGTGGCAGTTCTTTGCCTTTCACGGTCTCCTAGTCTTCTCCAGACACGGACACGTTGGTTATCTGGCTGAGTATTGATTCGCGATTCGTCAACAAAGAGACAGTTTTGCCAAATTTTTTCTTCTTAATCTTATTTATTTTGCCGAAGCCTAGCCCACTGCAATCTCCGTCGTTGACGTTGCCGGGAATGCAGAGGTGCTCGCCAAGACCTCCGTGCTCGTAATACAGCCTGGTGCAAGCAATTCCGAATGGTCTAAGTGCTAACTTCAAGCCCAGAGGTGGCCCGAACTTGTTGCTGCTGCTTTCATTTTAGTAGCGTTGATTGTTGGGTCACGGGCTGCCAGCAATCTAATATAGCGCTTTTGGGCAGCAGTCCAAACAATTGGGCGACCACTGCAGGGTCGGTCAGCTAAATTACCCATCCCGTGGTACCTCTGCAACGTGGTCATGACACTGGATTGGGATATAGCAACTCTGTCTGCGTGCTATTTCTCTCGTGGTGTATCCTTCTTCTGTCAAAGTTACTATTCTTACTCGTAAAACTTCTGATAATCCTCTTGGCATTTTTTCAATTACAACTATCCCCGAAAAATTATTTTAAATCCGTTAAAATTGACTTAATCAGAATTCGGAATGGGCGTAAGCTAGTACTGAAAGCATTTTTATATGGAAAAACAATTGAACTGTTTTATAGTTTTATATTATAGTTTTATATAATATTTTTAAATAAATAATCTAATAAGAAGAAGAAATCATAATATAAAATCTACCGTAACAAAAAAGATTTTGATTTTTCAAAGTGATCGCAAACTTTGCTGTGTGTACCACCTGAAATATAAACAATCTTACTATCAATTGCTATAGGTACGGCAAAATACAGAAGAACCCACTTAAGCTACCAATAATTTTGCTGAAGGTTTCTCAATAATTAATTTTAAACATGCAGGGTTTCAACATATTTCTTACAAATAAATGGAGTGCAAAATTTTTCATCATAGATGTATTCTCATTTCAACAAAACAGTTATGGGTGTGTAACGTAAATAATAAACACGTGTATGCAAATATTTTATGTTACACTTTAAAGGTGGCGTCGGTGGAACATCGTCGGGTGCGGGCTCGCCGCCTGACCACGACACGGACGTTGTTGCTACCAGCGACAACGATGAGCGGTGCGACGGGCAGGACGAACCAATTAATATTCCAAAATATAAGAGGCACGCGTGACAGGTGCTTTTTAGTAAAGTAGTAATGTTTAAAAGCTGCAAGGCCCAAGACCGCGCCGCTCGTCATACCGCGTTTCGCTTCACCAAAGCTCGTGGAAGTCGAGCAGTCGTGGCCAGACCTTTAGAGGAGCGCGCTCGGGACAGTGCCGCAGCCCGAGTGCAATAACTGCAGTCTGCCGGCTACCCGTGAATATTTTACACCAGACCACCAGCCTTATCCGTTACAAACTTTTGGAATTACTCTGACGTACACGTTTAACTTTCTAGCATTTTTTAAAACCTTAATGTTACACAGTTCATCCAATGTATAGATAAATTGTAACCACCACCACCCTTGGTTGACTGGTAGAGAGTGCACAAGACATTATACCAACCTTTGTGTTCTTTGAAGTTTCAATGAATAAATACTCAATCTATTCATAACCTCATAATCAAACGCACTCTGTAATTTTGTTAATTTATAAAGTTCCAGTGGTAGTTTTATTTGCTAAAAGGATAATAGAGATTTATAATCATCATCACCATAACAGCCAATTGCCGTCAACTGCTGAACATAGGCCTCCCTCAAAGAGCGCCATCCATTCCGGTACGTTTGCC
Organism: Ceramica pisi; assembly: GCA_963859965.1. Lineage (NCBI taxonomy): Eukaryota > Metazoa > Arthropoda > Insecta > Lepidoptera > Noctuidae > Ceramica > Ceramica pisi. The sequence continues at coordinate 11,994,049 of OY982537.1, read as the reverse complement.
CATACACGGTGTCCACTCTAACACATGTCTGCTCCATTGTCCGTCTGCTGCTGATTCTACGCGCAACGTTAGAGGGCATGTTTTTTGAGAATATAAGTCTCCATAGAACTTTTCGACTTCAGTGAGTATCTTTGTCTTCGAGGTGATAGTTTGGTGACCCTGTTTCGTCAGGTGACAATATGTGGCTTGGCAAACGCCTTCGATCCTTTGTTCCGCGCTATATGGCTTGCTCAATGACTCGGGTGTTTGCGCTCCGAGTGTTGCGTCTAATTAGCTTCTTAACCTCTCTGCCTGAATAGCTTCCAACATGGCAATTCGCTCTTTCAATTTTAACATTAATATTCAGAGTACCTCTAACCAGTCAGTGATCGCTTTCGGTATTTACCCTGTTGATCACAGAGACATCTCTGAATATATGACGCTTATCAGGCATAACAAAGTTGATCGCCAGGTCCACTTCCTTTTAGGCTTCTTCTGGAAAAAAGAGTTCATCAAAAAAAAGCCCCTTGAGCCTCGAGGATACCAGCATTTGCCCCCTGTGATTTTTGTGCCCATAGCCGAATAGACCTACTCTCGACTCGCAACTCTCTTGTACTCCCACTTAAGCATTGAAGTCACCCATGACAACAGTGTCGCATGTTTTGGTTCGAGACATAGCTTTCACTATGTCTTCGTATATGGCTACAACTTCGTCGTCAGGATGTGCGGCCGTTGGGGAATACACTTGTATAATCTTTAAGGAGTACCTTCCCGATATCTTCAGTATAAGGTATGCCATCCTTGCCGTCAAACTGCCGCATTCCGCAATGTTGCCACTGAGTGACTTATGGACCATAAACCCGACGCCACCTTGGGATGGTTGGTGTCCTTCTCGGAAGAAGAGCAAGTGGCCACTATCGAGGGTTATCGTCTCCTCCCCCTAAGCTGTCTTCAGTTCTCCGACAGTTCCACGATGTGCCAGTTAATACGACTTATCTCTACTTCCAATTCAGAGAGGTGCTCGTTCAGCCGTAGAGAGCGTTCATTGAACGTCGCCAGGTAAAATTTATGGAATTGGTACCCTGCCATATCCCGGGGATTCTTAGCACCCCCCACAGCACAGTTACCGTGACCGGTACCATGCCCAGGAATAGTGCAGTTACCGGGAACTGGGGGCCGTGAATCCGGGTTGCTTCTCATCGGAGGGATTTGCCATAGTGCCACGCTTGGTTGGCGGGTTGGTGGGTGACCGCAGTTCCTAGAATACTTGCTTTATAGTTCTCCCAAATGCCGAACCTTATAGTGGGAGATTCGGCATTTGGGAGCATGGGTCATGGATACACCGCCATGTATCGGTTAACGGCAGGTAACGCCATATATTTGTTTACTTAGAGATGTTTACTTGAGAGCTGACACATTCTACGTTTTTCTTATGCTCCCAGATCAGCATTGGAGGAATAGAGATAATATTCACACCCAAATCGAACTAAAATGAGACTTTTACTTTTGTTACAACCGTAAAATAAAATTGTGCTTAGACTGCACGTAAAAGTAAAAAACTATTTAAAATTAGTTAGTCTACGTAATCTCTCGATTGAATTTCGCGTTGAGAGCAGCTGATGGATTTCACAGGACAGTTCTCATATAACGTAAGTAGATGTAGCAACGTCGCGGCGGAGCGGCCGCGTCCCGTCCGCCGCCGTGGGCTTGCGGCCGGAGCTCGCAACCCGGCACACACCCCCGGGGATTCTCAGTACTGCCTTCAACGTACTAACAAAGTATCGACTACTACGGCGTTTATTAAAGCAATCACGTTTATTTTCCTTCGAATGCTACAGTATTATAGTCAAACTTATTCCCCCTCGATCCTTGTAGAAACTACATTGCAACGGGCATTAAATAAATATTTTTCTCTATTGTATCAGCAATTCATTCATCTCGGAACTCAAAGCAAATACGCCGCCTGGAACGAATCCTGGTTAAAAGATTGGAATGGCGTATTAAGTTGTAAAAGATACCTCGGGCACTCGCCGCCGCCACTACCGGTCGCTGTGGTATCCCATTTGGCTCAATGCGCTTTTACCACTTGTGTTTCATTATCTGTAAGAGGATACACTTTTGTTGATTGTTTTCTTTCTCACTTTTAGTTTTCTAATGGTAGTTCTAAGCGACTGTAAATAAAATATTCTCTATCCAGCAAAAAACATTTAAGTAAGTATTTTTAAGAGTTCAGTTTCCGTAGCATCCTTGCCAGTTGCCACATCCATGGGGCAATACGGAAACTGCTAAAGTTCACTTCTAGTTGTCTTTTCTCGAAATTAAGCTTAATGTTGGCGCTTTCCTCCGTAATAAACAAAGAATAGTAATTTATGACTGTTCATTCAATTGCAGGCTGTAATGGTATAAAATTGATAATAAAGTAGGCAGAGCATCATGAAATACTGCGTAATTGTCGATATCCAGCCCGATGATTTATCAATATCGCTCGCTCCGAACAACTACGAAAATCGGCTAAGAGCGGGTATGTCGTGCGTTGTATGGTTCCGCAGCTTTAGTAAATATAATCATTCAACTGCAAGTAGGTTGAGTTGTACGAGTTGAACCCCTTCAGAACCAAATGACAGAATTAAAAAAACCTGTTACCGGTGTAATTGGAAGAAATATTCAGTAAAGTCAAAGTAGCTTATTGCTCTCAAAGCTATATATATAAACTTGTAAGTCATATGAATCCTCAGTTACAACACAGCTCTAAATCTCAATATAAATATCAGTAAAGATAACGTCCACATCATTTGAAAGAGCAATGTAAGGTACCAGTCGATATCCTTTCCTTTATGCGCGAAGTTTTATACCTAATGAAGAGAAGTGAGTCTTTTTTTTTTCAATACAATCTAACTGATCAATCGGTCTGGGCAGCAGGCAAACTAGAGCATAACCAAATTATTTAATGACCTACACATTCTTACAATCCGGGTCCGGCAGAAACCGAAAATAATGGCAGAAGAATAATCATAAATAAATTTTATGTTTATTGGACGACCATTTACTTTTTAAATGTTTACAGCTTTTGATCTGATCCAATTAATGACAAGCTTTTATCTGGAAATATTGAACAAATCGGTCAAACAATATGGCTTCGACTGGCCTGTCCCGCGGGAAATGTCGCGCCGCAGATCTCACTACTTTATCTCCTGCCAAATACCTTCTTTCGTGCTTTGTGTAAAGAGTCTGGGGAATACGCCGGGATTATGTCATACGTTACTTCTGATAAATTTATTACTATTCTGATAAATGTAAAAACATCGTGGCAAATGACAAAGAGGTGCCAGACGTGCAAACATTGTTTCATAGTTAGGACATTTCTCTTAAGCTGCTTTCAGACTACGCTTTCAATATCGCTCACCATACATTGTCAATAATATATAGTACAGTACAGTGTGAACGTGTCCTTAACAATGTATGGTGCGCGATATTGTTGTGCTATGAGCTATATACTATATGCTATTATATTATAGCGTAGTCTGAAAGCAGCTTTAGTTAATGTATAGGCGGAGCAGCGGAACATGAAAACTTTTCGTGTACCTATTCAACTATCTACCATTATATAGTATCTACCATTTGCTACCAGACTAAGAATCTTCTTTATTTCTACCTTCAAACATGATTCTTTACTGTGAAACTGACCGAAAGGCTAACCTTACGGCAAGGGTCATTGCAAGCAAAGAATAATCCCTTTGCCTTATTCCGCGAGCGGTATGCGTCACACACATAGTATGCACCACTGATCGATTTGGGATATATGGGATAAATCCTCTTCTTATTTATGTGCCTGAGTATACTCAAAAAAGCTCTTTTCAGTTGTTCTAGTAGACTTGTATTGACTTTTTTATTACTGAGACTAATACATTGTATTTGTGTTACTTGGTAGGTACCGATGTTGCTCGCTGAATTTAGAATAGGTATAGGTATATATTTTCTAATATATAAAAATTTCGTGTCACGATGTTTGCTATCGAACTCCTCCGAAATGGCTTGACCGATATTTTTTTGTGTAGGTACAGTCTCGGACTTTAATTGATGAGACACTTTCAAACTTTCCAATTTTGCAGTTTTATACATTCACGAGATTACATGATTTAACACGAACTTAAACCGCATGCTCGTAAACAAGATGACAAATTACTAATAATCGGAAATAGTCTCATCCACAGAGTCTGAAGAATGACCAATAAGTTTTCAATTATAAACCCACAAGTTTATTCAATCTATTTGATTCCTACTGACTTCCTTTTAATTAGAGCTCATTAAATACACTTCTGAAAAATCTGTGCGAATTCCTGTTGCCGCTACAACAACAAATAATAAATATTAATATAATTAATAATTAGGGGAGGCTCCTATACAAGAAAAAAAAAACGATTTGTGGTTCCGAACCCTTCGTGCGCGAATCGGACTCGCACTGGGACGTTTTTTTTTTGGCGTTTATAATAGCTAAAACATTAAATATTGAAAAAATCGTAATATATAAAATTCTTCCGTTACTGAGTGACTGACAGACAACGCATAGCCGAAACTACTGGTCGTAGAAAGCTGAAATTTGGCATACAGCTTCTCTACACTTGGTAGGGAGGCACTAAGAAAGAGGATTCCCCGAAATTCCTAAGGGAACGGGTAAAAACGGGACATGCGTGCAAAGTCGCGGGCAAAAGGTAGTATATTATATATAAAATTCATAATCAATTCTTCCAAGATGGCGAATAAAATCGTGAGTTCGAGTTCTTCCGAAATGGGGTTAAAAACTACAAACATAATGTAGGTGGCGACACTGTTGAGTGTTCCTAACCAACCGCCAAATTGTTTGTATGCGACTTGTTTGTCTTAGTTTGTTTATGAATTAAATTGCTAAAATGTACGCGACTTGGAGTGTAGTTAAGTTAAAAGAAGAGTTAAAAAAGAGAAAAGCTTCCACAGCTGGCAAAAAAGCAAATTTTCGACCATTTTGCCTCGACCATTTTGTTGGCTTCCATTTTTTTCTCCTAACAGCGTTTTCCCACAGTTTTCTTCTTTTGGCATCTTTAGGAAATAAATGTATCCCTGTATTTTTGCAATCAATATATTCAGAAAATATAACAAAAATATTACACTTGTTTACAACAACTTTACGTATAATGACAGTTGACAGGGAACACTCAACAGTAGTGACATCTAGTGTGAGAAATGAGCAGTTTTTTACCCCATTACCTACCAATCATAATTTTTCCTTATGCAAACGTCACTATGGCTTCGCTAAAACTATTGTCGCTAGGTAACGGTTGCTAGACTCTTAATTGGTTGACTTGGGGTGGTCAGTCTCACTATACTATGTAGGTACGAATGTAAACGACTAAACCCGATTGCATTACCCGGCCAAAATACGAACAGTGGCAAGTGGCTCATCAATGTGAAAGACCGTGACTCTACATTCGGTAGTTTTATTTACCACTAGCTTCTGCCAGCGGCTTCGCCCGCGTGATCCCTAGGGAACATATTCCCGGGATGAAAAGTAAATTATGTACTATTCCAGACTATAATCTATCTTTGTTCTAAATTTCATTAAGATCCGTTAAGCCGTTCTGGCGTGATTGAGTAACAAACAACCAAACTTTCACATTTATAATATTACTCGTTTGGTGTAAAGCGAAATTATAACCATCTTCCCCTCGACATTATAATTATTAAAGGATATTGCAAACTGTCGTAAGTCGTAAGCCGTTTTCCGAAGCTACTCGCTAGCCTCTAGGCGCCAAGCTAGTCGCCTGCCTGTGCGTTCGCGACCACAAAAATAATCCCTAGCATGATTCATTCACGCGCGATGGCTTATTATTAGCGTTTTTCATGTATAACTTTGGTGTTTCTATACCGATTTCTATGATTCTTTTTTTATGGAATAGTTAATAATGTTAACTTTTATTAATGTTAATTAGGGACGACTGAGAGTTTTATAAACGTAAGAGTAGACAAATACAATCAGAAAGCTTCGAACTGCTAAGCTATCGGGAGTTACACGTGTTATTGTTCGTCAATCATAAAAGATAGACATATGCTGTCGTTGGATATTTTTTATATAATTTTAAGGAGAACATTTCCGTCATACATGATTTCTGTGTAGATTTCACCATTAAGGTTGCACACGCGACGGAAGCTTAAAAAATGGAGTAACTTCTCCCGTTTTCCCAACATTTCCCTTCACTGCTCTGCTCCTATTGATTGTAGCGTGATGAAAAGTATACTATAACCTGCTCAGGAGTATGAATAATAATTGTACCAAGTTTCATTAAAATCCGTCGAGTAGTTTTTGTTTCTATAACGGTTATACAGACAGACAGACAGACAGACAGACAGACAGACCGACAGACAGACAGACAAAAATTGCACTGATTGCATTTTTGGCATCAGTATCGATCCCTAATCACCCCCTGATAGTTATTTTGGAAATATATTTCATGTACAGAATTGACCTCTCTACAGATTTATTATAAGTATAGATAGATGTTCGACACAAATAAACATTTGTGTCGAACATGGTTCAACAAAAGATGTATCACAAAAATATCATAATTTAACTTAATATTAATTCAAAATAAATATAAATTCAATTCAATAAAGGTCTGAGCATAAGTCGTAGGTTATTCTTATATTTATTTGGCAAAACAACGTTTGCCGATTCAATTAGTTAAATTTGTTTTCATGTTTTTAATAAGTAAAAATATTTCAATAAACTTTAATTAGTTAAAATATATATAGTTTATGTAATTCCATTTCCAATTATATAAAAACTGAATTACCAACTTATATGTTTTCAATAAGGGTGTCGTAGGAGAAACAAACATTAAAGGAGAGCTATTTCTCGTGAAACATCTCACATCCACTTTAGGCAAAAGCACTTCGTAGAGAATATTTGTCTGTCTTTTAATTGGCTACTCAAATACATTTGGCATGTGCTTAAAAATATTTGAAGGATTTGTTTAATGAAGGGAAGCACATTGTTTTGACTATTTGAGATAGTACTGCCTTTGCACCGACTCCAAATAAATTGGGACATGGCAAGAAAATGATGAACTCTCATCTCCTAACAGATAGTTCGGTCAACCTAACAAGGTAGGTACACATGTGGTGATCATTGCACAGCAAGCAAACTAAATTTAAAAATATGTAAACGAGTATCCATAGTTATAACTGAATATCTAGACATTCTAAACGAGAAAGTTACAGTCGCATGTAATAACCAGAAGCAGTTCATAAAATTCAGATGTTAAATTAACTAATTGTATTCAGAATTCCGTTTATGCAATGTGTGCAGTGATTACGCTGAGAGCCATAACTTTAAGCATTCAGCATCAATCATGTAAATCGATATAAATGGGAAAAAATAATATTTCCCATTTAAAATAAATGCCACTGAATGTGAAACTGAATTTCATCATGCAAATATTTTTACCGCTCACGTGAGCGGTAAAAATATGACCACAAAGGTACCTACTAAAAAGGTACGCTGTAATTTACGAATCTTTTGCTACGTATTCGTACCACAAACGCTCTTAAATAAATAGTAAGCTCGAACAAGACTGTAACTACGCAATAGCAAATAGAGCCCCGGGATATGAAGTCGGAGGGGCTGCCCTTTGCGAGCGCCCACGGTACTCTGACTACGCAACATTTCCATAAAAAAATCTTTTGTCACCATTTTTACGTGAAAACAATACTCTTACTGAAGACCTTCCCTTTGTTCTACAATCGATAATGTGAAAATGTAATGAGGATATACAGAACAAAGTAAACTTGGACGTCGACAACACAATTTATTCAGCTAGATAAAATATAAAATTCATGGCTTGAGGTTTAATTCCTCTCGTAAATCCTTTAAACTTAAATAATTCAAAACGTTAGGTGACGAAAACCGCACTGCATTGGGTTCTTACCGAAGGATCGCGTCCCAGAGGACTCAATAAAACAGATGTTACCTTGCCTATGACTACACAAAGTCTGACACTTTTACGAGCGTAACTTTATATAAAATCTGATGTGTATCATTTATGTACTTGACCTATTTACTTAGGTACGAGCATACATTATGTAGTAAGTAGATATTATGTGTCGCCAAACGCTTTTACAGGTTTATCGTTTTGCTTTCTAGATTTTTAATAAATGTGATTTTGTTCAAGGTTTCAAAAGAAGCTGACCCTTATTACCTGTTTATACAAAATATCGTTTATGCAGGTTGTTCATCAAGTGAGTGGTCATATTTAAGGGTGGTGTTCTATAGCTGCTATAGCGTAAAGAGACAATAAATATCAAAATAAAATAATATTGCCTTTTTTCAAAAAACCGGACGTCGAAAAACGACTTAGAAGGAAAAATAAAATTTTCATGCGACTTGTCTCAGTTACTGGCATAAAAATTGTGATAGAACTGAAATAAACAAAATATTTTGAAATGAAATGAAATAATTTATTTGCCATGAATGTAGGTACAAAAATATGGTGTTAAGTAAGAGAGGGATCCAGTACATTCTACCGTGAGGCATGCAAACATTTTTTTTATAGTAGACATAATTATGAAATACTTAATCTTAAAAAATTAAATATTTAACGAGTATCAAATTATTAAATAGTCAATACAAAAGAAAGATAGATAGTAGTAGTAGTGATAGTTTTATTTTGATATAGTCAATTTACTCTATTGCAGCTATAGAAAACCACCAGTACATATGACCAAGCAGCCACGTAGGTAGGTACTTCTGGAATACCCTGTACATGTACAGTCACAAGAGGCAAGAAGCAAAATAAACATGACGAAATTATCTTCAACTCTCGAGTTTCACATACATACATATAGAGTACACATTGTTTCCTATTACCCGTATATATCCGAAAACTATAATAAGACTTCATGCCCATTCCATTAAATAGACCCTTCCGTTTGTTCTGTGAATAAGTAATACTTGATACTTATGTATAAACCAATAGACACATATTTAAGGCACCCATGTCTCTTTATCCTTCTAGGTAAGTGTTATCTTGTCTTGCAAATGCTCAATAAAATCATCCATCAGCCCATCAGCGAAATAGATTCGGTTTCAACTAAATCAGTATAACAAGGCTCAGAGATAAACCGTAGAGTTATGGAGCTACACAAGGTAGGTAGTCACCGACGGAATATTATCAATATTGACAAAAAATTATTCCAGCCAAGGTTTGAAAGAGTTCCTTGGATATTAGAGCAGCAAATTCAAGTTCTATAGGTATTATTTCAGGTGTTCTAATATAGATTTGACTGATAACGTATTCTTATATAAAAAAATTTAAAAAAAAAAACAAATAAATAAAACAAAATAAATAAAATAAAACCTGAAGCGTAGGTAGCCGACTTTCGTTTATAAATATACTTTGTGGTAACAAGAAAACCAACTTACGACCAAAACTAGCATACGTAGGACATCCAATCGGGAAAACTAAGCTTTTCCAACGTTGGTGGAATTCCGAGGTCTGTATTTTATACCTCCTAGACCTTGTACAATAATGCTCCTTTACTACCGGAAGGTTTGCATGATTGCATGACTTGTGGTGACATCTATCTTCTATATATATAAAAAACCGGCCAAGTGCGAGTCGGACTCGCACACCGAGGGTTCCGTACAAACGTGCAGGTATATCTTATCTTATAAATAAAAATGAATCCCTATTTCCCTTGGTCACGGCATCACGCGTGAACGTGTGGACCGATTTTGTTATTTCTTTTTTTGTTGTGTTTGTTAATGTCAGGAGATGGTTGTAATGCAAAAAAAGTTACATTTGACGAGAGCGAAGCCGCAGGGGTCAGCTAGTCAGCCCTAAAAAAAAAAAAAAAAAAAAAAAAGGGCTGACCCCTTTTTTTTTTTTTTTTTTTTATTGCATTGGAACCATTCTAGTATTATTATAAACAAAAGTTGCGATTTACTGAAAAAAAACTACTTACTAGATCTCGTTCAAACCAATTTTCGCTGGTAGTTTAAATGGTAATATACATCATTTTATATTATTTTTAGTTTTATCATTCCCTTATTTTAGAAGTTACAGGGGGGGGACACATTTTACCACTTTGGAAGTGTCTCTCTTGCAAACTATTCAGTTTAGAAAAAAAATGATAGAAACCTCAACATCATTTTTAACCGACTTCCCAAAAAGGAGGAGGTTCTCAATTCGGTTGTATGTTTTTTTCTTATGTTTGTTACCTCATAACTCCGACAATTATGAACCGATTTGAAAAATTCTTATTTTCTCTGAAAGGATATACATACTTGCAGATTGGTCCCATTTAAATTTTATCAAAATCGCTTACGAACTTTGGATTTTAAATCGAAATAGCTGGAGTTCGTCTACTTGGATCATGGTTTTATGTCATCCAAGTAATCGAAATTGCGTATTTTGCTTTTCTGCGTTTTGCAGTGGTAATGTTAGAAGTGGGGTACCACTAAAAAGTGTAAAATAAAAAACATTTACAAAAAATACAACCGACTTCCAAAAAAAAACACTACAAAGTAAAAAATAACTTTAATTTCGGAAGTCGGTGTCAAAATACGAAGAAACTAACAAAAACACCGACTTCTGAAATTAAAGTTATTTTTTACTTTGTAGTGTTTTTTTTTGGAAGTCGGTTGTATTTTTTGTAAAAAGTTTTTTTATTTTTCGTATAGATAGGACACGGGGTTTGATGAAAAAGATTTTTTCGAGTTTCAGTTCTAAGTATTGGGTGAAAATCTTAATGCGGTTCACAGAATACATCTACTTACCAAGTTTCAACAGTTCTTATAGTTTCGGAGAAAAGTGGCTGTGCCATACGGACTGACAGACAGACAGACAGAATGACGAATCTATAAGGGTTCCGTTTTTGCCATTTGGTTACGGAACCCTAAAAATGAATTGCTGTTCGTTAGTCTCGCTAAAACTCCAGAACGGCTGGGCCGATTTCGGTTTTTTTTTGTTTAGTTTGCCAGAATACAGGAAATGTTTAAAAACAAAAAAATGGGTAGGTAGGGTCGACGGGAGCGAAGTCGCGGAACAGCTACTTTGAAATATATATTTGTTCTAACTAACCGAGTATTCTTATTACTAGCTTTTATTTCCCGTCTGTCATTCGAAGCCTTTCTATTTGGGACCAGTCTTTACAGAAGAGGTCCAGTTCATACTGTCATCGCCGCTTGGGCCAGCCACGAATGTCCGCGTATTGAGTTGCTTGGCCCATTAGTCTTCCGACTTGCGCCAAAGAGAATGGAATGGAATGGTACCTACTTTATGCGCAAAACACAATGTTCTAATTATATCCTAAATTAAGAACAGTTTACCTTCAATCTTAGATAAGGTAATCATCATGATACATTCTAAATTGCAAATAGGTTATCAGCTATTCATGTTTCACCTATGAGAGTATAGTGTAAAGTACATGCATAATGGACGATATCGATGGTCGCATCTAGTCGATAGATACAGATATTACCTAGGTATATTATAGCTTTCGCGATTTATTGGCAGAAATCAGAACAGGAAGTCTGACCTGACCATCTATGTGACCTCATTTTTTTTAATTACTTTATATGCTCGCGTCGCGTTGAACGTACTGCAGTCTCATCTGATGGAAAGCTATGTACTCGATGATGAAGCACACTTCCTAGAACCTATTGACTCTTGACTTAAAGACCTTTTAATATAATTAAAAAGGGGGCGTCTTTACTTGACCATTCCACCCATGGTAATCATTATGGTGAAAACATGTAAGAGACCCCTAATCCCAGCTTTGGCTGACCTGGGATTACGGGTCTCGGGTTCAATTCCCTCATGGAAAAATATTTCTTTGGCGTCAGATAGTTCAAGTATTAGGAAGGCAAAAGGTTTTATTTGTATAAGATATTCATAAAAACAGTCCTTCGTGATCAAACTTTACGGGGTCGTCGGATTTTCAATATGATTCATGAAGGTTATATTCAGTTAGATATGCATACAATGACAGCTAGGTCACAGTATAAATATCTACCAGTATTGTGACTCGGCCCTCTCCTTGAAATAATTACCTACAGCCGCGCGGTGTAATCCGCGCGCGATCAAAAAGGGATGGAACCTTATCAAAGTAAATAGAAAAGACAGTTCTCAAGACAAGTTGCGTCAGCGAAAAAACTCTAAATTAATTTTAAATTAGTTATTTATACGATCTATCATAGGGTTGTGTATTAACACAGAAAAGTTTCATGGTTGCAATCCTAATTAAGATATAGGTATTTAAAAATTTAAGTAACAAGTATTTAAAATGAATAAACGAAATAATGTTTAGTATATTATGTATCTACATTAAAAATCGAAATTCATTGACCATCTTCGATACTTTTGTTTTCCAATTATATGGATAAAACATGTTTGAATGAATGTAAGTCATTACAAATAACAGCTATGATAAAACAATAAAAACAATTTTATTTTAAGAATAAGGAGGACTAAGATCAACTTCAAAAATTACAATTTGAATCGATTTGTAAATCATTATTTTCAAAATATAGGTACGATTAATTGTTGGAAACTGGCAACTCTGAAGGACGAGTAATGAAAATATGTCGAAGAATAAAACAATTTAATTATTTATTAAATACACATCGTAGGCGCAAGTTGATACAAAAGTATTGAATAAATATGCGTTTAAAAACAAAACATGATTTTTTATTTATTTGTATCTTTTCGAGCATCGTGTCCACTCGAAGCCGAGAATGGACAAATCCTTTGATAGTTTCGGGTAGTATGAATTGCTGGTTGATTCTGCTAAGTGGTCTTTTTAAACCCGCTGGCAACTTTTGCCGACGCTACGTACGGCTGCCGGCGGACCGCGCGCATCTCAGTTCCAAAAGGTCGCATCCTATTTTGATCGCGCGCGAGTTATACCTACGTAAACACGCGATAGGGCTGCCCGCCTCCAGTATTTTAATTTTGCTAATTCTTACGTCCCCATTACCATTGCACGGAGCAACACGAAATAACAATATTTTTGGTCACATATCCAATGTTAAACTCGTACCTTTACATACGTTACCATCTCATCACGAGTGCCGTGAGCGCAAACCAAACTTACTATCTGATCTACTTGTCCGCAGAAAGTACGCTGAACTCGAGACACGTAGAAATTTTTGGATCGGCGGTGTAACAAAAGGTGCTTTCGATGCAAATTGCTATCGATGAAGGATTATTTAGTTCAAGCGTGTTCCGGCGTACCATGACATCGGCAAATCTATGTATCGGCCAACCATTCATTCTTTGAGCTGTCAAACCATACAAACAAAATGGAATGACAGCTCACCCGTCGTTCACTCTACCTAAGTGTACACGGTGAGATGTCGACAGAATAGACCGGCAGCTGTGCCACGGTAAAGATATCTGTCGAAGTTGACCAAATCAAGTGATCGTCGTTTCGAAGCCGGAGATTCTTTCGGAAGTCGAAAACTTCTACGGCCAATTGTACGCATCGCATGCATCCCGGCTTGAACCTAAAAATGAGGATTCCAGAGCCAAATTAACCCGCCATTTCACGGAAGACCTGCCAGAAGTCAGCCATGACGAAATCGAGGCGGCTCTTAGACAACTTAAAAATGGAAAAGCCCCTGGTGAGGATGGAATTACAACCGAGCTCCTGAAAGCGAGAGGCAGTCCTATATTAAAACAGCTTCGGAAGCTTTTCAACTCTGTCCTCTTCTCTGGGAGAACTCCAGAAGCGTGGCGAAGGAGTTTGGTCGTTCTTTTTTTTAAGAAGGGCGATAAGACCCTTTTAAAGAATTACAGACCCATTTCACTCTTTAGCCACGTATATAATTTGTTTTTAAGAGTCGTTACGAATCGTCTAGCGCGAAGACTCGTCGCGGTTCAGTCACTGGAACAGGCCGGGTTTCGAGGGGGGTACAGCACCATAGACCACATCCACACAGTGCGACAAATTATACAGAAGTCCGAAGAATATAATCGGCCCCTATGTCTTGCCTTTGTGGACTATGAGAAAGCTTTTGACTCTGTCGAGACCTGGTCTGTTTTGGAATCTCTGCAGCGATGCCAAGTGGACTAGCGATATATCCAAGTGCTAATATGTCTTTATGAAAACGCGACAATGGCCGTCCAAATTCAGGACCAGCGAACTAATTATATCCCACTGCGTCGAGGGGTGAGACAAGGGGACGTAATTTCACCGAAATTGTTCTCAAACGCATTAGAGGATGTGTTTGAGACGCTGGTCTGGGAAGGACGCGGCATTAACATGAACGGCGAGTACATCTCACACTTGAGATTTGCAGATGATATAGTCATCCTGGCTGAATCGCTGCAGGACTTGCAGCAGATGCTGAACGACCGGTTATGTTCAACGAACACGTTACCCCGGGACCGATTGTTGTCAATGGCGGTGCTCTTAATGTTGTTCGAGAATACGTGTACTTCGGGCAGACTCTGCGGTCTGGTAAGAACAACTTTGAGAGAGAGGCTAACAGAAGAATTCAGCTGGGTTGGGCTGGTTGGGCAGCGTTTGGGAAGCTTCGCCGAGTCTTCTCGTCACGTATTCCACGGAGCTTAAAGACTAAGGTCTTCAATCAGTGCGTCCTGCCTGTTATGACTTACGGAGCCGAAACGTGGACACTCACGGTACGGCTGGTCCACAAATTCAAGGTCGCTCAGCGAGCTATGGAACGGGCTATGCTTGGGATCTCTTTGAGAGATCAAATCCGCAACGAAGTGATCCGACAGAGAACCAAAGTTGAGGACATAGCTCATAGAATAAGCAAGCTAAAGTGGCAATGGGCCGGCCATATTAGCCGTAGAATCGATGACCGTTGGGGTAGACGAGTTCTTGAGTGGAGACCGCGAATCGGCAAACGTAAGGTAGGACCCCCTCAGGCTAGGTGGAGCGACGATCTTCGCAGGGTGGCTGGTAGCAGCTGGATGAGAGTTGCCGGTGATTGAACCAAATGATGTGCACTTGGAGAGGCCTACGTCCAGCAGTGGACTGTTATAGGCTGATGATGATGATGATAATGATGGTAAAGATATCTACAGATTTGTTTAGATTCGATTTCGATTACTGTGATTGTCTACCTTTTTTTTTTTTTTTTAGGGATGGGAAATCGCCCAATGACTCCTCCCGCTCTGGGTGTAGCGGGAGGGAGTGTCAGACTTCTACTGACTAAAACCCATCCAGGTTCCTTCATTGCCCTTTGTGTTCCGGAGCCACGGTGTCTCTTGCGAATAATCCCGCGACTCCGGCAGGCGTCGGCCCTTTCGGGCCCCTCTGTGTTGCTGACTCTCTTTGAGGCACGCGTGGAACACTAACGCGCCGTCGACACGGCCTGTCGTCACTACACGGACGGACGGCGAGCCACCCATAGCTCGCCGTCCACAGGCCCGCGCCTACGGTGGCCGGAGGTCACCAAGTGGGACGAGAGGGTCTCCTCTCCCGCTCCGCCACCTCCTTCGCTAGCATGACTGCTTCGCAGAAGGAGGCAACGGCGTCCCATTCCGTCTCGCTCCGGACGATGGCTTGGACCAGGGCCGGGCGCGAGAGGACGCCGCCGATCGCCGTTTCGAGGACACGGCGGTGCGCCGCCCAAGCGGGGCACACCTGCACAGTGTGCTCCACCGTGTCCTCCGGTCGATCCTCGCAGTGGTGACACCCGGGCGTTTCCTCCCGCCCGATTCGGTGCAGGAACCTCCCGAAACATCCGTGTCCGGTGAGGACCTGCGTCAGGCGGAAGGTGAGGACGCCGTGGCGCCTCTCAAGCCACTCCTCAAAGAGGGGACTTATCGCCACTATTGTGGCGTGCCCTGCGCTGGGTTGCGATAGTCGTCGTCTCCATGACGCCATGAGATCGCACCGGAAGTCCGTCCGCTGCGCGACAATTTGCCGCGTCAGCGGAGTTTCCCCCCGGCTTAGTACCTCCGCGCGCCAATCATGCAGGCGCGCGAGGACCACCGCCTCCAGATCCCAAGGCGGCAATCCGGCAAGGAGACCCGCCGCTTCGCGCGAGATCGTGCGGTACCCTCGGGTCATCCTGAGGGCCACCACCTTTTGGGGCGCGTCCAAGTGGTTCGCAGCACGCTGCCTCAATGAACGCGCCCACGTGATTGTCTACCTACATGATGTTTTTCTGTAGGTACCTATATCTACTTGTTGTTTAGCCATAGTTGGAACCCACTAACTAAGGTAATTTTGGGTGCTTTCTATGAAAAGGCAAACGAAGTTTTTCTATTTATTCCTTAAACCTCTTTTCCAACGTACAAAGTTGTTAATGATGTTAACGCTGGTCGGGTAAGCCGCAGATAGCAGTTAGGTGATAGACCGTAACTTTTTAGGACAGCCATTGTGCATAATTACTAACAGGCGGCCGCTTACGGTAATGAACCATTTCCTGCAATTGACTCTACTCTTACCAGTCGCCTGGGATAAAGACCAGCTGCCACGTTTTTCTCACTGTGATAAAGACATCAAGTTCAATTTTTATTACCTTCTAGCTATAATTTACAAGGTTTTTTTTATATCTTTTTAATAAAATCGTACATCATCGTAGGTGCGAGCCGTAGTCGCTTGTTTTGACAATATGATGCCTTAAGAGCAATAGGCACTTTATCCCATTAAAATGTAAAAAAATGCTCATTCCTAGTAAATACAGAAAAAGATTTAACCACAAATGCATTTCCTTCCGCACAGGTGTTATGTTTTGGATGTTTGCCAGAGCCTGAAAGCAATATCGCACCTCTTTAATTGTACGGGGAAACGCGATTTTACAAAGCTCCGTCAAGTTATTTATACTGTTGGACCTAAAAGTTGTAAAAGCTTTGTTTATTGAATGTTGTTTTAGAAATTGTACTTAAAATTACAATAAATTAGCAGAAGAAAGGAGGAGAGCTCTTTTGCCACAAGTGATGACAAGTGGCACAGTTGGTTCAGACTTGAAATTTAAAATAGTACGATGCTAAAAAAGCATCAGTAATGAGACTGATGCTTTTTTAGCATCGTACTATTTTAAATTTAGACCTCAAAAAAATAGATTCCTATACTATTTTTGCTTTTCTCATCTCAATGTGAAATCCCAAATGACTAAGCTATAAGACAAACATTTAGAGCTACCCACTATTTGACTTCGCTACTAAATTGACGTCAACACTGAATGAGATCCTCAGCAACTCCCCTAAATTACAACGCCTGAAAAAGAAAATGTTGTTTGCAGATGACATGAATACATTCGCTCATAGATGGATACAGCCGCTCACCCTCCTCGCAATTCGCAATTACATCCTTTAGCGCCCTTTGGTGACTTTTCATAACACCCACAGTAAGCGATGATGCAGGCGTATTCGATCCCGAGATTCACAATTACACAGAGACATTTCATTTTATTTTTATTTTATATTATTTATTAGGGATCAATTGCATAAGGGAGGATACTTCTAGATTCCAGTTCGAATTCTAAAGTTGAGTTCGAATGGGCCCGATAAACGTTGCGAAAGCGAAATTCCCACACGATCGTTCATAGCTGCCGATGAGGTGACTAAGTTTAACTCATTTAAAACTGTGGACGCTTGCAGTTTATACGTAGTTGATCAAAAAATGCTGGTATTTTAGGCAACCGTTTTAGCCGTCTCTGTTCCATCCATCATGATTGTGTCTTAATGTACAACATTTTATTTTTACAAATAAACGATTTATTTATCCGGATCCGAGTCCGAATTGTATCTACCTACCACACATATACCACACATAGACGCCTAGAACTTCTGTTCTTCTATTCTGTTAGAAATTGCTGTGCGTCATTTTTCGCGTGATGAAACATTAGTTTTTCTTTCTTTCTTACATCGACCCTTACTGCGTAGGTACCTACTAGTAGGTGTCTACCAACAAAATAATCAAAATTCCTTCATCTATACTAATCTATACTAATATATACTAGTCTATACTTAATCTATACTTCTATACTAATATTATAAAGAGGTAACATTTGTTTGTATGTAGGGGGTAATCTCAGGAACTACTGGTTCGATTTGAAAAATTCTTTCAGTGTTATATAGCCCATTTATCGAGGAAGGTTATAGGCTATATATCATCACGCTAAGACAAATAGGAGCGGAGCATTCATGGAAAATGCGACGCAAACGAAGTTGCGCGGGTTAGCTAGTCTATACTAATATTATAAAATAAGTAAATAATATTATAAAAAAAGTAAATACATCAAATGAGTCCTCCCGCCCTGGGTGGGGCGGAAGGGACTGTCAGACTTTTACTGACTAAAATCCACCCGTGTTCCTTCGGATGCCCTTTACGTTCTGGGGCCACGGTATCCTGTTTAGACAATCCCGGCGCGACCCCAGCAGGCTGCCTTTATGTACGGTCAGCATAAAAAAAAATGGTTTGCCACCCAAGGTTGAATGTCATGCAGATTAAAGGACAACTTTATTTCGCTTGCAAATCGATCTGAAAACTTTTGTAGGTATTAAGAACCATGTTAAAATTTTCACACTACTACTCTACACACTAATAAATTAGCCTAGGGCGGTCAGAACTCCTGATCAGTCGCTGGGGGCCTTAGACGAACAATCATCAATCTTATCCTACTAATATGAAAGTTTGTATGTTTGTGTGTTTGGATGTTTGTCCGTCAGTCACGCAAAAACGGATGAAGGGATTTGGATGAAATTTGACACATATGTAGGTCATCCTGGAATAACAAAGAGGCTACTTTTTATCCTGGTAACATACATGATTTCATGAAGACAGAGGAAGAAGTGGAAGTCAGAAGTTACTGCTACGTTACTTCAGATTCAAAAGTACCAGGGGAACAGAAACATGTCAATTTTTTTTACCAGTAGGTATAGAATTTTATTACGCGTGCTAAAAGATTATCAAGTGCCAGGAGACTAGCAACATGGCAAATTATTTTTGGCCAAGATTTTTTTTTATTAGCAGAGCAGAAACGTGTCGAAGTAAAGTATTTTCGGGACTGGAATTCCGAGCGCTACAGATTCACAAGTACCAGGAGACCAGATACATGGCGAAAACGTTTCAGGGCTGGAAACTGTTCATAAGTACCCGGAGAAGAAGAATTAATGCACAACCATCAGGAAAACTCATCAGAATCAGAAGAGAATACAAGAATAAAAGATAAGAGTTCCAGGATTATGAGAATATTACACAAAGTAAAAGAACTAATTTTATCAAAGAAAACTTTAGAGGAGAAAATGTGTTTAAGTGTACAGTATATAATAGAAGAAGTGATATCGATGTTTATTGAAAAGCGTGGAAGCATAATTAAGGACTTAATCAATAATATTGTAAATGGGTGAAGCACAAGTACAACATATTAGACTTAACATAGCCCAATGGAACGCACAAAGTTTTATGCCAAAACTAGCTGTCCCCGGCGGCTTCGCTCCCGTTTAACCCGCATAGTTCATTCACCCGTGGGATTTCCGGGATAAAAACTATCGTATGTCCGTCTCCTGGTTCAAAGCTACCTCCTTACTAATTCCCGTTCCCGTGGAATTTCTGGGATAAAAACTATCCTATGTCCGTCTCCTGGTTCAAAGCTACCTCCTTACTTTTCCCGTTCCCGTGGAATTTCTGGGTTAAAAAGTATCCTATGTCCGTCTCCTGGTTCAAAGCTACCTCCTTACTAATTCCCATTCCCGTGGGATTTTCCCGTTCCCGTGGAATTTCTGGGATAAAAACTATCCTATGTGCGTCTCCTGGTTCAATGCTACCTCCTCACTAATTCCCGTTCCCGTGGGATTTTCCCGTTCCCGTGGAATTTCCGGTATAAAAACTATCATATGTGCGTCTCCTGGTTCAATGCTACCTCCTCACTAATTCCCGTTCCCGTGGAATTTCTGGGATAAAAACTATCCTATGTCCGCTGTCCCCCGCGGCTTCGCTCCCGTTTAACCATAGTTCCCGTTCCCGTGGGACTTTCCCGTTCCTGTGGGATTTTTGGGATAAAATCTATCTTATGTCCGTCTCCTGGTTCTAGGCTACCTCCCCACCAATTTTCAGCTTAATCGATTCAGCCGTTCTTGAGTTATAAATAGTGTAACTAACACGACTTTCTTTTATATATGTATATAGATTAGTAGACGTTGATACCTTTTTAAACATACAGAAAATTCATATTGGCATAATCAGTGAAACTTGGCTCAAGTCTGACTCACATTTAAACTTAGGAGGTTACAATATTTATCGACGAGACAGGGCGGATTGTTACGTAGTATAAGGTACGATGGGATTGTCATCGAACACAGAAGAAAAAAAACATGTTGAAGCAATTTTGAGGCTGAAAATATAAGCGCTTTAGATTCACAAGTACCAGGAAAACAGAAACATTTTGAAGTAATATTGAGGCTAAAAATATGATAGTAACGAGTCCGAATTCTTTTCTGGGCTGGAATTATGAACTATATAGAATTACAAGTACCAAGAGAGCAGAAACATGTCGAAGTTTTTCGGGGCTGGAATTGTGAGCAGTTAGGATTCAAAAGTAACAGGAGAACAGACATGCCGAAGTTTTTTCCGGGCTGGAATTATAAGCGCTAAAGATTAACAATTACCAGGAGAGCAGAAACATGTCAAGGTATTCCGGGGCCAGAATTACAAGCGCTTTATATTCACAAGTACCAGGAGAGCAGAAACATCTCGGAAGTTTTTTTAGGGCTTGAATTATGAGCGCTTTAGATTCACAAGTACCAGGAGATCAGAAATATGTCGAAGCATTTTTCGCGCTGGAATTTTGAACGCTATATTTTCACAAGTACTAGAAGAGCAGAAACACGACGAAGTATTTTCTGGGCTGGAAATTGTGAACTTTATACATTCCCGAAAATAACCAAGAGAGCAGAAACATGTCGAAGTATTTTCCGAGCTGGAAATTGTGAACTCTATAGATTCTCAAGTACCAGGAGAGCATAAACGTGTCGAGGCATTCCGGAGGATTCCTGAAATTACGAGTGCTACAGATTTAGAAGTACCAGGAGAGCAGATACATCTCGAAGTATTTTCTGGGCTGGAAATTGTGAACGCTATAGATTCTTGATAACAACCAGGAGAGCAGAAACATTTTGATTTATTTTTGGGGCCGGAATTGTAAGCGGTTAAAAAATAACAAGAGAACAGAAACATGTCGAAGTTTATTTTCAGGCTAAAATAATGAACTCTAAAGATTCACAAGTTACAGGAGGACAGGAACATGCCGAAGATTTTTCTGGGCTGGAAACTATTCACAAATACCCGGAGAGCAATAACATATCGAGGTATTTTCGGGGCAAAATTATGAGCTCTAAAGGATCAAAATTATCATGAGATCAGAAACATGTCAAAGTATTTCTGGGGCTTTAATTGCAGACCTTTAGGATGCAAAAGTACCAGAGGACAAGAAACATGTAGAAGTTTTGCGGCGCTGGAATTTTGAGCGGTTAAGATTCAAAAGTACCAGAGGAATAGAAACATGTCGAAGTATTTTTGGGGCTGAAATTGTGAGCGGTTAGGATCTAGAAGTACCAGAAGAACAAAAACATATTGAAGTAATTTTGAGGTTGAAAATATGAGCGCTAAAGATTCACAAACTGTACCTACCAGGAAAACAAAAACATGCTGAAGTAATTTTGAGGCTAAAAATATGACAGAAACGTGTCGATGTTTTTTCTGGGCTGGAATTGTGAACGCTATAGAATTACAAGTACCAAGTGAGCAGAAGCATGACAAAGTTTTGTCGGGGCTGGAGTTGTGAGCAATTAGGATTCAAAAGTAAGAGGAGGACAGGAACATGCCGAAGTTTTTTCCGGGCTGGAATTAGAAGCGCTAAAGATTAACAATTACCAGGAGACCAGAAACATGTCGCAATATTTCCGGAACTGAAATTGTGAGTGGTTAGGATTCAAAAGTACCGGGATACCAGAAACATTTCAAAGTATTGCTGAGGCTGGAATACTGAACGGTGCAGATTCATAAGTAGAAACCAGAAGACCAGAAACATAATATCAAAGTATTTTTTCGACAGGAATCGTGAGCGCTTAAGATTCGCAAGTAAGTACCTACAAGGAGATCGCGAACATGTCGAAATAATTTCGGGGCTGAAATCTTACTTTCAGCTGTATCGCAAATACTCACAATATCAGGATACCTGAATCATGAAAATGCAGTTCCAAGGATGAGACAATGAGGAAAAAGTTGCACCGCAGTTCTAAAGTCTACGCAGACGAAGTCGCGGGAAGAAGCTAGTTTCTTAACTAGCTTCTTCCCGCGACTTCGTCTAAGAAGCTAAGGAAGCGATAACTAGCTTCGGGAAGAAGCTAGTGAAAAAAGGGAAAATGTATAGATATTTGCGAATTTTCCGACATTTTAGTTTATTTGTACGATCAATCTGACTTCAATATTGTAAGGACAGATTGCACATGATCCAATGCAATCGTTTATGATGACCAACCGGAAATAAATACATTTCTGAGTGAAAAAAGTTATGTCAAAGTCAATTTGACGTTTGACCAAATTGAGGTTATGAAGACGTGACAACTGACATGTGACTTGTGTGAATTTCTTTGAGGTTAAAGTTGTCGCAGAAATAAACAGTGAAAATATTTTGATTTGTAAGCCGAAATAAATGAACAAAAATGGTGGCTGTAAAACCCAAGTTGCCGCTGAAGGCAAAAACCAATAAAAACAAAAAAGCCACAAAAGTAGAAAAGCTTAATAAAATAACGAAACCACAAAAACCACAGGTTACTCCACCACCTGTACAAAAGGCAAAAGCTGTGAAACAAGTTGCTGCAGAAGTGAAAAAAGAGGCTGCACCCGCAACACCGAAGAAGAAAGTCAAATATGTAATGCCTTCACAGAGTGTTACAGAGGACATCGTTAATTCCTGTTTAAGTGCCTTACTTGACGTTGTAGTGACCCATGATAAACAGAAGAATGCTATTTTCGACGATGAAAAGCCCATTTTTGCAGAAATACATTGTATTAAAATACAAAACACGAGTGGCAATATTAAACTGTAAGTAAGCAGTTAAATAAATCAACTGTTTTGTATTAATTTTATTTCATAACATTATTTAAATGATAACAATTAAAAATTCCAGATTGCTGCCACACAGTACTGTAGCTTCGACCGGAGAAGTTTGCTTAGTAACACCAGACATAAAGAAGGGAAGAAAACATGACCATGAGCCAACCATTGATCGCTGGGAAGAAATTTTGAGAAAAGAGGGTGTTACTGGGGTGTGTATTAAAAACATTAAATCTTAAGTTATTAAATAAATTGACTTTTTTTGCATACTAACAAAATATTGTTTCAGGTAAAAACAGTGCTCCCAGTCAGACAACTCAGAGTAGAGTATGACCAGTTTGAATTAAAACGCAGACTCTTAACTCAGCATGACTTTATCATGGTGGACACCAGAGTACTAAACCATGTATCACATCTGTTAGGAAAGATGTTCTTCAAAAAACACAATATGCTCATCCCAGTTAGAATAAATGAAGAGAAAAACTTGAAGAAAAGTATTGAATTGGGTTTACGTACTGCTGTTTTACGTCTCAGTGAAGGAGAAACTTCAACTATCACTGTAGGACACACTGCCATGCCTAAGGAGAAACTGAAAGAAAATGTATTGGCCCTAGTTGAGCAACTAAAAACAAAGTTTCCAGGAGGAGAAGCAAACATTAGATCTATTTCTCTGAAATTGCCATTGTCTATGTCATTGCCATTATATCTGACATTGCGTAAGTAACTTGACAAAAGATTATTCCTTCATAATAAAGTACAAGAAAAATTTAATTATCTCATATGTATTTTAGGACCATCCAGTACAATAAAACCACCAAAACTTACACAGAAGAGACCCAAGCACTATACTGTGTTGGAAGATGAACTGACAACAATCCCTGGAAAGACTGTCAGGGTGGCTCCTGATGGCACTGTGAAACTGAAGAAAATGAAGTTAGCTCCAAAACCCAGGTAATCTGCTTTGTAACATTGAAACTTAATGCTTCAAGTTTTAGAAGTAACCTAGGTACTTTACTTATGAACTAGGTAATGTTGATAAAATTGGACTTTTAAAAACTATGCTGTATTCAAATGGCCATTTCTTAGCAGCTATTTTAAACTTCCCATATAAAATTAATAATTCCTAAATCCATATTAAACATGACATGTGTAAGTAACTGTCTGTTGACAGTGACAGACAATTACTAACACACTAACACATTATTTTATTCTAGACAATTGTGTAAGTAACTGTCTGTTGACAGAGTGACAGACAGTTACTAACACATCTTATATATCTATCTATATAAACAAAGACAGGTTTGTTACAACACTTATAACTCGAGATCTGCTGAACCAATTTTCATGGTTATTGATTCGTTGGATTTGTCTCCGACCCGAATAGCAGAATACATCTTAAAAACAATGAAAACTCGATATGTGCAATGAATACTTAATTGACGGGAGCGAAGCCGCGGGGGACAGCTAGTATATATATATAAAAGAAAGTTGTGTTAATTACACTATTTATAACTCAAGAACAGCTGAACCGACTTGGCTGAAAATTGGTGGGGAGGTAGCTTAGAACCATGAGACGGACATAGGATAGTTTTTATCCCGGAAATCTCACGGGAACGGGAATATCCCACGGGAACGGGAATTATGCGGGTAAAACGGGAGCGAAGCCGCAGGGGACAGCTAGTTTATTCTAAAATTGGTTCAGCTGTTTAGGTATGCACAACCATTTTTTCATAGCTAAACAGCTGAACCAATTTTGTAGTCAGTGAATGAATTTAGGTAGGTATAGAGTTATATATATATAACTAGCTGAACCGGCGAACTTTGTTCCGCCTAACAGTTGATTCTTGAATTTTTTAGTTTTTTTTCTAAAATAAACGTAGCCTAAGTTACTCCTTATTACATCGACTACCTCCAATAAAAGTCCGTCAAAATCGGTCCAGCCATTTCAGAGATTAGCCAGAACAAACAGATAGACAGACAAAAATTTTTAAAAACGTTTTTTTGGTGTATACCGTTTTTAAATTCATATACATGTAGTAAAAAACGGTTATTTCAATATTACAAACAGACACTCCAATTTTATTTATATGTATGTATAGAGTATAGATTAGAGAAGGACATACTTTTTATCTCAAAAGTATTTTTCTTTTCGATTTTCACGAGGGTTAAGGGGGTGGCAGAAGCTAGTGTTTAATAATCTCTTTTTATTCAACAGTGAAGAGGAGGCAGACCAGGAAGATGTTGATGAGGAAGACCAGGATCAACAGTCAGATGAATCAGAAGCAAACGATG
Source organism: Ceramica pisi (assembly GCA_963859965.1). Taxonomy (NCBI): domain Eukaryota; kingdom Metazoa; phylum Arthropoda; class Insecta; order Lepidoptera; family Noctuidae; genus Ceramica; species Ceramica pisi. The sequence goes on along the minus strand of OY982537.1, from coordinate 11,968,707 downwards.
ATTAGTTCTTTCTTGGATATTTATTATCAAGTTTCTTTACATCTTGTAAAAAATAACATCTTACCTAATTTAATAAAAATCATTATGAATAATTAGTATTTTTAAATCCTTAATACCTAAGCGGCAGTATTATCACCAAAGCTTATTTGAGATGCTTGAATTATAGTGACTTGCCTCTTCAAAGGCCATACCTTCTTAAATGTCTTAAAGTTCTTAACAGACGTATTATTAGCAAAGCTATTTTCAGTCACAATAAGTGGTTCTCGTTTTACAATCAAATTGTTACAAGTCTTAACAATTGTTGTGCATAAATCAAGTTCGTTCATTTGCTCTTCCAATTCATCAGTTTTCTCTTTCTTGACTGGGTTTAGTGTATTGCATGTCAAGTTACGTTCCATTAGCTCTTTCAATTTTGATCCCCTCATCGCTGATATTTCTTCTGCTGTAAGTCCTTCTCTTTTTGGGACTTGTGATACTTCAGGTGTTTCATCACTTTCATCTTTTTTCTTTTTATTTATGTTGAACAGGTTTTGCTTAGATGTATTTGTATTGTTCATAACATCATCATCAGATTGATTTTTGTTTTGAACAAAATTAAATAGGTCTTCATCATCATTAGTATCGTTTAATTTTCTCTTTTGTGGCCTTGATAAATTGAGTTTCTTAGCTTTATTTTCAACTCCACTAGTAGCTACTTTTTTCACAAAATTAAACATATCATTACTGTCCTCATTTTCAACTTGTTCAGATGGGTTTTGAATGTTACTGCTATTCTCCGTATCAATTGCTACCTTCTTGGCTGGATTCAGAGACTCATCATCTTTGTCAGAAATTCTCCTTTTGGCACTTTCACTTTTGATATTAACAGCAAAACCAGCAGAAGCAACTTTTTTACTAGGATTGACTTCAGCTTCACTTGTAAATTCACCAAGTTTCCTTTTATTGGAGTGGTTGTCGAAGGTTTCTTCAGATGTCACACTTTCATTTATGTTGACATTTTCCCTCTTCTGTTGAACCCCTGGTTCCTGAGATTCCTGAGCCAACACTTTGGAATTCTTTACAGGTGCTGATGTCTGTTTCACTACTTCAGATGTGAAACTAAAGTTAGGATTGCAGTACTTCTCCATTGAGCAGTACAATATAGCAAGGCCAATCTCAGCATCAGCAACAACTCGTTTACCTCTAATTTTTAATTGATTAACAATATCATTGATTGTTTTCTTTTGAGATTGAGTTTCTTGACTGGCACCAGTCATAATATACTGTATTACAACAACATCCGACGCACAAAGCATTGAAATAGTCATCCTACACTCACTTAAAAGCATTGGTGAAGCTCCACTTTTTACCAAAACTGGTTTGTACATCTCAAATTGTCTCCTTGAGAAAAATATAAACTTCTTTCCTTGAAATAATGCTTTACGTCGTGAATCTGGTAAGAATGACACAACTTCTCTGTTGAGTGTAGATTCCACAACTTGAGGTAAAAAATCATGGGGATCAGGCAATGCTGTGAGATTGGTAACACTTTCAAGGCATTTGTTCCAAAACTCTACAGTGACAATGTTTGACCCTTGCACCAAAGCTAGCACCACTTTGATTGTCAAGGTGATTGCAGGCATAGTCAGATAGTTACAGGTGTCATCCCAATCTCCTTTCAACATTCCACCGATTTTGGATATGGTTAATTTCAAATTTTGAAGATTTTCTCCTTTCAAAGTCGATGTACATGTTATCAGATTACCAACATTAACTTTCCAAACACTGTGCATTTTGCCAAACTTAACAACATCATTCTCATTCAATTTAATATTTGAATTAGCGTCAGCTTTGTCTGTGTTGATAAAAGTCCCGTATCTTGAGCCCAAGTCTTGCAGAAACAAACCATTATCCGTCACGACCAGCGTTGCATGTTTCCTACTTATAGAAGGATCATCAGGGATAGCAAAATCGCACACTTGGTTATCAACACTTCTGCCTATTACAATTTGAGCAGCTGGTGAAACGATATAGATAACTCGAGTCTCATTTTCGGATGTTAGGTACCACATTTTTGTAGATTTCTTTCAAACAAAATCAAAATAAACTAATATAAAACACCACCAAAGTTTTATCTCCTTGTTGACATTTGATCCCAAAACGCCGGCAGAGTAAAAACGTCAAGTAGACCTAGTTTAATATTTATAGTATTACTCTATGCCTAGTATCCTCCCCACTATTCCCGAAGTTGAGCGAATACGATAGTGTAGTAGACTTAGTAGAGGGGCACTTTGCTTCGCCTCGTGCAACTTCGCCTCGCTTCGGGTGACTTCCAGTCGTTGTCGGTTTTTTTTTTGCGCCCGAGTCAAAGGACTCGAAGTGCCACGAAGTTCGAACACGAAGCGTCTGACCACTCACCACACTACTCGGCTCACTTCGGTTCAGGTCGAGCCATAGTAAAAACGCACGTATTTTTACCATGCGAGAGTACACATTGCAACGGCAGTTGCCACATGAACGCTATCCATGATGCCTATTGTGAGGGGAACAGGCAACTGAGCTCAACGCGAAGTTGCTCGAGTGTGTGGACACGTACTTCGGACTTCGGCCAACTTCGGAGAGTACTTCGTCGAAGTAACTTCGCGAATAGTGTGGAGGACGTTTCATAGTATGGAATAATTCCAAGCAACACGCACAAAGGCATTGGGAAACTAGAAGTTTTGTAATGTTTTATTATGATAAACTGTGCTTTTATGTGTGTCCAACTTGCTATTACTTGCCTATTGAGTACAAACAAAGCTGTTGTTCTGTACCTGCTAAGTTTGCGTATAGGCGCTTGTAGAGGTCTATGGATTGCAGCAAAAAGGCAAATGTGTAAAGCTAACTTTCTTCCAATAAATTCACTTTTTTTTTTTCATACAAAAAGGTTTAGAAGGAAAATTTTACTGAGACAAAGAATCGTATCGTCTGTCCCTTTCGGCGTGCCGTATTTTTGCTTGGCGAACTTTCAAAATAATGTTAGCCAAACAAAGTGCTGTCGGTGCCACAAAATTTGTTTTTGTTTTTTTTGTACCGTTTTAGTAATTGTTGTGATAGTTTTTACGTGTAAAAACTTTCACAAACACTCCATAAAGTTTTTTATTACTTAAATTTCATCGTAACAATAACAATAAAGTAGTTAAGTGCTGTCTCATGTGCGGCCACGCAGTGGCTCGAGGCAGACCAAACCCCGGGGCCTTGTTTCTTGTAGACTTGTGCCGATTGGTCTCATTTTACGTCATTCTACCATATTTTTTTCGGAATTACTTCCAGAAATTGTAGATACTCTATCAAATTATAATATATGTAATGCGTATTTTAGTATTCCAAATGTTTAATTATCGTAGTAAGTTACAATTTCTGAAGTTATTTTGAATGTTACGGACATTTCCACGTTCACATTTATATTCTGTGGTGTATTTCCATAATATCTATGTCACTAGAGACTAGAGGTCAGAGTCCAATGAATGAAATGAATCTCTATCACTGACGTATACCCATTACCCATAAACATAAAGGTATAGTATAGGTACCTATCTTCATGCGTATACGTCAGTGATCTCCATGGAAACGTTAACTTAAAAAATCAAAACAATCGGTTGGTTTTGGTTTGGTCATAGGCATTAGGCAAAGAGTATAGTAATTATATGGCATTAGGGTTTGGTGTTGTCGTTTGGGTGATTTTTGTCTGTTCCGAGGGCGCATATAGCGTATATTATTGTTAATTAGAAAGCAAAATGGGGATATTTGAATTAAAATAAAAGTTATTACTCCAATGAAAAATAAATAGCTCAACTTCTTCGATGCTTCAACTATGACTCTCTATATTGATACAAAACTAAGCTTTACTGATGGTAATGTGGTATCCACGGTTGGTACGTGGCATCCTTCACTACCTCTTCTGGCTGTGGGTTCCTATAATCAGGAAAAAGGGGGATTCGTCACTATATTTCAAGAAAACGTAAGATATAACAATAAAATAATGACCTTTTACTATTGTATTTATATCGATTTATCTTATTAGTTGTTACTTTTTTCAGGGATTTCCTTTAGAAGGATGTGACTGGCCTATTCTGTTGTCAAATCAAGTGACAGCCCTTGCATGGCATCCAATAAGACGGCTACTTGTGGTGGGCTGGGATGGTGGGGAGCTTTACATTTGGTTGGAATACTCTTGGGCTCGCTTAGAAGCACCCCATAACGCTGCATTAACAACAGTTTCCTTCAGCTTGGGAGGAGGCAGGCTGTTAGCTTCAGATGCTGCAGGATCACTGTCTGGTTGGCAATCCAGTGCAGGTGCTCCTCTTACTTCATTTCACCACCAACTTGGTGATGTTATCACCCACATAACTTTCTGCACACCTCAACCAAGCTCTGAAACATCCATCAGAGGACTAGCTCGGGCAGCCGTTGCTGGAGATGAGAATGCCTTAGATGCCCTGGCTGCATGGCGGCCCAGGACAACAGCAAGAATGAGAGAAGGTGCACAACCAGACAACCATTCATGCTATGCAGCTCAAGATAATGGAGTGATACTTTATATTGATCTTAATGGGGCCTGTTCTGAGGTATTGAATGCTCCTGGAAACATTATATTTATGGGTATAATAAGCAATATATATCTTCTAGTGGCCTGGGAGTCTGGTGGAGCTCTTAGCTTAACTAGATTTATTATGTCTGATGATGGCTCCTTGATGACAGACACTCATGTAAGAATGGCTGCAAGAAATGGTCAGTGTATAGTCCTTGCAGGCAACTTTTATGTGGCTGTCATAACAGGAGATAATTTGATCAGAGTTTGGGACAGTGATACGGGTGATAATGATGTACTGCCAAATGAGAAAGAAGAGATAGTGGCAGGAGACATATTCACAAGTATTAGTTACAGCAATTTGAGTGATACCCTTTGCTGTGGCACTTCACAAGGAAATCTATATCTTTGGAGAAGAGACCACCGAAATAATTGGAAACTAATAAGTAGCACTTCTGTCAAAGGCACTGTTAAAGAAGTCAGCTGGGGATCTGAGGGACTGATGAATCCACTGCTACATGTCAACTGCATAACAAGTGCATTTGTTCTGCGTGAGCAGCCAGTATGCTGGGGATACGCACCTAATATATATATGGTGCAAAAATCTGCAAATGAAGTTTGTCTTACAAAGAAAACCAATAAAACATCAATGATTAATACATCAATTACCATCAGAGCTTTTGCATTTAAAGACCAGTATATTGCTCTAGGTGATGGCAAAGAAGTGCAAGCAAGTATTATTACAATTATGTTTTGATGACTTTTCCAAAAAGGAACACAAGTACTTAACTGTTATAATTTACATATTAATTTACATAATTTTCAGATTTGGATGTGCGGCAAAGACAACGAAACCAAATTTTCACTCATACGAAGTTTCCCGTGGAAGACAGATGTTCTTATCATCTATAATGATGTCCTAGTGGGGGTGGTTAATCCTCACATAGAGTGCTACTCAATATCTGGCACGAGTCTAGGAATACTGCCGAGTACTGAAGGTGAAGGTGAGCCTATCGGCGTCACAAACACGAGCAAGTTTATCGTCATTGCAACAATGGATGGTACACTCAAATTAGCTGAAATCACCAAGAAAGGTCTAAGAATGCCATATCCCCCGAAAAACTGTTATCAAATGATTGAAGACTTTGGTGAAGTCATGAGAGCTTCAGTGAATTGTACTGGTCGTTACATTTCGCTCAGTATTGCTAATGCTGGCTTAGCACCAGACCCCAGGCTATATCTCTGGGACGTAGCAAATGACGTCATCACAAATACGCTCATCTCTGAAAATGCAACTCCCCCATATCAAAGTGTTCCCATAGCTATAATATGGGACTGCAATGACCCCAGAATTGTTGCAGTGCATATGAGGTCAGCCGATCTGGATCGCGTTCATCTATTTCTCTGTCACGAAGGCAGCTTTCATGAATATAAAAATTGGTGTTCAAGCTCCGAAGATTATTACATGACTGACTTTATGTTGTGTTCATTACATACGCCGTATGTTGTGATTTTAGCACAACAGAATATTAAAAAGATATTGATACATGAATTTGAAGACATTGGTGAACCTGACGCTGGTAATGTTAGACAAGTATTAGACTTTCTGTACTACATGACAACTGGCTATTTAGAGAAGGCCGTGGTTGTTGGAACTACACTGTCGGGCGGCAAGAACTCGGTTATTTGGGACAGCTTAGCGAAGGTTTGCGTGGCCCGAAAGCGGCCCGATGTCGGCGCTGTGTGTTTAGGCAAAATGGGCAACATCAAAGGTGCCTTGATGATGCGCAAAGTAATGAGTGATAATAATATGGATGATACCTGCAAGGTCGCCGTATTAGCGGTCAATCTGGGTATGATCGAGGAAGCTGAAAACTTATTCAAAGAGGCTCAAAGACCAGATTTGATTACACGATTGATATCAGCAAAGGAAGGCGGACTGAATGAGATTACTAACGGAAGTCACGAAGGAGAAAATATTCTGCTAATCAAGAGCGCACAGCACAAGCTAGCTAAAGTGTTATGGTCTAATGGAGAAACAGGCGCAGCATTGAAATTGTTTGAGAGCGCCGGTACATTAGTTCCACATGTACCTCGAATGCTTGTTGCACAGGGTCAGGCTCCTGTACTGGCGCAGTACGTCACTAATTCGAATGACCCTAGTCTCATAACATGGTGGGGCCACTACTTAGAAAGCATTGGTGACCTTGATGGTGCCCTAGAGGCGTACGCACGGGCCAATGACTTTGGCGAGCAGACTAGACTTTTGTGTCATATGGATAGAATAGAGGAAGCTGAGAAAGTCTGTCAGAAGAGTCGATCGTCGCTGTATCAAATGGCGCGTTATTACGAGATGCAGCCAAATAAGACCGAAAGTTCGGTTAAGGTTAGTAAAAAAAATACCTTCTTCAATAGAAACCTTTTTGCAAATACTTATAAAACACTTTATTGCGCATACAGTGCCCCGACGCTCGAAAACTATTAGTATTTGGTCTCCTATATATAGGCTGCGGTACCTACTAGTAACCATTTTATACGTCCGATCATGACTTATGCGTGTGCCATTTTTGGCCACGCTAAGCCACATCATATCCATAGGATGCAGACCCTTCAGAACCGGTTTCTCCGAACGACTCCATGTCGTTTTAAAAGTCCTGACTGTCAAGCAGTTCATGAAACGCCTTACTAAGCGCTTCATTGAATCTGCCGAAAAGTACCAGAACCCCTTAGAGACTACTCACACTTATTCAGCTCCATTCGCGTTTCGCTGAACGATTTTGGTCACACATAATTATACAGTTCTGCTTCTATCAGCCGCGTACCGCGTCGTAAGAATGAGAAGGCGGCAGCGGCAGAACAGCGCTGAACTCTATCTATAGCACTCCCATGATAATAACACATTTGTCCTCATTTTATATTGTTTGCTGCGAAAGCTGAATAGATGCGGAAAACTGAACGGATGCGTACCTACGCGTCTCCATACAAAATCGTTTTTCAATGGGCATAAGCTCAATAGAGCTGAATAAGTGTGAGTCCCTAAATCGCATCGGCCACCCGATACGCTCCCTCCACGATAAGTAGGATTCGCCGACCTCGGAACACCCTCGTCGAGCCTGACGATCCTATTACCCTCATAAAAGAAAGCTGTAGAGAACCCAGAGCACGCTTAAACACAAACACAGACTGTGTTCCGTTTTCCGGCCTCGCCGTCGAGGTCCATTGCTACGCCCCTGTAATTCTCCCGCTCGTCTTTTGCCAAACGAGCCAGCCCGCGTCGCTGAGCCAGTACTTTTAAACTCCGCAAATAATAATATATTGACCTAGCCATAGCCAGTCGCTAAACGACGCCGCTGAGCCGAAGTCCGTACCCCACAGGGGGTGCCTTTAAATCAAAAAAACGTTTAAATTTTTCATGCAATTTAAGAAGCTGTTCCCGCCCTCTCACCCTTGCCAGGATCCCCATCTTTCTAGCAGCCACTTAAGCCTTGGCTTCTATGAAAGGGCCAAAATTGAGGGTAGATGTTAACGTAATACCAAGAAGCTCAAGTCTGTCGGTTATCGGCAGGGTTACACCGCGGAGAGTTGGAGGGGAGAGGGTGGAATTGGCTCTTTTTAGCGGAAAAGCGACACGCTTGGGTCTTAGCAGCATTGAACTTGACCAGATTGGCATCGCCCCATTCAGAGACAGCCTGTAAGGACACGTTCAAGCGCTCAATCATAGCCTCTTGGAGAAACTTCCTTTAATAAGTAGAGCCACCACTAACCATAGGCTACCTACGCAACGTGGCCTTGAACTGACCAATTGCAGCCGCACAACCTTCCTTGTCTCCCCCGGCCCGCGGTAGTGAGTCGCGTAGGTACTTAGACGAAATCGGCCTTTACGATCTCTATTGCTTAAATTCTCTATGCCTTTTTACCATGCTACTAAGAAGTTATGACCTAATGTTGAGCTTTCTTACCTTAACTACTATTATAAATGTGAAAATTTGGATGAATGGAAGTTTGTTACTCAATCACGCTAGATGGCTGAGCGGATCTGCTTGAAATGTCGTACAGAAATAGATTATTCCCTTGGTATAATTTCTCGACCGAATATCGGAAATCGACTTCTCGCGGGCGAAGCTGCTGGCAGACACTTGTTAAGTAATAATTATTTGTTAAATCCCCAGATGTATATAAAATGCGGGGCAGTGACGTCAGCCATCCGCGTAGCGGCGGAGGCGAGCGCGTGGAACCTGGTGTGGCGCGCTGGCTCCTCGTCCGCCGCTCACGCGCTGCATGCCGCGTCCATACTCGAGAACGCTGGACAGATTGAACAAGCCATTGCTCTGTATCAGAAAGCGGGTAAGTCTTAAGTTAAGTTACAGTTCTTTTTGCTTCAATCACTGTGACGCTGATCAGTAATCGCCCCTAGGAACTAAGCTTTTACCTTTGATATCTATCGACCGCATCGTCGTTTGCCATCATGTAGTCAAACTCAACAAATATACGAGTCCTATCTATATTGTCAATGACACATTATAGTGAAAACTAATTGTTTATCACGTACTGGGAATTTCAGTTTCCAATAAGGGGAAAAATTTGTCAAATGTGGTAAAGAATTAACTGCACTGTATTTATATAAATGCAGTATTAATCTTACAAAAATTCACTATTATATCAAAACTTTCTATTTCTCCTCCATTTAGGTAAAACCCACATGGCGTTAAAGCTGGCAGTTAGCAGCGGCGACACCAACGCTATGATCGCGGCAGTGGAAGCACTTGGCGGCAAAGTGGACCCAGAACTGGCCAATACATTGGCAGCCCATCTAAGGCAAGCTGGCCAGCACTCACACGCTGCTGCGCTGCTAGCCACAGCTGGGAAGGTGAGTAATATTTTTATAATACTAGCTGTCCCCCACGGCTTCGCTCCCGTCACCTGGCAACTTTTTTTACATTAAAACCTTCTCCTGATAATAACAAACACAAGAATCGGCGGGCGTCAGGCGCCCTCCGCCTCACGCTCCGCCCGCGCACCGAGTATAAATATTTTGTTGCGGAGTTATTTTAAAACGATGGTATCTCTCAAGATATTCATTGAAATTAAATAATGACAATGGCAATTTTTTCAAAATTAAATACAATGATGATTAACGTATTTATTTGGATAAGGATTAATACCATGTTAATAAAAACTTCCTCGCAAATAATGCATCATTTTAGAAAAAATATGATTTCCATAAAAAGGGTTATAGTGTACATATTATGTTGTTGAGGACTTTTTTTAGAACTAATTTTGTAATACTTACTTGATTTTTGCTTAACTTAAGAGTCCTATTACGAATCGTAAATGCTCATTTGCAATAGACGAAGTTACGTTGGTCTGCGTTGGGAGTACATCTATAGTCCGCGAAACAATTTTGATACTTGCTAGTCTGAATAGGAATAAGTATAGTTTATTTGGGCACTCGCGCGAGACTGAGGAGCGCGCGCGCTGCATTGACGCAGAATATATAGTACTTTAATTTTATTTATTACAATTTTGTTTTATTATACTGACAAACGAAAACTAATGAAACGTATTCATTGTAGATTGAAATTTTATATCATATTAATTTATTTGATAAAATTGTTTTTATTTGGAATATAATGGACGCTGAATCAAGACATTTCTGGCTTAAAATAGGCTTTCTTTACGTTTTTTTCCGTGAAAACTCAAGGAATTTAAAGAAATTCTAGAACTCCAATAAACAAGTAAAACATTCAACTTACCTTTTAGTAATTTCAGATTTTAAAAGAATTGATTGTAAAAATGTGAATTTGACCGTCAAAGTTCCATCGCCGACATTTTTTCTTGCAAACTGAGTTCGTAAAATATTTATAGTAAATTACACGAAAGGAAAAATGAAAATGTGTAACTCTAACACAAGAAAGAGACTGGCACTATCGTTATTCAGGATCAAATAATTAAAATATCTTACTGCTGCTGAAAATTACAACGTCAAAAATCATGAATTTCCGTAAAAAATGTAATAGGACTCTTAAACCGTTTACGCAGCGCACGCAACGGAAGCTTTTTCCTCGCTTGCAACATTTCTTATTGCTGCTCCGCTCCTATTGGTTATAGCGTGATGTTATATAGCCTATAGCCTTCCTCGATAAATGGACTATCCAACGCAAAAAGAATTTTTCAATTCGAGCCAGTAGTTCCTGAGATTAGCGCGTTCAACCAAACAAACAAACAAACTCTTCTGCTTTATAATATTAGTATAGATTGAAAAATTAACTGACCCGTGCCCACTTATTTGGGCGGTATTTTTCGGGTTAATTATAGCCTATGAAACTCACAAATGAATTTTAAAATTGGTTTTGTAGATCCAGAGATTACCCCAAACAACGTCACAAACTCACAAACTTTACCTCTTAATAATATTAGTATAGGTAACCCCCGTCTGGAGAATGGATCCCTTTATAGACCGCAAGCCAGGCTCAAATTTCGTCATATATTTTCTTCCCGGACGATACCTTGTAAAATGGTTAAGGCAGCTTTATCATGGATATCTGTGAACGTCAGCTGCGATTCGGAGGGTGGTTTAAGAATCCGACGTTTTGCACCCAAACTGGAGCGGGCCGGGGCTGCTTTCAGGCGGCTCCTGTCCAACCTAGGGGGACCGAACGCCTCCTGCCGGAGGCTCTACGCGGGGATCGTGCTGTCCATGGCCCTTTACGGGGCCCCGGTGTGGGCGCGTTCCTTGAGGCAGCGTGCTGCCCACTATCTGAACGCGCTCCACTCGCGCGAAGCGGCGGGTCTCCTTGCCGGATTGCCGGCATGGGATCTGGAGGCGTTAGTCCTCGCGCGCCTGCATGATTGGCGAGCGGAGGTACTACGGCCCTGTTCCAAGCCATGGTCCAGAGCGAGACGGAATGGGACGCCGTCACCTCCTTCTGCGAAGCAGTCATGCTAGCAAAGGAGGTGGCGGAGTGGGAGAGGGAAAGAACCTCTCGTCCCGGCCGCCGTGGTAGACGCCGCGGGCGTCGGAGGCCACCTGGTGACCTCCGGCCACCGTAGGCGCGGGCCTGTGGACGGTAAGCTATGGGTGGCTCGCCGGTCGTCCGTCTTCTGATGACAGGCCGTGTCGACGGCGTGTTCGTGTTCCACGCGCGCCTCAAAGAGAGTCAGCACACAGAGGGGCCCGAAAGGGCCTACGCCTGCCGGAGTCGCGGGACTGTTCGAAAGAGATACCGTGGCTCCGGAAAACAAAGGGCAATGAAGGAACATGGATGGTGGGTTAAGCAGCGGCAGCCTCCCAAACACGTTGAAAAAAAATTTTCTTTCATAATTTCCTACCGAATGAAAATTGTGTCAGATTATAGCTAACTCACGAGAAACAGCCGGCTGACGTTTTGTTTTCTGCAAGATATTGAGTTAGCAATAATCTGACACAATTTTCGTTTGGGTTCCTCCCAAACGAAAATTGTGTCATATGTGAAAAGAGAAAGAGTGATAAAAAATTTTTTTTCAACGTGTCACCGTACGCAGCTGACGTTCACAGAGGTCCATGATAAATTTCTCTTATCCATTTTATAAGTTATCGTCCGGGAGGAACTTGGTCATGGAAATCTGTTGCTGGCTCCCGGACCATTAGCTATATCGTCTAAACCATGCAAGTACGTAGGAAACGAAAAGCACGAGTCTTACGTTTTTTAGAAGCATTTCAGGAACGTAATTTACGCGTAAGTTTTAAGTCAGATCTATAGAACGTTTTCGCTGGTAGTTTACATGGTAATGTACATCATATATTTTTTTTAGTTTTATCAATCTCTTATTTTAGAAGTTAAGGGACACACACACACACACATTTTACCACTTTGGAAGTGTCTGTCGCGCAAACTATTCAGTTTAGAAAAAAATATTTTAGAAACCTCAATATCATTTATAAAGACCTATCCTATCCATAAATACCCCACACGTATGGGTACGATGAAAAAAAAAATTTTGAGTTTCAGTTCTAAGTATGGGGACCCCCAAATTTACTGTTTTTTTTTTCTATTTTTGTGTGAAAATCTTTATGCGGTTCACGAAATACATCTACTTACCAAATTTCAACAGCATGGTTCTTATGACTTATAGTTTCGGAGAAAAGTGGCTGTGACATACGGACGGACGGACAGACAGACAGACATGACGAATCTATAAGGGTTCCGTTTTTGCCATTTGGTTACGGAACCCTAAAAATGGTCCTTTATCTTAAGAAGTTAATGTGCATATTCCTATAAGTGTCTATGATAAACCGTATAAGGTTCATTTTCTAATTTAACACTGCTGTACTTAACTTGAATAAAGTCAAAGGTTGTTCTAGCCATATATACAAATACATAATTATCTCAACAATCGATAGCTGCACCTACATGTACTATACTGAGCTAATCAACTCAACTCCTTGTAGCAATATCATTAAAACTTCTATAATAATCTATGTTTCAGTACGAAGAAGCTTTAGACATAGTGGAGCAGATTCCCACACCGTTAACGGAAGAGCTGAGCGAGAGGTTAGCAGCGCCTGCCGGTACGACTGGCAGGGATGCGCTTCTCAGGCGACTGGCAGATGTGCTGGGGGCCCGCGGGCTCTACCACCAGGCTGCCAAACGACTGGCGCATGCGGGAGACAAGGTTACTTCCGACATAGTGTAATGGCAGCCTCGGGATTCCCTGACAAACAAAAATCAACCTTGCGAGTTTTTAAATAAACACGGAAATAAATATCCCTTAGGGCAACCCGTGCACGTCGTAGCACGTGTGACGAGACATACCAATCAAAAGGATCTGTTATAAGTGATATTTGTTTTGCAAATAGGAAAACTAACACCTTTTAAAAACATCAATATGTCTTATGTGAAATTGAATTAGATGAGGCAGGTGTTTTCTAGCTGCCACTAGATAACCTCATAAATAGCCTTAGATTTAGAATAGACTAGCCAAATCGGCCTGTAATAATTAGGTAACCTATTCCCAGGCAGGTGCAATGCGTTGGCTGATGCGTTCCGGCGACGCGGACCGCATAGCGACGTTCGCGGCCGCCACCCGCGAGCGCAGCGCGCAGCTGATGGCCGCCGACTACCTGCGGCGCCGCGCCGACTGGCGCACCAGGCCTGACCTCATGCGCCACATACTGCACTTCTACACCAGAGCCAAGGCCTACGGGAAACTCGCCGCTTTCTACGCTGAATGCGCTAAAGTCGAAGTTGATGAGTATGATGTGAGTATCTTATCCTTAAATTCTGAGATTTTTTAGGGAATGTATTACTATTACGCATTCGCATCTCAGCTGTGGGCCGAGTTTGGGGGCCGAGTCACCCGCGTCCGTAGGAGAATACCCTTCAGCGAATCCCTACACGTGGTCCCCGGGTGGTGCTAAACAGGAGGGCAATCGCGCTAATAAAATTCGGTTGGAACGCAACTGAACTGTAGCCATTTCACAACTTTTTTAAACATTCCGTATCGCGCTAAACGTTTGACAGAAACTTGGAACGCAACTGCATCACAACTGTAACGTTACCGCTGTCAAACAAAAAGTTGAAACAGTGCTACTTTTTCGTGACTTTTTCTCAATCGTTCGCGTTGTGTTGTTTGGATTTTGAAGGAAAATACGAAAATATTTGTAAAGGTTACGATATAGTTTTGACGCAAGTTTGGTTGAAGTTTTAATTAAACTTTAGCGCGATACCAAATTCCTTACAGGTGAATCGAAATTAGATCATAACTAAAACTGAATTGGAAACGAATTGCAAGCGGACCTAAACTTTTAAAATTAGCGCGATTGGCCTCCAGGTGACACTAACCGCCTCCGTGGTCTAGTGGTTATACCACCTGATTCAGACCCAGAGGTCCCGGGTTCGGTTCCCAGCGGGGGTAAATATTTTGCTCGGTTTGGTTGGTGGTAGGACTTGTTCTAAGTCCGCCTGGCAAGCTACCACCATCATGTCTAAGTCTGTCGCCATAACAACAATGTTAACAGCATTGTTGTGTTCCGGCAGTTAGAGGTATGATAGCCAGTTCCTCTGTGTAAGAGGATTCCGGGTGAAACTCGCTTCCATCTTCGGCCTAATCATCACTTTCCATCAGGTGAGATTTGGGCCAAGAGTTTCCCCGTTTTGAATAAAAAAAATAATAAAAAAAAAGCTGTCAAAAACACCTCTAATTTCTGAAATAATACTGCGAATGTTGCTTGAAAATTAGTAGAATTGGCCCTCTGATCGGAGTTATTTCATGGTAGTTTTTTAAAATTTTTGAAAACATTCTTCTGAGCAAAAAATAACTTGTGTTGGTCTTGAGATTTCTCTCAGCATAATAATAGCGTATTTATATGCTTATTGCTAAAGTTAAGAGAATGCATTTATTATAAGACCGTTTTTCGTTTTAGCGTAAACCTTTTTAGGTACTTGGAACAAGAATGTGATAGTTAGTATAATTATGTTTTTTGACCATAAGATCTAGTGTCCAGCTGAAGGAATACACGATTCGAAGAAATTTTCTCAATAGAAAAAAAATACAAAGTTCGAAATATCTTTTTAATAATATATAAATAGTTTTCATCGGGTCAATCCCTATGAACAACAGTTTTGTCTACATTATCATCTAGTCTAACTAATTTCGATTCCTCTTTTTTTACGGGACATACACATGAAAAAAAAATAACAAACCTTACACTCTCAGTTAAAAGGTTTACAATCCCTGAGGTCGGCGGCCATTGCATCTGTGCGAGCGAGACTCATTCTATTTACGCGGGAGTGACAGAGACAGGTAATAACAGGTCAAAGGACGAAATCCTTCCTGCTTCGCGTCCGGACTTCACTCTTTGACTGTGAATGAAGTGACACTGTTGTGAAAGCTGACTGTTATCTGTCATAGTTGTTAAGCATAGAGTAACTAAATCAGTGAGACACCATGTTGATAATCGATAAAAATAATAAATAAACATCAATTCACTACCACAAAAGCATACATTTTAATGAATTATCCGTATTTTTTCCAAATTCTACGGATTTTTCTCTTTATTTTGAGGTACTAAATAAGTATTGTTGCAGTGCAGTTGAAGTTAAGTTTCGATCAAAACAACGCGTTTCGTATTCTCTACGCTGTCAGACAAGCTCGCGTCAAGTTCGCGTCATGCGAGCGCAATAACGGCATTCTACTGTTGCGCGTCTTTGGTGCGCGCTTCGGAACGTAACATGATCGGTATTCTACTATTTGTTTGACGTCTTAAAATGACAGCTTATAAGTTTAAGTTTTAATATTATAATAACGTCATATTCATTGAAATGTAATCGATTCTATTCGATTATTTAGTGAGTAATATTTTTTTTCTCATCAATAAATGGCCACACCATAAGTAAGTTTGGTAGAGTTTGGCTGTCGTGCAGTTCACGCGCAGTTCAAAGATTACAAGAATACCGTTTATCACTTAACTTGAACTTAATAATAATAATAATATCCTTGGAACATCTCCTTTACTTTGGCACTTACGTTTTTTTTATTCTGAGCACATCTTAAGTCAATTTACTGCTTGTGATGTTAAAAAGAGTATTTTATCGATTACATCTCACGCTGTGGGTAGTGACTGTGTCAGCCGTAAGATGATTATTCCCATCCTTGATAATATTCTCCCGGTCATCCTATACATCCTCAACTTCTCTATTTCTAGTAGGGTCTTTCCACAAATCTGGAAAGATGCCCAAGTTATCCCTTTACCCAAAAAATCACATCCAGCGTGTATCTCTGACTATCGTCCCATATCCATCCTCCTATTCCTATCCATAGTCCTTGAAAAACTTGTCCATTAGCAACTTAGCACATTCCTTTCCAAGCACAATCTGCTGAATCCTTGCCAATCTGGTTTTCGACCTGGACACAGCACTACCTCAGCTCTCGTACATATCACGGATGATATCAGGTCGGGCATGGAAATGGGGAAGTTAACGGCACTTGCTCTGCTTGATTTTAGCAATGCTTTTAATATGGTTGACTTCGAAATTTTGCTTGGAATCCTGCGCTCTTTTAACATATCTCCTTCGGTAATTGACTGGTTTCATAGTTAACTGTTTGGCCGCCGGCAGCGTATTTGCATTGAAGAGTCTTTCTCTTCTTGGAGTAACACCTCTGCCGGTGTGCCGCAGGGTGGCGTGTTATCGCCTTTACTTTTCGCACTTTTTATTAATAGCATCACTCAAAGACTATCTTCTTTCTACCACTTGTATGCTGATGATCTCCAAATTTACACCCAAGCCCCTCTTGGAGAGCTATCTGATACGATTGAGACTATTAATTCAGACCTGGCTCGAATAGGTGAATGGAGCACTGAGTTTGGGCTGAAGATAAATCCAGCAAAGACGCAGGTTATTGTTGTTGGTAGTTCCCGGAATGTCTCTAAGCTTGATTGGTCGACACTTCCCCAGGTTACTTTCAATAACACTATTATTCCAGTAACTCACACTGTAAAGAACTTGGGGATTTATATCGACAGCACTCTTTCCTGGACTAAACAACTGCAGGAGGTGAGTCGTAAACTGTTCGCCTCAGCGGGCTCCCTGAGACGCCTACGAAATTTCCTTCCCATTACCACCAAAATTGCCTTAGCACAATCTCTTCTTCTCCCAATCTTGGACTATGCTGACGCCAGCTATCTTGATCTCACACAAGACCAATTGGACAAGCTTGAGCGACTTCAATATCTCTGTATCAGGTTCATATTTGGCTTACGCAAGTATGACCATGTTTCCGAATTTCGTACTAAGCTCAAATGGCTTCCTGTTCGTCTTCGCCTGAATGCCCACATCTTTTCTCTGCTTTATAATGTACTATTTAATCCTTCCACTCCTTTTTATCTTAAAGAACGCTTTCAGTTTCTCTGTGACACACATTCTAGGTCCTTGAGATCTACGGAAAATCTTAAATTAAGTATTCGCATGCATTCCACATCATTTTTTGACAAGTCATTCACTATTCAAGCCGCTCGTTTGTGTAATGCATTACCCATAGATGTGAGACGTGCTCAAACGCTACCAACGTTTAAAATGGTAAAGGAGGTAATGCTCCTTTCCCAATTATTTATTTGATATTTATTAGTATATTGTTTAATATTGTATGTGTTTATTTTATGTTATTAAGTCTAATTAATATTATTTATGATATTTGTACACTGACCGCCCTAAATCTAACTTCTTTCGTTCAATCCATCCTAAGGTTGCCTGTAAGAGATTGCCCTGTGCGATAAGACCGCCCCTTGTTTTTATAAACGTTGTTCCTGTACTTGTTATGAGGTGTGCAATAAAGTATATAATAAATAATAATAATAAATAAATGATCCATGATGAAGATATTTGAGCGGAAACCAGGATGAAAAAATTACTTAGCACAATCGGCCTTAGGATGAGGCCCCGTCCGGGCTATCCTACGGCCCCGGATTTGGCGTGCCATTAAAAAAAATAACCATCTATGCACGGTTACTGTGTAAAAGGCAACGTGTATGAAGCCACGGGAAAAAAACATCAAATTAACCACTTATCATTTCATTCATTTCCTTAACAAACATAATTATATCAATTATGATGAGCTGATTTTTTTACAACTGGTCTACTCTATACCTTCCGAGTGCTAAAAAGTCTGTAGTGCTATCACCAGCCATGTTGAATTAGTAGTTTTCACAATATTTTGGGGACCTACAAAACATGATATAGTTTACCAACGACTGTAAAATATAATAATTATTTGTCTGCATTCAATATTTTATTTTATGTGCGTCTAAAATCAGTGTTTATAAGAGTGATGATTCGTGTTATTTTGTCAGAAGAAGCAGAAAAAGCTTATTGAATGCGGTTTGAATTAATTTGAGGTTCGATGTTTCGAACTTTCCGTTTGGAAGCATGCGAGGTCTGCGCGGTGTCGGGAGGTGAAATCGATAAATGTTAGCTGATGTAAATACAATATTTTTTTTTTCAGAATTATGAGAAAGCTTTAGAAGCGCTGAAAGAAGCTATCAGGTGTTTGGCGAAATCTTCTGACACTGATACAGGTGATTATAACACTATAAATATTTAATTATTGCAGTACATAATAATTTAATTCAATAATCAATTTTTCAAAAAAAAATTAGGTGCTCAAACAACGGCGCTTCAAGAACAAAGTGCTATCGTCAAACGCTTCGTGGACGTTAAGAAAATGTTAGATACTGGAGAAACAAATCCCGGTAAAGCACCTTTTGTATTTGTTTTGCTTTTCCAAAAACATTTTACGGTCTTAAACATTTTTATGATATTTCGTCAGGTGTTGTAGCTGGCCAGCAACTTCTTCGTGCTGTGAGCGGACGCCCGGGACTGATTTCAGAAGAGAAAGTTCTACGATTACTCATACAGTACGCGCCGAATCACGCTGACACACCTCGTAAGAATATTTATTTGAAACTCACTACAGTCTTGCCCATGGGCGTAGCCACGGTGGGGCAGGGTGCGGCACTTACACCATATAAATTTGAACTGTGCTGGTCGGAGTTTTTGTATCCTATATAAAAATGTAAATGTTTGTATGTTTGTCCGTCAATCACGCAAAAGCGGCTGAAGGGAATTGGATATAATTTGGCACGAGGTTACTTTTTATCCCGGTAACTGATGTCAGTTATCAGTGGCTTACTGGAGACGGAGGAAGAAGTGGAAATCCAGAGTTGCTGCTGCCTTAGTACTTCTGATTCAAAAGTACCAGGAGAACAGAAACATGTCAAAGTTTTTTGAGGGTTGAAAATTGTGAACGCAGATTCACAAGTACTAGAAGATCAGAAACACGTCGAAGTAGTTTCGGAGCTAGAACTATGAGCGCCATACGTACGTTGATTCACAAGTACTAGGAGAGCAGAAACATCGAAGTATTGCCGGGTTTTAATTGCAAACTGTTAGGATTCAAAAGTACCAGAGGGGCATGGGCTTAGCCAGGGGGAGGGTTTTGGGGGTTCAAATTTTGCAGTCCGTTCTGAAATTGAAGACGCAATTTTTAAGTATTCGGCAGTGGAAAGCAGCTATGACTATCACCTCCCCTACTCCGAAATCTGCTTTGAAATGCTTAGATAGATGCGATCGTAAAATATATCCAAATATTTGCACGTTGTTACAAATATTAGCTACCATACCTGTTTGCACTGCTACACCAGAAAGGACTTTTTCAAGCCTACGGAGACTTAAAAATAAAAACTACTTGCGGAACACGAGTGAAAACAGACTGAACGGCTTGGCTCTGATGAATATTCACTTTCAGTAGTTTAATTTTCTTGAACCCCTCCCCCGATACTAAAACAAAAAAAATACATGCTTCGCTTTAATTGAAATACAAATTACAAAATACTGTATCGCAAGTAATTAAAATACGAAATACAAAATATCTTTAAGTAAGGTATTTGAAATATAAAATACAAAATACAGTATTTTAGCAATTTTTAATTGAAATACAAATTACAAAATACGTAATCTAGACTAGGGGGCCGAGTCTGCTATTGCAATAGTGTCGGAATGGTGGAAAAAAGTAAACAGTTGAGTCTTCTATACAGATGTAATGATTATAAAAAATGGTATCCCGTTCTATAATAATATAGTAGTCACAACCAAAAACTATGGTTGGGGCTACTATAAATATTATATAGTTTAGCTTTCTATAAATACTAAAGTATTAAGTAGGTACTAGCGACCGCCCGCGGCTTCACTCGCGAAAAAAGTGTCGCAATTACAGCCGGTTATACTTCGAAATGTTATTGGTCTCCTGGTACTTAATTGAAAATCTTCGGTGCTAACAATTCCAGCCCCGGAAATACTTCGACATGTTTCTGGTGTCCTGGTACTTGTCAATATTTAGCGCTCATAATTCCAGCCTGGAAAAAAACTTTGACGTGTTTCTGTTCTCCTGGTACTTTTAAATACTAACCGTTTACAATTTCAATGCAGGAAACTTAGACATTGATTTTTAGGGTTCCGTAGCCAAATGGCAAAAACCGGAACCCTTATAGATTCGTCATGTCTGTCTGTTCTTTATCCGTCCGTATGTCACAGCCATTTTTTTCCGAAACTATAAGAACTATGCTGTCGAAACTTGGTAAGTAGATGTATTATGTGAACCGCATTATGATTTCACACAAAAATAGAAAAAAAAACTATAAATTTTGTGGGTCCCGATACTTAGAACTGAAACACAATTTTTTTTTTTTTTTTCAAACCCATACGAGTGGGGTATCTATGTATAGGTCTTCAAAAATGATATTGAGGTTTCTTAAATCATTTTTTTCTAAACCGAGTAGTACCATGAACCTAAACTTCCACCGAAAATTGGTTTGAACGAGATCTAGTACTTAAGTAGTTTTTTTTAATCCTACTAATATTATAAATGTGAAAGTTTGTATGTTTGTATGTTTGGATGTTTGTCCGTCAATCACGCAAAAACGGCTGAAGGGATTTGGATGAAATTTGGCACATATATAGGTCACATCCTGGAATAACACATAGGCTACTTTTTATCCCGGTAACATACATGACTTAGTGGAGACAGAGGAAGAAGTTGAAGTCCAAAGTTTCTGCTACCTTAGTACTTCAGATTCAAAAGTACCAGGAGAACAGAAACATGACAATTTTTTTTAACGGGCTAGAATTTTATTACGAGTGCTAAAAGATTCACAAGTACCAGGAGACCAGGAACATGTCAAATTAATTTTGGGCAAGATTTTTTTTGAGCCGAAACTTTTCGAAGTATTTAAGGGACTGGTTTTTTTTTTACTATTGGTAGGCAAACGTTTGACCGCTATCTCACCTGATGTTAAACGATGATGCGGTCTAAGGTGCAGCACGCTTGCCTAGAATTCCAAGCGCTACAGATTCACAAGTACCAGGAGAGCAGAAACATACCGAGGTATTCCGGGGCCGGAATTACGAGCGCTACAGCCAGATTCACAATTACCCGGAGAGCAGAAACATCTCGGAAGTTTTTTTAGGGCTTGAATTATGAGCGCTTTAGATTTACAAGTACCAGGAGATCAGAAATATGTCGAAGCATTATTGTCACAAGTACTAGGAGAGCAGAAACATGTCGAAGTATTTTCTGGGCTGGAAATTGTAAACGCTATAGATTCGCAAGTACCAGGAGAGCAAAAACATGTCAAGACATTTCGGAGCCATAGTTACGAGCGCTACAGATTCACAAAAACCAGGAACATGTCGAGTTATTTTTGGGCAGGAATTATGGGCGCTATTGATTCACAAGTACCAGGAGAGCAAAAACATCTCTGAAGTTTTTGGGGGCTAGAATTATAAGCGCTTTAGATTCACAAGTTCTTTAGATCAGTAATATGTCAAAGCATTTTCCGCGTTGGAATATTGTGAACGCTATATTTTCACAAGTACTAGGAGTGCAGAAACATGTCGAAGTATTTTCGGGGCTGGAAATTGTGAACGCTACAGATTCTCAAGTACCAGGAGAGCAGAATCATGTCGAGATATTCCGGGGCCATAATTACGAGTGCTACAGATTCACAAATACCAGGAAAGCAGGAACATGTCTAGGTATTTTTGGGCTGGAATTATGAGCGCTATTGATTCACAAGTACCAGGAGAGTAGGAACATGCCGAAGTTTTTCAGGACTGGAAATTAAGAAAGCTATAGATTCGCAAGTACCAGGAGAGTAGGAACATGCCGAAGTTTTTCAGGACTGGAAATTACGAGCGCTACAGATTCAAAAGTACCAAGAGAGCAGTAACATACATCTCGAAGTATTTTTTGGGCTGGAAATTCTAACGCTATAGATTCCCGAAAATAACCAAGAGAGCAGACACACGTCGATTTTATAATTTAGTATGTCAAAGTATTGCCGGAGCTGGAATTATGAACGGTGCAGATTCACAAGTAGAAACCTGAAGACCAAAAACATGCCAAAGTATTTTTTCGACAGGAGTCGTGAGCGCAGATTCACAAGTACCTACCAGGAGATCACAAACATGTCGAAGTAGAGTCGGGGCTGAAATCTTACTTTCAGCCGCACCGCAAAGTCTCACAATATCTAGATACCTGAATCATGAAAATGCAGTTCCAAGGATGAGACAATGAGGCAATAAAGCTGCGCGGCAGTTCTTAAGTCTACGCAGACGAAGTCGCGGGAAGTAGCTAGTACGACATAAATCGTAAACCGCAACTTTTGCTTATAATAACCTACAGGTTTGTATGGAACCCTCGGTGCGCGAGTCTGACTCGCACTTGGCCGGTTATTTGCGTTTTGTTGCTGCTTTACCATCATTACACTCTCGCGCTCTCGCCTCGCACTCAAACTCACGATCGCTAATTTGGTGAAATGTATTTTATTGTTAAAATGTATTTTGAAGCCTCAAGTATTTGAAATACTAATTACAAAATACCTCAACGTCAGGTATTTGAAATACGAATTACAAATTACATTTTAAAGAAGTAATTGAAATACCAAATACTTATTTGTATTTCAATTACGTATTTTAATTACACGTAATTCAAATACTGCCCAACCCTGCAAGGGGGGACCAGAAACATGTCCAAGTTCCTGCATTGAAATTGTAAACGGTTAGTATTTAAAAGTACCAGGAGAACAGAAACACGTCAAAGTATTTTTCCAGGCTGGAATTATGAGCGCTAAATATTGACAAGTACCAGGACACCAGAAACATGTCGAAGTATTTCCGGGGCTGGAATTGTTAGCACCGAAGATTTTCAATTAAGTACCAGGAGACCAATAACATTTCGAAGTATAACCGGCTGTAATTGCGACACTTTTTTCGCGAGTGAAGCCGCGGGCGGTCGCTAGTACCTACTTAATACTTTAGTATTTATAGAAAGCTAAACTATATAATATTTATAGTAGCCCCAACCATAGTTTTTGGTTGTGACTACTATATTATTATAGAACGGGATACCATTTTTTATAATTATTACATCTGTATAGAAGAAGACTCAACTGTTTACTTTTTTCCGTATACATACAGGTGCTATAGGGTGTAACCTTTTTGTGTGAAAAAATTAACCGGGGTAAGAGCGCGGGTATAGTTTGCTAGTTACATATTATTTTAGGGCTTATGTTTAACTTACCACCAGATATAGTAACAAATAGCAGACAAAAGTAGTAAATGATCACCAAAATGAAACTCGCATTTTAATGTAAAATTATAACCAAAGTTTTAACACTTTGCTATCCTATTTAAGTAAAATGACTCCAAGTAAATCATGAGTAACCCAAAAATAGTAAATGATCACCAAAATTAAACCAATCTGGTCATGGTTCTAACCTAACCTAACCCACATGTTTCACCAGCCATAGAGGGGATCTGACGCAGACACGTTACTATAGAATTTGAATATTATACTAACTGAATATTAATTTGCTCGCTAAGATTTGGTGATCATTTACTAAATTTGGTGGTCGAATACAATTTAAAGTGGAGTCGTGACTATTTTTCTGGTGTTAAGTAGATATTTTTGGTTAAAAAACTAAGGGTATCAAAGCATTTTATGGTGGTCATTATATTTATCCCCTTATTTTAGACTGCTGCCCCTCCCTGAGCCCATGGCTAAGTACGCCCATGGTCTTGCCCACGGATATGAACGTGGCGTATGCAACTGCACCTTTGCAAATGAACAGGCAGCTTGTGCAGAAAGGTTAACTATCGAAATTTGTTGAAGTAATAGTGAAGCATATTTTTTTCTAACCAATGGTGACTAATTTTGTTATTAGGGTTTCGTATTTCGAAAGGAAAAAACTGGCCAAGTGCGAGTCGGACTCGCGTGCAAAGGGTTTTGAACCAATTTCATTTTCATAACATGTTATTTTAACACTACAGACTTGTTATATGTTATATGTTTTCCTGTAATCTTTAGGTATAGAAGAAATTAAATAATACAGATATTAGTATCTGTATTATTTTTATTTTAAATAATACAGATATTAGTATACACAGATAGGCTTACGTATTAGGCTAAGAACTCACGGAACGCCACTCGCGGTAAGCCTATCAATAATAAAAAAAAGAATCGGTCCTGTAGATCCGGAGAAAACTGGCTGTGACAGACGGACAGACAGACAGACATTCGAGTGATCCTATAAGGGTTCCATTTTTTACGGATTTTTGGAACCCTAAAAATGGAACGCTTATAGGATCACTTTGTTGTCCGTCCATCTCTCTGTCGAGCTACCTCGAGAACGCGTGCAGATATCGAGTTAAAATTAAAATCCATATAGTCAGGTCTACGCTCCTGCTCCATAGGACAATCTATGGTGTAGTAAACAAAGTCAAACTTGTTGATAATGTTTGTATTAATATATTTAGTATATCTATAGATGTCTTTAATGACTTTTATATTTAACTAGCTTCTTCCCGCGACTTCGTCTGCGTAGACTTTAGAACTGGTGTGCAACTTAATTGCCTCATATTGTCATTCTTGTAATTGCATCTTCATGATTCTGGTATCCAGATAGTGAGTCCCAAAATTACTTCGACATGTTTGTGGTCCCCTGGAAGGTACAGTGAATTTTTAGCGTTCACGATTCTGGTCGAAAAATATAATTATCAATTGTCTGGTATTCTGGTATCTACTTGTAAATCTGTAGCGGTCATAATTCCAGCCTTGGCAATACTTTGACATGTTTTTGGTCTCCCCGGGCACTTTTAAATCCTAACCTCTCACAATTCTAGGCCCGAAAATATTGCGACATGTTTCTGGTCTCCTGGTTATTGTAAATCTTTAGCTCTCAAATTTCCAGCCCGGAAAAAACTTCGCCATGTTCCTGTTCTCCTGTTACTTTTGAATTCTAACTGCTCACAATTTCAGCACCGAAAAATTTCAACATGTTTCTGCTATCTTAGTATTTGTGAATCTATAGCTTTCACCATTCCAGCCCAGAAAAATTCTTGCGCAAAATGTTTTGAATAACTCCAGGTATTGTGAATCTTTCGCGCTCTTATTTTTAGCCTCAATATAACTTCAACATGTTTCTGTTCTCCTGGTATTTTTTAAATTCTAATTGTTCACCATTACAGAGTCAGAAATGCTTCGATATGTTTCTGATTACCTGGTGCCTTTGAATCCAAACCGCTTGCAATTAAAGCTCCGGAAATACTTTGATGTGTGTGGTCTCCTGGTACTTGTGAAACTTTAGCGCTCACAATACCAGCCTCAAAACTATTTGGATATGTTTCTCCTCTCCTGGTACTTGTGAGTCTTATAGCGTTCACAATTCCAGCACAGTAAAAACTTCGACATGTGTCTGTCCTCCTGGTAAAAAAAATCTTGCTCAAAAATACTTAAACATGTGTCTGGTCTCCTGGTACTTATGCATCTTTAGCGCTCATATTTCCAGCCTCAGAAATACTCCAACATGTTGTTGTTATCCTGATACTTTTGAATCGCTTGCAATGAAAGCCATCTATTTTCCAGTAAAAAAAACTACCTTAAATACTTTGACATGTTTCTGCTCTGCTGGTACTCGATTTGGCACTCACAAATTCAGCCCCGAAAATACTTCGACATGTTCCTGCTCTCCTGTTACTTGTGAATCTTTAGCGCTCATATTTCCAGCTTCGAAAGTACTTGGACTGGTTTTTTTTTATAATATTAATAGGATTGTGGTGAAAAAAATCTCGTCTCATCTCATCTTATCTCATCAACGCTTGCAATGAAATGAACGCTTGCAATGAAATTCAATCTATTTTCCAACAAAAAAAAACCTGACCGAAAATACTTTGACATATATGTCTGCTCTCCTGGTACTCGAGAATCATTGGCGCTCACAAATTCAGACCCGAAAATATTTCGACATGTTTATGCTCTCCTGGTACTTGTGAATCTGAAGTACTAAGGCAGCAGAAACGTCTGATTTCCACTTCCTCCTCCGCTGCCATTAAGCTATGCCTTTTATCGAGATAAAAAGTAGCCTATGTGTTATTCCAGAATGTGAACTATATGTATGCCAAATTTCATTCAAATCCCATCAGCCATTTTTGCGTGATTGACGAACAAACATACAAACTTTCACATTTATAATATTAAGTAGGATTTAACTCACGCACTAATCCATTGCTGTTAATAACATAAATCAATAGTACCAACATTTGTAAATATGTGTGTGTTTGCATTGTATAGAGTCAAGTACCCTGGCGGTTGGGAGTGTCGTGCTCTATCAAAAGCCTAGCTGATGGTGGCGTATGCGTTGGATTATTTGGCTCCATTCAAAATGGTTGAGACGAAGAGGCCTGGCGCATGTCATGGCGCCGTCGGTTGGGACTGGTCATTTCTCAGCTGCCATGGTTTATTTTAATTATTTCTTTGAACCGTTCCTTTTTTATTCCGGACGTTTTTATCTTGCTCGTCACATCGTTCTTACATGCTTGTATAATTTCAACACGATGTCAACAAAACTTTGTAACAATTTATTATTTTTAAGAGTGTCCGTGGAGTTTCTTGCACGTTCTACTCCATAGATATCTACGCTTTGGAAGGAACGTGCAAATAGCTTCATCTTTTTGGACCGACCGACATTGACAATTCAATTATGCCTGTAAATGGTTTAATTGAAATAAATGTTTGAGTTTGAATACTTTTAAGTTAACGTAAAAAAAGATACGGCCGTTTATGCCACAAAAACGTATATTTCAACACTCACAAGGGAATCAAATTATATAGGGTATTTCCCGTTGACCTAGAACTATGAAATTTGGCAAGTAATACCTATAAGTGTTCCCTATACTTGTAATTAAAACAAAAAATATGGTCTTTATTTAAAGCTATACATTTGTAATTAAAACAAAAAAATATAGTCTTTATTTAAAGTAAAATGTACCTACTATGTACGGTACTCCGGTGGGCGAGTCCGACTCTCACTTGCCCGGTTCTTTTTTATGGTATTTATTTTATTTATTTATTTTTAGAAACACTTTCTTTCATATTATCTATTTTTTATTTTCATATTTTATCAACTTTATAGTAACACTTTAATGTTTTCCAGGATTCGAAAATCAACTGAAAGCTCTACATCAGCAACCAGATGAGCAAAGCTTGAGCCCTGACTCGACAGATCACAGTGTTGAAGAAGTTGTTTAAGATTTAGTTGACATAGACATAGTAATATGTGATAGTAATCCGTCCATTCCATAACAGTGAGTCGTCCGAATATTAAGTTGTGTAGTAATTAAGTATTTTGTCATAAATAAACTTCTTTTCTTATGATTGATGATAGTTTTCCGTTTTAGTCAACATAAGAACAACGAAAGTTTTAGGAATCGTTCTGTCAATGCCTTATAAAATGAAATAACTTGAAAAAGTGTATAATTAATAGCTGTAGGAAGATCAGTACCTATACAAATATTTGCAGTAGGTTTTAAAGTTCAGGATCAATCTCCTTCTAAGTTTTGTTTCCATTCACCCCCTTTTTTTTTAGGGATGGGGAATATAAAAAACCCCATCCATGTTCCGGAGCCACGGTATCTCTTTCGAATAGTCCCGCGACTCCGGCAGGCGTCGGCCCTTTCGGGCCCTTCTGTGTGCTGACTCTCTTTGAGGCGCGCGTGGAACACTAACGCTCCGTCGACACGGCCTGTCATCACTAGACCGACGGACGGCGAGCAGGGCCGCGCCGACTCCCCACAGCGCCTGTGTGCAAAACCTATGAAGCGCCTCTTTTTTTCACGAATCTTCATGTTTCAACTTGTTTTTTTTTTTTATTATTTGTTAATTTTGACCGAAATAAAGCCACTTTTATCCGAAACTTAAGAACTATGCTATTGAAACTTGGTAAGTAGATGTATTCTGTGAACCGCATTTAAGATTTTCACTCAAAAATAGAAAAAAAAAAACAATACATTTTGGGGGTCCGCATACTTAGAATTGAAACTCAATTTTTTTTTTTTCTTCCCATCCAAACCCATACGTGTGGGGTATCTATGGATAGGTCTTCAAAAATGATATTGAGGTTTCTAATATAATTTTTTCTAAACTGAAAAGTTTGCGCGAGAGACAATTCCAAAGTGGTAAAATGTATGTCCCTGTAACTTCAAAATAAGAGAATGATAAAACTGAAAAAAATATTATATGTTGTACATTACCATGTAAACTTCCACCGAAAATTGGTTCGAACGAGATCTGTACCCTTAGTATGAGTTTTTCGACTCACGTTCGAACGCGTTCGATTGCGAGCGCGTTAGAATTTAGTATGGGAAATTAGGTTCTACGAGTGACCACCAGGTGGCACTATAACTAAATTCCCATACTAAATTCTAACGCGCTCGCAATCGAACGCGTTCGAACGCGAGTCGAAAAACTCATACTAAGGGTACTGGTAAGTAGGTAAGTAGTTTTTTTCGGAAACCTTCGTGCGCGAGTCCGACTCGCACTTGGCCACTTTTTAATTTCTATATTTTTCTTAATCTTCGAAAAAATAAAAAAAAAACAATAAATTTTGGGGGTCCCCCACCCCATTATTGTTTTTATTTTTTGTGTGATTATCTTAATGCGGTTCACAGAATAGGTACATGATCTACTTACCAAGTTTCAACAGCATACCTAGTTCTTATAGTTTCAGAGAAAAGTGGCTGTGACATGACGGACAGACAGACAGACATGACGAATCTAAAAGGGTTCCGTATTTGCCATTTGGCTACGGAACCCTAAAAAAGAAAATGTTTTTTTTTTTGGTTTCTGTCTCTGATGATTCTTTGGAAGTGGATAAAATATTTAGCCGTAAAATATTTACTTATTTTAGTTGTATTTTTATCACGTTCTTCTTCTTGTTTTTTTTTCATCATTAAATTCTGGTAACCAGATAATTTCTATTTTTTTTGTCTTGAGTACTATCACTCATCGTGAAAACACGTTAAAACAATCACTAACACACAAACTATACATTGTTTTTAGAGCTAGAACTTAATCTTAAAAAAATCAATGCGCACCTTGCACACACTTTCGATTGACTGATAGTTCAATTGTTTTGGCACGCTCGTTTCTTACAGTCGGGGAATCCCCGTGACCCAACCCCGCTTGCGTCGCAGACATCGTTTCGGGTTGCGATCATAATTCATTCAAACAAACTCACGGCGGTTCTTTTGATTTTAACGCTGAGCTCGTAGTCGTAACTAATGTAAACTAAAACCTAAAGCGTAAAATTAAACCACACACTGTGCCACACACGTGAATATTATCTTGGAAGACTTGTACAATAAGCGCATTATAATTATGTTTGGTTGTTTACATTACAAGGCATATGTTGCGCCTATTGTACCTAGTTACTTAGCGATACTCCACTACAAAGAGTATGTTGTTGTGTAAGTTAACATAAATAATTTCGATGGCGGCGCCTCTAATGTCTTGGCGCCTGTGTGCGCCGCACACTTCGCACACAGGGGCGGCGCGGCCCTGACGGCGAGCCACCCACAGCTCGCCGTCCACAGGCCCGCGCCTACGGTCCGGAGGTCACCACTACCACAGCGAGCGGCCGGGACGAGAGGCGTTTCTATTCACCCCTGCGCTTCTATTCACCCCCTACGTTTATATTCTCCCCCGCGTTTCTATTCACTCCTGCTTTTTCTATTCAACCTTTTTTTTAAGGTTTGGAAATCATCAAATGACTCCTCCCGCGCTGGGCGGAACAGAAGGGACTATCAGACTCTTACTGACTTAAACCCATCCGTGTTCCTCGTAATGCCCTTTGCGTTCCTGGGCCGCGGTGAATATCTTTCGAACAAATTCCGCAACCCTGGTAGGCACTGACCATAGCGGGCCCCGTCTACTATGCTGACATCTCTTTGAGGCGCGCGTGGAACACAGCGCACCGTCGACCCGGGCCTGGTTCTGATCAGATGGCGGGCCATCCAATGCTCGCCGTCCGCAGGCCCACGCCTACGGTGGCCGGGAATCGCCCCGCGACTCCCGACGCCCGGGACGTATTTTGTTGCGGCGGCCGGGGCGCGAGGTTTCCCTCTCCCTTATGCGTTCGAAGGAGGTGACCGCTTGCCATAATGCCTCCTCGCTCCGGACCATGGATTGAATCAGGGCCGGACGCGAGAGGTCGCCGCCGCCAATCGCCTCGACGAGGACACGGCGTTGCTCCACCCACCCAGGGCAGACCTCCACCGTATCCTCCGGGCGATCCTCGCAGTGAAGACACCCGGTTTCAATTCACTCCTGCGTTTACATTCACCCCGTTTTGTACCTACTTGTATCTAGGTAGGTACACCACAAGCAAATACCTCTGAGAATAGCATGTAGCCTGTCCGTCTGCTATTTACCTATTCAATACTTTGTAATATTTTAAATACTATTAATGAGAGCGCTGGGAGTGTTATGCACTTGCAATCCCGAGGCCCTCGACTTTCAAGAAAATTTGCTATCGACATTTCGATAACGATATTGAAATAGACATAATCGATAACTAGGCTTCCCTTATGAAGTTATTTTAGTGGGATGCCTCGTTGGCCTACAATAATGATAGATAATACAACCTATCTACCAATACCTGGGAACCTATTTCTTTAATAGTCTCCCTCTAAAAAAAAAAAAGTACTTGCCTACCCAAAATGTTGTTCTTTCTTAGCATCAGCAGCTCAGCCATCAACTTATTTGCTCTTATTATGGTTGCATAATTCGTACTACCACCCTAAGGATAACCAACGGAACCCTATCACTAAGGCTTCGCTGTCCGTCCGTTTGTCTGTCAGCGGCACAGATATAGATAGATCTAGATAACGCAAGTATCACGATCAGATGAAAACCAAGCGTGCCGTCGTCACAAGCACTATTTAGTGATGGGAAAATCAAATCGATTCAAAGACGCCGCCCACCTCGCCGCACCCCCCGCCTTGCACCACGCTCACCCAACCGACGTCCGACTAGCGCTATACACCGATGCAGACTGAGCGCGAAAGTGGCCACTTACGATTTTTGTACGTAGCTTACGCACAAAAATCGACACGTGAAGTATTTGTAGTTGCTCTTGCGTTATAAGGTCTATCTATATCTGTGGTCAGCGGGCTGTATCCCAAGAACCGTATATATAGGCGGACAGTTGAAGTTTTCACAGATTATGTATTTCTATTGCCGCTATAACAGCAAATAATAAAATTGAGGATTACGGTACGGAACCTGTTTAATGCGAGTCCGACTCGCATTGGCTGGTTTTTTTTTACCTGAATAAATTATTTGTTCTATGATTTCGTAATTCGGAACGCATTCAAACAGCTGATTGTCAAAAACATAAAGTGACAGTTGATTGACAGATAACCTCAATTCTCTCGATGCATTTGCGCGATTTTGTGTTATTAATAATTAAAACAACTATAACCGTTGCTATACATGAATGAATCTAATATAATCGACAATGGTTAGATTCTTAAATAATGTAAGAGGTCTGTTTTGTATTAACTATCGAGGATTTCCAAGGTACGTTCTCTATTAAAAACTTCATATTCTTGGATTTGTATTAATTTAATAGATTATTTTACACATTTTTAGAATAACATCACGGCGTTTGAACAGTTCAGATACATTAGAGAAGAACATAGATGTGAAGAAGATTCGTAACTTCAGTATTGTGGCTCATGTTGATCATGGTAAAAGTACCCTAGCTGACAGACTGCTGGAAATAACTGGTTCGATTAAACCGGGAGTTGAAAATGCTCAAGTTTTGGACCAACTGCAAGTAAGCTCACAATTATATACTAGTAAATTACTGTTACTAAACTAGTAACAGTCATTTATAGAGAGAAAAAATAGAATAGTTTTGTCAGACTTACATGCAGAAATAAACCAAACTTTGTTGCAGGTTGAAAGAGAAAGAGGCATTACAGTTAAGGCTGTGACTGCATCCTTAAATTATACATACAATGATGAAACCTACCTCCTCAATCTCATAGACACTCCAGGACATGTTGACTTCTCTAATGAGGTGTGTAATTATGCTTTAAGCTAAGCTATGGAATAATACTATGTATTTCCTTAGTTTTATGGTTCTGTTTCTTTGTTAATACCTTTTGCAGGTTGTCAGAAGCATAACAGCATGCCAGGGAGTAATAATGTTAGTTGATGCAAATGAAGGTGTTCAAGCGCAAACAGTGGCTGTGCACTCACTGGCCAAAAGAAACAACCTACTCATAATTCCAACACTGAACAAGGTCGACCTACCTAGGGCTGATCCTGATAAGGTCAAAGCACAGCTGCACTCCTTATTCAAAATAGAGCCAGACAGTGTAATGAGTATTTCTGCCAAAAAAGGTTGGGGGGTCAAAGAGCTCTTAGAAGCAGTTATAACTAGGATACCTCCACCATCTGTAGATACTGAAAGTCATTTCAGAGCCCATATCATTGACACCTGGCATGATAAGTACAGGGGGGTGCTATGTTTGGCATACATACACTCTGGTAAGGTGCAAGTAGGTCAAGCAGTAAAATGGAAGTCTGATTCTAAGCCCCATGTAGTGAAGTTCCTTGCTATGTTGAGGCCTAGTGAGGAACCTATTGAAGAAGCTGTGGCTGGCCAAGTTATTATGGTAGGTGAGTGACATCAATTCACTGTACTTCTCTGTTAAATAAGCTTCTCATGGTAAGTGAATGAAGTATGCCTAGGTCTTTCTACATCTTTCCCTGAAATAGTACCCATAAGTACTTACCATATACTAGCTTTCAATTTTAACTATTACAATCTAATCTAGACCAAGGTCTAGTCTACAACACATGTCATGTAGCACAAATCGCAAAGGCATATTATTTTAAACATCAAAATCTCCAAACATACAGAATTTCACATTTGTAATGGTATTTTAGTGACCTGTATAATAATGTTAAAAAAGCCTTTGTATCTTCAAAAATAAAAATAGAACATGAAAATTTCTTTCAGGTTTAGGCCCAAAAGGCGGCGGCAGTGTCGGGGACACATTACTGGCAAAAGATGTAGCAGACAACGAGTCAGTATCGACTGCCCCGCCGGTCAAACATATGGTGTATGCAGGTATCTTCCCTGCAGACCAGTCGCAACATCCTCAACTCAGTGATGCCATCAAGAAATTGGCTTTGAATGACTCAGCAGTTACTGTTACTCCTGATTCTAGGTACCTGCCTACCACAATATTGTACAAAGAATATATAAATATAACATGCGTAAAATATTGGGGCTTATTATCAAAATTTCCAGTCTAAGTGGTAATTCTCGTATTTTTAAGGATCTTTTTAAAATACCTAGATTTTCCTTAACATAGAATCTGCAGTAAAATTGCGACTTTAAATTTTATTAAAGACTGTAAGTAGGTACGAGAATTGACTCTTTGATTAATTTTTAACAGTAATAAAATCATTTATCTTCCAGTCCAGCCTTGGGGCAGGGATGGCGCATTGGTTTCTTAGGCCTCCTACATCTCGAGGTATTTACACAACGTCTATTACAAGAATATAAAGCTGAGGCCATACTGACTGCTCCTTCTGTACCTTATAAAATCAAGTAAGTTTTGAAAATCATAATGGAAGTTGTTTTTTGTTTATTGACAACTAAAAAATGTTCTGTATATTACCTAAAAACCACCTTGCAAAGTAAAACATTTTACGACGATGATTTCAGGGTGAAAGGAACAAAAGCAATAAAACAATATAAAGGTACAGAAGTTATTATTACGAATCCTTTACTGCTGCCTGATGTTAAACAAATTGAAGAATACTATGAGCCATTTGTAATAGGTAAGGAATTCATATTTCCGATCAGCCCTGTTGGTTCTCTTACAATCGTACCTCCAAGCAACAAAGTTGTTATTCGTTTGACCATATTTATTACAGGAACGATAATAACCCCTGTAGAGTATATTGGACCAGTAACATCCCTTTGCATAGACCGGCGAGGGAGTCCCCTCCCTTCAAATGCGGTGGATGACAAAATGACCATGTTGCAATACATACTGCCACTCTCTGAAGTCGTTATCGACTTCCACGACACACTCAAGAGCATTACTTCCGGATTTGCCAGTTTTGATTACCAAGATTACGGATTTCATCCCAGCGCATTAGTGAGGGTATGGGTTTTAATTGTTACTTTGCATTTCATATCTATAATTAATATTATAAAGCAGAAGAGTTTGTTTGTTTGAACGCGCTAATCTCAGGAACTACTGGTCCGATTTGAAAAATTCTTTCAGTGTTAGATAACCCATTTATCGAGGAAGGCTATAGGCCATATATCATCACGCTAAGACCAATAGGAGCGGAGCAGTAATGAAATTGTTACGCAGACGACGTTGCACGGGTCAGCTAGTTGTTTTATAAAGGAAAGATTAAAACGTGAGACGTCTTGTCACATAAGTATTGATTTGTTGCGATATTTATGAATAAAACACGTTTTTCAGATGGACATTCTTATCAATGGCATGTTAGTAGACGAGTTATCGACTATAGTACATGCCAGTCGTTTAGAGTACAATGCTAGGAGGCTCACTGAAAAACTTAAGGAAATGATACCAAGGCAGATGGTGCAGGTAATAATGAAGAAGTTTTAATTTTTTTATGGATAAATTCTCAGACCATATTGGTCTGAGGATAAATTATAAAAATTTAAGTAAAATATCTTAGAATAATAACGCATAGAAGCCGCGTCTAGAACAAAACCCGAGCAAATCGTGTGTCCACTTCATTTTCTTTGTGTGCGTGAGCCGAATGTGTCTACGTTCCTCTAACGCACACAGATATAGCTTTCAGTGATACCATTACCAAGCCGTTACCCACAAAATATGGGAAGACGCATTACTATTTTGCATCAAGGCAAGTATTTTATGTTGTTGGGAACTGGAAACGGTAAACATGATTTTTCATGTAATATGACAAATTTTTTCGGAAGGTTTAATTCAATTTATTTCCAAATAAAAGGAAATAAATCGCATAAAGAATTCAATGCGTTTAGAATGCTTGATGGGTTATAATTATAATCAATGTTAAAACATCGGGTTTGATATGAATTAAGAGTAAGTATTGTATTTTAAAATTACAAAAATGAAAAACATGAATGAAAGCAATGTGGGTATTTTTTCCTCATAAATAGCAACACCGTGTTATGACAAGTTAGGTTATTAGAATTTTGTTTTATTTATCGATTTACGTAATAAAATAGTGCATAGAATGTGAGTACCTACTTATTTGTGAAATGTTATTTTATCACGTTTTTTTTGTTTTCCTGATGTGCTATAACATCCTTTCACGCAACAAACTGTCATTTTCAATTATTTACTCGCGAGCTGTGTTCGATAGAACGTGACCTTGAGTACTGACGGCTAAGTTTGACGGATTGACGGATTAGGCTAAGTTTTAGTTGCCTCACTTTTTGCACTCGTACTAGGTTTCTATGCGTTATTATTCTAAGTAAAATATACCTACTTATTTGTGAAATGTTATTTTATCACGTTTTTTTTGTTTTCCTGATGTGCTATAACATCCTTTCACGCAACAAACTGTCATTTTCAATTATTTACTCGCGAGCTGTGTTCGATAGAACGTGACCTTGAGTACTGACGGCTAAGTTTGACGGATTGACGGATTAGGCTAAGTTTTAGTTGCCTCACTTTTTGCACTCGTACTAGGTTTCTATGCGTTATTATTCTAAGTAAAATATCTCAAACACGTGAAAAGAATCAATAAAATATCTCAAGAAATTAAAAAGTTAGACTTAGAAGTTGCGCTTGCAGAATCATTTTGTTACGCGTGGCGCTCCATCGTGTGACGTCATTTGATCTAGACGATGCAGCACGTGTTCGCCGTGACGTGAGGAGATTCAAAAATTTCTTATTATCTGAAGTAACATACCACCTAAATATTCTACAAGTTATTATAAAATAATATACTTTTTACGTATAAATAGTATTTATAATAATACAATATAATATGCTTGTGTTATGGTAACGAGATGGCTGATAAACTATTTAGGTATATACATTTTTTTTTTGTAAATACATACATATTATAGATAGAAAAACACCCAGACTTGGAACAAATACTTGTAGGTCGTACAAATATTTGTTCCGTGCGGGAATCGAACCCGCGACATGCTGCGCAGCAGTCAATCGCTCAACCACTGCGCCAACCGTGTCGCCATTTATTTGTAAAGATGTAAAAATGTGAGGGGTAAGTATGATTATACGTGTTGATTTGTATCCTCGTCAAATTTCAGGAGGTTGTCATAAAAGACATAAATAATCAATTGAAAGTACGGTAGCGGGCAATAACTATTATGCGCTGCTTTTTTTTGTTCTTGAAATTTAACAGTATTTCAGAATTAAACCCTTAATTCAATACAAATAAAACAGAATCAACCGACTACGCACACGGGGACAAATCAGCTGTGCTGTGTGCGTGAGTGTCGACGACGTCTTACCTACGAAACGCTAGCGTGCGCGAGCGAGCAATGACCGCCTTTTTATTTATTTTTTTCCATGTTCCTTCATTGCCCTTTGTGTTCCGGAGCCACGGTGTCTCTTGCGAATAATCCCGCGACTCCGGCAGGCGTCGGCCCTTTCGGGCCCCTCTGTGTTGCTGACTCTCTTTGAGGCGCGCGTGGAACACTAACGCGCCGTCGACACGGCCTGTCGTCACTAGACGGACGGACGGCGAGCCACCCATAGCTCGCCGTCCACAGGCCCGCGCCTACGGTGGCCGGAGGTCACCAGGTGGCCCCCGACGCCCGCAGCGTCTACCACGGCGGCCGGGACGAGAGGGTCTCCTCTCCCGCTCCGCCACCTCCTTCGCTAGCATGACTGCTTCGCAGAAGGAGGCAACGGCGTCCCATTCCGTCTCGCTCCGGACCATGGCCTGGACCAGGGCCGGACGGAGCAATGACCGCTCGACCGGTAGCAATGTTTTTACCTAATTTTATTACGAAAATCACCTACATTATTGTCATAAATTTCGCTTGATAATTAACTCATTTTTGAGCATCATTGGAACACGGAAATCTTACCAATGACAGTAATACTAGTGCGCCAAAGAAAAGTTCACTGACCTGCACGCGTAGCATGGCGATTCTATCTCTATTCTACCAAGAAAAGACAAAGCTCTTTCTATCCCACTCGACATGTCTTCTGCCCGAGCATGGCGCGACCCGTAGACTCGCGTTTCTATGAAGACAAAGACATATCTAATCTTTCCATAGCAACGGAGAAGTAGCTAGTGATGAGTTCATTCTGCGAATACTACGATGAATTTTACGTTTAGTTAGCCAAAAAAATGTGTCAAATACTCTATTTTTCACACTCTTTGCACGTAACTCAAAGCAACAACAAAACGTGTTACTCGAACATATTTTTAATCTATATGGTTTATGTTTGTTTACAAATAACATGTTTTTGTTGAATTTATTATCGTACCGATTTAAATTAGAATTTTAGTGTTTATGATCATGGCGGCAAGGAAAAAGTAAGTAGATTTTATGATTAATTAAATAAAGTACTGATTATTCCAATAATTGTGTGTAGTTAATGTAAGTGAACATAAAATCCTACCATGCGATGAGAAGAGAACATAATAACATTCTAAATAAAAGGTGATTGGTGGCATTGTCTGATGAAAACTTTGCCATACACAGTGCAATGCGTTCTTTACTGTTATCTGTTATCTTTCTTTCCTTTAATATCGTCCGAAATGTTTTTACTTTAGTCATAACAAAAACAGTTTATTTACAACGTACAACCCGACAAATTAAGATGTTGCTAGACTATATGTCTACCCCGACATACTTTCTAAGTTCTATTTGGCAAAAATAAAATGATTGTTGAAATAAATATTCCTTGTTTAGGTCCGAGAAGATGTAGACTATTTGACATTTCATATAGAGAGTTATTTCTACCCCCAAGTGTCAAAAGTAGAGAAAATATTGGCGGCATGCTCGACGTTGTAGACTTATGTCGATCGAAGAAAAGAAATATTTCTTTTCTACGTGTCAAACATCGCCATGCTAAGGAAGATAGAAATCTTTCTTCAATCTGTCATTTTGTCGATTCTCCGGTCGACAAAACTCGTTTCTACGGTGGTCATGCTACGCGTGCTGATCAGATTATTAATAAAGCGTTAGTTTTGCTTTATCCTTCAACCTAAAGTTTTCGTAGTGATTTTGTTTTTATTTGTGGATTAATTTTGTTGATTTGAAATTTTCCTTCCTACTTAAAGCGTCCTCCACACTATTCCGAAGTTGCACGAGGCGAAGTGCTCTCCGAAGTTGACCGAAGTCCGAAGTAGGTGTCCACACACCTCGAGCAACTTCGCGAGGAGCTCAGTCGCCCGTTCCCCTCACGATAGGCATAATGTATAACGTTAATGTGGCAACTGCCGTTGCAATGTGTACTCTCGCTTAATAAAAATACGTGCGTGTTTACTATGGCTGACGCGAACCGAAGTGAGCCGAAGTGACCCGAGTAGTGTGGACAGACGCTTCGTGTTCGAACTTCGAGTCCTTTGACTCGGGCCCAAAAACCGACAACAACTGGAAGTCGCCCGAGGCGAAGCGAAGTTGCACGAGGCGAAGCGAAGTGCCCCTCCACACTATCGTATTCGCTCAACTTCGATCAACTTCGGGAGCAGTGTGGAGGCTACTTATCGGGCTTATGAGCGGCAAAAATACCTACTTGGTGAATGTCTTGTGCCTTGGCCCTTGCGGTAGTGGAACGCGAACGGGTGTTGTAGTTCACGATTCACAACACACACACACACACACACACTGGGTACACTGTGGTGTGGTGCACTCCAAAGTGTTCACCAGCCTCCCGCGTGCTTGCCCGTGGGTCTCGCTGGTGTTCAAGGGTTTTTTTTACTTTAGACTGCTCATAATTGTTATTCTGACCTAACCCAATGTGATTTTTAATAAAAAAAATAATTAATTAACTACTTTCACTAAAAAGAGCAATCTGAATAAAACCACAAATAGATATCAGCTCAGCTGAGCTGATACCTATTTGTGGTAGGTACTCTTGAA
This sequence comes from Ceramica pisi, assembly GCA_963859965.1. Taxonomy (NCBI): domain Eukaryota; kingdom Metazoa; phylum Arthropoda; class Insecta; order Lepidoptera; family Noctuidae; genus Ceramica; species Ceramica pisi. Next base: position 11,929,168 of record OY982537.1, on the reverse strand, counting down.
AAAAATGAGAAAAGAACCGACGAAAAATTCCAACTCTGGGGTGTCCAGAATCATGCCCTGGACCCATGGAAATCGTTTGTGCGTCGATGTCAGATACACGCGGTATTTTGCAAATAAAAAAATCGCATGCATGCATATTCCCTATTGTAGCTCATCTAACTTAGTGGTTGTTTGTTGTGCAGTGTGTGGTCTTGCGTTGTCGTGAAGCAGCAGCAGCCTCGAGCGATTGACCAATCTTGGTTGTTTAGCAGCTAGTTCTTCCTTCATGGTTTGCAGTCGTGTTTGCAGTTGCTGACAATAGAGATCTGCCGTAATCGTTTGGCCAGATTTTAGAAAGCTGTAGTGAACGACACCGGCGCTAGTCCACCAAACACTCACAAGTAACTTTTTCTGAGTCAATTTTTGTTTAGGGCAGGTTTTAGCTGGGTCTCCAGGGTTCAGCCATTGCGACGAGCGCTTCCGATTATCGTACAGTAGGTATCCACTTTTCATCACGCGTAATGATTCGATTTAAAATCCCGCCCCTAAGGGCGGGTTGTATCAAACAGTTGGTTAACGTAACATACGTACGTCAAAAAGTTACGATTACGGACGATGTTTGACGTTCGTTAAATTAGAAGCGTTGTTTCAAAACATTCTGGTATAAATTCCTGCTCATCCCAATAGCTAAGTTATTGACACGGGTCCTACCTAAATAGCTTTTTTTGCATTCCAACACTTATTTGTGTCATCAGAAGAACTGGTATTGAGAAATTCAAAAGAATTTTCACAATATTGTTCTATTTGACGCAACTAAAGTTACGTTAACGAGTGCTCAGACCATCTGTTAACGTAAACGTTATATTTTACGTGCGTTAACGCTGACATTTTGTGAAACAACCCAATTTTTTGATTTGACGATAGTTAGCACCATTTTTAACGTTTACGCGTGCGTAAAGTGTAGTTGAAACAACCCGCCCTGTCGAGGTTGAGCAAAGTAACACAGCAGTCGACGCGTGTTTGCAAGTTCGATTCACTCAATTCATGAGGTACCTACCCATCGTTCAAGCTTTTTACTTTCCCGATTTGCTTCAAGTGGATTAATACAATTTTATCACTTACCTCGAAGCCTGCAGCTATCTCTGAAGTGCTTTGTGATGGATCCGCTTCCACAATAGCCTTTAATTCTTCATTTTCCACTTTGGTCTCCGGCCGTCCGTCCAGGGGGGGAAGGTCGAAATTTCCAGAACGAAAACTTTGAAACCAAAAACGTACCGTGCTTTCTCTTGCGATAACAGCGCCGTACTCATCATTAATCCTTCGAGCTGTTTCTGAAGCACTCGTGCCACGGTAGAACTCGTACTCTTAAATATACCGATATTTCATGTTTTCCATTGTGCGTTAATATGCGACGCCAAAGAGAAAAATAATGAGGAAAAAACAAATGAATGACTGTTTTCAAAACTCAAATGTAGGTACCAGCTAAATGAATTTATAAATTTGAATTTGAAATTCTTAACCAAAGAAGAGCTGATATTTGAGATCAAAGTGGTCAATACGACAAAACGCTAATTTCATAATATATGTAAGGACCTAATAATAAGTTATAACCTTTTGGTTAAAATATTATAGGCCAAGGATATTCTTAAAAGTAAAGAATTTTACTACAAAATCATATAAAATCCTTGAAAACAAAATAGGGACAGTAACAAAACCGACGGAACAAAATTAATTGTTAGACTACGTTTACATTGCCTCCATGCAACAATTAAACTAGGCATTCATTTTGTATTTAGCATAAAGGCTTGACCGCACTTGGCGACACTGCGCGGCAGCGGAACGACGCGACACGCAACGGCAAAATATTCTTTGTAAGAAATTGTATGATACGCACTACGCAGCAGCGTAACTACGCGCCGCGACACTTCAAGTGCGAACATTGTTACGTGTCGCGTCGTTCCGCTGCCGCGCAGTGTCGCCAAGTGCGGTCAAGCCTTAAATCTTATTTTTAATGAGATTCAGAAAAAGGGACAAAGTGAGTATTTATTTACTTATCTATTTATTACAAATTATTCAACGTTTTATTAGTTGCCTATTTTATACATATTAGGCCTACTTGCACGAAAAACTAACTCAGAATTAGAAATTGACGATATTGTATGGCTCAGAATTACAAATAACATTTTCAGGTAATATAATTATTTTTCACTAACAAAAACCATGTTAATGTTGTCTGCTTATCCTTTTTCTTCTCTCCACTCTTTACTTTTTGATTCTGCTTCAGCTTGTGTAATTTCTGCAATTTTTTTTTCTTTTTTGATTTAATTATTGTTAAGTTACAATACAAAATACAACACAACCAAATAGTTTCCAAAAAGCTGAACAAAACATTTAAGTAATTTTTGAAGATAGGTATATGTAAATTTAGCTTTATGCTGTCAGTTTTGTCACATTTTCGGTCCAACAGATATGTAAATTTAGCTTTATGCTGTCAGTTTTGTCACCTTTTCGGTCCAACAGCCAACTATATGTTACCGTACCTGCAGTAACAAAACCGAAGTAACATAATGTGTTAACCTCACCTTAAAAAATATATTTTAGAGGTTCAGTTTCTCGCTAAGTTTTAAACATACAACAAGTTTAGTTGTTCAGTATAAAATCAGGAATTTCTATTTTAATTTATATAAGGAAGGGCGGATAAGTAATTAATTGCGTTAGTACAAACCTGACAACGAATTTCTTCTTAGTAAATACAATCGGTAACCAAACACACTCACTAGGGACCTAAGGTGTTTGGTTACCGAGTTACTTTATTAATTATTTACATATAGGTACTTAATATAAGTTTATTTTTGTGAAAATAACAATAGATGTCCAGGTGTTCCAGAAAATATTAATAAAATCGAACCAACTTAAAGTTTTCATTTTTGACATGCCAAAATAAAGGTTATTAAAATAATTTAAAAATATTGATTTTTAGCTGGAATTCATTGGAATTTAGTTAAAAACGTAGAATAAGAGGTATATTTTCAATGTAGAGGCCATTTTAAACAAAACAAGCAGAGAAAAACCTACAAAAAAAATAAAACTTGAAAGACATAACAAAATGAGAGTTGTACTAGGTATTGAATCTCCTCACTTACGAATGTATTATTGTGTAGTTGCTTGCGCCGTTCGATTCGTATTTTGTTTATTACCCGATGGCAGAAGTTAAAAAAAATGCCTACAAATATTGTATTGTTCCTATGTGTCAAAGCACAACAGTTAAAAATCCCAATATTTTTTTTTTTCGTGTACCAAAATATAATATAACAACAAGGAAAAAGTGGTGCAAAGTAATGAAGACCACTAAATTATGCGTGTGTGAAGATCATTTTGATGTAAGTAACTATTAATAATATCTGACTATTTCTGATTGATATACCTATAGAATCGTAAGAAACTTATTCTTTAAAAATAACTACCTATATATTTTATGTAAATGTATTCGTTATGTACTTCATATACAGTATGTAAGTACCTACCTACTGTAGGTAAGTATCGAATTTACGAAGCCTTCATGCATCCATTATAGTGAAATAAAAACTACACACTTACCTAAAAATAAAAAAAAGAACAAACGACTGTACCTACGTAAATAAACACGAAGCAAGAACCCTAGCGCAATTCTGAAACTAATACTATTGAATGATTCGTGGTTCGGCTATATTGAATAGGCCAAATGACGTCACAGGCGAATCAAAAACCACAGACGTTCCTTATTAAAATACGTAAACTTCAATAATCTATTTCTAAGTCTTTAATAGATGGATTTAAAAAAAAAACTGTGGTTAATTAGTTTTGATCTATATTTTAATACCATCACGCTATGAATGGAAGCGCCAGGGTAGCCCGCGAAATTCAAATATTTTTATGGTTTTTTGCAATTTGCCGGTAAGTGTGAAGCTGTATGTTAAACAAAATACGATTCGCGGCCGTAACGCATGTTTATCTAAAGAATTGTACCCATTTTAATTTTCAATATAACCCTCGTAAGTTCATACAACTCGATTGAATGACTTTTTCACGAAATAACATTCAATCGAGTTCTATGAACTTAGAGGGTTATATTGATGATTCAAATGGTTATAATCCTTCGCGATCGCGATCGCGAACCGTATTTTATTCAACATACAGCTTCACACTGACCGGCAAATTGCAAAAAATATTTGAATTTCGCGGGCTACCCTGGATCTTCCACCTTAAGAGCGTGTATTCCGTCCACTAGCGCCGCCAATCGTTTTTAATTATTTGTGGTAAATTTATGACACGTAGATAAAAAACCGCTCTTTAGTGCACTGAAGAAATGTATTTATTATGTTTTGAGAGTTATGTTTTGTACTTTAGAACATAAATAGTTGCCAAAGTCGATATTTTTGCTAAAAGTGGCCACTCTTAGCAATAATTGCCGTTTTGGCTATTTAGCCATGAGATATGTATAAAATAGCTGTCAAAAAATAATAGATACATTTCTTTAGTGCACTACAGAGCGGTTTTTATCTACGTGTCTTAAATTTACCACAATTAATAAAAAACTATTGGCGGCGCTAGTGGACGGAATACACACTCTTAAGAGCCTCTTACAAAATCGAATTGCTCAGGTTGACTAAAGTTGAATACCGCGCGTCACAAGATTTATATTGATTTTTGCATTGCATACAACAAATATTTTAAAATATTTACTTTACTTTTAATTAGACCAATTTTTTTTCAAGCAATATAGCAACGCCACCTTAATTATTAAATATTTTTAATTTGAATTTGGATTATAATTTCATAGATAAAAATTATAGTTTCGTACGGAAAATTGTCAATAACTCTCAGTTTTACAGTATTATTTTTGGTGTATTACTGTATGAATCGTAATAAATTGATTTGAACATTCCAAAGTAGAAGATACAGTTGTACCGTGGACATTTTTATAAATGATTAAATTATAATATCTTCGGTGTACCAAGGCATCAAAAGATTCCCTAAAGCAACATTTTTTGAAACATCCTTTGCGGAGTCAAGGATTTTACTGATGTACGTGTAACAAATTGAAATATTTATTTAGAACACTCCCAAGATAAATGATCAAACTGTCTTAGGCATATTTTTGTTTTTTTTTTAAGGCTATATCTAAAGCAAAATCACACATCAAAACTCGAATAAAACGCTAAAATTCAAGAAAAATTGTGATAGCCCTCTTAAGAAAATTGGTACAATTCCTGACGCTATGTGAACCTTTGAATGAAAATTTGTTTTTACGTAGGTCGCCATTCAAGCCGTTGTTGGGGGAAAAGTTTTCGCTAGAGAAACCCTCAAAGCATACAGAAAGGATGTAACAGCTAAACTGGTAAGCATGATGAGATACAAACATTTTTCTGTCTGTAAACTCGTAGGTATCCAATTCCAGGACATGGTCTAACCGTGTGCCGTGTGTCAAGTATTATCAAAGTTGGTTCACCAATTTAGGCGTGAAAGCGTAACAGACAGACAAATACTTTCGCATTTACAATATTAGTACTAAGTAATAAAAGAAATAAAAAATAAAAGATTCATGTATTATTTCAGTACGGAGGAGACGTCACTCGAAGAAAAAAGCTGCTGAAACAGCAAGCAGATGGAAAAAAGAAAATGCGTAGTGTGGCTAACATAAGGATCCCAAGAGATACCTTCATAGATGTATTGAAAAGATAAATTATAAATCTTTATTAGATCGAAGTCACTGTTTCATTTTGTAAAACGAAGAAAAGTGAATAGGAAAAATAATATGCATTTAGAAAAATATACTTAATTTATTTAAAAAATTACTCGATTACAGTTAAAGGACATTGTATGGTTAACAAACATCACAAAAATAATATGATTCTTAAAAAAAAAAACCTACAGCTGCTAATCACCGAATGTCGTACATGAAATCAGCCAAAGTAAATCTAACACTGAACGAAATGTTCCTAAGTCGAGCACTTGAAATCAAATACCTATCACAAAGAAAACAATCATAGTTAATTTAACAATTTTCGTACTGAACACTTGTAACAATCATTTAAATCAGTATTTTTAAAGCAATGGGTTGTGAGCCTCGTCACTTATCTACATAATAATATACAGCATTGTCGACTTACCAATTTAATAAAATACGTTTAGCAATAAATGATACAGTACATTGAAACGATTAATATATCCACGAAGAATTCGCCGCCGAGATCACAAAGATATGAAACAAAAAAAACTTTGGTATAATATTTATTATACCGAGTATAAAGTTTAGCATTTAGGGAAAGGCACGGTAGAAGAAGTAGCATAGAATACCGCAATCAAGCTAATCAAATTTTAACGCAAGAACTAAATCGCCCAATAATCTTGTCCCAAAACTTATTGTCCATGTAAGACAATCTTGTACAAAAGTATGTTTGACATTCTTTGGTTTGTCTTGCTTGCACCACTCAATCAATTCATATCACATATACTTTTACAAATGATTTATTTTTACAATAAAGATTAACAATTTTTTTCTTTCAAATTACACAATTGCATTATTGTTTCCATTTCACATACAAGAGTCGAAAGTATCATATTTTTTTTAATTGTACTGACAATGTTGATATCTTTGTGAAAAAAGATCATGAAATGATATTATGAATGACAACAGTAACTCTATGAAGAAGTACTCGCTTAACTTAAATTGTAGTGCGCAACTTTGCGACAGTAATATTATAGTAACTAACAAATATTGATCAAAGATCCAGTCTTAAATTTTTAAAAATCCGTTATATCGAAAGAATTCTCAAACTGAATGAGACGACAAAGGTTCACAAGAGCTAGACACAACATTCCTTGCAAACTTGCAAACTTAAAACATCAATTGAATGCATTGTTTAGCTTCCTTAGACTTTATTTAATATTATTTACTTAACACCGTAAGAAAGAACACATCAACATTGCAATAAACATTATTTTAAAATTTTCGTACACTTCATTGTAATAATAATAAAGATCTGAGTTCATTTTGGCTACATTTTTAGCGTTTTCTTTTTTTTTTTGCATGTTATAAATTTACAAAATGTACCTATATCGTTATTTTATTTTTATAACACAAAAAATATAATAGTTTTTTTTTGCGGCAAGCTTACATGGAATGAAAGTTAGTTTGTAATTTACTAATGATATATATTTACTGCATGCAGTAAATTATGTGCTTGTTTGCGTGCGTGTCTGTAATGACTTACGCGTGTTATAAGCAATATTGTACTAATTGACGAGTACAGTGTCTACTCCTAGTCTACGTGCCGCCCAGGAAAGCCAACTAATTGGCTACAACCATGATATTTTAAGACAAAAATTTCTCATGTAGGTACAGCTTGAAGACGAAGCTTGAAGAAAATCACAAAATTCTTTCCATAAACAACTCGTCTTATCCTTCTTTTTAGAATATTAAGTATGTTGAGCATTAAAATGCAGGTCTACCATTTGAATAAGTTGGTGCTAGCTAAGTAGTGCGAGAGGGGTGCTGGCCGGGTGTTGACGCTCGTCTAAACGAATCTCAGCTCTCACTGTATGTCACTACAAAGCATAGCCACTCAGTCACCTTCTCAGTTTAGCAGTACGACTAAACAGTCAAAAAAATGGAAGCTCTTCTATTTAAAATGTTGTTTTGGGTTGTGGAAAGAATTGTGCGGTATAATGTAGCCAACAATCTAATTGTCTACACTTGTTTATAAATGAGCCTGCCTCCAAAACAAGAATGAAACGGGTACCTACAGTTGAATTATGAGGTCAGTTATGGTATTGTTACCACTGACGTGTGGTTAACTATACCTGCATACATAAACAAACAAACACAGTGGTTAAATGATATGTGCTATATTTTCGCATCGAAGTAGCATGGCTAAAGCCAAAGTGACTCTTGAAATTACAAGTTAAATTTTATTTATAATATAATGTCTGTATAATATGATCTTTACATCTATGTTGAATAATATTATATATTTCTATAAATTTCTGGTTGTATATCACTAATAAATCACACGAAATATTTAACAAATATCGCGAATATGAGCTCACAGGAGACAACCTCACTTATACACTCACTTTCAGGTGACAGTTTGTTATAATCTCATCCCCTCAGAGGTGCAATATGCTTATCTGTCTTCAGATGTCTCCAGGAATTGGGCGTAAACATCTCTTGTACATTCCCCCTTTTCATTAAACTTGTATTTATAATAAGATCCATCAGCACAGATAACTGCAACAAAAAGTGAGATTAGATATTATGTCTTGACACCTTTAAGATAAACAAAGTATGTTTAAAATCATATAAAATTAAGTGTGAATCCTCATATTATATATATTAGTCTATGTGTGAATCATAATAAGATGTATTATCCAAATCTTTACTATTATATACTCACCAATAATGGAACTTTTATCAACCCCAAATGCACAGATGCATGGGGGACCATTTGGGATGGTGAATTTGCAAAAACTCCAATTGCTTGAAAAATATTTTGGCAAGAAATTGACTGTTGCCAAACTTGATTGCTTGTTTAGCTTTTCATCTTCGAGACTAAACACATGGACGGTCCCATGGTCAGATGTGACACATAAGTTAGTGCTTGAGTGATTAAAGTTTATGCAGTAAATTGTAGCCTGAAAATGAGTGAAAAAAGAATGAGTACACAGAATAATTTACCATCTTGAATTTTGAGACTCCTACCCACATAAAGGTCATTGGTTTCAAAACAAGATAAAAAAAAAAATGGAAAAAGTATTATTTTACCTGATGTGCACCTCTCCTGAGTTCAGCAAGCTTCTGTCCTGTGGCTGTATCAAACACTCTTATGAGCGTGCCTTTAGTGGAGGCTGTAGCCAGCCTGGTGCCCCCTACGTTCAGAGCCAGGCAGCTGAGAGGAGCCTCATGTGCTGCTATCAAGTGCCCCTCCGGTGCAGTGCTGGGGCCCGCATGGCTGCTTAACTCTACCAACTGGTTATAAAACATAATGTTTAGTCCATTTTTAATGGGCTCTTTCATAGTATTTAAGTCTAGATTTTCTTTGTGGTTTTGCCCCCCATCATAAATACACAAGCATTTATTTTGTTTTGTTGTTCTCCTCATCACTGCCACTGTGGCGAAGCTGTCAACAACCTCGGGCACCACGGCCTGTCATGCAGTCGAAGTGCTGGTCGCATAGCACGGCACGCAAATATCAACGACATTATCCGACGTGCTCTTGTCGCCGTTGGCGTGCCAGCCGTATTAGAACCCATTGGCCTGGCACGCGACGATGGCAAAAGACCGGACGGTATGTCTTTATTTCCATGGAAGATGGGTAGGCCTTTAGTGTGGGACGCTACTTGTGTCGATACTCTTGCGCCATCCCATCTTCCTAGCTCGTCGTGCTGTGCTGGTTCTGCGGCTTCGGCTGCTGAAAACCTCAAACGGCGGAAATATAGTAGCCTTATTGGCAACTACATTTTTGAGCCGTTTGGGGTTGAAACTCTTGGACCGTGGGGTCCGAGTGCTCACGTCCTATTTAAAGATATTTCAAAATGCTTAGTTGACGCTTCGCGTGACCCAAGAGCTGGCTTTTACCTTGGACAGAGGATAAGCATTGCCATACAACGTGGCAATGCAGCCAGTCTTTTGGGCTCACTTCCAGTTGATAGCGATAGGGACGAATTTTTTGATGCCATTTTTTAGATAGGAGTTTTTTTTTTTTTTCTATTTTAAGTGTATATATTTTTTTCTTTAAATACATTTCTTATGTAATTAGAGTTTAGATTTGCAAGAATTAAATTTTAAATGATAATTAAACACATTTTGTGTATAAAATGGCATAATTATGACACTCAGAGATAATCAGAGATCTCATAATTAATTTGGTACTTCCAGCAATTAAATTTTACAAACATTTAGACAAACAATCAGATTAGCTCCTTATAATATTAGTTTAGAGTTTTAGACAAAGTACTCAAAGTAGTTGGTTCTTTGTTTGCACTATTTGAGTATGGTAAACAAAACTTAGCTGATTACAGAATTCATTCTCAAAATGGCATATGTAATAAACTATCAATCATTAAGGGGAAGCTTTTTTGTAAGAGGTAAATGTATAAAGTATTTGTAGGTTTACTACAATATCATACAAACAAAATATGTTGACAAGTTAAATATAACGAAAACTTTTATTCATTATGACCATCTAATTTGAATTTTATATTTTGGTTAGTCTACTAGTCTTCTGTTATTTGAATGTTCTATAAACTTGAGCATTTTTTTTTTAATGACTTGAGAATAAATTTAGTTTTAACATAGGGTATGATTATTATTTCGTTTATTCATTTTAATATACATACAATTTACATTTTTAAATATATCTTTAAAAAAAAACTTTAGACAATACATTTAAAAATATAAAAAGTAGTAGTGTAATGATTATTATAATTATTAAGAATTAAATTATGTAGACAGTAATAATTTACATAAAAAGAGAAATTTATATATCCAAATTTACCTGAACATGTCCAGTTTTACGGCTGGGGTACGCCAATAGAGCATTATTACTATTGGGGCATACAACACACAGCCCTCTGGAGTTCTGACAAGTCTCAAACACATGGAGCATCTGCGGCTGAGCAGTGAATGTGTACACTTTAATCAAGTTCTCTGTAAAAGTACAACACAGATAAGAATTTGAGTACATGATAGTGATGCAACAGAAATAAGTAGAGCTAACTAGTAAAACAAAGAATGGAATCGAAAATCACTGGATCTTATCCACAAAGACTGGTTGAAGTTAGGGAAAAAAAGAGTGCTTGAAAAGGTATGGAAGGCCCTTGCCTGGTCTTTGAAGTAGCACATTAGGCTGATGGAAAAATCACGAATAACCGCGATTTATACTTAGAAATTCATAACCATGCTTTTTGTTATTGTTTAACAATACACTTATTGAATATTTAATTAGACAAGAAAACTTTAGCTTTTATATACCAGCAAACCATTACACTACACAAATATGTTAATTATAGGCATATCAATAAAAAAACAGCTGATTACACTAATTTGACAATAAACAAAATTAACAGTAAACTTTACCCAACACAACAACAATGCGGTCTCTCCGAAGCTTCACAGCCTTAACTGGGCTATTGAAATCAAGTGATATTGCAGAATCTTTCTTCAAATCATCCCATATTATGACTCTGTTCGGGGGATACACAGGGGTTTTACCACCGCCTACTAAGGCCATGTAATTGCATCTAAATAACATCTCTACGTAAGATAGACCGCCTTCAGCGAAATTCTGTCGCTCTTTTTCTTTAAGTGGGTCGCTATTGAACACCCGAAATCCGTTCTCCGTCCCGCAAGCAAAACAACCTGAAGTGAGGATTACAAAACAAAAATGTAAACCAATTTGTACATCAAGTACAAGCAAATGAACAACAACTAGATCAGCCACATTACCTTGATCTTGATTAAATCCCACATATAGAAGCCCATTTCCAAATGTATTTTCGTCTGATAAATTCATTGTGTACCTTATTGCGGAATATTTGGACAAAAATCTTCTAGCAAAACAATAAAATTATCTTCAAGAAACTACACACACACAACTTTGCGGCAATTTGACAACAAATTTTGCATCAGAAGTGCCAACATGAAAATGTCTAAAAGACAATAGCAACTGTCAGAAATAAAATGTCAGTGTCAGTCACTGACGTCAGTGGTGGTGGTGTCCACTGGTCATGAAGGTATAGATAAATATGGAGTCCAGACTTGGAACAACTGTTTGAGTCAAATACCTACGCAACTCTATCTCACTCTATGGTGGCCGACTTCTCTTTCTTGTGTGGACTTAGTGTGGAAATCTCTTTTTAGATATCTCCTTATAACCTCTTAAAAAGACTCACAAACTAACAGAATCTGAAGTAAAACACTTTCAGATAATGTGTCTACAAATAAATAGTTGAACTACGATTACTGATATAAAACATCCTAAAATTGTTGGTCACGGATGCTTATCGTGATTGGCAAAAAATGTGAATTTTAATCCCATTTCCTTGGGATTTGGTAATGTGGCAACATTGGCCGCCACATGTCAAGTTGTCAATTAAAATGTTCCAACATGGCGCTTGTTTACGTTACGGTTCACAGCTTTGTTTGAAATATTTGTCTGTAATTGAAGGTATAATCAAAGAAATTATGCACAGTTGTGAAGAGCACGGTTGCGGTAATACGTGGTGTCCAAAAAGTGAAATACAATTTCACGTGTAAGTGTTTAAATCGTGATTTCTGACATTGAGTCATTAACATATTTCTTTGTATTTTCTATGAATTACTTCACATAACGCTTAACCAATATGTTCAGCGTACTAATAAATGAGTATACTGATAACTATGTAAAGATCAAATAGGTTCTCATCGATTTTCATTGACTTATTATAATTCTAACTTTTTGTTTACATCGGAAGTCATTTTGAAGTAGTGTGACCATATTGAGGATTTATCTGGGACTTTCTCCGGGATCTTTAATTAAATGTGAACATGTTTCTTAGTCATTATATCATACACATACAGGGAACGAATGTCTGTTATTAGATATTTTATGATTAATTATTTAGAGCATAAAATAATATACCAACAGTGTTTTTTTTATTTCTTAAAAATAGTACTCAGAGGAAACTGTGGCCATCCATTGCATCATTAGTATATAGTTTAATGTACTCTGTGGCATCATTGAAAATGAAATTTTATGAAAGTGCACAAGAATTACCGGTAACTGAATCAGGCGCCGGGTCCAACTACCGAACGGGAACCTCCATACACATTATTATGTTTTTAGCAATACTTATAGTAGTTGAAATATTATGGCAAAAAGTTCTTTAAATATTATTTTCAGATATCAAGTTCATTACATGAAGAGTCTATAGTGAAAATAGCTGATCTGGCCATACCAAGTGCTAGTTTTGGCACTTAGAGTAAATGACATCGAAAATAAATAAATATTGTATCACAACATTTTACTCCTCTGTTACAAGAAATTAACCATCCGATCAAGAACTCAATTTATTGCAATGAATCGCATGAAACCATACTGCTTAAAAAATTACAAATACTATTTTTAACAAGCGTATACGTGCTTACTTATGAGTCATACAGAAAATATACTCAATGATTTACGTGGGTGGAGACAAAATAAATGATTTTAATTTGGAAAGTGTTTTTATGTAATTTTTGAGGTTTTTATATAATTACTAGCACTTCGCCCGCAACTTCGTTGGAGCGGGTTAACTAAGTACTCCATGAACTTCATCTCCTATATATCCGTTTTAAAAATAAAATAACCATTCAAACGTATAAACTGTAACAAACGGCTTGTTTTATGCGTAATTTATACGCATAGGTACATATTGTCCACTCAACGGAAAGCAACTACTTACCAAGTGCTGTCCTGAGAAAAAAGAATAATGGTAACCGTACTTAGAAAGAGAGAGATTGACCACATTGAGCGAGATAGCGATACTTCATTTCTGCTTCAAGTAGGTATTCGAAGTGTGGACTCCATATTTATCTATACCTTCATGCTTAGATTAATAATCTAAGCCTTCATGCCACTGGTGGTGTCAGTCAGTCATAGACTAGTGCTTTAAATAGTGTCAGTCAGTAGCGAAGAAAGTTTTTTTTTTAATTAACTCAGGCTAAGACCATGACCTGGCTGGGGTTTCAGCTGTGGGTGTTAGCTGGTAGACCTTCAAATGGTACTGTATATAAGCTAATGTGTGACAGTCGGAGGGTTTTTAAGTCCAAGCTGAAATGGTGTCAGAATAGGCAAGAACAAATCAAGATGGATATTCTTGCCTCAAATCATTCGTCGGGGAATTTTTCAGCCCTGGAAGAATACCAACAAGATGAACCCTAAGCCAAGTATTCCTGTGAGCGTAGGCGGCATCAGTGACCCTAAGAGTATAGCAAATAACTTTAGAGATCATTTTATGGTAAGATCTCCCCTAGGGCCAGCGATGACAGATACAGGCGGCGGTGCTGGCGCTGGGGCCGGCGTGCCCGGGAGGCAAACTCGCTTTTCGGCAAAAGAAGTTGCCGCAGCAATTCAAAAGATGAAGAGGGGTAAGTCTCCGGGGTATGACGGTCTCAGCATCGAGCATTTCAGGCATGCTGGTGTGCATCTGCCGCGCGTACTGGCTATGTTTTATACGCTGTGTGTCGGTCATTCATACCTACCGCAATCGCTGATGAAAACCTTGGTGGTGCCCTTTCTTAAGAACAGGACAGGGGATGTCTCGGATAGGGCAAATTATCGACCCATCTCACTTGCTACAACTACAGCTAAGATACTTGACAGTTTGCTTAATCAGGGCCTCAGTGGGTACTTACATTTACATGACGCACAATTCGGTTTCAGGGCGGGACTATCCACGGAGAGTGCTATTTTATGCCTTAAGCATACTGTCAGGTATTACACGGAGAGAAGGACACCGATATATGCCTGTTTCCTCGATTTGTCACAAACTTTTGACACAGTGGCCTATGACATATTGTGGCGAAAGCTAGAGGAGGCAGGTGTACCAACGGAATACAACAGTGTTCTTAAATTCTGGTATAAAAACCAGACTAACCAGGTGAGATGGGTGGATACACTATCGGACGAATATAGATTGGAATGCGGTGTAAGGCAGGGTGGACTCACGTCTACTGGCCTCTTCAGTCTATATGTGAACCAGTTGATCGAGGAGCTCAGCAGGACACAAATGTCGGATGCTACATTGACGGAACATGTGTAAACAATATAAGCTATGCTGACGATATGGTTCTGCTGGCCCCCTCGGTTAACGCTTTGAGGACACTGGTTAAGATTTGTGAACGCTACGCATCCGAGCATGGTCTCACGTACAATACGCAAAAAAGTGAGGTACTGATTTTTAGGGCAGGAAATCAGAGGCCTAGTACTGTACCTCCGATCATGATCGATGGGAAGAGTTTAAAAATTGTGGAGACTTTTAAGTATCTTGGTCATCTAGTCACGGAGGACTTAAAAGATGACCCAGATATAGAGAGGGAACGTAGGGCGTTGGCGGTGAGGAGCAATATGCTGGCCCGGAGGTTCGCTCGATGTACTAAGGAAGTAAAGATAACACTTTTTAGGGCATATTGCCAATCTTTTTACTCGAGTGGCCTGTGGGTTTGGTATACGCGGCGAGCCTACAACGTCCTGCGGATCCAGTATAATAATGCTTTCAGAATGCTGCTGGGGTTGCCGCGCTATTGTAGTGCGTCACAAATGTTCGCAAATGCGCGCGTTGACGGTTTCCACGCTATAGTGCGTAAGAAAGTGGCGTCATTATTTCAAAGACTGCGCGGTAGCACCAACAGCATTCTGCAAATGATTGCATCCCGTTATGACTGTCCCATACAGGCCCACTGGGTGGAAATAGTTACGGGAAAATTGTAAAACATTTTGTCTTGTTCCTACTAACATAGATTGTAAGAAAAATTGTTACTAACACTTATGAATTCTGTCTGAAATAAAAAGTTAATAATAATAACCCTACCGCAGTATCTCTACGTTGACGTCGTGGTGGGGCTTTCGCGTCCCGATGAACCTTAGGTCATACCTAGGGTGAGGGGCCAGACAAAGAGAGATACAATCCGCAAGGCAGTTTTGTGGCGAACTGTTGGGCAGTAGCGACCCCACGAACCTTATCTCCCGGGAGAAGTCTTGTTCCTCATCTACGGCTTGCCTTTATTGGCTGGCCAGAGTGAATACTGACGAGGAACAGAGCTCCCACCTCTCTTTTGCCTTAATTAGCCGGTCTGAGTGGAGATTCGCTAGAGCACACGTGCTCGGGAGAAGGATGTATAATCCAGTAAGATGCTGGTAGGGATCTTGACCGCACTTCCGGGATTGTCCTGATAGCCATGGTATATTGTTAGTGGTCAGGCAGGGGCCAATAGTTCTTCTATAATAAACGATTATCAGTCCACTAAACCACCCAAACCCATAGCGTTTCATTTTGTTTCCATAATTGTTCTGCAATAGTACTGCTCCAACCGGGGATTGTCCTTGGGAATATTTTCAGTGCATACAGGGATAATCGCCGGTTGGTGCCCCATTACATTTGAAATGTCTAACGGGGCCTCTGCGTGCTGGTTTTGGCCCCTCGTACGCCTACCAAAGGACCGGGTCTCCAGGGACCCGAGAAAGTAAAAATAAATAAATAATAATAATAAAATTGTGTAACACGACGCCTTACGCCATCTACCAGATTATATGTGTAACACTACGCTACCCGAGTAGTTCAAAACACACTAGATCAATCATCTATAAGACGATAACATTAGCAACAGTACCAGCAGACTACTAGCGACATCTAACATTCTACGTGAGAAGTATCCATGACGTCAACGAAGGTTACGACTACATTCAAGAATGAGATGGTTAAAGACACACACTAGTCTATCAAACCGCCTATATAAACCAGCGCCTCGGAGAAACTATTCATTCGCTACTTAGAAGGCACAGTGGTCGATAGCCCCGCAGTCACCACTGTTGTCACAAGCTTGACCTGAGCGGAGGCCCCGTCGCCCTCAGGAATAGCCTAGCTAGGAGGTTAAGGGATAGGATAGCCCCGCAGTCCATCCCTAGGGACCACTAATAGGTTAACATCCGTCTTACTTGTTTGCTAAAATCTGTCAAGTGTTTGTTTTTGTTTTGATGTGAAGTAAATAAACCCCCTATCTGTCATCCAACGTTGGTTTTATTCCACCGCCACCATTATATTGGCGCCCAACGAAAATCTTCTTCTACCCGCAACAATTTTATCGGAGTACCCACATATTCGACGGTGTACCCACATATTGGCGGACATACAGAAGCATACCCTCAAGAGAATTAATATTTTTTTTTTTTTTGACACTATTGACATGTCTGAGACAAAGCAAGAAATGGTGATGATGACTCAGGAACAATTTACCGCTCTCATAACAAAAGTGACAGAAGCAAACGAGAGTGGAAATAGACACATGAAAAGTTTCGCTGCGTGCACAATACGGTACGACGGTGAACGCAATTTTAACAAAGTCGAAGAATTTGTGACCGGTATCTCAGTTTTTAAAAAGATTGAGAAAATCAGTGACGAAGACGCCTTAGAAGGATTGACATTGTTGTTGACTGGTGCTGCTGCTACGTGGTGGAACGGTACAAAAAGCGACATCAAAAAGTGGAACCACGCTCTCGACGCCATTAAAATTGCTTTTGCGCCGAAAATGCAGCCACACGAGATTTATTTGGAAGTGTATTCGAAGAAGCAAACGACTGAGAAAATAGACGCATTTGTGTGTGAAAAACGTGCTTTACTTGCTCAGTTACCTGCAAAAAGACACAAGGAAGAGGAACATCTGGACTTTGTGTACGGACTTCTCAATTTAACCTACAAAAAGGAGATAGCTCGCTCGGAAGTGAAGACATTTGCTGAACTTCTGGATCGTGGTCGTCATATTGAGAGTTTGGCCAAGGAAGCTGAGATGACGACATCCACTCAAACTGAACGGAAGCCGCTCAAGAGATGTTCTTTTTGTGGCAAGAAGGGCCATCTTTTTGACGTCTGTCGCAAAAGGTTGGCTGAACAAAAGGTAACGACAGAACCACAAACAGACAAAAAGCCAGTAATTAAGTGCTATGGATGTGGAGCACCTGGTGTTTACAGAAGCAACTGCAGCACCTGTAAAACTAAGGAGACGCCGCCAAAACCAGTTGCATTTTACGCTGCTCAAAGTTACCTCAAGATTCACGCAAAAATACCGACGATACAGGTATATATAAGAGGGGAAGAAGGCTATGCATACATAGATACCGCTGCCCGTCGTAGTATTGCAAGTATGCAACTATATAAGACGTTGTTACGAAAAGGAACACAGTTTGACCAGCGAGTAACTGACATCAAATTAGCAGATGGAACGGTGAAAACATCAAACTTGTTAACAACGACAACTGACATACGTATTGGAGAACGCACACTACCAATAACATTGTCAGTCATACCAGAAGCTGTTGACAACCGAACGCTGTTAGGTATCGAGTTCCTAGAACAGGCAGGAATCATACTTAATGCACCGCAACGCAGCTGGAATTTTATTGATGAACCACAAACTACGTACAACTTCATTCAACTCAGCAATGATGTCATTCCATTGAAGGCAGTAAAGCGGTTGACATTTGAGGTTAAAAAGGAGCCAGTGGAGGTGAAGGCAGTATCAGAGTTCATCCGTTGGGCTAACGAGCTGGACATGTTGTCGCCGTTACCCATAACACCGACAAACTCCGACGTACAAGACAGCCCACCAGTAAGCAAACGAGCAAGATGGACACTACACAAATTGGACACACCACCAGGACCTGTACGTCCACGAGAACCTGCTGACAATCAATCTTGTGTAGACCCACGAATTATTTATTTACCAATAAACCCAACTTCTGTGTATTCTGTTGATCTTTATTTAAAACCCGATGAAGGTACCATACTTACAAGCAATGAGCAAAAGATGTTCAACGAATTAATAATTGAGTACAGCGACATCTTTGAGAAAAACACGGAACCAACTCCGATTACACAACATAGAATCGACACAGGCAATCATCCTCCTATCAGTGTTAAGCCCTATAGATTGTCACCTACAAGGCAAAAACAATTAAGAGAAAAGTTGGATGATATGTTACATGATGACGTTATCGAGGAATGCGATTCTCCATGGTCAGCACCTGTAATTCTAGTTCCAAAAGGAGAAACCGATGTTCGAGTTTGCGTAGATTATCGACGACTCAACGAGATAACTAAACCAGACAGATACCCATTGCCTCGTATTGACGACTTATTACATCAGGCAAAGGCAATGCCATACATGTCAACAATTGATTTACAGTCAAGTTACTGGCAGATTAAGGTACACCCAGATGATTACGATAAAACAAGCTTTGTATCACCATTTGGAACGTTCCGTTTCAAGCGAATGCCATTCGGTCTTCGAAACGCGCCTGCTACGTTCCAAAGATTAATGGACAAATTCATACAAGGATTGCAAGCAGAGTGTGTATTAAGCTATTTAGATGATCTAATTATACGATCAAATGTTTTTAGTCAACATTTAAAAGACTTAAGAGAAGTATTTAGTAAACTGAGAGAATACAAACTACGAGCCAACAGAAAGAAATGTAAATTTATGTGTTCAGAAATTAAATATCTGGGCCACCTCATAGTTTCTGACGGTATCAAAACCGACCCAGAGAAAATCTCTGCTATTACAAACCGTCAGGCGCCTAAGAACCTAAAACAATTGATTTCATTTTTACAAACTGCTACATGGTATCGGAGATTTATTCATAATTTTGCAGACATTGCTAGACCACTTACTAACTTAACGAAGAAGAAAATAAACTGGAAGTGGGAACAAGAGCAACAAGAAGCATTTACGAAATTAAAAAATGCCTTAACTACGTCACCAGTGTTGAGACAGGCAAGTGACGATTTACCCTTTGCTATCAAGACTGATGCCAGCCAGTATGCCATTGGCGCAGCATTAGTGCAGGGGGAGGGAGACAATGAGCACCCTGTTGAATACGCAAGTAGACTCTTAACACAAGCTGAACGCAATTACAGTGTCACAGAAAAGGAAGCACTAGCCATTGTATGGGCTATTTCGAAATTTCGTGGCTATATAGAAGGAACAAAGTTCATAACAATTACAGATCATCAACCATTGAAATGGCTAATGAATCTAAAAACACCTACTGGTCGCCTAGCACGATGGGCACTACAGCTGCAACCATACGAGTTCAAAATCCAGTACACTCCTGGACGAACCAATGTAGTAGCTGATACATTGTCTCGACCACCGTGTGACCAGCATGATGAAAAATGCACCATATGCAGCGCAGAGTTATATCTACCAAGATATAATGAAAAACAGTTAAGAGAGGAACAAATGAAAGATGACACCCTTCAAACTATCTTAAAAATATTAGAAGAAGGAAAAGAAACACCAAGTTATGTAGAATACATTAAGAAAGGGTACCTAGTCCATAAAGGTGTCCTATATCTTTACATGCCAGAACAAGAAAACGACAATCCAAAGTTAGTAGTTCCACGTCATGAAATCCAAAACGTACTGAACACTTACCATGACTCACCTACAGCTGGTCATATGGGAGTAGAAAGAACAGTGCAACGGATAACAAATAATTTATACTGGACAGGACTACGAAAAGATGTTATAAAACATGTAAAAACATGTGTGGAATGCCAAAAATATAAGCCCAGTAATAAGAAACCAGCAGGCTTATACCAGACCACCCCAAACTCTCAACGATTTGAGGTATTGTCAATTGACCTTTTTGGACCTTTGCCAAAGGGACCAAAAGGAGAAAAGTGGATTTTAATCATAGAAGATACTACTTCAAGATGGGTAGAATTATTTCCACTAAATGAAGCAACTAGTGAAAATTGTGCCATCATTTTACTCAATGAAATTTTTCTTCGGTATGGGTTGCCAAGGAAAATTATCAGCGATAATGGAGTACAATTTGTATCAGCGATAATGCAAAAACTAGCATATTGCTTAGAAATTCAACAACTATTCACACCTGTATATCACCCAGAACCAAATGTGGTTGAAAGGAAAAATAGAGACATGAAGTCACAAATTGCAATTATGGTGAAAGACAAACATAAGAACTGGCCATCAACTTTACCAACAATAAGATTTGCAATGAACACAGCTAAGTGTCAAACTACAGGCTTCTCACCATCTTACCTTACATTTGGGAGAGAATTGCGTACACCATATGAGTTGACACATGATCTCAGCTCGGTTGTAGAATCAGAAAACTTTGTCGCAGAAATCACACCAAAGTTAAAGCAACTAGCCCAAGACTTGGAGCTAGCAAAAGAAAATATTGAGTGTAACAAAGAAACAACACGCCAAAGAGCAAATAGCAAGAGACGACCTGACCCAGACTATAAAGTTGGAGACTTAGTCCTGATAGAATCTCATCCCGTTAGTAACATGGATAAACAGTTTACTGCTAAATTTGCACCTCGACGAGATGGACCGTATGTTATATTAAGGAAACATGGAACCTCAACCTATGAAATTGCTCACTCAGAAACTCCAGACAAGCCTATTGGAAAGTATCATACGTCAGCAATAACGAAATTTGAAAAGAGAGACAACGTGAATACCAAACCAACTAACCCAATACGCCGAAGGGGAAGACCGCGGAAACGAACTAGTCCTGGTACTCTGTCGGGACGACCATAGAGTACCAGAGGGGGAGAATGTAACACGACGCCTTACGCCATCTACCAGATTATATGTGTAACACTACGCTACCCGAGTAGTTCAAAACACACTAGATCAATCATCTATAAGACGATAACATTAGCAACAGTACCAGCAGACTACTAGCGACATCTAACATTCTACGTGAGAAGTATCCATGACGTCAACGAAGGTTACGACTACATTCAAGAATGAGATGGTTAAAGACACACACTAGTCTATCAAACCGCCTATATAAACCAGCGCCTCGGAGAAACTATTCATTCGCTACTTAGAAGGCACAGTGGTCGATAGCCCCGCAGTCACCACTGTTGTCACAAGCTTGACCTGAGCGGAGGCCCCGTCGCCCTCAGGAATAGCCTAGCTAGGAGGTTAAGGGATAGGATAGCCCCGCAGTCCATCCCTAGGGACCACTAATAGGTTAACATCCGTCTTACTTGTTTGCTAAAATCTGTCAAGTGTTTGTTTTTGTTTTGATGTGAAGTAAATAAACCCCCTATCTGTCATCCAACGTTGGTTTTATTCCACCGCCACCATTATAATTGTTTATTGAACTAAAAATGTTGTACAATCAAACACTACCGAACAACTATAATGCAACTATAACAAAGACATTGGAGAGTAACAATTAGTGTCAGTAGTATTTGTATTGAATTCTGGTACCCAAGGAAAGATTTAACTTGTGTTATGGGTACCAGGATTCTCACGCTAGTTTTTACCATCAAAAGTTACATCAGAAGGTTTAAAAGTTGAACAAATGATAAATTTAGAGGTAGCCCTGTTATGTGTGAGTGTTTCGAATAAGGAGTTGTGCTTCAGTGAGGTTGTGTGTTGGATGTTGCAATGATAAGAATTAATATTATGTAGATCATGTATTAAAGAAATGATAACTTTAGGAGTTTTTCTGTTTCGTCGTAGGTCTGCATCTGCAACCAGGCGTAAACCGTTCTCTTACATTTCTGAAGAGTTGTGGAATAAATCGAGCAATATTTGTTGGTTTCATTGTACAGGTGACTTCCGATACCATAAAAATGTCTCCGAGCAAGTGCAGTCCTACAGCTTTGAGTGGGGCATACCCTAAAGCGTTGGCGCTTATTTCGAGAACTGACATCATACTTCAGCGAAATGTGCTTACGCAGAACCACATGGAGCACAAAGAGCTGCCTAACAGTAAGAACACAACAATCTCTAAATAAACTAACTGTTGGATATCTAAAGGGTTTAGATAGTGTAGTGGAGTTCACATGACCTTCAGGACAGCCCTTTGTGCCCGCTCAAGATGAATAAGGTGAGTCTTGGGTGCACCTCCCCATACAGTGACACAATATGTCAGCAGTGACTGGCACAAAGCGTAATAGACTGTTTTTAGGGTAGTTTGGTCAACCGAATTTCTTATTTATTTGAAAATATAAATTTATTTTCGAACCCGGGAAGTGATTCCATCAACATGAGATTTCCAATTTAATAGGCTATCAATTTGTACCCCAAGATATTTAATGGTAGCCGATCTCGCCAATGGAGAGCAGGAAGATTGTGTGATGGGTGAGTTTGGAAAACAAGAATGAGCTTTTAGAACAATAGCATCTGGGGCGGGCAATGCAACGGCGTGCGCAGAAAAATTTGGTTTTTGAGACGTTAATGGTGAGGAGGTTATCATACAGCCAGCTCATCACTGACGCCAGGGCATTCTCGGCATGAGTTGTTGCCTCGGTCCGGCTATCACCGTGTACATGTAAAGCCGTGTCATCTGCATAAGCAAATATTGAACAATTTTTCAGGGAAAGTTTACACACTGTTGTTAACGTAAACTAGAAAGAGGGTCGGTCCCAGGATAGAGCCCTGTGGCACACCGAAATTAATAGTTTTGCTGTCGCTAACCATCCCATTAATCTTATCACACTGCTCCCGATCAAAGAGATAATCTTGAAAAATTTTAAGGGTATCACCCCGCACACCAATTGCTTCTAGTTTCGAGAGGAGGTGTGGAACAGACACAGTGTCAAAAGCTTTAGAGATGTCCAGAAAGATACCCATGCATTTCTTCCTGCAATCAAGCTTAGCAATCGTACAGTCTATAAAAGAACCAACAGCGTCTTCAGTCGATTTGCATCTTCTGAAGCCATACTGGTTTTCAGCTAAGAGATGTATATTTGAAGAACGAACCACGTGGAAGGCCGCCCTCACAGGTGAATAATAATTTAACTGAAAGAGGTGGTAGAAGCCGACCCGAGCCAAACTATAGGAATTAGCGGCATGGTTTTACGTTACGTTACCAACAATATTGACTCATTTGCGTCTAATCAATAAAATAGAAAAATATGAAAAATGGGTAGGTGTACGGTGTACCTACCTACCCCATGATTTGACTGATCTGCAGAAAGAAACGCGTGTTGAAACTTGTGTTGCCTTGTTGAATCGATACAGAAATGAAGGAAAATTGGATCGAATTGTGACATGTGATGAAAAGTGGATTCTTTACGATTACCGTAAGCTATGGGCTGACCCCAGGCCGCAACAGTGTCCTAATGAAAAGCTTACCAATAAAAAGATAATGGTAACTGTTTGGTGGTCTCAGCATGGTGTTATTCACTATAGCTTTCTCCGATCTGGCCCCTTATTCACAACCATTCGATTCGATTCCGTGTCGGTAGGGAACCGAATTCGACAATCTCATTTCCGAGTCGAAGAACTGTCAAAACGCTATTCACAGATCCGAACGGATGTGTCTTT
Organism: Ceramica pisi; assembly: GCA_963859965.1. NCBI lineage: Eukaryota > Metazoa > Arthropoda > Insecta > Lepidoptera > Noctuidae > Ceramica > Ceramica pisi. The sequence continues at coordinate 11,905,089 of OY982537.1, read as the reverse complement.
TCTATCCGATAGACCATTGTGTTTATGGGGAACGCTAAAAAATGGTAGTAAATAGATGATCGTGGTAGAAAATTTAAAGTAGTAAATAAAATTGGTTTATTTGAATATTTTGTTCCGTTTAAATATGGAATATACAGCTAGTTGCCTAATAGATAGCAAACGATACAAAATAATTATTTTATTATTAACCAAAATAAACTTTATTTCGAATAAACCTGCTTTGTAAACAGCAGTCTATCAAACTGGCAAAGCGGAAAAAGTGTTAACTTTTAAAACTTTAGAACTATTTTCATCAACTAGCTAATAGGTACCCCCAAATTACCTTGTATTTCTACCTTTAGCTTACTCACTGATCGTCAAAATTCTATAGTATGGACACACAAACTTCAAGTTTTGTATTCAAAAGAAAGGAAAAGTAGTATAGATAGAAATAAATATTACAGATACAGTCAGTAAATAATGGCAGGTAACTTATTTTATTAGAAAACAATTTGATTTGACTTGGGTGTAGGTACATGAGATCTCACAGGTACATTTTGCTATTGAAAGGTTTGTGTAGCAGGATTTATACTTTTGTAAAAAAAACTGTCTGACTTGACGGCAATCTTCTCTTCGGCCAATAAAAGAGAAAGTGGATTCAGTCGTGTTGTTCGCGGCGCCTAGTAGTGATGCCAGTATTAGTTATCAAGTCCTTTTACGGCAGATGAGTGCGTTTCAGGGAAATAGGCCCTTATTTCTTCAATGAGGCTAAGGGCCATGTCGGGTGTTAACCTATAAACGCACTGAAACCGCGGGTCGGCAAAAGGATTCGTCATATCCTAGGCTCTATGAAGAGACAACGTCTCCTGCCTCTGTTGTTCTGCAGCACATCGACGGTCTCTGGCTCGCACAATCACTTACTCCATCTACCAAAATACCAAATTACGAGTATGTTATCTAAAATCTTGAACGAATATCACATTTCCGTAAACACTTTGACTATATGTAAATAAGTATAAATCGATGAAATACGGTCAATACATTAATAAAAATTCATTTACTTACTTCAGGCAGTGTTTAAAAAGTTTACAGTATTTTTATTTCACTGAAATAAGCTGGAAATATGGTTTATTCATTCGTTTTAATTTATTTCGATATGACTCCCGATAGGAAAAAGCTGTCGGAAAGATTCGAGTCTTCTTATCGAATTTGAACTGTCAAAATGTTTCGGTTTCGGATCTGTGAATTGCGTTTGGAGGACATCTTCGATCCTGCCGGAGTCGCGGGATTATTCGCAAGAGACACCGTGGCTCCGGAACACAAAGGGCAATGAAGGAACATGGATGGGTTTTAGTCAGTAGAAGTCTGACACTCCCTCCCGCTAACACCCAGAGCGGGAGGAGTCATTGGATGATTTCCCATCCCTAAAAAAAAAAAAAAAAAAAAAAAGGACATCTTCGATAACTTAGACGTTCGATTCGATACGGAATCGAATCGAATGGTTGTGAATAAGGGTGCTAGCAAAACGGCAGATGTCTACTATGCCAAACTCCAAACAATTTAGCAAAAAAACTATCAGTGAAACAGTCCCAACGCATGAATCGATCTTCACCATTGATAATTAATGATAAATGATATTTATTTTGTAAGTAGGTTGTAAATAACACTTTCACACGTCAATAATTTTTTGGTAATTTTAAACTAGATGTGGCCGTTCTGCCGAGGCGTTTCCTAGCTGACTGCTCTGAGAAGAAACGCCAACAAACTCAGAAGTCAAAGTCTCTCTCTTTTAAAGTCCATACAATCGTACTGGTCAAATCATATGAGAATGAGAACCATGTAGGTTAATGTCTGAAGTGGTATTTTGAGGAAAGTACCCCACAGATTTGAGTGGACCTGTCCAGACAGTGCAAGCATTTGCCAGTTATCGTGTAGCTCAAACTTAGAACTTTAAGGAGCTCAACGAACTGACGAACAATACCAAAGTAAGGACATTTGTGTAGGCCGCATAAAGAACTCTAACTGCCACACTAACATTAAGTGAAATAAACCTATCATAGCAACCTAGTCAGTAGTCGATTAGCTCAACTTAGAACCAGTAAGGAGCTTAATGACTCGACGAGCAATGCCAATGAAAGGACATTTGGGTAGGCCACAAAAGTACTCCAACTGCCAGATATCGTTCAAAATACTTTAAGAGAAAAAAAATAATAACCCACCCACATCAACAATAGTCAAATTAAAAAATAATAAAATAACAATAACAATAGGTACTCTATAGAGAAAGTATTGATGTCAAAACTAATGAATTAAATAAATAAAAATAAAAGAATATTGAGATTAAATATATATTATATTATATGCATGTTTTCCGTTTATAATATATACCTTTAAATATACCTATATATTATAAAGGGAAAACATGAAAACACACTATGCAACCTTATGCGCCAAGCCTTGAAAATAGTAGAGGACTGGTGCAAAGAATATCAACTGACAGTGAACCCCATAAAAACCGAACTTGTACTCTTTAGGTACCGAAAAGAGGAAGTTGCCACCACTAGAACTACCTCGCTTCCTTGGAACCACCCTAGGCCTCAACTGAAACCAAATACCTGGGAGTCTATCTGGACAAGCAGTTGACTTGGGTGAAGCACACTGAATTCATCACCACAAAGGCGTGTGCGTTCGCCCAGCGGAATGTTGTTGAATTAAAAGATTTAAATTATGCAGATATTTAGTGTATGACGTCGTATAATTGTGTATGGTATAAAAAAATTTGTGCACGCAGCCATTGTGGAGAAATTCACCAAAAACTGATTCCGCTGGGCGAACGTTGTCCTGGCGGAACTTTTTTTAATCCATAGATTTTAGAAGAAAAGAGATGTGTCCAAAAATTAGTGTGTATTTGTGTGTAATTGTGTATGTATGAATAAAATTAGTGCATGCATAAACTTCGGAGAAATTCAAGTTTCCGCTACGCGAACGTTTGGCCATTACCTAGTTTTCATATAAAGCGCTTACATAGAGAGCTGTAGATTTTTACATAAGTTGTTTTGAATTTGTTTATATTTGTTTAAAAAATAGATTTAGAAAAAATCGTAGGGCTTAAAAGATAAAAATATAAACGTAAAATACGCTTATTAGGTCTTAGTTCTTAAAGTATGCACTTTGGGGTCTAGATTTTCACGTTTATACAAACCTTGTAAGTGTCTGCAACATGTTGCCAAGTATCAATGATGTTCCGTTAGTAATTAAAGAGTTATAGGACAATTTACCATGAATTGATCACTGTTTACAAAGCAGTCAAATATCACGACGTTCTAAAGGAATTGCATGGTAAAATGTATGCCAATAATTAGTGTATTCATTCAACTATTCACATGCAAAATTTCATGTCATTAAATTCAGTAATTAAAGAAAAACAATTATAATACTGACGAAGCATCGAAAACCTACATAACCCGACCAAGTTCGGATGGCTACAAAAAAGCGGCCGTGCAATATATTTAGGTAACATCCCAAAATTTACAGTATAATATCGGTATTGAATTGGTATAGGTGATAACACAATTGTTGTTTCGATATAATAATGTCATTTATTTTTGTACACCTACTTTTTAAATGTATTTGACTATGACAGAAAGTAGGTACTATTTACGTAGGTACTTTATTTAAGTATGCTTTTGAGACTTTAGATATAATCTAGATATACCTATTATTTAAGACAAATAAAATTCATACAGCTAATTTCTATTGAAGATTTCACGGATCAGGATTCTAACTAAGTATAGACCCCTTAGGGAAATTAAATAATTACCACATGTAAGTACCTACTACTGTTTAGGTAAATATTTATCATATTGTAGCTTTTACACTATTTAACCAATGGACTAGGCATGCCGTTCCCCTTTGCAACTTTAGTGGATCAAAGAATCTAATAACTTAAAAAAAACTACTTCTTGAATCGATTTTTTAATTGATGTATACCGTTGTACTGGTAGTGACTTATGTATGTTGAGGTTATTTACTGTATTTGCTACTCATTTAAGAATATTTTCTTGAAAATACCTTTTTTATACCAATGTTTTAGTTTATAAGCACTTTTTTAATGTTGATCAAATCTAAACAACTGAATAGTCTAGTTATGTGATGTGATTTTAATTTTTATTGAAGCTCGAAATATTATACTTACCCTTATATTCATAATCGTTTATTAAACCTATTTTAGTTAAAACACATTTAAGTCTATTGCTGTCGTTGCAAGCGTTTGTTAACGTTATCATAATTACCTACTTACATAATTAAGTATTATATGAAATTAAAAATATTTTTGTACTCGAATATTTAAATAGAGAAGTACTTGTTAATTGAAGATTTATTTTTATCGTAGATAGTGGCGTTATTATTAAAAAAATAATTTTCATTCAAGAAATGCAATTGTTTTATTTTTTCCTAACGCTTGTGTACGTAACTGTACCATATTAATAAATACTAAATTGCAAGGTTAAGAACGTTTCTAAGATATATGGCACGGCCGCTTTTTTGTAGCCATCCGAACTTGGTCGGGTTATGTAGGTTTTCGATGCTTCGTCAGTATTATAATTGTTTTTCTTTAATTACTGAATTTAATGACATGAAATTTTGCATGTGAATAGTTGAATGAATACACTAATTATTGGCATACATTTTACCATGCAATTCCTTTAGAACGTCGTGATATTTGACTGCTTTGTAAACAGTGATCAATTCATGGTAAATTGTCCTATAACTCTTTAATTACTAACGGAACATCATTGATACTTGGCAACATGTTGCAGACACTTACAAGGTTTGTATAAACGTGAAAATCTAGACCCCAAAGTGCATACTTTAAGAACTAAGACCTAATAAGCGTATTTTACGTTTATATTTTTATCTTTTAAGCCCTACGATTTTTTCTAAATCTATTTTTTAAACAAATATAAACAAATTCAAAACAACTTATGTAAAAATCTACAGCTCTCTATGTAAGCGCTTTATATGAAAACTAGGTAATGGCCAAACGTTCGCGTAGCGGAAACTTGAATTTCTCCGAAGTTTATGCATGCACTAATTTTATTCATACATACACAATTACACACAAATACACACTAATTTTTGGACACATCTCTTTTCTTCTAAAATCTATGGATTAAAAAAAGTTCCGCCAGGACAACGTTCGCCCAGCGGAATCAGTTTTTGGTGAATTTCTCCACAATGGCTGCGTGCACAAATTTTTTTATACCATACACAATTATACGACGTCATACACTAAATATCTGCATAATTTAAATCTTTTAATTCAACAACATTCCGCTGGGCGAACGCACACCACAAAGGCCAGTATTTGCATGTGGCAATGCAAACGCATGCTAGGTAGGAACTGGGGGATTAGCCCCAGTATCACCTACTGGCTATACAGCACGCCACGGTTATAAGACCAATAATCACATATGGCTCTCTAGTCTGGTGGCCCAGGACCGACTTGAGCACGGCACAAAAATACCTCGAAAAATTGCAACGTCTTGCCTGTGTGGCAATCACTACCAGTATGAAAATAGCTCCCACTGCGGCCCTGCAGGCCATGCTGGGACTACCACCACTACACCTTATAGTGCGAGAGGTGGCGGCTCAAATTCTAGAATCAAGCATATGCGCTTCATGGAAAATGCTGTTAAACGGCAACCCATGATGACATCACCCAACCCAGAGCTCAAAAAACGCACCACTTTAAGAAACTTTACAACATAGTCCTAGCAGAGGAATTAGACAACCACACAGGTCCTAATGAGTTAAGAATCTATACTGATGGATCAAAGACAAGCACTGGTGGGTGTTTTTCTATCTATATTATGTATGTATTTACAAAAAAAAAATGTATATAAGTAGTTTATCAGCCATATCGTTACCATAACACAAGCATTAGGTTGCTTAGCTTGGGACTATATGGCGTTGTGTGAAATGTCCAAGGATATATTATATATTATACTGGTACGGGAGTTGGAATTTACTCCAATGACCTCAACATTAAAATATCCAGATCGCTAGGTAAGCTCAACACCGTCTACCAGGCGGAATGCGTGGGCATTATCCTGGCAGTTCATGCCATAGAGGCCAGGAAAGTCACTGACACCCACATCACTCACATCATCATCATCACTTTCCGACAGTGCCTCTTTCCTCCAATCCCTAAAGAAGAACTACACTGCCTCGAAACTCATACAAGAATGCCACAATGCACTCGAACACGTCACGGTGGTCAACCGCAACACCGTGACGCTGCAGTGGATAAAAGGACACAGCGGATCACTAGGTAATGACGCGGCTGATGAACTGGCCAGGAGGGGATCTGGTGCTGTGGTTGTTGGACCCGAACCCATAGTGCCGCTCCCCTTCATGGCTGCGTGAACACACCCAAAAACAAGCGGAATGCTGGTGGGCCCTGGCACCAGGCTGCAGGCAGTCCAAGGAAGCCATGCCAAACCTGGACCGAAAACTGACCAGACGCCTTCTGTGACTGGATAGGTACAGCCTGCAAATGGTGACAGGGACCATCACCGGTCACTGTTCACTGAATAAATACTTGCACACGATAGGTATTATGGATAGCCCTCTATGCAGAGCATGCATGGAGGGGGAGGAAACGGTACCGAACGTACTCCTTGAGTGCGAAGGCGTCGCCGAAATACGGAAGCAAACTATAGGGTCACCAAACTTGCTCACAGATATCCTGAACACGCCGAGAAAACTGATCTGTTTCTGGAGTGAGGTTGGGATGGTTGGAGTGACGGCCGCCATGGCTCACGTACAATGGTCCAACTTCAGGACTAAGTGCGGAAACCAAAACCCCCTAATAGAATAGAATAGGTATCTAAGAATATAATCTTTAATACATATGTATAGAATTTTAAAAAAGGCTTTATTTATTAATAAGTTTAATATAAAATTCACATTACGCTAAACACATTATTTTTATATTTAAATTAATGTTATATTATAATAGACTTTATACATACAAAAACATTCAAGCAGTTATTGATATCTTAGAAGAAAACCTCGAAATGTTATGAACTTGCAACTTGTTTTAAAGGACCTTCAAGGTATTGAGCTATGGCATTTATTTTTTCTTTTAGGATACCAAATCCAACACTTTCTTTAGCATAAAGGCACAGTAACAGATTAGCAACTTGTGTTATGGCAATTTTTCCATTCGAACAGTCAACCAATATCAGATGCAGTTTATCTTCTTTGAAAACGTTTCTTCCGTGCTTTTCGTACGCTGACCATACATTGCTAGCGATAGCTGCTGTAACTCTTGCGTCTTTGTCATTATAACCAGAGTATGCCAAGAGTGCTCCTTGATGATTCAACAACCTGAAATGAATATAAATACCTACCATCATTGGCTGCTATTGGATAAATGTGACCAAAATACAACGTAAATATTATGACACCCACAATGTGTTTTCAACTCCACCTGTATTTGCTTGGCTAAGCACTTGAGTCAATGCTTTTGGTTTTAACATATTTATAACTTAGTGTATATTAATTTATAATCGTTATCCACAAGCTAAACACGTAAGCCTGCAAATTAGTACAATAAATTGAAATTCAGAATCAAAATCCCTAACGATTGTAGTCAGACTGTCACTGTCAGAAGTCACAAGTGTCACATTTGACAAATTGATTAATGTTTTTTTTTTTCCTTTTGTTCCCTGTGGTACAGGCTAGTGTCAGAGACCATGCTGCCGAGTCATAAGTAATTTCGTTTTTTCAGTTCCAGTTTTTAGATCAATCATAGTTAGGTAATTATCCATGGGTAAGAAAATCCAAGTTAACTCATCAGTTTCTTATTTTTCATAAATAAAGTAAATCCGTGAAGTCATCAGTTTCTTATTTTTCATAAATAAAGTAAATCCGTGAAGTCATCAGTTTTATATTAATTCACTTTAATCCCAATCATTTATTATCCACAAGTTATTTTAATAAGAGCCATGTACTCATAATAACTTAGGTATTATCACTTGGGCTGGCATTGAAATAGAGGTTGTACGTAGGCTGTAGAGACGTTAAATTAATATTTTATGGAACAGTAAATGAAATAAAAGATTGAGGCATAGCGACATCCTAATTAGAGATGGGTCGTGTCGTCGACGTTTTTATTGTCAACGAAACTAGACCGTCCATTTCCGTTCATCGACTAGTCGTTCAACTAGTTAAATTCGTCGACTAGTTTATTATAACTACTTCGTTAACTTTGTGACGACGCGACGGACGCGCTATGGTATGAAGGTTCCTTGGGAAGTGTAGCTGGTGAACATAGATACTGGTGAAACTTTGGCAGTTTCGGGCAATGACGTATTATGTATAGACACGTCATAAACCAACATCGCGGCGCTTAAAAACGGCGAAAATACTAGATAGCTACTAATACGCATTTAGAAAGGGAAAGAAAATATGTCACCGTACGGCGGGATGCCTGTTGCTAGAGGGAGATAAATATACATCTTCAGTTACGTCACAGGATAAGTAATAGTCAAATTGACATCAAAACAAACGTAGTGTCGCGAGACAGGTTGGTGCGTAACTAAGAGCGATGTGGCCAATTGGCTTCATTAATTTCATGTTGTCATTTTAGAGTGCGGACAACGTATCTATAGTTTTATATATCACTAGTTGACCCGCGCAACTTCGTCTGCGTCATATTTTCCATAATTGCTCCGCTCCTTTTTGTCTTAGGGCCTCTTTCACCACCCTTGAGTAAAGTATCGAGTAGACTAATCGCCACTTAAAGTCATACGTAACTGCACGTGTCAATTTCACGACGTTCGAGTAGCACTAATCAATGATTAAACTGACCAGTAACTTACTTGCCACATCGTCTGCCAATTAGCGTGTTTACTTGACGGTTGACAAATTTTCACTATAAATTTTTGGAAATATCTCGAAAACCATAAGTCCTATCAACTTAATTCTTTTTGTAAAAGTGGTTTTGGGTCAAGACCTTTATTTTAAAACTAATCTCAAAACCCTATCACTTAAAACAAAAAATCACATTTTCAATCTACGTAATTATTCACAATACAAAAACCTTACATCTTAATTCGCATTTAAACTAGAATCTAACTAAACCTATGATGCGAAAATATCCTTATAACACTAATTAGAGAATGCTAAACCTAATCTAATCTGATTCAATTATAATTCTAATTAGTTTTCCTTACAATTTCCTTGTTTGATACGGTCGCGTCCACCATTACTTGCGCCTATGGACGCGGACGGGGTCTTATCACCGACACTAACACAGTTTGGTATTTCTGTACAAGTGAAAAGTTTGCACTTCTATCTCTTTTAACTTTATCCATGATAATTTATTAAAAAAAAATCCACACGCAATAATTTCCTAACCAAAAACACAACAAACAATACACAAAATGAAATGACAAATGACAGCTAACCTAACAATGACATTTGACGAGTAACGTTGACGTAATATTGAACGAATGCAACGTATGATTTGTTAAGTCATTCACTTAACCGGTAAGTTGTTACTCGAAGCTTTATTTTCGCTTGTGAAATTGACAGAAGATACTCGTAAGTTTTACTTGCCGATTCACTTTAATTGGGAAGTAACTAATCAACGCTTTACTTGGAGATGGTGAAAGAGGCCCTTAGCGTGATGATATAATAATAAATAGCCTATAACCTTCCTCGATAAATGGGCTATCTAACACTGAAAGAATTTTTCAAATCGGACCAGTAGTTCCTGAGATTAGCGCGTTCAACCAAACAAACAAATAAACAAACAAACAAACTCTTCTGCTTTATAATATTAAGGGCCTCTTTCACCATCTCCAAGTAAAGCGTTGATTAGTTACTTCCCAATTAAAGTTAATCGGCAAGTAAAACTTACGAGTATCTGCTGTCAATTTCACAAGCGAAAATAAAGCTTCGAGTAACAACTTACCGGTTAAGTGAATGACTTAACAAATCATACGTTGCATTCGTTCAATATTACGCCAACGTTACTCGTCAAATGTCATTGTTAGGTTAGCTGTCATTTGTCATTTCATTTTGTGTATTGTTTGTTGTGTTTTTGGTTAGGAAATTATTGCGTGTGGATTTTTTTTTTTATAAATTATCATGGATAAAGTTAAAAGAGATAGAAGTGTAAAACAAAAGAATTGAGTTAATAGGACTTATGGTTTTCGAGATATTTCCAAAAATGTATAGTGAAAATTTGTTAACCGCCAAGTAAACACGCTAATTGGCAGACGATGTGGCAAGTAAGTTACTGGTCAGTTTAATCATTGATTAGTGCTACTCGAACGTCGTGAAATTGACACGTGCAGTTACGTATGACTTTAACTGGCGATTAGTCTACTCGATACTTTACTCAAGGGTGGTGAAAGAGGCCCTAAGTATAGATTGGCTTCGGGTAGCTTGATGTGCTGGCGACTGTACTCTACGAACTTAATTTTCCCTCTACCCTCTTACTAGGGTAAGTAGGTAATGTGTAAATTACATATTATTAAAATATACCTACTAAACGTAAGGCAGTTCGCTCGAACCGCCACATTTTTCTTACTTAAAATATTTTTACACCCGACGTAACTTTTTACGACAGGTCCGATTCGAATTATTTGTTTATGATTTTAATTCGTCTCATTACATACTTATTTCGTCACCATCCATAATTCGTCTCATTCACCAATACGTCACTTTGTGTATTTAGCCGCTTTCCTATATCGTCTCATGCCTTATTTCGACTCTTTCCCAATAATTCGTCCGACGCTTATGTACAGACAGACGCCAGCACATCAAGCTACAATAAGCTGTCAAATTTCTTTGTTTGATTTTCAACGTTATTGCTAAACTGATTGGGTTCAAATTTGATTGGGAAAATTCGACAGTTTCGGATAGCCTGATGTGCTGGCGACTGTACAAATCAAGCACAAAAAAAAAATATCCGCCAATTTTTTTAATGCTGAAAATCAGTTGGCAGCGCTTAACATCAGGTGAGATAGTGGGCAGGGCAAACGTATGCCTGCCTATCAATAGTAAAAAAAGACCACATCTTACATATATATAAAAATGCATTGCTGTTCGTTAGTATCGCTAAAACTCGAGAAAGGCTGGGCTGATTTCGCTAGGTACCTACCTAATTCTTTTTTTGTTTAGTTCGCCAGAACACAGGGAAGGTTTAGAAGCAAAAAAAATGTTGCCAGTTGACGGGAGCGAAGCCGCGGGGAATAGCTAGTATGAAATAATTTATTAGTAGGTCCTGTACCTAAATAAGTATAAGTATACCTATTATTGAAAGTAAATTATAATGGAAGGTAATCATCATCATATCAGCCGAAAGACGTCCACAGCTGGACATAGGGCTCTCCCAAGCGTCGCCACAACGACCGGTCCTGTGCGTCTCGCATCCATCAGCTACCTGCAACCTTCCCCAGGTCATCATCATTCCACGTTGTGCGATTTCAGTGTTGGTCCCTTAGTGAAAGTTTAAAAATGACAGTGAAAGTTTAACAATGACAGTGAAAGTTTAACAATGACAGTGAAAGTTTAACAATGACAGTGAAAGTTTAACAATGACAGTGAAAGTTTAACAATAACAGAGAAAGGTTTTACAATGAATCCTTCAGAGGTATTGCGTTTATTCTGATACTAGCTGACTCGCGCAACTTGGTCTGCGTTGTCTCAGCGTGATGATATATAGCCTACTAGCTGTCCCCCGCGGCTTCGCTCCCGTTTAACCCGCATAATTCCCGTTACCGTGGGATATTCCCGTTCCTGTGGGAAATTCCCGTTCCCGTGGGATTTCCGGGATAAAAACTATCCTATGTCCGTCTCCTGGTTCTAAGCTACCTCCCCACCAATTTTTAGCCAATTCGATTCAGCCGTTCTTGAGTTATAAATAGTGTAACTAACACAACTTTCTTTTATATATATAGATAACCTTCCTCGATAAATGGGCTATCTAACACTGAAAGAATTTTTCAAATCTATCCAGTAGTTCCTGAGATTAGCGCGTTCAACCAAACAAACAAACTCTTCTGCTTTATAATATTAGTATAGATACTTTGTTTTTAAATTGTAAATGCATCGGGAACCAATCATCATTTGCCTAGTCTTTTTGTGAAAGAAGTTTTCAAAGCGGCCCAGTAGATTCGGAGCCTATTAATTTCAAACAAACAAACAAATCTTTCCTCTTTATTATATTAGTGTAGAAAATAGAGTTTTTACTATTTGTTCGGGGATTTCTGGTAAGTTCTAGGTTTTTTAAGCAAGAATAAAATCCCTCATACTCCTATTTAAACATTTTATTGTTAAAAAAGTATGTGTAGGTACATCATCAACGCATCTTCTTTTGTTTGATTAAATAATTTCTAAATGCTATTTGTTTATCTTTGAAAGACCTCTTGATCTTTCCCTTAGCTTTGTGTTTAACCATTTGGTAGTTCTTGGTCTTCCTTTTCTCCCTGTTAGTTTTAGAGCAGTGGATATTCTTCCTTCTATCTTTGTAACCATATTTATCTCGCTCTTCTCGTCCCTTTAGAACACTATCTAATCTAGCATCCTTATCATGTTTCCTTTTCTTATGAATGTTTTCTATAGCTGACAGTTGTACAAGCTCTCCAGATTCGTCTTCCTCTTCTGTTACGTTGCTCTTGCGTTTAGTTCCACTTACAGCCTTTTTAAGCTGTGCTGCTTCAATACGTTTGAAATCTTCATCAGTGAAAATAGTTTCCATGGCTATTTCACGTGCACTTTGCACCTTTTCTTCCATATTTTTCTTATCCTGTGACTTACGCCTAGCCTTCAAGATTTTTCTGTCCTTTGTAGGTTTGTTTGGTTCTTTATTATCTGCTACATTATCAGCATCCTCTTTTTCACCCTCCTCATTTTCTTCTTCATTCTCCTCCTCTTCTATGTCTTCATTTTCTGCAGCTTCATCTTCTTCTTCATCACTTTCTTCACTATCAGTTATGTTTATTTCAGAATCTGAAGAAGCAACATCAACCCATTCTTCACTATCTGAATCATCTTTCTTTTTATTAGATTTTTTAGATTTCTTTTTTTCTGTGTCTTTAATTTCTTCTTTATCCAATAATACCTCTGAACCAGGTATGTAGTCCTTGATTTCTATTTCACCATACTTTTTGTTTTTCAATTCTACAGATGCTTCTGTTGGTTTGCCTCTATCTTTTTTATGTAACATATCTGGCATGGATTGTCTGTATAGCTGAATTAAAGATCTTGCAGCCATCATAACTGATTTCTCTTTATATGTTTTGTATTGAACCAAATCTCGAAGTAAATCTTCACCAATAGCAAGTGGACATCTGGCACATATTTCTCTAACAGCATTCAAGCCAACTGCCATGACATCGGTTGAATTCCTCTCAGTAATAAAATTATTTGCAATTGCTTTCATGACTGGTTCCAACACCTCAGGTGGAATAAGTTCATGGGAAGCTTGAGCAGCAAATAACAAGATGCGAGTGACTTCTCGCTGATGAGGCAGAAGTAATCTTGCAATAAATGGATAGTAGTTGAATAAGAATAAGTCATGTAAGCCTATCAATCTTGATATTACATCCAACAACATTAATTTGACTTCAAATCTATCATTGGATGATTCTAATTTCTTGAACAGCTTTTCAGCAAATCCTTGTGGGTTATTTATAAGGTGTAATGCAGAGAAATTAAACACTGGTGCTTTTTGTTTCTTTTTCTTCATTTTCTTTGCCTGTTTCTTTACCTTTTCCACCATTTTGTCCCTTTTTCTAGTCTTTTTGTTGAATTTATTAGCAATCATTGTATCTCTAGGATCTATTTCATCTTCACTGTCTGAATTTTCTTCTTTTTCTTCTTCATCTCTACCCAGGAAGAATTTCAGTGATGCAACCATCACTTTAGTTATTTTGGAGAAGCAGCCAATGTCAGCAATGATGTTAACTGTCTTCTGATCATTCCAAATGTTCTTGTGATACAACTCTACCAATATATCTAGAGACAATTTTGCTGCTTTAGGATTAGAATCTTGTAACATTGAGAACATAAAGTTCTGTAATGTTGAATTAAACTTCATGTCTTTATGTTTCATGTTCATATTTTTAATATCTGTTATGATATGGGTTTTCAAAAATTCTCTTAAATGTTTATCTTGGCATTTCAGCAATAAGAAAAACAACTCCAACAAATCAAAAGCTGTGATAAAATTCTTATTTCTTAATAAAATTAGACATTTGCACAAAGAGAGCCGCATGTCGTTGTGCAAAACTGTGTTGTGTGTTTTCAAAACATCAACGATTTTCTGGGGAAACAACTTCATTTCATTGAGATAGCACTGGGCTACTTGTGCCAAGAACATGGCTTGTTCATCGAGCTTTTTGTTATACTGCGTAGGATTCAAGTTGAATATTTCCAAAGTTGTTTCAAAGTGAGCAAGTTGTTGATGGAATTCTTCTCTATATGATTCGGGGTCCCTCTTGATCAAGTTTTGCAACTGCGTCAAATTATTCGGCAGCTGATTGTTATGTCTCACCATTTTGGATTATTTAGGTTCCCAATTATACAAACTACGAAATGTATTTACACTTTCTTCAATGCAGAAATAATTCTTCAGTCATAACAAATTATTGTAACTTTCTCATTATTATAACCTCTGTTTACCACACGGTACTTGACAGAAACTGAAGCACTGAAAATATTCTCAAATAACCTCCAAATTAATAATCTGTCACTGCCTGCCACATGATGTTAAAAACAATTTTAGGTACCCGGCTTTTTGATTGTACCTCTAATCCTGTCAAATCCTCTAAAATGTGGTCCTTGTCCGATCAAAATTGAAGTAAGCCTCTAAACATCATGGTTTTGCTGTTGCATCAAGCTTTGTCGGTTTTTCAACAGAAATTACTACGCACGTCTGCCATCGTAGCCAGTATACTATAGATTTAGATTAGTAGTCTTTGGGTAGACCTATTAAGTAAAGCTATTGTACAAGCTCCGTGCTGGGTGCGGCACAGCCAATAACATGAGTTGTATTTTGTTTTTACATTTGGAGCAGTCTTGCCACATCAAATAATTTTTCCAAAGTATTAATTAAAAAGTTGTGTCAATTGTGTCATGTCAATCAGCCACGTCATTTTTGCTTGAATTGAATGATAGTGTACGCGGCGTAACTGAGATAAGCATTTCTGTGAAAAATGAATATTTTCCGTTTACTTGGTGATTTATCCCATCTTTTAGCTATTATAATATTACTACTCAAAATCTGGAAAACGAGATCATGTGCGGGTAAGTTATATCGACTTCAAAGTGATCCAATCAACCGGCACATTATGTGTGTATTTTCCAATCATAACTTCTTCAATTTGCATCTGATTTTCAGGTATATCAGGAAAGTCCCAGATACTTTTCTCCGTGGTGTACACGGCGCGATACTTGGATCTGCTAACCAATTACATCTCGGCATACAATACGTTCATGAAGCTGATATTCATTATGGCCTCATACGCCACTGTTTACCTGATGTATGTCAAGTTCAAAGCGACTTATGACCACAACCACGACACATTCAGGATCGAATTCTTGTTGATACCTACACTGATTATGGCTTTGTTGATAAACCATGAATTCACAGTGATGGAGGTTAGTATATTTTCGATTTTTGGCTTTCTTATGGGTAAATTTTATATAAGGTAGGTACTATTCATGTAGATTGTAGATATAATTACTACCATTTTAGATAAATCTCGTCATTTTAGATAATCTAATAATTGTATCACCCTAGTGATACAATTATTAGATTTTTAATTTCTTTAGCTTATCTCATATGTGTATCAGTTGATCTAATCACTTGTTATTAATATTAAAATACTACACATCCTTACAGGTATTATGGACTTTCTCAATTTACTTAGAATCTGTGGCTATCTTGCCGCAGTTGTTCTTGGTATCCAAGACTGGAGAGGCTGAAAGTATTACATCCCATTACCTGTTTGCCCTTGGATCGTACCGAGCTTTGTATCTCCTGAACTGGGTGAGTAAAACTCTTACTTTCAGTGGGACCTAGATTCTTAAATGATTCTAGTAATCAAGCTTCATGACTTGCACTCTATTTATTTTAAATAATTTTTCATAATAGTTATTGTAAAACATTAACATAAGTCACATGCAATAAATTAAGTCCTTGGCAGCTTGAAAGGTTAAACCATGCTACCTATACCTACTAGCTCTGCACCTGCTCGGCAATCGTAATATATTTGTCATTGTTTTACTGAAAATGCTTTTTTCTGTTTCAGGTATACCGTTATGTTGTGGAGGATCACTATGAGCTCATTGCTATTATCTCTGGAGTAGTGCAAACTGTACTATACTGTGACTTCTTCTATCTTTACATTACAAAAGGTATGCATCCTACTTTGTACTGCTTCTTTGAAATTAAATCATGAGCTTAGTATTGCCAAATACTTCCTTGACTTTATAATAATGATACCTTACAGTGTTTTATGTCATCCAATTAGTAAACCCCTAATATTATGTTAATGTAATAAATATGTTTTTTCTTTTTTTTCTAGTGTTGAAAGGAAAGAAATTGCAGTTGCCAGCTTAGGCCAGGAAGCAAGATGATTGCATTAAATCAATCTGACAGTTACGTCTGTGAATATATTTGTGTGAGCCAATAAATTACCTAAGATCTAGTTGTACAAACATTACTGGTATTGTACTGTTGTGAAAATGTTGATTAACTAATGGCAATGATGTGTGATTGTGTATCTTCATTTAATTGTACAGCCACAAGCAATAATTAATGGTCTTTTGCATTTAAAACCAGTCTTAATCTTGTAAACTAAGTGCTTTTACCATCACAATGATATTGGCTACTGTACATAATTATCTAACATTTTATAAATTTCTATTTTATAGTTGTCTCATTTATATTAGGTATTGAAATTAATTTGCTTGGACACTGTACCTATTTATTAAACTCTAAATGAATACTGTTTTATATAGAGCAATAATATTCTTTTGGCTTCCATTAATTGATAGAATTAATATGCATGTGGTACCTTCCTGGTATGAATTACAATCTTTAATGCTTAGAATAAAATTGTAGTATGCATTGTTGTAATGATTATATAGTGCTAATTCTGACTTGTTATGAAAAGTCCCATAATTAAGAAATTACATGACTAGAGGCTTTAAATTCTCATTTTCTATTATTTCAATCATTGCTTTAAAACAGGTTTCTCATAAATTAAGAATAACAAAAACATGTAAAATAATGTGTTCTGTAATAACTAGTACAGCACAGTTTGGGTGATAACTTTTGAATAGTCTGTTATACCATTATATTGGCATAAACCACTCCTTATTGTTCGTGACTGTACTTAATTTTAATAACTATGGTTAACCTATATAGTTATTGACAATATTTTCAGTGCAATTTAATTTTTAATAGCCACCTATTGTGACGCAAATAGTTAAATAACTTTTTAACAATAATATATTGCAGAGGGATATGATTTTGTATCTAACCCTTAGATTATATGAACTTTGTTTAATTATGTTGTATTTGTCATTTCTTCCCAATAAGTAAGATATTCGACATTATGAATTTTAGACAAAGCTTAATCATAAGGGATAACTACTTTAATTCATATTTGCATGTGGTAAGTTTTATACTTGCATAAGAATGATGTATGCATCTGTCTCCATAATATCTCAAATTCTTTTTATGAGTTGTTAGACCAAAATTAGTATTATACGGACTTGTGTGCAAACTGTCATGTCGAGATTTTCTATGCATGGCATATCAATGTATGGGATGTCAATTATTCCATGTACTAAACACTCCTTCCATACATTGTCACACAACTTATTAAATAAATATGTATTTAAGTGTACAATATTGTTTATTTTTCTCTTTAATTGAATACATAACTTGAATATCATTGAAGTCAGGCATGCCATTCGTTTCGCATTTGTCATTGCTTCTTTTTCAATTATTACTTTACTTTCACTTATTATACTATGAGCATCGTTTTCATTATGATAATGGAAAAGGGTGGATCTGCATTTGATTTCTAGTTCCATATTATTGAATCCTAAGGATGTATGTACTTAGTTAATATTTGTCTAATTTAGCCATTACTAGTTCTTGTAGGTACTTTTTACTATGATAGTGTCTTCCTCATCCTTTTAAACCCTCTCAATTTTTGGTTTGGCAAAGAAATAAAACCCATGCAACTACAGTTTACTCTAACAGTTTTATAGATTGTGTTCAGTTAACGAAACTCAAATCAGGTTTTGGCGATATTCTGTAAATGTAGATCAAACATTGCGTTTTATAAAGTTTAGTCCTAAGATCCTATTGTAATGTCATGCTAAGAATTTATGAATAAATAAAATTTTAAAGTGAGAAGTTTTTCAAATTCTTACTGTTAGTGATAGAATGGTAGGATGGTAGTGATGATACTAAGAGTAATGATTAAAAAGTAAATGAACATAAAAACACATCGCACCCCTGCGTGATGGACTGATGTTGGATAACTAAGTCCCTTAGTTTGATTATTTTTATCAGCTTCTATTTTGCGGTATGTTACACAACAAACTTATCATAGTGTGTAAGTACATGTTTAACACAGCTATTAAGCGCGCATAGCCTTTAATAAATCAAATCATCAATGGAATGTAAGTACAGAAATAACGTGCATTTTATCAAGTGCCATTTACCTATCTCAAGGACGTGTTTCAGTTCAATATGCTTGTAGGTACAGAAATCTTATTATATGAAGGTTTTCAGTGAAATTGTTGGAAAAGAATAGTAACAATCTTGAAGATGCATGAATGAGTAGGTAGTACGTTTACAACATAGATCGCCTTCGGAAATATAAATCCCTGTTGCCACCGAGTGTTGAATCTCTGAAAGTCTTGCATCTGCGATGAGGGGGTCGGCGGTTAGACTTTTCCAATGTGGTTTTATAAGTACCTAGATAAGTTAACCCCCTCACCGCGGCTGTAACATAACCTATGTGGGCGCGACTGGTAGTACTCGGAATATTCAGACGACTACTCCATAAATGATTTTCAGCGCAGACTAAGTACCAAGTTTCTCGAGTCTCGAGAGAGATAATAAGTATTTCATTTTGCAAATAAAATCGAATGCATATTCTCTATTTGGCTTAAGGCACCATTTAACTAGGTATTGCAAAACTTACAAGTAGTACAAGACGGCTGTAGAAATTCAATTTGTAAGTATATTTCACAAATTTTATAAATTTTACCCTCTTTCTGAAGAGGTCGGGTAAAAATAAGTCATCCGTCATGATTAAGGCGCGAACTCACCGCGGTGCACGCTGTCCACGGGCCCACGGCCACGCGGCGCATTTTAGCTGCGTGAGTTCATTTGTTTGACAACATAGGTCTACGTCTCATCAACTGTAGCGTGGCCCACCACGGCACACGGAGAGGCTACGCATGATCTATACTAATATTATAAAGCAGAAGAGTTTGTTTGTTTGGTTGAACGCGCTAATCTCAGGAACTACTGGTCCGATTTGAAAAATTCTTTCAGTGTTAGATAGCCCATTTATCGAGGAAGGCTATAGGCTATACCTATATCATCACGCTAAGACCAATATAGGAGCGGAGCAGTAATGAAAAATGTTACGCAGACGACGTTGCACGGGTCAGCTAGTAATCTATACTAATATTATAAAGCAGAAGAGTTTGCTTGTTTGGTTGAACGCGCTAATCTCAGGAACTACTGGTCCGATTTGAAAAATTCTTTCAGTTATAGATAGCCCATTTATCGAGGAAGGTTATAGGCTATAATATTTATCATCACGCTAAGACAAATAGGAGCGGAGCAGTAATGGAAAATGTGACGCAGACGAAGTTGCGCGGGTCAGCTAGTGACTTAGGTATATTAAATCGATTAACGCCTGCTGCACGCAACTTAAAAGCCATTCCGCCCACGGAGTACTTTTTCTATATAGACAGTTCCGCCTGAGCCGAGCGTGTAAGCACAGTATAAATTATACTGTGGTGTAAGCGAGAGCGTGGAACAAGCGGTAGAGGCACGATTGGCCTAAGCGTTCGGCTTGTGACGCACCTATCTCTTCGAATGCAACTAATTAAAATAAGAAAAATACTGTAATTTTTCTATCTTCTAACTGGGTTAAACCGGATGACAAATAGAAAAATAACCTATTATAGCACATTCGTCAACCGACATTGTTGTCGATAGCATAAGTAAGTGCATCTCATAAACTCGTCGCAAGAAGTAGCGACCGCACCACGCGTTGTGTCCGCTTGATAAAGTATCGTTTTGTTTTTTACATTGCTTTTCCAGTCACTTAGTGACAAACTTAGGTAGTGGTTAAGGAGCAATGTATTTATTGTAAAAATAGTATAAAATTAGTCGCTGTGATATTTGAAAACAAGAATAAACGTAACATAGTAAAAGCTAGACATTTTACGATTTGTTGTTTTTCATGATTTTAAAGAAAATTATAGTAAAATACTTATACCTACTTAGATACGGGAAGTGATTCCATGATTTACAAATTATTAGTTTAGGCTTCGGTTTTTACAAGAAACCACTGAACAGCACGGAATTCTTTTATTTGTCGCGATCGCGGACGAAAACGCACTAGTTCTCCGAGACGACCATTTGCCTTTATCATGGTCAACGTGAGCATGTCGCGCGGGCACCGACACGCCTCTTGCCATCTCTCCCGTTTTTCTTTATTTCTATGGGCCTAACCCTAACCACAGTATAAGTCAAATATATTTTTTTAAAGAGACAATGAAATGAAAGTTAATTATTGAACAAAGAAGTTTATTTTTTAGTTACACTTATTTGTACTCGTAGGTATATACTGACTACGTCTTACTTTCGAATATTAGTGCTGCATTCTGACAAAAATCTGCTACATGCACTTGTTCCTGAAATATTAAATGAATTAAGTATTATTTGTTTTGTACATAACTAAATAATCACCATCACACAAGCGAGTGTTATGTAATTAGGTTGATGTTATCACTATATTGTAGGAGTGCCTGGAGAGATGGTGTAAGGCAGAAAGCTATATTACACCTGAATTTTAGCTTAAGGGACTACTCTCTCTTATTCAGCTCTATTCAGCTTATACCCATAGAAAACAACGTTTTTGTATGGAGACGCGTACCGCTTTCGCGGCAAACAAGTATAAAATGAGGACAGATGTGTTATTACGATGAGAGTACCTACTATAGATAGAGTTCAGCGCTGTTCTGCCGCTGCCGCCTTCTCATTCTTACGACGCTATAAGCAGCTGATATAAGCGGAACTGTATAAGTGTTAACAAAATCGTTCAGCGAAACGCATTTGGAGCTGAATGAGTGCGAGTAGTCCCTTAGGCACTTGTCTCACTGCCAGCGCGGAAGCGATCAGCTACTATTGCACTATTGCTACTATTTGCTCACTGAGGAAAGGGACAAAAGATATAGATATCGTGTGAGTTTTTATTCACACGAGATCTCTATGGATCGCAGCGACAAGAGCTATCAAAGATTGTACTTGCTAAGCGACACTCGCTCGGCGATGCTCGCTGGGTGGTCAGAACTCACCTAGCAGCGGTAATTTCTAGGGATGAGATATACTTGCAAATATCAATACCAGGGCTTGCAAGTACGAGTTTGTAAAAATTCTAGGGTCGGAATTTCCGACTCGGAAACCAGGTATTAAAATACTTGAAAGTAGTTTGAGCCAAATGCGTATTTCAGTCTACTAGTCTACAGCCCCCGAGTTGACTTTATATTAATAAGGAGCACAATCGCATTTGCAAAATGAAAAATACTTTGAACTTGCAAGTATTTTTTTCTCATACGTTTATTCTCCTTATTGCTGAGGCAATACAAATCAATTTCCTATGCAATTATTTTCACATTGGACGCTCAAAGTCCAGCCACGTGCAGCGAGGGGCTCGTGAGTCGTGATGTTAGCGGCAACACCAAAATACTTGCCACAGGAAACTGATTCGTGTCCCTATACAAATTAGGATCATAATCGCATCATCGAAAAATATATTTGGTTTTTTATTTGCAAATGCGATTGTGCTCCTTATGATTAGAAGGAAAATGGATCAATTTCCTATGAAAGTATTTTCGAGCTCTGCCTGTGCCCGATAGCGTAGCAAATACTTCCTTCCATACTTGCAAGTTTTGCTGCCTCGTACCAGGGCGCCGTACTTTGAAGCAAAGCCCTGGTTTACAAAACTCGTATGGTAAATACCTCTCATCCCTAGTAATTTCTACCTATAGTGCGGACCGGGGCGAGTATTCAGAGAAAAAGCCCGTCGCTTAAGCCGAGCGTCAAAATTATCGAATCTTTTTACTGGATATTCGTTGCTTACCAACTCGTTTCGAGTTTGAAGCTCGCTACTCGCTGATTACCGGCGGTGACACACGTGCTTTAAGCGGATTAAATCGTAGGTTCAGTAGAACCCCATTAAGTAGATAACAATATTTATTTAAGAGTAATTGAAAAAAATGTTTCAGTCTGGTCTCATAAATGAAAAAGGGACAGTACAAAATAAAAGAAAATAAATTATAATATACCGTCAATTTTGTTGCGTTGTTCATTAGTTTAATAATCCCGAATTTTAGTGTATGGTCTTCCAGGATTCCCGTGTAAGTGACGCCCATTTTTAAATTTTCCTTTATCTGAAATTAGCATAAAAAGGTTAACCATAAAAATATCTTATAATAGAAGCTTCACCTCGTAATTATTATTATATACTCGCGCGCGATCAGAATGGGATGCGACCTTTTGGAACTGAGACGCGCGCGGTCCGCCAGCCAGCCGTAGCGTCGGCAAAAGATGCCAGCGGGTTTAAAAGGCCACTTAGCAGAATCAATCAGCAATTCATACTACCCGAATTGTCCATTCTCGGCTTCGCGTGGGCACGATGCTCGAAAAGATACAAATAAATCAAAAATCACGTTTTGTTTTTAAACGCATATTTATTCAATACTTTTGTATCAACTTGCGCCTACGATGTGTATTTAATAAATAGATAAATTGTTTTATTCTTCGACATATTTACATTACTCGTCCTTCAGTGTTGCCAGTTTCCAACAATTAATCGTACCTACATTTCGTGAATAATTATTTACAAATCGATTCAAATTGTTATTTTTGAAGTTGAACTTAGTCTTATTCAAATAAAATTGTTTTTATTGTTTTATTATAGCTGTTATTTGTAATCACTTACATTCATTCAAACATGTTTTATCCATATAATTGGAAAACAAAAGTATCGAAGATCGTCAATGAATTTCGATAATCAATGTAAATAATATACTCGTATAGGTATCTAGACATTATTATTAAAAGGATTGCAACCATGAAACTTTTCTGTAGGTATATTTACACAACCCTATGATAGATCGTAGAAAATAATAACTAATTTATAATTAATTCAGAGTTTTTTCGCTAACGCTGCTTGTCTTGAGAACTGTCATTTTCTATTTACTTTGATAAGGTTCCATCCCTTTTTGATCGCGCGCGGATTGTACCACAGGGTCTTTGACATGAATTAATATTAGATGCATATCTAGCACTTTTACAATACATTTTGAAATTCTTGGTGGAAACTGAATCTATAAGTAAAGGAAACAGTGGAAATCAAGTATCTCCATATCTACTACAAAAGTTTAGGTAGTTAAATAAAGGTCTAAACATACATTTTCAATTTAAAAATAAAATGCAAATAAAAGCAAATTTACATTTATTTAACTGCACCTTTCCTTGTAGTATAGTTTGGTGTTTTCCAAAAATAAGAATAAATTATAAGGCTGACTATAAAGTAATGGGCTTTATTTGAGTTGAGTAAACAGCTTATGCAATAGGGTGTCTGAAAAAGTAAAAAATAACCACCTGCAAATCCAATGGAAGTGACAAATCTGGTAACCAAGCTGATATCTTGTTTAACTCCAATTTGTGATACAGAAGAGTTGCTAGTCTACATAAAAATGCTCTATTGGCTGTTTCATCTGTAACACAGTTATATAATCCATAATAATAAATAATCCATTCATACTAATATTATAAATGCGAAAGTAACTTTGTCCGTCTGTTACGCAATCACACCCAAACTACTGAACCGATTTAAATGAAATTTGGTACAGAGATAGTGTAGAGCCTGAGAAAGAACATAGGCTTTTCATCCCAGGACTATGTTCCCTAGGGATCATGCGGGCAAAGCTGCGATGATGCTAATTGGGACATAAAAGCAAACTTATTCCTATAAGAATGTAATTCTACCATCAATAATTTTATTATTCCTTTATTTCTTACTTTGAGAATCCACAGCAAAAGATATCTTGTATGGTGCGATTTTCCTGTGAAGCCTCAAACAATCTTTCTCAGCACTACTATGTAGCCCATCCAGTAAAAGTATGAACAGTGCATCTTCTAAACACAATCTACAGGTGATTTTGCTAGTCCTTTTCTGGAATTTTAGTGCAAAAATTAAATTTCTTATGTTATTTCAAGTTGGAGAAAAATATAGTTATGTTTATTTGTATTTAATTAACTAGTTTCTTACGTTTGCATCAGCTTTACAAGATAGGTTTTCCACAGGATGCTGACCGCTTGGCAACTGGGCAACTATGTCAACATTAGAGGAATTATTTTCATGCTTAAACTCATTTATAGAGAATAAACTTGGTGTGGTTGATATCTGCAAATAGACAAGATAACAATGTTAACATTACAATTCAGTAATTAACTGAGCTGGCTGAGATTTAAAATATACTCACACTACTCCACCAGTACTTTCTATATCTTTGCCATTGAATGAGGTATTGCATAGCATCTTGCTTTGGTACCATCAAATTGAATTTAAGTAAAGATTGTTTTAATGGAGAAAAATTACTAAATAGTGCTTCTAATTCTTTTTTTGTGTCATATTCTTGAAGATCTTGTTCTATAATACCAAAAATTTTAGGAACCTGTTGTAAATTGATAGTGGCTTCATCTAGGAAGACAGGAATATGATGCTTCTCAGATTTTGCAAGGTTGTATCGTAGCCAATTAACATGGATATTATTCATTAGTAACATACTAGGTTCTCTCAAATTTAACTTTACACAATTTTTATTGTTCTTTAACTGTCGGACTGAAAGGAATTGTTTCATATAAAGCAATCTGATGAATTCACTTCTCATTTTGTTTTACTTTGGTTGTCTCCTGTTCAACTTCTACTTCATGTAAGGGAATATTTCCTATTGGGGCAACAAAATAGTCATCCTCTTTTACTGTTGCATTTTTAAGAATCTCTTTCTTGCAATTGCCTTGTGTTATTTTATCATCCCGTAAAGTTAAGTTTCTGAAACAGTAGATGTCATACCATATTATGATTTCAAAATATATAAATAAAGGTATATTAAATCATATGAGCGAAACTGTGAATGGGGCATGGTGCAAATCATTATGGTACTCACTGATCTTCCAAAACTGTATATAAGGGTTCCACATCTTCTGTGTTGATATGAATAACTTTATTAGCGAAAGCAATGGAATCTTCCAAAATTTTCACACCTTCCTCTGTGTCGTAGCTCACCAAAGAAAGTCTTTCTAATAGAGCGATAGTATTTCTCTCCACTTTAACCGGGGAAGCATGTTCATTTTCCAACGTTGGAACCGGTAATTTTGGTATTTTTGAATTTAAATTTCTACAAGCAACTTGTATTATGTTCAGAGACCTAAAAGTGCTTTTAATCAACTTTAATATCATACTTATTTTGGGTTTGCGTTTTCTTTTTGTGTTTTTAGTATGATCTCGAGCTAAATAGATTGAATGAAACTAACCCAAAAAATTTTGATCTATTTTCTGTGAAGCAAAGTGAAATACCTACGTAAAAAGTACTGAAGGAAGGAAGAGTGAAGTGAAGTGACAGCTGTCAATGTCAAATTGTTTTTTTTTTCCTTCGCCCCATTCGGGCAGGCTAAGATCTTGGACCATACCGCCTTATCAAATTGTTTGACTGCATTTACTTGACGCTTAGATTATCTTGACGTGTCATCATTGGTCTATGGACGTAAATCATAGAGATAAAATGTCTATGACGTAAATTAATGGCAAGTCTAATCATAAAAAAGCGGGGAATACACAAGAGGCTAAAGTTGGGTACAGATTAACGAGTCGGGGTGGATCGTGGAACGAGATCAATTTATTAAATATATTTGAACAAAGTCTACAATGAAAATTTGAATACTTACGGGTTCTGATGATGTTTTGTTATGAGGTGCTCGTGGTTAAATAATAACAGCCGCACGGGTCGATCTTTACGGTTAAGCAACGCTTGCCGAGGTTGGTCTGTGAATGTTTGACCATTTTAATTTACCGAGCTTCCTCCGTGCCTCGGAAAACACGTTAAGCCGTTGGTCCCAGCTGTCGTTTGTAGATCTTTGACAGTCGTTTCGGATTGCCTGTAAATCTGACTCCAGTCTTGCTAAGAAGTACCGTGTTACCTAGTTGTTGTGTGTGGAGGTCTGGTAGGCAGCCGCTCTACGTAAAACACTGGTATTCAGCTGTATCCGGTTTGACTGGAAGCCGACCCAAATATAGTTGAGAAAAAGTTCGGCAGATGATGATGATGATGTTATGATTAAGCATTGGTATCAAGACTTTTAATCACTTGATAGCGAAAGAGTCGAAAGATTTAGGGATGGGAAATCATCCAATGACTCCTCCCGCTCTGGGTGTAGCGGGAGGGAGTGTCAGACTTCTACTGACTAAAACCCATCCATGTTCCTTCATTGCCCTTTGTGTTCCGGAGCCACGGTGTCTCTTGCGAATAATCCCGCGACTCTGGCAGGAAGACCTTCAAGTTTGTATCAATTTTGTAAAAACGACTCGAACATTGACAGGTATTGACGTCACAGTCGCTTGGTCTCTTTCTGTAGCGTATTACACACTGACCTCTATTATATTTAATACTAGCTGATGCCCGGGAATTCGCCCTCTTGACGAATTATGTACTAAAAGCTGCCTCGAGAACCACTCTGTCCATTGGCGAAAATAGAAAAATCGGTGTTGTTGTTTTTGAGTTTATCGCGAACAGACAGACAGACGCACGCGGTGAAGGAAGGACTTTGTTTTATAATATGTAGTGATGTAGTGATAGTGATGATAATAGAGGTCCGTAGTTTTGCATATTTTTCTGATGGTTTATTACTCAGTCCAGTCAGTAGCTTTTAATTTATATAACTTAAAATTAATGTGTATGGATCACAAAATACGTTTTCTCGACACTATAAACTAGTTCCATGCGCGTAACGTGCCATACTCACGGAAATCCATCTAGAATTTTAATTTGACGTTTCTGTCTAATTGTCATGATTGTCATTGTCAGATAAACAGGTGTTTTGACAGTCTTGTACTCTTGTCTGACAACATAACCTCTATCAAGAAAGAATATATAAAATAAAAAGGGATTTCTATCCTAAATTAAATATTATTGTCAAGATATTCATTCAGATCAGGTAATTATGCTATCCTATATAGATCCGTCCATTTGCAGAAGAGTATCCCCAATAAGCTGATATCATTATTTTCCATGACCAATGTATACAAAAAAGTAACTTCCTCTAAAAAATACATAAAACATAGTTAACAGGTTAGCAATCAATTTAATTAATTTTACGCCCCTAAGACGACCCACTGACCTTATTGATACACACAGGCCGCGGTATCGATAAAATATCAGCACTTTCTCAGCACACCCTTGATACTTGATGTTTGTGATCTTAATTATGAACAATGCAATCTGATACCAATAATTTTGAATCAATCAAATCAAATGCCGTTTCCAGTGTTCAAACATTTTCAAGATCTCTATTCTATTGCAGAAAATATGAAAAAGTATGCTCGGAATGTTTTATATGACAAACTACACAGAGGAGGTGTGTTAGTCTGCATCGGCCTCACATTGTATGGGACTGTGCTTCTAGGCGACCATTTTTATAAGTATTTCAAATATGTCAAACCTCAAATAGAAGCAAATAAAGCAGCTGCTGAGAAAGAACTTTTAGCTGAAGGATCTGCTGAACGACTAGTTTCATAAATTTTATGATTTTGCCTGCCACCTGAAGTCAATGTGCACTTAGAATTAATTTAAGCTGTAAATGTATTTAATAGTTAGTTTTGTTTTGATGATGTTTTATTAAATCAATGTCAGAGTACCTGTGCTTTTATTTTTAACTAAAGTATCCTCATGTTTATCCACATCACCCGGGGGCTACTTTTAAGCCCGAAGTCCGTAGTTTCGGGTTTAGTTGCGGGCGTATTCTACTCCATATCACTTAACCACTAAGAATATTGACTGCATGATTTTACAGTAGTATCAAATTGTGTTGTCATTAATTCTTAGTATGAGTTTGAGACTAATTGTAAGTCCGTAAATGATACAGAGTAGAATTTTGATTTCCTGGGTATACGTAAAGTTGTTTACACTTTGCAGACCAAGCTTAATATGTAAAGTTCAGCTTAATATGTTTATATTAGCCAACTTAAGGTTGATCACTGGCTGTTAATGTAATTGAAATAAATGCCAATTGTAATTGAAATAAACGTTTTTTTTTCTGCAAATTTTAGAAAAGTAAAAATTGATCACATTTTTTTTTATTATGAGTGGGCTCTGGCCAGTAGCAAGGTTGGGCTACGGCACAGGGCGCCGGATATAGAGCGGCACTGCAAGCAGTCCACCGGGGCGACCCGCACCGTTTGCCACCCGACCGTTCGTTGACTGGTTTTTGTCACTGTTGGGTGTGGTGACACCCAACAGTGACAAATACCCATAAACGGGTGACGTAACGAAACCCGTCCCAGGTGGGGTGTTAAAAATTTCGTTTTATCTATGTAAGTTCTCTTACATTCTGCGCTGTCGTTGTTCTAGACCTTTTCTGCGTAACTCAACAAAACGACTCAAAATTAATTTATTAAAATTTGGCTGAGAGCCAGCACCCAAAACGCCCGCCCGTTACCACTTCCTAGTGATTTAGCTGTGGAGAAGATGGGGCCAACAAACTCCCCAGCAACACATCTGTTTGTGTTTTAAGAACTTCAATTTATATAATAAGTAGTACCTATGCTAAGTAGGTAGGATACATGACACCAAAAAAATATATATTAGGTACTTGTTACCTAGCACACTATGATACTGCAAAACAAAATACACACTCAAACAAGTGACGTGACGTATGTAGATTAAGTACCTAAATAAGTAAAAAAATGGAGATTGACCACCTACATAGTCAGATAAATAAATAATAAAATATGTTTATATACGAAAGGTCAAAAGAAAATAATGCCTTTCCAGGGTGCATGCACATGTGTCCTGCCTTCTCTCAGTTAATGAATTTATTAGTCCACTAGCTGACCCACGCAACTTCGTCTGCGTCACATTTTCCATTAATGCTCGGCTCCTTTTAGTCTTAGCGTGATGATATGTAGGTATATGTATGTATGCCTATATCCTTCCAAGATATACACGGGCTATCTAATACTGAAATAATTTTTCAAATCGGAACAGTAGTTCCTGAGATTACCCCTACATACAAACTTACAAAAAAATTAATGTTACCTCTTTATAATATTAGTATAGATTTATAATATTAGTACCTAGTTAGAGATAAAGTAACTTCTATTTAATTTTGAATGACACAAGAAAACAAAACCTATCCGATGAGAAATGCGAAAATTTTAGAGCTCGCTTTCGCTCGCTCTTGTGATCTTGTCACTTTCAATTGATGAGCTTTCTTACATCCTTAGTGCCATAAGCTGAGGTGGGATGCAAAAATTTTCTTATCCGCGTCAGTCAAAAAAATTGAGTTCAGCTAATGAAAAAAGAAGATCAAAACAATCCGAGACAAAGTGCAAAAATTCGCCGATAGAAAAGTAAAATTTTATTAAGTACCTACTTATTTATTATTTACTAGCTGATCCACGCAACTTCGTCTGCGTCACATTTTCCATTAATGCTCGGCGCCTTTTAGTCTTAGCGTGATGATAATTATGTAGCCTATACCCTTCCTCGATACATGGGCTATCTTACTGAAAGAATTTTTCAAATCGGACCAGTAGTTCCTGAGATTACCCCCTACATACAAACTTACAAACATACAAACAAATGTTACCCCTTATAATATTATTATTATATAGTATTATAGTATAGATTTATCTAAACTTCTCGCACAAACAGGCATTCTCTACCAGTCAACCAAGGGTGGTGAAGAGATTAGATGGCGGTGCTCTCTTTGAGAGGAACAATGATAAAAAAATAAATAGATAGGTAATAATAATAAAAGATGTCATAATGATAAATAGAATGGGTACACAGTACCTACATAAATATGTGCTACTAGTACTTACTTTTTAATAATTGATTATTTCTTTAAAAAATAGTTACCTGTTTGTTTTATCCTTCGCCTTATTTGTTGCAGTTAGGCGGCGCCGTAAAATTCTCGCCTAGGGTGCCAGTAGTGCTAAAACCGGCACTGACTTTAGCAGGTAAGCTTAGGAGTTAGTCTGCTTAACCGGACTTACCTGTGGTGGCCTTAATATTACTGAACTATTTATGGAATTTTGGAGAGCTTTTGAGATGTAGGTATGAGCGACAAGGAGTAAGTACTAGGTACTCCTTGTCGCTCATAGATGGCGTGAGTAGTTACGATTGGCTTTTGAACGAATTAACCTTTACTATCTTTTGAAGATTTTTTCGCTAATCGAAATTCGTTCTTAAATGTACCTACTGTCTGACTGCTAGATCAGGTTGTGATAATAATAGAACCAATAGGCATATAATGGAGTAGCGGTTGTTCTTGACCGACAATAGGTACCACTACAAGGACAACCTACAGCTCTCCAGGTAGGTCGCTAAAACCAGAAACATACCTATCAATCAACCAGTTTGTTCGTCATGATATTCCTTTAGACCACTACAGAAAGACCTTTTTCAGCCCATTAAAAATGCCCGTTGATCAAATATATTTCGCCAAATTATTGTTTACTTTTATAAAAATAATAGGTATCTAAGTACTAACAGAACGAGGGAAAAAATTAAATAAGCCATCGTCATCATCATATCAGCCAAAAGACATCCACTGCTGGACATAGGCCTCCCCCAAGTGGCATCATGCCTATAGATAACAACCGCTCCTGTGCGTCTTGCATCCATCGGCTTCCCGCGACCCTCACCAGGTCATCAGTCAGTGGCGTAGTGAGCCCCAAAGGAGTCATAGCTGTATCAAACAATTTTGGTGGGCCCATTTTTAGAAGTATTGTTTTTTTAGGAGATGGCGGGACTAAATAGCTACATATATACCTAAATAGCTTTGCGTCCACACGTCGGGGCCCTTGTAGTCCGGGTCAACAACAATATCACATCTAATTTACATGAACGACATCAAATTGTATGCTAAAACAGAAAAAGATATCAAGAAATTAGTAGACATTACAACAGAATTCAGTACAGATATTAATATGTAATTCGGTGTGGATAAATGCAAAACACTGCACATTATAAAAGGTAAGGTACAACCCGGAGAATATGTAGTAAACATCACCGACACTTTAAAGGCAATGGATCCGACAGACTTATATAAATATCTACTTACTTAGGGTACGCGCAATTATAAGGACTCGATCACTTAAGAATTAAAAACTCACTAACTACAGAGTAAGTACAAGAAAAGACTTAATGCCAGCTGCAAAACCCAACTCTCTAGTAAACACCTCATTAAAGCCATGAACACATTCGCTATCCCCGTACTAACATACCTACTCATTCGGAGTTATAAAATGGACCAAAACAGCGACGAACGAACGAACTATACGAACAACACTCACAAAACACAATAATTTACATCCTATATCAGCATAGAAAGATTCATTCATAAAAGAACAACACCTTTGGCGGAAGCAAGTTTATCTATTAAAACATTAAGTAAGTATTTCAAACAAAATCTCACACTAGTAACATCCATAAAGCCATAGTAACAAATGATCACAACTCCGATTAATTGAAATAAGTAGTCAGTTA
This sequence comes from Ceramica pisi, assembly GCA_963859965.1. Taxonomy (NCBI): domain Eukaryota; kingdom Metazoa; phylum Arthropoda; class Insecta; order Lepidoptera; family Noctuidae; genus Ceramica; species Ceramica pisi. The sequence goes on along the minus strand of OY982537.1, from coordinate 11,872,980 downwards.
AAGCCCGAAGCTAATGAGGACCCACAGACACAAAAAAATTAAGATTTGAAGAAGGATGTACTCCATGTGCGGCTCCATCATGATTTAGAGCAATGCTACATAAATAAATTAGCGTCCAATAAAAAGCTCAAAATAGGAAACTTATTCCCAGAAATCAAGATCGGATTGCCGCTTTCTCGCCTATTTTTTTTCGGATCGGTCAGCTCAGCCAGAATCTTATATTTTTTATGTTTTGGTGGCTGTCAGATGAAAACGATTCAGCCTGAGGCTGAAAAGTAATAAGTTCAGCCCGCTCCTCAGGCAACTTCAGACCTACTGTCCGAGTAGGTATGGTAATGAAAAGCCAATTTAATTACTTTAGGTTGGTAACTATCTATAATGTTATGGTAGAAACTCTGTAAGGAAGAAGCAGGTACTTTCTACTCACAATTTGTAGATAGAGATACCTACCTATCTACTGTAGCTACGGCGGTGGGCTAGAGTCAAAGCTTCGGCCGCTCAACCTGCTTCTAGCTGTGGAGCCCGACTCGCACCACCGTCCACCTCTTTTCATGACTAGAGCACAATTTTTCGCTTAAATCCCTCGTTGCATTCAGGATTCTTGTATTAACTTCCTCCCTTCGCTTGTGAGTATAACTCTGAACAACTCTCGAATCCTTTAGGGTGCCAGTCCATTACAGCAGAGCGAGGCAGCGGAGCGGAGAAACGGAGAAATGTTAACCAATAGAATTGCATAAAATCTCCGCACCACATGAGTCACTGATATTTTGACTGTCATAATTGGTTAAAATTTCTGCGTTTCTCCGCTCCGCTGCCTCGCTCCGTTATATTGGACAGGCACCCTTATTGTGTTCGGTATTCAATATGACGCCCGTGACATAAGACACTTTTTTATCCTCGCCGTGCATAATCGACTTTATGTTAAGCTGATAGTTATCTTGCGAATCTTTTAACACACCTTTTGCAGTTTAATACACACGTTCGGGGTATCTACGCAACGCGATTGCTAAAGTGAACCTACGCGGTATCCTTAAGAGAAAACGTGGACGTAATAAATAGCTAGATAGGGCTGGTCACGTGCAGGTCGTCCCATTTATGCTTCTTGTGAACACTGAAGGAAGTGCTGCAATTACTCGTGATGGATAGTGAGAGTTAGATGCGGCCGTAAGGGTCGCGCCATCCATATAACTTTCTTATCTACCTCTGAAGAGAAACTTTATGACATCTTTACGGGAATCGAAAAATATGGACGACCCTTGACATTAAAACGCCAGTCTCGTATACCCAAATCGGATTTAAGAACTAAGGTTCTGACCACACTACACCGGTTAGCGAGTAATCGGCGATTAAACGTGCCGTCCTTGCGTTGTTTACGCGCCGGTCGAGAGTTAATTGCGGTCGCAGTTGGAACTTTGTACAAAATAGGTACCAGTAAGCATCAAGGGTTGTCTTGGATTTCGCTGTCACTACATAGGTATTATAAAACAAAGTCCTCCGCCGCGTCTGTCTGTTCGCGATAAACTCAAAAACTACTGCACCGATTTTCATGCTGTTCACCAATGGATAGAGTGGTTCTCGAGGAAGGTTTTAGTATTATATAATTTGTCAAGCGGGCGAAGCCGCGGGCATTAGCTAGTTATAAGTAGAAATGAATGGTGTTTGTTGCTCGAGGTGTTAATCTTAACCTTATTGGGTAGGTACTAGCTGTGCCCGCGACTTCGTTCGCGTGGATGTCGGAAAATGATGTGATGTGTTGCATATACAAAATATACGTTCAGATACCTATCCTGATCTCTCTCAGAATTAAGAAAATAGGAAGAGGGTACCTAATGCAGGGCACTGTATCATATCTTCCGGTTGAAATGCTGACCACCCGGTAATCTCCTGACACAAACTTATGTAGGTCCTGTACCTATCATGAATCAAAATCAACAAAACCGACTGCCGAATGAATGGTGGTAGTCTTCAATCTACGAAACAAAGAAACTGATGAATCAAAATGATTCTTAATTTCGTCCAGCACAGTAAAAAACAAACACATTTTCTCCGATTTTTACTGACAATATTGCACTGATTGTAGAACAATGATATAAATGTGTTTTAACATTTTATAATACCTATTAAAAAGTTTTGCGGGGTTTATAAAATCGATTTACTATAGAAGAGCTCGTGGCTAAATATAAACCGCTGCAAAGGTCGACCTTCAAGGTTAAGCAACGCCTGCCAGGGTTGTTCTGTGGATGGGTGACCATCTTAACATACTAAGTTTCCTTCGTGCCTCGGAAAGCACGTTAAGTGTTTGGTCGCGGCTGTCATTTGTAGATCTTTGGCAGTCGTTACGGGTAGTCAGAAGCCAGTAAAAAGTGACTACAATCTTGCCAAAAAAAAAACAGCGACTGCGACTGCGACTGTTTTTTTTTGTTTTTTTTTTTAACCTTTGTAACATACTTGTATGTTACAATATGTAAAGCTTTGAGTTAGCTTTGAGAGTAAAGCTTGTATGGTAAAGCTTTGAGTTTTGAAGGTCGCTACATATATTTTAAATTCCTAGTTAAATACCTAATGTATATATATATAATAATGTAGTTAATTTTAGCCATAAACTAGATTTAAGATAGCCATTAATTACCTTTTGTAAGAGTTTTACTATAATTATCTTTCTGTGACTATTATACACATTTTACTGTTAAAAATATGAATAAAATGATTTGATTTGATTGATTGATTTGATTTGATTTGAGATTTGATTGATTGATTTGATGATGATTCTCATTTACAATTCAGTTACTTCAATGCCACCACAATGGCATTGAAGTAACTGAATTGTAATAACTGTAAAATAATATACCTTAACATTATTAAAAGGATTGCAACCATGAAAAATTTTTGTGCATTTATAATTAATGTTCAGAACATTTTTGCTAATGCTACTTGTCTTGAGAATTGTCATTTTCGATTTACTTTGACAAGGTTCCACCCCATTCTCATCGCGTTCGGATTATAGGTATCGTAGATAGTTTTTAGTCAGTAAGAGTCAGTCGGAACCAGAGAGAGGGAGTCATTTGATGATATACCATCCAAAAAAAGGTACCGTACTACTTACTGAAATATTTGTATGGCCAACAGATACATAGTTGTGCCGGGTTTGGCTGTTTGTGTATGTGACTTGTTTTATAGCTCCCACGGTACAAGAGAAACTCCTAGTGTGGGGCATCGTTTTAAAAAAAAAAGGCCATGATTGAGTCTGCCTCGCGCACTGAGGGTTCCATACCATCATATAAAACGTGAAATTTATTTGAAATTTATTTAAGATTTCTCAAAAAGTGTTCAGATTTTTCGCTATATAGGCAAACTTCGGAGATAAGGGGGAGGGGGAGGGGAATGGTCAATTTTTTATAGTTTTCGTCAAAAGTCGAATACTATGCCTGAAAAAAAGAAAATAATTATGTTTGAGAACGAGCAAATTTTTTTTTGTGATATTCATATGATACCCCTCATACCCTAGTGGGGCTACTAGGATTTCTTACTTTGATCTACTACTTCAATTTTTTAAGAAACCCTTTCAGTCGCCGTTGCAAAAAAAAATACATTTTTATTTCTTTTTAATTTTCAAAACAGTTCAAGAAACGTCATCTGAAACTATTTTAAATTTCAAATATATAGCATTAGTATTTCTTGAGATATCCAGCTGTGACAGACGGACAGACTTAGACACACCATAAAGGGTTCCTTTTTACCATTTTGGTACGGAACCCTAAAAAGAAAAGAAAGACAGAAGGACCTTTTGTTACGCACTATGATGGACATGCCGTAAAACATGGAAATTCAGTACCTTTTAGATAATACTTAATATCTAATACCTATTGTTACGAGCTTGGGGTTCGTGACAATAAAAACAGCCGATTATTTAACCAAAAAAATGACACTTTAATTATCAAAACTAATTAACACTTTAAACACACTAATTACCACCACAATCGCACTATTAAACACTTCACTTCACTTAACTCGCAGTTGAAGATCGCTTCCGAAGATTCGCTTGTATCGCCAATTCAATACTGACTGAAACGCGAGCTTTGCGCACCTTATATAGTCCGACAGTAATTTCCAGAACCTTCGAGAATGGAAATATCTAGAAAGTTCGGGAACATACCGGTCCCGACTGACTAGGTGTCGAAACATCGAGAATGTTCTAGCATCGAAAAGTCTAGAAAGATCGTGACCCAATTAGTTCCACTACTCGATACTAGATGGCGTTAGTAGTACGTTGTGTACCCGGCATTAAGTCTGGCGCGTAACACTGCCCCCTCCTAAGACATGCTCGTCCCGAGCATCGGTCCCATAATAACGCGCCAGTCGATCCACATGGACGATCTTAGGTGCACTTCTCGTACCTTTCTGGTTACGGTAGGTCACGTCATTGATTTTTGTGACAATCCGGTACGGCCCGTCCCATTTAGCTTGAAGCTTAGGAGATTTCCCTTTACTGCGTACTGGATTGTGCAACCACACTAGTGAGCCTTCGTCGAAACCTTTATTGTTCATTTTGCGGTCATAACGGGTTTTCATCTTTTCAGACATTTGCTGGCCCGATTGTCTGATGTGCTCATAAATGTCGTTCATTTTGTTCCGCAAGTCATTCGCATAATCGGTTATACTGCGTGGAGCGTCAGGTGGGATTCCGGTGATAAGGTCTGCAGGCAGCCGTAATTCTCTACCAAAGTTTGCGAAGGCTGGTGTCACCGAAGTGCTTTCGTGAACAGCACTTCGGTATGACAGCAAAAACGGTTGTATGTGCTTGTCCCAATCGCGTTGCCGGTTTTCCACAACTTTAGCCAGGTATCTCTCCAATGTCTGATTAAATCGTTCCACCATTCCATCCGATTGCGGGTGGTAAGAAGTTGTTCTCGTTTTATGAGTACCCATAACTCGGCAAGTTTCCTGGAATATTTGTGACTCAAAATTCCTTTCTTGATCGCTGTGAATCTCCAATGGTACTCCAAAGCGACAGAAGACTTCATAAACCAGTTTATCTGTAACTGTTGAAGCTTCTTGATTTGGAATGGCGAAGACTTCCGGCCATTTGGTGAAGTAATCCATTACAACCATGAAATACTTGTTACCACTGTCACTTTCCGGAAACGGTCCCGCAACATCCAGGGCTATCCTTTCCCAAGGTGCACCGACATTGTACAATTTCAATGCACCTCTGCTACGAGTCTGAGGTCCTTTTACAGCCGCACAACTTGTACATTTGCGACACCAATCCTCGACATCGTCACGACAGTGAACCCAGTAAAAACGTTCCCGTATCTTCAGTAGAGTCCGTTTAACTCCCATATGGCCTCCTGAACATCCATCATGGTACAGCTGTAGAACATCCGGTACTTTCGCTTTAGGGACAACCATTTGCAAATGACAGCTGTCTCCCCGAGCATTCTCCCATTTACGGCACAGGACTCCATCCTGAATCACTAAGCTATCCCATTGTGCCCAATAGCTTTTTGTGATCGAACTCGTCGCTGAGACGTCGCTCCATGTAGGCTTAGGAGCACTGGTCCTTATCCAGTCCAGAATCGGCTTGACGTCCGAATCTTCCTGCTGTGCATTGTAAGCTTTCCTTCCAGTCGTTGCTGAGGTCTGTCTTGACCATCCTCACAGGTACGGCTTCTTTACCCTCTTGTCTAGTAAAATGCTTGCAGTCTTCAGGGCAAGGTCTTCTTGACAATGTATCTGCGTTGCCATGAGATCTCTTGCTGCAATTTGCCACCAACAAGTCGTTCTCCTGCAGCCGCTGGGCGCTGTCGTTAGCCGCCCTACCTTCAAGAGATCGGCTATATTCCCTTCCTGTATTTCGCTTAGGGCAATTGGATCTAAGGTGGCCCCTTTCACCACAGCCGTAGCATCTGGGGCTGTATCCTTTAAAACGGGCACTGATTGCAATTGCTGCAATCTCCTTGGTACGGTGAGATCGATAATCCTGCCGCAAAGCTTCCTTTTCTGTAGTTCGCTTAGGGCAACTAGGTCGAAGGTGACCTCTTTCACCACAGCCGTAGCACCTTGGGCCTTTAAAACGGTCGTGAACCGGTACTGCAACAACCTCCCTAACGCTATTGGGACGATAATCCTGCCGCGCAGCTTCCACTTCCAGTGCATGTGCCAAAGCACCCTTAAGTGTCCCATGGTGCCCGAGCCTCACTGCAGCCCTAACTTCAAGGTCGCGGATGCCGTCAATAAATGCCTTTACCAGGTTCCCTTCAATAAGCGCAGGTACAGACTGGTATGCCTTTCGCACCAGCTTCTCCACTTCAAGGGCCCACTGCTGCAGGTTTTCACCACTACGCTGTACGCGATCTCTTAGTTGCGCACGAAACACGTGCTCCAGATGAGCGTCACCATACCGGGATTACAGTGCTTCAAGGAGCTGCTCGTAAGTTACTTCTTTACCGAGAGCTTCCAAGACAGTTAAGGCCTGGTTGCGCAGGCCTAAGGTGAGGGCAGTCATGGCTTGATTTTTACTCCAACCGTTCGCCTTCATGACGGCCTCAAACTGAATTTTGTAGGCCGACCAAGAAGACGTCCCATCGAACGGCGGCACTTAAAATCCACGTAGCGAAGGTGTAGTAGTTACGGGAGTTGCAATCCCATCTCCAAGTTTAAGGTTGCCCAACTCTTTCTTCATATCAGCAATATCGTTGTTACATTTGCTGATCTGTGTTTCAGCATCTGACAGGCGGTTGTCATGCTGAGCAACCTTATCCTTCACTTCCTTAATGTCTTTCCCGAAAGAAGCGTTAATTTCCTTCATGAGGAGCATCTGTTCTTCCTGGCGGCGCGCCTGCTCCTCCTTGTCAAGCTTGAGCTGTTCTTCCAAGCGACGGGCCTGCTCCTCCTGTCGGCGGGTCTGCTCCTCCTTGTCAAGCTTGAGCTGTTCTTCCAACCGACGGGCCTGTTCCTTCTGTCGGCGAGCCTGTTCCTCCTGTCGGCGAGCCTGCTCCTGCAGCATCATCATCAGAGCAGCAAAGTCTGGTGCTGATGATGCCGGAGCTGCTGTGGACGGACCGGCTTCCATGGTCGGTAGCTGACTTTCCGACGTCTGCGGCGTTACACCACCAAAACGCCTCTGATCCGTCTCCTGCTGGCGTTGACTACGGGTACGGATACCCTCCGTGTCGTCCTTTGGCAGAATCGGCATGATAATCCTTACTTCTGACACCAATTGTTACGAGCTTGGGGTTCGTGACAATAAAAACAGCCGATTATTTAACCAAAAAAATGACACTTTAATTATCAAAACTAATTAACACTTTAAACACACTAATTACAACCACAATCGCACTATTAAACACTTCACTTCACTTAACTCGCAGTTGAAGATCGCTTCCGAAGATTCGCTTGTATCGCCAATTCAATACTGACTGAGTCGCGAGCTTTGCGCACCTTATATAGTCCGACACTAATTTCCAGAACTTTCGAGAATGGAAATATCTAGAAAGTTCGGGAACATACCGGTCCCGACTGACTAGGTGTCGAAACATCGAGAATGTTCTAGCATCGAAAATTCTAGAAAGATCGTGACCCAATTAGTTCCACTACTCGATACTAGATGGCGTTAGTAGTACGTTGTGAACCCGGCATTAATTCTGGCGCGTAACACTATTATAAACCAACCAAAAGGAGCTCAAAGGTGGTTCAGCCCTTGAGCGCCTTATGCCATCGTGGTAATTTACTCTCTGAGAATTCTGATATGTAGTCCCCCTCAGGTCCTTTCTCGTCTCCATCGTCACTCTCTTCAAACGTCACCAATAGAAAAGGAAGAAAATGGAGAACGAACTCCACTTTCTTCTTCATATCCTGTTTTTCCAAGGAAGCTACATGCAAAATTTCAGCTTTCTGAAACCAGCAGTTTCGACTGAGTATTCTGACAATAACGGAAGAGTTTAAGTAGCCTCCACACTGCTCCCGAAGTTGATCGAAGTTGAGCGAATACGATAGTGTGGAGGGGCACTTCGCTTCGCCTCGTGCAACTTCGCTTCGCCTCGGGCGACTTCCAGTTGTTGTCGGTTTTTGCGCTCAAGTCAAAGGGCTCGAAGTTCGAACACGAAGCGTCTGTCCACACTACTCGGGTCACTTCGACTCACTTCGGTTCGCGTCAGCCATAGTAAATACGCACGTAATTTTATCACGCGAGAGTACACATTGCAACGGCAGTTGCCACATAAACGTTATCCATTATGCCTATCGTGAGGGGAACGGGGGGAACGGGCGACTGAATTCCTCGCGAAGTTGCTCGAGGTGTGTGGACACCTACTTCGGACTTCGGTCAACTTCGGAGAGCACTTCGCTTCGTGCAACTTCGGAATAGTGTGGAGGAAGCATTACAATTTTATAAACGAACACGTTTCAATATTCTTTTCTTACTGAATCAAATAGGCACAATAGTTTGCACGACCCTTTACGAGCAGTCAGAAGTATTTCCATCCAGGAAGTTTTGAAGGTTCGTATCGTATCGTATCTCAAACAAAAGTGATATGAACCGAATGGTATGAAACAAAGTGAAATTACTTTTAAATCTATTTATCATCGGCACTTGTTATTTCTTCTTTATTTAATGATAAACGATAAACGTTCTCTTGACCGTGGCCTTTGATAGTTTAACTAACAGTGATAAACATTATATAACTATAGTAGATAATTATTATGTTTTTATATAAAACCGGTTGATCACCCGAGATACAACACAGTTACAAGACTGCCATCTTGACAGAATGGCTGCAATCGTTCCGAGTGTTAAGTTCAACAACGGACTGACCTGCCCCATACTAGGGCTTGGGACATGGCAGGTAAGATGTTGCTGGTTTTCTATACTTTTTTTTCCAAGTAGGTAGAAACCAAAGATTGTCACACGATTTTCACATAGGTCCTCCTTAATTTCACTACGTTAGTACTTAACTTTATAACAAGTACCTTCTCCTGACGTGTTTTTTCGGAAGCATGAGTAATTTCATCAAACAACTGTGTTATCATGTCCTTCTAAGGTATCTCCTCCAGGCATTTTTGCTCACATCTGTCTTGTCAACTGAACACCACTTTAATTCAATCTCTTAACATTACTTAATTGTAATCCAGTAGGTATAACTCCTTTCAGTTCTTGTCACTAGGTGCTAACATCTTTCATAAGAAGATGTTTGTACCTAGTAATTTAAATTAAATATTATCAAAAAAAATCTATCACCAATTAGTCATAATGTGATTTATATTTTCATAGTATATTGTAAATAACTATGTTATTAAATCACCTACTGTTTGATTTTTGCATTACCTGTGTAGGTATTAAGTAAGATACCCTATGTACTGTCTTATCAGCTGTCGAACTATGCACAAACACTTCTGCCGCGAAAGTTACCTGTGGCTAATGAAAGAAATCTTTATTCAGTCACGAGTCATGGCATCGACTGTAACACATTAGGTACCTATTTACCTCCTTACAAACTGTGTTTATTCAGCACCAGGATTTGTTTTACAGCCCTGATTTTCAGGTCGTGTCTGTAAACGTAACCAGTTATTACACTGTAAAATTTATCACAACTCTGGCTGCTAGTATATAAGCTGTGTTAAAATTTTAAGTATCCTGCTCATCTCGTGACTGGGTACCTTTATTTATAGTAAAAAATCTCGTTAAAACAATGTTTTTATGTTATTTAGTCAAATCCCGGCGAGGTGACACGGGCGGTCGGCGAAGCCATCGACATTGGGTACCGACATATAGACTGCGCGCATCTATATTTTAACGAGAAGGAAGTCGGGGAAGCGATCAAGGAGAAAATTAAGCAGGGCATCGTAAAAAGGTCAAAATATATGTCCATTTAGCCTGTACCTACCCAAATGGTTTCTCTGTCCCGGGTCCGACGGTACCGCTTATCCCTAATCCACGTGCTATTTTCTTGTTATTCAATAACAAAGTTTCGTATTAAATGTTTAGGGTTTATTAGCAACGATGAACTCTTATTTACCTATTGTGGAATCTATTATATTGGAAAGAATTTTGCTCCTTCTTTTTATTACGTCAATCTGTGTACCTACCTATACAACACGCAAGGTAAACTTTAAGTTACCTAGATCAAATATTTATATTTGTGTATCAGGTTTCAGTCGTGCATCTACACTATTTTTAAATATCTAGTTGGTAGAAATAGAGTTTAATTAGTTTAAATTCTATAAATATCAAATGCTTATCCCAATTGCGATCTTTACAGAGGTTGTGCCGCCATTCGGCCTAGATAAGCTGTGTAGGCACCTCCCTATCTAAACGTGTTATTATTACAAACATGTTTTATATGCTACTTTAATGTTTTACAGAGAGGACCTTTTTATAACATCAAAGATATGGAATACGTATCACAGGCCGGACTTAGTAGAAAAGGCTGTAAAAATCTCGTTGTCTGATCTCGGATTGGATTATTTGGATTTATATCTCATTCACTGGCCTATGGCTTACAAGGTAAGCCCATTTTTATTATTCTTAAAGTTGTATACTGCGAACTAAGCCTGACGCAGCCTCGAACAGAAATTGAGTTTATATTAGGTTGGCTGAACTCTTTAAATCCACAGAAGACTTATGTAAATAAAACGTAAAAAACTTTTCAATTTAGGCTAAAGCTTTTGGCAAAACGATACTCAAGAAACATTAGCTTTATTATGTACAAAGCGATATAAAATGTGTCTGATTTTAGGAAGGCAGTGATCCGTTTCCTTCAGATGCTAATGGCAAAGTAATTTACTCCAACGTTGACTACGTGGATACGTGGAAGGCGATGGAGAAGCTCGTCGAGAAAGGCCTCGTTAAGAGCATCGGCGTCAGCAACTTCAATTCTGTACAACTGACTCGAATTCTGAACGCTGCTACAATTAAGCCAGTGACCAATCAGGTGAGGTGTTGAAAACGATTCAATCAACGGCGATTTTGTTGTGAACGTTTAATCTGGAAATGTTGTTTCACATCGCAGGTATCTTTCATTACCAGGGTTGCGGATTTGTTCGAACGAGTTACCGCAGCACTGGAACGCAAACAGCATTTGGTCCGTGTTCCTATAGACTTTTAGTTTGTAGTAGTTTGATACTCACTTCCGCCCCGCCGGGAATGGAAAGAGATTTCATAATTTCCCATCATCCTAACAAAAACCGGCCAAGTGCGTGTTGGGCCACGCTTAGTGTAGGTTCCCTATGTGACACGTCACATTTGCTGACTTGGAGTGGTGCTTTTTGTTTAATTCTATCTCATCTTCCTGCTCTTATCCTATGTTACTTGGGGTCGGCGCAACACGTTTTTTTTCTTCCACTCTGCCCTATCAGCCGTCAAACCATCACTAACTCCCTTTTCTTTCATGTCGCTCCTCACACAATCCATCCATCCACATTTATGGTCATTACTCTTTTAGTGAAATGCGTTTCCTCCCTCCTCTTCACATGACCATACCAAGACAAGCGATTCCCTTTTAACTTTTCTGTCACTGGCGCCACTTTTAAACTACCTCTAATGTAGTCATTTTTCACTTTATCCATTCTCGTTACTCCACACATCCATCTCAACATTCTCATCTCTGCCACATGCAATCTATTTTCATCCGTCTTTTTCACAGCCGAACATTCTGATCCATACATTACGACAGGTCTTATCACGGACTTTCCCTTTCAACTTGAGAGGCATCCGTGGGTCGCAAGTTGTCCCAGTCACCTGTCGCCATCCCCCTAAACAAGTGACCCGAGGTACCGAAAGTTGGAGCAGATCGGTATAGGCGTTCCTGTGAGAGCTATAGGTATAGGACTGGAGAGACCGCGGAAACCGCAGAACAGGTATTCTGTTTTGGTACTGCTCAATTTCAGGCCAACACTCTCCAGTCTTTGCCACCACGTCTCCAATCCGCTCTGTACTTGTTGACATTGTTATTACTTATTTTATTTTTTATATTGTTGACATTGTTACTACGTACTTATTTATTAATATTACTAGCTGTCCCCCGCGTCTTCGCTCCCGTCAACTGGTCACCATTTTTTTTTGCTTTTAAATCTTCCCTATATTTAGGCGAAGTAAACAAAACAGAATTACCGAAATCAGCCCAGCCGTTCTCGAGTTTTAGCGAGACTAACGAACAGCAATTCATTTTTATATATTAAGAAGATTAATGATAATTTTTTGACATTAATGGACATTGTATGTTTGCAATATTTCAGTATTTTGTTTTAAATTCTTGTTGTGTACCTAATTCAATTTTTTTTGACACTATTTTCTATTATTTTTTATTGTTATCAGTCAAATTAAAATCAATTCAACTATTACTTTTTACTGCATGTGTACATAGTTATTAAGCTTTAATATTCGCACACAATGGAAATTGTTTCTGAATAAATAAATCAATCAATCAGACTCTAGGCCGCTTTCGGCAACCAGCACAATGTCATCAGCAAACAGCATACACCAGGGAGCCTTCTCCTCCTCCTCCTCGTCCATTATCATCAGGAAGAGACAAGGGCTGAGGGCAGACCCCTGGTGCAAACCGACTGCCACACTGAAGCTGTCAGTGGTGCCCATTTTGTTTGATTCTATAAATATATGTATTAAGGTGATAATAAGGCCGTTTTTCGTTTTAGCGTATCATGTTAGGTTCCTGGAACAGGAAAGTGAAATTGTGGTATGTGATTTTTGACTATATGATCTATTATCAAACTGAAGGAATACATGATACGAAGAAATTTTCTCGATAGGAAAAAAAACCAAAGTTCGAAATAAGTATCATTTTACTTTTTTTAGCTACAAGACCCAACGCTTTAGATTGATCCCATGAAAATGACTCTAAAATATATAAAATATTCTTATCGAGGTTTCAACTGAACGGATTATAATGTAATAATATTTTTATAAAATAGTATTTACATTTTTTTATTCCAAGCTAATCTCTTATTATCTTCATCTCATCTTTTGCATAATAAAAGTATTTGCATTTCTCTCGTTTGTTCAGTTCTTCAGATGTTATGTGGAGCTCCTGCACGCTGTCAAATTTTCGTAATTTAAATATTTTTTTACTATTAGTTTACCACTTTAAAGTTTAATTTATGTTAAAAAAGTGTCTGAACGAATTCAACGTTTATACTTATGACCTTGATCAATATACAACGTACTATTTTTCTAACCGCGCCAACTTAAAAAAAAAAATGAAAATTGTATAAAAATTGTATGATGTAAAAGAGTAAATACAAAATAAAGTAACTTAGTTGGGACGTTGGGAGTTCCTACCTGGAGGCGACGATGGACGCGTTTTCCAGGAAATTAATAGCAAAGGCTTAAAGAAAATAGCGACTCCAAATCATCATCTTCATTTGTATACACGCACAGGATCCTCCAATGTTTTCACCTCACAAAGCAATTTTCTGTTTAGGAGAGTCTGTTTTAAAAAAGTTAATTTCGCATTTTATCTGAAGAAACACGCTAAAATATTTTTATTGATTTTAGGATTGAAATAAGTCAAACATATGCTTAAAGTACTACTCATATATGTGTCAAAAATGAAATAAAATGTCAAAGGTTACAAGCCTAGGGATGGAAGTGGAGTCGCGTTTGAATTGTGTTAAGTAAATACTAGCTTTTCCCCCGACTTGTCTGCGTGGGTTACAGAAGTTCCAGAAATGAATTAAATCTGTAAAAAAGGATTTAAGTCAAGAGTGAATAGTTTACTTCTAGGCAAGCGTGCTCCATCTTAGACCGCATCATTGCTTACTATCAGGTGAGATATTGGTCAAATGTATGCCTATCAAAAGTAAAAAAAAAAACTAAAAATATTATGACTCTAAATCAATATAAGGTGGTAATCGTTGTAAGCCCCAATTATACTTCACCATGATTTTAACCTCCTGATATTTGGCGAGTCTTTACCCTTCATTATTCCAGCCTTACTTTATCACGTACCACAAACATATTTTTGTAAAAACTCAAAATTAACAAGTACAAGTTAATTGACAACGCCGTCATTTCAAAGCCTTACGTTCGCTGTGGTTCCTTAGGTTTTTCAACTTCTCATTAGATTTACTACTATGTCAATCAAATGTTGATAGCCTTCTCATTACGTCGGCATTGTTAAAAATGGCCCCGTATTTGTTATATAATAGCAGCGGCGCTTAAGAATAACTCCGATGGAATTTTGCTGAACCCATTTAGGTTCTTGGGTATTGGTAATTGGTAAGTATTTAACTAACATAAATGATGAGGCACTTGTCTCACCACCGGCGAGGGAGCGATTAGCTATAGACTATTTGCTCGTGAGGAAAGGGACAAATGATTAAGATCTCGTGTGAGTAAAAGAGACACATTCATTTATAGTCGATAGCTGGCTGTTCACACAGTCATCAAAGATTGTACACGCTCAGCACTCGGCAATCGCCTGGCGATGCTACGAGTAGCTTGGCGGTTAGAACTAACCGACTAGCGATAATTTGTACTTATATTTATAGTGCGGGCCGGAGTGAGTATTGCCAGTAATCGCCCATCGCACAAAAGCACTTGCTTAAAGCCGAGCATCTAAACTATCGAAACTTTTCACTCGATACTCGCTGCTCACAACCTCGTGTCGAGTTTCAAGCTTTACTCGCTACTTGCTGATCGCTGGCAGTAAGATAAGTGCCTTATATTCATAGAAAGATTTTTTTTCAATGAAACAAACCCATCTCCGGAAAATGCACGGTTTCTGAGGATTTCGGAGTATACGTGAGTGAAGGGACGGCAAAAAATAATAACTACTTATCATTTAATTCGATTCGATTATTTAACAACTGGTCTACTCCATACCACCCGAGTGCTAAAAAGTCTACTGAAGTAGTAGTTTTCACAATAATTTGGGAACAAACGAAATATGATATAAATTTATCAACGACTGTAAAAATGTAATAAATAAATATTAAGACAAATACATATTTGTCTGTGTGCAATGTTTTATTTTATTCTACGCCTCAAAGCATTGTTCATAAGAGAGCAGTTTTTTGTTCTTAGTTTGACAGAGGAAGTTTATGAAGTTTGTGTGCAAGCAACACTGAATCAGTTGGCGGTTTGAATTAATTTAATGTATTGGCGCTAGGTTCAATATTTCGAACTTTCCACGTGGAAGCACTTTCGAGCTACCAAAACCTAGATATCCCCTTAATCGAGTTCACGCTTAAACAGTTAAAAACATCTTAAAACGGGTCCACAAAGAACGATGGTAATTGTGTTCACTTATTTCCAAGTACGTTTAATAGGTTGATTGACATAAATAAACTTGTAAAACCTACTTGGCTGTGATAGTTTTCATTTTCAATTCATTATAAATGCTAATGCCATGATTTTTCACGTCTCTACAAACAACCCATTTGCTAGCATAGGGGAGGGACACTTGACTCTAACAAAAATTACCGTTTTAAAGCTTAATACTTCGCAAACGGATCCTTGGATGGAAAAACGGTTTTCGCACACCCTCAATATTTTTAAATGACCTAACCAACGACTTTCCACACCATGGAATAGACGATAAAACCTTATTAGTGGACATAAAAATAAGCTCTCAACAACCGAGATTTATTATCTTGAATATTTTATTATTTGTGATAACCTCTCGAAATACTAACAACAATATCATGTCATGCATATTGCAATCACGAACAAAAACATTCCCAAAAATAACTTGTTTTAGAACAGCGCAAGCGGTCTATGATTAGCCCGCAGGGTAATACATGTACGATTCTACGCGTATGTAATTGTTATTTTAATCAAACAGCGAGCTAGTTGATAAGTCATTGACTTGTTGCAGGTGGAATGTCATCCATACTTGAATCAAAGCAGGCTATTCAACTTCTGCAAGGAGCGGGGGGTCACATTGACGGCGTACAGCCCGCTCGGTAGTCCTACGAGACCGTGGGCCCAGCCCGGTGAGCCCTCCCTTTTGGAAGACCCCAAAGTGTTGGTCATTGCGAAAAGGCTGAACAAAACTCCGGCACAAATTTTAATAAGGTAACGTTGGAGTTTTATAGTAAAACCAGCTGTTACCTGCGACTTCGTACGCGCATACCCCGTTTTATTCCGTTCCCGTAAGGAAATCCTTCCATAGTGCTCTCCTACACTCTTCAAGGAACCTACATGCCAAATTTGAGCTTCATACGACCAGTAGTTTTAGTGTCAGTCACTCACTCAGTAACGAAAGAATTTTATATTAGGATTATGTTGGTAGAGTTTATACGTCAATATTGCAATAGATTTCGAAATTACAAGCTCTTTAACGATTTCCAAGCAAATAACAAATCACAGTTTATTGTTATGGACTTCGTTTAATTGCTGTCCAAATATGTGAATAATTTTTAGTAGGTACTAAGGTTATTCATACATAAATATAAATGAATCTTCTATATAAAAATGATCGAATGACGATCGTAGTCGAAGCTTGATAAAAGTTTGGGTTTAATGAATATTAATGACGACTGTACCACATGAATGATAGTTTTATTCATAAGGTAAATAGATAAGTTCCCAACATTATGCCCGAAATCGATGTGTATTTACTGCTAAAAGAAAATACAGAAAGCTTTCAATAAGGGGACCTATTTGTCATAAATAATTTGTTCAGTGATTTCCGGTCTGTCTTTACTCAGAAAAGATAAATATATTCTGTTTCTATGGTCAACTTGTTAGTGTTTGTTCAGTAGGCTTTTATTGTTTTTGTTGAAGAGCTTTCAGCTACAAACAAACTATACTATCGATCGATCGTTAGGTATCTACTTGAATCGAGTCAGGTCAGCCACTTCCGTGATAGAAATTCAAAATAGGATAACCGATTTTTACACAATAAGTATCGTGCACAAAATTGTATAAAAATGGAAACGGTGATTATTTCGTTTGCAATCTTTCATCAGAATGTGATTGAATTAGGTATGAAAATATTATTTTCACATCACAAAATACTATTGGTCAATCTGAAATTTATACGAATCGAACGTGTAATTGACGGCCAAAGGTCACAGATCACATTGGAGATTTATTTATAAATGAAGCCAACAGAAATAAGAAGCGTATTTAGGCGTAAATAAGAAATTGCGATTTCAAAGATCGCAATTTATTGCTTCAATAGACCGATGAAATAGATACGATGATAAAATGTTTCTAAATTGCATTTTATATATAAAATTTAGTGGTGTACAAAATTTTTGCACAGAAAATAAAAATAACCGGGGACGCGAAGCAATGGAGCATCATTTGATGCGATCGACACCAGCCCAAGTGACCGGAACGAAGCCGTTTAGCAGATTTTATCGTTTTTATTTGTATTCCGATGCTAGGAATAATAAAAATAAGATTTTACTGGAATTGGAAGCGATATTGATAACATCGATCAATGATTTATCATTTACTGCATTTTCATGTCGTCTTTCCTCGCTCTTATCGTAATTATTTTGGATACAAAGTCATTAATTAAACGCTACCTTATTTTAGATTATCGCTCTACAAACATTTATTATTAAATGGAGGAAATAAAAAGTCCCACCTATTCAAATAAATTATACGTGGGAAACAGATTGGAAAAAAAGAATAATTTTCATCTAAAGAGCGATTATATCAATAATGAGAAAGCGACAGTCCTAAATAATCAGTTATATTGGTATTGATAAAAGCTCGATATTGAAATATTGTACTAAATATTAGTGTAGAAACACTCTTTCGTAATACAGGTCACCGTTAGACAAATTGAACGTCCGATGCACAGACGCGTAGTGGGTTGATTATTATGTGCTACGACTCTTCTACGACAAATTATCATAGCCAACAGTATACATTTGTTTAAACATGCTTATCAACATGAACATAATGATAACTGTACTTTTGCGATTGCGCACGGCGGCGTAGCAGAGGCTCCTGAGTCTTGAGTAGAGTAGGCCCTACACTACTCAGTAGCCTCTGCTACGCCGTAGCCCCCACTACGTCGTAGCCACTACTTCATGTTGGTGAGGATGTTTAAATAAATTATCGGTTTGTTCTAGGTACCAAATTGATAGAGGAATTATTGTAATACCAAAAACTACATCCAAGAACCGTATATCAGAGAACTTCAACATTTGGGATTTCTCTCTGACGAAGGATGATATTAGGATTATCAACAGCCTGGATTGCAACGGTCGGCTTATACCACAAGCTGAGTAAGTAATTTAGTTTTATATTGGACCATTCAAATTCCTTTCTATATAAGATTTTCCCAACTAAAGCCAAAAATAACTTTTAAACTTTGCTTTAATTTTACTTTTAAATATGCAGCGGTTTCTACATGAGTGGTCTCGCATTAAAATCCTAGAAAAAGGGGCTAGCTAGTAAACAACGCTGCCCGATGCCCCTATATTGTCCAATTTTGTCATAAACTTATACATCTTTTAGACATACATATCACTCCGACTTTGTTTAACTTTAATCATTTTTTTTTACTTTTTTATACCAATTTTGACGACGTGTCGTTTAATATTCATTAGGCCTTAAATATGAATCAGCTTTCAGAACGGTATTATTGTCTTTACAGACTTTTGATTTTCAAGTTGTATTTATTATGGTCCGACATGTTATGGTTCGCTTTAGGTACTATTATCACTTTCATCTTAATTAATATGTAACAAAAAGTTTTGTTGGCACGTATTGCGGTATTTATTTTTGACAACACGTGGATATCAACGTAAATCAAATCATTTTTCTACAAACTGTTTGTAGTCAGAAATAACTTCAGGGAAATATAATTAAATCATCAATTTATATAAAAGCCAAAAAAAACCGAGAGCCAAACTGCCACCCATCACCTAGAATCTAGGTGATCTAGATCTAGGTCCTAGATCATCATCATCATCATATCTGTCGAAAGACGTCCACTGCTGGACATAGACCTCCCCTAAGCATCGCCACAACGACTGGTCCTGTGCATCTCGCATCCATCGGCTACCCGTGACCTTCACCAGGTCCACCTTGTGGGAGGCCTTCCAACGTTATTTCGGCCCCCAATTCCAGCGGCTGGCACCCAAGTTGTTGGGCGCGGCTGGGGCGCTGTCAACGCTGCTCCCCAATCGGATCGTGCGATCGATGGCCCTGTATGGGGCCCCGATCTGGGCGTCTGACCTGACGGCCGGCACCATCGCTGTTCTGCGAAAGCCGCAGAGGATGATGGCCGTCAGAGTCATCAGGGGTTATCGCACGATCTCCTACGAGGCAGCTTGCGCACTAGCCGGATCTCCACCCTGGGACCTGGAGGCAAAAGTCTTCGCGTCACTATATCGGAGGCGTGTGGACGCGCGGGCGCGCGGCGAGCGACCGGTGCAGCGACACATCGAGCTGCGTCGGTCGCAGCTGCGCGAAGTTCTGGTGGTGGAATGGCGGGACAGGCTCTCACGCCCTTCCGCCGGCCTCGTCACTATCGAAGCCATTCGGCCAGTGCTCGACCTTTGACTCGGGAGAAGGCACGGCTCCCTGACGTTTTGTGTTACGCAGGTCCTCTCGGGGCATGGCTGCTTCGGGAGGTTCCTGTCGCATAGGCAGGGAGCTGGACGCTCGGTGTCACTACTGCGTCGACTGTCGGGAGGATACGGCGCGGCATACGCTGGCAGAGTGTGCCACTTGGGAGGAGCCGCGCTGTGCCCTCATCTCTGTGATAGGAAGTGACCTCTCGCTGCCGGTCGTAGTTTGTGCTATGGTCAACGGCGAAGAGTCCTGGGACGCGGTGGTCTCCTTCTGCGAAACAGTTATTGCGCAGAAGGAGGCTGCGGAAAGGGAGAGGGAGATTTCGACCACTCTCCCAACCCGCAGCAGGTGCAGTGGGCGTCGGAGGAGGGCATTCGCTGCCGTCTCCCGACTCTCCTCACCCCTGGATCCAGTTGGGGGACAAACTGGATCCAGGGGTGGCAGACTTGGGGATGTCCGTCGGGGCCATTCATCCGGACCCGAGGTGGTAGCGCGTGGGTTTCCGCGCGCCCCTTTTTGACGTCGCGGGAGGAGTCAAACACCTCACTCCCCCCGCTGACCCGAGGTAGCCCGCAGAGGCGGCTCCAGCCGGGGATTACGGAAATCGCATAAGTTCCAGCAATCTCCGGCGCAGGTGGGAGATGGAACACCGGGGCGGTTTTAGTCAGTAAGAGTCTGCCAGACCCCTCCGCCCGCCTTAGGACATCCATGAGGATTTCCCCGGCCTTCCAACGTTGCGTTTCCGGTACGCGATCGCCACTCCAGAACTTTTCGGCCCTATCGACCATCTGTTGTGCAAGCAATGTGCCCTGCCCACTGGAGTTGAGAATTATCGTGTCCTTTCCTCTCTTCGGACTTCAGACAATCCCACAATACTCCATTGCAACCTGCTCAATTCCTCCTCAAGTTCAGTGATCTTCTCGTCGGTCCGGTGAGTTCACGTGTTCATGTTGCCAGGTCCAGTCGTCGGTTTTTGTTAAGGTATCCGGGGATTTGCACCCCTTGCCTCGCCGTGACCTTGACCGCTACTGGAGTCAAGGGTAGACGGGCTGCCGGGCACTAGGGGCCACGTTTTGGTTGTGCTTGTCATCATTTAGGGGTTTGCCATAATCGCCACACTAATGGATTCAGCGATCGCAGTGTATGGTGTTGCGTTTTACGGAGAACGCTGCTGCCCAATCTCTGGCGATTCCCTTAGTCGCCTCATACGACACCTACGGGAAATGATAGGATGGCAATATTCTTTTACAACACCATACAGCACCCGCCGATTCAATACGGAAAATACCTAGATATTCATATTTATTCTGTAAAATATATCCTGCTAACTATTAATAGTAACTTAATTAGTAGTACGCCAACGTAGATCCTCTACTTAAAACTCCTTTGTGAAATTTTGATCGAATACATATTTTATGGTTCTGAGAGTCTGTGCATAGGGTGGGGGTTTAAAGACTTACAATAAATTTATAATCCATTTAAATTAAAACAAATTTTGCTCTACCTTCAGTTTCATGATAGGGACAAAAATAATTTAATAAAGTGTTGGCCAGTTTGAGATAGAGCGCAATAATTCAACGCTTAAATTCCCCTCTCTATTTGCATTTAGGTTCTAAGAAGACTTATAGAATGCTGACGGACCGCTATTAAATAAAACTGTTATTTTATCTTTTCCCAGAGATATCAATCTCGGAAAATCTGTAGGGACAAAAATTAACGGATGTCGTTTCCCAAGTCGGCTGCACGGAAAGTTTCACTGTCGTTCATTGATCCGCTGGGAGGTGATTCAGTGACAATCACACAAATATACCTCCTTTACTCTATTTAGACCATAGCATATTCCCTAAAGATTTACCTTTTTTATTCGGCTAGATTTTATCATGCGAATAAATAAGTTTTCCCGTAGTTTAAATGGGTGGTCAAGTGGTTGCCAAGTTACGAGCATGCTGACAAACGAGCTAACTTTTGTGTTAACGACATTATTAATTGGGATTATGGTAGCTAGGATTAAAGTCCGAATGATTAATACGGTCGTAGTAACTAATACGATTTTAAACTTATTCTTTAATCAAAGATTAACGTTTTGTTTTCAGGGGTCGAGCACACAAGGATCATCCCTTCGCTAATCCTGATATTATCTTTTAAATTAGGCTGTTGACTTATGGTGAACAGGTTTCTTTTACAGAATTTAGTGCTCTGAAAATGATTATATTAAAACACATCTTAAATAATATTTTGTAAGTTGAACTGAGGTGAACACATATTTTTATTTACCTGGGACACTCTTTAGCAATGCTCTTTAGACATGAACATGCAGTAAATACGTACCATCTTAACTCACTTCCAGCCAAGTTGGCTGCAAACGTGTGGCCGTGTAAAGGAGTCGTTGGTTCGTGCGGCCCGAGCAATATCCGGCCAAACAGCCATCGCTGCGTGTGTTTCCGCCAACCTGTCAGACGCTTGATTTCGCTAAATTGTTCGCATTCCTTAACTCCGTCTTGTCTGATTCCGAAAATACGGGCGCATTGAAATGGTCAGGAGAGTGGTCAGTGCGGACTTTAATCATCTTGATTGATAAAGGACATATGGGAGAAGGAATTCGTCTTGGAAATGGCCTTTGTCCGCAGTTACACTCGCGTTTTTACCTTCGAGAACCTGTCTCCGTATTAGAAGCAATCTCCTGTCCTTGAAGAAACTTAGGTATATTGGAGGGTTGGATTTGGCAAGACTTAAGTTCTAACGTCTTTGGCATTTGACCAGCTTTGGGATCATAATATCAGTAAAAAAAATTGTAATGTCACTTGTGTACGTAAATCCCTATTTAGAGTCACAAATCTGTTTACACGTCCATTGCGTGTAAAATTTTAGCGGTTGAGCGTACAAACACAAAGACATAAAAATCTGGTTACTGCGAAAATGCCTTTTTCAAAAAACGTTGTGCACAGTCTTCCCTTCGTTACGATGTCATCTCGCCATATAGATGAAAGAGAAAAGTAAATGGAAGTTATTTCGTACGAAATATTATTTCCTTGACGCGGAAGGCGAGCTTCGTAAACTAGCGTCCGCGCGCATCGCACAGCAGTTCTAAGATAAGGTAAGACCTTCATAACGGTACTTTATGACGTTAGGAATGCTTGCAAGATATCAAACTTGATAAATTACTAGCATGACTGCTCCTTCTGTGCTCGTGAGTTCTATTAACATTACTAAACAAATGACGGCCGGTATTTTAGACCCTAGTAAAGATGTTCAAGAGAATTTTATTGAGAGTATCGATTTGTCCTGAACGAGGTCACGCATTTTTTATCTAGTCCGGTGTTTCGTACTAGACAAGGGCGACCTAAAGAATTTTAAAGATTACCCTACTCTGCAAAAAAATGGCTTGTTAAAGAACATTGGCTTTTCCAGGGACATAGTTAAAACTTGGTAAACTTAGCTTAGCAGCGGTTTTTTAGCGGTGTGTATTTTAATTCTGATATGAAACAATAAGTAAGTAAGTGTAAATAACTGAATATAAGCGAGAAAAGCGGCTTGCGGCTTATAGTATATTGGATTGTTTTTCAATAATCAGCCAAATTATTTTCAGGCGTCAGGTATCAATGACAAGATTTATGAAAAATTGGTTGCCTGAAAAAGAATGGCTTGTCAATGAAAATTAATCCTGTAATTATCACTCTAAAGGCTAATTTGTCAATAGGAAGATATTTTTAGAGGAGCTTTTGGCTAAATAATAACAGCCACACGGGTCGATCTTCAAGGTTAAGCAACGCTTGCCAAGGTTGGTCTGTGGATGGGTGACCAACTTAACATATTGAGTTTCCGCCGGGCCTCAGAAAGCACGCTAAGCCGTTGGTCCCGGCTGTCATAATGTAGATCTTTGGCAATCATAACGGATTGTCAGAAGCCAGTAAATCTGACTCCAGTCTCGCCAAGAAGTATCGTGCTACCCAGTTAATGAGTTGTAGAGGTCAGGTAGGCAGCCGTTCCACGTAAAATACTGATATTCAGCTGAATCTGGTTTGACTGGAAGCCGATCCCAATGTAGTTGGGAAAAGGCTAGGCAGGCAGATATTGCATAATTTTTATACAAAACATGTCAAACCGCCTTTTTAATTTCTCAAGTAGGCATAAGCTACCCGACTTTTGAAAATTCAGCCCCAAGCCTTTTATAAAACATCCAAAGTGAGTAAAAGATGGCACAAGTAAATTCATAGGCTATGACAAACCTGAAGTAGAACGTAATTTTGTAAACTGTATATAACGGTAAAATCCCCCCGAGGTTTTCTTTCATTTGGGAGTACGTTTGAACATTTGGTATTGTACCGGAGCCCTGAACGATAAAAACTATACTCCCGCTCTCTCGGTACTAATACTAATATTGAAACCACTTAAGAAGTAGACCCAGAGGCATCTTCAAATAAAACGTATATTACAAATACCAAGGTACCGCGCACAAGCGGTACTTACCGAAAACGAGAAAAAATGATAAAACCGTGATTGTCTATTTAGGAAATCCCGATCATTTAGGCTTTTATCTACCTGGGGATCGGTTCCCGGGCCCCGGCATTCACATGACCTTATTATAGCGAGTTTATGGTTTAGTGCAGAGTGGCTGCCGTCGACCCCTGTCGTCTGTCATCCTTAGAAAATCATATTCATAAGATTACTCTAAGCCTCAATGGTTCAGAATACTGACAAGTTTTTACAAAAGTTCGTGGTTTTTATTCAAAAGCATAGAAACCTTGATAATGTAGGCGCATAGTAAAATCGCAGCAACGTTAAACATTTTTTGTTTCTAGACCAAAGTGTAGTCAGTTGATTGAACGGCAGGTAAAAAATGGTTCTTTAATATTATAAAATTGTCTGAGATATTTTATTGAAAATATATTTTTCATAGCGTTGAAAATAGCTGAATCTTCTTTATGGTCGGCCGCATAGCTGTGCCAGCAAAATAAAAATCGCTGTTATTATATCAAGAAATAGCAGAATTCAACAGTTTTAAAGAAAATAAATCTAGAAAAATAGCAGCATAACCACCAAATATTATCCAAGTTTAGTTCCGCAGCGCTATTTGTAGTAGCTGTCCTTTTTTCCGTTTTCGTTTGGCCAAACTAGTTGGTGTACCGGGGGTCGGTGGGCATAACGCAGCACCGTCATAAGCAAGCTCTGCACGATCCACTGTTACACCGTTTACTCTTTCATTTGGTGCGCTATGAATTTGCACAGTCACCGCAGTGAGAACTGTGCTCTCCATTGTGAAAGAAAAATTCTGCGTAATCTCTTTGAATTTCTAGGCAAGTTGTTGCTGCTATTATTCCTTATTAATGGCAGCCACATCTTGCTTAGAATTTGCCTCACCGGTGTATGTGCCAGTGAATAGATTTTGAATACATTTTTAATGCTTGTCTGGAATTTAAGTAGGTACATTTACTGATTGGTCGTCTGAGAGCTGAGTAAGGTTACCGCAATCTTCTGGTTCAGTTTCAGACGTAGAACACGAGCTGCCGAAATAGCTGTTTAGAATTTCAGAATGTGCAACCGGCTCCTGCTCAACACATCACTAAATCTCGCTTCGCTTGTAGCGCGCGGAATTTTGCTAAACGTAATAATAAGACCAAGAGAATGTGAACTGCGATGTCGAAACATGAAAGCAATAGACACTTACAAGTAATGAGATGTAACAATCCACTTGAAAGGGTTTTTTATATAACCATTTGAAGGGTGAAATACTGAAGATTAAGCGAATTTAAGGCCCTAGATAAATTCAAAGGGTGTAATAATTCAAAATAC
This sequence comes from Ceramica pisi, assembly GCA_963859965.1. Taxonomy (NCBI): domain Eukaryota; kingdom Metazoa; phylum Arthropoda; class Insecta; order Lepidoptera; family Noctuidae; genus Ceramica; species Ceramica pisi. Next base: position 11,847,692 of record OY982537.1, on the reverse strand, counting down.
AAACGCAACTTGCTTTTATAATTAACTTCGAGATAATTAGGATATTATTACTTCTCTTTGTTAGTATCTATGTTTACTAAATACTATTTAATGAAATAATAATTTGACAGGCACTTAGTATGCTAACTTGAGGGTTCTGGGTGTAATTAGGACAAAATCAAAACCACCCTTTCTGCTGATTTGTATGAAATAACCGTGGAACAAAGGAATAAATCAACAATACAATGAATGGTAGGCCCGTTCATTTGCGGCCTATCATTATGAATATCACATACATCCACACACTCCTGAAATGAACAACTGCGCCTTTGTTTAAAGAATTTATAGATTTGTGAAATTAGGTTGTAGCAAAATTGGATTTGAAAATACTCAATGGTCAACTTAGTATTAAGTGCTTCATCAAATAAACAAAAGTAATGATTATGCTGAGATGATTGATACACGTTCAAGTAATTTGATCGAACAGGCTGGTTCAAACAGTTTTATCAAACTGGCATAAGCATCTATGGAAAAGTTTGATTAAAAATGAGTCGTCAAATGGTATGAAGAAATGCGAAGTTTTGTATTTCTATGTATTTGATCAAATAGTTTAAACCAGCCTGTTTGATCAAATTACTTGAACGTGTATGGCCCGTTCTATACTTTCTTACCTACCTTTTTCCATAATTTTTAAAAAAATTATATTTATATCTAATATTGTGATGCCTCTCGGAAGAGTAGCTTAGGGGATATTGCACAATAACCCACATTCAAACAATGGTAGCAATCTAGCGGCTGAGCGCGGCTGCGGCGCGGCGGCGGGGCGGCTGCGGGGCAGCGGCGACACGCCTGCCCCTCGGTCACTCGGCACACGATTATAAATTCACCGCTCCATTATTCACAATTGGCTTCCATACCGGCTCTGACAGCCGGCCCGATAATTCGTTAAGTCCTAAACTGCGACCGCTGCGTGCACCCGATAACGCCCCAATAGGATTCAACTAAATATACAAAGGGACGAGTCATGCGTTTGGGTTAGTTCGGGTGCCGCACGCCGCTATTTGTTCATCTTCGCTGACTTCGTTCAGTTCTAATTACGTAATCATGTTTATTTGTAGGTGGTCCCCGGGCTGGTGACAGTAAATGATTTTTATTTCAAAAAGAGTGGAATGTTGCGCGCCGTCACCCGTGCGCGCCGACTCGTTAGTGAATCCGGTTACAGTTGCCGTTCAAAGTTTGTGTGCTCTCGACTTTTGCCTGACGGATGTCCAACATCCTGATTTTCTGTATGCGAAATTTGCAATCTTCCTTTATAAATGCATTGAATTTCATTTTATTTTGTGTTTGGCAGTAATCGCATTATATGAACCCGCGCTCTGTTTTGCTGTTCCTGAATGCGGTTTCGCACAATATCAATTACTTGTTTCGCGTTGAAACCGTTGGGGTTTTGTTAATTTCCATTTAAATAATTACTTTTAAAATCAAAGTTCGTGTAGCCATGCTTTAACTATAAAATCTTAATCATTTGTGAAAAATGACGTACAGCGAAGATAGTAAGCGGAGAAGCGAGTAATAATCAAAGAGATGAACGCTAACGGAACTGTAGCAATTACGAATGATGGATTGTTGGAACTTCTCCCGGACAGAAATGACCCAATGCTTTAATATCGTCTTGTTTCTTTTCTTAGCTCTTCGGTAATTTGTCACTAAGTAGCAGTTGGAATGGAATATCTTTGTAACAAAACGTAATTTAAAAGTAGAGGCTCATTATGGAGATATTAAATACTTTACTAAGATTTTAAAGGTTTTGTATATTTAAATTAAGTAAATTCGCACTCATTTACCGTTTTCAATTTAGTACTAGAGAAGCCCGACATTTTTATTACTGGACTACATTTCGCAAGCACACGAAAACATTTCTGTAAATAGCGCTGCAAAATGTTTATAACACATTTGTAAATCATATGAAGTAATTTGAGGCAAGAATTCTCTCGTTTTGCTAGGATACCTTTCGAAGAGTATGTAGCGCCGAGTATGCGGTGCACTGTCCTGAAATTTTCATATTGAAAATACTTGTTCGAAAATTAAAATTCTTCACAATGTAATAAGAGAACTAAATGGAAAATAGTTCGAATAAAGGAAGCTTTTTTAAAATTAATTCATTATTTAATAGTCTCACATCACACACGAGTCACTGAAAAACTAGCTCGAATAAGAAAAATGAAGCCCCTTGCATGATCAAAGCGGCCGCTTTCTTCGAGCGTGGTAAATGACGGTGACATTTTATTGGCGGTCAACGTGTTTCGTTAGACTGCCCCCTGACATGCTATCCATCTTGCGCCCGTCCCGGATTACCTGCGCCGAATCAACCGAATGTGATTAACGGAGCCGATCATGCCCGTATAAAATGCCTGCTCCGACTCCGACCGATGACCTTGTAATGGCGTATTGCGGATTATTACGACCACTCGAACGTATTATTCTGCTCTACTCAAAAATCATGTTAAATAGAATCGAACCGGCTCGATGCATCAGCTGCTCGTTTTCAGATGAGAGTGCTAACAATTATATTACCTACTCGAATCAAAATTGAGCTGCACTGCGCTGTGTGATCTACACTCATAGACGTTAATTATTTATGTTTAGTCAGCTAACAGCGTATTGATGTTTCAACGTTTGAGCTTGTAACGATGATCATTATTCGATGAAATTGTAGCGATATTACAGGTTATTATGGTTTCCAATTTTACAGTTCAGCTGATTTTTCGCGATGATACGCGGGAAGTAATATTGAGGCAGCGGGAGACGTCAGTGACTTCCTGTGCTACTTTACTAACATTAACAATTTCGGCCCGAGAAGTAATTAATTAATGCAGATAGATATAAAATTAATTTAAAAACTCGAGTCACTGTCGCAAAGTTGTGAGGGTAGAAGTAAAGATTCATCAGGGCCGTCGTGAAACGCTGAAACAGCGGACGAGGCGACACGACGTGACAAGAGCGCGTTAATTCTTGCTGCTGCGACTCTTCTAAACTGTTAAAAGAGTAAGGTAATTAAGTATGATGGATATTCGGAGTTTATCGCGGGTGGCAGCGACACGGGCCACTCGCAACTTTCTTATCTTTCCCTGGACGAAGTTTACGACGTCTTTGCGGTGGCGCTGAGCAGCTGATTATGTGCTGCGCTCGTATCGCCTGCCTTATATTAGTATCGTGGTAGTTTATGTGGGGATCCACTCATTATGATAGGAAATTATGATGAATTGCGGTGGAAAGGCTGAATTTTATTGTAACCACGTCATGAGGTGAGGATAAAATTCAGCCTTGTCGAGTGAGATGGCGGTATACCAAACTGAACTTTTAAGAGCTACAAGTTAACCAACTAACAATATTGTTGTTGTTGTATTGTCGTGACAGATACCTGTCACGTATCTTAATACGTGACAGGTGTCTTTTATCATTAATTCGGTGCTCTCCCTTTCCGAAAAGTCGTAGTCGGAGTCGATCATAATTTTGGAGAATTCGTTTTATTCGGGATTGTCGACTATATTTTCAAGCGGGCAATGATTTGAATCTTACGGCCCGTACATTTTGATTGAATTGAATGTTGCATAACTTCCGTGAGCTGTCAAGTGTCAACTTTTCGTGGGTTTCAAACAAAATTGAGGTAACGGAATACTGAGTAGCACTCGAAATGTCATAATGTTTTATTTATTATTTCCTTCATTTCCTTCCAATTCTCAATTCTTGTAGCTATAGCAATTATTGATTGTATTTTTTAATGAGCAGAATCGTTAACAATGACAAAACATTATGTTTGTTTCATCATTAAAATTGTCCGGTTTTCCTCACGACTCAAGGTATTTGTATTTACCTATGTATTTTTCATGGCATGTCCAGAGAAGGGTATACGTTGTGGATACGGCTATGTAGATTTGTAGTGGCGCCGGAGGGCAACCCTTGTCATGTGAGATTTGTAAACGAAAAAGCCTCTAATTTGGGTTTGTGTTTTGACAAGTCATCTTGAGGAAGACACCGAGCTTCTGTGTGGAGAACTTTTGTCCTGGTTATAGTTGGTAAAATGAAATATAAAAAGTTAGGGTATGTTTGAGAACAAGTCTTTATTTACGTTAGTTTAGTGCGTGATTTTGTTCGTTAGATCTACTTTTTTCTACTTCTTTTTCTATTTGAAATTTTAAAGTTTTTGTGAATGTAATTCAAAACAAGAATACAGGCAGACAGGAGGAGCTATTTTTCAAAAGGGCTTATTTCTTCATTAACCATATTTTCAGAAAAACCTCTGAACAATTGTTTAATTATTAAATAAATTTTGAATTTTAATACCATATTTTACATAATGTTGACATTAATATAGCATTTTGATAGTTTTTCTTTCCCACTCAGGAAAATATATATTTAACTCATAATTTAAGAAAGAAGCACTTTTGACAGGGACTTTTAGGCTAAATAAGTTGTTTTGTTCCGTATTAAATTATCCGTTGTTGGAAATAAGCCATTTTGATTAGGAACTTTTAGAAATAAGTTAAGACAGATACGTTGTCCGCACTCTAAAATGACAACATGAAATGAAGCTAATTGGCCACATCGCGCTTAGTTACGCACCAACCTGTCGCGCGACACTACGTTTGTTTGGTTGTCAATTTGACTATTACTTATCCTGTGACGTAACTGAAGATGTATATTTATCTCGCTCTAGCAACAGGCATCCCGCAGTACGGTGACAATATTTTCTTTCCCTTTCTTCATGCGTATTAGTAGCTATTTAATATTTTCGCCGTTTTTAAGCGCCGCGATGTTGGTTTATGACGTGTCTATATATAATACGTCATTGATCTGTACCAATAAAATTATTATGTAATTAGTGACTCTTTATTATGCCTCACTATTCGAAAAATTATTATACAATCAATCAATTACCTAGTCAATCAATTATCAATATACCTACCAAAATCGCGAAAACGAGGGAGAAAATTAAAAAGACATTGACAACTCGTCAAAAATTACAATCGGTTTTTTTTATTTAACATTAGATGTAAGCAAGGGCGTATTATGCCATACAGCCAAGGTAATGAATTCGTTAAAAAACTTACAAGGAAAAAAAAACTATTTAATAATAAAATATATTTTTTAACATAATATAAGCCTTTTTGTTACGTAAATATTGTAGAAGAAACAATTACCTAGAAAATTAAGAAGTTTTGAAAAGGAATGTTTCAATGGATTCAATGGACAAATACGATACGGATATACTCGTACCTAAGCACTTTTGACGCGGATGTCTCTTTTTCTACTCGATTTTCTAGAGAAAAAATTAGTTTTGAACCAAACTTAGAACATGGTATTAGCACTGAATTGCATTAAAAAAATAGAAAAAAATGAGAAATAATCCCTTTTGTAAAGTTATTCCTTGTTCTATGAGTACTTCCTCCGTTTACCTATCTCCACTCCACCGGATGAGTCTCATGCTCTGCTCATTTAATATTCCTGTTGATGTGAACCAGCCGGTCGATTCTGTTAACATGTCGAAGTGAAGGCGTGGGTGAAGTGATCACATAGTGAGCTGTCATTCCATATTAATTACTTGGAGTGCCAGCTTACTTTGTGGTCACTTCACCCACGCTTTCACTTCGACTTGTTTACAGCCGGTCGATTTCGTTGACATCTCACCGTGATCACTAAGGTGGATTGAACGACAAGTGAGCTGTCATGCCATCTTGTTTATATGGTTTGACAGCTCATTTGTCGTTCACTCCGCCTTTGTGGTCACTTTGACATGTTTACAGAATCGCACTGCAGTACGTATAGCAGGCTATTAGTCAGTAACTCAGCGTGATGCACTGCTATTGATGTGGAGTGGCGGCAGATTAGAAGGATGGCTTGTTGGGGCAGCAGACACCGAGACAGTGATGGACACTTTCCGCTCTCTGAAAAGGGTTAAGATCATAAAACAGAAAATGTAGAAGGAGATGAGGCACCTTCAGTTCAATTTCGTAAATAAATAAAGGCTGTGTGCCTTTGCCAATCTGAAGGCACATCAATAGATCCGCCACAAAAGCCGCTGTTACCCTTAAAATGTTCTCTTGCAAACAAGCTTTCTACATTGCCCACACATATCTTGATCAGGTGACGCAACAAAACATAAAAACCAAATTGTACATCTTTTTTTCATTTAACAAATCCGTCTTGACGAGGGTTTTCTGTTTTTTCGGCAAAAGTAGAAATAAGAAAGATATAAGCAAATCCTGCTAGATCACGTTTAGTACCTCGATTTTTTTTCGATTATTTAGAAACAAAAGCGGGCAGAGAGCTTTGTCACGAAAAATATGGAGCGCTCGGACTATTGACGCTTGGGAAATTGGTTAGAGTATACACATTCATTAAAAACACGTTCTGCTCATGTCGTTTTTTGTTCTGAGTTATTTGAAATGGTTTTCACAATAAAAAATTAAGTCTTTACTTTGTTATGATTTTGCTTGTATAAAATTTTATTTTCGTATTAATTTACGAGAGCAATATATCAGGCTGTTAAATTTAAGTTTAACGAGTTGAAAAAAAGAGGTTTGTTGTTGTTAATGCGTTACGTCCCTAATTAGCAGGTAGGGTGAGGCCGCCACCGCCGCCATTATTGTGGTCACGGGGCTTGTTCCCTGGGACACCTGCGCCCATCTTCTATATCTATATTCTATTACATATAATAAAACCGTAGAAAAGTGGTTTTTGTACATGAAAAAAAAATATAAAAAAAATAGCTAGGGTGTTAAAGAACAACCAATAAAACCCATTTCCAGCATTTTTAGAATTTGTGTCTGTTTGTCTGTTTATTTGTTCGGGCATCACGTAAAATTTGCGAAAGCAATGTAGATAACTTTTACACACAAAGATTGAGCGTAACTTGGAGTGACATTTCGTTTTTGTTTTATTGCAATCGGTTCAGTCTATCAAAAGATATTTGAATTTAAAGTTTTCCAGAAGTAAAATTAGGGTTATGTGCACTTAGTCTAATTATTACTTCACGTAACTTTTATACATAACAATAAACTGTGCGTAAATTGTAGTAATATTAAGTTTTTTGTGTCATCGTAATCAGTTCATACCTTATAATAAAAATGTGAATTAATAAAATTATAATTATTATAGTCTTTCCGAAGTAAAATATTGAAATAGCGCCATCTATCAAACTTAGACTGGACTATACCTAGAGATCAACTGCGTGCAGTATTCGATAGATGGCGTTGGCGTGTAACGTCAATTTTCCTTGAAAGAATGACCTTCGCCCATGTCTGCATTTGAGTCAAGTTGATTTATCTATTTTTCATCTATGCTAATCTATACTAATATTATAAAGTAGAAGAGTTTGTTTGGTTGAACGCGCTAATGTCAGGAACTACTGGTCCGATTTGTCATCAATCAATTCTTTCAGTGTTATATAGCCCATTTATCGAGGAAGGTTATAGGCTATAATATATTATCACGCTAAGACAAACAGGAGCGGAGCAATAATGGAAAATGTGACGCAGACGAAGTTGCGCGGGTCAGCTAGTTCTTTAATATTTATTCACTATACAGAGTTAGTAATGGCGTATTTAATTATTTGATAAGTACTGGTTGATATTTTTGGTAATAAATGACCAATCATAAAAAGAGAAAAAAAATCTTACAATGTAAGAAAACATTCTAGTAGTAAGTAATAACATCTAAATATCAGGCATACATTAAGCATGGGCCATCTTGGACCAATGTGTATACAACATTACGACTTCTAAAAAGGTCATTCAAAGTTTTCCTACTCTGTTTAATATTAAACTAGCATTGACAGACATAGAGAAATGGAAGAGGGTGGATTTAGTTAAGCGCCGCTTTCCTGTTTACCTATTGATTTACTACAGAGGCACACATCGATATGTGTCGTAAAACACCGCTGCAATGGCTGGAAAAGAGCTGGCTGTAAAAAGTTTCTTGTTTTATGCAGTTTTGTAAAAGCAACTAGTTCTTTTATATTATTACGTAAAATATTCACTTGCACGGTAAACACCTTCTCTCTATTGTTTTTAACAGGCTCTACAAAATATGCTGATCATGGTGTAAGTGCAAATTTTGTAATATTCATTAAATATCGTTAATGACTTGCCTAGCTAAGTAGTGGAACTGTGTAATATAGGGCTCAGGGAGCTTTAGGAAATCCCGACACGGATAGATTAGGTTCGAATGGTATGACGGGAGCTACTGTGAGCGAGCGAACTTAGCTCCTGGGCTCCGTCGACCACGTCTTATTAGTATTGCCATTCAGAAAAAGAGGGCCTCGGCTCGACTTGATAGTGGCAGTCGGCACTTCGGCACCTTCAATCAACTTGAACTTGAGAGCGGCATGCAAGCTGCGACTTTCAGACGACGTACATATTATTATGTGCAATTTGTTTTTTTGCAATTGATTATTACTTACATGTTGAGAATTACGTGGCAGAGGAGTTTATTATTGAGGAAATTTTTTTCATTAGTTTTGTGATATTCTTACCTTTTTCGAGGTATAAGTAATTTTTTGATTAAAAAAAGAAAAGAAAAATATCTGTTAACTGTTAATAGCAGTATCTAAACCACCAACTCCTTGGTTGGATACTCCCAAGGTCACTCGACTTTGACCTCCAAGGTAACCTGACCTTCACCTTCAAGCTAACATAACCTCCAGGATCACTTAACCTTCAAATTCACTTGTTCTTGACCCTAAGGTCACTTCATCTTGACCTCAAGTTCACTAATCATAAAAATTGATATGGTGCTGCAGGAGCAGACAAAAAAAAAGACAACGAAAAGAGTCTTTCGGTATTTTGACCTTTAATTCAAATTTAGTGAACTGAGGTCAAAGTTAATTTCCTTGAGGTGTCTTATGGTGTGCCCCCACCCTACTAACTAATCAAGCTCAATCTACTAGCCAATCAAGCTTGCAGCGGTGACAGTGAAACCATAGTTTTTGGGGAAATTTGTGTAATTCTTTTTTCATAGTGACCCGTTTCGTATCCAGTGACCAGAAAAACGAAATTAAAAACGATATAATCTACACCTAATCATTTTATTTATAACTTATCCAAGTCTTACAAGATATTAAATAAAACGGCTAGATAATTTAATAAATGATGTGTTAGTAATCACTTATAATAATAGCTAGATAACATATAATATCCAGATTAATCACTTTGACTGTAACATCAAGACACTCTTTTAAATCATGTGATGTTTTACAAAAATTTTAGTTACATACGTACCTGTTTCTTCTGCATGTGAGGACAATTTAAAATAAAAAATAAAAATAAAACTTATTACAACCACTTAAAATGTAAAGATCAAAATAAGCCAGTGGTAGTTTAGAGATGACCAGTCTCAATTTGACGGCGCCCACGAATCTGACGCATTTATCGGCACCATACAGCTCAACTATTTTGAAGGGAACCGAATGATCCAACACACGCGCTACAATCAGCGAAACATTTGAGTGAGCATGACATGCTCTCAATCACCATGCTCGTTCATGTCAAACAAGTAAAAAATTGTAACTAATCTCATATACCGCGTGTATCTGAAATCGACGCACAAACGATATCCATGGGTCCAGGGCATGATTCTGGACACCCTAGACTTAGAATTTTTCGTCGGCTTTTTTCTCAATTTTTAATTTTTTTCAAGGTTTTTTTTTACTTTAGACTGCTCATAATCGTTATTCTGACCTAACCCAATGAGTTTTTTAATAAAAAAATTATTAATTAACTACGTTCACTAAAAAGAGCAATCTGAATAAAACCACAAATAGATATCAGCTCAGCTGAGCTGATACCTATTTGTGGTACTCTTGAAAAAAATGAAAAAAAAAAATGAGAAAAGAACCGACGAAAAATTCCAACACTGGGGTGTCCAGAATCATGCCCTGGACCCATGGAAATCGTTTGTGCGTCGATGTTAGATACACGCGGTATACTATGTAAATGGCTCCATAGTAAACAATACTATACTTTACTCACACAAAACGAACACAACGGTGGACTTAGTGCTGTATGTATTTTGAGCGATGACGAATAGTGATAGGAGTAATTGCACTGCTGAATTATTCCCAATCTATCAACCTCTACCAGGATCCCGGGGCTTTACACATTTATAGACAAGCCCACACGATGTCCAGCCGCATACAAGGTGTATTCCGTGTACCTATTGCCTCCCTTGCGCATAAAGTGTGTGCCTTACGTAAGGCACGTAGGTAGTCTGTAGAACAAGGTTGATCAATTTGAGGTGCCAGCGATCGGCCTTTATATACACTTCTGGACACATCCATTGGCCCACCTTAGAGTTTAGGTTTCGATGGCCCCTACCGAAACAATGATTGCTAGATTGAACAAAAACTGTTGATGCAGTTTTAAACCTGATACATTTTACCATCTTTTTCGATCGTATTGTTTTAAATTTGAATTCAGAATACCATACGACATGGAGCTACGCCTAACAAGTCGGATATGCGCCTTGTTAAAGGCAATTGATTTTTGAATAAAAAACATGTTTTATCAAATAAAGGTTTAATTTAATAACGCGTGTTGCCTCCATGGGCATCTTTTTTTTTTTTTTTTTTTTTTATACAAAACGGGGAAACTCTTGGCCCAAATCTCACCTGATGGAAAGTGATGATTAGGCCGAAGATGGAAGCGAGTTTCACCCGGAATCCTCTTACACAGAGGAACTGGCTAACATACCTCTAACTGCCGGAACACAACAATGCTGTTAACATTGTTGTTATGGCGACAGACTTAGACATGATGGTGGTAGCTTGCCAGGCGGACTTAGAAGAAGTCCTACCACCAACCAAACCGAGCAAAAAAAAATTGCCCCCGCTGGGAATCGAACCCGGGACCTCTGGGTCTGAATCAGGTGGTATAACCACTAGACCACGGAGGCGGTTAGTGTCACCTGTTTAGCACCACCCGGGGACCACGTGTAGGGATTCGCTGAAGGGTATTCTCCTACGGACGCGGGTGACTCGGCCCCCAAAACTCTACCACAGCTCTCATACGATTCGGCATAGAGTTTATCAACCGCTCTATGAAATTTTGAGGGATCATCTCCCATTCCTCTTCTATGGCAGTTTTCAACTCCTGCATCGTCTGGGCAACTGGCTGACGAGCCCTAACACGTCTTTTTAGCTCGTCCCACATGTGCTCAATGGGGTTCATGTCCGGGCTTCTGGCTGGCCAGTCCATAACTGTGATGTTAACATCCCGAAGATATTCCGATGCCGGCCGCATGGGCTCTTGCATTATCATGCATAAAAAGGAAATTTGGGCCCACATAGTCCGCGTATGGTATCACGTGAGGTTCTAAGCACTCACGAATTTACCTTTCAGCATTTAATGTTGGCAGCCGTGGTCCTGTAACAACCTCAAGTTGAGTTTTGCCGCTCGCGGATATACCGCCCCAGACAGTCCATGAGCCACCGCCATAAGCAACCCTCTCTTCAAAGCAGCATTGTGCGAAACGCTCTCCCTTACGTCGGTAGACCTTCTTCCTTCCATCATTGCCATGTAACACAATTTTAGACTCATCAGAAAAGAGTACACGGCTCCAATCTTGCTGTGTCAAGTCCGTCAAGCTTAGCCTGCCGACGTGCTGTACGGTCTACCAAGCAGAACTCCTAGCCATATGCGTAGCCACACGCCAAATACTGCGACGCAAAGAGGGAACCTTTGGTATCTATAGTGACTCAATGGCAGCACTTCAGTCAGTCACAAACCAGGGTTCCCTCCACGCGCTGGCAGTGGAGGCAAGAGCTAACCTCAACGTGGCTTTATCCCAGAGCAAAGATGTCTCTTTGTTCTGGATAAAGGCACACGCTGGACTGGAAGGAAATGAACGAGCAGACCACCTCGCAAAGGAAGCCGCTCTGCGTTGTAAGAAGAGGCACGACTACGACCGCTGCCCGGTATCATTCGTCAAGCGGCAGATCCGTATGGGGTCGCTTGACGAGTGGAACCGGAGGTATAAGGAGGGCACTACCGCCTCAGTTACGAAGATCTTCTTCCCGGATGCGATTGACGCCTTCAAGATCGTCGCCAAAGTGAGGCCAACCGGGGTATTAACACAAGTCATGACGGGGCACGGTGGGTTCTCCGAATACTTGCACCGCTTCAAGTGTAAGGAGAACCCATCGTGCATCTGTGAGCAAGGTGTGCCGGAGTCCGTCCCGCATATTATATTCCAATGCCCTGTCTACGAGAAGGAGAGACGTGAATTGGAGATGAATCTCGAGAAACAAATTAGTTTAAATAACCTTAGCACCCTTTTTAAAAATAGAAAATTTAGAAATATAATTTTAGAATTTTGCATCAGAATTAGTAATAGTGTAATTAAAAGAAATAAAGCCGTGTACTCTATGCTTTCCTTGTATAGAGTTATACCACGCGATAAGCATAGAAACCAAGCTTAAATAGGAAATTCAAAAATAGTACAAATTAGTTAGTCTTCAAAATTTTTCGAAATCGTCTAGAATGTTTTAATAATATACAGGGAAATTGAAAAAATACCCGAAACCTCTTAGGCAGTGAAAGTACACATGATTATAAGCAACTTTTGTTTTGGTAAAACTCCGAAATCTCGAAAAAAATATCAGCTGTTTCATACAAAATGCAGTATTTAGCCAATGAAAATGTATGAAACAGCTGATATTTTTTTCGAGATTTCGGAGTTTTACCAAAACAAAAGTTGCTTATAATCATGTGTACTTTCACTGCCTAAGAGGTTTCGGGTATTTTTTCAATTTCCCTGTATAATATCAGTCAATTTAAATCAACTTGAATAATAGGTCTCTGACCATGTCAGGGGTCACTAGAAAGGCAGGAGTGGGTTTTAGCCGGTAAGAGTCCGGCACTGTCTCGGTCGTCTCACAGAGTGGGCGGCCGATTCGTTCATGAGGATTTCCCCTCCTGCCAAATAAAAAAAAAAATAAAAAAAAATCTTGCTGTGTCCAATTTAAATGACTGCGTGCGAAATGAAGGCGCGCTGTTCGGTGGGCTCGCGTTAGTTTGGGCCCATTAGCTGGCTTGTGTGGTACCATATCGCGTTCTTTTAACCTTCTCCGAACAGTTCGAGCGCTCACAGATACTCCGTGGAAGTCGCGAAGTTGGTTTTGTATCTCAATGGAGGTAAGGTGACGATTTCTCAAGCTGGTCGTCACGATGAATCGATCCTGCCTTTCAGTTGTGACCCGAGATCGTGGCCTTCCTTGGCGACGAACAGAGCCGCCAGTCTCTAGGTACCTCCGATAAACATTTCGGACCGCAGATCGACTTAAATTAAGTTGAGCACTCACGTTTCTTTGGCTGTGTCCGGCCTGAATAAGTGCCACAGCTTGGGCGGCGACTTCAGGTGAAGTATCCATAGATTATTGATAGAACCTCACCTTAATGTTAAGAATAAGTAATGTTTGTTGCAAAACCAAAGATATCAATCACTTTTTCAAGAATTAAATCCAAGTAAACCAATAAAACCAAGTTTTCTTAGTATTCGATTGTTTGATATCAACAAACAGGCTCCAAATTGTCTTTTGTTTCTTTAAATTCTGTGTTCGAAATTCAAAAAAAGACTATTGAATGAAATTGTGAATGTGCCAGGTTCAAAACTGCATAAAAACTTTTTGCTCGACCTAATATAAAAAAATTTTAGCTAGGACCAAACGAAACTGAAAATACAAGGTGGGCCAATAGATGTGTCCAGAAGTGTATTTATGCAGTAAGCGATCGACTGCCAACCTATGTATTTGTCAACGGAAAATGGCAAACACCGTAAGATTGTAAAATATCGCGTAAAATTGTAAACTTTTTTTTTTTTCATAAGACACGGATGTATTGGAAACTATTGATTTTGGATGGGCTATATTTTGACGACACGGTTGGCGCAGTGGTTGAGCGATTGACTGCTGCGCAGCATGTCGCGGGTTCGATTCCCGCACGGAACAAATATTTGTACGACCTACATGTATTTGTTCCGAGTCTGGGTGTTTTTCTATCTATAATATGTATGTATTTACAAAAAAATAATAATACATATATATATAAGTAGTTTATCAGCCATCTCGTCACCATAACACAAGCATTAGGTTGCTTAGCTTGGTACTATAATTATGGCGTTGTGTGAAATGTCCGAGGATATTATTTATTTATTTATTTATATTATATAGAAAACGATTTTTTCATAAAATATCGAGAAATTGTATTCTATTCTATATTTATTTAAGGCAAGTAGAGCCGATGTCGACTATTCTGCCAATGTCTAAAGTGAAGAAATTGTAATCTAATCAAGATTTATTACAATCTTACAGAGTCTGCCACTTTTCGGTGACATTTATAAACTCAAAGTCACATGACACTGGTCAAGTGAAATAAAAGACACCAGACACACCAAGGGTGTAAAATGCTGGTATTTAGCTACATGAGGTCAGACTGGTAGCCGTCCCCAACGTAGCTAATGGTAGCCGACAGAAACTTGCAATAAAGTACATAGACCTTTCCCTAATATCCCTCATTAGAAACATTTTTGATTACGGGTGAACGTAAAGGATCACTATGCAAGTCGATTCAGGACAGCTTCACGTCTATATTTCTGTTTTTGACATTTAGAAGTTGACAAATGTACGAGGGTCAATGACCGTAATTGCACTTTTATATGTACCATAGACAGATTGGTGTGGGTTACTTAAAATTCGCGTAAATATTTTACTTGAGTCGTAAAGCAAAAAGGCAGGTGTCACATGTATCTTTACCTTTTTTCGAATTTACGCAAATAAAGAGGTTTGAGCATCCCTGCGGCACAATCTGGATAGTTTGGGCTGCGTGAAGACCGCACCCAGCTTGTGCGGCCACAAAGCCATTGCGGTCGTCATCCGCATTCATGATACTACTCGCCGCCGAATACCCACAAATTGCAATTAGGTACTAGGACTTTTCAAAGTGCACTAACCCTGTTATGCGCAGTTATATTTAAGCAGCTGATGCAAATGCCTGTGTTCTCGACGTTCAACGGGGAAGTTGGGACAGGGTATTTGTCTAACGAGTGTAAGACTGATGGCTTGTTTGTTTTGATTTATTAACGTTCTTTATTAAACGATACATTTGTCGTGACGTCAGACGTTATGGCGGGCATTATGAATAGTCACACAGTGTACTCGAAAAGCCCCGCCCTATTGTTGGCAACATTTGGTGGTTAAAAAAAACGGGCCTTATTTTATACTTTAAACATTTTGTTCAGAAGTCCGTAATTCTTAGTAAAGTGTCATTAAAGTGCTCGGGCTTAAAAACAGCTGTTGCACTTTTTCTATTTATTTATTTTACACATGAGCCGTATCGTAAAGAGCTATTTAAGAAAGTAAGTACCTCGTATTTATAACGTCTATACATGTATATGCTTTGTACTGTAAGTACTTTTCTGAAAACTGTAAGTACTTACAGTTTTGAGAAAGTGAGATTGTAAATGTATTAATTTATTTTATATAACAAACTCTAACCCGTAGAGTATACAGCTAAGAAAACTATGGTTTTGGTGTCGCCTGCCTACATGGGAGGTACCGACGGGACGGATAATAATTTGATTTTAATCTACCTGAAAACTTAAAAGTGAACGGAGCCGCGGATGCTGTTAAAACTCAGATAGTATAATCTATTGAAGTACTTAATAATGATGCGTTCAGAACTTATGTATAAGATGCGATATTGGCATCTAAACTTCTATCTGTCCCCGATTAAGGTAATAGTTGCAGGCATTATGTAAGTAATCCTGTGGGGATGCATGTTGATCCTATGGGCATGCATGTTAATCCTGTGTACGCATGTTAATTATTACTTTGTAACAAAAATATGATTAGATTATGGATTTCGGTGCCTTCTATTTAAGCATTTTAGGATTATTATAAGAAAGAAAATTTATGTAGATTGGAATACATGCAGGATAAAAAACTGAGTAAAATAAATTAATAAACTTTCACCAATTATTGCGCCTCTCAAACACGTGAATCCACCATGCGTGTAGAGCATTGTGGGAAAAATGTATAAATATGAAATAAATTCAATTAAGAAATATTGAAATAAATTAACGTCTGGCCGACCCTGGATGCTCCAATGTTCATAACAAACAATGGAACGCGCGTGTGCAAGTGAAAAGCTATGGTCGGCTGTCAAACCTAAAGAAATATATGTATGTAGACTAGCTTTCAATAGCGACTTCGTAGGGGCTTGGCTGGTTTGGGGGTTTTGACTGTGCGTTTTCTGAAATTTGTCATTTAGGTTCCTTGGGAACAATTTCATTGAATTACCTTTTTATATGATGTCTATATTAACTGTAAAGTAGATAGTAGTTTTTTATAATGTTTAAAGTAGATTTATTTATTTATTTTTACTTTATGTACAACAGTGTTCAGTGTTCAGTGTTAGATCGTTTTGGTAACTGGTGGCAGCCTGTTTCATCCTATGACCGTTAAAGTTGTCCCTCTATTTTGGTGTGGAAAAAAAGAGGCTGAATAATGTCATAAATTTTATTCTAAATCAAATTTTATCATTCTTAAGTACTATTTAACATTAGTTATGTTATAACAGTTTTATTAGCTACTAGCTTCTGCCAGCGGCTTCGCCCGCGTGATCCCTAGGGAACATATTCCCGGGATGAAAAGTAGCTTATGTGCTATTCCAGACTATAATCTATCTTTGTTCTAAATTTCATTAAGATCCGTTAAGCCGTTCTGGCGTGATTGAGTAACAAACAACCAATCTTTCACATTTATAATGTTACTCGTTTGGTGTAAAGCGAAGTTATAACCGTCTTCCTCTCGACATTATAATTATTAAAGGATATTGCAAACTGTCGTAAGCCGTTTTACGAAGCTACTCGCTAGCCTCTAGGCGCCAAGCTAGCCGCCTGCCTGTGCGTTCGCGACCTTATACAAAAATAATTCTTATAGCATGATTCAGTATTCACGCGCGATGGCTTATTATTAGCGTATTTCATGTATAACGTTGGTTTTTCTATACCGATTTATATGATTCTTTTTTATGGAATAGTTAAAAATGTTAACTTCTTTAATTAGGGATGACTGAGAGTGTTATAAACGTAAGAGTAGACAAATATAACCAGAAAGCTTCGAACTGCTAAGCTATCGGGAGTTACACGTGTTATTGTTCGTCAATCATAAAAGATAAACATATGCTGTCGTTGGATATTTTTTATATAATTTTAAGGAGAACATTTCCGTCATACATGATTTCTGTGTAGCTTTCACCATTAAGGTTGCACACGCGACGGAAGCTTAAAAACTGGAGTTACTTCTCCCGTTTTCCCAACATTTCCCTTCACTGCTCTGCTCCTATTGATTGTAGCGTGATGAAAAGTATACTATAACCTGCTCAGGAGTATAAATAATAATTGTACCAAGTTTCGTTAAAATCCGTTGAGTAGTTTTTGTTTCTATAACGGTTATACAGACAGACAGACAGACAGACAGACAGACAGACAGACAAAAATTGTACTGATTGCATTTTTGGCATCAGTATCGATCCCTAATCACCCTCTGATAGTTATTTTGGAAATATATTTCATGTACAGAATTGACCTCTCTACAGATTTATTATAAGTACTAGCTTCTGCCCGCGACTTCGTCCGCGTGGAATAGTAACTTTGGGCTAGCGCTAACTTTAACCCGCGACTTCGTTTACGTAGAAGGTGAAAATATTTTGAAATAATAAGTACGTTAAGGAGCTATTTTAGCATAAATGCGCGCGCAGTACTTGATTATTATATTGCTGCGATGTTATTTTAAAACTGCGATATTAATTGAAATCGAATGAAAAACCCTGATGTTGAAACATTCTTCATTAGTGCTACGCTCCTACTTGTCTTAGCGTGATGATATAGGTATATATCCTCGATAAATGGGCTATATATCTAATACTGGAATAATTTTTCAAATCGGACCAATTGATAGTTCTTGAGATTAGCGCGTTCAAGCAAACAACCAAACTCTTCAGCTTTACAAAAATAATCCTTATAGCATGATTCAGTATTCACGCGCGATGGCTTATTATTAGCGTATTTCATGTATAACTTTGGTGTTTCTATACCGATTTCTATGATTCTTTTTTATGGAATAGTTAATAATGTTAACTTTTTTAATTAGGGATAACTGAGAGTGTTATAAACGTAAGAGTAGACAAATATAATCAGAAAGCTTCGAACTGCTAAGCTATCGGGAGTTATACGTGTTATTGTGCGTCAATCATAAAAGATAGACATT
Organism: Ceramica pisi; assembly: GCA_963859965.1. Lineage (NCBI taxonomy): Eukaryota > Metazoa > Arthropoda > Insecta > Lepidoptera > Noctuidae > Ceramica > Ceramica pisi. Next base: position 11,829,391 of record OY982537.1, on the reverse strand, counting down.
ATGCTGTCGTTGGATACTTATTTTTTTTATAATTTTAAGAAGAACATTTCCGTCATAAATGTTTTCTGTGTAGCTTTCACCATTATGGTTGCACACGCGACGGAAGCTTAAAAAATGGAGTAATTTCTCCCGTTTTCCCAACATTTCCCTTCACTGCTCTGCTCCTATTGATTGTAGCGTGATGAAAAGTATACTATAACCTGCTCAGTAGTATAAATAATAATTGTACCAAGTTTCGTTAAAATCCGTCGAGTAGTTTTTGTTTCTATAACGGTTATACAGACAGACAGACAGACAGACAGACAGACAGACAGACAAAAATTGTACTGATTGCATTTTTGGCATCAGTATCGATCCCTAATCACCCCCTGATAGTTATTTTGGAAATATATTTCATGTACAGAATTGACCTCTCTACAGATTTATTATAAGTATAGATAGATATAGATGTCTAGACTAGGCAAAACAAATCGGTAACAATGCCGATGTGTTGAGCGACAAACATTATATATACCTCTAAATAGGTTTTAATGCGCGTTGTGCGTGTTTCGTCACTTGGTCACGCTCTATATGTTATGTGTGTCACAAAGGGGTGTGCATGGAGTAGTGAGGAAATGGAGTCGTCGTACAATATCCTTTTTGACGACTTCGCAAGTTGAACAGCGAAAAATTAATGTGTTTAGCACAGATGTCACCGCAACGAGATGTTTTCGACGTGTCTCACTTTTACTTGTACATCCTTGAATAATAATAACTGTCATTGTGAGGACTTACACGATGACTGACAGTAGATATGTTTGGTTATAGCTTTGACCAAAAAAACTGAGTTACGTTTTGGACCCAAACGTTGTCGAATATTCGTTACGACCGGAACTAGTGTCCTTGAGTTGACGGTTGTGATCAAAACCCATAAACTGCTTTGCAACTTACATCTGCACAATGCTAAAATCATAACCTTTGCAGATGACACGGGAAAACTTGGGATGAAGTAGCTGATATCACATAAAGTGGCATTAAGGAGATTTTATACTGGCTCAATAAAAATACGCTGACTATTAACCTCAATAAAACTAAATATCTCATCTTCTCTATCACAAAATCAGGAGCACCAGCATCAGATAAAATAAAAATAAGAGTCCACACCTGCCATACTAACAGCACTCTGTGCCACTGTTCTCAGCTCGATCGAGTTCATAAGCTTAAATATCTCGGTGTCTGGGTTGATGAAAACCTGAACTGGCATCACCATATTGATATATGTGTTAACGCCTTCTATGTGAGCGTGCACCGCACACATGCAAAGGCGTACACCGGTCGAGCGAGAGGCGCGTGACCAGCGTCCCTTCTGCCTGCGACCGTCGTCGCGAACACACGCGAACCTTTTTTTATATAAATCGCCGTGAATTACCTACATATTGTACATCCATAATTTTCTTTTTCTCAATACAAGTTTGTCAAGTTAACTGTCTTTATTCATTGGCTCAATCCACCGACACACACCGTCTGCCTTCACTCGAATCGTCATCAATATGTATATGAACTTTTGACAAAAAGAATTTGGAAACTAATGCCCATTTTTAAAAAGGTTCGCCATTTAGACGATTTATACATTCTGAAAATAATTAACTAACTTAATAACTTTGTCAATCAGTGGTGGGATACTGCATTTTTGTCTGGAGAGGGTCTCACAAAACATTTCTCATAAACTAGAAAGAGCTCAAAGAGTGGCAATCAAAGTCCCTATGTCCAAACCAAGGCTATACCCTACTGCAAGACATAACAGGGAATTTGATGTTGTGTGTGTTCTCACTGTACACCAATTATTTATTTTACGCAACCTTATTTATGCACACATCCATTTACCGACTAACAGCTCTCAAATAGATACTAGAAGAAGAAGAAGAAATGACTTAGTATTCAAAACGATTCCAGAAGACACAGGGCAGTCTTTGCAAAAAGATACCCTTACATAGTAGCTCCATATATTTACAATATAAGTGAGTAAAAAGGTTTCCCTGAAGAAAATACGGCAATTTAACCTCAAAAAGGTAGTTAAAAACTTGTTAGTTGTACTGAACTACCATGAAACTGAAAATCTCCTAAATTTTCCTCCTACAACTACCAAACAATTTTTGTATCATCTATTTTATATCACACCTATAATACAGACATACATATACACACATCATGATACACACGCACACACACACCTCATAATAACATTCTAGTTTTAATTATTTATTTACTTTCATTGTAAAGTTGATCAAGTGGAAATACTTAGTTAACTTATGCCCGTTTTCACCAATAGCCCCTAAAATTTAAACAAGTTTAAGGGACTCCTAACGCAAGTTTTGATTTCACCAACGGTTAAGTGACACAAAAGCATTAAGGGGGCCTTATAATTTAGGGGATGAATTGACGATCCCGTAACACTTAAGTAAGTGACACATATTTCTAGGTTATTATTTTGTGAAACTCTTAATTAACGAGATAAAAATGGATAGTGACCACGATGTTTATGAAGCTTTGGAAGCAATTGAAGATATAATATATATAATGCCCGTTTTCACCACCACCCATTTACTTATAATAATAACGGATTGTTGCACAAAAGTATTTTTTATGTAAATAAATCAACCACGAATAGGTACAGTTGCTTATAGCACAGGTACAATAGTAACCAAAAATGCATAAGCATTCTTACGCACTAACAGCTTTTTTTTTTTTTTTTTAGGGATGGGAAATCATCCAATGACTCCTCCCGCTCTGGGTGTAGCAGGAGGGAGTGTCAGACTTCTACTGACTAAAACCCATCCATGTTCCTTCATTGCTCTTTGTGTTCCGGAGCCACGGTGTCTCTTGCGAATAATCCCGCGACTCCGGCAGGCGTCGGCCCTTTCGGGCCCTTCTGTGTGCTGACTCTCTTTGAGGCGCGCGTGGAACACTAACGCGCCGTCGACACGGCACGCGCCGTCGACACGGCACGCACTAACAGCTTGACGGTTAGTTTGACTTACGACCTTCTATTTTCCAGCAGTAGTCAACAAACGGTTGTGGTTTATAATTTTGTAATTACAAAATGAGCTCAGATAGCCCAACGGTTTAGCGCCCTCAGAGAGAAGTGTGATTCAGTGTGTCGTAAGTTCAAATCCCACGCACTACCAGACTTTTTGTATGTTCTTATTCACATTGCAATAAGTTAGAAAGGTAGATCACAAAAAAAATACAAAAAAAAATTTAGATTTCTGCTTTTTTTTTTTCAGTTATTTATAATTATTAATATTTAACTTGAACCAAATGAACTGTCGGTTGGTTTTAGTTGTTGGTTAGTGACGTGTGGTTAGCAGTAGCGTAATTATTCACAAAATGCAGGCAAACATTAGTATTGAAGTGAGGGCGACTATTATTGCGCTGCATAAAAGTGGTCTTAATAAAACTCAAATATCTGAAGAAACCGGATTGAATGTGAGTAAAATATTTATATTTGAATTGTAACTTTATAAATTAATCTTTTAATATTTTAACTAAAAATTTATACCTGAGATTATTTGGTAGAATATGGCTTAATTCTTTTTATTATTTTTTGAATCCATCCATCACTTTATGAGGCTTAAAAGCGAAATATTAGTGTTTATTATTGGATTTATAAATATGCAGTGTTGTATTTTATAATTATATTAAATAAATATGAGTATTAACTATATAAAACTGGCCAAGTGCGAGTCGGACTCGCCCATGAAGGGTTCCGGTACCATTTATCTATAAAACTACGAAAAAAAACACGTTTATTGTATGGGGACCCCCCTTAATATTTAACTATTTTAAATTTTTAGTATTTGTTGTTATAGCGGCTACGGATATACATAATTTGTGAAAATTTCAGCTTTCTAGCTATCACGGTTTATGAGATACAGCCTGGAGACAGACAGACAGATAGCGGAGGCTTAGTAATAGGGTCCCGTTTTACCCTTTAGTTACGGAACCCTAAAAAATGAAGCCACTTTAGTATTTTGTTAAGTATAGCGACCTAATATTTTTATTTTTTTTTGTTTTAGAGAAATACTGTAAGTCTTTGGATAAAAAGATATGAAGAAGAGGGTAGCCTTGCTAGTCGAAAGAGAAGTGGAAGACCGACGCTTATTAGCGAAGCGCAGCGACGACATATGGTGGACGAGTATGAAAAAAATGGTTTCACACCAACGAGACACTTTGCGGAATTATTCGACACCTCGTTGCAAACTGTTCGCCGTGCGCTCCACGCTGAAGGTGTGCATCACAGAAAACCTGCTAAAAAGCCTTACTTGACAGAGAAACATAAACAAGAACGATTACGTTTCGCACGGGATTATTTAGATTTCGACTGGAATACCACCATATTTTCAGATGGAAAAACATTTAAATCCAGTCAAAAGGGCAGACTTCATTTATGGCGAAAGGATAACACTCGATGGTGTGATAAAAACGTAATCCCTAACACCGAATCAGGTCGTATTACAATTGATATGTGGGGGTGGATGAGTGCAGCAGGACCAGGAGAACTGGCTTTCATTCCTCCACGCGCAAACAGTTCGACTTATGCGGAAGTATTAGACTCCATCATGCTACCTACTGTGCGCAACATTTACCCTGCTGATGAGTTAGCACAATTTTCATTTGTCCAGGACAATTGTCCTATTCACCGGGCGAGTACTGTGCGTGAGTGGTTTCACAATCACCCGGAGGTTATTGTTGTTCCATGGCCAGCGCGATCACCCGACCTCAACCCCATAGAAAATCTATGGGGCTTGATGGTGCAAAGGTGGGACTCACGGAATGAGAGGTCCACGGAACAATTGAAAACCCATTGCATGGAGGTGTAGGAAAATTTAAGAGGAAGCGAAACATACGGTAATAATGTTGGGTCCATGCGCAAACGGCTACTTGACTGCATTGAAAATAATGGGGGTTATACAAAATATTAATTAAACTAAAATTTATCCTTGTTTTAGTTTTAATAATCAGACGGTGTAACTAAATATTTAGTAGGTCATTTTAAAATATTAATAATGTTTAACGAAACACTAGACATAATATTAATTATGTTGTGTTGACTTTCGTTTAAAACAGCTATTTCTTTTAACTTGTGCCATCGCCTTATCTTAGGAATACAGTGAACTCGCTACTATCATGATTTTATTTTGTGTTCTGTTTCTTCTACCCGCATTGTTGTAACATAAATTAATAGTTAGATTTATTTTTCTCATCTAATTGACGATTTTCTTAATTTCTTTGAACTGAACTTGAGGTATAGTTTCAATCTTCTTTTCGCCAAGAAAATGAACAATTAAGCTATAACCTCAATACATTATTTGTGACGTTACCTAAAAATAACATGTTTACAAAGTCTAAACCATATATCAGTTTTCAATAAAACTGGTTGAATAGCAATACTTTTAATAACTAGCTATCGACAGTTATATTTTGTGTTATTAAAATATCCTTTCATTGTTATTATGAATGGTCTAAGTGGGTATATTTCCAACAAACAATGTTATCAACGGTTACAAGAGAACTTTTTTGTCTAGGTAACAATATAACGAATAAACATTTGTACCTATTATCATTTAGCACGACTTTTTTATTTCTACCTTACAACATCGAAATGATGAATAAGATCACTACTAAATAGTTGCAAATTACGAATACGATAAATAAATCATAATATTCGTAATTTGCAACTAATTATACAATTTACAAAAAATACAATATATAAAATACAATTGTAGTTTCAATAGTAGAAATATAAAAAAAAAACTTATTTATTATATGGTATTTTCAATAACAGAAAAATCAGCTACGGACCAGGATTTGAACTCGGACCTCGTTGATTGCGAGTCGATTACCTAGCCCTGACGGCTACAAGCATATGAGTGACTAGCGCGAATTTTATCAATCCAATGGTCGCCTCAGCTGTGACTGTGTGAGGCATGTTCTTAATGACACACTAACCGCGCGTAGTGCGACGACAGTACATTAGTGTGTGTTATCTGTGGAATGTTGAGATACTCATACAAGCAACGAGTATTTAGTGTTGACGACAACGTGAAAATAGAAGGTAGTAAGTCAAACTATACGTCAAGCCAATTACTTTGAGAGATTCTTATCGACTTTTGTAGTCTGACTGTACCTACCTAGTTTAAGTGACAATGTTCATATTGTTAACAATTTATTTAGACCAATAAACGTTATTTATTATTATTATAATTATTTTTATTAATTAGTGAGCTGGATTAGTGGTAATAAACATAACAAAAGAAACTCAAACAACAACAAACTGGCTTAAGGAGAGTGCACTATGCTTCTTTGGGAGATAAATTCAATAAAAAGCTCCTATAGACTTCAATAACTTCCTTTTTAAGTCGGTTAAAAATAATAAGCATTAGAAGAGAATGAAAATTTTACGGAAGTCGTTGAAATTGATTTTGCTTTCTCCGAAAACCTTTTTAACTTAACGACTAACCTTTTTCGCTTTTTAACCTTTCAAGAATGCAGATATTAATTCATTTTTTTAGTCTCTTATGAAAGTAAAGGCAGAGACCCATCGCGGCGCAAGGAGAGGCCACCCACGTGAGTTCGCTTTCGCTGAGCTTCGTTTTGCAAGAAAATGTATGTGATTGTGACACGCTAATACGCTTCAATGATGTCATTGGTACGTGCGTTGTTTGCTCGAATATGACGCTCTCATAGCTCAACGCTGTCGACACCATGCACGCTGTACATGCGGTAAACACTATGCACGAATATTAACCCACGACTATGTAAAACTGTATTGCAGTACAAGTTTGAGATACGCCATGCAAAACGGAGGGGTGAGTATGTGTAATGTGTAGGTACTGCATTGGAAACGTAGTTCCACGTTGACATACAAATGAAGCCACGCAGCTAAAATGGGCCGCGTGCCCGTGCACAGTATGCGCCGTGGTGGATCCGCATCTAAAAGGCTTGATTGTTCAATGGCCTGATAAGTTTATTCGAAGCAAACTTTAAGGTTTTTGACAGCAACATGTCAGTTTCGGTTTCGGTCAAAGCTAGAAGAGCCAAAAAATCGGTTACGATTTCGATTGCAGCGGAAAATCGTGTTACCGTCGCTTACTAATAAAAGGAACGTAATGCTTTAGAAATAAAGTTGAAAATCTATTAAAGAAATTTAATAGATTGCTGTAGCTAGATTTAATGTCGTCTGTAGGCATCCTACATCTTCTAAGACGTTTGCAGTTACATGACTCGTTGCTCCTTTTCCTCATTATTCAGTGGTCATTGCCACTTCGCTATACGAACTTGTGCATTAAGTAATTATTCTGATGACAACAGACTAAACTGTGAAATTAAGCTTGTTTAGACATCATGTTTCATAATAGTAATTTTTCAATTCAGTTTTTTTAGAGACTTCAAATTCATGCTGCAGGCTATAAAATTAAATTCCATATTTTCATTCAAATTTTTTCCCAAGAACTGTTTTGTATGCATATTTAAAAAATATACTAACACCGTTTTAATCACATCAGTATTTATGTTGTTTAATACTGCGAAATTTCTGATCAACGGTGTGCTGTTTTTATTTCCATTTGTAAAAAAAAAATTGGTTCTTTTTTCCTATAACTATAACGCTCTTTGATTACGATACTACAACTCACAACGCGGAAAACGTGAAATATCAATCGACTGATCTTTTTTATAATTAATTGTAACCTGAGTTGAAATTTAGTAAATGTTTTGTTACTATTTCAATATTGTATTTATACGCGTTATTCAAGCAATACATTCGACAAATTGTGAATAGTCTCAGGTGCAGTCGTCTAGCTCTTTGTTAGCGGATATCTAATAATACGTATTTCCCAGCTTCGAAACAAAAGCCGAGAGCTGTTTGAACGTACGTACGCCCCGTATTATTTTTCTTTTGTTCTTTAAATTCTAACCCTTTGTTTACCTGTCAAATAGAGGTTAGTGCTAAAAGACCGCTAGTAAAATACTGACTGTCGTTAGCAAATTACCGAGCCCGCTTTCAGATAATATTATTCAAACAACTAAATCCTTCACTATTAAACTACTGAGGATTACTATTAATCACGTCAAGATGTTTACCCTCATCCCACGTCAGTTCGGCGGGAATTATCTAAGTCGAGATAAATAGGAGCGTCGCCTTCGCGCGCCATTCACTCCCACTTGGGCGCTATTTGAAAATCTCTTCGGTTCGTAACGGGGTTAGTTAGAATAGACCTGAGTAATCTCGTTTATAAATGAATCAATTCGCCAACGATCGGCGGCAATAAACATAATGAAGGAGCTCGCTTTCACTTTTGTAATTTGTTGTCATCCCTAAATGTCAGTTGGTGGAGAGGGATTTGTAGCTACTTTAACGTGTAGGTACTGGTTTTTATTATGGGTACGGTTTCATTTTTAATCTTATATTTATATATAAATATATCCCTATTTCCCTTGGTCATCACATCACGCGTGAATGGCTGGGCCGCTTTCGCTAATTCTTTTTTTTTGTGTTTGTTGCTGTCTGGAGAAGGTACTTGATAGAAAAAAATAATAAAGTTGCCAGGTGATGTAAGCGATGTCGCAGGATGCAACTAGTAAGTATAACAGAACAGAATTAACAGGTTTTTATTAAGAAATAAAAAAATCTGTTAAATATCAAAGGTCGATTTAAATAGAGCAAAATAAAAACTGCATAAATTAAGGTGAAATAGTGACTTTTATTTATGTTTACGCAACAAATTAAAAGAAATGGGTTCAACTCATTCATCTTACCGCCTGTGAACAGGACAAAGAAAATTACTTTTTGTGAGGGAAAATAGTCAAGTTCTGTGTAATCATAATGTTATGACTTAATAGCTATTTATATAGGGATCCCAACTGGAGTTTCCTTTTCCTATCTGCGAGTCTGTCTTTAAGATGAGCTTTTGCGCTTCTTGCAGCGAGCGAAGCGCGACGATCGGCAAAAGTTACTCAAGTCAAAAGAGCAACTTTAGTCGAAACGATGCAATCGAACAGTTGTGGACCAGACCGTTATTCAACCAAAAAGCGATCGTAGAGCATTCTAGTAGATTTGTATAAACTTATCTTTTTGTAATATCCCATTCAGTGTAAACAATCTACTAAATGTCCAAATTAAAAAACGCCCGTCTTGTGTTAATTATCTGAAAAGCAAACTAAAGGACTAACAAGTTGTCGAACTAAAGCAATTGAGAAAGACTAGACTTAGGTACTAGACAGTCAATTTCGTTAAATAAAAGTATTAATAAAACTATCTGGTTGTTTTTGTTCAGGTTTTGCTCGTAAACTAATGTAAATCACAATGACTGATTAGCTCTTTCTTTAAATATTCTTTTTAATCTGGCAACACGTAAAACTGCTTTATTTTATGTCGGTTTTAAGATGTCAATTTGTAACAAAAGTGCGAGAAAGTTGTATTAGGATATAAAAACGGCTATAAATCCTTGCCATTTATACTTTTTCGTTTATTTGCGATCGACTTTGGAAGTTATTTTCAAGGTACTGTTTGTGGGGCGGGTGGAATAGGTCACGCTGAATTTATAACGGCTTTATTTTATTTTTTGGATACTATATCTTGTTCTTTCACCTATTTATTTACCTCTGCTCATTGATTGCCATTTTATTAGTGCGCAGTGCATCACAAAGTTGAAGAGAAGTTGAAGAAATTTGAAGAAATGGCGAAATATCGAAATTGGCGTACAGTTAAAATTCAAAAGTCAAGGACAAAATCACGATATTTTATTTTATTATGCTTATTACTAAGCATAATAAAATAAAATATCGTGATTTTTTGTAACGCGTAGAACACATTGGCGTAAATTAAGAACTTATAAATAATAAAATAAGTATTTCATCAACTGCTGCAGACATTAACGTACCTATAATAATGTAGGAAAATGTAGAGAGGGAAGTAAATTCAATTTAAACCAAAATAATAACAGTGGAATTATTTTCGAGGTGAAATGTGCATCGTTCCACCTCAACCAGATATTGCAGAGCAAGCTGGTACTGACGTGTATTGTGCTGTGGCGAACTCTGTAAATTGCTTTTCGTGACGATAAATATTTTAATCTGATTGGTGGTCTGTAACCAATTAATTGTGGCTTTAATTTCATCTGGAAAAATAATGTGTCGCATTTTATGGTGACTTGAAAACGACCGAAAAGAAAAATAAACTTTTATTTCGGAAGTCGGGGAAATCCAACTTAGTGTAGCTTATATAAAAATCATGGAGAGCGTTTAGACTGAATCAATAAATACACAACAGAAAATATACCAACACAAAAATGCGATATTCACATGTTTTAAATGATTCCTTTGAAATGAATGAATGCCTTCACAAATCATCGCCTAGCGCTTTGTTCAGTCAATTGCCAATCATCGACAGAGTCGACAGCGTCGAATTTTGGGATACTTGAAAGTAATCTGCTCTTCAAACTAGAGAGGCAAGCACGTAATTGGCTATTCATAAGGTGTCAAAAGACTACATTTTTTTCACAACCTGAATTGCGTGGCTCCGATGAATTTTAATAAGCTCGTCTATTATGATTTCGTATTCGTCCAGAATATTTTACCTCGGTCAAGAATTGATTTATGCTATTACTTTTATAAATGAGTTTCCTCCTCGAATCCAACTTATGAAGTCATGCCGCATCCTCAGCTGCACTTTCTATAAAAAGGTCTCCCGTCTTACCTTAAGAATTCAGAATATTTAAACTTGATAATAAAACTAGCATCTATAAACCATTGGTAAGTAAATAGTGAGTCGAAGTAGAGTGTTGCAACTCCAACAAGACGCTGTTCATTTAAAGAGTTGTATAACTCTCTGGCTCTGGTGAAGTTTGTCTTCTCGCGCGGCGGCAGGCAGTGTAACGTTTTAACTTGGAATACTTTACCGATGGCGTTTATTTTCTTCAAAATATCTTTCAGCTCCATCTCTTTTAAAAGTACTTCCAAAAACACGTAATAATATTTCACCGTAAAAGGTATCATCCGCTTTTATTATGCTCCGTTTCAATGTTCAGACTCGTTTCTTAAATCCACTGCAGCCGTCCTGCGAAATGAACACGAAGACGTGTTGTTCTGCGAAGCTGTGAATGCTGTGCTAGATAAGGTACACGAAGTTGTTTTTCAAGATTGAGTTTTAATTTACCGAGAGTAATTATTGTTAGTAGCTGCACTTCGCGCGGAAAGATAGAGAAAATAAACAAAGGTTTTATTTTCCCGTGAAAGCCTTCTTGACGAGGGTCGCTCGGTGTTATTCAGCATCGAAATGAAATGAGGGATAAAAACTAAATTAAATGCTAATTGGGAGATTCAGCGAAGGCAGGGGGAACGGATTCGATCGTCCCGTTCGCTTGCGCAACGATATTGAGCAATAAGGTGTAATGATGCGCAAGACAAATCCAATTATACTGTGTAACTTAACGTCCGGCGACTATCCATAAAATAATTGGAAAAACGCGCGGATCACTGTTCCGGTACTGCAGATTTTGTAAAAAGCCCACAAGTATATAGGTAACTAGTTTAGGCACCTAATAACATAAATAGGTATATAGCTGCCGGGCAAATACGGGGCTGAACCTTTCCGTTCATGTAATAACGGGTGGCTGAGAGGAGTTTTTCCCGTTTATTGGGTCGTTAGGATATAATTTCATCTCGTGTTTATGACGTCATAAAAAGTTTGCAGCGCTGATACAACCACTGTCAATTACCGGCCCCCGCTTCCCTTGCGACTTTTTGATTTGGAAATTTGTTTCTTTAGATATCATTCATTCATCAGCCCGCCTTACTTCCCGTGAAGCAACAACTTGCTCTGGAGTTACAGCGTTATGAATTATGAACATAAAGTTGAGCGACAGTCATCTCTACTTTAAGATTATGAACTAAATAACTTTATGATTTAAGAATCGGAGATTTTTGAAGGATATTTGATTGGGTACATTTGAATATATTTTATTGTTGACAAAATAGGTAAAGTAAGAATTGTTTCGTAGCTCAGATAATGCAGACAAATTTTTTAAACAAGATTTTGATTTCAATATAAAAAGCTGAGTGAAGTAAGGTAGGAATTATATAAAATTATGCTAACGCTAGCCCGAGAAGCCATTAATGTCGACTCTAACCAGTTAGACTCGACATTACCAGGTAATTTACTTGTTAGGGTGAAATTAAATAAGACGTGCCAGGTGAGTGGGAATGCATTTCTAACGGTCCTGTCTAATCCTTACATTACCCAAGAACCTACCAATGAGTATATAAAATCCAAGGAAAATGTGCTGTTTTACAATATTACTGATGGCTGTACCTAACACAAGCTTATGTATGTACGTCTACACGCTAATTTTATAAACAGAAATTTGTTTTTTTTTTTTTGCAATGATTGGACAGAACACTACTGAACCAATTAAAAAAATAAACCACCGGAAGAGTGGTATATAAGCACTTGGTAACATAGGCTATATTCTTAATTTATTTTTTAATAAGGTATCACTACAAAAAATCTAATAATCGTCGTGCTCTGCTGGGTCTGCCGCTGCGGCTGCTTAGAACCTTAAACGGCGGACATATAATAGCCTTGTTGGCAATTATATTTTTGGAGCCGTTTATGGGGTTAAAACTCTTGGACCGTGGTCCAAGAGTTGGGTCCGAGTGCTCATGTGTTATTTAAAGAACTAGCTAAACGCTTAGTTACCGTACCCAAGGGCTGGCTATTTACCACGGGCAGAGTATAAGCATTGCCATACAACGTAGCAATTCCGTCAGTCTTTTGGGATCACTTCCAGTTGACAGCGATGCGGACCAATTTTTTGACACCATATTATAGTTAAGAGTTCATTTTGTATTTTAAGTGTATATAGTATAGTTGTGTATTGTTTGAACCATTACGGCTATAAAATCTTTTTTAATATTTATAAGGTGTAAAAATGTCTTTAGGCGCTGGTCTTTCATAATACTGTGCGCTGGAGAGTACCTACCTACTAGTGTAGTGGCACAAGAATAAAGGTGATAAAACACACGACACGATATCACCAAGCTTCTTTTTTTTTTTTCGAGTCGGTTGTGACCCTTAAATATTTTGTGCCCAGTAGATGGCCACATTCACAGTGGCATCATCAGGTTCTCAATGGTGCAGGTTTAAGGGCACTTAGGACATTCCTATAAGTTGTTATTCTCGAACTGAATGAGAGAAAATTTAAAGCATGCATAAAACTTATACACTATGTAGTGAAGTATATTATAAACTGGAAAATTATATCCTCGATAAAAATGCATGGCATTTAGCCATGCATTTTGCTGGTCCTGCTCCAAAGTCACAGCCGTTGGGGTCCACCCAACGTAGTATTAAGGTTTTCATGTCGAGAAAAGGTGCTCACCCTCTTTTAGAGTTCCGTACCCAAAGGGTAAAAACGGGACACTATTACTAAGACTTCGCTGTCTGTCTGTCTGTCACCAGGCTGTATCTCAATAACCGCGATAGCTAGACAGTTGAAATTTTCACAGCTGATGTATTTCTGTTGCCGCTATAACAACAAATACTAAAAAACAGAATAAAATAAATGTTTACCTAAGTTGATTTTTTTGCCGTTTTTATAGATAAGCACTTGAACGCTTGTTTGTTTTGTTTTTGTACTCTCATACTACAATAGTTTATTTATTCTTTCTCTACAGTAATGTCTGTCTTGTAGTAAGAACTAAACCGTTTTTTATTTATCTTTTATTAGTTGGTCATTGACAACCATAGTTTTGTGTAATGTATAAGAATATTTTTCCATGGAGCCATTTACATATTATGTCATTATTGACATGAACTAGCATGGTGTTTGAGAGCATGTCATGCTCACTCAAATGTTTCGCTGATGGCGGCGCGTGTGTTGGATCATTCAGTTCCCATCAAAATGGTTGAGCTGAATGGTGCCGATACATGCGTTAGGTTCGCGAACGGGCGCCGTCAGTTGAGACTAGTCATCTCTTACTGCACTCACATTTAGTTTCAAGTGGATCAATGAAACCCCATTTTCCCAAGTTGTATTTGCAGCGGCCTACTTGAGTGCGCAAACGAATGAACGGTCTCCATATTGGCCACTGCAGTTCACGTCCAGGTGGCAAGTGTTCCTGAGACAAACCGCCAAACGGCCACAATAGAAGCAGTGCATAATGAAGGAAAGATATCTTCCCAATAAAAATAACCGATAAAAATGCCAATTATAACCCACTGTCTCAAAGTCCAGGTGTGAGCTGACATACTGGCGTATGAGGCGGGCGCGTCTCGCCTTCAGACTATCCAATATGAGCCGTTGTATGATTGTTTATTTAAACCTGCTTTAAACCTAGACAAAATTGATGTGTGTGGATTGATAGAGAAGGGGAGGACGCCAAAGAAAATATAAATAGTGTGTCAGGAGTGATATGAAAGAAAAGGGAGTTCGTGACAGCGTGACGGCTGTCAGGACAGAATGGAAGAAAAAACGTGTTGCGCCGACCTCAAGTAACATGAGTTAAGGAAGATGATGATGAAAACCTAAAGAAAAGACCAGGTACAGTTGTTTTTACTACAAAATGTCGTAAAATTTGAGCCATTGATATCTATAAAAGACAGAAACAACGCTGATGCCGTGTGCGACATTTTGTGAGACAAGGATAGAAGAATGTCTTCAAAACTTCTCTTTTTTTCCACCGATGATTTTTTTCTTAGATTGTATTAGAATCTAAAATATTCATATTCTTGTAGAGTTTTGATGGTAGTCGAGTACCCTATTTTGTTTTCCGGAAAGTATCAAGGTGCTAGGCCCAAGAAAAAAAAAGTGGTACAGGCAGCACACGAGACAATATCACCAAGCCAAACTGGCACAATAAAAGCACTGTATAATAAAGGCAAGAGGTCTTTCCAATATTAATAACCGAAAAAAAATGCCAGCCAAGCATATGATCCACGATCTCAAAGGTGTGTGATGACATAATGGCGTATGAGGCCGATGCGTCTCGGCTTCAGACAATCCACCAACATGAGCCGTTGTGTGATTGATGATACACTAATACGTATTCTCATTACTAAAGCCCCGTCTTACATAAAAGATACCAGGTACTCCTTACGGCTCCCAATAAATCCGACAACGTATTATACGGCTATTTCAAATTTCGTTCCGATGTTTATAAGCTGTGATATTTGAAGCGCTCTTTTGATTTTTCAGGGTTTCCGGGAAATATTAAAGAAAGGTAAGTGAACGAATTTCAAAAGGCATAAAAGATGTGTTTTGTTCGTGTAAAAGTGAAACCTTATTATGTTTTACAGAGTTTTTGTGCTGGTATTGGTTTTACTGAACGATTAAAATGTTCGTAATATACACATTATAAATGAAAAGTTGTTTTATGTACTTTCGGGTGCTACCTAATCCTTTAAATATGCACTTAACGTATCGTTTGTATATTATGTAGTACATAAAGGGGATAAATATAATGACCACCATAAAATGCTTTGATACCCTTAGTTTTGTAACCAAAAATATCTACCTATCTCCAGAAAAATAAAGTCTAAAAATACAATAGTACCAGCTATTTTATTTAGTCACGACTCCACTTTAAATTGTATTCGACCACCAAATTTAGTAAATGATCACCAAATCTTAGCGAGCAAATTAATATTCAGTTAGTATAATATTCAAATTCTATAGTAACGTGTCTGCGTCAGATCCCCTCTATGGCTGGTGAAACATGTGGGTTAGGTTAGGTTAGAACCATAACCATTAGCGCGCGAAGGCGAGCGAGCGAAGCGAGCGTGCCGCGGTAGCGGCCGCCGAGCGCCAGATCTCTTCTATTGTTGGTGAATCATTTGGTTTAATCGGATAACGAGATGTTATTTTTTTGCGTATCATTTTAACTATTTTTGGGTTAGAATATTTTTTTTGCAGTTGGTTTGATTAAATAGGATAGCAAGATGTTATAACTTTGGTTATAAGTTTACATTAAAATGCGGGTTTAATTTTGGTGATCATTTACTATTTTTGACTGCTAAATGTGTAATCTGGTGGTAAGTTAAACATAAGCCGTACGTAAATATCGAATCACTAACAAGCTTATTCATAAAAAAATCCAACCATGCTTGCATGCTTGGTTGAATGAATTTAGAATCCGCTAATCAATTTTTAGGGTTCCGTACCTCTACATGGAAAAACGGAACTCACTCAGTAGTCTGTGTGTCATTTGTCCCGACAAATGAAAAAATAAGTAAAAAAGTTTTTATCTAGAAGCCTGTGTTTTGTTTATCATAGTCACTAAATAGCCTCGCTACACAAAGGTACAAAAGTGATATGTAGCAGTAGAATTCTATTACAAATTGCGGTTATCCTTAGCGTGTTCTCCGAATCCTGAATAAAACTATGTTCTGTGATAAAAAAATACACTACATTTTCTTTGCAAAGAAATAAAGGGGTAGGTAACTGTCTGTTTGCAAACACTGTACCAACAAGAACCTGTAACATATAAGAAAATGTGGAATGAAGGTATTGCTTTAGCCACAATATAGAAAGTGGAGCTGTACGCCATATAATATGAAGTTAATGTGGCTGAAATCCGCAGATTAGAACAGGGGTTTGCAATTATTGTATTCGAGTAGACAGGCTTAAGTATTTCTATATTTTTGCTTCTATTTTTACTTTCTGTGTTATTTTTCTGATCTTGATTATTGTAATATATAAATAATAACAGCATCGCGGGCATATCGGCAAGGGGTCGGTCCGTGAGCTGGTGAACATCTTAACTTACCGAGATATGTCGAAAGCATTACAAGTGGTTTTTCTCGGTTGTCATTTGTAAATCTGACTCTTGCCAAGTTTATCGTGTTACCCAGTAACTGGGCTATGAAGACCAAACAAGCAGTCGCTCCATATATTTATAAAGGTTACTGGTGCTCAGTGGCATCCGGTTAATCTAAAAGGAAAAGACAGGAAAAGGAACTAACAGACCAAGTACGTATTAATAGATCTTCACAAATGATTAGCAAAATAGTCTTGTAAGAAGAAATATCTGTCTTTATATTCGTAAAATAAAAATCAGAAGATGGATGGTTGAATCACCGCTCCATATTATGATTTATAATCCTCACGTCACCTTCAATTACATTTGAAGTCTATTCCAAGCCAGGTGGAAGTTAAATCAACTTAAATTGTCGTACAGTAAATAGAACATTACATTTCTGATAGAATGTGGTGTCTTTCGCTTTGCGTGCGACAAAACAGTTTGGTGGTTTCTTTGCTAAGCAAATTGGGTGAGTTCGGAACAGTAACTGCTTCGCGAATGAATATACGAATTTAGATGCTATCAAATTATATGACTATTTGAATTCAAGGTAGATTGAGCGTAATTTAAATAAAAATTACTCAAGAATAAAGGTTGGTGACATCGGAAAGTTAATTTTACTCGGATTGAGTATTTAATTGGGAACGTGTCAAGTATCTTGACTGGTGTTAACGCCCAGTTTAGTGGTACCATTTTGGTAACGTGCTGTTGTTTGCAACATGATCGACTTAAAAAAAGAAATAGTGCTATTAAACTCACCCTGAATATCAGATGTTAATTAAAAATGGATTATGCAGGTATAAGAATATGTTCAAGTATAACTACGTTTTTAATAACATGTAATTTTATGTACCGGTAACCGTGGTTAAAAATAGGTCAACCAATCTCTCCCGAGGGTGTCGTTGAGGGTGAGGCGGGGATTAACTCAGCTTGATGGGTAGCAGAATGTATGTGCGACATACACCTACAGAAATGAAGGTCTTTAATGGGTATTCACTTAAGTATTAAAATACGTTACTTTTGAAGCTAATGTTCTGAAGGTCGTTTCTAGATTTTTGGCGGTCATTACGGATTGTAAGAAGGTGGTAAGAAGCCAGAAAACCTGACAGCAGTCTTGCCGAGAAGTACCATGTTAGCCAGTTACTGGGTTAT
Organism: Ceramica pisi; assembly: GCA_963859965.1. Lineage (NCBI taxonomy): Eukaryota > Metazoa > Arthropoda > Insecta > Lepidoptera > Noctuidae > Ceramica > Ceramica pisi. The sequence continues at coordinate 11,811,403 of OY982537.1, read as the reverse complement.
GGAGGTTAGATAGGCAGTCGTTTTACGAAAAACGCTGGTATTCAGATGAATCCGGCTTAACTGGAAGTCGACACTAATATGTAGTTTGGAACAAAAATTATGTATTTTCACAGAACTTACCTACATTAAACAAATAATTAACATAAATTGTTTTTTTTTCTATAATATTAGACAACACATACACATTGCACGCTCACATTGTGGACACAGCACATTTACGAAGGTCGATCCTATACAGGAACGACTTTAATCAGTTTATACTACGAACTACTCCACTTGTCCACCGCTGCGTCCAAATTGAAATACCAATTAAATATAAGCTTATCAGAATTGAAAACGTTAGTGCTATATTCCTAGTGATGAATTAAAAAGTCCGAATGATCGTGATTTCAGAATCGAACGAGAACGGAATTTTGAAATAGAAAATTCCAGTAAAACAGAGGTTGGTCGGTTCGTATAAATTAATTTCGACCTGACCCGTGTATTAATATTCAGAGCACTCTCAAAGTTCGCTTTAACTGCGAGCGGAAATACTCCAATTTATTAATTTTACCAGCATTTCTTCCCGCGAGGGCTCAGTGGATTACTAACGTGTCATTACTCACATTTGCTTTTTGATTTTATAAATAAATAAACACTTTATTACTGACCATTCGCATCGTTATTTGTATTAAATTAGAATTATTAGCCTAACACATACATACTTTATCATCGTTAAATTGTTCATTAGATATGGAGATAATTATCATTTGGCCCCAGATCCGTCGTGGCCTTGGTCTTATTAATATACCTACCAAATCATTTTAAACATACATTCAGCCAAAAAAGTTTCGGGAATGGATGATTTGTTTATGGTTCCATTTTTTTTTGTTTTTGCTGTTATTAAGATTTGCACAACTGTTTTCCATTTTGGCGCGGAATTTGAGTTAAATCTGTTATTTAGATAAAAAACAGTGCTACTTTTAGTTATGTCAATGTATATCAAAACCACGTGCTTATGCGTGGTACAAAGCATTCAAAAGCGGTCGAGATGTGATGGAAGATTTGCCTCGTTCGGGTAGGCCATCAACGTCTGCAACTGAAGTTAACATCGCAAAAGTAAAGGAAATAGTGACTGAAGCCTCATTCAAGTCTGAGAGAGATACCCAAGTGATTTAAAAAAAAAATACATATAAATTAAGCTATTAGTAAGAATATTAATTGAGCATTATGAGAGCAAATTATACGAAAAAAGACTTGTGGAAAGAAAAATCTTGGATTTTGCACCACGATAATGCGCCTTCGCACAAGACCATCATTGTGAACGAATGCTTGACCAAAAACTCAGCAAATACCGTCGAGCAATCACCAGATATGGCTCCTGTCAACTTTTGTCTTTTTCCTAAACTCAAATTACCACTTCGTGGCACCCGTTTTCATTCGATAGAAACATAAGTGAACGAGAACTGAACTCGATTCCAGAAAAGCGATTAAAAATGCTTTGATGATTGGGTTATTCGTTGGCGTAAGTGTATCATTTCTGAAGGAATATACTTTGAAGGTGATAAAATAAATTTGAATGAATATCTAACATTTTGTGTGTTATTGATCTTTTTCCTGTACTTTCTTGACATAAAAGTGGAATAATATAGACTTGGTATATAGGTGTTCCTACAGTAATGCGATTGAAATGGCGTAATTGATTTTTTTCGGATCGAGGTTACAGTTGAAGAAACGAAAAGTAAATCTACATAAATACAAAATAAAATTACTTTTAACATGGTGCTTCTACAGAATGGCCAATTAATACACTCTGTTAAAAGGTAGGTATGTACAACTTTATTTTCATTAGCTTTCGTTCAGTTGTAGGTAGTATTTCGTTGAAATATACATGGTTTGTACTGCAGATTAGGTTTACATAGTTAAGACAGGGTAAGGCACAAAAGCTCAGTTCAAGCTCCAAAAATAACGTCATAGGCTTTGATTGCTAGAGATAAGTTATAGTACATGGGAAGCCACGCCGTAGCGCATGCTAGGCCACACCGTTACGTATTATAGTGGCGTAGAATTCGATTTCAGTCTTAAAGAAATACATTCGTAAGATGGCTATAAAATACCATAGACACACACAGATATGTCTTAGTTAAAGTTAACCGCAGTTCAAAGCTTTCCTTTATATTTTTCTTTCTTAGCAAGTTCTGCTGTTAGTGTTTATTTTATTTTAACGACGCTATAACTACAACAAGTTTTAGAAATAATTTGTTTTCATATCGCCGCAATTTCCACACCTGGTTCCTGAACCATATCGTACGTGCTTCTGCCACGCGATACAAACTTGTAGCACTAGCAGGGCAATAAAATGAACAGCAAGTTCCTTCAACGTGTGTATACCGAGCGTAGTTCAAGTCACAAAAAATACTTCGAAAAACAGTTTCCATTTGGTGAGCAGCAGGTGTCCTTCGCATCCCATCGTCAGCGGATTAGTCCATTGTAGGGATATAAATCTTTGCCGGCCGAGAGGGCCAATGCTTACCTCGTTCTTTTAGAGACGACTGGATCCGACGAGCGGAGCGCCATTGTACCTGCCTCTTGTAATAATAGACGAAAACAATCCCTTGCCGCGTACCTCCCGAGATTGCTTGTTCACGTCAACTAAATCTACCACGATAGCATTATGTAGGTAGGCGTAATTTGTAACATTATTAACTTAGTGTTGGCAGATGTCGTTAGTAAATTATGTTTATCCGACAGGACGCAGCTGTAGACGGGCGGCACTTAATCCCCCTCACACGGCGGCGAACTTACGAGAACAGTGCGTCAAAGGGAAATGTGAATAATGACAACGGCCTTCTGTGTACACAGCTTCACCTAGCCACGTATGAGGCTGAATGAACAGGTTTGATTGCGAATATCGGATCGCAATTATTTGGGCCTCGATGTGGTAGTGGTTCCGTCTGCAAGTACCTACACGAGCAAGGAGGCAGAATGTGTCGCAGGTGTGATCATTTACTTTAACAACGCAATAACTAGGAACTGTCGCACATCCGCAGCGCATGACGACATTATCACGTCGTACGCGCGTCACGTCACCGCACTACAAATATTGACACGCTATATTTATTGGCGTGTTGAGACATACAATGTTTTTAATCAGAAGGTGAGGGAAGCGCACAGGGATGGTTTATTTTTCTTGTAATAACATTGTTTGCTAGTAGGTATATCATTTTTGAAGGATAAATATTTTCGAGGAAATGGAATTTACTTGGTTTGTGTCGAAATAGAAATATGAAAGGAAGTTGGTGGAACTTTCGCAACGGATTTTTTTTTTAAGAATTGTGGAACTTAATATTGCATTTTTCTACTTTGTTTGTTATTTCAAGTAACAGTATTATCATTTTTTTTTAGATCTTGGAAACCGGAGGTTAATCCTAGTACACCTACCTAGTTATTTTTGCTTTTATTGTTCTTCATTGGATATCACTAAATTAAATATGGTATTAAAAACATTTCTTAAAATCAATCAGTACAAAATAGAATGGTATTTGACCAAAAATGTGCCAAAATTATTGCGATTTGCATTTATCTGATAAACAAACTCAAACTCAAAGCAAATATTTCAAATAAACCATTTACAGGCACTTTTGAATTGTCAAGGTCGGTCAGTCAAAAACATTAAGCTATTTGCTCGTTCCAAAGCGTAGATGGAGAAGAACTTGCAAGAAACATCACACACACATTTTTAAATCATGTTATGTGTTAAATAATCATGATAACATTATCTTTGATTTCTTCTTATGTGAGGACAATGCAAAGAACAAACAAGTTTAAAAAAGAAAAACAAAAATATACAGAAGTATATTATATAAAAAAATATAAAACTAAGTAATTTGATTAAGGAACAATGGAAGATTACGTTTAACGTTTGAATAACAGAAAAATACACAAAGGGAATAAAAAGCTGTGTTAATACACCTGCATTATTTTATTTTATAAAATTTCACTGTTCCTTTGTGGGTCAACGGGCTCTTTTGTGTTGCTCAATCCTTCGCTCAAGGATCGCTGCGCGTTCGTTTGAAGTAATTATTTCCCAGATGTTTGAAACGCAAATAGTGTGAAACGATCAAAGTATCCCGTTAACGAAAAACCTTTCCGATCATCAATAAAAGTAACTCAGCGCACGTGAGAGAATTTCTACTCGCAAAAAGCAATCTTAGACGGAATAAATGACATATTAAATTTAATTGCCGCTCGTAAGAAAAGGGTGGAATGTCCTTTCCATGTAGCTTCCGAACATCGATTATATGTCGTGTTTGAATTACGAGCCTTTAAATCATACTTAATGGTGAGTACGCATATTCTCGTTCACAATTTATTGGATGATAGTAGAATATATATCAAAAATCCACCATTGCAGGTAATGGTTTCTTCGCGATAGCTTTTAAGTTATATTTTATGATAGAGCCGTGAGATTAGTTTGAATTTAAGTAGGTAACTTATATCGTGATAATGGACCTTGTACGGCTTTCTGGATTACGTGTATATTGCCGAAGAGGTAGTTAACTGGCTATTCTCAGTTTAGGCGTGGAATTTACCTGACCTTTGGCGCGGGACCGTCTTAGTTTAAACGAACGTCAGCATTTAGTTTCACGATGTACGGTGTTTTGGTAGAGCTGTTTTTATTGCAGAGTCGGGTATGTGGTATTTAGTGTCTAACGTAATTTGTCAAAAATCACATATGTTTATGTAAAACCTCCATTGAAAGACTGCTTTAGGAAACAAACCAACAAAAATCGTTAGATTAAACAGTCTAGTGTGAAAAAGATTCATTGCAAAATCTGAAAAGGGGTAATTGAACTCATCATTATGAACCATTATCAGGTTTTACGTTTAATCTATAATACTCTGTTTGTTATGATCTGTGTAACTTCTGACTGTTGATGTTTAGATGATCGATCGGTTTCATTTGGTTTCATTAAACTGACTTCCGATGGCTCCCGGCCTACTCGTATTACGTCAATCTAACGCCAGTCACTGCTGACATTACAATTAGCACATATGTTTACATATAGTTGTTCGGATGCCAAAATACGAGTGACATAATATTTATGTACTGATGTACGTTTATTGAAAAAATTGAAAACGTGGTTTGATTCTGGACATAGATCATTTTACGAAGGAATCATTTTTTATTTTAATGAGCGGTTTGATACAAAATTGTAAGTCATGTAACCCGACCTAGTAAGTATGGGACAATTTAAGGGAGCGTGAAAAAATAAAAGCAATTCGTTCAAGATTTTTTTCGTTAAAAGAATTCTGAAATCTGCTACTGTCTATACGCCACTTTTTAGTTCACCAAAATCATATCGTCCTACTCAAGCGCAACCAATTAAAGGCATTTCAAACTTTCCTGACAAACTGCGAAAGTAATCTAGTAAAGACAGTTTGACCGAATTGTGTTTTATAATAATTGGAAGTTAGAGTGAACAGATGCAATCACATCAGATGAAACATCAACAGAGGAAACACTACCGAAACAGTGAAGTTTAAAGTGGTTCACTAAAATTAAGTAGATACCTACGCAATATTGTGGTATCCTTATTGAACTCCCTTAACGAAACTTGTTATCTATTGTATCGGCAATAGAGGAGTTTGCTTGTACATAGTAATGCCGCATAAACATCGGGCGAGGTTAACTTAACCCTAGTTAGATACGTTATTATCTGTGTATCGTTGTGTTCGTGTGGGGGTGTAAAAGTTTATAGCCCTGTAGGTTCATATTGCGTTATAATGGCTTGTCTACACGTCGGGACAAGCCGCGTTGTCGACCGTACGTCGGCGTGTGTCGGTCGTGGATGCACCTGTATTAATTTTTCCTTGCAGATGTGAACGTTGCGAGAGTGATTGTGTCATGAAAACAATATTCCTAGAGTGCATATATAACGATAAAATGGAAATCGAAGTAGTCCATTACGGGCTCAGTACCGGGACGGATAATTAAATATATGGGAAATAAAATGTGAAGCTTAATAAAGGTATGCGTAGTCTGTCAGACCTGATTCAGGTTGGTCGTTTATGAATAAGTTGAATTAAAAGAATGAGTTTTTTAATCAGCCAGCATTGTCTCACTGCTGCGCCCAAACCTACCTCAAATTCTCTCAGTTAAGCTTTTCCTGAGCTACATCGAACCAGCTTGCGGAAGGCATCCAGCTCATCTCTGTCCCTCTTCCTGTGCCAGCTTTGGTGGTATATTTAATAGTTAGACAGTCCAGTGTGGATCAAAAACAGTGTTTTTAAAAATACATATCCTTAAGAAACGAGCAGATTTTATCATATCTCAGATCATAACTTGTGCCAAAAGTTAACGATCCTTAAAACTCAAAATGGCCGCATATAATATAATTACATCACATAATACAGCGACAGCTTCTCCAAAATTGCGGTTAGAATCTGCCTATGTTTAGACTAACAAGTAATAATATTAAATAACAATGTACTCGAGCCCTTACTCTCCCTAACTGTTGAGTAAAAGTTTTTCCAAGTGCGTACCTATGTGCTTCATTTCGCTACATAATGATGATATTTGATACGCAAACGCACGTAAGCTCGAGATTGAAGAAGTAATACTTTGCTAACAATGTGAGTTCTCTTTTGTTTCTTAGAACGTTCTCCTTGTGTGTTTGTTAGTGTTTCATTTATTGTGTCTGGGCCTTAGACTGACTGTCCACTGGAGCGGACTCTCCACTCCTCTCCTGCATTGGTTAATATTTCTCCGGTTCTCCACTCCGCACCCTAAGGATGCTTGTCCATTTGCGCGGAGTGAGGCAGTGGAGTCATTGACTTACGTGGGACTCACGTGGTACGGAGATTTTATGCAATTTCATTGGCTAAAATTACTCCGTTTCTCTGTTCCGCTGCCTGGCTTGCTCGCAATAGACCCTTAAAAGCCTTAGAAGGCTGCCTGTTCAGTCATCTATTGACGCGGAGCGAGGCAGTGGAGTGGAAAAACGGAGTAATGCAGAGCAGAGTTGTGGACTGTGAATGTCCATTCACGCAGAGTGAGGCAGCCGAGGGGGGTAGCAGAGTGGAGTGGCGAATTGAGCGGTGCCAGTCCGAGTTCACGCTTGAGTGGCGGCTGGAATTTATTCCGCTTTTTTGTTTGAATTTTTAAACTTCTTCCCAAATCCCTGTCCACTGAAGCAGAGCGAATATTTTGTGCAATTCTATCTCTCCGCTGCTCTCCTCTCCGCTTCAGTGGACAGTCAACCTAATAGATAATAGTTTTGGGTCTATGATTTGATGTTGGTAATACATAAATGTGATATAAATACTTGTGTCAATTCTTTTCGATACACATATTGTTAGAATCTGTCTATGGAAAGACCGTTTTACAAGAATTTAGTTTTAATTTTTGCATTTAGTTTTTATTTACCGGCTTGTTAGCCTTTTTATGACTTAAAAAAACATACATACCTCTATGGCATAATATTTTGCGCAACGTTATTATGTACCTAGATCGTAAACTACTCTTCCTAACGACAGAGTCGTAACTGGTGATGAAACTATAATTAGCACATAAAATGAGCTGTTCACCTTAGGTGCCGTTTTTATTTGTATTTTACGTTTTATATCTTCATAAATGGGTGAGTGACCATAGCAGTTTGCGAAGTTAACTCATAAGCGTCGATGAAAAGGGTATGACAGAAGTGCTCACAACATCGGTTTAAGAATGTTCGATTAATACTACAATAAGTAGTTAGGAGCGGCGAAAGCTATCAAACGCAGTGTAATCTAACAACTTCGGTAAGTAAGTACCTCTAGATAGAAGAATAGCAAGGAAATGGCAATTTTCCTTGCTAGTAATTCGTTTCTAACACGCTATTTTTCCATTATCCAATATCAATATTGTTTTGTCTTCATCGCTCAGAAATGGAACTCTGAGACTACCTTAATGATAGCATTGTATGACGTATCGAGGAAGTTCTGTGAGCACTCGCTCGTGCCATCTCGCGTACTGAGCTCCTCGGCGGGTCAGTTTGGATGTTTTATTAATGTGTTTTTTAGCAATAAGAAACCAGAGAAGGTTTTCCTTGTTCGAGGTAAATCGGAAACTATTCAATTTGGGTGATTGTTTTACGCTTCGTGGAAACATTGTTTCCGTTGTGTATGTTATGTTTTGTTTCCTATTAGATAATGGATTTTTTAATTGATTGATTACCTCATTTGGTATAGTGGTCCTGTTACATAGTCTATAAAGTAACATTACTTAATAGAATTTGTGTAAAACTTTACATTAGCTTCTAACTTTACTTTAAATGCGGTAAAAGTAATCTAATATATAAAATTCTCGTGTCACAGTTTTCGTTGCCATACTCCTCCGAAACGGCTTGACCGATTTTGATGAAATTTTTTGTGCTTATCCGGTATCTATGAGAATCGGCCAACATCTATTTTTCATCTCCCTAAATATTAGGGGTAGTCCACCCCTAAATTTTATTTTTTATTTTTTAGACAAAATTTTTAATTTCTATTTTTTTATGATACAACATACAAAAATACATACAATCCTCAATTTTCACCCTTCTATCACCAACCCTTTTTTTTTAAATAGACATTTTATTAATGATTAATGTGACGCAGACGAAGTTGCGCGGGCCCGCTAGTTAAATATAAAATCTCTGCAACAAATAAGAACCAACGCATATTAACCTAAAATATGCCATCCCTTTAAAGAAAAACAGCTACAGCAACAACAACGTTCAGTGCTACGAATTAGCTACGCCGCTACGAAGTCTCGTAGGCATTGTAGAGGGGTAAACAAAGTAAAGCTTTATCATGTACCGGTGAAACCGCGCTCTAAGATTAATGTTCATCTAATGAATCAGCGTCGTGACAAATCAGGATGCGGCCTATGCGGTAATGGATGCTTTTGTACGACAGCTATTCTGCAACTATCTTGTACAGATCCAAATATCGAACCTCCTTTTGTATGCCAGACCTCGTCGGATTGGTAGCTAATGTTACCAATACTATAACCATTCAACAATATTAAATGCCTTTGTGGATTGAAGTGTGTATGTGTCTATGTATGTGTGTAGTGTTTGAGGATAATTAGTTTGTGAGGATAATAAGTTTGTACACATAATATTATATTAGTATTGCGTAAACACGTAGGTAAATACATGTGTTTCTAACGGTAAAAATCCGTTTTATATGTGTACCTACGTAAACTTCACTAAAAAGAAGCTTAAGCGGTTTCTGGGCGGAAATAGGAAAACATTCTGAAAGCGATTGTTTCCATAAGTTTCGGGAAAGCAGTCCTCGAAACTTTTATTGGCCGAACAACGTTTCGCTCAAGAACTAAAACTAGTAAATGTAAACGGAAATGAAACAATTTACAGCGTGTTTACAACATCATTTCCAACTACGTTAATGTTTCGCTCCCTCACGTCAAACCGGCCATTCAATGTCCACAGCCCAGCTGAACTTGTAAAGCGACTTATAATTATCTCATGCGTCAGATAACGGCTATACCTGTGTTTGACAGGCAATCACAGGCCCAAACCTCCCTGTGTTAATACTGTCATTTAATTTTCATACAGTCCAGCGCTTTCAGAAGGTAAATACGCCGGGAATGGCCTTAATTATATCTTCGACAATCTTTTGTCTTTTGAGCAAAGGAGGTTACGGTCTTATCTATATTAAACCTTGATAATCCCGAGCAGATTAACGAAACAACTGGCCAAGTGACGACAGCCGGGATTTGTTCACTCACTCGTTAATTTCTGTTGTGAAAATAAACATTTTAGTTAAGATGTTCTAAAATAATATTCACGTAAGGTGCCTCGAAGGACAGATAATACGATTTGATAAAGGTCGAACCTTGCGAAATCTTATACCGTAGCGTTTCTCGGGCTTAAACAGACACCATCCATTAAGGTGTCTACATTATTACATTTATTCATGCTCCGATGATTATCTGTAAAACGCTTTTAAAAATAACTTGTACTGTTACAAGTGTAGGTGTTGGTGTCACCCTAAGGTTACGAGCACTTAAGTATAAAAGTGCGTTAATAAATTGAGGGTTTATTAAAAAAAATAATATGTTTTAGTCACTGAAACGGAACGATCTAAAAGGTCTTTGAATTGTAACATCAGTTTTGAGCAATGGTGAGAGCTACTCTAGACACGTTTGTTACATTTGAATGTTTTTGTGGAAATTAGGCAGACAGAATTACTTTGCATTATTTATTTTTACCGTTTATCCTATTTGCACAAGCATGGCCAGTCACACAAACTCCTTCAGGCAATACCTTCAAACATCCTCAGCAACGATCCCGACATTTTCATTAGAAACAACGAAAATTCACCGAAACATCGAAGCTATACGCCGAGTATCTATGGTAACATTGTCGCGTCACTTATAATTACAATTCGCATGGGACCGGTGGATTCAATCAATAATCCGGGCTCGTTACCAGCTCAATTGTGACGGGTCCCAGGCCTCTGCGGTGCTCAGGGGCTCCACTGCGGGACCCAAGCGCCTCATTAATGAGTCCCTGTGTTTGGACTGCTAAACTTAGCGCTGCCTGTTGGAACTACGCTTAACTGTTGCTTTTCGGGACTGCGGTTTTTGTTTAGTTTTGGGCGGTATTCGTCAGGATGGCTTTGTGTCGGGTACCAGGGTAATAGTGTAAATAGTACAACCAGCCGTTGGAACTGTTAAGCTGAGCAGTAAAGGTAATGGATTACTTAGATAAAAAAACAAGGAAGGTTGCCAAAAAGTAATAACATAATGGGCCTACTTAAAAAGTCGCTCTTTGGCAAAATATTGCTGAATCTACTTAGTTACTAAATCGTAATAACGCAAAGTGAACAGACTTTCTCATCAGCCAGCAGCCTGAACCTAAAAATGAAATTTGGAAAATGTATTTCACCCATAACACAAATGTCGGCTAAGAAGGAAACTTTTAAAATTCGACCTCGAAACGGGAAATAGGGGTGAAATGTATTTTCACGGGTAATCCCGGGGGCCACTCGGCTAGTATTACAATCGAACTAATTTAGAATCGTTTCGTTCAATATTATATTGTGATATATTCGGTTCGTGAACGTTCCGATTCTGCAGTCCGCGTTGTCGCTCTCTATTTATAAAGCTGACTGGAATAACGGGCTTAACAATCATCCGTTTTATTCTGCACACAATTGTTTCTGTATTTCGATATGTGACTACATTTGATAATATTTTATCTTGATATCTGCTGTATAATCGCTTGCAATCACTGAATGAATGTAATGACCTACACGTTTTAAACTGATCGTAATATAGTATAATTATTCGCTTATGACGATTTCGCCTTAAAAGTAAAATGTAGCAGTAATTGTAATATAAATAAAATGAATACGGGTGTTCATACTGTGTTGTTTTGCGTAGTGCTGACATTTCACTACATATTCAAGCCCGGACAGCTCTTTGACTGATCTATTTCATCGATGATCTCGTTCGAATGCTAACTTTGTGATGATAAAACCAAATAAACGTTGAATCCACTCAGCCATAGCAGCAGAAATACACACGAAACCATTCACATTGTTAATTCATTTTCCGAAAGGCATTTCATATTTGTAAGCCAGATTCCGAACGTTCATAGTTAACAGGAGTTTTACGGCAAGCGATTCCAAAATAAGTTTCCATAGTTTTACTTTTCCCCCGTCTAGTTGCAATGGTAAAAATAGAATCGTTTGATACAAAAAGCTGTATCGTGCGTTCGCACCTGGCCCTAGCAACCGCTGGAGCGCTGCAGCCTCACAGCGCTCGCTGCATCGCGCAGACACGTGTTGCAAAGGAAAAAATAAAACTTCCGACCGTCGTTCCCGTAATGGATGCTTAATGTGCAAAATCGTTATTTAAAGAAACAGCAAAAGTTTTAATATACAGACAACATTTTATTTGGATATGTTTTCGAGACAAGAGATTTTCATTTTTTATTGTGAACCAAATATCCCTGGATTTTCTGAGAATATTATTACTTTAATTACTACACAGATTTAAGTATTCCTTTTATGAGACTACTTTTACGCTCATTTGTTTATCTCCCCGCGCAAGTCGTAAAAGTAGAGCCCGGGAAAATTGTTTCGCTGTAGTATTTATGCGATAGGCTTGAAAACTTTCACTACGTGGCGCAGTTTTATCAACTTTTAACTTGACGTAGTTATGCTGAATTAGTGCATGTACTTTAACTATTTGAGTAGTGTTTTTGCTCTACCTGAAAGTACTTATCAGCACAACATTACATAAGTACTCTGTGAGATGCTAAAAGGACGTGTGTGTGAGATCTAATTTTTTAATTTATTAATACCGATAAAGTTGATTCAATAGGCCGCGGTATGCGCCCGGAAGCTGAAAAGCATTGGTCTTGTCAGTCGAGCGCCACGCACGACGCTCCGGTCAGACAAACCGACGGCCCTTTGTGCGGCCCGACCCAGTCACTGAACTAGGAATGCCAATCCACAATCCAGCCTTTACTACGGCTATTTCCCTGTGATTTCATTAATGGACAGCTTTACTGGCGCTTCAGTTAAGAATGTTATAATTAAGATGTAAGAGATTGTAATCGGCAAAAGGTCGCCGTATCGTATACATTCATTTTGAGGCACAATTTGCTGGTAGGGCATTGTTAACGAGGGGTAAAGCGCACTACGACCACGTTAATGAGAACGTAATAGGTGTTCCGCGGGCTGCGCGGGCTCTGGCACACTGTTCCCTTCCCGGCCTCTATTAGCACGCGTTTAATGTTAGCTGGAGAATCCACGCCGGATTACATTTGAATACCGTGTAATTCTAAAGTTATGCCTTTGTGCCCTTAATCCTTGTAAACGCGGTATTCCGAACCGTAATTGTTACCTGCAACGCTGATTAAGATACTTGAATATGAAGGATCAATTGAGATTAATTATTACCAAATGGATTAAATTCAACTTACTAAGTTACATTGTGTTATGTTTACGTCTGTACCGACCGTAAATAAAGTAATTTCCGTGTGAAATTACCGTGTGTAACGAAATATATTATTTACATATTTTTTGTAACTCGGATATCGCAATAAAACGTGGATTTTAACGTGAGTCGAATTTCAATTCTTATAATTTGTAGTTTGATATCGCTTGTGGCGAAATTCAGTGTGTTTATTTTATTTATCAGAGGTGTGCCTGCCGCCTGCCGACTGGGCACGAGAGCATACATTAATGACGTTATATTTGGTTTCAACAACCAAGTATGTACTGTAAAATGTTACTATGAAAATACGTTATCAAGTTATGTTGATAATTATGGTTGATATCATCATATTTGTAGTATTAAATATTAACTTAGATATTTTAATCCATATCTCAATTACCGTTTTGCTCACAAAGTTTTCGTGTCATAATTGCAAATGGCACAATGTTCTGTAAATAAATGTATTTGGTACAAAACAAATTGTTATTAATTGCCTTCTGGGTATGACTCGTCGTTTTTCATCCAGCCTAGCTTTTCTAGTTATTTACAGAGTCATTATCTAAAGCCCTAAAAGCAACCGACTAAGCGTTCGGGACCGCATTGAGTCTTTTACGAAAATGTCATAAATCACGTCGATATTTGTGTTTTAACTTATAAACACGTTATAATTATATTAGTTATTAAAGTTATGACTGTTAGGGAGATGGACGGCTAGTGTCTTGTGAGAATTTTACAAATGAAAATACCAGAACGTTAGTTGTTTTTCCAGCATGATGGTTGTGGATTACGTGTTTTCTGAACGATCTTTATGCGCAACAATCACATAATAGTCACGGTCAAATGTGACTATTGCGATAATATTATTTGGTGCATTATTACTCCTGTATGAACAACAAAATTAAACAGTTCAGATAGAATTCCCAATAGTTAAAGAGATAACTATTGCGAACTACGGTGATATTACATTAAACAGTGATCAACACAATTGCAGTTAGCGTTCCGATGTAATTAGTGACCGCATCGGCGGCCGACCGGCCAAACCCGCGGCTCACGCAAATAGATTGTGTTGTGGAAGTAAGAATTTAATTTTCATGGACCTGTAGGGCACACACTGCACACTCGAGAGATACAATACAGTTCTTTCAGAGATGTGACTCCTATTGACGCGGGTACACAAATAGAGGTACGCGGTACGTGTCTACTGGTACGGAAATATTTCAATCGAGAGTTTGTAACGAGATCCCACGTGGATCGCCGCGGGCACTAAGCCCCTCGCCAGTGAAGAGTTAACACTACCTAACTCGACGCTTCTATCAAATGTTTATCCTCACTGCAAAAGTAACGAATCATTTTATTACTTTGTCATTTAGAAACTGTTGCTTCCAATTTTTGAAGCATTGTTTAAGCACATTTATAAAAAAAACACATCTTGTTGTGATTTCCGTAACCGTAAGAGGTTTTGATTCACCCACGCAAAGTAACAAATTTGTAAGCCTTGTTACGAAAACTTTGACTTCGTTATAAGATATCTTTAAACTTTAGGGACCTATTATAAATATTTGACATTCTTGCCCGACCCAATTAGAGACTTTAACAATGTATACCTACATGTTTTTTTAGAAACAAGCTGGTTTCGGTTCTCCCACTCACTGTGATCGAGAACTTCTTGTGCTGTTTCTGTGATGGTCATTCTATATAATAACATAATTCAAATTAAGTCAACAACGCGGCTTTTCACGCATTTTACGAAGATTGAAGGGGATTCACCATAATGGCCTTGGTTTAAAGGGTCATCAAACTAGCGGAACCTGAGGGCATTGCCAGTCGACAATATGTACTTATCGCAGTCAACCGTGACCATGACTTTTCCTCTCTTTTATTAACCGACTTCCCAAAAAGGAGGAGGTTATCAATTCGGTTGTATGTTTTTTTTTATTTTTTTTTATGTTTGTTACCTCATAACTCCGACAATTATGAACCGATTTGATAAATTCTTGTTTTATCTGAAAGGATATACTTGCAGATTGGTCCCATTTAAATCATATCAAAATCGGTTACGAACTTTGGATTTTAAATCGAAATACCTGGAATTTGACTATTTAGATGATTCTTTGATAATCGAAATTGCCTATTTTGCTTTTCTGCGATTTTGCAGTGGTGTTGTTAGGTGTGGGGCACCACTAAAAAGTGAAAAATAAAAAACTTTTTACAAAAAAATACAACCGACTTACAAAAAAAAAACACTACAAAGTAAAAAACTAACTTTAATTTCGGAAGTCGGTGTCAAAATACGAAGAAAGTAACAAAAACACCGACTTCCGAAATTAAAGTTATTTTTTACTTTGTAGTGTCTTTTTTTGGAAGTTGGTTGTATTTTTTTTTCTAGTCGTAAAGTGACCTTAAACTTAACGATCTCTTTTGCTGACGCTTCAAAAACAAATCAATAATAATATGACAGAATTATAACCGAAACAGTATTAGTATTCTGAAATAAATTATTCTGTTTTCGACAGGTACTCTGATAGTGTTATATAATATCCGACTAATCCTTGGCTGCGACGATGCAAATGCGATGCAACGCTCAAAGCTAAGTGCTACTTCAAACCATCAAAATATGCTCGAATTAATCGGATCTTCTTCCAATAGTTAAGTTAGATTCGATTTGCTCTTAGCTTACGAGGTTCAGGAAGTTACCTGGGTGTATTGTACGTCTATATAATGAAACGATTTTGTGAGCGTGACTTGTGGGAAGATTTAAAGAAAATATTTTTTATGTCAGTACCTACCGACGCGTTTCTTCTTGGATATCACACTGTAACCGTTACAAACATTACGAGTATGATGTAAGGTTGGGTTATTTTTTTTTGCGCCAATTTGTTTGACACTTCGAACAACCAACAAACTTTCGAATTAACTACTTATGTATCTTACTTCTATGTTCTATTCATGTAGATTAACTCACTTGTACAATGTGTAAGCCACTTGAACTATGCGCAATGTTCCCAAGTAAGGAGTACATAGGTAGTCCACAGTACTGCGGAGGGTTGTCCCGTTAGGGCTTCTATTCTCCCGCGCGCCGTCGAGTGCCTTAGTCGGGCTGTTGTCGCTACATTGATCTCATTGTGCGCCACTACCCTATAAGCAAGTCAATGGATGGAGTTCCTATTCAGGCTTTGTTAATTGTTGGATTGCCAGTAGTGATTGTGACACTAGATGTTACAGGGTACAGGACTTTTGTTGCAAACTGAAAACTTGCATTGGTTACAAATAGGTAGTTTTTTTTAAGATTAATTAAAATTTTAGCGAGATGAAATCATTGCAATTTCTCTGGTGAAGCAGGGTCGAAAAGTTTATTTTATTATGGTTTGTAAAATTCGAGTAGGACACATTATTTCAGTTAGATCGTGGAATTTACTTTCGCCTTCAGAACATACGAGATTTGACTCTTTTTTAAAAATCGAGTAAAATAAACACCTTTCCTCTAAACTGTGTTTTTTATATTATAGTGTTTCTATACATAGTATATAGTATTAGGTATATAATAAATATATATATATTTAAAAATCGTTCATTCTTATAATCTATATTCGCTTTTCTATTTCCATAATTTGTGTTTAAATAAATAAAAAAATACTGTGGCAATATTTTAGCTATAAGTTTATCATTTACTAAGTAACCACCTTAAGAAGCTAGAGGAAAAAGGAATACTCGTGAATAATATGCGAAATGATTATTATTTCTGTGTAACGATTTTCCTCATTCTAAACGTTATTTTGTTTCGTAGTATTCGCAAGGAATTGTCAGGTACATCTCCTCAAACGTTTGTATAATACGAAACCAGTGTAAAGTAAAGGCACATTTAACGAACATGAATTTAAAGAATGGCAATAATAAGCAATGACATGATTAAACTCCGTCGCCCAGGGAGCTTCGCCGCCAATTGTCTTTCAGCTGTGAAATATGCGCAACAATAGCTAAAGTACACAAAACCCTACTAACATTTTACGTTTTTCTTTCATCCCAAAATCAGCATGGAAATAATATTTTTATTCTCTTTTTATAAAAACGACATAAAAGCGGATACGTCGCGGAGATAAGGAAGTTATACGACCTCCTCGCGGCTCGAAGTGAAGCAATCCATCTCGCGTAATTGCATTATATTCGGAGTGCGTACCTCGAGTGCCCGGAAGGAACTGTTACTTATGATTTCTTTCCAATATCTACACTTTTTGTACCGCCGAGATCTCACTTTATTCAGGTTATAAAACAAGAGTTAAGGAACACTTTCTTCCAACTATTTGTTCCTTTTCTTTTTCCGTTGTTAAACGAATGGGAATCTCTGTTCTATGTCAGATTTATACTAAGAACTGTTATTTTTCAAGACTTATTCTTCGGATTTTCTAGCGGTTTATTTCATTAGCTGTTAAACTATCCCACAATTTATACTGGTTGGTTTTAATTTTATTGTTAACTCTTGTTACGGAAGAATCAATTAATAGCTCCATCAGTAGATCACCTAATAACCTCAATGTTTTATTTCACGTTTGATGTATTGCTTAGATTTATTAAAAGGAAACTCAGCTTGACTTCGCTTCAAAGACTATGTTTCAGACAGGAAACAGGAAATACCGTTCTAGTAAATTAAAAAGAAAATAAAGTCTTGGCTATAAATTATATAATAATAAATTCATTTTATCAAAATAGTATTCCTATGCACACCTTTATTGAAGTGTGAGTGAATCGAGTGAATGAGTGGAACCTTGTTCTATGACATGTAAATTCACACAAAATACCTATAGGTAACAAATCAAAAACAAAATATATTCCTCGAACTCACAATGACCAGACTTTCTGTGTTCGTTGGTTAGGCAACTTTTTCAAGCGGTCGCATCATTTGCTAGTTGATTTTTCGCTGTTTGTATACGCTATTCTATTTCCGGATTTTCCCTTTTATACGTCGCTCTCACATTTAGACGTGCCTTCACTGCCTGTCCGAAACACATTTACGCATTTACAGTTTATATGAGTACCTACACTGCAATGGTTTGTGATTTAGTTTCTATCTACGTTAAAATGAAAATATGTGGAGAATGGGACGGGATGTTGGCTGGTATTCAGCAGATAATTCTCTTTTTGAAACTCCGACATTTCTTGTGACGTGTCGTACGTCGTGTCTAAATTGGAAATGGGAAGTATTTGTCAAGCTGTTATGTATTAAAATATTAAATGAAATAGGTTTTAATAGCAAGTATTTTGGCATCATTATCCAAGTAAGTTCAGCTTCATACTATGTCATATTACAGCAAACTGTACTCAAACTTGAAGATTTTAAATGTGTTTTTAATAGCTCAATAAAAGGATTCAAACAGGCATGGGAATTGTTTATTTTAAATTAGCCCATTATAATGGTTTACTGGGACCTCCCGCGCTCAGTTGCATAAAGCTCGCCTCGCTCTCACATGTACCCTGCTAACTTGTAATACTGTTAACCACATATTGACAGACACTTTGGGGGGCTTGCGCCGATACAGCTGAGACAAAAGGACAAATTTGGGTTAATTAAATTCCAGTGTCGGGCTTTCGGGCCCGATGTCTGGGCTCGTCACGGCGTCTTGGACAAAGTACGACTTATCACTGAGCTAGTTGGCTGACGGCCCCCTCGCACCACGCACAAGATTAATGCCTCTCTAATGAATCAGCTGCCGTGACAAATCAGGCGTCGGTAATGGATAAGGCCTTCCTGGTGTTGCGGCCACAATAAATTAGTCAACTGATAAATGTTTGATTTTATAATTTGCTTGCAGACAGCTTGAGTTCTCTGTTTATTGGGCGTTTAATAGGAGACAATGTGCGAAATTTGGCCTTTGGATAAATTGTGGTTTGCGTAGACACAATGGTTTACAAAGATATGTTGTTGGTATTGTTAACGGTCTGTGTAAGAAATTTTTACAAAAGGGCTAATTTTATTTTAATCGCATAACAAAATAACAAAAACGAGTAAAAAGTCCCCCCAACCCATCGTAGTTTTCCGGTAGTAATTTGAATCCATAGGAAAATCCGTGATAATCGAAATTCAATCAATAGTCTCGTGTGTCCATACAGGATCTAATAACAATATCATCTAGTGATTTTGCGGTAGCTGAATGGTGTTACCAGTAGTAAATGTTAGTAGGCTGATATGGCGCACTTACTTTAAGCCAGACATTTACTGCTCATTGGCAAACGTAGTTTTCAATGGGTTTTCAATTGCAAAGCAATTAGCAATTATAGTCGCTTATGCCAACGTTCTTGGAAAACAAGAGTGTTTTAAATATAAATGGTTTAATAATAAAAACAGTGAATAAAGTTAATAGCCTGATTCGTAGTGAATTCGCATTAATATTGAAGTCTTAAATATTATTATTTGTCTCTTTTTTATGTTATTTTCAAATCACATGGTTATATTAAAAATACATTTATAACTGATCCAATCAGTTTCAAATAAAAGGTAACATCTAATAATATACCGTACTTTAATTTAAAAGTATTACTATGCAGCAAAATTATATATTATTACATTTCTAGAAAGCTACCCCTTTATGTGATCCGATGAAGCAGCGCTAACAATAAAATAGCCTGAGACTTTCAATTGTAATCAAGGTATTGTAACAAAAGGAAAGGTCATTTTATGTCTATAGTCTGGCTGTAGACGCTAAATTTTAATAGAATATGTTAGACATTTTAGAATATGTTTGGAGATAACCCGAACTTCACTTGAATAGGGCAATCTGACTAGAGGTCGTGACTCTTCGTGAAACGAGTTTTATTTTGTTGCTATTAAACTTTTACAAACACATCAAATATAAATTTTTAAGCATGTTCGCAGACCCTGAGCAGTCGGCATCGCTACTGTGGTAACTGGCTGTGTAATCAGTTCGTTCAAATATAGCTCTTCGACTGTATCAGACAGAGGGGGAGAATGTTCATAAAGTTATTATAAAAGCTCACTGACAATTTGTCCCAGGACGTTAATAGAAAAGATACGTAACCACAAAATGGATGAGAGAACTTCTGGATATTCGTTAGACTGACAGCCAGTATCTACAGACAGAAAAACCCACTCTTCTTGATTACTTATTCTTGTCACATGTAAAAATTCCTCGTACCAATGAATCTGAGAAATTTCCGATTTTCTGGTTTTCACTATCAGTAAAGACTTTCAAAGATCTTCAAATAGTAGTGCCCGGCCGTGGACCATCCTTGTCTAAAAAAATAACGGTATGTAAATTTTATATATCAACTCTTTATACACGTCAGTGTTCGGGCCGTGCCCGGGACTTGTCCGATTCACGTTGTGACGAAATTGGCCCTGATATGTGTGGTTCAACTTTTATCGCGCTTTCCGAGACAAGGAGATATCCGTGATATCTATACATAAAAATCCGTATATGAATCCCATGAAATAACATATGTAGTACAAGGGTATTAGGTCCAGTACCGTTATGGTTAAGTTAGCAAAGATCGTTCAATTTGCGAAAGAATTTTATCCGGCGACCTTCACATCAAACTTCAGCATTATTTAATATGATAAATATGCATTAAACAATGCTTCTGTGGCTGAGTATGACACGTCCATTATTTATAGATAGCGATGTCTCATTTGTCAAAATTAATAACGTAATTAAAATTGTATGTATACAGTCCTTTTCATTTTAGCTGTTTATACGCTGATATTAGGCCAGTCATACCAAGACATTTTAGGTCGCTGTATTTTGTACCGTCCTGATTTTTTTATTTTTTTTAAGGTAGATGCTAGTAGTGTACAACCAATTTTTCAACCTCGAAAGAACTGTGCTAACTGCGTGGTCCTCAGAAAACTTCAAATTTTTTGGTAATTGTTCAGAATTGGGATAAAATAAACGTAGAATTCACCGTTTAGAAGATATAAGATCTTCTAAACGGTGAATTCTACGTAAAAAATCAAAACTGCTTTTGTCGTCATAAAAAATTATATATCTCGTGATTCAAGAGTTGCATCGCTACGTGTTGTATATTTTCTGAAAACATATTGATTCGCCCTGCCCTGGGCCTTGCCCGTCAAAGTACTTACAATGTTGTGTGTGGTCATTAGTGAGAAATTCAACAAAAATCCTCTAGATTTACTCTGCGCGGCCAAAGAATTACCTATAATTTCACGAAGGAAAAGTTAACATGAGTAATTTATACGTCACCGAGTAGTGATTGAAGTGTTCTTAGGTGTTTTATGCAAAAAAAAATATGGTAATGTAACGATATTGCCTACCCCGACTTTATAACTAAAACTCCAATTTCAAACTTTTTAGAAAAAAAAATAGTTATGTTTGTTATGCTGTACGTCAACATCTTTTAAATTTAAAGAGACCCGGTAGAGTCAAATTGTAGCAAATTTTGTCTACTTCAAAAGTGTTCAGATTGACTTTCTCCGTACGCAATGCACCGTTAAGGAGAATTAAGCTTAACTCTTAAAAATTACCAAAAATTAAGAAGTTTTCTGAGCACCATGAGCCTGTTCCTTTACCTAGAAAGACCTGTGCTTTCGAGGTTGAAAAATTGAGAGGATACTATAGCAACTTTCTTTAACATCATTTGTAGAGAAACGTTATCATTATCATTAAAACGTTTCTCATTACGAAAAATTACTAGGGCTGGTTGCCATTTTGAACAGAAGAGGTGAAACAGCCAGTGCGTTGCATTTAACACTCTTTCAAGTCCTTATTCTAAGAGGAGGCAAACAATGCTAGATATTGACTGTTCATATATATAGGAGCTCGTGGCTAACAGCCGCACAGGTTGATCTTCAAGGTTTAACATAGCTTGCCAAGGTTGGTCTGTGGATAGGTGACCATCTTAACATACCGAGTTTCTTTCGTGCCTCGGAAAGCACGTTAAGCCGTCGGTACCGGCTGTCATTTGTAGATCTTTGGCAGTCGTTACTGATAGTCGGAAGCCAGTTAATCTGACTCCAGTCATTCCATAAAGTCCCGTGTCTTCCCAGTTAATGGGTTAGGTGGGTAGGCAGCCGCTCCGCGTAATATACTGGTACTCAGCTGAATCTGGTTTGACTGGAAGCCGACCCCAATATATTTGGGAAAAGGCTAAGCAGATAATGATGTATTTATCTTATCTTAGAGATCTTACCTAGCGACAACATTTTACTTTCCGACATACACGCGAACGAAGCCGCGGGTAACGTATTTAGTAGCTAACTTCGCAATTTTCCTGTACCTGTTTAAATAATAATAAGTATTTAGGCACGTGTATTGTATGGAAATCAGATGATCGCTGGACAGCACGAATAACTTCATGGCCAGGACCGGCAGGGACTAGAAAGCGAGGCAGACCTGTAACAAGATGGGCTGACGACATCACCCAAATAGGAGGAAAAGACTGGATAGAAACTGCAAAAGATAGAGAGAAATGGTCTTCACTGGAGGAGGCCTTTACCTTCACAGGAGGGGTTCTCACAGAAACTTGACTAAACATTAGATATCAATTTAGTCAAAACAAAAAATTTCTATAATAATGTATTTAATTGGTTAAGAATAGTTTTACTGAACTTAGGACATAGACATAGATTAAATTACTATCGAAATGAATGTCACAAATTATTAGAATTTATTAAAATATTAAGACATTGAGTAATAATATATATTAATATGTACCTATATCAAATTATAATTGCATGTAAAAATAATTATATAGAAATAATGTGATAGAATTATGATAAAAAAATAATCAAATTTTTGTTTTGTTTATTACGTGGGAAATAAAAAGGCTTTTTATTTTTTATTTTTATTTTTATTTTTATTTTATTTTATTTTTATTTTATTATTGTATGGAAACCGCATTTCTTAAGCTCGAAATAAGGTATCGTTAGCGCAGCAGCCCCGGATCTACGATTTTTGCGAACCGAGGCAGAAACTTGACTTGTGGCGCCCCCATCTCTTCCTTCGGTGTTTTTGGTCGTTTCTTCGTATTTTAACACTGACTACCAAAAAACCAAAATTAGCAGTGTTTTAAGGGTACCGTACCTAAAAAAGTGAATACGGAACTTTTATAGGGTCACTTTGTTGTCCGTTCGTTTGTCTGTCAAGACCTTTTATCTCGGGAACGCGTGGAGGTATCGAGTTGAAATAAAAAAAACCATATACTCATGTCTACATTCACTTGACGCTATGAAAAAGATCAAACTTCTAGGTAGGTAGGAACGGCCGTTTATGCACACATGCAAACATTTATAGTGTCTATACACTATGCCGAAGGTACGCGACGGAAGTTCCCCGGCTGATTTTACGTTCCACCGTATTCGGCTGATATGACACACCGTAAGTGCCGAATCCAAATCGGTTCACCCGTTTAAAAGCTACGGTGCCATAGAAAACACAGAAACACATAGCGGTCAAACTGATGACACCCCATTTTTTTGGTCGGTTGTTAAAATGGAGTTACTAAATCACCATTACCTACTTAAAAACACATAAGAATCATAATTATTTTTTTTAGCCTCACCAATCATACGTAAAAACCTAATCGATTATATTCTCCGTCTAGAAACGGAAACAATAACACCTTAGCAAGGTTTACTTAGGAGTTACTTTTATGCTTAAATGCTGGAAATGTCCAAGAGGGTATACAATTCAAGGGCGAGCGGACCGAGCCCGAAATATTTAGCACCCTTTAACCACATCGAATGTGATTTTATTTTCAAGCAATTGAATTTGCCGCCCGGGGCACGGGCCCCGGCTTGCTCCCCGCTAGATCCGGGGCTGTGGTAGCGTAAACCAGAACTGCTAGGGTACTTTCTCTTAAGCATTACCCAGTATGCTGTAAAACAGCACGTCGCCAGTCAGTTCTGACATGGCTACCAACAAATATAATTTCTTTTTTATAAAATATTAAGTGTAGCTATGAATACACGCCAGTCCGTTGAATACAGCCTTTATACGACGGTAATGGCATGGATCACATATATCCCGGCTTTTCTGGAGTGATGCCGCCTGATAGTCATCTTATTATGTAACGTTGCCTATTGTAGATGAAAGGCAACTTTATATAATTTAGTTTTAGTACTGCAAATGTTATATAAGGTCCCAATTTGTCCTAATGGTGAACACCTGGGGTTCAAGCATTGGGTGGAAAATCAGATTTGTGTCAGTTTTGGACTCAGTTTGCATTTTCCAAGTGGTAGGTAAATACCTACCACTTGGAAAATGCAAACTAAATAGACAAACAAATAAATAAACAAAATAAATAGCATATGCTTGCATTTTACCTCAATAGGTAAAATACAAGCATATGCTATTTATTTTGTTGGTTTTATTACAAAACAGTAGGTGTCTGAAATTCAGTATTCAATCAAAAATGTTGTGTCGGAAAATAATTTTGCCATCGGAAAAGTATCAACAAAAAAGTACAAGAGAAAATTTGATACTACCGTAATTACACGTAATTTGAAAAGTTTAATTAGATGGTAGTTAGTTTATTACAGCTCCTAAATTACTAAATTTACATTTGAAATACGACACGAATTGTGGTATTAGAGAGTTGGCGTGGAGTATCCCAGTTAAAACTAGGTTTAACATTATTTCTAAAACAGAATGTTAAATTAACCGTGGTTACTAATTTAAGCCTGTAATACATATTGACTAAAGCCGTTCAGCTTATGCCTTTTATATTATGCGCATGCCTGAATAAGTTATCTTGCAGCAAGATAGGCATCAAAAATAATCCTTCTAATTTCATTTTGTGAAGTGATACTTCAATTGGAAAAATTCAAGTTGAACCAGAAACTAGACTGAATAATGTACTCGTAACACTACCTTTTCCTCTACAATTATAAAGCAGAAACAATAATTGAAGTGACCACCAAAAACGGTAACCGAAGTGTACAACCGGTTCCATTCGAAATGTTTACATTTCAGCGTTCCAGTTTAACATTGTTCCTTAATACCTTAATGGTTGTGTGGACAGCGTTAGTGGGGGCCGGTGGGCAAAGGGGCCCGGTCACTCGGCTCCTTTACATCCCGACACGAGGCCTTTGTAATGCTATCCCCGGGGCAGTCTGCCTTGCAAGACGACTCGGATTCCTGTATAGTGCTCTGAACGAGTTTAAATGTACTGGGATTCCGGTGTTATTACGTTACAATAGTGAGTTTACAATTTAATGCTTTTGTATTTATTGTTTATTGTATTCGAATCGGATAGCTGACAAACATCGTATTGTGTACCCTTAGAAGTCGTTCAAACCGGTTCACCCTTGTTTGGTATAAAAACTTTTTGTCGAAAATCGCTCCGTCTAATTTTAGTTACAATAAAGTAATTTCGTTTAATTATTCATTTGACCGAATAATTAATTGGTAGATTTTTATCTAGCATATTTATTTCTTTGAAATAATGTTATTTGACCGAATTTACAAATGCACTAATTTTATTTAAACTAATGTTTCACTAGACTAATAATGATTTAGTTGAAAGATCGTATCGAATATTACGACTCTTAATTCAGACTAGATTATATAGAAAAAAGAGATTATTTTTTGTAGGCTAGCGAGAACCGAACTAGTTAGGCGGGGTTGTGGGGGCGAGTGGCAGAAATTAAATAATTCGTAATAAAATATATGTTATACCACCTGAACATTACATCAAATGAACATTATACCTTTTGATCAACAGCGCAAATGTTGTTATCGCAAATAAATATTCGATGAAATGAAAATTATGTCAATCGATATTATACAAATTTATTATTTTCTTAAACGTTGTTCGAATTAGTAAATTACATCAAAAGTTGTTATACCAAACAAGGGTGAACCGTTGAAAGCCTGGTATATCATATCGCTAGAGGCTGGCAGACAGCTTTATATTAAGTAAATACTTTCTAGGCTAAATGAGCATAATTATCTTCCTAACATTAAAGCTCTCGTTACTTATACGCTCACATTTTAGTATTCTAGGTATTTCATTATGTCTCAAGATTCAGTGACGTTATTATAATAGTATGTTGTCTCTTCAAAATATTAAATAGGCAGAAATTTTCTTTGAGCCCAAAGTTTATCCCGAGAAAATAGACGTCTAAAAATTCTCATGGGAATGAATAACAAGAACAAGATTACATTATACAAGCAGTACAAAAATGAAATGAACTATTTAAAGTGGTTTTCTTCATCTTACAAGACCTTCCTCACTTATTTTAT
This sequence comes from Ceramica pisi, assembly GCA_963859965.1. Taxonomy (NCBI): domain Eukaryota; kingdom Metazoa; phylum Arthropoda; class Insecta; order Lepidoptera; family Noctuidae; genus Ceramica; species Ceramica pisi. The sequence continues at coordinate 11,785,219 of OY982537.1, read as the reverse complement.
CGAGATGAAATGATGGTTCTCCAAAAAATAATGATTATTAACCGTACATTTAATGTAATATAAAAGAAGTAGGCTTCTGCTATGAATGTATTATTACCCTAATAACCCTCTTCTTGACTAACCAGTTCTTAGCATCCAACATAAATCATGCTATTTTATTTAGCATCAGCGAATATCTCGGTTCTAGCTCCGGAGCCACATGCTCGTATTTTGCTTGTAAAATATTAAAGGCAGGGCAACATAGTTCACAGAATCGCTAACAAAGTTATCACCTAGTGTAAGTTAAGGTACACATTTAGAATATTATGAACCCCGCACAGGGCAATGTTATCTGACCCTACATAATTACAATAACATTTTGATTCAAGAATGCAAATTAAGTTCCGCAGCTCCCAACGTGGCAACGTTGTTTGGTTATTAATTTTATTCAGTGGCCTTTTCCGAGGCGTCGAACTTGGCCCCGAAATATTAACTTAATACTTTTTATTTGAGAAAAGAAAAATACGGTTTTAATATATTTTGTAAATGATGACATCCTCTTCTTTACAATGTTTAGATTACAAAAGATTTTTTTCCTGTAACATTGTAATCAAGTAAAGCCTTAAAGTAAGGCTGTTCCAAAGTTTATTGGAGTGATTAAGGTTTTGTTTTAGTAAAGGATGAATTTTTAAAGTGTCTTCAGGGCCGAATCCGAAAATATGAGGAATATTTAAAAAATCTCGTGCTCGATTTTGATGAATAGTGAAACTGCATCATCGGATTTTTGAAACATCGTTGTTCAGTGTTTTTCGATTTTCCTCATAGTTTCAGATTTGGCCCTGAAGGCACACTTTAAAAATTCACCTGTATATGCATACATATAGAGGGTGTTTCAGAATAGCGTGATCATATTTTAGTGCTTTCTAGGGTGTGATATTTTATTATCTATTCTTTTACGTTCTATTTGTGCTAATACGACTAAATAAGCTACTCTACAGTAGACAAAAACCATTAGCATGGTAGCCTAAGCTCTTCAAAAAAGTTTGAAGCATAGACAGATTTAATTTCCTTACGATCACATGTATCATTCAGAGCAACCAGCTTATTTCCGATGATTGGCAATGAGATAAACTATGCAGTTTATGCCTCTAATAATTTTACGATTTATATTCCCGTTATGTTTAATTGATTAGTAACGCGTTTAGCACAGACATGTGTTCCAATGGAAACTCGTTCAATTAATTTTATTCATGTGCTGTTTTTGCTGACATGCTTTGTTTGTGTTTATTACATAAGTACAACCAGGATGTCTAATTACTGCTTCAAACGTTGAAGAGTCCTACATACGAGTCTTATTCGAGTTTTATACGTCTCTTGACCACACTTCAAAAAGCTTTTTTCCCGTGGCTTCACTCCCGTGGCTTATCCCATAGATGCAGTGCATGGGATAAAAGTAGTTTATGGCAGTGAGCCACGGCTACCTAATAGGAGATATAAGGGCCAAATACAATTCGGAATCGCGTGCAAAGGTTCCGAACGAATTGTAATTTAAACAATTTCTAAGTTTGTACATGTTACAGTCAGAACCCGTTCTTAGTTACAATGCGTTATGTCTATTTAAAACTCTAGTTTTCACTAAACACCTTAGTTACAACTAGAATAACAGCTGCTCAAAAATACTATCAGTGAAAACTAGACAAAACTATTGAATAGCAATATTCCTTCACTTCCATAGGGTGTCGTAAGAAGCGACTAAGGGACTCACCAGAAAGTAGACAGCAGCATTCTCTGTACATTGCAACAGCAACTTACACAGCTTTGGCCAACTCGCCTGCCAAGCGTTGCAAATTCCTCGAATATAATAGGCACAACGAAAAAAGGTCCCCTTGTGCCGGGCGGCAGCCTATTCTTGACTCCGGTAGCCGTCAAGGTCATGGCGAGGCAAGGTGTGGTAAGAATCCTCGGGTGGATCTGACTATCCCTACAAATATCGACGACTGGACCTGGTAACACTGATTACCGAACTTGAGGAGGAATTGAGCTAGTTACGACTTTAGACAATCTCACAATACCTACTCCATGGATTATAAAACATAAGACAATATGAATATGAAGGCGTCAGCGACGGCTGAGCGATAGCGCCATCATCGTTTGGGTTCGGTGGTATCGGAATGATTGTAAAATAAAAACACTCAATACAGTACTAAGCTTACTTTATTAACTGTGGCTGAGTGCCAGTACTTTCGAACGTCAAAACTTACAAATAGACAGACCACCAAAACGCCCGCCCGTTACCACTTCCTAGTATTTTAGCTGTGGAGAAGAAATGACCAACAAACTCCCCAGCAACACATCTGTCTGTTGAGTTAGAAGAACTCCAATTTATAACATGATTAAAGAAGTCTGTTTAATATAATTGAAATAGGTACACTGACAGTTTCATTCTGGACGAGTGTCCTAGTTGGTGTCTCGAGCCAAAGTGAGCTCGGAAAAGTCCCCACTCTCCAATACGACTCTGTCAACGTGCCGCCATTACAACATACTGACAACTGACGTCACAGCGTTTACCACAACCCACTACTACAAAGTCAAAGTCAAAGTCAAACATTTATTTCAATTAAACCATTTACAGGCACTTTTGAATTGTCAAGGTCGGTCGGTCCAAAAAAGATGAAGCTATTTGCACGTTCCAAAGCGTAGATCTCTATGGAGAAGAACGTGCAAGAAACTCCCACTATCAGCTAGGTTTTTGAGTGAGCATGACACTCCCAACCGCCAGGGTACTTGAGTCTATACAATGCAAACACACACATATTTATAAATGTTGGTACTATTGATTTATCCAATTATTAGCAATGGATCAGTGTGTGAGTTAAATTAAATATAAAAGTCATTAAAGACATCTATAGATATACTATTTACAAACATTAACAACAAGTTTGACTTTGTTTACTTACACCCTAGATTGTCCAATGGAGCAGGACCAGCATGTTTCCAAGCATTATTATCTTGAATATAATCATCTAATTTGTAATATGCTTGTTTACATAGTGTGCTTTTAATATAATTTTTAAAGGAGGATGGCGAATTTGGACCCACATTATTTATAAATTAACTAAGTGTCATTCACTTGCAAGTTCGTATTTACTATAATTAAGAGTCTGTTAAAGGATTATATAAAAAATATTGAGTCACTGGGTGGTGGGAATTATAAGTTAGAAAAGATTTTTATTTACATACAAATAAGTCATCATGCAGTTACTAAACGCACCATGTTTCATATTATAACTTTCCAACTTACTCTTTCATTACCTACATGATTTACGTTCTTACACTTGTTTATGCTTGTCAATTATTTTTTTAAACAAAACTTGTAAAATATGAGAAAATCATACAAAAGTAATATTAAAAATGCATTTACATTTTTTTTTACAAAAATGTACAATATTATAATCATTACGATTATTTGTGATAACGTAGAGTGGAACGTTACGCTGTCAATTAGAGTAGGCTGTCAGTGTCAAAACAATTAGTGTTTGTTTTCAGCGGCTAACTTGGGATATCTATTATTTTCTATGCGATTTTATGATTCTTGACAACTTGGCTTTGCCTTTGGACTGACTATTCTACAAACCGACTAAGACAACAGCTTTTACCTTTGGATTGCGATTTGCAAGTGGTTTGGACTTAGTTAATCGTTAAAATGTGTTGTGTGAATTGTCAATTGTGCATTGCCAGATTACTAATTATAACATCTCCCAGCCTCTACGACTTACTGCCCATTTGCTTTTTTGTTAGTTTTATATAGTTCTACAACTAGTTAGAAGTTTCCATACTGTACGATACTTCTAACAGTGGGTCCCATTGTACATGCAACTTCGCCATCCTCCTTTCTTTCATTTAATTCTAATATGTCACAAGGTATTTTGTTGTAAAATTTAATACAGTACCCCATGAAAGATGTTCGTACTTTGGCTAATCTATAAAATGGCTGATCTAATTTATTTCTATTTCTAGTATTAAAATTATGTCTATCACAAATTTTGCTAAAGAGATGTCGATTTTTCCTTACATACATAATATTTTCATAAATGAATTGACAAGGGACTGTCATAATATTAATCTTTTTAAAGACTTCCCTAAGAGAATCGCGTCGACGTAGATTATAAATGGCTCTGACAGCACTCTTTTGTAAAATAAATATGGATTCAATGTCAGCAGCTCGACCCCACAGCAAAATACCATACGACATAATGCTGTGAAAGTAACTAAAATAGACCATATGCGCAGTTTCTACATCCGTCAACTGTCTTATCTTTCTAACAGCATAAGCGGCTGAGCTTAGCCGCGCCGCAAGAGATGTTATGTGAGGTCCCCATTACAATTTCTCGTCTAAAGTGATTCCCAGGAAAACCGTCTGATCAATAAATTCCAGTTTTTTTCCATTCAATACGATGTCACATTCACTACTTTTAACATTTGGTAAAGTAAATCTAATACATTTAGTTTTTTTTTCATTTAATACTAAGTTGTTTGCCGTAAACCAATCTTGAACTTGATGAATAGAGTTATTGACGTCATCAAGATTTTGTGACCGTCGTTCTATCTTAAATATCAATGATGTGTTATCAGCAAATAACACCATCTTTGGGTCATTTTAAAGCAATTGGGGCAAATCATTTATGTAGACCAAAAAGAGGAATGGACCCAATATTGAACCTTGCGGAACGCCCATTGTCATTTCAGACCCTTGTGAGTTCACGCCGTTTACCTGTACTTTAACCTGCCTGTCTTTCAAGTACGATCTAATCAGATCAAGAGATGTATTCCTAATCCCATAATGCTCCAGTTTCAACAAAAGTGTTTCATGGTTAACGCAATCGAACGCCTTCGAGAGATCGCAAAAAATTCCAATGGCGTCTTGCGAATCTTCCCAGGCATTAAAGATGTTCTTTATTAGAGTGACACCGGCTACAGTTGTGCAACGCCCTTTGGTGAAACCGTACTGATGTTCATGAAAGATGGAATTTTCATTAAAATGTAGTAACATCTGGTTAAGCATTAACTTTTCAAACACCTTACTGAGAACTGGCAGGATTGAAACCGGCCTGTAATTGTTGGGTTCTTGAATATCACCAGATTTAAACAGTGGAACGACTTTACTGTGCTTCATGAGATCAGGAAATACTCCCTGGTCTACACTAGAGTTAAATATAAGAGCTAAGTGGGGAGCAATAGTTTCAATAATAGATCTACATACTTTTACAGACATTCCCCAAAGATCTTCTGTTGATTTAATTTTAAGATCTTTAAAAGCTTTTATAATGGCTAGGGGGTTTGTATGTTTAAACTTGAACTCTGACGGACAAACCTTGACATTCTTTCTAAGTAAGGCAGCAGAGAGCGCGGGTGACGAGTTAAGAGTTTGTGTAGTTTTACGAGGAATGTCAGCAAAGAAGTTTTCAAATTTCTGAGCTACCTCTGCATCTGAGTTTATGGGACCATGTACGGATTTTAAATTAAATTCAGTTTCACGTTTTTTCTTCCTACCTGTTTCATTATTAATTATTTTCCAGGTAGCTTTTATTTTGTCATCTGCCGATTTTATTTTATTGCTAATAAACAGAGCTTTTGCTATTTTGCATACACTTTTAAATGTTTTAGAATATTTCGCGACATACTTATGAAAGCTTATATTATTCACATGTTGCTTAAGGCCATATAGTTCGTATAGCTTTTCCCTACTTTTTCGAATGCCCGTAGTTGCCCAATCACTGAATATAAACTTAGTGTAAATACTTTTAGACTTTATTGGAAAACTATCATTATATTGAGCGTTTAGTATAGAAAAAAACTCGCCGTAAAACTCATTTGGGTCTTCTATGTTATTAAAACTTTGACCACATAAAAGAGTGGCTAAAGTATTATTAAAGTTTTCTAAATTTTTATCTGTTATTGGTCTAAATTGAATTTGAATTTTTTGTAAAGGTATGTAGGTACAAAACGTTATAGCTTGTCCACTGTGATCAGAGGGCAACTTATTAACAATCTCTTTATGTAAGTTATCACAATTACAAAATATGTTGTCTATGCAAGTTGTAGAAGAAGCTGTTACTCGGGTAGGTTCAATAAAAACATTCGATAAATTATATGATTTAAATAGACTCAATAATGTAATGCTATTTGAGTTAGTTTCTAATAAGTTAATATTGAAGTCGCCACATATTATAATTATTTTATTGCTGGTACAAACTTTTTTTAACACATCTTCCATTACAGAATCAAACACAGATAGATTCTGGTAACTTGGAGGTCTGTCGACACATACAACAACATGCTTATCCAACTCAACACAGGACAATTCAATGGTGTGTTCAACCGACAGTTTAACAATGTCTTTTCTTTCTTTAGATTTAATGAAACTTTTAATTAAAATTAGTGATCCTCCATGTATACATTGTCGGCTAAAATACAATACTCAAATCAGCAACTAATTATTGAATGATATCTTTATCCACGACAAATACATAGGATTGTCTAAAGTCCGAAGAGAGGGGGAAGACACGATCATTTTCATATATGGAAATCTGCTCTATTTCCGGGAGGGTGACCAGAAGTCCCAGGGTGGTGTCGGGTTTATCGTTCACAGGTCCCTTGTGTCCAATGTCGTGAAGATTGAGAATGTGTCGACCAGGGTGGCGTACTTTGTACTCAGAATGTGTGGGCCTACAGGTTTACGCCCCAACCTCGACACACCCGAATTTTTAGTAACTATGTTAAGAAATAAAATCTAAGTTAGTACAATCCCCAAAAAGTTTTAACTAAAGGTTTTACATAACATTTAAATATATAAAGCAGTAAGTTCTAGAGATAACTTGGAAATTCTGTTTGTAACAAAGGCATTAAGTGAAAGCTAGTTTTAACTAGAGAAAAACGCATAGTAACTGAAAAGGGCTTTTAACTGTAACATAATTTATTTCTTGTAATGAATAAGTAAAAAAATATTTTTCTATGTTTTTTTCGAAATGTTTTGTTATTTTTATTACTTTGAGATGATGCCCTTTCCTTTTGTCTCTGAAGCAACCAAGAATCATACGACAGGAATCCTAAAAAAGAATCAGAGACCCACGCTAGAATCTGCTCATGTAACTACTTTTCTTTTAGTCCGATACTAAAACTTTTGATTGTCAAATAGTTCGGAGTCTTTTTGATTTTACGTTACATTTGGTGAACGTTCTGTAATTAAATAAGTGATTGTCAATTAAAACTTTGAAGATCAAGCCGCATTCCTTTTATTTTACTTTACCGTTAACGACACTGACAAAGTCACATCTATGTCTGTTGAAATTAGGTAAATAAGGTGACTTTTAGTCATTGGAAATATTTCCGGAGTTAAAACGTTGAAAACACTATTGAGCAAGGGCAATTTTTATAATAGGACCAACCAACCTAGCATTAGTAAAAAAACCACTCGAAGCTCTGGACAAAGTGCCTTTTCATCGACTAGCTGTCCCTCGCGGCTTCGCTCCCGTCGACAGCAACTTTCATATTTTTTTATGTCATAAAAACCTTCTCCTGACAGTAACAAACACAACGAAAAAAGAATGATTGAAATCGGCCCAGCCGTTCACGCCTGATGCGATGACAATTTCAAATACACATACAGCAGCTGTGGTATATAACTGTCTGTATTCAGTATTAATTCTCAGATCAGAATTAAATTCAATTTGTATTCATAATACTGTGATTGAACGCATCGGCAAATGGCCGCAACGTATAATTCCTACTACCAAGATACACTGCAGCAATTAGATGCAATCAGTGAGTGCCAACGCGATCTCATTTTTTCCTGTAAACTTATTTAAGTTGAAGAAACATAAAGTTAAACTATAACACAACTACGGAAAAAAGACACCCTGTATTATCACAGGCTGTGTTTTTTTTATCAAAATCAACTGGTTAGATTTTTTTTAATCAGTTGGTCCGATACCTCGCTAGCAACACTGATTTTACAAAAATCCAATGATGCAGTTTTCATCGAAAACGGGCCCGAGACTCCTTTTAGTGTTTTTCGATACTCTTCATAGTTTCGGAGTTGGTTATCCACTCACTTTGCACACTTTATAAATCCAACCTGTGTATCGTTAGTAGGTAATTATACCAATTTTGATAATGTATTCATTTAAATTTGGAGCTTAATATTTTAGGAACTTTCATTTGAAATTCACAGAGGCTCACGTTTTGATTTATTTATTTTTAGTTTAGATTAGACTAGACTGGAATCTAGATATTTTGTGGAGTTGTGAAAACCATGTAAACCAGGTGCAAGTTAGTAGTAAAGTGTAAGAAAATTTAATTAATTATATATTCCATTATATTATCACAGAAATTCAGCATCCTCAGATAAGGCACGGCTGCATGTACACGTGTTAAACTCAATTCCTGGCGCGTAGCGGACCAGTTTTTCTGCTACGACAGCGATAGACTTGGAACAATGCTTCAGCTACGTCGTAGTCTTTGTAGCATTGCTACGGATCGCAGCAATCGATAATAATTCCTTTAAAAATTGTATATTTTATTGATTATTGCCCGGTTTCTGAGGTACCTACTTTATCGGTTAGTTATCAGTCCGTTAACCACTAACCAACCAATGCCAGTATGTCAAATAGCGTTAACAGACCGATAAAGTACCAATAAAGTACCACCGAAACCAGGCATTACTCATTTTATTTTAATGCCAAATAGTTATTTACATAGTTACATAAAGTTATATAGGCGAGACATAAATTTTTGAAAAATACCTTTAAAAAGGTGTATTTTTGCATTATACTAGGTTAGTAGCTTCCGTGTTCGAGTGGTTTAGGCGCTTGCTTTGTGAGCCTGTGGTCGTGGATTCGATTCCCACGGAAAGCAGGAAAATAGTTTCCAGTTTGGCTAGGACATTGCAGGCTTGAATCACCTGATTGTCATATAAAAAGATGATTCCATGCTTCTGAAGGCACGTTTAAGCCGGTGGTCCCAGCCACCAAATGGCGGTCGTAAAACCATGTCAGAGGCTCTTGAGGCGGTTCAGAAACTCTGAAACTAGAGTGTGTGGGGTCGCTAGACCTTACTACCTACACGATAAGCAGAAGAAGTTAAGCCTTAGTCCATATACATACTTTAATAGTGGCTCATTACCGAACCACATACCTTTAATAGTGGCTCATTACCGAACCACATACCTTTAATAGTGGCTCATTACCGAACCACATACCTTTCGCTAGGGGTATCTAGGTAGTGGTGTTTTATCACTATTTCTTGCCCAAGCATTAATTTGATATTATATAAGAGTTTGATGGGCTATTCAGCTATAGCCATTCAAATCATCAATAACTACATTAATAGCTTTGCTAAATTTTACATAGCAGCTATATCTAGTCATATTCTCGTTATCCACCACCGTAATGTATTTGTTCGGCCTTTACAAAGAATTGTGGCGGGTGTTCAATTTCCCAGACCTGGAATGGGAAGATTAATTAACCATTTACCCGATTGGATAAATATTTTTGTGAACTAAATGCTTTATAAAAACCTTGGTGAAAGATTTAATTTTGTGTAGGCCTTCGGAGTTTTCATAACATTTTCGATCGTCTATGAAATTGGCTTAGTTGGTGCTGTTCGTGATCTGCAGATAAATCAAAATTCAACGTTTGTGGCTGTCTACTATTTGAAAATCTGCCGCCTTCGTTACCTTTTGACCCGAACCCATGTCCCTCAGTCGACCTTTACACTGCAAAACGTCAACTGATATATTTTTCTTTAATTTATCTGTAATCCGTATTTTGAATTATTCCCAGTAATGACTCAAAATATTAGCATGTCAATTACAAACACCCAATCTAGTAACTAACATTTTTGGGAACAAAAGGGCGAAAAATAAAGTTTTCCTGAGGCGGTTTTTAATCTCGAAGAAAATGCTTCAAGCATGGAGGAAAACACGACGAGTCATTGAACAGTAATTTCGGAATGGTTTCGCCCTGTCGATTTCAACGAGATCTGAATTAACGAGTTAGGGAATTGTTACATTATATACTAACTATAGTTTAGATACTAACTATACCTCTAAAACTAGTTTTCACACACAAGTATTGTCATTGTGGTTAGTTAAACAAACTCGTTACCTTTGTACATGATATTTTGTCAGAATCAAATAATATTCAATATTTGTTCTCGTCGAATTTAGGTATGTGTTGGTACATTTTAATTGCAAATAATAACATGAAGCTGGACACAACTGTATTAACGATTGTTATTATAAATACAAATAAATCGCCCACCCTGTTAATCAAGTAATTGTAGTGATTTTCACGATTTACGGAAATCCAATCAATATTTAATAATTTTTGACTGCACACGTTTAAAATATGTTCAAAATAAGCATTATGAATTAAACAGTACAACGTGTAATAACATATTTGTTTAATCGCAAAAGTTAACCGAAGCCGAGAGCAAAAGCTGGTTTCGTAATAATAATTTATGAACACTCGAACATAACCGAACAAACAAAATGTACTTGTCGCAACCAAACGAAGGAACGAGAAGGGAGGCCATTTGGAAACCGATAAACAATACAAGTGCGCGCAGAAATCATCCCAAACTCGCTTGTTTCCGGCTGCTAAATAATGTGCTCAAAGTTAATATTAAATCAGCTGTTCAATAACATTGTATGTGCTCTGATGCAGAGGTGATTTTATTAGTCTCAACAGAGCTTAAGCCGAGCAAGGAACGTAAAGAAACTTCGGCCGACCCAAAAGTTTTGTCATGTAACAATGTAATTAGCCCCTAGGAGTTTGCCGACCCCTAACTTGTAACAAATTCTTTATCTCGCCTCGCCGTTTTCACTCACTAAAATTTAAATTGTGGTTACATGATTATTTTAATTGCTTTTGTGGAATGCATTCCTTACACTCCGGTCTTATTTAGTATCAAAAAGTCGATATTTTTATTGTTTCGTACTCGTATTATTGAATTATGCACGAGTTGGGATTAATCTTTTTAATCGACTTCCCAAAAAGGAGGAGGTTCTCAATTCGGTTGTTTTTTTTTTAAGTTTGTTACCTGATAGCTCCGACAATAGGGAATATGCATGCGATTTTTTTATTTACTAAGTAAAATACTTATTAGCTCTAGTAAACAATCATGAAATTATTTTTAAATACCTTCATCATTTATTAAGTTATAAAGCTTCAAAGACTACAGTTAGAAAGAGAAGTCCGATACGTACTGTGACGTCAAATTACACGACGACTATACAGCTGCCATAGAAAACAGCGTTTTCGCGAGAGGGACAGATATATTTGTTTAAAATAATTGTATCTCGTTCGTTTTTCGAGCAATTTAGACTCTAATTTCATAGTTAGTATTATATTTTCGAATACTTTTAGATAAACTGTTCAGATCACAAATACTTTTTTCATGCATATTCCCTATTATGAACCGATTTGAAAAATTCTTGTTTTATCTGAAAGTATATATTTGCAGATTGGTCCCATTTAAATTTTATCAAAATCGTTACGAACTTTGGATTTTAAATCGAAATAGCTGGTACTCGTCTACTTGGATGATGGTTTTATGTCATCCAAGTCATCCAATCGAAATTGCGTATTTTGCTTTTCTGCGATTTTGCAGTGGCGTTGTTAGATGTGGGGTACCACTAAAAAGTGAAAAATAACAATTTTTTTACAAAAAAATACAACCGACTTCCAAAAAAAAACACTACTAACTAACTAACACGACTTCCGAAATTAAAGTAATTTTTTACTTTGTAGTAAAAAATAACTTTAATTTCGGAAGTCGGTGTCAAAATACGAAGAAACCAACAAAAACACCGACTTCCGAAATTAAAGTTATTTTTTACTTTGTAGTGTTTTTTTTTTGGAAGTCGGTTGTATTTTTTTGTAAAAAGTTTTTCTTTGTTTGTTTATAGTTAAGAATCAATATTATTTCGTCCATTTACTCGGCCATTTTTCATGGAAACTTTCTTAACATAAATATTGTTCCATGGGGAAATTGAACCCGTGAAACGCAGGGCAGAAACCTATCGCTCACTGCGCCCAGACCCGTGAAATAATACGATTTCCTTTAAATTGCATTTACGGCGGCACGGCTAGTATAACAACACGCATTTTACACCGGTGCATTACAGTTATTGCGTAATTACACGAATATTACCCGATGTTTAAATACGAACACGGAGTTAAGTACACCAGCATGCACATGCGGTTGTTAACTGAAAACAATTCCGCCGCTGGATCTTTCTGAGAATTAATTCACAAAGCGGCAACGTTGTATTATTCGCGAGAACACTTCACATTAATATTTGATCATAATTTAAGTTAGTTACACACATGAGCGGAATCTTGCTGAAGATTAATCCTCTGGCTGGAGTTAGTAAAGCTCTCGCGGCCTGAGTTGCTAAGGTTGTTAGCAGTAGTGGCCTCGTCGCATGTTTATTTCAGAGATTGCGAGGGTGTAACTTGAGACTGTTTGCTGGTTTTGAGGGCGCGCGCAAACACCGCCTCCCGCGTACATACAACAACATAACGAGCCAACTCCGGCTCATCGGGGAGCCTCGTGGCGTGGGGGACTGTGTCGTCAATAAAACTTTATGGTAAAACAAAATAATATTTACTTTGAATAACTTAAGAGCGCACAATAGCTCGGAGAACAGAGCGCGCTACAATAAGCTCGGCTGCAGTTTGTTATCGGCGCGGAGTCGGCGCGACACAATCGCGCCGCGCCTCGCCGCGCCTGAATACACACGCGCCGCGATGCTCACTCCGCGACGGATATTGGGTAGGCGAGCGCACGGTTTAAACTGAACACTTTCCTTACAAAGCGAAAAGTTTCTACTAAATGCATATGGCAGTCCCGTTTGTGCGCTCAACTTTACATTTGTCAAGTTACAAACTTTCAGTCGCACAAACTAGACCACTGCAGATGTATGAGTGTATAGTTTAAATATGCGCTTCTGTTATTCCCCGAGTTATATCTTACCGCGTCGTCGTGAATTCAATACATCAACGCGTTAACGTTATCGGAATTATTGTAATATATATCGTTAGCATAATGATTTGCGCACTGAATTACAATTGCTGCATTCTTGTAAAAGCTCGTAAAATATTTGAATAAATTGCAGCGAAATTTTCAACAATAGATAATTAATTCCTAACGATATTCGTCATAACAAAAACACCAATAAGCATAAAAAAATCTGACGTTCCGTATACTAAAAGATAAATTTCTTGAAACAGACACGCTGGACTTAAAACGGAAAATTACATCAATCCTTTCCGAGACTAGCAGTAGTAATTTATTTTTCAATTAAATATAAAGGTGTAGTTAGAGAGCGCAGCTCAGCGGCGGCGGCAGATGAATGGTTTTCTAATGAATCCGGTGCGAACTTCGTTACCGTAATGGATAACATGAGCGTCCACGTCCACAATGCCTCACGTACGGAACAATGTACCTCGTCGTGCTGCATGGATTGTCAAAAGGGATTTTTTCACTTGCTTACTTTGTCTATCGTGTACATTTTTTACTTTTACAGTTTAAGAATGTGATTAGAAATCAACAAACCGAATAATAACTAAAAATGGTCAGAAAAACAAACATATAAAACATGCCAGTTATCAAAGAGGGTCACTTTGAGCGGATTTGCCAATAGACCGCGGCTTAACAAGGTTCAAGAAGAAGTGACAGAGTCACAAGTCTTATCTTGGTATATTGCTCGTTTAGTGGATTACAGAGGAATTGGGGGGTGAGCCGCATAACATATTGAACTACTTGTTAGAAAATTAGTTTCGTACTCACATAGTTAAAGACACATCATGTTACCAAGCCGCAACTTATACATATTTGAAAGTTATACCTTGTTAAGTCTTCGTCAACAGAATCGTAAGTTTGTTACCTCTTACTATCATAATTTTGTTACCAGGGAGACGTATCTATGTTACGTACTTCGACTTAATTTTCCGCAACACATTAAAAACACAACATTAAGTTCTAAAACCTTTATGTAGATTGATGACAACACTTCACAACCACGCGTAACGACACAAAAAGACGTACAATTTACATGAACCGCTGCCATGCAGAACAACAAGTACATGAAGTTGAGAAAAAATTAACGAATACCAGAAATTGTGGAACACGAGAGAGTCCCCACAGCAGCATATCTCGTCACTGTGATGTAGATATCATGTCTTATGACAACGCAGGTATTTTGCAGGATAATCCTCCGCGAAGAATTTCATATTTCACCGGCGAATAAGTAGCGTATTATTTCGCGTGAGACAGGTGTCGCTCTCGTCAGCCGCCTAAATTCATCTCTGTACAGCAGGTGCACACAAAACGACGCGCCTAATCCGGCCCTGACGGCGCGTCGCTTTATGTAGTGCCGCCTTAAGATAACGATGAACCCATTCTACAACGTAACCCACTATTTCCGGCAATTAGACATGATCGTGCAAGTTTTGTCATGTGTGTATTTAACTATTTACATACCTTGGGAATTCGTAATTATTTAGTACTAGCTGTACCCCGCGGCTTCGCTCCCGTCTACTGTCTACCTGTCTATCTACCTACCCCAGTACTCTCTTACTCTTACTCACAGACAATTTGTATTTGACTAATGTCAATAATAGGGAATATGCATGAAAAAAGTATTTATGATCTGAACAGTTTATCTTAAAGTATTCGAAAATATAATACTAACTGTGAAATTAGAATCTAAATTGCTCGAAAAACGAACAAGATACAATTATTTTAAACAAATATATCTGTCCCTCTCGCGAAAACGCTGTTTTCTATGGCAGCTGTATAGTCATCGTGTAATTTGACGTCACATTACGTATCGGACTTCTCTTTCTAACTGTAGTCTTTGAAGCTTTATAACTTAATAAATGATGAAGGTATTTAAAAAATAATTTCATGATTGTTTACTAGAGCTAATAAGTATTTTATTTTGCAAATAAAAAAATTGCATGCATGTTCCCTATTATTGTACGATACAAACGTCACTCAATTGTTTTACCTTCCCGAAACCTCTCCACTAACACTTAAACTTTATGGAATGGTATTAAAGTTTAAATTGACTTTTAAGTATTATTACGTATCTTTTGTATGGGAGTATAGTAAAGTGTTGTTTTTAGTCTTTTTCAGGCAATTTTTATATTTTTTGTCTCCATAAGAACCATCCTCGTACTTCAAGGAATATTCTAAAAAAAGAATTGACCAAATTGGTCCAGGCGTTGTTGAGTTATGCGCTTACCAACATATTTAGCGATTCATTTTTATATTATAGAAGATCAACATGATATTTACTGGAGTCTCTTGACATTTCATTGCAAGTGACGGAAATTTTGCAGTGACCGGAATTTAAATCCCATGTGCAATTATGTCGAACTATCTGATGTTTATGTTCGTATAATGTATAATTCGAGCCTCATGTAATATTTAGTATTTTTCATTTTATGAACAATGATCATCACGTTAGCATTTTGGTCGCACGGTCACCCATCGAGAAATTACTTATAACTGGTGCTTAGAACTTTTAAGCAATGAAAATATAATTTGTTAACTGTTTCATTTATGTGTGCTCGTTTACGGAGAGGCGGGGCGACAAGCGGCGTTGTATGAGAGTGTTCACGGAAAAGCGATTTTGAGCTCGCCACGTCGCACGTGCAAAATGTAAATAATTAGTTATTTATATATTTTTTTTGAATTTTCAAATATCAAATCATTAAGAAGATATTATATATATTTTTTATTATTATTGATAGGCATACGTTTGACTGCTATCTCACCTAATGTAAAGCGATGATGTGGTCTAAGGTGGAGCACGCTTGCCTAGAAGTAACCTATTCACTCTTGACTTAAAGACTCCCAGGTTGTAGCTATCAGGAAACACAGACTCCGGCAGGGAATTCCACTCCTTAGCTGTAGGCACAATGAATGTATTCCCAAAACGTTTTGTGCGTATAGTTGGGATGTCCACCATGTACCGGTGGCGCAACGCCGTACGTCTTGTGGTCCGATGGTGGAACGGGTTGGCGGAATTAAATTATGCAATTTCGTCGCAGACTGCCCAAAATGTAACCGATAGAAAACCGACCAGCCAGCAACTCGGCGTCGATGCTCAAGACTTTGGAGCTTCGATTCGACGAGCCTATCATTGCCGATGATCCTCTTGGCTCGTTTTTCAATTGACTCGAGGGCTTCAAGCTGGTATCTGGCAGATACGTCCCAAAGATGAGAGCAGTACATACTCCAAACACGGTCGAACTTGCGCTTGATACAGTTTAAGAAGCTGTTCCGGCGTGAAGTACCGTCTCAAATTTCCCACGATCCCCAACTTTCTAGCAGCCACTTAGAGGCCAAGGCTCCTTGGCCTCTAAGAAAGGGCCAGAATACAGGGTAGATGTTAACGTAACACCAAGAATCTCTCTCTGGCTGACGCAGATTCAGCGATTAATGCCATGAATTGTGATATAGCGAGTATTAATCGTCATACGGCTTACAGATAAATCCGTCCAAGTCCCAGCCTATGATCATAGGTAGTCGTTACTATCGCACTGCTCTTAAGATTTCGACTTTGCCGCCATTATCCCTTAACGGGTCGATCATTGCGTTTACGGAATTGGCAAAGAATCTCGGTGTCTTAATTGACAGTAATCTTTCTTGGCGAGCGCAAGTAAATGAGGTTAGTCATAAGGTGCACTTTTCCTTCCACTCTTTAAAACTCTTCAATCCTTCTTGCCCTTTAAAACTAAAATTTATCTAGCTCAAACTTTAATTCAGCCGATAATTGATTACGCTGATGCCTGCTACCTGATTGCCACTGAGGAGCTTTTAAATAAGCTTGAGCGCTTGCAAAACTTATGCATTCGTTTTATTTTTGGCCTGAGGAAATACGACCATGTCTCTCAGTTTCGCAAGGATCTCAAGTGGCCTCCGCAGGAACACTCGAATATTATGTCTGCTTTATAACGTCCTGTTTAATCCTGCATACCCAAGCTACCCGCGCGATTGTTTCTCGTTCACTCGCCCTCCTAATGCGCTGTAGATCCCACCTCAAACATCATCTTAACTTTCCATTCCATAAAACCCACTCATACTCCCACTCCTTCTCTTTTCACGCAGTACGATTGTGGAACTCACTCCCACCTAACATAAGAGATTGCAAAAATACCTCTTCAAAAAGGAAGTCAAAGAGCATTATCTGTCAATAATGTGATACTGTATTTATATTATAAGTATGTATTAATTTATTATCATTATATATTTAGTTAAATCTATTTGTGTATATTTGTTTCTATGTTTACTGTAATTTTATGTGTATTTACTTAGATTATAATTTGTTTTAGTTAAGTTAGTACCTATAGTTTGTTTTACGATTCCTTCTCTGCTTTTTGACACACTATGTCTACATTTCTTAATAAATTCTTCTGTCGCAGGTCTGCTGGTAGAAAATTCTTTTGAAATAAGCAGTACATTTGTGCTCTTTTCTCTGTACAACATTTTCTTTTTAAGTATATTGTGTTTACATTTTATAAATAAATAAATAAGCTCAAATCTGTCGGTTATCGGCAGGGTTACACCGCGGAGAGATGGAGCAGGGTGGAATTGGCTCCTTTTGACGGAAAAGAGACACGCTTGGGTCTTAGCAGCATTGAACGTGACCAGATTGGCATCGCTCCATTCTAATGTACCAAACAAATATTGTGCCAAAAATTACGACAAGCTAGTTAGATGTGATTTTAATTCGGCTACTGAGGGGTATATGCGCTTTAAGGCGAGGTAGCAGTACTTTTTAAGATTTTTGAACGTCTGAAAATCTAATTAATTATGAGTTTTAAAAAAAATAAAAATCATTACATAAAAATTTAACATCAAGTAAATCGTAAAGATAGAAACGCGATTTAGAATGATGACGCGATTTAGCTGACCCGTGCAACGTCGTCTGCGTAATATTTTTCATTATTGCTCCGCTTCTTTTGGTCTTAGCGTGATGATATATAGCCTATAGCCTTCCTCGATAAATGGGCTATCTAACACTGAAATATTTTTTCAAATCGGACCAGTAGTTCCTGAGATTAGCGCGTTCAACCAAACAAACAAACAAACTCTTCTGCTTTATAATATTAGTATAGATAGAGCTTTTTATTTTGAAGTAAATGTTGAAACCATATTGTAAAATTTCTTTTTTTTTTCTTTCGGACGCTCGACGCCCCGCGTCTCCGTAAACGGGGACTAATGGTCTTCCCACGTCATTAGGGTTGCATACCAAAATGTTAAAATGGAACCCTTACTGTGTGACTAAGTCTGTCCGTCTGTCACAACTTGATATATCAAGAACTACTAATGCTATCAACATGAAAATTTGGAATAGTTTTAGTTAACGTTTGGTCAACTATTTTGCAAATAAGAAATATATATATATAAATGTTTTTTTTTTGCACAGTGACTGAAAAGGGTTCTTAAAAATACGAAGTGGGGCTACTAGGGTAGGTGGGAATCATATGAAAGAGAGCTGTATGCACATTCTCAAAAATGTTTGATTTTTTTTTAAGACACAACATCAAAAAATGTACAAAATTTGACCATCCCCCCCTTATCTCCGATGATTTGCATTGAGAAAAATCTGAAATTATTATATGTAACAGAAGTATATGTAAAGATTACAGGAAAATAAAACGATGTCTATAGGCAGCAATGTTATGTAGGTACCTAAACTTCTCTGACGAATAGAGAAAAAGGCTGATGAAAATTTAAAAACATTTCACGTTTAATATGATGGTACGGAACCCTCGATGCGCGAGTCCGACTCGCTCTTGACCGGTTTTTTTTATGTGGGAGCGTCGGTTTTGTTTGATGCTTGAAACAACTGTTGTGTCAAAGATTTGATATTAGTTTTATCGATCAGCCTGTTATGTACGATAGGTATTCGAGTCGAACGGCATCCCGTTTGTGATTTTCTTTGAGAATAAAATTGCTGCTTTCAAAGGAACTGCAAAAATGGAACTGCTGCTTGGTATATTTCATGTAACTTTCTCCCTCAGTGGCAAAACATACGAGTAGTCGAGTACCTACATCTACAGGAATTTAATACCGAGTAAACGAGTAAGTTAACTCACCTTTTATATTTAACATAAACCTTTTCATAAAATTACGGGCTTATTACACATACACTCACATTATATGTAATGTTTGTGAAGTGAGGTAAAAAGAAAGGGCAATAAAATAAATTGTTCCTTTTGAATTACCCCATCAAATACCACTCGGCAACAATGGAGCCTTCTGATGAATTATCAATTTTCTCTTTGTCACACGCCAAACAAAAACTCGCGATCATTGTACCTGGGGAGCGCGTTATCTTGGCAGAGACATATGACCATTATTTGTACGTGTGCGTCTGCCGGCCGTGTGTGCGCGGATATCAATCAATCGGTGACGACAGTCGGATTGAAAGTATGCCCCGCTGATCGAATCACGAATATGTATATGACATTACAAAAGCTTTTCTGCAGCCAGTTGATTTGATTACACGAATTCTTTTCCGTCGGTTTCGTATAAAGCCTTCCTCAAACCAGGTCCTTACTCGTAGCGACGAAAGTATGTCACATAATATGTAGATCATTAGCCACTCCAGTTATAACTAGATCTTGTAGAAGTGCTTACAGTGCAATCGTATTTATAAGTATATTATACGTATTTTACAACAAAAACTTTATTGCAAAAACATATGTGAAAGAACAAACCATTTTCATATTTCAGGCATGAAATATTTTCAATAAAACGTAGCGTCATTAACAGTAGACAGAAGTATTTCTGGATAAAAATTTTAATGACGTAGATATTATGGGACAAAGCGCTGCCAATATTAACGACACTCATACAGTTATACAGTTCTCATATTAATACATACAATTTTCATATTAATTCTATGTTGAATAACAGCTGTATTTTGAGTAGAGCAAAAGGTTATTAATTACAAAGTATTAGCGTAGGTCGAAGTACCTGCGGCGGGGATCAAGAGAGGTCCAACAATTTGTCATTGTTATAAATTGTAGTTATCAACGTCTGAGATGATGGCATGATACCTGATAGGATTCCAACGTTTCAAGCATTGTGTTCCAACAGCACATGTATTGTTTCACACGAGTCAATAAATAGCGAAGAATGTTGGTGATACATGGATGTAACTATCTTAGGTACGTACCTATGAGGAAGATAAAATGCTTCGCCAGCTTTCTTTTATGTTTTTGTGTCTCTCGTTATGTTTCAACATATACGGCAAAAATGTTGAGAAATGTTTAATAAACAGTCATATATGTAAGAACAATAGCACCTACACTGCACACCGCTGAGGTTCTTATGAAAAATTATTTCACTTCTACTCAAATTAGGATTCGACGTGATTATTCAAAATTTTCTACTAAATTCTATTATTGTATGGGTAAGTACCCAGTAAGGTCAAGGATTCATTACAGCTTTGTTCTTAATTTCGTTACCATATTCTCAATTAGATCGTAATGGGTTAGTAAGTAAGTAACGTGTAAGCCAACCTCAACAATTCATTTGGTAATTATCTTTACTTGATATGAAACTCACGCGCGCGAGAGTTCCTCACCCTTTTTAATCATCCAAAGTTACTAATTTGTGTAAACTCCTTACACATGTAAATCTACAAGTGAGTACGGGAGAATTGAGTAATTTTATTATTTTTCCTTCGTTGTCGTCGCTCTCTCGTAATTGGATTAGAGTAATTTCGATGAACAGATTGCGACAAACGAGGCCCCCGACAAAAGAGAGATACAAAGATATTTTTACTCGCTTATTGATTTTACTGCGCTTCTAATTTTGGATCAGAACGGATTTATTGAATATTTTTATATCATAACTTGAACTTTGATATTCTTTAAGCACACATACCCAATCATAGAATAACAAGTAAACATAAAAGTTTTGTTACGTTAAGAAAAAGCTTTAAAACAGAGAATTCGTCGACTGCGAAGCATCATCATTGTTATGACGCATTGTACTCGTATTTAAACAATAATCGTGATGGATGACTTCGCAATTTTCCGCGATGGCTCCCATTGGCCGCACTTCAGCTTTCATTGATGAATTACTTTGTTGCGAAGAGCCCCTTATATTGAATGAATATAACATTCCGTATGCAGGGCCAAGGGACATCGACAGTAATGTTAATTAAATATGACACAACTACATCATAACTGCCAGCCTATGATCCCCGAAGGGATAGGCACAGGCGTGCTGTGTCGTTAACCTACCTATTGTAATGAGGTCCCAGGTGATAAAGGCTCGTCATAATATTACGTATTTCGGCATCAACAATTCAGTGTTCTTACACTAAACATCGGATCATTACAAAAGATTTCAAAACGAAAGTTTAATATTGATTGATACTAAATATTGTATCTAGATTGTACTTGAATTAACGGAAACTACAAAAATAACGACTAAATTTTTTATTTGATTAAAGCTTTTCCTACCTATATATCACAAAAAAAAGCTTTTTTTCTGTGCGCAAATGTACACAAACGTAGCGTTTCACTAGAAAAACTCAAAGGGTTTTTTGATATTTTGCAAATGACCGTTTATTGGTGGCGAATGGCGACAGTGGCGAGTGCTGGCGCGAGTAGTGGAGCGAGCGCGGGCGCGGCGCGTGTCGGCAGCTGTGTATCTATGCCCGGCCATTGGGTCGGGTGCTGTTGTTTGTTCGAGAGCTTCCGCCTGCCGGCCCTAAACCAATACGGTAATGACATCGACCACTCACCGCGAAAGCCTTCAAAGTTATGTCCATTGTCTTTATTCAGTACCGGCGTGGGTCAGTGCGAATGAACGATCCACTTAATCAGTTGTCCTGATAACAGCCGTATTACTGAATATTGTTTAATGTAGTACATCCAAAGTTGACCGCTTCCAGAAATTTACATAGCTTTACTGTACGGTGTAATTACAGGAACTGTGAGAAGAGGCTGGATTTATATTACTGTATCTGAAATTGCGTGGGTTACAGTACTTTGTGGGGTTGATATGAACATGTTATTTGTGTTATTTCGTTACAAAGTACGTAGTAAATATTGATAAATTGATGATCGACTGCGTATTATATCATTTTATAAAGCTTAAAGTAAAGATCTTGAAATAGGACGATACCTAGCATGAAAAGAACTTCAATATTCATTTTAAGCTCTCAGATGTTTGACGTTGTCAAAGTTTTCAAATTATTTTCAGAAGTCAGACAGAAAAATGTGTTAACTAAAACCCCAAGATACCGAATCTTGTGGTTTTCATATATCCTTTTCTCTGTCACAATGTGACCCGTCGGTTTTGGAAGCAAGAGTGAGCATAT
Source organism: Ceramica pisi (assembly GCA_963859965.1). Classification (NCBI taxonomy): domain Eukaryota; kingdom Metazoa; phylum Arthropoda; class Insecta; order Lepidoptera; family Noctuidae; genus Ceramica; species Ceramica pisi. The sequence continues at coordinate 11,762,817 of OY982537.1, read as the reverse complement.
TCTGGGCTCGTTTTCAGAAATGAAAATAGGAGTATAGACTTACAAAATCCAGATATAAATATTTCTTCAAATATTCCAATCTTCTCCATTATCTTCCGCAACCACCTCGATCCTGAAGCATTCTAATAAAATGTTTTCAATAAATGGAAGTCCCGTTTTAAATCACAGCCGCCGCTTCCTACCTTTCGCTTACCTACTATCGCTTTTGTGCAATACCAACTTGTATACTTCCTAATACAATAAAAGAAATAGGAGGGCTGTCGTTAGATCAGGTAGCAAGTCAAGTGGCTCGCTATTTTCCGGAACAATACAAAGAATTATAAGAAAGCGAAAGTCATCGGTCGTTCATTTCGTTTTGTTCTGCGCCATCAGGTTTTAGTGGAGGCAGGAGGAGCGGGTATTACAGACCCTATATCCGGACATCTACCTAATTGTCTGTTTTGATAGTTTTGCTTTCCTTCTAATAACAAATTCGATGCACGACTCGTGTTCTTCTCTAACTTTTATAATTTGTTTTCGTAATATCTTGTTACCTTGATGAGTAAGTAGTGAAACAATCTTTGTCTTTATAGGCGGACTTCTTAAGAGATTACATGTTGTTTGAGATTATTATAGAATTGCCTTTTATACTTTGTCTGTTCTTTATTGTCTTTGTTTTAGATACTTCGGGTCGACGTGTAGGCGGATAGGTACGGGCTTATGAGAGATTGGTTTGACTTGCCTGAGCTAACCAACATCTTACATAGTATATAATTATTTAAGTGAAATTCTACTTACATAATTTCATTTTCTATTTTTTAACCGACTTCCCAAAAAGGAGGAGGTTATCAATTCGGTTGTATGTTACCTCATAACTCCGACAATTATGAACCGATTTGAAAAAAAATTGTTTTAGCTGAAAGGATATACTTGCAGATTGGTCCCATTTAAATCATATCAAAATCGGTTACGAACTTTGGATTTTAAATCGAAATCGCTGAAATTTGACTATTTAGATGATTCTTTGATAATCGAAATTGCGTATTTTGCTTTTCTGCGATTTTGTAGTGGTGTTGTTAGGTGTGGGGCACCACTAAAAAGTGAAAAATAAAAAACTTTTTACAAAAAAATACAACCGACTTCTAAAAAAAAAAACACTACAAAGTAAAAAATAACTTTAAATTCGGAAGTCGGTGTCAAAATACGAAGAAACTAACGAAAACACCGACTTCCGAATTTAAAGTTATTTTTTACTTTGTAGTGTTTTTTTTTTTTAGAAGTCGGTTGTATTTTTTTGTAAAAAGTTTTTTTGGAATACAATAATAAACCTAGAAATAGTTTTTGCTGTTCAAATACAAGAAGTTGACGACAGGTAACAACGCTGTCGGTCTTAGTGAGTTTAAAAACAGTTTCCAGGTTTTTTACAACATTCCTAGAAATCTAATTCAATGGACAATTTATATTCAAAGTCAGGCAAAGGTTCCTTTACCTACTTCTCGGTAACATCCCTACATTGCCTTCACTTCACATTCGTGGAAGTATTATCAGTGTAAAAACAAAAGTTTCTTAAAGTGACGTCAAGATACCCTGAATTATTAAGTACTTCAGCGGAAAATGTGAAATAAGCTGAGTGAAAAGCTCATCATTTTCCGCCATAAGTACGTACCCACTTTGAGTTGGTTTGAATATCAGATAGTCTTTTGTCAAATAATATCTTACTTGTTGGTGTAAATCATACCTAATGAACACACAGACTGAGTCACTTACACAAGTTTGTTGCTATAATAAGTAGGTAGGTATGGTATTGAGTTTAAATTAACAAATGCTCGATTTCGCTTGCATATTGGGGGGCTGTGCGCGCGGCACATAACGACCGCAGCCATTTCGGGGAACCGGTCACTCTAATTAAAATTTTAGGCTACTGAGTCTAAAATTATGAAAAAAATGCAGGTAATAATAGTTCTATAGGTACCTGCAGATTACATGAAAACCTATAAGAAGTTTTTAAATACATGTTAAAAAATTAAATTGGTTCGGAACCGCACACGAGCCCGATTCGTACTTGGCCAGTTTTATTTTATATCATACTAGCTATCCTCCGCAGCTTCGCTCCCGTCAACTGCAACTTTCTTATATTTTCTTTAATTAGAACCGTCTCCTGAAAGTAACAAACACAAAAAAAAAAGAATTAGCGAAGTCGGCCCAGCCATTCACGCGTGATGCGATGAACAGGAGAAATAGGGATTTATTTTTATAAATATAGATAAATTTAAATCAGTCTTCTGATTAGACTTCATTAACCTAGTTACAAATCAAAACCACCGTGTATATTGTTAGTGGTCAGGCAGGGGCCAATAGTTCTTCTATAATAAACGATTATCAGTCCACTAAACCACCCAAACCCATAGCGTTTCATTTTTTGTTTCCATATTCTGCAATAGTACTTACTGCTCCAACCGGGGATTGTCCTTGGGAATACTTTCACAGTGCATACAGGGATAATCGCCGGTTGGTGCCCCATTGTTTCAATGTCTAACGGGGCCTCTGCGACTTGGTTTCGGTCACCAGGGAACCGAGGAAGTAAAAAAAAAAATACATAAAGTTGTAAATATGTATCTGTCAATCTAACTAAAGAAGGCAGATCGGAATAATTCGATGCTACTACTAAGATCTGCAAAGTTACAAAAGATTTTATTTATTTTCAAGCTGCCTACCTACCCACCTTTTACTTTCAATTTACTAACTATTTTGAATACTCATTACTTAATTTATTATGAAATTAATAATGTAATTAGATTATTATTAATAAGATAAATTACTGAACCCGGTAGACACTAAACAAAACTTGAGAAATTCATCTGAGACGTCGTTTTTGTTCCTTTCTTACGTTTAAAACTCTGAAATGCAATCCTCCGACTCAAATGAACACTCTGTTATTTGAGCCTTTGAGCGAAAACAGATTCTAAAGCCGTTTGCTTAATATAACTGAAGTAGAAAGTTTAGCGAACGTACAATTATACTTCTCTTAATTATATTAATTACACAAATAAATAGACATGGCTGGGCCAGAACTCTCGGCGGCCAACTTTAACTAACTTACACCATTAATTTATTTAAAGCACGCAAAATGATTCCGTGCCACGGACGAGTTTGTATGCCGCAAATATTTTAAATCGACATCGATTTATTTTTCATTAAAAAGATATTCATATTTGTTTAAAGTAAATGTAAAACGCTTTTTAATTATTCACCGTGAATTATCTTTGAAATTACTTTGCCAGTCATGTTTAAAATATTGCATCCGGCTTCATAATATAAACAGAAAAAATAATTACATGGGCCGGTGGGTAGATTTTTGCAAAGTTTATTTTTGTTTCTTTTCGATTTTATTAACCGACTTCCCAAAAAGGAGGAGGTTATAATATATAAGGTGACTGTTATCATACACTACGACGACTTGGTTAATGTGCACGGTAAGTGCGATTAATTGAAAATTACGAATTAGTATCCATAACGTACACTTTAAATCTATCCTAATATTATTAAGCAGACGAGTTTGTCTGTTTGTTTGTTTGGTTGAACGCGCTAATCTCAGGAACTACTGATCCGATTTGAAAAATTCTTTCAGTGTTAGATAGCCCATTTATTGAGGGAAGGTTATAGGTTATATATATATCATCACGCTAAGACAAATAGGAGTGGAGCAATAATGGAAAATGTGACGTAGACGAAGTTGCACGGGTCAGCTAGTAGAAAATAAAACTCGTAACTAAAATGTGGCGTCAAAAAATTTGTCCCATCTCTTTCGACTGGAAGTGAGCCCAAAAGACTGGCGGCATTGCCACGTTGTATGGCAATGCTTATCCTCAGTCCGAGCACTCGGACGTTAGCACTCGGACCCCACGGTCCAAAAGTTTCATTCTGAAACGGCTCAAAAATGTAATTGCCAATACATACATATATTTACATACATACATACAGCCGCAGCGGCAGAATCAGCACAGAACGACGAGCTAGGAAGATGCAATGGCACAAGAGTATCGACACAAGTAGGTAGTGTCCCACACTAAAGGCCTACCCATTTTTCATGTCGCTTGCCATTGTCGCGTGCCAGGCCGATGGGTTCTAGTACGGTTAGAACGCCGACGGCGACAAGAGCGCGTCGAATAATAAGAATTTATTATTTCTCCCACAAAGTACAACTTACAATATTTAGAATTACAAAATATATTAAAGGCACAAAGGTTTGTGGGATTCAGGAATCCAAACTAGGATACCCTGTGCCATGGACTCCTGGCCCCCCTTGCCGAGATTGGGATTATCAGAACAATTTTAGAACGTTATATTGTAAGAAAATAATAGCAAGAAAGGATACCTAAAAAATAAAATCAAAAAAATACTAAAACAAAATAAAAGTGCGTGTGAGGTTTTTAGAAATGGAAGGTGTTGTGAGTGTGGTATTGTGTTGCGTGTGTACGCGAGAGAGGGCGGGATGTGGTGGCGGATGGCTTTATGGAAAACGCTAGACTAGGCTTTGATAGTAAGCAATTTTTCTGTTTCTACATAATTCAGTCCTAAGAGCCACTAGGTAACCTTCTTTTTACATTCTATCTTAGACAAATTAACAATTGCCAGCACTTTGTTAATCTTCTTATCTTAATATTTATATAAATCACGTGTCACGTTGTTTGTCCGCAATGAACTCTTAAACTACTTAACCGATTTTAATCAAATTTGCACACCGTGAGCAGTTTGATCCAACTTGAAAGATAGGGTAGCTTATATCTCAATTATTTAGAGTCGCAATATTATTTAGGACATTAATGGAAAATGTGACGCAGACGAAGATGCGCGGGTCAGCTAGTTTTATTATATAATAATTTTCTTGCTCTGAAATTAAAGAAATTTCGAGCAAAAGGTGTTTTTGCCGGAGTTGTTTCACAGACTTCATAAAAACGCCTATTACAAAGTTTCTGTTTAGCTGTAGAATCGTCTATGGAGGAATGTCGTTGATGTTTGCGTGCCGTGCTATGCGATCCGCACTTCGACTGCATGACAGGCCGTGGTGCCCGAGGCTGTTGACAGCTTCGCCACAGTGGCAGCGACGAGGAGAACAACAGGATGCGCCTAAGCGAAGGGAGAGTAGTGCGTGAAGCCAGAGGCCCGACTCCCACTCACCCACAGTCAGCAGACACGCACGCTACGCAGAAGTGGCAGCAGAGGCAATTAGGTTTTTCTGAACTCTGCAGAGCAGCTCATCCCACCGTCTCTGATATGATGTTTACCGTCTCTGGTAGGTTGTCGGGTAAATTTTATTCGGGCAATCGAGTCTCTAGGCATTTACAGCCTCAGTGAAGTATCATATCAAAATCAATCAGTGTGGAAGCTAGTATATATTCCTGACAAATTTTTCAGTGCCGTGAGCCGAGGATATAAAAGACGGTAAACTAATACTGGTAACTTTTAGCAGTTTTTATTGATAACTAGCTGACTTGGCGAACTTCGTTCCGCCTAAAAGTCGATTCTTTAATTTTCTTTTTTTTTTTTTAATAAACGTAGCCCAAGTTACTCCTTATTACATCAGCTACCTGCCAATAAAATTCCCGTCAAATTCGGTCCAGCCATTTCAGAGATTAGCCGGAACAAAACACAGAGACAGACAGACAAAAATTGTAGAAAATGTTATTTTGGTGTATGTACCGTATAAATATTCATTGTCATACAGTAAAAACGGTTATTTCAATATTACAAACAGACACTCCAATTTTATAGTATGTACTCGTATGTATAGATGTAAAGAAGTATAGATTCATTGTAAGAATAAGAAAAGAACAATTGAAGGAACTATGCAGGTCGCAACTTGTCGACAAGGAGTCGGTGTGACTGACACTGGCATGGCCAACATCAGGGATTTTAATTTTGATATCATAAAAAAATAAACGCTAATTAGTCGCCCAATGTCAGAAAAAGACCACGTTCACACGGCCATTTCCCTTATGCCGTACACTAGATTTTATGACACATAGGGCAGTATACAATATGTCAAACTCTTCACTTGGAGTCCATACGGGAAAACTTTGTATTCGAGATTGCCACAGAGAATGCCGCGCCTCAAAACGATTTTATCGAATATACACACCTATGTTCACAATAATAACACCTATGTTCATGTTGTATCGTCACACGGCTCGCCCATTCGAGAATCGTACGCACTCACGCGCGTACCCGCAGTTATTCTTGTGCGCTGCATTCATCGGTTATCAATATAATGAAGGACAGGATTCCAATATTTTTTAATTCCTTGATTGAACGTCGAAATCATTGGGCCGATGGCGCGCACTATACAACTGGCTGCTTTTCTGGCTGTGATGTTAAGAAATCGAATCGAATGCTCACCGTGTGAACGTGGCCTTAGTCGGTCATTGGTTCAAAAGTTATCAAGGCTCTATTTTCGGTCCTTTCTTATTTTTGGTATATATTAATGATTTACCTTATTTATTGCAACAAAATCTTGATATGGTGTTGTTTGCTGACGATACCTCTTTAATTTTTAAGATAAATAGAAGGACGAACAATGTTAATGACATAAATAATGCCCTAATGCAAGTCCAAAATTGGTTTACGGCGAATAATTTGGTTCTAAATGAAAAGAAAACAAAGTGCATAAGATTTGCCTTACCTAATGTCAAAAGCAGTGATTGTGACATATTATTGAACAAGGAAATACTAGAATTCGTCGATAAAACGGTTTTCCTAGGAATTACGCTTGACCCCAGGCTTCAATGGGGCCATCATATAACATCTCTTTCCGGACGGCTAAGTTCAGCAGCATATGCTGTTAGAAAAATCCACCAACTAACGGATGTCGATACCGCGAGACTGGTATATTTTAGTTACTTTCACAGTATCATGTCTTACGGTATTTTACTATGGGGACGGGCTGCAGACATCGAGTCTATTTTTATTCTGCAGAAAAGGGCTATCAAAGCGATATATAATCTCCGCCGGCGCGATTCTCTTAGGGAACTGTTTAAGATTATTAACATCATGACGGTACCTTGTCAATACATTTACGAAAACATCATGTATGTCAGAAAGAATTTACATCTTTTTAGTAAAAGAGGCGAGAGACATAATTATGGTACTAGAAATAGGGACCAGTTAGTTCAACCAGGCTTCAGACTGGCTAAAGTAGCCTCATCTTTCATGGGGTACGGTTTAAAATGTTATAATAAGATACCTCCCCATATATTAGAACTAAATGAGACGAAATTCAAGTCTTGTATTAAACGCACACTATGCAGGCAAGCATATTATAAGTTGGGGGATTATATCTATACTAATATTATAAAGCAGAAGAGTTTGTTTGTTTGTTTGTTTGGTTGAACGCGCTAATCTCAGGAACTACGGGTCCGATTTGAAAAATTCTTTCAGTGTTAGATAGCCCATTTATCGAGGAAGGCTATAGGCTATATATCATCACGCTAAGACCAATAGGAGCGGAGCAGTGATGAAAAATGTTACGCAGACGACGTTGCACGGGTCAGCTAGTTGAAGATAAAAATGCTTGGCTGAATGCTGGTCCTGCTACACAGCCACTAGGGAGCACAAACTAATCTGTAAATATTTCGGAAACATTGTTGGACCGGCTGAAGATCTGAAGATTCTAAGAAAAATTTGCATTGTGTAGAATCAACTTACTTAGCATTGTATAATTTCAGCCATTAACAGCACATGTGTGAGTACTGTGTACCTTTAACTTAAACTTTAATTATCAGTTTTAGGTATGATTTTGACTTGAATGTGCCCTGGCGGTTGGGAGTGTCATGCTCACTCAAAAGTCTAGCTGATAGTGGCGTATGCGTTTGATCATTTGGCTCCCTTCAAAATGGTTGAGCCGAATGGTGCTGGCGTATTCGTCATGTTCGTGAACGGGCGCCGTCAGTCGGGACTGGTCATTTCTCAGCTGCCATGGTTGATTTTAATTATTTATTTGAATTGTTCCTCTTTTATTCCGGACGCTTTTATCCTGCTCGTCTTTTACATCGTTCTCACATGTATGTATAATTTCAACCCGATGTAAATAAATCTTTGTAAAAAATATTATTTTTAAAAGAGTGTCCGTGGAGTTTCTTGCACGTTCTTCTCCATAGAGATCTACGCTTTGGAACGTGAAAATAGCTTCAACTTTTTGGACCGACCGACCTTGACAATTCAAAAGTGCCAGTAAATGGTTTCATTGAAATAAATGCTTGAATTTTGAATCAGGGTTTATAGGTGGCCGATCTGGGGTGCGCCTTCCCCAGCTTGGCCCATTTGAATCTCAAGACTAGGGCACATAGTGAAATTTATTCGCTAATTAGTCGCAAATTTTCGCCAGTCACAGATTTAGTCGAGTCTTAGTTGAGAAAAGTTAGAGTAAACAGGCTCCTTCTGGGTAAGCTCGCTCCATCGTAGACTTTGTCTCTGTCATCTCTGACCAAGACGAAAGTCAAGAGCAAAACCATCTTAAATAAAAAAAAGAAAGATAAAATGAGTTCAATTTTTAAGGTAGAGGCCAAGAGCTAGATCAAAGAGATTACGAAAAATTGCCAAGATTTTTTTTTTCTATTAATGACCGACTAAATCTGATATTTGGCGACTAATTTCGACTAATTAGCGACCATAATTCTATGTTGTCAAAATTAAAATCCCTGGAGGTGGCCATGCCAATCACACAAGAAGTCGAGAAAAATCCGTGTACAGCGCTGTTCCGCCGCGTCCGACACTGTACGCGGCTGAACAGCGCTGAACTCTATCTATAGCAGTCGCATGATAATTCCTTTGTCCTAATTGTCCTCATTTTATACTTTTATAATGAGTACAAATGTGGAATTTGCCGGGAAAGCTGAATAGACGCGGAGAATTGTACGGACGTGTACGCGTCTCCATACTAAATCGTTTTTTCTATGGGCATAAGCTGAATGGAGCTGAATAAATGTGAGTACTCCTTAATACAACACTGGCGTTTGTTAACATTCACCGATGTATGTCCGAAAATATTTATTTCTGTAAATCTAATGAAAGTACACTAATAACAGCATATCATTTCAAACACATACCAAAGCCTTATGCGCAAACTAATTAATAGTAGCAAATACCGAGTTCCGAATATATTGCCAATTGTGTTGAGCGTTTTTCGATATTCAACACGGCTAGATAGATACAACACTATTAGTTGCTCTGCTGGTCTGAAACGATATTTACATTATCACTAGCAAATTTCTATGTTAGTGTGGAGGTTTTGTATAATCCCATAATTGAAAAATATATACTTATATTTAGCTTTAAAATACTCTTCAAGAAAAACATTTTCTCAATTCATTCAATACCTTTCCCTTGTTCTACTGTCATAAAATTCAGTTGTCAGAGAATAACATTAAGAGAATTGCAAGAAACCCTCGGAGGCAATAAGCAAAAGAAATCGTTTGCTTCGAGCACGGACAATTACATTCGGGCCCGAGACTATCCTTCTTTCAAGTTTCAATTCGCATTTCTTTATTGGAATCGAAACGATTAGGTTCCGAGTCTTTAACTAGTGCGCCCTTCGATATTGCCGTTTATAACATAATTCGCTGTTACTATAAACATTACTTAACGACTTGCGATCCTTTCCATTTTGTCCCTTAGTATTTTTGAGAAGAAAAAGTAATTTAGGACGACTTTTAAATAAGCTATGCAAATAATTAAAGGATTTCTTGAGAGTAGAATTAGCTTTGGATTTGGCCTAAGTTACATTTCAAGTGTAAAGTATGCTCATTGTTAGAGTAGGGTGAACTGAACATTCTTAAATCCTCTCTATGAATGTGCATTGTTAAGTAATATCTAATAATAATAGTGATTCAAATTCATCAGGATTATAAATAATTTATAGCAGATTTAACCTCCTGAGAACCACAACTTTTTTTTCAGGCATTTAAATAAAAACTATCAGGATCGACTAAATAGGTTACAAAATGTTCTGAAAAAATAGAAAAAAAATCTTGGTTGGAAAATCTAGAATTTCTCAATGTAGTTTGTAAACTACATCAGTTCTGTACACCTAATGTCAAAAATGTAGTATTTTTACAACATAGAAAATGTTTGATCAAATTTTGGTATTATTTCTTTACATTTGCTGAAAAATAGGTCAATATTATTTTGTATAGCCTAACACATCTTTTATATCAGTAACAGAGTATTTATTAATTAATTAAATTCTGATTAAATCGCAGTTGGTAGATTAGCTTCTTTCCTTACATATATTTTTGTACTTTAAAATCGCCTTTGACTTATTGCAGATTTTATTATCTGGACCCCGTATTTACCTGACCAATACGTACTGATAGTTGGTAAACTAATAGACCCCATGATTATCAGGATGCCTATAAATGTTTTTAATTCTTTTAACGTCATCTTCAATTCTTCTCCTCTTTAAGTCATAAGTCATAAGTCATCAGGAGATAACTACGTTCTGTTTGTGACGTCAAGCATTTGTTCCAGAATGTGATCAGTTATATTTTACTTGAAAAATTCTTCATCTGTCCATGAATATGTTTTTAGTAAATTCAATCTTGGCTGATAAATAGGTTTCTCCACCGGAGATAAATTACCGGTCCAATTATTGTTCATATCTGCCGATGACGGTAAAGATGCTGTGCTTTTTTCTCGACTTCCTCTGCTTCTTACACGGCCTCTGGATCTACCACCACACGTTCGGGGCCCACATCTGATTCTGACACGACTACTGCGGCAAGCAGCAATAGAATAACACAGAGATTGTTCGGATTCAGAACGATTAATTTCTTCTTAGTCCGAACAATTCTAAGAACCAGGATCAGAGTCGTTGCTGTCAAAATTTCGCACCGAATGGACATCGTCTGTCGGGTTCTCTTCATCCGACAGGTCAATATCTGATTCATCTAGGATATCGGTGATTTGATTAACCCGCAAACCTAGCAAAACAACAAAAAAAATAAGTAAAAGAAGTGTAAATGTCTTTATGTTGTATAAACTACACTGGGTATGCTTTGTACACGCACTTCATTGAGAACCAATGTATTACTACTACAACGTAAAGCTTTTATTACTGATATCTTAGTTTTTCGCAAGTTAAAAGACAATTGTGTAATTAGGATAAATGCATCAAAACAAACAAAAGGCTACTAAAATATTTACAAAGTACTTAGTATTTCATAAAAATCTCAAAACAAGCTTACCACGCGGTTCCGGTACCGACGCCATCGTCCACTTGAAATTAAGGAAAATAAAAACTATGCCACTTCTGCAGCCAATCAGAGCTCAGTATGGCGAAGAGATATTTTGACTACCCAAGCCAATAAAAAGTTCTAGCAAATTGCAATAGATGGTGGTGTAGGATTTATTTCTTTCTATGTTGTAAATATACTACAGATTCACTCAGGAGGTATAGTGTATGATTATACAGTGTAGGCACCGTTTTGCTGTTCATGGCTGAATTTTTCTGTCGTTTGCCGGTTTAGTAAGCTTTAGTTAAGAATAGGAACACATACAATTGGTTGTAAAAATGTCCAGTCATCAAAGTAAATAAATTGAGCATGGTATATTAATGTGTTATAAGGGTATTAAATTGAATAACAGTTGTTCCTCACTACTAGTTACCTTTGTTGCCGATTCTGGGAGCGTATGTGGAATGTAATTGTAGCGTGCCAGCCGAGTTCCATCTCCTGCGGGACTTCAGTGCCTTCGCACGCACGCGCAAAATGCTTTAACACACCTACATTATAACATACTATAACTATAAATTCTCAACGATTTACATACATCAGAGTAGCACAGTGAGTGACCTAGAGCTGTACTACTGAAGTCCTTGAATGGCAGTAGCACAATGTGAAAATTGATGGAGTACCAACCGCAGTGACCCGTTCCACAATAAATAATACGTAAAGCACCGGTACTAATTTCCCGTTCCATGCTGGACGCACTGGCTTGTAAATGTTGGCTGAAATTTAACGTCGAACGGATATAAATGCAGCGCTGCGTTATGATTATATATTTGGTTTGGTGGATAAAATGAATTACATTGGATTGACTGAACACAATCTGACAGCTGCTAGCCTGTTTTTCTAGTTTCTATTATTTTTTCAACACAAACATTTCCCACCATACAAGAGTTACTCATACTCTTTGAAATATGAGGGTCAATTAAATTAAACCTTTAGTACACAAAATTGAGTACGCTATATCCGAGGTAACTTAGTAAATAAACAAATGTTAAAGACATTTGAGACTGATGTTTGTATGAGGTGCGAGCGAATTTTCGGGTCACCGCCCGCGTCTCTACTGAAACGTTTTTGTCAAAAGGAGAATTTACTTTGATTTGGCTTCTTGAATGTTTAACAAATTCTTGGGTATTCCGCAAAGTTTAAGTACTTCTCTATACATTTTGTGCGGAATCCTTCTTTTGTCGTAGTACTAATAGCATTTCAGAGGCTGGAAAGTTATCTTCGCATATTATGTTTGATCGGTGAAGTTATATTCACAGTTTCTTGAAACTGTTACGTTTATAAGTTGAAGTGGGGTTCATAAATAGCGTGGAACGTGAGGAGTGTCGGCATGTCGATGAGGCGGCGATGCGCGGGTCGGCGGCGGCGCGGCGAGTCGGTGCGGGTCGGCTCGCCGAATCTCTGTAGGAATGTGCGCCGATTTAATCCTTGCGTCCTGGAGGCCAATCGCGCTAATTTTAAAAGTTTAGGTCCGCTTGCAATTCGTTTCCAATTCAGTTTTAGTTATGATCTAATTTCGATTCACCTGTAAGGAGTTTGGTATCGCGCTAAAGTTTAATTAAAACTTCAACCAAACTTGCGTCAAAACTATATCGTAACCTTTACAAATATTTTCGTATTTTCCTTCAAAATCCAAACAACACAACGCGAACGATTGAGAAAAAGTCACGAAAAAGTAGCACTGTTTCAACTTTTTGTTTGACAGCGGTAACGTTACAGTTGTGATGCAGTTGCGTTCCAAGTTTCTGTCAAACGTTTAGCGCGATACGGAATGTTTAAAAAAGTTGTGAAATGGCTACAGTTCAGTTGCGTTCCAACCGAATTTTATTAGCGCGATTGCCCTCCTGAGCTGCTGTCACCGGCGAGATATATCACGCCCTCTAATTGCAAATATTATATGTGTACCTATCTGTGTAGCTAATGAATGCCAATTGCGAGCGGCTAATTTCGTTGATACAAATATCTTAGCTTGTATTGTACACAAAGACGCCGGGGGCGACGACGTTTGTACTTTACCAAATTAGACTTTTGACAAATTAAATTTTGTGTTCTGACACATAAAATTTTCTTATTTGGCCTCTCGAGAGACACTGCCCCTTTGCAAAAGTAAGCAAATTAAAGACCTTTGAGCTGAGTTTACAAACAAATTATACTTTTGCTATGTAAACACTTTGTTTATTTTGTTGAGATTTTGTACCCGCTAAACTTTTGACATCTGAGTTAATACACATATATATTAGTAGAAGTACTTTATAGCCGCAGCTATATGTATTTTCATAAATGTATCATAATTACGGAGATCGAGATGTTTTGACGTAGAATTTAAGCAGTATATGAATCAAACTATTGGTTTTCATAGGGATACAAGTAATTAAAATTATATTCACAATTACATTTTTCCTAAATAAAAAAAAGGAAAAGACAGTACGACAAGCTAATCGAATATTGTATCCTCATCATCATTTCAACAGCTCAGGAGAGATCTGGAACAAGCGAACGGGCTTTCAATATGATTACTTTTCCATGTCTATACATTTTATGCTACGTTTGTCATAAAATTTGTCCCAACAGTCTAATTGAGTTCTTCTATAGCACCCCCAATAGGTATAGATAATGTTAAAAGCATGTCCCCGAGTCGTTACCTGACGGCACTTATGTGGTTTTAATTAAGTAAATGATATAAGTTATAGAAATTGTCTTTTCGTGTTATTTTGGCGGTTTCTTGCCTTTAAAAGCACTTGGGCTGAGTGTGTATCTAGACGAAGTATTAGAGTTTGTGTAAACGTCTTTAGAAGTTTTATTTACACGTTTAATATTCCAGAGAGGCCATTGGAGACCAACATAAACTTTTATGTATTTATGGCCGCAGGATTACACCCAGCTTTTGTGATTTTAGTGTTCCAAATATACGAACCGGGTGATATGTTGTTTGTAAATCACAAAATTTTAGATCGATAGTTTTTGGTCGAAAGTTTGTAACCATTAATGGTAACAAACTTTCTAAATCATAATATCGTAAATTAGTACATTTTACCTTAATGTATTCAAATAGGTTTCGAAGCTTTCATTGTAAAACTAACAGTGGATTCAGCATTAACAAAAAGTCGTTCACCCATTTCGGATTGGTCATCAATATTCATCAACGTTTTCAATATTGATAAGTTTTATTTGATTTTTCCCGTTCAGTAACGGCTGTGTTATTGAGTTCCACAATCTTCCTGCGCTTTATTTAAATAGAAATTATATCAAGAGTTGAAGTATGAATCATTGTGATTGATACTTATCACATAAGAAGTTTGCAGTAGGTGCACTTAAAGTTTTGGAACAATAACTAAGTCACAATATGGTTCATGGTAAAATATTTACCTAAGTATACTTACGAGTTTGAGTTTTTTTTTCTATAATTCGTAAGAACCTTGAACAAAATATTTATACCTAAATAGTACTTTTCTACGTACCCCAAAGTTTAAATTCAGTGTCGAATCTAACAGCCTGTTTAACTAGTGTAACGCTTAGCTTCCTCTCACACCCATATCCAAATGTGCTGGCAACTTGTACCGACCCAGCTGGTTAGCGAGTAACACGTGTAGTGTCTACTCGCCTCCAGTCAGGAGTGACAGCGGGTGAGGAGAGTAGCAAGTTAATTGCAAACATCGCAACAATGATTTACTACATCTATCTTCACGTCGTACTGGCTGTGAGCTCTCTCGCTCCACTATTCACTATTATCTACGTAAGAGTCGAGTGGGCAGATTTATGTTCGCTGCGAGACGCCTTTCTGCAGAATAATATGTGTCTTTAAATACGAATTTATTCTTTGTAACTTTCCACAGAGTATTCTATTGAATTATGCTATAGTCTGCAACGCTGGGACAGTAGTAATTGACACTAGAATGAATTATTTTGGTTAGCTCTGAAATAGCTTGTTTGTCGCGCTGCGGTACGTAATGTTAGTGTCGAATGTCGAATGCCTGTTGTTTTAGTTCCATTTAGTTTGATACGTGTACAGTTAGATTTGATTGGTCTTTAGAGATAAGTGTGTAGAATACACTTATCTCTAAAGAACAATCAAATCTTTAGTGTACCTACTGTTGTGAAATGACGTTCTTACTTACACTTTTATCAAAATTATTTTCTCTAGCCCAAACACATGATTATTGCGATACGTGATGCGGAGATTTGATGCAATGCAACATGCTTGGTTATTATTTCTCCGTTTCTCCGCTCCGCTGTCTCGCTCTGCGCAAATTGACAGGCACCCTTAAAAGGCCACTTTAGTAGAATCAGCCAGAAATTCAAACAACTCGAAACTGTCAATATTTCCCAAGCAACCTGGCACCTAATGCTTTAGCGGTAAAGATGAAATTTGACAAATTGTTGTATGATTGGTATCATGATCCTATTATGATTCTACTAAAGCCTTTTTAGACCCGCACTTGTTTCCCAACTTGTCTCTTGAACTCTTTGGTCTTCTAGGTACTTAGGTATTTACTTATGTATACCAAATTAAACCTACTAATCTTGAATGCAAACAAATAACAAACCGTAGCAATCCAGACCAATTAAATTAATTCCAGCGCATTAGCAACAACCGAAATAGCCGCGAATCGATACGGAATCAAAGCCAGCTCGGAAATTAAATGTATTCATTGGCAACGTTTTGATTTATTCCCATCGCGCCACTAATCCTTCGCCATTTTATTTACATGCTCACACAGCTCACCCGCATTATGACCAATTTCAATAGTTTATCAATAAAACTGTGTATTTTTAATTTTATGTGTATCTAAGTATTAGGATTCGGTACCTATTCGCATTATGACCAATTTCAACAGTTTATCAATAAAACTGTGTATTTTGAATTTTAAGTGTATCTAAGTATTAGGATTCGGTATTTAAAACAATATCTTTTTATTATCCATCTTCTTATAATAAAAAATGAATCGCCAAAATGTATGTTTTACGCTCATAACTTCGTAACGGCTGTCCCAAACTGGATATATTGTTTTGTTTTCGTTGTTGTCAGAACAAGGTTTAAATAAATTAAAAATTACCCTACAACCATTAAGAGCCTATAAAAAAAAAGTTCACAAACTGCAGTTGCAACCGCGGGGCACAGCTAGTGGTTTAAAGTCGTACAAAGTTAGCAATTTGCTTTGAATTTAGTACGGGGATTAGTAAAATATTTCGGTAACTGTTGGCGAAATCACAATGAAAATCATAATGTAAGTGGGTTAGGTGCCCACAGCTGAAATCACAAAGCTACGCTTTTGATGAACGAAACGTTGCGGAATTACCTATTAAAACGTGTACATTGGGCTGGACTCCTACGATTGCTGTTTCTTTAAGAATATTAGGTCACCTTTGGGAAATAGAATAAAACAATGTTATTATGTAAAAATATTTACTTTTGTACATATTTACATGAGTATAAAGAAAATTTACAAAAGAATAATAATTTGTGGCCGCGTTAGGGTAGATAGGTACGTTTAACGTATGTAGGTTACGTATATACTTCGATTTTTTATATTAATGACAAAAAAAACATTACGGAACTACTATTTTACAATTATTTTGTTTCAAAATGGTCGCATTTAGTGAGCAATCTATTGTGTCAATACAATATTGATTACAATTACCTATAAAACCTAATCGACCTTATATTTATCTACCTTACACATTGAAATATTATAATTAGGCATTAAAATTATTCTCACCTCATACACGTTCACGTACCTACAAAAATCATTAATTGTACCGTGTATAAAATGTATCTAGTCTGTTTGCAAACATTAGATCCAGTGGTGATGGAACATATTTACATTAATGAACTAGCGCGACACAATTCCAGTTGTGATGAACATCATCTGAGCAGCACGGTGGACAGGGCGAGCGCGAGCGTGTATACGGTGGTGCAGCGCGGCTGCGCGTCGCTGGACAGCGCGCTGGCGTGGCACTCGGCCTCGTCGGCGCGCAGCGTGAGCAGCGGCACCCGGCGCGCCGCCGCGTCCTTGCACGTGCCGCTGCGCACGGCGCGCCTCAGCTCGGCACCCGCGTCGTTCTCCTGCAGCCAGCGCCGCAGCCACGCGCCCACCCACGCCAGCTCGCACTCGCAGCGCAGCGGGTTGCCCGTCAGGATCAGCCCTCCTAACAAATTATTCATGCAACATATTAATTCATCCCACCAGACGATTTAACTCGCCTAGAAAAGTTTCGAGTGGTGTATTAAGAATTAAAACTCATTAAGAAGAGTTGCCCGCCTCATTCTGCGTGGTGAGAGGCTCAGTAAATTTTAATAAAATACTAGCATTGGCTTGGGGTTCACTCGCACCACTGTACATTTTTAATGAACTACCTAACTCGTTTTAGAGATATTGCAGCGTTAATTATAAGCTGATTAAATATTAAAATTGTTTACAAAAGATATTTATTGGTTAAACTCACAGGTTAAACTACAGGTGTGTCTGGTTTAATTATAAGGTTTAGAGCGAGAATGGCCCAACTTGACGCTACATGTTAGTTTTTAACTAAGCTATCGCTGAACTAAGTTTGACTTTTGAAAATATAAACGAGCGTAAAAAAAGCAGGTATTCAACTTCGTTAAGCTGAGCTGATGGGTAAGGTAAAATAAAACCCTGAAATTAAAAGTTTATCTTGTTTATACGTTGCAGCCGGCTCGGTCGCACAACCACTGCGTGGGTTTTGATATTGGGTTTGAAAATATACAACAAATTTAAATTGACGTACCTGACAGTAACTTGGTCGCGACGTGGCTCCAACTTGTGAAGTTTGTATAGAAAATTGCTGGATTTAGTGTCGTAAGTTGATTGTAGCTCAAGTCGATCCCGAGCTGCGGAACTTGTCCCAAATGCCTCATAAATGCTGTCGGCAATTTCGTGAGGGAAGTCATTGTGATCCTTATAAATATCTCTTGACTGTTGGCGAAGGGCTTGAAAGCATCGTCAGATATTTTCTTTAGATTTGATCCTCGGATTTCTAAGTATCGAATGTTTCTCGCATCGATCCCGTGTAATTGATTATCCATCATTTCATCAGTCCAATGTATTACTAGTTTGTACAGAGAGGACAGGGAGGACGTGATGTTGGAAATTCGGAACGTAGAATGATTAATAGTGGACCACGACTGAATGTGCAGGGACCGAAGTGATATCAAGGGACGGAAGGAATCCTGGTCAACTATGTCTAAGTATTTAAGTCCATTTAAATTCAAATGAGACAAATTACTCAACCATTTGAAACTATTTGGCGTGATTCTTACAATAGGGTTGTAGGACAGATCGAGGATGTTTAAATTATTTAAATGAAACCACATCTTTGGCACTAAAGAGGTAAGACGATTATTACTTAGATCTAAATGACGAAGACTCGCGAGTCGTTTCACATCAGTCTCCTTAAAACTGTTAATGTAATTTGAAGTCAAATTGAGGCTAGTTAAGTTTGTCAAAGGTAGATAAGGCACTGACTTTAAGCTTACATTTGCAAGATTCAAATGCCTCAAGTTGGGAAGGTTATGAAACAGCTCCTTGAAGTTTGCCTTTATGGAATTAAAGCTCAGGTCCAGTTGGCGCAGCCCGCCGAGGCTCGAAAATGTGTTATCTGATAGCACTGTTAATAGGTTGTGACCCAAATTTAGACTTAAGAGGAACTGTGTGCTGCGAAATATATTACTGTCTAAGTACTCGATGCGATTGTGCGACATGTCGAGGTAGCGCAGCGTGAAGCCGATCTGCGACAACGCCGTGCCCGGGAACAGCGCCATCTCGTTGTAGCTCAGGTCCAGGTGTTCCACGATCGTGTTCTTGAACACGTCTCGCGGCAGTAGCCTTAAATTATTGTGGTCCAGTTTCAAATACCTAAGTTTGTTCAAATTATAGAATTGTTCTACGGATAATTGAGAAATAATATTGAATGACAGATCCAATATTTGTAGAGATATCAGATCGGTAAATGACTTTCTCTTAATGTTATTGATATTATTTTTATGCAAATCTAGTATTTCTAAGTATTTTGCATCGCCAAAAGCTTCATTCGATATATGAATAATTTTATTATGTGCTAAAATAATCTGTCGTATAGAGGACGCGACTGCAGCGAATAAGTTATTTGGCACTTCATAGAGATCATTATATGAGCCGTCGAATATGTTAACAGATATTGTGGATTCGCCCTCCACGAACTTGATGCGGTTTCTGCTAACGTTCAACGTGAACGTTACGTCTATATTAGATACGTTGTGAAATGAGTTCAGTGATAAATAAGTAAAGTTGTTTCCCTGGAGTTCCAATATTTGCAGTTTTGGTAAATTAGCAAAGGTC
The DNA here is from genome assembly GCA_963859965.1 of Ceramica pisi. Taxonomy (NCBI): domain Eukaryota; kingdom Metazoa; phylum Arthropoda; class Insecta; order Lepidoptera; family Noctuidae; genus Ceramica; species Ceramica pisi. Next base: position 11,743,220 of record OY982537.1, on the reverse strand, counting down.
TCGACTTCCATCGAATCGATTATGTTACCCGCAAGAGATAAATAACTCAAGTTCGGTAAGTTTCTGAAAGTGTGCTTAGTTAAGTTGTTGATTCTGTTATAAGATAAATCCAAGTTTCTTAACTCAGGCATGTAAATGAAACTTCTGCTGTGCAGCGAATGTAAAAAATTATAGGCAAGCCTCAAGTTGCTAAGGTATAGTGACTCATTATGATAGTCCTCACTTATGACGATATCTACTATCCTATTGTTATCCAAATTTAGATATTTTAGAAATGGAAACACAACTACGTCGGAGAGCTTGAGGATGTGAAAATCGTTGTTATCGAACGATAACCAACTGATATTCTCCAAACCTTCTTCGATTTCAAATGGAAAATAACCACTAAAGAGCGTAGAAGAGGATTCTAGGATACGGAGTGACCTAGTCACGTTCGCGAAAGATTGTGGATGCACGTAGTACAAGTCGTTAAAACTTAGATGTATCTCTTTCAACGACATGCTGGCGGGAAATACGTTCTTATAAATCTGCGCAATCCTGTTACCTCTCAAGTTGATATTCCCCAGAGAAGTGGACCAGTCTTGGAATTCGTTTGGTAATAAATTAGATATCCTGTTGTAGCTTAAGTCGAGATAACGAATAGAACCAGATTCGAGCGTTTGAAGTGCTGAGGGTATTGAAGTTAAAAAGTTTCCGGCGAGCGAGAGCGTCTGGATACGGCCGGGGAGCGCGGGTGCCTCCTCCAGTTGATTGTACGCCAGTGACAGATGACGCAGCCGCGCGAGCTGCGCCAGGCTGTCCGGCAGCCGCGACAATCTGTTGTGTTCCACTTCCAGATGCTCCAGCGAGTTCTTCAAAGACAAAAATAGATCTCGGCTAATGGAACTCAACATGTTGTACGACACCGACAACCGCTCTATCCTGTTGTTAGCGTAAACCAACTTCGGGATCGTCGTTAATTCATTAAGGTCTAATATAATTTGTCTAATTTGCACTTCCCGAAACAGAAGTATTTGGGAAGTATCGTTAATTTTGTTATTACTCAAATCTAATTTTTCAATTTTTTTACTCTTATTTGTTGGACAAACGTAATTGTCCGTGAAGGTAATAAAATTATGACGTAAATGTACAGATTGTAACCTAGGCAGACTATAAAGTAAATCACAGGAGAGTTCATGGATGAAGTTGTTGGATAGCTTAAGGAGGGTCAGGGAAGCGGGCAGGGAGTCAACGCTGATGGTGCGGAGGTGGTTGCCCTCCAGGTCCAGCTGCAGCAGATGGTACAGTGACGTCAGTGCCTGCGACTTCAGCTGCGTCACCTGGTTGTTGCTCAGAGACAAACTCGTCAGTGTTTCCTCCAAGTGATGCCACTTAATTTCAGGTCCAATGTATACTATATTGTTGCTAAAATAAAAGCAAAAATATATTAGTAAAATTAATTAACTCTCCGGGTAAAAGTTTAATAGAATTTAGTTCCAAAACTTGTGCTTACTTCTGCAGATTCAACCAGTTTAAAACTTTTAAATCTTTTAAGCCCTGCTGCGGTATTTCAGTGAATTCGTTGTAGCCGAGGTCTAAAGATGCTAGTGTACCCGCCATGGAACTGAAAACGAATGAGTTTTATTAAATGTTCTTTCTCTTGACTTTTATAATTAAACTTCTCCAAATAGTTGTTAAAAGTTTTATTAAAGTCGAGTTACCTAAATGCGTGCACCTCGATGTAATGTAATTTGTTCGCGACTAAAACTAATGTTTGCAATCTCAATCCGTCCAGCGCGCTCTCTGTCAGCACTTCTAGGTTAGACATGCTTATATCTAGATGTTGCAGCTCTATTCGGGGCCATTCTGTAAGAGAAGTTTAAATGGGTACATAGTTTTGAGCCGGACTTAAGGACTTACGATGGCGTACTATTTCAATTAAGGCACCCACTTGGAACTTATAAGCTCCCTTACGTTGAACATTTGATATTAAATAAAACTTTGTGAAGAAAAGGAAATGTGCACCTAATGGCTGCCTTAACTGTTCCGCCGACTATTAACATTTATGTGGTTCGAGTAACAAAATAAATAAGGAATTATGAAAATTTAAGTAACACATAATTATTATTACAGTCTATCAATTAGGTACCGCACATAATATGAAATGTATTCATTTAATACTACATTAATCAGTTTTTGAGTCGCAATTTGTGTAAAATCGTTATACATTGCGGTTTATTAGTATGATTATTGGAACCAGAACAATATCAGAACAGGTATTATGTACATTTAACAGCTTGTTTTGGGGCGAGCTTTGTTTATTTTAAGCATCTAGTTTTTAAGGTTTAGGTTCTTCTTAAATAGCGAATGTGCCGAAACGAGCTTTGTTTTATAGTGTCTTTGAACAATCTTCGACTTTCTCTTTAAGTTTACTACTCGTATATTATAGTAACTAGCTCTATACTTATGTGTTGCGAGATGTTTAACTTAGTTTTTTGTCAATGCAATGGAATTTAGACTTTGCCATGACACTTTTTGGGCATGTTGTTGCAAAAGGTGTAAATTATCTTAAATTCTGAATTCAAATAAAAAGCTCTTCAACACACTTAAGTATTCGAAAACTGGCTACTAGTCCTACCCCACTAATTGAACTTTACTGGGTGCCTAAAATTAGTTGTACAATCAAGTAAATTTTGCACTATTGCGGCCATTTCTTATGATGGATATAATCTACTACTACTGTGTTGATGAAACTGTATTAATAGCTTCGAGTAAGTGAGCTAAAAATATCGTTAAATACACGTTAGCGACTATTCCGCCACTTTAAATGAAAAAGTATGCTCACTTGTATCAAAATGCAGAATTAGCGCATACCTGGGAACCTGTGCAGCGGGACGGCGATGCAGGACATGTGCGCCACGCGGCAGGAGCAGAGGGGGCTGCTGGCGCAGGGCTCCACCTTCTCCGGCGCCAGAGCCCCCGCCAGCGCACATGCCACCAGAGCCAGCCACTGCAGCGCCCAGCGCGCGCATCCATGCCCCAACACCATCACTGTACGCAACGAATTGACCGATTTTATGATAAGTACTATGTATTTGTTATTTTTTATATAAATACTTTACTGGCTCTTAGAGCTGTCCTACACTCCTGAGGAACCTAACATGCCAAATTTCAGTTTTCTATAGCCAGAAGTATCGGCTGTGCATTGTCAGTAGTCAGTCAGTTATCAGTAAAAGAATAATTGTATGTATGTCACCGGAAAATGGCAAAGGCCGTAGTATTGTACAATATCGCGTTAAATAGTAAACTATTTTTAAATGTAAATAAGACACGGATATATTCAAAATATTGAATTTAGATGAGATTTATTATATACGATACGATTTTTCATCCAAAATTAGAAATTATAACCTTTTCAAGATTTATTATACTTCAGAGTCTTCAATTTTCCGGCGCCATATATATTGATTGTGCACCTTATGATAGGCACAAGACAAACATTTATAAAAATAATTGCACAATGCGATAAGAGAATGTAATTTTTTTTTTTAATGACAAGATTGGCAAAATTATCTTATTCGACATGAAAAACATGACACCGACGACCGCACGTACCTAAACGCAATTTCATTAAAACGACAAGTACGTCTACTCATTCTGCGCCTCTAAATCTCGTTAAAAGGACTAAGTAGTATATGTACCCATTCTACACCCCTAAAGACTCAAGATTACGTTCCAGTATACCATGAGTTGAAAACTCCACAACCCCACCACTAAAGCGCGACATAATGAACAACACGATACAACATTTAGCGACATTTAGGGATCAAAATAAGGCTTCAAACGTACCTATAATGTATCCACCCACCGACCCAACTGATTGAAGATGCTTGACATGAGAACTTAATAATGACTTCCTCAAATTCGGGTAAAGCCGAAGAACTGAGCCAAAACATTTCTTCTCCAAGGATACTAGTTTTAGGTGACCAACACGTGTGGAACTTTGCTCAAGAAATAGCAATAAAAAGAAATGATAATAAATGGAACAACATATCCCCGGTTTCGGGAATCTCTAAACCATATGCAACGAGTACACAAGTTCTGTGCAACTTATAGAAGGATTTCAAGTGACGACATTGTCGTAGTAGGTATTGGAAGTAACGATAAAAAATCACTACTTATATTTAACTGAGTTATTTTCTTCACTTATATGATCTATGTAAAAAGATAGATAGATTGATACAGCACTATGTGCATACCATGGCTATGTCTCATCAATTTTGCGCTTTGGTATTATAATATGGGGTGATTCGGTTGAATTCTAAGAGCTCATAAAAAATGCGTACGCTCAATTGGAGTGTAACCACTGGACAGTTGTTCCATTATTTAAAAAACTAAAAATACCACCACTTCCAGCACTATACATCTTTGAAATTTGTTTTTTTGTTCACCAAAACCGACATGAAATAGAATTGTTTAATGATCCAGACACAACCGGGAAGTGCATATGGCTTGATGTTCCAAAGCGTGGAATATTTTTTTTTTCTCTTGATGTTCCAAAACGTGGAATATATTTTTTTTTCTAATAATGTATACTACATGCCATTACTGTCTAGAACAAAGTACCTGATGGCTTCAAAACTCTCTGCCTCAGATTATTTAAATGTAAATTATTTGACTTTCTTTTAAGCAATTTTTTTTTTTCGACTGAAGATTTTGTGAACGTTAAACTTACCTAAATAATTGGCATTAATGCCTATAAATCATATTAAATCTCCTTGACTTCATTGAATTTCGACATAAATAATCTCTTTCGCTAAAATTATTCAATTTATTTAAAAAAAATTGTAATTGTAATTCTAATTATTAATAATACTAGATAACAAAAAAAAAAAAATTTGTTTATGAAATGAAACATGTATTATTTATGTCGGCTATGGACGGTAAAAAATCATATTTTTTTATTTTTCGTAGCACGTCACAATTCTGAGATATATATAAAAATAATCTTTTTATATAAATTACATCCAGATCGATTTTGTTAAGTTTGTAGGAAAATTGTTCAATTAAGTCGTGGGTTTCCCTATAAAAAAACAATTGCACGAAGCCTGTTTATATTATTTTGGACTTCCGTTGTCAAATCAAGATAAAAATTGGGTTCCTCATGTGATTTGCACTAATTGCAGATTGGTCTTCAGCTCCTATTAATTGGTATTCAGTTTAAAAATAGATCACTGAAATTTGGTAACCGAATGATATTGAGAGAGCCAACTAACCACGCAACCGATTGTTTCTTTTGTTTAACAATAAACAATGGTTTTAACTCAAAAATAAAGATAGTATAAAATATGCAGACGTTCCCTAACGAAATATATTTTTTTTCTGTCCCATTTAGATTTTTTCCAGAAAATCTTGTTAGTGTGAGTGATGAACACGGTGAGCGATTTCACCAAGATTTAAAATCATTTGAGCACAATTATCAAGGTTTTTGGAATCAAAATATGCTAGGTGACTATTGTTGGTCTGTTGTGAGAGATACAGATGAAAATATTTATGAAAAAGAGCAAAAATTACCCCATTTTTTACTGCTTATTTACATGTTTTTTGTAAAAAAAAACTTAATAATTATAAAAAAACAAACTGACGTGCTGGATTTTTAAACAATTTTTTTCCGAGATGTAGATATCCAAAATAACGTAACCGTATAATATATTCCATTTCATGAAATGACATGTAAACTAGTGGAATTATATTTTAATGTAATGATGATCCATAATTTTACCAACTACACTCGGTTCCAAAAATTACGGGTCAGTCACAAAAATTGAAATACCTCCAGAACTGTAAAAGCTAGATCAATGAAATAAAAAACAGAATAAAGATTTTTTTGTTGCGCTTCTAATAGCATATTATTTAAACTGGTTGATGAAAAAAACTTCATTAGAAAAACAAAATTTAAAAAAATGACTATTTTTAAAAACAAAATTTTTGTTTCATGTCATTATGGATGCTTTCCATTTCTATTCTGTCACAAAAAAAATTATCGTGAACGTCTTCCACGTGCATAATTATTATTCTGTGAGGTGAAGCATGGCAGTCACGCTAGAGGAATGTACCAGAATCCTAACTTTTTTGGAACTTGGGCGGAGCCAGCGTGAAACAGCCAGAAACATTGGTGTATCTTTGTCGACTGTTCAGCGGGTAGTCCAGCGGTACCAAGAGACCGGATCACACCTTAGAAGACCAGGAAATGGCAGACCAAGATGCACAACGGCCAGGGAAGACAGACAACTGGTGGCTACAATGCTCCGAAATCGTTTTCAAACTGCTGTTGGTCTAAAAACTCACTTTATTCGCTTTGGAGGTGGCAATTTAAGCGCTCAAACAGTAAGAAGACGTCTTGCTGAAGCAAATTTGAAACCATTGAGGCCCGCAAATGGCCCCAAACTGGAACGGGGACATCGAATTGCAAGACAGAGATACGTGCGCGAACACCTAAACTGGACACTAGACGATTGGTCTAGGGTAATGTTCACGGACGAGTCTAAATTCATGCTTTATAAGCATGATGGTAGGCAGTTGGTGTACAGAAGACCAGGGGAGCGCTTCCATCAAGCGTGTGTGGAGGAAAAAGTGGCGTACGGTGGAGGCTCCGTACAAGTTTGGGCTGGGATTTCTGCTGAGGCCCGCACCGAGCTGGTGCTCATTCAAAATGGAACTCTAAATGCAGAGAGGTACGTGGAAGAGATCCTCAATGAACATGTAGGTCCTTTCATGGCCAGGATGGACCGGCATGGCATATTAATGCATGATAATGCGCGTCCCCATACCGCCAGAATTGTACATGACTACCTTGAAGAGGTCGGTATCGAACTCATGCAGTGGCCAGCGCGAAGCCCGGACTTAAACCCCATCGAGCACGCCTGGGACGAGCTTCAGAGATGCGTGAAAGGTCGAAACCCCCCACCAATCACGCTTCCCGAGCTCATACAAGCACTGGTGGAGGAATGGGAAGGTATTCCTCAGCACCGGCTCCGAAATTTGGTGTACAGCATGCCTAATCGCCTGGAAGCTGTCAGAAGAGCTCGTGGAGGCAATACAAAGTATTAAATGAAGAAAGTGATGAAAAACAGCAAAAAAACAATCATAAAAAAAATGTAATCTTAAGAAAAATATGACTACTTTAGTTTTTTTTTAATTTAAGATTAATATTGTGGGTGTAACTAAGTTTTATTTTATTTTTTATCTGTATAATTAAATTCTCAATTGAACAGTCTTCGTTTCATTAGGATGGCATACGTAGTTCGGGAGATGTTCGGGTTTATGTGACTGACCCGTTATTTTTGGAACCGAGTGTATATTTGTACGCCGGCAACGGCAGAATATTATGGACGTGATTCATAATAATGCACATAACAACTGTACAATATTCTGATCAATTAATGCATTCTACTGTATTCTATTCTATTAATTTGAAATAAGAAACAACTTCGTTTGATATAGAAATAAAAAAACGGCAAGAATTCCGTTTGTTTCGCTCAAATCTATAAGAAAATCACTTATTTGTTACTGTATTCGTGGGCACCGAATAGGTATTAAATAACTAGGTATATCGATACCAAAGGGTTCCTTTTCGCCTTCTTGTTTTTGATAAATATTTAATAAATACATATTTCACAACGCCAATTTTATTTCTGTGTTGTAAAATGCATTCATTAATGTTCCTTGGCATGATTTCAGGAAACAGTTCAAACATTGCAAGGCAACTACACAGTTTACTATAAAGATAGGTACCTACTTTTAATAGACGTTTGCAAACAGTTGCTGCAACCCATCTTTTGTTGTGAGACTTGCTAGTTGAATCATGAATATTACTAGTTAAGTTGAGAGTATAGAACTAGTTAATAAACTAAGTGAGTCAATGATTAAAGCTTATTTCTCGGAAACGCAGCTGATGTTACGTGAATTTCCCTTCACTTTGTTGAGCTTCACTATCGGCTAGCAAACGTTTACTTATTGAAACTATAAATAGTGCTTGTGAATAGCGTCCAGGTAACTACAATATAAATACTTTCCTGCTTATTATTTTTTACTATTTGTAGGCACACGTTTGATCATTAAGTCAACTGATGATACGCGATGATGCGGTCGAAGCTGGGGCACGCTTGCCCAGAAGTAACCTATTCATAATTGACTTTAAGACTGCCAGTTTGTAGCTATCAGGAAACACAGACAAAAACACTAAAATACTAGACTTAAATTATTATTTTTTTAATTTGAATGGATGACTAAGAATGAGAATACGTCCTAAGAAAAACTGGGTCTATTTTTCACCATTTGACTGAATTATATACACTACTAGTTGACCCGCGCAACTTCGTCTGCGTCACATTTTCCATTAATGTTCCGCTCCTATTTGTCTTAGCGTGATTATATATAGCCTATAGCCTTCCTCGATAAATGGACTATCTAACACTGAAAGAATTTTTCAAATCGGTAGACCAGCAGTTCCTGAGATTAGCGCGTTCAACCAAACAAACTCTTCTGCTTTATAATATTAGTATAGATGACAGAGGAGACCAACTTGATTAGAACCAAGATCGAATTTTCACTAACGAAACCCTGTACGATCTACTAATTGCATAGCCTAAGTGCTTCTTAAAATAACAAATTAAACTGTATAATTCAGTATCGATTATGTAGTATTGTTTATATAACCTATTAACATAGTTGCGCAGCCTGTTATAGGTACGTATTTATGCCTTGCTGCAATCGACTGGACTAATAGCCGCGATCGACCAGTCGATCGTGATCAACCGGTAGGTCATCTCTGCAGTTTGCACTATGGCCTTTGTTAAAAAAAACCCGTCTTATCATACAAAGCATTTTTGAAGATTTTATTTGTATTTTTGCGAGCACTGTAATCTTTATACCTACGAACAAGACCTCTTTTCTGGCAACTGACTTGTAATTTGCACGACAAGATAAGAATTCTAGATACTTTATTTGTGTCTTTATTCTGTACTCAGATCGGCTTGTAAATCTTTTGTAGTCGCAATAGAAATGCTAGTACAAAAGAATTGTTCAGCTATGATTCGCCTAGTTTGTTACAAGCATCCAAATACGGTGTTGTATATTTGATTATTAAAATTTAGTTCTGCCAGACTTTTGATTAACCCGGGCAGGCTAGAGATCTTATAAGAAGTAGGTTTGTGTTAAGTTTAATAACGTTAAGCTATTGGTAATACTAAGTTAAAATTTACTTTGACCTTTGGTTTCAGACAGTATAGACTTTTGACGGAGTAACTGAACAATCGACCTCTAATATGCCAGCTAGAACAACAAACAATCAATCTTTATCTCGATTGATGGAGTAGATTTTAAACATTGTTATCGAGACTCAAAATAATAAAAAAAAAACTCAGAATTTCGGCATCATTTTTATGGCTATATATAAGATAAGATAAGATAAGATAAGATAATATTTATTGGAAACTAAAACACAAATTACAATAAAAACTATGTACGAAAATGACTGCATTAGTAATAACTGTGTCGCAGCCATTAACGCCCATACAAAAAAGGTTAAGCGTCAGTGCTCCAACGTAAAGAAAATAAAAATAAATTAACTTATAAAGAAAATAATAATAAAAGAAAATAATATTAAAACGAAAAGGTATGACAAACAATAAAAAAAAAAAAAAATGTTTGGAGTGTGTGTGTGATGTGGTGTGCTTGTCATGTGTTGTGCATGTTATGTGTTGTGTTGAGTTGTATGTGTGTGTGTGTGTTGTGTAGTGTTTTGAGCTTGTGTGTTTAAGTGTATGTCACGTTTTGACCAGGTTTTCAAGATCTTCATAAGTAAGAGTATGAAGCCATTTGTCAACTTTGACTCGACACTCTCTCACATTAAGTGAGAATATGTTACACATACTATTTACCCGATTGTACAAAATAGAGCTCAGGTATCTATATTGGCGTCTGACTACTTCGGTGCTGACTGGTTCGATTGAACAGACTCTAATAGATCTTCGTCTATGCTTGATGAAGTCAGCATCGAATGTCAGTTCAGAGTGCTTGCGTAGTACGGTGCTAAGTACAAAAGAGTGTCTCACTCTTGGGACCCCACATAGTGCATAGAGTTCATTTGTTGGGAAGCGGATTGGTTTGTGAACCATAACTTTTAAAACTGCCCTCTGCGCCCTTTCCACTCGTAGTAATGAGGATTTAGCAGAATTGCCCCAGGCTGTTATACAATAAGTTATGATTGAGTGAGCTAGAGCATAGTATACAGTTTTTAATGTAGGGAAGTCAGCAGAAGCCCTCAGGTTCTTAAACACGTATATTAGTTTCCTGACTCTACCCACCAGTGACTGTATGTGATCCTTCCATGAAAGAGTACTATCAATAAAGACACCAAGATACTTCATGCAATGAGTACGGACGATTTGAGTACAATTACAGTCCTGGTTAGTACTAGGGTTACATTTGTGAGCTGTTAATGTGTAGGTAGAGGTCGGCTGTGATGTTCTACGCGGGGAAAAGGTCATAAATTTGGTTTTATCTAAGTTAAGGGTCAGCAGATTGTTTTTTAGCCAGGTCATAGTAGTCTGTAGAGCAGATTCAGCATGAAGGAGCGTATCGCACCAATCACTTCCATGTACTACTATTGCAGTATCGTCTGCGTATGTTATAATTTTGCAGTTAGGCAAAGGTAGACTGCAGAGGTCATTAATATAAATAAGAAATAAGGTTGGTCCAAGTACGCTACCCTGTGGCACGCCATGACTGATATATTTGGGTCCGCTTGTGTTATTTCCTATTCTGGTAGTCTGAGAACGACCTGTCAAGTAAGATGTAAAAATATTTAGGGGCAAACCTCTGATTCCAAGTCGTTCTAGTTTGTTTAGTAAGAGTGGAATGGAGACAGTGTCAAAGGCTTTAGAGAGATCTAGGAAAATTGCCAATGTTTTTAAATTATTTTTTAGGTTTTTAGCAATGGTATTAGTTAGTTCCAAAACTGCATCTTCAGTACTTTTCCCAGATCTAAAACCATATTGGTTGTCAGCGATTATATTTTGGACTTTTAGGTAACTGAGAAGCCTACTATTTATGATTTTTTCTAATATTTTGGATAAGGTAGTTAGTACAGAAATTGGCCTATAGTTATCGACACTGTCTCTAGCTCCACTCTTATATATAGGATGCACCAAACCTGTCTTGAACACTGAGGGAAAAACTCCTGTAGCGAAAACAAGATTAAAGACATGGCACATAATTGGGATGAGAATGTGTCTTGCATTTTTGACCAGTATGGTAGAAATACCATCACATCCAACCGCACTCGTAGAGCTTAGACTGACAATAATTCGTTCAATTTCCTCGTTATCAGTTTCGAAAATAGCCATTGAATTTGGATTGGTACTTGTAACATGGGAGCCCAAGACGTATGCAGTGCTAGTATTATTCGAATCAATTTTGGATGCTAGATTCTTGCCTACATTCACAAAGAAGTCATTAACAACATCAACAGCGTGCGCGGGGTCATCTATCAAAGACAGCAGCTCATTAGCGTTCGATTTGTTAGTGTGAAGATTTGCAATTGTTTTTATGAGATTCCAAGTTGCCTTCGGGTTTTTTTTATGTTTTTGGAATTCAGCTCGCTCATATTCACGTTTTATTTTTTTTAATAAATTGTTGCAGAAGTTTTTATAACGCAAGTAGATCACCCGGGAAATTTCGTTATTGGGTTCTTTCTTGGTTTTCTGATATAATTTATCCCGGTTACGTATGCATTTTAGGATCCCGGGAGTGATCCAGGGCTTAAGTATGCGTTTCTTACTTGAGATGCGATCACTGCGTGTATTATTACTGACAACAATAGATATAATATTAACTAGTGCATCAGCAGCTTGTGATGCGTCGTAACATTGTAGGACGGATGAGAAATCAGTTTTTTCAAGTGCTTCGACGCATGCTGCAAGGTCCACCCGACGAGTAAATGTTGTAGATTTTGGTACTTTAATTCGGGAGTCGTAAGATACTATCAATGGGGCGTGGTCGGTAATAAACGAGTCCAGAACTAAGGTGGTCACTCTTGTTTTTGATTTAATGATTGCGTGATCCAAGCAGCTGTCGCAGCGAGTGGGAAACAAATGAGCCGGTAGCATTCCATGTACTGCAAGTGTATCAAGATAAAGGTGAGAATGCATGTCATCATTATTATTAGGAGATAAGTTTATATTAATATCACCCACTAAAATAATACTTTTATGAGACTTAAGAGAGTGCAAGGTAGTATCTAAACTGGTAATAAAGTTTTGGATATTTCGGAAAGAAGGAGAACGATATATCGCAATCAACGCCAGTTCCGTAGAGAATTTAAGAATAAGGCAGTTTGCGTCGTCAAATATTGGCTTTTCTAAAGTGTATTTTATACCTAATCTAATGTATACGACCACGTCATCGTTCTTATTATTATGATTGGACGCATAAGACTCAAAACCCGGTATAGTAGGAAGATTTGGACATTTTTGCAACCAGCATTCAGTCAGAACAATCACATGGAAATGCAATTTAGTTCTATCTAATAAGATTATAAGGTTATTAAAATTGCTAATGTTGCCTATGCTACGAATGTTTACATGAAAAATATTTAATCCAGTCTTTGTAGTTTTTATATAAGTATTACATTGCTCCGGAGAGCAGGAATATGTATCTGAAACATTAATTTGTTCCAGATCCGCCACTATATGTGATGTATCACCCATTATATTTGTTATATAGAGTAAATATATAAATTATTATTAAATTATTTTTCATGGAATGACAGCGATTAGTAGCAATTAACGTGGTTTTTGTGTTAAAGACATGGCGGAATTCTAGCGCGTTATTATTGAAGAAGACAATTTTGATGAATAACCGTTTTTCCTTATAGTGTAGTGGAGTAGTGTTGTAATAGATATGTACGAGAAAGGGTAAGTGTTTAGTGTTGGGTGTAATGGGTTTGAATTTGAGTGTTAACAATAAAGTTTCTGTGTATACGAATATTAAAATTTTACATAGCAACAAAACATTAAATGATTTGTAGGTTTTGCTTAATTGAATTTTATAAGAATACAATTTAGCAGCATTACCCTTTGTTTTAAATTGAATTGAAGTAAACAACATACAGGTGCAAGGAGTAGAATATTCTAGTCATTTTTTGGGGAAATCTAATTCATCCTTTATTAAGATATGTGGTGATCCTTGTTTTTCGCGTAGGTATATTTTTCCATTTGTAATCCAACAATACTGGTATTCATTACTACTAGCAAAGTCTCTAGCCAAAAAGAACAGTCTTCTCATTTTCGGTGTTAAATATTCAGAAAGAAAAATGGGGTTAGCTGGACCGCTTATTTTCAGGTGCTCTGTCGACAGCCTGTTCTTTGTGTCCTTATTGAATTTTCTGTACATTTGGAGAAATTTTTCTTTTAATATATTTGTAGTAAACTCTATTATCACAGGTCTGTTTTTTTTTTCAGTGGAACCTATGCGAAAGGCATCTTTAATCTCATGGCGTTGAATCGGTACATTAATAGCAGAACCGGTCTTGATAACGATATCCAACAATTTTTCTTTTGACTCTTGGGTATTAACAGGTATATTTTTTATTTCCACACATGCAGATCTGTAGCCTTTTTCAAGTTTTTCTATTTTGTCTTCCAAGTTTTTTAGGGCCACTGAATTGTTCTTCCTCTCAGAGTCTAGTTGTATTTCCAATTGGCTTATATGGGTCCTCAAAGCGTCATAATCTTGCGAAAGAAATGCAACTGTAGATTGAATGTTGATGTTCTGGGTTTTAATCTCTTCAATGGATTCATAAATCTTCTCAATTTTTTTGTTTTGTTGTTCTTTAAATTCGGTAAACATGGCTTTAATTTCCGACATAAAAATCGACATTTGATTCTCCTGAGAAACTCCTGATTCCAAACACTTCCGTTTACTTCGTTGTGTAACGTGTAAGTATTCTTTCTCAACGCGCCTTCCGGGTTCCTCGGAGTTAATGTTTGGTTCCGACGAGCTATGTTGCAGCGTGTTGGGTATAGGCGCAGCAAGCAGCTTGGAGCCTGGCGTAGGTGTTTGAGGTGGAGATCTATTTATAGGCATGTTGATGCTGGAGTGTGAAAATACGACGAAAAGCCAAACTAGTCTAAGTATGTTGTTGTGAAGAATTACAAATAACTTTTCAAGTTTATTAAAAAGCTTGGCAAAGGGTTTAGAAGACAATAAAAACAATTTGCAAAATCCAAAAAGAATCTCTCTGGCCCAGATTCGAACCGCCGCTCGAGCGCGGCGAAGACGGCGTAGTCGGGCGTACGGCCACTCGACCAAAGCTACACACTGTATAGCGACAAAAAGCTCAGGTGTATTGTGAGATGCCGCGTATGTGCGAACAGTATGACCTTGCTTTGTACTTCGACACTATTCGCGAACCGAGACAATGACAATCACTTTTGCACTTTTAAAACACGTTGAGTTTTGAATTGTTTTCTTGGTTTTATGGCACTATGTCTTTAGTTCATGTGTAGTTAATTACACTCGTTTGTTAGTCACTGTCTTTATAACTTGAGTAAGGTAAAGAAATCAATGTTTGTTTCCAAAAAAACACTTTAAACAATTTTATACGCGGAGCGATTACTAAACACGTCTACTCGTGGCGGAGTCGCAACGGGGGGGGAAATATGAAGGTCGAAATCCACTTGTGTTCACTTATTTTTTCTACTTCTGACATGTTGTTGAATTCCGATTCAACAACATAATGATGAATCGGGAAGTAGCCTAATATGGGCGATTATATTGAAAATTGTAGGTTCGTTGAGGCGTCCAATACATTAACTTCGAAACTGAAGGCCATGCCAAAATAGAGTTATTAATTTAAGTGGTACAGTATGACACCGCTTATGACAGCCAATAGAGAGATCGCGGCTAAAATATAACCGTTAAGCCACACGGGTCGATCTTCAAGGTAAGCAACGCTTGCCGAGGTCGTTCTATGAATGGGTGGCTATCGTAACATAACGAGATTGCTGCGTGCAATAGCATGTTAAGCTGTAAGTCCCAGCTGTCATTTGTAGATCTTTGGCAGTTCTTACAAATTGTCAGAAACCACTAGTCTTGCCAAGGAGTACCGCGGTACCCGGGTATTGGGTTGTGGAGGTTTGATAGCCAGCCGCGCCACGTAAATACTTGTTTTCAGGTGAATCCGGTTTGACTGGAAGTCGAACCGAATATGAATTGTTGGGGAAATGCTAGGCACACGATGACTTATTGAAATAAAATCCAACAACGTATGTAATCTGCCGGTCGATTCGGTTAGCATCTCACCGTGATCACTAAGGTGGAGTGAACGACAAGTGAGCTGTCATGTCATCTTGTTTGTATGGTTAGACAGCTCACTTCTCGTTCACTTCGCCTAAGTGTTCCCTTCGACACGTTTGTATCATA
Source organism: Ceramica pisi (assembly GCA_963859965.1). NCBI lineage: Eukaryota > Metazoa > Arthropoda > Insecta > Lepidoptera > Noctuidae > Ceramica > Ceramica pisi. The sequence continues at coordinate 11,727,755 of OY982537.1, read as the reverse complement.
GCTGTTTTTCCTTATTTAAAAAATGTCACGTAAAAAAATGTCAAATGTGTCACCGGATAATCGCAAAATACTTAAGTCTACCAAATGTCTTGAGAGATTGTAAACTCGCGACAAATTGTGACAATTTATCGAAAGTTTATAATCTCTCAAGTTATTTTATAATCTTACAGAGTTTGCCGTTTTTAGTTCATAGCAAGCAATATAACAAGAAAATAAAATAAATTCATTTTCGCAATAATTTCTCGCTTATACAAACCCACTGACTGCGACAGCAGTTAAAAATTGTAGGTTATCTCTTCCACTTATTAAATCCCACTCAAATATTGGTGATGCCCACAGGCATTGGATAAATATTTATTTAAATTAACAGTAAACGACCAAATTTTACATGTGTATGTAAATATACCAGTTTACATTATCTGAGACTCAACTTGTGTTTATGATCACGAAACATTTTGACATTCTTGGTTTTAATGAGTTTTTCACACACGTTTGCATTTATAAACTTTTGAAATAAGCTTTACTAAATTGTGATATTATTAAGAATTTGTGGATAGTATTGTATATTGAAAATTAAATAATAAACTAAGGGCTTTTAATTGCGGTTTGATAGCTTTTGTTTAGAAATTATTCCAGACAACTTTATTTATTTTCAGCTACAAATTATGTTCTAATTGAAAAATTGGTTCTTAATCATAAAAAAAACTATTCCCAAATAAATGCATATTTACTCCCGTACCACATCTGAACATACTAAAACATACACATGTATACACACAAACACACACACACACCCATATACGCACATTAACACATAATACACTCAAAAGCCAACACTACAATTGATTTAAAATGTAATCCATTGTACTTCCTTAAAATAACGCTACGAAGGCTAACTTGACTGTACAACTAGGGGGTTGGGCACAGATAGTCGAAATACAGGCACTGCCTAGTTCGAATAAAAAAACTTAATTCATATGCTTAGAAAAACACTGTAGCCTAAGTTATTTTTGTAATAAGTACTAAGTTTGTAAGAAATAACGATATTATTATTATTTTTAATCTTATGGTTTCCTTTTTACAAGAATACCATTAAATTCAAACATTTCGTCTCAGTAATAAAAAGAAACGAAATTGTCTCAAATAATACTGTAGATATCTGACTACAGCTACTGTAAGATAGTACCTACTTAAAGCTTTGTTCTATAAGGAAAAAGCGACAGTTCTTGTACAATGTGTACGAAAAAGAAACTAAAAGGAATATAAATCCAATTTCCGTCATTTCATATTGTCTGTCTTATTTTCCCGTTCATCGAGGTAGCTCGTGAATACTTTGGGTCGTTCGGGGCTACTTTCGTGCTGACTTTAGAAACACGTCAGTTTATTTATGGAGTATGCTTGCATTTAATCAGTGTTATCAAACAGGCCACGCGAAAGTTTTGTTCCTCAATGTACAAAATCAATCCATCGATTGCCTTGCTGAATACTTTTAGTGTACTAACATTGTTTAACAAATTTATCATGGGGCTGAGTGAACGGCGTGGATGATGATATACTTGCACAATTGAGGACCTCTTGAATGACTCTTGACTGATGACGCTGTAAGCGTGTCCGCCACCTGTGCACAAACTATTTAAGGGGACTTCAAAAGTACAAGAAGAAGAAAAGAAGTCATTGTCATATCGCACTTCACAATGTTATTGGTCAAAGGCCTCTTAACAGCTAGGAAACTTCACGCTACCATTTTGCAATCAACGTTAGAATTTTTCATATTTATTCAATGCCGCACAGAAAACCACGGAATACAGTAAAGTACCTACACACATTTAAGTTTGCACTTTACAATATAACAGCAATATTTGTTGTACGGCAATAAAGAAAATATCTTACTCCCTGGAGTAACACGAGCCGAGTAATAAAAAAGAAAGTTCATGTTAGTAATTGGGGCACTACTTCCCACTGCTAAAACTGTCTGCGTCAAAAGGTCACCGAAATGAAAGAGTGTGACAGACGGACAGACAGACAGGCACTACACTGCTTTTGCAGATGTTCTATTTTAGCAATTTGGACACGTAGCACCAAGTATTAGGTACTAAGAGAATTAATAATATGATTTTTTCACACGAACTCTCAAAGGGAGTTTGTTCGGTAGCGAAAGTTAGGTTATTTACGCTTTACGAAGGTGCTTCGCGGTAGTAGAGAAAATAAAAATTGGAGTGGCGCCAAGGGTTGGCGGTAGGGAAAATTCTGGCTGCATTCGAGTAGGGTTTCAAATTAGATTGCAGCTGTGGACTGTTGCGGTTCCCTCTGCTCCTCTGTTATCAAATGAATGTAGACGAATAGCTGGCGTAAGTTGGGATTAATGTGAAACCTCTTTGGGATAGTAGGTAATCCGCTCCGGATTTGGAGCACTATCCGCCTCTATTTATACCAACCTACGGGTGAAGTACCTACATTACATGTTGTTCAGTTAAACAGATAAGGAAATATTACTAAAAGAACGATATAGTTTATTTTGCGGAAAATAAAACATTACTTGGTAGGAACGTTTTATTTACCGCCATTCGGTTTCACCAAGAAAATATCTGATTTAGCATGCACCTGACGCTGGTTTTCAAACGAACCCTTTGTCATTCTCGATATTATTTGTCATTCTCGATATTTTTGTTTACTTATCAGATAACTTTAAACAAATGCAAAGAGAAACGATATATCAAATCCGATTTCACAATAACCATTGATCGGCACACGAAAGCAGTGATTGGTGTTTTGCCAAACAAAAAAAATATGCCGTCAGTTACAAGTTGAATTTCGTTAGTTGTTATCCGCATCGGAACGAACGATTCCTATTTCAATTTTGTCTACTGCATTTCCATTTTGAGCAGTAATTGAAGCATTAGGCACTGGGGAGCGGAATGTGAAAAGGATAAAAAAATAAACGAAGTAAAGAAAGAAATTAAAAGATGAAAGAGACCGTAACGAAGTGCCCACGACGAAAAAAGTGAGAAATTATTTTAAGGCACTTGAAGCGGTAATAAGTGGCACAAAAGTTTTCGCAGAGATTTTCACGTTAAATGGTAATCTGCGAAATTTCAGAGTACGGTAATCAGATTAGGCGTCACCTCGGATGTATTTGTGAGATCTTTCAAATTATTCACTCATAAAATACGTACGTCTTATCAAAAGTCGTTTTGTCACTTTATCTCGCGGCAGTATTTTATATGAGAATTCTTTAGAGCTTTCGCGTCCATATATTAGGTGCGACGTATCTGCGCTCCAACCAGTGTTAGCGCTTTATGTTCCATTATCTACGTCTGTATGTACTTAAGAAATTGAATCTACAATTCGATTTTGTAGCGAAAGAAAATAAACTTGACTTTTCTTATTTCTTTAGCACGCTTGAGTGTTTTTTCAAGTTTAAAAAACACAAGAACTTGAACACGTTGAGAAAACGGAATTGCTGAATGGTTTTTAAGAGTCGAACTTAATTTTATTTTGTTTTTGTCAGTTCATCGAAATAACTTTTGTTATGAAAACTGGCCAGGAGCAAGTCGGACTTGTACAATAAGGGCCTCTTTCACCATCTCCAAGTAAAGCGTTGATTAGTTACTTCCCAATTAAAGTTAATCGGCAAGTAAAACTTACGAGTATCTTCTGTCAATTTCACAAGCGAAAATAAAGCTTCGAGTAACAACTTACCGGTTAAGTGAATGACTTAACAAATCATACGTTGCATTCGTTCAATATTACGTCAACGTTACTCGTCAAACGTCATTGGCAGGCTAGCTGTCATTTGTCATTTCATTTTGTGTATTGTTTGTTGTGTTTTTGGTTAGGAAATTATTGCGTGTGGATTTTTTTTTATAAATAATCATGGATAAAGTTAAGAGTAAAGTTAAGTGCAAACTTTTCACTTGTACAGAAATACCAAACTGTGTTAGTGGCGATAAGACCCCGTTCGCATCCATAAGCGCAAGTAATGGTGGAAACGACCGTATCAAACAAGGAAATTGTAAGGAAAACTAATTAGAATTATAATTGAATCAGAATAGATTGGGTTTAGCATTCTCTAATTAGTGTTATAAGGATATTTTCGCATCATAGGTTTAGTTAGATTCTAGTTTAAATGCGAATTTAGATGTAAGGTTTTTGTATTGTGAATAATTACTTAGATTGAAAATGTGATTTTTTGTTTTAAGTGATAGGATTTTGAAATTAGTTTTAAAATAAAGGTCTTGACCCAAAACCACTTTTACAAAAAAAAATGAGTTGATAGGACTTATGGTTTTCGAGATATTTCCAAAAATGTATACTTAGTGAAAATTTGTTAACCGTCAAGTAAACACTCTAATTGGCAGACGACGTGGCAAGTAAGTTACTGGTCAGTTTAATCATTGATTAGTGCTACTCGAACGTCGTGAAATTGACACGTGCAGTTACGGGTGACTTTAATTGGAGATTAGTCTACTCGATACTTTACTCAAGGGTGGTGAAAGAGGCCCTAAGAGTTCTATTTAAATTCTACATTGATCACAATATGGTATGGTTTAATTTTTACTATGCATTTACCGAGTCGGAATAAAAATAAAAACGCTTAAATTACAATATTTCCCGAAGCTAATTAATGTTGCTCGCTAGGATTTCAAATTAAGGCTTAAGTTTCAAAGAATATATTTTCAACGTGTCAGGATCATAACAGCAGATTAATTTATATTAAAACATCGAATTCTATTTACTTTACCCATGATTATTAAACATGGTGGTGGGTAGAAAATCAACTCAAAATACATTAAAATATTTCATAGCAGACATGGTTAGGAAATGTTTTATAACCTACGCAACGTGTTTTTTTTTACTTACTATAATCAAGATGTGCGTAAAGACGCTGCGATTCGCAGTAAACCTACGTGTTTGTACTACCTGCGGTTGGTAATCATCACTTACATGGAAACCTACAGAAATAACACCGGAATATTTCGTAAAAAACCGGTCAAGCCCGGCGGACTCGTACCCGAAGGGTTCCGTACCATAAACCTTAATTTTTATTATTTGTTGTTATAGCGGCAATAGAAATATACAATATCTAAAATTTCAACTGTCTATCTATTACGGTTTTTGAGATACAGTACACTGACAGACAGATGGACAGCAGAGGCTTAGTATTAGGGTCCCGTTGGATCCTAAAAATATAGCAACCGCTGCATGCATTTATGTTTGCTTAATTCGAAGAAATGTACTGAAGAGCTGGTTTTTGTGTTTTCGTCCCATTCAAAAAATTATACATAAACATGAGTACCTACAATTACCAGCTTCAGGTAAATTTTGATACACCCTGTATATGTTCTTGTCTAACTCCTACGTTATTTCCACCATTAAACTCTGGAATATGCTACCCCATGACATCAAGAAGGCTGAGTCAAAATTTTCCGTTAAGCGTAATCTCCGTAAACACTACTTAAAGGTATGTCATTCGTAGTTTGGTCTCGTCATAATTATTGTAAGTTCTCTTAATCAGAAATTATTATAAATCATCATATTTATTACTATATTATTTTAGCAAATATATATGTATTTTAGAGTATATGTATATATATATTATTTGTATACTTTGTTGTATCGATAATCAATTATATTTTATTTTTATTTGTTGTACACCTACCACAGGGTAGTCTTTTTAACCCAAAGGTTGACTGATAGAGAATGCCTTGTTGCATTAAGTCCGCCCATGTACCACTATTGTGCATAAAGTCTAAATAAATAAATACATAAATGTATTTTTTTCTGCGTTATTTACAACTAGAGGTATATACATAAAATATATCAGCTGTTAATCTTCTCGCAAAAGTCGTAAAAGTAGATTGAGAGAAATGGCTAGCAATGGTGCTCGTAACGACAACCGAAAGTAGAAAGTAGAAACGTTATATATTGCACCTGCACTCTTCAAATACCTACCTACTAGCTAGTATACGAATGAGTCGCTATTAAGATTAGAACCCTAATAGCTAGGTACTTAAATCCTGAAAAACGGGCAACGTGTTGATTTCTCAAGATAAGTGAACCGTTATGGTTAAAGTATTTCAAGATTATAAACATTTTAAGGATTCCGCACGTGACAACGGAACCCTATTACTAAGCCTCCGTCCGCTGTCCATCCGTCCATCCATCTATCTGTCAGTGGGCTGTATCTCATGAACCGTAAAAGGTAGATAGTGGATATTTCATTTATTTATTTTACAATTTATATACACACAAATTTATATAAAAAAAACGAAACAGAAAACGGTACAAAGGTGATGCTTATTTCTAAAGAAACCTCTTCCAGCATACCTGCGAAAGGAGAGACAAATAAAAGAGGTATAGAGATCGTGTGTAAAAGTTCGTGGGCGTGTGCTTTTACATTACCGGTTTAACAACAAATATACCTATTCTATACATATTAATAAAACCGTAGGCTTGCCGTGTCTGTAAATTGAATATTTGTGGATAAAAACCGGCCAACTGCGAGTCGGACTCGCGCACCGAGGGTTCCGTACAAACCAGTAGGTATATATATTATTATAAGCAAAAGTTTTTTTGCCATTTGGCTACGGAACCCTAAAAATTACACAGAAACGTTAGAAAAAAGACACAGAACACAAAAATGCAATATTTTATATTTTTGCCTGTTTGTCAGTGCGTTTGGAGGAGCATCACGCATACACCACTGATAAGATTCAATATTTCTGTACTTCAAAAGATTAAGTGATAACCCGAGTAACATTTAGCGTTAATTTCATCAAAATCGACCTCAAAATCCAAAGATATTGAATTTTTAACTCTAGGAAGAAACTTCATCGAGCGCCAAAATGGGTGGTTTTCTTTTAGACTTGAAACTTGCAATGCCATCTATTGAGTTAATAATAAATTTAATGTTGAGTTATTCGTTCAACTTTTAATATGTAGCAAATGACAAATGATAATGTTTATTACCTGAAGGTCAATTCTACTAATTTTAAACAACTTTCGCATTCGCTTGTCAATAGCAAACTGTCAAAAAAGCCTTAATTTTCATACAGAATGTGAAAATTTGTAGAGGACGTAGGTAACCAAAAAGGATCCATCCCACAAAATGTTACATTTGAGTTATTGAAGATTGAAGTTTAACCTGTGTTTGCTCATTAATAGACTTGCTTGCGTTTATTGTTTCTTAAGAAAATATGTGTCTCAATGTATATTTTATGCATAAAAATAAATTTTATTGAGTTTAGTTTTATTTCTTGAGATATTCAGCTAAATGTGTGTTAGGATCCTTTTTGATTAAAGCTATTTTCAATTATGATAAGCTCATCTTCATTTCTCAAAAACGAATCAAAGTAGCTAATTGCCACTTAAATCGCTAAAAAATATTTTGTTCCAAGTACGGTGGGCTGTGCCGGCTCTGCCGCTGCGGCTGCTGAGGCCCTCAAGCGGCGCAAATACTGTAAACTTATCGGTAATTACAGTTTTGAGCCGTTTGGGGTCGAAACGCACACTATGCAGGCAAGCATATTATAAGTTGGGGGATTATATTGAAGATAAAAATGCTTGGCTGAATGCTGGTCCTGCTCCACAGCCACTAGGGAGCCCAAACTAATCTGTAAATATTTCGGAAACATTGTTGGACCGGCTGAAGATTGTAAGAAAAATTTGCATTGTTAGAATCAACTTATTTAGCATTGTATAATTTCAGCCATTAACAGCACATGTGTGAGTACTGTGTACCTTTAACTTTAACTTTAATTATCAGTTTAAGGTATGTTTTTGACTTGAATGTACCCTGGCGGTTGGGAGTGTCATGCTCACTCAAAAGTCTAGCTGATGGTGGCGTATGCGTTGGATCATTTGGCTCCCTTCAAAATGGTTGAGCCGAATGGTGCTGGCGCATGCGTCATGTTCGTGAACGGGCGCCGTCGGTCGGGACTGGTCATTTCTTAGCTGCCATGGTTAATTTTAATTATTTCTTTGAATTGTTCCTCTTTTATTCCGGACGCTTTTATCCTGCTCGTCTTTTACATCGTTCTCACATGTATGTATAATTTCAACCCGATGTAAATAAATGTTTGTAAAAAATATTATTTTTAAAAGAGTGTCCGTGGAGTTTCTTGCACGTTCTTCTCCATAGAGATCTACGCTTTGGAACGTGCAAATAGCTTCAACTTTTTGGACCGACCGACCTTGACAATTTAAAAGTGCCTGTAAATGGTTTATTTGAAATAAATGCTTGAATTTTGAATTTTTTTGAATTTTGAAACGCTTGGGTCATGGGGTCCGAGTGTGCGTCTCCTTTTTAAGGAAATATCTCGTCGACATTAGTCGACACTTTGCGTGACCAGAGGGCTGGCTCGTTCTTTGCTCAAAGAATTAGCATTGCCATTCAACGTGGCAATGCTGCCAGTCTTCTGGGCACGTTTCCGGATGACGACGATGCGGAGGAATTCTTCGACGCCTAAGCGTATCTTGTTTTTGTATATTTATTTGTATATAGTTAGGTTTAGTTGTTTTCATGTTTTTATTAAGAATAAATAATTACGAATTCTAAAAAATATTCATTTCATTAATAAAACAACTAGCTTTCTAAAATTTTGTTAATTTTTTGTGTAAAACATCAATTCAATTTACTCTTCTTCCTGTGCGAAGTCCGGTTCACTGCCAAACCCGTCCATATCGTCATAACGACTCGGATTGCCCCTTAAAGGTTTGTGGAAATCCAGGCAGTCTTTAGGTATATAGTCAAAGATTGACTCCAATACATCTAATTTTGCTTGAGGTATTTCTTTCCCATTTGGCCATAGTTATGTGAAATCGTTTTCTGATACCTCCAAAAATTTAACTATTATCTTTTTCTCTATATTCAATTCTTGAAACTGGTTTTCGTTTTGAGTTTTCATAAATATAACGTACTTTTCTTCTGTTTTCAGTAACATTTCTTTTGTTTGTAGCTAGTTAGCTTATCGAAGAAGACTTTCCAATTATCTATATTTTTCTCAATTGTTTTTGTACTAAAAAAGTGTTCCTTTTCCATTTTCTGCTCTTGAAGAGGATTTTTCTTCTTACTTGTTTTTATTACTGCGACATATTCGTCAGCTGTGGAAATTTTTTCGTGACATTTTAACTGCGCCTCTATTTTAGAAAAATTGGTCTCATTGGCCAAAAAAGTGTGACCCGATTCAAGATACTTGAGTGTGATCGTTTTTAATGTTTGGTGTGAACTTAATATTGCCTTTAACATGAGTACGATTTTAATATTACGGTTTAGGCTCCCACATCAGTCACTCCTCAAATCCAAATTTTGGACTTTTGGATTAAGTTTTGTTTTTATATATTTAATCAAACACGGTCCCACTTCTTGGGCGCCTCTACCAGCTTCGCCTTCAATCCAAACATAACAGTGGCCGTTGTTATTGGAGCCTGGATGTATGCCGCAATTATACAGCCAGAGTTGGCGTTTATAAAACAATATTCTTGTAGGGATTCGGGGCAGTGGGAGGGTTTTTTCTAGATCAAACGTTAAACATTTAAAATTTTCTTCAGTTTTGCTTGCCTTCAATCTTTATTCATGTTGTCTGAATCGTTTTTGCGATTTAACCAGTGCATTTTTTAAATAAAAATTTAGTTTAACAAAAAAGATCCAAATATTCTGAATCGTTTTTGTGATTTAACCAGTGCATTTTTCAGTAAAAATTTAGTTCAACAAAAAAGATTCATGCTTTCTGAATCTTTTTAGTGATTTATTTTTTGTATAGATTTGAAGTAAATATTATAATCTAAAAGGATCCACATGCTTGGATTTTTTTTAACTATTTAGTTTTGTGTCAGTTTCTTAGACTGACCGTTTTACAATATGATCCAAGGAGAATGGATCGTTTTTTCGAAACTAAAATAGGGCTTTGCCATACATGTGGCTTGGTAACCAGTGTCATTTTAATGTCAAAATATTTGCATTTTACTTGGATTGTTTTTGCTAATCGAAAATATAGACCTTGACGAGCAGTTTGGTATACTTAACTCATTTTCGGTTATGTTGTGGGTTGAATCCTTTTTGCTTATCTACGTCCTATTGGCACTCCAATTATTTATCGAAAAATGTGAGCTTCTACGTTCAAAATGTTATTTTAGACAATTCGACTACATTGTAGATAGAGGGCGTTGTACTGACGACGGAATTTTTGAATCATCGAGATTTGTTTTTAATTCGATATTAAACTTTAAGGTTAGTCCTTCTGCTAATAATCAGCAGAACGACGATGATTGTGCAAAGTGAAAAAAAGATAACGAAATATTATGTGGAGGGCATTATGAAATTAATTATTGTCGCTGTCATATTTTCATTTAGAATTCTACATACCTATTCTGAAATTTTGGAACAACTAAGTCTATCTTATACTTACTTACGACAATGTTCCATCGGTTCCACGAATACTGAGGGCCGCGTCAACAAAAACAAACAAACAGTCACTTAATGTAAAATTCACAACTTGCAATACTTAACTTGTTGCCGATGGATTGAAAAAATCGCGAATTCTTAAAACAAGTATACGTCCAATGTTACGAATACCTACCAAACTTTTAGATGATAGCAGCTCAAAGACTGTTTGCTCGTGTGACCTTTGAGCTGTTATTGTCTGCAATTGAATAGTACAGTTCCAATTGTGAAAAATATGGATGCTACAAACAAGTCAACTTAGTTGATGTTTTTGCTAGGTATTTGTGATCTCGCAAACCTTCCAGCCCGAACGTAATTGACTGTCAGTCAGCGTGATGAAAGCTGTTACTCGAAACTTCAAAATGTGCCTCGGTTATAGCTTGCCCGGAAGGAATCGAAACTCTATTTACCTCGAAGAAAATAAAAATCGAACCTAAAAGAAAATATAATGACTCGTTTACAACTTTCAACATTCTGTTTATGCTTCTGAGAATCAAAACTCATTATAGGCTTAATAGCGCTGGTTACAGTTATTGGTTCAATAAGTTTCCTCGAAACTATTAAGTAAAATGCCACTTACCTACCATAATGAAACAATGCTCATTGATGATATTATTAATAAATTTTTAACGTACTATAAAAGTGCCACATTTTATGGTTGCATTTGAACACAAAATACATTTACTGTCCACGTTCGCATGCTTCAAATTAGCATCTCGCAAACAAGTTGTGACCTATGTTTTTGTATCCAATTAGTTGAACTAGATTTCGTAATTTAACTACACTTGGTTTATGCACGGTTTTGTGGATTGCAAATGAACTAAATTTGGCATGTGTTTCAGCAGCAAAGTTCGACTTATATTTGTAATGTTCGTTACATTTAGAAATCATTTATAAATCGTCTACTTTTACGTATAGATCTAACGATGTCCAAAAACCTTCTTTTAGTCGATTTTCAGATGTAGCTTTCGAGTAATAGTGTTTTTTTAAACCATGTTCTTTCGTTGAGAGTGAAATAGCTATTGGGAGTGGTTATTTGGATTGATTTTTAAAGAAACACATGTTTGGATAAACGAAAATCACAACCATCCTGGTTTGGAGCTTGTAGTAAAGCTATGGATTCTTTGCTTAATATTAGAGCCAGGCTTGATCACATGGAACCAGAAGCTGAGATTTTAGCAGATTATAGATGTGTTCATCATTCTAAAAAAATATTGTAAAAAAGTGACATAATTTAAGTTTTTAAAAGGTTATAATTAACTAGATGATGCCCGCGGCTTCGCCCGCTTGACAAATTCTATACCAAAGCCTTCCTCGAGAACCACTCTATCCATTGGTGAAAACAGCATGAAAATCGGTGCAGGAGTTTTAAGTTTATCGTGAACAGACAGACAGACGCGGCGGAGGACTTTGTTTTATAATATGTAGTGATATTTTAAAGTGGTACTAAGACTGAGATAATTTTTGCAATAATAGAGCGGTTTCTCTGAGTGTCTTGGGTTATTTAGTTCTTAAATAATAATCAAGGTTTCTGAGGGACAGGGTAAGAGAAAGAAGCTGCGCGCAGAAGAAAGTTAACAAATCCAGAGCACTTTTAAGCTGAAAGTCGTTGAGCAATGTCCCTAAAGTTTGAAATAACAAGTTTAATTATTCAAGCATTGCTGTTAATATTTTTCAACATCCAACTATTAATTAGATGTTGTATAAATGTAGTTCTGTATTCTTGGTAGTGTTGATGCCTTGTCAGTAATTAGTGAGGATCAATACCGTTGTGTACGCCGGAGAGGCGTGTTATAATTAGAATACACCTTGACCCACTATTACTCAAAGAAAAAAAAATGGTTGCCTAAAGAATGTTGTAGAACAAAACAAACACTACGTCGATTTTCCCTGAAGAGATAGGCAGACATGTATGTGTAGTAAAGAGACAGTATGTAAGTTGTGTCGTCAGACACATCTAATACGGAACGAGTCTTATGCCATGTTAAGATAAGGCCATTCATATCTTTTTATTTCAAGCCAAATTTTGAAGTAGTTTTACGATTCTTCTTTTTATTTATATGATGCAATTTTTTGGTACACTTTTTAAGAACAGATCAGCGTGACTGGTGATCGCTACCGGGTAGGGGCTTTTTATTGTTTGAATAAATAAATGAGTTGAGTATAGAAATCAAAAGCAGGACCATACTTGAGTCACGAATGCACTCTACGCAATTTGAACATTTAGAAGAATTTTTTCTAGGTAATCGCAGCCGTTAATTGACCCCCGTAGCAGATTCGACAGCCCCTTATATTTTCTATGAAGTTATTTAGAGTTAGGTATATGTCATGGTAAACCTTTAATACTATAATCACAATATATGTTACATCGTCAAAAGGAATTACATTTAATGCTAGAAACAGCAAAATTTGTATCCTATGTGCATAAATACTTGCGCAGTCTAAATACAATGACAAAAAATAATAACAAAACTATGAAACGAAATACCGGGATATTTGTCCATAGTTTTGTAATTATATAATACCAAAAATTATTTGAATTAAAGTTTTATACATCCGAGTTGGCCAGCCAATAAATTGTGAAAAGGTATGAGGGTCCATTCTATCTTTCACAAATAATAGCAGAGGTCCTCGTGAAAGATGGTCAACAATTTTACCACTACATTTTTTATGCCGAGTATAAGAATTATTGCAATGCTTTGGAGGTCACAAATTATTTTATTGATCAAGACACATTTGAAAAAGAATCGGTGCGGTGCTGGAATCGGTGTAACCTGTGAAAGGCGTTCGAGTTGAGAAATATGTGGAAAATATTGAGATAACTTTCCATAAAAACCAAACTTGTCCGTAAGTTTTTTGAACAACATATAGAGTAGCGCCCACAAGTGACACCATCACCGCCACCGCAAATCTGCAATACCAGGGTACCACAAGTTTAAATGTACTGTTTGCCTATAAAACTGACAGCTACTATTAAGTCTACACTTGAAAGAATATTATAGGTACTGAGAATGACTACTTATATTGCACTATGGCTTGACTTGCGAGAGACGTCAGAATTTTTTTTATTTATTGTTTATTTATTTAACACTTTAAGCACAAATGTACAGAGGCGGACTTAATGCCACAGGCATTCTCTACCTACCAGTCAACCTTTGGGTGATGAAGAGACAAATAGTGGTAGGTGCAATATTGAGAACAGAATTGCGATTGATATTTATTATATAAACAATACATATAAGACTAATATAAAATAATAAAATTAGAATTGGAAAAATTAAACATACGAATATACTAAACAATTACTTAGTACAAATAGACAATTGGGAAATATTAGCGCTGTGCTGATACAACTGCCAACTTCTTGCGAATGTGCTCACGAACTCCAACTTTGAAGGTTAATCGGTTGGTGGCCATTCTGACTTCTTGAGGGAGCGCATTCCACAGAGAAATAGCCTGAACGAAGAAGGAAGAGTGAATAAAGTCAGTACGGTGAGTGGGACATTGAAGAACGCGGTTATGTGATGAGCGAAGATTTCGATTGTGGTTGGCGCAAATGTACTGGAAGTGAGGGGCAAGATAACTGGGAGAGTTGGGAGAGTCAAGAAAAGAAAACAAAGTAGTAAGGGCCCTTAGCTCTCTGCGCTCGCGTATGGGCAACCACTTTAGGAGCGACCGTTGCGCAGAAACATGATCATATTCACGCAGATTGAAAACAAATCGAATGCAGTAATTCAGAAGACGGTCAAGTTTGTTGAGGAGATCTGCATTCAGGTCATAGTAGTACACATCGCCATAATCGATGATAGGAAAAATTAAGGTACAAGCATTGTCTTCGTGTTTGATGGTAAAAAGTTTTTCAAGCGATACAGGGCCCGCAGCGCTCCGGTAACCTTCTGACTTACACGAGCGACTTGAGTACGCCAGTTTAAGGTACTATCAATTCGCAAACCAAGATCTTTTACATCAGCGCTAAATGGGACAATCGTACTGTCAAACAGGATATTTGGCAATGCTGTTAAATCCAGTTTAGCAATGCTTCGAGAACACACACACACACACACACACACACATATTCCTGCACATTTGAAAACTCTCATAACTCTACTATTTTTATCATTTTAGATTTTGCAACTATTTTGGGCGGAGTTCCTTAACGCGAATTGAGATTCTGGAGAAAATATAACGTCACGTAAGATTTCTGCGTTATATCTCCTACATACATCTTTCTTGGAGGGTATCTTTCTATGAGCAAGAAAAAAAACTGCGCAGGAAACTTAGTTCCTAACTGGCCCACCCTGACCGTATACCTACGATTTTTTTACTAAGGTCTTGCCTTTTGTCTAGGTATTTAGAAATTTAATAAATGAAACCAGTCAAATACCTACCCTAAATTTTTACTTGGGCTACAGCTGACACTCGTACTTTGCGCGAATTTTCCGGGCACAAATATTGTAAGAAATGGCGTTTCTAGTCGATGTGAATCTAGCGCAGTGATTTTATGCTGTGTCTTCTTCAAAACAAGATCTTTCCACCTAACCTAAGTAGTTTCGGATAATAGCGAAAAGCGGCCAAGTGGCAGTCGCTTGCCAACTTTTTTATTGGTTTCCGTCTTTTATTATTTGCTATGATGGAGGACAAAGTTTACATTTATTCTGTGAAAATGTGAACTTGCACTTATTGGTATCGTAAAAAAGTGGTCAAGCGCGATTCACGCTTACGCAGAAAGGCATCACAGAAGGTGGTTTGGGTCACAAAAATCATCATCCATAACCCGATTGCTGAGCATAGGCCATTGTCTTGTGCCAATCCCCACGTTTCTGTGTCAGCCACATCCAAGTTCTACTCGCGATAACAACTACCTCGTCGTCTAATCGTCTGTTCTACTCGCTGCCGGACAACGCACACATCTTTTTCCACATGTCTTCTTTGGTATACATACACATAATCATATGTGTACCAAGATTACAAATGAATCGGTTCAGTAGATTTGATGTTTTTATTTTTATACCAAATTGGCAACAGTCCTGTGATAGACAGATTCACTGACAGACGGACAGATAGACTGACCAGCGACGTTGGCTTAGTAAGAGGGTCCCGTTCGTTGCAGACCAATCTAAAATGGCGAGTCTGTCTCCTACGAGAGGTGGCATGTGAGGGTATGTAGTCTATCTTGCATATATGCGACAAGGCACGCGGATAAATCAGTCCCCCTCATATCATTTCTTACCCGAACATAATGTGATCTAAGAGGTTGAAGGTTTCTTTTATTCTGACAGTCCCAGTGGTGAGCCATTACCAAGCAGGCTATTGAATGAGACGAATGTCACGGTGCAGGTAAACTACGCCTTAGTAGCCCGGGCTGTGTGATATATCCACATAGCCCGCATAACGCTGAATGTATTCAATTTTTGGGAATTTAGCTGCATGATACACAACGCGCACAGTAGTTAGCATCACCTCTTCCAAAAACGACAAAATTATTCGCAGTAGCCCTACTTTCTAACGACGACAGTTTTCCGATGTCGTCGTAGCTCATCCACCCCCATATGTTGACAGCTATGCGTCCTGAGGGCCAATTCTACTAATTTTTAAAATCTTTTGCATTCGCATGTCAATCGCAACTATCAAAAAAGTCTTAATTGTCATACATTTGTGACAGATTGCGATTGAGATGAAGAGACAGAGAAAATTATTAGAATTGGCACTCTGATTCATTGTGAGGCACGACATAAGCTTCATTATACCAAGCGTGGTTATAACGCCATAAAGTGACTGTGTATAATCTTAGTAATCAATGCAATGACGCTAATATGTCAAAGAATTACTCTATGTTGAAATTGCTGCCCAGTGTGATAAAGAACCTAATTTGAAAACTGATACACATTTTTAGACCGCGACCATACATATCCATAGGAGTATTTTTAAGTAGTAATTTAAAATAAAAGCTTTTAAGTAGTTTTCCAAAAGGTAATAACTTACTTTAGGCACACTTTCAACGATTTTAATAAACGAAAGGAATTTCAATAAATTTCGTAGCAGTCTACGAGCTGTACTACGGCGTAGCCACGGGCGTAGCATACGTAAAATTGAGCGTAGCAAAATAAATGTGTCGTTGCCCCTATAAGTAATTCAACAGACTGAAATAAAGTGTCCATTAATGGATTTTTTTATATTAATTTTCAAGCTCGGGATTTTCTCATAGATAAGGACTTGTTCTGTATGCTAGCCATGATATCTTTATATCGAAGATGTCACTATGACGGTCTATGAGCTATATTGCTACAACCACAAATTCGTATGTTTGTCTTAATTTCGAGCCCCTCGTAGTTTTGTTATGCCAAACTTGATTCTCGAATAATATATTATATGATACTTGGAGATTACCTATAGCTCATGTCGTGAAAAGTATTGGAAATATGATTTGGTCAACTAGTTTGAAATCAAAATGATCAAACGTGCGTCGGACGTACATGAAAGCCATTTCGGTATACCCCAAGAGCATTTCCAGAACAAGAACCATGTAGGTCTGTTGTACAGTTTTCAGGTAATCTAGTAACTAGGGAGCTCTGCGTAGGGAGGACGCCCCGAGCGTCGGGAGTCACAGGGCGATTCCCAGCCACCGTGGGTCTGCGGATGGCGAGCATTGAGTGGCTCGCCGTCCGATCAGAATCAGGCCCGGTTCGACCGCGCGCTATGTTCCACGCGCGCATCAAAGAGCTGTCAGCATAGAAAACGGGGCCCGCTAGGGCCACTGCCTGCCAGGGTTGCGGAATTTGTTCGAAAGAGTCATCGCGGCCCAGGAACGTAAAGGACATTAGGAGGAACACGGATGAGTTTTAGTCAGTAAAAGTCTGACACTCCCTTCTGCTTCACCCATGGCGGGAGGAGTTATTTGATGATTTCCCATCCCTAAAAAAAGGCATCTAGAAGCAAAAAAGCCCCTACTAGGACTTGTCAACGGCATCATCAATCAGTTGTCAGAAAGGGGTAGTACTATTCGTACCTACTGTATAACTTCGTCTGTCTCTGGCTGAGCTAAGCAAAGGTAAAGGATACACTGGCAATCAAGCGGCCTGGCCTTTCCAACTATTTTTTGATCTTTTACCAGTATAACCGGCTGCAGTTGTATACCAGAGTGACAATCCAACTAACTTTTAAGAAGTGTTGACATTGGCATGTCAGTCGCAATCTATTGAAGTGTATGGAAATTGAGACTTTTTGGTAGATTCCGACTGAGATGCGAATACGAACGGTGAATAAAAATTGGAGGTTTGGCCCTCATTATTGAACATAGAACGAACCTACTTTACCTCCATAACCCAGTAACTTGGTAACTACGTACCCTTTGGTAAGACTGGTGTCAGATTTCTGTGCTTTCCGACACATGGCTTTATCTGGGTATATTAAGATGGCTACCCATTGTAGCCGTCTTATACCCATATTAAGACGGCTACCCATTCACGGACCGACCACGGCAAGCCAGCACTGCTGTGGTTGTTTATTTTTTAGTCACGGAAAAAGGAAACCCCGACATTATGTGGTGACCGTCGGCTGAAAACACCAGAGGGCCAATTCTAATAATTTTCAAGCAGAGTTGCATTCACATCTCAGTCGCAATATGTCAAAAATGTTAGGAAATTGAGGAGCTTATGGCTCTCTGCAACACTGAGAGCCTTTTCGATAGGTTGTTGCACCATCGCTGGTATCCAATCTTCAAACTGAATTACAGCAAAGCAATCATACTTGCACGAATACTTTGCGCCAAAGTAGCTGCGTCTAAAGACATGGTTATTTTGGCTTCCCAGATAACCCTAAGCAAAGAGCGCCGATATAACATCAAAAAGAGATCTAAGACAGTAGAACTAAAGTAATAGAATAATATGAATACATTCATATTGCGAGGTTTGAAGTTTGTGGTTATGACCGATCTCTATTAACATATGCAAATAACTATACTTCTTATGTCCTATCAAAAATAAAGTAAATGACTTGCTTGAAACTTACACCGTTTGTTTTAATTGAAGTCGTTAAATATATAGATCGTGAATCAAGCCCATAAACGTATATCTGCCACTGCTTTATTCCCTGCACAACATGTAGTAAACATATTAACTTTGTGTTATAATGATTATTAAATATTTTCAGCTACAGTTCAGAATTATCGACACAAAATGCCATTTTTTTTTTGAAACCGCCCTGTACATAAATTATACATTCCAATCATATAATTACTGAAAAATATATATAGTCAGAACGCTTTATACTTACGAATAGCTACTTATTCATTAATCACATCTCAAAAAACACTACAATTCAATCGAAATCCAAAGTTTGGTGTGGTTTGGTTTGATCGTTTAAATGTAACTGTAATTTTTGTTCAACTTCATCAGTCACTTTCAAGCTTGCAGTTCACTGGTAACAACATTCGGAAGTTGAGGGACATTTTAAAGTTAGCGCACTTCGCAATCGCGACAGAGGGGGAGAGAGAGGATTGCGACGGACGGCGACGCGGCCGCACTCTCCGCCACCCGACGCCGGACTGAGCGCCGGTCCTCCAGCCCGAGCGGAGCCTTGCCATCGACGCTTCAAATTATACTTTTCAGGTATCCACCTTATCTCCCCTTCAAGGTCTTATCTCATCAACTAATTAATGTTCGTGCCTCACTCATTTATTACTTCTATCTTCACATCAAATGTTACTCGTGTTCCAGTGTTTCCTCCCCTTATATTGTAATTTTATTCAAGTGATTTTATTTTCAATTTTTATTTGCCTGACTTTAAACGTGCATCTAATTTCTGCAGGTAGGCCAACATTAAGACTCTTGACTTGGCCTAATTTCACTTAGACAGTTCCGTAATTCGAGATTAATAGAATTTCCTTTGACGAAGGTAGGCGAGTGAAATTGAAACTCAGTTTTGAAGTAAACGAGCAGTCACCATTACTTAGTTTCTGTGGTCATCTTCGAGAGAACTTGTTTTATTAATAACTCGGTTTTGATATTAACGAAGTTAGAGTTCGTACATTGTTGGAAATACTCCTTTGTCAGATTTGATCGTTGCTGTTTCAAACCACTTTCCTCCAGTATCTCAAAATAGGAAAATATTTTTAGTATAGGATTATTGAGTTTGAGCAAGTACGAAGATTGAAGAAAGGTTTTTTATTTGTAATGTTCAGTTAACTGTTAAACCATACTATACCATTTTATGATGTTAGTAGTTAATAAGAGCACTTAAAACCCGACCATTAGGAATTCGTTAGTAAAAAGCAGATTTAGTAGGTACCTACTTACAAAAATGTTGAATTATGATTAGCTTTTTAAAGATTTGTTTAATAAGTTTGCAGATTGGCTACAGTATATTTATGAAGCTATTTTGCTTTTGTTTTTCAATTCATTTTATTAAAATGGTCGCCAATTATGTCGCTGTCATGACGTCAGCTAGTTTGATACGGCCTTTGTACTCTTTATTGGAGAGTTCTATGTCCAGCATAGACCGTGATACCTTATGAAATTAACACTATAATGTAAAATATTCATCTGCCTAGCCTTTTCCCAACTGTATTGGGCTTCCAGTCCTCACTATGATGTAAAATATTATTATTCAGAATTAAAGATCACTAGCTTTTGCCAGCGGCTTCACCTGCTTGATCGTCGATAACTATCCCATGGGAATGTGCCTTCGCGAGTTCCAAATCCTACTGCAGGTTTTGGTCTACCTCTGTGCTATGCTGCAAGTTTATCGAGATTAGCTGAGTACGCAGGAGATATTATACTGAACAAGTTTGTGCGCAAACACAGGTGCACTCTCTGTCCCTTTACTCTGATATGCCTGCCTCTATGGGAAATCATCAATGTCTTCTTCCACTTTGGGCGAATCAGAAGTCAGAGTCTTACTGACTAAAACCCATCCGTGTTCCTCTTAGCGCACTTTGAGTTCCGCGGTGACTCTTTTGAACAATTTTTGTAACCCTGTCAGGCACTGGCCCTAGCGGGCCCCGTCTATTATGCTAACATCTCTTTGAGGCGCGCGTAGAATACAATGCGCTGTCTACCTGGGCCTGGTTCTGATCGGACGGCGAGCCACCCATTGCTCGCCATCCGCAGGCCCACACCTACGGCGGCTGAGAATCGTCCTACGGCTACCGCGAAATTCCTATTGAAAAGTCTCTATAACACTTTTGTCTGACTTGGGAATCGAATCTAGGACCACACACCCAGTATAAGTAGTAGGAAGTAAGACGTATTTTTCATGTTACGTAGAATAATATGTCTAGTTTGGGAGTTTAAGGAACCAATACCTACTGTATCTTCTAAATGGATGTTGAGTTGTTTAATTGTGATGAAAACCTTAACATCATGTTCCGAGGTATGCGGAACAAAAAAGGGAGGTTCTTCGGACCCGACGGGAGTTTTGTTTGGTAGGCAACTGCAAAATCGCTCGGAGAACTTTAATATCACGTTTGTTTGTGGCTGAAACAGGTACTATTTAAGGATTCTATCGATACTACATAATTTTGTATATTGAAACCATAAACTCACCCAGTTGCATAAATCACCCACCGTCTAACCGTTAACACTTCAAATGGTCAACAGTAAGTAAATGCACATCCGTTGGCACTATTCATCATAACATCGCCCTATATTTATCATACCTAGCTAGGTATGTATGATACATCTGCTGAGTGAGAGCTACATGTTCAATATTGTAGTGGTGATCCGATTTCTAGCCGAGTCGAGATTTGTATCGGTTGACGCCCCATCCTAGTCGTGTTTGGATCACATCATTACTTGTAATACAGCATTTAGGTTCTGTGAAGACTACTTGTCATCATTCGAAAAGGTATATCTATAAAAACTAACCTATCGTCCTATTTCAATATGAAAATATATTTGTTACTTTTTCTCAAATGATTATTGGTTGTGAATAGAACACGACAACGACGACGAGAATATTAGTAATTAATTAATATTTATTCATTACTAACTGATTCGGCAGACTTTGTTTTGAAGTATCCTTAATAAATAGATCCTATTCTCAGACCTATCAAACATACACAAAAAAACCATAAAACTCGGTCAAGCCGTTTCGGAAGAGATTGATAACAAACACCGTGAAACGAGATTTTTATATTTTAGATAAATTGTTATTAGTTGTTGCTATGGTAGCAATATAAAATGTTAGCTGTCTGCTACTGCTAATCATGGTTCATGAAATATAGCCCGCTTTTAGACAAACGTCGGAGGCTCAGGAACTGTTAGTATGTAATAAAAATAGTAGTGTAGCTACTACTAGCGTCACTTATGTTCATGTGTGTCAGTTTTCTATTATAAAATAGTTTGTGGGAAAAAAGTTTCGTGTTTTTTAAGTTTGGAGTTAAATTTTTCACATTTTAAGGTCATCTCCTAACAGATCTAAAATTAGAAATAGTTAGGTTTTTAGCAAAATTCCTTTTTAGTAGCTACTAAAAAGGACTTTACATCATCCCGGACATCGTTCGGATGAGCTCATCCGAACGATGTCCGGGCGCTAAAAAATCCTTAACTCCAGTATTCAAAATTATTTGTCCGTTCAGGTTTCATTTTATTAATGAACTCAAACGAATTATTAATTGACAAAAGTCGAATAAATAGCAAATGATCTTCTTGAAAAATGCTTTTCAACGGTAAATTGGTTGTCTATTGTTTACCCGAAGATTATATACCATAATCATCATATTCCCGAATTTCAATTAACCGAATTTCATTTGCCCGAATGTTTTGTTTGACCTAAAAGACATAAATGACATACTGTTAATTGCCCGAAACTTAGATACCATATTATAAGATACGAGTGCCATACGTATTGCTTTTCATATTTTTAAGTGCCATAATAATTATCAAACATAATATTTAAACGCCATAATGATTATTAGACATAACATTTGAATGCCATAATATAAAAATATTTTATATTTCTAGAGACCCGAGAAAGAAAACAAAATAATAATAAAAATATTAGAAAAAATGAACTAATTTTAATAATATAGTTTGATTATTAAACTTGATTTTAATTCTAATACCTACCTACTTATTAGCTTTCTGGCTGTCGATGTCGATGGGTGTGTAATGTTTGGTATAATTATTCTTCTTTATTAAGTTTAATGGTCACAGTTCTAACCTAACTCAAATGGCACCTAACCAAACTATTTCTGGTTTATAAAAAAATAACCACGAAGGGATGGCGGGGTCGTTTGAGCGAGCGAAGCGAGCGAATATACCTAGCCAAACCTTAGAATATTCTATGCATGGTTGATCGACGTAGCGGCTTGGTCGACGGACCTAACCTAACCTATCCGAGTCGGAGTGCAATAAAGTCCCGATTGCATCCAGTTTCTCCTGATATAACAACCGTTACAAACCCAATGTCGATGGCAAATTATGTTATGGCATGTGATAATTATGGCATGTGATAATTAGGGCATGTGTTAATTAGGGCTTACAATGATTATGACAAATGATGTTATGGTAAGTGACTTTAAGGGAAACAAAGCTTCTAGCACGTGACTAATATAGCAAACTAGCTGTCCCCCGCGGCTTCGCTCCCGTTTAACCCGCATAATTCCCGTTACCGTGGGATATTCCCGTTCCCGTGGGAAATTCCCGTTCCCGTGGGATTTCCGGGATAAAAACTATCCTATGTCCGTCTCCTGGTTCTAAGCTACCTCCCCACCAATTTTTAGCCAATTCGATTCAGCCGTTCTTGAGTTATAAATAGTGTAACTAACACGACTTTCTTTTATATATATAGATAAGAGTAGGGCAAATGAATATTACGTCGTATAATATTATGGCTGTTGACTTTTATGGCAAATTATATTAGGGTAAATAAAATTTGGGCAAACGGCGGTATACCAAATGTCTTAAAGATATTGAACCAGTAAGATGCCAGAATGGCATCTTACCATAGTTGGATGACCATTCTCTTTGATTATTGAAAACACTAATTAACATTATGCCATGTTTCTTCTATTGCAGAAGTCAGCTGAGGTCCTGTTATCACGCAACGTAAATCATTTCCCTTAGTTGTCTTCCAAATTTGAATACTACCAAACCAAAATGTGTGTTATATTAAAGATCGATAAATTTAAACCATTTTTTAAAATGGTACTGATTTTATTTTATATGATAAGAAACGTTTTCCACTGAGCTATCTTACATATTATCCATTTCGAAAGTCCAGCAAAATCACAGAGTTTCAATATTTTAAACTACAATTTCGATTTTTGTGAAAAGTGGTTCGTATTTGATGTGCTCAATACCTATAAAACCAATTAAACCACATTTGCACTCTTGCTGTAGCAAACTTTATTTACTTTAAAGTCTACTGATTGATTTTTTATCTAGAATTCAGCTTGGAAGAAATAAGCCAAAGTCTGAAAAATTACCGAAAATTTTGAAGCTTTCCGAGCACCACGCAATTAGCACAATTTTTCCAACCACACAATTTTGTGTACACTACCTGGCATCCACCCTACTAACATCCCAACACATCAGGACAGTGCAAAATATTGTGATCTAAAATGTCTTGTACGACTAGTCTAGTATGGAACAATAAAATCATTTACTTTGTTGCATACTATTTATATTGAGTAGCCGCCTCGAGCTGTTCACAACGTTCTAGTTTATGTGCAAACACTAGGTTATATTTTCCAGGAACGCATGTAACGGATCGCAGAATGAATGCGTCTAGACTTCATTGTGTCGTGAGAGGGGGCCTCAAAGCACGTGTGATTGTATCTCCACGGTAATGAAGCGAGCTAAAAGAAAGATTGCAAGTTGCGTGCATTGAAACAGATAGGCGACTGTGATGTGTAGACGTAAGAGCTAGCTATTGTAGTGGCTAGGTAGTTATTACACACGATCAATGATAAATGATACTGTTGTTTTTATGCCAAGTAAATAGGCTCTGTTTGTTGTTCAGGAGCGAGTTCAAAGAAATATCGCAAGTTGCGTGCATTGATACAGATAGGCGATTGTGGTGTGTAGAGGTAGCAGCCATCACCGATAATTGATAGTGTTTCTTTCATGTCAAGTACCTAGTTAGATTATTTACGTTTGTCGTTTAGTGTACTGTACCTAATGCTGGTGCGATTTGTAAAGCTATTGTTTATGACTGTTATGGCACGCATCAAACTCTTATTCCACAAATTCACTCATTCATACACGCAAATTAGATTACAAAATCAGCTTTTATAAGTATAAAAGACAACAAAATCCAAATGCATGTTGATGCAAGAGGGCAAACTTTGTTATGGCAGCCAAGGCGGAACAGGTGCCTTTTAGTCGAAGGTAAGGCCGAGAACCTGCCGGAGTCGCGGGACTATTCGAAAGATACCGTGGCTCCGGAACACAAAGGGCACTGAAGGAACATGGATGGGTTTTAGTCAGTAAGAGTCTGACACTCCCTCCCGCTCCGCCCAGAGCGGGGAAAGTCATTTGATGATTTCCCATCCCTGAAAAAAAAAAGTAAGGCCGAGAAAGTGCAATGATAAATGCTTATGTGTATCAAACGAACACACTAACCCAAGAAATAAATAATATTTCATTCGCATAAAATTTATAAAACGCATAATATTAGTAAAACGCTTTCTTCAGTTTATAATTATCTGTAGCCAAAATATGTAATGCGCTGCTATAAGTGCTTAATTTTGTAAATAAAGCACTGCTATGAGTGCATTTTTTTTTCTACAGACAATAATAACAAAATGAAAGTGCGTGTATGAAATACACTAAATTCGGAAACTAACTTGCCTTACTACAAAACCCAGTTTCCGAATAAGTGTGTTGACTAGTTATTTTTTATAACTAGTCAACATGTCCGGAATTATATGTAGGTAAGTAAAAAGGTTTCTCATCCAATGTATAACGCAAGTTATGTGATTTGCTATATAGTGTATTTCATTCAAAGAAATCTACGTTACCTAGGTTTCTGCCTAATTCGAAGTAGAATTTAATGCTTTAATTTAATGACGCTTTGATTGTGGCTCGTTTCAATTTTTCCGTTATTACTCAGTCCTTTTATTTTAATTTCTTGGTTTGTAGTACTCATGTACTGACCTGTACTATTAGTTTATTTATCAAACTACATCAAAACTAATTGGACGGATTAGGTACAGCCATGAAAATAAATGTTAATGTTATAAATACGTAAAAATGAAAAGCGATTTTTATCTAAAGCATATTCAGAAACTAACTATATAAGTACATAGGGTTTTCCTCAAATTAAAAATCGTTATTAAATTTTGCGTAAGTCCAGCGTCTTGTATGTGATAATGATGATGATGATTGTACGTGTAAAGTCGACTTACATGTTTTCAAAGCTAAAACAACACGCTAAAGGAAAAGATGTGAGTTTACACATGTATATAAAAGTTAATCAATCGTCATTTAAGTGTTGTAGGTTAAACGCGCCCCAGTTGAGCAATTTTGATGAAGTTGAATACAAACAGTTGAGCCCACCCTTTCATTTGTATTCCGTAGCGGTGGGACACGTGGTGACGTGCGCGACTGTACGTTGGCCCGCGTCCCTTGGCAAAGTCTGCAGGTTTGCAGCTCCGCAGCCTACCTGCATGTGCTTATGTAATTGTTTGGAAAACTGCTCGCATTAGACTCTGCCGAAAGATAGTATAGTAGTAGTTTTATGTTTTCAGAGCAAGTTTTGTGGAGTAAATGAAACAGTTTTGTATTTAATTTCGTGCTTTGATTAGTCGATCACGAAAGATAGGAGTTTTGAGTTTGGATGTAGGTTTAGCTACGTGCTCACTGATTATCTATTTTTAAATAATTGTAACAGAGTAAAAGCAAAACCTAAAAACGTATCATTGTAATCATCATTATCAATAAAGTTTTAAGTAGTACGATGCCATCACTGAAACCTCAAAAAAACAAGTCTGCTGTTCTGTAAATTTTGTCGAATTATGTACACATAAATGAATGGGGCGTTGTTTTTTTCCACTTTAGAAACAAATATAGTAAGAAACAATGTTAGACAACACACACTAATGGACGACAAAATATAAAAATTAGGATTCAAATCATTACCTAACGGAAAAAAGACGATTAAAATACATAGCAAGCCCGTCAGTAGAGCATTGCCTTGAAGCGTCGTGCTGACCCATTTATCTCAGCTGTCTTTTACAAAGAGACCTAAACATTGCGGCGCACAATACAGTCATGTTAACATTTATTTTATTTTGTTTAGCGGGCCTCGAAGCGAATACCTAGGCATTTCGCTCACATCCTGCTAACATTAAATAATTTAAATATGGGGCTAAATTATAAAAGCCTGCTTAGGATAACTTCAATAAGCAGATATTTTATTAAATTTCCTTTGTCCTATTCCAGGACATCGTCTAGACGTATGCCAAGTTTCATCAAAATCCGTTCAGCCGTTCAAATGTGAAGAGAAACACAGAGTTATATTCATATTATATGGATTTGAACTTAGAAATTATTAATCGGTGTTCAACATCAAATTATCGTAACATAAACGATTTGTCTATACTAATATTATAAAGAGGTAACATTTGTTTGTAAGATTGTATGTAGGGGGTAATCTCAGGAAATACGGGTCCGATTTCAAAAATTCTTTCAGTGTTAGATAGCATTTATCGAGGAAGGTTATAGGCTATATATCATCACGCTAAGACAAATAGGAGCGGAGCATTAATGGAAAATGTGACGCAAACGAAGTTGCGCGGGTCAGCTAGTTATAAATAAAGCTGCTATTAAACTGTTTAAAAGTCGATAAATAAAGCCTCAGTCGTCGCCCGTCACGTCGGAAGTGGCCGCTTACGGGGTAGTATCATGATGATGATTTCATTTCGCACAGTTGGGTTCGTGTCCGCAAGTGTTTTGTAATACGCCTCATACAAAGGGTGAGGCAAGTCGGAGCACCGTCAAATAAAGTGCACATAATTGTCAAGGTGAGTGGTGTGCGGTACAGTCGCAATTATTTACCGGCGAGACATAGGGGAATGAAGAGGTCTTGAGCCCACACCAAGTGCGCTCCCTCCATCCGCGCCGCTCGTGCTAAGAACTACCTACTCACACGTATTCATAAGCTTTTATATTATATACTCCTAGTTTTCTCGCACGCGAATTTTTATTCCAACTTCCCCTTTAATTTGTTTTCAAATTATTTACACGCTAGGCAATTTGTGTAGAACGTTTTCTGGTTAATAGAAATAAATGATGTTGCATGATATGCTTTGAGTTGTGTGCAATTTCAAAGCAGTTATGTGGAATTCTGAAGCTTTTCCGAGGCTCAAAGAAAACATCTTCGAGGTATGCTCGGCGTTTTATTTTGCGGACAACATTGATCCATTTTCTCGCTAGATCGGGATTGAAAGGAAAATATAGTGCAGGTCGGTATAAGCTACTTATCTAGCTCAACATTCTAGTGCTAACAAAAACAGGTGCTGACTTCGAGGTATTCAGTTCAGTACTTAAACCGAGAGAATGTTGGTTGAAAGGAAATTTTGTCTATCTTCTATACTTATAATAAATCTGTAGAGAGGTCAATTCTGTACATGAAATATATTTCCAAAATAACTATCAGGGGTGATTAGGGATCGATACTGATGCCAAAAATGGAATCAGTACAATTTTTGTCTGTCTGTCTGTCGGTCTGTCTGTCTGTCTGTCTGTCTGTATAACCGTTATAGAAACAAAAACTAATCGACGGATTTTAATGAAACTTGGTACAATTATTATTCATACTCCTGAGCAGGTTATAGTATACTTTTCATCACGTTTCAATCAATAGGAGCAGAGCAGTGAAGGGAAATGTTGGGAAAACGGGAGAAGTTACTCCATTTTTTAAGTTTCCGTCGCGTGTGCAACCTTAATGGTGAAAGCTACACAGAAAGCATGTATGACGGAAATGTTCTCCTTAAAATTATATAAAAAATATCCAACGACAGCATATGTCTATATTTTATGATTGACGAACAATAACACGTGTAACTCCCGATAGCTTAGCAGTTCGAAGCTTTCTGATTGTATTTGTCTACTCTTACGTTTATAAAACTCTCAGTCGTCCCTAATTAACATTAATAAAAGTTAACATTATTAACTATTCCATAAAAAAAAGAATCATAGAAATCGGTATAGAAACACCAAAGTTATACATGAAAAACACTAATAATAAGCCATCGCGCGTGAATACTGAATCATGCTACAAGGATTATTTTTGTGGTCGCGAACGCACAGGCAGGCGGCTAGCTTGGCGCCTAGAGGCTAGCGAGTAGCTTCGGAAAACGGCTTACGACAGTTTGCAATATCCTTTAATAATTATAATGTCGAGGGTAAGATGGTTATAATTTCGCTTTACACCAAACGAGTAATATTATAAATGTGAAAGTTTGGTTGTTTGTTACTCAATCACGCCAGAACGGCTTAACGGATCTTAATGAAATTTAGAACAAAGATAGATTATAGTCTGGAATAGCACATAAGCTTTTCATCCCGGGAATATGTTCCCTAGGGATCACGCGGGCGAAGCCGCTGGCAGAAGCTAGTATGACATAAAATTTTAGTTACATTTCCAGTTTGAAGTTTTAACTGATAAATGGTGATGGACACGCCCCCTGTCAGAACCTAATACCGTTATACTGGATTGTGGATATATGAGAAGGGTGGGTATGACATAGGTACACCACTATCTAACCTTTTGGGATGATGGGCGAGACCGTTATGAAGACTTATATGCTCCCGCATCTTGTCCACGTTTTCAAACGGAAAGGTTTTTATGTGGTACTTGAAAGTGAAGTCGTCCTATCTGCTCTTTTACACTAGATCGCGATTAAAAAAATATTTCCTATTTTGTTCCCTGCAGAACCGATGAAATTGCCAAAAAATTAAATTAAATAATACTTTAATACAGGCAATGAAGTCCATATTTTTTTAGTATTTGGGCGTCAGTAACAATCGTGCTTGAATAAGTAGGTTAGTATTGTTACTTTTCACAAATTATTAAATTATGTTGACCTATAACATAACAGTCCTCACCCAGATACCCTGAAAGGGACAGTCCAGTTTATCATTTTCAGGATAGTTAATAGTCAAGTTTCTTAAAATAATGTAGGTATATAAAGTTTTTACTTTTACCATCTGCCTAGCCTTTTCCCAACTACATTGGGGTCGGCTTAGAGTCAAACCGAATTTTGCTGAAAATCAGTATTTTACGTGGAGCGGCTACCTACCGGACCTCCACCCATTAACTGTACCCAGTTAATGGGTGGAGGTCCGGTAGGTAGCCAGTCTTGCCAAGTCTAGTAGTAGTAGTAGTTGCAAGCCAGAAAATCTGACACCAGTCTTGCCAAGGAGAACCGTGTTACCACACGGTTCTCCTTGGCAAGACTGGTGTCAGATTTTCTGGCTTCTGACTATCCGTAAGGACTGCCAAAGGTCTCCAAATGACAACCGAGACCAACAGTTTAACGTGCGAGGCACGGAAGAAAATCGGTGTGTTAAGATGGTCACCCATCCACAGACTAACCTCGACAGCGTTGCTTAACCTTGAAGATCGACCTGTTCGGCTGTTAATATTTAGCCACGAGCTCCTCTTTCTTTTTTACTTTTACCCATTACGTTAATTTATCACAAAAAATAGCTTTAGCTAATACTATAATAAACGGTAAATGAATTGGCAATAACTGCGCGATGGAGACCAGTCGTCGGTTTCATAAAATTCCTGAAATTCTATTGTATTTTTGTGCAGTTACCGAGCAATCTATTGTTATAGTTTGGTGTGCAGTCAAACCGCATGTTCTATTCAAAAGTTTTTTGGATATACAGTTCCTGGGAAAATGGGAAAATTTAGATCTGTTAGTTTTGTTATTTGGACATTTGAGGTTTTATCTAAATGAAAATAGCCCATGATATCTTTTGTCACAAGATTTCCAGGAGCCGTGTATTTGTGACATAATCTACAAGGACAGAACTCAGGTTAAAGATATTATTCCGAGGAAATCGGTTTCCTCGCCTAATGAACTGATTCAATTTGTCATTTCATAAGCATTTCAGAGGCATGCTTGTCTCCAACAATAATTAAAAGACATTCACTCCATATTTTTTTACTGCAATTGGTGTATCTCTGAAGATATGCTCGTAGTTATTGTGACACTATTCATATGTATATAGACACAACATTTATTAACTATCCGGCAGTGTCATCAAAACACAATTCCCCGAAAAAAATTGCCTATAAAGTACTCGTCGTAACGTAAAGCATTGTTGTTATTGCTTATTTTCATTTTGCCCGTTTGCAAATGTGGGCCGGGCAATTTTTTTTTTGTATTGAAACTTCACTGGTTTTTGACCTGAGGGCCAATTCTACTAATTTTAACAACTTTCGCAATCACATGTCAATCGCAAACTATCAAAAAAGCCTTAACTTTCATACATTGCGAATGCGATGCGAATGTGAAAATTAGTACAATTAGCACTATGGCCGTAAATGGACACGTACCTAAGTGACGAAGTTTGTACCTCTTAAAAATAAATTATACACCCAGCAGTTCATGCCCAATCTATCTATCATATACATCGTAAAACACAAAAGACTTTATTATCACAAGACAAAGATGACAGTCGAGTGCAGAATTACGAGCCTCGGCTTTAACAAAAGTTGGGCGTCTTCAGTGACCCTCGCGGAAGTACTAAACAGAAAACTTTTACGATCGTATACATCTTTGTAACTTCATTTAATATTTCACAAACAGTGTCATAGAAAAGCTTTACTTCAAGTTCGTTTCTAGCAAGATATTTTAATTTAGCCTGAGGGCGTGAGAGCGGTGCAGTGGGAAGATAATAGCGGTTCTTAAAATAAAGCCTTTGTGTCATTATTCTGTGTGACGCACCACTGTTCCGCACTTGGCGGCGGTTGGCCACGCCGCGATCACTCCGCCTCGTCTCGTCCGGATATGCCCCAATATTGCGCAGTTTAAGCGCTGTAACATAAACATAAGCGACGGGAGAAGGTAACATCACTATTGCAATATCAGCGTTCAATATGTGATAGACAGACAAGTGTGTAAAGATTATGTTATAAGAGACTGTTTTGTGCAGAGTATGACTGTTCGAAATATTGATTGTTTCGAATTTATCTCGATACATACTGAAATAGTTTTATTACTGCGTTACAGTAGTATTGAAGGATTAATTAGTCATATTTTATAGGCAATCAATAACAAATAAAAATTTATTTGCTATGTAGACTGAAAACTGTTCTGAGTTCTGTGAACTTTTCACACAATATTAAATAAAATAACTGCCTTATGATGCGCTGTCAACCAGTGGCAGGGTGACACACACCATTTTACTGTTTCAATTACTGCTTTTATAAGCAACATATACTGGTGGATTTATGAAACAAATTAAAATTATAACAGCATAAAATTTTCACACAAAAGCATAAAATTATAGTAACTAAATAAAACCTGGTTACATGGACGGGACGCAAACATTTATAGCAGTGTAAGTGACTGACCTACCCAAAGTATAGTATCTGCTCTCCGATATAATTTATAAAATGGCGTTCTCTATTTTTAACGATGGAATCGCAATCACATCTGGCAAATCTAAAACAGTCGTAAAATTCAATAAAGCGTATTATTGCAGACATTTGTAATTATGTTAGTGTTTAAATTGTTCGTGTAAATATAATAGATACGATGTTATATTATGACAAAATATAAATCGAAACTATTTTAATTTAATACGTAGATATTGAATGGCTACATTTTAATGTCAAACTGTTATCTGACATTGGTAACTCTTTAGAGCGTCTATCTTTAGACTGGTGTGAAATGGATTAGATCTTTTGAAAGCAATTTCTAGCTAAAAACGGTATTACTATTTTGATAAACAAATTCACAAAGTAAGCTGAAATGCGTACAAATTATCTTCATTGGTGGACCAAGATCTAATTTCAAGCCATCATATAATATTATGTCACATGATGCTAGAGTACATATATTATTATTGAGGAGAAAATTATACTTGAGCACCGGTAACGAATATCTACGGACTGGATTTAAGAGTTTATGAAATCGGGATCGCAATAAATATTTTATTTCGCAATACTTTCGAAAATTAAAATGTTACATATTTTATTCGGTGGGACGTTGCTTCAAAAAGAAAATTCTTTATATAGGTGTCGCAATGAAAGCCTTTCTGGCTTTGAAAATATTGAGTTGTATCCGTAGCTACAAACCTTATTCAAATACCGGGTCCCAGCCCGCGGCGTCATCCTATGGCTCCCATGTGGTAAATGCCGCTCTCATTCGCCTTTCAAGCTTTTTATACACAATGCGTGGGTTTTGAAATGTTGACTATACGTAACTGAGGATGAAAAGAAGCATAAAGGACATTTGAAAGCATGTACAAAATAATTGAGAGGATTTAATTTCTTTAAAGATCAATCATAAACAACTTCCTTGTTTCTGTTATTGTGGGGCTTATCGAGACAAATATTTGAAAAATATTTACAAAGTTGTTATATTTTTTTTATCTTAGTGAGTTCTCGTACAACTAATAGATGTTAAATACGAAAGTAAATTTGTTGGCTTTTTGCTACCTCTTCGCGCATTTACGAAGGTACAGATCTAGATGAAACTTGTCGCACGGGTAAACCATATCCTGGGATAGGACAAAGGATAGGGAATGCTCAACTTTGACGCTGGCGGAGATGTGGCCAGCACCTCATTTTCAATTCATGCCACTGTAACAACAATTAAGGATATCCTTTGTTATTGTTTAACTTACGTTAATATATTTCTCATTTGACCAAAATATCTAGCCATCATAAGAAACTAAGGTGATGAAAAAATTCATACCTGACCCCTTTGGAGAGCTTT
This sequence comes from Ceramica pisi, assembly GCA_963859965.1. NCBI lineage: Eukaryota > Metazoa > Arthropoda > Insecta > Lepidoptera > Noctuidae > Ceramica > Ceramica pisi. The sequence continues at coordinate 11,694,411 of OY982537.1, read as the reverse complement.
GAACATGGAGAAGGTAATTACCATAAAGCGACGTCTTTGCTCAGCTATAAACTGGTATATGAGGCAATAAATTATAAAAGTAAGATCATATATTTCGCTTGCATTATCTCACTTCCTGACGAAACTCGTCTTTTGAGATATTTTAAAAAGAAAGTGTCCAAGAGGCTTTCTTTTCGTTGCTGTCGCCTGATCAGTGCTAGTTCTACTGATTTTTAAGGAAACTTCACATTCGCATCTCAGTCTTAATACTCGCAATCTGTCATAAAAACCTAAAGATTCATACATTTAAGACAGATTGCGAATTAGATGCGAATGCGAACGTTGCTTGAAAATAAGTTGAATTGGTGCTCTAAAGCTCTCGAAAAGATTACATTCTGTAAGCGAATATGATTGTCAATATGAAAGTGTGTGTGTGTGTATTGTGTTGGAACTGTATTTTTTTATAACTTCATCTTATTTTGTACCCACATTCAACGCAAAAAATAAATGATTTTGATTTTTGATTTTGAAAGATAATAGCGATTACACACGTGACATTTCAATAGAGTTTGTTAACTTCATACATTTTTGACGTTTTGACAACTGCTTTCGCCACGATACCTCTGAAAGAACGTCACTTGTCTAGAGCCTGTAGAAATACCTCGGGACAGTGACGGGGAAATTGAGTGACAGCTCCCTTTTGAATAAATAGTTTGAATAGTAATCGAAGTGGGAGTGAATGTACATCTGAACGAAGCATTGTGACAGTGTCAGGTCAGAAGGAGGTCAAGCGGCGGCGTCGTGGCGCATCGAACGCCTCGTCGGCAGAGCAGTCGTTGTTCTCAAAATAACGTGCAGCGGCTGTGCTATATTTGAAGTGTCTCACTACTTGAATAATTTATAAGTCGAGCTTCTCTCCAAGTGCACTGCATTTCCGTAGCAAAGCTACGAAACAGAATAAGTTCGCACTCAACTCAACTATGGAAGTGAATGAACAAAACCAATTGAAATAACGAGTTGTGAAAGTATGGATTTTACTGTGCCGATAGAGTTTTAAATATGCATCGGGGTTTTAATTAACAAAATTCCAATCTCACATGCTCGTACCATAAGATCACACGTGTATTATCATAATGGTTACGTACAGGTGTACTTATAATATATCCATGTTAATGGGGAATCTGTTTATTTTCATGAATCAATCGGGAACAAATACAGTTGCCGAAGTATCTACAAGTTAAATTATTACAGCTGTAAAAAAAAAACAATTGTGCAATATTTAATAAGCATCTCGTACATAGAGACAGAAGATCTTCTTTTTGTCTGTAAATAAATCATAATGTGTTACTTAATTTCAGTTTTTATTATACTTAGTCAATTGATTAATTGTTAATTTATTATTTTAAGATAAAATGTTTATATAAGCTTTCTAGCCTGAAGCACAAGTCTATCCTCATCATATCAGACGGAAGACGTCCACTGCTGGACATAGGCCTCCCCCAGGCGTCGCCACAACGACCAGTCCTGTGCGTCTCGTATCCATCGGCTACCCGCGACCTTCACACCATGTGGAAACCCTTCCGAAGTTGCGTCTTCCGGTACACCGTCGCTACTCCACTCCAGAACTTTCGGCCCCATCGACCATCTGTTCTGCGAGCACAGTGCAGGTCTATCCTAGTTCAGGAAAATAAGCAACTGTTTTCTTAAAAGTTTAAGATGTATTTTACTGTAAATGTGCCCCTTATAATAAACGATATATATATACTTTTAAATTTGGTACAAAAGCATAAAAAGAACTCGGTAGAGTCGGTAGTACTCTTTATGGGTAAACATTATTCCATAAAACCCTACGTCTGCCAATTCTACTCATTTTTAAGCAACGTTCACATTTGCATCTCACTCGTAATCTGTCAAAAATGTATGGAAGTTGAGCCTTTTTTTTAAAAAAAAGGAGAAGTGGCACAATTAAAACTGACATAATAACTGTATGTATTTTGACACGGATTGGTATAATCGTCCTAACAGGATAGGTAGGCATACTGCTTCTCGTCATTCAGATGCGATCTAGCATAAAACGCGGTGTTCGTAGCCCAGGGCAGTTTTTTGTGAAGAAAGGAAAACAAAGATTTTTATCAATCCACGCTTGTCGTAAAAGTTTACTGATGAAGATGGTTATTGTTATACGAGTGAAGATGTTATCTGTGAATGTTGTATGTGGTACATTTTTATGATCTTTTAAGAGGCCCACTACTATGTAATTTGATTAATATCAAATGAGAATCTCCTTTCATAGTCTCCTTTGATTCACCTTTTCTTATAATCTCGTTAGAAATGTTCGATTTAAAAACGAAGTATAAACGAACTATTCATGTAATTGAATCAATATTAGGACGAGTGTGTTTTGAAACTCGTGAACTCACAGGAATTCATACTGAAATGAGTTCCATATCAAAAAGCTATTATGCCTTTCTGGTAACTGAACCAAAGAGTTCCACTGCGACCTATTTTAATCTCACAGCTTATGCGGAATAGAATACTGAACAAAATAAAAACTAAAAACGTTATGTTCGAAGACAGCCCTTTGCTTAATTCCAGTGAGCAAGGAGTTCGTAAGGCTATCTCCGTTGACTGCCTCTCTCATTATTTCACAGCAAAATAAATATTTTTGTGTTCGGAAATTCCTTTCCGGAATCCTGAATTCCTTTCTAGAAATAACAGATGCCCGGACGCTTACACCGTCTTAATAATTTTCAAACGAGCTCTTGTTTCCTTATGCTTTACATTCGTTTATTTTATGCTGAACGAGGTATTACTGGTTTGAGGAATGAGTAACGTAATCTTATGGAAATAGGTTCCTACCTTTGTACATAATGTTTTACGATAGTCTCCTTTCATTTGTTACAGTCGCATTCGCGGCTAACACTGGCAACTTTTGATTTGTTTAGAATAAAAAACAGCGTTAGTTCTTTTCGGCTTTAAAGATACTTCCGTCTGGACGAAGTCTTTCAATAATATGTTAATCCGACTATTATTGACGTACTTGATACTAGCGAACCCATCGAAAGTCATGTTTTTATCATTTAGTGGGTTTGACTTTCAGTGGGACACCATGGGTTTAAAACACAGACATATAAATAGTAGCAGACCAAACATTAATACGTAGATATATTTTTTATATGGTATGATTCTTTATCCTTTTTTTTCTAAGTGACAATTCATAAGCATGTCTCGTTCTGTCACGTGTTGTCACACTGACTCATACAAAGACAAAATTTGACGCGTAGCTTGTCTGCCATATTGATAAGCATCAAATGTTTTTCAATCGCGTTTAAAATTGATAAAATATTACTTGTTTGGGACATAAAACACACGAGGACGGTAAAATAATATGGTGAAGTGCTGTGCGTATCGCTGTGACAGTGCTAGCTACCACAAAACACCTGGATTGACCTTTTATCGGTAAGTTTTGGGAAATCTTAGTGCTTTCTTTACTAAACTCAAATGTTTCCATACTGTTTATTCGTATTTTACATACAGTTTTTAACAAAGATGCGATTTGTCTGTACCGTCAGCCTACAACTAAAGAAATAAACCATAACAAGGACAAAATAGTCAGAAAGTGGCATCAAGTGACAGCTCAAGTACCTGTTCAAATAGTCAGGGACGAATTAGGCAACAAAGACGAAACTTTTAGTAAATTGCATTTGTTGTATGTATTTATGTAAAATATTTATTTCCATTGAATTATCAAATAAAGCCTCAGTTTAATGTATGATGTTTTATTCTTTTTTGGTGATACAATTCCAAAATACCTGTAGTAGTTTCAGTGTATGTACACATGTCATGCTAATATTAAAAATAAATTATAAAATCAATATTATGTTACCCAGTGTCTGTGTTATGGAGAACATGAACATAGGCATATGTATAAATACAGTATAGGCTACTCACATAACGATGAATTTTCATTCAGCAGGCAATAATTGAGCATACTAATATTTTTCCAGGTTTCGCAAGGATGAAAGTTTACGGAATGCCTGGATTAAAAACCTGAAACTCCAGGATTGGCAACCAAGACCTTCAAGTGTACTTTGTTCAAAGCATTTTGAGAATCACTTCTCATAGAGATCTACGCTTTGGAACGTGCAAATAGCTTCAACTTTTTGGACAGACCGACCTTGACAGTTAAAAAGTGCCTGTAAATGGTTTATTTGAAATAAATGCTTGAATTTTGAATTACATACATTACTTTTATTTTAAAAATCCTGATTTATTCCTAAACTAGCTTTCAGGCATACTAATACCTTGACTCTCGGTTCTACAAAACATGGCATGCGGGTTAATGACTGCAGTGCCAGTTTTTCTAGCTGATACTGACGTCCGTCAATGGTTTGTAAACACCGTCAAAAGATAAAGAGTGGACTGCTGCCCATCGTCCTCTTAAAATATTCCCTTAGTCGCCTTTAACAATAACCACGGGAATAGAGGGTAGTTCTATTCGTTAAGACTATTGATGAGTAATCTATATTTCATGTACCCAGAGAATATAGATTTTCAGGGATTTTCAGAATATCGTTAGATAATACTGGCAACCGGTCCTAATTCGGCCCTGTAATGATATCATTCCCTAGGTGTGCGTAATGGCTACGCAAATTTTAGCGAATGTTTGGTCTGCTACTATTTATATGTCTGTGGTTTAAAATAATAACGTTAAGTACATGAAGGTTTTATTTTTCGTAGATACAGCGTACGTACAGCGCAGTGAACTGTTTTAATCTATCAGAGTTCACCCTAATACGGAGATACTGGGTTATCTAAAAATAAACGGTTAGTGAACTGTAGTCTTTACCAACGATTTAATTTGGTGTTGTTTGTGCTTCGTTCAGTAGTAGAATAAAGTACAAATAGTGTCTCTCCAGCGGTTTCCAGGATCCTTTTTACTTAGAAGAAGTTGTCGCGCTCATTAGCACGGCACAATGGATGGAACTTTTGCTTTTCATTCTTTAAACCCCGATTAATCAATGAGCTTAAAAGCCACAACAGCCATTTAGCGACAACGTTAACAGAAAAACAACAATAAACATTTTCATTCAATCCCAGAGGCTACATAACTAAAGTCGGACAAAAGCTAATTTAAAATGTTCCTATTACACTTGACGGCATAAAATATGAGCAGGAATCAAGATGGCGCACAAATGACAGTGGTTTTGCTAACGTTGTGCGTGTACATATAATAATTAGTCGTTTGCGTGACTACGATAATTACCACATTTCGTATAAATGTAGTGCTACACATGCCACCGCGAGTTTACAGTAATTGTCCAATTACGACGTTTATGTGTCACACATTCATGTTGAATAGAATCGAGTGTCTGTCCTTGTTTGGGTACACAAATAATTGTCCAATTTGATTTGAAGTTTACGTGTTGATTGTTGAGTGGCAACGCACCTGCTTTACGATGAAGTTATCATGGGTTGACCTACTTATTGAGTTCACTATTACGCAACAAGCCTAGTAAATCATACTAAATGTCTATATGTGCTTCACGGCAAAGAATATATAATCAATATAATACAAGCAGATTTCTTACGGATTTTATTAGCATACTTTAAGACACCGCTGCCCATCCTCTTCATATATTCCCCTAGTTGTCTTTTACGGCGTCCACCGGAAGTGGAAGGGTGACATATTCTTTGCTCGGAGCCACGCGACGTTATTTATAGAAAAAAATAAACCATTTGGTTATGTCGTAACTTTAAATGAGTTGTAGTATTTCACGTAGAACGGTTAGCTACGAGTGCTACGCCGTAGACGTGCTACGAGTTTCGTGTGCACTGACTACGCTGGCTTCGTAGTTAGATCGATCACTTCAAAACTGATAAATCTTGTGAAATGAAGTTTCTTCTGGAGTAGAAATTAGATTTGTTGAAGAGGTTATTTTTTCTTAGTGAAGAAGAAAGTTTTATGAAGTCAGAGAAAGATGTTTTCAAACGATACTGAGGTAAGTCAATAATGTGATTGTTGTTTTTGCACGCGGCTTGGTAGGTACCTGAATTTCTATCAAATCGTACGTGCGTATACACTAATCTAACAAACAACTATCTATCTGTGCAAATATGAGTTTTGTGTTCAAACCCTTGACCTATGAAGTGGAAACCAATAATCGCGTTTTATCTTATGTTGTTAAATATTTACAGGCCAAAATAAATCCATTATTTTATTAAGATTAGTTAAATAAAACAATCATTTTAATGATCAAAAGGCCGCTCATTACGTATTCAAAGGCTGGAAGGTCGCGGCGGTGAGGCGGTAGTCTGTGAAGCATGGCCGGCGTTTTATTTACTTAAAAGCCGGATTATGGCCGCCGCGACACTTCCTGCCGCACTATTTAATTCGCTCTACGCTATTTCAATGCTCTATTTTTGTATCTGAAATGTAGATTTCATAAAGCTAAACGGCTTAATAAATTCACGATGCTACTTTGCATGCTCATTTTTGAAGTGCCATTTAAAGGTTCATTTACCGCGGAGCTTCAGGTTTGAGCGACGCTCAGTGGTGTCTAAAAATAGCGTAATTATATACCTGGAGTGTTTGAAGTGTAACAAGCTTGAAAGAGGCGATTTCGTACGAGATTTTAAATCAAAAGGGCTGAATTAAATGTTAACAGGTACTGGAAATTAATGAAGAATAATTACCGAATTAAATCTTCCCTGAGCTTCTTGACTTTGACTGGAAGTCTCGTCAAGCCTGTTGCTCAAAGGAGAATTAAAATTATACTATAATACCGGTTTCCGACTGAAGCTACTGGAAGCAACATTCTGCGAAAAGACTTTGCCTCGTTTTCTATTCAGTAAAGTATGTATTGCTGTAAATAAAGATCTCTTAGTGTAAATTTGAATTACCTTTTGGATTTACCGAAGCCTTTAAATACGAAAGTTATATTTAAGATTCACTTTCTTCTATTCCTATCTTTACCGAGATCTATGTAATTGTTTGTTTTCAAACTTAACGCAGTTACTCAAAATCAGAAGTTTACACAATAAGGAAGCTACAAAGCCGTCTGCTTTCCATCTAAGCTTTGTTAGCGAAGCGTAATCATAGGATTAAAGAGTCTAATTACTCTCTAAATAATATTGTTTAATAAAACAGACGCTAGATGGATGCTGCACAACATTTAAACTAACTTTAATTAGTCAGTTTATTACGTTTTATTTCTCAAATAAAATTAAATAAACTTCATTAAGTTGGGGCAGTGAAGCTTTTGTGTTTTTCTAAATATTTTATTTCTGGGTTTCGTGTTTATCTCCAGCAAGGTGTAAACCACTCCACCTCAGTTCCCGCGGGCGTCATATATTGGGGGATGGGGTCAATGGTATTATTACCTTTGCCAAAAGAGGGTAGACAGTAACATCACATTGCTAACGACGTAATGTGATTTCAGAGTATTGTTCGCAGTTCTATGTACGCCGCAATACATGCGTAAACGCAGGTGTGTATTTCGTCTGAAAAATTATTTGCTACTAGCTTCTGCCAGCGGCTTCGCCCGCGTGATCCCTAGGGAACATATTCCCGGGATGAAAAGCAGCTTATGTGCTATTCCAGAGTATAATCTATCTTTGTTATAAATTTCATTAAGATCCGTTAAGCCGTTCTGGCGTGATTGAGTAACAAACAACCAAACTTTCACATTTATAATATAACTCGTTTTGTGTAAAGCGAAATTATAACCATCTTCCCCTCGACAGTATATTAAAGGATATTACAAACTGTCGTAAGCTATTTTACGAAGCTACTCGCTAGCCTCTAGGCGCCAAGCAAGCCGCCTGCCTGTGCGTTCGCGACCTTATACAAAAATAATCCTCATAGCATGATTCAGTATTCACGCGCGATGGCTTATTATTAGCGTATTTCATGTATAACTTTGGTGTTTCCATACCGATTTCTATGGTTCTTTTTTATGCAATAGTTAATAATGTTAACTTTTTTAATTAGGGATAATTGAGAGTGTTATAAACGTAAGAGTAGACAAATATAATCAGAAAGCTTCGAACTGCTAAGCTATCGGGAGTTACACGTGTTATTGTGCGTCAATCATAAAAGATAGACATATGCTGTCGTGGGATATTTTTTATTTAATTTTAAGAAGAAAATTTTTGTCATAGATAATTTCTGTGTAGCTTTAACCATTAAGGTTGCACACGCGACGGATGCTTAAAAAATGGAGTAACTTCTCCCGTTTTCCCAACATTTCCCTTCACTGCTCTGCTCCTATTGATTGTTGCGTGATGAAAAGTATACTATAACCAGCTCAAGAGTATGAAAAATAATTGTACCAAGTTTCGTTAAAATCCGTCAAGTAGTTTTTGTTTCTATAACGGTTATACAGACAGACAGACAGACAGACAGACAGACAAAAATTGTACTGATTTCATTTTTAGCATCAGTATCGATCCCTAATCACCCCCTGATAGTTATTTTGGAAATATATTTAACTAGCTGACCCGCGCGTCACATGTTCCATTACTGCTCTGCTCCTATTTGTCTTAGCGTGATGATATATAGCCTATAACCTTCCTCAATAAATGGGCTATCTAAAAAACTGAAATAATTTTTCAAATCGGACCAGTAGTTCCTGAGATTACCCCCTACATACAAACTTACAAACTTACAAACATACAAACTTACAAACAAATTTTACCTCTTTATAATATTAGTATAGATGTACAGAATTGACCTCTCTACAGATTTATTATAAGTATAGATTTGCTATTTATGGTGTCAGTCTAAATATTTTGAAATACAACAATGTCAGTATAATTGCGTTGTAGAACATGAGAATGGCAAAGACACTGCCTTTTTACTATCATACTCTAGTCTAATAGAGCATAAGTTGAGAACTTGAATCAGACTTTGTGTTATCTACGAGCTATAACTACATATCTTCGGAGACGTAACGTTCAAGTGTGTTTTACATTGTTTATTTGCTGGACACATAGACCATTTGAAACAACATCTGCAGATCTCAATATCAAAGGATGTCTTATTTACAGATACATTTTAATCTATCTACCCTTTTATTCTTTAATTGCAAGCATGACTATTTCTTAAAATAGCCACTGTAACGACGAAAAAAAGTTACGCCAACCAATCAAGAAGTAAATTCCTCGAAATTATATCGCAAAATCAATTCAAATGATATTAAATCTTAAACACGTTCTTCAACAAATTAAAGGAGGAGCAAATTGCTTGAAAACGGGTTGAATCTCAGATGAATTAGCGGAAACGACGTAATCTCCAACTAAACCTTAACTTGTCCGAGATAACTCGGAAGTTTCCAGAAAAAGGAGGTTCGCACTTATCAGATAATGCGACTTTCCAGTTTGCAACAATGATAGTGACTCCGTTGTCGTTTAAGGCCAAAACTTTCTGTTGGGGTTTTAAACTTTTTTCGTAAACTGTAGTCGTGTGTATCGGGACACTAAATCTTTTATGTTTTTGTAATTTTATTGTAACAGACTTTCAGATGTTGGGGCATTTTTAGGAGTTTACGACAAAAGTTTTTAGTGGGGAGATTAACGCCGAGTAACTTTATAATCTATGAGTCGTTGTTTTAGATTACTAAAATATTTAAACATGGATTATCTCTCCGTTTCGTCTGAGAGAGATTTATGCAGAAAGAGAAAGGAACAAAATTGCGTGTTGTACATTTTTAGCGAGATGAAATCAGTTGCTTATTATATTTGTAAGTTAACATATCATAAAAATATTACATCATGATCCAGAAAAAGAACAAACAGGTATTCACAAAAAACATCCTTGTGAAAGTATAACCGAAATAATTATGAACCGTGGAAATCCCGCATCCCACATATCAACGTGATTTCAAAAGCTGCGTGATTCCATACGGGGGTGTCTATCGCGCGGGGGATAAGGAACAAATCTATATGTTTTTCTCCATCCCCACATGAGCATGGCATTCGCTTTTAATCCAAGATTACGAAGCCTCACACACACGCGTTTGTTTTTAAATCCTTCTCTTAAAACTGGGCCTAAACGTTATGATGAAATATGGTGGATTACGACGTTAAAACGTTTAGCAAAAGCTCGTCTTGGGAAGACTCATTTTAGGGTTAAATAAGTGAACCAAGTGTTCCAGGTTTAGCGTTGAGAATGGGTTTACACAAAAAACTGTTTCAGACAAATTAACACGAGTTTTCTAACAAAAATCACAGCGCTTTTATAAACATACATTATAAACCTAAATGTAGCTGAAATATTTTATAAATGATGCGTTGAAATGATTTTATCATTTTTATAATCTACGTAACCATTGTATTAAATTGTCTACTTAAATATTTATAAACACTGTTATCAAAATTGAGTTCGAATCGAATAATTATGTTTAATTTCTGTGGAGTGTAATTGTCTCGTGCGTGCTTTATTAAATGGTTGGATACAAGTGAAAAAGCTTTTCCTATCCGGTCAATTGAATACATGGACTGTTTATTTATTCATTAGAGTACAGTGCAACGACATGAAAAATGTGGTAAAATAGTTATGCAACTGTGGGAAGAGACTTTAAGTATTTAGGAAACTTTGATTTCACTCTTGTCCGCTTTCTTTTGGGGGAAATTCAGACACTAGCATGGACTTTGGAGAACGAATGTTGGGCTTCACCATTTTTGACTGTTTCCGACGTCTGTGAATATTCTGCAGAGTATAAAAAACACATGCAATGTATGAGTTTGTAAAGTATTCAATTTCATCATTTTATTAAATCAACTTAACTGATACTAAAGATACCAACATACGAATGTTTTGACTATACCCCTTCGCAGTCAAAAAATTTAATTCCATAACAAAAACAAAAATCACTCACCCGGAATCTTAATGAAATGTTTCAATTATTCCTCAAATTGTTAATTCAGAACGCACGATTATCTGAGGGTGGTCCGCAATTTGTGCTTGAATCATTGACGGCGCGGCGCGTTATGTATCAGAGCGGAAGCAAGAGCATGGATGTACGTATATACATTTGTTACAGGATGCCGAGGCTGCGATGCTGCACGCTTGTAATACATCTTGCTTCTGAGGCGCTCACCGCCTCACCGCCTTGCCGCCACAACGCTCGCTACGCCATGAATATACATTAGTCATTACACAATTTACACTCATATTTTCTATAGAACATGATAACGTACAAGAAATTACCTTCTCAGGCATATTACGAAGATGTTGCCTGTTCATTCACTTAATTGATTTGCAAAGTAGGCAAGATAAAATGTTGCTTGTTCGAATTCAAAAGCTGAAGTTCCCTTTACATCGGCGCTCGCGCGGAAGCTTTTTTCGCTTTCACCTTTTTACTTAAAAGTTACAAAAACTTTTAACTAATGAAATTAATATTCGTAGACCGTTGATTAAGAAGCTTTGGAATGCTTTTAGCCTGAATGTAAGGCGAATTTTGAGGGAAGAAATAATTTCACCAAATATTTCGCGAAAATATTGCTTTCAGTCTTGATCATTGCGGATATTTGAATAAGTAAGGAGAGTGGTTTAGAAATTGTTAAAACAATCTGAAAGGCCTTTAATAGAACATTTAATTTTGTAAGAGTTTTTCAAAATATCCTTTTCAGATAGGTAATTGTGATATTGTGTTTTATGGTGGCGATAAGATTGTTTTTATTTCACTGGCACGAAAAAAATTACCCAAAAATGCGACGGTTTCGCAAATGCTGTATATCAACAATATGAAAACTCAAAAAAAAAGGCTATCTCACGCTACATTTAACTCGAGCCTCAGCTCGACCGAGCTAAGACAAGTGGTGAGTCAACGAGCAGAATGTTAAGTTGGCGACGGACACAAAACAGTGCTAGTTATTGCACATTGGGGTAGAAGACGCGGGCTCGTCGCCGCGCGCATTAACGCGACCATTGCAAACTTCCTCCGCGACACCAGGCTCGCGCCTCGTGCCTCGCACCACCGGCCTCTGTACTTAAGAGTCTAATTAGCCGTAAATTGCATTCAAAATTGGGCTCTTGGCCGAGAATTGAGTTTTGAATGTCTAATTTCCCAGAATAAAGGGAAATTGTGCCACAATTTATGTGTCAGTCTATATTGTCGTGGAACACGAAATGGCTATCTTAACGGGCTGTCGATGGGCAATTGTTTTTGTAGACTTAACACCCGTGTTAATTTGGAAAGTTTGCTTAAAAGACTTTGTTTAACTAGAAGTATAGCCCTATCACATCGTTAGACTTTGTTTCAAGCTTTTCATCTAATTTGATGTAGTTCGCACTAATTATCTGTTTAATTAGGTACTGTTCAACATAATATGTAGTATACGAACAGGTGCTTACAATTATTGGTTACCGTCTGTCTGTTACAGATATTCGTTAATAAAACCACAGGCACTTTCAGTTTCTAAAATATTCTCTATTATGTATGTAGCAACAATTAATGGGCCGAATAAATCCTGCAATTCGAGTTTTACATTATCGTGCTCAATATTTTACGATCAAATCAAATACGTAATTTTGTTTCACATGTCAGCATGATACGAACATGCTTGTTATCTATTAAACATATTAATTTGGACGTCGTGCCGGGCCAAATAAGCACGCCGAAATTAATTTACTCCATAAAATCAAAGGCAGAATCTAATTTACCGTATCTTTAGCATATTGTTTGACAAAAAAAATGAGCCGAAATTGAATAAAGAAATTAAAATTTTCTTATGAAAACAACAATATCTGGCTGAAGTTTACAGTCAATATAAATGGGTCTGTTTAACCAGACGAATGGTTACACGAAGGACCTTGAATATTAACTTCCCGGACTCATTACCGTGAAATCATGTAATATGGACAAAGCGGGAAATTAAAAGCAATTTTCGCGTGGTAAAAGGCGTTACAACCCCGTAGACAGTAGTCGCAACCGGCTTTCGACCAGGTTTTCTCAGCGGTTTTTCTGCCACCTCGGCCATTACCTCTACAACAAAATTAACAGCATCTTACGTATTTACGACCTTGGCAAGATTAAATGTAAAATGAAATTAACTCGTTGGCTTCAGGAATTAAGCTACCTTGAAACTGAAAAAGTTCTAAGTGTCTCGGTGTAGTTGCTGATTTGATTAATTTTGTTTTCAATTGATATGTATATTATATTCATTAAATATTTAAATGTCCAAGAAATAGATAATCCTACATCCTCATAACACATAAACACGCACACAACCTACACTACACTTTCCTTCATTCCCACACTATACTAACCGTACTAACACTATATAGATATAAAAATTACAACTTAAGTTTTTATTAAATTACTCACGACCACTGTATCTTAATTAGTAAAAAGGAAGAATGTTATGTAACCTAAGGGGTGGAGACCTGGTGTCCTGAAATACAGGCCCCAAGCCTAGTTTAGGCACCAGTCTCCCACAATATACTTACTGTGTACTATTGTTCCTCGTAAAACTGGTTTATAATGTGTATTGTGGTGAGAAATAAATTAATAAATTAAATTAAATTAAAAATTAAATTTATGCGGAACCTTGCTCGCGCTCGACGACCCCGCAAGTTTCACAACTAGGGTTGAAGCGAACCATACACATTTGTCTTTTTGGCGATGACGTAGGGAAGTTATCTAGCCAGCCCTTACATGAGCGTATGTATGTTTTTAGGTTTCGTAGCCAGTGGGCATCCCTTTAATTTCACGTTCATCCGTCCTTCTGTCCGACCCTTCTATCTTTCGTTTGTATCTGGCAGGCTCGTGAGCGTGACTCTGTAGTGAGATGTATTTTCAGATAAAATTTCGCCGAATTCGAAATACTTTTCGTAATTTTTTGCACCGATTTGAAGAGACTTTTATAAAATATAATATAGTATTTTAAATTGAATTATTATATTACGCAGAAATTGAAACTTTTCTGTCTACGCAAATTTACTATATCAAAAATCTGAAAATAAAACGGTTTGCTATATCAAAGTTTGTGTTGCGTTAACAAATTTTTACTTTACGTTTTGTAGAGTCTATTTATTGTACGGGATCTCAAATTGAATTTATTTATAAAAGACAATCCAATGAATTCAATCGGACTATTTATTTTACAAGAATATTTCTTAGTCCGCTTGTTGGAGCACCTGTTTAATAGGACAAAATCTGTATCGAATATTTATTTAGACATAGGCCAAAAAGTGGGTTGAATAAAATTATTTTTAGATCTTTTAATATCAGCTGCTTGCCGATACATAAATAAAATCTTTATTTTTCACCGAACGGTTTCCACGCCAAAGAACGTTACAACGTAAACAAAACACAAAGGAAATTGTTTTTCGTCTAACAAAAAGAAAGTAAAACGCTTGAAAGTTGAGAGTTAATTTATTTCGAAGTTGTTTGCCAGTAATTTGTTGTGGCTGCGTCCTCAGGGAAGACCGGCGCACACTGATGTAACACAAACTTTTTCGTGTTACGAAATTCGTGTCGGCTACTTGTGAACTTGAGTCAGACCTTCACTGTTCTTTTGGGAACCAGCCATCTTACCTTTGTTAAAAGGGGCCTCATAAACGTATTAAGGAAATTTGAATAGGGCGACTTACAACTTCGGGGACAGTCCAATGTCTGCCTGCTATTTGGCAAATACCTGGTGGATTATGCAATATTTATTTACGTTTATGTTTCTAGCTGAATGTGGAGAATAAATAAGCTCGGATGCATCGTATTGCGTATAGCGGGTCTGAAATAATCATCACTGCCCTAGAACAATTACCAATATTATACCAATACGTAACACTCCACAAAAAATTGGTTAAAAATTAGTTAAAATTACATATTTGTCTCTTTTGTTGGCCAACTATCTAAATGTTACAAATAAAAGCCCAGATATTTTCTAATCTAAATAGCGAGGGTTTAACTTCGTTCTAATTTTAGCTATTTAATTGGGCCGACACGTAACATCAAACTTTGTTCTAGAGTGTAAAAAAATAGTTGCGATAGAATCGTTTAAAGGCACGTAAAAACCACAATAGTGCTCTAAGTAAAGCTGGGTTGCTGGCTCTCTGCCAAGGAGCATATACTAACCCGTTCGCTTGATTCCTACAACTTGTGAAAGATAAGCGTCTGATACGATTTATGTCTTTCTTTTATTCTTATAATTTTTAGTTGGAACTTTATTCTTTAAGTTAGAATGACAATTTAAAGTAGGTTACAATATGTTTATGGTCAAGTAATATATTTAGTCCGTATGTTATTATAATACAACTAATCTGACAAAACCTAAAACAATAGCTAAAATCAGTAAGCAGTCAGTCGACTTTTACATGATCAGAGGGCTGGCCTTTTCAACAGCCAAAGATGCAGCATTACCATCCAAACGTGGCAATGCCGACTGTTCTCTGGGCACTTTTCCCGTTGACAGCGATGTGGACAAATTTTCCTTTACTTTTTTGTCTGGCTTGTATATTTATGTACTTTTTTTTGTGTGTGTTTTTTTTTTTAACTTCGTAGACAATTAAAAACATTCAGAACTAA
Organism: Ceramica pisi; assembly: GCA_963859965.1. NCBI lineage: Eukaryota > Metazoa > Arthropoda > Insecta > Lepidoptera > Noctuidae > Ceramica > Ceramica pisi. The sequence continues at coordinate 11,678,902 of OY982537.1, read as the reverse complement.
TACAGATTGTGTAATTTTGTCGAATAGTAGGTAATTGTTAAATTTTAAATTGAAATGGTGATTTATTAAAAGGGGATTGGCAGAAACCCATGTATTTTCAGTACCACATAAAGGCGTAACGTTTCATAGAATGAATATATGGATTTGAATGCTAATATAGAGTACAACAGAATATGTAATGGTAAGCCATACATTAGACTTGGGGTTATTTAATTGATTTTAAACATAACCTCAAAATGGAACACCAAAAATAATTCTTAAAGATACCTACCTACATACTTTGTAACTAAAAGAAAACCCTTATATATCAAACATTTTAATCAGATAAAGTGTATAGATTGTACTTACTTTTATAATTATAGAAAGATTTTTGAGTTACTAGTACCTAGATGTTACAGCAAGGTGTTCTTAGTTGCGTGGAGGCGCAACGCCGGGGCGAGACTCCTCTGCCGCTGCAAATCGCAGCACGGCGGACGGAGCTCCGGCAGGATCTCATGGCGGTATGGAGACAGCGACTGTCGCAACCCAGCGTTGGGCACGCCACAATTGTGGCGATAAGTCCCCTCTTTGAGGAGTGGCTAGAGCGGCGCCACGGCGTCCACACCTTCCGCCTGACGCAGGTACTCACCGGACACGGTTGTTTCGGAAGGTACCTGTTTCGAATTCAGCGGGATGATACGCCCAGGTGTCAACACTGCGAGGATCACCCAGAAGACACAGTGGAGCATACGGTGGAGGTCTGCCCTGCGTGGGTGGAGCATCGCTGTGTTCTCGTTGAGGCAATCGGCGGCGGCAACCTCTCGCGTCCGGCCCTGGTTTAAGCCATGAACCGGAGCGAGCAGGCATGGGAAGCGGCACCTCCTTCTGCGAAGCAGTAATGCAACCGAAGGAGGAAGCCGAACGTGTGAGGGAGACCTCGCGCCCCGGCCGCTGCACCAGAAGAAGACGCCCCGGGCGTCGGGAGTCGCAGGGCGATTCCCGGCCACCGTACCCCTGCGCTTGGGGCCTGCGGACGGCGAGCATTGGGTGGCTCGCCATCTGATCAGAATCAGGCCCGGGTCGACGGCGCGCTGTGTTCCACGCGCGCCTCAAAGAGTCGTCAGCAAAGCAAGTGGGGCCCGCTAGGGCCAGTGCCTGCCGGGGTTGCGGAATATGTTCGAAAGAGTCACCGCGGCCCTGGAACGCAAAGGGCATTAAGAGGAACACGGATGGGTTTTAGTCAGTAGGAGTCTGACACTCCCTCCTGCTTTACCCAGAGCGGGAGGAGTCATTTGATGATTTCCCATCCTTAAAAAGTTGAGATAAGGAAACGGCAAATATAGGTAAGAAGATTTTGAATGATTTTAGGCTATCCAGTTGCTGTGACGTCACTTATAATAGTAGGTAATAACGTTCCTTTAGCGGGATTTGAATTTGTATCCAAGATGGTCCATGACCCACCCACAAGATGGTTGTCAACAGGACAAAAGATAATGAATAATTAAATAGAAGAAGTAAAAAATGCAACCATAGTATTCATAAAACTTTTTATTGTAATGTTAACAATACATTGTCTAGAAATCAAGGGTTGTTCCTTCGTGTCGAGCGTAAGCGAAATACTATACAGTTATAACAGTCGCCGATGATGGAGCTTTGACCATGCTGTTCCTTTTCAACGGCTATGAAAACAAAATATGTGATCCGCCCCGCATGACGGGATTTTATTTTTGCTCTTAACAAAAATGGATTTTCTCCTCCTAAACTTCTCAAATCCAGCTGGTCGCGATCTATTTCGGGTGTGTACATTCCTTGAAAGCGGAAATGTTCTCCAACGTATGATCTAGCTTGACGGATCTAGCATGTGCCACACACAAACAACACCAATTCTTCCAAGGAGAGCCGTGGGAATTATATGTATATTTGAGGCATCTATATTCGGAAACATAATACTGCGACGATTCAGGCGCTCCATGGCTATAATCGCTAATTCATTCTCTAAAAATAAACGTTCATTTATTATATTTTACATTATTTGAGTATTTCCTGGGTCAGTAAATCGAGTTCCAAATGCATTTAATACAGCACAAGCAGTTTTTAAATCTTTCATAAGATGAGGACTCGCTCGATTGAATATTCTTGTCTGAAGATTTTGAAATCTCTCTTTATCTGGGCACACAACGGGATCGACATTCTCAGATTTGAAGTATAAACAATGTTAATTAAGATTCCTATCACCAGTTCCGTCCTGCACAAAAGTATAATCAAGTGAACGCAAATTGTAATGTTATAGCAACATGGTGGCTAAAAATTCACATGGTTCACACTTCATTTATAGACGCATATGAACGATATGAACACTACAAATATCCCAAACGACGAACTAAATAGGACACCTACATACAACAAAGAAATATGACGTTTTGCCTACATATTTTTTGTATTTGACATAAAGTGACAGCTGGGTTGCCAAATATTAATTATCAATTTGAATCGAAATAAGTTTGGCTCTATTTTATGCGTTTTGTTGTGGATTAATGCGTTTTGTTTTCGTAACGTGGTAGCACACTAAAATCATGTTTTTTTAATTACTACCAACAACTAATTAACCATTTTAGCTTGGAAAATAACTACGAATATAAGACCTATAATTTGCATATAAGAAGATTTTGGAACATTTAGATTTAATGAGGTACCCAAGTCGCCAATCTTCTTTGTCGAATATTAAAATATGAACGGGTAACCCCGAATAAGTGCAAGCACAAGCAAGTGGGGTAGTGCGCCTACGCCGTGACGGCTGGCAATCTGGCATTCGTTAAACAGATGGCGCACGAGGTGCACGCGTGCTAACCTATTGGCTCGTAATCCAGTTTCATCTATTATACTAATCTATACTAATATTATAAAGAGGTAACATTTGTTTGTAAGTTTGTATGTAGGGGGTAATCTCAGGAACTATCCGGTCCGATTTGAAAAATTCTTTCAGTGTTAGATAGCCCATTTATCGAGGAAGGCTATAGGCTATATATCATCACGCTGAGACTAAAAGGACCCGAGCATTAATGGAAAATGTGACGCAGACGAAATTGCGCGGGTCAGCTAGTAGTGTATACAACCGTATATTATGTGTACAAGTGTAAACGAATAAAACAAGTGACTGTTAATCACTAACGTGGATATATTTTAACGATCCTGATATAACACGCCCATGATGGATGACGTTCACCAATACCACTCCGCTGCCTTTCCTGATATTCCGTTATATATAAAAAACTCGTGTCACGGTGTTTGTTACCGAACTCCTCCGAAACGGCTTGACTAATTTTCATGAAATTTTGTGTATTTTGGTAGGTTTGAGAGTGGGTCTTAGGCAATTTTTTTATTTATATGGCAAAACAACGTTTGCCCGGTCAGCTAGTATTATATAATAACTTTGTATGTATCAGTAAATAAATACAACAGCTTTATATAACAAGCAAAGCGCAGAAACAACAAAAATATTGTGTACTAGCTAACCCGTGTCCATTTCGTTGGGCGGTATTTTTCGGGTTAATATATAGACACTCACAAACAACGTGGCTTTCTATTGGTAAAAGTTTTTTCGTAATCGGTTCAGTAGATTGACACATTACCCCCAACAAGCTCACAAACTTACCTCTCTATAATATTAGTATAGACAGAACAGTCAAACAGCTACCAATATAATATCACTATAGGTACATCTGTGGTATCATCCAACAACAACATTGCAGCTTCCGTAATCAATTACAGGCTTATATTGTCTAGCTACGAGTACATACGCGGGAGTACAAATCATGAAATTAATTATGAATGAATCCAGTCATGATGTCGAGGGAAAGTGTATATAGTACAATTATGCCTTATTGGCAAAAGCAAAACCGGGCAAGTGCGAGTCTGACTCCGAATAAAATCCATGTTTGTAACATGATACTTTTACGGTAATCTGTAGGTACGGTGTCTCAAATTTCAACAAAATCAGTCAAGTAGATTCGGAAAAAAATGGCTGTGACATACGGTCAGACAGACTGACATACACTCGAGTGATCCTATAAATGTTCCATGTTTTTACGGATGTTCGGAACCTTAAAAATTGGTTCAATGTAAAGTCAAGCAAACAAAGATACTAAGTACTAGTGTCTAGTGATCGGTACTTCAATGCGTACCTTCCCCTAAATTATTCAGGATATTTTTTACGCCTTTGCCAAAACAGCTATTTGTGAGAAATCTAGGTACTCCTTACTGGATTATGATAATTTTCTGATATTAGTATGTATTCAGTAAGTCTGAAATAACCCAAATTGGTACCCCAGTAAACCAGCCGTATAACGTGTTTCAAAGAATGCACCCAACTACTACACATGGTAAAACGAAATAGCATTCCAGTTACCGGACCGGAGTGCCGTTTCATAGAATTGGCTTCAAACTTCAAATAATAACCGAACGTACTCGTAACTCGAAAGCGAACTCAGTTTTTAACATGAAGTGTAGGTATCTAAACTTCGCTATCGTTCCAGGTAATGAAACGGTGGAATAAATATTGTTTAGCTGGAAAAGTAACTAAAATGATCTTTATGTACTCGTACTCAAAATCTTTACTGTGAACCTGTTGTCTCTGTCTTCAAATAATATACAATGTTGACGTCTGAGAAAAGCTTCTGTCAGTTTACGAATTGTATTCTAAGATTGTTAAGCTAATTAGCAGAAAGAAAATTTTGTTTTAACAGGCATTTCCATTCAAAAGCAAATTCTCGACGTTGCCTGCGTTTGTGAGATAGTTTCTTTGATTCTCTAATTAGTTTCATAGTTATTTTACTTCTCAGTCCTTGCTCGCGGCTGTTAGTAATATCAGGTTTTGCTGTTTTAGAAATCCTGACGAGTACCTAGAGAATCGTTAAGTTAACTCAGGGGCATAATGTTACAATACGCTCATTATGCGTAACCCTTACACTAAAGATAAAAGAAGTTACAGATACAAATCTACAAACTACAAATTATAATATCGTTTAACGATACCTAGAAACAAGTGAATAGCTCTTGTTTATCGTGAATCGTTCGTCTGTTGGATATTGTATTTTTCTGCAATCTTCAGAAGTGTTTTGTAAACTTTTCCCCCTTAGCCCGGCGTCATTTGATGGCTGTTGATAATGACGACGATACTGTTATCAAAGCCCTCGGATCCATCTTGTTCCAGACGAATTAATCACACATCAAAGATGAGCAAAGAACTGTAGCGCTTGTAATTTCCCAAGAATGTATCGCCGTCATCAGGAAGAGAATTTGTATAAGACAAATTTAAATTTCCCATTTATCGGCTGAGCTGCGTTCATCGCGCCGCGATTTAAATCATAATTCGATCCCAGATCGAACGAGATGAACTCTAGGGACTTTTATTAGAAACTGTGATGTGAATAATGTGTCTACTCTGTTCTAGAACATAGCTTTAGACCGAGGAATTTTTGGAGTAGCTACTAATGAACCCGTATGTTGTAAGTTATTGGTATTTTTACCACCAATATTGAGCTATTAACAGGTTATCAAAACTTCTTTCCCTGCAGTAAAAACTAGAACACTATGATTAGGAATATGAATCTTAGTCAGATATTAATAACATCAGCATGTGATGCTAATGCGGTTTGAAACAATCCCAGCGAGTTTTATATTGCTTGTGTAAAATTTAAGACTTCAATTAGTAACAATAAGCTGATACAGTTTATGTACCTAGGTGTTTACTCGTGGAAGCTTGGCGTGTTTCGCGTGGGCGCGATGTAGGTATACCCAACAACAACGCAAAACTTGCTTAGTTCAGACACGCTTAAGTATACCTAGGTGCCCTTAATAATGTTCCAGAAACCTACGGTTTTTTCGATAATCCTCCCTTAATAAAGCTTTGCTTTTATCTAAAATAATAGAAAATTCCAGTATTTTTATTTTTTTATATATTTGTAGGTAGGTACTTCTGTTTGAACGGTATTAATGCTACTGTTACTCATATTGAAGGTACTGCGTGGGCGGGCTGTGGGCAGAATGGCAAATTGAAAGATTCTTTCATCGTGATTTAAATAGGCGAAAAGATTCCACGCAATTCTTATAAGATCAGGGCCAAATTGCTGGTACGCGTCATAAGTAACAAAAGGAGTAGGAGTTATGGTTACAACTAGTTTTGCCCGCAGGTTCGTGAATGTCGAAAATTATCCCATGGGAATATATTATCAAGTTGAATCAGTTTCCATAGGAACACTAGTCTGCTAAGTTTCCTTTTAATTCTGTCAGCTATTGCAGTGTGATTGGTTCATAAACATCCAGGTCGCACATGTATATTACCCTGGCTTGTGCCTGCGATCGCGTCCGTGTACCTACTAATCAATATCCTAATATATTAAACTAGCTGACCCGTGCAACGTCGTCTGCGGAACATTTTTCATTACTGTCATTAACAAACAAACTCTTCTGCTTTATATTATTAGTATAGATTATTTCGTTACTGACAGATTGAGTGACTGATAGACAACGCACAGCCGTCTACTGGTCGTTTCTACGGGAGTGTAGGGGAGCACTAAAAGAGGATTTCCTGAAATTCCTACGGGAATGGGAAACAACGGGATAATATGCGAGTACGAAGTCGTAGACAAAAGCTAGTCAATGTCAAAAAAAAAAAAAAACTTTTAATTACCTACCCATGTTTCTCCTACTATAATATTATAAAATTGCTGCTCATATCTGAAAGTGCTATTTCTGCTATTTGTTCTACAACATTGGTCTTGTTCCTTCCGTGGGTGGGGACCTGGTGATTTGAAATACAGGCATTTTCATGCCTCCCTCAGACACCAGCTTCTCACAAACTCTAGAATATCCACAACCCTGTATTTAAATGGATATATTTAATAAGTAACAACGTAATTATGTAATGGCTGTTTTTTTGTGAGGAGAAATAAATAAATATTATTATTATTATTTTCATTTTTTTACTTTATTTTTTTTTTAGTTCTTCTGGCGCGATTGAGTAACAAGCATCCCCCCACCTATCCATCCAAAAGATTACGGATGGGTGTTCACCGCAAAACAGTCGCAGTCAACAATCTACAACTATCCGTTCGGTTCATGATTGATCAAGCGCGGGACTGTTCCTGTTACTAGCATTCAGTGGTGTGAAAGCTGGTAACACGAACAATCATGATTGCAAACGACCGTCACTTCCGTCGGTCAGCATGAACGGCGTATGAATGGAACAGCCCACTGGGTCATCCAAGCTTGGCCGCACTCAAGAGCTGTTGTCGGTCTAAGGGTCAAGGTCAGTAGGCTTCAAAAACTGGCATCAAACAGTTTAGAATTGTATAATTGACACGTTATACACTAGTAAAAGACACTGTATTAAGGCGGATTTCACGCCTCGGGCATTTTCTGCACTGTTGACCTTGGGGTGGTGCGGAATAGAACATGACAGGAGCAACTTAATGGAAAGGCAAAAATTAAAGGAAGGTAAAAATATAATAATAAATACATACTTAGATAATTGTATACTTGAACGCAATATTGCCGATCATCAAAATTAGATTACACTATTTTGAAAATTGTCCGTTTAAAGGCTGTCGCACACAAGAGACTTACTATTAAATTCTCGTCTAAGCGTTTAAATGGGACACAGCTAGTCGTGCAAGTATCTAGATTCATGAGTCATTAAGAAACTAGATGCGGCAGCTTCGAACAAAGTCGATTCTTCTCTTTTCTGTACGAGTTGCCAATTAAGTTTACGAAGCGGACATTCGCACGGGAAAATTGCAAGTGCATAAAAAGGCTAGGAAGATAAAATGGTTATTTGTATAGTTAATATTTAATTTTCTTATTCTGGCGAATGTGTCAACTGTCCACTATTTGCGTTTGCTGTTTTTATTGGAGTGCGCGAGTTCGGTTTCAAATACCAAAAATATTTTATAAAAGGCGATTTTTGTACACATTTTTCGTAGTATTTACAAGAATTTTTAAACTTTTTTTGGTGGAAATTACTCAATCTTTTTATTTACTATCATCCAGGTACTATATAAATAATAATTGTAGTTAAAAACCGGAGAACCTGTGTGCCAATTCTACTAATTTTCACATTCGCATCTCAATCGCAAACTGTCAAAGATGTATGAAAATTAAGGCTTTTTTGACAGTTTGATATTGACATGCGAATGCGAAAGTTGTTTAAAATTAGTAGAATTGGCCCTCAGGTGTTTGTCGTATATCAGTAAACATTGCGCAGCGTGCGAAGAATGCGAAGAATACAAATAAAAAATTGGAGAGGAACAAAATCACATAGTTTAATCGTCCCCAACGTCAGTGCGCCCGTCTAAGAAATAAGAGGTTCACTTGAAATGAGCACGCGATTTATTAGCCACTGCGGGCGTTCGCACTGATAAATATGACCAATAAAGGAAAACAAAATGTCCACCAGAGAAATTATTGCGGTGCCCGTAATTTACCTCTTCGTTTATTTCTCTACATTTTTCGTTTCTTTGAATAAAAATATAATTTAATACAACAAAACGGTCAATTACTTTGGCTGAATATTTTTCTTTAATATAGTTAGTTTTCGGCACATAATTGTAGAGACGCACTCCACGATACCATTGTTGATTATTCTTTTATGCTTCAAAATACTAAATTATCTAGGCTTTCACTAGCTGATGCCCGAGGCTTCGCCCGCTTGACAAATTATATACTAAAATCTTCCCCGAGAACCACTCTGTCCATTGGTGAAAACACAATGAAAATCGGTTTAGTAGTTTTTGAGTTTATCGCGAACAGGCAGGCAGACAGACAGACACACGCGGAGGAGGACATTATTTATAATATTCTCTTTCATAATAATTACTCCCGGTTATTTCAACCAAAATAATCGAATTTTAGATTTTAATTTTTGTAACACTGTTGAAAATTGGCAAATATAAATATATTGAATACAGCTGGAGGCACTTTGCGTAAACAATTAGGTCGGTTGCCGAATGCCTGTAATATCGGTTACACCTAATTCTGGTATTGTTCCGTTATTCTTTACGCACGTTCGAACTCAAAATAAAGATATTTATCGCCCGAATAACTGTTGACTTTGTTGTTTTCGGTTGCCATTCGTAAACAAAGAGTTTACAATAAAATAGCTCTTTGCTTCGTTAACTGGAATGAAATGTTCAGTCAGGAAGTCAATAATCAACGATAAATAAAAGATATTGTAGGTAAGGTAATTTGGAGCGCTTTCACGTTGTTGAACATTTGAAAAATATTTGATAAAATAAACAATGTTACAAAGATATTCGAATTGAAGATGTTATAAAATACTCTGGCGAGCATGGCTTCATCTGTTATACAGGTATCATGTTTGAAGGTTGTGAAATAAAATATTACAAAGAGAATTCACTTTGAAATATTGTTGCTGTACGTATCTCTACGGATTCGGCGTAAAATCAATAACATTACGGCCAATTTCGACTAATGAGATGTCTAGCTATGCGTGTTTGCGACATGTTTGTATGTAGGTTTTTTTTTTAAAAAAGGATGTTAACTTCATAAATTGATTTGGTTAGGAATGAGAATTTAAATGGTATTAGGTACACTATATAATTTGGTTCGGTTTCTGAAAATTCACCTAGGAACAATAACAGTAATTAAGTTGTGCGTGTTCAAAACAATTTTATACACAGTGGCAGGAACCACAATAAATAATGTTAAGTCTATAACAAATATTAAAAAAAAAACTTTTTTACAAAAAAAAATTCAACTGACTTCCAACTTTTAAATAACTTTTATTTGGGAAGTCGTAGTTTTTAGTATTGTTTCTTCGTTTTTTAACAAATACTTCTAAAATTAAAGTTATTGTCAATCACATGTGCGTACCTACCTCTTCACAGTGTACGCCGGCGCGCGGCGTGATGTTATTTTTATTTTATTTATTTTTTATTTGAGATGGGTTTGCTCTTGACATTAGTCTTGGTCAGAGATGACAGAGACAATGTTATGTTATGAACTGGTGTAACCAATAAACAGACATGCGATTTCAGCAATCCCGGTTCATTTGTTATCATTTAGGACTTCGGTTGCCCGTCTACGAAGTTCTTCATCAGATCTTTATCAAATTGAAATGGAAACACTCCGAAAAAATACTCTTTCAAAAACTACCCAAATCACTTCAAGTGTGCCTATTATAAAATTGGATGAGTTGCCTCTATTTCTCCAAGATCCTATCATCAGATCCTGACCTGACGATGATGGGACCACCTGGGAAGGACTAACCTTTCAAACAAAAAAAGTTTTTTCCAAGTAATCAGAAAACATACGTAAAAAAAAGATTCCGACGAATTGAGAACCTTCTCCTTGTTGAAGTCGGTTAAAAACATTACAAAAATGCACAGGGATCATGAATTTCCAAAATAAACATATGTCACCAATATCTAGGCAAGCAAAAGGTGTTGAAGCATTCATCTTATGCGACGCTCGATGAGTGTATTTTGGCAGATGTAACATAAAATATAGTTCATGAATAATGTGACACGGCTCCCGGAGCGCGAGGCGTCGGGAGCCTGGGCCTTCGCTTCTCGTAAATATTCAGGGTCCGACTGGCGACGCTCCACGATACATCAAAGTCGCGTCGTCTCATACAGAACCCACCTAACAATCCGCCATGTTTAACTTTGCGACGGCCGCCACTACGAAACAAATGAAAAACGTAGAACAAAGCGGAAATTAAATAAGAACAACCAACATTGTGTTAGAGTCCGCTACATTTATATGTTGAGTATGATCTCGGGTCATGAGTGCTGATTTAACGAAGACTCATATTTCAGACGTCGGAATCAGTGGTTCTAGTCACGAATGGCCGAGATTCATATCTATTTAAAGTTATTCAAACTCAGTTTATTCATGTCAGCTTTTCAGTAATGTTGATGTAATGCTCAGAAAAGACGTTTATGATTGCCCAACCGTTTTTCAAACTCTATAGGTAAATAAAGACAGAATGAAATACTGAACAATGGTCACCAAATCCTTTGTAGAGATTCACAAGATACGATTGTGTTTATCTTAAGCAAGTCAATAATATAAAACCCCTGAAGTATCTTATAAACTTTTCGCGGCGCGAAGCAATATTCGTTGAGGAAGGTTAAGCCCAATGTTTTCAGGGTCAAGAGCGGAATACGTGAACGGAAAGAAGGGGAACGATTCCTTTCCGTTTTGAAGAATACCTTTCTAGAATGTATGTGACAGAAATAACCACATGTTAGAGGAGAAAACTGAACACAACGCTGGGAATAATTTAGTGATGACAGGATCCAACCCGTAAGTGTTCTTTGCAGTAATGAAACTTACACACTATTACAGCGTAATATTATCATTATCTTCAATAATTATAATATTACGCTTCTCATAATACGTATATACTATTATGCTTTCGAATACGATACAAGTTATTCTGGCCTTTGGGAATATTCCACTGCAATTAGTTCACGTATGTTAGTTATAACAACACGCACCATTGACATTGCTCCGATACTACTTGCATTATAAGCAGCTATAAACCCCTATCATCCAATATAGACGGCATAATGTATTGAAATCTACTTGACCGAATGTGAGCCTTAAAGCATTCAGAGGTGATAACTTTCGGTGGATTCAATCAAATCAGTTAAATGTAGCTGTAAATTGGGCAGTTCCACTTGAGTGATATTGAGTAATGGTGGCCGTGTCGATATTGATGGGCGAGCCCCGAGCGCGCGCCGTATCTCTTCGGTGACGTGTTAATTTGTCAAAACCCGACGTCATAAAGAAAAAGTTAGAAAATTCACACGTGATGAGTCGAGAGAAAGCGTTCAATCGATTACCGCCATAAAACTCATCACATCCGACAAACGACTCATGACGGATCTTTGTAAATTATACATAATTTAATGCTCGAACTACGTCCAAAAGAGATTCCGCTCGTAAGCAACAAAATCTGATTTTGTGTTCTCCTAAGTAGTCCAAAAGGTAAAGATAACAGGTCACGCGCGCACGTCTGTCGTTACCCTTAGCCTCTTACATTTTATTACGTCCCATTACCTGGGATTAAGTCGGCATGCATCGCGTGGATTCTGTTTCATGTCGCCAGCCCCGGCACTAATGTCATCCGCTACTCACAACCCCGCTCAAATGCTAATTTTAAATTATGAACTCTTACGAACCGACGACATGTCACCTTGTACGTAGACTCACGGAGCCTGAAAGAATCCATTATTCTAATTAAATCTACGACTTCAAATGCTTTTATACGACTGCTCACTCTTGTTAAGACTTTTCTGTAATCAAATGTAGAGGTTTGTTACTCATAGTAGGCTCTTTGAGGTGATGTAAAAGGGATGAAAAGATAAAGTTTAGCCGTGGCGCCAAGACCAAATGCACTAATTGCAGAGTAGAGGCTGAAGTATGTACACCTGAGAGGAGGTGCTTGAACCGGGCTGTGTGGGGCCGGTGATTTCATAATCAAATACCAACTGTAATATAATTTCCCGGTCTGCGCTAATGAACGTGTATTTTGTTTCATTTGCCGGCGTCAGTAGAACGTAAAACGCGCGTCATAAAATCAACATTTCATTTGGTCGGAGTACGCCTGGCCCGACTCGCTGGCATCAGCTTAAAATTTGTGTCATTAATATTTTTCATTTCCGCTACTAAATAAAAATGAGAAATCTTTGCCGGGCTAATTATAGTTGAATTTAGGAGTGTAACAAATATTTAGGTGGAGTGAATAGGTTTTGTCGTTTATGTAAACATTGTTGGAGTGCGACGCGGTAGTGATATGTTTTATTTATTTTATTGTGTGTAGACAAGTAAGGTGAGGGCAGGCCCCGGGCGGGTTTTGTCAAAGAGTCGCCGAGATAAATCGCCGGCGTACGTGTTGCGGAGAGCTGTTCGATGTATCACGCTCACGTATCCAATAGAACCGGCACAGACACGTTGCGTGAGCCTATTTTCCCTTCTCTACGGCCTCATAAATCCTCTCCTTATAAATTAGATTAAAACACAATGGTCCAAGTAGGTGCGTCGTAGAATTAACCTTGCCTAAACCCTATGTGTCGAATAGTTGGGAACTTTATTAAACTTGCTCTAGAAATACGTGGCAGGTAACTGTAAAACCCTATACTTGTTAGCTTTTCTAAGTAGGTATTGATAATGTATATTTACTTACACTGATGAATTTTAGATGTTACATAACTTTAATGCTACGTGATTTAAAAGTTGGAAATGTTTAAATACTTTTATTTAAAGGCTACCCTTTAAATCATATATGTAAATAAATGTAGGTATTTAGGAGCGCCTCCGTATCAAAACGTCCTATTAGCAGAACGTCGTAAAAACAAAATAATGGGAAAATTATAGTCATACAATACATTAAAATAAGATTTTTAAATACAAGTATTTACCGACAGATCTGTTTTCGCGGTTAATTAAAAATATTATTATTATGTTATTCAATATGGAATAGGGTTTAGAGGGAAATTAAAAAAAACATAATTCTATACAATTTTTGAGAAATTCTTTTCCATGATTCTGATGCCGCGGTGGTTTGTAAGTCTTTACCACTCATGATGGTTCCAGCTCCGGAAATATTCATTCATAATTCTGATGTCCTGGTAGTTTTTGAGTCCTTACCGTACCTCTACAGCTCCAAAAATACTTCTTCATGATTCCTGGGCTCCTGGTACTTTGTAAGTCTTTGCCGCTCTAGATTTCAGTCCGACTCCGAGCTCCTATTTCTATCAACCTCCTAAAGCCTCTGAACTTAGAACATCAGATTGTACATATAATGCTGCCAACACGGGTTATGTCCACGCCAGAGGTATAATCTCTTTTTCGTTTGAATTGTAATTTAAAAAAAATTTAACAAGAAGCCATGACGAGAAACCGATAGTAATTTTTCAGCATAACTGTATTTTGATAATAGGACGTTCTGCATAGTAGGTCATTTTGAGAATCGGACGATTTGCTGATAGGACGTTTTGATACGGAGGCATTGGAGCTATGTAAATAGTTTTCATTATTTGATATTTTTTGGCATATGGCTTGGATAGGTAGATGTACAAAATTCACATGAAATATGTCGACAGCTTATCTGAGCGCAAGCTGTAAAAGTAAATTGTATGTACTGTACTGTCATACTGTGGGGCTCGTAGCGGATAAGCGAGTATCTAAAGTGCATTGTTAAAATATACTAACATTAAGTATATGGATTGTTTTGTTTCTTCTCTCGCCTCGTCACCAACTGTATGAGCCTGTGACGGTGTAAATATCACGAGACAGTGACGTGTTTGCCCTACTTATCTTCTTAAGAGATGTTCAGTCCGGATCTGAAATCGACCTACTTACATAGCTGTTCAATTATGAACACAATGCCACTTTATTTCTTAATCGATTCATCAACCTTCAACATACAAAAGCATCACTACAAGTTAAATATAGACACACCTATGCCGACGTGTTTCATCGCTATGTCACGGGCTCTGCGATGCAAAATCGCTCTAAAAACGGGAAACGACTGCATCACGTTAGTGTCACGCCCTCTTTGCAATCGTTCGCGCTCCGGTACAAAAAAACTCTCTCATCCGGTGCTCAAACTTTATGTCACTCTGCACTGCCATCTTTAAACCCGACACGTTACTGCTCTTTACGATACTCGCTAATTAATCTCCGAGCACTGACGGAGCTCGAATAAATGCAAGCTACATCTCTATTCACAACCAACGATGTATTTCCCCAAATAATGTATTTCACTCACCTTCATAATTTATTAATGCTGTAAAATTTTACAGCAACTTTCTACACGGGTTGATGAGCAATCAAAATTCTAGGTACTCGTAGTTTCAGTAATTTAGCCAATGCCCAGGTTTAAATTACAAATCAAGTGAAAATTAGGGAAATTGCTTGAACGTTCATAGTGGGTAGGTAGGTAATACACGCGACCAACCCTACTAAGATACTAATTTCTGCTCGTGGCCAAAACTCAAACAAAACAAATTGAAAAATGGCGAAATGAGTTTCTGTATACGAAACAAGCGACAGATTAGAGACGTGTTTTTGTTATTTTAAATATTTAAGGAAAAACTTCAGTGGGTACCCAAACGTTTTCAATTATTCAAGAGACATTAGAATTTCAATTCAGCGGAGCGTTTTATTTTTATTTTTTCTTATTATTATGAACAAGAAGGAAGCCATTAGCGTGTCGAGAGTTGAAATCGTCAGTTTTATTACTCATTATTCGTGTTTATCATTTTTATTTTCAAGTGGTGCTTATCTTCTGGGAGTACTTACTAAAGGAAATTGAAAAAAATAATGATATTACACCATATTTCTTGCTAACGCTTATCAGTACTCATAAGTGGTTCCAATTATCGAACAAAATGTCTAGTTTCGGCTAAGGGATTTTGGGAAGCAGTACATATAGTAAGTGGTCAAGCTATGGATGCCTCGAAACAATCTCTTCGTTGGTTTTAACAACTCCCATAGGAAGCAAGGGACAGATGCTCTAGTTTTAACCGGAAAGCCTCTGTATCTTTATGCTGAGCGTTGGAAGCCGGGAAAGTTCTTAGAATAATAAGAGTTTCATAGCCAACTACTAAAATTTTGTAAACAAAATTTATAGGGAATTATTATTAACTAGCTGTGACCGGGTCTTCGTTCGTACATTCGCCGTATAAGATTATTCATAATTCATATACCCATATCGAGAATCAATTGCTTATTCGGGGCTTTTGGCATTGAAAACGCTACCTCCGCCCGCGACCCCTCATGTTTAACACGACGATGTTATACGATGTCCTGCCGATGACCGCCGACTTCTTCGCAGAATAAATACGCCACAGTGTAAAATATTTGTAGTTGATCTACTGAACTTGTTACATTTTATTGAAAAACATTGCAAACATGGCGGGAGGTTTAGTTTTTTAATAGTATGTAGTGTTCTTGTTTTTTTTTAACACAATATAGCTTTATGAAAAAAGTAAATTAACATGGTAGTAACAGAAAAAAACCGAAAGTTTCGATAAAATCTTGAAATCAAAGCATTTATTACAACTTTGCTTTTTTTTTTCTTTTTTTGTGAGCCATTATTAGTTTTACAAGTCTTTTGTTTGATAATAATAAACATATAACTAAAACCTACCTACGTTAATAACCTAAATTAACAGACATATTTACGTAAATAACTTAACAATAGCAAATTATGTACGTGATAACCACCTATAAAAATTAAATATCACTCATTGTCGTAACGAATGACGTAGTTTGAATCATCCAGGAGCGATATATTTGCATTGTACCCATTAGCTTGATGAATTATTAAAAAAAAATCGCGCTAGGTATTTTATATCCGGTACATTAAGTGAGCCGCCTTTGTAAGACGACTAGAATGGCACCGTGTAGGTTGGTTGATTTTGATATTTGTCAGTCAATCACGGAAAAATGGGTGAAGGAATTTCGATGGAATTTGGCACACATATAGTTCACATCCTGGAATAACACATAGGCTACTTTCTATCCCGATAAAAGGCGTGGCTTAGGTGGCGGAGGAGGAAGAGGAAATCCGAAGCCGCTGCTGCCTTAGTACTTCAGATTCACAAGTACCAGGAAAGCAGAAACATATCGAAGTATTTTCGGGGCTTTATATGCAAGCGGTTTGCATTCAAAAGTACCAAGGAACCAGAAATATTTGTGACGCTGTAATTGTGAGCAATTAGGATTCAAAAGTAACAGGAGAACAGAAACATGTTGAAGTAATTTTGAAGCAAAATTTGAGAACCAAAGATTCACAAGAAATATGTCAAAGTATTTTGAGCAAGAATTTTGTTTACCAGGAGAACAGAAACGTGTCTAAGTTTTCTCTGGGCTGGAATTGTCAACACTAATTTTCGGCATTATGATCGATTAGGATTTAAAAGTATCGGGAGACCAGAAACATGATAAAACTTTTGTCGGGGCTAGAATTATGAGCGCTACAGATTTACAAGAAGACCAAAAAACATGTCGAAGTAATTTCGGAGCTGAATATTACTTTCAGCCGCACCGCAAAGACTCACACTATCTGGATACCAGAATCATGAAGATTCTTCCAAGAAACTTCCAAGGATGAGAATATGACACATAAAAGTTGCGAGCCAGTTCTAACGTCTACGCAGACAAAGTCGCGGGAAGAAGCTAGTGTTTAATAAATATGTTAATGAGCTATATGATTCTACTGTAACGCTTATACTGTAATCATATTCTGTTGTTTTTGTGGCTACTAGAGTCGTGCTGCTATAGCTTCAGTAAAAATTTATCGAATAAAATATTCTTAAGCATATTTAGAATTGTCTCCTCGAGTACTTTAATTTGATACCTAACATAACTATGTCACGAAAAATTTAAGGTGAAAATGGTTGCAAATAAACTTTATAAATCGGTTATCATCATATCAGCCGAAAGACATCCACTACTGAGGGGCTACTCTCTAATCCCGATGTTCATAGTTTCGGGCTTAGTTGCGGGCGTATTTTAGTCCGTATCTCCTAACCACCAAGAATTAATGACAACACGATTTGACAGTTAGGTACTATCAAATCGTGTTGTCATTAATTCTTAGTTCGGGTTCGGGACTAATCATTAGTCTGTAGTTGATACGGAGTAGAATACCGCCGCAACTAAGCCCGAAACGACGGACTACGGGCTTAGAGAGTAGCCCCCCCTGGACATAGTCGTGTCGCCTCACCAACCTGACCTGTGCGGTTAAATCCATCGGCTGCACGCGACCTGGTGGGGGTCGCCTAGTGGAAAGCCTTCAAAAGCTACGTCTACCGATACGCGGTCACCACTACAGATCTTTTCGGCCTCATCGACCATCTGTTCGCGAGTAATGTGCCCTTCACACAACTTTAGTTTGGCAATATTTTGGGCAATGTCGGTAACTTTGGTTTTCTAGCGGATATCAACATCCCTGATTCCATCACGCAAGGAGACTGCAAGACCCTTGCAATTACTCTCTCCTCTCTACAATTACCCTCTCCATTGGAAAAAAAACAAGTTTTGGAGAAAAAACGGATTCTCTAATATGCTACTTCGCAGGTCCTGATCCTGTGATGATTACAGGTCATGGCACCTTATTTTGGCACCGCAATGGCACAGCAGCAGCACGGCGTCTCTTCGAATTTAGGCTACGGTTAGCATCCAGCGCGATAGCTACAGGTCGTCTGCGAGGTGAAAGCTCGCCATATGCGCAAGGCGAGGAGCGAGGGGCGATGGTGGCGCACGTTGCCTGCCACCATCGCTCCTCGCTTAGATTATAGTCTGGAAGTTATTTATATGCCATATATATATTTTTTTGTATATCCCGGTAGTATGTTCCTTAGGTATCACGCGGGCGAAGCCGCTGGCAGAAGCTAGTTATGAATAAATTAAAGAGGTATTGAAACTCCTTTAAGGTAGCTACATTAAAGGACATTGTTCAGTGCCCATACATCGTTCGCCTAAGAACCAACAGAGACGTGAATTTACTATCTGTGTTTTAAATAATGCATATGTTCGACTGAAACTAAATTAAAATCACGGACACTTTTCAGAATTGTAAAATATCCAAAATGATTTCGGATTTTGAGGTTATAAAACATACCGAACAATAGAAACATACCAAATGGACTAAGATCCCAGAGCTGCCAGACTTATTATCTCACCAAAAAATGGTGTAGAGTAGTGTTACTATGTTCTTCTAACATACGAAAGCGTGGTAACTTAGGTCGACGGCCGATTCCCTGATATCAGGTGCAAAATACATTACTTACATCAAAGTGTCAACTGTCATTTCATCGACTGTCAGTGTCAATAGTGTTCGTGTCATACAGCGCTTTAATCGCTTTATTCTTTTTGTAGGTAACTAAAAATCTTACAGCGCTGAGACTGCTTTGTTTCTTTTTAAAATAATGGCGCCGGGTTATAAAACCCAAGTGAGTTACTTTTTAAAATGGTTTCGTAATTAAAAAGTGTCCGTTCTATTCTAATCATTAAAATGTAATTTAAAAAAAAAACTAGGAATAATGGTAAAGGTTTCGCATGTGTTGATTCATAGGCCACTTTTTACCATGTCCTTTATCGATAAAAATTTGAAATGTGTCGAACCCTATTGTCAGATGTCAAAATTGTCAACAAAACAAATTAAAATATTTTCATCTTCCATTACAATTATGTGAACTAAAACAATAATATAATATCAACATATTTTGCCCAACTTTCGGAATTTTCGTGAGTGTCATCATTTTCCTGTTGTTTCTTTTAGTGGCTATTGATATTTTAAACAACAGTTCCGCGATTTTTTTTCAAAAAAAGTGTCGCAGGTCTGGCTCCGAACACGTCCCGTAGGACTGTGCGGTCTTCAAAGGTAAGCTTTTCTGCACAAATTCGATATTTATAAAAAAAATTATTAGAAAACTCAAAAATCTAGCCGCTTCCGTCCTTCCAAAATACGATTACCTTTCAGTTCGTAGAATTTTGTAATTGTTTTGTGCTGTAATTAGGAAATGAGATTGAAAATGGTTTCTTGAAATCGACCCTTTTTCAAATTTTTTTTTTTATCGGGGTAATCATACTATTTCGTGTTTTCACTTCCTCTTGCCTCTAGAACAAGGATGTATCCTTCACATATATTTTTTCCAGGCTTAAATTCAATATTTTGAGCATTTCCAATTGAGTCTCAAACAGCCAAAATTCGAATAACAGGCCGTTAAGAAAATAGGGCGAAGGTTATACAGCGCACTAACTGTATCACCTCTTCTGTTTCAAATGCAGACCAGTCTCGTACCTTCTGTTACCTCGAATCATAATCAACAAAACAGACTTTATCGAAAGAATGGTGTTATATAACTCGCTAGGATAAACTTTAATGTATAATGTAGAATTAACAGTGTAATTTTAATGTTTTATTTCACATGGCCTTTAATAAATGAGTTTTATTAAATTTTAAAACTCGGTCTGATTATGGGCATCGCATACTCGCATAATTTTTATATTTTAAATAAAACACAAAGGAAAAAAACATACGTAGGTAGGTAGGATACGTTGGTAATAAATTATCTTTTACTTCGTTGGTTTAGTTAAATAATCTAGCAACTCTAGGTATTACACCTATAACCTCCCGAAAATTAGGGATCCGACAAAATGTCTAGGGATTGCGGCAGAACTCGCTTATTTAGTTAGGTATTAAGTGGCAACATCGGCGACGGCAAGTTCGGTCGCTGTAAATACGATAAGTAAACAAAGTTAGGCAAATAATCACACAATTAGGTAAACGATTAGGTCCAACTCCTTCGAGACTTGGCTACTAGCCGTGGATTTGGGCCCATTTACACAGAATTATCAAGTTTGTGGAAAGGTTTCAGAAAAAGAAAAACGAACATTATGAGGTAACTAGCTTACGTTAGCGGCTTCGCCCACTTGATAGTTGAAAATGATCCAAAGAAAACATACTCACGGTATAAAAATCTGGGCTTTGTACTAATCTAGACTAGCAATCTGTCTGTGTGCCAAATTTCATCCAGATCCGTTCAGTCATTCTGGCGTTTTAAGAAACAAATATTCATCTACCAATTTAAACTTTCGCATTTAAAATAGTAGTAACATTTAACCGACTGCCTTAAAAGGGTTATTTTATTCACGAATTGAAAATTTACGAATACAAAATAACATGAACGCTCGTGAATAAGCTATACATTTTTAAATAATATAATCTGTTGTAAGAACATTCAGAGGCGATTTAATACAATTTTGCGTAGTTAAATATTCATAGGAAGTACCTACATTACCAAAATAAAGTACCTACATACATCACTTAAAATATCATAAAAATCATTATGCTTGTCCTCTAGAGCTCGATACAACCACGTGTTTCTACGTTAAGCAGGAGGTTGCTGTGTGCTGGATTGTAAGGCATGCGTGGCGGTAAAATTACAGGCACATAAGAAATTCCAACTTTGTCTCTAAGGTCCGCAGTTCAAGCTGGCAAATAGGTACCTACTGTCGTTACAGTTGTTTACATGCTGCGGAACTTTTCACCAGCAAAGCCGTCGATCGCGATCGCGGCACCATGTTTGCCAATCTTTCCAACAAAAAGTAATATTTTTCCCAAACTACTCCTTTTACGTTAAAAATGCTGAACGTCCACTATAAATACGATTATAGACGTCGTTCGCGTATTATGCAATTGGACAGTCAAATATTAGTGGAACGTGATCGTAATAATATTGAAATCGGCCATTGGAATAGCATCGCGTTCTCTATCGTCCGTGTTTTATTATACCGACATCGATGAAATTGCGCGGATTTATCGACCATTTTTGTTGCCCCGTTTATTTTGGGTCAGTCAGTTATTTTTTACTAGTTTTGCACGCAGTTCTGCTCGCGCCAATACTTTTTAGTTTTTCTTTTTAACCGACTTCAATAAAAAGCAGGGCTATGTCGACCCGTATGTATGTTATATATTGTCAGAATTGCATAATTTTTGTATATGTACACACAACATGCTTTCTTTTGGATTATGGAATTTGAGGAAGAAATGGTCGACATACAGCTTCTACCACCATGAACACCGTATCTGCTCATCACTACATATTATGTCCGGGGGCTGTCTGAGGGTTACTAAAGGATCATATCAAGTAGATTGGCAGCAGTCACCTGAACATAACATACTACTATGACCTGGTTTCCCGAAGATTTTCGGGTCAGTTTATCAAACGTTTGTTGTAAGGCTCGGTAAGGATTATGTTCTCATAGTTAGCAACATGATGCTTGGAAGATAAAATAGGTACTCTTGTTAATAGGGTAACCTACAATTTCCTTCTTGGGTATTACGTTGACTTCGTTCGCGCATATCCCACTTTCCCGTTCCCATAGGAATTTCTGAAAATCCTCTCTAGAACACTCGCACACTCTACAAAAAACCTTTATGCCAAATTTCAACTTCTACGACCAGTAGTTTCAGCCGGTCGATTCCGTAAACATGTCGAAGTGAAGGCGTGAGTGAAGTGATCACGAAGTGAGCTGTCAAATCATACAAATAAGATGGAATGACAGCTCACTTGTCGTTCACTCTACCTAAGTGATCATGGTGAGATGTCGACAGAATCGACCGGCAGATCACTTGTCGTTCACTCCACCTAAGTGATCACGGTGAGATGTCGACAGAATCGACCGGCAGTTGTGCGTCGTCTGCCAGTCACTCAGTAATGGAATAATTTTAAATATTAGAATATCTTAAATAGTAACACCTGACCAAAAAAGAGGGTTCTAATGTTGGCATGTATTTTGTTTAACCTTAACAGCGTAACTAAGACCCGACAGTGGTTCTCTCAAGTTTTGCATAAACTGAGAAAAAACAACCTGAAATGTTCGACAGCCAAACCAAACTGATACAAGGTGCAAATATTCCTCCAACCAGTGTCTAAATATTAGTCGATACAAGAACCTAGCCTTCTTTTGCATTTACTTTTCGAGGCCATAAAATCGGAGGTACGGAAATGGGGTCCGCGCCGTCCGAGCTATTTACTTCATTCATACGAAAAGCAAGACTAGAATATGTAAGTTCCCCTAAACAACCAGCATAAACGCAAACTTTAAACTAATATCTAGCTTTGTATGGTAAGCAATGGCCACTGTCCACGTAAAGTCATATTGCTTTAGGAAGGGAAATGTCTAAAACAAGTTGTGTAGGTATCTGAGGTTAGGCCACTGAAAGTTTAAACAACTTCCTGGTTTAATTAAACACAAGCGGTTTTTGTTGCTTTTGATAAATAATTTAGTATTTCATTTCTTGGCTGCTTTCATCTTTTTTGGGATGCTTTTCGCTGTTGGCTATTGTAAAGTATGTGATGTTTACTCCTGCCATTCTACCTTTCAGGATACGTAGAACGTTTGGCAAAGAAAGTTACCTAAGAAGCTAGGTAATCCTAACCGATAGGTTCCGATAATGTATTCTATTTGAGTAAACATTATAAAAAAAGCTGAACTAATACATTTTTAAGAGGGTACGTGATCTAAGGCCCAGTCACCCAGTCAAAAAGGTTTTACAAGATCAAAGCTATGCTTAATGCTCAATACTCTTGTGGTTTCAATAAAATATGTTGATCGTATGTATAAGGTTATTATTTCGTGGTGTTGCTAAAAGTTTTATCACATTTTTCTTAATTGTACCTTTGTCTCCATCTTTAATTAATGTAACCAGTTGCTTCACACGCAAGAGTCGTAAAATTTTGTAAAGTTACAAGTTTATTTTCCTGATTTAAGGACTCTATTGTGAACCGTACTGGTTCAATACTCAGAAGTAAGGGTTTGGAATATAAAAATACTCTTTAGAGACTTTGAAAACCACCTTTATTACTCAAGTTACAAAAGTTACTCTATACCATACAATGCAAGTGACTAGCACAGATGTCCAGATACGAATGCCCCGGAGTGCCAAGTATACTCCTCAAAAACGTCTGCATACTTCCCACCATTTTACTTGCTTATGATTGGTCGAGAACTGTCAAAGTCTCGACCAATCTCACATGAAGTCAATACAACTACGTTTAATCTTAAGAGTTCATAGATATTATTATACATAGTCAACAAACAAATATTTATAAGCATAATTTATAACAGCTCGGCCATCCGACTTCCAACGAGTCCCTCGTTGTTATGTATTACAAAAGACAGAAAAACATATTGAACATAAATTATCTCATTCGCTCTAAATTTATCATATCTTAAGTTCAAAAAAAAAAAATGAAGAAACAATACATTTATTTATTAATCCATGACCTTGATTAATAAAACGCTTATAACCTTTAGAGGTGTCGTTACCGGACACGCCTAGCTTAATCTATATCTTACATCGGAAGTAGGTGTATGTATTGGTCCATGACCTTGACCAGTAGATACTATACCTACTAATGCACCAATTGCTAAAATGAGAGGAATCCTTTACCTGATACCCCTCACCAACTCATTAGTACGTGACTCTAACCAATGAGCCGGTATTTACTAGTCCATGACGTTGACCAGCAAATATTTCAGCCATTAGTACATGTAATAATTTAGATGATACATGACATTAATCATCGAAACCTAAAACCAACATCTCATAGTTCTTTAAATGTTCATGTTACAAATATACAATGTAATCGATCGCAAAAGGTCTTAATTCGGTGTTCTTATTTACCTGCTTATATACTATATACAATATTCATCTTTAGTAACACGAAATATTGACCATTCAGCTTAATTAGAACCTTCATATTCAGATTCACAATCTTTAGGCTTGGATTCACAATCGGTTGATACGGGTTCGTTCAAACGGATCCATGGGAATATTTTATCAATGGCTACCACAGCCTCATACCTCTTACTAGTCCTTATGAGGGGTGTGTCCTCGATAACAAACCTATCGTTGGGGAGTACCTTCTTAATTCTGCAAGGGCCTTTACACTTAGGTTCGAGCTTCTTAGATTGCCCCTCTATTCACAGCTCTTACTACTCTAACCAAATCACCTTCTTTGAAACGAATTCCTATTTTTCTGTACCTATCATACCGCTTCTTGTCTTTGTCCGTCTGTTGCACCCTTGCTAGCCAATCGTCAGTACCTACTGAAAGAATGTCTAACACGTGATCAATCTCTGGAATACCGCCTATGGCAACCCTAGCCTGCTAAGGGCATCAACGTGTGCCATTTTGTCGCCAGTGCGGTATTCTATTGAGCAGTCTTATTTTAAGAACTGCAGCCACCAGCGAGCAATTCGTGGGACTAAGTCGCGTTTACTCAGAGTGGTATGCAAAGCGCTGCAGCCAGTAACTATGGTAAATCTAATACCAAGTAAGTAATGCCTGAACCTATTCAATGAGGCTATAATAGCGAGGGTCTCTAACTCGAAGCAGTAGTATTTGTTCATCCGGACTGGTTTGCCTGCTATAATTAGCAATAGGTTTGAACACTCCAGATCTGTCCTGTTAACTAAAACTATAGGGCTTACGTACGGACTGTTAGATTCCCTTATAATGCCACTTTCTAACATTTCCTTGATCATAATATCTTGAACTAGCTGGCATTCGGTATATGACAACCGGTATGGGCGGTAAACGACAGGATCGGGATCATCTAGTTGAATCACCATTTCAGTTGCCATTGTAAATTTAAGATCTTTTAAACTACTGGAAAAGCAATATTTATATTTATCCAACAATACCTTAATTTCTCTTTTTGACCCTTTGTTAAATTTCCTCCGCGGCTGATTAGTGCTTCATCTATGGATGACTGATCACTAAAATCTAATTTTCGAACGTTTAGGCTCTTGGTTAAATTGTGGCTCCTTGTTATAAGATTACCCTTTTCTATTACTAAATGGTTGACACTGATATTCTGAACGAGAATTCTACCCGCGCCGTGTGTTCATTGATACTCGCCGGGCAACAAGTAATGTTCGTAACCTTTCAATATTGCGCACGGTTCCATTCACGTAAATTTTTACAGAGAAAGAATTACACGAACTAACTGGGGCCTTTAATTCGCCGCGCCCTATGCGCGTCTCCTTCATACATAAAAGTGGAGGAATCAAAACTAACTGCTCACTAACCCGCTAAAAAATTACGTCAGATTCTGTCTTTACTATTTTGACAGAGGGTCTTTCGGTGAAAGTGTGGCCTAGTAGTATAGGGAAATTTATTAAATAATCATCTACTACCAATATCTCCACGTGAGTTTCTACTACACCCTGTACTCGATTGCGACGTTAGCCTTGACAAGGGGTTTATATGGCAAGTTACATATTCCTCTTAATAGTGGCACTTCTACCTTTCAGTCTAGTCCTAAACGCTGTGCTTCGTTGAGACGGACCAAAGTACCCTCACTTCCCAAATCTACGAGACATTCTGAAAGCAGCCCATTTATTTTAACAGGCATTCTATATTTGGCACTTGAGTCACCTGTGTTTTCTACTTACAATATTGCTTTTGGTTTATCGTTGGTACTTTTCTTCGTCCCAGGGCACTCGGTGTCTATATGTCCTATTAAATTACATTTAGAGCATTGAATCCTCGGTTTTGGGCAACGAAAGAATGGGTGACCGGGTTCTTTACAATTGTAGCAGACCATACTAGATCCGGTAGACTTCCGGGAACCGTGTTCTACTTTATTATCGGTAAATGTGTTATTTTGTGATCGCCTTTCTCTATCCTTTACCTTCTGCTGCTCGTTTGTGGACCTATCTTGACCTATTATTATCGTCTTTAAAAATTTAAGAAGCATTTCTGGTTCCGTAAATTCAGCACCTTGTGCTCCCATCCTAACACCACGATCTTCTATACCTGCTATGATACAATCAACTGCACGTTTTCCTGATATTTCGCAACGATTTAGAAGATTCATTTTAGTATAATAATATATTTCTAACGACTCCCCATAACGAACCTTTTTATGCAGCATTTCCGTTAGTAGGTCTGCATAATTATCCCTAGTTGGAAAAGATTCCTTCAGCTTTAACTTCCACTCCGGCCAAGAAAATAGTAGTGAGGGTAGACCCTGATACCAGGATTTAGCTACCCCTATTAATTTTGGTAGGGCGTAGTGGGCTACTTGTTTATCGTTCCAACCATAGATCTGTGCACATTCATCAACCTTATGAAGCCACGTATCAACCGTTTGTTCCTTACATAACGGGTCAAAATCAGGAATAACATTATTTAAAACAGGGTATCTATCGCGATCGCTTGTATTATTCATACCCTTAAGTGCCGTAATAAAGTTCTCAATAAACAGATTATTATCCAACTCACGCTCACCATGTGTTTGTTCAAGGGATGGTGTACGAAGGCGAGAAGTTCTGCTCCTAGGTGAATGCCCGAGCTCTGCGTGGTACGTCTCGTGCCGCCCTGGAGTGCGCGACTGGGTCCTGGAGCGCTTAGCACGACGTCTTGCCTTTCTTGAATAGCGTGGTTGGGAAGGAGACCGACTAATCGTCAGTCGCGATCGTCTTCTTTTCGATCGCCTGGACCGCGACCGACTGTTTTGGCTGCCATCATTTTCTTCAGGTGAATGCGTTACATGCCCTCGACCCCTGCTGCGGCTTCGAGTTGCATCTCGACATCGAAGTGGCGGCGTCAGCGACTTGCGAGGGGTCCGTCTACGTCCATCACGTTCTCTTCGAGGATTAGACCCATGTGCATCCATGTTTTCGCGGCCTCAATATGTAATAAATTAAAAAAAAAAACACTTGCGTTAATAAATCCTAACTATACTAAACTTGTAAACGGGATGTTTATTTATTTTCACTTACTTTATTATAGACCATCAAACATGTTTATCCCCAGGGAGTACCCTGGCACGATAAACATGCATGACTAACCATATAAACCTCCGGAATGTCTCCGTTACGATAAATACAGTTCAGTCTTTCGAATTATAAACAGAAATATCAAACATGTTCATCTCCAGGGAGTACCCTGGCAAGATTAACATGCATGATTAACCATATAAACCTCCGGAATTGCTCCGTTACGGTAAATACAGTTCAGTCTTTCGAATTACAAACAGAAATGTCAAAACATGTTCGTCCCCAGGGAGTACCCTGGCATGATAAACATGCATGACTAACCATATGAACCTCCGGAATGTCTCCGTTACGGTAAATACAGTTCGATTTCTGAAGTAATTAAAATAAGACGAGAAAAGTACGTGAATTTCAATACTATGACTAATGAGGGTAGGCAGCACAAATGAAATAATAAAAGACACTTACGTTTTCTCGGTACGCCAAATAAAATACTTAAGCGTGCCTCCGATCCTTTTGTGGGCTCTAGGCTTTTATTCCCACTTCTGAGATGTGAACCGTACTGGTTCAATACTCAGAAGTAAGGGTTTGGAATATAAAAATACTCTTTAGAGACTTTGAAAACCACCTTTATTACTCAAGTTACAAAAGTTACTCTATACCATACAATGCAAGTGACTAGCACAGATGTCCAGATACGAATGCCCCGGAGTGCCAAGTATACTCCTCAAAAACGTCTGCATACTTCCCACCATTTTACTTGCTTATGATTGGTCGAGAACTGTCAAAGTCTCGACCAATCTCACATGAAGTCAATACAACTACGTTTAATCTTAAGAGTTCATAGATATTATTATACATAGTCAACAAACAAATATTTATAAGCATAATTTATAACACTATCTTTTATGAAGCGCTAGTATGTAGGTGCTGGTGTTGATACGAAGTGAATGTTGTAGTTGAATTTAGAGCGAATCTGTCAAATGTCAACCTGTAACACCAGGTACGGGAGACGAGTGGACGATATTGAAACCCATGCAATAGGCCTTTCTTGACAAAGATATCGAATTGCTTTTAAATAAGATTGGCATTTCCATTTTCATATGCATTTTTCATGACCAAGTCGGTGTGTTATTCAAAGCAGATTTTGTAGTAAAATTACCACACATTCCCGAGATAATATCGGAAAAATTGGTTGTAAGTGAATTTAAATGGTGTGTCAACAAAGTTCTGTTAGATATATACACTGCGTGGCACAGAAACAGCTCTCCATTGATGCATCATTTACATATTCGTACGTATACAGAAATACGCTGTCGATTTGATTAACACAAAATAAAAACAAAAACATAATAGGATTTCCGCTTGTCCGTCCGTATGTTTTTATAGCTATAAGAGATTTACAGTAGGATTCAAATAAAAAATTGGGAAAGACGTAAGCCGTTTCAGGGTCGACGGCAGAACGCACGAGAAACATAAACCTTTTGGTAAACTTTGTATCGAATGCTTTTGGTTGAGCTATGAGTTTTGTTAAGGAAAATATTATAGCTTCCAATATCACGGTTATTTTGTTCCTGATTGGTAACCAGAGGTAGGTACAAAGTTATTTTATTTATATGTAGGTATCCATACAAATTACAGAGGGGATAAATAAAAACGTCTGGGGACAAATCATGCCTGATTTGATCGACAAGCAGTAGTCGCATTAAGCCAAATAGCTATCATCACATAAAGAAATGAAGAAAATCCGCAATAAGCAAGGCGTACATCTAAAAATGTGTACTACCAAGATCCATCAAAGTACTACCTTGTCGGAAAAATTGGGTTTAATTTTCCAACGCGTACAATTAGTGGATATTATTAAAGCTTATCAAACAAGAAATTATCGTGTTATTTGTACGTCAAGTACCTACGCTACATTTATTTTGAGTAAGCTGTCTCAATAACCTAGAGATGTTTCAAGAAATTATCATAACTTGAATATTATGACGCTTCTTTTCCAATGTGAATATTACTCGTTCAAGAGCTATACGAAAAGTATAATTTGACTATTTATAGTGGAACAGATTTCTCACTATTTGCAATTTTTGGTCGTGAGGCAGAAAATTTCTGAAAAATTCTTTAAATCATCGTTAACTCGAAAACCACCCAATATGAACCCCAAATTTCGAAGTCAAAATCGTTGCAAATTACAACATAGCTCTAGTTTAACCCGTTTCAAGAAACGGACTTAATTACACTGCATTATGATTATATACCATCTTATGGCATTTGTTCACATAATATTGCATGTAACGGTAATTTTCTCTACATATTTCTAGTAAGTATAGGTACCGATAGCTTTTTAATGGAGTATTAAGACCCACCTAAAAACAGTAAATACTTAGATATTTTTATGTCATCATTTTCGTGTGGGAGTTTGAAATGGCTTTAGACTAAAATAACCTTTTAACACCCCGCTATCAATAGATATTGTTTAAAGCTTCTATATTTATATAATCGTGACCTAATTATTTGATATTGATGTTTTCGATTGAAACACGTGGCGTAGGTACCAATAAATTAGCTAGCTACGGGTACATCTTTAAATACCCAATAAATAATAAATGCATATTAACATCTACGATTGTTTCAGGTGCAGTGCAGGTAAAGCATGTGGCCCACCGGATGGTGCAGTACCAGAGGTATTGTATTTTCTTCGAAAGATAAGTACCTGTTTTGAATTCGGCGGGAGGACACACCTGGGTGTTACCACTCTGTGGATCGCCCGGAGGACACGGCGGAGCACCACCGTTTCCGCGTCGAAGCGATTGGCGGCGTCGACTTCTCGCGTCCGGCCCTGGTTCAATCCGTTGTCCGGAGCAACCGGGCATGAGAAGCAGTCACCTCATTACGGGAAGAAGTACTGTTAGCGAAGGAGGAAGTGGGCCGGGTGAGAGAGAGGCAATAGGACCAGGCCCGGGTCGATGCGCTACTCAAAGAGATGTCAGCATAATTGACTGGGCCCGCTAGAACCAGTGCTTGCCACGGTTGTAGATTTTTTTAAACGAGAACACAGTTTCGCTGCTTGACAGCAAAAACAGTAGATCTATCTGCGGGCCCCAAACTAAAAATTTACATATAACATCGACTAAAAATTTTTGCTTTATGATTATTATTTTCTTCATTTCAGTTTTGACTGCAAAAGCTGAATATTCGGATACATTTCCTCGTACGGTATACTATTTGCCTCCTAAACGCGACGTGTTTCGGAAACTTTCTATGCATCTTTCACATTGTCCCATTTTATATGGAATATGAAGCGAAAATTTTAAAATGCTGTGCAAATGGAAGTAAAGGTTAGCGCACATTCTGTCGGGGTGGAGCGAACGGTTAACATACACAGTCTAGTTTTCTTTACGTCATATTTAATAAACAAATATGTACGGTACAAATTGCGGGTGTTTGCTATGGTTTTCGCATCAATCACACGCTTTACATTTGGACTTCCCAAAAAGGAGAAGGTTCTCAATTCGGTTGTATGTTTTTTCATTTTTTCTATTTTTTTATGTTTTTTACCTCATAACGCCGACAATTATGAACCGATTTGATTTTTTTTTTATATACAAAACGGTGAAACTCTTGACCTAAATCTCACCTGATGGAAAGTGATGATTAGGCCGAAGATGGAAGCGAGTTTCACCCGGAATCCTCTTACACAGAGGAACTGGCTATCATACCTCTAACTGCCGGAACACAACAATGCTGTTAACATTGTTGTTATCGCAACAGACTTAGACATGATGGTGGTAGCTAGCCAGGCGGACTTAGAACAAGTCCTACCAACCAAAACCGAGCAAAAAATTTGCCCCCGCTGGGTATCGAATCCGGGACCTCTGGGTCTGAATCAGGTGGTATAACCACGAGACCACGGAGGCGGTTAGTGTCACCTGTTTAGCACCACCCAGGGACCACGTGTAGGAATTCGCTGAAGGGTATTCTCCTACGGACGCGGGTGACTCGGCCCCCAAAATTCTTATTTTATCTGAAAGGATATACTTGCAGATTGGTCCCATTGAAATTTTATCAAAATCGGTTACGAAGTTTGGATTTTAAATCGAAATAGCTGGAATTCGTCTACTTGGATGATGGTTTTATGTCATCCAAGTAATCAAAATTGCGTATTTTGCTTTCTGCGATTTTGCAGTGGTGTTGTTAGGTGTAGGGTACCACTAAAAAGTGAAAAATAAAAACTTTTTACAAAAAAATACAACTGAGTTCCAAAAAAAAAACACTACAAAGTAAAGAACAACTTTAATTTTGGAAGTCGGTGTCAAAATACGAAGAAACAAACAAAAACACCGACTACCGAAATTAAAGTTATTTTTTACTTTGTAGTGTTTTTTAACCGACTTCCCAAAAAGGAGGAGGTTATCAATTCGGTTGTATGTTTTTTTTTCTTTGTGTTTGTTACCTCATAAATCCGACAATTATGAACCGATTTGAAAAATTCTTGTTTTATCTGAAAGGATATACTTGCAGATTGGTCCCATTTAAATCATATCAAAATTGGTTACGAACTTTGGATTTTAAATCGAAATAGCTGGAATTTGACTATTTAAATGATTCTTTGATAATCGAAATTGCGTATTTTGCTTTTCTGCGATTTTGCAGTGGTGTTTTTGGTGTGGGGCACCCCTAAAAAGTGAAAAATAAAAAATAACTTTAATTTCGGAAGTCGGTGTCAAAATACGAAGAAACTAACAAAAACACCGACTTCCGAAATTAAAGTTATTTTTTACTTTGAAGTGTTTTTTTTGGAAGTCGGTTGTATTTTTTGTAAAAAGTTTTTCTGCAATAGTTACAAATAACTCGATTTACTCGTAGGTATACGCCTATCTTTTTTAGTCAAATAATCCGGTGTTTTCTAGCTGATGTTGCTGAGAAGACATTCTCTTATAAGTTCCGAATAATTAATGTAATGGTTATGCCTGAGATAGTATTTTGAAGGATACACGCGTCACGATCAAAACCTTCCCACACCCATTTGAACATGTTCAATTCGTCAAAACCAATATCTTACAATACTTATTTGCCTCAGTTTTCATATACGGTTTAGGCCTACAGACTTCATGGATATGAGACTTCCACCGCTATGTAGGTACAGTAATGGTCATGAGGGATCAACCTAGGGGTAATCAAAACGCATTGCCAACGGATTAATGAACTCAGTACGTTGTGATTAGGCTGGCATTGCCTTATTATGCTGACCCGGTTTCTACGGCACCTGCGTTATTAGGTACCAGGGAATCAAGAGAGCTCAAGATTTGATGATAGGCTTGCTCGTATTGAACTCTGTCACCTCGTTTTTCTATCTTCAGCTTGTAACCGTCGTTCAGTTCAGTCGTCGTCGTCGTATTTATTTCTGTCATTAAGGGCCAAACGAATTCGAGCAGATCATGGCAGAAGTGAACTGGGTCGAGTAGTCTTGGATGCAGTTTTTGGTCCTACTAGGCTGTTTGCTAGGTATACGTTCGCCTTTAACATTGCAAATGGAAGTTAATGTGAACGCGAGTTTTGTCGGAGGTAATAAATGTCAGGTGCATGTCCGTCGCCGTTGCGTCCGCGTGCCTTGGCCTGTGGCTTTTTCTACCTTACATTAAGGAACGTTTTTTATAGGGCTATGTCGACTAATGTATGTTGGGGAGGCAAACACCTCTTTGTGAGTCATTAATGTCCACAATTTGATCTTGGATATGATAGTATAAATTCTTTCTCAGATTGATATTTTTGAGGTGAGCGACTTCAATGTATCACCAAAAACAGCTAGGTAAATCAAATAACATATAATATATTGATGTGTTAACTAAAATAATTAGCTTCTTCCCAGAAATCTGTTTATACGTAGAAGGTAAGAATGTCGTCTCCGTTGCGAAAGTATAGGTAAAAAAGACCAGATATTTCAATTAGAAACGATCATCCGTCCAATTTAAAATACCATCGCACAAAACCATTGCTAATCAGTGCTACTGACTATTCAAAACAATTGCATTAATTAGATGACTACACTGATAAACTATGCAATCAAAATGTAGGTATAACATGGACATGATGTTAGAAGATCTCGCGGTGTGTTCAAGACGCCTACACACCGGCGCGGTGCGGTGCGGCAGCCGCGTGGCTTCCGCCGAGTCGAACACGCGGTTGTGGGGCTAATAGCACATTAGAGCAGCCATCTCGACGGTGCAGCTTTAAATATTAACGCCTCAGGCCGCCAGCAAGCCCTCCCACTGAAAAGGCCTTTTTATTTGTGGATAACGAGATCGTTCGCACTGCTTCTACTGTATAATGAAGTTTCTTATTTCCTGGTAATGAGTTTCATATAGTTATTTATCGCGCTGTTAAGAGGTGATAAAGGTGGACCACGATGTTGTAGCGCGAGATTTTTATACGGATTTATGGTTATGGCGCCGTTATCTTGGAATACAGCTTGTGTATTGCAACCATTTAATTAAGATTACACCATCTTTAAACAACTTTGAAAGAGGAGCTCTATGAGTATTTGATGTCCATGTTACGGAATGTTGAGCGAATTTCGTCTGTTTCCTTTCATGTCGGCCGCGCCTCACGAGCAGATGTGCGCAACCTTCGCCATGAATATTTATGATTCGATATGTAAACGCCACTCAATAAAACGTTTAATTTGACGTATTTTTGAAACCCGGTATTGTCATTTCCCTCTGGCTTTATACTGTGTACGAGCAGTGATATATTTTAAAAAAGGGGGTCGAGTATTTTTAATCTCACGGCTAAAAATATTTTATACCTCTGCAGTACAAATAGCGATATTTTTTCCGAAGCTGTAACGATCGTTATTAAAAACTTGTTCACGATTCGTGATTTTAATTTTTCGACAAAACTTTCGCAATATTTCTCGCTGGAGGTCGCGGCAAAACGAAATTTGCATATTCAGCAGTAAAATTTACGTCACAAACAATGCCCTATTACGGTACAATGGAAATGTCTTTACATTGTTGCGGCGGTCGGCGGTCGGCCGGCGAGCGTGCGCGGCGCGGCGCGGTCGCAGCGCGTTCAGGCTCAAAGGGCGACCGTCGGAGCTGATTTACGGCGAGGACCTGTGGCTGCTCGTGTTTAAATGAAAATTATACACGGGCCCGGCGCTATGGGGGCGCGACCTTTCCCTCGTAAAGTAACTAATTTATGAACTCGTGATACTTCAGCGGGGCCGCCCGCGCTCTGCTCTTGAAATTTTAAACACCACCGCCGCTGTGCAACTGCTGAATTTTTGACGCAACGTTACACATCTTGACTTTTCACAGAATCAATGCTTTCACATATGGGTACATCATACCTTTATGTACTTTTTACTACCTACTAATGATTGTTGCCACAATATCGAATGAAATGATTTATATATATTTTTCGTCCCTATAATGGTTCAAGCACAAATAAACCCAAAATAAAATTCACAGAACTATTGGCTTTGAAATTGATTATTTTTGCTGACTCCTACCACATAAAATACCCAAGAATTTATACCGGTACCATGTTAATACACCACACAATCATTGTAAATAACTTTATTGCATTGCATTGATGGATGCCAACCATACCAACTGCATTGTTGTTTTGGAATATCACATTATGTACGCAACGACTGTAGTGTGATAGTTTAAATTGGGAAGTCAAGCATACATGCTTGGGCTGGGGAATATTAATACCAGTGACAGTATGCTTAGTGGATATTGCATTACGTAACTATGAGCTATTAGAAATAGTTACTGGGAGTGTTTGCCCCATGAGCTACCTAATGTAAAGAGTTTGCCAAAACATTAACAAGGAGTGTCTGCAGACGGACAACCTTGACAGCGAACCATCTCCCTCGTACCCCACTAATCTGTCACTCCCCTCTCCGGCCACAACAACAAATCGTTAGCGCCTAGTTAATTGTCAGTTTGTACTTCAGATTAAGCTAATTAACGTAACAGCATGTATATCACATAAGTACCTAATAATATATGCGAAGGTACGAGCCATTATACAGCGCTAACCCGTATCCATATTGAGTGCGGCCCGGAATTTTGATTAAGCACAAACTAGATTATGTTAAGGGTAAATTGAGACCGTTTCTTAAACTACTATACAGTTAATAGTGTTTGCTTAAACTTGCTAGTTACTTATTTGCTCGCCGACATCGGCTGCGGAGTTATGACGGAAGTTTGCTTATGTGTACCTCTATGTAAGTTCCAGACTTAACTATGCAAATTACGATACAAATCTGCTTCGCCGAGAACGCTTTTTGGAGAATTAAAGAGAAGTTTGTGGCTGTACTGACTTGATAGAGGAAGAATATTATGAAAAGTTCGCCATAATGAAATTGCATTTTACTATCAAATGCAGTACAACAGTAGTAAGAAATAACCCTTTTTTTTTTTTTAGGGATGGGAAATCATCCAATGACTCCTCCCGCTCTGGGTGTAGCGGGAGGGAGTGTCAGACTTCTACTGACTAAAACCCATCCATGTTCCTTCATTGCCCTTTGTGTTCCGGAGCCACGGTGTCTCTTGCGAATAATCCCGCGACTCCGGCAGGCGTCGCCCCTTCGGGCCCCTCTGTGTTGCTGACTCTCTTTGAGGCGCGCGTGGAACACTAACGCGTCGTCGACACGGCCTGTCGTCACTAGACGGACGGACGGCGAGCCACGTAAGAAATAACCCTTCCTTGGCACTCGGGTAAAAAAAGAATCGAGTACAAAAGGTAGCAAACGAATCCGCTGTTCTAGAACTTTAACAGACTGCCAAAGATTATTGGCTCATAAAATGCATTAACATCAGTAACAACAATCTCAAGAATGAATGGAACTTGGCACGAATTTTTGTCCAATCGACTCGGTTTTTAGCCACTAAAACGTCAGTATAACATTAACTGAGTCGTTTACACATGCCAGTACATAATTGGCACTTTAACCCTAAAGATCTATAGCGACATGCGACATGGAACATGTCGCTATAGAATCTAGAATACCTATAAATTTGGTACTTAATCCGCACGAAACATGAATCTTGTAGCAAACTAACAAATATATATTGACATATTCAGTGACCCCAGTCAGTACAGAATTTACTAGTATTGCCCTGAAATTTTCGAATACTGCAGAGTGTTCACATAAATATTTATGTCGGTGACTTTGTCATTTACATATTTTTGGGCGGATATGAGAGGCGTGTGAAGTGAAGTCTGCGACCGACTCCTAAAACGTAGGGTACCTGTATCAAAGCCTTAAGTAGAAATAACCGAAAATCCTCCTTCGTAAGTTTGGAGCAGCCTACTCTTCAGACGCTTTTTTGTTATTTTTTTTTTTTGAGAAAAATAAATTAGACTGAATAAGTGGTAAATTGTACGCCTCCAAAAGCTTATGCTTCTGTAAAACACCAATCTGTGTAGCCCTTTCCTAGCTGTGTTGAGGTGAGCTTCCAGTTTAACCATGTATATGTAGCTGAGCACCAATATTTTACATGGAGCGGCTGCCTATCTGACTTCCACGACACAGTACTTATCCGGGTAACATGACATCCCTTAGCAAACTGGTGTTAGATTTTGAAAGACTAGCTACTATAGCAGCTAGTATAGTAGTTTATAGAGATGGATACGACCCAGAAGCATGCAACATTGATGACATCCGGGACAACCAAAAGCTAAACATGATCTTCGAGTAAAACAGAAAGCTCGGTTTACTAAGATGGTTCTCATTCATGAGCCACTATTATTTTTCAGCCTCGAGCTTCTCGATTTCTGGAAGACACCAACTGTTGTAAAGTACCCCTAAATTTTAACTTAACTCGGCTTAACCAAAGCTAAAAATTGACTTGGTTTAAATCAAAACCAAGAACATTTTATTTTCGTACGGTCTACTGTGTTAAGTGTGGCGTGACAGCTACATATTTGTCAAATAGATACCTGTGTATTTTTCACTGGTCCTGGCGAAGGGCGTCGAAAAGCGTTGGGTCAGTTGGAAGGGCAGCTCTATGGTTGCGTCATCTACGGCAAAACTAATGCTTTAAAGTGAAAATGTTCTTAAATCGTTTGAGATACCTGTAGTAATATCACCATTATGCTCTTTATTGCACTGGAAAATGCAATCCGTACGAATGCACTCCAAAGCGCTCAGTACGACTACTCAAAGTAGTCCTATCAGTACCTTCAGCCACTTCTGTATTTAAATACCTCTCAATGAGTCGACGAAGCTGCTCCACAATCTTAGCAAACGTTTCACAGATGCACTCTGCCGCTCTTAATGCAACTGTGACTGCAAACTCAAAATTCGATTACAGTTGCTCCCAGAAAAAATCGTAATTCACACTGACTGGCTATTTCGTAAATACGGAAATCATATCCCGGTTATTGGCTCAACGTTGTTTATTTGTTCACTTCTGATCGTCGTCGTAGTCAAAGGGGAATCTAGTTAATCATAGTAATATCCTACGATTAAAGCTACCCAGTGACATTACCCAGCAGCTTTTAGATAAATAGCAGTTCTAGACTCATGTAAACAGTCGTTTATGTAATTATTCGTAGTCAAGAGCGCTATACAGGCGCAGATGTTCAGCCATTTGGGCGGACATGAAATATCGAACCTGTTAACTTTCTCGTCAAGATTAAGCTATAAAACCCAGTGTTCATTAAGCTACACTCTCAGCAAGTCTAGTTTAGTGTAAATCAGCGCATCTATAAGGTGGTCGAGTGTCCGTAGACTGAATATTTATAGAAAGGCACTCTCAATGTACCTACTAAACGCGCCAGACACTAGCGTCACAACGATTTTGCATAATTTATGCACTAAAATATGCTAAAATTTATGAAAATAAGGTGGTTAAAGGACTGATATCAAAAGGTTGAAACGTATTTAAAACTTAATTAACGTGAAATGAATTCAAAACGCTTTTGTAGCTGACGTTAAGGTAGGAATAATGGAAATTTTCACTGACTAAACGAGGGGCTTAACTTGGTGAGAATACGTACAAGTATTTCGGGGAAACGTGTTATAAGAGTAAAATGTAGTACATATAGTAAATCCGACATCAGACGTTTTCATGACATAGTTGCAATTTGCAAAGCCGCTAAATCGTAACGGTGGTTATCCTCGGCGAGATGAGAATATCTCCAGTGGGCAGGCAACGCGCTCACCATTAAATCCTGACGGGCCCCCGCCGCCCCGCTCCCTGCGCGCGCCCGCACCTCCTCTAAATCCCCCGTAGTGGCGGCTGCGTCCTCCACGCTCATGCAAATTATTCACAAAGTACGCGTGTAAAGCGGGCCGCACGCCTAACTGGCCACCAGAGCACCCTCTTATATATACAAAATGTAAAACAAATGAAATGAGCTTCACTAAAAACTAGAAGCGAAAGCAAATACTTTTATTGTACTTACCCTCCTCTTGTTACATTTCATAAGCGATCTCCTCCAAGCTGATGGAAAAGTATCAATTTTCTTTCTGAGTGTAACTTTCTGATCTTGTTTCTTTATAGCGGTAAACAGTTTAAGCTTTAAAGGCTGCTACCGGGGTAGATCGAAGTTTTATCGTATTAATAAAAGTAGTTGCTACTATGTTGAAGCTATCACGGAATTAGGAATTGCTGTAGTATAAGATTCTTTATACTATGGATAGAGAGGGAGGTAGATTTAATTATCTAGTGCTACGAAGAAAGTAATTGGATTTGGTTTCTTAGAAAATTAAATGTGGGTGTAGCGTGTCTCGGTCGGAGACTAATTCTAACTCGTGTGTCTCTTAACAAGACCAATTGTTCAAGATTACAATTTATGTGAAGACCTTTTAGTGGTTTTGTACGCCAACGCATTATAGGTTTAAAATGAGTTCAGTCATAAAGATAGATGTGGTTTCGATGGTAACATTAGTAATTATGATTTTATATCACTATTAGCTGACCGGGCAAACGTTGTTTAGCCAGCAAAGATTTTTATATAATAATATTTAGATAGAGCTACGACCTAATTTTATTTTTGACTTCTATTTATGACCAGTATGTCTGTCGTATGAGTCAATTATCCGGGCGTTATTGTCTGGATCTGGTGTCGAACCCAAAAACACAGTGTGCAAATAAATCCAAGTGCCACACCTTATTTTTTCTACACGTGATTTAGGGCCTACAAGTCCTAAAATCCGCCTTAAACCTGTCCATACGCACCACCTCCAACAACACAGCAAAAGTGAAATATTAAATCAGCCATTTAACTAGCAGCACAATGCTGGCAATTCATAAAGAATATTTTTATGAAAATTTTAATACTCGGCCATACATGTGACCTCCTCTCATAAATCAAGTACTTCCGCGCCCTTTGAATTTCCGCGCGCCGATGATATACCGCGTCTGTGACAATGCCTGCCTTTGCCATTTATACACCAATATTCCTTTGACACTAATTGAACGAGGGAAGCCATTCAGGTTAATTTTTTATTTGCTTAGAATTGCAATACAAGATTAGGGACATGCCATTGTTGGTGGTCTTTATTGTTGTAGTATCTATGCGTTCAAAATTTTTCCAACGATGAAAATATGTACGTAAATTTCTTTGTAGTACTTAAAATGCATAAACATCGTAGCAAGATTGTAGCGTCTACTCTGCTACGGGAGCTACGATTCGTAGCCTCCGTAGCCGCTCTTTATTTCAAATAATGTAACCACAAACCTACGTTTTTTATGATTAATATTTTTATATCACTCTATTTTATTTTTGCCATCACTTCTTCCGCATCAGATTTCCGAGGTAACTTAATACGAATAAACTTTCCCATAACATTAAATGGTTCGCACATTTTACTTTTTATTTTATTATTCCAAGAAAAATGAAAACGATATCATTCCATGAATAAAGAAACTAATGCTCATTAACCAGAACGCGACGGTTAACCGTTAATATAAACAAGACTTACATGGAAATCTGAAGCCTATTATCCCGCGCAACTTGTAAACATCATGGAAACGAGCCATTTAGTTAGAAGGCCACTCTAACTTATATTTAGTTGCTATTTACACACCCAATATACTTTCATTTACGGCTTTCAGCAGTAATGACGTCGGGAGTGAATTCCCGTTCTGCCAACCTAAATATTAGTGCTTAGGATCTGGATTGTAAATCTGGTGACCTATATTTAGAACAATGTGCAC
The DNA here is from genome assembly GCA_963859965.1 of Ceramica pisi. Taxonomy (NCBI): domain Eukaryota; kingdom Metazoa; phylum Arthropoda; class Insecta; order Lepidoptera; family Noctuidae; genus Ceramica; species Ceramica pisi. The sequence goes on along the minus strand of OY982537.1, from coordinate 11,638,406 downwards.
AAAATATATTTTATTATTGAATTTTATTTTTATTATTCCAGGCTAGTAACTAGAAATATTTCAGAGGCATTACTTAAAATACAGAGAGATATAGTTTGGCATGATGCAGGCAGTTAGTACGAGAACCGCGTCCGCCGGCTGCTGGCCGCCCGTACGTTCGGATATTCGTTCGGATCTCCCGCTTTTCCTACAGATGGGAGTGCAGATATATATTTCTGGTAGGTCGCGGCCGACGTGCCGGCACCGGCCGATATTTCGTGCTCCCTGGGCGACAATAATTTGTTGGTCCGTCGTGCCACGGCTCGTGTATTGCCGACGATTTATCTCCTTCAAGCGTACACTCTAATCGTACCCGATATGAACGATCGTCACTGCCACTTTGGGATTTCGCGGTAAAATGAAAATTACTGCTTTCTATCTTTTATTTCTAACGTGCCCATTCAAAATTTTACTCCACCTCGAACGAGACATACGTTTTTTTCCGACGTTTTACGATATTTGGAGCAGATGCTTACAGACAGTTTACTGCCAGTAACCGCAAGAGAGATTTTTATTGGCGGAGACTTTTTAAAATTTCCTTCTATGCAATATTTTACGAAGCTTCGAAAATTTTACGACGTGACACTTTAAATTCGCCTTCATTTCGGCTATGATCCATATTTCTAATGCTGTGCGAAGTAAATCTGTGTTGGTGTCCCTGAGACCACGTTCAACCAATATTTGAGTACGCTCATGTTCGTAAAGCTATTTGGTTTACGACTATGGCGGGGAACATCCAAACACAACTCGGATTTCGTATAAAAATAACAGATATTTTGAGTGTAGCATTTAACATTTCTGTGTGATAAATTAACCATTGCAAAGAAAAATTCTGTGTTATTTAAATATAACTGAAAGCGTCGCCATTAATATGAACCGCTATTTGTTGTAATTACATTTTATGTTTGCTGAGCGCTTAAATTAGTTTTTGAATAAACATCACGAGCGATTTTGCGTTGTTTGTAACAGGCAGATTAACTTAGGGGTTTTCATTCAGCGAGCGGTTAAGTTTACAGTTCATCTACACTAATATTATAAAGAGGAAAACTTTGTTTGTTTGTTTGTTTGTTTGTTTGTTTGATTGTAATGAATAGGCTCAAAAACTACTGGACCGATTTTAAAAATTCTTTCACCATTCGAAAGCTACATTATCCACGAGTAACATAGGCTATATTTTATTTTGGAAAAAATAGGGTTCCGTAAGATATTTGGGTTTTTCGGACACAAGGTGTAAAAATCAACCAGAAAAGTTACTTATTTTGCGTACGCTGCCTAAACTATAAAAGATAGAACCATAAATTGTTCTAATTAATTGTAGATCTTATAAATATCTACAAAAAAGTCCGCGACACACTATACCTATCTATGTCGAGTGAGGCACAACAACCATTTTTTAATTTAAAAATCTTGATTTTATTTGGACTACATTTGTAGACGCGTTTATTTTACTCATGCTATTAATCCTTATCAAAATAAAGTATTTCATCACTAAGTACAGTTTATTTAGATACTATTTGGTCTTTGAATTATTAAAATCGGACGTTTAGTTTTGAAATAATGGCGAAATTAAAATATTACGATTTCTGCTGCACGGCGCGTTGCGAAGTGGACGTCACCAAGGCCCGGTGCGCGTGCGGGAAAGGAGTATAGATCTATGAGTATTACCCGCGCGGCCCGTACCCCACAGGGGGTGCCCCCAGCGAGCGGAGTAGTAGTTTTTAGTTTTGTTGCCTTGGCTGGGGGCCTTAAATTCATTTGAGGCCACCACAGGATGGCCCGGTTCAGCAGTCTCCGTCCCTCAGAGGGGGTGAACTGCGAGTGGTCCGACAGAAAGAAAGAAAGAAAAAACCCGCGTGGCTAAAGCCTAAGACGCGAGGTCGGCTCCCTACGCAGCGGTCGTGCGCGAAGTCTAATAATTTTCGTGCGATTTTTTTAGATTTCGTTCTTAAAACTACACCTACGCAAAAGTTCTTCTCAGAGCTAAACAACAGTTCTTCTCAGAGCCAAACAACAGTTCTATTCAGGGCTAACCAACAGTTCTTTTCAGGGCTAACCAACAGTTCTTTTCAGGGCTAACCAACAGTTCTTTTCAGGGCTACACAACAGTTATTTTAGCTAGAATATTACACGCTATTAACATTTTCTTAAACATTTGGAAATGCCTAAGAGAGCCAGGTCTCAACTTACTAAACATAGTTCTCAAGCACGGGCAGCAAGAATACGCCGTATGGGAGAATCTTCACCTGAACGTTCACAACGCCTTGCTGAACAAAATCAGAGAAACTCAGGTACGCGCACGAGAGTCGAGTGTCGAACGTTCGCAACGCCTTGCACAACAAAATCTGAGAACCTCTGAGTTATATAATATTATAAAGCAGAAGAGTTTGTTTGTTTGGTTGGTTGAGCACGCTAATCTCAGGAACTACTGGTCCGATTTGAAAAATTCTTTCAGTGTTAGGTAGCCCATTTATCGAGGAAGGCTATAGGCTATATGTATATCATTAGGCTAAGTCAAAAAGGAGCGCAGAATTAATGGAAAATGTGACGCAGACGAAGTTGCGCGGGTCAGCTAGTAACAAATAATTTGGTAAAAACAAAATAATTCGATAGGTTGTTACGGTTACCGGAGCACTTGTTTATGGTATTTTCGTACCAAAAATGGGGCAAATTAATAGTGAGAGAGTCCATTATCCTGCATTAAGCACTCAGTGAGGCGAATGGGACATAATGGCGCGTCGCCGCCGACGCGGGCCCTTTCACGCCTCCTAATAAAAACGTCACTACTGCCCGATACACATTATCTGCTTTTTAATACAAATATTGTGGTAAGGACAAAGGATGACTTTTATGTCTCTGCGATCTAAACACTTGTTTAAAAGGTTATTTTGTCCCAATGTACAGTTAATTAACGAACCGAACTACTAACACCAAATTAATCAAATGTCTGTTTATGTAGACTCCGTTGCTAAGTGAATCTACAAATTTTGAGATTTATTTATCTACAAATGAAGGGTAACGTAATGTTATGTTCTGTTTCAAGCTCCCTGTAGGAGAAGCTGACTTCTCAGCGTCACAACTGGGGTCATTTATTATGTAACTTGTCGATACTACAGATTGCTCTGAGGATATGTTCCAAGTAGATGTGGGTCAGTAGGTGTTAACCCATTGACGTTATCCTATTTCCTCTGATAACACAATATACCTTCTTGGAATGGTAAACGAGATTCTCGGTTTCGGAAACCAATATGGATGAAATGAACTTAACCTTCATGTAAAAAAAATACCTTTAGGTACTGCCACAAAAGGTGGAAATGATAAAATTACTCAGGGGAAAGCTACTTAGTCCCTGTAATAACATGCACTGTCCAATAACCCACAAAGTTCACAAAAATTCACAAAAAAATTCCAATGCATTAAGACTACCTATTAGAGTGCCACCGTATCCAACAGCCCATAAATATACTTAGGTACACCCTGCACGGGAGTGAGTGAGTTTGTGATCTCTTTGAAGTGTAGATTAAGGTGCCGTGTCACTAAACATGGAAACACTGTTAAGTGTATCTTGTTTTGTATGAGATATGCTGTTTGGACTTAAATAACATTGTCGCTTCTTTTGAGGTTTACTAAGATGTCACTTTTTGGGTGTCAATTGGAATTACGATAGCTGATTAAAATAATATATATAAAAAAAAAATAACTGCACTGTATTACAATTTAATGGTGTGCAACTTAATTCTTACTAGTGTTGTGTTGGTAACCACACTAACCAAACTATATTAAGCAAGGAAATAGCAGTTATACGAGTAACTCTAAATAAAATAAACTAAACTGTGTTTAACAACAACTATAGTAAAACACAGAACCAAAGTAAGATATTGCAAGATTTTTACTAAGATAGATTTATGATGACAAATCTTATCTGCTCAATTCCGTCCTGTCGGTCTATTCTGTCAACGTATCACCGTGTAAACTTAGGTAGTGTGAGCGTGAGGTGAGCCGTCATACGAAAAACCATACGAAAAGAACACGATGAGATATCGACTGAATAAACAGACTGTAATCGTAAATGGCGCTACCCTCAACGTTGTGCAAGAATACATATATATCTAGTTCAAATTACACACCTGAGGAGGCACAACTTCGAGAAGGAGGAGACTAGAAGAATTTATTTATTTATTTAAACTTTATGCACAGTAGTGGTACATGGGCGGACTTAATGCAACAATGCATTCTCTACCAGTCAACCTTCGAAGAATAAGAATTCGCTAAGAATTCGCTTGGGCTGGGCGGTATTCAAGAAGCTGTATGATATCTTTGAATCGTCGATCCCACAATCCCTTAAGATCAGGGTCTATAACCAGCTCGTCCGACCCATTATGACTTACGGAGACGAAACGTGGACACTGACTATAGGCCTCGTCCACAAATTCAAGGTTGCTCAGCGTGCAGTGGACAGACCAATGCTCGGGGTTTCTCTGGTGGATAGAATTCGCAATGAAGTCATTCGCCAGAGAACTAAAGTCACCGACATAGTGCGTAGAATCAGCATGTTGAAGTGGAAATGGGCCAGCCATGTCTGTAGACGGACAGACGGAGTATGGAGCTGATATGTGTTAGAGTAAAGACAGTGGATGGATGTGGACTGCTAGACCGGGACCGGGATGATTGGTGCTCTTTGGGGGAGGCTTAGGTTCAGCAGTGAACGGCAATTGGCTGAAATGATGAATAATTATTGATTTTCAGTTGAGGAGTTTTATCTTCAAGTCAAGTTCAACGTCCAATGCAATAGGGACTTTTAGCTATAACTTAACGTAACGCAAAAAGAATCATCAAGGTCGGTGAATAAACAATTAAGTTATAGCCAAATAGATAACCCCATAAAGATAGAAATTCTGATTGACTTGTATGCATCTGTATACCCATTCACATTGTACCGGCGTGATGTTATGTTATGAACTGGTATCCTACTTCCTACTAATAATATAAATGCAAAATTTTGTGACGATGTATGGTTGTTTTTTACACTTTCACGTCAGAACGCCTGAAAGGATTTTCGTGAAATTTTGGCACAGTCTGGAATAAATATACATAGGCTATATATATCCTGGGAGTATGTTCCCTAAGGATCACGTGGGGGTAGATGCTGGCAGAAGCTATTAAACAATAAACAGTTATGCAATTTCTGCAATCCAAGAAGATCAGCAATCATTTATTAAAGAGTTCCGTTGCCTACCACCGAAGTTCTGAATCGGTTAACAATTGGCGAAAATATCGCTGAACAAACATTCGTCCTGGGATCTCATCATCAGATCCTGTCTTATACCTTACGTAATCAGCTCATCAACATGAGATGATGGTAACCAGTCACAAATATCTGTGTTGCGATAGAAAGTATACGAAAAACATTAAATGTGCATTTAAAGTTTGTAGGTTCACCACGATTTGCCTGGGATCTCATCATCAGATTCTAATTTGGTTACATTTAGACCATCTAAGGAGTATAGGCTTTCGATTAAAAAATAATTTTGGAAATCGGTCCACAATTGGCGGAGAAATATTCGAACATACATTAAAAAATATACATACAGACGAACACAGAACCTCCTCCTTTTTAAAAGAAATCGGTTAAAAATGTATATCTCCCATGAAAACAGAAACTACATAATTATGCTGTTATTCAAATCAAAAATCAAATCAAATCAAATCGTTTATTGCGTTCCATAATGTACACATACAGGTGGTAAAATAGATTAAAATTGAAACAATTATGGACCCTGTCGGGCACAGCAAACTTTAAAATAATTAGGAGAGAGGAAGAGCGCTTTAAATTCTTTTCTAGTAAAATAAGTGTTGTTTTTATTTCCTGTCCAACTTTTTCTAATGTTTCTAATGTTTTTTACATATAATTATTACCTACCTACTTTTTTACCTACCTACATACTTGTTTAAAATCATTCCATAACTTTTTGACTAGGTACTGTAAATTAAACTAAAGAGACATAATTCACCATATCACGAAACTTTCACGAAAAGCTCATTACCTATAACAAATTGACAATGTAGCAGATTATGTAATCTTTTACATTATGTATTCTGTTCCTTATAGAGCTAACATAAAGTGAAGGGAAACGTAGTGAGGAAACCCAGTGTTAATAATTAATTCGGAGCGTGTAGCCCTGAAGTTGCGCTATTTGTTGCCTTAGTGCCGACTAACGACGCAGCGTTGGTAGATTGAGGGCCGCGCATCCACTACAATGACTGACAATCGGTTTGGTCTTGATTGAGACAATGCTGCTGCTATCGAGACGTGATAAAAGTATGATACAAACGATTTTCCCCCTTTTAACGCCTTAATGGTTGATTTTTCGAAAAACGTTTCGCGGTGCTCACCTGCCTATCGACTCTGTAAACATGTCAAAGTGGTGGTTGGGTGAAGAGTTGTGATCTCTTCACCCAAGCCTTCACTTCGACTTGTTTATAGAGTCGCACTGCTGTACCATAAAAGGAAGCCTTGAGCAAAATTTAATGTTCCTAATCATTTTACTTTCAGCCGTGTGTAATCAACACACGGCTGAAAGTAACTGTGACTGTCAGTTAGTCAATTTCTCTTTTAAATATATAAATGTATTTTCTTTTTTTATGGAATGTTATCTCACCACTGGTTGAGAATGCAAAAGGCATGAATTCCGCCTTTATACAGTCAAAAAAGCTGCTTGATATCAAACAAAAATATTACTTTTCCAAATGTGTTTATGGAGAAAGCGGATTTAGCTGGATACCAGTATTTTACGTAGAGCGGCTGCCTACCAGACCTCCACAACCCGTTAACTGGGTAACACGGTACTTCTTGGCAAGACTGGAGTCAGATTTTCTGGCTTCTGACTATCCGTAACGACTGCCAAACATCTCCAAATGACAGCCGGGACCAACAGCTTAACGTGCTTTCCGAGGCACGCAGGAAACTCGGTATGTTAAGATGGTCACCCATCCACAGACCAACCTTGACAAGCGTTGCTTAACCTGGAAGATCGACCTGTGCGGCTGTTAATGTTTAGCCACGAGCTCCTTAAAGAAAACCTAACCTATAATAATTGTTAGTATGAACTTAAAAACTATGTTAGAACCTTATAACTAAGAGAGACTTGGTCCTCAGGGTGAGGCTCCACACCAGTGGGATGTCTATTACCTTCGGGATGCTGTCACACGGCTTGAATTTTAAAATCTGAAATGGATTATTACTAGCCGCCAAGTTATTATTTTTAATACCTCACCTATTATTTCATTGGCCCTGTTTAATATATTTGCTATCTTATAGTAGCAGCCATTATTTAGTTTTTATAGATCCTTGCCTTTCATAGCTCATAATATAATTGTGCTAAAAATATTTAATCGCTACCAAGTTATTTTTTTTTGTAATCAAGTAGTTAGTCGCCTAATAAGTTGTTATTCGCCTCAAAAATAATTAGCCAATATAAACTGTAAAATACGTACATACTTTCTACACCTTGTATTATGAGCCTACGTGGCTCTATAAATACAGTCTAACCAAGGTTTCAATTTTAGGCTATGCTCACGTTACCAGTCTAGAAAAAAACGCTTTCAATGTTAAATTAAGATAGTCTCATTATCTTATCAAGTTACACTGTAAAACCAACTCCTTTTTAGGCCGCGTACCTATTATAAAACATTATTTAACAAAAAATCTTCAAACTCCCTATAAAACTAAACGTTACAAAGTTTACCAATGCCCACGTCTATATTTAGTAAAACTGTCGTATGCAGCTAAAGGACTATTATAAATTCAGAAAGTATGAAACTTATAACAATCGTAGAATGTTGCCGTAACAACTTTACAACTAGGAACTTTGAGTTTATTTCTATAAAAACCCAAGAAATATCCACTTGCTTAATACAAAATATCATTACGGTCCGACCTGAGGACAGCTATGAGGAAAACAAGCGAAGAGAATCGTGATATGAAATAGAATAGAGCTGATAAAGTTGGAGGAAGAAATACAAACAAAAAGATGAAATCAAATAAACATTACGGGGTAGATATACATTGAAAACACGGAATGACCTCATCACTTATTTGTGTGGTTTTAATCACAATCATTTTCTCTTACGTCCGTAACTACTCCATTTTATGAATGGTTTTCAATATACCTTCGATTCATACTCGTTATGTTTTCTTGCGGAAATCTTTGTGAATTGCGTTCGATTTTAAATCTTTGTCAAAAAGAATGTTTTTTTTTGACAAAAAGTCAGAAAGTTAGTTTCAGAGTTAAAACTAGTCTCTCTTCCTTATTTTAATTGAAATGGGGAAGATCTCTTCGAAGTTTTCACAATAATTAACCAACATGCTATTTATCAAACATCCCATATTCCCGTTTCTGACCTGTTGGACTCGACCCGAGAACCTCCCAGTATAAAGTTGCAGATCGTCTAAACCTCAACGATTGTGTGCCGAAGGCTACCGAACGTTCCCGAGATTTGAATATCATGCTGATGGATTAGTTTGCCGTTCAGATTACTGATAGCTGTCGGTCCAAACAACGGACAGTAACCGGTATTCGAAGAAAATTGTTTTGTTTCTCGGTGAAAAAGATTGTTTATTTTCTGAAGATATTAAATATAGTGTGCACTTCGAACACTGAAGATACATGGCAATAATATTGGTTAGAAGAATTCTCTGACAACGGTTTTCTTTTTTTTTTGAGATGGGTTTGCTCTTGACTAGTCTAGGTCAGAAATGACAGAGACTATGTCTACGATGGAGCGAGCTTACCCAGAAGTAGCCTGTTCACTTGAACTTTGAAAAGATTAGGGTTGTAAGCGTTCGGAAACACAACGCAGGCAAAGAGTTCCACGCCTTAGCTGTGCGCATTTTCAAAGACTCATCACCATTACAAGTTAAATACTTCGAAAGACTTCCACTTTTCGAGGCTTTCCCTAAGCGTTGCACACATCGTCCTGTGTTCTATGCTAATGGTATCAGCGTAGAGCGACTGTTTCTATGAGCAGAAAACACAGCAAACATATGGTAAGGCTTATTATACAAAGCATACATGAACTGAGAAACCTAGTACAAAAATCTATTCATTTAATTTAAATTACAAGAAACAAGCCTTGGTAGGCTGCCCAGCGCTTCTAAGACAGTAAGAACAGGGTTAGTACGATGCTCAAAGGCGATAGGCTGGCAGCAGGCCAATATTGTAGGTACATATTGAAGTGATCTTTATGTTGCTGCACCTTATAGCTAGGGCTGTACAATAACAACTGGCCGGAATGAGTTCTAAATCCCCTTAAACGTCGTAAATTGGCTTTGTGGAATAACTTCTATAAAAAGTTATTCCACGTAGCAAACCTATGACGTTTACCCTGTGCTCTGCAAGTTCATGAAACGATCTTCATGTTTGGAATTTGATTTACCATTTTTATCCTCGTGGTCACATTTCTCGTCGACAAGTGGATCAACAGTCCGCGCTACAGACCAAGAGTAATACGGAATATGGCATACGGTGTAAGGAACCCTCGAAATTATTCGTAGAGATAAGCATTTTTTGGGTAGATGATCCGGTCGGCTACCAGTGTGGCACGACTTCGTGCCATGCAAATCTCCACATAATACCACGATCACGCGCTGTTTAAACCTCTTTTATTAAAAAACGAAATGTCTTATATCCTGTGGGCCCCTGAGTTTGTGTGGCAAAGTGCAAACTCGGGGGATGACATTCTCTACCAATAAAACTTACGGATGCTATAGGCGTCACTTGTGCGGCTGGCTAACGGCTGGCGGACGTAGTAAGTGGTAAGTAAGTATAGTAGCATAAATATTTCCACGTGCAAAAAAAGGCTAAAAAAGGTTTTTTGCCAAAAGGAACGAACTTCATGAAAACTATGACACCTGGCATTCCCAATTACAGGTGTAGAAAGTTGTGGCACCAGCAGTTTGTTGGAGCGGAAGTAAACTGGGCCAGCCGGAGCCGAAGTTAGTTAGGCACGCCTAGCCAAATGTCTTTGTGAATAAATAACTGCACTTTTATTTTAACACCACGTTTTAGGGCTTTGGCTTTATGATTTAAGAAAGTATCATAATTCAATATTTTCAGTGGAACTAAGTGTTATTACAATCACTGCTGCTGTATTGCTTAGGAAAAGTCTATCACAAACTTTAAATTGTTTCGTAATCACTGTTAGGTCAGTAACTAACAATCAGAACAAACAACAGCACACCTACTTAACGTTCCGGATCTTACTTCATTTGGATACACAAATAAACAAATTTTAATCGATACAATAATTCATGTGTGATAACAAAGCAGCGGCCAGCGCGGACGAGCGTCGAGCGTCGGGGCGCTCTCGGGTCCCCAAAGATAATTTTCATAATAAAACATCCCTTTTCTCAGGCACTTTGCTGTAAATCAAGTTTTCCGGCCACCCTTTCAATTTCCTGACCGCAACACAGTTCCGTTCAAACGAGATTTTCATTAGACGTTCAAATACTCTGCGTTTGGAGAGATAATATTTTTACAAGACGATTAAAAATTTTCTGAGAGCCGGGTCGAGACCTTGCTTCTAATTTGTCTTGGCGTGGAACAGGTAATTTAAACATATTTATTTATAATTAAGTGTACCAATCCAATACAAATCTGAAGAACTTAAGATGTACCTACCTAGGTAACTACATCCGCGCGCAGCTTTTCAAAAGACCTCATTACATTTAGAGCGTGACCCATGAAAAGGAGATAAAAGTTAATACGCACTTAATAATTATAAAGCTAAGCCCGGTAACTCCGATGAAAGCATTAGTAGGTATTAACTTGTAAGTTAAATGCGAGCCTAACTCACTAACGTTAACGCTCGGTCAGCTGGGAATCGAGTCCAAATTACCATAACTCACTTGAAACATGAACAGACAAACTCATTACGAATGTTTCTATTTATTTCAGCCACTTTTCCGAGAGATTGCCATTAAATTGCCGCAGTTCGTCTTGCAATGTTTGGGAAACATAAATGAATAAATTGACCTGATTTGTGTGTGAGCGGTCGTTAGAAAACATAATAAGATTTTAAAATTTAAATGATCGTTTTGCGGTACAGATGGAGAATAAAATTTGTGAACGTCCGCGTCGGGGCTGGGCGTTATCAAAGGCTATGCAGGCCCGTGTGATCCTCGGGGATTCCATTATTCGAAATTAAGAGTTGTTTGTTTTTATTATTTTTTAAACAACACTTTTATGCAAATGTTTCCGAGTAGGTACTTCCTAGCGATATTCTGAAGGTAAATAACAATTGTCGCGTTTTATTTACAAAGTAAATGGTAGTTAAACCCTTTTAGTCGTAGAATAACGGTAAGAGGGAGTGAAAATCTTGGCTGGCTTTTCTCACAAATTGGTAATTGAATTGAGAAGGGCGATGATTTCAATAATTTTGACAAACAGTCGAGTTTTCCTTGAACCTTGATGATGTATTCCGGCTTGTTGAATTTTCTCGACGTGCTGATCCGTTAAAACACATTGTTAGGCCAAATTGATGGAAAATCGAAAGTCAAACACGAACGTTTCTTTATAATTGAGAGTCAATATTTCCTGATTTTAATAAATATTGAAATTATGTTTATTACGATTTTGACTGAATTATTAAAGATTTCTTGCCCAAGCATCAGTATCTAATATTAGTAGTAACAGTGAATTTAACATACTACACACCTACTGCGTACTTTTTAGATAAGTGCAAAGATTGTGTAAAACCGTCAATTTAAACACACAAACTACATCACTGTAGCAAATAAAACGCTCCACTTCGAATATGGTACATTTTCAACAGTCGATTATAAATTTCCACGTTGATTGAAATACGGTGGAAATAGCGCAGTCGTGGAACTATGTCAATCGGGGATCGTTTAGTATTGGTATGTACAAATCTATACACATGCGGGCTTGTAACGAATTTCATCATTTTTTTAGCAATATTTATTGAAATATTTGTTCTACGTAAAATGTTTCGAATCGTGTTTTTCAATGTGCATTCGAACAACATAAACCATTTCAAGGAAACCGAATCTCTGATGCTTATCACAGGATGTCTTTTGTTTTTATTAATTACCTAATTGTGTACTTTCTTGGGAATTTCAGAAGTTGTTTGTCTTCTCTTTTTAGTTACTTGGAATTGCATGATAGGAAAGGTTTTCCAGTAAAATTGTTATTAATGATATACGTAGTACGTAGTAATGAGAGAAAATAAAGGAATATTTCTAATTCGTTAGAATTTGGTTATTCAAAAAACTAATAAAAGATTGATGTTCATAAGTTTACAAGAAATAATAAATAAATTATTGTTAAAAAATGTTTATAAATAAGCTTTTGTACATCTTGGATGGTCTCTCATATTTTGGAATAGCTGACCCGCGCAACGTCGTCTACGTCACATTTTCCATTATTGCTCCGGTCCTATTTGTCTTAGCGTGATGATATATAGCCTTCCTCGATAAATGGGCTATCTAACACTGAAAGAATTTTTCAAATCGGACCAGTAGTTCCTGAGATTAGCGCGTTCAACCAAACAAACAAACTTTTCTGCTTTATAATATTAGTATAGATAAAATTCTCGTGTCACAGTTTTCGTTGCCATACTCCTCCGAAACGGCTTGACCGATTTTGATGAAATTTTTTGTGCTTATCCGGTATCTATGAGAATCGGCCAACATCTATTTTTCATCCCCCTAACTGTTAGGGGTAGTCCACCCCTAAATTTTTTTTTAATTTTTTGGCAATATTATTCATGAATAATGTGACGCAGACGAAGTTGCGCGGGTCAGCTAGTATTAGTGTAGATTTAATGTGGCATTGTATTAGTAAGTAAGTTTTTATTTGCATAAAATGTGGTAAAGAGATGTTACATCGTAATTTCAGGTGCAGGACACATTCTGCCATTATAATTATGATTACATGCAAATATTCATACAAAGCATTTTAAGTAGCTAATTTAATTAAACATACTTCGAAATGACATTGACATACATTTTATCAAACAAATCAAATCAATAGTAACATAGTGGTAACATTTAACGAAATTTTAAAAGGAAAACATGAAATAAAAGAAAACTAAATAACAACGATACAGAATTCGTAAAACAAAAAAAGGCTAAGCTCATAACACATTTACAAAAAGTGAAAGCTAATACATTTCTAAAATGGTAAGAATCAGAAGAGTACTTTTTTAGAAATTCGTTGACACTGTAAAAATTCACTTTTACTAGCCATTTTTTTAACTTAACCAAAATTTAAGGAAGGGTAGGGCAACTATTCCCTTAGGCAGCGAATTATAAATTAATGGTGCCATTTATAGGCAGCTATGTTACATACCGGTAATTCTAAATAGGGATGATTTACTTTGCGTGTGTTTGAGTTATTTTTATATTGAAAGAGTTCCATATTGCACGTTACAAATTTAGCTTTTCAAAAATGTTATGCTCGGAGTAGTTAAAAGGTTCTCGGATTTAAAGATAGGTCTGCAAGAATTCTTCGCATATTTGTGGGCGTGGAGTCACCGCGTCCGTAGGAGAATACCCTTCAGCGAATCCCTACACGTGGTCCCCGGGTGGTGCTAAACAGGTGACACTAACCGCCTCCGTGGTCTAGTGGTTATACCACCTGATTCAGACCCAGAGGTCCCGGGTTTGATTCCCAGCGGGGGCAAATTTTTTGCTCGGTTTTGGTTGGTGGTAGGACTTGTTCTAAGTCCGCCTGGCAAGCTACCACCATCATGTCTAAGTCTGTCGCCATAACAACAATGTTAACAGCATTGTTGTGTTCCGGCAGTTAAAGCCAGTTCCTATGTTTAAGAGGATTCCGGGTGAAACTCGCTTCCATCTTCGGCCTAATCATAACTTTCTATCAGGTGAGATTTGGTCCAAGAGTTTCCCCGTTTTGTATAATATATATATATATATAAAATATTGCACGCAAGCAATTCTTTTGTGCTATAATAACTCTTGATAGTTCAGCTGTATATCCCCAAACAAACAAAACCATATCGTATTATAGAACACACATATGCATCGTATACCGGTAATGCTGTATGTGTAGAAGTTGTTTTTTTACACTTCTTTAAAACGAATACGAATTTATTAAACATTTTACAAATAAATATTATCAACGTTATTAGTTTTCCTGTTCTTCTCAGCAAGCTTTTTCATTTGATGCCCATACTGTGGTAGTGCAGAAAAAATAACTAGTCCGCCATCTTGAATGATCTGCCATATTGGAATTAAAATAACGCACATAGCTAAGCATGCATAGTCGTCCAAAATGAGCTTGTATACCAAATAACTGCCTTAAAATTAGGTTGCGAGATTCCACCCGGACTAACATGCCTACATACATTGTAAGTTAATAAAAAAGCTTGGAAAAAGAAAGGTGGATGATACTTATTAAAAAACGTTTCATTAGAATAATCTATACAAGGTGAATTTTTGAAGTGTACCTTCAGGTGTGCCAAATCCGTAACTATTAGAAATATCGAAAAACACAGAAAGGAGTCTCGAGCCTGATTTCGATTAAAAGTAAAACTGCATCATTCTTGGAATTTTGGATTTTTGGAAAACCGTTTTCCTCCCCGGTAATCGAGCCGGTTGATTTTGAAAACAAAACACAGCCTGTATTATTACAACCCTCTGTAGCTACTAATTTAAGTTTTTTGTCACGATGATTTATTAAATTGTGAGCATTTATGTCATCATGATTGTTGACGCCGTTAGGTTGATTGTGAGTTGTAGATACCTTCGGGATATTTGATAAATAAAATTACGCGACTGTTTGCTAGCTCTGTATTGAGGCAACTGACATCATGACATGCAAAACGATCGGACATACCGCCCACCAAAAGGACCCTGTGTCCTTTTACAAATTTTACTACTGTTACTTCTGTTTACAATAAATGGGGCTGAATAATTAACTAATTGCTTAATACATCGTAAAACTGATCAACTAATATAAAAATCTTACTAGTGGACTGTATGTAACTAAATATACATGCAATAGTAAACAGGTACAGCAACAGACTAAACAGGTAAGTTAACAAACTTCGTTTTATATTTTAATAGCATAAGGTACAATTTATTGATTAAGCATCATTAGGTAGGAAAATTAACTTAGATAAAGGCCTTTTTAATTCACTTTGTCCTTTACACTGCTGATTTTAAGTTAATTATCCAATAATTACTCCTTAAGTTTGTCATTATCACTTGTATACCACCATGTAAAGTTTGTTTGTGTGCTTCGTTAATTAACAATGTAGTGATGTGTTGATTACTCGGTATTATTATTGGATGTTTGGTTGTCACTGGTAAATTAGCGTTTTGTAAATGACCTCCTACTCTCAGCAGATTGTTTTTATCTAAAAATGGTGTCAAGCTAATTAGTGAACTTGATTTTCTTATTTTGCCATTTTTCTTAATGTTATCTATTTCTCTCTCATATACTGTTTGCTGATAGTATTTTATGCAATTTTGCAAAATTTAATTCATTTCACCAGTAGTCAAATACTTCTCTTTGTTTTTATTGCTTAGTAATCTACGGCAATAAGCAAGTACCCTTTTCATTCTGGTCAGGTTAGAGAATCTTTCCCAAATTGGTTTTTCTTCATTTTTAGTTGTAAAAGTACATATTGATTTTAACTCCAAATCTGTCTCTGTATTTTCTGATCTTCTCAACTGAACTTTCCCTTTTGATAGCCACTCTGGCCCCTTCCACCACATCTTCTCTTTCTTCAGATCTTTTAGGAACATACCTCTGGATGCTATGTCAGCGGGATTTTCTTGTGATGCAACATGGTACCATTGGGTGTTGTTTGTATTGTCTTTGATTTCAACTACTCGATTTGCTATGAAGGTCTTCCATTTCTGAGGTTCGCCATGAAGCCACGCCAGCACAATGGTTGAATCTGTCCAGCAGTAGGTTTGATTGAAGGGAATTCTCATGGCTAATGTAACTTGTTTTAGAAGCCTTGACAACAATAGAGCTCCACACAGCTCTAGACGAGGAAGCGATATTGTCTTTAATGGAGCAACTTTCGTTCTCGATGCAATTAAATTTGTGGATACGGTACCATCCTGCTGTTCCACTCTGCAGTATACAGCACCTGCATAGGCTCGAGTTGAGGAATCGCTAAATCCGTGCAGCTGTATTGCTTTCATGTTGCTGCTGTAAGAATGTAACCATCGGTCTATAGAAATCTGGTTGACATTCTTGAAATCCTCTCTTATCTTCAACCAATCTGAGGTTAATTGTTCAGATAATGGTTGATCCCATTGCGTGCCAACTAACCATAGTTTTTGTATGAGCATCTTAGCGAGCACAATGCTTGGTGATATCCATCCTAATGGATCGTAGAGTTTTTGTACATCTGACAAAACATTTCTTTTTGTAATGGTAGATGGAGGTGCAGGGAGACTGATTTTATACAGAAATTGATCTGTACCAAGATTCCATGCGATACCCAACGCCTTCACAGTACCATCAAGGTTTATATCAAGTTGGATGCTTGAAGAAATGTTGCTTGGATCCATCGATTTCATCAACTCGATATCATTTGATGACCACTTCTTCAACTCAAAACCTCCCTTACTTAGCATAGCCTTTAGTTGATCACTCGCTTCTATGGCTTCTTTAACAGTGTCACAACCCGACATTACGTCATCGACGTAAAAATCTGACAAAGTAATGTCAGCGGCTACTGGATAGTTATCTCTTTCTTCAAGTGCAAGTTGGATCAAGGTCTTCACAGCTAGATAAGGTGCTGAAGTAGTCCCGAAGGTCACGGTAAGTAATCTATAATCTTTAATTTCTTCATTGCTATCACTTCTCCACAGTATTCTTTGACAATCAGCATCTTCCTTGTGTATCATGACCATCCTGTACATCTTTTGTATGTCTGCAGCGAAACAGATGGCGTGCATTCTCCAGCGCATGATTATACAACGCAGGTCTTCTTGGAGAACTGGACCAGGTAAGAGTTCATCATTTAATGATATGCCATTTATTCCTTTACAGGATGCGTCGAAAACAATGTGGGTTTTCGTGGTTTCCTTTTCTTCACGCAGGACTGGATGATGGGGTAAGTACACAGATTTTTTTGTATTTTTTTCTTTTTCAGGTACTTCTTCTATGTGACCTAAGTTTTTGTAGTCTTCTATAACCTTTTCATATTCTTCTTTTAACTTAGGCTGTTTTTGAAACCTTCTCTCTAATTGTATCAATCTTGTTTTAGCTATGTCTCTTGTATTTCCTTCTGTTGATTGTATACAATTTGTTTTAAACGGTAGTTTCACTATAAATCTTTCTTGTTCATTCCTTGAGTATGTTTTGTGATAAATTTCTTCACATAATTGTTCTTCTTTTGTATTCTTTCGCCTCGTAGTTGTGTCTATCTCCCAGAGCGTCTTTAACATGTTATCGACATCTACTTGGTGATGCATGACAAGAAATGAATGTTCTTTTTGTATTGTGTTTACTTCTCCAAATAAAATCCAGCCTAGGGTTGTTTTCTGAGCACATGGAGACCCTGGTGGACCCTTGATTAAATCTTGTTCGACTATTCGTGCATACTCCTTGACACCAAGCAGCAGATCTATCGGGCCTGGGTTGTTGTACTCTGGATCTGCAAGATCGAGACCCGCTAGGTGCTGCCAGTTGTGAACAGTCATTGTGTGATGTGGTATTCTCGTGGTCAGTTGCTTGGACATGAGCTTCGACGTGCATGTTGAATTCTGGTTTCCTTCTTGACAATATGTTTAGCTGAACCACGTGTTTAATTGGTGCTTGCATAGAACCCACACCTGTTACAGTGCCATCAATTGATTTTCTTTGTAACTTCAATAATTGAGTTGCCTTTTCACTTATGAAGCTCGCTTGTGAGCCTTGATCTACAAGAACCCTTAACAGTGTCGCTTGTCCATCTTTTCCCTTTGCTTTGACTAGTGCAGTTGCTAATAATGCTTTTCCAGAAGCTCCGATACCAACATGAAGAGTTGTTATAGCCTCTTTGTTGGCTTCTTGTTGAGATGTCGATGGTTGTGTTGGTTCTATCTCTGCGTTATCCTTCGACTTCTCTGATTTGTGAAGCAAGGAATGGTGACGTTTTCTACACACCCGACAAGTAACTGGTACTTTGCATTTGTAAACTGAATGACCTGGAAGCAGGCAGTTGAAACAAAGTTGTTTTTCTTTCACATAATTGTAACGTTGTGTAAGGTCCATTTTAATAAACTCTTTGCAATGACATAAGGTATGCTTTTCACTACAAAGTGCACAGGTTTTATCTTTGACAACATTTGCGGCATGGTAAGATCGCTCTTTGACTGCACGATCTTTACTTGTTACGGGCTGTATCATTTCCAGTGTTCTAAATTTTGATTCCAAAAATCTTTTCAACTCTTCCCAAGATGGCACTTCTTCTGACTTTTCCTTGTAAGCAAAGGTTTCCCACTCTTTATGTGACTCCTGGTCCAACTTCTGAATCACCAGAAATATAATTAAAGGATCCCAGGAATCGGTGTTAATTTTCAAGTTGTTTAGGTTATTTATGCACTCTGTCGTAGTATCCAATAAAGTTTTTACACTGTTAGCTGTTTGTGTTGTGATTTTCTTTTGATTAAAAAGTCTTTTCAAAACAGAGAACACAATAACACGTTTGTTGCCGTATCTGCCTTTTAATAATTGCCATGCTTGATCGTAATTGCTGTCCGTAACTTGAATGTGCCGTAATATTATTTCTGCTTCGCCGGTAACACTAGACTTCAGGTAATGCAGTTTTTGAACGTCACTGATTGAGGAATTTTTGTGCACAAGTGATGTAAACATGTCTTGGTATGTGGGCCACTCCTCGTATTGTCCCGAAAACGTAGGTAATTGAATACGAGGCAGTTTTACGGCCGAATATTGGTCTTGGCCACTAAATACTGAAGAGTTTGCTGTTTCCATTGCTGTATGTTGATGTTTGCTCAACATGTCTGTCAAGTCTGCTTGTAGACAGAGGTACAGGTCTTCAATGACAAAGTAATCTTCATTGAGAAAGTAAGGAATTTCTCCACGCTTGTCTCTCGGAGTACACTGTGTCATCATCTCATGAGTTTGTTTAAAAGAACTCCAATATTCTTCAATGCACTTCACTCTAGCCCTTATGTAACCGTCTGTAAGTCTCACTTTAGGGCATTTTTTTAAGTTCGTTTGTGCTTTTTGTATTAAGTTTGCAACGTCTTCTAGCGTACTCAAACACTTTTGTTGTTCCGAAGTTAACGTAGCCATTGTAACCGTCTATTTATGTTATAAGTATCACTTGTGTTATGAATTGCCAACCACACTGTCCACACTGATTAAAAAATATCTATTAGAATTTAAATTCCAAGAATCTGCACAGTTTTTGAGTAAACAAGTCGTCTTATCTCTGGAATGCGGCTGTCTATTGTTCTCAGCTCGCTCGGACTCCGATTCACTAATGACCCACAGGTGTGCGTGCTAGTACGAACGATCCGGCTCGATTTGCGACCATATGTTGACGCCGTTAGGTTGATTGTGAGTTGTAGATACCTTCGGGATATTTGATAAATAAAATTACGCGACTGTTTGCTAGCTCTGTATTGAGGCAACTGACATCATGACATGCAAAACGATCGGACAATGATCATCATAATTTATCATATCTTCTATCATCACGTGATTGTCGATATGGGCAATTATTTCGTCTCCGGAAACAATTGAATGTAGTCTAGTTATCTAATTATTATGGCTCACGGTTATTTGATCACAATTAGGAGCGTACGATTGATTATCATAATGCGTCATTCAATAAATTAATAACGTGTGGATGGGCAATAATATGTAGGAGGTACATCCGTACATAGATTAGTTGTATGTGTAGGTACATAGATTTTATTAGTACTTAGTAGGTAACCATCAAACTTAAAGCCAATTTATTTTTCTACTATCTATACTAATCTATACTAATATTATAAAGCAGAAGAGTTTGTTTGTTTGGTTGAACGCGCTAATCTCAGGAACTACTGGTCCGAGGTCCGTATAGGCTATATATCATCACGCTAAGACCAATAGGAGCGGAGCAGTGATGAAAAATGTTACGCAGACGACGTTGCACGGGTCAGCTAGTTATTTATAAATGTGAAAGTTTGGATGGTTCTATGTTTGTTACTCAATTACGGCTTTACGGAACTGGATTAAATTTGGCACAGAGACAGGTCATAGACTATGTTCCTTTGGGATAACTTCCGATAATGCGGGTGAGGCCTGGGGGCAGAAACTCGTTCCAAATAGACTATTCTATCTTTCTAGACTTAATCGTAGTATTAAAGTAGTTATTACGCGCATGTGAACAAAGTTAGAAGGAAAATAATGTATGATGCCGTGAGCGTGCGATTAATACAACATAGAAGTCGCAGTGTTACGTGGATTCATCATAATAGGGAAAAAATAAGGACATATAAATATTTCCGACAAAAAAAATAATCTAATTCTTTCTCTTTAAAATCCATCCAAAGGTTATCTTGAAAAAATCGCTCTTAGCGATAAGGCCGCCCATTGTGTCACCCTATGTAATGTTTACTTTATTATTTTTTTCTGTTACTTATATGGTGTACATAATAAAGAGTATTCTATTCTATTCTATTCTATTCTATTCTATTATACGATGGAGCGTACGGTGGAGGTCTGCCCTGCTTGGGCGGAGCACCACCGTGTTCTCGCCGAGGCAACCGATAGCGACAACCTCTCGCGTACGGTCCTGGTTCAATCCATAATCCGGAGCGAACAGGCATAGGTAGCGGTCCTTCTGCGAAGCAGTCATGCTAGCGAAGGAAGAGGCCGACCGCGTGAGAGAGAAGAAAACCTCACGCCCGAGCCACCACAGCAGAATAAGACGCCCCGGGCATTGACGGTCGCAGTGCGATTCCCGGCCACCGCAGCGCAGGTCTGCGGACGGTAAGCGTTGGGTGGCTCGCCGTCCGACCAGGCCCAGGCCCGGCGCGTTGTGTTCCACGCGCTCGTCAAGAGGCTAGGCTGCCCCCTGCCGCGCAATAGTTGCCTAGGTCGGTTTGGATGGGCGACTGTAAATAACATACCGAGATTGTTTCTAAATAAAATCTATTTCTGTGGTAAAAATGTTTTATGTGGCATTCGTTCACCAGTTTACATTTTTACTAAAGTCCAGTCGCGGAGCAGGAAGAATTTCGTACAATTACCTCTTTACCTACTGACAGTGGTCACAAAAATTTTTGTATTGAGTGCGGTTTACATGAAATATTTGAACGAGAAAGATAATTTACCAACTTAGAAAATAAAAAAATGTTGTTATCATATAAATTATTTATTTAGATTTTATATTATAAGTTATAAAATCGAGTTACATTTACTAATACGGCAGAAATAAAAAAAAAAACAAAATTCATAAATCAGAATCCGATTCCTCTACCCGTATCGAAGTTACTGCTTTCCGAAGACGTCTCGCCTATCACATTAATTACAAAAGAATCTACAGTTTTATCACATTTTCATTATCATCAACATTATCATCTAGTCTAACTAATTTCGATTCCTCTTTTTTTACGGGATTTACACATGCAAACAAGAACAAACCTTGTAAAAGGTTTCCAATCCCTGAGGACGGCGGCCATTGAATCTGTGCGAGCGAGACACAAACTTTTAACGCGGGAGTGACAGAGACAGATAATAACAGGTCAAAGTACGAAATTCTTCCTGCTCCGCGGCCGGACTTTAGCAATCTGGAGGCCTTAGTGTGAGTTTTTTCGACTCACGTTCGAACGCGTTCGATTGCGAGCGCGTTAGAATTTAGTATGGGAATTTAGTTATAGTGCCACCTGGTGGTCACTCGTAGAACCTAATTTCCCATACTAAATTCTAACGCGCTCGCAATCGAACGCGTTCGAACGTGAGTCGAAAAAACTCATACTAAGGCCTCTGGTCATGTTTTCAAAAGAGCACTAGGTAATACTGCTCTACTTCATTCTCTATAAAATATAAACCTAGACCCTTAAACCGAAAATAACTTAGGCACAAAGCAAAAAGAAGACTAACTAATGTCTTAGAATAAGTATATAAAATGTTTCATGAAAAAAACAATCATAGCCAGCTGCACTTTCTCACGATAGTTGTAAAAATTAATCGACTATGAAGGGTTACCGGTGGCCCTTGAGCAGAACCCTTGAAGATAGAATTTTATTACTTGTCCAATATTATTGTTCTGAAGATTTTAGAAATAGCTTCTTTTAAAAGAGCATTTTATGCGGCAGGACCAAACAGAGATAAATTTATCAGCGCGCCATGCACAGCGCGAAGGCAGAACCCTTTTCTGCCTCCATAGGAATTACATAGGAGTTTCCAGGTTGGTCTTTAAGGGTGTCTGTCCATTACAGCGGAGCGAGGCAGTGGTGCAGAGAAACGGAGATATTTCAACCAATGGAATTGCATAAAATCTCCGCTCCACGTGAGTCACTGACATTTTGACTGACATGATTGGTTAATATTTCTCCGTTTCTTTGCTCCGCTGCCTCATTCCGCTCAAATGGACAGGCTTGTTAGGTGGTCATGGGGCTCCTTTTCTGTGCTGTTGGAGATCATCGGTGGATCTCTTTTCGGTCCTTTCCCAATAATGCGAGGCGCCTATGAACGTTTCCTCGACTGTAGAGAGAAGTGGAAGGAAAGTAGGAAGAAATTGCAATTCAGTATGAAAATTTAAAGAGAAAAATAAAATAATTCTGGTTGGAAATTGATCACATCTTATAAACTTTATGACGGATCACCAAAAAAAAAGGACCGAAAATTTTGTATCTGTGATTAGAGGAATGCTTGTATATAAATGCAGAGATTAAACACAATATCGCTATCAAAACTGAACGAAACAACAAGAATGACAACTTCTGATCACTAAAATCTTATGTTGGTTTGGAATTTTGATTATTATTTGCTGGAGACAATATTGACGACAATATTTTATCAATCACATACGACACAATGCTGGGTTCATATTTCCCGTAACCAATCAACTGATGCAAATTTGCAACAGTAGAGAGTCACTGCGGCCCTGGAACGCAAATGGCAAAAACCCATCCGTGTTGCTTCAAAGGAACGGTAAGGCTTTTAGTCGGTAAGAGTCTGACACTCCCTTCGCTCCACCCAGAGCGGGAGGAGTCATTTGATGATTTCCCATCCTTAAACAAGTTCTCTACCTTTCTTTGGAGAAATAGACACATTCGAGAAAATCGTCTTATCAAGTCAAAAACGTGTTAAAACCATTGTCACCCGACTAGTCCCATAAACTACTTAGTATAGGTAGTTCAAATAAAATAAATATTCACAGTATTAGAACCATATTTACCGAAAAAGCGGCAATACTCCAATATACGTGTGATATAAGGTAAATAACATGCCCAAATGCCAAATATTGGCAACCCAAATGAAATGAAGACCCCATAAAAACTGGCGCGAAACAATTGCTATTATTCTCCGTTATTACTGTTCAGGTGTGTTTCAGTGATATATTGGTCCATCGCAACGTTTTTGTGCTCCCACACTGTTATGCCAGACGTTTAGAATTTTAGATATTGCAATGTCCCACTAAAAGGTGAAACGAGTCTATTATTTTCTAATTAAAGACGTAATTTGTCAATTTATTTAGCGAAAGATTTTAGGATTTCGTTACTCGTCTAGAAGTAGGTAGTTACGTGTGTGGCCGAACTTGACAATTTATAGGATAAATACAGTAAAATTATGATTATTTAGAGAAAAAATGTCAGTATAAGAGGAGCAGTAACTGTAATAAAAATAGACACAGTCTTTTAATACGTACAAACGCCGTAATTCGCTACTTTCTCACACATTTTTATGGGCGCACCTTTTCATAAAAATAATATTATATTTTTCCTCAGTAAAGGGATGAAGATGATCTTTTTCTATTAGCACTTGTAAATGTTCGAAGCAATATGTTGTGGTGAGAAAGTTGTAGAGTAGCCTCGGGGCGGATTACACGTCGCTGAGACACCGGTTTTTACGACGTGTTGCTTATTGCCTTTCGAGTTACGAGAGGGACGTTTTTCACCTCCGTCGTGTTGATATAAAATTGGCGGTCTCACGCACATTACGCGCAGCCGCCGCCCGCCAATACAAACAATTTATTGTATTGTTATAGATCTGGGGTCCGTCTTCGGAAACATATTGGGCCTGAACTGCGAGGGACAACGCTTAGGCACTCGATTCTATCTACTCGTGTGAAAGGTGTTTAACATAACTCATGTCGTATAAAACGATTTGTAGCTACGTTAGCTATTTTAGCGCGTGTTTCGAATTTTAAAATATGATGTACCAATAAAACATTTATATAAATTAAAGTAGGTATAATCCGCGCGCGATCAAAAAGGGATGGAACCTTATCAAAGTAAATAGAAAATGACAGTTCTCAAGACAAGTAGCGTTAGCGAAAAAACTCTGAAAATTATAAATTAGTTAGGTATTTCTACGATCTATCATAGGGTTGTGTAAATATACAGAAAAGTTTCATGGTTGCAATCCTTTTAATAATAATGTTTAGATATACGAGTATATTAAGTACATTAAAAATTGAAATTCGGTTTCAATTGGTTTTGGTTTTTCTGATTTTTTTTTTCTGTTTCCTTCTTCTCTTGTTCTTATTAAATGTGTGTACAGAAATGGTTAAATAAATAAATAATAAATAAATAAATTCATTGACCATCATCGATACTTTTGTTTTCCAATTATATGGACAAAATATGTTTGAATGAATGTAAGTGATTACAAATAACAGCTATAATAAAACAATTTTATTTTAAGAATAAGAAGGAATAAGTTCAATTTCAAAAATAACAATTTGTATCGATTTGTAAATAATTATTTACAAAATAAAGTTACGATTAATTGTTGGAAAGTGGCAACACTGAAGGACGAGTAATGTCAATATGTCGGAGAATAATACAATTTAATTATTTATTAAATACACATCGTAGGCGCAAGTTGATACAAAAGTATTGAATATAATAATATGCGTTTAAAAACAAAACATGATTTTTGATTTATTTGTAGCTTTTCGAGCATCGTGTCCACATGAAGCCGAGAATGGACAAATCCTTTGATAGTTTCGGGTAGTATTAATTGCTGGTGGATTCTGCTAAGTGGCCTTTTTAAACCCGCTGGCAACTTTTGCCGACGCTACGGCTGGCGCGCGGACCGCGCGCGTCGCGCGCGTCTCAGTTCCAAAAGCTTGCATCCCATTCTGATCGCGCACGAGTTATACCTACAGTTATAAATTTATTATGACCAAAAATTTTACTCGCCCCAAACGTAAACAATTTTTGAAATATTCACTAAAATAAAATATTTTAGTATGTCAGTTGTGAAATATGAAAGCTTCATAGAAATAGTTAATACATGTAAATGGTTATAATATGCATAGTTAGTTATCCAGGTGGAAGTAGTAGCAAGAGCGCATGCAGTAGCTCCGAAGGCTTCCGGCTGCCGGAAGGGCATGATACATAGTGCTAAATCCGATTAATTTGCGAAACCTGTTAGTGGGACAATAACGTTTAAACACATTCCGTGTCGGCACTGTCTCTGCTTGTCACCTTGAACACTGATGCAATTAATTCACGTAACGTTAGCTCGAATCATAATTGAAAACAATGTAACTGCTATAAGGGCCTATCAGGTAGACTGATGGGAATATCTTACGGCGTTTTAGTTCTGAGCTCAAGAAAATTGGAGAGAACAAATTGTTGAGGTGATTAATAAATGTAAATGTCTTGGTTGGGTACCTACTGCTTTGTTGGGGAAACTTTACGCACATATATTTGTGTACCTACATACTGTATTACTTGCGAACATGTGTAGAAGGTAATTGAATAAGTAGGCAAACCATAATCTACTCTAAGAAACAGTGCAATTTCCAGAAAAGTTGTACCTAATGTACCTACCTAAATATAACTACGTAGGAAAATGAAATTACTGAACGTTGTTTAAGAAAGATTTTTGTCACCTTATTTTTTTACCTATATTTTAATGAATAGGATTCTGTAATAAGTAACTGTTACAACATTCTAGTTATTTGACTGACGATACTGTTATTATATAAACTAGCTGACCCGTGCAACGTCGTCTGCGTCACATTTTTCATTAATGCTCCTGTAGGCCTTAGCGTGATGATATATAGCATATAATAGCCTTCCCCAATAAATAAGCTATCTAAAACTAAAATTATTTTTCAAATCGGACCAGTAGTTCCTGAGATTAGCGCGTTCAAGCAAACAAACAAACTCTTCAGCTTTATAATAATAATATAGATTATTATGAACTGACCGGTAGCAAATACCTACACAACAATTTCCTCAATTCAACCCATTTCCTCAAAATTGGCAGAAAACTAAAAATAACACACCCCTAAAGTTTATTTGAAACATTTCAACTCGCAGAACAACATTTAATCCCAATTCCCACTCCCCATGCAAATTAACATGAAAAGCTTTTCAAATGGCGAAAAGCAAAACTTTTGTTTGGTGTTTTCACCGTTTAACTTGAATCGTTCACGTGTGAATTTCTAGCCGATGCGGGGAGGCCCGGCCCTGACTGGCGCGGGCGTAGGTAAGGCCCGGGGCAGATAGGCGCTGATTGCAGCCTCCGTAATTACCGCACACGACCGGTATGACCACTGCTTACCGCGGTTTTACTACACACAATAACTCTGGATTGGACATGTTGTTTGTTTGTATAGAAGGCTCCTGTTTTTCCTCCTCTTTGTTATTTATTCTACACAAACACGCACGTGATTGGTGTTTAGCGCTAAATCATGTTTTGCGTGCCAGTACGAGTTGTTGAGGTAAATAATTGGAAAACGTTGAAAAAATATTTAAATTCTTACAAAAAACTGTTCGAAAGCAAATTCAGGTTTTTTTACGAAAGGTTTTTAACTGTCTGGCTGGCGTGCGCATTAATTAACTCGACTTGATAAAAGCTATTTTCTATCAATAAAAAATCTTACGGGTTAATGCCCTGAACGTCTGAACATAAATCGATAGATAGGTAGGTGCTGTTTATGTTTATTATAGTATATCCTTTAACCATAGCGATTGCCGTAGTAATGCATATCTAGATAACAACTTGGTTTAATAGTTAGTTGAGTAATAATTACTAGGAATGACACAGCTGATGCGGTATGATATTCACAATTTTTGGCATTGTTTGACGTCAAGTAGAAGCCAAGCAGACGCGGCAACATCGTCTTGGCATGATTTTATCGCATCAACGATGTTTTCCTAAAATAAGCAACAAAAAAAAAACAGTTAAAAAACTACTAAATACTATGGAACTAGAAGACTATGGAAAAATAATATGAAACTGAAAAGTATGAAACGAGAAAATATTTCAGGCAGACTAGATACAGGTTCAAAATTGATCAAGGTAAGGCCGGGCTCGCATGCATACCTAGTTTTGTATGTGTTCTTGGCACCCATAGGCTATATAGACCTTCCTATTGGCTTTGCTATAGTCGGGCAGCGTTTGCACGGAAAATTGCGCTTTCAAGCAAACTCAGCGCTTAGTGCAAGTAAATACATGGTTTACATAACATTGAATTGAATGAGTGAACGTGTCAAGTCTCTCGGCTCACACAAGTACGTTAGGTACTAGCCCAGCTGCTCGCAGTACTACATAACCGACTTACTACATTGTGGCTA
Organism: Ceramica pisi; assembly: GCA_963859965.1. Classification (NCBI taxonomy): domain Eukaryota; kingdom Metazoa; phylum Arthropoda; class Insecta; order Lepidoptera; family Noctuidae; genus Ceramica; species Ceramica pisi. The sequence continues at coordinate 11,610,601 of OY982537.1, read as the reverse complement.
TAAGAGGCTTAAAAGGACTAAGACGAACTATGCAGAGTCAGCTATTACGAACCGGTACACTACACTGCAAAATGTTGAGTATTACACGATAGCTTCTTCAAACTTGAAAACGTAAATTATCATGAATAGTTACATCTAAATCGAACGAATACATATTTCTATTTTGATGATTTGGCATGAATACGCTTGGCAATTATGGGCAACGTGAAGTAATTGGTGCAAAATAAAATTTTAGCTACTAGTCTCCTTAATAGGTACCTACTATTACATAAGCACCATAAAAATACCATGCCATGCGTATATAATAATGTTTCACGGGTACTTACAAAGAAAGGTCCCTAAGGGGCAAATAGTCTAGCAATATCTTCTGTCCCGTAAGTGAAGTTTCATCCATTGAAGTGTGATTATTTTACAAACATTCAGTCAACAAACAAATATTCACATTTAAACGAATAATGTGGAATAGAATTTCAAACCAACATATATTAGCGAAAGGTCATTCACTCACTGATTAATCTCGAAATCTTACTTATTTCTTGAAAGATTGTTCGGATACTGGCCAACGTGAATTAAAAAGGCTGCCTATATTAGTTTTTCGGAACTACCCCCAAAACGGTTTAGAGGGTGTTTGTCCATAAGGAAGAATTTTATTCCTTGAGTTTATAAACGTGAAACTTGGCAGACATACTGACCTAAATAAATAATTTCATGATTTCATCAGGGGGGTAAAGGGGGTGTTAAAGTTTGTCCCACTAAACGCTTGGTCGGATTTAGTTGAAACTCGGCATTGACAATATTGTTTCTAAAATGAACTCTGTAAAGGGGAGACGAAGTTCTTAGGGGATTACTGCTTGCTTCAATTTGCTTGATACTGCTGCAAAACAATCTAAAAGTAGAATAATTTATTGGATCTAACGATATTTTTCTTTATAATTAACCCCCAACAGAGATTTTAATATTGTAAAGCTACATTTCAAACGGTTTAGAGCATTGTTGAATTCATTTATGGGAAAAAAATATGACTGATGTGGGGTCATTATGATCAATATTGATGGTGAAATCAAATAAAAAAAAACCTAAAGAACGTAATCATTCAGTTTTCTTAAACAATGTACTCTGCGGAGGTATTGGAGGGATACTTTATATTACTGATGCGGCTGCCGTGGCGCTGTAGCGCGTCGGGCATGTTCGCTGAAGCTTGCACTGATGGTTTCCACGCCATCATACGGAAGAAAGAGGCATCCTTACTGCAGCGCTTGCGTAACACTCGGAACGGCATCCTGAAAATGTTTGGTGGTAGACCCGACTGCCCCATCCAAAGACACTGGATGGAGGTAGCTATAGAGTTATGTAATTTAAATAAGCTAGTAATTTAAGTAGTACTAACTCATTACTAACAACGTATGGACTATTATGTCTGCAAATAAAGATATTTTAGTTATTATGTTCGTAGACGAAAAGTACCTATTAGATCCGCGTGGACGCAGTCGCGGGTAAAGTGCTAGTTAATCATGTAGCCCAAAATCTATTTCAAAGTTCGCTCCAATAGTCCAGCCCCGTGCGGCGCGGCGGCGTAGTGCACTTGAATGCAGAATTGAGATTCCGCTAGCCAAAATACATTGAGTATAGTTCGTTGACCAGTGAACAACAAAGCACCACCGACTGAAATTATTCACAGCCAAACTGAAATCGAACAGCTTTGAGTGCAAAAAGTCATTATTAGGATGAGATGTAGGTAAGCATCCATTTTTGTCCAAATATGTGAGTAACGAAAATCCCTATAGGGATAAAACATCTTATAATTAACAACGACGGACAAACTGTACAAATTCCTTAAAAAAATTGCCAAATGCGAGGCGAACTCGCGTGCGAATGTTTTCGAAGCAATTTAATTCGTGTAACATATTATTTTAACACAATAGACTGCTCATAGGTTTTTCTGTAATCTGTAGGTAAAGAACTACATTCGACATTTTTTTTATTTTAGGCTCAGTAATCTGGAGATAAGGGCCCCAAGGGTATAATCATTTTGGTGTAATTTCTTGAATAACTTAAAAACTATTTATTTTACGTTGTGAAAAAAAAAAAATTATATGTCACATAATACCTACAATTTAAAGAACTTTTTTTTCCCAAAAATAACCCCCATACTCATTTATTTATTTACGTAACGCGTCCGTGTTTGGGTTACAGAAGACCTGTACCAAACTTCAACTTAGTCGGTCCATAGATCCGGAGAAAACTGGCTGAGACAGACGGACATAGAGACAGATAGAGTCCTGAGTGGTAAGGGTTCCGCTTCTTACAGATGTTCAGAACCCGAAAAGTAGTACTGAATGATGCTTCCAATAATGTTTAATTAATAGTCTCATCTACAAGGTCGCTTCGGATACAGAGTGCAAATTTTAAGTATGAAAAGTTTTTTTGATTAATAATAAATAAATGCACTCTTATTTTTTTACCGTGTCGAACAATAAATAAAATAAAAGTAAAGTAAAAATAATCCCTCTTGTCGAGACTTAACAACAAGATAAACGATTTCCCCACACTTACCGCGCACTGTCTCCAAAGCAACTCTTTATATAAACGAACAGCGCAAAAAAAGACAGAAAAATAAATCAGATGATGAATGTTTGACGTGGTCTTTGAGGCAAGTCGATTAGACGATCTGCTGACCGAGTCGAGTAGCTAGATCAGCCTAGCATTTGTTAATTGTGGTTGCAATACGACTGTATCACAGTACCCATAGATATACTTAATAAATAAGGATATATGCCCGGTAGACGAAATTGTATCGGAACCGTGTGTCTCCAGTTTCCCCTACCAAACGGCAACTACTACACATGCACTTCAGTAAAAGCAATAGATACGCAGTCACACACCCATATTTCTTAAAACAGAACGTACTACACAGTAAATTTTAAACCATATCCCATCAAACCCAGTGAGTATTTACATTACACCGTACAATTCACGCACACAAAAACAGCGGTGGCTATCGTTGTGTTATGCAAAAGCAATTTATTTTAAATGAAGTATAAAAAATGGCGTTCCTAAAAATAAAATAAATTAAAAACGGATGTCCAGATAATATGACACTTCACCGATTATTAACCTAAAGTTTAATTAGCTTATTTTACGAAAGTTGTTTACGCATTTCTCTACTAGGTACGCTGTAAAATAATTAAAAAAGTAAAAAAAACGTTATTTTTCGATCTTCTAACCGGGTTAAAAGGCTAAAAAATAAACTATTACAGCAAAATTTCAAGAAGCAGCGGCCGTACCACGCGTCTTATTCGCTTAAAAAGTATCGTTTTGTGATTTTTACATTGCTCGTACAGTCACTTTGTGACAAACTTACATAGTGTTAAAGGAGCAATGTATTAATTGCAAAAATAGTATGGTCGCTGTTATCTTTGAAAACAAGAATAACATAGTAAAAGCTAGATATATTATACGATTTGTTGTTTTTGATGATTTAAGAATGGGAAGTGATTCCATGATTTACAACGTTTTGGTTCAGGCTTCAGTTTTTACAAGAAACCACTGTTCAACACGAAATTCTTATAACTTGTCACGATCGCAGTCAAAAACGCACTAGTTCGCCGAGACATGGTCAACGTGCGCATTTTGCGCGGGCACCGACACCGACACGCCCTCTTGCCACTTCTCTTGTTTTTTTTTTATATTTCTATGTCAGTACCTAACCTACTAACAATTTCGAATAAATCCTATATAGTTGAGTACCTATGCAACTCATTGGATATGCTAAGGGACTATCATGACTGCTTCGGTTGGTGAGAGCACGGGTTGGTGATTGTATCGTAGAATACAGCCTACAGCAAGACAGTGCTACGTCATCCAAGTAACGTAATCCCTTAGAAGCCATTTACAGTCGCCGTATTTGTAGATTAGGATTATTTATTACTAATGCTAAAGCCATCTAAAACTAATCATCTGCAAATTAACGCTCTGTTCAGCTCATATAAAAATACTTCAGTGTAGTTTAACAGCGCGAAAAATTCATTTCAGAAATAGAACTGAATCCAGTGAATAAACAATAAGAACTAAATGAATTTAGTTAGAATCGAATGCGAAATTGTAGTTATTCGGATTGTATTTTTACTAAAACGCTTGAGGCAAAAACTATTGAAATGCAACAGTTTTTTAGGTTAAAATTTTAGTTACCTGCCATACGGTATGCTGTATAAAACGTATCCCAAAAACACAAGCAAGAATCCTGTTACCCCAACTTAAAGTGAAGTTTAGCACTTCACATCCCATTTAAAACCGACGTTAGTGTAGGTCGGTACATTTACCCTAACTCTGCATCAGCTAACGCCTAGCCGGGCAAAAAGGAGCAAGACCCAATAACAACGTACGGTAACAAGGTGAGTGCCGTACTTCTCACTGTTTTATTCGCTTGTCTGACTTTTAGAGTACTCTGTTTTACCTGTGTTATCCTCAGGCTTAATATCAGGGTCTTGTTTAGGTATAGACAGTTGGACTGCGTGACGTTCGACGACATGCTTCAAATAACATCACACTGTATTTTTCTTTTAAGAACTACGTGGTGAAAAATATTTCTCCGTACCTTTCTACGGGTTCTTTCAGTTTCCTGTGATATTTTTTGTATCGTGGAAACCTTTAAAATTTCCCGAACTCCTTAATCTGGTTATTCGTGTTTTATTTATTTAACATTATTAAACCCACTTGGTAGGTACTTGTCTTCATAACATTCCAACTGCTTACAAGATCTTCAGGTCACGTGAGTTTGTACCAACTTTAGGTTTAATAAAATAAAATGCCTTTTATTTCTAGACAGAAGGTAATAAACAGTAATTTAAATGAAAGTAACATAAAAAAAAACTTAGAAAAAAAAATAAAAAGGAAAAGTAATTTAAAAATAAAAGTAACTTAAAAATAAAAAGTATCTTAAAAACAAAATATGAAATGAGAAGTAACTACAATCTACTGTGTTTATTCTTCTGCTAGAACCCCTCTGCAGGTGAAGGCCTCCTCCAACGCTGTCCAGTCTTCTCTAGATTTGGTTAGTTCAAACCAATCCACACCGGCGACTTTAACTACGACATCTTCCCATTTTGCGCAGGGTCTCTTCTCCTCTTACCAAGTGGGCCTTTCCATGCTGTAACTTTTTTGGTCCATCTCTGGTTGCAAGCGTGCTACATGTCCAGCCCATTTCCATTTTAAAGTCAGTGCTTGAACCAGTCCATCTTTGGCCTTAGTTGTTTCTCTGATTTGTGTGTGACGTATTATTATTATTTTTTTTGATGTTCATCATGCTGCGCTCCATTCCGCGTTGACATGTTACTATTTTGTTTTTAACGTTGTTGCTGAATTTCCACGTTTGGCAGGCGTATGTGCGGGGCAGGAGGCAAGAGTTCATAACCTTTATTTTTATGTTGATAGGTAAGTTGCCTTTGAATGCTCCAGTACCATTCCAAGTTAGTTGTGACTTTCGTTCGACTTCTCGTTCGTTACTTTCGCGAGTGAAGCTGATTTGATTACCTAGGTACAAGTATTAGTCTGTATGTCAGAGGTACGCTGCCGACCGATACTGTACCAATATTTGTCATCAGCATGGTTTTGCATAGATTCATTTTTAAGCCTACTTTGTTACTACCTATGTTCAAGGAATCTATCATGGATTGGAGATCTTTCCCAGATTGTGATATAAGGACTAGATCGTCCGCAAATCGTAGGTGGTTTAGGCACTTCGTTCCAATCTTTATGCCGTTTCGACTCCAGTCTAATTGACCTATTACGGACTCTAATGTAGCTATAAATAGCTTTGTGGATATCGGATCTCCTTGTCTTACACCTCTTTTCACAGGGAACCACGGCCCGATTTTCTCTAGTTTCACTCTACTTCTGCTATTACTGTAGACATTTTTGAGTACTTGTATATTTATACATTATTGAGATTATTTTATATATTTTAATGTCATTTTCATAGGATCAATCTAAAGCGTTGCGTCTTGTAGCTAAAAAAAGTAAAATGATATTTCGAACTTTGTTTTTTTTTTCTATCGAGAAAATTTCTTCGTATCGTGTATTCTTTCAGCTGGATACTAGATTATATATAGTCAAAAAACACATACCTACCACAATTTCACATTCCTGTTCCAGGAATCTAACAAGCAAGATACGCTAAAACGAAAAACGGCCAAGTGACTGTAGCACATACAGAAAAAAAAAGCGATGTAAATAAATCTGCGAACACGGAAACCTATAGAATACCTACGCAAACGTTTCATATCAATCACATAACCCGCTTTCGCATGAATCGCAGATAAAACGAACTTTTCCTTTGCATATACTAGTACAAAACACACGTGTGCTCTGCCCTCGACTACACTCGTTTAAAAATAGAAAATTATTGCAACAGAACATACCTACTCCCGGAAATACAAGTATTCTAGGAAATGGTATACCAGTGTGCCAAGTTTCATGCCGTTCCAAATAGCTGTTAATACGTGAAAAGGTAACAAACAAACTCTATTTCACATGTTTTTCTTTTTTTTTGTATAGGATAGGTATCGACAGGTGTATGTATATTCTTACAAGTCAACACGTAACTTAAATACATAACACATATACATACTTAATACATAATGTCTGCTCTACTATCAATCACTGAGTGAAGGTGTCAGACTGTTAGCTAATTACCTTGGTACGTTAAAAGCGGTTGTGTCTATAACAACGGCGGGATGGGAGATGAACGACTAACCATCAATCAATGTTACTAACACATTTACCTACACAGACCTTTATTGTCGTAGTACTGCGACCGAGAAAATAAGCTATCGATCTAGTGCCGTAGCCTTTTTTTTTTCGGATGTAAAATCATCAAATGACTTCTCCATCTCTGGGCGGAGCGGAAAGGAGTGGCAGACTTTTACTGACTAAAACCCATCTATGTTCCTTCTTTGCCCTTTGTGTTCCGGAGCCGCAGTATCTCTTTCGAATAGTCCCGCAACTCCGGCAGGCGTCAGCCCTTTCGGGCCCCTCCTTATTGCTGACACTCTTTGAGGCGCGCGTGGAACACGAACGCGTCGTCGACACGGCCTGTCGTCATAAGACGGACGGATGGCAAGCTAGCCCATAGTTCAGCGTCGACAGGCCCGCGCCTACGGTGGCCGGGGGCCACCAGATGGCCCCCGACGCCGAGGGCGTCTCCCCCGGGACGTGAGTTTCTCTCCCTCTCACGTTCCGCCACCTCCTTCGCTAGCATGCATGCTTCGCAGAAAGAGATGACAGCGTCCCATTCCGTCTCGCTCCGGACCATGGACTGGACCACGGCCGAACGCGAGAGGTCGCTGCCATCATAGCCAGCAGTGGGGTACGATACAGGTTTTAAAATGGGAAGTGTTGTGTGAAATGGGTACTACTATATTAGGGTGTCCGTAAACATATATCGACGCTGGAAAGGAAAAATTATCCAAGCGACATTTTTGGCCATTTGAGTTATATACATTGTTGGAATCGCCTGATTTTTCTGCGTCGTTTGGTCTTACTCACGTCCTTCTACGACGACTTTTGATGTCGCTTCGACATTTTGAAGTTCGCGAGAGTTCACTTTTTTTTCCTTACTAACCGACAAAATTTTCGAGCATTTTTGAAAATTTGGTGGTTATCGTAATTGTGGAATGCTAAATTTGCCTTTGGTCAAGTTTGACATTTCTGTTCGTACGGTAATTACTCCACTTAGTTAATTTTTCCAGTATCTGGCAATATAGTGTTAGGCGCATAGTATATTTTTTCCTCAGAACGGATTTGTTCTTTTATCACTTAGGTAATTTTGACTTACTTGGTTTTTTTCCTACATGGCGTTTAGTTAAAATTGGCAGTTTTCGTTTTTTAACGTTCAACTGGTTCAGCAAATATTACCTGCTTAAAAATACAACTAATGGTCGGTTAGTCAATTTTTACCTGCCGTTTTCAAGTGTTATTTTATTATTTAGGCAACTTTTAATTGAACGTATACGATTACCCAATGTTGGTTATATCCTATGGTAGTGTCACGAACAGGCGCAAAGTGTATTTTTACCTAAAATAATTCTCATAAAAAACGTCGGTTACACCTACCGATAACGCATGAGCAGTCGCTTGAGCATGCAGTGAAGTTAGTTTCAAAGTAACTTAGATACTTCAGTGCACGGCCGGTCGTCGCTTGGGAGACACGCGCACGCTGCAATTCCGTTGTCAACTGAGGTACCGCTTACGTTTATCTTATAACAACCACGAAAACTGTAAGTTGAACTAACAAATAAATTCGTTTTTAATGCTGTTTTCGCGTTACTACATGGTATAAGTACCTTTATTTCAGAACAATGGACCGAACAAAACGTATTCATAGTCTTTTGGAAAAGGCTCTTAAAAATCGGGAATCTCTTTTAAAACCAAGGACGACTTACAGTCGGTATATATGTACTCCTACCTATCATTAATTTTCTGTGCATCTCTTATTGTTGTTTCGTGTTATTATTTATGTTATGAAGGTATATTAGATTTCTGTTTTGCTATCATAGATAAGGGCTCCGTTTAGCTTGTTACTCATTGAAGGTCACGTCTCGTCACAAGCGCTAGCTATACCTACTACGGCCAAAGTCGAGTATATTAAAAGTAATAGGTATTGGTACTAATGGTACCTACTGCTGCTAATTTAAGGACCTACTCAACTATCTTTCAATTGCCTTTAGAATGAAACGCTGCGTAAGTGCTCTTCAACTGCGCCTGTAATATCACGACGTATTGCTGAAGATGAAGAGAACTATGACCCTCAAGAAGTTTTCCCAGCTCTTACAGATACCATGCAGCATATACAGCACAGTACGGACTTACCTTCGTAAGACGATGCTGCATCAGGAGTCTCTCACAGTATGGACATATCTTCGATTAATGATACCGTTCAAGATGATTGGCAGGTTTATTTTGATCTTCCGCAAACTGGAAGAAAAACCCTCGCAGTATTGACTTACCTTCAATTGACGATCCAGCTTCAGGAGTCCCTAGCGTATGGACTTACCTTCGAATGATGATCCTGCTCCAGGAGTCCCTCGCAGTATGGACTTACCTTCGATTGACGATCCTGCTCCAGAAAACCCTCGCAATATGGTCTTACCTTCGATTGACGATCCAGCTCTAGGAGTCCCTTGCAGTATGGACTTACCTGCGAATGATGATCCTGCTCCAGAAGTCCCTCGCAGTATTGGCTTACCTTCGAATGATGATCCTGCTCCGGAAGTCCCTCGCAATATGGACTTACCTTTGATTGACGATCCAGCTCCAGGAGTCCCTCGCAGTATGGACTTACCTTCGAATGATGATCCTGCTGCAGGAGTCTCTTGTAATAAGGAGTTACCTCCAAAGGAAGGCCGCTCTAGGTGTAAGTGCTCGTAAACGAAAAGCCAAAACAAGTATCCGATATGTTGATTGCATGTCTGATGAAGATTTTTCCACTTGATTTTGTCTTGGTGAAGATAATGGCGCAGTTGATTCTGACGAATGGGTAGGATTTGACACGTCAGACAGTGATGGAGAAAAAGACCAAACTAAGAAAAAAACAGGAAAGAATAAGAAAAAGAAGCAGAAAGAGTCAAGTAAGAATAAAAAACAGCGAATTGCTGGAAAATAATACTGAAGAAAATTTGGATTCAGAAAACGAAAACGTAGGACAAAGAGGTTTAAAAAGAGTGAAGAAAAACACGAGAAGGAAAAAGAGCGCTTTCGAAACAAACAGGAAAAGAATACGTAAGAAAAGATGGTCAATTAGTGCCAGAAAAATCAATTAAACCTAATCCATGTAAGGGTAAGAAATGTGGGAACAATTGTGAAAACGTAACCGAAGAATAGAGGCAAGAAGTATTTAAACATTTTTGGACGCTTACCCCTGAACGCCGTAGAGACTGTTTGGTTGGCATGACTGACAAAGGAAACGTTAAACGTAAACGTAGTAGTTCAGAATTGGGCAGTTACACATGTACAGGCTACTTCTGGGTAAGCTCGCTCCATCGTAGACTTTGTCTCTGTCATCTCTGACAAAGACTAGAGTCAAGAGCAAACCCGTACCAAGTAAAAAATAATAATATAAGTATTGCCTATACTGATGCCTTGCTACCGTTCACGACTGCCAATATAGAGATGATAGATGCACAGAGGCCAAATATAATGATCTCATGAAACTTTTTAAAGATAAAGTAATTAATACCTGCTCCATTCCATCATGAATACTCCATTATCCCAAAGGCTACTAATGCAAAATATACCTTGCCTGAATCAGCTCTACTGTAAAGTTAGTCTGATGTCGCTTGGATATTTTTTCCTTTACAGCGTCGATATGAACTCACGCCTTTTTCCCATAGGTAGACAGAAACGGCAGAATATCACGACGACGATCTGATTATATTAGTTTTGCTTCGTTTACATCTGATCATACACCACGAAGATTGTGATTGCTGCGCACCTGATTTTTTTAAAGAACATGAACAAACCGGTATTTGTGTCGGTACTATGTGCTTACTGAACCTGAATGGTGACGCCTTACGTCACAATTCAGTTTCAGTCTGAAGGCCATTTCTACTAATTTTCAAACACCTTTAGCATTCGCATGTCAATTGCAAACTGTCAAAAAAGCCTTAATTTTCATACGTTTTTGACAGATTGAGACGCGAATGCGATGCGAATGTGAAAATAAGTTGAAGTGCCCTCAGATGTGTGTGAAGTTTTAATTAATAGTCACTTTCCCTTATAACCCCATCTATGACTGCGTTTCCACCACAGATTTGCGAGGATGCATTGTGACGAAGCATATAGCATATATGTAGTATATAGTCAGGGTGCATAGCTATAGTATAAGCGAATACTTAAATAAGAAATTATAAGTAAATTCATAACCATGTAACGCATCTACAAAAACAGGACAATTATAGGCCTCACTACTACCCATAAATAAATATGTTTTAAAAAAAATATGAATCGCCCAATAAATATAACTTTCCTTGACTATTCATTAAATACTTAATAAAAATATTAATACATAAATAAACCAAGAATAATTAATTACAATGTTGCTAAATAAATGAATAATATTAAAACTTTTTTTATTAATCATTCTTAATTTTAATTAATAAAATAGTACAGCTTAACTTATTGTTAAAATGTTCACATTAAACACCCAGTGCTGTTCCTCCTCCCACCTACTTGACCTATGCTGTGCCCGACAGGGTCCATAAATTGTGACTAATATAATTATTTTTCTACCAACTGGTATTATGGTACGCTTTAAAGAATTGAGAATCGAGGATTGTGTTTGTTAAGAACCAAAAGAAACGCTTGAGCTGAGTGAGGCTAACTAACTCATCCTTCGCTGCGCCCCCTCACAAATCTCTGGTAGAAACGCAGCCTTAGACCCTCCGCACCTTGGACAACTAGTACTTGACTTCTAAAAGTTAACATTTTTCATGTCGCATAATCACCTTCTAACGTGCCCACTGTTGGGATACAGGCCTTCTATATGTGGGAGATTGGGCCAGAATCCATTAGTTGGGCCTAGTGCGGGTTGGAAGATGACACAAGTCTTCCAATTGTTGGTTCTATGACATGCAGGTTTCCTTACAATGTTTTCTTAAGTCTAACGATATGAAAACCAAAGGCGTTATCACTGACCCACCATCGCTCTAATTATATTTGTCTTTCATACCCAGTCATTAGGCTATGAACTCGGTACAGATTCGACGCTCAAGTCGCCGTATCAGCGCGTAAGCAGAGGCTGAGTGACCACGTTTAATCGTCGGCACGCACACTCGACCACAGTTTGTAGATCACTTTGTTTCTGATGCACAATTCGAAAACATTCGCGATCACTAGTGGTTGGATTTGTGAGGACGCGGAACGTTTATATTAATGATGACTGATCTGTATGTGCAGCTATCTAGATGATCCTGATATATCGCAGAATATTTGTCACGAGTAGGCAAGGTGGCTGGCTGAAAGCCTCCCTTGTTCTTCCACGTATTTTATTTTTCCACCCACGACCTCGTACCAACCATAAAGTAGGTACCTACCTACAGTTAAATTATATGGGTTCCCCAGGGTGTTCAATTGTTGTTGAGGAAAACGTTTATAAACAATAACACATAGACTTGCATACTTAAAACTTCCTTTCCTCGTGGGTCTGCGGCTGTCGAGAAAACGTGGCAACGTGACTTCATTTACATTCCTTAATATTTACCAAAAAAAGCTTCACGTTTTCGTAACTTCATCAAGCAAACAAGGAAGTGATTTCGCATTGTAGCACCCGAAAAAATATACCAACATTTTTGTGACTCACCACGAATTCTTGTTACGCAGATACCTATACCTTTACCGCGTACAATTTAAAAAGTCTCGACAGAATAACAGAATTGTTACACATGCTGAACAAATATCGAATATTTTATAACAATACGCTTAATGGCTCGACAAACAAGCGTACTCGGAGTACAGAAACCGGCTTTGCTGATTGCGAATTGTGCTTACTGTCGAATACAAATTGTAAGCGTGTTTCCTTCAAGTTAATTCACCAAAGGAGAATTGACCTTAAATAGACATTTTCCTCGAAATTTTTTAAGCTTTTCGTTTATAAAATATTCGAATATTTCGAGGAGAGAAGCTTCTATGCAAAGAATGTAAACTAAAAGTAACCTGTCTGTCGGGGAAGTGTTTTATTTAGATTTTCTTTTTAGACATATTTTTTCTCGAATCGCTGGTTTTACTTTTATCTAAGTAGACAATTAATAATTTATCACGCTTTTTGTGTTCGGCTTAAGTCTTGTTTTTAATTAAAAGTCAAAATGTTGTGCCATTTAACTTTATTGTGTGGTACTATTTATCTCAAGTCAATACCACGGATCCTAACAAAATGGGGTCATTGTTCTGTGAATCTTCAAAAAAACGAATAACTTTTAACAAAAGTTTTCGTGACTCGCTGGGGACCAGGGAGACGAAGCGCCGAAAGTGAAATACTTCTTTGCTGAGAAAATAATTATTTGAAACTTTCTTAAAAAATAAAAACAGAAACGTTTCACGTAAAAGCGTTATTTTGAAGACCGAAAGATTAAACTAGATTTCTTAAATGTTGATATTAACCGCAATATTTTCTCGATATATGAAGGTATTTTAATAAATTTGGTTGCCTGTTATACAAAAACAGTTTTTTCAGAAAACGACGTGCTTTAGCTGGCTTAAACACAAAAGGCAAGCCTGATGAGTTCATCGTCGCCGTCATTATTAATTTTTAGTCCATACATTGTACAAGTTCTGAAAATATTAATATTTTACCAAATTGATTTTATTCATGCAGCTATATGAAGGCTCAGATAAAATTAATGAGATTCTATGAAATGATAATTGACACCCCAATCTGATCAAATTGAGCGTGAAATTTTGTTTTGACAATAGACGTACCTGAAAGGCTATAAAACATGATATTTCAATATTACATATAGATTTCAGGCCATTTATTATCTATAATAATACCTTTAGGTGGATGCTAAAAGAGCGAGCTTAAAAGCATGGAGTCTGGGAAAGCTGACTGGATTTGAACTCTAATGCGAATCTTTAATCGATTTGAATTTGGAGAGTGAGTCGATTGCTATTGAAGACGCCGGTGATTTGATTAAATAATAAAAGATTCAGTCTTGTTCTTTTATAATTATTTACTCCTAGCATGTGCCAGCGGCTTCGCAAGGGAAAATACTCCCGGATTATGTATAACCTATTTACCCGCATAGTTCCCGTTCCCGTGGAATTTCTGGGATAAAAATGTCCTATCCTATGTCCTTTCTTGGGTCCCAACCTATATTTGTACAAAATTTCATCCAAATCGGTTCAGTGGTTTAGGCATGAAGAAGAGACAGACAGAGTTACTTTCGCATTTATAATATTAGTAGGGATAGGTAGACCCTTCGACCCGATATCGTGAGAAGTCTCAGAACAAGGGAAGTCGCCTTTAGTCCTACGTATTGAAACTAAACTTAACTAGAATAAATAAATATATATATATATGTATATAAATATTTATATTTTATAATTATGTTTTCGTATTTAATTATTTTTAACTTTTACACACTATTGTCTACATTTATTTCTCCTGTCGCAGGTCTGCTGGAAGAAATTTCATTGGAGATAAGGAGTTCCTTTGTACTTATATTTATAATATTAAATTTTACTATTTTTCTGTGTGTACATAAATAATAAAATAAATAAATAGAAATGTAAGTACCTGTACGTCTTTTGAAAAGACACGGGCATAAAGCCGAACCCTTATTTAATTATGTTGGGCTTCATTACTACATTTAAATTATTGAATTTGAAAACATCATATTACAACTATTCTTCGTTCAACCTTTTACTACCCTTTAAAGATTTAAAAAATATTTATTTACGTAAGTATGGAAAACATATCGAAATCTTAACGTTTAATTAGGTGGTATTTTTATTCGAAAGACATCCTATTTTTACTTTCCTACCTATTTTCGGTGTGGGAAACATTTATACGCCACAGACACAACACAAACAATAGGTACAAAGTAAAAAACATAGTACAGAATGATACAATAAAAACGATTCCTTTGAACATTTCAGTAACGGAAAATATTAAAACTGTTTTCATATATTTATTCTACTACTCGGAAACAAAATACAACAGGGTGCAGGGTACTTATTTTCAATGTTGAATTTTGTTTGTTGAAATGTAATAAAAACAGAATGTAAAATACTGAAACAGCTTTTTAGGGGTTCCGTATCCAAAGGGTCTCTGCGGTCAGAATGTCTGTCCGTCCGTCCGTCCATACATCCCTCTGTTTGTCAGCGGGCTGTATCTCAAGACACGTAATAGGTAGACAGTGAAATTTATCACACTGTGTGTTTTTATTGCCGCTATAACAACAAATAATAAAAAATCTGGTCAAGTGCGAGTCGCACTCGCGTGCAAAGGGTTCGGAAACAATTTCATTTTTTTTAAATGTTACTTCAACATAACTCATCTATAGGAGATTACGGGAAATCCTATAAAAAGTGTGTGTGTGTACCTACTATTATCTGGCTTTTTTCAAAATTTTAGGCTTACTAGTTTCGGAGATAAGGGGGGCAAATAGTCATTTTTGGTCTGATAAATAAAATATATAATAATATAAATCTTATATTTCAGACACAGTCCATTATTTGGTTAGTATACAAAAACTTAGAAACTTGTTAGTATAGCTACTGGAACAATACAATTAAGTACATACATAACCACCTACCTACGCAACAGTCACATGCAGGTCTATCCAATTTCCCAGTATGGAGCTGTCAAAGGTCTTAGGATGCTGTTGGGGTTGGCGCGTATACGGCGCATGGTGGCGGCGCATCGCTTGCGCATGATGGTGTGAAACCGTATATCTCTGCCTCCGCGGACATCAGATACACTATAGTAGCGCGGCAATCCCGTCAACACCCTGTAGGCTAATTCACGTAACTAAATAAGTGCTGTTGCAGTGAAATTGAAGTTAAGTTTCGATCAAAACAACGCTTGTCGTATTCTCTACCGCTGTCAGACACGATTGCGTCAAGTTCGCGTCACGCGAGCGCAAATTTAACGGCATTCTATTGTTGCGCGTCTTTGGTGCGTGCTTCGGAACGCAACATGATCGGTATTCAACTATTTTTTGACGTCTCAAAAAGACCAACTTTTATGTTTAAGTTTTAATACTATAATAACGTCATATTCATTGAAATGTAATCGATTCTATTCGATTATTTTGTGATTAATTTTGTGACAACATTTTATTTTTCTTATAATCTATACATACATTTCTATCACATAGAATAATTCCAGATTTTTCGCGATGCGAAATTGGGTGAAAGCAATTTTTTTAAATTTTTCATCCAATTTTTTAAAATTTTTCATTATAAGTCGAAAACTATGCGGGCTAAAAATAAAGAAAAAATGTTTGAGAATGTGCACACGTTCTTTCATAAGATATCCCACATGCTCGAGTAGCACCAGTTCGAACCTTTTTAGTTCTTTCTTATTTGCAAAATAATTGAACAAACGACATCTAAGTTTCAAATCTATTCCAAGTTTCAAATTGATAGCATTAGTAGTTCTTGAGATTTCCAACTGTGACAGACTTAGTCACACCATAAGGGTTCCTTTTTACCATTTTGGTACGGGACCCGATTTCGATATTGTCAAACAAGCTAAAAATCACAAACCGATCAAAAGTACCTACATATAAATACCGCAACCTAGAACAACAAGCCCCGACTTGGCGCTCAAGCAGTCTCCGTTCAAAAAGTTAAAGTTCCGAGCCAAAAATAATATAAAACTGTACAAAGAAAGGTCAGGTCGGGAAATAAAGTCCATTGATTTCAGTTTACAAATCGACTTTTTGTGGTAATAGTGGTGTTAATGTGGTATGCGGAGAGCGGAAAAGTGCGAGCGTTAGAGGCGCGCCTGCCCGTTCAATATTCATGAGCCAACTTAAACGGTTAGGCGATGAAGTCAGCGGGGACTATTGTTGAGTAGCGGAACTTTTTGAGACGCTGTCAGAATAGGTTTAATGGGTTGTCATTTAGTATTGAAATAAAATAAAACTTTAACTATGAGTCACCTAAAAGTAGTTAATAGGTTTTTCAAGAAAGTAGAAAGTGTTGAAATGATTTGTTTTTTCTTGTTTTATACAGAGTTTAACCAATTATCCTTTGAAATCTTAACTAATATTAATAATGTAAAAGTGAGTTTTATGCGCTGCGCTTAAATCGCTCAAAAAATGTTGGTGAATTTTGTTACAGAAATAAATGGGCCCCTGGAGAGTGTTATAGCCTATTTCTGCGAAAATGAGACTTAACGCAAGCGAAGCCTACAGCGGGCAAGAAATAGTCTGCCTATAATCCTGTAGTCTGAGTAGAAAACTGTAGGTCTCTTGAATACTGTGCATTGTAGGCTCTTGATGGAAACGTAACTATTTAAAATCTCTTCCCTGCCTTTGAAAAGCAAACTACTTACAATTTTGTTGATAAGGAAATGATAATCCCCAATCTGCCCAAAAAATCGCTGTTTTCAGGGCCCTCACTTAACTGCTACGTTCGAACCATTGAACTAGACGATTAAAATTACCGTTGCCGTAATGGTGTCTGTATTTGCTGTGTTGCAGTTGTAATTGAATACGTTAGGAATTACGTAAATCTGCTCTTTTCTGTATCAAGAGAATGTAGAATGGGTTTGCGAATGTTTCGGCATTGTTGCTTCTGTTCTTTCGAAATCAATGAATTTATAAAGGTATCGTTGTCATGAATGATTTTGATTATCATTCTTTTTAGTCCTAGATCTCAATTTATTTTGGTGCAGCGCTAATTTCTTTTTTTATTTTGTTAATGCATATATAAAATTTATCATAGATATGTAACTTAAATATATAAAAAAAACTAGCTCTCTGTTACGAAAGCGCACGCTCTCTCACTCGCTGAATAAAGATAATGGAGATTCGGTAGAATGTAGAGCTAAAAGTTGGAGTGAATAGGTTTCTTCTGGGTACCTAAGCACGTTCCATCATCGACTTTGTCTCTGTCGTGTTTGACCTATTATATAATACTAAAGTCAAGTGCAAATCTATCTCAAATAAGTAATTAAAAAAACAACTTCGAATAAAATCTATTTTAAATTAGGGCTTCAACCTTGGCAGACTTATTGCTGAATACGGACAGGGTTTACTCCCTTAATTCAAAACGATTTTTTTTAATTCGTTTCAAATCAAACTCACAGTACATATGCGTAGGTTTCACTAAAGTCATGATATGTTCAGTATCGTTTAATTCTAAAGATGTCACTTATCCAATGCCTACGTATTCAAATTATTTCCTTTGACATGATTTCCGCATTGACTTCCGCATCGCACAATACGGAAGAGGATAAAAGCATATTAAGTCAAATAAAATTTTCATGAAATAGATTGAAAAGATTATTATAAGTTTAAGCTGCTTAGCAAGGGCCTTCATTCCAATATTCCTCAGCCATCCATTATCGAATCAGTAGATTCGATTTACAATCCCAATTCGGAGTTTGATCCTTCTGATCTGCAGTCAATCTTTTAATGACTGATTTCAGTTACCGGTGAAGATAAATGAGAGTTGGAAGTCTTAGAAGCAAAGTCAGAATTGGATTAGAACAGAAAAATATTTCTGGAATTTGTTTGGAACGTTGATAGCTTTCAGTAAAAATTGGTAAAATTACTAGGTACTGCAATCCTAACACGTTACGGTTTTGTTTATAGGTGCGTCGAGCGTCGCGTGCCTTGTGGCGGCTCGCACTTAATTCATACATACCTATAGCATTGTATGTGAAAGTTTGCCGAGAAGCAATTTTACAGGCGTTTGCTTGAAATGCAGGCGGCGGTCGCGAAGGGGCCCGCGGCGTTGCACGCGGCGTCGCACGCGGCGTCGGCCGGGGAGGCGCAATACAAATATAATATCACGGCGATTCCCGCCACCGCGGACAAGAAATCAAAATTCTCCGAAAATCCATGTCACAATTTGGAGAAAAAATTCTAACGATTTCCCGCTAACTCCCCTATTTTTTTTTTTAAGAAATTATACAAGTTTTAACTGATTTATAAGATTTTTTTTTTACTTTTAAATACAACCAGCGGTTTTTGTCCGATATGTCCATGTAACTGAACAAATTAAAAATACTATGTTGCACGACTAAAACTCAAAATTTTCGTATTTAAAATTATAAAGAAAATAGTCAGTGTAACATTTATTTGTATTTATTACCAAAATTACGACAAGCCGTTTAGACATGATTCTCACTTGCCTTTAGATAATTAATTACATTTCCTGAAATAGTGTTCTGACTTGGCCCGGCTATCTTGCCTATCCCCAATAAATCTCCAATCAACTTTTTTTTTTTTATACAAAGCGGGGAAAATCTTGGCCCAAATCTCACCTGATGGAAAGTGATGATTAGGCCGAAGATGGAAGCGAGTTTCACCCGGAATCCTCTTACACAGAGGAACTGGCTATCATACCTCTAACTGCCGGAACACAACAATGCTGTTAACATTGTTGTTATGGCGACAGACTTAGACATGATGGTGGTAGCTTGCCAGGCGGACTTAGAACAAGTTCTACCACCAACCAAACCGAGCAAAAAATTTGCCCCGCTGGGAATCGAACCCGGGACCTCTGGGTCTGAATCAGGTGGTATAATCACTAGACCACGGAGACGGTTAGTGTCACCTGTTTGGCACCACCCGGGGACCACGTGTAGGGATTCGCTGAAGGGTATTCTCCTACGGACGCGGGTGACTCGGCCCCCAAAAACTTGAGACTCCCCGTCATTATGCAGCCCGCTGCACGCACCGCCTCTCCGTAAAAGGAAAAAAACGTCAGACGCCCCGCTCGACGCCACGCTTTACGCGAAGTTTGACGTCCCGCATCTCCGTAAAAGGGCACTTACGCGACGTGAGCGATTCGACATGATTGCGAAGCGATCGCACGCAAATTAAACGCACCCTGGCGGCTCTGTCCTAAGTGCGCGCAAAGTCACTGCTTCAGCCATCGCCACCATTTGTTATGGACGGACGGAAACAGTTTTTACAGGAAAAATAATTTTTAAAATATCAAATACAAGAAGTATGTGGAGGCAAGACAGAGGAGTGCAACTAATATTATAAACCTACTTAGAAAGGGCTTTACAGCTTCCAGAATTTAGATATTTTCTCTAGTTTTTGAATAATAAACTATGAAAAATTTGATTAAAACCCTAAAAATAAGTCCTTTAATTTGATATGTCACACGGTGCAATTAGAAAAACTAATAACCTTTAAATTTTCTAATTTGTCCTCCAAAAGTAACCTACTCAAAAATTATTGATTTACGTAACTCATCCGTGTTTGGGTCACAGAAGTTCATTGTGTACAAAATTTCAACAGAATCGGTCCATTACATTCAGAAAAAAATTGGCTGTGACAGACGGGCAGACAGCCAGACAGACCGTTACCCGAGTGATCCCAAAAGGGTTCCGATTCTTACGGATATGAAAAGACGACTAATAACTGCCTAACTATAGTGTTTAAAAATCATAATTACATCCAATCAATAAATCACAGCAATAATTTAGAATTATAAAGTATGTCTCTGTACATCGGTGTGCAAGAAATATTAAATAAATAAAACAAATTGCCATCTCAAAGTACTAAATTTTAACTCAAAACAGTTTCATATCTTCTTTGATCATAATTACCGTCCCGCCATAATGTATGCGCCCATTCAACGTGTAGCATTGCTCATTACAGTAATTACATGAGAGCAGCAGCACCATCTGTTGCTTATTGACTGCCGTAACGTATTATAGTATACACTTGATAAATAATAATGAGAGAGAAAACAGCAAAGCTCTTCTGTAAATATATCAACGTGAAATCTTATGTAAGGTGAGATATTAATCCCTGAGGGCCAATTTTAGTAATTTTCAAGCAACCATCGCATTCGTATCTCAGTCGCAATCTATAATAAATTAATGAAATATTAGGTATTTGTTTGGCACTCTAGTATCAAATGGTACCTATGACAGCTCAAATCATGCTCTCATCGCCAAACTTTTGACGGGGACTTTTTCCAGATTCGACCGGCTGGTAACTTCACCTAATTTCACAAAATTATTTTTTTTACAGAATAATTTAGGTGATACACTATATGTAAAGGAACGTGACAGCGAAAGAAACCTTGTCTAAACTAATATTTAAAATGCTATATTACATATGTAATAATTTATTCATAAAACGTCTGTCCTCCTTTCCATTCGACCGCTAAAGTATACTTAGATATTTATTATTCATATACTTTTACTATGACAATGCACTTTGCATCAGGTGTGTTGCACCACCAATCGATTTCTTCTTTTTCAAAAGTCGACGACAGCAGCCATACGCAAGTTGAACTAATATTAAACAGCACAAAACGTAAAACAAAAGCAGATCGCTAGCCATAACTCTCATCATCACAAACGATCCATCAACAGGCATTAAAAGGCAGAGGCAGAAGAATGGTAGCCGACTTTCGAGAGTCAGTTTAGTTCGACTTCCACTCAATCGATTATGCGACGTACCGAGAGAATTGGCAGCGAACATTCTATTCAGAAAGCTAGAAAAGTTTGGCACATTACGAAGTGACAAAGCATAAATAGAGGGAAAGACTGCAAAGTAAAAACGCCTACGTTTTCTCGTGTATCGTAATTTTGTAGTAAACACGAATATGAGTGGCAACTGAGTAATTAGAGCCGACGTCAATTACTTAAAACACAACCACGCGATTTAACAATGAACTATGCGGAAAGGTATAGAAACTTCCACTGTGTTGAGTTCGTGGAATAAGACTAGAGAAAGGGGACTTTATCAGTGTAGACATAGGGATCGAATTTGATCTCAGGAAAAACTAGTCTATTTAAATTCCAATTTTCTCATCCAAGATTTTAAGGTGATTCAAGTTTCATGTATTCCCTAAATAATTATATCAAACTACATTTCAGAAAATTTGAAATTTTCTTGGAGGAAGAACGAAGATTTAATAAGGCCACTGCTAAAGAGGCTCTTAGTAGCATAAAATAACTCGATTCGATGATGACAGTTCCTATTTAGATAAAGTGTTCGCAGGAGAGTATCTGCGAAGTTCGAAACCCAATCTGAATGCTCATCTGCTGCATCAAAAGCCTAAGGCCTGCGTAAACTCAAGAAAAAGAGGTAATCATGGCCTACGGTCTACGGCATAGACTTCCAGCCTACGGTGTAGAGCATTCACTTAGGCTTACACTATCTTTACGTGCGTTGCAATACCGTAGCTTCAGAACAGACGGTCTATTCTGTCAACATCTCACTATGTAAACTTAGGTTTAGCGAGCATAAAGTGAACTGTCATTCCATCTTGTTTGTATCGATTGAAGGCTCACTTTATTTTCACGTTACCTAAGATTACACGGTGAGAGGTTTACAGAATCAATCTGCAGTTCTGATGGATCCCTTAGGCCGCGGACACGAACGTAGCGGCGGCAGCGGCGGCGTGGGCGGGTCCATGTAAATCAATGCATTTAACGCGACCAGCGGCGCATTCAAATGCATAGATTTGAATGCGCCGCTGGTCGGATCTTTCCCCGCTGAGTTCGGGACCACGGCCTTGTAGACCACAAGCCATGACTCAAATTTTGTCATACATTTCTTACATACCTAGTAAAATTGTTAAGACAGCTTCATCATGGATGACTGTGAACGTCAGCTGCAATTTGGCGGGTGGGTTAAGCAGCGGTAGCCTCCCAAAGACGTAAAAATTTTTTTTTGTTCTTTTATTTCCTCCCGAATGAAAATTGTAATGTATTCTTCATCAATTTTTCTGTAACTTATATGGTGTACATAATAAAGAGTATTCTATTCTATTCTATTGTGTCAGATTATAGCTAACTCAATATCTTGCAGAAAACAAAACGTGCTGACGTTTTGTTTTCTGCAAGATATTGAGTTAGCTATAGCTATAGCGGCTGTTTCTCGGTGGGAAGATCGTCAGTTAAATGAAATAAAATTTAAAAATTATGTTAAAAGCACACTATGTAAACAAGCATATTACAAATTAGATGATTATATTCAAGATAAGAATGCTTGGAAACATGCTGGTCCTGCTCCATAGGACAGTCTAAGGTGTAGTAAACAAAGTCAAACTTATTGATAATGTTTGTATTAATATATTTAGTATATCTATAGATGTCTATAATGACTTTTATATTTAATTTAACTCACACACTGATTTATTGTTCTTTATTTGATAAATCAATAGTACCAACATTTTTAAATATGTGTGTGTTTGCATTGTATAGACTCAAGTACCCTGGCGGTTGGGAGTGTCATGCTCACTCAAAAGCCTAGCTGATGGTGGCGTATGCGTTAAATTATGTGGCTCCATTCAAAATGGTTGAGACGAATGGGCCTGGCGCATGTCATGGCGCCGTCGGTTGGGACTGGTCATTTCTCAGCTGCCATGGTTTATTTTAATTTATTTTAATTATTTCTTTGGATTGTTCCTTTTTTAGTTCGGATGTTTTTATCATGCTCGTCACATCGTTCTCACATGTATGTATAATTTCAACACGATGTCAAGAAAACTTTGTAACAATTTATTATTTTTAAAAGAGTGTCCGTGGAGTTTCTTGCACGTTCTTCTCCATAGAGATCTACGCTTTGGAACGTGCAAATAGCTTCATCTTTTTGGACCGACCGACCTTGACAATTCAAAAGTGCCTGTAAATGGTTTAATTGAAATAAATTTTTGAGTTTGAGAGTTTGAGTTTGAGTTTTGTTATAGCCATCGCCTACATGAATTGACCAGCTGACGAGTTTTCCTTCGGCGTCTTGCCAGCCTTGATTGTTGATTCGGGGGAAATTAGGGAAATTACGTATCTGAAGTTATGCGACTTTATGTTTCATGCTCTAACTAAATGATAGATACTTTCGAATTTATTAAAATAGAAGTATATAAATGAAGGAATACTGTGTACAATATCGTTCAGCATATAGGGTGAATTTTTAAAGTGTGCCTGGATGGTCAAAACCGAAACTAAGGGGAATAGCGAAAAACACTGAAAGACGTTGGAATTTCAAAGTTTTTGTTCTGGTATTATCATTCTTCTTATGTATGGATTATATTATTGTTTTATATTATAGAATAAGTCTAAAGTCTAAATCTGTATAAATTGTCTGGGCTTTTCATGGAAAAATAATAAATAAACGCTCCAAAGATTTATCTTTCAGACGGAGCATGAAGCATAAAGTTGAATAACTTTAGGCACGTAATTTTCTCCCGGATAAAAATTGTCAGCTGATAGTTAGTATGATCTTGTAAGTAATACACAAAGTCAGCTGGCAAGATGCCGAGGGATAATTCGTCAGCTGGTGGATTTAAATAGGCGGTAGATGCTCCTACGTTACACGGTTCAGGGTATCAGCTGAGCCAGTTGACATTTTTATTTATTCACATAGTGTGTACCCTTCTCATAAGAATCGAATAACACCGTATTTTGATAGTTTATTTAAATATGATTTTTTGTTTATGGAGGTATAGTTACAAAATTTATGTCAGACAATATCACAAAAAAAATCAACTCGATAGGGCATCTAGTTTCTAAATATAAGGAAAAAGGTTAGGTTAGTCACGTTGGAATTTTGTATGTTTTTGTTCTGGGATATTTTCATTATTCATAGTTATGGAATTTATTATTATTTTACATTAAAGAACAAGGTCATAGAAATCTAAATCAGTAAAAATTATAAGGACTTTTCATGGAAAAATGGAAAAATAATAAAAAAAGGCCCCGAAGATTAATCCTTCAGCCGGAGCATGAAGCATAAAGTCGAATAACTTTAGTCACGACATTTTATCCCGGGTTTGACAGCTGATGGTTAACATTATACTGTAAGTAAAATATATCAGCTGGCAAGATGCCGAGGGAAAACTCGTCAGCTGGTGAATATTTAAGTAAGCGATCTGATGCCCCCTTCAGGGCGATAGCTGACGACCTTCCCACCGAGATACAGCCGGCTGACGTTTTGTTTTCTGCAAGATATTGGTTAGCTGATATTGGTTATCAGACACAATTTTCATTCGGAAGGAAATGAGTGAAAAAATATTTTTTTCAACTTTTTATTTTATACAGAACGGGGAAACTCTTGGCCCAAATCTCACTTGATAGAAAGTGATGATTAGGCCGAAGATGGAAGCGAGTTTCACCCGGAATCCTCTTACACAGAGGAACTGGCTATCATACCTCTAACTGCCGGAACACAACAATGCTGTTAACATTGTTGTTATGGCGACAGACTTAGACATGATGGTGGTAGCTTGCCAGGCGGACTTAGAACAAGTCCTACCACCAACCAAACCGAGCAAAAAATTTTCCCCCGCTGGGAATCGAACCCGGGACCTCTCTCTCTCTCTCTTAACCATTATACAAGTTATCGTCCGGGAGGAACTTCGTCATAGAAATCTGTGCTGGCTCGCGGACCATAGTATCGCTTTTACGTGGATTTAACATTTTCCAGACAAATGAGGTAGAAGTATGTATATATAAGCAAAGACAGCACAACACTTGACTCCCCGATCAAAACTCACACAAAACATACTCAAACATTTATAACATTGGAACACAGCCGTGTAAACATTCAAATTTATTGCCTATGCATAGATCTATACTCAGACTTGGATGTTTGCGTCTGGCGCGATTCCATTACGGAATCGAATATAAGTTAAGGCAACAATGTTCCGGAGCACCGCCGTCCCTCGGCGGCGACTTGCAGAGCGTACTTCTATTGCTACGAGTACAACACTATACGCACACACAATTGTTACTTGCATGGAAATTGCAGATGTACTGTGTGTAACATTCCTGTAAATTGTATGTGTACAAATCAAGAATTGTTTAACTTTGAAGAATAAGGCTTAAGAAATTATTTAATTTCAGAGGCAGAAGATACAGAACCAAGAAACTTTGACAGCCAGCGCTAGGGAAGGCATTGTCAAAAATTTCTGCACAAACTCAGTTTTTCGTAAGTTTAAAGCTAAAACCTCTTGATTGGAATGCATAACGCTGCAATATGCGGTAAATAGTGCTAGATAATGTGTCCGACTCCGCGTTCTGTAGGTATATCGTTATAGCTTTGTGCGTCACGATCAAGAGAAATTTTGAACAATGGCGTCAACAGTCGCAGCCAACGCGGCCTTCCAGGCTCTATAAACAAACAGGAAAATGGCAATGTACCGCTAAGAGGCAATGATATAAAATGCCTCCATTTATTAAATAAAAAGTGGTTGACAACATCAAAGGCTGAAACCGAGATGATATTCCAATGAAAGCAATGCATACGAACGTTTTGATGAGTCCTTAGTGTCTCTTTTTATCCCGTTTGTAGGTACATGTTTTCTTTTTTAAAAACTCATGTAAAATCTATAATTTGTAATTGAATATCTGTATCTTAGTATTTATCTGGACGAGAAAATGTAAAAAAACTCCGTTATTATGGAATCAACGATAAAATATTTAAAAAACAACTTTAGACAACATTTTTTTTCCTTGTTTCAGAATTGATTTATATTTAAAGTTATTAATATTCAAACGCACGTTCACTTTCTGATGAATTATCTACGAATAAAAAGTAACTGTTCGATAGGATAAGTTGGTAGTATTCATTACTTAAACATAAAGGATACCGAATGATACCATTCAATCTGCCAAAAACTTTTCCTAACTATGTTGTCTGTTGTTAGGCTGGACTACCTTCAGTCAACGCGGATTCAGCTGAATACCAGTATTTTACATGGGTAGAATGTCTTTCTTACCTTCACAGTCCCGTTATTGGGTAGCACGAAACCCTTGGCAAGACTGGTGTCAGATTGGATGGCTTCCGATTTGATTTGACTACCGATGACCTTCAAATTACAGGTGGAACCGACGGATTAACGTGCTTTCCGAGGGTCGAAGGTGTCTCTGTATGTAATAGAAGAACTTATCCGCAGACAAATCTCGGTAAGCGCTTTTTAAAATTGCTGATCGAACTGTGCGGCTGTTATTACTTAGCCGTAAGGGCCTTCAAAACAACCGGAAAACCTCCGAATCGACAATGACATTAAAAAAATCCCCTTTTCCACCAAATTTTTCCCTCAGTTTTAGCTTTACACAAAACAAAATCGAAGCCAAAACCCCTCATAACACCATGACAAATCACAAAACCAAACACGCCTGCAGACGCGATACGACACAAAATTTCAACGATAATACGCCTTTTATAATTAAAACGGCTGTTATACCGCCGAAAAGAAGATTAACTATTGCGGGCTTAGAGCGGGACTACTCAATATTCATGGCGTGACAACGGGTGGACGTAAGCTCTCCGAAATTCCATTTTCTTGTACTTTGCTATTACTCGGTAACTCCACCTCTAAATTGTGCTAGAATGATGTAAGCTTGCTGTAATTACGAGTTATTTGGTGATAGTTTGCGGTTTGTTTCAAACTTATTTGCAAAAAGGTAAATTAAACTAAAATAGAAAACGTGTATAAGGGCATGTATGTACACACTATTTTGGTAAAAATATAAAAAAGCCTGCACAATTTCCAGAAACTCTTTTTTGCGCCGAATACCATCTTCCCCTTTATTCTCCATTACCGCTTCTTATGTCTTCTTCCTCATTCTTCTAGACCGGAACTATTCAATATATTCATAGATAAACGTGTCAACGGGTGGATGTAGGTACTCACCGAAATTGTTTGTATTTCGCTGTTACTCGCCGTCATTCTCGCTGTTGTTGTGTTATTTTGAGGTTTGTGCAGAACTTATTTGCGTACTGGGTTCTCTAAAATTTATTGAAAAGGACAAAGCGACCAATGGACTAACAGCTCGCGACGATCAGACATACGGTAATTTATAAAACCTGAAAGTTTCTGTGTAAGTCCTTAATACAGGTATCTATGAACGATCTCCGACTATGAAGTTTGGAGGAAAGGTGTCTCGAATCGTAACTTACTTACATAAAGCTTAGTTTTCTCATATTTTGTTTGGAATAATATTAGAAATCACTTCGTCCATTATCAGTCACTTAGTAACCACACAACCCCCTGTCAGACACCTTTTAATATTACCAAACTGTAATTATACTTACGGTAGAGTATACAACCTGTATTTTCTCAGTTATCAGTAAGTTTTGATTTGATTGTGTCTTGTCAGACAAATTAAGTCTTCTAACTTTCACTTTACCCTTTTCCTTATTTCAAAAACTAGATGTCCTATCAGCTTGATTATTATTGTGATGTTGTTTTTATTAAAAAACCTTTCATTTGACACCATTTTTGTAACAATACCTCCATAAATAAATAATCACATTTTCAAGTTACGTAATTATTTTACAGTACAAATCGCCTATTTAAATGCACCAGCATCTTGCCATCTGATTTTGTTTATTACTTAAAACCCCTACCAACATTCATACTAGGTACCTATTCATTATCTGCAATATTTCATTGTAAACATTCAAGTGTTTCATTGACACTGACCTCTAATAAATAAATACGCTGGACTAAATATACTGAAATGACAGTTGATTTTTGTTCCGATTTTAAGCCCCGAGAGCGTCTTACGAACTAAAATTGACACATTGACACATTACGTCTTTAATAAATAGGGATGTGAATGTTCAATATCGATAATGTGTCGATGTTTTGCTTCCGGTAGTGGGTAATTTTAGTCGTTATTATCTAGCAGTATAATATATAATTTTATTGTGTTTATGTGCTTTTTTTTCCTTCAGGAGGTAAATATAGCTCACGAAAAATATAAGTTTCATTTGAAGAGAGGCTAAAGCCAAATTACAATAGCTCTAGCTCATTAGTGTTTTGGTTCATATTGCGAACTATTGAGACTCCAGCTCAGTTCGTTAAAACTAGTGTACTTGAGCGAGGAGATACTTGCTCAAATTTACTAGTTTTAAGGATAAGTTGTTGGCGTATACCCGTTTTTAAAGCTTTTTATCGAAGCCTGTCTAGGCTGCCATGGACGCTCACGTTGCTTTCAGCGCCATTTTGGCGAAAATCAAACGTCTTCATTTCGACATCGATAGTGTGCAGTCCTGCGTATTTATATAATAGAGGTCAGTGTTCATTGAATACACATATACGGACACAATAAAACAAAGTTAATTTTTTTAGTAATAACTTTTTAAAATAGTATAAAACAAAGCCGCTTCTCGCTGTCTGTCTGTCTGTCCCTATGTATGCTTTAAAACTACGTAACGGATTTTGATGCGGTTTTTTTTTTAATATACACCAGTACACACACCCACACACAGTAACACCAGTATTGTACACCCTAAAAAGGTCTACAAAAAAATCGACGATAGTATATGTCTATCTCTTACGGATAACCCATAATAACCATTTTTTATCCTTTACTTTTTTACGAGAAATAATGGCTTATTTACGAAGCGATTTTAAGCAAGACAGCATTAATCCTTATGCAAATAAGTACCTTAAATATATTATGCATTTATTATAGATCAATATAGCCCTTTACAGCATGTCACTTAATTAGATATTTTCGGAGAAATTACAGAATTAAAATACAGGGACAAAGCGGTTGTGGCGCCAGCGACGCGCGCGAGCCTTTGAAGCGTCTCTAGCGAGAAAAATAACAATTACTTATTGCTTAATAAAAACGTGCTTTTCAGAGCGACAATAAAAGAAAAGTCAAAATTTTAAGTACGATGCGATTACTAGTTAAATTGTCTATCTTGGTACAAAAAAAATAAATTCGTAAGTTGAGAAACGACAGAAACAGGATGACTTGAAATTTGGGTGTTTCATTTATAATCAGATAACCCTACACGATTCTGTGTTCCAATTTTATAGATAGAATTTCTCTCTCTAAAACGCAAGTGTTAGACCATTTTGATCGAAGTAACTTTAATTTGACCTATATTTTATACAGAGAAAGACAGACTTATAGTTTGCGGCAAATTTATTACACGTCCTTTTACGCGTAGGTATTGCTTTCGAAAAATGAAGCCTGAACTGGTCTGAATAGTCAACATGAAAATATTTAGTTCAATAAAATAATTCTTGAGGAAAGTTGTCACCACCAGAAATCGCAGTTGTTTACTCAGGCTCCAACGTTAAAAACAATAGTATCTGTTGTTTATTTAATTTCACTCATCACCGGCTTCTGAAAGCCTGATTAAATCAGCTGAATTATAAGAGCTGATTTAAAAAAAAACTTCGGTCTGAATCAATACTTTGCCACATGACAAGGTGTTAAAGAACATCATAAATTGAAAAGGTTTTTAAAACCTGAGAGTTGCCCATAAAAATTAATTATTTATTTTAAAGTACCTACCTACAACAGGGGCAATATGAGTCGCCACCATTAAAAGTTTAATGTTTCACATTAAGGCACCAATTGTCAAATTAATGGAAGGCTAAAGTTAAACAGTACAACCAGTCTCAGATATCAAAAGGTGCTAAGCCGTTTCGCTAACTACCAAAGTTGCTACTGTTGCGATATTAAGTATAATAAGCAAAAAATCTTGCATTTTATTGGGTCGCAAACGTTGAGCTCAAGTTTTTTATCGGCAAACGTTGTCTAGACCTATAGGTACTTGGTGTGTGTAGACACGTCCAGTGCGGGCAACGTTCGTGGCTCGTGGCTAGTCGCGGCGAGTAAACCCCTCGCCCGCAGCTCTCCGCGTAATTAATGTTTGCTTCAATTATAATGGGACGGGAACATATAAAATTTTCCACATTTTTTTTTCCAACTTCGGCCGTTAAACAGAAGCTGTGGTCCAGTTAATAATACCCGAAGATTCCTCGGGGAAAATATAATCGGAGAGGTAATGTGTTAGTCAGAAATAAAGTTCACGACAACGGCAGATGCTTCGACAAAATCGATAGAAATTTTGCACCGACAAAAACGTAGAGCTTGCAAAAACGCTTGCAACGGCAGACTTCGTTATTCTTGTGGGCTTTTCACTTGGGAACTTCACAACAAAATCTTGAACGCTATCCTAAGTAAAAAGTTAAGGTTCTTATAATTTTAAAGAAAAAAAATATCTTCATAAGTTTGTATCAGCAGCAGGGGCCGAGTCACCCGGTTTACACTTTTCTCGAATGCTATTAATAAAGTTTGAACAATGCATTTTCAATTACTTGAATGCTAATACTCTCTTCTAAGCTGAACTTTTGAAACAAAATTAAGGAGAGGAGAGGTGAATAGAGTACCTACTTTCAGTGAGATTTTAACCTCATAAATTCGTTTTAAGTTTTTAGGGCAGAATTGAATGAAAAAAGTTTTTTTTTTAATAAATTGGTAGTTAAACATGTAGGCTTAACAAAACGAAAGCAAAATAATGTCTACTCATTGCGTAGTGAAATCTGAAAGTTGAATTTAAATGGGGCTAGTTAAAAACTAAGCTAGTTAGTTCAGACCACTTTATTTTGCGTCTAACACGACAGAGCAAAAACAGTGGATAGATAAGTGAACAAACTGGCCGGATAAACGACCTCCATCAGTGTTTCCGTTGTGAGAAGCAATTAATGGTGTACTGTACGGAGGGTAATTACTGCTGGGGTAAAACCGCGGGCACCAGCTACAATTACCTTCCCGCGGCTTCACTTTTGACAAGACCTAAAGCATTTTCTACTTAACTGAAAATTTTATAAATAATTTTAACATTTTGTTCTGTTAAAACACTTTACACAACAAAAATAAGGATTGATTTTTAAAAATTATGCGCTCATGCATACTAGAAGTTTTTTACTTCACTCATTTCTATATTGCATTTTTTTTTTGTTCAATAATATCATGTAAAACCATTTCTGTAAACTATGTTGTTTTTGAAATTGGGATTTGTGAGAAACTCGTGGCTGAAGAATAACAGCCGCATAGATCGATCTTCAAGGTTAAGCAACGGTTACCAAGGTTGATCTGTGGATGGTTAAGCCGTTAGTCCCGGGTGTCATTTGTAGATCGTTGCCAGTCGTTACGGATTGTCAAATGACAATAAATCTGACTTCAGTCTTGCCAAGAAGTACCGTGTTACTCAGTTAATAGGTTGTAGAGGTCTGGTAGGCAGCCACTCTACGTAAGATACTGGTATCCAGCTAAATCTGGTTTGGCTGTAAGACGACCCCAATATACCTAAAAAAAAGGAAAAGCCTTAGGAAAAGGCTGGTCAGATGATGATGTTGTTTGTGAAATTCGCGGGAAGTTCGGTAAAAAAACTCTACGCCAATCAGGGTCTGTAAAAAGTATAACTGAATTACACAGAATATTATATTTGAACTATAAATTAATAATTCCCAGTAAATGAATTCAAAAAATTAGATTGCATAAAAACTTACGTAAAATGAATAACATAAATTATACCCCATTTAACTGTCATGCAGTATAATTATATTTTGCCGCTTCATAACACAGAATAACTGTATTCACAAACGCCTGCAGAGATGCAAAATTCCTATGGACAGAGTTTTCGACAAGATCCGAGCTGGTCGATCAAGCGTGAAGAATGCATGTGCCGTAAGAGATCCTCCACAATGCCCGACTTTAGAAGTTTGTCGCGACTGAAGCAAGCGGCTCTCAATAAAATGCCATTGCTATCGCCATACTTCTTAGCGTCTGTCGTTGCATACATTTTTACACACGTATAAATAAATTGTAGTGCAAGTTAAATTGAAAAAAATGTGGTACAATTAAATTGTTGGGGAGGTTCACCAGATTTTTTTCTACTGATAATTCCGTTTTTTAAAAATCAGTGCGTATATAATTTTAATGTTCAAAGTTCTCCACTGCTGGGAAAATAACATCCGCTCCATGACATTTCACATTCAATGACAGATTGTCCGTAATTTAACACGCGTATCCAGTGAAGTTAGTTGCGTGATCATTGTCTTCAAAGTTTTGTTTGTTTTAGATACCAGTTTCCACCTTTACCGTTTAGAGAGCAGTTAGTAGTGATGAAAATGTTCACACAAATTCTATTCAATTCGTTCAAACTGTACCAACCTAAACAATATTCAAGAATATCTCAGCGTATCCCAGGCATCACAAACATAATGTTGTCAGGATTAGCTACAGGCGCAACTTGTGCAATGAATAGAAATGCATAACAATACGTCTCCATTTTACATAAACATCTGTCGTCGATACAGCATTTCCATGTTCGTTGCATGTCAACAGCATTCAAATCGAGTTGTCAGTGGCATCTTTGTGTCACAAGTGCATGTTCAGACGAGCCGTTGTGTCGTGCGTCCCCGCGGGACGGTCGTGGACAGACGCCTTTCTCGCACTCTTGGTACCGGCAAAACGTCGCGTTGGGGTAGTCAACTGTGAATATTGGAGTTGTATTATTTGTTTATTGTGCTTCTTGGATATTTTTGTTTTGCTGCTTTTCTTATCTTGCTTTTGTATTGCGTCAAGGTAGTTAAATAACATAGGATAGGTTAAGAGAAAGGTGCCTACTCATATTTTAATCGACTTCATAAAAAGTAGGAGGTTCTCAATTGTTCGGAATCTTTTTCATATTGTACTTAAATGAATATCAGTTACCCAACATATCAGAAGAAGTCGTTTTATAATTCACTACATTGCTTATTGTCTACTAAAAAGAACTTCACTATTAGTTTTTAAAATCCGCTCGCGTATCCTGACAGTTGAAAGGGTTAACATCTGTGTAACAGCAACCCGCATATGACTTTTCTGTTTCCAAATTCAAAAACTCGTTTCCG
Source organism: Ceramica pisi (assembly GCA_963859965.1). Classification (NCBI taxonomy): domain Eukaryota; kingdom Metazoa; phylum Arthropoda; class Insecta; order Lepidoptera; family Noctuidae; genus Ceramica; species Ceramica pisi. The sequence continues at coordinate 11,577,250 of OY982537.1, read as the reverse complement.
AAATTGAGGCTGGCAACACAGTCCCGCACCGATTGACGCTCGTGCACCGTTCGCCCGACTTGTTCTGCACTTCTACCGCGGGACTCTATTTACACAAAACAAGATTCCCGTCTAGTCCCAAAGCGCCGTGTTCTTTCTCGTTGATTTTCTTATTTTCAAGTCAACGTTTTAGTTTAGTGCTTTACGCCCGTATTAGACATTGTCAGGTTCACTTGTTTATAGCCGTGTAGCGTTCGGTGTAGAACGAAGAATGGAGGTTTTTGTATGTTTAAAGTGGCTAAACTATCATCTGAAAAATAAGTGAATTAATTTAATAAACTATGAATTTATGTAAATTAGCGTTCAAACAAAAAGTCATTAGGACTTTCTGAAATTAAAATCAATTTATTCATTCTTTATATCGGTCTGCACAAGTTTTAGTAATTATATAATTTCTAAGAACTAAATGCAATTAGAAAAATTACGCTATAATTATATTCAAAAGTTTCGATGGGATCTTTAATGAATATTACATTTTTTTTTCTACATATTTCTAGATTCTTAGTATCTGTTTGTTTTGAATCAGAAAAAATGTCGTTGTAACGATACCTAGCAGTAGGTATCGAATACAAAAAATGTCAGGAAATTCCTGTATGTAAGTCCCTGCCCTCACTGCGATTATACACCGCACGGTTTTTTGTCCGCACTGGCGGTAAAATTCCGCGCGGAAAAAATCAGTGATATGATGCAAATGTACGCGATGATGCGGTGCGGATTTATTTCCGCGCGAATAAAAATTGCAGTGCGGACAGGGCCTAAAAGTTCCGCACATGTGAAAAATTTAGTTTGCGGTCAGATTTGTTTCGCTCCAGGGATGTCATTCAATCAACATTCTTACACAGAATTTGCAATCATTTTAATCGGCCACGAACCAATCAGCCTAATAGTAGGTACACTATGCGACTAAAATAATTGTAACATCAATTCACCTATGTATGGTAATACGATCTTAATGCATACATTAAGCGCACCGCAACGCAACATAAACATCCTTCCACATCTCTTTAATACATTTTGTATGACACCCTACAGGCGGGTCGCACCTTTTTGGGTATTAAAATGCTTAAGCTATGCACTGTATCTCTATGCCGCTGTTAGGATGTTAACTGCGCTTGCCTGTTAATCTGGTAGCTTTGTTCCATGTGACGCACTAAAGCCCCCCCCCCCCCAAAAGATTGGCACGGGAACTGGAAATCTGGAGGATTTCATCCAAGACCTGACGGGGGCTTCTCCGTCATCATGTCATCTGTCACCTCCTCATGTTTGAGTAATGCGGACCAAGGTTTGACAATAAGGAGAAATTATAATGTTCATATAATATAAGCCAGCTGTAACGAAAAACATGCTCTCCTGTTTGCAACATAATCCAGAATATATTGTCTCTGTAATACATAAGCCAGAATCCTATCAGCCATTTTGACTAAGTTTGTTATACAACAAACACACTAACCTAATTTTACATCCATTATTTTAATGAGATTTAGCTGTAGTTACATCATACATCACATACAACGTCCTCTGCGTGTTAAATCTTCACCTTGTATTAAATACATCGCTAGGATGTTATAAAATTGATTGTAAAGTCACAATTCCGAAACGTTTGTCTTTCTATTATGTGGCCCCGTCGTGTGTTCATCGGCAAACATTTGTTGAACGTGATTCAACTTAAAAGGATGGATTTATGTTACTATACTGGCTTTTGGACTCGGGAGAACTAACTTTATTTGCAAGTATCTTTGAAAACAAATAAGATGGATGTTACGAATTCATGAAGTTGCATGAGATAGTCGAGATACTGAGTCTCTAGACAACCTAGTCAGGAGTAGATATGAATACAAATATGCTGAAGTTTGTGGGTTCGGCATTAGAAATAGCATTTTTTATAGTTTTATTGGAATTTTAAACTTATCAGCTTTATTGCTGAAGTTTATCTGTTTTACTAGATCTTGTAGAAACTTATCTGTAGAATTCACCGGACTTTTAAAAGTCTCGTTCAAAGATGGATGGGCTAAAATAGACGTTATATGATTAAGTAGTTAGCTTTACAAATTCAAGTTATGATTACATTGTGGTCCTAAATTAGTAAGTCCTTTGTGTATTAATAAACTAACTCGCAAGAAACTGTCACACTATACAAAGATGGAATTGTTTCAAGTTTATAGCACACTGACACATTCGATAACAGAGACTGTAAACCTAAAGTTTTTGACGTGTCCCTAGACATTATCAGTATCGGTATTCAAAAGATCAGTATTGACACCGTCCGAGCGTCGGGACGCTTGGGCGTCCTACATGCCGCTATGTTTGGACGCTTAAAGGATTGTCACAGGCGCCGGCCGACGTCGCGTCCCTTGTTAATATTCCATCTGACATCACCGGGATCCACTGTCTTGCGAATCTTGAATAGAAGCCTCCACAACAACAAAAGGCTTCCTGAATTTTGAGCAGTTGACGTAAAGACAACGGCGAACGGGAAACAACCCTCAGTATAATAAAAGTAACTCTATATCTTTTGTGATTAAAACAACAGAGTCCGTCGTCGTCTACGACGTAACGACTTTGAAAAGTAATTTTGTTTTCGTCGCCCCTTTGATTGATGCGAGTTTTTTCAACATTATTTGATTTAGTGTTTAATAAGTGTGTGTGGAGCGCACTTGTCTGCTCACCGCGCGCCGCTGAGCGCACTCATTTGTACTCACCGCCCTCCATTAGTCCGGCTCACCAATGCTCACGTTCATTTATACAGAGAAAATACCGATCGCACCGTCGCCGATTAGCTTCACAAGGCACTCCTAATTGATCGGCATAAAGAAGTCTACAGTATTTTCCGTTTCAATAACGAGCAAATTACGAGGCATTCATAAGTTACATGGTGGTTTATTCGAGAAGTTGACTAAAATGCCGACCTAATCACGCGCCTTTGTAAGTTAAGCACGATAAATGATGTAGTTACCTTTGTTTAATTGAGCGTTTGCTATAGAGGAAGAAAAGCGAATCTCTGGTGGAATAGGCGGCTAACGCGACGTGCCTGACGCCCGCGTCTCACCGCTGCGAACCGGGCCTCCGCGCGCATAATGACGCCAATTAGTCCGTGTCACCGCACCTAATTTATGTTTGGACCGGCCGAACCTCCCCTAACTTTTCTCATAAATAAGCCACTCGCAAAAAACAAGCAACCAGTATGCATTCAATGATAAAGCTTCGAATTGATAGCTGCGCCAACATTGTGCGGCCATAACATTATAAAGGCTCATTCATGCGGTGTCCGCTGCCATAATGCCAACATAGTTGTTTGGACTACGCGAAATATCAACCTAAACTGATGATTATTTTGCAATTGATAGCAACAATACGGGTAGAGCAAACGATGCTATCTGCGGCCATGTGTTGAAATAAAATACATCGCGTTCAGTTCGACCGTTTCATACTTTACTGAACGAGTATCTACGAACGTACATGTAGAATGGAAATAGCCTCTACAGAATGGCTCCTTGCACTAAGTGCCCATAATTTTAGGACATTTTCATTTAATGGCACTTAAAGCTACCAGTCTTCGTACCGTAATGATTTCTAATGACGTGCCGTAGCGACGCTTAGCGCTTACTTTGGGAAATACCAAGAGCTTATAATGGTTCGAATTACTAACAAACCATTGACACAGAAAAACAATGAGAAACGAAAAATACATTTTCTTCGTAATGACTTCAAGTTTTTTTTTCTTCATTGTTGTAATTTCCCTTACAGTCTTTTACTGATGTTGTTTCGAGTCCAATAAAAGAATTGGGGTCGTATCATCGAATGGACTTCGGCCACGCATTAATCACTCTATTTTATCTGTGGGTCTCGTAATATATAATTAAGATTCTTTCTTCATTCTCACATTCTCCAGCAATTTTGATAGGTACTTGAAATCTTCAACATCAAACAACTCAGGGTTTATTATTATTACATGTAATCGGAAACAGTTCAAATAAAGCAATGAAGTATTTTTGATACCTAATTATACTAAAACTCACACAATAATCAAAAGCAGACAGACAAACAAACAAAACAATTTAATATCGCCCGAAAGCGATATAACAACATTTGTCAAGTTATTAGGTTACAGTAATGGCGTAACAAACTATCGCCGACGCGGCACAGATTAGTTTATTGGATTTACATTATTAGTATTATTACTCAAACAGCAACAAAGCCGCTCACAAATCAATTAGGTGATCCGAAGTCCGGCTTCAGATGAAAGCGACGGTATTTCCTTTATACTCGCGGTTAAAAGAATTCAATTACATAATACTAAGGAGATTAAAAAGGCTAACACAACTCCTTTGAGAGAGATAAGGTGGGTAGCTATTTAATTATTGGAACGTTTTCCGCTCCGCAACGTTCGGCCGGTTAATTTCAAGTTTGAAGCTAAACCGATTCGACGACGCAGAATTAATTTTACTTCATAAATTCTTTGATCGCTAAATCTCTGATAGATGCTTTTGAGTTGTGTTTCAATGAAACTAATCTGAGAACACCTACTTCCTGAAGGAATAGTATATGTGGAGCCTTTTTTAGTGATATTTTTTTAAAGCTACAGTACTACTACAATTCTGTAAACATGTCGAAGTGAAGGTTTGGGTAAAGTGATCACGAAGTGAGCTATCCATGTAATCAAGATGGATGACAGTTCCCTTTGAACTCATTCCACTTGAGTTTCGACGGTGAGAGGTTAACGGCATTGACCGGCAATTCCAAACTGTCATTTAGGTTAAGAGTTAACTTGCACCTTATTTTGTAAATCGGTTCCAGAAAATTTATGATAAGTTTTGTTTTTCAATCTTTATGTCCACTTTTAACAAAAAAAAGATCAAGAACAAAACGTTAAAGTTCCAAATTTCATATTAGAAATGAATCAAATTAGATTATTGCTGAGCAACTTTTCGCTCGGAAGTGGTTTCCCTGATAAAAGAGAGAGTAATAAATTACATGAATGTTAAATAAAGGACTTTGTAAAACAGTAACCGTTATTATTTCGGTTTGCTACAAAAGATTTTTTACAGAAAATTTTAATAAATCATACGTATTCGTTTATTTTATTTTTTTGCCCATAATTTTTGATGTGAATTTAGGCCAGTTATACTTACTATATATTTTGTGAATCTTTGGCTATTGGACGGTGTTACAAAAAATGGTCTTTAGGTATGTAGTAAGGATTAGGTATACGTGTTTTTCCCTCATATTTTCCAAATAGATTCGCGGGTCACCTCGAACCAGTCTTTGCAGTGAGCGTCTAAGGCCTAGGTCGTATCGCCACCGCCAGGCCGGCCTCGGCGGTGCCGGCCATCCTTAAACAACAGAACCCTTATAGAATCACTCGTGTGTCTCTCTGCCACAGCCTATTTTCACCGGACTGACTTTGTTGAAATTACACGATACACATACGAAGGACACCCAAACACGGGCGCATAACGTCAATAGATTAATTTAGTGTTAATTGGTGGAATAGCAACAAGGTAGGGATGGTAAGTTGCAGTGTGTCTGGATGCCGATGGTAGAAAGGGGCCGGTAGGATGTGGTCCTGGAGTTCTTGGGCACACTCACCGAAGTACAATCTGTAGAAGACCGACAAGTAGGCAACCTTGCGGCGATGAGCCAAACTGTGCAGCTTGGCTATCACCACTTTTACGTCGCCGATGAGCCTCTTACCTCTGCGTTCTACCAAGTCAAGCGTGACAAGTTGGTATTTAGCTGAGCCATCCCATAGGTGGCTACAGGATCGGAGGTGTGCTTTGTAAAGGGTTAAAAGGCGAGGTTGAGTTAAGTGTTGTGCACACCTTTAAGTGAAGAATTCGCTAAGATAATTATTTTTTCTGTAAATGTTTCTGCGAACTGTTCGTTAGAGTACCATAATAATAAATAAATAAATAATAAAAGCTGTCCAGGTATGAAGTATCGCTTCACCCTGTTTAGGATGCCCAGATTTTTAGCCGCAGTTTGAGCTTTGTACTCAATGATAGCGCCGAAGTTGTGACTGGATGTCCAATCCACGCCTAGGAGTTCGAGCCGATCAGACAACCGAACAGATGCACCCCGAAAAGGAGGAGTTTGTTAGAACGGACTCCTTTTTGCGGTATAAAGGCACCCCTGTGTTTTTGTGGCGTTATAAGTGACCAGATTGTCATCAACCCAATGGGCGACAAGGCTTGAGGTCAAATTTGTCCGCTCTACCATGGCCTCTTTCAACGAACGAACTTCATCCCCGAGAGTTGTTGTGCTGGACAAGTATCTTTCTGAAACCGTACTGTCATCTGCGTACCCATTGTACCCAACAAGACCAGGCTGAAGTAAGTTATTGAAGCAGGAAAAGAGTTGCAGAGAGAACATACCCCTGAGGAATACCGGCATCAATAGCCATGAGGTCAGAAGAGCAGCCGTCAACGACTACTCGGATAGACCGTTCATTAAGGAAGTCTGATAACCAGCAACAAAAAACATCTGGCAAAGTGCGAGTCGGCCTCGCGTGCAAATGGCACGCGTGTTCATTTTTTAACATGTTATTTTAACAGGTGTTTTTGGGTATCGAAATATTTTCCTGCATTTTTTTCAATAGTTTTGTAGATTCGGAGATAAGAGGGGGGGAGAAATCGTCATTTTTGGTTTTATTTCTTAAACAACTTCAAAACTACTTATTTTAAAATTATGAAAACACTTCATATTTTTTCATTTTCTAGTTTGTTCCCAAAACTGACCATTCTAAAAAAATATTTATTTACGTAACGCGTCCATATTTGAGTCATAAAAGTCCATATGTATATCAAATTTCAACAGAATCAGCCCTGTAAATCCGGAGAAAACTTGAAATAAAATACTTCATCTCCTGCCGAATCACGTCAGCGCAGCACGAGGGATCCCGAGGAGAAGCACACTTGCTGCCATGCAAAAGACGCAAATATATTTATAGTGAATACATAGATAATCCATTAAAGTCTTCATGTCGTTACCGTAATGGACCCTTTTACAGTACTTAGATAGGTGTTTCGAATTCTAACAGCGATGTTTCAAAAGAAAATACATTAGTAAAACCACAATCATGTTGATATAGTTTATATGTGCATTATTTTTATTAATAAAAAATCACTTGATTTATAGGTAGTTTAACATTTTAAATGTTTTTGTTTTCTTTTTCTTCGTCGGCTGCCTTGCGTAGCTAGCAATTCAAGTATATTTTCCAGGAAATTTCTATTTTCTAAAATAACAGAATGTAGGTATATATTCACTCTTGCTAAAAATATCAATCTTCCTTGCTGTTATTAATTATATGTTCAAGTTCTTCTTTTGTAAGGATTTTCTTCTCGAACGGAAATTGAGGATGGTCGTACCATTTTGCTGGAGTTCTAAGTCTGTAGTTTTTGTTAAATCCAGATAATTTCTTGACTTCCTCTGGCGTAAGGTGAAAGTCTTGAATATTTAAGTTCATATAGATACGATGTACATTCGTCGAGCGAGGGATCGCCACGATGTTTCGATCCAGCTATAACAAGAAAATGATGTAGTTACTATCTATCACCCTCGGCTTCGATTGCGTAATTCTAATATTTTTCCCTGTATACTATTTATTATAGATAACCAAAATGTTATCCTGACTTGAAAGTAAATTTATGTAAAGTTTCGTCTAGTTCTGCTTAGCAGTTTTTGCTTGAAAGAGTAACAAACATCCATCCATCAGCATAAACTTTCACATTTATAATATAATATTAAGCAGGATAACTAAGTAACGGATACAGTTACAACACTTTTAAGTTCTAACATTACAAAGAAATCGGAAAAAAGATCGTGCAATTTAAATAAACCAAGTAAAATTCATGATTTTAGTTCCGCAGTTTAACTTTGTGAAAAGAAACAAATTTCCTGCAAAAAGGGAAAAACATCGCCTCGGGAAACTCACGGCACTCGAGATAAACCGTTCAAATAAGCTATCATAATATGATTTATTACAAAAACATAGATACTTTAATGTAACACTACGGCGTAATATATAAGCGTACGTGTTCACACAAGCTCATGTAACTTTATGAGCGAACCGCTTAAACAAATATAAGCGATTTTCCACTTACAGACGCAATCAAAGCCAATTGGGCCCGTGTTACCCAACTTTAGGGTTTAAATGAAACAAGTTGAAAGTGATGTTGACACGTATTTAGAGCTGTCACCTCGTCAAAGGTAGGGATAGTACAAGTAAATGGGCCGAAAGGATTTCGCATGCCGATTAGGAGGGAAGAATCGGGGGAATTAGACCTGTCAATGTTTTACAATGTCAATTTGATTTGTGTTGGAGTTAAATTATTTGGGAATGGCGAATATTTTGATATTTTGTGTGAACGTAGAATAGGTATATATGCCTACCTCCTTTCATCCCAGCAAAGATGCCGTTTTGCTTAAGATTAGTTTGGTAAAAAAAATAGGTAGTAATTATGATCCTTGAACATATGTTCAACTGTAATTGAACTGGGCTCACTCGCTCCATCGTTTACCATCAGGTGCGGACCAGGTCAAGAGTGGGCTCAGTAGTAATATAACACACCAGAAATTAAATTTACCAAATATCTGAGCAGTATTTGCGGCACTTTCCTGTTGTACTTCTTTGCCAGTTCCTGCAGCAAGGTATCATTGGCGCGTGGTCCTGGCGCGTCTTCCTTGCGGCCAAGAATGGCGCCAAATGGACTGTACGCCATCACCACCACGCCATGTTCCTGGCACCAGTTTACCAGCTCATCTTGGGTTATTGTTGGGTTCACCTGTTTCGTAGAAAGAAGTCGCTCGTAATTAATTAACTAAATTAAACCCGTCATGTCATGTCGGAAAAGGGGAAAGTCCATTAAATAAAACTTTACAGAATTAGCAAAATTGTCTCACACTACCGTGTCATTTGGTCTACTGGATCATTTTTCTATTGCTGCCTTGATTTATGTTGGTTTGTCGTACTTGAAGATGTGGCATTTCAATGGAGGACATGAATTGGATTTTGAGAAAGTGTGAGTCGTGCTTTTCGGAAATTATGGGTTCATATGTTTCAGGATGATTATAGTTGTTCTGATTTCTATTGATTTGAATATTTATAAAAGGTAATCTCTTACATTGATTTGATTAGGACGATTCTATCTCTAATGCCACATTTCTCCCTGCAAACAGCTTGCATACAAGTTGCATTACGCTGGTGGTTACCGAGGCGCTCGTATATTGTGATAAATTGTCCAATCGTGCGGTAATGAGACTTGCATACAAGTTGCTAGCACGTGGAAACGTAGCTTAATAGAAATTTACAGTATCGCTGAGCTAAGCATTTTCATTTTATATGGAGTCGAAACCACGAGAAAAATCTAGCTACTCATAAAAAAATAGCTACCAATAAATATAACTAACGTAAGGAAAAAACCAATCTGACACAAAAGAGAAAACGATAAAAATCATGCAAGATTGAACTTTGTAGTCAGTCTTTTACGATTTTAAACCCTTAAATTATTGGAGAACAATCCACTGTTTTTATTTTCAATACACAGGGTTCAAAAATAGCAAACGTTTTCAGTTTTCATAACCGAAGCAAAGTGCTCGCTTTTAAAAACGAAGCAATAAATTATTTTTCAAACCGAAGTTTGATGTAAACGAGATCAAAAGATTTGCTCGCTCACTAGTCGAGTCATCGTGATTGATTTTGTGAACATTGTCATTGGTTGTTTGATGTATCACTCGTGCAGTGAGCGTCATAGTAGTGATTTCCGCCTAGCCCGTTCCATCATAGGTCTACACGGGGATGCGCCACAGAAAATGTTTTGGGAATATTTTCACTGTGCGTACGACTAAGGAGTGGAATTCTCTGCTGGAGTTAATTTTGTAGTGCCGTAGTTTATCATTAAGAGAATTGTTTTATGTTAATTTATTATAATTAATTACTTCTTGGCCAACGTGCTCCATCGTGAACCTACCATCGCTTTCCATTACTGAGCGATGGTGTGCAAGCCTATAGATAAGAAATAAGCATCACCTTTGTACCTACTATTCTGTTTCCTTTTTTTATATTTGTGCGTGTGTACATAAATTGTTAAATAAATAAATATATAAATACTCAACAAACTTCTTCCCTTGGCTTCCCTTTCAGAGCCCATTACACAGATCCTTCCAAAGATCAGTATTTCCAGCAATTACCACCACCTCAACAATTCAACTTCTTTGTAATATAAGTTACCTCAATCTGCAGAACTGCAGGCTTGATATCGGAGTTGTCCCAAAGCCTTTGCAGCTGTGTTAGGTTGAAGTTAGACACGCCGATTGACCTGGTGAGGTTCATGTTCTTCGCGTCCTCCATTCCCTTCCATGTGGTCAAATAATCCGTATCACTGATGGAGCCATTTTTCTATAAAAACACGTACAAAATATAAGGCACTTTGAATTAAAAGGAAGAAATTGTTCGAGAGTATTCCGGGTTCCTTGTTTCGATACTCAACAATTTTATTGTTCTTTTTCTCGAGCAGAATTTTCTATTACAAAGGAAAGGGAAACATTGACGAATTGTGTTTTTAACTTTGCTATTGTTTGCAAGTTCTCTCACGTGGGTGTCTTGGAATTGCGCGACTCGAATTTTCGACACCAACACCGCCACGTGATCAACTCAAAAATATGTGTTCCTTTAAGAATAAAGGAAGTCTGGTAAACCAGTAACGAGCACGTTGAGATTATAACCGTTTTTTTATTACAAACCGAGGACCTACCTACTACAGGCTGTTGGGAGGTACCTGATCAATCAACGATTTTATCAGGTATCCAAAAATATTTATTAGATAAGTTTTACAATAATTGGGCAGAACTTTATTAATTAATTACTCGAAAACTTTGAGACATTTATAGCTCTTAGTTCTCTTCTCCTTTAGTAAAGGTCAAACCAATGTAGATACGTAAAACGTAAAAGTTTATTGTTTCTACTACATATTTCATACACAGTAAGACAGGTAAAGTAAGTTAAACATAGAAACAAGGGTTCTCCGAAAGTTCTGTAACTACGATCTGACTTCTTGTGTAACATACTGAAATTAAATTATTATTTGTAGGTAAGTTGGTAGTTGGTATGTAGGTATTCGTCCCCCTAGTCTGATACTGTTGAAAGAAAAACATGTTGAAACATGATTTAATGCTCCGATGTCTCTCTGTGGATCCCTGTCGTAATTACTGACATAATTATCTTTACAAAGGACTGGGCGGAAAAGGGGAAGAATGGCTCTCGAGGATAATTATACATTTAGGGAAGTATTTAAAGTTTGTAAAAAACTACCCTTGGGTACAAAGGGTTGTATTTCATTTCTCTACGAGCTGTTATTTAAAGCTGAAATTGCTGTGAATTACTGTGAACTAGTATTTTTATTAATTTAGAAGGATAGAACACACATATCTAACAACAGTTACATCGGCTAAGCCTTTTCCCAACTATGTTGGAATCGGTTTCCATTCTAACTGGATGCAACTTAGTACCAGTATTTTACATGGAGTGACTACCTGTCAGCCGGTCTAAAAATGCCACTTTGGCAGAATCATACTAGGATGATATAATTATCCACCCAACAATCTGTTGAATTTCATTTTAATCTTTATCGCTAACTCATTGGGTTCAAGGTTGATTAGGAAAATTTGACAATGACGATGACGGGTAGCGTGATATGCTTTCTGATTCTGCTAAAGTGGTATTTTTAGACCCTCTGATCTCCACAGCCGATAAACTCAATAACACGACACATCTTGTTGAGGCTTTTTTTTAGGGATGGGAAATCATCCAATGACTCCTCCCGCTCTGGGTGTAGCGGGAGGGAGTGACAGACTTCTACTGACTAAAACCCATCCATGTTCCTTCATTGCCCTTTGTGTTCCAAAGCCACGGTGTCTCTTGCGAATAATCCCGCGACTCCGCACCAAATTTACGTGCTCTCCTAGACAAGTAACGTTACTCCTATCTGTACTTGTATGTCTTGGAAGGCCATCCATCCACGTAACGACAACCACAAGCGTTGCTTAACCTTAAAGATCAACCCTTACGGTAGTTATTACATAGCCATGATTTCCTTAATAGATAAAACAAACATTACTATAGTTAATTTATTAAAAACGTAATTAAATTCAAGCAACTCAGACGAAACTTCAAGAATCATATTGAATTGCAAACTATATAGAACGCAAACTTTAGTAAAGTTCTATGTGTTTGTTCCACAGGCGTCTTGCTTACTTAACCGAGATAGGTTCAGATGGGAAGATGTTATGTGCTTATCTGAGATAGATATTATAATACCTGTAGATGTTCGACCGTGTTCGAAAACACGGTCGTACGTACTTATAACCGCAATACATATTAAGGGGTCATTGAACTCATCATTATTATATATATTGCTTCATGCTTAATTTATGAAGAAAATAACCGACCAAGTTCGAGCCTGACTCGCACACGAAGCATTCCGTACCATACATTTCATTTTTTATTATTTGTTATATAAGCGGCAATAGAAATACACTATGTGTAAAATTCTACCTATTATGGTTTTTGAGATACAGCCCGCTGTGAGACAAACGGACGGACGGACGGACGGACAGACGGACGGACAGCGGAGGCTTAGTAATAGGGTTCCGTCGGTTACCCTATGGTACGGAACCCTGAAAATGAACATTGAACTTACTATTTAGTAATTGAATTGAAACTAAATACTACACTAAAACCCAGTTTATGAATCTATTCACACTCGAAAAAATAATTTTAAAAATTGTGAAAACCACGTTAGCTGCTCACCAGCCAATCTCTTCACTTGACTCGAATTAATTTTTGACGCATTTCATTTCACAATAAAGACATTGATTGATTTATCAGGCTATCTACAAATACCATCTAGAACTGCAATTTAAGTGGGGATAGATGGAAACGGAGGGGGGGATTGTCATAAGAAACGAGAGGCCTATGGTCAGCAGTGGGCAAAGTCAGGCTGTAGATGATGATGATGATGAAACGTGTTTATTTTATATAGGTATACTAGCTGTCCCCCGCGGCTTCGCTCTCGTTTTACCCGCATAGCTCTCGTCCCCCTAGGATTTCCGGGAAACAAACTACACTATGTCCGTTTCCTGGTTCTAAGCTACCTCCCCACCAATTTTCAGCCAAATCGGTTTAGCCGTTCTTGAGTTATAAATAGTGTGACTAATTAACACGCCTTTCTTTTATATTTGTATAGATATAATATATAGGATGAGGAGCTCGTGGCTAAATAACAACAGTCACATGAGTCGATCTTCAAGGTTAAGCAACGCTTGCCAAGGTTGGTCTGTGAATGGGTGACCATCTTAACTTACCGAGTTTCCTCCGTGTCTCGGAAAGCACGTTAAGCCCTTGGTTCCGGCTATCATTTGTAGATCTTTGGCAGTTATTATGGATTGTCAGAAGCCAGTAGGTAAATCCGACTCCAGCCTTACCAAGAAATACCGTTTTACTCAGTTAATGGGTTGTGGAGGTCTGGTAGGCAGCCGCTCCACGTTATATACTGATATTCAGCTGAATCCGGTTTGACTGGAAGCCGACCCCAATGTAGTTGGGAAAAGGCTAGGCTGATGAGGGGTATATAGGTTGAAAAAACGCTTTACCTACACGTCAATTTATGTGGGTCAATTTAAAATAAATGAGTCACGATAGCATGCTTGTCTAATAAACAACGTTATTTTAAGCACCCTTAATAACACAAGTCCCGCCTCAACAAGTTTCCAGAAAAAAGATCGTTGTAAAGATAAAACTTCTCGACATTTTAAAATGAAAACATGAGGAAAAACTTCACAAGTTCCCCAGAAGTCCTCCCTGTAAACTTAGGTCAAATGTTTCTAACAGGAATCACTTTTCTTAGTAATTCTTTAGACATGGATTCAGTATGTAGCTAACTTTTTAAATATTATGTTTTTGTTGATATTGTCCATCGTTTTAAGAGCTTCTATTTAACTTGCTAGGTATATTTTTTAAGTTAGATAGTGCAACAGGAATAAACCACTTCCCCTTACTCTATAGAGTTCAAATAATAGGTTGAATCACGAAACGCTCAGAGGGCTACTTCGCGTATTTTTATGACGAGCCAATTAAGTTTTAGTGCAGTTGCAGTTAGGTTCAAGTTTGAGTGATAGACGGTATTCTTGTAATCTTTGAACTGCGCGTAAGCTGCGCGTGAACTGCACGTAAACTGCACGACAGCCAAACTTAAACCAGAAAAGGTAAACTAATTTGATTTTTGCCCGAAAGCTCCATCAGAAAGTTGTAGTAGGTTATTTCTCAAAATAGACACACATAAATTCACAACGTATATTATATTACTTATTTAAGTAACAAGCAATTTCTAAAGTAGACTATTGATTGGCTTGTCAAGGCTGTCCAGAGAGGCGGCTGTTTGGCTAGAGTATATCTGGAACACAGGCGCAGAATCGATCTAGGCTAATAATATCGTAGTGCGATCACTAAACTACTCTGAAATATATCCGTGTATACTAGCTTCCAGCGAGTTGAAAATTATCCCAGGGGAACATACTCTCAGAATGAAAAGAATCAAAATATTCAACGTGGCTGGTAACATACCTTTACCTTCTTAAAAACACTGTCTGATTTTTAATCCAAAGTTTGACTAGTAGAGAATACATAAGTCCGCCTATGTACCTACGTATATTGTAGGTAAAGTATTTTTGTTTGTGCCGTCAATTTTGAGAATAAAATTATACATAAAAAGATTTTATAATTTTTAGGGTTCCGAACAAAAGACGGAACCTTTTTAGGATCATTCGGGTGTCTCTCTGTCTGTCCTTCCGTCACAACCAGTTTTCTCGAGATCCACTGGATTGATTGTATTGAAATTTAGTAAACATATGGACTTGTGACCCACACATGGAAACGATGCGTATATCATTAAATTTTAAGTATGGCGTTCATTTTTGGGGGTCAAACTAGGAAATTTAAAAAAGGTTTTGAACAATATCGTGTGATACCCAATGAAAGAGCTTACTGGGAGTGTTGCATTATATTTTTTTTAATAATTTTTAATAAGTAAATGATTTTGAAGATATTCAAGAAATTAGACCCCTTACCTCCGAAACTACTGCACCTAAAATATTGAAAATAAAAATGAATATAATCGATCTCTACAAAAATCTACGAGAAGTCTATATTGTTAAAATAACATGTTATTAAAAAAAAATTCGTTCGGAACAAGCAAGCGAGTCCGATAAGCACTTGGCCTTTTTTTTATTTATTTAATAATTACTTAATATATACAAACACAAAATAGGGACTCCATTCCGACCAGGTGTCCATAAGACTCCTCTCTATTTTTACATTCTATCTCATTGTTGCTATGATCAAAGGTGGATATCCTGAAAGCAACACCTAACAAAGGATGGGTTTATTGATCAATTTTATGATCAGCCTTCCTACATAGCTATCACACTGGAGGATGATGCTGCTTCCCTTTACATAATTTTATGTAATATAATAATCAACTCTCAAGTGTTGTTTCAGGCCATCACGGAAGTTCATTATGGGTTATAACTTATGACCCTTCCCTCAGGCAAGTTTAGTAAATTATGTTTGATAAGTAACAAAATTGTTATTGCATTCTCAGTTCACCGAACTTTTGATATACACATCACACTCTCAGCTAATTAGTTTTATTAGTCGTGACATCTTTACTTTTGCCAGTTAAAACCAGTTATTGGTTAAAAATGACTCCGTTAGATAGTAATAAAATCTTGATTAGATTATAATTTCACGATATACTATGAAAAAATCGTGTTGATAACATATCCCATCCAAATTCAATAGTTTCCAATACATCCGTGGCTTATTTAGAAAAAATTGTTCACAATTTCACGGGATATTTTACAATCTTACGGTATTTGCCATTTTCTGGTGATATCAACACCAGTGAGGTTTTCATTGGAGGAACTGACTGTACAAAACCAAAGGAGACTAGACAATCTGTCGAGCCTTTTCACAACTATGTTGGGGTCAGCTTTTAGTCGACCGGATACAGCTGAGTACCAGTATTTTACATGAAGTGTCTAGTTATCTGACCTCCATCTGATCTCGATCTTGGCGAGGACAATGACGTGCGACCGCGACCGGCGACAACGACGTGCGACCGCGACCGGCTTCAATGACGTGCGACCGCGAGCCAGTGCGTTGTATGAATTATTATTATTATAAAACACTTACGTATCTAGTCGGTAGCGTGCACCCGTAAGTGTTCTATTAACACGATACCATTTTTGTAAGACTAGTTTCAGGTTTCTGTGACTTCTGACTGCCCATAGTGACTGGCGAAGCCTAGATCTACAATAAATACTCGGAACCAACTAATAAAATGATTACATGATTTACAGTGTTACCATGCCATAGTTTCGAGCACTTTTCTTTTTTTACGCAGTCTGCTATAGTTTACGCCAGATAAACGTGGAATAAAGTACATTGACCCACATATATTTATTGACTTTCTTAAGATCAAAATCAGAAATAATGACATAAAGGTGTCCTGAATCGACTTCTATCGTGATCCTTCACGTTCTCTAGTAATGAAAAACAGTTCTTAATTTATTGTTCTAGTATCTACGAAGAGATATTAGGGATCATATTTTTAAGAGTGTTATTTCGTTTGACGAAACACGTTCATTTAAAAATCTTGAAAAAACTAATAAAACTCTACTTTCTCTGTCTTGCTTTGTGTCCTAATGTATAAATCCAAAATAAAATCTATATATGTAAAAATGAATCCCTATTTCCCGTGGTCAACGCATCACGCATGACCGTCTGGACCGATTTCGCTAATTCTTTTGTTGTTGTGTTTGTTATTGTCTGGAGAAGCTTGATATGAAATAAATAAATAATAAAGTTACGGGGTTGCCTGTTGACGGGAGCAAAGCCGCGGGGACAGCTATACTTTACGCCAGATAAACGTGGAATAAAGTACATTGACCCACATACATTTATTGACTTTATTAAGATCAAAATCAGAAATAATGACATAAAGCTGTCCTGAATCGACTTCTATCTTGATCCTTTACGTTTTCTAATAATGAAAATCAGTTCTTAATTTATTGTTCTAGTATCTACGAAGAGATATTAGGGAAAGGTCAATGTACTTTATTCCACGTTTATCTGGCGTAAACTATAGTCCTTCATAAAAATGACCCGGAATGATTCGATTTTTTCTGATCTTCAGAAGTACTTCAAGACATATAAATATATATAAGAGTACCTAAAGTGTGATATCAGAAATATTCACACAGAACCAGACATTTAGTCATTAAAATTTAATACGAAAGATAATATTCTAAAACACGTAAAATACGAAGCACATCCCAAAACCTCAACGTAGCTAAATTCAGTTCGCAGTACACGAATACCATGTAGTCTTAGTTAAAACACAGCACATTATTATTAAAATGATT
This sequence comes from Ceramica pisi, assembly GCA_963859965.1. Lineage (NCBI taxonomy): Eukaryota > Metazoa > Arthropoda > Insecta > Lepidoptera > Noctuidae > Ceramica > Ceramica pisi. Next base: position 11,559,736 of record OY982537.1, on the reverse strand, counting down.
TTGTGTAACTACACACCGAGGAACGCGTGTGTTTGAACGTACTCAAATGGAGTCTTGTAAAGTTTAATGCGTTCCAAGGGATTGTTTACGTTGCGAAGCTGTGCAAACACGAAATTAGTTTTCCGGGGATTTGGACGAGGTATTGATGTAGTGGGTAGTTGTAACAGTCAGACAAGGAAAAATTAGCTCTCATTTTAAATTTAAATAATATTTAATTAATTAATAGATTACAAATATTTATGTCTTATTTTAGAAGTTTATAGTTGGTACCTGCTGGTGTAGCGTTATCTATTTTAAATTCCCACTTTTTAACTACTTTCACTTCACAATCATAATGGATTCACTGTCAAGCACTTTGAGTGAACTAAAGGAGTTGTTCCACACAAGGATGTCTGCTTTTGAAGGAGAACTGAAGAAGGCCCCTTCATCACCTATCACTGCTCCTAGCCTGGCTGCAGAGTTTTCAACGTTCCGGGCATTCATCACACAGGCTCTCAATAGTCTTCAGCAACAGGTGGAGCTACTTGCTCGCAGTGTCGACCAAATTGAAATGCGTGGACGGAGGAAAATCTTGCTTCTGCATGGTGTTGAGGAGGAGCAGAAGGAAGACACTGCCAAAGTTATTACTAAGGTGGTCTGTAACAAACTGCAGCTGAACGAGTTCACTGTTGCTGACATCAGCCGATGTCACAGGATGGGACGTGCAGTGCCTAATAAAATCAGGCCTATTCTATTCAAGGTTTGTAATCTGGCACTCCGGGATAAGATTTGGTTCTCTAAAGCGAAGCTACGGGCTTCAGGCATCACTATGTCTGAGTTCCTTACGAAGGGGCGTCACGACGTGTTCCTGGCTGCGAGGGAGAGATGCGGAGTCTCCAAGAGCTGGACTAAGGCGGGCTACGTGTACGTCCTGGGTCCCAACGACACGCGACACCGAATTGAGTCCCTTGTCGAATTGGACAGGATAGCACCGATTCCCAGTGAGCCCGAGCCAACATCGGCAGATTCTGTTCCGACCGCTACTGCTGCGAAGACTGTAAGGTTGAAGCGTGGTGTTTTGAAGAAGTGATTTGGTTCTGTATGATGGCGTTTGGAAGGTCCGGGTAACAGTTTGTTTTGTTTTTACCTTCGATTTTATTAAATATATTTGTGATTTGTACAAACTAGATTCATTGCTTTTTTTTTTTTTTTTTTTTTTTTTTCTTTTGTTCCCTCTGGAACAGGCTAAGGTCGGAGACCATGCTGCCTAGTCATCAGTAAATTCGTATTTTTTTTGTAAAGTCAGTTAAAGTCATTAGTTATATATTTTTCCTTAGGTAAGAAAATCCAGGTTAGGTCCTCAGTTTCATATTTTTCATAAGTAGAGTAAATCCGTGTTAAGTCATCAGTTTAAAAATATTTTTCACTATAATCCATGTATTAGACTTCTTATTCTCAAAATCTAATGTAAAATCCTCAATATTTTTTTATTCACAAGTTATAAGAGCCATGTGTCAAGTCATAGTAAGAGCCATGTGTCAAATCATTGTCATTTTTTTTTTTTTTTTTTATTCCCCCTACCGACGATCAGGGTTTTTAAATTTTAAGGTTACCGTCTTTTCAAGTTATCATAAACCTATTACCTAGTACCTATTATCATAACATACCGCTAACGTTTCTTATCAATATTACGAAATTCAATAGAAAACTGTTTATATATAGAATTACAAGTTATATACAGAAAATATACATCTATCCTATATACACAAGTAATTAAATTTGCCCAACTGTACTATTAATGAAATTAAACAAATGTAAATACGTCGAACTATTTACAAGGAGAGCCTGAATGGAGCGCGGTACCAAATCAGGACTACCATATATTTCAATAAGCTCATCCATTAACACAAGGCGCTGGATGCCAAAAGATGAGCAGTCAAAGAAAATGTGAGCTAACGTTTGCTCAACTTGAGAATTGCAATGATCACAAAGAGGACTAAGCACAATTTTCAAACGAAACAGATGATAATTAAGACGACAATGACCAAAGCGAAGCCTGAGTATAGTGGAGTAAAACTTCCTATTCATGTAAGTATTGATTTTACAGAACCAAGGCATGGTTCCTATGGGAACATTAAATACAGCATACCATAAACCTTTATTTTCAATTTGAACTGTGTGATTCCAATGCCTTTTCCATATACCAGTGGACCGTTTTTTCAACAAAGGGACTATGTCTGTGCATGGAACAGATATATTAAGGAAACTACTAGAATCAGGGACATCATCAGAATTTGTTAAAGTTCTGGCTAAAACGTCAGCCCTTTCATTTCCCAACACACCAACATGTGATGGGACCCACATGAACAAAACCTTAATATTATGAGAAGACAAATGCAGCCAGGATTCTTTTAATAATGAAATTAGATAATTTGTTTTAGCATTCAACCCATTGTTTTTGAGATTTTTAAGAACACTCATGCTGTCACTAACTATTATCCACTCACAACATCCATCATTTTTATGTTCAATGTGTTTTAAGGCAGCAAGAATAGCCACAGCCTCAGCTGTGAATATACTTGTGTTTGAATTTATTTTATAACCAATACCAGTATTCAATAACCCGTCGTAAATAGCAAATGAGACTGCAGACTCAGTTTTGGACCCATCAGTATACACAAATCTATAATCAGTAAACTCAAGGAATTTACTATGTACATCTTCCTTGGTGGATAAATTGTGCTCAATGATGATGTCAATTGCAGGAAATTTGCTGTTGAAATCCCCCTGATAACATGGAAGAAGAGATGACTTATAAATTTGCAGACTTTCAAGAAAGTTTACATATTGAGAAAAACCTTGAAGTATATAAAGAGAGTTACAAATAGGTGGTGTACTACATTGTTTTAAGTTTGAAAATAGATGATTATTAATTTTACTATACAGTTTTAATAAAAACCTTTCTTTCAAGTAGGAGAATCTTATACTCAATGGAGGAAGTTTACATTCAACTTGCATTGCATTGATTGGAGTGCTTTTAAATGCTCCAGTAATAAGTCTCAAACTTTTGTTTTGTATTTTATCAAATAAATCAACTATCTTTCTATCACCAGCAAAACAGAGAAAACCATATTCAAAATGACTACGGATGAGAGATTTGTACAAAAGCAACAATATTTTTGGATCAGCACCCCAGGAGGTTCTACACAAAGATTTCAACATATTGAAAACTCTGTTAGCTCTTGAACTTACCAATTCAACATATTTTTTCCAAGAAAAATTATGAGTAAAAGTGACTCCTAAAAACTTAGCTTCATGAAAAATAGGAATAGAAACTTGATTGTAACACACAACAGGACTGAAGTTGCTAGCTTTGCCAAAGACCACTAGTTTAGACTTATGTGCATTTATATCTAGATTTAAATAAGAAAAGTATGTATATAATCCATCTAAAGCCTTATTTAGACTATTTGCTATATTTATTAAATTTTTTCCAGACAAATACACAACCAAATCATCAGCAAATTGAAGATTTTTGACCTCAGAACCTAGAATCAAATTCAAACGACGAATATACAGAATGAATATTAATGGAGAAAGTATTCCTCCTTGACAAACTCCAATAGAAGCTAATCTTGGCCCATATAATTTACCATTATACTTAACATAAACTTTCCTTTCAGTTAAAAATTCATGGACCCAGTGAACTATTTTGTTTGGAATTCCTATGAGAAGCAATTCAGAACAAAGTACATCAATATTGACACTATTAAAAGCTCCAGCAACATCAAAAAATACCGACATTAAACAATCCTTATTAATGTAACTATTTTGGATATCAAGCTGTAACTGACAAATACTTTCACGAGCCGATGTTCCCCTACGAAAACCAAATTGATTAGTAGGTAAAATATTGTTTTGTTCTATGTAAAATTCCAACCTTTGTTTTATTAATTGTTCAAATATTTTACCAACACAAGATGTTAATGCAATAGGACGATAGGAATCAGGATTTGATCGAATTTTATCAGGCTTCAAAATAGGTATCAAGCAGTCTGACTTCCAAGGGTGAGGTATGTCATTGTTCAACCACAGGTTATTCAATATCTTGAGAAAAGTGTGCAAACCTCTATCACTAAGCTTTTTCAACATAATATAAGGAATACCATCCAGTCCAAAAGCACTATCTTTTCTAGAATAGACAGCAGCCATGAGCTCCTGTATTAAAAATGGTTTTATTAAGAAGTTATTTATAGAATTTGTCTCACTGACAAGAGGAAAACTTGATTTACTATTTACATAGTCTGGGGTATATTTTTGCAGAAAATCTTGAATCCAACTATCATCATTATTTTTGCAAGAATATGTTTTATTAAATTTCCGCATGTATTTCCAGATTCTCGACAGAGGTGTACATCGATTAAAAGAGCTACAAAGTTCAACCCAACTGTTTGATCTTTCTGTTTTCAATGTAAGTTTTTTGAGGGCTTGTAATCTTTTGAACTGTATAAATGTGTCATCAGAGGGATTGTTTTTGAAATTAATATAAGCCAGCTTAGATTTTTCAACTGCTTCTGAGCATTTTTTATTCCACCAAGGAAGAGAAGGGGATTTAACCAACTTCCTATGAGATGAGTTATTCAAAGAAGAATTAGCATGAAAAGAAACTGGTGTATTACAAATAGGAAGACATTTGTCAATTGCAGCATGCAAAATTTTGCAGAACGCAGAATAAGTTTCCAATGGAGCAAAGTTTTGGTCCTGAAAATTTGATAATTCTAAATCTACACTTTGTTCATATATATTCCAATCAACCAATTTAAAGTTAGGATATATGGGCAAGTTATGTGTGTTGCTATTAGTGTTTCCTAAACTACAATTATTTACAAAAACTTTAATAATTACAGGAAGATGGTAGCTGCCAAGTGGATCATTATGTACAGACCAATCACAAGAAAGTGACAATGATGAGGACACCAAGGACAAATCTAAAGCATTTGGACGCCACGTCAAAGAACCAACTGTTGTCACTTCACCACTATTTAATAAAGTTAAATCATTATCATCAATAATTTCCAAAATATCCCTACCTCTTGAATTTGTAGAATTACATCCCCATGATGTGTGATGGGCATTGAAATCACCAGCAAATATCATCGGTTCAGGCACTGATTTGATTAAAGATTCAAATTTATGTTTGTTAAAAGAAGGAGTGCAATTTGTTGGACAATAAAAACTTACAATACTTATTTCTGTATTATTTACAGTTATTCTTACACAAATATTTTGTAACGAATTGTCAGCATATGTATTTATGTTTCTATAATCTATACTATTATGAATTAAAATAGCTACGCCATTATGTTTGTTACCAATATCATTTCTTTCTATTCTGTATCCTCTAATTTTAAAATGTTTAATAGGTGTCAACCAAGTTTCTGATATCATTGCTACATGTATGTTATGGTCATAAAGAAATCTAGTTAATAAAAGCTTATTACATAAAATACTTTGTGCATTCCAATGTATGATATTAAGATCCATTGCTATGAGAGGAAGTACTATGTCTGAATGTGTGCTGAAGAATTTCTTTTATAGATGTAGAATTTATGGGTTTGTCTTTTTGGCTTACTATAATTTTTGTTATTGCGTTTGTTAGAGTATTCATGAAAAAATCTGATTTAGATAAGTTCATAATTTGAGTTTCAATATTTTTGTGAGTTATTTGTGGAAATGAATTTTCATTGAATAAATCTGAATACTTGACGGCTCTGGATTTAATTTTACTTTCCTCAATTTTTTGTTTTTTTTGTGGACAAGTGTTTGAAATAGCGACATGATTACCACCACAGTTGGCGCATTTCGCGTTTTTAGGGTCTTCTTTGCATATCTTAAAACTATGATTGTATGTACATACAGAACATACTAGATAATTTTTACAGTATTTTGCAATATGCCCAAACTTCATGCATTGAAGGCACTGTTTTACAGGAGGAACGTATACGCTTACCTCATGTCTCCAAGAGTCAAGATAGACATACTGAGGCAATTCTGTGGACGCAAAAGTCACCGCCACAGTTTGAGTGGGCTGATACATGACCGCACCACCGGCACTCTGACTCTGCACTCGACGCATGAAGCGCCTCACCTGAATTACATTTCTGGAACTACCAATTAGCGCACATATTCTTTTATTAGATAGGTCTGTAGGGACCGATGTAAGAACACCAGTTACCTCAGTGTTGACTGCAGGTATTGTAGCTTTAAAGCCCATTTCGTCCAAAAGTTTTTTGTTTTGTAAAAAAACATTGGCATTATTTGAAAGATCAAAAGTGATACCAATTTTGTATTTATTTATTGACCTCAGGTGTAGTATCCCAGTCACGCAATATTTCCGTATGGCATGGGATATGGCCAGCCTATCCTTGTCCGTAAACGTTTTGTTCTCAGTTTGATGAGATAAGAACACGATATATTCCGATTTTTTACTATTTTCAGGGTACTTTCTTGAGTATCCTGGGACTTTAAATATGTTGTATTTGTTGTTGCAGTCTTCATCAGAGTCAGAAAAAGAATCCCTATCTGATACTCGTTCGTCAGGGGGCTCCTCTTTTTTCCGCTTCTTATTTCCCATCTTCAAATGGGTACCTAACTATTTACAATTATTGACAATACCTAACTATAGAGTTTAAATATCTAATACCGAAAATATACAAAATTAACAATTTAATTTAAAACAATATCAATTTTGGCGCCTTGTTCGTACGTTTCCCGCGCGTTTCTCCTAGATTCATTGCTTTGTCACTTGTCAATGTCAATCAATGTCAGTGTCATGTGTCGTTTGTGTTGCGTTCCGTTTTAGGTAACTAAATGTTTTCAATTTATGTTTATTTGTAACGGTGCACTGGCAAGTGATAATATTTGATTTATTTTAGTTACTTAAGTAAGCTTTGTTTGTTACCCGGATTCAAATATTCCGTTATTCATATTTAAGTAGTTGTTATTGTAATAATAACTGAATAGCGCTACCGGCAGGCGAATTTGTTATTGGTTTTTAAGTATTTTTATTGTAGTTTATATATATATAGATATATATTTATGTCAACTCTTGAAAGTAGTGATGATGACAGTTTTTTTTCTTTGTCAAGTAGCGACGACAGTTTTTTAAGTGTTCCTTGTCTTGCAGACAGTCTAAATGCGCAGTTTTCTGATGTTCCTAAGAATTTTAACGTAATACACATTAATGCCCAAAGTATTCCGGCTCATTTCCATGATATGCTGGCAAGCTTTGACTGTAAAAATATACATGCCATTCTTATTTCCGAGTCATGGCTTAAACCTTGCCTCCCTTCTACTAGCTATTCTCTTCCTGGCTTCGTGCTTATTAGAAACGACCGGACCGGTGGTGGTGGTGGTGGTGTTGCTATTTATCTCCGCGCTTATATTCCTTTCTCTGTAGTAAATGTGTCAGCGCAGCCACCGCCATCAAATGCTGGTGAACATCTTTTTGTTGAGGTTGTACTAAATCACACTAAATTACTTCTTGGTGTTTATTACTGCCCCTCCTTACGCGTTAATTTCTTTTTGTCTTTCGAAAAGCTTTTAGAAATGCTTATCCCTTCCTACAGTCATAGCATAATCATGGGTGATTTCAATACTTGTCTCTTGAAGAATGACCATCGTTCTTCATCCTTAACTAGTCTCTCAGCTTCTAGTAGTCTTTCCATTCTTCCGCTAAGTGCCACACACCATTTTCCAAACTGTACTCCTTCACTTCTTGACTTGATTTTGGTCTCTTCTTCTGATCGCGTCGCTAAGCATGGTCAATGCTCAGCCGATGCCTTCTCTTATCATGATCTAATCTTTCTCTCATATAAAATTCGTCCTCCTAAGGCTAAAGCCAAAATTCTCATGCAACGCAATTTTGGTGGTATGAACGTTGAAAATCTTTGCGAGGATGCCAGCAATATAGACTGGTCTCCGGTTTTTACATCTTCTTCAGTCAACGATCAAGTTCATTTTTTCACGGCTAAACTTGTTGAGCTTTACGATCGACACGCTCCTGTTCGAGCTGTCAAGGTTAAACACATGCCGGCGCCGTGGTTGACGGATGAGATTAAAGCTGTCTTGAATCAAAAAGCTGCGGCCAAATCCAAATTTAAGCGTCGCCCTAATGCCGTTAATAGGGAAAGATACGTCTCAATTCGTAAACACTGCAATAAGGTGTGTAGGAATGCAAATCGCCATCACATTCATGATTCAGTCCAAAACGGGGACGCATCCAAAGTTTGGAAATTTCTTAGGTCATTGGGGGTCGGTAAAACCCAACAAGAAACTAAGCCTAAAGATATTGACATTGATGCAATGAATACTCATTTTTCTGCTTCGTCCAATTTTGATAGGACAACAAAGTTAAATACTTTGAATCATCTTTCATCTCTTCCGACTCCCAGTTATTCTCCATTTACTTTTGGCCAATTTTCCGCATGTGATGTTAAGAAGAGCATACTATCGATAACTTCAAATGCAGTAGGAAGCGACTGTATAAGCCGTAAAATGTTACTCCCAGTGCTGGATTTAATCCTTCCCGTCATCACCCACATCCTCAATTTTTCGGCATCTAGTGGTGTCTTTCCAAGCTCGTGGAAAGATGCTCAAATAATTCCTTTACCGAAAAAGTCCTATCCTACCTCCTTCTCCGAATACCGTCCAATATCTGTCTTACCATTCCTTTCCAAAGTCCTTGAGCGGTTAATCCACAACCAAATAAGCATTTTCCTTTCTAAAAATAATCTCCTCAACCCTTTCCAGTCCGGCTTCCGTCCTGGTCATAGCACAACTACTGCGCTTCTGAAGATTACGGAAGACATAAGGTCAGCCATGGAAATGGGAAATGTAACAGTTTTAGCACTACTAGATTTCAGTAACGCATTTAACACTGTGGATTTCGATGTTCTGCTTGGCATTCTTTGCTCTCTTAACATATCTCCATCGGTAATTGACTGGTTTCGTAGTTATCTGTTCGGTCGCCGGCAACGTATTTGCATCGGAGAGACTATGTCTTCCTGGTGCAGTACTTCCGCCGGGGTACCACAGGGTGGCGTTTTATCTCCTTTACTTTTCGCAGTTTTCATTAACTCAATATCCAACGAATTAATTTCTTCTTACCACCTTTATGCAGATGATCTTCAAATTTACACACGAGCTCCTCTTGGAAATCTGTCCGAGGCTATCTTGTCCCTAAACCGTGATCTGGCCCGTGTATGCGACTGGAGCAAGAACTATGGACTTACGGTAAACCCTATTAAGACACAGGTTTTGGTGGTGGGCAGTTCTAGGACGATCTCAAAGATTGACTGGACGACTCTTCCCCAAGTTTCTTTTGAAAACTCAGTCATTCCATTTAGTGAGAAAGTTAAGAACTTAGGGGTTTTTATTGACATGAACTTTTCTTGGACTGCCCAGCTACAGGAAGTTAGCCGCAAGGTATTCGCATCTGCTGCATCTTTGAGGAGACTGCGAAATTTTCTGCCGACTGCCACCAAGATTGCGCTTGCACAATCTCTTCTTTTACCCATCCTTGATTATGCTGATGTCAGCTATCTCGACCTCACCGAAGTACAACTTGACAAACTTGAGCGACTTCAAAATTTCTGTATAAGGTTCATATTTGGTTTGCGCAAATATGACCATGTTTCTGAATTCCGTGTTAAACTCAAGTGGTTACCAATTCGCCTTCGCCGGAATGCCCATATTCTTTCCCTCTTATACAATGTGCTATTTTCCCCAACCACCCCTCCTTACCTAAAGGAACGTTTCCAGTTTCTTTGTGACTCTCATTCAAAATTTCTTAGGTCATCAGATAACTTTAAACTTAAGATGCCAATGCATTCCACGACTTTTTTGGATAAGTCTTTTACAGTTCAGGCCGCTCGTTTATGGAATGCGTTGCCTGTAACAATAAAGCGCGCGCAATCGCTGCCTGTTTTTAAAAAATTAGTCAAGGAACACTACTTGTCACTATGATTTTTAATATTGGTATATTCTCCTGCTCATATATTAAGTATGTATGTATCTGTGTATATATTTTTGTATATTGTATAGTTTATATTCCTATTTAATATCTATATTCTTTGTCAGTAAAAAAAAAATATATGTTAACTTCATCTTTGCACCAAGTGTCTGCCGCATTTCATGTCCAGGCTATTTTTTTTTTCCATTCCTGGTTGCCTGGAAGAGATCGCGGAATGCGATAAGGCCGCCATTTGTATATTTTTTTTTAGTTTAAGGTTTTCTGTATGTTTTTATTTTTGTTGGTGTACAATAAAGCATATATAAATAAATAAATAAATAAATATAAATATTGCTCACCTTGGTAGTGGGTGGTAGGTTTGACAGTAGAATGAACCTACGTTTTGGGACATGCAGGTTCCACTTTCTGTCTGACTAACTATAGCCAGTCTTAGGCAGTTAAAAAGTGTCAGCGTATCCAGAATAGTAAGTCATGCTACTGGTGTCAACTCTACTAGGTACATCGCCAACACAAAATACCTAATACGACGGCAACATCACGGTAATTGTTAATTTTTGCTTTATATCAATCGAAGGGACGTATGAGGTATATATTATTTTATTGGGACAAGCGTGCCACACTGGCTCTCAGGAGTTTCAGTGGTTGATACTAGTATCAACCACTGAAACTCCTGAGAGCCAGAATCAATAGTAGCGCCACCAGAAAAACGACGAGTTAATGAAGTTCGACAAGTCTCATAACGATTCAACTGTCCTATAATCCGCAACAAAATCAAACAAAAAATAATAATTAGATCTGAAAAGACCGGAGTAAGAAATCGTATGAGGTTATAAAGCAAGATGACATTTGCAAAAAAGTGCTTACCTTATACGCCATAGGGTAGTGCACCAAGTACAAGTCCACATAGTCCATCTGCAGTGCCTCCAAAGACTTCTTCAGAGCAGGTATCACCTCGTCCCGCTCGTGGGCGTCGTTCCACAACTTTTAACAAAGCAATTAATTATATACTACACCAAATAACTAAGCGAAAGGATTTTCATAATAACGAAAACCAAAGTTTTGTTGCCTCTGAAGTACTGTGCAAATACTGTTATCAAAGAGTTTATTTTGTTTTAGTTCAAGTTATTTCGGCCGAAGTAAAGGTTATGAAAATAACAATGAAATGTAAATTAGTCATCATAAATATTTAGTTTAGTGGTAAGTGCTACAATTACTTTAGAACAAGGGCCAATTTCATTCAGAAAAGTCTACGTTAAAAGATTTCATTGCCTTTCTATTGTTCAATTTGAAAATCTCTTAGGTACAAGAACGTATAAGGCAAAGATCTCATAAAAAATCTCATTCGAACTTTTCAATAATAAATATGAAAGTTTTCAAAACTTTGAACACGCGCTGTTCACATACAATGCACTTAAGAGGGCCCTGCCCGTTAATGCAGTCAGAAATCACTAACAAAAGCAGACTTTAATAGCACTCAGTATATTCCCAACCACGTAGGTACCATTAATAATGTAGTACGAAACTCATTTTCGTAGTGACACACACGTCTAGGCTCCTTTCACTAGATACTGAAGTAATATATGGAATAACTTCGCACGAATATGTTCACCACTAAACAACCTTCATGATGCTAAAAGGAATTTGAGGATATATGTATGTGGTCATGATCTATCAGAGGCTCCTTTTTTGGTTGCCGTTTTAGTTTCACATGTATTGTGTAAAGCTTATTTTCGTTTTGGTCTTGTTAACTTTTGCTGCAGAATATACAGTGTAGGTACTAAGGAATTGACAACTTTATTTAAAATCACTGCAAATTAACTGAACTTAGCTGAAACTGCAATTATTCTAATGTATCAGAAAAAACTTAAAAATCAGCAAAAATAAAGAGTGCTAAGAACACCAAAGTATAACTTACCAGTAATTTTTTCAAACAGCAGAAAATGAAAAAAAAAACCTAAGAAGTTGAATAAATTCACTTATTTACGTTTTTTCAACAAGTTTCAATGTTTTTAAACTCATAATGTATCTATGTAGTTGCACAAGTTCACATATCCCTCATAACCTGCATACTTACCTAGCTAAAAATATCGGTACAATAAAAAACAGCTCAAAACTCAAACTGACTGACCTTAGTAGTGATGTACACGTCCTCTCGCCTACAAGTGGTGTTACACATGTTACTGACAAAGTTCCGTACGCCCAGGCCTACTTCATCCTCGACGCGATACAGCGAAGCTGTGTCGATGTGTCGGTAGCCAGCTTCCAATGCCCATTCTATCGCCTGGGCCAAAGAGTGGTTCACTGGAAGAATCCTTGTTCCCTATGAAAATGAACATGTTAGTTGCCGAAATGTCGACGAAACACACATTCACCGGTAAACTTAGTTGGAGTGTGCATGAAATTAAGTGGCATTCTCTCTTGTCTGCATGGATTGACAGTTCTTTTTTTCTTTTTTTTTTTATGTTCACTACACCAAAATTTATAAGGATAGATGTTTTCAGAATCGCACTAGAGTTTGTAATATTTTGGCCAAATTAAGTCATAACCCAATTACCCAACACTACAGCTCTTTTTATTTTTGCTTAGAGTTTCTCTTTTCTTATTTAGAAATCTTACAAACTAATCCCTTTTAGACTTATTAACTTGAAATCACATTTAAACTTAATTTTGAATGTTGTTTTCCAGTAGTTGTGTTAAATGAAATTAAAGCTTATCTTTGAATTGAAGATTAATTATTATTCTTGCTAGAAAAAATAACAGTAGACAATTGAGTTGCTGATTGTATTGGCCAGTTGCAAAACTTGCAGACTAACAGTTTGCTCTTCGCACAGTTGTGATATACAGGGAAATTGAAAAAATACCCGAAACCTCTTAGGCATTGAAAGTACACATGATTATAAGCAACTTTTGTTTTGGTAAAACTCCGAAATCTCGAAAAAAATATCAGCTGTTTCATACAAAATGCAGTATTTAGCCAATGAAAATGTATGAAACAGCTGATATTTTTTTCGAGATTTCGGAGTTTTACCAAAACAAAAGTTGCTTATAATCATGTGTACTTTCACTGCCTAAGAGGTTTCGGGTATTTTTTCAATTTCCCTGTATATATATACTTCATGTAACAACTTTCCTTGTACAGTGAATCTAAACGTGAAAACGTTTTTAAAAGGTAAATAAACTAAAGCAGACGCGAATCGATTTCGAAGTCACCAAAAAGTCATAGTTATCTCGCTGTTCTAAAATTGCATGGCCCTATGTGGCATATATTCTGAAAATATATGTATTAAATTCACCTTGCCCAAGAAAGTACTTAAGTACAATGTCGTGTGCAGACATCAGTGAGCAGTGAGGGAATTAAAAAAAAACCTCTAGATTTACTCTGCGCGACCAAAGAATTTTCTATAATTAAATGATGGTAAATTTTATATGAGTATACGTCTTCGTGTAGTAATTGAAGTGTTTTTAGATGTATTATGCAAAAAATATGGTCATGTAACGATATTGCCTACCCCGACTTTAAAACTAAAATTTTGGAAAAAAAAGCTATGTTTGAAGTGCTATACGTCAACACCTATTAAATTTACAGGGTAAAGGTTACAGTCAAACTGTAGCAAATTGTATCTACTTTAAAAGTATTCAGATTGAATTTCTCCGCAGAACGCACCGTTTAGGAGAATTAAGCTTAACTCTTAGAAATAACAAAAAAAAAATTGAAGTGTTGAGCACCATGCAGCTAGCACAGGTCTCTCAAGCTTAAAAACTGGGTGTACACTAACTGACATCCACCCTAATAACATCCCAATAAATCAGGACGGTGCAAAATACTGCGACCTGAAATGTCTTGTATGACTGGGCTACTGGTTTTCCGGATGTTATTAGAACGCAAGAAGATGCTATTGTTTCTCCTGCTGACACCTTTCCTTAGCTTTTTCTATAGCCTTCTAACCGTCACATACACGTGACGAAAGAGACGATTGATCAATTATTTCTGGGGACGCTCACCACAGGGAGTCAATCTTATTAGGGAAAAAAGTTTCATACATCCAGGAAGCAAACAAAACAACTATCTTAACAATAGAAATATTATAATTCTAGACTTAGCCAGCAGCTTCATCCGCATTTTAATCGGAAAGTATATCAAAGGAACATACTATCGAAATTAAAAGTACCTACGTAATGTCCTATTCCGAGTCACGCTCTAAGCCTAATTTCGGGTACTTCCCGATTCGTGAACATGTCAAAAGTTATAAAAATAACTGAAGATTTTGTGGGGTGGGGTTTATCAAGATTTTAATCTTCTTACGTGCATTCGCGTTTCGTCAAACTTTTTAGGGTTCCGTAGCCAAATGGCAAAAACGGAACCCTTATTGATTCGTCATGTCTGTCTGTCTGTCTGTCTGTCCGACCGTCCGTATGTCACAGCCATTTTTCTCCGAAACTATAATAACTACGCTGTTGAAATTTGGTAAGTAGATGTATTTTGTGAACCGCATAAAGATTTTCACATAAAAATAGAAAAAAAAGTCCCCATACTTAGAACTGAATCTCAAAATTTTTTTTTTCATCGTACCCGTACGTGTGGGGTATCTATGGATAGGTCTTTAAATATTATTGAAGTTACTAATATAATTTTTTTCTAAACTGAATAGTTTGCGCGAGAGACACTTCCAAAGTGGTAAAATGTGTGTGGGGCCCCTTAACTTCTAAAATAAGAGAATGATAAAACTAAAAAAAATATATGATGTACATTACCATGTAAACCACCAGCGAAAATTCCACCAAATGGGAATTAGCTCTAATACTATGCATTTCTAAAAGTTAGCTGTTAGTATCTTTTTTATTTAATAAATATGAATCCCTATTTCTTCTGGTCACGGCATCACACCTGAAAGGCGGGGCCTCTTTCGCTAATTAAGAGAATGTTTTAATGAAAGAAAAAATAAAATGCTTGCCAGTCGAAGATACGTACCTACTTAACAGCTGAACTACCGAAGAAGCCGACTTACCGAAATTAAAGTTATTTTTTACTCTGTAGTGTTTTTTTTTTTGGAAGTCGGTTGTATTTTTCTGTAAAAAGTTTTTTTTTTTTCACTTTAGTGGTATTTACCACATACCTAACAACAACCGAATTGAGAACCTCCTCCTTTTTGGGAAGTCGGTTAAAAATTCGTCAATATCGATTCACTCTTAAGCATAAAAAGAATTGCCAGTTTCTACAAACCCTCTCGAACATCTAACGTTCAACCAAACGGTTTTGACGTCATATATGTACGAGTAATACTACTAGAATAGAACAGGATCATAACGCAGTTTATCTCCACACAGACGAAGTTACGCGTAAACGGTAGTTTAGCAAATAATCCTACATCTCAAAGTTTCAATATACACGCAGGTACGGTATACATAATGAAGTAAACCGTATGTTCCCGGCTGCATTTGACTAAAGGCTTTAACAGGATGGATGGAGCGCCATCTTAATCAGCTTTTCTAAATCCCGCTGTAAGTGCTCTATTCCTGGGATGCTATTAAGATGAAACGTTTGTAGGCACTGTTTTCCATAAATAATGTAATTAAAACAAAAACTTTATGCTGAATTGTTTTTTTTTGTTTAATGATTTGTAAATTAGGATGGATTACCAAAATTTTGAGTATGACTCGCACACCGAGGGCTCCGTATAAACTACTAGCTGTCCCCTGCGGCTTCGCTCCCTCCTCGCGGCCTCAAACTATCTTTGTAATTAATTTAATCAAAATCAGTTCAGTGGTTTAAGCATAAGGAAGAGACAGACAGACAGAGTTACAATACGCATTCATAACATTAAGTAGGGATATTAATTTCGTCTAAGGGAATCGAGTCTAGATTTCGTAATCGCAAAGTGTTTTTATGTGATAAAACTTTTTTTTCTCATGCTGTAAGTCCTTGCTTCTTGCCAAATCCCGAGTCAATTATTTAGGCCCATTTATGTTTTCCTTGCTATTATCATATGCCGCAAAACGATGCATAAACAGTCTTATTGTTTGCGTTGACATATTAGCTTGATTTCTTCAGAGCTCCAAGGGACATAAATCTACGAATTTCATTTAAATTTCAACGTGATAGCTCCACCCACACATTCTAGAGCAAAAGTGTCGTGACAGACCGACAGATGGAAAACGATGTAATCCTATAAGGATTCCGTTTTAGCCTATAACTGTCTCCGGAGTCCCATCTGTCTCCGTACTAAAATTTGTCAAATTGATAAGGAAAATTTAGCCAAAAAACAACCAAACAATATGATATACAAACATAAATAACGCCTGTATTCAATGAAAGGTTATGCGCAAACACTTCTGCCTAACACTTTCACAGAGTACAGGAATAGGGACCACCGACTGGACACAAATCCAAACTCCGGGCTGTTGCAGAAAATTTTCTGATGCAAAAACAAGATACGTACTGATAGACCTTGTTTTATGCATGGAAAATCATCACATGACTCCTCCCGCTCTAGGCGTAGCAATTTGTTAGACTCTTACTGACTAAAACCCATCCGTGTTCCTCCAAATGCCTTTGCGTTCCAGGACCGCGGTGACTCTTTCGGACAAATTACGCAACCGACTGCAACGGCACTGGCCCTAGCGGACCCTATCTACTATGCTGACATCTCTTTGAGGCGCGCATGGAACACAGCTCGCCGTCGACCCGGGCCTGGTTCTGGTCCTGGGCGTCTTCTGTTGCAACGGCTTTCCTTCCAAGTACTTAATCATTTCCTGCACCACCTTGCACATACCAGCCCTCACAACACGCGTTCAGGTTACCTAACCACCTGGGTTGGCTACCTATTTATTTTATAAACTTTTTAACCTACACTGTCCAATAGTTGGATAAAGGTCGTGTACTTACATCGGCATAATGCCCCAGACTAGTCCCCAGGGCTATCGCAGGAATCTCGTTGCCATCGTTCAGTTTAAACGTCAAAGTATCAACGAACTCGCCGTCGACCTGTTGACAGTGTTCAAATTAATTAAAATTAAAACTTTTGTTTTAATTTAAAACTAACTCAGTCTTGATTTGCTTAAGAATGTTAAAAGTAAGTTTACCTATTATTTAAAACAGCAGGCAAACTAGAAAGAGATCGAAGATTAATAAAGAACGAAGTTACCCCTGTAACAGTTTTCACTCGTTTATTTTTAAAAGCTTTAACACATATGAACAATTCAAGTTAATTAAAAATTTGATTCGTTTCAAGTGTTAAAAATTAGTAATCCATTTTTAAGGATTTCCCGACATTCAATTAAGCTCAAATTAAGCATTCTTAATGTAATTTTGAATGCTATGAAATGGGACTTTGAAGCTGTAGGTAGTGCTATTCTGTAACAACATTTTCGTGTCTCGACAGCGGAATCCGAGGTGAGATCATATCAAATTCGCATAGTATGTTGTGTATTATAAAGCTCACTTTGTGAGCTTTGTCACTTAGGTATGTGAAAAAGCTTGTTTAAAAAAAATCTCTTTGACCTATTTATCTTTTGTGTATCTTAACAAATTATGCCTAAATCAATAATGATCGTCATAACAATATTGGTATTGTTAGACGGTTCTGCGTTCATTACGGATTTGCGCTGAATGGAATAATATCCATTCAGGAGCAAATCCGCGTAATAGGCATTCCCCATTATGCACTAGCCATTGTATATCAACAGTAAACAATATGGCTATTAAATATATTACGGTTCAATCAATACAGTCTCATATAAACAAAGGATTTAGGGTTACACTAAAAATTCTTGGATTTTGTTAACAAATAACTAAGGGAAATGTTGTCGATTTTTAGTAAAGATCACAAAATTACTTTGACATAGTTCGTCGTAAACATTTTCCTACGTACAAAGGAGTTTAATTGCATGTGTTTAATTGTTACTGAATTACTGGGGAATAATGACATAATTATGCTATCAACATTACAATCACACCATATCATCACACCTAGTTAACGACCAGTAAAAACAAGACGCAATAATAATGTGAATTTATACATACCAAAAGATGATTAAGTGCCAAAAACAACAGCAAGTGAACCTGCACGGCCATTATCGATGACATATAGTTACACACTGAACGACACTATCGATTCCCGTTGCGAATATGTCGTTTTTAGAAATTAGATACCAATCGATCAATTATTTCGGTTGAACATTAAATTTTTTGTTGGTAGTAAAAAAATACGTGTACATAGGTACCCTAATGAATCGCCACTAGTGAATAGATATTGTAAACCAACACACGAGTGACTGGTGTACCAAAACTATATGCTAAAATTGTTGGTATAGACCTAATATAAATTCAGTATAACCAGTTTTAGTAGATCGTTGACTGGACTACCAGCGCAGTCTGTATTGAAACAGCACAAGTACATTTGTTAAAACTAGTATAAATGCCGCTTGCCATTCATCGCTTCTTGTGTTTATATAACTGTTAGTAACATCATTGCGGTCTATTAGGATCTGATTCATTAAATAAATATTAAGTTCGTCTATTTCTACACAGAAATAGACGAATTTAATATTTATTTAATGTATACTTTAGAGAGTTCGTTGCGGCGACGCTTGGGGGAGGCCTATGTCCAGCAGATTTATTTTATTTTCATTGCTTCTATCAATGCAGCTCCCGTGCTATACCTCCAGCATCAGTGGTTGATTCGTGAAGAACTCCTAAGGCAATTAGTCCGGTTTGCATGATGTTAAAATACTAAACTGAGAATAATCTATATTTGTCCTGAATAACAGACGGATCAACGCACACCCGAAATCGCTGATCGTAGAGACCTGAAGCTTGGAGGTTGTGTTTTTTGTATGACGTAGGCATTCGATAGGAAAGGATTTTCGGAAATTCTATCCCTTAGGGGCAAAAAAAGGAATGAAAGGTTGTATGGAAAACCGTCATTTTTAAAGTTAGAAGCATGAAATTTCATATACATATCACATATATATTTTCATATATATTTCATATTTCATTTCTTCTGGTTAGAAATAAATAAGATTTAATAGTGAAATATAGGGGGTAGAAAGTTTTTATGGAAAGTTGGTCATTTCTGAAGAGAAAAGAATGTGTGTGTGAATGGTCAATGGGCATTAAGTTGTCATTATTAGTTTTTTTCTGAACAACCCCAAAACACTATTTAGGGGATATTGAAGATTGTATGGAAGAATTTTATTTTTTAGATTTATAAACTTGAAACTTGGTACTAATACTTACTGAACTAAATAAATAAAAAATAATGTTTAAATTAAATTAAATTTTTTGCTCGGTTTGGTTGGTGGTAGGACTTATTCTTAGTCCGCCTGGCAAGCTACCACCATCATGTCTAAGTCTGTCGCCATAACAACAATGTTAACAGCATTGTTGTGTTCCGGCAGTTAGAGGTATGATAGCCAGTTCCTCTGTGTAAGAGGCCTCCGGGTGAAACTCGCTTCCATCTTCGGCCTAATCATCACTTTCCATCAGGTGAGATTTGGGCCAAGAGTTTGCCCGTTCTGTATAAAAAAAAAAAAAAAAAAAAAAATGTCAAAATTAGTTTTTCAAATCTACCCCCAGTGGGGTTTAGGTGATGTTTTAGTTGGTATGGATGGATGTTAATGCTTGGTTCGATCAAGTTGAAACTCTGCATTAACAAGGATTGAAGGGGTTTTAATGTTCGTAGACGAAATTATCTTGCGGGTGAAGTTCTAATTTACATACATACAAAATTTTTACACACATCAACCGGCTTAGATTTCTTTCATAACTGTAGTAAAACCTCGAAAGGCAAATGAGTCGAAGATTACTGTTTTTTTTTTTTAAGTAAAATAATTGTAGAGCTCATTGGTGTTCACATGATACATGCGAATAGACACATAATTTGCGATGAAAATGGTAAAGTAACAAAATTACAAGCATACGTAGCGCAGTTTGACGTTGTAGATACGCAGTTCCTCTGCCGAATTGACCACACATTATAGATAAACCCAACAGCGCATCTGTTTGTGGTTGGACCGACAAACGATCGCTTTGTGGATACCTACAACGGAAAAACAGCCGGTCTGTGTATTGCATCATCTGGTCTATCTGTACAGTCTGTATCTACCAGTTGTTAGGTGTGCGTTATCAATATCATCTAAGTATACTATATAATACATAATATAATATTTATAATATAATAATAATAATAATATTATAAAGAGGTAACATTTGTATGTAAGTTTGTATGTTTGTAAATTTGTATGTAGGGGGTAATCTCAAGAACTACGGGTCCGATTTGAAAAAATCTTTCAGTGTTAGATAGCCCATTTATCGAGGAAGGTTATAGGCTATATATCATCACGCAAAGACAAATAGGAGCGGAGCATTAATGGAAAATGTGACGCAAACGAAGTTGCGCGGGTCAGCTAGTCGTAAATAAATTGATAAGTGACCCTGAACATCTGTTTACTTATGATTCAAAGTTGTTTTATTAAAAACAAGTTTATGTCAGCGGCTTTGCCTGCGTGACAGTCGGAAATATTTCTAAGGGATCTTAGTCCCGGGATACAAATTATACATGAGTGCTTGTTTTTTTCTTTTACCTTATATAGTTTATCATTGGTTCTACGATGCCCCAAAAAGTTGATGTTTTAAATTATCGTGATGCGACGCTACGCTTCATATGAATAGTTTAATTGTTGTGTTTCATATTAACATCATCATCATCACATCAGCCGAAAGACGTACACTGCTGAAGTCCAGTCGCGGAGCAGGAAGAATTTCGTACAATGACCTCTTTACCTATTGACAGTGGTCACAAACATTTTTGTATGAAGTGCGGTTTACATGAAATATTTGAAGGAGAAAGTACCAACTTAGAAAATAAAAAAATATTATTATCATATAAATTTTGTATTTAGATTTTATATTATAAGTTAAAAAAATCGAGTTACAATTACTAATACGGCAAAAATCAGAATCCGATTCCTCTGTATCGGAGTTACTGCTTTCCGAAGACGTCTCGCCTATCACATTTATTACAAAATAATCAACAGTTTTATCTACATTATCATCTAGTCTAACTAATTTCGATTCCTCTTTTTTTACGTGACATTCAAATGCAAACAAGAACAAACCTTACACTCTCAGGTAAAAGGTTTACAATCCCTGATGACGGGCGGCCATTGCATCTGTGCGAGCGAGACTCATTCTATTTACGCGGGAGTGACAAAGACAGGTAATAACAGGTCAAAGGACGAAATTCTTCCTGCTCCGCGACTGGACTTTAGACACAAGCCAACCTCCCCTCCTCCAAGGGTCACAAATATAACCGGTCCTGTGAGTCTCTCATCCATCGGCAACCCCGGCCTTCACCAGGTCATAGGTCCACCTTGTGTAAGGCCTTCTAACGCTGCTACATATTAACAACAGCTGAATACTAACCGAATCGATTTATCTCAAAGCCCAAAAATCGAAGCAGAAACATATCAATAAACAAAACAGAACGTTTATTCAATGTACAGTTCTTAGTAAGTCCAACAACGGCACAAAACAATAGAGAAACTATTAATTTTAAAGGAGAATCCCTATAAATAAAAGATGGTTACATAGACAGACAGATACGTAGCGGCTCCGTTTAAAAAGTTCGTCTTTGTTGTCGAGAGATAAACTGCGGTATCCCTTGGGATTTGTTCCGCGCTTGGGCCGGGACCTAAAGACATCTTTAATAAGAAAATACATAGACTTACGAACTTTTAGAGTAGGTTTAGAATGTTTCTCCTCGTCGGTAGTGTTTTTACTTTGCGAATTCTTAATTTGCAGTTTGTGTTTTAATTTTATGTTTGGAGAGTGTTATCTCTTGAGAGCTTTGTTGTAAATTTGTAAACAGTGAACTAAAATCAGTGAAGAGAAATTTTCGCTCTCCTCATCATTGGCAGTAACAGCTCAAGGCCATCAATATATTTAGATTTACTAAGTGACTGGCAGATAACGCCTAGCCAAAACTAAATAGTGGAGAAATAACACATTTTCATGTCCAAAAAACATGCTGTCCCATTGCAGAGCTTCGATCTTATCTTTTTTTCCGAGTACCTATGTATATATATACCGCGTGTATCTGACATCGACGCACAAACGATTTCCATGGGTCCAGGGCATGATTCTGGACACCCTAGACTTAGAATTTTTCGTCGGCTTTTTTCTCATTTTTTCATTTTTCAAGGGTTTTTTTACTTTAGACTGCTCATAATCGTTATTCTGACCTAACCCAATGAGATTTTTAATAAAAAAATAATTAATTAACTACTTTCACTAAAAAGAGCAATCTGAATAAAACCACAAATAGATACCTATTTGTGGTACTCTTGAAAAAAATGAAAAAATGAGAAAACAACCGACGAAAAATTCCGCGACGAAAAATGGAAATCGTTTGTACGTCGATGCCAGATACACGCGGTAGATATGTTAAAATACCAAACTTTCTTCGTAAGTAAAGCTGCGGCCGCATTGGTAAAGCCGAGACGTTGCACCGACGGCACGACTAAAACAAACGTATTTTAATTAATGGGGTGGCCGGATTGCAAATTATTTTCGTCTTATTGTCGCCATCGCTTCAACAGTGCGGTCGTGGCCTATGGCTTCATGGCTCTAAACATAGAACGAATTTTAATAGTTATCGACATAAATATTCGTAGATATTTCTAAGTTTTTTATTTATTCCTTGTAAAGTTGATGACTGGTTAGTGATCGTTACGATAAAGGACACTTGCCTGGAAGAATTTGGGAGGAACTTTGCCAAGTACATTCTCAATAATAAGCTGTCGTGTGTTAGTCGGTTTTTTAACTGTAAATCAATCGATAACTAAATAATTCAAGCAAGAAATCCTCCCTGAAATATAGACATTTAAATTGATAAAATATATAAAATATTTATTATTACCGGGAAACGTAAAAACATAAGTAATACAACATGAAAAATATAAAGGAGCAAGTAATTTTAGGAAATAAATAATTTGAGTATTTAGCTCTCCGTGAAACACATAGGCAAATGAGTTTTAGCTTTGTAATCTAACTCCAAGCAATGAAATAACTAACTTCAACATTAATCAATGTATCCTAAACAAATAAAGAAACCAGACGTATATTGTGAAACCTACACAGTCTTATATTTGCTAATCTATATCAGCAATATCTTTAAGCTTAATGGCTTCGGAAACCAACGACCTCCGCCGGACGATTACGAAGACAAATACGAGAAAAGAAATGTCGCAAAGTAATGCTTTCAAATACATGGAAAATAATCAGGGTCATTATTTTATTCGTGGAATTCGTTTAGAAACTTTGTTGTTCTGAGCCACAAAAGGAGGTTTTTGTCTGTTTCATCAGCTGTAATATTTCTTCGTTCACGTGATACATGTTTAAGGATTATGTTAGGAGTTGGAGTACCTAGGAGTTCTTCTATAAACCTAGTTTGAAATTTCTGTTGGTTTTGTTTGAAGCTTGATATGCCTATCTATAAGTAGGTAAGAAGGTGGTGGTCTGATACAAAAAACCTATACAGGCAGACTGGTAGTTGAGGAGTTGCATTCCTTGAAATGCGGTATCCTAGAACTAATTTGGAAAGATTTACACCCCGAAAAATTACGTAAAAATATGTACCTCCAGGAACCATCAAAATAGTATCTTGTCGGAAACTACTGAGTTTTTTTGCTCAGCTTATAAGCTCTCGAACAACAAATTTCAAGAAATACACTAAATTACCAGTCACGCTTTATATTCCTCGACAGAAGCATTGATGAAATCATTTTTATTTTTGCAATTGTGCATAGTTCCATTCTAGTTTTACCAACAAATTAATAAAACCTTTAATGCTAACTGCATGTAGACTAATGAGGCTATTAATATTCCCTCGATCAGATTTATCATCGTAATAAAACTCATACGCTCAATTTTTGAATTAATTGTGGCAATATTCCATAAATCATTGCTATTCAATGCAAGCTCAGAATACTCGAACTGCATGGTATGATATATGACCACAGAATACGTACCATCGACGAATTATCAAGCTACTATTCTAGTATAAACTGACCTCTCATTGTACTGAAAGCAGATACACTTTATACGGAAAGTATATTCAATGCGCGGTCAAGTTATACTGGAAATGTATACCTAGAACGCCGTCGCATGTACTTTACTACGTTTATTAACGACACTTTCAAGTAATTTACTTTGGTTATAGGTATATTAAATTGTTCGCAGCGTTTAGTTTGTGAACTTAGGCTTGCGACTGCCTCATGGGAGTAATATGGGCCATATTCCTTCATGAATATAAATTTATTTTACCTTAGTTGTTCTTCTCGCCGTATACGCTAGTTATTATCACGATGACTATGGTTTTGATATGTTTTCATAAGAACGTCAACTACGATAGCGACTTTTGTCAAAATGAGCCTATTACAAGGCTAAACGTATGCTAAGGCGGTTATCACACTGCCACGCATCACGCTGCATGTTGCGGTTCAACGCAACTACGCGCGTACTTGCGAGAGTGCAGATCTGCATCATCGTGCGAGTATTTACGCACTCACGCGCTTAGGTGCGTCTTGTGGATTCACAGCGGCTCTGACTCATTTCATTCAATGCCGTTCGCTGTGGTGATAGTGCAGTGCAGAGCGTCGCGTCTGTTTTGAAGATAAAAATGGTTATTAGTGTGGACACAGTCAAGATGGTATAGTTATACTAACTGTTTGGTTTTTGTACAAACACACGTCAAGCCCATCCATAATCACGCACGGCTTACCTTGCGTGTAGCCCCGCACCCCCGCGCGTGTGCGCATGTTTCTCCGCTTGTAGACGCGTGATCTGCATGAGCGCGCGTGGATGCAATTTCTGTGTGTTGGACTGTGCGTGTTTTCAATACAAACGGAAATACTTACAAGCAACGTTAGAATACGCATTCACGCGCTACGCTGCGTGGTGCGTGGCAGTGTGTTAATCGCCTAAGATGCAGGTGAGATGCAGATGCACAGCACGGTAGTTATTTTATAGAGCAGGACAGGCGAGGCAAACAATGGCATCTGACTCACATGTGCCTGCCGTAGCGTACGTGGCTCTTAGCAGGTTCATGGATTACAAAATCTGCTCTGACCTGCGCTGCGTGGCCCTGCGTCATCTGTGCCTGATACGCTCAGCCTGATACAGGTTATTCTTTGTCACATAACATGCTCATTTTTAATTGGAAGTAACTTATTACTCCTGCTAATCACTACGAAGTAGGTATTAATAGGTATTGTAAATACGAGAGTATGTATGGGTGGAGTTTTATTACACAATCACGCCAGAACGGCTGAACAGATCTGCATAAAATCTGGTGCAAAGATAGATTATAATACAAACCAGGAGTATAACATATTATTATACCCTTTGGTATAATTTCCAACACTCACGCGACCAAGTCGCTGGCAGAAGCTAGTTAAAAATAAAATTAACAAATAAACAAAAATCTGTATTCTTTAAAACCCATGTTACAGAATTAAATCCAGTAAAAGCCGTGTTTTTAAATAAATTAATAATTCAACGGAAAACCCACAAAACCATTAGGGCTGATAATAACATTTAGGCGAGGTACACATGCAGGTCACCACCTAACCCAAACACAGTGTAGCGTTGAATGAAAGAAAAACAAGCCTGGCGCCCTTATCGCACGGAAGTCGTAAGTGTCAAGAGGAGGAAACGGCTAACTTAATTATGCCTGTAGGACCAGCCAAGCGACTTGACAATGTCATTGTATTGCTAGCCTTAGGGTCTATGTAAATAGTGACATAAATATTCAAGTACTAGAAACAAGGGTCGGTTGTTTACAAGGTGTGGAGTGCGGTATGTAGATTACTGTCTTGTATCGAGAACCTTAGAAACTTCTAGCGTTTCTATGTAGTAATGGGCTAATGGTAGATGGAATCGGCTCTAGTCTTATGCTTCTAGCTAATAGAAAGCGACCATCGCACGATACGCGATCATCGCGTTCATTTGTACGCCACAAACCCATAATTATGCGTTGTGTGTTATGCGCTCCAATAGCGGGCGCTTTTCGGTATTACCGAATAATCTTCTATAATATTAAAATGAATCACTGAATGTGTTGCTAAGCGCAAATCTAGAGAACAGCTGAACCGATTCCGCTAATTATTTTTTGTTGTGTTTGTTATTACAGGAGAAGGCTTTTATGTAAAAAAAAATAATAAGAAAATTGCCAACTAACGGGAGCGAAGCCGCGGGGGACAGCTACTGTAATGACCGTCAGCCAAGCTCTTTGTCATATATTTGTTCCCGGACGATAACTTGTAAAATGGTTAAGACAGCTTTATCATGGACATCTGTGAACGTCAACTGCTATTTGGAGGGTTGTTTTAGCAGCGGCAGCCTCCCAAACACGTCGAAAAAAAATCAGTAATTTCCTCCCGAATGAAAATTGTGTCAGATTATAGCTAACTCAATATCTTGCAGAAAACAAAACATCAGCCGGCTGTATCTCGGTGGGAAGTTCGTCAGCTATCGCCCTGAAGGGGATGGAGGGGGAGGGGAAAACTATCACCTACTTAAATTCACCAGCTGATGAGTTTTCCCCCGGCATCATGCCAGCTGATTTATTTTATTACTTACAAGATCATATTAACTATCAGCTGACAAATTTTATCCGTGAGAAAATGACGTGTCTAAAGTTATTCGACTTAAGAGTCCTATTACGAATCGTAAATGCTCGTTTGCAATAGACGAAGTTACGTTGGTCTGCGTTGGGAGTACATCTATAGTCCGCGAAAAAAATTTGATACTTACTAGTCTGAATAGGATTATAGTTTATTTGGGCGCTCGCGCGAGACTAAGGAGCGCGCGCGCTGAATTGACGCAGAATATATAGTACTTTAATTTTATTTATTGTAATTTTGTTTTATTATATTGACAAACGAAAACTAATGAAACGTATTCATTGTAGATTGAAATTTTATATTATTATTAATTTATTTGATAAAATTGTTTTTATTTGGAATATAATGGACGCTGAATCAAGACATTTCTGGCTTAAATTAAGCTTTCTTTACGATTTTTTCCGTGAAAACTCAAGGACTTAAATTAAATTCTAGAACTCCAATAAACAAGTAAAACATTCAACTTACCTATTAGTAATTTCAGCTTTTAAAGGAATTGATAGTAACAATGTGAATTGGACCGTCAAAGTTCCATCGCAGACATGTTTTCTTGCAAACTGCGTTCGTAAAATATTTATAGTAAATTACACGAAAAGAAAAATGAAAATGTGTAACTCTAACTTACAAGAAAGAGACTGGCACTATCGTTATTCAGGATGAAATAATTAAAATATCTTACTGCTGCCGAAAACTACAGCGTCAAAAATCATGAATTTCCGTAAAAAATGTAATAGGACTCTTAATGCTTC
This sequence comes from Ceramica pisi, assembly GCA_963859965.1. Classification (NCBI taxonomy): domain Eukaryota; kingdom Metazoa; phylum Arthropoda; class Insecta; order Lepidoptera; family Noctuidae; genus Ceramica; species Ceramica pisi. The sequence goes on along the minus strand of OY982537.1, from coordinate 11,532,292 downwards.
CTGCTCCGACTGAAAGATAAATATTACGTAACTTGAAAATATGATTTTCTGTTTATGGAGATAATGTTACAAAAATTGTGTCAAATGAAAGGTTTTTACGTAAAAACAATATCACAAAAATAATCAAGTCGATAGAACACCTAGTTTTCGAAATATAAGGAAAAACGTAAAGTGAAAGTTGGTCACATCTGAATTTTGTAAGTTTTTGATCTAGGATTTTTTCATTCTTCAATGGATTATATTATTGTTTTATATTTAAGAAAAAAGTCTTAGAAATCTAATAATGTATAAATTGTTAGAGATTTTCTCGAAAAATAATAAATAATGGATCCAAAGATTTATCTTTCAGTCGGAGCATGAAGCATAAAGTCGAATAACTTTAGACACGTGACTTTCTCCCGGATAAAAGTTTGTTAACTGATAGTTAATATGGTCTCGTAAATAATCAATTAAATCAGTTGGCAAGATGCCGAGGAAAAACTCGTCGGCTGGTGAATTTAAGTAGGCGATAGATGCCCCCTTCAGGGCGATAGCTGACGACCTTCCCACCGAGATACAGCCGGCTGACGTTTTCGTTTTCTGCAATATATTGAGTTAGCAATAATCTGACACAATTTTCAATCGGGAGGAAATGACTGAAAATATGAAAAAAATTACATGTTCGTGTGACCAGCTGACGACCTTCCCACCGAGGTACAGGCGGCTGACGTTTTGATTTCTGCAAGATATTGGGTTAGCTACAATCTGTGAAAATATTCATTTGGAGGAAATGAGAGCAAAAAAATTTTTTTCAACATGTTTGGGAGGTTGCCATTGCTTAACCCACCCACCGTATCGCAGCTGGCGTTCATAGAGGTCCATGATACATTTCTCTTAACCATTTTACAAGTTATCATCCGGAAGGAACTTGGTCATGGAAATCTGTTGCTGGCTCGCGGACGCGGACCATTTAATTTATCAGTTGAATTTAATAGTTATTATCCAATCAAAATAATGTATATGCTATGCAGAAAAAACTGCGCTACGATGCCGATGCTCCGAGGGTGATTACCGAGCATTGCAATATAAATCTTATTTCAATTCGATAACGATTAAATCCAATTGATAATTATAAATCCTTTACCGACCCACCCGCCAGTCTGCACAGACCATCAGTTAACGCGAAGATTGCTAATTCACGAGACGATCGCTTTGTATTAAGACGACACACACGGGGTACTATGGGTAGGTACGTAGAAAAATTAGAAAGTATCACTGAAATCTAAATATTTTACCTATTAAAAAAATATAATTATGTACTAGATATATCAAAAGCCTACATGGACTGCATCAGTTATATAAATATAAATTTTCATACCATTAAATTTGGGTTGTGGTGAATTGAGGTCAATATAAACTCAGCTGGTAGGTGGTTGACACTACTTAAAGTATCCGGTTTATAAATGGCGGGAAGCCGTATCCCAGAATCGGTAACAGCTAGCCCCTTCTGCACGCTACTGAAAATGTACCGGGTTACAGAGAAAATCTATTAATATACAACGGTCCTCCAATGTTTCAATACTCTCGAATTCAGATACACGTAACTTACCTGCCGTGAGGAAGCGCAATATTGACAGTGCTTTGCATGCAAATCACTCAAGTTTTGTTACTATAAAAATATTTGGGAAACCCCATAGAAAACTCATAACTCTTTAATTGACGTTTTATTCTTTCAGTATGACATTTCTAAACAAAAATCACATTTCAGTTCACGCAATGGTAAAATAAAAAAACCCGTTATCGTCAACCAGGCTTAACGAACAAATATAGATAAGTAGACGTTGTTAATGTGGGAAATATACTATAAATAGTGTTGTTTTAGGGCCAAAGTAACACATCCATATGAAACAAGCCTATAATAAATTATTACCCATGGACCCTTCGCGGTTGAGTTTGGAGTATCGTTAATGTATCGGCAACAGGCGGCCAGCCGGGACTGTTATCTGGTTTGCACAACTAAAATACTGACCTCACCCACGCTCCGACTGCGAACTATTCGCGAGCTCCCTAGAGAAATATATTATTCTATACCGTTCACACGAAATTAGAAATGCTCCAAATGACTGCTTGTTCATATACGCTGCAATTTGCTGACATGTGGTAACATGTACGTGAATGTGGCATTATGGCTTTTAGTGGTAAATAAACCATTTGCTTCTGTTTGGCAAGAATTTCGCAGATCTTTTTTTTTATACAAAACGGGGAAACTCTTGGCCCAAATCTCACCTGATGAAAAGTGATGATTAGGCCAAAGATGGAAGCAGGTTTCACCCGGAATCCTCTTACACAGAGGAACTGGCTATCATACCTCTAACTGCCGGAACACAACAATGCTGTTAACATTGTTGTTATGGCGACAGACTTAGACATGATGGTGGTAGCTTGCCAGGCGGACTTAGAACAAGTCCTACCACCAACCAAACCGAGCAAAAAATTTTCCCCCGCTGGGAATCGAACCCGGGACCTCTGGGTCTGAATCAGGTGGTATAACCACGAGACCACGGAGGCGGTTAGTGTCACCTGTTTAGCACCACCCAGGGACCACGTGTAGGGATTTGCTGAAGGGTATTCTCCTACGGACGCGGGTGACTCGGCCCCCAAATCTTAGGTTTCAGGTCATCTCCTGAACTCTTCCCATGCTAGTATACTGTAATGATTGATTCGCTATCGCCAACCCTCAACCAACCATCTGTTAAGCCATCTATTTTCCAAAGATCTTAATTTATCTAAATTGGCATCTTGTTTTTTCAAGTAAGTACCTACAACAATCATCAAGTAAAATATTCAAGTCGAAGAATTATTTTATAAAAGTGAACATCTCTATGTTGAAATCTCTAGGTTGAATATAACTTTCAAACCCATAAACCTGATTTATTAACTTCAGCTCGGTCTCAATTTCATAGAAAACAAATAAACTGCAACAACCACCCGGCAACTAGGTAGATAACAAGATCAGCTTCGTGCTACAGTTTTAATTTACAGAAATGTCTACAGTTTTTCCGCGTAGTGAATTTTCCACTGGCTCCATTCATCAGGCGACTGTCACTGTCCCCTGCCGAGCAATTACTGATGTCGCACTTGACTGCACCGTCGCAATTACTACCACCTACCTGTACTTCTGTTCCAGTACTTACCGAACCGCTGGCGCTGGCTGCGACACTGCCAGCATCTTTTATTGCATCGGCCTTATTTATAATATCATGTTACATTGCGTATAGCTTTTGAAATACGTGCTTCAGAAGTGCGTGGTCATATTTTAGGGTTATGTTCTGCTTTGAAAAAGTTTTTTTTTTTTTTCAAAACAATGCTGAATCTTGTCAAAACTAAATCGCATAAAAACGGTAAAAAATTACAAACAAATCATTGGTTAGTCTGAGTAGTCTTTTATTTTGCATTATGGTTTCTTCGCTGTATATCAAACACAGAATATTACCTTTTTTCATTACCCTTATTCAGAAGTGCGTGGTCAGATATGACCACGCACTTCTGAAACACCCTGTGAACTGAGTTATATTGAAAATTAAACATTTTTATCTTCCTATAATGAATGTTGATATTCAAACGATTGTTCCTACTTACCCAATTCATTACCTACGTTATTGTACAAAAAATTCTTCATTTCCAGAAGATAAACAGAAATCCTGTGTTTATTAGAAAATGCCTTTCGTTTCACGTTACACATACGGAATTTTTCCGTTCGCCGGAAATTTACCCTTACGCACCTGCTTCTTTTATGTGCGCCGACAAAGCGCGGCCTTTGCTTTCATACACCACCCAAAGGCCCCTCAGGTTCCAATTAAATTAATGATATTTAAATTAACTACGACATTCATACGAGAAAGACGGATTGAATCAAAGGCGCTCAAATAAATAATTCTGTGGCGTCCTGGCTGTCCTTTTGTTACTTTCACAAAACTCGACCCTCATCGAGCGTTCATAACGAGCGTCGGTATAGCAAAATATTTTTTTTCCAAAAATTCACTTCGATAAATACGTCATTCAATTTTGGAGAAATAAAAATGAGTCAACGCAGAGAGTCAACAATGCGGAACAAGTGAAACGCTCCAATAATAAAAAAAGGTAAAACGGATCGGCTGGCCCGATTTTCAATATCGTTTTGCAGGTAAACGAGGGTGTTATTCATATGTGTAAAGAGGAGTTTCCTATGCGTGTAGATGGCTATCTACATTTATTCCAAAGAGACCTTTCTTCAACCTTATTAATAGTATGGCATTAAATTACCAATTTTATCGTTGGGTACACCCATACATTTTCATTGAAAATACTCGTTTGATTTTCAGCTATCGAAAACTCGTTCGCAATCGCAAGATGTTTGTCAAATTATTTACGTGGTATCTAGAGCTTACAGCGTTGCAATCTGTAGGTGAAGCTATTCTCAGGGCACCGACCATTCGACGAGCCTGATGGACTTAGATACACAGATTCCGATATCTGCAACTGTTCAAACTGGATTAGTTGTTGAGAGCCTTTGCAAATCGAGTCAAATAACTCGAATGCTTGTCCCCATCTAGATCTCGTCTTCAACTCGTCGTTTACAAATACTTTATTGTGTTGCTAAAGGTTTTCATCAAGTCGGGATTATTAACAGTAATTAACAATATGAGTATTTGATTTCGTGAAGGTATTAAATAAGCTTCTGATTTCAAGGGGGTAATGGACTGGCGTTTAGTAACCAGTTTTACTATAGAAGACTTGAAACACTTATTTTTTGCCTATCAACATGGCTATGATGCCAACAAAGTCGGTAACTGAACAACCTTCTTACAGAAACTTAAACAGTGGTAACAAGCCGGCAAAAAATAAATACCTACACAAGAAACGATCTCCTTAGTTATAATCACAACAAAAGTGTTTATTCACCAGACTGAGATTGAAGCAACCGTTTTAGTACCCGTACTATTAACTTACGTTGGTTGTTATTACCGACAATTCCTTTGAGGATTAGTCGCTACATGTAAGGTACATACATGCACACAACGCAGTACGTACCTATTAATAACTAGTGGCTGATACAGTCGAGTGCACCAGACAGTTATCTGCCTCTGAAGAGGACTGTTCGATTGCCAATGAAACGGTTATTGCCCAATACGAGTCATGCACACATCGCAACTCCGTATTAGAGACAATTGTTTGCCATATTTCTGTGTTTCAAATAGTCTACTGTGATATATTTTCTTGATACATTGTTTGATTGAATCGGATGACGGTATGGGAATTAGTTTTCGTTCAGCCAAGAAGTATCGTTGTTGATGATAAATTTGCGGGTAGTCTAGAGTGAAACAGCAAAATTTTATCTCTAAATTGAAAATTTTAATAAAAAATAGTAATATTAATTAGTTTTATACATTAATGATATATTGTATTAGATAGTTGTATCTACCTGCCAGTGAAGTGTTTTCAGCTCCAGAACACAAAATTATCCATAACTACACCACACAATGGAGGCTATCAACCGCACAATAACTGATTTGAGCACTATGTTCAGCCAGAGGATGTCGGAATTTGAGAAAGAGCTGCATAAAAGTCCCGGTGCCACAACATCTACAACCTCAGGTTTGGCAACTGAATTTTCATCCTTCCGGACTTTTATCGTTCAGGCACTCAGTACCCTCCAGCAGCAAGTTGGCATTCTAGCGCAAAGCCTTGATAACATGGAGATGCGTGGGAGGCGAAAAATTCTACTGTTGCACGGAGTGTCAGAGGAGTTGCACATAGAGCTGTTCTCAAGGTTATGACTAAAAGCCCTTTAGATACCAAACGCTAAGTTCTATACTGACATAGCAGCTCAACCCGTGAGACAGCTCTTTATTCAGCAAACGTTAATAAGGAAACTCTAACTCTTGACCTACTAATACTATCAATAAACACAAGACTTCAGTCGGATATAGTCTGTCCCCCAATCAGACACAGAAAGACAATGGTTAAAAGGCATTTCAAAGTTAATAGTTGTTTCTTGTACGATAAAATTAACAAAATTTGAAACCTGTAAAAGGAGGTATAAAATTTTGTTAATTTTAAAGGAAAATGGAATCAAAAAACTTTGGCTTCTAAAACTAAATTACACAGACACTGAAAACCTCCCTAATCAGCACTAATAAATTTTTAAGTTACCAATCGATGATAAATTCCTAATAAATATTAAAAAGTAAAATTATCATTAAAACAAAAAGCCGCCCTTTTCCTTAAATAATGAATATCCGTTAAAACGTAACACATGCACACTCAGAAATACATCCTCACCAGCACTCACTTTCTCACACACAGTGTACCTATACAAAAATACCCTTGCACGTCCTGAATGTGGCACATTCCAATTCATATTTTTGTTTTAATACCCACCTAATTTTGTATGAATTCCCTACATAATTTTGATATCCAGTTAGTCATTAATTTTTATAAGTACTATCAGATGTTTGAAGTAGGTAATGTTTTCGGTGATATGGCGAAGCAACCTTTAGCTGGAGCTGGGGTTTGCTCTGCTATCCGCTGTAATATTCATATCGGTCACTCATGGTGTATCTAAGTTAACCTGTACTCAATGTTTTTGAAAAATAAAGATATATTATTATTATATACTGGCTGCACGTCCCGACTTCGTACGGTTATACCCTTTATTTTAACGGAATTAAATATAGCCTATGTTCATACGGACAGTCTATTCTACACATTGGTGAAAGAATTTTTTAAATCGTTCCAGTAGTTTCAGAGCCTATGCAATTCAAACAAACAAACAATCAAATCTTTCCTCTTTATAATATTAGTGTAGATGTATTAACGACACATAAAGCTTGAAATGGACACACGTCAACTCAGTGAAAATCTACCAACTTAGTGAAACTGAAGATTACCTATGGCTTCGAGATTGACTTTGGAAAAAATGTGTCGTGAGTACTGATACCGAAAAACGTGACCCTTAGCCACGCCGGAACTGAGAACATATTTAACAAAGCCATGTCTTCCTCCAAAAAAAAAAGACCACGACAAAACAGCGCTTCACATTTCCTGCACTTCTATTACCGTTCTACTTTTGCCGCGTCATTGAAATGCCAGCAAATAAAACCGCATTGGACTAGAATCGCCGCCGCTATAAAATGGGACTCCAAATTGTGTGCTCCGACTTTCCTAGTAGACTCATGGCTTTTTATCCTTTTTACAAACTACCTTTGAATCAATTCAGCCGGAAACCGCCACAAGGAGTGGAATGATTTTCACATTACTTTTCAGTACGTTCTGAACCTTGCCTCGCTAAATTGAAGTACTTAGTTAATTAATTTGCTTGATCTGTTTATTAAGAGTGTGTATTCCGTCCACTAGCGCCACCAATCGTTTTTTATTAATTGTGGTAAATTTAAGACACGTAGATAAAAAACCGCTCTGTAGTGCACTGAAGAAATGTATCTATTATTTTTTGACAGCTATTTTAAATACATAACTCATGGCTAAATTGCCAAAACGGCAATTATTGCTAAAAGTGGCCACTTTTAACAAAAATATCGACTTTGGCAACTATTTATGTTCTAAAGTACAAAACATAACTCTCAAAACATAATAAATACATTTTTTCAGTGCACTACAGAGCGGTTTTTTATCTACGTGTCTTAAATTTACCACAAATAATAAAAAACGATTGGCGGCGCTAGTGGACGGAATACACGCTCGCTAGTTTTCGTTCCATTTCAGTACTAGATATCCTTCATTTAGAGTACCCTCGACTTTCGCTCAACAAGCCACCCTAACAATTTTCTGGCTAAGAAACCACACACCCCACTTAAGAAAGATTGGAAACTCCCTTATCTTAACAATGGTTAATTCAACAAATCTGTCAATTTCGCCTTTTTCCCAACGCCGCCTATTGTATTTGATTCTGAGAAACATGCGATTGACAGACAAAATGAGGATAGGTATATCCGACAGGCCCCCCTAAAGCTCCTCTACCTGCGCCGTGAGATATTGAAAACCAAGCCCCGGGCTATCCGTTTGACCTTTTTTATTGGCAACATTTCACTCGTTCCGCATTGTGAATCGTTTGACTGAAACGGGTTGCGTTGTCAAATTGCTCTGATATTTTAGGCGCTGCCTGTATAACCTTCATTTACATGCCGCGCTACTTTCCTACGTCATAATAGGGGTCTTATTTGCAGTGTGTTGTCACAGAGTGTTTGCAGAATGTCGGCACTATATTATGCGGTAACGATGTGATGGTATGTGATGTGTGGGGCGGGTACGTTTTTCACTTTAGGTCAATGTTGTTGACATGAAGCGTGAATCTGTCCGCTATGGCCGATCAGAATTTTGATGGATCCTGCAGTGGGACACCAGGGATCCTATAGAGGGACAACATGGACTTTGTTGTAAGACAGCAGAGACTAGGTTGATACAAGGTTACGAATATATTACATAACATATGGAACAAAAAGGCGTTATACCAACGTTTTATTTGACTCAAATACTGTATATCTGGCGCAATCCAAACTTTTCTCCAAAACACACAAGACTACAAACAGTTGTTCTTTGTTGAAGGTTGCGTTTATCTAAAAACCCTTTTTCTTCTCCCAGAGGTGGGAGTTGGTTACCGCAGTGACGTCACCCACCTTCGCTTAAATTACAGTGACATTAGAAAATGGGTTCTTCATGTTGCAGCGCTATTGAGCAAACAGTTTACTCGTTTTAGGAATGATGATAAAATTGTGGGATGCGGCATATGGTTATAGCATAGAATTAAGCTTGGCAAAGGTGCCGCAACATGTACAATATCGTGATTCTACACGTTGGGCTTTAATTTAAATATTATTTGCAGCTTTTGGACAGATTTGACATTGACTAAAAGCAAAAACAACCGCATTTGGCGAAGTAAAAAGTGTTGTTTTATCACAAAAATGCACGGATGCACACGTGTTTATTCACCACGGCAAAAATTCATAAATTGGGCTATGAACTGCTGCTCCATCAGTGAATGTTTCATCTAGCAGTGACTATTTCCTCATTCCACACCCGAGGAAATGGCTAGGTGGTAAGAGATTTGGGTCGAACGAAGAGGTACCTAATCCCTGAAACAAACACCTATTTTCAGAGCCTCGAAAAAATCTACTTTTTAAAAGAAATATTTTTTTTTTATACTTCAAAGATAGAAACTACCCAGTAAAATGGTTAAATTTTGAGGTGATTTGGTGGTCTTTTCTCTTATTACATAATACAGATAGAAAAAATATGGCTTAACCAAATTACGTATCATATCATGTAGCTAATAATATTTCGATGTCATTTCTCCGTAAGTGCAGACGGAAAGCTGCTTCATCTGCACGCTCCTTATTTCAATGATTTGAGGGTACCTACACATTACGGCTGGGAGGGTGCAGTCGACTTGGCTGGATATTACTTTAATCGCGGAAGCCTGTTACGGTCAAAGTTGGAAACCGTTGCCACTGCCACATCGCCACAACTCGCCTGCTTATTGCCCGCCCGCCTGTTATCGCCCTCTTAACATTTTTGTTTTTTACTCCCTGAGATGTTTGTTCTTAAATGCAGTTCGGAACTTTGAATTGGAGCAAAAATAAAAATAAGGATGCTGTTCTTTTAATAACTCTTTCTTTATCAACTGTAGTTTTCGATTTTAGTTTGGACAACAACTTTTCAATATCAAAAGTATTAAGAAACCTGTGCGGCGATTTTGCTTTTCCAATTTTCCTTTAATCTGTACCTACCTGGGATATTTAAGTCCACAGTGAATGGGCTACTTCTAGGCATACACGATCGTCGAACACATCATCACTTTTCGTCAGGTGCTATTGTGGTCAAATGCGAGTCTAACAATTAAAAAAATCAAAATGAACCAAGTCAACAGCGTCAGATGGGCGGGGGCAATTTCGGAGCCGTATCGAATGGAGTGCGATGTAAGAATGGGCGGACTGACCTCACCCACGCTGTTCAACCTCTACATGGACGCGCTGATCGTCGCGCTGAGCAGTCCGCTGTCATATAGATAACGTATGTGTCAATAATTTAAGCCATGCAGACGACATGGTGCTGCTGAGCGCATCGATCTGTGGCCTGAGGAGGTTGATAGCGACGTGTGAGGTTACGCTGTGGACAAAACATGGACTTGTGTATAACATTAAGAGTGTATATTCCGTCCACTAGCGCCGCCAATCGTTTTTTATTAATTGTGGTAAATTGAAGACACGTAGATAAAAAACCGCTCTGTAGTGAACTGAAGAAATGTATCTATTATTTTTTGAGAGCTATTTTTAATACATAACTCATGGCTAAGTAGCCAAAACGGCAATTATTGCTAAAAGTGGCCACTTTTAGCAAAATATCGACTTTGGCAACTATTTATGTTCTAAAATACAAAACATAACTCTCAAAAAATAATAAATACATTTCTTCAGAACACTACAGAGCGGTTTTTTATCTACGTGTCTTAAATTTACCACAATTAATAAAAAACGATTGGCGGCGCTAGTGGACGGAATACGCCCTCTTAAGAAAAGTCAATACATGGTCTTTGAGGTCGGTGGTGCTAGATGCCCGGACATTGTGCCACATGTATGTCTCAATAATGTATCCTTAGTCCGGGTTAATCAGTTTCAATATTTAGGGCATATAGTCACAGCTGACCTCAGGGATCACGCTATGCATGATATGGAACGAGAACGAAGGGCTTTATCTAGGCGAGCTAATATGCTAGCCCGTAGGTTCGCGCGATGTTCAGATGACGTGAAAGTAACTCTTTTCCGAGCATATTGCTCATCTATGTAACACCTGCAGCCTGCTAATTATACGCAGAAATCTACGGCCCCCTTTGTGTCCAGTTTTAACGCTTTCAGGGCGGTGTTGGGTCTGCCCCGCTACTGCAGCGCTTCAGGTATGTTTGCATTGGTACGCACGGACTTTTCCCATGCGACCATACGGAAGCGCTGCGTGTTTCTTGTGCATAGAGTACGGACTAGCTCCAACACCGTTTTGAGAATGATAGCAAACAGGCTGGACTGTCCTATTCTTCTGTGCGCCGTTGCTGTGATAGACAATTTACGTATAGTTTCGCATAAAAGAGACTACTACAGTGAATTTTAATTAATTTAATCTGTACTGAAACGATTTTTATTGTATCATTATGTAATGTTTAGTGATATGGGTAACCCGATTTTTTTTATGTATATCCTGTGTTTGTGGCATTCGAGAAAGGAACGTCTTAAGTTTTTGGAGCCAACGAAAATCTGCTGCTTTCCATGCTTTTTTTTGTTGTAGGATTGGAAATCATCAAATAACTCCTCTGGCTTTGGGCGGAGCAGAAGGAAGCATCAGACTCTAACCGACTAAAACCCATCCGTGTTCCTGCTAATGCCCTTTGCGTTCCAGGGCCATGGTGACTCTTACGAACAAATTTCACAACCCAAGCAGGCACTGGCTCTAGCGGACCTCGTCTACTATTCCCATGCGACTTGGATTGCCCCTAGTAGAAACAACACAACATGTGAAAATGAAGCAAATGTTTTAGAAGCTACGGAAACCATGTTAAAAAAAAATGTCTAACTAGTAAGTAACTACCTACAGAGCATTCTCCGTACGTTGCCCAATTATGAGTATCTACGAGTACATAAAACCTAGGTCATTAACCTTGTTTAAGAAAACCTCAAGATTTCAAAAGAGAAATAACTGTAAAGTGTATATATATAAATGTCTTTATTCGACTACGCAGAAGTTTAAGTCGCCGGCTGTATTTATTATAGCCACTTCAGCGAGCGGAAGTAAGCTCTTCAACGGATTCAGTAGTTAGGTACAGGAACAGCACCCACTGCTCTCTGCAACGGCTAAGTAATTTATCTTGCCAAATTAAAACATACCTAATTTTCAAGACTGCTGAATTCATATTGCAATGAATAAGTAGTAAGAGATCAGTTTCCATGGATTAGTTAAAGATTATGTTGTGGTGATTGTAATACAAGATGTCATTGTATTTAGACACTCTTAAGAAATATATATTGTGCATACTGTGCATCATACGTGGATGCACGACCCTAAATAATATCTATTTAAATAGTATCCCTTAAGTACGTATACTTAGAATGGTGATGAAATTCATCCTGCATTTACCAACCTGGTAAGACAGCTATTTGAGCCTCCCTTATTTCGCGCCAATCTTATCTATCCAGATTTATCTAAAGACACGTGAAATCAAATGTAGCACTATTCAATTTAGGGAAAAACGTACTTACGAGTAGGGTTACGGTTTAGTAGGCAAGAGAAAAGTAGTTATAAAATAGTAGAATAAATAAAACCGACTTCCAAATCACTAGAAACACTAGAAAGTGCAAGTAGGTAACCTTAATTTAGGAAGTCGGTGTTTCTACGTACTTTTTTGTTTCGGCGTTATTTGACACTGATTTCCTTAATTACAGTTATTATTGCATGCTGTTGTGGTGTAAGTTTTGTTTTCTTAAAAAATAAAAACAAGAATTTTCTAAATGCATTGTATAATATATATAGGTGACGTATTTCTGAAATAAAAACCATTAAAATAAATCAACCGCATTGTGAAGCTCTTTTTTTCAATTCGGTAAAAAAGAACAGAACCGATAGTCTCCTCCTGTTTTCAGAGTCGATAGTCGGTTAGAAAGAGATTTTCTTCCAAAATCATTTTAATGGCAGTAATTTTAATTCAAACCTTATTAACTTGTTTATTATCATTATATTTATTAAAACTTATTGAATATATTAAATTGAACTAATTAAGATTATAGTTTAAATAAAAAAAAATATTTTCATTAAAACAGTATACTTGATTGTTATAATTTATCTTAAATAAGAAGCAATTTTTGCATTAGGTACCTAGGGAGACAGAAAAAGAGGGCTTGCCAGGAAATGAAACAATATTCAATTCATGTACGTATGGACCATCAGCAAATCTCCTAATACGCTAGGGTCTACCAAGTTATACACGAAAATAGGCAACCTTACCTACGTGCAAAACATCTTGTTTTGCTCCCTAAACATATTATTATTTACTCCACATTTCTGGGCGAAGCTATTATTATAACAGCAAAGGACACAACACTATAATGTTACGAAATGGGAAATGTGTCCACAACGAAAATATATTACGTGTAAGTATTATGATAAATAGAAGAGTCAACGTTGCTCATTTCAGTCCAAACGTTGCTGCATTGTATGCACTTTTATAGTGTAAACAGAGTACCTTAATTTTGGGTTGAGTTCACAAAGAATTAATTGTTATTGACAAAGCTGCAGCTGGGCGTCTCGCAGCTTGATTAAACCGGTCCAAGTCCACAAATTAGCAGTCTCTACGGACGCTTTAGAGTAGCGAAGTGTAGGTAATGGTGGAATTGCCTGAACTCTACATAGGATAATTCTTAGTTGTACACACAACAGTGACATTCGTGCAGTAGTTAATTTGTGAGATGACATATTATACATACACACACCACGCCACCACCACCACCATATATGCAGATTTTTAAGTATTTTGCTGGTGTTGTGTGTATGTGTCTATTTTGGACTAAGTATAATAATTGTCTGTAAAATAAAATAAATAATAATATGTTGTTGGTGGAAAAGGCGGCTTACCTCAAAATTCAAGTATCCTCCTAGACAACCTTTTTGTGATAGCCTAAACATTAAGATAGAATCCAGATAAACCGAGGAAATTTTGTGTTATGCTATTAAGGTAATTAAATATCATTGCATTAATTACTGTCATGTTTCAATTACATATAATAAACCTGTACAAAGAGCAAACTTATGTGCCTACGTAAGTGTTTTGATTGTGGAATTGTTTGAAAGAGTTACCACGACCCTGGAACGCAAAGGGCATTTGAAGGAACACGGGTGGGCGCTCAGAGCGGGAAAATTCATTTGGTGATTTCCCAACCACGAAAAAACACCAACCACGCCAGCCAAGTGCGAGTTGAACTCTCACACGAAAGGTTAAGTACCATAAATCGAAAAAAATATGATTCTTGTATGGGAGCCCCTTTTAATTTTGAAATTTATTAAATTTTTATGATTTGTTTTTATAGCAGCAATAGAAACACGGTTTCAACTGTCTACCTATTACGGTTCTTGAGATATAGCCTGCTGACGGACAGATGGACGGACGGACGGACGGACAGATGGACGGACGGACGGACGGACAGCGGGGCTTAATTATAGGGTTCCGTTGGTTACCCTTTGGGTACGGAACTCTTAAAACGGTACGGAAACCACAAGCACCGAAAATAAATGATTTAAATTGAACATTGTTCAATTTAAGTCCTAGGCTTAAAGTGACTAGCAAAAATTTTGTGTTATTACCTGCCCTAAGATGGAAAAAACCAACATCGTTGGTGGTCGCGACCCGATGCCTCCGAGTTAATTGTGGTCATTAGTCATATGTCGGGCCGTTGCACACTCCCAGCACCTTATCTCCCGTGATTTGTAACTCCGCTGAAGTATAAATTATAGGCCCTAAGCTAAATTATAAATTAACGAAGGACTTCAGCTTTGTTTACGTAACCAGTCATTGAGATAAGCAACTCAGCGTGACATGGCTAACTTCATTTTTTTTTATTAAGTAGGTACTAGCTATTCCCCGCGGCTTCAATCCCGTCAACTGCAACATTATAACTTATTTTTTAGGGTTCCGGGATAAAAACGGGACCATAATACTAAGACTTTGCTGTCAATCTGTCACCAGGCTGTATCTCAAGAACCGCGATAGCTATACAGTTCAAATTTTCACAGATGATGTTATTCTGTTGCCGCTATAACAACAAACACAAAAAAAAAAACAGAATAAAATAAATATTTATGGGACTCCCATACAACAAACTTGAACTTTTTGCCGTTTTTATACATAATGGTACGGAACCCTTCGTGCGTGAGTCCGACTCGCACTTGGCCAGTATTTATTTCTTTTATAAGAACCTTCTCCAGACAGGAAAAAAATAATAAGTGAAATGGGCTCAGACGTTCCCGCGTGATGCGATGACCAAGGGAAATAGGGATTAATTTTTATATACTTTGTTAGATGATTTACCTATCTTACACGTTCGCAGAAATATCAACTAACGTAAGGCACTGCCTAGTTCAAGTAGAACTGTAGACGAAACGAATTATCCAAATCCGAAACACAAACTCTGTTAAAAATACAACACTCTCTGATGTTGGTGAGATACAACACGCGTACAGCAGAGGCTCAGTAATGGAGTGGTACCTAGAGATTTTTTGGTTTCGAACCCGGCAGTAACCAAAGTGTTGGTTACTCTCTGGGTTCGAAACCATAAATTGTTTATTGGCTCTCTTGAAAAGGCATAGGTATTTTGCTCCTTCCGATATCAATATGCGTTGGTTTGTATATTTTCAGTCCAACAGTTTCCAAGAGCTTGTAGAAGTGTGAGAGCTTACTAAAAACCTTTCAACCACTTTTACTGTAACGCTACGACAATAGGCTAGATTCCATCATCCACAAATTGCAAAACTATTGAATCCGTCAGTTAGAGTATTGAAAAATAATGGACACGTATTTTTTGTTTTTGTAAATCAATGAATATTGACAAAGATAAAACGCATCAAAACTCGGGAGTGGGGGCTCCACGACTCACTAAAAATTATGCGAAGGTGTGACGTATTGAGAATTTTAAAAGCGTCGTAACTTCGTCAATTTTGGTTCCCGTAACAAAAGAAAAAACACGGGTCAAATATTTTTTTGATAATCTAACTGACGGACTAATTAGATTTTTTCAGGACACAAGCCTATTATAAAAAATAATCACGCCATCTTGATGAACACGAACACACTAAGCATAGAATTGTAACTTTGCAAACTGTTGGCCCAAACCTCCAAAGGTTGCGTAGTTCAATCAACAGATGGCACTCGCTGTCTAAAATGGTTTCGAAGATTTTTTTCCTATTGCATAATGGCTTAAAGTATTTAGGCAGCCACATAGCAAGAAAAATCAGGATGATATTATTATAGTAGGGTGATGGGCCGAGTCAGCCAGTTTATTAGAATTATCTAGTATTTAAGAGTTAATATTAAGTCTTTAAAAATTAAATTTATAATTACAAAGAGCATTTTGCATGAGGTGTTTAATTGTAATTGGTTGTGCAGTTAGATTGAAGACACTATTACTAATATGTTTCTCTGTATAATATCTGTAACAACTATTGGTGAACCTTAATTAAATAAATAGCAGGAATTTGTCTTGAATAACCCCTTCATGTATCGGTCGTCATGCAGTTCCTTCGGGACTTTGGGCTTGACAAAATGACAGGAAAATGTTCGCAATTTACATTTTGTATAAAGAAAGAAATGAATAATTGTAACAGAAAAACATACATGAATGTTAATTTTCTTATATATTGATAAAAACACCATTTCAACATTCGGCTAAGAAATCCCTATCTCATCTCAGTCAGAATGGCAATCCCGCGAGTTTTATCTTCTACTTAATACATAAAAATTTCATGTCACGGTGTTTGTTATCGAACTACTCCGAAACGGCTTGACCGATTTTTATGAAATAACATAGGTAGCAAAACAACAACTGCCCAATCAGCTAGTTATTAACTAAACAAAATAAACTGTTATTAGAGCGGGCACAGCAAGATCAATCTTAAGTCTTATAACATAATAATTCTACTTTTAATATTTTATTAGGTACACACAGGAATATAAACAAAATATAAGATTGCACAGACAAAACATAATAACATCCTTAGTACAATTCTAAGCAACAATGCCGAACCCACTTGAGTACCTAATAGCAAATTTAAACTTATCGCGAATACATTCCAAGCAAGCATTTCGACAAATCATTTAGCTAGATGATTATAATCATTATATTGTTATCGTTAAGGTTGAAAGGCTAATTATTCCGTCTACCATCAGTATCACACAACTAAAGATAAATTTCAATGCATGTTACAGATGATGAGTATTGGTCTCATGGTCAATAATGTGCATCGGTATTAATCGTTGTCTGCAAACGAAACCAGGAAATAACCTTCTTTATGGATGGGAAATCATCAAATGACTCCTCCCACTTTGGGTGATGCAGAAGGAAGTGTCAGACTCTTACTGACAAAACCCATACGTGTTCCTCCTAATGCCCTTTGCGTTTCAGAGCCGCGCTAACTCTTTCGAACAAATTCCGCAACCCTGACAGGCACTGGATCGGTGCGCGTGTAACACAACGCGCCGTCGACCCAGCCCTGGTTCTTATCGGACAGCGAGCCACCCAAGGCTTGCCGACCCCAGTCCTACGCCTATGAAGGCTGGGAATCCCCCTGCGAGCTCCGACGCCCGGGGCATCTTCTTCTGTTGCGCCGGCCAGGGCGTGAGGTTTCCCTCTTTCTCGCGCGTTCGGACTCCTCCTTCGCTAGCATTACTCTTCGCAGAAAGGGCTTCCCGTGCCTCCTCGTTCCAGACAATAGATTGAACCAGGGCCGATCGCGAGAGGTCGCCGCCGCCGTACGCCACGATAAGGACCCGGGGTGCTCCGCCGTATGTCTCACTCTCTCTCTCCACTGTGTCCATACATCACACCCTCACAATGTTGACACCCGGGTCTTCAAAAAATCTTGCTAGTATTGACTTACTTAAGAAATAAAATAGAATAGGTATTCAAACACTTACCACTATATAAGTTTACGACCAATCTACCTGATTTCAACATTCTGCTCTTATTTTATGTTCGTATAGTCATTAAGAGTCCTATTACGAATCGTGAATGCTCGTTTGCAATAAACGAAGTTACGTTGGTCTGCGTTGGGAGTACATCTATAGTCCGCGAAACAATTTTGATATTTACTAGTCTGAATAGGATTATAGTTTATTTGGGCGCTCGCGCGAGACTGAGGAGCGCGCGCGGTGAATTGACGCAGAATATATAGTACTTTAATTTTATCTATTGTAATTTTGTTTTATTATATTGACAAACGAAAACTAATGAAACGTATTCATTGTAGATTGAAATTTTATATCATGTTAATTTATTTGATAAAATTGTTTTTATTTGGAATATAATAGACGCTGAATCAAGACATTTCTGGCTTAAATTTGGCTTTCTTTACGTTATTTTCCCTGAAAACTCAAGGAATTTAAAGAAATTCTAGAACTCCAATAAACAAGTTAAACATTCAACTTACCTTTAAGTAGTTTCAGCTTTTAAAATAATTGATTGTAACAATGTGAATTTGACCGTCAAAGTTCCATCGCCGACATTTTTTCTTGCAAACTGAGTTCGTAAAATATTTATAGTAAATTACACGAAAAGAAAAATGAAAATGTATAACTCTAACTTACAAGAAAGAGACTGGCAGTATCGTTATTCATGATCAAATAATTAAAATATCTTACTGCTGCTGAAAATTACAGCGTCAAAAATCATGAATTTCCGTAAAAAGTGTAATAGGACTCTTAAGTTGCGATATGACGCTTTGAACCAAATTCATAAAAACGACTTTTCACGATTTACGTCAAACGTTTTAGAAATTAATGTTTGTACCTGCTATTAGGCGTAGGTAGACTGACTTAGATAATAAGTGACAACTTAGATCAATTGATTGACTTCGTGGAGTAGATGAATACTCAATTGATTATCTATCTACCACGACGAAGTAACCAGAAGTTGTATATTTAACTTCACTTGTCATTTAAAAGCTATTCAACTTTAATTACAACAATATAATGATTATAATGGCTTATATAGATAGTGGGTTAGGTAATGTCAGGCACAGACTGTACCTAGTCATTCATACAGTTGAATATTCTTGTAATGTGATTTAGCTCGTATTTTAACTCTTTTCATGGGAGAGTCTTAAAATAGTCGCACTATCTTCCTGAAGTAACATAGACTAAGGCGCGTAAGACGGCGGACATAGTCGCGCGATTGCAACAAGACGTAACTCAAAAATACTGTTTGGTAATTGAAACAAAAAAGAAATACTTAAATAACTCCTCACCTCGTCATTGTAAATAAAAAAGTCCTTTTGGAAACATTGCCTGGAACTTTGAAAAGTTCCGAGAATGACATATTTCCGGGAGTGGAAACGTTCCCAAGTGTACCTACTACGCTACGTGAGACAGGTGGTGGCGATGCGCTTGCGCTCATCTGTCACACGCTGCTGCAGTTCATCTTTCCAGCGATGCGCTGTACGGTCGATTGTTGATGGCACCTTTAGGCAGCCCTCAAACTCGCATGCGATCTGTGAATTCAACCACCACCATACCATTTGTGGTAAGGGCTACATTGTAAAGTATATAAATAATTGGAAATACTGTACGCCAGAGCTGTTACGGTTTTACAAACCTAGCAGTTGAATGAAACGAATAATCCTTCGACCTATAAGATAGATATACAGAAACCAAGAGTGTCTATGAACCACAACAAGAGATAAAAGGCTTTAAGAATCAATGTACCTACTAACCCGATAATGGTGCAGCAAGGCTCTCTCATTAATAACAGCCCCGGAGTTTGCTCCCGGTGCGAGCTCCCATATACAATGGTTGCCAAGTTCAACGGCCTTACGTGGTCGCAGCGCATACTTGCTGCGATTCCAGATCGCATGCGGCGTCGTCCATCTGCGCGTCTTTCGCGCTGTTAGTAAAGGCACCTTATTCTCGGGGTCGTCCTAAAGAGCAATGGTAACGGTTTATTTCTTTGAAAGTGTTTTAAGATCCTCCTTTATCATCTCCGGCTGTGACGCTACCCGCTTCGTAGCTTAATACTAGTATTCTTTTCTGATCTGATCTCTACCCACCACCTAAAACTCCTTGGGACGACGGACTGTCGGCCCTTCGGGCTTTTGACTATCTGCAACGACTGCCAAAATTTATAAGAATCCACCGAGACCACTGGGGCACAGTCATGGATAATACATTATACTAAAGTAATAGTCAGACTCACGGATCAACCTCGACCAGCCTTTATTTACTTAAAGTAATCCTAGATCAACTGTAAGGATTTAAGAGTGTGTATTCCGTTCACTAGCGCCGCCAATCGTTTTTTATTAATTGTGGTTAATTTAAGACACGTAGATAAAAAACCGCTCTGCAGTGTACTGAAAAAATGTATCTATTATTTTTGACACCTATTTTTAATACATAACTCATGGCTAAATAGCCAAAACGGCAATTATTGCTAAAAGTGGCCACTTTTAGCAAAAATATCGACTTTGGCAATAATTTATGTTCTAAAGTACAAAACATAACTCCCAAAAAATAATAAATACATTTCTTCAGAACACTACAGAGCGGTTTTTTATCTACGTGTCTTAAATTTACCATAATTAATAAAAAACGATTGGCGGCGCTAGTGGACAGAATACGCCCTCTTAAGATTTTCACGAATCTAGATTGAATAGGTGTATTCGTAAAATCTAAGAAGTCGGATTTGTCAGCTGAGTAGAGGGAGATATAAGATCGGTTTACCACTGAGTGGGAAAGAGACTTATTTCATATCTCTTTCATAGTTACTTGTAAAGCAATTTTGTATCTTGCTGGCCAATCTGACGACTTTCTCGAGACTAACCTATTTTGTTTCACTGCTGGACAAAGGCCTCCCTCTCCTTTTTCCACGCAAATCTCGTCCTTTGCTATATCAACCCAGTGCTTTATGTAAGAGTCTCTTCATCTTTGCCTTGGTCTGCCGCGATGTCTTTTGGCATTGAATACTTGTTAATACCTTACCTCCCAACTAGTATAAAAGAACGCGTTCAGAAACAGGAAAGCGGATGGTGCCTTCGACGGCGGGTTGTAGGACGCCCGCAGCGCCGTCAGCAAGTCAGGCAGGGAGCGCTCCCTCCGCGGGAACACCACTTCGTCAACGTCTATGACTAACAGCCAGCCTGTCCGCGACATCGATCTGTATAAACAGTCGTTGAATGCCGCGAACTGTCCTTCTGTTCTGTAAGCAAAATAATTTTATTGTATTCCATGTGTATTACATTGATGGTTTAAACAGTTAAAATATCAAGGACCCTGTCGGGCACAGATAAAATTAGGAGAGAGGAAGAGGGCTAAGTAGCATTACAAGGTATTAAATAGTATAAAAAAATATTATAAATGATAAATTGGATGTTTAATTATGTGTAGTAGTGGGTAGTGGTAAATGCCATGACGTCAGTAGACAATTGTAATGGCGGCACGTGGACAGAGTCGTATTGAAGAGTGGGTACTTTGCCGAGCGCACTTTGGCTCGAGCATAGAGTACTACTATAAGACTGGGCTCGAGACACCGACTAGGAAAACTGTCGGTTTACCTATCTATATATATAAAACAAAGACGGGTTTGTTACAACACTTATAACTCACACTAAACACTAGGAAGTGGTAACGGGCGGGCGTTTTGGGGGACTGTCTATTTGTAAGTTTTGACGTTCAAAAGTACTAGCACTCAGCCACAGCTAATAAAGAGAGCTTAGTACTGTATTGAGTGTTTTATTCTACAATGATCCTGATACCACCGAACCCAAACGATGATGGCGCTATCGCTCAGCCGTCGCTGACGCTTTCATATGTATATATTTATTTGGTCTCTGTGTTTATAGGTCTAGTTAATTTATTGTATTGTATGGAATAGTAAATAATTAATTATTATAAAATTGTTTGAAGTATTTTCATTATGAGTAAATTATGTTGTTATATTATGTATATTTATTTGTATTTTTCTACGTACCTATTTCAAGTTTTATTATATATATCACCGGAAACTGGAAAACGCCGTAAGATTGTAAAATATCGCGTGAAATTGTAAACTTTTTTTTCCAAATTATAAACGGATAGATTGAAAACTGTTGAAGTTGGATGGGGTTTATTATACCTATATCTACAAAACGATTTTTCATAATATATCCAAAATATAATATAATCAAAATTTATTACAATCTAACGGAGTCTTCCATTTTCCGGTGACATATATATTTCACTAGCTGACCCGCGCAACTTCGTCAGCGTCACATTTTCCATTAGGTACTGCTCCGCTCCTAGAGAAAGAATTTTTCAAATCGGACCCGTAGTTCCTGAGATTAGCGCTTTCAACCAAACAAACTCTTCTGCTTTATAATATTAGTATAGATAATGTTTAATGGAATAAGTGAGAGAAAAATTGTACTTGGCAATCGATTTGTCATCAAAAAAAAAATACAACCGACTTCCAAAAAAAAACACTACAAAGTAAAAAATAACTTTAATTTCGGAAGTCGGTGTTTTTGTTAGTTTCTTCGTATTTTGACACCGACTTCCGAAATTAAAGTTATTTTTTACTTTGTAGTGTTTTTTTTTGGAAGTCGGTTGTATTTTTTTGTAAAAAGTTTTTTATTTTTCACTTTTTAGTGGTGCCCCACACCTACCAACACCACTGCCAAATCGCAGAAAAGCAAAATACGCAATTTCGATTATCAAAGAATCATCTAAATAGTCAAATTCCAGCTATTTCGATTTAAAATCCAAAGTTCGTAACCGATTTCGATATAATTTAAATGGGACCAATCTGCAAGCATATCCTTTCAGATGAAACAAAATTTTTTCAAATCGGTTCATAATTGTCGGAGTTATGAGGTAACAAACATAAAAAAAAAAAAAAAAAAAACATACAACCGAATTGATAACCTCCTCCTTTTTGGGATGTCGGTTAAAAACGTCGGTTGGTGGGCGGATTGTTGGGCTTGCTGGTCGCCACCACCGCCACGGAAGCGCCCACCGTCTCCTGAGGCTTCACACCCGAACCGCGCAGGAGGCACAGCACGTATGTCGCACTGTATTTCAGATTCCAGTTCTCACGGATGGCCTGGAAATTAGACAAAAGTAGGATTCAGTCAAAGAGTTCTTTTAGCGCAAAAGTCAGGAGACATTACAGACGTTTCATTTTTAAAGCTGACCACTATGGCGGCCAACCGCGATTTAACCGCGTTAAACGGTAATACTGCTGACTGATTCAGCTGAATCTGGCTTGCCTGGAAGCCGACCCCAATTTAGTTGGGAAAAGGCTAAGCAGATGTTGAAGCGGTAGAACTGTTCCAAGGCGAGTTGGTCAATAAAAGGAATGGAGCTAGCTTCCGACGGCACGATCGTCTAGGTAGCTTGTGATATCTATCCATTTTAACTCCCGAAAACATTGAAAGAAAAGTGAAATCGATACTGGATCATTTACTCGACACAAGCAAAGAATTTAACCAGTTCGCAAATAGTTTTCAAGAATTAAAGAAGCGCGAAGATACTCATCTTTCGGCTTTATTAGGATCATCCTAACAAATCCAAAATATGTGTTTCGTCATTCAAAGAATTACTCAACGGTAACACCATCATCGGTGCCGCAAACGAAATCGCCAGTGCGTATAAAAAAGATAGTGGCCAGTCGCGAAGCGAGCCGTGGCTCTCCATTCTAACGAATTTTCTTGGCGGTTAAATGCGTGCAAACAAGCAGTTGGATATCTAGCCGCGCGTAACTCCCGCGGCTTACCGCTACCAATAAGGAGCGCTTTAACCAAAAGAATATAGTAGTGGCTATTTGACAGCTGTTGCATAGAAAATATGTCAATAGATAAAAGTTATCTGACTAGAGTGAAATCGGAAAAAAGTCGGAATGAAAAAAGACCTGTGCAAAGCCAAAAACCTACATAATCTCAAGCAACAATGTTCATGACGATTTTAATCGACAATTTTTTGGATAGTTCGCGGCTATTGGTGCAAAAAGTCGGCGGGAATTTGAAGGAAAAGTTCTGACGCATCATACTAATCTGTGGAATTGGTTTGAGGGGTACACCTCATCTGGTTCAGGTGTTTCAAGTTCAAAGTACGATTGGCCATAAAAACATAACGTGACAATTTACATAATAAAAATTAAACATACCAACGTACCATACGTAGGTGCAGTTGGCAGCCAGCCGCAGACGACTGAGCACGTTGTCGGCTCCATGAGTCTTGGTGGCCGCGATGATGCATATGCCAGCCACCGTGTGGAGCTCCACGTACACCGAGTACACGTAAAAACTAATATTGAGATACCTTGACTTCAGCTTTGAGTGTGAGCGTCCGGTTATCAACCAACCACAGCCGGCAGAGCACGTTGTCGGCTCCGCGGGTCTTGGTGGCGGCGATGATGCGCACGGCAGCAACTGTGCGGCGCTCCACGTACGCCGAGTACACGTAGAAGCGATACCTGGATAGGTAGAAAAAAATATTTAAAATTATTTGGAGATTTGAAAATATTGGACGATTTAGAAAAGAAAGGTCTATGTCTAATAATAAACACAATAATTAAATGCTTAGTACAGTCAACGGCGCATCACACAAATGACTGCTTTTGTTTTCAATTTACTGTTTTATAAATACATTTAAGATAAATGTCCGTTGTCGTGAACACCAGGTGACCACCTATATAAAAAAATTATTATACAGATTTTGAATCGAGTGTTGAAAAAAAGCGTGTTTTTATTTTGGCATGCTTTTGGTTGACGTACTAGGTTGTGTGAAAATTGTCATAAGTCTAACTTCGTGTTGACGCTATGTCTTCAAAAACTCACCGGGTTCCATCAACCGGCTGCCAGACAGCGTCAAGCGGCGTGTGCGCAGGCGGCGGTCTCTCGGTCTCGTCACTCGCTGAATTCGCTTTATCATCCCATCCCTGCCAAATAAAATAAAAGGAATGTAATTAGGATTTTCCATGTAACTCCTAAGACACAGGCACCTACATCCACCTAGTTTAGGAGTAAGGGTATTTAAAATTATCTAGATTTTTAGGCATCGTTCACACCAAACGTATTGTCCGCCGCTGACTGTGAGCACGCTTTACACGCAGTTTATCGCTTTTCAATGTATATTTAACTTCTTGTTCACACCGAACCGAACATAGTGCGTTGTCGCTGACTACAGCACAGTGAGCATACTCACAGTCAGCAGCAGATAATACGTTTGGTGTGAAATGTTTTTAACCCTAATTAGAACTTTTCATTTTTTTGTTGAAAGGATTTGCTACTATTTTTATATAGATTATGAAAATATCTTAAAAAAACACAATAAAAAGAAAATAGTGTCGGGAGCAGGGTCTCCAAGCTACCGGTGGTTAAGGCTCCAGAGAAAGTAACCTCCTCACAAAACGAGCCGCATCGAGGAGTTCTGCCTTTTGTATCAAGCCCTTTACCCAACTGGGTAACGCCAGTTTCGACAGGTGATCGTCGAAGCTTTTGGCTATCAGGCCATACTTCTACTATCTCTCATCTATACTAATATTATAAAGAGGTAAAATTGTTTGTAAGTTTGTAAGTTTGTATGTAGGGGGTAATCTCAGGAACTACTGGTCCGATTTGAAAAATTGTTTCACTGGTAGAAAGCTACATTATCCGTGAGTGCTATAGGCTATAAATTATAAAGATATCATGCATATTAGTCGAAATATCTCAATTTTTGTCTATCCAGGCGGAAAAAAATAGCTCTTACAACAGAGTTATTTGCGTGCGCTGCCTTAACAGTTGTATATAATTGAAAACAATGTATCGCAACCTGGTCCGCCTATAATAGTTCTACAAAAAAGTTCGCGGCACCATATTTCTATCTTTTATATTTTAGCAGATATAGTAGCTTTTATGTGTTAAAAAAAGTATTTTTCGACGTACTTATCTTTGGACGATTTTTTAAACAACAAAATATTAAACTTTATCGAAAAAAATGTCATTTTGATCACAAGAACATCATAGAGATACGATTTTCCCAAAACAGTATGTCCATTGGTTGAATAGTTTCGAAGATAATATAAAATTACTAAATCGCAAAACGCCGCCCGCGCCGTCCATTCACGAACCGCATGCTTTGTACGGACGACGTTTTATCCATTACCCATAGACGGCGTTGTGCAATTACGTCATTTTTCTGAATCGTGGTGTTAAGATTTTCCGCGGATTAATGACCCTCTCCAGTTATTATTTAACTTTTGTCGTTTGGTAGGTAAGTTGTACGTAGTTGATTGAATGTTTTTGGTCTTTAAAATTGTTTTGGTTGCTCGGTTTCTCAAAACACAATTACAATATTACTTCGTTCTCATTCTTCGAGTTCGAAGCTGTGATATTTCTGTTTTTGGGATATCGGACAGTTTCAGCAATTGTTTATCATGCCTTAAAGGATATCACAACTTTCCCGTCAGACATCCCAGACATGAGACAAGAGCAGCTCGAGTACGCCGTACGGAAGAGCCTCTCGAGGAATAGAGAAAATATTTCGCAAGCACTCGCTGGGAAATCTAGCTCCGAGCGTTCACAGCGGCTTGCTAACCAAAGCTGGAGAACATCGCAGGTCCATGCTCGGGAATCTAGCGCTGAACGTGCACAGCGTCTCAGTGATTTAAAGCAGCATGGCTCAACAACAAGGGACAGGGAGTCTAACGCTGAGCGCTCGCAGCGGCTCGCTAGCCTAGCTACATACATATTGTGTGAATGAAGATGGCGCCACTGCCACGGTAAACATCAAGCTCCGTATTTAAATTTTGTTAAAAATAGTATTTCAGTGTAAAAGTGATTGAAATTATATACAACGTGTGCATAAATGAACAATAAGTACAGAAAACGTTTGCAACCTCTCACGAAATCAACTGCAATATAACTTAAGTAATAAAAGAAATTACTGGTCCGTTTTGTAAACAAACAAACTTACCAATAAAATAGTGCATTATAACAAGTAAAAGTGCCTAAACCGAGGGATAAACATTAATACCTATAATATTTTACAATACAAAACAGTGGCATAATAACAAAAAACTAAATAAGTATGTAGTGAAATCAAAATAACTGTACCGTTATCAATAATTCAAAAGTGGCGACGCGCGACGCGACGCTATTGTCTCGACCAATAAAAACAAAGATAAACAAACTCTGTCACATAGAATAAAACGCCTAAATACGTGCCTCTATTTCGCGATCACTGGTATCAGACTTTGTAGTCTGGGTGCGTAAGGCGGTGCGTTGTACCTAATTACTCTAGGCCAACCGAGTTCGAATCCCACTACGAACTTATGACTTTTTGGATTGTTTTGGAACTCTTATTGAAGATTTTTTTACAAAACCTATTTATTAATGTATAATTTACGGTTTTCTCTATTATTTAATAATTTTCTGAATATTTTGGAAAACATTCTTTGAAAAACCATGGAAACCCCCAACAATAACGTGACTTTCAGAAAAAGCCGCATGCGACGGTCTCTCTCTCATCTCTCTAACGAATCCTTGGATAGTTTGGCATCAAACTTAAGTGTCAAAAGTATGATTGATCTATCGACTCATTTCAAAAGTGATGAAACTTCACATCTGAAAAATACTATTGAGAATCTTAAGAAGGAGATAATGAACGTGCATAGTGAAATGAAAAAACTTGGCTTAGAGAATGCTTCATTGCGTCAACAATTAGCTGATGAAAAGCTCAAAACGGGGAATTTGAGGAAAATTTATAACACGAACACAAGTACCACCTCATCCTCATCATGTTATACAGGAAAGTCTAAAAAATATTTTCCAAACAAAAGCAAGCTATCAGCTCGAAAACTCGACTTAGACACCGACTTCCATACACCTGTACAGTCTCCTAGCAGCTCTGTTCCTGGCTTGCCAAGAGAAGAACATAACACTAAAGAAATGTATACCGAAGATTCAACAAAAACTAATTTTATAGCAATTGCAAAGCATAATAACTCACAAGAGACGACCCTACACCGAGAACAAAACCCAAAAACCATATTAAGTACCAAACCAACAAATGGAAACATACTCGTTCTGTCGGACGACCAAGGAAAAAGTATTGTTGAAGGACTAATAGAGAAGGAAAACAAATTTATCATAAAGAAATACACCATATCAGGGATTAGGAAACCAGGTGCGGTTACAGAAGAAGTCTTGTCGTGTTGTAATAAACTAACGGAAAGTTTTACAAAAAATGACAGTGTGGTCATAATGACCGGTATGAATGACTCAAACCCTATAAAATTTATGACTGAAATGTCTGCCATAATTAAGATTTTGAAACATTGTAATATATTCATTGTAAGCGTTAAGTACAATGCATTCCTAAATGAGAGTAAACTTAACTATCAATTGAAACTGCTTGCACAAAATTATAAAAACTGCAATTTTATTGAAGGACGTAGTTACAATAACGTTATAAAACAACTTATTCACAAAATTAACGTCGTTCAATATTACAACAAATATCTCCTGTACAACGATAACTTGGATTTAAAGTCAAAACCAGTAGACTCAGAGTATAAACTGGAAACTCCAAAAATTTATTCATATCAGGTAGTCAAACCCAGAGCGGTAGAACCAATAATTCAACCAAAAAAAGGTACTATTCCTTATTACTTTCGCAAAGTTGATAAAACACAAGTCATGCCTATAAACGTGAATGCAGATAACATAACGGTGAGTAAAGAACCATTTTTTCGTAATTAATAAAAAGAAACATAGTAGAAACTGCTTTTCAGTTCTTCATCAAAATATTGCTGGGGCCTTGAATAAACTCAATGATGTAGAATTGACTATCGATGATATGCGTGAATCTGGTTCAAATTCAAATATTGATGTAATATGTCTTACCGAACATTTTGTCGTTAAGGGGGAAGAAAAGTACCTGAAACTGAATAATTATTATCTTGGTGCCATTTACTCGCGACCAAATCAGCGGCGAGGAGGGACGTGCATATTTTGTAAAAATTACCTCCAAAGTACAGACTTAAAAGAAATAGATGAGTTGTGTATAAATAAAAACTTCGAGATTTGTGGGATTGAAATAAAATCTATTCGTGTAATCATATTATGTGTATATAGAACACCATCATCTAACATAAACATATTTTTTGAAAACTTGAACAAAACTCTGCTGAAACTTCAACATAAAAAAAGTAAAATAATCATTGCTGGTGATTTTAATATAAACCTCTTGCATAAAGACAAGAATAGCACAATGTTCAAAGAACTTATTTCTAATTATGGTATGCGGTACCATATCAAAGAGGCTACCAGATTAAATACATGCATCGATAACATCATTAGTAACATTCCAAATATCACAGGTAATACTTATAATGTATGTTTATCTGATCATAACACGGCTCAGGTAGTTAAATTTGAATATGATCAAAAACCTATTTCAGGTTATTACTTTATGTCTCTAAATGATCAGAGCAAAGACAATATAAACAAATTTATTGATTGTATAGGTAATTTATCTTTTTCTGAAATTTATAATATTACTGACACGAATAAGGCGTTTGAAAACTTTCATGACACACTAACTCTATTCTATAAACTGTGTTTTCCACTCATCAGAGTAAAAAAACAATTCAGATGCAGTAAATTAAAATGGATTACAAAAGGGATTAAAATGAGTAGTAACACTAAACGGAAGTTAAGATACAAATATTATTTAAACAAGACAAGTGACAATAAAACCAGTTTTAAGATATACTCTAACTTATTAAGAAAATGTATCAATAATTTGCAATCTTTATGTAATTTTAAGCATATTGCACAATCCAAAAATAAGGGAAAAGCTTCGTGGGATATTGTAAAACGGAGCACTGGTAACGAAACTCTACGTGAATATATAAATAGTTTAGACGACAACGGGAATATAACAACATCAGGCTCTGATATCGCAAATGTGTTCAACAACTTCTTTATCGATATCGTTGAAACCAACACAGCTTTTCAAAAGAACACTAACAGTCTATGTAATATTAGAAGCAATGACAACAGCATTTTTTTAAACCCAACCAATCCCTCTGAAATTTTTTCCATTTTAAAAACATTAAAAAGCACCAAGGCAGCCGGCTATGATGATATCACTACAGACCTTCTAAAAAACATCGCTCCATACGTCGCAGAACCACTTTCTTACATCATTAACTTATCATTAGAGCAAGGTTGTTTTCCGGGTAGACTTAAGGTATCTGTAATAAAGCCACTCCATAAAAAAGGCCTTAAAACGAATAAAAATAATTACCGTCCTATTGCGCTAATACCGATTCTATCGAAGGTCTTTGAAAGAGTCATGTACAAGAGAATTCTCTCTTTCTTTGAAAGGTTCAATATTCTTGCTAAAGAACAATACGGGTTTAGGAAAAACAGATCAACTTCTCTAGCAGCGTTTAATCTGGTCAAATCGATCTTAAATAACATTAACGATAAAATAACAACATCAGCTCTGTTCTTAGACTTAAGCAAAGCTTTCGATTTTGTTCACCATTCGGTTCTCATTGATAAATTAAATATAAACGGTATAAGAGGACCAGCCTTAGAATGGTTTAAATCTTATTTATCGAATAGAAGTCAGTTCACAAGAATAACTAAATTCGATGAAAAAATTAATAGTATCGTCAATTTTGATTCCTTACCTCGACTCAATAATTTTGGTGTACCCCAAGGAAGCATTTTAGGGCCACCATTATTTCTCATATATGTGAACGATCTCCCTCAAGCAGTCGGGAAAGATTGTGTTCTTTTTGCTGATGACACAACCGTTATCTTAGATTGCAAAAACATTGAAACTTACGAGTCAGACATAAATAACACCTTCAACAAAATTATCACATGGTTAGAAAGCAATGAATTAAAAGTAAATGTAGAAAAAACTAAAATATTAAACTTCAAAACGCACAAAAGTAAAAGTCTTAAACTAAAAATTTCTCATAAGAATCAACTAGTTGAACAAGTTACAAAAACCAAATTTCTTGGCATAACTCTGGATGAACATTTCACATGGAAAGAACACATTGATGAAATATGCATGAAAATGAATAGATTTGTTTTTGCTTTGAAAAAAGTAAAAGATGAGACATCCAAACCTACTGCTATGATGGTTTGTCATGCTTATATATGTTCCATTATCAGGTATGGCATCATTGTTTGGGGAAATTCTTCTGAAATCTCAAGAATACTGATAGCTCAAAAAAAAATGCATTCGCTCTATCTTTAACATGGGCTGGACCGAATCATGTAGACCAGTGTTTAGATCACAAAAGCTTCTTACCGTTCCTTGTATATATATTTATGAAATCGCAAAATTTGTTAAAACTAATTCTTCACTTTTTGAAGCCAAAAACAATTTTAATAAGCGAAAAGTTACCCAATACATATTAAAGATCCCTGTTCCCAGGATAGAACTATTCAGACGTAGCTGCGTATATATGGCGCCACTTATATATAACTCACTACCTATCTGGATAACTGAATTACCTTACAAAAAATTCTGTGCAGTTTTAAAAAAGTGGCTGATATCGCAATGTTATTATTCAGTCAGCGAATTTCTCAACAAAAAATCATGTCCATCCTATCACTTCAGGAATGCATTGTAGTCATTAATAGTTTGTAATTTATACCCAAAGCACTGTTAATTTAGTTGCCTTACGATTTGTGACATATGTTTAAACTTTAGTTTATAGTGAGTACCTATTAGTTTGGTTTTGATATTATAAATTGTTATTTTCTGAAGAATTTAATGCGTGAAATTCTTATTATCTGTTATAAGTTTATAACTATTGCATGTTACTGTGATAATGACACTAAAACCAGTTTTTTAAAGTCTGATTAATATTTGTATGCCATTATGCAATGGCGGAATGTGTCTTTGCACTAAACTTATTGTACCATCTCTTTCTACCACATTTTATGCAAATAAATGATATTTGATTTGATTTGATTTGATTTGATATTATCTATCTATATCTATACTTATAATAAATCTGTAGAGAGGTCAATTCTGTACATGAAATATATTTCCAAAATAACTATCAGGGGGTGATTAGGGATCGATACTGATGCCAAAAATGCAATCAGTACAATTTTTGTCTGTCTGTCTGTCGGTCTGTCTGTCTGTCTGTCTGTCTGTCTGTATAACCATTATAGAAACAAAAACTACTCGACGGATTTTAATGAAACTTAGTACAATTATTATTCATACTCCTGAGCAGGTTATAGTATACTTTTCATCACGCTACAATCAATAGGAGCAGAGCAGTGAAGGGAAATGTTGGGAAAACGGGAGAAGTTACTCCATTTTTTAAGCTTCCGTCGCGTGTGCAACCTTAATGGTGAAAGATACACAGAAATCATGTATGACGGAAATGTTCTCCTTAAAATTATATAAAAAATATCCAACGACAGCATATATCTATCTTTTATGATTGACGAACAATAACACGTGTAACTCCCGATAGCTTAGCAGTTCGAAGCTTTCTGATTGTATTTGTCTACTCTTACGTTTATAAAACTCTCAGTCGTCCCTAATTAACATTAATAAAAGTTAACATTATTAACTATTCCATAAAAAAGCATCATAGAAATCGGTATAGAAACACCAAAGTTATACATGAAAAACGCTAATAATAAGCCATCGCGCGTGAATACTGAATCATGCTATAAGGATTATTTTTGTGGTCGCGAACGCACAGGCAGGCGGCTAGCTTGGCGCCTAGAGGCTAGCGAGTAGCTTCGGGAAACGGCTTACGACAGTTTGCTTCCTTTAATAATTATAATGTCGAGGGGAAGATGGTTATAATTTCACTTTACACCAAACGAGTAATATTATAAATGTGAAAGTTTGGTTGTTTGTTACTCAATCACACCAGAACGGCTTAACGGATCTTAATGAAATTTAGAACAAAGATAGATTATAGTCTGGAATAGCACATAAGCTTCTTTTCTGTTCCCTAGGGATCACGCGGGCGAAGCCGCTGGCAGAAGCTAGTTATGCAATAAAAACAAAACCCTCCTTTTGGCCGTCAGGAAATAAATCAAAGCAGTCAGTACTAACCGAACCACACTCATAATTTCATCACAAGTTAAAATGTTTACCGCCCAACGAAGTGGGCACGGGTCAGCTAGTTAATTATATTTATATCTTAATAGTCATGTGTTCCGTATGTGCAATGACTATAAAGCCTCTTGACTGCTCATACGAGCGACTCAGGCTCACGACACATATATGAAATTGCACTTATATTAGATGAAACTATGAGTGACCATTTTAGTTTTGACCAGTTATTGGATCTCTCCACACGCGATTTTTTGATAACTTTTTTAGACATTTCTGCTTACATCAAATTAATTATGAGTTCTTGTTCAATTAAATGGTGTGGGAAATCGTCTAGCACATCCAGCTATAAAAAAGATGGCATATCTTTTCATCGGTAAGTAAAATATATTTATAATTCAATAACTCCTTCTATGCTCCTAACTATGCGCGCCGTGTCCAAGAGTACTGCTTTCTGGATCAAGCCCTTGATCCAGCTGCCCAAGGAGGGCCTCCTAAGATGTTGCTCGAGGCTCTTAGCAATTTTGCCACTGGCCGTCACAACTATCGGCACAATTTCTGCTGTGTTCACATCCCACGTATCGACAACCTCGCGAACCAAGTCAAGATATTTAATTTGTTTATCTCTTTCAGCCTGCACGAGGTTCTCGTCACGAGAGACTGTAATATCAACGATCATAGCGCGCCCCTCGATTTGGTCCACTACCACTTTATCAAGCTTATTGGCAAGAATAGCCCCGTTAAAGTCCGGTCGCGGAGCAGGAATAATTTCGTACAATGACCTCTTTACCTACTGACAGTGGTCACAAACATTTTTGTATTGAGTGCGGTTTACATGAATATTTGAACGTGAAAAAAAATTTACCAACTTAGAAAATAAAAAAATGTGGTTATCATATAAATTATTTATTTAAATTTTATATTATAAGTTATAAAATCGTTTTACAATTACTAATACGGCAGAAATAAAAAAAAAAAAAAATTCATGAATCAGAATCCGATTCCTCTACCCGTATCGGAGTTATCGCTTTCAGAAAACGTCTCGCCTATCACATTTATTACAAGAGAATCAACAGTTTTGTCTACATTATCATCTAATCTAACTAATTTCGATTCCTCTTTTTTTACGGGATTTACACATGCAAACAAGAACAAACCTTATACTATTAGGTAAAAGGTTTCCAATCCCTGAGGACGGCGGCCATTGCATCTGTGCGAGCGAGACACTAACTTTTAACGCGGGAGTGACAGAGACAGGTAATAACAGGTCAAAGGACGAAATTCTTCCTGCTCCGCGGCCGGACTTTAGTGATCGATCGATCCCAGTACCTACAATGTGATATTGCCATTATTGAGAATCAATTATCATTGTGCGTCGCGGTAATCGGTTTATCACCACTATGTCAGGCTTATTGGCAACAATAGTGCTGTTAGTGATGATAGACTGATCCCAATACTACGTGCAATTGCCATTTACGAGAACTGGGTCGAGCACAATCTTAGACCTATGTGTTGTTATTATTACGTTTCTTTATTTGGAAAACATATATTTGTCCTCGGAAAACTTCGGCGAAGAAATAAATCTTACATATCTAGGTGACTTTATCTTTTAGTATAAGAACTTCTCGCTAAATGTTTTGAACCTCTTTAGATCAGCAGGTATAAAAAGGCCACATGAGTAGAATCATATTTTGAGGATCATAATATTATTGAAACAGCAATCTATCAAATTGCATTTTCGTCTATAACGCTAAAGCATTGGGTTCAAGGTTGATTGGGAAAATTTGACAGTGATGGGTAGCTCGACGTGCTAGCTGATTCTGCTAAAGGGGCCTTTTTAGACCCGCAGTAAAGTGTACCCTGGTCATTGGTTTTTTGACATTTATTTGCTTGTCACTCTTTGCTTCGTTTGCAAATAATCAAAACATAATAATACCTTATAAAATTGTATGCAATTTATCCCCATCCCAAACTGTTAGCAATAGATATTCGAACACTGCGCCAAATTAGTAGAGCCCATACACGTACTCTTGAGAGTACGTGTTGAGATGCAGTACGCAAAGACACTCGACACAGTCAACTTCAATTTGAAGTATCCATAGAGTACTACTTATAAGACTGGAAGTATCGCTGAATAAAACACCTATTTTAATAAATAACAAAAATTAAGTAACGTAAGTATTTGCTCGACCCACAATCAAAACAAAGCCCAGAATATCTGGAAGTTATACAATTTTTAACCAACTAGCATGAAAACATACCGTCTCCAATCCTTTATCAGCTGACTCTCTTGTTTTTTAGATGGCATCGTGCAACAATCAAAATAATATGACAGAAATAAATTCAGGGTTCCTGACCTGCAGATGTTCATTACGCGATCTCGTGGGGTCATTCGGCCGTTCCAGCGGCAACAATTCAGTGAGGATTATGATACCAAACACCGCAAAGAACATGATGAAGATGAAGAAACTGATACTGGCGCACTCTTTGGCGCGGGGAGGCGCCGCGCGCCACTTCATCGCGTTGATACTGCACTCGCGTGAGCACTCCGAGAACAGTTGCAGAACAGCTGCCAGGGGGGTGAAACTTCCATTGCGTTTATTCTGTTACACGTTATATAAAGATTTGAATTGTACATTGGCTTCTAACAAAATATTTATTGATTGAGCTGCCATCTCAGTGTTTAGGTACAGAACAGTGTCAGATTTATGTCAAAAGGTAGAGCTATTTGACAACGCAATAATAAACATCATAATAACAGTAAACACTTATTATTCCGTTTATGCATTTAAAATACTTATTAGTAAAATTTTAATATATTTATAAGAAAACAAAAAACATTAAAAATATATATTTAAAAATAACAAAAATAGTAGTCCACCGGTGTCGGGAGCAGCGTCCAAGCTACCGGTGGTTAGGGCTCCAGAGAAAGGAACTCCCTCTTGTATTTCATAGTAAATTTCTGATGGATAATCCTGGCCACTTGGTTATGCATGTGCAAGTACTCGCCGTTAGCATAAATAAATTCTGACACTGCAAATCTCGCGGTTGTGGATTGTTTTGGCGTTTAACCTCGACCTCCACACTTGGTTTGCGGGTATATATGTTCTGTGGTTTGCGGTCAGCAGTGTACGGACTCTTCTATCTAGGTCGTCAATTTCAGTTTGATTCCATTTGAGTATATGCTGTACGAGTACATTAATACTGGCATGATCCAACCATTGAATTATTTCCGCCCGACAAAAGTCTATTCAAAACCTTTTTCAGGCGGCCAAAGAACAACAATTGCTTTATGTCAGTGAAATAAATTAATATCATTGTGCAAGAATGTATTTTATTCGTAGAAAATATGACAACTGACAACACAACCATAGAGGCCAGGTATATATGGCCAGGTATATATCATTCGTCCGCATCCTAATAAGCTACGACATCTCCTCGATAAGTCGTCGTGGCTTCGTGGTGGTGCGCCCACTGCGCCTTGCTGGTGCTCCCCGCAAGACAGCCGTGGCCAGTGGGAGACCAGGTGTCTCAGCGTTGGCTTGTCGTGGGGTGCCCGCTTGATTCTGTGTGCCTGATGAACTTGGTACGATGTGCTCCATCACATTTGGATTTATATCAGGCGAGTCTTGAGTAGCCTGGCAGGAGGACCAAATTGATGGAATTGATGGTTGGGTTAGTTGAGGCGTTGGATGAGGAGACTCTGACTGACTACTAAGTGTGGGTGATGGTGATTGTGGTCTGATAGGTGTGGAAAAAGTTAGTGGATGAGGCGTAGGTGTGGATGGAGGTATTAGAGGGCGTCCAACGGGTGTTGACGAAGGTAATGAAGGAAGATCAGTGACAGCTGGACTCATTGGATCTGCTAAGCGGGAACGCACATGATCTGCATGATATCTCCTCTCTATACCGTCTGAAGTATTCACAGCGTAAGAATATTTGTGCGTACGCCTTGATATTGTAGCAGGTATCCATCGGGATCCGTCTCGGGCGCGAACAAATACGTTGTCACCTGCTTTGAAAGATGGGGTTAGTTTCTCAGACTCAATGTTTGCCTGTATCTGTTTGTATTGCAGCGTTCTTTTAGGGTTAGGCCGTGCGTTGTCGAGAGCACAATGCAACCGACGCCCAAACAATATTTCACCTGGGCTCTTACCGGTGGTACTATGAGGTGTAATACGGTAGGAAAATAGAAAGTTTTCTAATCTCCTTCTCAGGTTCATGCCATCGCTTGCACTTGATGCCATTCTAGTTTTGAAAGTACGAACCAGGCGTTCTGCCAAACCATTAGTCCTCGGGTGATAAGGAGATGACTTGATATGTAGGATTCCCTTGTCTCTGCAATAATTTTGGAATTCCCGGGAGGTAAACTGTGTCCCATTATCCGACACCACGAATCGTGGAAAACCAAACGTTGTAAATATAGAGTCTAACTCTTCACACAGCTTGTTCGTAGTTATTTGGTTCATGGGCTTAATCTCAATCCATTTTGAGAGTGCATCCGCTAGAACAAGCCAGTATTTTCCTTCAAATGGTCCCGCAAAATCGACATGAAGTCTTTCCCATGGGTTGTCAGGGATGGACCAGGAGTACACAGGCAATTCAGGGTTATTTGGCCGGTTTTCTTGGCATTTGCGACAGTATTTGATGTACTCTTCAATATCATCGTCGATGGTTGGCCACCA
This sequence comes from Ceramica pisi, assembly GCA_963859965.1. Classification (NCBI taxonomy): domain Eukaryota; kingdom Metazoa; phylum Arthropoda; class Insecta; order Lepidoptera; family Noctuidae; genus Ceramica; species Ceramica pisi. Next base: position 11,494,759 of record OY982537.1, on the reverse strand, counting down.
TACGTAAAAACGTGCGAGTGCTTTCATTGCACAAGTTCCTGGGTGTCCTGTGTGCAGGTATTTCAATGTAGCCTTCCTGAGCGTATTCGGAATGACTATTCGACCCTGCCACATCAAAATCTTATTTTCGATGGACAATTCGGTGCGTTTCCGAGCATAAGGTTTTAAGATGTCTGAATATCAATTTTCCCGCCAACCTGTCTTAATGTACTCCGAAATTTGTTTGAAAATAGGATCATTCCTTGACTCATCTCTTATTATTTCTTCTGTCAACGCTATATCCGAAACACTGTTATGTTTTAATTGAGCTATTACTCTGTGTACGGTCAATTCTACACGGGACGTTCTCTCATCAGGATTAGGCATCCTGGAAAGGTAGTCAGCTATAAAATTAAGTTGTCCTTTTGTGAAGACGATGTCATAGTCATAGCTACCAATGATCAAAGCCCAACGTATTAAGCGATTATTAACTATCTTCGGTAAATTGCGCTGTGGACCTAATACGTGAATCAAGGGTTTATGATCAGTGACGAGTGTGAATTTTGTGCCACGTAAGTATTGGTCAAACTTTTGGATGCCGAACAATATGGCTAATGCTTCTCGATCAATAACTGAATATTTAGCTTCCGCTGATCTCAGTTTTCGTAACGCAAAAACGATAGGTTGGATTTGGTCATGCGCTTTATGATATAATACGGCACCCACACCCTTTTCCGAAGCGTCACATGCTAAAAACAACGGACGCTTCTCGTCAAAGGCCACAAGCGGTTTTGATTCACAAATCAACATTTTAGTATTTAAAAACGATATATTTTCTTTTTCTGTCCATCGCCACTTTTGACGAGCACCAGTTAGTGCATGCAGGTCAGCACAAAAGCTGTGTAGGTGAGGTATGAATTTTTCGTAGAAATTTACGAGACCAAGGAATGACCGTAGTTCTTGAGCGTTAGTAGGCGGTGTCGCTTTATTTATTGCTTCAATCTTTGATTTCGTTGGTCGTATTCCTTCTTTGCCGATTGTGTGCCCCAGGTACTCGATATCTGTTTGGAAGAATGAGCATTTTGTTAATTTGACTTTTAAGCCAGCCATTTGTAATTTGTCAAACACAGTAGATAGTGTTTCGAGATGTTCTGCATCATCCTTCCCTGTTAAGGCGATATCATCGAAGTAAATCGCTACGTTTGGTATACCACCGAGTAGTTCATCAAGGTAGTGTTGAAAAATCGAGGGTGCTGTTGATATTCCAAAAGGCATCCTATTGTATTGGTAATATCCTTTGTGAGTAGATATTGTCAGGTACTTTTTTGACTCTGGGGCAATCTCGAATTGCAAATACGCATCTTTTAAGTCGATTTTCGAAAACTTAACTCCGTTTGCGAGGTTTTGACGTAACTGATCAAATAGCGGGACTGGATGTGCGTGTGTTACCATGGCAGGGTTAATAGTGCTGCGAAAGTCACCGCAAATTCTGACCTGGCCATTTGTTTTGACCACGTTAACTGTGGGTGTAGCCCATTCCAAAGGGGTCATGTTTGGATCTACTTTGGTAACTATTCCCTCGTTCACTAAACGCTGTAGTTCTCTTTCTATGTTTTTGCGCATAGCGAACTTAACGGGTCGGGCAGGGACGTGTTTAGGTACGGTACCATGTTTAATGTGGATGTTACCGGCGTAATTTTTAACTTTTCCTAGTTTGTTGTCAAACAGAGGCGAGAAAGTGTCTAATACCTGTTTAAGTGCTCTGGTATCTCGTTGAATAGGCTTAACCGAATAGACGGGTTCTGGAAACGCCATATTGAACTTCTCGCTCCACTGGAGACCAAAAAGCATGGGGTTGGCGTCTTCCATAACTACAACGGGTAACATTTTCTGTCTTCCAAGGATTTCAACTGATACGTCTGTGAGTCCTTTTGGTTTGAGTTTGAGGTTCCCATAGGCACGTAGTTTCGGTGCCTTTGATAAAGGGGGTGCTCCAATACGTTTCCAAAATTCTGTGTTAATAATGGAGTATACTGATCCAGGATCCCAGTCCAACGTACATCTGACACCGTTGAGTGTGATGTCAATTCGCTTGCTATCCCTATTCTTTTTGCGCTCAATCTTAAGACATCGTCACTAACGTATGAGGTTGTAGAAGATTCTGATAAACACTCGTCACTGTCAGTGTTCCTAATTTTATGTAATTTGTTTTTGTTTTTGATTGCTCGTTTCTTCCCTGACTTGGTGCTCGTCAAATATGCTCTCCCAGTCTTGATACAGCAATCTTCGAAATGCCCTTGCGTTTGGCATTCCTCGCATGTATGGTCTTTTGCCTTACAATCGCCCACCTTATGCCTATCATATGCCCCGCATCGACGGCACTGATCTAGACCAATCCTGCGTAAAGACGTACTCCGTTTGTTGTGATGCGCCATGTTAGTTTTTGTTCCGATTTTGTTTGTGGCAGCAGGTAAACCGACGTGAATGTCACCCTCAGCAAGCTCTCTAGACTGAGCTACTGCAAAGAATTTGGCAAATGTAACTTCCACAGTCTTTCCATCGTAATGTTCTTGTAGGTCGGGCCATTTCTGTTTGAGATCCACTTCTAGCTGTGGGTGGTTTAAGCTGGTCGCAAATCGATCACGCAGTAGACGTTCGAACAGGTCGTCCTTGTAGCTACAGTCAGTGGCGAGTTTCTTGAGCCTGTTAGCGTAGTGTTCCATAGTCTCATTGCAGTCTCTTACGCAATTCCAAAACTCAGTTAAAGCTTTGAATTTTGTGGTTTTACGTCGATGTAAGTCGAGTAGTTTAAACGTTACATTTTTGTATAGGCTGTTTTCAAAATCGGGTATGAGTGCTACTTTCAGATCGTGGAATACTTCTGGAGTTAAGCAAGAGAATAAGAGTTCTTTCCTGATGTCGTCTTCGCTTACGTTCCAAATATCGCATTTTTTTTCAAAAAAATCTAAAAAATATTCTACTGACGTAGTAGCAGGGTTAAACGTTTCGCACTTGAAATTTTTAATAATTGTGAATTTGTTACGGTTATTGGTGTTCGCCGAGCTGGTAGACTCCGTACCAGGTGTTGCTGGTGTAGGGGCCGCTGCTGTCGGTCGCTGTTGTTGTAACACGAGTTGCTGCAAAACATCTGAAATTTGCTGTTGTTGCTCCCGTTGAATTAGCATAAATTCTTTAAATTGTTCCGCGTTCATTTTGACTAGGTAATTAATCCTCGTCGCCAATGAAATAAATTAATATCATTGTGCAAGAATGTATTTTATTCGTAGAAAATATGACAACTGACAACACAACCATAGAGGCCAGGTATATATGGCCAGGTATATATCAGTCAGCAACATTAATACCCGACTCTTCCGAAATACCCAAATACTTGTGGGTTTTGGTTGAACTGAGGGATCTAACCTGTATGGAATCCGAGAGTTGAATTTCCTCAGATTCCATAGTCTCCCCTTTCTTTACATGTATGACTGCACATTTGTCCACAACAAATTCCATCCTGAGGGCACTACTGAAGGTTTCAGTTACCTTCAGTAGCACCATCAGTAGCAAATTGTTGGGCTTAAAGAGTTTTAGATCATCCATGTAAAGAAGGTGAGCTATGGCCTTACCACCTCTTCTCAACCGGTAGCCCAGACCTGAATCCTCCAGCAATGTTCTTAAAAGATTCAGAGCTAACCAAAACGGACTAAAATTGTCGTCCTGAAATTTTTTATCCATAGGTACAGGCCCATCATTCCCCTGAATCGGTCGTCATCCTGGATAGCGAAGGACTGTTCTCCATTGCCTCGTACATGACTCAAGGAAGGTGCGTAGAGTTGCATCTATTTTATACAACTCCAAGACCTTCATGAGCCATGTATGTGGCACAGAGTCATAGGCATTCTTGTTGTCTATCCAACAAGTCGACAGATCCTTGCGGGGTCGACGAACCTGTTGGCTTATGGCCATGTCTATAAAGCGAAGCTCCTTAGTGCCGCGGGATCCGTTCCGACATCAATTCTGAGAGGCGGACATAATTGAGTAAGTCTCAATTTGCCCATTGATCATCACTCTGAGGATAGATGTAAGAAGTTTATAGATCGTCGACAAACAAGTAATTGGTCTATAGTTCTTGGGTTCCGCGGGACTCCCGGTCTTATGGATCAGGTAGGGAACACCAGTAGTTAGAAACTGTGGTAGCGACCCAGACTCTAAGGATGACTGGAATTGAGATGCCAGGAGCGCTTGTGAGCTGCCATACCATTTGAGCCAGAAGTTATGCAGTCCGTCCGGTCCCGGAGATTTTAAGTTCAGTAACGGACGGACTGCTTTGGCTACATACAATTGTGTGATGTTATTTTTTTTCCATTTCTGGTAAAGCTTCACACACGCGCTCGACATCGCGCATCCAGCCATCCTCCGTATGACAGACGGGCACCAGATGCTTCGCCAGAATATACTCGTGGCGATATCATTCGGGCGGTTCACGTTGTTCAGGTCGCTCCCGAGCTCGATCAACCCGCCGCTTAAACCGCCGAATACGGTTTGCCCATGCACAAACTTTCTGCTTCAGGAAGTCGATGCGCTCTGTGAAACGGGATGTATAATCTCAAGATTTCAGTCCCCGAAAACGCCCGTCTCACAAAGCGCATGACACGTAGTCGTGTGTTGCCCTCCCTGAAGTAGTATAGTTTTCTGATGAGTGCCCTAGCCTCATCGATACGCCGCTCGATCCCGCACTGCCACGCTGGTGCAGCAGGCTTCGGTCGTATAGCTTCTTCACAACTGGGAAACTTGACGTTTGCTATACGACATGCCACAACAGCCCCGCAAAACAGGATTGAGTGCGTATCAACGAGGCTCTCGCTGCTTTCAAAGATGTTCTACAGCAGCGAGTCCAAAGCACACACTAGCGGTCTGGTGATCGGGGTCGAAGTTCAATCGGAGTTGATCTATACTCGCGAAGCACATCTTCCAGTGGGCTCCTCAGTCTACCGTTGCACTAGCTACTTACCGTGTCAACCCTGTCATCTACCTCATCACTATCATTATTGGGCCGCGATGTGATTGCGCCACTGGCTGACACCTGCACCGCGGTCTGTGTCGAGGTCGAAATAATATTTATTTTTATTACTTATATTTCATTGTAGCTTTGATTAAAATAAATTTACAAAATAATTAATACTTTTAATATCAAAGATGATGAAGGAATGAATATGATAAATGACACAAAAAGTACGTTGCTTTGAAACATATCCAAACAACATTTTATTTAGAACAACTTTTTATTTAGAACCAACACTAGAATTGTGAAAAAAATAGAAACGACTGCCCCATATATATGCGCATAACTCGACAAAATGCACTGAATAGCTGTTTTTTTTTTCGCTATTACGGGGTTGTTCCCCAAGTTTTCTTCTAGGCAAGCGTGTTTGATCTTAGACCTCATCCATTGCTTTCCATCAAGCGTGATTGTGGTCAAGAGCAAGCCCATTAGATAATAATAAAAAAAAACTTTGAAAATGCTGAGAAGTTTACCTTTTAGTGTTTTGGATGGTCCCATAAAGATCAAGCTCATATAATAGATTTACATCTCACCATATTCTTTAAGCACAATATATTTTTCACATTTAGGTTCACCTGTTCCGGCCCTGGTTCAATCTATAGTCCGGGGCTAGGAGGCATTGGACCATGAAGAAGGAGGTTACCTCCTTCTGTGAAACCGAACGCGTGAGAGAGAGGGAAACCGGGAAAATTCGGGAAATCCTCTCTTAGAGCTCCCCTAAACTCCCCAAAGACCCTACGTGCAGCTTCATACGACCAGTCAGTGGTTTTGGTTGTGTTGTTGCATTATCTGTCAGTCATTCACTCAGTAACGGAAGAATTTTATATACCAAACCAGCGGCTTCGCCCGCGTGATCCCTAGGGAACATATTCCCGGGATGAAAAGTAGCTTATGTGCTATTCCAGACTATAATCTATCTTTGTTCTAAATTTCATTAAGATCCGTTAAGCCGTTCTGGCGTGATTGAGTAACAAACAACCAAACTTTCACATTTATAATATTACTCGTTTGGTGTAAAGCGAAATTTTAACCATCTTCCCCTCGACAGTATATTAAATATCCTTTAATATACTGTCTAGGGGAAGATGGGATGCAAACTGTCGTAAGCTGTTTTACGAAGCTACTCGCTAGTCTCTAGGCGCCAAGCAAGCCGCCTGCCTGTGCGTTCGCGACCTTATACAAAAATAATCCTTATAGCATGATTCAGTATTCACGCGCGATGGCTTATTATTACCGTATTTCATGTATAACTTTGGTGTTTCCATACCGATTTCTGTGATTTTTTTTATGGAATAGTTAATAATGTTAACTTTTTTAATTAGGGATGACTGATAGTGTTATAACCGTAAGAGTAGACAAATATAATCAGAAAGCTTCGGACTGCTAAGCTATCGGGAGTTACACGTGTTATTGTGCGTCAATCATAAAAGATAGACGTATGCTGTCGTGGGATATTATTTATATAATTTTAAGGAGAACATTTCCGTCATACATGATTTCCGTGTAGCTTTAACCATTAAGGTTGCACACGCGGCGGAAGCTTAAAAGATGGAGTAACTGCTCCCGTTTTCCCAACATTTCCCTTTACTGCTCTGCTCCTATTGATTGTAGCGTGATAAAAAGTATACTATAACCAGCTCAGGAGTATGAAAAATAATTTTACCAAGTTTCGCTAAAATCCGTCGAGTAGTTTTTGTTTCTATAACGGTTATACAGACAGACAGACAGACAAAAAATTTACTGATTGCATTTTTAGCATCAACTTATCGATCCTTAATCACCCCCTGATAGTTATTTTGGAAATATATTTCATGTACAAAATTGACCTCTCTACAGATTTATTATAAGTATAGATATAGATAGATAGATCTAGTTTTTTTAATCTATAAAATTAGTTTCCCAGATTGTAATTTCTATCTTTACGTATTTCCCATTTTAAAATATAGTTGCCTAAAGTAGGCATCCTACAACATAGTACAACTCCAATGATATATAAAACTATAGAAACGTTGTCCGCACTCTAAAATGACAACATGAAATGAAGCCAATTGGCCACATCGCGCTTAGTTACGCACCAACCTGTCGCGCGACACTACGTTTGTTTTGATGTCAATTTGACTATTACTTATTCTGTGACGTAACTGAAGATGTATATTTATCTCCCTCTAGCAACATGCATCCCGCCATACGGTGATATATTTTCTTTCCCTTTCTTCATGCGTATTAGTAGCTATCTAGTATTTTCGCCGTTTTTAAGCGCCGCGATGTTGGTTTATGACGTGTCTATTATAATACGTCATTGTACAACTCATTATGTAGTAACATAAAACTTGAAAACACTAAAGATAACCGTGTTGCTAAATATTATATTAACTAGAATTTTTATCTGTGTTTATTCTAACTGTGGTTTGTGTTCAGCCTGCAAGAAACAACTCTGTCTGTCATGTGTGTTGGACGAAAGCAAATATATACACAGATTTATTGGTGGATATATGAACTGCTGGTACTCTATTCAATAAATCCAATCTTCCCAACGCTGAAAATATACTCCAAAGAGCATTGCGATAATTATATGGATGATTGGATGAACATCTTGGAAAATTTATCGTTGATTAAAATATAAACAGAAGACTTATAATTACCTGTATTGACGGAAACTTGAAAGAAAAGAAAGAAAAACAGTTTATTTGCGGCCAATATGACGCATACCATAACTACACAAGAATTACAATTATAAACATGAAAAATTGGGAAGATATGCGTCAAATCTGCGCAAAACGGCCACTTCTCAGCATAATGCTGGGACTCGTGTGCGAGACAGAGCCAAAGCGCTGGTTTTCAGTGACTTGCTTCAACTCGATAATAATTTATCTGTTTTTACATACAATGATTGAATATTGTTTGCACTTGGCCCATATCAAGTCAAACAAGTTTGTGATCACTAGCATAAGCAGTTAATTTTTTATTTTATTTTTTTATTTAAAATTATCAAAAGAAAATCTTTGTTGTGAGTTTTCTTTCCTCTATTTATATCATTTATATCTATATATCACACACCTATAATACAGACATACATATACACACATCATCATCATGATACACAAGCGTTCTAGTTTTAATTTCTTATATTTTATTAATTTTTCATTGTGAAGTTGATTAAGGAAATACTGACTTAGTTAACTTATTTATTAATAACGGATTGTTGCACAAAACTATTATTTTTTAATGTAAATAAATCAACCACGAATTGTTACTGTTGCTTATAGCACAGGTACTTACATAGTTTAAGTGACAGTGTTCATATTGTTAACAATTTATTTTAGACCAAATAAACGTTATTTATTATTATAGTGGGCAAAGGCAGGCTGGGTACAGCCGGTCAATTCTGTAAACATGTCGAAGCGAAGGCGTGGGTGAAGTGATCACGAAGCACGAAGTGAGCTGTCAAACCATACAAACAAGATGGAATGACTGCTTACCTACTTGTCGTTCACTCCACTCAAGTGAACACGGTGAGATGTCAACAGAATAGACTGGCAGGTCGCTATTCAGGTCCTTTGGGTCTTCGGGCTTAGAGACAAAGTCCAATGAGTAATACAAAAATGATCACGTACATTCTGAATTAACATGCGTAATGGGAGATTAAAAATAAAAATAAAAATAAATAAAAATTGTTTATTGTTTCGAAAATCAGCACATAAGTGTATTATGAGGCAACCCCATTAAGTAATTAACAATACTTGTGTTGGGGCCGACTCGCTACTTCCCCTATTTTACATTTACATAATTGAAACAAGTAAACTAAAGTAAAATTATAAAAAGGAAATAAATGCAAATTAAAAACTATAATAGATTTAAAGTAAATGAGTGCTCTTAGGATAGTTGCAGTGGTTGTGCGCGTGTGGGTGGGAAAGTGCGTGTGTGTGCATGGGAAGTGCGTGTGTGGGTGGGCGTGTATGTGTTTGTACGTATGTGTTTGTGTGCATGGATCCTTATTATGTGCTTTTTAACATGATCTACTCAGAATTAGTTCAATTTCCTCGTATGTCAATGTTTTTAACCATTCAGTTATTATATTCTTGCATTTATATTGAGCCTTTGGATGGAATTTTAATTTAGAATTTATTTTATTGTAGACATAGGCAGACTGACAAAAATACTGTCTCTTTGCAAAAGCCGTGCGAACCCGCGATGAGTGGACCACCCTGTTATTGCCCCTTTTTTCCTGGTATGTTGGGTTAGGTGGGGTAGATTTATGCAGGTATAAAGTCATGTTTAATAGGTAAAGCTGTCTTACTGTTAACAAACCACACAAACTGTATAGTCTGTTAGTGGAATATCTGTATGGTTTAAAATACATGACTTTTAAAAGTGACCTCTGGGCTCTTTCGAGCTCAAGTAGTTTAGTTTTGCCAGCTCCACCCCAAACCGGAATGCAGTATGTGGTAACAGATTGTGCAAGCGCAACATAGATTTTACGGAGCACATCCGGAGGCATCACATAGCGTAGGGTTTTAAAAATCCATATCAATTTTCGCAAACGAGAAACAGTATTATCAATCTGAGCCTGCCACGACAAACACTCATCAATAATAATGCCTAAGTATCTAGTAGAGTTGACCCGCTGTACGTTTTGAGTAAGTCTGTTTAGGTCAGGGCTTGATTGTAGATTGTAACAGAAAAACAAACATCAATGTCAATATTCTTTTATTTTAATAAAAAAGACCATTTCAACATTCGACTAACAAATCACTTTCTCCTTTGAACAAATACAGCTCCACACCTCTAAAATAGACATCACAGATAAAATATAGACACAAAATATCCTTTTGCCACTAAAATTGTTACCAATTGTCTATCAAACGCTGTTTAGCTTTGGTTAAGTTAAAAGTTTTGAAGAAATTTAATGTACTTGAATTAAAGTGCCCCTTTTATTTTGGCACGCGGCTATGTTGAATACTTTACATTGATACTAAATTATGCATCACCGTCTTCACAAGAGGCACCACCACCAATTAAATGCAACTCATGCTGCTGAGTACCGAGATGAGCAAGAGATGTGTCAGATTAACAATCAAGTTTTAAACCCGGTTCGTTGCCCATCTATATAATTAATAGGCCGAAGATAGGTTTGAGCACGGTTGGTAGCCCATCGAGCTAGACAGGCTAAAGATGGTTTGAAATCCGCTTGGTTGTCCATATAATATTGATACCTTTGCCTTTAAAACCAGTTGCTTGCCCATCTCGTGATTAAATACGCGGTACAAGAACAGTATTTTAAAATTGCCTATCTAAAGTGTTCACTACCGCCGTTTTTTTTACATACAGCCTTCTAGACATTATGTTCTTGATTTGCCTACCTAACTTCACCATGAGAATATTACCTACGCACCTACCTTTGGTGCCTATGCTTCAGTCACCAGGCAAGCTATTATACATTTTACTTAAAATCATTTTACAATTTCCTTAAAAGTTTGACAAATAATAATATGAAATAAATTTATTTTGTTACATCTACTTTTTTTGTCTATAGACGTAATTTGCGAAATAAAAGCGATCATAGAGGTATAGCATGATTTTTCTTATTTAAAGTTTAATAAGGACGTGTCATGCAATAGGTAATAAATTTAGCAAAATGCTCCAGTTTCGAGTATAACCAAACAACCCTTACCAACCCAACACGAATTATTTATAAATAACTATTGTTCAGTAGATTGTTATTAAAAATACGTTTATAAACTGAAATAATCAAACCAAAGCAGTTTGATTTCATGTACTTACACTTTGATATGTCTCAGAATGATGTGATGAAAAATGAGACGCACAATGCAGCTTTGAAAAATGCTATCTAAGCAAACTGGGAAGGAACTAGAGGTCTTGCATTTACTGAGTTCATAGTTATAGAGGATGTGTATAAAACCCCAACTCAAGCTTATGAAATGCCATTTTTACCGGTGTACAGATCGATAACATGGCAGTTGTGTGTTTTACGGATATAACGACTATCCGGATAGCATGCTAGTTCTGTACCTACGTTTAGTTAAGAGGCACAAGTCATGAACTTTTCACTTTGGGACCTAATTAAAGGGGTGCCGTAGACTTGATCCATCCCTTTCGGAAGAAACTATGAATTCATCATAGGTCCTATAATTTTGATGTTCATTATGTGTTACTTGTGCCTCCTTTCTAAACAACGAACTCACTTACATACCTTACATTATGAGTAGGCAGGGATGCTCATGATTCTAAAATACATATTACAGCAAGTTGTCTTTGCTAAAGTATACATGGATATATAAAATAAACAAGTCATAAAGTGACCATGAACGTTACGACTTGTTTATTTTATAAGTCAATATACTATAAAAAACTTTTAATCGAAATTTTTATTACAGTGTCTGAAAATATTGATAAATTGCCAGTGAATATTTTAACGATCACAGCATCGAGTGTTTAAAAATCTAGTGAAGTAGATAGTGGGAAGTTACATAATCATATCAAAAATAAATTATTAATAAGGGCAACAGTCAACAGAATGCCGTAAAAGCAGTGTAGTCACAAGTAGCAAACATAACGTGATGTTTTTTTAGCTAAACAACATTTCATAGTACAAAAAAATTACCTAACATAGACGAGTGCACTTAATTGCATGGTTAAGTACAATATTTACATGGCGATTACACAATATTATGTACAGTTACTTGAATAAATTTTCTAAATCTTAATCCTTCGCTGAAGATAACAATATCATTTATGAGGTGTTTTAAGTAATTGTTACAACTCCGCTACATAAAACAATAAATACAGATTGATTTACATCTCATTGGCTATTTTGAGAGAGTTCTATTCATATAAATGAAAACCTTTCAATATCAACTCTGAAAATAAAAATAAAATCTTTTTTTATTTTGTCCAACAACCGTTACATTTATGTTCGCAAACGAAATGTAGAAACCCAACGTCCGAGTTTTTTTCTATTTCAGAGTTAGAATTGTAACGAAAGTTCCTGATCTACATGAGCATTTCTAGAAAAGTGAGGCATACTTTATAACCTCATATTGCATTTTAACAAAAAGATATGCTTCCGCTTAAATTATACAACACAGTGAATATTTTCTGCATTGGAGGTGATTATGCTATTGGTAATACTATTTACAAACTCTTCAAAGCTTAGGATAATAATTAGATAATTAATGTAATATTATATCATTTTTGGTACTAAAGATTTAGTAGATCCGATGTTCAAGGACGCGTTACGTCATTATAATTCATCTGCCGTTATCAGTCTAAAACGGGATTATAACAGACATTTTTCTGGCCGTTATAAGTTAACAGCTCTATCAATGTTCTGGTTAAATTAGCGATTGGACAAAACATTCATGTTTCAAAGGCATTTTGAATCTTAAAACAATATATATACCTAAGAAACAACAGAGCATGACGGGCTTTGATATTTAATGATGATAAATATCTTCGGATTTATACACATCAAGTCATTGTATGTGTAATTTCGCTAGCTAATTTAATTTGCTTTTTTGTGATTAGGTGATAAGTGAACGTATTTCTAAATCCTGAGCGACACTGCTAACATTAATACTGAATATGTTGTTCAAACATTGAGCAAATCATCGATAGATCAATTAACATCAGAATGGCACAATCTCTCGTCTAAATATTATACGTAAAATTAGGCATTACATTAATAGAGGTATAATCATTTAGATGTAAATAATACAATTGTACTCGTTAAATTTCAATTATTGGAATGTAACTTAAATGAAGTGGTCCATCGTATTTTATGGGCTTAATGATTATTATCGCTTGATTTTTTGGAGTATCAAAGAATACTGTGAGGCCGTACATCAAATAACTATTATTACTTGCTTTATTTTAGGACCTTTGCACACGGTTTTTTTAACGCAACGACGACGCGCTGATGACGCGCTCTAACGCGCTTCAAACATAAACGGTACTGCTTTTGGTTGATCATCTACAGCGCCGTGTAAAACGTACATCGTTCGTTAAAAATACGCCGTTTGAATAGGCTCTTACATCTTGTTAAATTACAATATCAGATACATTTTACATTCTCGATATTCAATATTGGTATTTATTGCATTCTGCAATCAATTTAAGTTCAGGTATTTTACTTAAAATAACAATATCTTATATTTCGACTTTAAAGGAGACCGTTCAGGTTCCCTACATTCTTGGACTCAATCTGATCTTTTTGGAGCAAAACATAAATTTTTCATTAGAAAAAGTTAGTCTTCACTTTGTTGGTATGTTGATCGTATTTTATCCAGGCACACGACTGACATTTTTAATTGCGAATGTTAATTTGCATTGTTTGAAGTTCGCTTGGTGTATAGAAACTTGCTTTAGGAATACTTCCGGGAGTCTTCAGTGAACCCTTGGTCCTCCCTCTCAAATTAATGATGGTAATCGTAATACTCAGTCAAAGGCGACCAAGATAGGCCAGCAGTTTGTCTCACATAAATAGTTGATATATTGTTAAGTCCAAAGCTGCAAAAAAATATGATTATTTATGTACTGTAATTTAATGCCTTTATATTAGTAGATTTTCAGTACCTACGATACTGATAAAATGGGAATTATATTAATATGAATTTATGTGTAGTTACTATTTGTAATCTGGCTTAAATTGTCGTGTAGGAACAGGAACAGATATACCGCTATCAATTTTGTGTACCAATACTCCTGTTTTTATAAACGTAAGCTAAAATAAGCAACCCCAATTAAGCAGGAGACAGTTTTGCTAATGCGAACTTCATCGTTGGTATACAAAGCTAATGAGATTATATTACATTGAGCATTGTGTAATGACTAGCTCCAAAAAGAAGACTGTGATCCGATGTGTTTAGCCTTCAGGGGTGTCTTAACACGGCAAATATTACGCTATTGAAACAAACTTAAACGATAACACGATTTTGTCACATCGTCCAGATTTGGGTCCAACCTTCTGGCAATGCACACAAAGAATTTAGAATAAAACAATAAATTGTTCACCAGGAAAACAGACATACATAAATACAAAATGTTCGCCATATTTCACAGTTTAATTGAACTGTAAAAATGCTGAAAGTCCAAATGGACACGTATTTCGCGGCTTCTATGGACATCCTCCGAATGTTCCGCACATGCGGTGTAACTTGTTGGTGTGTTATTACCTCCATGACTTACACAGAGAGTTCCAGAAGTGCATAGTCATATTTAAACATTATGTTAGGTAGCTGATATACGTTAAGGAATAAATAGAAAAACAGAAAAAAGTGTCTTTAAAAAAAAGACCGTAAAATCCGAGTAAATAGTTCCAAAAAAAACACTTTTCAAGCAGTCTGTGCATCTGGTCACATCAAATCTGTGATCGAAGAAAAGTATAAACTGTAACAAACTGCTTAAAAAGTTATTTGATCGGACCTTTTTAGTCGTTTTTTGGGTCGAATTTTATTGTTTGCGGTTACTTTTTTCTTTTGCTCTTGTTTCCTTAAAGTCCATATCAGCTACTTAATATCACCCTTAACATGACCACGCGCGTCTGGAACACCCTGTATTAACTTGGTGTTTACGTAGGACTAGTGATGTTCCGTGCCCAGGAACATTCCCAAACGGTGAAAATATTGCCGGCAACATTGCCGGAAATATTCCAAATCTGAGAATAAACAACGAATTTTGATTAAATATTCAGATATTAATTTTTCTATAACTTTTATAGTAGATTATTTCGCTTCTAAATAATTAAGAAAATATCAGTCCTGAAAGAAAAACTGCAAAAGTTCCCGGGAACGTATACAATTTCTTCCTGGCAATGTTTCCAAGAGGTATGAGTTAAGAAGAAATAAATAAAAAAATATTATTCTTCTTACTTTGTCTGGAGTCATGAGCAATCCATAGCAGTGTTAATACCTAAAGTCGGAATTATAATTCGATTCCACATTTGACATTAGCTACTGTCATTTTGTAAAATAATGATATCACATATAATAGATTTTGTGTAGTGATGAACACAAAATCGATAAATAATCGCGATTTATGTTTATGTAATTATAATATTGATGTGCCAATTAAAGACTAAATTATTGATTTTTATTTAAATAAATACATAATTATTCATAACAATTATTTATTAATTAGTAACCGCTGCTTTATTTAATAAAAAGTTAATATTTTTATATTTTTTTATATTAAAAAAAAAACTTATAATAAAAGAGCCTAGATAGTTTTCTGTATTGGCAACCCGTGCGCGCTCGTGCAGGTATTGCCATTTTGTTTATCTTGTCATTCGGCTTCATTCTCCCAGTCTGACTGCACGAATATCTTGTTTCATTGCGAATCGAAAAAACTTGGGTGGACAAGAAAGTCACATCATCTCGGCAAGCGTTTTGGAGGGACTGACCACTGGATTAAAAAATCCATCTGGAAAAGGCAAACGTCTCATAATTAGCCATATAGGTAGTGAAGAAGGCTTCCTGGAAGAGGGGCTCATGATTTTTGAAGCAAAGAAAAATTGTGAAGATTACCATGATGAGATGAATGCAGTTTGTTTTGAGGAGTGGTTCGCTGGAGTCTTACTTAAATTAAGACCAAACTCAATTGTGGTGATGGATAATGCACCTTACCACTCCCGAAAATTGGAAACGGCACCAAAAATGAGCTGAAAAAAAGCTGCCATTCAAGACTGGCTTTTAAATAAAAATATTCATTACGAACCAGATATGGTTAAAGCTACGCTTTTAGAACTGATTCCACATAACAAGTCTTTTGATAAGTACGCTGTAGACGAAATGGCAGCACAACATGGGATCACGGTTTTAAGACTGCCCCCTTACCATTGCGAGCTGAACCCTATCGAATTGATATGGGCGCAGGTAAAGGGGCATATAGCTCAAAATAATAAAACCTTCAAATTGACAGACGTGAGAAATTTATTTGAGGAAGGCATTCAAAAAATTACGGCTACCGATGGTCTAAATGCGTACCTATCCCATGTTGTCAAAGAAGAGGAAAAAATGAGTGGGCTAGATATGTTAATTGACAATATCACAGACACATTTATAATAAATGTTACAGCAAGTGACAGCGATAGCGATGACGGCGACGATTTATAAAATAAAATATTACCATAATACATCTATTTGTTTTATATCTCATGTTCTTTCATGATCACATTTTTTATTTATTTCACACACAATTATTTAAAGAAAACTCTCAGATCCTTAATAAAATTAATCGTCATAACTAAATTATCCGTTCAGAAATATTTAATTTCCTGATATACCTACTTAGTTTCTATTATAGTAGTAGTTGTTTAAATATACTACTATAAACGAGAGGGATCGATCCGGAAATATTTTCCGTTTCCGTATCGAATAATTTCGCAACGTCACTATTTAGTACTTGTCATAACGTTGCAACACTGAAATTGTCAAGTCTGGAATCGAATTAAAATTCCGAGTATAAATACGTATTTTTATCTGTCTCATTAAAGATGAATATGACCGTATGAAATTCTGGTACCTACTCAACTACATCCGATTAGATTGAAACCGACCCAAACATAGTTGGGAAAAGCCTAGGCAGATTGATAGTTTGGTCAGACTTACTATAAACTTGTTCTTATTGCTCTTTGATACAATGACCCAAACCATATAACAGCATTTTCAGGAAAAAGAGATGGCAAAGTTTGTCGTTTGCTAAATCAATCACACTTCAATAGCAGAACGGATTTGGCACAGGGGTAGATAAATAACATACACAACAGATATATTCTATTATTTTCTATTCCATTGTGGTTTGGTTTCCGTATTTAGTCCTGATGTTGTACCATTGTGCGTGAGCCATGGCTGCCGTCACTCCAACCAGCCAACCTCCCTCGAGAAACAGCCGGTCGATTCTGTTAACATGTCGTAGTGAACACTTAGGCGAAGTGAACGACAAGTGAGCTGTCAAACCATACAATTAAGATAGAATGACAGCTCACTTCGTTCACTCCACCTAAGTGTACACGGTGAGATGTCGACAGAATAGACCGGCTGATCAGTTTTCCCGGTGTGTACAGGATATCGGGAGCGAATTCGGTATCCCTATTGTTTGCCTCCGTATTTCGGTGACGCCTGCGCACACAAGGAGTACGTGCAATACAGATAAGAAAGTGGGTTTTTATCCCGGTAAAGTATTCACTAAACAAACATATTGCATAGAAAAAACATAATAACATTGTAAGTCATTCATACAATTGAAAATTCTTATAATTATTGTGTTTTCAGTCGCCTTTTAGTACGTTTCATAGGAGAGTGTTAAAAACCTAGACGAGACTAGACTAGACCACACAGAATATTATGCTTGAGTGAGCCGAAACAAGAAGTAACTCGAACAATACTGTTATGTTTTTGAAATAAATAAGAAATACTAAAATAACTCTCATCAAGTACTTTTTTGTACTTTTTTATTGAAGACTAGCTTCTGCCAGCGGCTTCGCCCGCGTGATCCCTAGGGAACTTATTCCCGGGATGAAAAGTAGCGTATGTGCTATTCCAGACTATAATCTATCTTTATTCTAAATTTCATAAAGATCCGTTAAGCCGTTCTGGCGTGATTGAGTAACAAACAGCCAAACTTTCACATTTAAAATATTACTACGTTTGGTGTAAAGCGAAATTATAAACATCTTCCCCTGGACATTATAATTATTAAAGGATATTGCAAACTGTCGTAAGCCGTTTTACGAAGCTACTCGCTAGCCTCTAGGCGCCAAGCTAGCAGCCTTTTTTTTTTTATGCTAGCCGCCTGCCTGTGCGTTCGCGACCTTATACAAAATAATCCTTATAGCATGATTCAGTATTCACGCGCGATGGCTTATTGTTAGCGTATTTCATGTATAAGTTTGGTGTTTCTATACCGATTTCTATGATTTTTTTTATGGAATAGTTAATTATGTTAACTTTTTTAATTAGGGATGACTGAGAGTGTTATAAACGTAAAAGTAGACAAAAATAATCAGAAAGCTTCGAACTGCTAAGCTATCGGGAGTTACACGTGTTATTATGCGTCAATCATAAAAGATAGACATATGCTGTCGTGGAATATTTTTTATATAATTTTAAGGAAAAAAATTCCGTCATACATGATTTCTGTGTAGCTTTCACCATTAAGGTTACACACGCGACGGAAGCTTAAAAAATGGAGTAACTTCTCCCGTTTTCCCAACATTTCCCTTCACTGCTCTGCTCCTATTGACTGTAGCGTGATGAAAAGTATACTATAACCTGCTCAAGAGTATGAATAATAATTGTACCAAGTTTCGTCAAAATCCGTCGAGTAGTTTTTGTTTCTATAACGGTTATACAGACAGACAGACAGACAAACAGACAGACAGACAGACAAAAATTGTACTGATTGCATTTTTGGCATCAGTATCGATCCCTTATCACCCCCTGATAGTTATTTTGGAAAAATATTTCATGTACAGAATTGACCTCTCTACAGATTTATTATAAGTATAGATAGATAGATAGATAGATAGACTACACGGTCAATAAAAAGTCCTTTTGGGAACATTGCCTGGAACTTAGAAATATTCCGAGAATGAAATATTTCTGGGAGTGGAAACATTCTCAAGGGTACGTACTACGTGGGACAGGTGGTGGCGATGCGCTTTCGCTTATCAGTCACACGCTGCTGCAGTTCATCTTTCCAGCGATGCGCTGTCCGGTCGATTGTTGATGGTACCTTCAGGCAGTTCAACCCGCCGAACTCGCATGCGAGCTGTGAATTCAATTGTAAAATGAGTTTTACTATGGATTTTTGAAGCAAAAGTTTTTCAGTTTCAGTTTTCAATGTCAGAAGGTTTACTCTTTACATCACCACGCCTGAGCTAGTGCGGTGTCACAAAATTAGTAGTTTATATGGAAAAGGAAAATTTTGAAAACGACTGCAATAAACAGATTAGGAGTCCAGGAGTATCTCACGGAACGTAAAAATCTTGACGAAATATGACAATAACCAG
The DNA here is from genome assembly GCA_963859965.1 of Ceramica pisi. Taxonomy (NCBI): domain Eukaryota; kingdom Metazoa; phylum Arthropoda; class Insecta; order Lepidoptera; family Noctuidae; genus Ceramica; species Ceramica pisi. Next base: position 11,475,689 of record OY982537.1, on the reverse strand, counting down.
ATAATGATGCATGAGAATAAGTTGTTTGTGAACCACTAAAAGAGATAAAAGGCAAGAATCATGGTACTAACCCGATAATGGTGCAGCAAGGCTCTGTCAGTATTGACTCCCACGGAGCTTGCTCCCGGCGCGAGCTCCCATACAAAATGGTTACCGAGTTCAACGGCATCGCGCGGTCGCAGCGCATACTTGCTGCGGTTCTTGAGCGCATGCGGCGTCGTCCATCTGCGCGTCTTGCGCGCCGTTAGTAAAGGCACCTTATTGTCGGGGTCGTCCTGAAAAGTAATTGTGATGTTTTATTTCTTTGTAAGTGTTATTATCATCATCTTACGTTTGCGTTACGCATACCCTCTCACTCGGGGGAGTGGGAGGGGTATGTGGGACTCCCCGGGCAAGCCCGGTATACCCACTAAAATGACTCAGCACTGAAATTCCCGCAGCATCTTAGTGGGGGTGGACTGGGAGATCGGCGTAGCCTTTACGTCCAGTCCACCTCCGACGACCGCCCGCCATCACAGCGGGCCCTTCACGCCCCCCCGTTGGGGGAGGGCATCATCTACTTAGCCTAGTCTAGCATTTTTACAACTATGTTGGGGTCAGCTTCGGATGTGGGTAGCCTCGCAGCTTAATGCCAGTATTCTGTTTTCATCTAATCTCAACCCACAACACAAAACACCTTGGGAATATTAACTGTCGGTCTTTCGGGCTATCTGCAACGACCGCGACTGTCGAAACTTATAATAACCCGCCGAGCCCAGCGGCTCGGTGTACTGTTTCAGGCACTGGGTCATACTCACAGGCCAACCTCGACTACTCTTTATCAACTCTTAGATCAACTCTATTGATTTAGGAAACTTTACCTAATTTGTTCCACTGCTGGGCAAAGGACTCCCTCTCCTTTTTCCGCGCATCTCTATCCTTTGCTATATCTCTTCCCGTTTATCCCCTTGGTCTGCCGCCATGTCTTGGCATTGAATGGTTATTAATACCTTACCTCCCAACTAGTATAAAAGAACGCGTTCCGGAACAAGAACGCGGACGGTGCCTTCGACGGCGGGTTGTAGGACGCCCGCAGCGCCGTCAACAAGTCAGGCAGGGAGCGCTCCCTCCGCGGGAACACCACTTCGTCAACGTCTATGACTAACAGCCAGCCTGTCCGCGACATCGATCTGTATAAACAGTCGTTGAATGCCGCGAACTGGCCTTCTGTTCTGTAAGCAGAAATAAGTAAACTTTAATCTTCTCTACTCAGTTATGGTAAGTAGGTACGGATGGTGGCAATGGTTTTGTGGAATCACCAGTACTGAAGCCACAGTAAATAATTATCTAAGAGTAGGAGAAAACCAAAGAAACGATGGATGAGCTCTGTCGAATTTTATATTATGGCTGATAGTAAAAGGGGGAGGAAGAATACAACTTTTGCTGACCATAAATTTTAATTGGGTTAATATAAAAATATTGGTGACTTACGACTATAACGGTCTAATTGTCGTTTGTGTGTGTTTACACTCTAAGAAAATAACTGTTTTATTTAAGCTGTTCTAGCTGACCCACGCAACTTCGTCTGCGTCACATTTTCCATTAATTCTGCGCTCCTTTTTGACATAGCTTAATGATATAGCCTATAGCCTTCCTCGATAAATGAGCTATCTAACACTGAAAGTTCCTGAGATTAGCGTGCTCAACCAAACAAACAAACAAACTCTTCTGCTTTATAATATTATAACTCAGAGGTTCTCAGATTTTGTTGTGCAAGGCGTTGCGAACGTTCGACACTCGACTCTCGTGCGCGTACCTGAGAGTTTCTCTGATTTTGTTCAGCAAGGCGTTGTGAACGTTCAGGTGAAGATTCTCCCATACGGCGTATTCTTGCTGCCCGTGCTTGAGAACTATGTTTAGTAAGTTGAGACATGGCTCTCTTTAGGCATTTTCAAATGTTTAAGAAAATGTTAATAGCGTGTAATATTCTAGCTCTGAAACGAACTGTTGTGTAGCCCTGAAAAGAACTGTTGGTTAGCCCTGAAAAGAACTGTTGGTTAGCCCTGGAAAGAACTGTTGCTTAGCCCTGAAAAGAACTGTTGTTTGGCTCTGAGAAGAACTTTTGCGTAAGTGTAGTTTTAAGAACGAAATCTAAAGAAAATCGCACGAAAATTATTAGACTTCGCGCACGACCGCTGCGTAGGGAGCCGACGTACTTAAACTTATCTATGGAGCCGACCTCGCGGCTGAGCCGCGCGGGTACCTTACTCGAGGTATATAATCTAAGCCTTACTCATAGATCTAAACTCCCCTCCCGCACGCGCACGGGGGCCTTGGTGACGTCCACTTCGCAACGGGTCGTGCAGCAGAAATCGTATTTCGCCATAACTTCAAAACCAAACGTCCGATTTTAATCATTAAAAGACCAAATATTATCTACATAAACTGTACTTAGTGATGAAATACTTTATTTTGATAAAGATTAATAGCATGTGTAAAATAAACGCGGTTAAATGTAGTCCAAAAAAAATCAAGATTTTTAAATAAAAAAAATGGTTGTTGTGCCCCACTCGACATACATAGGTATAGTGTGTCGCAGACTTTTTTGTAGATATTTATAAGATCTACAATTAATTAGAACAATGTATGGTTCTATCTTTTATAGTTTAGGCAGCGTACACAAAATAAGTTACTTTTCTGGTTGATTTTTACACCTTGTGTCCAAAAAAAAAAAACCCTATTTTTTTCCAAAATAAAATATAGCCTATGTTACTCGTGGATAATGTAGCTTTTGAATGGTGAAAGAATTTTTAGTGTAGATAAAAAATAAACTATAAAAAAAATCTTATTAAAATTAAAAAAAAAATTAAACAAATTGAATCTACACTAATATTATAAAGAGGAAAGATTTGATTGTTTGTTTGTTTGAATTGAATAGGCTCCGAAACTACTGGACCGATTTAAGAAATTCTTTCACTAATGTTTAGAATGGACTGTCCGTATGAACATATGCTATATTTTATCCCGTTAAAATAAAGGGTATACCCGTACAAAGTCGGGACGTGCAGCTAGTGCTTTATACTATTAATAATTTCAAAATGAATTTCTCTTTCTTTCAAATATTTACGTAATTATTGAATCAGATGGGATTCCCGTTGATGTCGATGAAGAAGTGACACCAGGATGTCTTACCTGATCTCCACTTTAGACAAGATAGGAAGCTTCCACGAGAGCAGGGTGACCAGCCCCTGCTTGCGGTAGTCTTCGAGCAGGCACGCCACTGTGGCGCTCAGCGACTCGTTGTACATGTAGAAGTGACTGGCGCCCAGCAGGCGGTTGATCTCGAACCACTCCACGAGCCACTCGTTACGGTTGAACGAGTAGTGAAACGGTTTTACGCAAATGTGTAGGGTCTGCTGTAATAAAATAAAAGATTATTCAGGGGTGAACTGGACAGTAATTTAATTTTTGTTTTAAAAATTTTGTAACCAGGAAATTATGTACTAATTATGCCTTTTTTTGAAGGGTATGAAATCTTTAAATGACTCCGCCGAATCATGAAATGGCTCCGGGCGGAAGCAGAAGGGAGTGTCAGACTCTTACTGACTAAAACTCATCCATGTTCCTCATAGTGCCTTTTGCGTTCCAGGGCCGCGGTAACTCTTTCAAACAAATTCCACAACCCCAGCAGGCACTGACTCTAGCGTGCCCCATCTACTATGCTGACTTTCTTTGAGGCGCGCATAGAACACAACGCGCCGTTGACCCGGGCCTGGTTCTGACCTGACCTGTTCTGATTGCGGCGGCTGGGGCGTGAGGTTTCCCTCTCTCTCACGCGTTCAGCCTCCTCTTTCACTAGCATTACTGCTTCGCAGAAAGAGGTGACCGCTTCCCATGCCTCTTCGCTCCGGACCAAGGATTGAACCAGAGCTGGACGCCAGAGGTCACCGCTGCCAATCACCTCAACGAGGACATAGCGGTGCTCCACCCAAGCAAGAGTACCTCCACCGTATGCTCCACCGTGTCCTCAGGGCGATCCTCGCTGTGTAGACTCCCGGGCATGTTCGCCCTCGCTCCTAGATCCCATGGCGGCAGTTCCAGCAAGGAGGCTCACCGCTTCGGCAGAGCACGTGCTGTATCCCCAGGCCAGCCAGGTGGCCATGACCCTCTTGGACGCGTTGAGGTAAGGGGCAGGTCGGATCCTCAAAGTAGGCGCCCACACCGGTGCCCCATAAAGAGCCATGGACCGCACGACCCCGCGTAAAGCCTCCGGTAGGAGGCGTTTAGACCCCCTAGATTGGGCAGAAACCGCTTTAAGGCAGCCCCGGCCCGCCCCAGTTTAGGAGCTAAACGTCGGAAATGCTTGACGAAGTTCCACCGGCTGTCAAGGACGAGTCCCAGGTACGTCATCGTCGACCCGACGTCGATGTGAACCCCTCCTACAGTTATTTGGGATTCCGATGGTGGCTTATTCCAAGATCCTGATGAAAACACATGGCTTCGGACTTGTGTAGGACCACCTAGAGACCCAACTGCCGGATCCTCTCAAAGACTATCGCAACCCCGTATGTCATAGTGTCGGCCGCCGCCACTGCGCCATACTCTGGGCCAACAGGTCCTGAGTGGCGGCGCAGTGGTTTATATTCGCCTGGAGGGGCCGTAATGGACCCTTTATTGGCACTCCATATCTCCCCGAACACTTCCCATTCGGCTTCGTCAGCAGGAGTGTTTGAAGGCGGAAGCGACCGTTGCACCGCTGGTGCTGGAGCCTTCGCCGCCTTTTCAGCCGCCCTACCTTTCTTTGGCTTCACGGGTGCCGGCTTCGCGGGTTGGCCTGACTGGGCGGCCCCGGTTTGGCTACCACGGCGAATGCGTGCGCGGCCAAGTTTGGCTAACTCGACGACTTTTGGCTCGCCGCTAGCGGAGGGCGCAGAACGATGCCCTCACCGTTCTCGGGTAGGACCAAACTCCTGCCGCACAAGGTACAGTACCTGGCTCAGAACTAGGATCTCCTCAGGCTCGGCAAACGTAGTTTGCCAAAACAATCGGTCAAACCGTTTCGGAGGAGTTCGATAACAAACACCATGACACAAGATTTTTATACATTTGAAGAAGAAGATAGAAGATTAATTAGGTATGATAATAATTATTACATTGTAATTTTGGGACTTCATTTTTTACATAGGAGAGTGGTCCATTTTTTAAATGATATATGAGAATAATTTACATGGAGTGTGATACAAACGGAGCATACTTTCAATAGTTTTGAAGTCACTATTGTGAATATGGGGATTATGTGGGTTTTTATTTTCTTTTGTTCTCTAAGTATTTTGAACGTTGTCTGGCAGTTTGAGTATTTTTGTGGCCTACCCAAATGTCCTTTCATTGGCATTATTCGTCGAGTCGTTGAGCTCCTTTTGGTTCTAAGTTGAGCTTACCGACTACTGACCAAGGCTTGCATTGGCTGGACAGGCCCACTCAAATCTGTGTGGTTCTTTCCTCAAAAGACCATCTCAGACACTGATCTGCATGGTCCTCATATAACATATTGTGAATATGACGACCATGTAGATTGCTGTTAGGAGTTCATTTCATCTACCTAATGTTAGTCTGGCGGTTTGAGTTCTTTATGCGGCCTATTCAAATGTCCTTACTTTGGTATTGTTCTTAGGGTCGTTGAGCTCCTTAAAGTTCTAAGTTTGAGCTACACGATAACTGGCAAATGCTTGCACTGTCTGGTATACATAAACCTACATGGTTCTCATATGATTTGACCAGTACGATTGTATGGACTTTAAAAGAGACTTTGACCTCTGAGTTTGTTTCGGCGTTTCTTCTCAGAGCAGTCAGCTAGGAAATGCCGGCCTCATCTTGTTTAAAATGATCAAAAAAGATTGACGTGTAAAAGTGTTATTTACAACCTACTTACAGAATAAATAATGATCATTTATCATGATTAGTCCAAAAGTTACAAAAGGTGGCTAAGCCACCTCACATAAATTTTGACGAGTCACAGAAATGTATAGGGCTGACGATTTCAATTATTACGTTTATTATTTTACACGTTGTATAATTATAATTGCGTGTCATTCTGCTTATATCTCACAGTACCTCAATGTCGGTCTTCGGTTCCGTATCGAGAACAACCAGAAGGTTGGTGGGCGGATTGTTGGGCTTGCTGGTGGCCACCACCGCCACGGAAGCGCCCACCGTCTCTTGAGGCTTCACGCCCGAGCCGCGCAGGAGGCACAGCACGTATGTCGCACTGTATTTCAGATTCCAGTTCTCACGGATGGCCTGGAAATTAGACAAACGTAGAATTCAGTCAAAGAGTTCTTTAAGTGCAAAAGCCAGGAAACAGACGTTTCATTTTTAAAGCGGTTTTCAAATGGTCAGCAACAGAGAAATCTTAAACCTATTGTGACAGTATTATTTTCAAGCGAGAAGAAAGGAAAGAAAGAAAAGGAAAGTAAAAGAAAGGAAAGGAAGAAAATAAAAGAGAAGAATAGAAAAGAAAAGAAAAGAGAAGAAAAGAAAAGAAAAGAGAATAAAAGAAAAGAAAGATCTTCAATCGTTCTTCAATCGTCAGGTAGGTATCTTAAACCGATATATTGTGGTAGTTTGACAGCCGGTGTTTAGAAAATACAAATAAATACGGATATATTTATTCACAAGAGATTCATTTAAACATTCACAAGAGATTTGTATCGGCAATATTCTGGGTGGTTTGCGGGAAGTGACTCGACTAGTCGGCGGGCGTTACTTGAAAGCACTGCGGGTCAAAAAAGGACACTCTAGAAGAATCATATTATGATCATAATATTAACCATGCAACAGTAAATTTTCATTTTCATCTTATTTGGTAGAGCATTAGGTTCAAGATTGACTGAGAAATTTTGATAGTTTCGGGTAGTTTGAATTGCTGGCTGATTCTATTAAAGTGGTGTTATTAGATCCGCAGTTATTCTCCTTCTAGTCTTTCGTCCTAACCAGTTTTAGGGAAAAACGATAACAGCGTGTTACCGTTTTCTATTTCAATTTTATCCCTTTAAATGTTATGGCTCCTACGTACCAATTTGGGGAGGGTCTGTATGTATGCTTTTGCGGTTGCACAACGACACGCTTTGCTTTGCTTTGCTTGGTAGTATAGATGCAGGCCTACCTTTACGTCTCCTTCAGAGACGAAAAGGTGGCGTGGTCTTGAGGGGGAGCGCAACAGTCGTGTAGATCCTCAAGGCAAGTCCGGTAGTCATACCTTCCCGAGGTTGCCACCCCGTTATAGGTCTAATTCCTTATGAAATAGACGTAACTGAAACCACCGGGCGACCCGTAGAGTGGCGGGCTAACCACTCATTCCTCATCCTAAATCCCCTTTAACCCTTTTTCTTATCCATTACCCCTCCCAACTCCTCTCCTAACTGTGACCCTTCTGTGACGAAGTGGTTGCGGGCTCGGCCGTCACTAAACTCAGCTGATGGCGGGTAGGAGAATTTAGTCACCTGCGCTAGGACCTGCGCAGTCGAGCGCCGTAAGCGGGGATGAAGGAGTCCTGGGGGGTTGAGCCGATCGGCACTGGCGGTAATGTGTCCGTGAGGCAACACGCCCTCTTTGGTCTGGATTTCAAGCGAAACGGTGGCCCTACCCTCTAGCCAGGGGTAGGGAAATGGCCACAGTGTCCCGTCAGAGGGTCACAGGCGAGGTGCGTGGGGTCCGCTGAGGTCGCCCTTGGGCGGCCAAAGCGGTAGGTAAAGGCCATGCTGACGGTGTAAGTGAGGGTTGATTAGTTGCCAACCCGATCGAGCACCCGATGTCGCGCTGTAAACCAGCCTTGCGCACCTATATCTTCCTGGTAGTCCTAACGTTCGCACTCAGTGCGACGTTCCCAGGTGCGTGCTCCATGGAGGGTGGGAGCCAGGAAGATGAAAGTGTTTTTCTTTTTAGTATGGACGAATTGAAGCCAACTAAAAACACCGCAGGAGTGGAGTCGGCGAAAGCTGGCAAAGCTCCTAAGCGAGGTGCCCCTGGTGCCTCGCTTGCCCCTGGATGTCCTGCGGTTCACGCCGCGGGCGCCAGCGCGGGTGTCGGTCCGGTTGTGGCGAAAACCGCAACTAAGACCAAAAAGTCCCACTCCAAGCAAAGGAGAACGGCGCTGCATGGGACCAATACCGATCCTTTACACACAAAGGCGAAAACGGAGACGGGTAAAACCTCTGCCGGAAGTAGCCTTCCCAAACACCCTCCTCCTCCTCCTTCTCCTGTGGCTCTACAGGCCACATCCCAGGTTGTAGCAGTCTCCGGTCAAACGGAGACGGCAGGCAGCATCGAGGACGTGTTCTCGAGCGCCTGGCTAGTGCATGCCCGCAAGGGTAAAGGTAAGGGCAAGGGCAAAAAATCAAATCCACAAGCCCATTGCTCCTGTTCTGGTTCGGACCCTTCAGGTCCAGCAGCTCCCGCAAGCCAGGGTAAGAGGAGGGAAAGGCTGACGCGTAAGGAGCGGCGTCAGGAAAGCAAGCGGGGACGAAGAGCCCCCCAAAACAAACAGGTTGCTGCCTCCAGCTCGGATAAAACGACCAAGCGAGGTAAGTTGAACTTCTCTGAAGGGAAGCGGTTGTGGGCTGCGGCCGGCACTAGCCGACCAATACCCATTCAATCGCCACCTAAATCCGCAGGAGTTCCGGCCAAGATGGCAACCACGACGCAGCAACCCGATGGGAACGATCAGACTGTGGCCAAGCGGGCCCTCAACGAGACGTTTTCGCCCCGTGGAGAGCACAAGCGGCCGCGGCTTGACCAGTCCAAACGGGTTGCCAACAGAAGCTACGCCCAAGCTGCCAGTGCGTCCCTGAACGTCGCGATAACCTGCGACCGGAGGGGTTTCATCAGCCAGGGAGTATCGGACCAGGTCTTAGCTGCCATCCACAGGCAGATCATCACTGAGGCCTGCTCCGCTACGCAGGACACACCAGGGCCGACCTTCAAAGCGAAGCCGCTGTTCGCCGGTGGAGTCCTTAAGCTGTGGTGCGGGAATGACCACACTTTAGCCTGGCTAAAGGAGACAGTCTCCAAACTGGCTCTCCCGGCTAGCACCTCGCTAGTCGTCAAGAGCCAGGCGGAGATCCAGAAGCGGGTACGTTGCGGCATTGCCATCCCCGACGACCAGGGAGTCTACGAGGACTCGACCTTTATTGGACGAGCCCTATGGTATCAGAATCGCTGGATCGACATAAGGAGGTGGGTAGTGCTGCATGCCGAGAAGCAGAAGGCATGCTGGTTTGTGGTGCTGGGTATCCCCGAGGACCAAGTTCCGACCCTGATGAGCGCCGAGCGCCGACTCTCAATTGGTTTGGGGTCGGTGTACGTGAGGTTCCAGGGTCCGAATGGACGGTTCGTCGATGTCCCTCGGGGTTGGGACCCTACAACGAAGCAGCTGCTGGAAGATGCAAGGGAGACCATCTCCCCGCTAAACAACCCGGAAGCAACTGCGGCTGAACCTGCTGGAGAAGCAGTGTCGGCCGCCCCTGCCGCCATCGTGGATGCCGTCCCTTCAACGGGGGGGGAGCTGGACGACGTAATGTTGTCCCCGGCTTCTGACCCGGGTGGGGACGGTTTCGACGAGGGCGACCTGTTTGCCGGGCTGCGACTGGAGGGTGACGAGGAGGGTCTCGCCTGCGATGGCGTCCCTTTCGTCGGCCTGTAAAGTCGTGCAGGCTAACCTCCACCACAGCCAGACCGCGACGGCTCAACTACGCAAGTGGCTGGAGGTTCAACACACGGCCATAGCCCTGATCCAGGAGCCGTGGATTAGGGGTGGCCACATACGAGGACTGTCCAATCTCGGTGGTAAGCTCCTTGTTACTGCAGACCATGATCACCCTAGATCGTGCACAGGTAACCTTAAAGCACAGCTCTTAAGTGACTTCTGTTGCAGAGATGTCTCTGCAGCTAGGCTGTTTATGCAGCGTGGAGCCACAGGGATGGCCGTCGTCTTCGCCTCGGTTTATATGCCTGAAGCGGAGGCACCGCCCCCACACGACCTTGACCGCCTCATCAAACACTGTGAAGGCAGCGGGGATGAGGTTGTCATCGGGACTGACGCAAACGCACACCATCCACTGTGGGGGATGGCGACACAGAATGAAAGGGGTAAGGCATTAGTTGATTATTTGTTCACAACTAACTTGTCCCTACTAAACACAGGTTCGGAACCAACTTTCGTAACCAGACGCAGTTGTACTATCATAGACCTCACTCTGGCAACGGAGGGAGCAGCGGAACTCATCACTGGGTGGCAGGTCTCAAATGAGGCTTCCTGCTCAGACCACAGGTGGATCCGTTTCGACATCCAGGTCTGTATACCACCTAAGCAACCTAGGCGCAATCCACGCAACACGGATAGAGCGGTATACACGCGCAACCTCGCCTCACGGCTTGCAATACAAGACGATTCGGGTTCTCTTGCGGACACGGCGCAGATCGACTCGCAAGTACTACAACTCACCGAATCGCTGATAAACAGCTACCATATCGCCTGCCCGGAAACGATTCCGCGCGACACACCAGGCAAACAACCGTGGTGGGGCGCGGAGTTAGAACGCAAACGCGGTAAGGTAAGGAAGGCTCTGAACAGAGCCATGAATACATGTAGTGATGAGGACTGGGACGCCTATTACGTGGCCAAATCCAGCTACAAGAAATGCATCAGATTCATGAGGACTTCAGGATGGCGTAAATTCTGTGGTAGCATTGAATCATGCCAACAAGCAAACAGGGTAAGGAAAATAATGGCGAAACAGGACACACCTGAAGTCGCCACACTCCGGAAACCCGACAACACGCTGACCACGACGCCTGAAGAAGCGAAACGCCTCCTAGTGGAAACTCACTTCCCAGGCAGCGTATTCACACAGGTAAATGATTGGCTAGACGTCATCCAAACACCATCAGAACATGAGTGGCATTACGCAGAGAAGATGATTACACTGGAAAAACTTCAGTGGGCCATCAAAAGCTTCCAACCTTTCAAGGCACCAGGTCCCGATGGTGTGTTTCCAGCCCTACTACAGTGGGGAGGTACCGCTGTTGCTACAAGACTGGTGCCCTTAATGCGAGCGTGCCTGGCCTTCAGATACGTTCCTAAGGGATGGAGGGAAGTGAAAGTCATATTCATTCCGAAGTCAGGCAAGAGTGACTACACAAGCGCCAAATCCTATAGACCTATAAGTCTGACCTCGTTCTTACTGAAGACAATGGAAAGACTGTGTGAAAGGGAACTACGAGATGGCGCCTTAAAAGCAATACCACTGCATGGTAACCAGCACGCATACAGCTCGGGTAAGTCGACAGAGTCAGCTCTTCATCTGGTGGTCGGCCAGATTGAGGAAGCAATTCACCAGAAAGGTTCCTGCCTGGGCACCTTTATAGACATCGAAGGAGCCTTCGACAAGACAAACTTTTCCAGCATTAGAGCCGCCCTCTCCAGACACGGTGTAGAGCAGGTACTATCTGACTGGATTACTAATATGTTAAGCAAACGAGTAGTTCGCCTTGAGGAGGAGCAGCAGTTGGCCTTGATAGCCAGAGGCTGCCCGCAGGGAGGAGTGATCTCCCCTCTTCTGTGGAATTTGGTGATTAATGACCTTATCACCAAACTCAACGCACATCGTTACTACACAATAGGGTATGCAGACGACCTCGCAATCCTCGTGCCAGGGAAGGTAACTGGAACGATCTGCAACCTCACTCAACAAGCACTACGCATCGTGGAGCGATGGTGTGAAGAATATGATCTGTCAGTTAATCCCACTAAGACTGAATTAGTCATGTTCACTCAAAAACGAGCACTAGGTCACTATCGGCTACCTAAGCTCTTTAACACAGAACTCCAGTTGTCTAACGAGGTAAAGTATCTAGGCGTCATACTAGATTGTAAATTAAACTGGAGCCCTCATCTAGACTACAAGCTAAACAGGGCTTGCATTACCTTCTGGCAATGCAGGAAAATGATAGGGAAGAGGTGGGGCCTATCTCCCAAAATAATACTTTGGTTGTACAGCGCAGTAATTCGGCCTATGATAACGTATGGGGCTCTTGTGTGGTGGCCACGCACAAAATTAGTTACAGCCATAAACAAGCTACAACACATGCAAAGGCTAGCCTGCATGGCGATGACGGGCTGCATGCGAACTACTCCGACTGCGGCACTAGAAGCCATGATGGGACTGCCCCCGCTACACTTGTTTATACAACAGGAAGCGACGATGGCAGCAGTACGCCTTAAAACACTGAATCTCTGGGGTAAGAGAGAAACACAACACACGTCTCTGCTCGAGGAGCTCAATAATGAACTCCCCATAACTAAAGCAATCAATGACCGGGTACCCAAGCAGTTCTCATTTGATAAAAAATACAAAATCCAATTGTATGAGGATCATCGTTGCGAGGGCCTATGCCCTGCAGAGCTGAGAATCTTCACAGATGGATCGAAAACAGGTACAGGCACTGGTGCGGGAGTCTTCTCAGAGGATCTCAACGTCCACATAGCCACACCATTGGGGGTCCACAACACAGTGTTCCAAGCTGAGTGCATGGGCATTTCTCTGGCGGCATCAGCCATCCTAACCAGGGAAGTTAAGGACCATTCAATACGCATACTTTCGGACAGCATGGCCGTCCTGCAAGCCCTGAACAGCCACACAGCGAACTCTGGGCTGATTCTCGAGTGTCACCAGCGTCTCAACCAGGTTGGTAGACACAACAAAGTAACCATTCAATGGATCAAAGGACACAGCGAATCCCGAGGCAACGATGCAGCAGATGAGCTAGCCAGAAGGGGTTCGAGCATGACGACGATTGGACCTGAGCCCATCGTGCCGCTGCCTTTCGGGTATCTTCGCAGTCTGGTAAGGAAACGCACCGGAGACAAACATCACAAGCTATGGGCTGACCATGGTGAGTGTAGGCAAGCCAAAGAGGCACTTCCCTCTATTAATGGCCGTTTCACAAAACAAGCCCTAAGACTAACAAAACAACAGTTGCGTTCAGTCACAGCCGTAACAACTGGCCACGGGACTTTTAATAAACACCTCTATGCCATAGGAGCCACTGACAGCCCACTGTGCAGAGCTTGTATGGAGGAAGATGAGACAGCAGCACACCTGCTTCTAAGCTGCCCGGTAGTCGCGGATTACAGGGCCAAGTACTTCGGTAACCCAGGTACCCTCTGTGAGATAGTTAGTAACACCAAGGCGTTACTGGCCTTCCTTGGGGAGCTGAGGTGGATCGAATGACACATTTGTCCCACCTACACGCAAAATACGCGCCTAGTCGTGGAGTTGCGGAAACCAGCCCGATTTACATACATACATACATACGTTCCAATTTATTAAATTGACTTGAGAGGCACACCTCATCTGGCTCCAGGTGTTTCAAGTTCAAAATACGAATGGTCATAAAGACAAAACGTCCTAAAAAGACATAAAATTGCACATACAAACGGAGCGGTCACGGCCGTGTAATAAATGATAAAAAACCTTTTTTAGATGAGCTCGTCAACCGTTCCCTATCAGCTCTTTTCCAATTGTGCACACGTGTGTCATTTCCCGTTGAAATAGATTTCTGATGTTCTATCGATCGGCACTTTAGTTGGAATCGGGTTGGATTTGATGACATTTGGAAAGTCGGAAAACCGTTCGAAAACGTAATGTCCTGAACTCCTGTGGGTCTAAAAAGGCCACTTTAGCACATCATGCTACCCGTCACTGTCAAATCAACCTTGTACGTAATGCGCTAGTGATAAAAATAAAATAAAATTTGACAGATTGTTGTGTGATTAACATTATGCTGATTCAAATATGATTCTGCTGATTTCCGCTGATTGCATGATGGATTTTGGTAACTACGAGTATTATCCGCTCATTTATTGCATCGTTAGATAATTATGTGAATGTGAATAATGTATTTATATCCAAAATTGGCTTACCAAAGTCACGAGATTGTAAATACCAATATCCGCACATGTATCATACGACGTTTTACATTATATTATATACTAGCTTCTGCCAGCGGCTTCGCCAGCGTGATCCCTAGGGAACATATTCCCGGGATGAAAAGTAGCTTATGTGCTATTCCAGACTATAATCTATCTTTGTTCTAAATTTCATTAAGATCCGTTAAGCCGTTCTGGCGTGATTGAGTAACAAACAACCAAACTTTCACATTTATAATATTACCGTTTGGTGTAAAGCGAAATTATAACCATCTTTCCCTCGACATTATAATTATTAAAGGACTAGCTTCTGCCAGCGGCTTCGCCCGCGTGATCCCTAGGGAACTTATTCCCGGGATGAAAAGTAGCGTATGTGCTATTCCAGACTATAATCTATCTTTATTCTAAATTTCATAAAGATCCGTTAAGCCGTTCTGGCGTGATTGAGTAACAAACAGCCAAACTTTCACATTTAAAATATTACTACGTTTGGTGTAAAGCGAAATTATAAACATCTTCCCCTCGACATTATAATTATTAAAGGATATTGCAAACTGTCGTAAGCCGTTTTACGAAGCTACTCGCTAGCCTCTAGGCGCCAAGCTAGCAGCCTTTTTTTTTTTATGCTAGCCGCCTGCCTGTGCGTTCGCGACCTTATACAAAATAATCCTTATAGCATGATTCAGTATTCACGCGCGATGGCTTATTGTTAGCGTATTTCATGTATAAGTTTGGTGTTTCTATACCGATTTCTATGATTTTTTTTATGGAATAGTTAATTATGTTAACTTTTTTAATTAGGGATGACTGAGAGTGTTATAAACGTAAAAGTAGACAAAAATAATCAGAAAGCTTCGAACTGCTAAGCTATCGGGAGTTACACGTGTTATTATGCGTCAATCATAAAAGATAGACATATGCTGTCGTGGAATATTTTTTATATAATTTTAAGGAAAAAAATTCCGTCATACATGATTTCTGTGTAGCTTTCACCATTAAGGTTACACACGCGACGGAAGCTTAAAAAATGGAGTAACTTCTCCCGTTTTCCCAACATTTCCCTTCACTGCTCTGCTCCTATTGACTGTAGCGTGATGAAAAGTATACTATAACCTGCTCAAGAGTATGAATAATAATTGTACCAAGTTTCGTCAAAATCCGTCGAGTAGTTTTTGTTTCTATAACGGTTATACAGACAGACAGACAGACAAACAGACAGACAGACAGACAAAAATTGTACTGATTGCATTTTTGGCATCAGTATCGATCCCTTATCACCCCCTGATAGTTATTTTGGAAAAATATTTCATGTACAGAATTGACCTCTCTACAGATTTATTATAAGTATATAGATATTGCAAACTGTCTTAAGCCGTTTTACGAAGCTACTTGCTAGCCTCTAGGCGCCAAGCAAGCCGCCCGCCTGTGCGTTCGCGACCTTATACAAAAATAATCCTTATAGCATGATTCAGTATTCACGCGCGATGGCTTATTATTACCGTATTTCATGTATAACTTTGGTGTTTCTATACCGATTTCCATGATTCTTTTTTATGGAATAGTTAATAATATTAACTTTTTTAATTAGGGATGACTGAGAGTCTTATAAACGTAAGAGTAGACAAATATAATCAGAAAGCTTCGAACTGCTAAGCTATCGGGAGTTACACGTGTTATTGTGCGTCAATCATAAAAGATAGACATACCTATGCTGTCGTGGGATATTTTTTATATAATTTTAAGGAGAACATTTCCGTCATACATGATTTCTGTGTAACTTTAACCATTACGGTTGCACACGCGACGGAAGCTTAAAAAATGGAGTAACCTCTCCCGTTTTCCCAACATTTCCTTTCACTGCTCTGCTCCTGTTGATTGTAGCGTGATGAAAAGTATACTATAACCAGCTCAGGAGTATGAAAAATAATTGCACCAAGTTTCGTTAAAATCCGTCGAGTAGTTTTTGTTTCTATAATGGTTATACAGACAGACAGACAGACAGACAAAAATTTTACTGGTTGCATTTTTGGCATCAGTATCGATCCCTTATCACCCCCTGATAGTTATTTTGGAAATATATTTCATGTACAGAATTGACCTCTCTACAGATTTATTATAAGTATATAGATATAGATATACACATTGATTTAATTTATTTGAAAACCTGTACTTACACCATTAAATTAAATAAAGCATTTTCACAGCGCGAGCTTTACATTTTTATTTCCCTACCATCATCATGAAAGCTATAAAAATACCATAAAAATGACAGAGTTTTTGAAAAACAAGAACATTTACCAAATACAGAACGACGCATAAAGTTCATTATTTTCATTCGGACAATATCTACGAATATTAAAAATTTAACAACAGAGTTGCAATAAAACTTGCACTAACTTTTGGTTTGACATGCATTTTCGACGACTTTTTTGCAGTGTTAAAAGAGAAAGTAGGTATATTAAATAAATTATGAATAGAAAATATTACAAATTTTAATATATTTCGTGTTTCTCACTATCCCTTGATGCCTGTGCTTCATACCCATATCATGGGGGTAAAAAATATAATCTCAGAGAACGCCATAATGGATTATAATGATGACATCCAAATATTACTACGCAAAATTTCAGCTATATCTGTTAACTCATATACATAACTAATCATCAAAGAAGTTAAATAAAAGCTTGTAATAATCAGCGGAAATTTAACAAAGCTGACATAACAAAATCTCATTTCTTTAGAACCTTTCGGCTAATCGACTCTCATTTATCCCTTCCACGCGGTCGAACCCGCAAAGCATACCTTTTTGAATTCTTGTCGCTTAACCTTTTCTAAGCCACAACGATCTCTGCTATTCAGAGCGTTTCTGTATGAACTGGGTATCATTTAGAAATTTCACCTTGACCCTGTCTTGGTGGTGACTGGATTATTTGACTTCTTGAGATAGGAATAGTTTTTAGCTTGAGATAGGAATAGTTTTTAGAACTACATTAGGGGTTAGAGGTCGAGATGATGGGGCCTGCATCATTTAATTCCATCTAACAAATTTAGTATGTTCAGGCGCGTCCCCACTGTGTGTCTAGGTGGAGCGGAAAAGTGCAGTGAAAAATGCTGTTTCCATGAATGCGAAACGGAGCAGAGTGCTGCGGAGCGGTGACAAAAACCACACCACAAAACCTTGTACCAATCAGTTAAGACTTATTTTATTATTTATTTTATTAACTTATTTCTCAAAAAAGCATACTTTAGTCATGCTCTCGTCAAAAAAGAACGTAAGCACCTCCCGAGCTGCGCAAACCATGTCTGCTCTAATTACAGTGTTTCCTTTATAGAATAGCGGCAATTTGGAGCATTGTGATTGGTCGATTCCTGCGCCAGTTCACTTCATATCAGCGGAAATGTATCCGGGTGCGTTTCACTAAAACAGTGAAAATCTGTTGAGTGACATACCTTGACTTTAGCTTTGAGTGTGAGCGTCCGGTTATCAGCCAGCCACAGCCGGCAGAGCACGTTGTCTGCTCCGCGGGTCTTGGTGGCGGCGATGATGCGCACGGCAGCAACTGTGCGGCGCTCCACGTACGCCGAGTACACGTAGAAACGAAACCTGGAACGGTAGAGAAAATTATTTGAAATAAATTTAAGATTTTTATGAAAATTTTGGTAACCTTAAAAAAAATTTTGGACGCGCAATCAAGACATTAGTCCTATTGAATAAGCCTTTCGTCGTAGCTTTTCTAGGTTCGTAGTAGCTTTTCGTTTGCTTACAAAAAAAAAACCAGCCAAGTGCGAGTCGGACTCACGCACCGAGGGTTTCGTACAAACCTGTAGGTATTATAGCAAAAGTTGCGATTTACGATTTATGACGTATTAAAAAAAAACTACTTACTAGATCTCGTTCAAACCAATTTTCGCTGGTAGTTTATATAGTAATATACATCATATATTTTTTTTAGTTTTATCATTTTCTTATTTTAGAAGTTACAGGGGGGCACACATTTTACCACTTTGGAAGTGTCTCTCTCGCAAACTATTCAGTTTAGAAAAAAATATGTTACAAACCTCAATATCATTTTCGAAGACCTATCCATAAATACTCCACACGTATGGGTTTGATGAATTTTTTTTTTTTAGTATCGGATCTAAGTATCCCCAAAATTGATTGTTTTTTTTTCTATTTTTGTGTGAAAATCTTAATGCGGTTCACAGAATACATCTACTTACCAAGTTTCAACAGCATAGTTCTTATAGTTTCGGAGAAAAGTGGCTGTGACATACGGACAGACAGACAGACAGACATGACGAATCTATAAGGGTTCCGTTTTTGCCACTTGGCTACGGAACCCTAAAAAACCAGCCAAGTGCAAGTCGGACTCGTGTACGAAGGGTTCCATAACATGAATCGAAAAACACGTTTATTGTATGGGAGCCCCTATAATTTTTAATTGAATTATTATCATTTATTGTTATAGCAGTAACAGAAATACACACACTGTAAATTTCAACTGTTTACCTATGACAGTTCTTGAGATACAGCCCGCTGACAGACAGACGGACGGATGGACAGCGCAGGGTTCCGTTGGTTACCCTTTGAGTAGCGAAGCAAAAAAACTCTCATAAGTAACATAAAGAACCATCGACATGTATTTGTTGTTGTTTGAATTAATAGGTAAGAATAAATCACGTTTATATGTGTCTCTAGTCTCTATAGTTGTAAAAGTAGAGCCGCAAGTAATTTGACCGAGTCATGCTACATCGTGATGTTTCCGCCGACAAAACACTGGTTCTTTTTGCCTACTTTTAAATCTATTTCCCTATCCATATTTTTCTTTTGTATATTCCGGTGGATTGCTTCTTTATAGAACTTTAAATCAGTTGATACCAAAATTTTCTGTTATTCCAGACTATAATCTACCTTTCCGCTTAATTTCATAAAGATCCTTTCAGGCGTTCTGCCGTGAAATAGTATCAAAAATTCATCTATCCATCCATCCTCACAAACTTAGCATTTATATTTATATTATGTAGTAGGATGGAGTAATAGCTACTTCTGCCAGCAATGCCCCTTCATTCACTCCCTCAATCGCCTATTAATGAGTAACATTATTCAAATTATAAGCGCATCAGCTTAACATTGGCAAATTTTACGAGCGAATAACTCTCACCTGTCGACGAGATTCTCAAAGGCTTCGAGTAGCCCTCCCTGAAAGCTCTTGAAAGATTTGAAGGCATAACGTTTTATGATCTCCTTAGCTTCAAGTGCACATTGCATCTCGATTCTCGAGTGCTCGTTGAAAGAACACCTACAGACTGTGGTCTAGATAACCTAAAATGATGTTCAAACACGATCTTTTAGAATCTATACTTAATATTATAAAGCAGAAGAGTTTGTTTGTTTGTTTGGTTGAACGTGCTAATCTCAGGAACTACTGGTCCGATTTGAAAAATTGTTTCAGTATTAGATAGCGCATTTATCGAGGAAGGCTATAGGCTATATATCGCTAAGGCAAATAGGGGCGGAGCATTAATTGAAAATGTGACGAACTTCGTCTGCGTCACATTTTCCATTAATGCTGCGGTGAAAAAAGCGGGTCAGCTAGTCTAACATATTTTATACACGTATGCCTACTGAAGTGATGCTTTAAAAAGTAGATTAGGCAAACATATACAAAGGCAAGCAGATAGCTTAAGAAGTTTTCCGAAATTATATATCGTCGACTAGTCAGAATTAAACATAATATATAAGTGAAGTTATGTGATTGGTAGACGTGCTAGTTTGATTAAATACCTTATTTTTAACCTCATAATAAACATGGGAAAAACATTTCTTAAAGTAAGGGAACAATGGGTGGTTTTATCGCACAGGGCGATTTCTTAGAGACAACCTTTGGATGGACTTGATCTATGTCTATTCGTTGGCTAATTAAAATAAAGCAGTTTCTCGTTCCAAAAAGCTAGTCTAAGAGCAAAACCAGGCGATTTACTGACTTCTCCATCAAAAAGATTAAGTACACACATTTCTCGACTTATCTTGGAGGGCGCAAATTACGAGTGTTTACGCTCGTTAGGCCCAGCCTGAGATTAGTGAACGTAAACTGAAGACACGTCTCGAAAGCGACAGACCGATTAATACGCTGCATAATGTTTCAAAACAATGCTGGTACACGTTCACAATAGTACGCTAAGCCCCTGCCAGCATTTTCACGGGAAGGAATCTCTCAGAAATCTAGGGCTGTCACTTGAACATATAGGTAAACTAGCTTCTGTGAGGGAATTTTCCCCCTGCGAATGTCGGAAATTATCCCACCCTTGGGATTATTTCCGACATTCATCATCATTATCTCTCGGTATAAAACGAAACCTGTGTGCTATTCTAGATTATCTTTGTACCGAATTTGATCCAGACTCGTTCGTAGATTCCAGCGTTATTAAGTAACAAACATCCAAACTTTCGCATTTATTAGTAGTAAGAAACTATTGAAACTTAACATAACTTTTGTAACGCTATTAATAAATATTCGGCCAAAACCAAGTTACAAGCTAAGATGATAAAAAAATCACCCGCTGATTCTATATTTAAAGTCGAAGATGTTTTTCGGAAATTGCAGAGCGATAACTTAAACGCCAAATCAACGGAAGCGTTTAAAAAAATATTCGTCAGTTGTGTTCTTTTTAAACACTAAAAACAGGATGTTTTTTATCTGTGGCAACCCTATTCGCTCCAAACATAGGTACGGTGTGACTAGCTTATGTTGTGTACGCTCACGAGAATATCCGGCCGGAAGGGCTCGCTAGTTTTGTTTGTAATTAACAATGGAAGAGGGGAACGTTCACAATAATCACTGAAACTACTGTAGAGATACATCTATCTATGTGCATTGTCGTTCTTGCAACAGACGTTCATTTCTGCTAATTAAAGTATTGCTATATTTTATTTTGGATAATAGACGCCTACAACATGGAACTTGGGTAGGTATAGAGTAAACAAATCCTGGGAAGTAATTTTTCAAAATACGCAGATTTAACATAAAAAATAAGGTTGCCACTACTTAGACAAGAATAATACAAACAATCAAATTAAGTAAAAATTCAAAGAACAAGCAGCGAGATTTGCTTCTTGGAACAAAAAGTGATGTGAATGGTGCACAGTATCTTTAGGTACTGGTGCTGAAGACAGTTACCATCATCGAGTTAAATCAAACATGTTGTCCGATCACAGACCGACTTAGATCATAGATGGTTAGTTAATTTTCTGAGCTGTCAACAGTTGATAAGACTTAGAGAATACAAAAGCGCTATTTTTGCTTGGGTATAAATATGTATAATCCTAATTATATTATATATAACGCTAATTTATGTATAAGACAATGTTAGGCTATAGATCTGGATTTCAAAGCGGTTTTAGCTAAAGAAGGTATGCCACCTAAATATAGATCAAACCTTTAGCTTTCCTTTGACGTGGATAGTAATGAATTATGAGAAAAAACAAAATATCGGCAAATCGTGCACGTGACATAGGTTGACACAAATTGTCTGACTAGATGAGTTTCAATGATAAACGGCAACATGCAGAAAGTGCAGAAAGTTGCGGATTCACATCACCCTAACTGTTCTATACAACTTATCAAAAATGCAGAACAACATCGTGCTTTGCGATTTTAATGTTAAATTCCACTGAGCTACATAGGCCCGCTGTTTTAAAATGTATCTTGTTCAAATTAATATCCAAAAAGGTACATTTTATTTTTATGATTTTTATTGGTAGAGTAGCGTTTGCCTGAGACTTTATCTGCGTGGAGTTCAGAATTAAACTACATTTCAAGGTTAAATTAATCTAAGTTGTATTTTGGTGGTTTTTACATTTTTCCTTGCAATTTTCCCAATTGTTCTTTTCATAAGTACCTTCCTCAGATTTCAATAAACTTTTTCGGGTTTTGCGCTTGACACATTCTTCTAGCCTTTTATTTTTATACAAACAGGTTTGTTTATTTTTTATTAATTTTGTATGCTGAAAATAAATTTAAAGATTAAAAAGACCCAAAGATAAAATAATTAACCTATGTATAAATAAAATTACAATTGTGTTAGTAAATACATCTTAAAACTGTGTCAGTATCTCTGTTTTTGTACTATGTATAGCTGAGTTGTATGTGTTAATGATGGTTAAAGAGGTTCATGAAACAGGACACGATTAACGAAGGCCAACTGTTAAAAAACGCCGAAATGTTTTCGCGTATTTCATAAATTTAATTTTTTGCAATCACACACTTGCCCAAAATAGAACAGAAATAAAACAGGTAAATTATTATTTAAAAACCTATGAATAAAAGTAGAAAGATACAGTCGGGAGTAGAAGTTCCATTTTTGTGATGAATACATTATTGAAATAACCTTACACGGAGGTGTAAAAATGTGCTGCATCCATCACGATGTGGCATTGCCTGAAGGCCGTTCATTCATTCGATACGCCGCGTAGAGAAAATTTACAAAGGATCAATAAATTATATTTTAGAAATTCAGACTGTTATGCTAAATTCTCATAAACAAAACCCCGAATTGGACTTATTTGGAATACCTTTTAATGAAACCAGCCAAGAGGAAGACGTCCAAAATTATTACTTTCGAGAGTATAAAAAAGACTAGCTTTGTTTGTCCTAAAACTGAATTTATGTCAACTTAGACATCTTTTATTCAATAGCAAAAAGAAGATAAAACTGTTCAACAAGTGCAGTAAACAGTATTTTTTAGAAACCGGGAAGATTTAGTTGTTATTTGTTCAAGAGAATTCGCAGGAAACAGTCGATATCTAGATCTCAAAACATTTCGCTGGTTCGGTTGGTTAGCGACAGACAGATCGATGAAATCTAAGAATGGCAGCTAAGACTAGTACTAAATAAATAATTGATCGTCGCAGCCGCAAATTTCGTATCAGTGGAGGTCGTTGACAAATATTTGCATTTGTATAGGCCTTGTTTATTACAGAGAGCTCGGTCTCGTGCCGATTCCGATCGTGAATTTGTGATTCCGTTTATAACAAGGAATTTGATAGTTATGGAGAGCAATTAACATATCTTTGTAAGCTATGCTTTGCGGTGAGTCTGTTTTGCTTTGAAACTAATTGCATGATGTAAACGATGACGTGGACGTCAATTTTGCGTAATTGATGAGGTAAGAGTTAAGATGTCTAGGTATCAAATCTAGCTGCAATATAGAGATCTGCAAACCTTCATTGGAAAGGGAGGATCCTAGGACGAGACGGGTGATATGATTGTTGTCGGGCTGATACGTGCAGTTCGCACCGAGAACTTAAAAGGTGAGATGGCGGATTTGTGTGACGTCACAGGCACAAGACAACGCTACTCTTAGCAAGAGCGTGGCAAAGGCAATTTTCAAAAATGTATGGGAGAAAGGCTGTTGAAATATCACATGAACCTAAAATACACTAGCTGACCCGCGCAACTTCGTCTGCGTCACATTTTCTATTACTGCTCCGCTCCTATTTGTCTTAGCGTGATGATATATAGCCTATTCCTGAGATTAGCGCGTTCAACCAAACAAACAAACTCTTCTGCTTTATAATATTAGTATAGATTTGTTCCCAAAATTCCCACGGGAACGGAAAATATGGGATATGCGCGCACGAAGTCGCGGGCAATAGCTAGCATTATACATGCGAAAGTAACGCTGTCCGTCTGTTACCCTTTCACGACTTAAGGCGAGGTTGCAGAACTTTTTAATATTTTTGAACGTCTGAAAATCTAAGTGATAATCTATTATGAGTTTTTTAATATATAGAAATCATTACATAAAAATTTAACATACCCAGTAAATCGTAAAGATAGAAACGCGATTTAGAATGATTGGCTCGATACTTTTTTTTATAAGACATGACACTAAATCACAATTTTAAAGGTGTACTGCTAAGAGATTTCATCACGAATATACTGCGTGTATCTGACATCGACGCACACACGATTTCCATGGGTCCAGGGCATGCTTCTGGACACCCCAGAGTTGGAATTTTGCGTCGGCTTTTTACTCATTTTTTAATTTTTTTCAAGAGTTTTTTTTACTTTAGAATGCTCATTATCGTTATTCTGACCTAACCCAATGAGATTTTTAATAAAAAACATTATTAATTAACTAACTAAAAAGAGCAATCTAAATAAAACCATAAATAGGTTTCAGCTCAGCTGAGCTGATACCTATTTGTGGTACTCTTGAAAAAAATGAAAACATGAGAAAAATGCCGACGAAAAATTCCAACTCTGGGGTGTCCAGAATCGTGCCCTGGACTCATGGAAATCGTTTGTGCGTCGATGTCTGATACACGCGGTATATAAAAGTTAAATCAATATATAACTTATATATTCGTGATGTCATGAGTGAGTGTCATGTCGGATAAAAAACTAAATAAAAAGCTCTATCTATTGAGATAGAGCTTTTTATTTTAAAGTAAATGTTGAAACCATATTGTATAATTTCTTTATCATATTTCGCCAAAAAGAATAATGATCAAAATTTAGGCATTATTTCGGTCGCCGGACAGTCGCTGCCGTTCGTCAGTACACAGTACTGCAACCTCGCCTTAACTACTAAATCGATTTTGATGAAACTTGGCACGTGGTCAGTCCGGTCCCGTAATAGGATAAAATATACTTTTATTAACGGGAGTTTGTTTCCTTGGGATAATTTTGTCAAGAGCCTCATGTTTTTTGTATTTCGTCATTGGCGGTATACCTAGATGTTGCTACTGTGAGAATCACATGTCAGACGAGATTATGGGATGCAGATGTCCTTAGTGTCAACAGTATTGTATTTTGAGAATACTAGCTTTTGCCCGCGACTTCGTCCGCGTTTATCCCGTTTTCCCGTTCCCGTAGGCATATGCGGAAATTTTCTTAAGTGCTACGACCACTAGTTTCGGCTGTGCGTTGTCGTCGGTCACTCAGTCAGTCAGTAACGGATTTTTTTTTATATATTTATATTGATTGTTATCGATATTGTTTAGCAGCACTACGCATATTTGAGCAAAGAAATTCTAAAAACATCATCTCATCTGCCGAGCCTTTTCCCAACTACATTGGGGTCGGCTTCCAGTCAAACTGGATTCAGCTGATCAGCAGTATTTTACGTGGAGCGGCTGCCTAGCAGACCTCCACAACCCATTAACTGGGTAACACGGTAATTCTTGGCTTGACTGGAGTCAGATTAACTGGCTTCTGACAATCCGTAACGACTGCCAAAGATCTAGAAAACGACAGCCGGGACCAACGGCTTAACGTGCTATCCGCGGCACGGAGGAAATATAATATATATGAATAAATATAAAATATAATACACAGACCATCCTTGGCAAGCGTTGCTTAACCTTGAAGATTGACCTGGGCGGCTGTTGTTATTTAGCCATGAACTCCTCCAAAAATTCTAAAAATATACGAGTAGTATAATATTCGCAAAGTAATTTAAGCAAGTAACAAATTTTAAGAACGTTCTAACACTTCCAACGATGGTTCCAGTTCCCCTATTTAACGAACCTTTCGTAACTTTAACGATGCGTTAATTTAAACATACTTTGCTCATCCTCAAATTTCGTAAGGGTCTGTATAAAATATCGAGGATATTATTTTAATATTTTATCAAGTAGGTATGCCTCTGGAACCTTACATTCTTTAAAATCCGTGAAAATTTGACATAAGAACACAGAACTATTTTTTGCGTTAATTTATTAAAACCTGCGTACTTTTCATCAAACAGTAGAAAACTTCTGCCGATGTCCTAAAACTAATTACATTTCTATCGAAATGTTCATTTGAGTCAGTGTCCACACGCAAGTGATTTTACAGATAAAATATAAATAAGCAATCATTATTTTATTTCAGCAGTCGGCCCTCTGACACGCAAGCCACCAAATCACAATTCCATAAACAAAAATCAAACAGAAAATAAAAGGAAAACCACAATTACAAGCGACATTATCAACGCGCGCATCAACAATCAATCTCACACAAAGATCAAAAGGATAATTCTCGTATTTTTAACAATGTTCATTTCGAATCTGTCAAAAATACCTCTTATTTCCCTACATTTTGCTCCTTAAAAATAAATTCTGGAATTTCCCCTGAGAAAGCCAAATATCGTACTTAAAAACATTCAAATTGAAGTCGCAATATTATCTCAGCGGAAAGCAAGTTAATCAATATCAAAACTTGTCAAAATGTGAGGTAACTAGAGTTTTTTGTAACAGAGATGCGAATGCAAACATTCTTAAGAATACGCGAATTGCCCTCCAGGTAATTTCACGAGTCGAGCACTTTCAGGCACACACAGGATATGAGAGCTCGAGCCGTAGTATCGCTCTACACGGCTCACACCTACACGAGCATTCGAGCAAAGCGACGAACGGCGGGAAATGGAAAAAGCACTTCATTTTCCTACGTCGAAGAATGAGGGGAAATCGTTCGAGCGACAAATCCGACAGACGCGACGCCGCGCGCCGCCCGACGCCGACGTCTAACTGCACTTATTTACGTCTCGTTTTGCAATTCATAGCGCTATTAGTGAATGTTGCTTTATTTTTTGTCATTAAACTGTCTTTATTAGATTACTAGACAAGTTTATTTGTTTTTGAAGTTCTATTACTAATTCAGCTGTGGGCTTTTATAAGGCATTGCCTTGCAATATAACAATATCCATTGCCTTAATAACGTTTTAAGCGGACCGGCTGTTTCAAATATATGAAGCAGTGGATTAATTATTATAAAAATTTTCCCCTTTCATTTTACTAGACATACGTTTCATAACTACCCACCGTCCTTATTATTATCATGTCAAAGTCAACACAATTTTTGTTACGTAGGCCTCCATTTTTGTTTTCTCTATAAAACTATAACAAATTACGATTAAATCAGTAGAACAACCGCCGACGAGTTGTAAATTAAAAAACTCAAATGATGCCTATTGAAATAATTCAACCAGTCACAACTCCCAACGCGCGGTGTACAATTTATGATAATTTATGTTCCACATATTCAAACACATGTTCCCGAAAAAAAACAGTTTTCTCTGTTCAGTGTTGCCCTTTGTGTGTATAAGCTTTCCAAATTCGATGAATAGGTTTCGAAGGTTCAAATCAATTCGTGAAATCCTTAAGGATACATTTGTAGTTATAATTGCATAAATGGAACTCAAACAGTTTTTGATATATTAACGTTTAAAACCTGAACGTTCAATGATAAAACATTTTTATGACTGGTTGACTCACTGAATTATATATCAAAAACTTAACCCACTTGAAATTTGCTACTTCTAGGTAATGTATAAAAAGGAAAAATTTTGAAAACTGGAAATCGGTTTCTTCTTCGTAGGAGAATAAGTTCCATGATAAAAGGTGGTTTTGTATGTTTCTACTTACGAATAATATATCCTAAAACTTAGACAACCGAAAATAACACTTACTGCTTCTGGAAGCGCCGGCTAAGCGTTCTGACAACATTGTGAACGATTATTGTTACTTAATTTGTTATACGAGAGAAATGACAGGCTCTTCGAATCGAAGCTCCAAAGTCTTGAGCATCGACGCCGAGTTGCTGGCCTGTCGGTTTTCTATCGGTTACATTTTGAGGAGTGTGCAACGGAATTGCATAATTTAATTCCGCCAAGCCCGTTCCACCATCGGACCACAACGGCGGCGGCGATACGGCGATGCGCCACCGGTACATGGTGGACATCCCACGTATACGGACAAAACGTTTTGGGAATATTCATTGTGAGTGGGTGTCTTTAAGTCAAGAGTGAATATATTTCTTCTAGGCAAGCGTGCTCCACCTTAGACCGCATCATCGCTTAACATCAGGTGAGATAGCGGTCAAACGGTTGGCCTATCAATAGTAAAAAAAAAAATTCTTATACAATCTTGCTACATAAATTTCGGAATTATATGCACTCGGTGCGGGGTGCGCGGGGCGGGAAACACGATAGTGACGTGCGGAGGAAGCGGGGGTACGTGTTGAAAGATAAATAATAATAGTTTCTTTACAAAAAGTAGTGATATATTGTTTTAAACTTTCATGGTCACTAACATTAGAATAGTTATTACGGGATTGCTATTTGCTACCATGTACCTATTTATTTTCGAGTTTCCATTTCCTTTTTTTTTCGGGTTTCGAATCGAATCTCGAGCCTTAATTTATCTTATTTGAGGATTATATGTGCAGAACTTTGCGTCCATTTAGATCTCGATTCTTTTTTCATTGAAGTCTACAATCCCGGATGTCTTTCTGAAACTTTGAACTTGGCTCCCTTTTTACATTTATGTTTTTCATGGGATTTAAATGACTAAAAAACTATAAGTACAAATACAAAACTATACGAAACACAGAATTAGAACAACTATTTCACCACTTAAGTAACTCGATATGATGAAATATTCTTTTTTTTTATAGGTAGTGTAATTCTAACTCAAAAAAAAATAATCTTACATGAACATTTTTATTAGACTTTTTTATTATCAATACGTGTGCTGGAAACCGCAATGGAATTTAAAACTAAACTCTTAAATCCGTTACAGATTGCAACTTACCGCAAATGAAGTCCATTTATATGCTCCACGTTCTTCCTCGGTCGTTTCGATGATATTCAATGACGATTTTATGAAAATTACTTTACGAACTGAAAAAAAAACTTATAAGAAGTTGCACGGTTTTGATATCCCTAAGGTCTTGATCATGCAAATTATGATTCGGGGCTTCGATTATCCTACAATAAAGAGCAACAGAGAGGGGCTCGGAGTTTTCTTGCGTGTTCGAATCAGAAATTAAGACATTCGTAAGAGAACCAAGGTTACAAGTATAATCCGTAGAATCGCCACACATGAGTTATAGTGGGCAAGGCATATTATAAACAGATGGTCACGAGTTTTTGCAATGGCGACCGCGTGGCTTAAAGACGTAGCGTTGAGAAGACCCCCCACAAAGTGGACTTATGACCTGTTTAAGGCCGAGACGAACAGGACCGGTCGATGCGTCAACAATTTACGGAGGCCTGTGATGATTTACTGTGATGATAAATTAAACATTTTTTATCATGATAGGTCATTCATCATCATCATATCAGCCGAAAGATGTCTACTGCTGGGTCTGCTGGACATAGGCCTCCCCCAAGCGTCGCCACAACGACCAGTCCTGTGCGTCACGCGTCCATCGGCTTCCCGCAACCTTAACCAGGTCATTGGTCCACCTTGTGGGAGGCCTTCCAACGTTGCGTCTTCCGGTACGCGGTCGCCACTCCAGAACTTTTCAGCCCCATCGACCATCGGTTCTGCAAGCAATATGCCCTGCCCTCTGCCACTTTAATTTGGCGATCCTTCGGGCTATGAAACTACCTGAAAAACCGACAACAATGTGTGGAAATCTCCAGAATACATAATGGCAAAAAGGTGTCATATAGAAGTGACTATAAGGAAAATTATTTTGGAATACCGCAGGGCAGTGTATTGGGGCCCTTTTTGTTCCTTCTATACATCAATGACCTCCCAAATATCACTCGCCACACAGTGATTTGAAGTCGTGAAGTGTGAAAGAGTAGACACCTACGAGCAGGAAATTAATGAAGCTGTCAAAAATATAATACACTGGTTGAACTCCAATAACCTGCAAATTAATATGAAGGAAACGAAAATGATCAAATTTCAAACATACAAGAAAATCCCGTCAACGCTAAATATTAAATATAATGACAATAGTATTGAAAAAGTAGTAAGTACGGCATTTTTGGGCATACAGTTGGATCAAAACTGCGACTGGAAAAAGCATATGTTTGTGATAAACTGGATAGATTTATTTATGCACTAAGAAGATTAAGAGCCACAGTTTCAAATGAAGCGGCTCTTAGTGCGTATCACGGGTATATTTCCTCTGTATTGTCATACGGTCTCTTGTTGTGGGGTAACTCGGTGGATATCAATAAAGCATTTATTGTACAAAAAAAATGTGTGCGTGCAATCTGTGGAGCTGGTTATATGGATAGCTGTAAACCGCTGTTTAAAAAATACAACATATTACCATTAGCATGCATGTATGTGAAAGAATTATGTCTATTTGTACGACAACATCCAGAATATTTTATTAAGCATAGAGATGTAACTAAAAGGAATGTTGCCTCTAGAGACAAACATAGGCTCTGCTTGCCACAATGCAAGCTTAATTTATATAAAAGAAATTCCTTTATAATGTCTATTAAGAAAGATATACAATAAATTACCAAATGCCTTAAAAGAACTACCTTTACCTATGTATAAAAAAAAGTTGATTGAATGGCTGCTGCAAGTGTTTTTACAATGTCAATGAATATTATATGTCACATAACGAACTTAGGGAAGGAAAGTAATGTCAATTTTGGTTTACCGTTCATAATTTTTATTGTATTTTTAAACTGACCTTTAATATTTAATTTAATTTTTATTGTAATTTTTTGACATTTTCACATGACATTTATTTTTTAAATTGACATTTACTATTATCAAAATTTTGACATTTAATTTATGAACATTTCAATTATTATTATTGTCTAGAATTCGACATTTTACAGTGATAGTAGGTATTAGTATGTTTTGATTTTCATTATTTTGACCTTTTATCAATGTTCATGGACCATTAAATTATTTTAAACGGACATTTTATAGCGATATGAGGTATTAGAAACCTCTGATGTCACATTATTTTGACATTTTTAATCAAGTATGATAACTGATGTATGAATATGACATTTATCAATTAAATGTATACTGTATAAATATTTGCACACTACAAGTTATGGTATAATGTAAATGGCTCTCATTATATTAAGATCACACTTCCTTGTACACCTATTGTTAGTTATATTTATTACATTCTGTAATTTTGGCGCCATATTCAAAAAAAAAAAAAAATGTATGCATTGTGGTGTTGTTCAAAAAAAAGCGCGGGACTGGCGCGGGGGATTGTCGACTAGCTGGCAGATAGATAAGTTGTGTTCGAATTTGTATTTTCTTAATTCTGTATTAATGTGTCCATGAATAAACTTTGTATCTACTAGTCTTCGTGAGTATAATAAAATTTACAACCAAGCCCTGGGAATACACAGAAGTTAATACTTCAGAAGTGGTAAAACCCTTGGAGAAAATCTGCTGATTATCTGGTATGTAACCTCTTTATTATAATGTTTAATCACTACAGCAAGTAGGTACCTGCCCTGTTATAAGCAAGTGCAAACCTGTAATCACCTCTAGAACTAAACATAATAGGTGTCTGATTTAGTTGGTGCCAGGTTGTTTCATCTCACTGAAATGATTAGCCCACTTATTATTTTACAAACACGTTTATGGCGGGTGTGGTAAACAGTAGTTTTATAGTGCATTTGAGGGTGTACTGTACATGCAAACTATATTATGTTGTTGTGTTGTTATCTTCGAACAAAAGTTGTAAGTAGATAAATTATGGTCACAAAGCGCAAAGCTTATCACTTACCTAATTTGTTAATTTTGGATATAAATCATCCATACCAATAATGAATCTATACAAATTTAGATTACCTATCTATAATTTTCTCAAAATGAACAAATGTGACCGAAGATTTCAATGACAAACAGCTAATAAAGAAAGCCGGTTAGTCTGATTTCAATTGAACCATTTCTCTAAATACAAATTAGCCTTATCAATAAAAAGTATGATGTTATTAATAGTATATTATATTAAAAACTTCTTGGGAAGATTATGTAATAGTATTTATTACTTTTTTTTTGTTTCATGGCCAGAATACTTATAATCTATTTTTTTTCTTTGAATTAATGTTAGAAACATTTAAAATATTTACTTACATTATTTCCTTCAATTTTTTTTATTGTTTTATTGAAAAAAAATATATTACTAGCTTAAAGAAGGTAACACGGTCAGTGGGTTGTCTTAGGGGCGGCATCATTTTCTACATAATTATCCAACATTGAACAGTCAACATCCAAACTAACAAAGTAGTTACAAATTAGTGTCCAAGTGTCCATTTATGTCAAATTTATATATTTGTTTATTATTTGCTGGTGGAATAGAAGAGATAGCCAACGAGTTCCGATGTGTCGTTTTATTTCATGAAACTCTCCTTCAGCAAGCGCTACAAATCTTTTTAATTCTTCTCTTCTGCATGCAGAAACAGAAAAATGGCTAGGTATAGATTTTTATAATGTTTTCAATTTAACGCGAAAAAAAGTTTATGTTCTGAGAACGCACATACTCGCACGTCTGTCAGTCAGTCAGTGAGTGACAGTCTTGAATATTTGACACTGACAGACTCTTTCAGAAACTTAGTGTGATTTGTTTGTGGCTGCGCTGCACTGACCAGTGAGCGCCCTCGAACTAAATAAAAACAAATTTGGATGCTGAAAACAGTATTTACTTTTATTTTTGTTCGACGGTAAAAAGTATAATTTAGTGAAAAACAGTATAGTTGGCAACTCTAGTCGGAAATAGGGTGATAATGATAACTTTCAGTTACACGTACCTACCTATTCATTGCATAGTAATAATAATGTTTTTTTTTTCTCGTCCTCTCTCCTTCACCTACCCCTTTACTCCCTTCCTTTTTCCTTCATACACACACACATTCACTGACTTATTTTTGTTTTATATACTTACACCTGTTTTCTTGTTTTGCTATTTTGTGGACGCATACATAAGTCTCCACTTATACCAGATTTCCGAGGTATATCTTTAAACATGTCTTCCACGGAAGCGTCACGTTATACGCCACCACCCCGGCGTCTCTCACGTGATCGCGGGCGAACTAGAGAGTGTCGCAGCAAAATTTTGTATGACCAGCCCATGCGGAGACGCGGCGTCATGACAAGTTTGCATGATAAACGCCGCCGTCATAAACGACAAACTGACCGTAGCAGATCTCGAAGGCGATGTTCGTTAAGTAGCATGAATAGTGGCAGACATGCACGTAGACCACGTTCCTCTTACCAACGCCCTCGCCGCTCTGCTACCAGTACGTCTGAAAGCTCTGATGATTTATACTATAGTAAAAATCGACACGCAAAAAGTAGGAAACGACGACATCGTTCCCAATCTAACACGTCATCATCTGATAATTCGCTTTCATCGACTGCATCCGAAAGATCATCGCGCCCAAAACAACGGCTAAGAAAGACGTAAGAGGAGATCACATTCAACACCTCGCCGTGACATTGACGTTCTAAGAGAACTATCACGTGTGTTTCGTAAGACCGATCACCACTTTGAAGGGGCGCAAAATGTGATTCCCGAATTTAACCCAGATGCTAATGAACAATCGGCTATAAATTGGATTCGCAAGGTTAATGAAACCGTTAAAATTTATAAATGGAGTGAAAAGCAGATTACTTTCTACGCCATTCCAAAATTAGCAGGTCATGCAAAGAAATGGTACCAGGGTCTTAGTATACTAAACTTGACATGGCGTGAATGGCAAAAGAAAATAATTAGAACCTTCCCTGATGACCGGAACTATGCTGACCGCTTAAATGAAATGTTAGACAGAAGGAGCAGAAGAGAGGAATCCCTAGAGGATTATTACCATGATAAAGTGAGATTAGTAAAGATGTGTAGTATAAGAGGGCGTAATGCGGTTGACTGTATTGTCAATGGGATTTTTGACAATAACATTCGTTTAAACGCTCAGGGTTCAAGTTTTAGTAAGCCATCGCACCTACTTAGATATCTACGCCGTATTTCAAGAAAAGGCAACCTAATCCCTCGTAAATTCAACTTAAGCCGAAACGAGAATGTAATGACAAACCGTGATATAACACCTAACGCTCAAAAATCAATAAATAAGTTTCAAGAACGTAATAAAACTGTTCAATGCTACAATTGCTTAGAGAACGGACATACATCACGTACTTGTACAAAACCAACTAAACGGTGCACGAAATGTTCTCGTCTCGGACACGATACCCAAAAATGCGAAGTAATTCAAAATTTCCGTGAACAGCATCGCAGTAAAACTAAAGCGAGTAATATGACAAGTAATAACACTGAGCCAGTTCAAAATGTTTTAAAAATCTCATCGGACAGTCAAACTAATGGCAAGTATTTTAAATCTGTTACTTTAAATGGAGTTAAGCTATCCGCATATATTGATTTTGGTAGTGAATGCACCCTTGTTCGCAAAATAGTGGCAGATGAGGCTCATCTCACTATGGTAAAGTCAGGTCTCCCCTTAATTAAAGGATTTGCTTTCGGAAGTATAGTACCGATAGGTAAAACTAATATTAATGTCGTGGTTGACGCAGTTGAAGCCGATATTGTAGCGTATATTGTGGACGATCATTTATTAGAAACTGATGTTTTAATCGGGCAGTCATTAACTGAATTACCTACTGTAGTTGTTTATAAAACTAGTTCCAGTTTAACATTATATTGCGATGACTCCGAGCTAGAAAAAATCAACTTAAATGTCACCCACGACACAATATTGCAAGAAGGTTTAAATAATTTAGAAGTACACACAGTTAACGAGCATACTGGGCCACTTTTTGTACCCGGAAATATATGTATGAGACCTGGAAGTGAATATTCAATTTTGCAAGGAGTTTATCAGTTCGAAGCTGGCAAAGGTAAAATTCTTATAATAAATATGTCCAATGAACATATCAGTCTCAAAGAAACCCTGAGAAAGATGTATTTTTACCGAACTCTGACTTGCTTGAAATTAACAATATCAGTGTAAGAGAGACAATAAAATCACCAACATTGACCGAGTCTAAACCTCCAATAACGATGGAGATGTTAAATTTAGGACCAGTTATCACCGAAAAAGACAAAAATAGATTGTTTCAGTTATTAAATGATTTTAGAGATTGTTTCGCTCTCGACTCCGGTGAACTGGGAGTGACTCACGTAACTGAGATGACTATCAGATTAAATGATACGACTCCTGTCTACTATAAACCGTATAGGCTACCATTCAGCGAACGTGCTAAGGTGAGAGAGATAATTGGAGATCTATTGGCTAATGGCATTATACAGGAATCCCAGTCACCCTATGCGAGTCCAATAGTTCTCGTACGTAAGAAGAATAACGACTATCGCCTTTGTGTAGATTACAGAGCATTGAATCAAAAGACCATCAAAGACAGTTATCCAATGCCTGTTATCGACGATCAGTTAGATCGGCTAAGTGGCAAATCATTATTCACGAGTTTGGATCTCGCATCGGGCTATGATCAGATTCCTGTGGCTCAAAACTCAAGGCATATTACGGGGTTCGTAACCCCTGATGGCCACTACGAGTACACACGCATGCCTTTTGGCCTTGTAAATGCCCCCGCAGTCTTCCAAAGTATGATAAACAAAGCTCTCGGTGCAAAACGATTCGAATTGGCTATACCATACCTGGACGACTTATTGGCAACGGCTAGCCACGCCTGAAGAAATGTTTGACAAACTTGAGGCAATATTAGAGCTCTTACGAAAAGCAAACCTTACCTTAAACTTAAAAAAATGTTGCTTCTTCCAGTGTAAAATTGATTATTTAGGCTTTGAAATATCTGAAGACGGACTTAAACCTGGAAGTAAAAAAATACTGGCGGTGTCGGAATTTCCCCGCCCGAGTAATGTTCATCAGGTTCGACAGTTCATTGGACTAGCCAGTTTCTTCAGACGTTTCGTTCCCAACTTCGCGTCTATAGCCAGGCCTCTGACGAAACTAACCAAAACTGATGCTGTTTGGTTATGGAGCGAAGAACAAGAAACGGCATTTCAAAACATTAAATCACAACTGGTTACGAGACCTGTTCTAGCTTTGTACAATGCCGAGTATGTTACAGAAGTTCACTGTGACGCCAGTAAGGTGGGTATAGGCGTAATATTACTACAACGACCCGATGATAACACGCCATTTCGGCCGGTGGCTTATTTCAGCCGCCAAACTACACGAGAAGAAGAATTTTGGCACTCGTTTGAATTAGAGACAATGGCTGTAGTACTGTCTTTGAAGAAATTTAGGGTATACCTAATAGGTATAGAATTTAAAGTCATCACTGATTGTAATGCTTTACGGTCAACGTTATCAAAACGAGATTTGCTACCGAAAGTTGCTAGGTGGTGGCTTATACTTCAGGAGTATAACTTTCCTATTGAATACAGACCCGGCCAAAGTATGCAGCATGTAGATGCGCTTAGCCGCAATCCTGTATTTCCCCCGGAGCAAGAAGAATTAGAAGTTCTTAACATCACGACCAATGACTGGCTCCATACTGTTCAAATGACAGACCCACATTTAAAGGCGGTAAAGCAGATCCTACAGAAAAACGAAAATGACATAAAATACATATTTCAAAATTATGCAATCCGAGATGACAAGATTTATAGAAAGGTGGGCAACAAAATGAGATGGGTAGTGCCTAATTCAGCACGTTGGAAAATATGCCAAATGAATCATGATGAAGCGGGTCACTTTTCTCTTGAGAAAACACTTGAGAAAATCGCATCTGATTACTGGTTCCCAAAAATGAACCGCTTCGTCAAGAAATACGTGAAAGCATGCATTAATTGTGCCTATAATAAGGAAATTTCGGGCAAGAAAAGTGGTGAATTACATCCCATTCCAAAGATTAGCGCTATTTTCCACACCATCCACATGGACCATCTTGGCCGATTTGTAAAAAGCAAAAGAGGGAACTGTTACATTCTTGGAATTATAGATGCGTTCAGCAAGTTTATTTCTGTTAAAGGCGTACGAAATACTAAAACTAAAACAACTATTAAAGTTTTAGAAGAAATCTTCTCGGTATTCGGTCATCCTAAAGTGATTATATCTGATCAAGGTTCCTCTTTCACTTCCAGTGAATTCAAGGCCTTTACTGGCTCGATTGGCACCAAACACGTGTATAACGCAGTGGCGACACCACGTGCTAATGGGCAGATCGAGCGGTATAATAGGACCATCTTGAATTCACTGGCGGCAATGAATCATGGTCTTGATGAAAAAGATTGGGACCTTAATTTGGGAAGGCTGCAATGGAGCCTAAATAACACGGTTAATAAAGGCATAGGAAAGTGTCCTGCTGAGATAGTTTTCGGACAAATAACGATAGGCCGTTCAGAAGGAATTATTAAAGGCGCTTTGGAAGATACAGAGCAAATGACAAGTACAGAAAGAGAAGGATTAAGAAAGACTGTTCAAGAGAATATAGAAGATAATCAACTAAAAATGAAAAATAACTATGACAAAAACAAAGCAGCCACTAAAGTATTTCAGCAGGATGATCATGTTATCCAATCATAAAACAGAAAAAGGCAAAAGTAAGAAATTAGTCCCAAAGTTTCGGGGACCCTTTCAGATAACACGTGTCCTAGATAATGACAGGTACGAAGTATCTAGCATTCGCGGACACGCTGATCGTGCCTACCGCAATATTTTTCCGGCAGACCATTTAAAACCATGGATAACGATGGGGGCACCTTCTGTTACTGACGAAATAAGCTCCACAACTGACGATTCTCTTTCAGAGTAATTTAATGTATCTATTTTCTTTTTATTATCTGAGTAAATATCTTTATTTATTGACTTACATCTTATACACTTACCACTATTTTCCCTATTATGACCATTACAGCATAGATAGCAGTGAGAAAACTATGAAAAATGACCCCAAGTGTGGTGCTAATGTTCCCAAGTGTGAACACTATGATGATTACCCGAGATCAATGAGAATCCCCAAGTGTGGCTGTTAGCCCCTAGTGTGGCCAATATAAATAGATAACAATGGACCCCAAGTGTGGTACCTAATGAAGTTCCCAAGTGTGAACACTATGATGATTACCCGAGATCAATGAGAATCCTCAATTCTAGCTGTTAGCCCCTAGTGTGGCCAATATAAATAGATAACAATGGACCCCAAGTGTGGTACCTAATGAAGTTCCCAAGTGTGAACACTAATGATGATTGTCCACTGAAATGAATGAGAATCCCCAAGTGTGGCTGCAGTTAATCAAATCTACCCCCAGCGTGGTACTTAGCTTATTATTTGTGCCCCTAGTGTGGCTCTAGTGTTTGGACTAATTTACTTACACTTATTAATTAAAAACTGTGAACGATAATTATAATTTTTACTAAGAATATAGATATTGGAGTTACCTGTTCTGTTGAAGTCTTAAAAATATCAATCATTATTTGTACTTAGATTTGTGTTACACTAAAATGAGAACTGCTGAACTTTTCAACATATTTATTTCAATTTATTGTATGAAACAAAGCAAGGTATGAGGTCATACCTAACAGTGAATGGCCGAGCTGAGTTGGGGATGGGGTCATCCCCACGGCAGAATGGCCGTCTGTTAGTTATATTTATTACATTCTGTAATTTTGGCGCCATATTCAAAAAAAAAAAAAAATGTATGCATTGTGGTGTTGTTCAAAAAAAAGCGCGGGACTGGCGCGGGGGATTGTCGACTAGCTGGCAGATAGATAAGTTGTGTTCGAATTTGTATTTTCTTAATTCTGTATTAATGTGTCCATGAATAAACTTTGTATCTACTAGTCTTCGTGAGTATAATAAAATTTACAACCAAGCCCTGGGAATACACAGAAGTTAATACTATATTCTGGCAAATAAATATTATATTATCTTATCTTATCTTATCTTATCTTATCTTATCTTATCTTATCTTATCTTATCTTATCTTATCTTATCTTATGTCGGTAACCTTGGTTCTCTTGCTTGATAGGTCATTCATTGCCTGGTGGGAATTCTAGACCATTAAATCCCAATTCACTTTTATGCCTCTATACATATTTAGTTAGTGCTTATTGTGGAACTAGATCATACTAGTTCGTGGTAGACACCCCGTCATTACCGTGTCGCATCTTAGTAATAGATAATTCTTAGTAATAGAGATATGTTACTTCATTACGTCAAACATACGATTTCGGGCAATAATTGATTGATAATTTAATAAAGTTAAGAAGGTCTTAAACCCTACTAAAGTGCGATAGTTTGATTTTCAGGCTAAAGTGGGTTTTGGCAAATACTCAACTTCAATTTACTATAAATTCATAAATCGCAGGTAGGTCTACAAATAATTCAGTGTCTTCGATCGCCCGCGATTTGAGTGCTTATTCTACGAATTTATGCAATGTTCGCATTCTATGGCCCTCTGTTAAAATGAATAGAATTGGCCCCATAAATACAAACCTCTGAACTTAAAACTTCATATTCAGTACGTTGCAAACCCGCAAGGCACGAGGCGACATTAAATAACGTACGGCCAACTCAAGCCGTTAATTAACCGTTCCTGTCGTCTCATGGCACACAATTATTTCCTCATCTAACTGTAAACAGTATGATTAAATACGTATGCTACTGTTCCTTTCCGCTATTAAGCAATTGTTTAACAGCTACTGTTTGAAACAAACGCTCCAAAAATATATCCAGGCGTGTGATTCAGCATTCATTCAGTGATAACAATACCGAGAACGGACATGAGGACAATTTAGAATTAGTGACACAGCAAATACAATATTCCTATGCATGTTTCCATGTCACATGCTCCGTAAATTTTATAAACTACAATGAATTACCGCAATTAGCTAGATACATACATAGCGTACATATTATATACTTAAAATAAAATAATAAATAAATATTGACCTACATGTATTTATGTTTTAGTGTACACCGGGAGTAAGTGCGAATATGGAACTCGATAGTTCCGTGTCTTGCGATCCACTTACAATTCAGAATTAAATAATATAAATAAACTCACATGGTCCTAGTTCTAATTCCATACAAACAAAAATACGATAGCAAAAGTACGGTAACGAAGACTAATACAGACATATAAAACACACAAAAATGTTATGCTTGACATACTTAGGTACACTAGTATATCAAGAATAAAAAAGTGGGAAGTTACCACAGTCTTACCGTTAAAAGGAATTCCTCACAGACAACCCTAGATACACAAAAAAGTACTTTGGTACAGAGGCCAGCACATGAGGCTACAACAATCTATCAAATTTCTTTAATAGATTTTCAACTTTATCGCTAAAGTATTCGATTTAAGGTTGATTGGGAAAGACAGTTTCGGGTCTGGATGTGCTAGCGTCTGTACTAAAATTAAAATATACTCAACAAACTAACCGAGACTATACACATTGTAAATCAATCAGATCATCTTAACAGTCGAGTTTCCTCCGTGCCTCGGAAAGCGCGTGAAACCGTTGGTCCCGGCTGTCATTAGTAGATCTTTGGCAGTCGTTACGTATTATCAGAAGCCAGTACATCTCACTCCAGTTGTGCCAAGAAGTACCGTGTTACCCAGTTAATGGGTTGAGGAGATCTGGTAGGTAGCCGCTCCACTTAAAATAATGGTATTCATTTGAATCCGGTTTGACTGAAACCGAGCCCAATGTAGTTGGGAAAAGGCTAGACTAATGATGAGTTAGAATTCTCAAATCATACGTAGATTTAATATACCACGGCCGAACATCCAGTTAATTAATGCATATAATGTGCAAATGCGTGTATGCGACAGGCTGTGCAAACCACTAATTGTTCTAACACAATTAGGGTCTAACGTTCCAAGTCAGGAATTTAGGGATAACGTCACAGTGCGAGCAGCACAGCGAGCGACCATAAACGGTTAGTGTCGAGCTTTGAGCAATAGAGAGGGGAATATGTGTTGTATGTGGGTATGTACGTAGGTATGTGTACATTATGTTCAAACAAGTATTACGGCCAGTTTTGATTTTTTGATTAGTTGAATTGCGGCCAGTGTACAGCAAATGAATTCAGATATATCCTCGACGGTGTAAAATTATCGTATTTTATGAAGCATGCCTATTTGTTTTTGTATCGTAGTCGCAAACTGTCATAACTCCACTATTCTCTCTTTGACACTGATTTTCGTTTTACTTATACGTATGTGTTATAAGTAAAGCATGTCATATTTATCATCCACCACAAATGCCATGATTACGGTCTATAAGACAACAAATTAGGTACGATATACATTTCTCCCCAAGGTATAGGTAACCTTATCTAAAAAGTGTTGATAACATAGATTCTGAAATGTAACTGAAGCAACCGGATCAATGCAGCGACCGAGGCGATCGGCGAATCATTTATTATGCATAATCGTGATCTCTAACTAAGGGATACTGCAACAGCTTTCTGGAATATTCAACTATTCCAGAAGTTTCATTACTAAGTAAATCGCCGAAAGAGTAGGGAATTAGTAAGGATTATGTATTTTTTTCCTTAAAGTCGTTATTATCTAGAATTATCAATTTTCACAGGAAATATGGCTCAAACTCTTGTAACATGGACAAGTTTCCTGCAGATAACTATAACCTTGTTTTCCTTAAATAAAATAAAATAAAAACTTGGGGCCCTTTAAGTCAACAGCGAAAAGTTTCTTTCTAGGCAAGTGTGCACCATCGTTTACCACATCTTCGCTTATCATCAGGTACCCAGCGGAAGTGAGTACTATGGAGCCATTTACATATGTCATTAAGATTTTGTTATTAAACTTGTTTAACATGAACAAGCGTGGCAGTTGAGAGCTTGTCATGCTCACACAAACGTTTCGCTGATGGTAGCGCATGTGTTGAATCATTTGGTTCCCTCCAAAATAGTTGAGCTAGATGGTGCAAATAGACGCGTCATGTTCGTGAACGGGCGCCGTCAGTTGAGACTGGTCATCTCTTACCTGCCACTGGCTTTTTTTTTCTGTACTTTTTGAATTGTTTTATATACTTTCTTGTTCTTTGCATTGTCCTCACATATAGACGCAATCAAAGATAATGTTACCATGATTTTTGTATTAAGTACATCAATTGATTTAAAAGAGTGTCCGTGGAGTTTTTTTTTTTTTTGCACGTTCTTCTCCATAGATATCTACGCTTTGGAACGTGCAAATAGCTTCATCATCTTTTTTTGGACCGACCGACCTTGACAATTCAAAAGTGCAGGCGTAAATGGTCTTGGAGGTTCCCGGCCCTCCCCCAACGGGGGGGGCGTGAAGGGCCCGCTGTGAAGGCGGGCGGTCGTCGGAGGTGGACTGGACGTAAAGGCTACGCCGATCTCCCAGTCCACCCCCACTAAGACGCTGCGGGAATTTCAGTGCTGGGTTGTTTTAGTGGGTATACCGGGCTTGCCCGGGGAGTCCCACATACCCCTCCCACTCCCCCGAGTGAGAGGGTATGCGTAACGCATTTTTTCCCAGCCGAAAAAAAAAAAAAAAAAAAAAAAGGCGTAAATGGTCTAATTGAAATAAATGATTGAGTTGAGTTGACTTGAAGATAATTCCAGGTTGCAATGATGACAATGATTACTGTCTGGTCTGATATCTATACCTACCCAATATTATTTTGGACATTCGACGATGGACGGAAGATAAAGTACTGCAAAAACCGACTGTTCTACGACGATAGATATACACTTAGATTAAAGACGTCTGCCCTAATCAAATTATGTTACTCGTACATACGACAGACCATAAATATCTAGGACAAAATATTACTAACATAACTAAGAAGATTATCTTACTATGTAGTAGCAGTAGTAGCTATGAATAGAAACGAGAAGTTAGACATTGACTGTATTATAAACGGACAAAAATAATTTTATTATGAGACCATGAGGTTATGAAGAAACGGACAAAAAGAGTGTGTGGTGGAATGAAGTCAGTCAGGGAATTCATCAGAGATTCCAGTTTTGAGGCCTATAGGCTTGCAAATATTAATAAGGAAAAAAGGAGCTTCCCTTTCTATCACAACAGGCTGCCATGGCTTCCCTAAACAAACAGAAAATAATGGACTGCCAATAATCAATATACCTCTATATAAAATTCTTCCGTTTTTGATGAGTGACTGACAGACGACGCACATCCGAATCTGCTGGTCGTAGAAAAACGGGAACGGGATATGCGCGCACTAAGTCGCGGGAAAAGCCCGTAATTTATTTTTGTAAAATACGGTTGTTGAATGATGTATCTCTGAGGTCCAATTGGAACTCGCACCGAGCCAATGGAGGTCCATGTGTCCGGGTCCATTATGTAACCATACCGAACTATACGGTTGAGAAGTTCTTCGGAAATTTAAAAAAAATCCTTGTAGCATCTGGGATGACTCGTATTTTATGTACTAAAATTGACTTGCCATCTTTTTCTAATGGCCCAGCTACACGCTCCGGAGCACGACGGAGCCATGACACTACAAGAAGACAAAATTTCTGGAACTGCGCGAGCTACCGTCTTGCCGTCTACACGCACGCGCTTACTTACGCACATTAATTACTACAGGCATGCAGGCAAGACGGAGCGTGTAGCTGGGGCATAAGAAACTCCTATGTGTGGGTTGGATTTCTAGTATCCATCATCGTTTACCATCAGGTGAGACAAACACGAACCTAACAATATAAAAAAATGGTTTCATTAAGAATCAAGTTTTCTCAAACTAGCAACCGCAGCCTATCTACTCCTGTGTCAAAAAAATACTCAATCAACTACAACAAAAAAGCAAAACAGTTTTATAAATTGTCATATTATATATCT
Organism: Ceramica pisi; assembly: GCA_963859965.1. Classification (NCBI taxonomy): domain Eukaryota; kingdom Metazoa; phylum Arthropoda; class Insecta; order Lepidoptera; family Noctuidae; genus Ceramica; species Ceramica pisi. Next base: position 11,432,159 of record OY982537.1, on the reverse strand, counting down.
TTGCCGAGAGATGGGTACCAGGAGTACATTATGTACTATGTAGTAGTTAGCTCTCAGTTCTGTCCCCGCAAACACCGCAGGCGACGTGACGCTAATGGACATAAATATTTTGCGGGCTGAAGCGGGATTTGATCCGAGTTTCAGGAAATTCTCTTATAAAACATTTTTCCACCTGGCACCAGCAAAGGAACTGTAAATGTACATACAGTGATTATTTTTCTTTACTACGTTGACATTGGTCGAGTTTTTTTTTGGTTTCAGTTTTTATTTCTGTGAAGATCTCCCCTCCTCGAAATCAACCCGAAGTATAATTTAAGAGGCTTTTACTCCTACTTTTCGCTAAAATAATTGATTAAGTTGTTCATGGTAAGGTAAGTTCATCTTATATTTTCGTGTTTTAAAACGTTACTGGATGTCTCCCTAGGCTACAACCTAGCACAGAAAGTCTACTTATTTTTTACAAAAAATTACTTAGTACATAATTAATCACGTATAGCTGTACACAAACTGTGTACTCAGTACACAACACCGCTAATTAGGCTAAGCAACAGCTGCTCGCTTTACCTACTAATTAGTGCCACTTTTACTTAATTTGTTTAAATAGAACCCCACAGCACCCACTCATTGAGATAATGTAATGAATCTTAATTTAGCGGGACTATAAAGCCCGGATCGGCGCGAAGCACAGAAAGATTTTAAATCTATTCACGGACAATCTTGGTCCGAAATCGCCAACCAAAACCAAAGACAGAGAGATTTGGAAGGATATAAGACAGACCTTTGCTTAGCAGTGGGAAATAAGGGTAGGTGTATTTACAAAACCTAAAAATATCTAAATACATGAGTTCGTGAAAGTATCCGCCGAAATAAGTTCGACAATATTCGTTGATCCAAAAAACAGGAAAATTGTCTCACGGCTAAGTGACAAAAATATGGGTCAAAGTTGTGTCTATTTCAAAACGGGTCAAACTAAAACTATTAGAAGAACTTCAGCACAATATTGTCGTTCAGTCGTGATGAGGTTTCCTACAACTATTTGCGTGCAGAATTTAAGGACATGGTTTTATGTGTTTTAATCATGAGATGATTTGAAAGCTATAGTTTTATACTGCATGAATAATAATGTATGTTTTACCACAAACTTCCACTAAACCCAAACATAATTATATAGATGCTTTAATTTGCCATTATTCGAAAACAATGCTTTTTGGAAACGCAGAATAAACCAACATAGATATATAACAGAATAACTATAATAGGAATTTATGTGTTGAAACGTTACAAAGGGCAATATTCCTGGGAACATGATTAGCACAGAATTTCTGGAATTTTCAGACTAAACTGACAACGGAAAGATATTCAGGTATTATATTACCGCGAAACGATCTTAAAAGCACCACAAGGGGTGAATCTCAACTGTAGCACAGTTGAGATTCTTACCTGAACTGAACCTGTAGCAACTTGAAAGAAAAAAAGAAAATACATTTGTTCCGCCAGAAATAACGCACACAACACAAAATTAAAAGAAAACAACTTATTAACTAGACTAATATTATAAAGCAGAAGAGTTTGTTTGTTTGTTTGTTTGTTTGGTTGAACGCGCTAATCTCAGGAACTACTGGTCCGATTTGAAAAATTCTTTCAGTGTTAGATAGCCCATTTATCGAGGAAGGCTATAGGCTATATATCATCACGCTAAAACCAAAAGGAGTGGAGCAGTAATGAAAAATGTTACGCAGACGACGTTGCACGGGTCAGCTAGTTAACTAGATAAACCCTGTAAAATTTTGACACTAGGTATATCAGGACCGGGCATAACCTACCACAAGTCCCTGGTCACACCCCAGACAAAAAATAACACAGTTCAACAATTGTCTTTGACGTGACGTCTGGCACTGACAAATTTTAATGACAACATAAAAAAAACAAAAACACTAGAAAAAAGTGGACTTGTTACTTTTTCTGGACGAAAATCATTAAAAACCTCGACGAGACCAACATCACATCGTTGGTCACGAACAGGTGCTTTTTATAGCGTCTTTACAACAGGGCGGCGCTAGAGACAGTATTGTTCTTAAAAAAGATTTTAATCAGTTCATGCCCATTTTACTTTATTAGAAATCTTGTGATTAAATAACATCTCGTATAATCTTCTGTTTCTAAATGTTTTTAAGTCAAAATTTATTTAGCAAAAAGATTATCCTAGGTCACAATACATCAGAGTTGTTACTGCAAGATTGACTAATGAGTCTGTCCTTCAAACTTCAAACGAGTAAAATCCTGTAACTTGAAGAACAGTTTCTTGAGATGCATAGACACGTTACATTTGCACTAGTTCACATTCATAGTTAAGCACTAATTCTGGTGAATTAGTATTAAGTGGTAGGTGGTTGTACTATTAGACCCGCAATGATTTTCACGGCAAAACTCGGATGTGCTAGCAGCTCGAAACCCTTGACACATAGAATTATATGCTTCAATTGAATGGATCGACAAGAAAATTAGACATACAGTGTGTTCCAAAAGTGCGAGGTCATATTTAAGGTTGGTGTTCTGTAGCTGCCTTATAGTAAAGAAACAATACCAAAATTAAAAAATATTGGCTTTCAAGAAAAAACGGCAAAATCCTAAAAAAAATAACACTTTTCAAGCAGCCTGAAGCATTTGTTGGCATCTAATGTTTAATTGAACTAAAATCGACACCACTAACTGCATCAGATAAAGTCCAGTCGCGGAGCAGGAAGAATTTCGTACAATGACCTCTTTACCTACTGACAGTGGTCACAAACATTTTTGTATTGAGTACGGTTTACATGAAATTAATATTTGAACGAGAAAGAAAATTTACCAACTTAGAAAATAAAAAAAATTGTTATCATATAAACTATTTATTTTGATTTTATATTATAAGTTATACAATCGAGTTACAATTACTAATACGGCAGAAAAAAAAAAACAAAAAAAATACATAAATCAGAATCCGATTCCTCTACCCGTATCGGAGTTACTGCTTTCCGAAGTCGTCTCGCCTATCACATTTATTACAAAAGGATCAACAGTTTTGTCTACATTATCATCTAGTCTAACTAATTTCGATTCCTCTTTTTTATACGGGATTACACATGCAAACAATAACAAACCTTACACTATTAGGTAAAAGGTTTCCAATCCCTGAGGACGGCGGCCAATGCATCTGCGCGAGCGAGACACAAACTTTTAACGCAGGAGTGACAGAGACAGGTAATAACAGGTCAAAGGACGAAATTCTTCCTGCTCCGCGGCCGGACTTTAGCTTAGACCCTGTATATTCAAGATTCAAAGCATTCATTTCAAATAAACGATTTACTGGCACTTTTAATTGTCAAGGTCGGTCAGTCAAAAACATGAAGCTGATAGCACGTTCCAAAGCATAGATCTCTATGGAGAAGAACGTGCAAGAAACTCCACGGACACTCTTTTAAATCATGCGATATCAAACAAAAATCATGGTAGCATTATCTTTGATTGCTTCTATATGTGAGAACAATGCAAAGAACAAGAAAGTATAAAAAACATTTCAGAAAGTAAAGACTAAAAAAGCCAGTGGCAGGTAAGAGAGGACCAGTCTCAACTGACGGCGCCCGTTCATGAACATGTCGCGTGTATCAGCACCACCTTTTTTTTTTTTTTCGGCTGGGAAAAATTGCGTTACGCATACCCTCTCACTCGGGGGAGTGGGAGGGGTATGTGGGACTCCCCGGGCAAGCCCGGTGTACCCACTAAAACAACCCAGCACCGAAATTCCCGCAGCGTCTTAGTGGGGGTGGACTGGGAGATCGGCGTAGCCTTTACGTCCCGTCCACCTCCGACGACCGCCCGCCTTCACAGCGGGCCCTTCACGCCCTACCCGCTGGGGGAGGGCCGGGAACCTCCGACGATGGTGGTGATGCGTGCAATGCGGGCGGAGGCGCCCCCGCGCCTGTCGCCCGCCCATCACCACCGCGAGGAGGGAGAAGAGGACGTCTTCTCCGACCTCGCCTTCGTCTGCGGAGCGGCGCAGCGAGAAGATCGTCCTCCCGCGCGCGCTCCGCCGCCTCCTTCTGCGAGATGACATCCTCGCAAAAGGAGGCTACCGCGGCCCAGGACTCTTCACTCCCCAGCATGCATCTGACCACGCTGAGAAGGGAGAGGTCCTGTCCGATCTCCGCAGTGAGACTGCGACGCGGCTCGGACCAAGCTGAGCACACCTCTAGTGTGTGCTGCGCCGTGTCCTCCGCCGCGCCGCAGTCGTGACACGCCGGTGTCTCCTCCCTCCCGATCCGGTGCAGGTGCGTGCCGAAACAGCCGTGGCCAGACAAGACCTGCACCAGACGGAAGGAGAGGAAGCCGTGTGGCCGCTCGAGCCAATCCCGAAGGACTGGACCGAGCGCGTCCAACGTTCGACGGCCAAAGGTGGCGGAGGCGAGGTCCTCCGTCCAATGGACGACGATGGCGTCCCTCGCCTCCCTCCGCACCGCCTCCCGCTCCTCTGCTACAGGGCGCTCCCCGAGCGCTTTTCGGCGCGCCGTCCATTCGTACACCCTGGCGAGCACCCAAGCCTCCAACTCCCAAGGAGGGGTGCGGGCGCCAGAGCGCACGCCGCCGACCAGAGCGCACGCCACCGAGTATCAGCACCACCTAGCTCAACCATTTTGCAGGGAACCAAATGATCTAACACACGCGCCACCATCAGCGAAAAAATTGTTTTAGCATGACAAACTCTCAACTGCCACGCTCGTTCATGTCAAACAAGTTTTATGACAAAATCTATAGCTAATAACATATAAATTCGTAGATTACATACGTAGATTAAGCTCAATGACACTCAAAAGCGCTCATACCAAAATAGACATGTCTAAAGAGCTACCCTTCCACAATAATTGACAACATAAATAGTGGTCATTAAACTCATAATCAATAATGTAATTTCCTATACCAATGTTACTAATGCATAATAAATCATTTTTGTCGCCCGCAGTGTCCGACAACGTTAGCTTGGCAAGAACAGTAGGTATACATATAATGATGTATGATGACTGTTATAATGAATATCAACAAAAGGTTAGTGGAACTTTAAAAACTACACTACCAGCCTTAATCGATAGATCTTAAAGCATGAAATTCTGATACGAGTATAGACAGAGATTTCGACGTAGTTTATAAAATCGTCATTTTTTGAAGTCTCAGAGCTTTACCATGTAACTTGCCCCCGTTATGAGCACCATATGACTGTTCTATAAATAAAATACTATTTGACAGTTAGGTACGTAGAAAATATACGACGATACGATTCAAATCCATTATGATTTGCACACACATCTATCAAAGTGAGCTGAAATGTTAAATGACCTATTTTTGGACTGCATTCGGAATTTGAAACACATTGTTCAATAACAATTATCTGCTTTATTTGGGGACACAAATGTATCCGTTTTAGTATTTTCACGTTTTCGACTATGTATTATTCTGTGAACTGTAGGTACCTACTCAGCATACGTTTAGTGAATAATCCACGTTTCCAATAGCCGTTTTTAATCTAATTAAGGCAATTCCTTAATAGGATTAATTTATAATCTCATTAAGGAATTCTTAAAACATCTTTTCCAGGGATTTGATTTACTTAGCAGTGAACAACTATACAATTGTAACAAACCGGTTATAAAAAACATTTAACAAAATTTGTTTGCAACATTCTCGTACCCGAATAACATCAAAGATTAATGATTACGTAATCACTGTAACCCCAACGAAATTGAAGGTACTTAAATAAAGTAGGGTTGTTACAACGTTATACACAACAAAGCGTTACAAACCGCTGAACAAATACATTCATCACGTGTTTCAGTGTAAACCGCCTAAAACGTGAAGTGTGCACAACACGCACACGTTGTGTGTAGCTGGGCCATATTTGTCCCACAACTGTGCACAATACTCACACATTGTGTGTAGTTGGGACACATTTGTCCCACCACTGCAGGTGGCAGTTCTAAATGAGCTTTACACCACATCCTTTCGCGCTAACAGGATGCCATCAAACTTACTGGGTTCTGTGGTACCTATATGCTTTTGTAAGTAAACTCCTTTGCAAAAAAACGAGCGGTTTTGATTATTGCCAATAATTTACTGGGCGATGATTTAATTTACTTATCGGCGAATATGAATCCGATGGGACCAATCTGTCCATAAACATGCTTCAAAAAATTCCGACCAGTCACTTTTATTTTGTGCAAAAATTAGTGTGCACATACAGTTTTTGCCCGTCTCATTATGGCGTGCCTATAATTTATGATTCTTGATTTATAATAGAAACAAAACATGACCCAGTTTCCTATGAGGAATTTCAATCAAAATCCATGCTGTATTCGTCTCTTTTATGATTTTTTTTCCATTGTAATTTGATCTGTATAATTAAAATTGTAATACTGGATTCATGAACTTTATTTCCAATACGGCCCAGAAATGAAGTTCATAAAACCATTTATGAAAAGCTGTGTATATTCCCTAATATGAAGGACAAAGGAAATTAAATGTTGTTTCATACATATAATAATATGTTACCATAAAACGACAGGAATAAGACATTTTGGTTTGTCAAGGTGTAAAAGAATATATTTTAGAAAATAATACTTATCTCAAATGCCAACACCTTCAGTCGGGGGCACCGGAGCGAAGCCTACAAATAGGATAGTCGACCTAATTTTGGACATTACCTTCTGTATCGATTCAAGCGAGAGCATTTTTAGGGCTGCTCTTTCACCGTGGCAGCCCTGAGTATTCAGCTTCTTAGAAATATAATATGTTGGTTTTGAGCTTTTAAGGACTGAATTTTCTCAAGAAATATTTACACTAATTTCTTGATTTATCAAAAACAAGCGACCCACTTTGCGCGGTACAAATTATATAGGTACACAAACTACACACGTTTTTCGCTCTTTTAAGAGATGTGAGATATAGTCGAATGTTGAAATTCGATTTGAAATTCAAAATGTTTCAGAAAAAATTCCTCTCCCATTACAATCCTTCAAATTTACGAGTTTATCTAAGAATGCCTATTTTATGGATTTATATTATTTTATTCTGTTTGTGCAAAAAACCTACGAACAAAAAATGTGTTAGAAAATAATAAGCTATCGAGTTAAGCTGTCTGCTTAAATCTCGATTTTATTAGGTACGATCCTTCAAACTTGTTTTAGATTAGAATTACTTAAACACGCAAATAAATTGAATGTGATTACAATTTTCTATATTTTAATACATAATTAGAACAATCCCTGTCAATATAGGTACCTAATATTTTTAAGTAATACCAATAAACCTAGCACGTACCTAAAAAAATATTATTTCTAATTTATTGTCGCTATCAACAAAATCAGTGGTACGTAGAAAGGAAAAATTTTGAACGTCTGAAAATGCGTATAGTTTTAAGCATTAGATATGTTTTGTTCTTTCTGTTTAGTGACAAGCTGACAAGAGCCATAATTGATAGCATCATCGCTCAAAAGTGGGTAAACGCAAATCGTTATGTAAAATTAAAAAATGACGTAAGTAAACAACTGGCCAGTTGTTTACACCTTATACAATAATATGCTGCTAGTTTATTTACGGAACACAAGTTTAAGGTAAACGATACCGTACCTTCACAGTCCAGCGCGTAATATGGGTAATCAGATTAGTTAGCCGCGACCGCCGGCCAGGATTTTACACTAAATTACACTTCTTATGACAAAATAGCACAGTTAACAGATTAGCTACTAATTATTTAATGTGTTAAAGTCTGTGGAAGTCTTAAAATTGTGCACACCTACCTAAATGTTTACCGTTTTTTAATGTGGTATATGTCTTCCTGCTACGTGAAAAAATCCACTTCTTCAATCTAAAAGTCATTAGTCTAGCACTTACAAATTGTGGAAGGTGGCAAAAGTAGAAGAATCGGATACATTTAGAACCGACCTATGTCCAGCACATTGAACTGCAGAGCTTAGTTTTATTGAACCGTACCCAAGAAGTGTGCTTTAGGAACCTAATCAGTACCCCTGCTATGAAGTGCCACGGCCATAATTATTAATTGTGAAAGTGGGATAGTGCCATTCGCTTTGTATAGTTACACCTATTTTTCATAACGTTATCACGCGCCACAGCCATCATGAATCCGTCCGTGGCTAAGCAATAGTACAGTCAAGATCTAACCATGTGCAGCAACCATTTAGTATTAACCACCATGAGTTTTCATTAATTAATAAAAAGATTAACTACGGAATATTAATGTACCTACATAATTAAATATTACCACTTAACCATACTGTACTACATACGTACAGTTGGCGTAACGCATTGCTAATACGCCTAATATACCGCAGGGGATTCTGCCCATCCTATTATGTGTATGAATATTTTAGTCTACTGCCTCGACTGTCTTATGGTTATTGAAACTACTGCTGAACAAGAGGTCCTGGTACTGGATTGCTTGTTAGTTTTCTTAGGGCAAATCTTGCAAATTAATTTAGAACCAATTCCTCTCTTCCGTTCAGTTCCGATCACAATCAATTTTACAATAACTATGACCTTATTCTCTATTTAGGATGGCTTCAGACAAAGCAATTGCTCAACGATCATCAATAGAAATACAAAATTTTATATAGGTGTGTGTTACTATGAATTATTTTCCTTTTATTTTATTTTCCTTTAGGCTTGTGGCCTCAACTTTATGTCAATGTTCTACAGCTGACCTTGAATACGAACAATCCGCACATTACATCTTGTGGGAGTGTATTCTTTGGCAGACTGAACGTAATATTAGGTATAGTATTCAGGTTACATCTGGAGTAGTTTACTATACGGACCATGTAGAAACCAGAACTTTCCGTGCGTTCAGGCGATTTTGCCATACCAATTACTGGAATCAAAAGGATTCTGCAAGCGTTCTCCAACAGTAGTTTCTCCTTTGGACTGATCACCGACAAAGAGACTCGTCGATAGAACGTTTCACCTATGGACGTTTCGCCGACAGAATGGTTCGCATTCGTTTGTTTCGACGACAGGACTTTTCAACTATGGAATATTCGCCGACAGACCGATTCACTCTTCTGTTTTTCGCTGATGGAACATTATTCCGACGCACAGTTCGCCGGCGCGATAACGTTCATCAAAATTTTACCAACTAGTACTTTTACCAATTTTTATATAGTTTTACGCAAATAAAATAAGGCAAATATTAAGTATCGTCAGTTTTCAATTTACCATTTCTATTCAGCTTTTTTAGGTTTTTTTTTTCATATTTCTTTCTATATAATCTAGTCATTTCTGGCGTAGGAGGTCACAGTTCTAACCTAACCTAACCATTTTTCTTTTATTAATTAACCCTTTATATTATTTATATCTTTACCTTATTTTTGCCTTTTTATTTTTTGTCATAGGGGTGTTGTTAGTAGCTTTTTGGTGGTTTCGTAGTTAAATAGTTAAAAGCCATGTCAAAACAATCGAAGACAAATCGGTATGTCGGCGAATATTCCATAGTTGAAAAGTCCTGTCGTCGAAACAAACGAATGCGAACCATTCTGTCGGCGAAACATCCATAGGTTAAAGGTTCTGTCGACGAATCTCTTAAAAACGAAACGTCCTGTCGGTGATCAGTCCAAAGGAGAAACGAATGTCGGAGAACGCTTGCAGAATAAATCAAAAGTAGCTCACAATTTAGGACCCATTAGTTTTAGTGTTAATATATGTATAATGGCAACTGGGTTTAACCTAGTTGTATATGTCCCTTGGTGCCTATTGGCCTAGCCCTAATCCGTCTCATGCTTGATAAGGATCCCACCTTAACCACTTCCCAGTGGAAATTATGTCTATTTTTTTCCTACTCTTCCGCTGTACTCTTCTGATTAATTTCGTTGCGGGATCCAAGACAGTTGAATCGTTTCTCCGGGACTCGTCGGATTTCATTAGCTCGGCGTTTTTCTGGTGGTCGCCGCTGTTGATTCTGGTTTTCAGGAGTTGCAGTGGTTGGGAATGTGTGGCGGGCTTATCCCAAAAAAAAAATACCTGATTTTCCTTCTAAAATTGGCTCCCGATGTAGGAACCCCTTGACCATCAACAATAGGCTTGTTGACTGAAAAAATCTAATTAGTCGCTCAATAAGATTATCAAAACATATTAGACCCGTTTTTTTTCTTTTGTTACATAAATTAAAATAGCTTTTAAAATTCTCAATACGTCACGGCCTGATATAATTTTTAGTGCATTCTGACGTCACGAGCCCCCACTCCCGAGTTTTGATGCGTTTTATGTTTGTCAATATCCATTGATTTTAAAAACAAAATTGATATGCAATTTATAGATGATGGAAACTAGCATATTCTGATACCATTAAATAAAAGAATCTTTAAATGATTATTTTTCAATATTAATTTATCTTAATACCGCGTGTATCTGACATCGACGCACAAATGATTTCCATGGGTCCAGGGCATGATTCTGGACACCCCAGTGTTGGAATTTTTCGTCGGTTCTTTTCTCATTTTTTTAAGAGTACCACAAATAGGTATCAGCTCAACTGTGCTGATATCTATTTGTGGTTTTATTCAGATTGCTATTTTTAGTGAAAGTAGTTAATTAATCATTTTTTTATCTCATTGGGTTAGGTCAGAATAACGATTATGAGCAGTCTAAAGTAAAAAAACCCTTGAAAAAAATGAAAAAATGAGAAAAAAGCCAACGAAAAATTTTAAGTCTAGGGTGTCCAGAATCATGCCCTGGACCCATGGAAATCGTTTGTGCGTCGATTTCAGATACACGCGGTATATATAAATCACGTGTCACGTTGTTTCTCCGCGATGGACTCCTAAACTACTTAACCGATTTCAATCTTTGCATACCGTATGCAGTTTGATCCAACTTGAAAAATAGGGTAGCTTACATCTCAATTTATAGTCGCAATATTATTTGGGCACGGAGCATTAATGGAAAATATGACGCAGACGAAGTTGCGTGGGTCAGCTAGTAAATTATAATTGTTGCAAGTACTTGTTATTATTGTTGTTGTTGTGTCAGTAGCATCTCGGAGTCTTGATATGGCCCGATGATAGCAATAGCCTCGCGCCTGCTACATGGGACTCATTGGCGGATCCTTTATATTATTGGATGCTTTATTAGTCTTTGCTAATCAACAGTCCTGGATCCACACCAGATGGGACCTAAACATAAGTGGCGAAATGTGGGTGTACTTTCTACAGGTACACCACAGCCTAACCCTCTTGGGAATATATGCGTGACAGTTGTATTGAATCGACCTTGTGTGTAAAGTCATTGAATGAAACACTAAGGTGAATGCTTTCAGTGCCTATTCAAATAAAAAGGTGAATGAAAACACGTCACCAGTGCGTGAATAGTTTACATTTTGGAGTAGAAAATTTATATTATTTAAGAAAGCATCAATCTTTCTCTATATCTCAGTAATTTGTATTGTTAGTGCTTACTACAAAAAGATGTGGTACAAATATATGTAGTAACGTCTACAATTAAATTATTTTCATAGCCAGTAATATTCTTCATGTTTTCTATTCATAGATAGGTATTCATAGGTACTACCATCAGTATTCCATTAACTTTCCTTTTTCGTAGCAATCATATAGTACCGTCTTATTATTGTTTTAGGGGGCGCTACTGTGTACAAATGTCAAACGCAAACAGTACAATTCCTTACCAAAAGTCTGTTTTGCCTCAACCGGTCGGCCATCCTACCTAGTACATTACTCTTTTGACTTTGACTTGACGCGCAAACATAAAAAACAACTTGCGATTGGCCTCTAAAACGCAGTCTGTTGTAGATGATTTGTTCAGTTTTCGTTTTCACCGCATTTTGTCGCCCACTTTTGGAAAAAAAAGAACTTCCATTTTTGCTTCATTCGAGACAAAGTTCCGTATTCGCCCACTTTTCATTACTTACAGTTTTCAGAACCTACACTTATTTAGTTGAAAATGTGTTTTTAAAAACTTTAAAAACTTATCAGTCAAGTTATTGCACGAATTATCAATAAAGTGTTATGTTTTTTTCAATAAATTAAATATAAATTCAGAGTGTGTTGTCAAAGAATAAAATATGGGTAGTAATAAAAACTCCGACAAAAAAAGAAGAATCGTCCTTACTCAAATTATTAAATCTACTGCTAACTTTCCGACTACTTATGTGCGAATAAAAATGACGAAACGACCGAATGAGATATTGAAATCTTCGAAAAATAAACATGACTGTTTATTGCTATAATACTTTTCTACCAGCATAAATTACGTTCTACTGAAAACTATGCTTTGATCTTTATTTGCCTACTTTTAATTCAGAAATTACCTTTCATAGTTCATAGACTGTGGTGCTATTTTAACTGTAACATTATACTGAAAATATTATTCTGAGTGGTTATACAGAAACTTATAAAAAATATAAAAATGTACTTGTAACAATAACTTTGACTTACATCATATATCATGAATATTACTTACCACGGGTATGCTTCGATATCGGTACCTATTTCAGGCGTTAAAGTCAGTCGTACTCATGCTTTTATCTAAAACCAAGTAGACCTTGGTTTCCTAGAATATTTACTATTAACCTGTATGATTATTCGACAAATTTCCTTGTTTTTATAAAGTCAGCGAGAACAAAGATAAAATTAAAACAAAACTACAACTACTATTATGAAAATGTAGTTTTAATAGGTAGTAGAAAATGTAAGGTATACATAATTGTACTTATGAACTAAATAGGGAGGCTATAGTATATTAGTTGTTGTAATAGTTTTTTTTTTTTTTTTTTTTTTTTTCCTTTCCTAGGTTTCATCAATACGATGAACCCTAATATTATTACAATCTAGCCCTATAAATAGACTAATAAGTAATTTAATTATAACCTAAACTATTAAATTGTCTATACTAAGAATGTGTCCAATAGCACTTTTCTTATTGTCTCTATTAAGGCGAATACACTTCGATCTTGTGTTCGTTTGGCACTTTTGTACTTTGCACTATTTACTAACACTAAACACTAACTCGAACGGTTTTGTTCTTTTTAGTCTTCTCACTATGTTTGTGTGGTCAAGAAGCTGGATTGCCTCGACGTTCACATGCTGATGAAGTCTCTTTTCGTGAGCTTCTGCAAATTTCTGGATAACTGTTTCGATGAACTCAACTTTTAGGTCCCGATGGAGGTCATCATTTCGTATGTACCAAGGAGCATTTACAATTTCCCTTAGCACTTTGTTTTGGAATCGTTGTATTATTAATATATTGGTCTGTTTGGTGCAGCCCCACAGCTGAATACCATAAGTCCAAACTGGCATCAGGACTTGTCTATATAGCAATAATTTGTTTGGCACGGATAGCATGGAGTTTCTTCCAAGCAGCCAATACATGCTTTTGAACCGAAGTTCGAGTTCATCTTTTTTCTTCTTGACGTGAGCTTTCCAGCGTAGCTTTGCGTCAAGAGTCATACCGAGATACTTGGCTGTATTTTCGTATGGTACTAGTTTACTATTAATGTAAACTGGAAAATACTGATGTTTTTTGTTGGTAAAGTTAATATGAACAGATTTTGACTCATTTAGTTTAATCCTCCATTTTTTGGTCCAGTCATAAACTTGATTCACAGCCATTTGGACCTTTTCTGCTGCTTCTTCGTGGCTGTCTCCTACAGCCATTATAGCTGTATCATCAGCAAAAGTCCCAATCGTGTTTTGCTCTAATTCAGGAATATCGCAAGTGTATAGTAGGTACAGGACCGGACCTAACACGCTTCCTTGCGGTACGCCAGCGTTAATTTGTTTTAGTTCCGAGTAGGCATCTCCTTGCCTTATTCTAAAGACTCTGTTCAGAATGTAAGATTCTAGTATATCTGCAAACTGTTTCGGTAGCAAGCTCTTTAATTTGTGTATGAGGCCTTCATGCCATACTTTATCAAATGCTTGCGCCACGTCTAGGAATACAGTAGAACATACTTTCTTGTCTTCAAGGGCGTTTTCTATCACTGTTGTGATCCTATGCACTTGATCGATGGTAGAGTGATTTTCTCGAAAACCAAATTGGTGCTCTGGTATTATGTTTTTACTATCTATAATTGGTTTAAGCCGTTTGAGTAATAGCTTTTCAAATAACTTAGACATGATTGGTAGCAGGGAAATAGGCCTATATGATGAAGTTTCGTGGGCAGGTTTCCCTGGTTTAGCTATCATTATTACTTCAGCCACCTTCCATAGGTCTGGTACATATTTAAGCCTCAGTGCTGCATTGATAAGGGTTGTTAACTTAACCAGGCCCTTTCTTGGGAGGTTATGAAGAACTTCTCCAGTTATTAAATCGTAACCTGGTGATTTTCTCGTACTTATATTACGTTTAATTTCTCTTACGACTTCTCTGGGTGTTACTAGTTTTATGTTAGCTTCATTTTCTGATGCCTCTATATGAGCCAATGTGTGATCTTCAATCACTTCATCGACATTTGGTTGAAATATATTTTCAAGATGCTCTGCAAACCTCTTAGCTTTCTGCTCGTTACTAATTGCCCATTGCCCGTTTTCACACTTGATGGGTGGGATTTGGGTAACCGGTCTTTTTAGGTGCTTAGTAGCCTTCCAGAGGGAATAGTCTGTCTTTTGGTCGTTACTTAGGTTCTGGAGATAGGTGTTGGTTGAGTTGTCTTTAAAGTTTTGGATTACTCTTCTTAGTTTTTTTGTTAGGTTATTCAGTTTTCGTTTGTCATCAGGGCACCTAGATTGATGCCACTTTTGTCTCTGACTTCTTTTTTCTATGATGAGCTGAGTGATTCGGAACGGGTATGTATTTCCCTTCGTTCTCTTGTTGAAGTCAGGTGTATTTTCCCACGCTGCTTGCTGGATATGCATTATGAAGTTCTCCACTTCAGTGTTTAGTTGTTCGGGTGTTTTTAATGGGACTTTAAGGTCTATTTCATCATTCAATTTGGTCTTGAAGCCCACCCAGTCTGTACACTTATTGACAAGAGTGGGACTATTTTCTTGAAACAAGATTGTCTCGCTTATTTCTAAATAGATTGCCGAGTGATCCGAGTTCATGTCATAGCTTTGCTCCAATTTTACATACCCAGTTGATAGACCCTTAGTTACAAAAAAATCTATTAAGTCGGGTATTTTATTTGGATCTGTTGGCCAGTAGGTGGGCTTTCCAGTTGATAAGACATCACATTTCATCTCTTTTATGGCACTCAGTAGTTCTTTTCCTTTAGTAGTAGTTAGTCTAGAGCCCCAATGCGTATTTTTAGCATTGAAGTCACCTCCCAAGATAAATCTACTACCAAGGCGAGTTAGAAAGCTCATAAAGTAATCTTTTTTAATCGTATACCGTGGTGGACAGTAGATAGCAGATACGATAACTGGATATTTTTTGGTTTGCAGACAAATCGCTACTGCTTGAATCTCTTTCTCCTCGTATTTAAACTTTTCATAATGCTGAAGGTTTTCTTTTATAATAATGGCACTACCACCTCTTGCAGAATTGTCTGGGTGAAGTGCATGGTATACCTTGTACCCTTTAAACTTAATATGAGATTGTTTTGTGAAGTGAGTTTCTGATATCAGGCAAACATCAATTTTTTCTATGTCTAATACTACTTGTAACTCATTATGATGTTTTTGTAACCCATTTGAGTTCCACGCCATGAGTTTCAATGTAGTATTCATTTTTTTGGCTTAGGGATAGCAGCTTTGTTGCTATTTTCAATTTTTGTTAGTCTTTCAGCAAATGATGACATTAACTGTAAGATTTCAGTTAACTTTTTGTCACTGTCCATATCAGCCAAAGGTGCTTTCGCTATGCCTCTTGTAGCTATTTGGGCATAAGAGACGTTTTTGTCTGTTGTTTTTATTGTGTTTTGGCTTTGTTTGCGCTGACTGATGCTTTCAGCTCTTCTAGTAGGTGTATTTTGTTGAAGGGTTGTGTTATTTGTTGTGCCTTTCGATTTTTTGTTTCGGATTTGCTGAATTTCTTTAGCTACGATGCATCCCCTGTAGTTAGCTGGATGTGGAGCTCCACAGTGGACACACTTTGGCTTCTCTTCTTTTGGTTTTCTGCAATCCTTAGTGAGATGTTTACCTGTGCACTTAACGCACCTTGGTTCTTTGGAGCAGTACTTTTGGGTATGTCCGTACGCCTGGCATCTTTTACACTGAGGTACCAGTTTTGTGGATTTTAGCGGCTGTATTTCCACATTACATCCCAACACAGTTTTGATGCTATATATTTTGCTAGTATCTTCATCATTTGAAAATGTTAGCATGAACATATTGAGTGGCTCTTTGGTTTTCCAACTCAATTTGTTGACAGCTTCTACTATCTTATATCCCTTACCACGTAAGTCTTCAACAATTCTCGCTGGAATGCATGTGAAATGCAGTTTTTTGGCCACTACTCTAATTGGTCTCTCTTGCTTGTTCTCATAGGAGTGCCATAGGCAGTTGTTAAGTGTGAGGGCTTTTGTTATTGCTCTGTACGAATCTTCATTTTTGGCATTTACTTTGATTGTATCTCCGTTCATCATTTTTACGCTAAACGCGTCAGCTGATTGGCTCTCAGATAGAAAATCGAAGAATTTCTGGTAGTCCTGGATACCATCTACTACAATAGGTGGTGGCAAAGGAGTTTTAATGGTTTTATCCTTACCTTTATTCTCTTCACTTCCGTGTTCATTCCGAATGGGTTGGGCGGGAGAGGTGTTCAATTTTCTTTTCTTCCTGCTTTTTTGCCGTATCCATCCTGTTTCTCGAGCTAGTTCTTCTTCGTCCGTGGCATATTCAACACCCGGGGTAGAAGTCTCAGTGCTGGTTGTAGTAGCTGATTTTGGGGGGTTTTCCGCTTGAAGTTGTAATAGTAAGTTTAATTGTAGGTTAGTTGTCAGTAGGTATCATATATTATATTATATTATATTTTGTTTTATTTCCCAACCTCAAAGTTACTAACTGTACGTTTGGTCTGCTTTTCATAATGACACTTTTATTAAAATGCCAACTTTCAAGAAGCAGAAAATTTTAGTTTGCGTAATATTCAGTTAGTTGAATATTGTATACTGTAACCTAACCTAACTTACTGTTTTCTTTTACAAAAGCGATTTGATTCTGGCATTGATTTGTTTGTCATACTCTAACCTAACCTAACCCATCGTAATCTAAGATTGCTGTCTGTCAAAACGTCATTCGTCTAATAGTTGTGTGGCCTAGTGAAATGTTTGACAAATGATAAATATCCCAAACGTTTTGTGTCATTATAACAATAATTCTACCAAATGAAACGTTGTCATACAAAAATTTGCTAATCGTTAGTTGTCAAAGTGAAACATAGGCGAAACGTTGGTTGACAAGTGATAATCTGCCAAATAATTTTCGACGAAAAGGCAGGATTTTCATCAATAATGAAAGATAAAAAATAAATTTGATAACCAACAATAGAAATTAAAACAGTTCATGCAAGTTGTAAAAATATGACTGTTTTGACAAAACCTCTGTTGTCGGTAACTTAGTAATTCTGTCGGAGGTTCAGTATTCTATTCGGAAGTTTAGTTTTGTTATTCGAAGATCCATTTTTTTTAGGAGAAAATGTTTAAAAGATAATGTGTGTTTAATTGGTTTTTTTTCTTTTTTCGTTTATGTTTTGGGTTTTTTGTCGGTAATAAAACGCTGTTTTATTAGAATAATAGTCGGCCACAGATCGCTGGAGATTAATTTGTTTTTCGGAACCATTATTATTTTCCATAAAATATTTGCTAAATACCCAGTGCAATCTATTAAAAAAAAGTTTTTTATCTGAATAGATATAACGCGAAATACATACGATTAGCCTTCATTTCCGTTTTCACAAAAGCCAACAGAGACCATGCCCTAACTATTAAAAAAAATGTATGCTAATTTTGTTCGACTTCAACACATTTCTTATTTCAGCCTATCATACCAATTATTGCGTATTAAATTTTTCGTTTAATACGCACTACGTTATTCAACTCACATATTCGGTCAATCAAGCAATATTACCATTTTTAGTAGAGGACATGTTAGCTTCCTGCAGCGCTTTACAGCGATATCAGCGGCTAAGTAGAAAAGCATGTTACCGCTATACTAAAATGAGAAAAGCGACCCAGATGGCAGCACTGAGCTGGAGCTATGGCGGCATGGAGGTCGGCGCTATAGAATTTGCGGTGTTAAAGCCATGCGGGATTGTGGTTAGCAACGTCGGCGGGGTGTTGTTTGACTGGCGGAGTGTGTTCGACTGATAACAATGGAGCACCCTGCGGCACAAAAGACGAGTAGCAACAGAACTAATTGAAATTAATTTTCGACGATCTTCAACCTATACTGCATTATTTAGGTACTCGTATGTAGCATAGGACTTTACTGTCTCTATTATGAGAACACGGTGGGGATAGTATCGGAAAATAGTAAGCGAATTGTGAAAGATATGATTTAGATTTAGAATAAAGCCGGGTTTATTTGGAAATACTCGTTGTGATACATCGTAAGTAGGCCTGAATCAAAGGAATCTCGTTTCATAATTGTATACCGCGCCACATCACAACACGGAACATTAATGAAAATTAAGCTTTTTACCTGCAGGTTACTGATTAATATTCTAAGTTATTATTGTCTGGTGAGAAGACAAAAGTATGAATTTGGAGTGATAGTCTAGTAAACAAATGCTTTTTTGTTTAACTTTATTCAGCAGTCTCGAAAAAATATGTATGAGATGTCATTCGATTCGAAAGAACAATTAGATGATCTTTGAATAAAATACAATAAAGTACCCAGGGTTGGGCAGTATTTGAATTACTTGTAATTAAAATACGTAATTGAAATACAAATACGTATTTTGTATTTGTATTTCAATTACTTCTTTAAAATGTAATTGGTAATTCGTATTTCAAATACCTGACGCCGAGGTACTTTGTAATTAGTATTTCAAATAGGCTTATTATTAGGCTTCAAAATACATTTTAACAATAAAATACATTTCACCATCATTTAGCTATCGTGAGTGTGAGTGCGAGAAGAGACCGCGAGAGTGTAATGATGGTAAAGCAGCAACAAAACGCAAAAAACCGGACAAGTGCGAGTCGGACTCGCGCACCGAGTGTTCCGTACAAACCTGTAGGTATATATATTATAAGCAAAAGTTGCGGTTTACGATTTACGACGTATTAAAAAAAAACTACTTACTAGATTTCGTTCAAACCAATTTTCGGTGGAAGTTTAGGTACATAGTACTACTCAGTTTAGAAAAAAATTATATAAGAAACCTCAATATAATTTTTGAAGACCTATCCATAGATACCCCACACGTATGTGGTGGATGAAATTTTGAGTTTCAGTTCTAAGTATCGGGACCCCCAAAATTGATTGTTTTTTTTTCCTATTTTTGTGTGAAAATCTTAATGCGGTTTACAGAATACATCTACTTACCAAGTTTCGACGGCATAGTTCTTATAGTATCGGAAAAAAATGGCTGTGACATAAGGACGGATAAACAGACAGACAGACATGACGAATCTATAAGGGTTCCGTTTTTTGCCATTTGGCTACGGAGCCCTAAAAATCAATGATCCACCATTCCGACCCTATTGCAATAGCAGACTCGGCCCGGTCTAGATTACTTTTTTTGTATTTTGTATTTCAATTAAAAATAGCTAAAATACTGTATTTTGTATTTTATATTTCAAATACCTTACTTAAAGATATTTTGTATTTCGTATTTTAATTACTTGCGATACAGTATTTTGTAATTTGTATTTCAACTAAAGCAAAGCATGTATTTTGCCCAGCCCTGAAAGTACCGCTCGAAGAAAATTCAAAAGTTAGCTTCGCTCCCGTCAACTGGCTATTTTTTTTTGCTTTTAAACCTTCCTTGTATTCTGGCGAACTAAACAAAAAAGAATTACCGAAATCGCCCCAGCCGTTCTCGAGTTTTAGCGAGACTAACGAACAGCAATTAATTTTTATATATAAAAGATTTACTGAAACAAGTTTTTTTTTTTTCAAATATCTCAAAATCCAATAAAGATTTTTGAAATCCAAAAAAAGATTCGAAAAGAAGAGGAAATTTTCCTGATTGCCGCAAAAATTTTACCAAATAAGCTTTTTTTAGATTTAAAACACTCAAATAGCAACACGAGTTTCAGTCTCAATATCTTTGCATTATTGCATCTATGCACGTACGACAAACAATTTAAATTAGTAACACACAACGAAATGATTTCATTGAGCCGTCCCCTGAAATAACGTTTCGAACGCAAATTGCAAATATTTTAGAACAAGTACAGGTAATTAAATTTAATCATCAAAATGAATTATCAAAAAAACTCTAAGTGTTATGTTGTGTAACGTGTTATCAAATTGATTTTAATTAACCGCAGGACGGAAATACATTACAAAAAGTACGTTCGGTTAATAGTAATAGGTAAATGGATACAAGAAGAATGGAGTACTTGTTTTAATACAATTGCCGGAAAACTGGCTGTTATTGCTCTTTGAGGTTCAGAATCCAGTGTTTTTAAAATATGTTTTCCGTTTTACCTTTTCTTAAACCTAATGTGCTAGCGATAAAGATGAAAATGAAATTTGTCAGATTCTAATATGTTTCTACTAATGTGGCCTTTTGACCCCCCTGTACCTACACGTGCAACTACACCTGTTTTCCCTCTTATATAAAATTTCTCCAGTATCGTGGGTGCGTTGTGTAATCAACGTGACGCAATGTGATCTCCGTATGGCTTACGCTAAGAATAGCCCACCACGTGTGAAAGAATGAGCTCACACCGAGCATCGAAGAGCGATCGAAAATTGCGATACAAAATGGATCTTTATATACTGCACAAACAGTTAACACGTACTTTAGTAACCATTTTAACATATCGAGATTTCTCCGTGCCAGTTTGAGTGGCCAATACGAATCGAGTAAACCAAGCACACACAAGAGCATCACAGTACTTTTTGACCGATTATTCCCGATGTCCACCACTTGTCTGGCCACCACTGGGGGACAGCGAGACAACTTTAAAACATTATTCTCGTTGTCCACCACTGGGGGACAGCGTCACAACTTTGTAAATTATTTCCATTCGTCACCACTGGTGGACAGCGACACGGATTTTTTAACATTCCCTATGGCCGCCGTTGGGGGACAATGGCACAACTCTTTTGATCCAATTCCCACTGGCCATCAATTTAAATTATTTTATCTAGAGACAAACAAACCAACTCCAAAAAAAATATTCTAACCCAAAAATAGTTAAAATGATACGCAAAAAAATAACATCTCGTTATCCGATTAAACCAAATGATTCACCAACAATAGAAGGGATCTGGCGCTCGGCGGCCGCTGCCGCGGCACGTTACTATGGAATTTGAATATTATACTAACTGAATATTAATTTGGTCGTCAAGATTTGGTGATCATTTACTAAATTTGGTGGTCGAATACAATTTAAAGTGGAGTCGTGACTAAAATAGCTGGTACTGTTGTATTTTTAGGCTTTATTTTTCTGGTGTTAAGTAGATATTTTTGGTTACAAAACTAAGGGTATCAAAGGTAAGTATTTTATGGTGGTCATTATATTTATTCCCTTTATTTTTTTGGTGTCGCTTATTACCGCACAACGGAAAACTATGAAATATCGGTATATTTACGAGTAAGTAGTACCTATAAACATTAGAATTGGATAAAAGTAACTTCAGCATAAAACCAAATGGTCTCTAGATAAAATAATTTAAATTGATGGCCAGTGGGAATTGGATCAAAAGAGTTGTGCCATTGTCCCCCAACGGCGGCCATAGGGAATGTTAAAAAATCCGTGTCGCTGTCCACCAGTGGTGACGAATGGAAATAATTTACAAAGTTGTGACGCTGTCCCCCAGTGGTGGACAACGAGAATAATGTTTTAAAGTTGTCTCGCTGTCCCCCAGTGGTGGCCAGACAAGTGGTGGACATCGGGAATAATCACTTTTTGACGCGTCCCGTCGCATTCGGTGTGAGCCAACTCTGACGAGTCAATGAGATCTCCATGTGACTTGTGCTAAGAATAGCCCCCACGTGTGTACATCCCATTGAGAGGGGCAGCAGGGACACCAATAAGTTCACGATCAACATGATCCTAGAATTCTAGGGCAAGCTGAACAATGTGTGCGTGTTAAACCGGGTTCACATTCGTTGTGTTGTGACATAAACTCGTAATACTATCGCGGCGCCTTTTGACACAGTTCATTGGCTAGAAAATTCGTTGTGCTGTAACGTTATCTTAAACAGAGTCGGCTGGTTGGTGTATCTCGCGCCGCAACACAACACGACACAGTGACGTGCCTTGCTGCTTTAATGTTGAAATCATTGAAAATATTTGAAGATTTATGTTAATAAATGCAATTTAATATGCTTGTTTTTAAAATATGTCAATAGGAAAGGGAATATGATGTCGAGAAACAGAGGCGTCTGCCTAAAAAGGCCCGATGAATAAAATTCATGTATCCAGCAGGAATATCATTCATGGAGGTTAGGTTCCGTTAGTAAAGCCCCTGGAAGTTTAGGTAAATTTTCAAGACATATCACAACAAAACCACAATACTACAGTAGGCGTAAAATTAATTTGCAAAATAGTTGTAGATACCCCAAAAAATAATTATGAATCGTTTTGAACCGACTTCGTTCTGTATTGCCAGAAAATGTCATAATTGGAAAATGAATGAATTATGTAAATTATGACAACAGACGTCGATTCAGGACAGATTATGCTACTATATTTTATAAATATTGAGATAAAAATAATAATGCAAGGTGGCAGGTGGTGTGTGCAAGTTTATTTGGTGGCTACCATATTGTCGTATTTATTTATTTTTTAAGGCAAACCAACTAAATACACACAAAAACAATCACAACACATACCATTTACAAATTAAATAGTATTGCATGCATCTAAATTAAAAGTTAGCACAACATTATATTTAAATCTCACTATACAATAATAAGATCGATATTGATAATACAATTTGAATTTGATGATAAAGATAAATAAAATTTAGATAGAATTGAATAAAATTTGAATTGAATTTGGACTGTCACGTCATGGATATGTCAACTAACATTAATTTATACTTATATAAATGTTATAACATTTATACGTATCCTGCTAATAACTATGTAAATCTCAAAACTAATAACACAAGACCAACAGACATCAATCGATGCGGCTCAAACTATAATTTGATGCTTACCAGGCGTTAAACGTGTTGATTCGATAATGCCTGGCGTTCGTCAAATGGCATGTAAAGCCGGGATTAATGCATAATATAATCGTAGGTAAGATTTAAGGCCTTAAACGGATGACGTCATGAGCTGTTAGATTCAAGCATAGATATTGTTTTTTTTATATTTCTGTGGATTCAAGTGATCTAAAGCCATACATGGAATGGCGAATCTTAACAGGCCATCTTGCTTTAGTTTCACTTGCTTGGATACGTCACATACTCATCAACCTACTGTTAGTGAAATTATTTGCACATCGCCTTGTTTATTTGAATGTCACTTGCGGGTCACAGTCGTTAAAACGGGATATTAATTTATTTATTTATTTTAACTTTTCGCACAAAAACGGTACAAAGGCGGACTTATTCGTTTATAAAGTTGCGGCCAAAAGCTATTAAGGTATATTGTCTACTAGCTTGTGCCAGCGACTTCGCCCGCGTGAAATTGGAAAATTATACCAAGGAAACATACTCCCGGGAATCCCAAGATACAAAGTAGGTATCCTATACCGAGATATGGTCTACCAGTGCCAAGTTTCATCCAAAAACGCAAAGTAATAATAACTACTAGCTGACACCTCGCGGCTTCGCTCCCGTCTAATGCAACTTTTTAATTTATTTCTTTCATAAATACTTTCTCTTGACACTAAAAAACACAATAAAAAAAAGAATGACGGCCGTTCACGCGTGATGCGATGACCAAGGGAAATAAGGATTCAGTTTTATATATATATACTAGCTGTCCCGCGCAACTTCGTCTGCGTCACATTTTCCGCTCCTAAATAATATTGCAACAAAAAATTGAGATTTAAACGATCCTATCTCTCAAGTTGGATCGAACTGCACATGGTGTGCGAATTTTATTATAATCGGTTAAGTGGTTTAGGAGTCCATTGAGGACAAACATTGTGACACGAGATTTATATATATTAAGATTACAAGTACGAGAATAATGTTCCAGTTACATAGTTTAAAACTTGTTTCATTTAAGGTACTAAAAAAACAGTTAAAAAAAATCGCAAAACAAAGTGAACGGAAATTAAAACTGTGAAGTGCGTAGGGTTTTTATTTTTTTATGATTCAACAAATCGAGCAAAACAAACCTGAGGCCTTAGTGTGAGTTTTTCGACTCACGTTCGAACGCGTTCGATTGCGAGCGCGTTAGAATTTAGTATTAGAATTTAGTTATAGTGCCACCTGGTGGTCACTCGTAGAACCTAATTTCTCATACTAAATTCTAACGCGCTCGCAATCGAACGCGTTCGAACGTGAGTCGAAAAAACTCACACTAAGGCCTCTGGTGTGGCTCGGGAGGTCACACGGTGGCTATTTGATTGAATATGAACCATAATGGTTGTAAGTTGATTTGAATTGTATTTAACACTATCTGTTCCCCACGGCTTCGCTCCCGTCAACTGGCTACCCTACCTACCCTTTTTTTTTTGCTTTTAAACCTTCCCTGTATTCAGGCGAACTAAACAAAAAAAGAATTACCGAAATCGGCCCAGCCGTTCTCGAGTTTTAACGAGACTAACGAACAGCTATATAGATAGATAGTGTGATGGATATTTTGTTTCAGCCCGCCTGTTCTTGGTTCGTCTTTTTTTTTGAACCACCTTGACTATTCAAAAGTGCCTTTAAATAGTACATTTGAAATAAATATTTTTGACTTTTGTAATGTGTTGCCAACCGATTAAGCGTGAATTTAAAGACTTTTTACATTAGAGTAATAGCTACAAGTGCTACAACACAGTCTCACTGAAAGTCGCGCCTATATTCGTCCAATGCCCCCCGATAATTACATTCCTGCCTGCCTAGCCTTTTGCCAAATACATTGGGGTCAGTTGCCAGTCTAGCCGGATTCAGCTAAATATCTATCAGTATTTTACGTGGAAAGGCTGCCTATCTTGATACTTGGTAAGACTGGTGTCAGATGTTCTGGCTTCTGACCCCCTGAATACTGCCAAAGATCTTCAAATGAGATCACCCTAACTGCATTCATTGTGACAATTCATTTAATTTTGATACAAATAACCGTATAAATTCGTAATGGCTCTCTTCCGGTGAACACAATGACAAGGATAAGTGATAACTGACAAGTTGATAACATCAGTAACGGGCTGAAACCTCATATTATGTAAATCGTTCGTTCATTGCTCTGACAGGCACAGTTGGCAGATTGGGATCCATTTCAAATGTAACGGAATGCTTTTGTTACAGTTGGTTGCTAACAATATAGTTTCACAATAGAGGTATTAATTAATATCACCACGATTAAACGATATTATCTGGGAGACTCTCCCAATGGCTACTGTAGAGAGCAGAGCAGCAGTGCTATTCTGTGAGTAACTATTTCGATATCGAGCTTCACCTGAGTGACAAAGCTCACGCCGTGATCTTTATAACAAACAACATAAGTCTTATATTAATACGAATTTGATACCTCACCTCGGATTCCGCTGTCGAGACACATGTTGTTACAGAATAGCACTACTGAAGGCATATTTCTAAATATCTATTTCCTTGATCTAATCCCTTTTTCGACCTCAAGAAAATAATTACGACAAGCCAACCATTTGAACTGATATTTCGTGGTCTGGACAAGACTAGACTATACATAACTTTTGCAACACGTTTTCTTCTTCAATTTCGAGACCTTTAATATAATTTTTCACACAATCCAAATAATTTATAGTCACATTTATATTCATAATAATTCTAATCGAAACATACATTTATGAATACTTCTGCCAATTGAGATGTTCAAAATGAACTAAATAACATAACAACAAACGATAAAAATAATTGTTACGCACGGAGTTACCGACTGGTACAATTTAGTGAGATGTCGCAAGGCAGCGATGCGCTACCACACTGTGATTATGTTACACTATACCATATCGTTAGTGCCTACTTATAACGCTAATGACAACTCATTAGTAGCCCATTGTGTCGCATTAGTGTCAAACATCAAATGAAAATGAGCTTACTAACTATCAAATTTGGTAATACCAGCGTTGCTCACTGCAAAGGGACGTGGTCCTCTCATACATACATCGAAACAACTTAAATTGGTGTCTCTTCCAAGCCTAGAAAAGGTAATTTTGGCAAAAATTCCTCATCATCCTCACTGACTTGAAAGCCACTGGTTTTCAAGAAAACCTTATACCTACACATAGATTATCTCCATCATCATCACCTGCCTAGCCTTTTCCCAACTGTATTGGGGTCGGCTTCTAGTCAAACCGGATTTAGCTGAATACCAGGCATTTTACGTAGAGCGGCTGCCTACCATACATCCACAACTGGGTGACACGGTACTTATTGCCAAGACTGGAGTCAGATTTATCTGACAATCCGTAACGACTGCCAAAGATCTACAAAATGACAGCCGGGACCAACGGCTTAACGTGCTTTCCAAGGCATGGAGGAAACTCGGTATGTTAAAATGGTCACCCATCCACAGACCAACCTTGGCAATCGTTGCTTAACTTGGAAGATCCACCTGTGCGGCTGTTAATGTTTAGCCACGAAGTCCTTATAGATTATCTCCATAATCGTCAGTTAATAACTCAAAATACAGATTGATGTTGTATACCCCACCAATGTGAAACATATTTAAGTTTTAACGTAGAACGCGTGGGACTAAAGCAATTCCCAAGCAGAAACCACTTGCCTGCGAATGACACGCTAACTAGGTAAAACCAGGAATTGAATCAATAACGCGCCTGCCGCGTTTTTATTAAAATTCATGCCGCCACATATGAATCTGTAGGGTCATCAATCCGCGAGCGTGACGAGATGAATTTACAAAATGAAATATCTCATGCGAGAAACTTGGCTGAGCAACATTAATTCCGCGAAGAAGGCACCTAAAGCAATTTCTTGACATCCCTAACATAATCGAGCCAGCCTTCATCACGAAGTTTAATCCACATTCCAAGACACTAATTAAATTCCTTCAAACTGTCGAGTGAATCTTTTCAATTTAAAACTAGTAGACAAAGTTCTTACGAGTGGCGGCGTGCGATGCGTGTTAACTGTTTTAATGTTCAAACTCGCTCGTAGTATGCTATAACTTTTTATTATCATTTTGCTAATTCACAGTTTTTATTGTTTGAATAAATGAGACAAAGTCGGGACGGAATGATGACGGTAGGGATCGTTTCAAAGCAAGAGGGTAATAGCTGCTCTTAACACTGTTAATAGAAAGTCATAAAATGATTTATGTGCCGGAAAAACATTCCTCGTGACATAATCTATTTAGCAAAGATTCTACATAGCATTTCCCAGAAATAGTTTTCACATCAAATAAAAATCCAATGAAACAATATCATCAAGCTAAAATTATGCAACGTAACTGCTTTCCAATTGCAACGCAAACAGTGTTTAAATAAAATATGGAAGAGTAAGCATAGTGACCTAGGCAGTACACAAGCAGCTAATATGTTTGTAAATATTAACCCACTACCGCCGAACAAAGACGAAGATTACAAACTTGTGTTGGTATCGTGTGGTTTAGATCGCGATATTGCATGATATTATGTGACTTAATGAAAATTGTGAGCTCAAAACCTGAAAACATGTTTTTGTTCGCCGGGACTCAGAGTTAGGTATATACTTACATTGCCTTAAGTTTTAAACAACTTTTTTGCCAGCCCATCCCACAGGTAGGTAAAGCATGACATTGCATGTATTCCGCGACCAGAAAAATCGGTAGCATTCTTTACTAAGTATCAGTAAAATGATTTTAGTAGTCAGATGACGGACCAGCTGTTTTATAGAAAAAGTTAGGTAAATTGAGCTTGAAATTAGCTATCAATGTCGATTTATGCAGTGGCGGAATGATAGTATACTTCAAGCTTTTAAGGGAAGATAGCGACTCTGTACTTTCAGAGGTAACCTCATAAAACAATCAACCTTACCTTTTTTAATAAATTAAAAAGAGGTAAAGTTGATTGTTTTATTTATTTACTTCTGTTGTATCGCGTTCGTATGAATGAATTGCCAGTAAACGTTGCCAGAATTTCAGCAGAATTGCAGCTAAAAAAAAGTACGTGTGACGTTGCAAAAGCCACATCAAAGGCTGTCAACACTGATAAACGAGTATGTCACTCACGAACTGCCGCGGAAAAACTTGATAGTATTTACTATTTCGTCCACAAAAACGAGAGCTTATTCGGGAGCCAAGATACTTTCTTTTCACACCAATATTTCATATCAATCACATCAAACCTTGAGATTGTCAGAAGCCGGTAAGTCAAGAAGTACCGTGTTACCCAGTTAATGGGTTGAGGAGATCTGCTAGGCAGCCGCTCCACGTAAAACACTGGTATCCAGCTGAATCCGGTTTAATTAGAAGCTTTTCCGAATATACTTGGGAAAAGGCCAGGTAGATGACGATGATGGGTAGAGGACACATTAACACAGAAAAAAAATTAGCAGCTTGGTGCCCTAAAGTATCACTTCGCCGAGATATTTGAAAGTGAAGTCGCCATTTCCTTTAGGTGCTGTCAATCCGTTCACTCTCCTTAGATTCACGGTGGTATTTTGACAGAATAGTTTGATTTGTTGAAATTGATAGCCGTATATCTTGCAAGATTAACACTATAACCCTTCATATAAGCTTCTCCGTCTATAAAAAAATGTCATTAAAAGTCACGACCCTGTATGCACACATGTATCAATCCTTATCTTTAAACTCAATAAGCTATTCCAGCCTGTGGAGTCACGTACCCTAGCCGTACGTCTTCTCACGTTGCGTTGGTGGGATTCCTGTCTCCAGCTAACACAAGATTCTTTGCGATCATATTACCTTGTAGTCTTGCTTGGTCGTTCTTTGTGAGACGTACACGTCCCACTTTCGAAGTATCTACGGCTTTCTCTGGAGCATAGTTGAAATTAGGTATTTGTTTCGTAGAATACTAACTTTGTCTTTGTTTTCCAGCGATTGTCATTGTAAGCAAAATTGATCGAATGTCATATGGTTCATAAAAATAATGTTCAATGTTTTATCCTTTCGATGTGTTTATGAATTTTTACTTTATATTTAAAACTTTACTTTATGAATTATTACCATTTAAGTCGTCAATTTTTAATTTGCTGAATATTGGTGACAAATAACTACCCGTTTTAATCAGTCAGAATATTGAAAACAATCTAAAAAGTCGCACTTGACAGCGCATGATACAACATTGAAAGAGCCATGAAAATAAATCTCTTTCGCATTTAGTGGTAAAGCGATCTTCTATCCCTCGCTACTCAAATCCGACTTCTTTGAATGTCACGAGTATAGGCAGGAAAAGGAATTTTCTTTCCTTCCTTAGAATGTAATAATTAACTAGGTACATTTTAATTCTATCTATCAAAATTTCCACGCCACAAATTTCGTTGGCAACAAAAACGCCTCGCTTTATCAAAAAAACACTTGACATATTTTTTCAGTAATGTTTTTACCTTGTTACGGGACATGACTCTGCATACTAACCGATATTACCATGCTTATCTGCTTAACATAGCACACATACATAATCAGCCTGTGGGTAATGTTAACCATAGTGAAATTTAGAAGGTCTGTAAGTTGATTAGTCAGAATGTACTCCACCACTTGTGCCCAGAGGCTCTGATCAAGTGTTTTTTTTTTGTTATTGTTAAATGGCCTGGTTGCTTGGACCATTTCACTTTAGCCATGTCTTTGGTTGTGGGAGTATGTAGTGGGAGCGTGGCAAATGCGATTGTCAAAACGTCAAAGCAGTACCTATGTGACTGAGAAACTTTGTCGAAATTTCACGTGTTCAATCCCGTACAGTTAGGCATTCCGAAAATCGCATCCGCTATTAGAATTAATGTAGAATGAATCCTAGAACCAATGCCTAGAACACAAATTTATGGAATGATGCAGGTGCCGTAAATTTTTGTTCTAGGATATGGTTACCTTTCGGTGTTTTCCTATATCAAAATAACATCATTAGACATAGTCACGCTTTTAATCTGTAAGCCGACCGCGAAGGCAGGTTATCAAAATGTTATATGCCTTTCATAATTCCGATGAAGTGACTATAAATCAGCTCACTCATGTTAGTAACGCTAAATATTTGCAAATAAATTGGGGTGCTTTGGTCAGTACTGATATATAACTTTTGAACATTTTTAACCGACTTCAAAAAAGGAGGAGTTTCACAATTCCGTTGTTTTTTATGTTTGTTTTCTCATACCTCCGTCATTTATGAACCGATTTGAAAAATTATTGTTTTTAGCGAAAGGATCACAGATTGGTCTCATTTTTAACTGAATCAAAATCGGTTGAGTGTTTTGGTTTTTAAATCATAATATCTGGAATTAAAACTCGGACAAACAACCAAAAACACCGACTTCCTTAAATAAAAGAAATTAAAGTAATTACAGTTCTTTTATTTTTATTTGGAAGTCGATTTATTTTTTTATGTAAGTAATCTGACTACTATTATATAAATGCGAAATTCACGCCGGCGCGGGCAAAGCCCCTGAAAGAAGCCAGTGTCAAATTTTTCATTGCTGTTTAATTTTTATACATTTTTTCCCCTTGTTTGTTGTTGTAACGTCTTCGTATTCGAGACTGCACACAAATACACTTTTATCTTTTCGCATGGTTAGCTTTGAATCACTTGTCCTAAATTACCTATCGGCTGGAAACGATACTAATTACTTTTGTTTGTGCCACAGCTCAGTTTCGATTTTACCATTTAAATGAACATTGTATTAAGTTCATTGTTACTTTGTGAACTGTAGTGCTACTCTGTAACAATCGCAACAAGGTATTTAGGTGAAGTGAGGTTAAGTCGAGCTGTCAATGCATCGATTGAAATAACAATCACTTCACCTATCTCTTCACAGTGATTTTTGCGTCCAGAATCGACCGGCTGTTAGTTGAAAATAAATCAAATTCTACAAACATTTTCGAGTAACATCAAGACGTAGCCGCTATTAAAATGCTGTAACTTTACATGGATCGTGCCGCAACTTTGTAAGGCAAAGTTTCGTCCAAAAATATTAAAAGCAGCTTTAAATTTTGCATTAATAGTAAAGCAAAAAGTTTCGGAGGGGGGCGTGCCCTCTGCACGGTGAGGGTTCTTGGCGGCGACCGATGACACTCACCGACGCCTCTCGACACAACTTGTGGTGCAATTGCTTCCGTTGAACCCATCTAGAAAAACACTTAACGGTTTTTCGTCTTCATTCTCGAATTTCATTACGAAGTTGCATAAATAATTAACTTTTAAACTCAGATCAAAAACATTTAGAAAAACATAGCAGATTTTATAGGTCACAAAATTCAAGAAGGTATATTTCGGGCTAAAAAGACTTAAAACAACTAATTATATTCTTCACAGGTATCGCGAGAGTTTCTAGAATTTTTAAGAAATACTTCAAAAGGAGTTTTGGGGCCACAGACTAAAATATCTTATTCTTTCAGATAGAAGGGTGCCTAGCAAACTTTCTTGAGATAACTTTTGATTCTTAAAATAGAACTTTTGAGTTATAATATCCAGACCGATATGAAGTTCGAATTAAAAGCGTGAGAGATTTCCACATCGATGTAATCAGTGGGCTAATTCACGTTATGTTATGACGCACCGATTAAGTTTTAGTGCAGTTGCAATTAAGTTTAAGTTCGAGTGATAAGCTGTCATTTTGGGACGTCAAACAAATAGTAGAATACCGATCACGTTGCGTTCCGAAACACACACCAAAGACGCGCAACAGTAGAATGCCATTATTGCGCTCGCGTGACGCGCACTTGACGCAAGCGTGTCTGACAGCGGTAGAGAATAAATCTCAAAAATCTCAAAATGTTTATTGCAATCCATAATGTACACATTCAGATGGTAAAAATAATAAAAAGAAACAATTATGGACCCTGTCGGGCACAGCAAAACATTAAATAATTAGGAGAGAGGAAGAGCGCTTTAAATAACTTTTATTATAAAGTAAATGTTTATCATTTCCTGACTAGCTTGTAACCATTGTATAATATTATTATTATTACCAACATATTTATTTTTGGATTAAGTTACATTTTAGTTTTTATTTGCTTGGAATTCCTGCATTGGTATTAGATTATTTAATTTTACATACATTTTTAGATATAGTACCTATATTTTTTATTTATAAAATAGCATGTCATTTATGTATTATTATTAATAGAATAGAATATAATTTATTTATTTATTATTAAAAGAATACTACCTATGTTATTTATTTAATATTTTTAATAGATTAGAATATCATTTATTTATTATTGTCAGTCGAATAGAGTGTCATTTATTTATTTATTATTAATAGAATAGAATTTCATTTATTTATTTATCATTAATATAATAGTGTCATATATTTATCATTATTAATAGAATAGAATTTCATTGATTTGTAGTTATTAAGATAAACATATCAAAATTGTTATTATTTAAATTTATCCGTAAGGTATTCATCTACTGAGTAATAGCTTTTTTTAATTAAGATTTGTTTTAACTTATTTAAAAATATACTAGTTTTGTTTTCTTGCTTTATGTTTTCCGGTAATCTTCTATAATATAAAAATGAATCGCTAAATGTGTTGGTAAGCGCATAACTCAACAATGCCTGGACCAATTTGGCCAATTCTTTTTTTGTTGTGTTTGTTATCATCAGGAGAAGGTTTTTATGTAAAAAAGTTGCCAGTTGACGGGAGCGAAGCCGCGGGGGACAGCTAGTTTATTATATATTTTGATCGACATAGAATATGGACTAGAAGCATGTATTAAGGCGGGACGGAGGCAAATTTAGCCTAGTTTTTATGGCGCAGTGAATGGCTCGTTTGAATGTCTCCCCGTGTGTTGTAGGATTTCGGGAATTTGCGAACCAGTTTACATAACTCTAAGATATAAATGCTGAACAATGTTAGTATCTTGTGTTTTTGGAAGTAAGGCTTGCAACTATCTAACTAGAATATGAAAAGCGTTGTTTTGATCGAAAAGTAACTTAAACTGCACTGCAACAGCACTTATTTAGTTACGTGAATTAGCCTACAGGAATTATTGTGCACCTGACAAATCTGTGTAAATCCTAATTCATTTTATAGAAACCTATAGTAAATAATATAGGCAAGTGCGTACATATAAGAGTTTTTGGAATAGGCTCACGTATGTTAGTAACGCTAAAGATTTGCAAATAAATTGGGGTATTTTAGTCAGTACTGGTATTTTAGAAACTTTCGAAAATTATAATGTTAGTAATCATACTATTACATATTATAAATGCGAAAGTAACTCATTGCATCTGTCTGTCTTTTTGATACGCTGTCACACCTAAATCGCTGAACCAGTTTCGGTATAGAGACTGAAAACGGTTGTAGGCTACTTTCTTTGCGAAAATTTATATTAACACGATTGAAGCCGCGGGAGAAAGCAAGTAAGTAAATATTCACAATAACAAAGCATTTCAAAGCTCATTAAAATAAAGTTCAAGTCATTATCGTAAGCGGGAGCCATTCCCGTGACCACAAAATGTAAGGCGCACCACAACACGAACCAAACCCCACCACAATCCGATAGGCCTACCTTTCGTCCTGAACTACATTTAAATAAAACAAATTTATATTCTTTCGTTGGCAACGCTCACGGCTCAACCCGTTTCCATTTTCTAGTAGGTTGAGTGGGGAACGTGTTCTGAAAAACATTTTCGCCAACGTGTTCATAATACGGGGCTGTACAATGCCGGCCTACATACCGACGGGTTAGCAGACGGCTGTTACGGGTTTCAGGGTATAAAATTCAACATCAGAGTATGAAAGAGACATAGTAAGCCTCTCATAAGTACTCAAAAATCTTTCAAATTCAGTTCAAAATCTCAGCGACAGTAAGTGTTAAAAACTTGTCATTTACGCAAATTCAACTCACAGACGTTTGACGTGACTACGTCTAATATATATCGATCAACGCCGGCTGCACGCACGATAAAGGATGACTCATTGTCCCGTTACGCTCATTGATTCAATTTTATTCATAAAAGTATGAAATAATTTCATCAATGTTTTGTTACGACGTTGTCACGATAAACTATCGTCCGTAAACCGACTTTACAGACAGCCAATTTTTTTGGGATTAGACTGAGATTACATTGCGAAACTGGAAAGTTCTTTAACAATTTGGGAATTGCCCATCTGTGAACCAGCTTCTTCTAGTAGGTACTACCAGATGATGGCAGTCGTGGTAACTATGTCAGTATTTCCTTAATTGAAAGTAATGTAAATTAGAATGACCCAGCAGGGGACCATACGAGATAAAGGTCACTATGATAAAAAGTCGATACAGTCGTTGTTGCCGCCGCAAAGTATGATTAGTTGCGTTTTATGGTACTTTACATTATTAATGTTATTTGGGCTTATTTATACAATATTTTGTGAGTGCTTGACTTTAAACTATTCAGAAGGTGTAGTTGAAATTAGTTTTACAATGAAACAGGATTACGAATATAGTTCCCAATCATTTACATCAGCTGTTAACAAAATATTAATAGCTAAAGTATCATTGTAGGCCTTGTTAGCGAGCAGAAACATATCATAACTAAGCTTTAAACAAATCAAGAGAAAAAATCATTGTTCTCATAATTATCTCTTCTCGTGTACCTTGCCTAATTTATACGTCAAGGGATCTCAAATGAAAACCTTCAAGAGAAGGAATTCGTATTTCCGCCGCGGTATTTAATGTGTCACAACAAGTCTTTATTCTGCTTAACATTTTATTACGTGACTCCATATTGCCTGACGGCTCAGGCTCTGGCTTTGAAATTCGGTGAAATATGACGTCGATGAATAAAACTTTGTTATTACTCCCGTTTCTTATTCAGTGCTTTAGTTATGACTTAATACGGAAAATGTCTGTACCGAACGAATTTTCTTGAGAACAAAAGTATGTTCTTACGTTTTGCGATGGTGTGATCTTATCTTTTTGTAAATGTTGAGCAACATCTTCAAAACATTTTGACGTTACTTTTTGGTCCAACCTGAAAATATTCACCGTGTTTTAACAGTCTGATGATTTTGCGGTTGGTGGATGGTGGATGGTGTTGTGGTTGTTTATAACAGTAGCTTTACATAGTTTTTTTTCTATATTTTTTATATGCTCGCTTTTGGCCACATGTCTCTTAAGGTGGAAGCGCCCGCGAAATTCAAATATTTTTATGTTTTTTGCAATTTGCCGGTCAGCGTGAAGCTGTATGTTGAACAAAGTACAATTCGCGGCCGTAACGCATATTTATCTACAGAATTATACCCATTTTAAGTATCAATATTACCTTCTAAGTTCACACAACTCGATTGAATGACTTTTTCACGAAATAACATTCAATCGAGTTCTATGAACTTAGAGGGTTATTTTGATGATTCAAATGGTTATAATCCTTTAGATAAATGCTCTTTACGATCGCGGACCGTATTTTGTTCAACATACAGCTTCACACTGACCGGCAAATTGCAAAAAAACATAAAAATATTTGAATTTCGCGGGCTACCCTAGAGCTTCCACCTTAATGGCCTGCGATGACGTGGTCCATGATGCAGCACGGGTAACTTACGAAGTAAACTACTCACTCTAGACTTAAAAACTAAACTTGGAATTGAGATGATACAAAACGGTAACTACCGCGTTATTGTTTTGCGATTAGGAGACGTCTTCTCAGCTTTATTTTCTCATAAACAAGGTATAATTTGCTCCAATCCCATTTGTAAACTCTCCCACACTATTATCGGGAAGCTTTCTAAACTAGAAAATTCTCCACTATTTTGTGTCACACACACGCACATAACTTTGAAAACCTGTCTGTCCATTTGTTTATTTATTTACTTATATTGACACCATAATACTGGCATCCTCAGTTTTCAACTCGATTTATTCACTGAAGAGGGTTTGAAAGATACACCGTTTCTTACTAAAACTAAATATAGAGATAGGTTACGTCACATTACATAAATCAGACATCCATCGTTGCGTCAGTTATGTAGGCGACGACTGCTTTTAAACTTTTTTTTTGTTGCACATTTTTCGACTGTCTTTTTTTTGTGGCAGAGTAGTTCGCACGTTAATCTATTTATCTATTTATTATATTTATATATATAAAAATGAATTGCTGTTCGTTAGTCTCGCTAAAACTCGAGAACGGCTGGGCCGATTTCGGTAATTCTTTTTTTGTTTAGTTCACCAGAATACAGGGAAGGTTTAAAAGCAAAAAAAATGGGTACATGACGGGAGCGAAGCCGCGGGGGACAGCTAGTGTATAAATAAATACATATAGTTATTTCAGTGGTGGCGGGGAGCAGCTGCACACGTGGGGGACTGCAGGCGCAGCCGCAGCTTGTGAAGTCCAACAGTGGACTGCTGGGTTAAAATAATTGTTCCATAGCAGAACAAGGCAAAACCGTCTTCACGTGCAAACAAGGATGACTTACTCAGCGAATCCTTTACCCCACAGATTGTTTCAGTTTACCTATCCATTTTCGCGTTTTTCTTCAAAGAGGCTTTCTTTGTATAGGTGGTTAAGTGAACGTACTTTGTTAATAATTTGAAAGAGTTTATGGATTCTTGCTTTCTAAGAGCGGATTTCTCCAATGAAACTGATCGCGATCAAACTGTGTATTATATTCAAGAGTTGTCAGTGTCAATATTCCATAGAAAATAACGACACTGACGACCTGTAAACGTGGTTCATTTATGCTGATCGCGTCCAGTTTCATTGATGAAATCCGCCCTAAATGTTGATTAGTTTCACAACTATTATAATAGTTACCGACCGACCTATAAAGAGGTGGTTAGGCTAAACATTTTGCTTGCTATATAACATAGCAAAAATGTTTGTTTCTTTTATTTAATATATCACCTTTTTATACCTTGTCTTACCCAAAAATATCAAAACATAACGAAAATCAAATATGTAAATAATGTAAAACTTTTCAATCTTATATTTCTTGTGGTCACACTGATTCCACTATCGATTTAGCTAACGGCGTCGTTTTGATGACCATTACATTACTGTCGTTTATCACCATGAATAATTCAGTCAGCGTAGTTGATTTCTTAGTAAATCAATCGTAATACCTAATAGCATTTATTGATTTTATTTTTCATGACACCAGAATTATTATGTCATGGCCACAGACGTGTATGTCTAAGGCTCAAGGGCAAAAAGTATGTAGGTACACTTAGACCCGTATTTCAATCATCAGACAACGTTTATTCGAGGATTAAAAAAGACATATTGACAACTTTTGATTCTTTATTTCACCACGTGTAAATTAAATGACTAAAGGATTGGATGCAAGTCTGTGTCTCCTGATACCTACTTATCTACAATCGAAAAATCTTTAAAGTCAAAAGTTACCGTTAGCCAAGCTGTCGGTCGCATCGTCACTTTTTATCAGGTGACTAGCTGTCCCGCGCAACTTCGTCTGCGTCACATTTTCCATTAATGCTCAGCTCCGATTTGTCTTAGCGTGATGATATGAGGAAGCCTAAAGCCTTCCTCGTTGAATGGGCTTTGAAATTGAAACAGTACTTCCTGAGATTAGCGCGTTCAACCAAACAAATAAACAAGCAAACAAACAAACAAACTCTTCTGCTTTATAATATTAGTATAGATATAAACACCAATCAATATTCTATTTGTCACTAGCTTTTGCCCGCGACTTCGTACGCACATATCCTCTTTTTTCCCGTCCCGTAGGAATTTCGGGAAATCCTCTTAGTGCTCCCCTGAACTCCCCACGAACCTATATGCCAAATTCAAACTTTCTACGACCAGTTGTTTCGGCTGTGCGTTGTGTGTCAGTCACTCAATCACTCAGTCACGGACGAATCTATACTAATACTAGCTGACCCACGCAACTTCGTTTGCGTCACACTTTCCATTAATGCTGCAAACCTCACGGAGCCCGAGACCTTTCCAACGAATGCAAAACCGTGGAAATCGGTTCGTGCGTTCTGGAGTTATAGCGTCAGGAAGGAAAACCCGACTTATTTTTATATAATAGACTAGCTGACCCGCGCATCTTCGTTTGCGTCACATTTTCCATTAATGCTCCGCTCCTATTTGTCTTAGCGTGATGATATATAGCCTATAACCTTCCTCGATAAATGGGCTATCTAACACTGAAAGAATTTTTCAAATCAGACCCGTAGTTCCTGAGATTACCCCCTACATACAAACTTACAAAAAAATGTTACCTCTTTATAATATTATTAGTATAGAAGTATAGATATATTATAGACTAGCTGACCCGCGCAACTTCGTCTGCGTCACATTTTCCATTATTGCTCCGCTCCTGTTTGTCTTAGCGTGATAATATATTATAGCCTATAACCTTCCTCGATAAATGGGCTATATAACACTGAAAGAATTGATCAAATCGGACCAGTAGTTCCTGACATTAGCGCGTTCAACCAAACAAACTCTTCTACTTTATAATATTAGTAAAGATTAGCATAGATGAAAAAAAGATAATTCAACTTGACTCAAATGCAGACATGGGCGAAGGTTTTTCTTTCAAGGAACATCTTAACACCGCGATTCAGAAAATTGACGTTACACGCCAACGCCATCTATCGAATACTGCACGCAGTTGATCTCTAGGTATAGTCCAGTCTAAGTTTGATAGATGGCGCTATTTCAATATTTTACTTCGGAAGGACTAATTTTATTAATTCACATTTTTTATTATAAGATATGAAGTGATTACGATCAAACCAAAAACTTAATATTACTACAATTTACGCACAGTTTATTGTAATGTATAAAAGTTACGTGAAGTAATAATGAGACTAAGTGCACATAACCCTTATTTTACTTCTGGAAAACTTTAAATTTAAATATCTTTTGATAGACTGAACCGATTGCAATGAAACAAAAACTAAATGTTACTCAAAGTTACGCTCAATCCTTGTGTGTAAAAGTTATCTACATTGCTTTCGCAGATTTTACGTGATGCCCGAACAAATAAACAGACAAACAGACACAAATTCTAAAAATGCTGGAAATGGGTTCTATTGGTTGTTCTTTAACACCCTAGCTATTTTTTTTGGATTTTTTTTTCATGTACAAAAACCACTTTTCTACAGTTTTATTATATGTATAGATTTTAGAGCAGAAGAGTTTGTTTGTTTGTTTGGTTGAACGCGCTAATCTCAGGAACTACAGGTCCGAATTGAAAAATTATTTCAGTGTTAGATAGCCCATTTATCGAGGAAGGGTATAGGCTATATGTCATCACGCTACGCGGGCGAGGCCGCGGGCAGAATCTAGTTTTTTTTATATATATTAGCATTGATTTATCAGCCCTTACATACAACTGCAAGGGCAAAGGCTTCCACTATAAATAATAATAAAATATTTAAATTTATATATATAAAAAAATCTGTTTCATTGAAATAAACAAGGATTGATTTTAATTTCTAACGAACAGAAACCGAAAACAAACACATGCACATAACATCAATAAAAACCCAATCAATATTAATCCCAGCGACAGCATTTGACTAACTTCGAAATAAGTTTTTTAGCCCAATAATTGGGTGAATAATGTTTATAAATAAAACAGCTAATGTTCCTTCTGCCTGGGTGTTGGCGGCACGCCAGGGTAGTCCCATATGGGACGGCAGCTTTTATATGTGATATTTTAAGCCCTTCGCTTTTGTTCTGACTAGACTTTGTTTTAGCAACTGTTCGTGATTTTTGTTTACAATATACGAATACCTCAGACGGAGAAAGAAAAAAAATGCACTTACGTTTTCGAGGTTTAGAACATTTCAAGAAATTATAGCAAGGCTATCGCATGTGCATGACATTTAGTAAATATGAAAAGGATTATTTAAGAAATATTCTCTCGTGGAAAGAAACGCCTTTGACATGCAATGGGATGGCTCGGGCTTATTTCATTAAAAAGGGATAACAAGGGTATAATGTACCTCATTTAATTTAATTCGCGATATTGGAAAATCGAATGATGGGCATCTAGCAACAGCAGCAAAATAGTGGTAAGTGCAATATGGAGAACAGAAACGCGATTTCTTCTACGTCGTCTGTGTCGTTTTCTGTTTTTATTTATTTTTACCTATTCAAAATTCAAAAAATTCAAAAGTCATTTATTCAAATTAGGCTGAGGGCCAGCACTTTTTGAACGTCATGTTTTACAAAAGACAGTCCCCCAAAACGCCCGCCCGTCACCACTTCCGAGTGTTTTAGCTGTGAAGAAGAAGTGGCCAACAAACTCCCCAGCAACACAACTGTCTGTTACGTTTTAGGAACTAGGATTTTACAATAATTAATATGCAAAGTAATCCAAAAATTCAAAATTCCTTCTAAAATTTACATGACACAAAAATAAATATATACATTATTTATCACTTGTTAGCTACTAGCACTATGACACTAAAACAAAATACACACTTAAGCAAGTGTTGACGTATGTGGATTTAAATAAGTATAAAAAAATGACCTACATAGTCAGACAAATAAATAAAAAAAAAAAGAAAATAAAAGAACAAATAAAATAAAATAAAATAAAAAATTATATGAACACATATAACCTGTCATAAAACTACTATACTATCTACTTATACACAAGGAACATGATAATTTGTCTTGCGTTCAACACAGCGACCAACTATTCTTATCGTCTAAATAATCATTAATAGAATAGTATGCCTTGGAACAGAGGTTAGATTTTACTTTTTCTTTAAATGAGTTAAAAGGCAGATCAAGATAAGAAATTGGAAGTCTATTGTATAAACGGATACCGAGCCCCACAAATGAATCATGGACCCTACGAAGTCGGTGTGAAGGAGCATGTAGCTTGTGCTTGTTTCTGGTGTTAATAATAATAATAATTATTCTGTCCCATGCTGTAAAAAGAAATTGTGGTACAGTTAAATCTAGAGGCGTTGCACCATTTTGATGTCTATTATTAATTCACATATAAAATCATCATATTTTTCATCTATTTCGGACTGCAACTAGACGGATTTTAAATGTGGCACAGTAAAAAATATCATATTTTATTCAATGCTTGCTACGTTAAAGTAGCTTCTCCACGATGACCTCGTAGTAAAATAATAACATTGGATCTCGTGCAGCTCGTAAAACTGGCGTCTACTCTACTACATCTTCTTTCAAGTTGAATAATATTTTGTGTTCTCAAATAAATATTTGAGGACGCTATAGGGCACTATCTTGCGGACAAAAGTAGATAGTATGCTTACTTTAATATGACAGTTTGGGTTTTACAAGTCGACTTAAGCCATGTATTAAGTCATGTATTAATTGGGCATTAAAGTACAGCTAATTTGATGATCACAAATACACAGAACCTATTACTTCATGAACATATTAAATTAGTTTACGCCATAGCCCTATTCACGTGATTACCTTTTGCTTTGTTAGCTTTAGCTTATCAATAAAGGCTTGAATACATGTACGTGATTTACATAACTCAGTACAAAGCGGTTGTGTCTGAATTCCTTGTACACAGCACTAAATCCCTGTTCAAGCCAGCTCTAAATCGATTCCCACCTCAATTATACCTCCGTGAACAATCAAACAGTCTTACTACAGTAAACTGAGCCAGCGCTACGAAAGCCTACGGCAGCCTAGAGGGCCTACGAAAGCCTACGAGACTTGCGTAGCTCGTAGCCACAAACGAATAACACCTCTAAAACTTGAAATCGAACTCTACTATTATAATACGCAAACTTGTAAACTTTGTTATAATATTCAAATTTCTAATTAAAACGACCTACTAAACCAATATCCGAAGCTAACGTATTAATCTTCCATTCGAACATAAGCCACTCAACTATGATTAAAGAGCAACTAAAAATAAAACGCCACTACAAACTCCTA
This sequence comes from Ceramica pisi, assembly GCA_963859965.1. Lineage (NCBI taxonomy): Eukaryota > Metazoa > Arthropoda > Insecta > Lepidoptera > Noctuidae > Ceramica > Ceramica pisi. The sequence continues at coordinate 11,389,953 of OY982537.1, read as the reverse complement.
TATCATTTGTATGTACATATATTTCCATTTAATTTAAAGTCCGCAACAGTATAATATATTTTATTTTAATATTCAACACTTTTTACAGGCTTGCATACTAATTAATTGGCTGCTTTAATTTCCCTAACCTGCGTTATCAAGCCCCTTCAGCGTGTGTGGAAGTTTGTTAATTAGTTAATGGGTAAGGAAGCAACAAACACTTTTCCTCGATAATACCCATGCTTCACGTATTAAGCATACTTACTTATGAAAAGTAGACTTTGATATGGGATTATTAATTTATCTGTGAAATAATTCGCAATAATTTGTTTTTTGTATGCTACGAAACCGTAGCAGTTTGCTACGTCCTCCCACAAGTAACATTCTCTTAATTAATCTCATGATATCCCTTGATAAATAGTCTTTAAAAATATGCTTTTCGTATTTATCTCTCGTAAACCTCCATTGTCATCCAAACTAAATATTCATGCAAAATTTTATTTATTCCTTTCAGTGAATTTATTTAGAAACACGTATCTTTTATGTACTTTGCAAAGAGCCCCTTCGGGTACAAACCTCCTCACAAGGCATGCCAGTGAACTTTGTCGCTGGCAGCGCTTTAACGCGCCATCGCTGCTATTTCCAGATGAAGATGATAACTCACATAAATTCAGTTGCGAAATGTGACCCAGACATACTAACCAACTAACAAGGCAAGTTAACTTAAAGCTTGTAAAAAAGGTTAAAATTATTTGTTTTTTACAGATAAACTCTGAAAAGACTTGGTTCGGTTCCGAAAATCCTATCACTGATAAAAATATTCACTACTAGCTGACCCGCGCAACTTCGTTTGCGTCAAATTTTCCGTTAATGCTCCGCTCCTATTTGTCTTAGCGTGATGATATGTAGCCTATAACTTTCCTCAATAAATGAGCTATCTAACACTGAAAGAATTTTTCAAATCGGACCCGTAGTTCCTGAGATTACCCCCTACATACAAACATACAAACTTACAAACTTACAAACAAATGTTACCTCTTTATAATATTAGTATAGATGGACAAGTGATTTAATATCCCGAAAATAATATTATACACAGTTTCATATAAACAAAGACCTTTTGTAAAAATTCGTATTATGGTAGGTAGTACCGATCTCTGTCCCTGTAGGTATCTTCTGTTTGTTTACCGAATAGTTTTCAGTCCGAGTGAGTGTCCCCTACATTATTCACAAGTTTTTGATTCCTGAGGGACCTGAATGTATCTCTTAGAAGGAAACATGTCGCATTGTGGGATCTCTTTGTAAATAACAAAACTTCAAGACTATATTTTTCCAGCAGTTTCGCTCACACTTTTCACAAAAAGGGTCCCATCTATCTCTGAACCAAAATTCATCGATATTAGCTCAGCAATTTAGGCGTGAAAGCGTAAAGAAAAACGAACTCAATTTTGCAATTATAATATTAGTTAGAATTCATGAAAATACATTGCTATTTCACTATAACTTGGCGCGTACAGGCACCAAGTTACTTATTGAAATTACGTACACCTCAAAATTTTCCATTTCGAGAACTTCGCTCATTTTTTGCTCTGTAGCTGTTTTTTTTTTATTAATTAAAAACCTGAAGTAATGAGGTGCTTGACTATGTAAATAAGCAATAAATGAAAGTGTTTTCTTTTCATTTTCTGCTATAAGCCTAAGCACACAAGACGTTTTGAAGACGAACGCAACAAGGCCGACATGAAAATAGATTAAACGCAGGTTAAACCCAGTTGAATACATTTCAATAAATCTCTATAAAACCATAATACGTGCTTAGTTAGGACTCACTTCTGTCACCAACAAGTACAAATACGGCGTTAAATCGCTCAAGTCGTTAGCAACACCAGCCTGTTAGTGCTTTTACTATCCTAATAGTATTTTAATAGCCGTAAAAAGTAAATAAAAACTAAAATAATCCAATATGACATAGGACACAGAATAATAGGGCGACACGTTTTATAATTTCGTGCGTTCCATTTAATTTATATTCGATATTATTTAGCTATTATTTATTATGAGTACGACCGATCAAATTGTTTTGGCCTGAACACGTTTTGTTGCTACACGAGAATTTTTATTGCTCAGTGAATGTATCTGTAATTTTTATATAGGTAATAACTGTCGTGGGTGACATTCATGTTCATATTTATATTTGCTACGTCGGTATTTGGAAATTCGAGCAATATTATCAATACCTACCGCATTTTTTGACAACCCTGTGTATTTTTGTATTTTAGGTATCGGTTAGCGGCTATACCTATGTCCATACAGTGTGAGTCTTTATAATGTGCACATACGATAATGAGGGAAACTATACCTAATTTTATCGACGGAAAACGTATTTTTTTTTTAAAAACGTTGCCCAACACAAGGAATGTCTCCTGTATCGTGGGTGTAACAAACATCCAATTTCACATACACAGACAGCCAGACCCGGAACAACTATCTGTAGGAAATACAAATATTTGTTCCGTGCGGGAATCGAACCCGCAACACGCAGCGCAAAAGTCAATTGCTCAACCACTGCGCCAACCGTGCCGTCGAAATATTGACGGCTATGTATGTAAAAACAATTGCCGTACTTTATTATCAATAGTGTAGTATTATTGTAGCTATAATTTATCGAGTTTATTACTGATGACGACACGGTTGGCGCAGTGGTTGAGCGACCGACTGCTGCGCTGCGTGTCGCGGGTTCGATTCCCGCACGGAACAAATATTTGTAAGACCTACATGTATTTGTTCTGAGTCTGGGTGTTTTTCTATCTATAATATGTATGTATTTACAAAAAAAAAACGTATATAAGTAGTTTATCAGCCATATCGTTACCATAACACAAGCATTAGGTTGCTTAGCTTGGGACTATATGGCGTTGTGTGAAATGTCCAAGGATATTATTATTATTATTATTATTACTTGAGGCTAACTTGGGTTTGAACCTTTAATTAGAAGTAGGCCATTATATAATTTTACTATGTTGTGACGCACGATGAAACATACATATAATGAATCGAGGACACTTAAACAATCATTAATAAATAATAATAATAAATAAATAAAATATTTATTTCAGCAAACTTAATAAATATACATTTATACAGAAATATTTATTTTATTATTTTATGAGATCTTTACCTCCAACTATCTCGACAACACGCGTGGTACTTAACTATATTTTATTTCAGACCAAACAATAACAAAAAAAAATAAACAAAAAACATTTCATCAACTAACATAATTATGTATTTTGACCGCTAAACACTTCGAGGTTTCTTCAATATACTTTTACCAAAGTTCAAAAAAGATTTAATTTGCCCATCGATCAATCAAAATTGCACGTGACTCTCCCTTTTTCACAACTATGTGAACGGTGATTTTGGTTAATCTGGAGTAGCACACAAGACCGGAGTTGAATTTTTGTATTTCTATTACAGCACTATACGAATTATTGTATACTTCTCCTATTTTTATTTCTACTTTTTCCTATCTGCTAAAGGACTTGTGATACTTTAAAAAGTTTAGTTCTTACAAGTTTTGCATATTTTAGTTTGGTTGGGAACAATTTTTTTGTGATTCGCACTTGACCATTTTTTTATCGATAAATTTAAAATTTTGTCTAGCCCTATCGGTCAGGTGACAATTGGACGTCAACATGTCACATACAAAATCTTATTTTTGAAATCAATATTATGGATTATACTATAACATTATCAAGAGTTATTTATTTATGCTGTTGTTATTTAATATCTAATATATTATGTCCTTCCCATTTTTAGGGTGCCGTAGCCAAATGGCAAAAAACGGAACCCTGAGGCTAAGAACTCACGGAGCGATTTTCACCCGCGTCCGCCGCGGTTGCGGGCCCGCAGCTTCTGTAGAAAGCAGAAATATAATAATATGTTAAAAATTAAAGCACAACTCACGACGCGATTTACGCCCGCGGTGTGCGCGGTTGTTTGCGGTTCCCGCTGCACCGGCACTAGTAGAATCGCGCAGGCCGCGGTCACCCGCAGCCTAGGCGGGTGGCGCCCGCGCGCTCTGCGATCGGTTGGCGGGCGACCGCGGTGGCCAGCGTGGGGCGATGGGTACAGAAATCATGAGAAATCCAATACTATTTTACACCAGTAACTTGTGGCATAATGACATGTTTGTGCATGTTTAAAATTAAATTAAACAAACATTATAAAAAATGGATATTAAAATCGAACTACTAATTACTTTGGTCCATGGCGGTCTGGATCTCAACTGATCGTTTTACTGCCCGTCTTGCAACCGCCTGTCTTGCGGTCATCGCCCGCCACGTCTGCGGGCGATGATCGCAACCGCGACGGCTGCGTAACCGCGAAAATAACCGGTCTCGTGAGTTTAGAAATAAAACCGCAGTTCTACCACCGCGGCGGTCGTGGTTGAAAATCGCTCCGTGAGTTCTTAGCCTTATAGATTTGTCATGTCTGTCTGTCTGTCCGTCCGTATGTCACAGCCACTTTTTTCCTAAACTAAGAACTATGCTGTTGAAACTTAGTAAGTAGATGTATTCTGTGAACCGCATTAAGATTTTCACACAAAAATAGAAAAAAAAAAAACATAAAATTTGGGGGTTCCCCATACTTAGAACTGAAACTCATTTTTTTTTTCATCAAACCCTTACGTGTGGGTGTATATATGGATAGGTCTTCAAAAATGATATTGAGTTTACGAAAATGTTTTTTTTCTAAACTGAAATAGTTAGTTTGCGCGAGAGACACTTCCAAAGTGGTAAAACATGTCCCCCCTGTAACTTCTAAAATAAGAGAATGATAAAACTAAAAAAATATATATGATGTACATTACCATGTAAACTTCCACCTAAAATTGGTTTGAACGAGATCTATTTTAGTAAGTAGTTTTTTTTAATACGTCATAAATCGTAAACCGCAAGTTTTGCTTATAATATTATATACCTATCTACAGGTTTGTACGGAACCCTCGGTGCGCGAGTCCGACTCGAACTTGGCCGGTTTTTGTATTTTATTTTCCACTTTTGAACAATGGCAATCGGAACAAATTTTGAAAAATTTGGCATAGGTCTGCTTCCGATCAAGTCCCGCAGGACTCTTAAACTGACAGAACGTAAACTAGTAGAAAAAAATTAGGAAAATTCGGACAAAAACCGTTATAATACGTAAATTACATTAAAATATTGAAATTTTATGGTAAAATGCTTAAGTTCAATAAATTTATTATTGAATAGATACAAAAAAGAGGGTAGTTACCACTCAAAATTTTGAGAACTTCGCGACGAAAAATTGTCTTTAGTATGTACCATTTTGTATAATATCTTTGTTAAATGCTTTACTTTAAAAATTTGGCTACACTTCACTTTTTTCCGCTTGAAAATGTATTACCAATTAGAAAAAAATTGGCTTTTTTCGGTGCTCTGAGGGGGCCGCCCCTTAATTATAACAGGTTAATGCTCAGACTAGAATTACTGATACATCAATGGTGTGAAGCCTCATAGTAACATAGAAGCAAAGCTAGTAGTGCTATATGGGGTATGAGAATTTAACATTAGGTAGGTATGCGACGACGGAGACGATGCGCCGCGCGCCGTGGCATTGTAAAGAACTGGGGCGGCAGTGCAAAATTAATTCACTCTGAAATGTTCTCGTATTTTACGGTGAAGAAAACCTTTTACAAAAATTGATAAATAATATTTTTGCAATCTACAGATATATTGCAAAAAGGCAAAGTTTGGGTTATATATTATGTCCCATTACAATAGATGTAGGTACAATTTTTTTGCACAGCGTTCAGAACGTCTAACCAAAGATATCAAAGCGTAAAAAATGACTGATTAAACATATTTTATTATAGAACTAAAATAATAAATTGCCGGCACACTAAAATAAACATACATTATGGGTACACGCATTATAGGTAGGTACTTGCACTCGCTTATTTCTATTATTTTTCATTGTCCTCATTTTGGTTGTCTGAATGATTTCTAACAGTTTGTCCATGTATTTAATGGTACTTAATCAAAAATTCAAAAAAAAAAATCAAAATTCAAAAGTCATTTATTCAAATTAGGCAGAGGGCCAGCACTTTTTGAACGTCAAGTTTAAAAATACAGTCCCCCAAAATGCCCGCCTGTCACCACTTCCTAGTGTTTTAGCTGTGGAGAAGAAGTGGAGAAGAAGTGGCCAACAAACTCCCCAGCAAAATTTGAAACATTTATCAAATGATAGAAAGCTGCAATATCGCTGAGTATCAGGCTGAGGGCATGATTCAGGATACCTAAAGACCACTATTTCCTTCATAAATTCGATAATGAAACAGAATTTGAATGGAATTATCAGCCAATTAAGTTAACGATAACTGAATTATATCGTAGGTGATAAGCTAGCGTTGAGTTTTTTTTAACCTGTTATAGTGAAGCCGCGTGATAAAGCTAATGATGGATTTTTTTTTGTGTCAAATAAAATAACCTTTACAAAAGTGAAGTCAAATTGACACTACAAAAAACCTTTAAATAATGGTGAGAAAAGATTTGTAGCGTACGACTGGTTCTAAAATTTTGCTAGAATCCTCATAAACTATTTACCTCATATACAGACCTACACAATCGATCGTGTCGTGTTCATGGATCTAATCTAGTCTAGTACACACGTAGTGACATAGAAATCATAAATTATTCAATAAAATGTTTCGAATAATCAGCGATGTATCCAGATACTTACAGTACATGTATTATTGGCTTCAAATACATCTACGCATAGACAAATATTTGATCTGCTCATTACAAGCACATGTTGGTTTTATTGTCTATACTCACGCGATTTTGGAGATGAAGTATTATGCTAATATGTTGACCTTTCACAACATATAATTACATGGTGGTATAATGGTACTCGTTCACCGGAAAGTTTGGCCATTATAACACGTGGTAAATTAATTATCATAGTTGGTCTTTGTGGGATAAATACGCATTTGTTTTTCATTTTCCTACAAACTAAGGCTAGGCTTGCACTGGTGACTTATAACGTCACCGTGATAGTATATCTCTCTCTGTTATACTTCATAATTGCGAAAGAGAGAAATGTAGGTACCGTAAGCGGACAAAAAGTCACCCGTGAGCGCAAAGCCTTATTATAACCGCAATTATTAAATAGTAGGTACAGTCAACGGCCTGGCCTGACGTTTCCATTAGGTTTACATTTTTCTGTTTTCATAAATTAATTCGTAGGTACACTACGCACCGTTAAATTTATAACTCTCATTGAAACGGAATCGAGCGTTGCAAATTCAATTTCAAATTTTGACATGCATTTGGTAGTCGCCTAATGTTATGAAAACTGTCATGAGTCTACCTTCGTATTGACTGTATATTATCTATAACTCACCGGGTTCCGTCGACGGGCTGCCAGACAGCGTCAAGCGGCGCGTGCGCAGGCGGCGGTCTCTCGGTCTCGTCACTCGCTGAATTCGTTTTACCGTCCCATCCCTGTCCAAAAAGAGAAACGATTTTGTAATATAGTTAACTCCTTAGTGTTGGTCATTAGAGGTCCTGAAGTGGCGACTGCGTACCAAAAAACGGAGCGTTGAGAAAATCATCAAATGACACCTTCCGCTCGGCACTCTGGCAGGAGCGGAAGGGAGTGTCGGACTCTTACTGACTAAAACCCACCCGTCTCCCTCCAAATGCCCTTTGCGTTCCAGTGCCGCGGTAACTCTTTCGAACAAAATCCTCAATGAAAGGAACCTACAAGGTGAACGAATGACCTGGCCAAGACCGTGGATATCCGCTGGATGGGAGACTCACAAGACCGGTCGATGAAGCAACACTCTTGGAGAAGACCTATGTCCAGCAGAGGGACGTCTTTCCGCTGACATGACGAAGATGATGATGATTTGGTATTCTAAGGATCCTTGATTTCTTTAAGAGCGAGTATTCGTCTGCAGCAAATAAGTTTATGAATGTAAGGAAATGATACACATGGACACCGAGATTTCATTAGAAAATCTAAACCGATTGTTAGGGTGCTTTTCCATTTAAGATGCGTGAGGTAGGCAGGCAACGCGAGGACAAAGCTAAGCTGTGAAACGGTGTATGAAACGCAAAACCTGAAAACAGACCATTCCACTAATTTTCATGATCAACTACTACGATAAGCCAAACACTCAAACCGCGAAAAATTAAACTGTTTAGTATGTACTGAGTTAAGAACACATTAACATATGGCGGGGATTATTTTCAGGTATTGCGTTCAAACTATAACATCTTGCATAAAGTATGCAATGAATATACCACACATTTCTGGAAGCAGTCCCATATACCTATACTATCTGCTGAACAAAAGCTGCTTAGAATTCTGTCTTAGAACTCGGAAGCACTGTAAAACCTTTGAAGTCTCTATAAACGTAGTCTATAATAAAGCCCATACTCAGCTTCGAAATGTAGCCAAATTTTAATCTCAAAGGATTAATCTAAGTATAATTATAGTATATATATGCTCAAGCAATTTACATAATACTAAATTGTGTAATCCTGCAATTATTGTTAAGGAGAGCTTTGTGACAAAAGCGATAACAATACAACTTAGGCGATAAGATAATGGTAATATCGTCGTCACGGGATTTTGACCCTAGGCCTTGATGCTATATTCATGAATATTATTAGTTCGGCCGGTTCGGGTTATCGGGATCTCCCGTTCGAAATTTCTAGGTTGCAGCGTAAAGTCTAAGCCGCCGTTACTAAATAGTAGGGGGCACGGGAATGCCATTGGGTTTGTTGTGAAAAAAGGATCGTGCTATTCATCCTCTGTTGCCGTATCTCTCTCACCGCGGAGTCAGGGTTTCACAGATGGGACTTGCATAAGCTATACAAACGAGCCATTCACTGCGCCATAAAAACAGGCTAAATTTGCCTCTGTCCCGCCTAAAAATACATGCTTCTAGTCTATATTCTATGTCGATCAAAATATATAATAAATTACCGGAAAACATAAAGCAAGAAAACAAAATTAGTATATATTTAAATAAGTTAAAACAATTCTTAGTTAAAAAAAGCTATTACACAGTGGATGAATACCTTACGGATAAATTTAAATAATAACAATTTAGTTAAACTTAATAATTATAAATCAATGAAATTCTATTCTATTAATAATAATAAATAAATGACACTATATTATATTAATGAAAACAAATAAATAAATGAAATTCTATTCTATTAATAATAAATAAATAAATTACACTCTATTCTATTGACAATAATAAATAAATTATATTCTAATCTATTAACAATATTAAATAAAATAATAACATAGGTAGTATTCTAAAATAGACGAGCTACAGGTAGAAAATTGAAATTGGTGTAAAAGTTTATGTAAAAAACAAGATAAAAGAAAACAAATTAAGTTCAGAATTTAATCCCGCACCTTATATAGTTATAAATGATCAAGGAAGCGATGTAAATATAAGGAATGATGGAAACGGGTCAAGAGTACAAGAGAAACATCGTAAACCTAAAGAAGATAGAAGGCGAATGGAAAGCTATCAATCACGAATTGGAAAAAGAATATTAATAATAAATAAATAAATTACATTCTATTCTATTATTAATAATAAGAAATAAATGACATGCTATTTTTATAAATAAATAATATAGATAGGTACTATTCTAATAATAAAAAAATAAAACTAAAAATGAATGTAAAATTAAATAAACTAATTCCAATGCAGGAAGTCCAAGCGAATAAAAAACTAAAATGTAACTTAATCGAAGAATAAATATGTTGGTAATAATAATAATATTAAATAATGGGAACAAGCTAGTCAGGAAATGATAAACATTTACTTTATAATAAAAGTTATTTAAAGCGCTCTTCCTCTCTCCTAATTATTTAATGTTTTGCTGTGCCTGACAGGGTCCAGAATTGTTTCGTTTTATTATTTTTACCATCTGTATGTATACATTATGGATTGCAATAAACATTTGGAGATTTGAGATTTGATTTGAGTAATTTTCATCATAGTAAAAGAAGTAATTGACGCAACTACGTTTACTGTCATTTTTAATTCCAAAACAGAAATAAAGACATAGGTACTAGTAAATCCGCCCTGAATAGACATATATCGTGATTTTCAACATTTTGACGTTTTTACTAATGCAGAAAAATGGACTAACGAGTTTTTTCACTGAATGTCAAGCACTTAAACCTATGTGATAGAGCTTAGGCCCTAGGATCGCAAACAAAAAAACACTTTCGTTTAATTAACGTTGTCTGTTAAGCCCAATTCATACTACCAACTACTCCAACCTACAATTATTATAAATTTAAAAAAAAAATTGAAAGTGCGTATTTCTAAAATCGTTTCTTTGTAATTAGTTTCCTTCTGACAATAATTTGAAGGAATGAGGAAGTTTATAGGAATGGAATAAAGGCTACTAAAACATACGCTTCGACCCTGGAGTCGAACAAAAAGAAAAAGTCAGAAAGTATGTTGTACAGACAAAACGAAGTAATGCAAGTACCGGTAAATCCTAGTACATAAAATTCTTCCGTTGCTGACAGACCGTGGATAGATCAGTATGAAACTACTGGTCGTAGAAAGCTGAAATCTAGCATGTAGGTTAAGGAAGCACTAAGAGAGAATTGTCCAAAATTCTTACGGGAACGGAAAAAAACGGGATATGCGCGAACGAAGTCGCGGGAAAAAGCTTGCTAAATATTAAAAAAAAAAAGCATTTATTTCAGGTAACCAAAAAGCACCCATACAGCAACCAGAATACATAAAAGACACATACACGAACACATTAAAAAAAATAAAAAATAGAAGTTAAAAGTTTGATTAGTCCGGTGTTCCTCATTATGCGTATAGCGACGGCAGCACACACATTGAAGACGTCCCCCTTGACCACGGGCCCCCTCTTATTCGAATAGGTACTCTCCCCAACATTTTGTTTGGCGCTTTCATGGATACAGTTATACCAACATAATCGCGGGTGAATGACCGTCAAGCTAAATGACAGTCCCCCATGCAAAGTCCCCCATACAATTACATGGAGTTAGGACATAGCAATTAGATCGTATAATTAAGTAATCAACAGTTAGTAATAATTTATTATTATTACCTAAACATTATCGATCATTTCACGTGATATAATTGGTATGTTTATTTACCTACATGAGATATCGATAAACGTGATTTATACATTTTTAGCTTGGATTTTGATTATGCAATTAAGCTACATAATAAGCCTCAACATAAATGATAAAAATCTGAAATAATTCAGTGTCCTTATTGTTACGAGGTACCTACTGTCAATTTCATGCACCACCTTTTATTATCCTTGTCTTTAAAAAAATCTGTAAGTATATTTTACAGGTTCCGAAAAAATTAGAAAACCTTTCATACAGGTTCCCGCGCACGAAACTTACGACTATTTAAATTCTCGGGACCCGTTCAGTCCTTTGCACTTTCGACACGATAACAATCTGGGAAGTTCGTAATTTTTTTCTCTTTTACTGAGTAAAAATAAATGAGGGATCTAGTCAGCTATTTAGTTACTACGTCTATATATCTTCTATCCATCCTAATATATTAAGGCGCGTCCCCGAGCAAAACGCAGCGCTAGCCGTTTTTTGTGCAGTCTTTTGGAGCTATCTACTCTTTATCCAAAAGAAATATCAACTAATAAAAAATACCTTAAATTTCTACATAATCTTGGCTTCAAAATGGTAGATTTTATTTTTTATTACTAAGTATAATGTCTAAGTAATCTATCTCCTCACAACGAAACCACAGAAATGAGATAAAAATACTGAAAACATGCATCTTCTCGAAAACTAACGATTATTTTGATTTTGTACTTACACTAATGGATAGGCAATTTAATTATGAACATTTTGGTAAAAGTATTTTTTTCAAACCACCAAAATTAGATTTTATAACGATTTTATTCAACATTTTAAGCGTATTCGCTATTGTATCTCTTGCGCTGTTATTGAGGGAAAAAATGCTCAAGGTTATTTGGTCAGGGTACGGCCTTAAATTCTTCCGTTTCAAGTGACTGACTGAGTGCTTGATTGACTGACAGATCACGCACAGCCGAAACTACTGACGATAGAAAGCTGAAATCTGCAATAAAGGTTTCTTGAGGAGTGTACGAGAGCAATAAAAGAGGATTTCCCGAAATTCCTCCGGAAACGGGAAACGACGAGTTTTTCGCGTACGAATTCGCGAGCAAAAGCTTGTACTTATATTATAAAGCTGAAGAATTTGTTTGGTTGAATGCGATCTTAAGAACTACTGATTCGAAAATAGTGTTGAATAACCCATTTATCGAGGAAAAGGTCATATAAAATCACGCTATAACCAATAAGAACGGAGCATTCAAAAATGTGACACAAACGGAAACCGCAAGCTAGCTAGTATTGGTAATTCGTATAGTATACGAAGTATAATAAATGGTGCAAATAAAACACCACTCTTCACCCCCAGGCTGCACTATAATATGCAAATGGATGGCTTAAGTAATACCTATGTATGCATGCTGTGTGACAAACTACTCTTGTAAATTATTAATCAATAGCCATTGATGTCCGCTGGCCTAAGTAAATGTACTGTTATTGCAGGCGACCTATTTGTCAACCGTAAGGCTGGTAAGGTCAACTTGGAAATGTTTAACTATGTTTAAAATTAAAAACATATTTTTCTGATGATTTTTGGCAATAGAATTCACCTTATTGAAATACATTTGGATTTTTTTGTTTGTAAATGTTTTGATTTGAGATCGGAAAATTATATACCTAATCCAAAAGACAAAGGTGACTCGCATTTAACACCTGCTTCACCTTATGGGAAGCGAGTCATAGAAGAGGATTGAACTAACTACCTTATACACAACTGAGTTAGACACCCAAGGCTAAAAACTGGCAATCAGGATACGCTCCGATACTGAATTCACATACATAGGTACACAAACTAAAAATATGCCACAAACAGTTTGTTCGAATGAATGGATGAGCACCATGAATAAAATCATCGCTTTCCTTCAGGCGAGATCGACGTCAAGACAGAACTAGCGCCAAACAATATAAAAACTTTTTTTTTAATACCATTACGTAATCAAATTTCAAACAGACCACTGCGAACGCAAGCATCCGAGCATTTTGTCTGATAAATCCTGAGTGAAGTTTCATCCCTTTTGATAGAAAGGTTGGGGCGCCAACTATTTTTATTCGCCGCTGAAGCTTATTGGACATGACGTGGGCATCCCAGCGGTTTCTCACCACGAGTCCCGGCTTAAGGATCATAGACAAATTTTATCTATGCTCCAACCCTACTGGCGATCTTCTTTCCATTAACAATTCTAAGTTTTCTTGGCTTAGAGAGAGGATCGGTGTTGAAGGGTAATATAATCCTGTTAGAATTTATTTTTAGTCAAATGTCTGTAGATATGTAATGCATAATAATAATGTAGGTAAATTATACGCAAAACAAGTAAGTACCTAGCGAATATTGTTTAATTAAATATAGTTACATGACATACATAAATATTATTAGAAGTTATTCAACAACATAAGGAAATAACAAAATTGCTCAAATAGGAGGTACACCGAACATTAATAAAGCATTTAAAACAATCCATACATTTTGAAAATTCAAGCACTGACTCACTGCACATTTAAACCATTCAATTGACCTTGTAAACGCCATGTACCTAATTATGCGACAACATATTTGAAATCCTATTAAAAACGATTGATGAAATCAGTGTTAATTATCTGCACATGAATGCATTAGCATTTGATGGCGCATAGATAAGTAAACCCAACAACACAATAATTTTCAGTTGAAACAAATATTAAAATTCAGGATTAAATAACAACATATATTTTTTTATTTAAAAATACAGATAAATAAGATTGCCCTGTGCGATAAGACCGCCCATTGTACACTTGTTTTTACAAACGTATTTCCTGTATTTGTTATGAGGTGTACAATAAAGTATATAATTATAATAAATAAATAAATAAACTAACAAACAATAAAATATAGCATACGAAATACGTTCTCAACGTTGTCAGCTGGCAATGTAGGTAGACGGACTCCACGTAGTATGGCAATGCACTAAGCATTGTCATACAACGTGAAGAAGTGGCAGAAACGATACGTTCACTCGACGACATAAATTTCTTAGCTGATCAGATTTTACAGGATACGGTTTTATGATCCGACAAATAACTGAAACGGACAAAACTTAAGATCCGATTGTGCGACTACAGTCAGATTGGGTCACACAACAAAAAACCATATACGGTTTAGTGCCAATAGTATTTTAACACAATCATGCTTTCACACGAGTCTGGGGGTCTACTCTCGAAGCCATAATTCCGTAGTTAGAGAATAGATTTGGTAATTTACCAAAACCGGAAAAAATAGATACAACAAGTCAAGATATGAGTTGATATTGTTCATAATTAATTATTATACCAACATTTTGAAATATCGCGGCTGGGGTTTCTTAAGAGGGGGGGGGGCAAATTTTTAATTAATATAGAATACCTGAATTATACAGATTACCACACATAAACGAAATAATAAAGAATTTTTGTTTCTATTAAACCTTATAAAACATTTACTTTATTTATTTAGTACTTATTAATTTATCATTTTTACATTTGATATTTTTATAGAAACCCCTTGATAGGCCTCCTCCAATTTCCTCCATTTTCCCAGTTTTTTTCCCGCCACCGATATTATGTCGTCCATCGATTTAGTAGTCTGCCTATGTTTATCTTTCCATGTGGGCCTATCTTATAACTAAATAGATTTCTTCCAAGGAAAAAGAATGATGTAAAATTTAATTTTGCCTAGCTGGGCAATGTAATCTTCAGTTTTACGTAATACCTACGCACTTACATTTCTTTACCGATCACTACATATAAGAAAACAAAGTCTTCCGCCGCATCTGTCTGTCTGTTGGTGATAAACTCAAAAACTAGTGCACCGATTTTCATCGCTACATAATAATATTATAAAATAAAGTCCTCCGCCGTGTCGGTTCGCGATAAACTCAAAACAATCGGTTCAGTAGGCACCGATTTTTATGCTTTCTATAAAGATTTTTAGTATATAATTTGTCAAGCAGGCGAAGCCGCGGGTGTCAGAAATATATAAATGTCAAACCCTATTAGTTTCGCTTCGAACATGATTTGACATGTCTCATGTTTGACAGTATAAAAAATAATAATCACTGTCGTATGCCTTTTATGGCTTTATCAAAACATGTAATCACTAAATATGTTAATACATATTCTTATTTAATAATGTGAATACCTACTATCTCATCATTATAATCTACAACATCATAAGGTTTTTCGGTAATTTGTTACATCTTATAGGACGGTGTATACTAGCTTTCCCGCGCAACTTCGTCTGCGTCACATTGTTCAGCGAGATGTTATATAGCCTATAGCCTTCCTCGATAAATGGGCTATCCAACACTAAATTTTTTTCAATAGAACCAGCTGTTCCTGAGATTAGCGTGTTGAACCAAACAAACTCTTCATTCAGCTTTATAATATTAATTATATATCCAACTCTCCTACTAATCCTATACTACCAATGATATATAAAACTATAGATACGTTGTCCGCACTCTAAAATGACAACATGAAATGAAGCCAACTGGCCACATTTCGCTTAGTTACGCACCAACCTGTCGCGCGACACTACGTTTGTTTTGATGTCAATTTGACTATTACTTATCCTGTGACGTAACTGAAGATGTATATTTATCTCCCTCTAGCAACAGGCATCCCGCCGTACGGTGACATATTTTCTTTCCCTTTCTTCATGCGTAGCTATCTAGTATTTTCGCCGTTTTTAAGAGTCCTATTACGAATCGTAAATGCTCGTTTGCAATAGACGAAGTTACGTTGGTCTGCGTTGGGAGTACATATTTAGTCCGCGAAACAATTTTGATACTTACAAGTCTGAATAGGATTATAGTTTATTTGGGCGCTCGCGCGAGACTGAGGAGCGCGCGCGCTGAATTGACGCAGAATATATAGTACTTTAATTTTATTTATTGTAATTTTGTTTTATTATATTGACAAACGAAAACTTATGAAACGTATTCATTGTAGATTGAAATTTTATATCATATTAATTTATTTGATAAAATTGTTTTTATTTGGAATATAATGGACGCTGAATCAAGACATTTCTGGCTTAAATTAGGATTTCTTTGCGTTTTTTTCCGTGAAAACTCAAGGAATTTAAAGAAATTCTAGAACTCCAATAAACAAGTAAAACATTCAACTTACCTTTTAGTAATTTCAGCTTTTAAAAGAATTGATTGTAACAATGTGAATTAGACCGTCAAAGTTCCATCGCCGACATTTTTTCTTGCAAACTGAGTTCGTAAAATATTTATAGTAAACTAGCTGTCCCGCGCAACTTCGTCTGCGTCACATTTTTTATTAATGTTCGTAGCGTGATGTTATAAAGTATCCTATCTTTTAAGTTGGATCAAATAACAGATAGTTACGAAGTTTGATCAAAATCGGTTAAGTAGTTTAGGAGTCCATTGAGGACAAACATTGTGACACGAGATTTATATGTATTAAGATTACACGAAAAGAAAAATGAAAATGTGTAACTCCAACTTACAATAAAGAGACTGGCACTATCGTTACTCAGGATCAAATAATTAAAATATCTTACTGCTGCTGAGAATTACAGCGTCAAAAATCATGAATTTCCGTAAAAAATGTAATAAGGACTCTTAAGCGCCGCGATGTTTGTTTATGACGTGTCTATATATAATACGTCATTGTATACTACGTATATTTTAAGGCGAAAGTTTGTGGCGATGAATGGACGGATGGATGTTTTTTACGCTTTCACGTCAGAACTGGCACAGAAGTAGATTATACCTAGGCTATATGTATCACGGGAATATATTCCTTAGGGATCACGCGGGCAAAGCCGCTGGCAGAAGCAAGTAATATAATAATAACGTTTTAATAAAATAATGCCGTTTCCGATTACAATTAGACAACGCGGATAATACCTTTTTGTTCTCAAAGCCAGTTCGATTCATGAGAATAAATTCTAGATCAGACAAATATTAGTTGCTCAGTCTCAATGGCCTGTGTGTTTAAAGATAGCCACGCACAGGCACACCATATTATCTAATTAAACAAAGGATTCCGCCGGATTTAGGAGGAGAAGGAGAAGGAGGAGGAGGAGAAGGAGGAGGAAGGAAGTAATAATCGATTAACTATTTTTTTAGAGAAACTGTGTTAAATTGTGTAGATTTGCTTAGTTGTTATAGTTTTCCGTATTTTTAATTTTGTATGCCAATTCACGACGAAATGTGTAATTATTAATGTACATATTAGATATGTGCTTTTGTACCGCATTTAAGGCAAATAAATGGTTTTGACAAGTAGAGAATGCATTGTTGCATTAAGTCCGCCCATGTAACACTGTTGTAGGTACATAAAGTTTAAATAAATAAATAAATATTTTGCAAGAATGCTCTATTTTTATAAGTTCCTAACCGACTTCCAAAAAGGAAGACGTTTTCAATTCGGCGGGTATATTTTTCGTTTGTTTTATGTATGTATACCGATTACGCCGAGGTTTCTGATCCGATTTGTGATTCTTTAAAAAAAAAAAAACTACAGGGTATAAAATAACCTTAATTTCGGAAGTCAGCGTTAAAAAACGAAGATACAGAAACAAAAACATTGACATCCGAAATTAAGGTTATTTTATACCTAGTAGTGTCTTTTTTTAGAAGACAGTTATAGATTTTTTGTAAAAAATTTTTTCAAGGCTACACTTGTGTGAGCTGACCGTGCAGCTAAATTTCCTTGTATGTATACTAAAAATGTAATATTTGCTTTATTTATACAAAATCAATACTAATAACAATGACATATATATATATATATATATATAAAATTCTCGTGTCACAGTTTTCGTTGCCATACTCCTCCGAAACGGCTTGACCGATTTTGATGAAATTTTTTGTGCTTATCCGGTATCTATGAGAATCGGCCAACATCTATTTTTTATCCCCCTAAATGTTAGGGGTAGTCCACCCCTAAATTTTTTTTTAATTTTTTGCAATATTATTCATGAATAATGTGACGCAGACGAAGTTGCGCGGGTCAGCTAGTATAAATATATAATTGTGTATAAAAATGTATATACGCAACAATAATAACATAAAGCTGAAGAGTTTGTTTGAACGCGCTAATCTCTGGAATTATCAGTCGGATTTGGAAAATAATGTTTGTATACGATAGACACATTAATGAGGAAAGCTATTTAAAAGCTACACAGGAACGGAAAAAAAACGGGACATGTGCGTACGAAGTCCCGGGCAAAAGCTAGTATTATTATAAAGCTTTGTTTTTTTTTTGTTGAACGCGCTAATCTCAGCAACTGCTGGTTCGGATTAAAAAAAAAATACTTTAGTGTTGGATAGCCCATTTATCGAGGAAGACTAAAAGATACCTACTAATATCACGCCACAACCAATAGAAGCGCAGCAATAATGAAAAATGTGACGCAGACAAAGCTGCCTGGGTCAGATTGTAATTAATGATAAAAATACAATAACACATTAACAAAGTTTATGCATATAAGTAATTACCTCGTCAATCGTAAAAATAAATACCAATATTTATGCATTTTGACTATCCTATCCAGCAGGGTATTACCTAGTCAATTCGCATTCTAATCTCAGTCTCTATCTATCAAACATAACTCAATTTTGAAACACACACGATCATCATCATCGTATGCATTCATTCATTAGGTATAATTTTTTTCACATTGGAAAATTAGACATTAATTTAATAAAATTGTAGCCAGGATCTGATTACAACATCAAATTCAAAGTTTTCGAGTACGAAAATTAACCTTCAGAATTGGAATGGTGGTGAAGATGATATTTCAAATAAACACTAGAGCAGAGCAGTCATAATACTATGAGAAATTGTAACGTCAAATCTCCCTTATAAACTATGTAACTCCGTTTACAACTCCGTGGCAGTAGCGTCATTGACATACATTCATCTTCTCCATAATAGCGTCTCAGGCATTTAAAACCGCGTCTGAAATAGACTTCACTATAGTCAGTTTTTAGAGTTCCGTAGCCAAATGGCAAAAACGGAACCCTTATAGATTCGTCATGTCTGTCTGTCCGTCCATTGTCACCGCCACTTTTCTCCGAAACTATATGAACTATGCTGTTGAACTTTGGTAAGTAGATGTATTCCGTAAACCGCATAAAGATTTTCATACAAAAATAGAAGAAAAAAAAACAATAAATTTTGGGGGTCCCCATACTAGAACCGAAACTCAAAAATTTATTTTTCATCGAATCCATACGTGTGGGATATCTATAGATAGGTCTTAAAAAATGCTTTTGAGGTTTCTAATATATTTTTTTTTCTAAACTAAACAGTTTGTGCGAGAGACACTTCCAAAGTGGTAAAATTTGTCCCCCCCCCCCCCTTAACTACTAAAATAAGAAAATGATAAAACTAAAAAATACATGCCGTACGTTACCATGCAAACTACCAGCGAAAATTGGTTTGAACGAGATCTAGTAAGTAGTTTTTTTTAATACGTCATTAATCGTGAATCGCAACTTCTGTTTATAATATAATACCTACTGGTTTGTACGGAACCCTCGGTGCGCGAGTCCGACTCGCACTAGGCCGGTTTTTTTTCAAATATTTGTATGACTACAGTATTCTAAAAACTTTTTATTCATGTTTCTATAGGTTTTTATATAGGTAAAGGAATGTTGAGAGCTGACCCTCATTCTGATTCTCATAAATTATCAAGCGCTCTTTTTCTTTTTGAGCATTAAAATTATTATTTTACTCGTTTTTTTTTTATTTTATCTCCAGGCGGTTAACTTTCGATAAGATTCCAGAATCCAGTACATTTCGACATTACGATCCACATAAATATGTTTCCTGTCATTCAGAGTATATCCTGTGCGATAGTAATATATAGAAGTGGCAACTAATTTAGAAGGGAATGACGTCATTTATTTATTATTTTTTATTGTTTTTAGGGTTCCGTACCTCAAAAGGTAAAAACGGAACCCTTATAGGATCACTTTGTTGTCCGTCTGTCTGTCTGTCTGTCTGTCTGTCAAGACCTTTTTTCTCAGGAACGCGTGGAGGTATCAAGCTGAAATTCATATCAAATACTCAAGTCTATGGTCTCTTGGAGCTGTGAAAAAATCAAACTTCTAAGTCAACGCGATCAAAAGATACTCCCGTTTATGCCGCAAATTTTTGACACTCGCAAGGGAATCAAAACCTACAGGGTACTTCCCGTGAACTCAGAATCTTGAAATTTGGTACGAAGCAACGTCTTATAACACAGATAAAGGAAAAATTGCGAAAAGCATAAATTTTTAGTTACATCATATAATAAAAATATTTTTAATAATTTTAAACTTATTACCCCTTTACTCATGAACGCGTAGTGGTATTATATTGAAATTCTTAACAAATACTCAAGTCTATAATATCTTTAAGCTGTAACAAAATCAAACTTCTACGTCAACGCAATCAAAAGATACAGCAATTAAAGCCGCATATTTTGAAACTCGCAACTACTCGCAAGGGAATCAAAACCTAAAGGATACTTCCAGACGACCTGGAATCTTGAAATTTGGCATGAAGCAACGTTATAAAGTACACATATAGGAAAAATTCCGAAAATCTTAAATTTTTAGTTACATCACATAGTATATTTTTTTTAATAATCATAAACTTACTAGCTGACCCAGCAAACGTTGTTCAGCGATTAAAAAAAAAAAACAGATGTTGGCCGATTCTCAGACCTACCCGATATGCACACAAAATTTCATGCAAATCGGTTCAGCCGTTTTGGAGGAGTTTGGAAACAAACACCGCAACACGAGAAGTTTGTACGGAACCCTCGGTGCGCGAGTCTGACTCGCACTTGGCCGGTTTTTTTTTTTTCCTTAATACGGGGTTTTATATTTTAAACAATAGCCGGTAAAGCTGGACCATAAAACCGCGTTCCGTATCATATAATATAAAATTTAGCTAAGTAGGTACCTACGAATATTTCCTATTTGGTAATGTAGAAGTGACTACCAATTTATTTAAAAAGAAATGATTATGTTTATTTACTACTTATTTAATATTTTTCATTGCTTGTATTCCTTAATTGCGCTACGGGATTTTATATACTTGAAAACATAGCCGATAATAGCTGTACCATAAAACCGATCCATATCCTAAGTATATGAGATAGAAATGTAACTAAACCTTTTTAAAAAGACCACTAGACATACAAAATCTTCTTGGGAAGCCACACTCGTAAAATGGCCTGCTTTGGTCCCCATCTGTATGATAAATAGGTATAATCCTTTTGGATTCCGCATTTTTCATTATGACGTCATTTTTTATCCGGAAGAATTTCATTAGCGTCCTTGCAAGATGTTACCGAGGGCCAGATGAAAGATGCTGGTCGCTTTGTTATCACTTTTTATATTAAGTATGCAAAAGTAGTTACGCCATTAAAAGTATTCTCTCGGAAAACTGGCCATCTCAAATGATGAACAATTTATTAATCTCAAGGACTTTTTAAAGCCTTGTCAAAGGAAATTGATAAATCTTGTTACCAACGCAACGATGGGATGGGGAAAGCTATCAGTAGGCTTAAGTTATAAGTATTTATGAGTCTGTAATCATAATCTTTTATAGTGGAATTTTTGACTCAGCTCATATTGGCTTTATATCCCATAATGTTGAGCTAAAGTCTGCGCGCTAGACTATACTTATTATTTCGTTTTGGTCCGTTTCTATTCTCGGTAAATTATATTTTATTTAAACAATATATGTACACAAGTAAAACATACTGTACACAGACTGACTTAAAGCCTCATGCATTTACTACTAGTCGACTATTAAAGTAGTAATGCAGAAACGAAGGACACAGGGATTCTTATCTGATAAGGATAGGTACATATTACTTCGGAAGGTTTGAAAGTAATACGTTTCAAGCCTTCCTTACCACTTTAACCATTTCAATAAATAAATAGATGTTCCTTCCTAGTTACAAAAGTTTTCCCTTTATTTGCCACTTAAAGCATCTACTTGCGAACCTATCCTTCTGCCCGAGTGATGTGACACCTCTGCCCACCTTAACATCATTAGTGAAGTTGGAGGTATAAGTCTCTTGTTTATTCAGTGGCCAGCACCAACTTCCGTACGTTAGAGCAGGACAAACGACAGTTTTATAAACTCCGTCTTTTATTTAGCTGCATGCGATCCCACAGAGAATTTATCTCTTAAGGTATTGCTGCAAATTATTCATGCTCTTGCCTGATGTAGGGGTCTCAAGGGTACCCAACATAAGGCGACGGACGCAGCAATTTTCCTAACAAGAAAATCAGGCGATGAAATAAAAATCTTCTTCGAAACTAGGCTGGAAACTAGAGAGGTGCATGTATAATAAATAGGAAAACCAAATTAGTTTCGAAGCTCGTTGCCGCTAACCGATGAAGCAACTAGAACAAGATAGGTAGGACATATTTAAAATTGATTGCACTCGAGATTGTTGTTTTACGAGCGGGCTTGGTGTGCCTTACCTCACTAATAAAATTAATGAACGAGGAAGCTCCCGGAGCCCCACGTTCCCGACCGACCACCGCCACGCGGACGGAAACTCGAGCTCAGGAATTTTCATCAAGGGAAAAATACTTTATTTTCAACAAGATTTCGTTTTCCTTTTTATGGGTTTTAATAGGATTTCTAGGATGCAGTTAAACAATAATTATGGTCAGCATTACATGATTTAATTTAATTGATCCTTTCTAAGCACTTTGATATGCATTACTTCTTAGCCCTGTAATTCTAAAAGTCTCTTAATTGAACAACTACTTATTGACTGAAGACTGTCTCTACTGAAGCCAAAAGGGGGCAATTACAAAGTGAGACTCATTAAATGAATATACAGCCTCTCATTCCGTCTTACAGCACCCTCGGGAGAATACACGTTGGCCTTCTTGACCCTGTACCCTATGGTATTCATTCAAAGTCATACATATCTATATATAGCTTTATTGATATTTAGACAATCAACAGACTAATGCAATGGCGGCTGTAAACAAAGTGTAAATCCATACGGAACACATTAGCGACAGCCTTGAGCCCACCGCAATGGGTCACCCAATTACCCACAACCTTTAAATCTTGTATTTAGCTACAAAACACTGTAGCTTTTATTACAAATCTCAAATATTTTCAAGCCGAAAAAAGATATAAACATTTAACATACAAATGAAAGCGTTAAAACGCTTTGAAAACATTTGAATGCTTTCATTTCTGTTTTTATTTCTTTTTTTATGATAAGATTTAATAACATAGCTTTTTTTTAAGGCCGGTTGCTTTTATGTGATAGGACATTGTTATTTAGACATTATGGCTTCATTGTTTTCTAGAATTCTATTACCCAAACAAACCTGGCTGGTGAAAAGTAAAAACAAGTAAAGTTTTATCAGGCGAAGAAAAGTTTACAAAGATCATAAATCAAGGATAATCCACGGCTGGAAATAGAAGGACAGTCCGCCCACTGGCCCAATTTATACCAAAATTAATTGTTTCAGAATATTTGCATACAACAAAGGTGTAGGTACCTACAAGGCCGTGGCTAACCGCGCAATATGACCGGCCTTCTTGAGAGGGTGTGAAGGACGGTTGCGCTAAAAAAGTGACATACCTCGTCACTTTTCAGCGTAATTTCGGTACATTGTTTCCCTTTGAACTATTGCGACAGATTAAGCTTGTGTCACTACATAGCTTCTACTTTTCAGCGTAATTTCGGTACATAGTTTCCCTTTGAACTATTGCGACAGATAAGCTTGTGTCACGACATAGCTACCACTTTTCAGCGTAATTTCGGTACATAGTTTCCCTTTGAACTATTGCGACAGATAAGCTTGTGTCACTACATAGCTACCACTTTTCAGCGTAATTTCGGTACATAGTTTCCCTTTGAACTATTGCGACAGATAAGCTTGTGTCACTACATAGCTACCACTTTTCTGATAAACTCGAACAGCTGTTTGAATATGTACCCTTTAGCACGATCAATCAAAATAATAGTACGTAATAGAAAATGAACGCCCGACATTGTATGCTGTTTATTCTGCAATTAAAAATAATCATTCCATTTTCTTTCAAGGTTTTCACGCATGGTTGTCCACTTTATTACATTAAACACGGTTGTTGCTGAAATGTTTCAATTGAATGAGAAGAAATATCATAGGGAGTCTGTTAATAGTGTAGTACGTAAGGTTTTGATCGGAAAATCGATTTAATATAAGTAGACATGTGCCTATTAAATTGAGATCATTTCTCAGAGGTAACAAAAGTGATTTTCACTAGCACTTGAGTAATTAACAAGGTTTTTTTTTATGGATAATTGTTTTTTCGCGGATAGGTGCATAAAAAGTAAATACATACGCTCTGTATAATTTTATTTTTCATTAGTAAATGTTATTATTTAAATTAAATTTTTTACGGATAGTAAAATTAGCTTACCACTTAGCACATATTGTGTGGGCAGTAGCTTTCTTTTGCCCTAAAAGGTGCAAATTGCTTGTCGGCTTGAGCTGTTACATCATACTTTTGCAGTCACTGAAACACCAAGTCACTATTATGGACACTATAGGTGACATTGCACCTCTGAGGGCAGTCCGTGTTAAGCGCCCCCGGCTCCATGGATTAGCTTTGGAGTTCGTATGGCGTGACAATGGCCTTTCGTAAGTATAGAAGAGATCGCAGTGAGGAGAACTGGAACCTGTACAAGGTGGACACAACACCGCTGTAACCAGATGGTAAGAGCTTCTAAACGCCGATACATTTGTGAAAATGTTCTCAACTCTTCACCGGCTGATATATGGAAGTTTCTCAAATCACATCGGCATAACAAAGTCCTCGTCTAATGTTATTTCTTCAAATGTCTCCTTGAGTGATTTGAATAAAACATTTTTCATCATCGGCGATGCTTGCGATTGCTGTTAAGAACAACAATATTCTTGAGATTCACGGTTCACGGTTTATTTTTCACGATCGGCGCCGTGGTTGAGCGATTGACTGCTGCGCAGCATGTCGCGGGTTCGATTCCCGCACGGAACAAATGTTTGTACGACCTACAAGTATTTGTTCCGAGTCTGGGTGTTTTTCTATCTATAATATGTATGTATTTACAAAAAAAAAAATGTATGTAAGTAGTTTATCAGCCATATCGTTACCATAACACAAGCATTAGGTTGCTTAGCTTGGGACTATATGGCGTTGTGTGAAATGTGCAAGGATATGTGCAAGGATATATCTTCCACGCCAATCTTACTTCCAGATTCTTTCTCTTTTTCCCTTGTGACCTTGAGATCCTCAAAACTTTCAATGTGATTAATTCCAAAGCTGTTGGCTGTGATGGTGTCAGCAGAGTTCTGCTGACACCATCACAGCCAACAGCCAATACTTTGGATTGGGGGGGATAGTATAGTTATACTATCCCCCCCAATCCAAAGTATTGGCTTTATTATCACACACATTATTAATGCCTTCTTACAAACTGGAGTACCTATTTCCCGCAATCTTCATAATCCCTCCTTCTAAAATTTCCAACCCCAGTTTATAGATAGAGTCTTTATAATGTGCACATACGAAAATGAGAGAAACTAAGTATACCTTATAACCATCGACGAAAACGTATTAAAAAAAACTAATTTTAATCGATTTTTTAAAAAGTTTGTTCATAACCGAGACCCTAGTGCAAACCAAACTGTGTAACTTTTCAAGTTTCAAGTAAAAGAACTATCATTTGTAAAACCCAAGGCTCAAAGGACCAAACTAAGTACCTGTATTGCGTAGTTACGGAGCCAAGGTCGTGTATTGTGTTTTACCGCAGGCTGTCTCACATTTCTTAATCTGGTTTGTATGTGGTCTGGCCTATATTTGAGAAAACTAATTTAAATAAATCAGCAGGTTCTAAATTCAAATTCTGTAAGAAGTTCAGTCAAGAACATAAATTAAGAACAGCTTATGACATGCTTAGGTTTTTTTATTTAAAAAGCCCTAAATGTTTCTCACCAGTTAATCGCAATCACCGTAACTCATACCGTTACGGCTAATAACTTTAGAAACATTGTAACTGGCGAAAAAATTAGGACATGAAATGTACCATATATAAAATGCTTATGCACCCTAACTATGCTTAGGCACAGGCAGGACAGATACACAGGATACTGTGGTCGAAAGTTTTAAAGTCTAGAAAAGTATATCTATCACAATACCTACAAGATTTTGCAAAAGTTAGAATTAATTGCCCGTATCCACCAATTTTTTCGCAAGGACAACTTTTTATTGTTTGAATTCGAAACCGCGAATTGTGCAAAGTTGACTGACCGATTTCTATGGGATTCCGAATAAACTCCGTGAAAAACGAAACAGAATACGAAACGAATTTTATTCTAGTTTCATTTCGTACGTCCGAAACCTCGAAAAAAGCTCGCCACGAATAAAGTTCACTTCGGGGAAATGGATATTTAACTCTACATTTTGCTCACGACGAGTTTTTTTGCTTAATTTTAATAAATTCTGCATTTGCGCACGAATAAGTTGGTCATACATAATCTGATAGCGTAGGAAATGAAGTTGCCTCATAACTAACGGTGGAACGCATTGCGATACTATCGTTCTGCACTTGTTTACAGCTAAAAGTAGCTTTATAAAGTTTAGCTAATACAAACCAGTAATATAAGTGGATGGATCATTGGAACTCAATGATATTTTCTGCTTAATATCACTTAATATATTTCTAAACGACATCGTGCACAAATGAATTAGAGGAATATTATCTATACCGGGAAACCCGAAGGCCAGTATCATATTTTGTGATAAAACAATGATGCATATTATTAATTTCGAAACAATTCTGTTGAGTAGGAGTATGAATCATGTTTGACGTGGCAATCACTAGTTCTACTGAAATTGACCACCACGATAGCTCAAGAAAAACTATTAATTTACAAATTACACCACAGAACGCGTTTCAGATGTATTGTACGCATTCGTTTACACATGCCTGTAACCTGCACAAAAGTATGCAAGCTGCTTGCATAATTTCGTGCAAGCATGATGTTGGTATATAATGTCACCGGAAAATGGGAAACACCGTAAGATTGTAAAATATCGAATTTAAATACACAGCTTGGCTCATCGCCGCAAGGTTGCCTGCTTGTCGGTCTTCTACAGAATGTACTTCGGAGAGTGTGCCCAGGAACTCCACGACCTCATCCCACCAGCCCCCTTCTACCATCGGACATCCAGACGCACTGCAACTTGCCATCCCTACCTTGTTGCTATTCCACCAACTCGCACTAAGTCTTCCAAGCGTCTTTCATAATGCGCACAGCAAAGGAGTGGTGGAACTCTTTGCCTGCGTCTGTGTTTCCGAATGCTTACAACCCTAATCTTTTCAAAGTTAAAGTGAACAGGCTACTTCTGGGTAAGCTCGCTCCATCGTAGACTTTGTCTCTGTCATCTCTGACCAAGACTAGAGTCAAGAGCAAACCCATACCAAGTAAAAAATAAATAAATAAGACACGGACGTATTTGAAACTATTGGATTGGGATGGCAAACATAATATATACAAAATGATTTTTTCATAATATTTCGAGGAATTATAATCTAAACAAGATTTATTACAATCTTACGGTGTCTGCCACTTTCTGGTGACATATACCTACAAACTCGCATGCCAGTTTAGTTTCATTGCACGGCACGATCAATCGATTGATCACATTATTCTTAGGCTGCCCGCAATGAGAGGTTTCCACCTGTTAGGAAACATATACCTATGTCCTTAGTTCAACAGTCCTGATAAATACGCTTCAATGAAACTGTAAACAACCATCACGCTTATGATTGGCTTCCGTTGTTACAAGGTGGGGTCCCTGTGTCCCTAATGAGGTCATCGGCAAACAGTACAATATTACACTTCCGCCCAACCTTTGAATTCAATACGTCAACGGCCATATACAGACCGTAAGGGTAATTTCTCACTCACACAAAATATTATTCGAACATTATCAACTTCCCTACGACAAACTCGAACACAGGATCCTGTATTTGTATCGAGAAATACGAATGTTTGTTTTCCTAGCCTTGCATATTTACAGCTACCGATAAGTGTAGCAGCGTTTTTATAGGTACCTACAAATATTTGAGGACCCTTGTTTTGTAAAAGAAAAGAAGTTCAGAACAGAAGCGCTTGCAATACGGTTTTTGCAAGCTTTTATGTAAATTGCCTTGTTAGTTTGTTAGTATGGATGGGTCAAATCTTACAAACGAATTTTAAAACAGTTATTTATCCCTAACCAATTGAGTTATTTTGCTTACAAGTTTAGTTATGATGACATTACACGTTTAGCTAAGTGACCATATAAATCCAATATGACTTTGACTTTGGGAGTCTCCAAAAGATGGCAAAACAATTTATTTTTATGCACTTCCATGATAAGGGTATCAAATGAACGGGTATTTCTGAGAGGAATCCGAAATAGCCCACTGCTTGGATTATGAAATTAGTATAACATATTTTCTAAAGGTAATAAATTCCCGAGGGGCGGTTTTAGACTTCCACGCGGCGAAGCTGTTGGCAATAGCTAGTACCTGAATTGCCACGAAAATAAAACTGATGGATTATTAAAACTACAAAACAAAACAAAACCCTACCTGCATGTCTGTGAGCACACTTTGAGAACAAAAACGTAACATCTGTACTGTAACGATACTATGAAATACATCCGACAAAGGCAAACTTACTATCTGTACCAATGACTTTCTCTTTGATCTGTACTAACCTCACCGGTAGCTAGTATAATGTACCTACTGGGACATAAATCTACTGAACTCCGTGACCTCCGTTATATTGTTTTCAGCAAGTAATAGGCCAACTAATTAGTGTCATCCTTGCAACATTAACAAGTTAATTAGTTTTCTCGACTCGTGTTTCATTTACTTTTAAGAAGCATAATTTTGTTAATGACTCTTCAG
Organism: Ceramica pisi; assembly: GCA_963859965.1. Taxonomy (NCBI): domain Eukaryota; kingdom Metazoa; phylum Arthropoda; class Insecta; order Lepidoptera; family Noctuidae; genus Ceramica; species Ceramica pisi. The sequence continues at coordinate 11,360,795 of OY982537.1, read as the reverse complement.
TAACAGAAATTGAGGACTAAATAATAATCGAGATGGATGCGAAAACAGTCAGTTTTCGCATCCATCTCGATTAACCTAGATTCAGCCGGTATATTTTGTAAACGTTTCACCATGAACATTCAGGTGGATTAAGCCTGTTGTTCCACTCTCATCGGATGGGTTGACCATTCGCTTCATTTTCACTTCACATAGGTTTGCGATGAGACACAGAAAAACAGAAAGAAAACGAGTTGATTTGGGACCCACATACATATACGCACGATGTAGATACGAAAGGAAAATTAATTTTAAAACAATAAAATTGTGTGCCCCGCGGCTGCGCCAAATACGTCCAGGTCTGGTTTTCAACTGAACCTGACGTTAAAGTGCAGAATAGACTACAGGCGGTCGATTCTGTAAACATATCAAAGTGAAGGCCTGGGTGAAGTGATCACGAAGTGAGCTGACATACGATCTTGATTACTTGGATTTACAGTTCACTTCGTGATCACTTCACTTCGATATGTTTATAGAATCCTATTGCAGTGCGATTCTGTGAACATGTCGAAGTGAAGGCTTGGGAGAAGTGATCGCATAGTGAACTGTCATTCCATCTTGATTACTTGGATTTGCAGCTCACTTCGTGATCACTTCACTTCGATATGTTTATAGAATCCTATTGCAGTGCGATTCTGTAAACAAGTCGAAGTGAAGGCTTGGGAGAAGTGATTGCAAAGTGAACTGTCATTCTATCTTGATTACTTGGATTGACAGCTCACTTCGTGATCACTTCACCTAAGCGTTTACTTCGTCATGTTTACAGGGTAGTCGAACGGCAGCAGGACGGTATTCAATGGTTATTCACTTTTCTTCTACCTAACAATGACCTTCTGAAACGCAGTGTAATACGATTCAATACCAACCGCGCCAATATTTTAGTAACTATTATTAAGGCACCAGACTGAGACCAGACTGTTTGGTTCATTTCGGCTAATTGCTTCAAGTAAACACAGTAGCTACTTACCTATTCATTACAAATAATTCAATTATTAAGTATTCGCATGCATTCCACATCATTTTTTGACAAGTCTTACACTATTCAAGCAGCTCGTTTGTGGAATGCATTGCCCATAGATGTGAGACGTGCTCAAACGCTAGCAACGTTTAAAGAAATGGTGAAGGAGCATTACCTCTCACTATAAATTTTCTTCTCCTTTCCCAATTAAATATTTGATATTTATTAGTATGTGTTAAATATTTTATGCGTTTATTTTATATATTATATCTAAATAATATTATTTATGATGTTTGTACACTGACCGCCCTAAATCTAACTACTTTCGTTCAATCCATCCTAAGGTTGTCTGTAAGAGATTGCCCTGTGCGATAAGACCGCCCATTGTACACTTGTTTTTATAAACGTTATTCCTGTACTTGTTATGAGGTGTACAATAAAGTATATAATAAATAAATAATAAATACAAACGTCATAAACACTGGGTATACTTAGTACGTGACAGGTACCTACGTTAATAGAACCTTGCCCGCAACTTCTCTTTTGCGTGGATTTAGTTCTAATTTTCCTCTAAGAACTTAAACGCCCTTACCAGTATAGGGTAATTAGTTTAGGAAAGTGCGTCATTACTGTACTAATTTGTTTCATTTCACTATCAATAGTGATCAGAGGAGCTCGTGGCTAAATAATAACAACGCTTGCCGAGGTTGGTCTGTGGATGGGTGACCATCTTAACATACCTAGTTTCCTCCGTGCCTCGGAAAGCACGTCAAGGTGTTGGTCCCGGCTGTCTTTTGGAGATCTTTGGCAGTCGTTACGGATAGTCAGAAGCCAGAAAATCTGACACCGGTCTTGCCAAGGAGTACCGTATTATCCAGTTAATGGGTTGTGGAGGTCAGTAGGCAGCCGTTCCACGTACAATTCTGGTATTCTACTGAATTTAGTTTGACTGGAAGCCGACCCCAATTTAGTTAGGAAAAAGGCTAGGCAGATGATGATATCAATAGTGATCATAATGAGGAATCTTACCCATTGGACGTGGGTTCCATCATGAATTTCGAGATCATCATTAGATTTTTCTATTTAGCCCAAGGCACACCCCCACCCCCTATTTCTCCCGTTAACGGGGGCCCCCTTTTTTAGGGATGAGAAAACATCAAATGACTTCTCCCGCTCTGGGCGAAGCGGAAGGGAGTGTCAAACTTTTACTGACTAAAACCCATCCATGTTCCTTCATTACCCTTTGTGTTCCGGAGCCGCGGTATCTCTTTCGAATAGTCCCGCAACTCCGGCAGGCGTCGGCCCTTTCGGGCCCCACTTTGTGCTGACTCTCTTTGAAGCGCGCGTGGAACACGAACGCGCCGTCGACACGGCCTGTCGTCATAAAACGGACGGACAGCGAGCTACCCATAGCTCACCGTCCACAGGCCCGCGCCTACGGTGGCCGGAGGCCACCAGGTGGCCTCCGACGCCCGGGGCGTCTCCCGCGGCGGCCGGGATGAGAGGTTCTCTCCCTCGCCCATTCCGCCACCTCCTTCGCTAGCATGATTGCTTCGCAGAAGACGTCGTCCCATTCCGTCTCGCTCCGGACCATGCATTAGAACAGAGCCGGACGCGAGAGGTCGCCGCCGATCGCCGCTTCGAGGACACGGCGGTGCTCCGCCCAAGCGGGCCACACCTCAACAGTGTGCTCCACCGTGTCCACCACGGGGGTCCCTAAAACTCTTTCTCAACTGATATCTCCTACCTATAAACTACCTTCCCCTTCAAATTACATCTTCTTAGGTTCTCTAGTTTTTGAGATGATTTCGGGATACCCAAATCAGTGAATGAATGAATGACCTTTCGTTTTTAGGGTTCCGTAGCCAAATGGCAAAAACGGAACCCTTAAAGATTCGTCATGTCTGTTTGCCTGTCCGTCTCTATGTCACAGCCACTTTTCTCCGAAACTTTACGAACTATGCTGTTGAAATTTGGCAAGTAGATGTATTCCGTGAATCGCATAAAGATTTTCACACAAAAATAGAAAAAAAACAATAACTTTTGGGTCATACTTAGATATAACTGAAACATAAAAAAAAAACAATTTAATCAAACCCATACGTGTGGGGTATTTATGGATAGGTCTTTAAAAAGCATATTGAGGTTTAATTTTTTTCTAAACTGAATAGTTTGCGCGAGAGACACTTCCAAAGTGGTAAAATGCGTCCCCCACTCCTAACTTCTAAAATAAGAGAATGATAAAACTAAAAAAAATTATATGATGTACATTAATTACTATGTAAACTTCCACTGAAAATTGGTTTGAACGAGATCTTGTAAGTAGTTTTTTTTTAATACGTCATAATTCGTAAACCGCAACTTTTGCTTATAATATATAACAACAGGTTTATGTGGAACCAACGGTGCGCGAGTCCGACTCGCACTTGGCCGGTTTTTTTTATATAATACAGGCAAGAAACCTCATTCGGGTATAAACGTTTTGTTATTTTTAAATCCAAAGTTTATTATTTTTATTATTTAACTAGCCGGTAAATGTAATGGTTGTTTAAGCTACGGAAACAGCACAGAGATATCAATTTCAACGCGGACCTACTGATATGAAGCCCACAATATTAATTCTATGCAAATTAGATTTTAGACATTGCTTTTACTAGGACGCTATAGATGCAACAAATGGGTAGGATTTGCAATAAAAACAAAATAACAATAAGATAATAATATGTCCAATTAAAAAGTAGGTATGTTTTTGTATTTTTGGAAGTCAAATGACTGGCTTCTGACTACTTTCAGGAAATTCAGTCATAACAAGGAATGTTACATTAGACCTGACGACCCTATTATCTTCCCACTGCAATAAAAAAAGCGCAATATTTCCACTACTGAATGCTCTGCTATCTACTAACCATAAATACCTAACTACTCTCGCTTGCATATCAGAAACCTAGGTAGGTACACAACGCAATTTATAAGTCCCAAATTGCATTTGCCGTCCGTTGAAAATTGAGCGGACCGAACGTGGACATTGAAAATTCGATCAACGTAGGAAATTCACTTAGGTTCCACCCTACGCACTGTACATCCTGACTAGCTTAAGCATGGCAACAGGTGCCCAACATATTATGATGAAGGGTTATGGACTAAAATAATAGAACCTTTCGGAAATAATTGCCTAATAAAAGAGCAAGGAAAATCATCAACAATCAAAATCAGCTAAGTGGTAGGTATCATTCTAAATTCAATATCGTGAACTTCCGAAGATGGCTGACCAATTCTTTTATGCACCCCCATGATATGGATATCATATAAAAGGGTTTGGTGAGATGAATACGAAAACTTTTATGATGAACTAAATTATGCCAGTAAAAATTGATCATACTTACGAGAATGAAGAACTACGCTGTTCAAATTGAGGAAACCTACACACAACATAATAACATTGTAAACCTAGGCAAAGTAATCTATGTACATCTTAGGAGTAGATAGAAAATGATAAACATACTAAATTGTTCATGACAATGTGATTAACTCATTACACCAACTGAATGAAAGTGCTCTGCGCACTTTCATTCATTAACACTAGGCATAAAGCTTTTATTCCCTCGAAACATAAGAAAGACAAACAGAGTGCCTAATCTTAAGCCAGTAGTAGCAAATACACATGATTCTCAATGTCTAATCTTGCTACCAGTTATTTGATGATAAATGACACACTCAGAGAACATTTAGCTTCATAACATTCAATTATTCATGCTTATGATAAACTTGGGATCGTCCATTTGATCAAAAAGCTACCAGATGATAGTGTGCAATGTTACCAATAACAGTATACAAAATTGCAAAATTACAAATTAACTAGCTGACCCGTGCAACGTCGTCTGCGTAACATTTTTCATTACTGCTCCGCTCCTATTGGTCTTATCGTGATGATATATAGCCTATAGCCTTCCTCGATAAATGGGCTATCTAATACTGAAAGAATTTTTCAAATCGGACCAGTGGTTCCTGAGATTAGCGCGTTCAACCAAACAAACAAACAAACAAACAAACAAACAAACAAACAAACTCTTCTGCTTTATAATATTAGTATAGATCTTTCACGACAACAGTTTAAACAGAAAAGACCCTGGCAACTAAATGGATTAACGACAACAACGAACAAAAGAATAGTAGCGTAAACGATGTTAGAAAGGATGCTTTTAAACAGATTGAAACGCTAAAAAAACATTAAAACCGTCTTAATGAATTCCACTTACTAATGAGGACTGAGATAGAAGCAGCTAAACTTTTGTTCACACGCTCCTTCAACGAAACTAACACGTAGCGTGAATGGCTTTTTCGTAGAAAACAGGGATGGAAACGCATTAACCTAACTAACCTGGAGGAGGCTTGTAAAAGAGAAGTTTTGTAGTGACTTCCAAGCTCTTCTAGAGGAAAAAGAACTATGTGATTCTACGAATTTTTGGCATACTGTGAATCCATTTCCTTGTAACTTTTTTTTTACTGTTAAATCGTGTAACTTGACTGAACTTCAGAAGGATTTTCATGGCAACTTGAACTTTTCTAAAACTTCAGTGTAAAATCCAAGAACTTGCTATAACATTATTATCCAGTAGACATTAAATATCGTTCGCTAAAACAGAGTATCTTATAAGAATAAGCTGCATTTCCTAGTTGGCCCATCATAACACCAGAGGGCTAATTCTACTAATTTTTAAACAACTTTCGCATTCGCATGTCAATTGCAAACTGTCAATAAAGCCTTAATTTTCATATATTTATATTTTGACAGTTTGCGATTGAGATGCGATTTGTGAATATAAAAATTAGTAGAATTGGCCGAAGATTAAAAAGGTGTTGTGTAGGTTGCAATGACTGAGGTGGTAAATAGACAAAGAAGTACACATGGCATTATCACAAGAAACGTAAAAAAAGCAGTGTAGGTATATATATTCCTCCTAAACAATTTCGGCCATGGCGGCCAATCTCAACTGAAACGAGCCATCGGCTCGGGACATATTTTAGTGCACAAGTGTCTGCGCAAACACAGGTGCAGGTTCAGTGCATATAATAAGAATAAAAATATCAAGACCTAAAGTACAAGGGTTCGAAATTACCACGAAACGCTTCCAAAAATCAAGATAGTGCCCTGGTTCCTCCTAACCTTAGAACGACGTCGATCTAAAGAAAAACCTGTATCACCTTCACTTTCATCTCCTTAAAACTATTCCTCATAATCAACTGAAACCCGATATTTTTTTCATTAAATGTTTCTTTTTTCACGCGAGTGAACACATTGTTCAACCTTGATCTTTATAATTTTGATAATATATCAATGCAAATTCTGTCATATTAGATTATTACCAGTGCGGAACTATGGTCGACTTTGATACTAATCAATAGTCCCGCACCGAAGAAACTATTCTACAAAAATAAAATCGTCAGTAAAGATCATTTCTGTAGTAACTTAACATACAAAGAACGGTTTGATTGAATATGACTATTAAGGCGCATCCCCGAGCAAAACGCAGCGCTAGCCGTTTTTTGTGCAGTTTTTGGAGCTATCTACTCTTTATCCAAAAGAAATATCAACTAATAAAAAATACATTAAATTTCTACATAATCTTGGCTTCAAAATGGTAGATTTTGTTTTTTATTACTAAGTATTAATGTTTAAGTAATCTCCTCACAACGAAACCACAGAAATAAGAAAAAAATACTGAAAACATGCGTCTTCTCGAAAACTAACGATTATTTTGATGTTGCACTTACACTAATGGATAGGCAATTTAATTATGAACATTTTGGTAGAAGTATTTTTTTCAAACGACCAAAATTAGATTTTATAACGATTTTATTCAACTTTCTGAGCGTATTCGTTATTGTATCTCATGCGCTGATACTGACGGAAAAAATGCTCAAGGTTATTTGGTCAGGGTACGGTCTTAAGCAATGGACGGCAAATCAGTTAGATTATCAAAAAATATTTGACCCGTGTTTTTTCTTTTGTTACGGGAACCAAAATTGGCGAAGTTACGACGCTTTTAAAATTCTCAATACGTCACACCTTCGCATAATTTTTAGTGAGTCGTGACGTCACGAGCCCCCACTCCCGAGTTTTGATGCGTTTTATCTTTGTCAATATTCATTGAGTTACAAAAACAAATACGTGTCCATTATTTTTCAATACTCTTAACTGACGGACTAAATAGTTTTGCAATTTGTGGATGATGGAATCTAGCCTAATAGAGGATAATTATGCTAGAAATTGCAACGGAATATTTTTGAAATCCATTGATTATTTTCCTAACGAACATGGCTTGGCTAGCGGGACTAGAATTTCAAAACGAAAAGGGTAGTCAAAATTTTCAACATCAAATTCTTATTCCAGGCCTGTGGACAACGACAGGGTCACTGGTTTGCAAAAACCGGTTCTACGGTCACCAACCTTCTTTACAAGTATAAGGACACCATGTGCTAACCCTCTCTGGACGGTCGAGTTATAAACGAAATAATTTGTTAAGCTGTCCATTGTTGCACAACAATGGACAGCTTAACAAATTATTTCGTTTTGCGGCTTCGTCCCATGAGAGTAGCATTATTTAACATAATAATAAGTACATCGACATTAGTTTTCGCAAGAGGCATTGTTTCGAAAGTGATGACGAAAAATCCAAACAGTTTCCTAGATTGTGCAAGTAATTTCACTATCGATTTTGTCTCTCTACCTATGTACAAACATTGGTGTTCAGAATTCCGATACGTGTATATTTTCGTTAAGCCAAAATGTCCTGGGAAAACTTTGGCGAAGAAGTAGATCATAGCTGCCTTTATTAAAATTTCATTTGGTATAAGAACTTCTCGCTAAAGGTGTTAAACCTCTTTAGGTCAGTTCTTACTGATCTGAAGAGGTTTAACACCTTCTGAAAGGTGTAACATCCTGTCATTGGTTTATTGGCGTTTATTTGCTTGTCACTCTACTTCGTTTGCAAAACATCAAAACAAAACGAATTTGTATGTGATGCATTCCCATCCCAGACTATCCCATCCAACATGATTGAATATGAGTTACTACTGAAATATCGATAATCTCGCTCATTTTGAAAGGAAACTTCATGCCAATTGTCAGCAGATATTCAAACACTGCACCAAATTCTGCTTAAACCAGTAGAGCTCAAACACTTACGCAAAGACCCTGAACATTGATTCCGAGTGCCGCTGAATGAACCACTTACAATAAATTCACTGACGTAAATATTTGCTCTTCTCTGCATCAAAACAAAGCCCACATAAGAAATGTGCAATCGAACAAAGCTCAAAGCTTACCGTTTTCACTTTTTTGCAAAAAATTAGACATTATAATAATATAATAAGCTTTTCCATTAAAAAAACAGGTGGGTTTGCATCTAAACAATGTTCCCCTTCATGCAAAAGCGTGCTGACCTCACAATGTTGATCTGTTCCGTCATCGCTATTTAGACATATTACCCTTTTTATTATTTTTAGTCTGTTCAATGCTCTGATAATGTTTCTGTCCTGTTCTCAGTTTCTGCATTATCTCATATTATAATCATTTTGAGTAGTTTTTCATTATAATTCCACAAAATCGTAAATTTCTCCTAATACCCCAAAATAACAACAATTGATTTTTACTCTAGTCCATAATATTATGTTGATAAATGACTTTGTTTATCATCTACAATATGTTATCCAGATTATCTGCAAGTATTACAATTTTTAGTCAACTAGCATGAAGTTATACGTCTCCAATTATTCTTTATCAGCTGTATCTTTTTAGATGTCATAGTGCAAAAATCAAAATCATATGAGAGAAATAAATTCAGGATTCCTGACCTGCAGATGTTCATTACGCGATCTCGTGGGCTCATTCGGCCGTTCCAACGGCAGCAGTTCAGTGAGGATTATGACACCAAACACCGCAAAGAACATGATGAAGATGAAGAAACTGATATTGGCGCGCTCTTTGGCGCGGGAAGGCGCCGCGCGCCACTTCATCGCGTCGACACTGCACTCGCATGAGCACTCCGAGAACAGTGGCCGCTATCGCGCGCGCCACACGACTGATTCACCAGCGCCGCAGCGCCATACCGCCGCGCTCCGCTACCGCGTGTCGCGTCAAAACACAACACGACGCCTTCCCACACTAACGTAAAACGCAATGGTGGACTGACAGGACTCCTCTTAAACGGGTTGCAAGCACCGGAAGAGCTTTCCGTACCCTTGAAATGTCATCACAATAATTGACACTTGTTCACAAAACACACAATTTTACATTTTGATGTAAAGCCTAATCACAAAATGAAATGGCATTGAGAGTTTTCAGATGATTGAAAATTTGTGTCGATTGCTTTTACAAGCAACCAAACATTCTGAGTGGAACTGAGGCTCGCAAACAACATCACAAAAATTGGAAGTTCGATCTAAAAGGTACATATAATATTTTGAAATATTTTCCACCACAAATGCGTTTAGTATGGTGAATAGCAACACAAATTGGTAGATATCAGTTACGCATGCGCGCCCCCGCCCTTCGTTCAATGACTTGACGCTCAATGTAAAGAGTCTAGCTACACAAGGAGATTTTATTAGGCCTATCAGCTGTCGAATGCACCCTCACATCAGATGCGATGCGTGGAGGAATTTCCGGAACACAAAATGACGAAATAGTATCGGAAAGCAATTTTTCGGCTTCACAGTGACTTGCAAAATTCTGGGTCGATGGTGAAGGAACTGGAAGATCAAGCTATATGTAAAAAGCTATAGAAGAATCCTTTGTTGCGTGACTTTCGTTATCGTAGGATGAATTCAAGATGTTGATAAAAGACTAAACTAATAAAATATGTAGGTTGTTCAGCCAAGAATTTGAGGGATATTTTTTAAGGAACGACGACGTATAACTCCGCTCTTCTACTAAGTCATGTTTATTATTTAAGTACATATATTGTTGCGGTCAGTCGAAGTCTTCGCATGAACCATAACATTATTTATTAAGAAAGTGATTGGGTCCATTTTTACCTCCAGTAATAAAAACAAGCATGCATGCCAGTCTTTCTTATGTTTTGTTTTCAGGCCCTTTGGTTTTACTTCGATGAGAAATTCATACCGAGTAAAATTCTAATATTGGATCCTCCTATGGCTGAATAAAGAAAACTCGTGAAACTCATAATTTCTATTAGACAGCTAGATAGGCTACGTATCATATTATTTAACAAATCGAATTCTAATGACTAATGTTGCAGAAATTCAGAAATATATCTAGATCATAGTTTAGTCAGAATCATGTTAGAATAATAGAAACAAGTAGTCTGGCTTGCGGATCATTATAATTTCATGGGCATGACAAACAACGTCATGTGTAATAATTACTGATTTGGTGTGCCCCAGGGTTGGATATTGGGCCCATTATTATTCAAGTAGGTATTTCGAGCAGTATAACGCCCCGTCATAACGTTGCTTGTAATAATCGCAACTTAGGTTAAACCGTTCATAACTTACTTACAGACTTACTGACTCATCATCTTCCTAGCCTTTTCCCAACTATATTGGGGTTGGCTTCCAGTCAAACCGGATTCAGCTGAATAGCAGGACTTTTTTTTTCCTTTACGTGGAGCGGCTGCCTACCAGACCTCCAACGCTTGCCGAGGTTGGTCTGTGGATGGGTGACCATCTTAATACACCGAGTTTCCTCCGTGCCTCGGAAAGCACGTTAAGGTGTTGGTCCCGGCTGTCATTTGGAGATCTTTGGCAGTCGTTACGGATAGTCAGAAGCCAGAAAATCTGACACCAGTCTTGCCAAGGAATACTGTGTTACCCAGTTGGTTGTGGAGGTCTGGTAGGCAGCCGCTCTACGTAAAAAACTGGTAATCAGCTGAATCCGGTTTGACTGGAAGCCGACCCCAATATAGTTGGGAAAAGGCTAAGCAGATGATATGGAAGTATGGAATTGAATGACTGGATTGTTTTTCGATAGAAAAATCGAGTTTACTGGGTGAGTTGAGAACTGTATCCATAAGTAAACTGTTTTACTAACAGAAGTGGTGATATTTTGGTATTATGCTTCAAAGTGCTAAACCATAACAGCAGAACGCATCGATCTTCAAAGTCAAGCAACGCTTGCCGAGGTCGGTCTGTGGATGAGTGACCATTATAACAACCTAGCCTTTTCCTAACTATATTGGCTCGGCTTCCATACAAACCGGATTCAGCTGAATACCGGTATTTACGTGGAGCGGCTGCCTACCAGACCTCCACAACTCATTCAATGCAAGACTTCAGTCAGATTTTACTTTCTTCTGATTATCCGTAACGACTGCCAAAGATCTACAAATGACAGCCGGGACCAAAGGCTTAACGTGCTTTCTGAGGCACGAAGGAAACTCGCTATGTTAAGATGGTCACCCATCCACAGACCAACCTTCGCATGCGTTGCTTAACTTTAAAGATCGACGCGTTCAGTTGCTATAATTTAAGCCTTGAAGATCGGCCCATGCGGCTGTTTTAATTAAGCCACGAGCTCCTTTATATTAAATCGATTCTATGAACCCAGTAAAACTTTTTTAATATTATAAAATGTTAAAACAAATTAAATTAATCAGTGGTCTACAATCAGTAATATTGTCAGTAAAAATCGGAGAAAATTTGTATTTTAATTAATGAAATTAAGAATCCGCTTAATTCACCACCATTCGTTCGATAGTCGGTTTTGTTGATTTTGATTCAAGATTAATTTGTACCAGGAGATTACCTGGGCTGGTCGGAATTTCAACCGGTAGAGATGAGACAGTGCCCTGCATTAGGTACCCTCTTCATATATTCTTAATTCTGAGAGAGATCAGGATACGTAACTGAACTTAGATTTTGTTTATGCAACACATCACGTCATTTTCCGACGTCCATGCGAACGATGTCGCGGGCACAGCTAGTATAATAACAATAGTTTGACTTCGTAAACAACAGGTTAAACAAGAACTTTACGGAGGACTTCTTTTAAGTATAGAAATACCTGTAACAGAAGACCGCACTCTTTCATATTTATATAGGTACATGTATGTAACCTACATAGCCTGCTATGAACATTGATAATCAAAAAACAAGGGAGGTACAATTAAGAAACAAAACTAAAGATGAAATTAAAACAATTATTTGATATAAACTTGAATTCGCAACATCAGATAATTCTATTGATGCCGTGATATTAAAATACTAGCTTTTGCCCGCGGCTTCGCTCGCGTCTAATTTGGTCTGCCACATTAATTTACGTGACATTTTTTTTTTTAAATACTTATATTGTTTTAATGTAAATTCACATCGTACATCCCAGATTTCTAACTTCAAAATTAGATGCCTCGCCATTGCTTGGATTGCATCGCGCTCCGCCCGTGCTGCAGCCGCCGTTAGGCGCTCCGTTCATGTCAATCATATCGTGATAACTTTTAAACTATTCGGCCAAATTACTTAGTGTGAAAGACAAAGTTTATCTACATTAAATATTTAATGCGAGAAATGTATTCATTTTGATAAGAGTTTGATAATTATATACTAATATGTGCATTGTAAAATAGTACCAAATTTAATTAAACTTATTGTTCAAAATTTTGGTCGTTCTGGCTTGCACATAAAAGGTAGATATATGCTGTCGCGGACTTTTATAATCTACTTAAGACAAACAATCCTGCGCTACATCATCTTTTTGTAACTCCATTGGTTTAGGCAGCGCACGCCAAGATAGCTCTCAGATGGAAGATTTTTTTCCGACTTAATTGACACGTATCGTTATATTATGACCAAAATTACATAAAATCATTATAAATTGTAGCCTTTGTGTTATTCTGATGAATAGCCTATATTACTGTAAAGTTTCATCCAAATCCGTCCAGTAGTTTTTTCGTGAAAGGGTAACAAACATACATACACATACATCCATCCTCACAAACTTTCGCATTTATAATATTAGTTTGGTAGGATATGGTCGGAGTCAAGCAAGGAAACCTGTTACCCCCAGCAGACCAAGGCGAAGATGGCGGGACGAGCTTGACTCGTAACGAAAGGACTGGCCCTCCATGGCGACATAGCGAAGGAAGAGTTGTGTGGAAAAAGGAAAGGGAGGCCTTTGCCTAGCAGTGTGACAAAACAGGCAAGATATTATGTAAAAAGTGGTAAACAAACTAGCTCGCCCGCGACTTCGTACGCGCATGTCCCGTTTTTCTCGTCTTTTGGGCGTTGTTTGGGATCTACCTCCAAGCGGTCCACCCCGGGCAACGGTGTGTCGGCAAAGTGGGATCGTTTAGCCGTACCACAGGCAAGCCTGCCTGTGGTACGGCTAAACGATCCCACTCAAGCGGTGTAAGCTCCGCAAGGAGCCGCCTGGCTCGCGACCACCATCCTATCGGAGACCAGTGCCAAAGGCTGCCCCGCCTTGGGCACGTGCCAAAGTTTCCCCCGCTTCTGCTGATAACTGATCCAGACAGTCATTCAGTATCGGTCTCAGCCCCGCTGGGAACGTCTGACCACTGTTTGGTGAAATCCGTATCAATCAGCTCTCCTCCTGATGACAGCCCGGCGATACGAGTCGCCATACTCATCTCAGCGCAGCAGACTGGGATGAGATGCGGCGCTTTTTTGCGTCTTATCTATGGTAGCAAGTGTGGACGTGATTCGAAAGGATATGGACTGTTTTACTCCATTCTGATTATGCAGAATGCGGCCACGCTGAGGCCCGTATAAAGAGTCTGTACCAAGCGTGGATCAAGGTCAGCGACCGAAAGGTTAATCGGCCGTTAAGTAAATGGCCTAATTTTTCTAAAGAACGGCACCGTTCAATCAGTAGCCAAAATGATGACCAGCCGATGCGTCTAATAAATCATTTAATGAACAGGCTAGCAGATGCTTAGGCCGTTCATGGAAGTAACCATGTGACGAAAGTATATTAAACTAGTTGATGCCCGCGGCTTCGCCCGCGTGGAAGTCGGTTGTCGCGATCACAAGTAATCATGAAATATTGATCCCGTTCCCGCTACCCATGGAAACCTATTCCAGGGATAAAAAATTGATCATCTGTTTTTATGTAAATAGCTTTCCAATTACGGCTTTATACCTAACTCAAGTAGCTGACCCGTGCAACGTCGTCTGCGTCACATTTTTCATTAGTGCTGCGCTCTTAACTATTGGTCAAAGCGTGATGTTATAGCCTATAGCCTTTCTTGATAAATGGACTATCCAACGCAAAAAGAATTTTTCAATTCGAGCCGGTAGTTCCTGAGATTAGCGCCTTCAACCAAACAAACAAACTCTTCTGCTTTATAATATAACTAGCTGACCCGCGCAACTAGTCTGCGTCACATTTTCCATTAATGCTCCGCTCCTATTTATTTGTCTTAGCGTGATGATATATAGCCTATAACCTTCCTCGATAAATGGGCTATCTAACACTGAAAGAATTTTTCAAATCGGACCAGTAGTTCCTGAGATTAGCGCGTTCAACCAAACGAACAAACAAATAACCAAACAAACAAACAAACTCTTCTGCTTTATAATATTAGTATAGTTATATAAATATATATATATATATATAGATTTCCCATTTTTTTAAAGTATTATAATGGTATGTTATCCTTAACAGATAGACATATACCATCCCGGACTTTTCTGTAGGTCTAGGTGTGTAAGGTACACAATTCCACCAAACATCATTTTGTTATATCTCATAGGCAGCGTTTACGTTGAAAGCTTCCAGATGGCTTATTTTTTCCGATACCTGGAACAAATATTATTACAAGTATTTTAACCAATGTATATAAAAACTTGATAATTTATTTACCTTCCTCGAGAACCACCCTGTGCATTAGTGAAGTAGAATGAAAATTGGAAAAGTCGTTTTTGAGTTTATCGTGAACATACAGACAGAGAGACGCGGCGGAGGACTTTGTTTATATTAAAGGAACTCCAACCGCAAGTTCCCTGTGCCCTAAGTTCCCAAATGACTACATGTAATTTGCCTAGCTAATCAATTAAATTCCGAAATGTCACTTAGGTATACTGCTGATTAAATGGCGTCGTTCAATGTAAGGCTAGGTCGCTAGTTAAAAGCCTGATTAAGCTATTTGGCTGCGACAGATAGGTGCCTTAATTCCTACCGATACCTATTAAAAAAACACATTAAGCGTGGATTGAAAATATGTGTTCAACGAAGTACCATTTACCTTGTCGGGATCAATTATTGAGTTTATTTTTTTAACACGTGCCGATAGTCAACTGGTACTAGACATATAACCTATTGGGCTGTTTATACTTGAGACGGTAGCTTGAAATAAAAGATAGAGAAAGAGTTTCTTGTGCGAAAAATGACCCACCCAAAACTATGTAAACAAAATAAACCAATATCCGCAGAAAACGGCTGTTGTCGTATGGTAGGTGTTAGGAGGTCTCGTATGTGAGAGAAATCCACGACATTTTCAGCGACATGGTTTTGAAAGCACGTACAGTCGCCAGATACCGGAAACTGACAATTTTTCCCAATAAACATCATCTACCTAGCCTTTTCCCAACTATATTGGGGTCGGCTTCCAGTCAAACCGGATTCAGCTGAATAGCAGTATTTTACTGATTTTACGTGGAGAGGCTGCGTACCAAAAAAAAATTTTCCCAGTAAACATTTAACCTTATCTCTTTGGAGATAAACTTGAAAATGTAATACAGGAATTTGACAGATTTTTGTAGCTTGATGTGCTGGCGACTGTATGTAGTATTTGCTACTCTTGCTACGTGATTAATCCGGCACTGCGTGAGGCAGGAAATTTCTAAAAATCTTAAGAACTTCGATAGGTCGAAAACCACTTGACACACTATATGGACCTTAAGTTTTTAAGGTCAAAATCATTGCAAATCAGCTCCACATTTCCTTCCTTCCTCCTCATTTCAAGGCACGCTGTATACAGGGTGTTTCAAAGTGCGTGATTATATTTCAGGGTTATTTTCTGTACCTACCTGCAGACTTCATGTAGAAAAATGTAAGAAAAACAAAAAATAAACTTTTTTGATAAACCCAACCACAAAAATCAGCTAAAACGTTCGAATCTAAAATCATTTTTCAACCAGTGTGATGCAATTATTGGTGGCATTAAATCTGTGATTGAACTGAAATAAATTCCATAAATTGCATGAAACTGCTCGGAACCCTATTACTAAGACTCCGCTAACCGTCCGTCCGTCCATCTGTCTGTCAACATGCTATCTCAAGAACTGTAAAAGGTAGATAGTTGAAATTTTCAACAAATAAAAAATTGAAGAGGGATCCCATACTAGAAACGTGGTATGCGAATGGTTTTTAAAAAATGTTGCACTTATAAACGTATACCGTGTACTCTTAAATGAAATGTAGGCAGAACTAAATAAACCCTATTTATTAGTAAGCCTTCCGCCGCCTTCTGTCAGCGGGCTGTATCCCAATAACCGTAACCGGTAGACGATTGTGTATTTCTGCTGCCACTATGCCAACAAATAATTACAATTAAACTAAATTAAAAATTAAAGGGGGCTCACCTACTTTAAATGTGTTTTTTCGTTTTGTGGTACAGTACCTTTCGTGTGCGACTCCGAGTCACACTTGGCCCGTTTATTTCGGTTTATGTTACGGGTCCAACTCGAACTTGGCGTTTTTTATATATGTTTTGGTGGATGTTTCTGTTGATTCGACTTATAAAAAAAGGACACAAAGTAAAGCAAAGAAGAAAGCAGATCATCATATTCCTGTCTATGTCTCTTGTTACTTGGGGTCGGCGCTAGAAATTTTCTTTATCCATTCTGTCCTATCAACTGTAATGCTATCACTCCCTTCTCCACACACAATACATTCATCATTCCTTTGACCTTTTTTTTTCATAATTTTTTTGATGAAAAAAATAGTTTCAGTTCTAAGTATCCCCAAAATTTATTGTTTTTTTCTATTTTTGTGTGAAAATCTTAATGCGGTTTACAAAATACATCTACTTACCAATTTCAACAGCATGGTTCTTATGGTTTCGGAAAAAAGTGGCTGTGACATACGGACGGACAGACAGACAGACATGACGAATCTATAAGGGTTTCGTTTTTTGCCATTTGGCTACGGAACCCTAAAAATGGCTCGAAGTTTGCAAAAATTAGAACTACATCGTCGTCTCATCTTTGTCTCATAGACAAACGTATTGAGCAAGAGCGTCCAAGGAGGTTCGACCTTCAGCTTATTATCTGTTATCTATCATTTACACCCAAAAAAAATAGACATAAAAAAGGAGTGAGATCAATTATTCATAACTTCAGAATAGTCCATGAATCTAACATGTATCTTTTGAGAATACCACTTGTATCTTTCTTGACCGTATAAAAATGATGGAAGGCATTAGTTTTTGGATCCTCCATTTTTAATATGTAGGTACCTACCTAAAGGTTTTTATGTGGTGATTTTTAATCTGTGGTATTCTCCCGCCATGGATAGTAAGTTGATTCAATTTTTGTCAATAATTAATTGAGTAGTAGAAAAATATACGGAAGCATCGGAAAGTATACTGCTCTTTTATTACCTCTTAGTTTTTGAAGTCCTTAAATCTCGCATTGTGAGACTCCTTGTAGCTAAATGGTTTTAGGAAATTAAAAAATAAGACAGTATTCGCACGGCACCATACAACGGAGCGTGCGGTAAAGTAGGTAAATTATACATAGCTAAATAGATTTTTAGGTTTTGAATAATGTATGCAGTTCCATAAATGCATTTTTTGAGCTATTGTGTGCAAAAAAAAAACAGATTTATGTCTATGATCCGCTGTCTTTGTTTTCTGTAAGGAGGGTAGTGGTATAGAGGACCATCTCAAAGTGTCCGTAAAAATGCGTTAAATTGGGGAGGCGCTACGTTCGCATCAGGGATAAATTTTAAATCACAGTTTTAAATACGTTTTATGAGAAAAATAAACAAGGAAAGAAAAGCTTCCGCTTCGTCATGGTGAATGTCTTGTTTCATAGAACGCATACTTACGGTGACACACGCGAGAAAAAGGTCGTTGAGCCATAAGTCCGCGTCCTTGCTCGCCCGTCTATCACACACAAGAAACAATGATCGATCCACAGACATGTAAATAGTTTATATGTCCGTGGATCGATCATTTAAAACTTTTCTGTATTTGTTTATTAGAATGTTTTATACGTCAGTGGTAGTTTCACACTGACGTATTTTTCATCTGTCCTGTCCATAGACACACATACTGTTTTGGCTGTCATTTCAGTGGTTCTGTCATTGTCAATTTCAATTGTCAAATTGATAGCAAAATTCGTAACCTTTACTCTCAATTTTTACATTGATTCACTTCTTGGGGCAAATTTATAAAATCAAATATGACGAAAGACGATGAGTCGACAACAGCAACGTCCAAAGACCCCAATGTATTCAGAGCATTTATGAGCGCACTTTACGCTACAATCGATGCGCCAGTAACAGCGTTCCGTGGTAAAAATCCATAAAGTTTACATTCGTTTATTGTTATGTAAGTCCGTATGCGAATAATGATGTTGTACTTCAGAGAAGGTTGTGGTGCCGAATCAGAAGCAGTACCCGTGGTATCACCAGAAGTTCCGCCGTGTGCCCACCATCGACCAGTGCTACGAAGATGATGTCGTTTGCGATTTCGAAGCGAACTCACAGTTCAAACGTGATAGGTTAGCTCTTATTTCATAGATAATAATCGCGCTTTTGATTCCTATTTCCCAAAAGTAATAATGTTTGTTTATTTATTTATTTTGTTATGTAATTATGTTATTTAAAGAAAAAGTCTTACAATCTATTATTATTAACAGCAATATGCCTCTTACTAATAAGGTAATTGAGTAGCTTTCTAGTCAAGTAGCTGTATGTTAAACAAAGCATTCTTACCCTTGTAGTGTCTGGTATAGTGAAGATGTTAAATGTCCAATTATCTTTTTCAAGGGCTGTAGACTCTGAGATCCTTAGTATCCTGCGTAATCGTTATGAAGACTGCATGCTTTATGAAAACCCTGACCATGCAAAGCACTGCAAACCTCTTTGGGCCGCTTACAAAGAGGCTGAAGAAGCCTGGTTTATCAAATGTAAGTATTGTTGTGATTATAGAGAGTTAAACAGGCAAATGTTTTGGCACAGAATTTGTATTGTTATTTAAGACTTAGATATATCTAGGGGTGAATTTTTTGATGCATGGTTAACTCAACAAATGGTTAAATTGTAATAAAAAATGCCTTTTCAATCAATACTTGGTTATTAACTAGTTATTTATTTGACCATTGATCAAGCTAAATATTATTGACCAAACAATGCACATCAGCAAAGTTTAGGAGGCTATAGTTTTTAACCATTGGCTAACTATTTATTAGGTACTAGTTCACCTGGCATACATTGTTTTGCCATATCAATAAAAAAAGCCTAAAACCTATTCTCAGAACTACCAAATATACACAAAAAAAATCATAAAAATCAGTCAAGCTGTTTTGGAGGAGTTCGATAAGAAACACGTGACATGAGATTTTTATATCGGTATTAGTTATTAATCACATGCATCACTAAGTCAGCCCCCCTAAGTAAAAATGAAAACTGATTGAATGTGAACTGATTTTTCTAAATTGATTCATAGCATTTACCTGACACAGCATCACTAATTCAAAATCTTGGAAACTTACAAATAGACAAACGCACAGACAAACAGAAAAGAATTTCAAAAACTGCTTTTTTGTGTTCTATGTCATTTTTCTGACATTTCTATGTATTTTTTATGCGAAAATATTCAATGTACAGACACGGCAACTCTACGATTTTATTATATATGTATAGATTGTGACTGAATTTAATTAATGTATATAATGTAATGTTTATTTTATAAACACCGACTTGGATGTAACTGTAAAGGTGTTATAAATAGTAAAAGATTCAATAAATAAATAACTTGCTGTATTTCAGATGGTGATCTTGGCGCATATGCTGATGCTCGCAAAGCATATATGAAGCAAAAGCACCGCATGGTCTGGGAGAGACGTCATGGACGCCTCTCTGATTTGACGGCTTAAACGATCGATTACCCGCCGCAATATCTTGTTCTAATGTTTAAGTAGTTATTAATTGCTGTTGCAATAAAGAGTGTAAATTAATCTAGTTTGGTTGTATCATTTGAGGCCCATTAAAAAAATATAAGCTGCGGTTGTAGGTAGTGAAATGCTGGGAGCGAATGTTAGTATTCATCTTGTGGAAGTCTGCTTGCTATTTTAGTTACCCACTGACAGCTGCATCGCCAATAGTTATATGAACAGGACTGCACGCTGCATGAGTGCGTCTACAACAAGACCAATATCATAGGAGCCTATGAAAATGGCGGTGGACACCGAGCTTATGTAATAGGTTTATTACCAGCACAGCAGACAGAATAGTTTAACAAACTGATAAGACCATATGTAGGTAGTTCACGGGACTGTGAACCGGTTAAGACGGCAGCACCATCACCGCGGCAACTCCTGATGTGTGGGAACTAGGCCTTCAAATATTTAGATTAGGGTCAGAGAGCACAGATACAACAAAATATCACTTTTATTTCAATTATATTCCAAGTGCTATTTAGTCGTAGAACTGATTCGTTTATAATAACTATAGTATTGTCATTTCCTTTTTGGCATAGTACAATACTTAGAAAATCCATACTATACTAGCTTTGGCCCGCGACTTCGTACACGCATATCCCTTTCCCGGAAGAATTTCGGGAAATCTAGTCTTAGTGCTCCCCTACAATCCCCAAGGAACCGACATGCCAAGCAGTACACCGGGTGAAACCCGTTTAGGGGTGACGCCCGACCGCTCGTTGTCTGGTTTTTGTCGCTATCGGGTGTCACCCTTAAACAAGTAACGTTATATTAGACATTGAGAGCCTTTAAGTAGTTGGGTGTCAGAATTTTCTGTCCACCTTTCCTTCCCCGCAATTACCTTTTCATCTTCGTGCGAGGTCGGTTCCACCCAGTGGCGCTACACCTCGTCGCCCCTCGCTACGAAACTCGAATAAAGAAAAATCTGGACGGATAGTGCATCCATTACTTAAAATGGATTGACAGATTAGGCCCTCTTTTTTAAGGATGGGAAATCATCAAATCCCTCCTCCCGCTCTGGGCGGAGCAGAAGAGATTGTCAGACTCTTACTGACTAAAACCCATCCGTGTTCCTCCTAATGCTCTTTGCGTTCCTGGGCCGCGGTGACCCTTCGAACAATTTCCGCAACCGACAGAATAGGGCCCCCTAATCTGTCCATCTATATTATTTGCAACACCAATTTGCAAAATGTATAGTTCAACATCGCTTATTCGCAATTATTATCAAAACACTTAAAAAAACTGCTCAAATAGTTTGCGTTTGCGTCTTTTCATTCCCACTGAACTTCTTGAATAGGACATGAGTGTGTGTTTCTAGCCTGTGGACGGCGAGCTATGGGTGGCTCGCCGTCCGTCCATCTAGACAGGCCGTGTTGACGGCGCGTTAGTGTTCCACGCGCGCCTCAAAGAGAGTCAGCAACACAGAGGGGCCCGAAAGGGCCGACGCCTGCCGGAGTCGCGGGATTATTCGCAAGAGACACCGTGGCTCCGGAACACAAAGGGCAATGAAGGAACATGGATGGGTTTTAGTCAGTAGAAGTCTGACACTCCCTCCCGCTACACCCAGAGCGGGAGGAGTCATTGGATGATTTCCCATCCCTAAAAAAAAAAAAAAAAAAAAGTGTGTTTCTAAATAAGAAAAATCTCCATTTAGTATTGAAAAAATAACATTTATTTTCCGACACATTCATCATACATGCAATACTGAAACGACTCTAATTTAAATACATCGATTCACTAGTTAAAACTATAACAAATAATCACAGAATTACGAAGATGTAGGAAAAATAATATTAAATGTTACATCTTCCCGTAATGAACTTCGAATGCGTACTTAATTCTATCTTACTGTTACAAAATACATAGATATTGGTCAGAAAATAAAACAACAGCTTATAAAGTACTTAAATGTATCTTCACTACAGTCTTAGAGAACTTGGTAATTAATTTATAAACCTTAAGTAACATTTATTTTACGATGGACAGTACACTGGCCTTGCGTGAACGCCCTCACATTCAGAACTTTCATGACAATTTCAATGGTCATAAAAATAATAGATAGAAATCTTACTTAAAATATCTCTTGATAGATAGATCTGATGGCCAATACTGATGTAAATGCGGACTGGCAGTAACAAATGTAAAATTAATTGCATTGAAAAAATATACTTCAAATATGCAAGATCCGGCTTACATAAAATATATAAATCCAATTATCTGTAAATAATTAAATTTCATAATTAAATATCGTAGTTCCACATTATCGAGTGTATTTTATTACTAAAACGTCCAAATACTTTGTACCAATTTATTAATCAATGTTATATTATGTACACTATATACATACCTACGAAAATATGTCGTCGACTTATGATTACAAGACGTCTGCACACACTAGAAAATATTTGTGATTACATATTAATGAGTTGAAACCAAATTATGGCATTCAATGGTACAGAAGTATCACAGTGGTAATGCCTTAGAATACAGACTAAAATCACAAAATGTGTATTTACAAATTTTATTCATTAGCTTATCACTTCCAATATGTATTTAAATAAATCTGATAATACTATTTATTCATTAATTCAAATCATATTGACTAAATAAAATATCACTACCGCCTATCGGGGTTGGCTGTCGTTTAAAACATATGTCAGACAGGCCAACCTCTTAGATTTCCTTTAGATCTATAAAAATAAAATAAAGGTACATTAAAAACCATGAAACATCTGTTTTGGATGTTAGAAAGACAAAAGGAATTAGTTCCCATTTACAAAATGATTTACACTAACTAATGTCGTAGTTTCGTTCATTGTAGCACATTATAATACAGTACAGACCAATTTGGCCCAATAAGGGTTTACACTAGTACTTTGGCATCAATTACAAATCAGCTAACTCGTAAGAGGTTAGAAGCATTTATCTTTCACATTTTATGTGTAAACAAGCCAATAAATGCTTAGCCAGCAAATGCTGTAATGCTGTTTCCAGTAATAATTAAATAATCAGTTTGATTGTACTACCGTAAATGGAACTTAAATCAGAGTCTTTCCACAGAGATATTATGTGGAACTAAGAAATTTAATTTCAGAAGAAACACAAGTGGCTGTCATAAATTAAAGCATCATCGTACTTTAGGCACGAGCATATTCTATCAAAGCAATAATATCACCTACATCTACATTCATCGAATACTCTTATAAAACCTTTGAACGTTAATAATTGACACGTCTTTAAGGCCAGTTCGCAACAGTGAGATTCAACAATTAACTGGCGTATTTAATTACGTAATTCATCTTGGGACCTTACCATGAATGTAAATGTTATCTAAAATTACATAAATTCGAATGTATACCTAAGAACGAGAAATTAAAACTCTTCTGTACAATAACTTGAAGACAATATTTTCAAATAATACACATTCAAGCGAGATACATGCAAATAGATTTGTGGCCGAAATATATTATAGAAGATAAAACTCTAGGACAATCAACATTTATATTGTATGATCATTGTACTTTGGGTGGGCATCCGAAAAATGTTACAAGTGCTCGAGATGTTTATTTAATAAAACTTAGCAACTATTCTTAACATATTTTGAGCCTCAAATCAATGATATGTACATTTAGTTTTATTATTGTTTTATTTGTATCAACGACAGTAACATCATCTACTTACAAATTATTATGTAGACAATATACTGTAGATCTTTCATAAACTTATTAGTACCTTAAAGTATCATTTGAAGCTTGTTCAGTCCTTTGTTACATGAAGAGCCACGGAAATATAAAACTAAGAAAATAATATATAAAATGTCAAAAGGTAAAATAAAATATAAAATTGATTAGAGTTACTCAGTTAAACTTAATAAGTTCTAAGCAATTTTATAAATAGTTCATCAAGTAACTTAGAAAGACTAAAACAACACACCACGAAACTGACGCGGTTGGGAACATATAAAAATAGCGTTAGTCAATTAAAATAAAACATTGTTAGAACACATACACTAAGAAATAATAAAAAGAAGTTTTCGGTCAAGATGATTCTTACGACTTACCTTTACATTGTACAAGACGTGGAACATTAGTTTTAAATCGGCACTTTAAACATTTGACGAATGCACCATTAGATTTCTTATACTAATAAACACATAAAAATATAAACATCTAAAATATTATTGTTACAGACATCACAATTTATTGGACACTTACATTAGTCTAGTAGTTAAAATTCGTTGCGACCCTGATTCACATCACTCCAAAGTTTCAGGTGCCGCGTTTGGAACACGAGTAATACTAACCTACATCAAAAATATAAAGGAATGCATCTTCTTATGGGACGCGGTGGGACTAGGAACCGTCGAAGTGTGCCGCCAAGCGGATACGGCCTGTAACAAATATGACCGAATATTTACCTATCATTTCAAAAATACCATCAATTCTTTGGCGAATTTGAATAAATGATTATTCTTACGGCGGTTCTCGTGGTTGAGCAAAGCCGTTGGTGTCGGCAATGCGCTAGCCGGTGGGGAACACCAAATATTGGTCTTTGGCGAATCGAATACACGGGAGCCCTGAAACAAATATTGCTTACACTGATTTGGCAAAAGATAAACATTTGATATATATTTTACATTTTCCAGTGATCATTCACCATTTACTGGAAGGAGGCCGTTGAAGTATTACGTAAGCAGAATTTTAGTCATTTTTAACCCTCCCCTTGTCAGCGATAGTAATCAAAGCTCTCACCCCTCCCCCTATGCTTACGTAAGCATTGGTCTAGTTTTTACTCACGCGGGACCTATGTCCCCCATTTCTGTTTTTTCTTACTTAGCTGTGAAACATTGCGTGAGAGTAAAATCAAATAACCAACCATAATTATGTCAAATCAAAGTCTACTCAGATTTGTAAACAAAAAAGTAAGTAAATATTGCTGACGTAATCACCATTGAACAGTTCTTAGACATTATAAGCGACACTGTTTAGTAATGCAATTTTTGCTCCTGCAGAAAGGATTATGATATGATACCTTCTGTCCGGGCGGAGTGTCGTGCACGGAGTAGTCCTCGTGCGCGGGCGCCGCCGCCAGCTCGCGGCCGCGCGGCAGCTGCATGCCGCCGCACAGTGCCCAGCCGCCCTCCGTCTCCGAGAATATCTCCATGTACTGCCGGAGGAAGTCGGCCAGGCCCTCGGAACCTATGGAATTAAATTGTCATTATTCATCAGTAATTGATAGGCGTTTACGTTAACGATAAAATAGGAGTTTTGAATCCAAATAGCAATATTTTACAAAACAAATTGTAAATCCTGTAGTTTACATCTCAGAACAAGAATTCAAAATTTGAAGCTTCATGAAAGAAATAGCATTACTCACCGGGATCCACTCCAGGGAAGACGGGCTCATACAGCCTGGCAAATTCTATGAACAGTTTGTCGGTAGGGACGGGCGTGGCACGGTCGGCGAGCAGCTGCGCCAAGCGCCACACGGCGCGCCACGCCGGCGCCAGCGCCACGCGCGCGTCGCCCGCCACGAACACGCCGGCCGCGGCCAGGCGCGCCATCTCCGGCGCCGCGCCGCTCACGCGCCGGTACGCCGCCGTGAAGTACTCCAGCGTGGAGCCGCGCGCCACGCTGCGGTCGCAGCACAGCACGGCGCACGCGCACAGCAGCGACGCCGCCCACGCGGGCGAGCCTCCCGGGGCCACCACTACGTTATTCTCCACGCAGCCGCCCGCCGCGTACACTAAACCCTCCAATGAGTCCGCGTCCAACATGTCAGGCTGTGAATTTTAGCTCTTAATAATTTGATGCTTCCGAACAATGATATTATAAGTAAAAAGGTGTAGATAGATTACCTATACAACATTCGATCTTCAAAAACGTGAAACCTACGTGACGTGTGTCCGTTGACGGCGCAACGCGACACTGAGGTCAAGTGTGGCTAGTTAGCCACATTTTAACGTGTCGCTTGCTGAGCGCTTATAACCTATCTACACCTTTTTACTTCTAATATCATTGCATCCGAAATATAAAGTAAAAGTTTAACTTTCACGGAAATGCCGAAATATGAAAAGTTAATGTTCTGACAAGGTTATTGAGCTTGCCAAACACTGCTTGTGTGATTAATGTATAAAAAAAAATCAATCAATTAAAACTGCCTACGCCAGTTCACTTGACTACTGCACGTGATTGATTACCGATTACATCGAATGTCCTGCTAATCGATTGTCAGATGTGTGATGGCCGGAACATGTATAATAAGCCCCATTCGGCGATGCCAGTAGCCATAGCCCGATAAACCGCGACGTACCTGCGGCGGCGCGCCGTAGTGGTGCGCGTAGTGCGCGGGCAGGTCGTGCAGCGGCACGCGGGGCAGCGCGCGCAGGCGCCGCGCCACCTCGGGGCGGGCGGCGCGCGCACTCAGGCGCACGCTGCGCTCGCCGCCCGCGTCGCCGCACACCGCCACGCCGCTCGGCACCAGCTCGAACAGCTCGGCCAGCTTCACGCAGCCGTAGTGCGCCACGCGCAGCTGCCGCCCGAAGTGCGCGTGGTACGCCGGCACGAAGCGAGAGAACTCCATGCGGAGATTGGGCGTGTGGCGAAGTAGTTCCACGGCCTATGCAAGTTACTAACCGCTAACCGAGACGGTACTCACAGAAGTTTGAAGAATATTCGTGTCATCACGATAAAACATTTCTTGGAATTGATTTACGAAACCACACAAATATTTGTCAAAGATCTATAAATGTAGCCACAGAGTTGTAAGTAAAATTATTTAAAAACATGTTCATTTCGGTGAACCTCCGAAATAAATATGGTCCTAAATATTTTGGACACTCATTATCTACCCAATCAAGTTAAACTTTCGACTGTTCTATCCTCGAGACAACTATAACTACAGGTTACTTCAGAAAATCAGAGGCAATCAATATAGTTAAAACGCCTACATATCATATACTGCAAACATCAATTCACGTAAATAACGTATTTGGCAATCCCATTCAACGCTTATCCGGATGAAAATCGATTTGACATGATAGTGATGACATGAAAGATAATCGATATTTACCTGCATGGCAAACTGCCTGGTGCGGGCCCTCTCTTCAGGGGTGGGAGTGCGGCGCGGCAACGATATGGTGCCGTCAGCTCCAACGGACACCGCCTGCGGAAATGAAAAAAATATAAAGACATTTCCAGAAAGTATCGATTCAGATTTCTATGTTATTCCCCGAAGACCAGTTTACCCTAATTAATCAAAATATTCAATAATATCCAGTTTATAATTCGCGATTTTAAGGAAAGCGTTCAGAAAATTAGATATGTACGCATATTTACCTAAAAGGTACGACGCGGCTAGAAATTCGACCTTGGGTTATATTCAGTCCAAAAACTGGTCAAGTGCTCGGAAACGCGCGGGAAGGGTTCCGTACCATCTATACTAATATTATAAAGAGGTAAAATTTGTTTGTAAGTTTGCATGTAGGGGGTAATCTCAGGAACTACTGGTCCGATTTGAAAAATTCTTTCAGTATTAGATAGCCCATTTATCGAGGAAGGCTATCTTTACTAATATTATAAAGAGGTAAAATTTGTTTGTAAGTTTGTATGTAGGGGGTAATCTCAGGAACTACTGGTCCGTATTTGAAAAATTCTTTCAGTATTAGATAGCCCATTTATCGAGGAAATCTATGGGCTACATATCATCACGCTAAGACTAAAAGGAACCGAGCATTCATGGAAAATGTGACGCAGACAAAGTTGCGTGGGTCAGCTAGTTATCTATAAAAACAGCCAAAAAGTCGTTTTTTGTCCCCATACAACAGACTTGATTTTTTTGCCTATTATATATTTTTCCCTTAAATATTTATTTTATTCTGTTTTTTAGTATTTGTAATTATAGCGGCAACAGAATAACATCATCTGTGAAAATTCCAACTGTCTAGCTATCGCGGTTCTTGAGATACAGCCTGGTGACAGACAAACGGACAGACAGACAGTTAAGTCTTAGTAACAGGGTGCCGTGTCTACCCTTTGGGTACGGAACCCTAAAAACAACTAATTCAGTACTTAAATTGATATTTAAGAAATAAATATCGATGGTTGAAAGCGACAATTTGATGAAAAAAGGAGAGTATATTTTAGCAAGTTATGTCCCACTGCCGGGGACAGGCCTCCGTAGAAAGAAAGAAAAAGTCTTTTTGAGCGAAGCACAACATATACCAAGTAAATAAACAATATTACAATTTGAAAGGTGTAGAAGATATGCGTCAAATTCGCGCAAAACGGACATCGGCCGTACCCATTCATTTTTATTTAGTCCCAGCTTACCTGCGGGTTGACCCGCTGCATCAGCTCCCCAAGCGTGCACACGCCATAGTCGACAGGAGAGAACGGACGCCCAGTCGTCGCTTGGTACAGCTGCGGTATCTCGTGCAACATCACAGTGCGCCCCGGTTGCGCCTTCAGCAACTTCACCAGATCCGACGTCCAACGACGGCTTTGTGCTGCCGCGGATATTGTTATGATACGTGACGATCCTGAGCCGAGCACCTGAAGTTGAAAAGCTTACTTAGAAAAGACCTTGGGATTTAATAAACGGTGCATAACATCAGTGGACATACATCATCATCAAAAACTAACCTACTTTTTACAAACACAGAAATAAAAAAAAGTCCTTGACATGCAATACAACTACGCATAAACATTCAGAAAACCAGTACATAATTATTTACATGTCTCCACTATTATCGTTTTTTTTTTAAGTTTTTATTTAAAAACTGGCTTTAGTGTATTTGTAACTTAGCATTTATCACTACTGCGAAAGTGTCTTTATCTTTCAAGATTCTTTGCATTAAAATTAGGTGTTTACTTTAAGAAATTGTTACACTGTACTTTCATTTTCAAGCATATATTTGATTTGATAACTAATATTGTGAAAACTTGTTGATAAATCCTCATTCCTCATAAAAAATAAATAAACTGAGACCGTTTTGTCTGGTTGCACTTATCATCAAGCTGTTAGGTTTGTCAACATTAATTTTTTGCATGTAAATGGCTAGCAATCAAGCAGGCAGAACGCCCATTTTTTTCCTACACTTTAACTAAACGCTTTGCATAACCTTGAATAATGTACCCAAACTAAAATCAACTTTAACTCACTGCGTTAAAGCATACAAAATTTCAAGACTTTACCCAAAACGAACCCCTCCCACAGATCTCACCGCACACGCTGATCAATAGCATCGTCTGTTTCATTCGGTAGTCTCGTCGTACGCGGCCGTGACAACGCACGTGTGTCTGTCTAGCGCGATTATAATGGAACAACAAAATTGCGAAACATCGCGGCCTCCGATCCCGATGACGTCGCATTTATCAACAGTGGCGCTTATTGATTTACCATTGGACATAATACTCTACATGGCCAAATTTCTCCGTTTTGAAGACTACAAAAGTTTCGTCCGATCGCTGTGGCCCGATAACAACGAATGCGAATCTGTTCGAAGAAAACTCTGGGAACTTTCTACTCACCAGATCCGAGTCAAGTTTATCAACGGAAAGGAGTTGGATATAGAATACAACTACGATATCTCAAGACCAAAAGTAGATCAAATTCTCCTCAATTGGGACTATTTGTTACCTGTGTTCGCTCGTGTTCAAGCTGCTCCGCAATACTATTCTATCGGCCGATACGTAAATTTTACAAGGCTGCAAAATTTTATCGCATGTCACATGCATATGGATAGATGTTCGGACGAACAACACGCGTCTTGTCATTGTCACCGGGTAGAAACAGACGACCCAGCAAGTGTTATGACAGTGAGGCCTAAAGAAACTGAGTGTTACCGCAAGCATTTTCAACATTACTGCTATCAGCATCTTGGCTACTGGTTTGATTTCTACCTGAAGAATACAATACTGAATCGCGAGAAGGGACAGTTTTTCGATGAAGAAACGGCCAATCAATTTTTACGTATGTTAAGGCACACAGTTTGTCTTCGTGACTCATTTCTGTAAGTCGGCTGTATTCATAGTTTTTTAGCCGTCGGCTCAATCGCGTTCGTATGAATCTCAAGATTAAACCTTTTTTTTTGTCACCAGTGTAATAAAAATGTAATAAAACGTTGAATAATTAAATACTTGCGCTTTTCTTCTACTCTTACTGCCGAAAAATCATGTCCATGGTTGGGTAAAACATGACCCTATTTTATTATCCTATTCTATATCGAGTACCCATTTGTCACTCAAGGCTTTATCTTTATATCATATCCCTTGAGCATTGTATCGAAAGAAACATGTTTTAAATCAACTTCTACCTAAAACAGGTCACATTAAGATCAATATTCAATGTGTTTGATAGGTAATTAGGTCATAGTTCAGTCTACGATACTCAATAATCGAGATTCGCAAAACTTGTTTTATAATCAGTTACCAAAGTTAGCTTGGACTATTTCTTTATGTTTGTCGCTCGTCCCATTTAGAACGAATAAAATGGCGGCCAAACTTGTTTTATAATCAGTTACCAAAGTTAGCTTGGACTATTTCTTTATGTTTGTCGCTCGTCCCATTTAGAACGAATAAAATGGCGGCCATGGAACTTTCCATTGTTGAATTGGTGCCGGAATCGGGGAAATCCCCGCGATTCGTTGTCTTGCTCGCTCTAGTGGCGGCGGGGTAGCACACATTGGTCTACATTGACGTAAGGTTATTCCTTGTGTTCTATTTTGGGCTTGGAATGTTCTCGGTGAATACTAATCTCTTTTTTAGACACTATGACCTTCCAATTTGATTTTGAGACTATTTATTATACTTTTCTAAGTTCACCATTTATAAATATTACAAATGGGAAAGTTACACTTTCTGATTGTTACATTTTCACGTATGAGCTGAACGGATTTATATGAAACTTGGCACCAGGTAGACCAAGTCCTGAAGGTAAAATACTTTGTTTCCCGAGAATATATACGTAGTGGGATATCATTTCGAATTACAGGATTCAGGAGCTAGTTAAAATATACATGCACAAAATAATATATAATATGAAAATATGAATTGTACAATAGACAGCTTTATCGGAAACAGTACAGCCTTTCAGTCCACCAGATTTCAGCCACCAGAAAAGTTGACTATTCTTAAATTTACTGATACAAATGCTCGGTAAATTAAAATACTTTGTTTCCCGAGAATATATACGTAGTGGGATATCATTTCGTATTGCAGGATTCAGAAGCTAGTTAAAATATACATGCACAAAATAATATACTATAATATGAAAATATGAATTGTACAATAGACAGCTTTATCGGAAACAGTACAGCCTTTCAGGCCACCAGATTTCAGCCACCAGAAAAGTTGACTATTCTTAAATTTACTGATACAAATGCTCGGTAACTTCTTCATGGGTCATCTTCATATTGCAGGTGTTATATGTATAATATGAAATATTTAACTATTGATAGAGTAAAGCCTACTTCTTTCCGGGTATGTAATTTGAAAGAGTTAAGAGGTTGTTCTTTCAAACTATTAAATCGAGTTTACTGCACGTCACTATCCTGCAATTCTGGAAATTCTGTCACCGAGTGTAATAGGTTACTTTTAATCTCGGAACAATGCACAGTTCCTGTTTGTTAACCCGCGGGAAATAGTGTCAAATAAAGAAGTATCCTTACCACAATCGCATTGCCGATAGCAGCGAGCAGATCCGGCAGCTTGGTGAAGCCATAATCAGCGACGCGGCATTGCCGACCGAAATGATGGTGGAAGGCGGGAATGAGTCTGGAACCATACTGCCATGTTAGCTACTGCGTTGTAACACGATGTTTATTTAAAACAACTAACATCTATATTAGACCAAGATACACAAAACATTTAAAAGGTATGTTAATGATAATGTTGTTCAATAACTTGACAGTGATTCATTTGGTTATTTCTTCAGCGTTTGAACTAATCGTTATACATACATGTTTTAGATGTTTGTATTTAGGTATGTTGTTTTCTATTTATGTCTTACATAAACAGCTTACCTCCTAGCGACTTGTTGTTTTTCAGTTTGTAATATTTTGTAATGTACCTACAAACGGGGTGAATAGAAACGCAGGGATAAATCGAAACAAAACTTTGAAAGGGATTTTCACGTTCTTTGAAAACCAATAATATGATATTACAGTGAAAATCCCTATGAAAGTTTTGTTTCGATTCACCCCGCCGTACCTATTCACCCCGTTTGATAGTAGCTGTTTGTTGTTCCTTTTCAATTCTAAAGCTGGTTTCAGACTACGCTATAATATACCGCGTGTATCTGACATCGACGCACAAACGATTTCCATGGGTCCAGGGCATGATTCTGGACGGGTGTCCAGAAGTGTGTTGGAATTTTTCGTCGGTTCTTTTCTCATTTTTTTTTATTGTTTTTCAAGAGTACCACAAATAGGTATCAGCTGAGCTGGTATCTATTTGTGGTTTTATTCAGATTGCTCTTTTTAGTGAAAGTAGTTAATTAATTATTTTTTTATTAAAAATCTCATTGGGTTAGGTCAGAATAACAATTATGAGAAGTCTAAAGTAAAAAAACCCTTGAAAAAAATGAAAAAATGAGAAAAAAGCCGACGAAAAATTCAAAGTCTAGGGTGTCCAGAATCATGCCCTGGACCCATGGAAATCGTTTGTGCGTCGATGTCAGATACACGCGGTATAGCATAGAGTATATAGCTCATAGCACAACAATATCGCGCTCCATACATTGTCAATAATATAATATAGTATAGTACAGTGTGAACGTGTCCATAACAATGTATGGTGCGCGATATTGCCTTGCTATGAGCTCTATACTATATTATGCTATTATATTATAGCTTAGTCTGAAAGCAGCTTTATAAAATTTTTCCCTTACTTAGCGACTGACAAACAATGCACAGACGAAACTAATTTGGCAAATAGGTTTCTTGGGGAGTGTAGAGGAGCACTAAGAGAGGATTTCCCGAATTTCTTACGGGAACGGGAAAAAACGGGATATGCGCGTACGAAAAGGCTAACTGACTGACAGACAACGCACAGCTGAAACTACTGGTCGCAGAAAGCTGAAATTATGGCATGAAGCTTCCCTACTCTCCGTAGGGAAGCACTAAGAGGATTTTCCATAATTCCTACGGGAACAGGAAAAAACAGAATATGCACGTAAGAAGTCGCGGGGATAATCTAGTAAAAAATTATAGTAATACTGACTTGCTGAAGGGTATGGAGCACCTGGGAGCGGTGCGCAACAGGTCGATGAGTTCCCTCTCGAACAGCGCCAGCATGGGCTCCAGCGCCGGCGCCGTGCGCGGCCGCTCGCGCTCTCCGCTGGACCGGGAGCTCTCGCCTGCAAGCGGTACTACATGACTAATGGCTTGTGAAACAGCATGGCTGTATGACTGGTATGAAATGCTTAGAGCATAAGTAAAAAAAAAAACACGTTGTGTTCATTCCAATTTCAAATTCTCTAGAGTTAGAGAAATGAATCTGCTGTGTGGTGTTTGCGCTGAGCATGGTTGGGCTTGTTCCTCAGCATATTATTTTTTCGATTTTATTTTTTATTTGTCCTATTAAAGTCAAGAGATTAAATTCTGAATAGCATACTGAGCTAGTCATATGAAAAAAGTCGAATACTAAAATACTTAAACAATAAGATGGACACACTTGGACTCCTTGATTAAAAGACACTTTAGACATAGTTTAAAGAGGGGAAGTAGGCTATCTCCGGCCCAATCCGCGGTATAATTGCCTACTGTCTTAGGGTTGTCACTTTTAGCTAAATTTTAATTCAGTGCCTATAAATTGGCAAGGGTGGGGAAGATGTATTTTTTACTTGTATCGTCTGGGTACAGGGTTTGTCAGACTAGTTTAAAACCCGGCCCTTGCCAAATATCTCTGTATAACTAATTCAGTGATCATTAGTCAACAAAGTTCAACAATTTTTTTCCTATTAAATATAGAAATGTGTTCAAGATACACAGCAGGATTATTTATAAAAAAAAAGATAAAATAAACCGGCGGGCGGTCATTTAGCGGTGCCGAAAAGCCGTGACGCGCAAACCTCGTGCAGTGTTAGCCCCGACTGGCGCACTGAGAAACGGGTCGAGATTTTGTTAAAGTGTGCGTGCGGCGACGCATAGATACTATGGCGCACACATACAATTCGCGCGCGGTGCGTTTGTATGAAGATAACTTACTTCCCCTCTTTATACTATGCTTTAGATTATTGATTTCCTGTGAAGGTTTATAAGCCTGAACATCAAAATTGTGACAAGTTAAAAATATTTTGCAACTTCGAAACAAACAACATACTGGCTATCATTTTGATGTCATCTTTTTTCCGTAAAGTTTTATATAACGAATCAAAATTACTTTAGCACATACACGAAACAAGTACTCTACATACACGAATAAAAAATAGCATTCCAAAACTGAAGTGTGTGACAGACAAACCAATGCTGTCTAACACTGGTTTTCTAATCAACCCTTCTAAAGTCCATTATACGTACCGCGGTGGGTCGAGTCCAGTCCGGGAATGTGTTTGTAGAGGTAGATATACGAGTACTAACTGTTAGCGGTGTGGACGAGCGGCGGCGTGACGGCGAGCGGCGCGTTCTTCCACGCCAGGTGGCGCGAGGGCGCGTCGCGCACCTCCAGCCCCTCCACGCTGCGCAGCAACAGCTCCAGAGCCACGCCGTGCCGCGCGTCGCACACCAGCGCCTCAAAGCGCGCCTCGTAGCACTCCACGAAGCTGGACAAATAAAGTAACTTGCGATCAAGTGTTTGTAATAGGCTAGATTCCATTATCCATAAATTGCAAAACTATTAAGTCCGTCAGTTAGAGTATTGAAAAATAATGGACACGTATTTTTTTTTGTAAATCAATGAATATTGATAAAGATAAAACGCATCAAAACTCGGGAGTGGGGGCTCGTGACGTCACAACTCACTAAAAATTATGCGTAGGTGTGACGTATTGAGAATTTTAAAAGCGTCGTAACTTCGTCAATTTTGGTTCCCGTAACACAAGAAAAAACACGGGGGTCAAATATTTTTTGATAATGTAACTGACGGACTAATTACAGTTTTTCAGGACACAAGCCTATTGGTCAATTGAAAGATCTATACTTCAGCTAATTTTTTTTCGGGACAAGCCATCATACTATTTTCAACCACTGCAACTCCTGATAACCAGAATAAACAGTAGCGATTACCAGAAAATCGCCGAGTCAATGAAGCTCGATGAGTTTCGGAGAAAAGATTCAACTGTCTTGGATCCCGTAACGAAATTAATCAGAAAAGAACAGTAGGAAAAACTCATTTTGATGAGCCTGTGCTGTTGCAATACATAGCGAAGGAAGGAAGAGAGACTTCCTTCTTCTTTCCCTGATCTTACACAATTTGGGGCCAGTCCTAGTTCTATAGAACTCAGGCGGTATGAGCTGGATTCCTTCTGGATCCAGCTCATACCGCCATCTTACTAAAACTATTACAGTACACTAGCATGGATTTCATTTTCATTCTTGTAGTTATAGACTAAGACCAATGCGGTAATCAGAAGCATTGGCTTTCTTTCCATGAAAGATTTTCTGTGTTAGTTATTCAAATGAAATGAGTGTACTACGTGAGCTCGACAAATGGATGTGCGATTAACGCTTATACAACAAAACTGTACTGTAATTCACCATAGTTCGAATGCACGCTTGTGCGACACACTGTAGATCGACATAATTATCGCTAGTACGACATGAAGACACATTTGTATTCATAATCATGTATGTATATATGATGACCTTGATGGCTTAGTTAGTCAAACTCTTGGTAATGTTCCCGGATTCGATTACGGGTTATAAAACTTGCTAGCACTTTTAACGATATAATTCTTAAATTTCCGTGTGAATATTTAATGATTTTCCTCTAATTACGGAAAAATTACAAATGTATCAACCCTGTTTGCAATAAACAAAACATTTTTTTATACATTTTTTTTACTTTTAAAGTTAAAAGATTATTTGGCAAAATGCCCATCGAAAGCCATAATAATAAACCATAGTATTGCAAAACAATACATTTGTTGATGCTACTATATGTATACTTCGTTTATTGGTAACGTGATTAGTGAATGGGATATGACTAGCACAGCATCCTTATTATCCGTACGACAGGAAGTTGAACTAATAAATCTACAAGTAGATATAGGTTAACTGATTTAAAATATTAATAACAATAATATTTAATAGTTGTTGGTTGGTGGGTGGTTAGTTGTACTAGTTGTTGTTGGTTGGTGGGTGGTTAGTTGTACTAGTTGTTGTTGTGGTTGGTGGGTGGTTGGTGTTGTTGTTGGTGGTTGTTGTGTGGGCTGCTTTTGTTGTTGTTGTTATTGTTTTTGTTGTAGTTGTTTTTTAAACTGATTCATTTAATATCTACAGACGGCAGTATCGCATAATCGCTTTTCGCACTTGAGTGGTGTCAAACTACTGTAATACTGCACAACGTACTGTCGAATTACAGTACTGACGCACCACCGTAGTGTCGAACTACTGTCGCGCAATCGTTTGTCACACTAGCGTGATGTCGATCTTCAGTGTGTCGCACAAGCGTGCATTCGAACTATGGTAAGTCGCAGTGCAGTTTCGTCACATCCATTTGTCGAGCTCACGTATTACACTCAAATGACATCATGTTTAAATTTTAACCTTAATAGTGGCAAAATTCCTCCATGATTCTCCAACAGAATGTGTACATTCTTAGCCAAAGTTGAGATCTCCATATAAACAGGTTGCAAGATACGGCTGCCGTCCTCCTGCCCCGTATTCATGGACGCGTGTATGTGGCACTTCCAGGGAGCTTCCTCCATTTCGGAGTTAGACACCGGCGTCAAGTCCACCAACTGAACCATTCTGCCGAACCCCTCTTGTATGATGACGGTGTCCTTGAGCTTCGCTATGTCTGAAGTCGTCAGCGCACAACAATGACGACTTGCGTACGCATCCCTCAGTCTTAGCAGAGGAAGCGTGTGATTCTTTTGATCTAGAAGAATGGCTCTAAGACGAGCTCTGAGCACGTCTAGGTTCGGCGCGGGGGAGGGTTTTCCTAGAGACAGTTCTAGGCGGCGCCCCGTCCACTGGTTGTCTAGGCGACGCTTGTGGATGCGTGCGATGGCAAGCCTCGCGTCCCACTCCGAGCGCAGCACTACGGTCGCTAAGGGACCCTCCCCAGCGGCCCACACTGAAACGCGCACAGTCTGCACGTACTGATTGAATAGCTGAGTCAGCATTTCCTAAACAAGATATAACTATAATATAATAAAAGTCAGACTATTTAAAAGTTCTTATAAATTAAT
Source organism: Ceramica pisi (assembly GCA_963859965.1). Taxonomy (NCBI): domain Eukaryota; kingdom Metazoa; phylum Arthropoda; class Insecta; order Lepidoptera; family Noctuidae; genus Ceramica; species Ceramica pisi. Next base: position 11,323,306 of record OY982537.1, on the reverse strand, counting down.
GATCACAACATTTAGAAATCTGACTAAGAAGGCTATTGGTAGAAATGGAATACAAATAAAAAGATGGAAAAGCGGGCATACAAAACTATCTTAAAATGACTCAATAATACATACGTGTACCGATTGAAAGACCTATTGACAATTCGTATAACTGCAATGTGTGTCAATGATAACAAAAAAACTTTGCGGCATACGAAAGTTTTTCAGTTGATACCAGCAACAATTAGAAAGGTAGATTTCGCTATCATATGAGTATCCGATACGCATTCCATCGTTGTCGAAAGTTAATTTGATCTGATATCCTTTAGTATTCAACAACATTCAAGTAAGCCAAAAAATCAAAGTGACCGAATGAATGATTAATTCGTGCGAAATCTACCCACTTTATGTTTGGTAGCTTGGATGTAATTCATCAAATTATAAAGTAAAGCATTGTCTGTCGGTTTGGACTTCTCACTCGTGTTTTTTTATTCCGTATTTGAAAACTATTAAGCCAATTTAATAAGTTCCTATATGCCAATGGAACAGGTTCTAATTTTGTTTTTACGTTTCGGGATGATGATTTACTAAAGAAAGCTATTACGTGAAGATGACAACACCACAATTGGAATATACAGAGTGAGTCTTTCCGAATGAAAATCTATTGTTTGTTATACAACGTTTTCTTAAACTGCAGCTCCTGATAAAAAATACTCAACCTGTATATGAATCCAATAAAGCTTAAATTGATGAGACACTAATTTAGAAGAAGCTTCAACGAGGCGATTGTATGAAGTCAAGGGTAAAAAAATCAATGTCATTTTATCTCCCTCACCATCTGATGCTATGCTACAAAATCATACAATCGCTACGTTCAACTTTATCTGCATACGTAACAGACATCAGGACAGATATATAAATACTGCAAGATTATAAAATTCTCTGAAGACAAGAGACGTATTGGAAACACAAGAAAAGAAATTTCTCTGGAGAACCAAAGATTGCTGAAGATTCAGCTTTCTAATTGCGTAACTCATAAAATTGCATAATATGTTTAAAAATTCGCCAGTTCGGCAACGTAAAACACGAAATGAATATGGTTGCAATGACAAAACGAAAACATTGGCGACCGATGGCTTTATTTTTGCATTACGCAATTAGGCTGCAAGACACGGTGTTGTGCAACTTTGTTTAAAAATAAAGACGGGGTAAAAATCTACCAAGCCAAGCATCTTACCTGCAGAACCGTAGCTTCATAAGGCGGTAAATTACACACGGTAAGTTCTGCGGTGGACTCCTCAGTCTCGCTGTGTTCACTGAAACTGGCCGAAGAGTTCCAAGGGGACACGGCGCGGCTGGCGCTATGCTCCCGGTGACGGACTTCACCACTATTGCTTGACGAACAACCTGAACGATCCAGGCTTACAGAACCTGGTAGAAAATGTTTTTGAAGTTGTAGGGTTTTAGATTTTGATAATGTGAAAGTAAACCTTTGTTGATTGAATATATTAGCATGCTGTGGTCTCCGACAACCGAAGAAGCACACTTAAATGAACTAAGTAAGTCTAATCTTTCAGAGTCGATGGTTACCTCTTTATATTATTTTGTCCCAGTAGGTCCCTACTTTATTTGCAGCAACGGTGGCATACCGACATTAAATACCTCAAAGTACAGGTGTATCACTCCAAAGTGTATGTGTTGCGGATTTTTTCGAAAATGTTATCGCGGTCCTGGAACGTAAAAGGGCATTTGAAGGAACATGGGTGGGTTTTATTCAATAAGAGTGGCACTGTCCTCTAGTCCGCCCATATCGGGAGAAGTCATTTGATGATTTCCAAACGAAAAATAAAAACTTGTAGCTACATAACCAGGAGCGCGATTCTGTAAACATGTCCAAGTGAAGGCTTGGTGAAGTGATCATGAAGTCATCGAGATGGAAGAATCGATCGGCTGTAAGCTAGCTATCATATCGTGACTCACCATGCGTGCCCCTAATCTTCCTAGGCTTGGGTGCGGGTGGTGGGCAGAAGTCGTGCGGCGGCGGCGTGGGCGCAGGCAACTGTTGCAGCGCCAGAGCCCACTCCTTGGAGATACACGGCGTGGAGAAAGAGCTCACCTCGCGTGGTGATGAACATACCTGAGAACGAGAACACCATGTCAAGCCGTCTATTTCTTGGAGATCCAGTGAATATAAGAGTGCACTGTCAATCCGTGCATCTTGCATCGTCACTGGTGAATGGCAGCTCACTTCACGTATATAAATATGTTTTCAGAATAGATGGTTACTGAAGTGAGCTGCCATTCTAACTGCAGGTCTAAAAAAGCCACTTTAGCAGAATCTTCCAGCACATCACGCTACCCGAAACTGTAAAATTTTCCCATTCAACATTGAACCTAATGATTTAGCAATAAAGATGAACATGAAATTTGAGAGATTGTTGTATGATATGTGATTCTACTAAAGTGGTCACTTCAGTAGAATCAATTTAGCTGTATTGCTATTCTGTAATTTTCTCACCGTGATAAATTAGGGGAAGTGGGTTTTAAGTGAGTTTTTAACCCCTAATATCAATATTATTGGAATGAAAGCTCGATTTCGAAACTGAGATTTTAAGAGTAGCAACACAGGTCTGTAGTCCCTGCATACAGAGGTCGTTGTTCAAAATTTACAGGTTATATCGTTTATGTTTTGAAGAATCTAATACCTACGATATGCGTCAACCTAAAACCAACCATTATGATTCAGGCAGGAAAATGCGCCATTGTTCCTTTGTGCATGAAGTTTGAAATCATAAATAAATTAGGTCGACTTCTCGTCGAGCCGATAGTCCTTAACAGCATATAGTAGTTGTAGTATACCCGAATATTTTATAAGCAGCAGGCAGGGATAGCAGCTGCTGGCAGCTGGATGATAGTTGCCAGAAATCGCATTGAATGGCGTGCAGGCTGATGATGCTGAGACAGGTATAGGATAAAATAGTTCCTAGCATAGTACTTAGATAGGTAGCCCCGCTCCATGTGATACCGACCCCGAAATATTTGGGAAAGACAGCAAATGGTGAGTAGTTCACATCAGATACCATTCGATAGTTTCTGCCTCACACAAAGGGAAAGACACGAGAGTATGTAGATGTAGAATGCTGGTACTACTGGTACTCACCTGTATACAGTCAGACTGCAAATCAAACAAATCTACAGGATGATTTTTATAGTGTGCCTTCAGGGTCAAATCCGAAACTATGAGGAATATCGAAAAACACCGAAAGGAGTCTCGAGCCCGATTATGATGAAATTTAAAACTGCATCATTGGATTTTACGATTTAATTTTACGATTATCGTGATATGTTTGACAAAAAAAAACAAGATTCTTGGTAAAAATAACAATGTGTTTATTTTCAATTGAGGGTAGGTTTTTTTCACTATTTTCATTTTATGAGGATGGCTAATTACTTTCGATCATTATGAATGTTTGTTTCATGGAGATAGATCATTCGGTTGAAGTTACACAGTTTTGTTTACACTGGGGTCGCAGTAGTCAACAAACTTTTAAAAAATCAAAAAAAATAATAATAGATTTCTTTTAAATACGTTTTCCGTCGATAAAATTAGGTAAGTCTCCTTCATTTTCTTATATGCACATTATAAAGCCTCACACTGTATACTTAAATTATAAAGCTGAAGTTTGCGTTGGTTGAACGCGCTAATCTCAGGAAATACTGGTTTAAAATTTAAAAACCTTTTAGTGTTGGATAGCCCATTTATCGATGAAAAATTCTATAACATCACGCTTCGGCCAATAGGAGCGGAGCATTAATAAATAATGAGACCAAGTTGGATGGATCAGCCAGTAACAAAATATTTGGGAAAGGTTAGGAGATGATGAGACTGTAGTTCATTGCAGGTTATAGCGTTCTGTAGAGTCTGCATACCCTAAATGAATTAAAAGCTTGAGTTCACGTAGATGTAGATTGAAGGTATTGTCACCGGAAAATTGCTGACTTCGTAAGATTGTAATAAATCTCGATTAGATTATATTTTCTCGATTTATTATGAAAAAAAATCGTTTTGTATACCTATAATAAACCCAATCCAAATTCAATAGTTTCCAATCTATACCAGTCTTATTTAGAAAAAAAAGTTTACAGTTTTACGCGATATTTTACAATCTAACGCCGTTTGCCACTTTCCGGTGACATATATACAATACAAACCTGTGGCGGCGGGGGTATGAAAGTAGGTTGTTGGTACGAAGCGGGGGCGGTGCTGTACCCCTCATCACTGGAGTATGTCGGAGGCACGGCGCTTCTGGCATACCTAGTGCTGATCTTACGGCCATACACGTCCTCTCCATCCATACGCATCAAAGCTCTGAAAAAATATTATTATTTTAAGACTAATACAAGGAAAAAATGTAAAAAAGGAAAAGGATAAGTAGTTCCCGTATAAAGTAAATTTAGCAAGAAGTAGCATGTCATCAACAGAATTGGTTTTTCCTTAAAGCTTTTAATAACCAATCACTACATATTATAAAACAAATTCCTCCGCCGAATCTGTCTGTATGTCTGTTCGCGATAAATTCAAAAACTACTACACCGATTTTCCCTCTGCCGCATCTGTCTGTCTGTCTGTTTGCGATAAACTCAAAGACTACTACACCGATTTTCATGCTTTTTCACCATAGATGCCGAGAGTGAGATGAGTGGTTGCCGAGAGTTTTCCAATAAAATAAAATAAAAATATAAGACAACAATCGCATTGCGTAAGTGGAGTCATACACATGACGACAAAACTATTACGCACCGAGAGTCATAGCAGCTAAATTACACCGATTTACGTATCTCATACTTAAAACAAGTAAATTTCGAAACATAATTTATGGAATACCGTTATACAGCACAAGATAAGTCTTTTAGTTCTTATTATATTGCTTCTTCTGCCAGAGGCAACGCCCGCGGAAAGAAGGAATTATCCCAAGAGAACAAACTCCCGGGAATAAGAATCAATATATTTTATTTTTACTAAGAAGTTAAGAGGTAACAAACAGAGAGTAGTCTCCCTGGTTGCCCCCCCCCCCCATTGGTCTTAAAGTCAAGGGTGAATAGATCAGTAATAAGGCAAGCTGATCTATCGTCATTCACATCATCGCTTTCCATGAGGTGAAGTTATTGGCAAAAGCGAGCCTATCTATAATCTATACTAATATTATAAAGCTGAAGTTTTTGTTTTAACGCGCTAAACTCAGAAATTACTGGTTGATTTTTTAAGTGGATTTTTTTCAGGGCCAAATCCGAAAGTATATCAAAAGGAATATCGAAAAACTCTGAAAGGAGTCTCGAGCCCGATTTGAATAAAATTGAAACTTCATCATCCGATTTTTGAAACGTTGTTCCTACCCGGGAATCAAACCGGTCCATTTTGAAAAAAAAGACACTCTCTATTATTACACCATACGAAAGTGTAGCTAGTTTGGATCAAATTCTGGAAAGTAATTACACAGCAAACTAAAAGGAAAGTTCTCATTTTAAACAAATTAGTTTTAAACTTTGCGACTAAGGTACCAAAATAAACAGTGACTAATATTTTTAAGAAAATTCAATGATGCAGTAGTAGCTTCTCGGGCCCGATGTTGATGAAAACTAAAATTGGATCATTGATTTTTGAAAAAAAAAAACACTTGTTTTTATTAAATTAAATAACAATATTGTTAAAAATGAGGTCTTTCCTTTACTTTGCCACGCGTTATTACTTTCCAGAATTAGATCCTTATTAACTACACTTTCAGATGTTGTAATAATATAGGAGGGTGTTTTTTAGGGTTCCGTAGCCAAATGGCAAAAACGGAACCCTTATAGATTCGTCCTGTCTGTCTGTCTGTCCGTCCGTATGTCAAAGCCACTTTTCTCCGATAAGAACTACGCTGTTAAAATTTGGTAAGTAGATGTATTCCGTGAACCGCATAAAGATTTTCAGACAATAATAGAAAAAAAAAACAATAAATTTTGGGGGTACCCATACTTAGAACTGAAACTCAAAATGTTTTTTTTTTTTCGTTTAACCCATACGGTGTAGGGATAGGTCTTCAAAAATGATATTGAGGTTTCAAATATTTTTTTTTTCTAAACTGAATAGTTTACGCGAGAGACACTTCCAAAGTGGTAAAATGTGTAAATTCTCTTAATATGTTAGAAGTTACAGGGTTTTTGTTACCCTGTAACTTCTAACATATTAAGAGAACGATAAAACTAAAAAAATATGTGATGTAATTAAACTACCAGCGAAAGTTGGTTTGAACGAGATCTAGTAAATAGTTTTTTTTTAATACGTCATAAATCGTAAATCGCAACTTCTGCATATAACATAATACCCTCGTGGTTTGTACGGAACCCTCAGCGCGCGAGTCCGACTCGCACTTGGCCGGTTTTTTTTTCCTAAAACCATTTCGATTCCCGGGTAGGAAGAACGATGTTTCAAAATTCCAATTTTGCAGTTTTACTTTTCATCAAAATGGGGTCGAGATTCTTTTCAGTATTCTTCGATTTTCCTCGTAGTTTCAGATATGGCCATGAATGGACACTTCAAAAATTCACCCTGTATAACGTTACGCTACGACCAATGGGAGCGAGGCATTCATCAAAAAGAGACGCAGACGAAGTTGCGCGGGTTAACTAGTCAATAATATAAAAGCTTTTGCTAATTAATCCTAAAACATGAGTTAACGTCATTCAAATTATCGTTCAGCCAACTCAATCAGAGTAGAGCTCATCACGGTCAAACAGTATCGCGTAAGGCCTATTTATTTTCTTTAGCGTAATGTTGTTTTTTTTTTTAATACTCGATAACAAACCACACCCATATTAAATAGTAAGTTGAATTTAAACAATGATATTGAATCTGTGACCTGAATCAATAGCTATAACTACGAGTTTCGTTTACAATACCACTATTATTTAGTTTTAGACAATAGGTTTTGCTTTTTCATAGACACGAAACAGCTGATCCAAGGCGACATTGTAAGAAAACAGATGTCAATGTACCCTCACATTTTGATTTTTTCAACATTTGGATCTCAGAATCATTTGATGACTAATGCATTTTTAACGGCGGAAAATTAATTTTTCGATCAACGAATTACAATACGCACAGATTGCAATTGCACACAAATCGAATATTTCGTCTCATCGCTTCCTCAGATGTTAATTTAAACGCTATTTATGCACAGTACGTGAAAATATTTGCTAAATCGATTGCGCACGTTATAAAACAAACATTTATAGGAATGGGCATGATTAAACTCTGTGCAGTGTTCCGCACCGATGAGATCGACATGGCAATCGAGTGTGACGTTGCTTACTAGCATTGAAATCAACCAATTGCGATAAAAGTGAAGGATACGTACGAAAATAGAAAGAAACTGTCGCACGACGGCCACAATCAGCTGATCGAGATAAAACAAAAGAATATTGCGCGCGAAAAGTTAGGCAATGACAAGCTAATTTTACTAACGGTTTACAAGATGGTAGAGATTTACACTTATTATAAATTTTCATTGTGTTATTGACATTACATTCTAAACTTAGCAAATTAGTCATTTAAATTAATAATTAACGAATAAAGGCACTTGTGAAATCTGAACAAAAGCTATATTTTTCAGATTTCATCATCTTTAAAATCAGTTTAATTTCTCACTTTTACGCACTTAAACGAAAGAATTAAGTTTGAGTTGATCATGTTTCTGCAAGCATAATCTGTGAACCATCCTAGGATTTATATGAAATAAACTGTAATAAACAACAAAATTCTGCAAAATAAATAAAAGATATCTTACCCCGATAATAACATTGTGTGTCTATATTTCGCGCTAGGCGATCATTGATTGTAAAATAAAAAAAATAAAAAAACCGATTTAAAAATCGTTACACTTTAAATTTTAAGGTTTTTGAATATCACTGTGTTTCGGCTCGTGCCTGACGATGCAATGACCCGTTCAAATTGTAACTGACGGGATTCCAACTCGATTCATACAATGTGGGTAAACAGAAAAAAATAAAACTTCAAATCATTTTCATATGTCAAATTCGTGTCAAAAGATCTCTTGCTCAGTTACAGATCATTGCGCTAAAGCAAAAACAATATCAAATCTTTAAGACTTTGTAGCTATTGATTGTAGTAATGATGTTATCAGTTGGCTTTGTTTACAATAACTTTGTGATACGGCGACTGTGTTACTTCACTACAATGGGTAAAGAGTGCAAATGGATTGCTTTCCCTATCACAAGAAACAAAACACCATCTTAATTGAAATGTCTTGCCAGTGATGCGTAAAATTCTGTAAATATTGAAAACAGGGAAAGTATAGAGTACCGATTGTTGTACTTTTGTAAACCACAAACAACGTTCAAACCGCGGCATCCGCGATATTGTTATCTATACAATAACATTGTACGTTCTCATTTATGGATGTGTTGTTGTAACAACACATGCCTGTGAATGACACAAAGAAACATAATGACTGAGATATCATAATTTGGTGGTAAAATTATGACCGCAAGGTAACACGACGTTGTTTAACAGCTGGCAAACGAGTGAGAATAAGGTAAGGGTGCGAACCCAAAGAGGAAAGTACTATCGAAGGTAGGTATTTCACCTACCAAAGGGCAGCAGTGACGTAAAACAATGATACCAACTGCGCATACCATATTATTATCTATCATTCTGCATGGATGTACAAAATACGCAAGGTTTAAAATTACACATTCAAGCATGGTCGACATAGGTTGTGTTGAATACACTAACAGCTGCTAACACCTGCTGTCGCTTCATACAGTTTATGATATAACCTGTTTATTAATTCATTATTGGGGCTTCTGTTACCTATCAATTATCCTGGCAACAACGCAATGTTGATGCACACGTTACGTTGTACGTCCATTGTCGCATAGGTAGATACACTAGTATAAATCATCTATACTAATATTATAAAGTGGTAAAATTTGTTTGTAAGTTTGTATGTAGGGGGTAATCTCAGGAACTACTGGTCCGATTTGAAAAATTCTTTCAGTATTAGATAGCCCATGTATCGAGGAATGCTATAGGCTACATAATTATCATCACGCTAAGACTAAAAAGAGCCGAGCATTAATGGAAAATGTGACGCAGACGAAGTTGCGTGGGTCAGCTAGTTTCGTATAAAAATGTAGAATGTATATGTCACAAGAGACATTGACCCGTGTATGCTGTCCATCATGCAGAAGGGGACGCATAATTACATAAGTATGGGTCATGGTTCAGTTTCGCTACATTGCATGTTTATTCGCGAAGTCTGAGACGCAATTTACAGAGGGGACGGTCATCATGCATTATGGAGCAAACACACACTTTTATCGAATGGGCTGCTTGCGTTTTTATATCTTTAATATTGAATAGTTGGTAATGGTTGTACTTGTTACATACTAGCTGATGCCCGCGACTTCGTTCGCGTAGATCTCGGTTATCGCGATACAAAGTTATGAAAGGGGTCCTACTTTCCCGCTTACAGTTGAAATTTTATTTTATGGAGTTAGAAAGTGTCATCCTGGCTTCATTGCCGAAGAGAACAGTGCCTCTATAATGCAATGTAACATACCTACTTCTGCGATGCTTGTAAAGAATCAGTTTTTGCTAATAAGAAAAAAACCCAAAGATGAGGTTTATACACTTTGAACACTGTCATGTAACAATTTTTTCTAGCAGAATGCGGAGTAATTCGTCGGCGATTTAGTACTTTCCTTTGCGAATTTCGACACCACGTCCACACACTTTGCGGGGTAAATATGTTAAATTATCGTAATGACGAAGAAATGTAATTGTTTATGCAAATGTATTTTTGTGTTTGTGATCCCCCTATAACTTTAGAGGTTGAGCTTCATTTTACTTAATGTTAGAAACTTAGTAGATAAGGACTTGGACGAGGGGAGCTGCCATTTTTGTCAAGTGCGCAACTGCTAAGCAATAGTAGGCCGTTTCCCAGGTCCTGCCAGACAACTTAAAACTTTTTCCATATTTAAAATAATGACAGGCCTAGATAAACAAACCGGCCAGCATCGATTTAGGCACTACCCAGCATAAAAATAACGTGTTTTTCTTACCTTGAAGCATGGTCTGGCGTAGAGAACTTCATTACCGCCGTCGGCGCATTTACCGAGACAACCCGGCCGCCGCTCTTTTTGGCAAGATGGCGGAGCCTGATCGACACCAGCTCGGGCGGCTGGTGGATCGGTAGGTTGAACACTTCTACCTCACACGTCGGTGTGTCTTCTTCACTTTTCGATATCTGAAAGAAAGAAAAAGAAAGAAAGAAAGAAAGAAATCTGAATCATATAAATAAAACTATTTGTAGTAAAATGCTCATGTCTTGTAAATTAAGTACCTAATAAGAATCTTTCTTTTTTAAACTGTATATAGATATTAATTTGCTGTTTGTGGATATTATTCATGAACATTTTCCTTTAAAAATATGCTTGTAGAATTTATAAATATTGTGGTTACAACGTGTGACATTGTGATTCATTTAAATCGCTTCTGTTTTGTTGCCAGACAAACAAAAATAAGCAAATAACAGCCAATTTCCAGTCTATTTATATAAGTTCAATTAGAGAAACGTTTGACTTTCAGTTTATTTTAAAACCACAACATATTTAATGTGCTTTCTTTCACTTATAACCATTCTGATTCAGAGATTCTCTCTTCTAGTGAATTGAACCAGATATTTCAAACTTGTTTAATTTTGTTATTAAAATGACCGAAAATAAAATTATTATTTACGACCGAACCATATCTAGTCAGCATTACATTTATATTCACATTATTTATAGCTAGATTATGCTTTATCATCAATATCAGACGTTTTCAATTTCAAAATAAAACATTGTTTACATTGAAAATTTGGTAAACAATCTACTACTACATTTCTTACAGCTAAAGACCTTTATTGCGTAAAACCTCTAACGTTCCCATTGCTGGACCTAATCTTTAGTGCGAAACCAGTGTGAAATGGTAAACAAAACACAGCTAACCCTCATTTACACTGAATGTTAGTATTGTTACCCTATAGAAATCAACTATACAAACGGTATTGACGTTATAGAATCGCGTAACTTTACGATAGCTTATCACAACGTTATACAGTCAACCAACTACATACACAATGTGTTAACAATTCCAACAGGTTTGTTTACTGGGACCATGTCCTGCGACTTTGTTTACCTTTCTGGGAAGAGTAGAGGCAATCTCGTCAAAGCAATAGTGAGCCGAGGCACAGGCAATTAAAGCTGCAGATGTATTCTTTTTGTGCACCAATATCACTTCCATGTTTTTCCTGATGAATAATATGGGAATTTGTAGGTAAACATTTAAATGGGAAAACCATTAAAACAACAACAAAATGATGTAAGTATCAGAGAATGGTGAATCAATTCGAGTATGTACCTATTTTTATTTATTTAATTGATTACTTACCTATACCTGAAGTCAGTCAAATCAGCTGCAAAGTCAATATCTCCTGAGATCAAAAGTATGGCGGCAGGTGATGTATGGAGGTCACCGAACCTCCTCATGCATTGCCTAAGTTTGTCATCCGATGCGTTCTTTTGTGTCCGACACACATGTATTAAGCTCACCTGTTGAAGAAAAATAATACATCATTATTACATAATGCCAAATGTGCCTGCATTATAATTATAACGCCTTTTTCGCAAGGAGTAGACAGATACGGCAGTACGCCATCTATTGGCTTTTCGAAGTGCATACACAGATCTTTTTGATGATGTTTTCAGAAAAAGCCAGATGCATTTTACTCGCAACAGGCTTGTGTGAATGACTAGCCGGTCTATTCTGTCGACATCGTCATGTAAACTAAGGTGGTGTGAACGTGAAGTGAACTTATCATTTCATGTTGTTTCACTCACTTCATATTATTCTTCTCCCTTCGCCTAACGATACCTGAACGTAAACGTTATTGTATCCACACTAATATTTTATCTGTACGCTTTTTACTCCTCATACGTTACAATGGATTCAGAACTTAGCACAAGATTGGAGCAAGACCTAGATTACAGACAAAGATTTTTTTTTTCTTAAACTAGTAGTACCTAGGTACCACAAGTATTAAGATTGTTAGCAAAGTTAATCAAGTAAGGTACGGATTCCTTACGTGATTTTCCTGCTATCGAAATCGTGGTAATAATGAAATTATTAATAAAACATGATCTACAAGTAAACGTTTACCAAGTAGATATTCTGACTTCTAAGAATAATGCATGATTTATGAGTGCATTTTAATGTAACAAGCCAATTAAACAAGAAACTGAGTGAAATTAACTCTAACAGTACCTGGCCGTTAAAATGACTAAAGATTTGAAAAGACTGATAGTGACAAATAGGGCATGCAATTCCGGAATTCCGGATCAATTTGACTAATTTTTCAGTTCCGAATTGACTGGAATAATTCCGGAATTCCGATATTCATGTCTTCTTTTTTAATATTTTGATTTTATTATATTTTTCTGAACGCACGCAATGTAACGTCTGTGGAATATTCCACAAAGTACTAGTTGAATGGGTGGCCCATTACATGCCTTAAGCGCGCGTCTCGCCGCGCCCGGCGCGCTGATATTGATAATTTGATACTATCTCGAGACTTATGTTTTTATGTTTTTTTACTGTTTAATTACTTTATTTTGTTTTTTATTAATGTTGTTGATTTGAATATCGTGAGTATATCTAATTAGAGTAATAAAGAAAAATCATGACCAAATATGTTTAATTTGTAATTTAAATTGATTAAAAAGACTGATTTACAATAATTTTATAAAGGAAGGAGACTGTTTCGAGACTATTTTTTATGTTATTATTACTGTTTAATAATTTTATTTTGTTTCATATACCTTGTCGGTTTTATTAGAGTGAGAATGCGTAATTTTTGACTCAAAATCATTAAAAGACTGATTTATTATAAGCTTTGTTTCATTGAAAACATTTTTTTTTTGTATTTTGCTGGATCAAACAGAGACAATGAGACAATTATAAATAAAAAAATTAAAAAAATACCAATTTCGGAACCAGTTCCGGAATTCCGGAATTAGCTCTCCAGTAGTCTCCAGTATCGGATCCAGTTCCGGAACTGATAACCCTCCGATATTGCATGCCCTAGTGACGAAGATGTCACTCATCATCACCCATTACCTACACGACAGGCTTTACTGTCAGCTTACCTTAAGCTGACAGTAAAGCCTGTCGTGTAGGTCCAGGGTAGCCCGCGAAATTCAAATATTTTTATGTTTTTTGCAATTGCCGGTCAGTGTGAAGCTGTAAGTTGAACCAGAATACGGTTCGCGATCGTAAAGAACATTTATCTAAGGGATTATAACCATTTGAGTCATCAATATAACCCTCTAAGTTCATAGAACTCGATTGAATGTAATTTCGTGAAAAAGTCATTCAATCGAGTTGTATGAGTATGAACTTAAAGGGTCATATTGATAATTAAAATGGGAAAAAAAACGAGAATATAACTTCTTCAGTCTATTCAGAGAGAGTCTTCAGGGTATTGGACCCTATCTCTGTATCAAAATTTAATAAAACCGGTTCAGCGATTTAGGCGTGAACGGTACTCAAACAATAAACTCACGTTCGCAATATTTTAATATCAGTTAGGATAGTGTTTTACGCCTACTGCAAGTATCATCATAATATACTACTTACTTGAGCATCATTAAGTTCTAAAAGTCTTGAGGTTGTCTCCTTCCTAACATCACAAACAACTACAAAGTCTGCTTCCCTTCTTCCGTCCCTGACGAACTTAGCTCGAATAGCAGCCACCAGCTCTATGGCGGAACAACCTCGCGGAACCTGGAATTATAGTCTTTATTTAAATTTTGTAAGTAAGAACATGATAAAATTGGTTGAAGAACAAGGCAAACCATTTGACCTCCAAATTAATTATTGAGACTGTAAGTAGAGGACACATTGGGGTGAATAGAGCATTCTTTCTTGTATTCACCCATCCATCAAGTTCTTAATTGAGAACAGAGAAAAAAAATTACCTGGCAATTTTCAATATCCCAAAATATACCGATTGGTATGTTTGACTGTCTTTGTTTGTGATGGCGGTACCGCGACCTCATTCTGGTTCTTTCCACTGGTATCATACCCTCTTCTCTTATAACACCATCAATGTCATCTGATGAATCGTCTTCAGCATCTGTGTGTCAACAGATTAAGAGTTTTTAATCAAATTTAAAGATTCAAAAATAAATGTATGTAACAGAGAACTGACTTGTGCAGTGGGTGCTCTTGTAAGGGGACAATATTGCAATGGCAATGCCAATAACAAAGTAATTTGCACATCCTATTCACAATTGGTTGCTGCCTTAAATTGAATAACTATCTGATGCAAGTGGCGAAGAACTGTTAATTGTATTGAAAAGATAAAACTAATGACTTTCTGATATTGAGATAAAAGATTGGAATATAAAAAGAAAATTATCAGATTTTGTTAATTTTGACGCTTAGGCGATTAATACACTGCCACGCAATGCGTGTTCTAACGTTGCTAGTAAGTATCTCCGTTTGCATAGAAAACACGCATAGTCCAACACACAGAAAATGCTTCCACCCGCGTTTATGCAGATCACGCGCCTACAAGCGGAGAAACATGCGCACACGCGCATGGGTGCGGGGCTAGATGCAAGGATTATGGATGGGCTTGAGGTGTGTTTGTGCTAAAACCAAACAGTATAACTGCAGCATCTTGAATGAGTTCCACACTAATAACCATTTTTAATATCAAAACAGACGCGACGCTCTGCACTGCACTATCACCACAGCGTTGCGGCCGTCTTGAATCCACAAAACGCACCTATGCGCGTGAGTGCGTAAAAAACCTGCACGATGATGCAGATCTGCACTCCCGCAAGTACGCGTGTATAGGTGCGATGACAGGCAACATGCAGCGTGATGCGTAGCAGTGTGATAACCGCCTTAATGTTACAATGTTACAATGTTACTATAGAGTAAGCTCAAGTTTACCTAGCAGTTAGCATGTTAACCTTGTTATTTGATTATTATGTTCAGATTATCTTGATCAAAGTTATGCCGAATCATTTATCTCAATTAGACCATTCTAAAGGCACCTTTGAAAGTCAAAATTAACAAGTCAAAAAAAATTGACTCTTATTGCCCAATCCATAGTGAAGTTTGGTGTGGAGAACTTGGACTTTGTAGTTCTTAAATCTATACTAATATTATAAAGCAGAAGAGTTTGTTTGTTTGTTTGTTTGGTTGAACGCGCTAATCTCAGGAACTACTGGTCCGATTTGAAAAATTCTTTCAGGGTTAGATAGCCCATTTATCGAGGAAGGTTGAATGATACATTTATGAATGAATGAATGAATGATACATTTATTTGCAAGAATATAGGTAAGTAGCTGACATAAGTTCTTAAAGTCTATAAGTTTCACTATATTCGGCATTTCTGCCGTGCAAATATTTTACATGCAGTACACATTTAATAAATAAGTAGCATTAACATAAAGGAACTACAAGTATCAATTTCATAATTTAAATTTAGGTTTTTATGCAATTAATAAAATAAATTTCAAAATTTAAAATTTAAAATAATTCCAGTCATTTACAATTTTATATCAATGATGTCATGTCAATAAAAATAATATGAATAACAGAAATGCTTAATTATTATTAATGTCAATATTTGGATGTCAAAGTAATTATAGTAAATAGGTACATAAGTTTTATAATTTATACTCGAAATATTCATTGATGGAATAAAAACATCTCTCACACAACCAGTTATATAGTTTTTTATTAAATTCTAAATCTGTAGCATTTCTAAGTTCTTCGGCTAAGTGGTTAAATATTTTCACCGCCATCGTATAACAATTTTTGTTGCATAATTTTAGTCTATTTCGTGGGACTATTAGTGGCTTTTGAGCTATTTTCCTCTTTGACTTAGCCTTTTCATCTTTTTCAAAAAGTGAGTAGTTATTTCTTACCAATTTGCAGGTTTCGTATATATATAGTGACGGTAGAGTGAGCAGCTTCTTCTTAATAAATACAGGCTTACAAGAGTCTGTCCACTTAAGATTAAAAATTGCTCTTACACATTTTTTTTGGGCTATGAATGCTCTCTGGACATCTGTTGAATTCCCCCATACAGTTATTCCATACCTTAAAATAGAACAAACATGGCTATGGTATACCAATAAGGCTGTTTGAATGTCTGTTAAATTTTTGATCCTTCTAAGTGCAAATACGAATTTGTTTATTTTCTTACAAACACTATCTATTTGAGCTTTCCAATTGCAATGCCTATCCATAACTATTCCTAAAAATTTGATACAATTAACTTCTTCTATGTCGTTATTATTATAATTTAAACGTAATTTGATTTCATTTTCAAATTTTTTATGGTTATTATATGGCAAAAAAGTCATAAATTTAGTTTTATTTGTATTTATTTTTAAGTTATTCCTATCTAGCCAATTTATTAAATCTGTCAATGCTTTATTTGTAACTATTTTACTGTCATCTAAAGTTTTCTCTTTTGTCAACATGGTAGTATCATCTGCAAATAATATAGTATATTGGTTCGTGGAGTTGGGCAGTTCGTTTATATATATGATAAACAATAAGGGTCCAAGGACGCTTCCTTGTGGTACACCCCAGTAGTTTGGTAAGTATGGTGACCTAAAGGTTTTTTGGGTGTTAGTTTTGAAACACATTTTTTTTATCTCCGTGCATTGTTGTCGGCCCCTTAAGTAGCTTTCGAACCAATTGTAAGCCACGCCACGTATTCCATATTGCTCAAGTTTACGCAATAAGGTTTCATGACATACCATATCAAACGCCTTACTCATATCCAGAAATACTGCTACTGGAATTTCTTTTTTATTGATAGCATCCATAATTTCTTTTACTAATTTAAAACATGCCACTGTTGTAGATTTTTGCTTTATGAAACCGTTCTGTTGACTACATAAAACATCATGTTTTTCTAAGAAATTTATAAGCCTTTTGCTCATTATCTTCTCAAATATTTTTGAAAGTATAGGAATCAAAGTAATGGGTCTATAATTATTTGTCTCAGACCTAGATCCTTTTTTGTGAAGGGGTTTCACTATAGAAAATTTTAAATTATCCGGGAATATACCCTTTTCCAAAGATAAATTAATAATGTACGTCAAGGGTTTTGTTAAAGTTATTAAATTTTGTTTGATCATATTAGTACTAATGTTATCATATCCGACTGAGTTTGTATTTCGCAATTTCATAGCAGTCATAAATATTTCTGTACAAGTAGCTGGTTCTAGATAGATTGAGTTCAGAACCGTTTTTTTGCAAACGTTGTTATTATTTGAATTTTGAGCGTTTCCCTTTTTAGCAATGTTGACAAAGTAATTGTTAAAGTATGTGGCTATATCATTACCTTCTTTCAATTTGTTTTCCCCGTCCAAAATTTCTCTAATTTCATTGCTAGCATTGTTCTGTTTAAGTTTATCATTTATTATTTTCCATGTAGCTTTACATTTATTGTCTGATTTTTCTATGTATTTTTTATTATTATGCCTTTGCATCGTATTTACACATTGCCTTAATTTTTTGCTATATTTTTTAAATTTTTGTTTATTGTGGGTAGTTTTATTTTTATAATAGATACTTTGTAGTTTCCTCTTTGTTTTAAATGCCTTCTTTAAACCTTTTGTGATCCATTTTGGGTTAAGAGCGCTAGATTTCATCTTAATTTTAATCAATGGGAAACACAGCTCATAGAATAGACAAAGTTCATCGTGCAATAATGAAAAGGCTTTATTGACGTCTGTTTCCATGTATATTTCTGAAAATGATAGCTTACTAATATAGTAGTTAAATTTTTCTATATTTTCTTTACTCAGGTCCCTTTTGTATGCAAAGCAATGCTTTCGAGATAATATGTTATTTTCCGTTTTTAATTTTATTGATAAGGTTTGTCCGGTATTGTGATCTGATAGTCCCAATTCATGTGTTTCACCTTTTGCGTCTTCGATGTCACTTATAATATTGTCAATGCAAGAATTTTGCCGAGTTGGTTTATTTATATGTATTTTTAAACCATAACTGTATAAAATATCTATAAATGTATTCTTATATTTACTATCACTTAGAATATCTATATTAAAGTCGCCACATAGAATATTTTTATATTTGTCTTTGTTACGTGTTTTATCTAATAATATTTGTAATTTTCTAAAGAATACATTTATATCAGAATCTGGTGTTCTATAAAGACAAAACAAGTTCAAGCTATATTGTTTTATCTTAATACCACATATTTCAAAATGTTTTTCCATCGCAATACTACTCAACCACTCTATTTTTTCAAATTCAACATCTCGTTTCATTAGTATACAGACTCCACCTCGCCTTTGGTCTTTCCTAGAGGTTATAGGCTATATATCATCACGCTAAGACAAATAGGAGCGGAGCAGTAATGGAAAATGTGAAGCATACGAAGTTGCCCGGGTCAGCTAGTTCATAATAATTTTGATTGATATCAACAGTTAGTTAGATAGTAACAAGGCTGACTGCTCAAGATGCACTATTATGATGCACCACAACACAATGGAAATATTAGGGTTTTTTTACGATTCGAGATAATTTAAATCCATAGCCACCCAGTAGAATAGTATTGAAGTTGTACAAGTATTGAATTTAGAATAAGTTTATTTTTAAGTGACCAAAAGGGTCTTCTCAAAATGCATTCAAAAATGCAAAACTTTGTCTTGTTATCATATAGTTTATTTGTCTAGAAATGTTTTAATTATTATGGATTTTGAATTCAAATATTGCTTACTCCAGTGATTGGCAGAATAGCCAATATGCATGACTGTGTATATTTGATGAAGATTGCATAGTAATTGCTACATAATAATATATACTACCAAACTTATGTACTATTATGCAGTGATTTTGTTTGTTTATATGTTTGTAAAAGGTCTGCAAGTCCTTTTCCAATAACTTGAGAGAAGAAAAACATAAGCAATAGTAGGCTCGTCAAATAAAAGCTCCAAAGTCTTGAGCATAGACGCTGAGTTGCTGGAGTTGGTTTTCTATCAGTTGCATGACGGGGTGTGTGCGACGAAATTGCATAATTTAATTTCGCCAAGCACATTCCATTATCGGACCACAAGACGTATGGCAATGCGCCACCAGTACATGGTTGACATCACCACCCACACGCAAAAAACATTTTGGGAACACATTCATTGTGCGCACTATAGAGTCGAATTCCCTGCTGAGTCGTGTTTCCTGACACTTGAGGTTACTTCTAGGCAAGTGTCCTTCATCTTAGACCATATCATTGGTTACCATCTGATGAGATAGTGGTCAAACATATGCCTATCACAAGTAAAAAACTTTATTTCTAGAAAGCTGCACTATTGCTGAGTATCAAAAGTGTCTTTCTACCTCGGAAAAATCCTTGGGATGATGGGACAAGGGATAGAAACCACAAGAAAAAATAAGTAGTGAATGTAAGTATTGTGAATAAAAATAACAATTCCAATAACAATATTAAAACTAACAACATTAATCAACACAAACTATAGATGAGTCATCATGATATTGCACAAGGCATTTCACATAATAAGCTTATCCTACTTCAGCTAGGTTAATTTTATTCAAGGAAACTGTTTTTTCCTTATGCCTTTAAAGTTGGTGTAAAATTATGCCAGCAATTTGCTGGTCCTATCAAAAATGTGCTTCTTAACAAAAGGTTTTAATGTGCTTTTGTCCAACAAGTTTTTAAGGTTCCGTATCTATAGCGTAACTAACGGAACTCCATTACTAAGCATCTGCTGTCTGTTCCTTTATCTGTCTGCAAGCTGTATCTTATTAAGGCAAACAGTTGAAATTTTCTGTGTGCATTTCTATTGTTGCTATAACATGTTTCATTACAAAATTTGTTAATTTTAAAATCTAACCTACCTTGACCATAACCCTACCTCCTCCTTTACAAACTACTTGCATGGGACAAAGTGCTAATGAGACCTACTGTGATGTGGGACGAAGTGGGATAACAATGTGAATTTTATTTTTTTGTTTATTTCTTTGTTTAGCAACCGGTTCACAGTCCAACAGACCACATGTGGTCTGCGCTGATTGTTTTACTATTGTGTCTGTTTTGCGGACAGTGAACCTATTAATATTATGTGAACTTGAAATATTACCTCAGAAGAATAACATGCACTAAGAAAAAGATACTGGTAGGTTTGAATGAACTAAGAGATAGTTAACCGGTTCACAGTCCAACAGATCACATGGGTGTCTTCGCAGATTGTTTAACAATTGTGTCTGCTGTGCAGATAGTAATTCTCTTCATGAAAACATATTATGCAAACCCACGTGATAGACGAAGATATAATTAAAATTATAACACTACCTCAGAAGTGCCATCGTCAGGTATATTTTACTAGTTTCAAATATGCAACACTAGATGGCATAGTCAACCCCTTGCACGTTCCATACAACGTACGATTATCTTCCAACATAAACATTAGAACCAAAACAACAACTATTCAATTTGACTCAACACGGAAACACATTCGTTAACTTTTAGACCTAAATAATGCAACTGCACCATAACTGCACAGTAACTTTCACATTTAAATTGAATCCCAGTGAATTTGCATTATTGAACAACAACACGAGCATCTTCCGCGTAGCAACCGCTATATTGAATATAAACTTATCGGCAAGGGAGTGCACAGAAAGAAAATAATACAAAACGTCTTGGTATTTTGGTAATATTATACAACAGTTTACCTGTGATCCATGGACGGGGCGGTAACGGTATCTTCATCGCTGGACTAGACACGGAACTCGCCAGACCTTGAGCAGAATGACTTCTGGTTCCCTTGCAATGGTTTGGACCGAAGGTATCACAATTTGTTGACGAAAACATTGTGCGCGTATTCACAAAATCGTTACGCGTAATTTACAACGGGCAAAAGTAGTCCAACATATGTTGGACAAAAAAACAAAGAAATATTCGCTATTACCGAAGATTCACAGCGCACATTACACGTTTCCTACAGATAAAGTAAATTAAATGCTGAAATCTCATATAAGATTAGCGTCATGAAGTAAATATGTTACATGTAAAATGTAAAAATAAATCAATCGACTCCTACAACGCCATAAGTAGCTACCAACCACCTTATCATTATCAATAGAACGAACGAATGAATGACAAAAAGAACAAACCAGAACAGAAACGAACCAGAGACAAATCTCGACTTGGACTACATGCTTTTTAGAACGAAAAAACAAATAAAAAAAAGATTTGCTTTTGTTCTAGGTTTACGTTTCAAATCACTGACGTATAAATCATATGGACTGGGCATACCTACAAAAAAAACGTGTTTACCTACCACCGACTTGGGCACTTAAAATGGCTGCCTTTCGTAGGGTTGTAACTGCGAGCAACATGCGCATCTGATATCGATATTCAACTCAATGTTAAAGTTTTTATCTCAATGCGTATAAACCATATGGACTGGGCATACCTATAAAAAAAAACGTAGCTACCTACACTTTGCTGGGATGATAAAATGGCGGCTAATAGGGCAGCCTATGTCGATATTTCTTTACAATAACATCGATAAAAGATTGTTAGAATGTTTTCAAAATGTCACGGTACAATTTCAACGGGTATTTTTAGCACATTTTCAGCTTCACTTGTACAGTCGCCAGCACATCGTGCTACAACAATCTGACAAATTTCTGTACCTACTAGATTTTCAACTGTATAAGAGAAAAGATTAAGTTTACTTCCCGGTTTTTGATTAAGCTAATACTTTGCGTACATGTTTAGTTTGGATGACATTGTTGCCGATTCTCTTGTTCAATAACTAAACTAAAATTAGATAATCACTATCTTTTTAACCGACTTCTAAAAAGGAGGAGGTTCTCAATACTTAATATTATTATATCAATGGGGGTTTGCGGGACATGTCTCTTTGTACCGCATACCCCCCAAAATATGTATCTATTGCCATTATTAGGATAAGTACAAGGGTAGTAGGAAGGGTAGGTTAGGGTAACAAGGTACCTACATCGAATAAGTTTTTGAAAATTCAAATGAAATGTACCTAAGCGCTATTCTAAAGCCTTGCGTTAGGTCATTCGAGACGGGGTGGAGGGAACAAAATCTAAGAAAAGAAATGACGCTGCATCCACGATGGGCTGCCGGCACGGACGTCTCCATCACCTAAGTATATTTTCTAACATACCGATGAAATTGGGTTTTAATCAAAAGTCAACAATAATTATTTACAACACCATTTAAATATTTTTACATACATATAATTTACATCCTACTAATTTTATAAATTTATCCTACTAATCCATACCATCCTACTAATTGCTATACAATTTTTGTTTAAAAACATACCAGCATATTCAATGTGGGCACTGCGCCATCATGTAACCTCATCACATCGAGGGTTCTGTTAAAACTAGATTCATCAAAGTGCAGGGAGCAGATATGCCACATTTTATGTCTATGGTTTATATTTTTCTTCTATCCATTTATTTTTGAAAATTTCATTTCCAGGAAATCTGTGGGTTAATAGCATTGCAATGTATTTTACACACTTTATCAATATAATAATATCGATACTTATCGTCTGCGATGCGAACATCGCACATCACTAACTAAGACATAAAAATTTTATGTAAACAATACAACGAAATTAAGAAAATAATAACGTAATAATAAGCCATACAAATATGACACAGGTTTCAATAATCTTTAAAAAGATCATCTGGTAACAATACATTACACAAAATTCTACAATATTCAACTGGAATAGTGAAAACTAGTAACTAACCTGTGCAGAGTCAAATTAGTCTGATTTTTGTTATTCCTCGCACCATACTGTATTATGCAACACGATGGCATGATTTTTCTCTTATTTTCCAAAGCCAGAACACAAAAAAAAACCTAGCTTTCGACGTATTTGTCTCTAAAACAACGAAAATAATAAAAGCAAACAACTGTTTGACAGCTCAACTACCATAACACCACAGAGTACTTTGGGCACCTAAAATGGCGACCGGCCACGCAAAGGCATGATTTTGACGTCACACAATAGGGTTGCCAAATTTAGTACTTGGCAAACATATACATGTCTCTTTTTTCATATGCAGCTCTTGGCTAGTTAAAAAGAGACAAAACGCTTTTTGACATGTTTGCGTCGATATGATAGATATTTGTATAGCTGTTTATTTCTATAGTCAAACGTTTCAAGTCCATATGATTTATACGTCAGTGTTTCAAATACCTACCTGACTTATAAAAGAAAAAAGGGTAAAAAAGCGTCTTTATTTTGGGAATGTTGCCAACGGACAAAAAATTATTTCCATTTCTAGACTGTTTTGCCAACCTGTAAAACTTAGATTATATACCTCCTGTAGAACGTATAAATTGATCTATAGAATAATATGAATATTGATCGAACAGTGGTGTGGATAGAAAATCGACAGCGACTAAAGTTGCCACTTGTGTGTGGACCTGGCTTAATGAATGTAATGTCAAAATGTGTCCCACGATCCCATTGGATCCCATTCATCTGATTGAATGAATGGGATGGGATCATGGGCAACAACAACACAACAAAGACATAAAATCGATAAAACTTGATACCTAACAAATTCGTCAAAAATTCTGTTAGGTGTATTTAAATTGATACATTGAATATTTAACTTAAAAACTGCGGTGTGCTAATCTTTGGGTAGCCGGCGCTGCGGTAGGTAAGCAGTAGGTATTGAAAATTTGAAATAGGATACCTAATTTTCTTTTGCCACTAGAATCGGTGAGTAATGTTAGTTGTGCAAATATGCAATCATTTGTTTGCTACTAAGTTGTTCACAGTATACTACAAAACACACATTTATCTCCTAAACGATGCTAATGAGAATAGCAGTAATTTAATAATCTATTTAACACCTACTGTGGTCTTTAGAACACTGCCTGTACAGTATTTTATTATTTATTAATATGTCTTTATAACATTAACTTGATAAAATACCACCTTTGTTAATCTGTTTTTGAGGAAATATTTGTAATTACTAATTTGTTTTAGTTCAGAAATGGCGGACCCCGTTGATACAGATACAGATACTGCCACCACTGATAGTGAGAGACCACCAAATAGAATTGAGGTACGTTTAAATAATAATATTTTACTATAGGTACATGTTATATTATTATTGTCGTTACATTTAGGCCCCGTCGGCACTGCGATTTTCAATCGCGCGGAAGTACGTACCGCATCTGTCATCCATCGCGTACATTTGCATCAAATTACAGAGTTTTTCCGCGCGGTAAAAATCACAGTGCGGTCCGGCCTTATTTATGCAAAACTATTTAGTCCGTCAGTTAGAGTATTGAAAAATAATGGACACGTATTTTTTGTTTTTGTAAATCAATTAATATTTACAAAGATAAAACGCATTTAAAACTCGGGAGTGGGGGCTCGTGACGTCACGACTCACTAAAAATATGCGAAGGTGTGATGTATTGAGAATTTTAAAAGCGGCGTAACTTCGTCAATTTTGGTTCCCGTAACAAAAGAAAAAACACAGGTCAAATATTTTTTGATAATCTAACTGACGGACTAATTAGAATTTTTCAGGACACAAGAGAAGTTGAAATAAGCAGCTTCTCTAGAATAAAAAGGTTTATAATACTGTCAGTTCTCAAGAATATATTGTCATTTGTTTGTTTTCTTTATAGAGAAAATGAATGTTTAATGTTTAATTAAAAATACATTTATTAGCTCTAGAACTAAATTTTCAAAATATCAAATTTTAAAATATCAAATATTATCAGCGACGAAATGATAAAGCTTTATAGTTGGTTATTATAAAGAGAAGCTAAAAGCTGTGACGCCTATACAGCTGCCAGGGTAAAAAGCTCGGTAAACCATTTCCGCGAAAGGGCTATATTCGTTTCAAGTTCGTACAATATCTCGTTAGTTTTCGATCAATATTTGGTTCTGTTTTCACTGTTAGGGTAAGATTGCAGTACGGTTTTTACTCGCCGCGGTTAATCGCAATACCGCGAAACCGCTCGAGAAGTACTGCCCTCGTTATAGCAAATGCAGCAATCGACATTTTTACGATTTTCCGTTTTTGACTAGAGCTATACCTACGTAGATTTTTTTTTTATGGCTGGAACACGGTGAAATAATAAGGAAAAATGTAGTAGTGCGAGTGAAATTATCTGATGTCGTTTTAAACTGTAAATGAAAAAATAAAAATAATAGAGTAAAATGTGACGTGATAGAATATTTCTGCTAACATTTTTTTTTAAGGGCAGCTAAACACGAGCATAATTAATTAATTATACATGTTTGGAAAGGTAGGTTTAAAAAAAAAAAAGAATTTTTAAATTTCGTCTTTGTTTTCTATTATGTTTGAAAACTTATTCATATACTGCATTATGCCTTCTATTTCCAGTAATTTAGTTTGCTTAAGCTAAAAATGCAGTAACATACACGAGTGCTGCATTTTACTGCACTACTTTGATGTAAATTAGGACACAAATAGGGACATTCAACTTTCTAAAGACCTAAATAAGAAAAAAATAATTCAAAACTGAACCAAACAATTTTTGTTTTGTACCTTTTCGCTAAACAAAACATATATTACAACTAAGGAAATAACTTATACTGGTAAAATATTCTCTAGCCCCGTTGAACTACTGAAAATATGTGACAATCCTAAGTCTTACTTAAACGTTGTCTATTCCTTCTTCAGTAACATAGGCAAAAACATGTCAGCAAAAATACTAAATGACCCAAAATAAAAGGCGACTAAACAAAAAGTTGACGAATGTGATATAGAATCTATTATAATGCAGTTACGTAATGACTGTGCCGTAGGCTGGGATGGAATATCAGCGTCGCTCCTTAATTAAGACATGTCGGCACATCATGGTACCACCGATTACATATTATATCTGCAATTTTTGCATAGATACTGGATTATTTCCAGATTATAGTCCACAAAATCTCCTTGTGGACTATAATAACCTTCAAAGTGCCTTAGAATATTTCTGGATCTGTCAAAAGCCTTCGACAAAGTTTCTATTCCCATACTTATATCTATAGCTAGAGTATTTGGGTGTACGAGGCATAGCACTGGAGATCTTCAAAGATTACCGGAGTAATCGCAGCCAGCGAGTTAAAATAGACTCTGGCTATAGCGATGAGGAGGTTGTGTCTTACGGTATACCCCAAGGAAGCATACTGGGTCTCACACTATTCTTAATTTACATAAATGACCTTTGTAGTACCTATATCAATCCCATCTTCTAAGATTGATGCATATGACACAGCGATTCTACATCAAGGACGTACTTGGGAGGATGTGAAAGCAAAGGCGGAATTTGCACTGTCTGCAATAATGAACTGGCTTGACCTAAACTTGCTGACACTTAATCTAAATAAATCTTATTATATCTTAATATATTATCCCTTTGCTATCCGCCGTAACACCAAACCCACAAATACCTTCGCGATAACAGCTCACTCATGTCAGAATCAGCTGGGCTCATGCTCTAACTTAGATATTGTTCAAGCTGATAGTGTGAAATACCTAGGTGTGCATATTGACGATGGGTTAAGATGGGAGAAACACCTTGATACACTATCAAATAGAACACTTCGTCTTATTCACATCTTCAAATCTCTCCGTGATTCTGCTGGGTATGACACTCGCAGAATAGTGTACTCCGCATTATGCCAATCGATCATTGGATATTGCATAACTGCATGGGGTGGAGCAGCGAAGACTTGTTTTCTGAAAGCAGAAAGGGGACAGAGGGCGGTACTTAAAGTTATGACAAGAAAACCAGGTAGATACCAAACAACGCAACTTTACACTGACTGCAAAGTATTCAGTTCAACAGCTCTTTGTTCTTCATTCTGTTCTCAGAATACATAGCTGCTTATCGCCTTCTGACCCTAGGAAGCAAACATATATTCCCTCAGGTGTACAACACAACACGTCGTTCGCAAGACATCAATAATATGTCCAGAGTATTCATATATATAAAAAACTACAGAAGGAACTAGATATAATAAGTAAAAGTTATATCGATGACTATGGAATGGCTTATGCAGCAGGACTATATTAAGGTGGAAGCTCCAGGGTAGCCCGCGAAATTCAAATATTTTTATGTTTTTTGCAATTTGCCGGTCAGTGTGAAGCTGTATCTTGAACAGAATACGGTTCGCGATCGTAAAGAGCATTTATCTAAAGAATTATACCCATATTAATTATCAATATAACCCTCTAAGTTCATACAACTCGATTGAATGACTTTTTCACGAAATAACATTCAATCGAATTATATGAACTTAGAGGGTACAGAAAACATAAATATTTGAATTTCGCGGGCTACCCTGGAGCGTCCACCTTAAAACAGAATCCTTACTAACATACATCACTTAAAATTTCCCTAACTAACATTCACGCACTATTATTATTATTATAGTCACACGTTCACTTCACCCTATCTACACTAGATATGAGCGCCCGTTGCGATTTTTGGCGGTGGCGGCGTGGAGGTAAATTTTCCACGGCGGCAGCGGCGCGGCCTAGAACCGATCTTTGAAATTAATTGCATAAGGATTAATGCTTAAAATCGCTTCGTAAATAAGCCATTATTTCTCGTAACAAGTAAAGGATAAAAAATAGTTATTGTGGGTTATCCGTAAGAGATAGACACATCCTATCGCGAACTTTTTTGTAGACCTTTTTAAGGTGTACAATACTGTAGCACATTATTTTGATGTATCTCGTAGGGTTCAGCCAGCGTATGTAATGTCATCAATTTTTTGTACAGTCATGACTGCACAGGCCTGGACTGCAGGCATACTCGCAGGCAAGACGGATCGTTTAGCCGGGCCATTCACCGCGTTTCTCTCAAACCTGCTATTTTGCAAGTACTGCATTTACTATTACGAGGGCAGAATAGCCGGCATGAGCACAGTGGGCGAACGAAACTTGAAAACCCAATTACGTGAAGCGTCACAGCTGTCATCGTCAAACTGACCAATGGAGGGTGTGCTCATGACTCGTGCCGGTTATTATTATACGGGAATGTGTGTTCCTTATTGTTCTTGAATGATATTCAACAGCTTGAAAGTAAAATAAATTTATATTTTTTTATAGATTGACTTCAGCAGTACCTGTTTTGAAAAGATACCACTTTGGAAGTCTTGGGCTGCAAAAGGCAAAGTTAAAGAAGCCATTGACCAGTTGTTGTTCTTGGAAAAGCAAACGAGGCCTGTAAGATATAATAATAATAATAATAATAATAATAATAATAATAATAATAATATATCCTTGGACATTTCACACAACGCCATATAGTCCCAAGCTAAGCAACTTAATGCTTGTGTTATGGTAACGAGATGGCTGATAAACTACTTATATACATTTTTTACTTATACAGTAACGTACATAATATACAGTAACATGTAAGATAAGTAGTAGAATTTGGGCTGGTACATAGAAGATTGTAGCTTCGCTACGGGAAAATAAATATAGTTGAAATCTGTACCTAAATATAGACCATACAAAAAATAAATGCGTTATATTTGTTTTCAGTAAAGATTCTAAGTACCAAAAATCAAGACAGATTTCGTTTTTTGTTGCAAATAAGGCTCAAATAGTACAGTCGCCAGCACATCAAGCTACACGAAACTGTCAAATTTTCCCCATCCACCTTACGTTTTAATCTGTCGAAAATCTATTGAAGAAATTTGACGGATTGTCGAAGCTTGATGTGCTGGCGTCTGTACCATGCTAAAGATTTTTTGTGTGAAATTTTAGTTTTTATTCAATGCTTGTGTTACTAGTGCAACGTCATCTTTAGTATAAAACTAACTTTTGCCCGCTTATATCCCATTTTTCCCATTCTCATACTCTGTCTTTTAATGAAATCCGCATTTAAAGGTGCTGAGGGGTTAAAAGATTTAAAAGATTTTATAGACGCCAGCACATCAAGCTACAACAATCTGTCAAATTTCTTTGTTAGATTTTCAACTTTATTGCTAAAGTGATTGGGTTCAAATTTGATTGAGAAAATTTGACAGTTTCGTATAGCCTGACGTGCTGGCGACTGTACAAACGGTAAAAGTGACTTTATTTTATACTATTATGCGTATTACATAATATATTATATGTTGCAGGGTACTAATATAGACACGACAGCAAGAATCTTGATGGCAATTGTTCAAATTTATTTTGAGGCTAAAAATTGGCCAGCTCTGAATGAGCAAATTCTTCGCCTAGCTAAGAAAAGGTGAGAAAATACATAATACACATAACACACAATACTTGTGCAAAGGAATGTATTTCATAACCTACACATTATAATTATGTTTAATAAGTGCATTATGGTTTATGCTTTTAGATCGCAACCCAAACAAGCTGTTGTGAAAATGGTACAAGAATGTATAACTTTCATAGACAAAATACCGGATAAAGAAAGACAAATTAAACTGATTGAAACATTAAGTTTTGTAACTGAAGGTAAAGCTTACCTTATAGCAGAGACGACGTTGCTTATAAAAATTTTGAAAAAAATTAAGGCAGAACAAGGAAATAATCAAAGCATCCATGAGGAGGCCAACGTCGCCCAAAATGTTGTCCCTTTGAATTACATGGATACCACAGATAGAAGGGAAATAGTGAATCCAAAAAAGCGAAAATCATTAGATAGCCAATCTAAAGAAATTGTGTATAACTTATACAAATATTTTAATGACATCAAAGAAAAAGATATGTCGAGTGTGTTTGATACTACATCGTCAAGACTAGTAGCTATGTCGACGGGAATTCCGTGGTCTAATGTGAAAAAGGTTATGTTAGAAGGGAAACGTATCGAAGAAGGACATCAGGGAGGGGAATTCAGTTCCCCGAAAGATGTAAGAAAAAAGAGAACTGCCCTTAATGATTTAGACAGAGCTGTTATCCGAGACTCGATTATTGATTACTATTATGATTATTATAACAAAGATGAAGTTTTTCCGTCCATGCAAAGTTTCCATGAACAAATGAAGGAAAAAATAAATTATTCAGGTTCGGTTAAGTCACTCCGCAAAGAACTGTCGCTTATGGCATTTCATTGGAAAATAATAGACAGCAGTACAGGGATACTTGTGGAGAAAAATGAAATACGATACCTAAGAATAAATTTTCTTAATAAAATTGCCGAATATCGAGCGCAAGGCCGCCCAATCGTCTTTACTGGTGAAACATTTTTAGACACAGCATATAGGCCAAAAGGTACTACTAAAGGTTATGGATTAGTAATTGTTCATGCTGGTGGAATGGACGGTTACGTACCAAACGCATTGTATATGTTTGAGTCTCCAGAAAATAAAGATGAAAATCTTCATTATATGACCAGCGAAGACTACATTAAATGGATGAATAATCAATTAATACCAAATTTAAAACCAAATAGTATTGTAGTAGTAGACGACCCTTTTTACCAAAATTTATTACAAAATCCCGCCCCAGGGCCTAATGCTCGTAAACAAGAAATTTTAATGCTTGATTGGCTTGACTATCGTAACATCGTGCACTCATTGTCTATGCTTAAGCCACAGCTTTATCAGTTGATTTTGCAGCATAAAGAATGTTTCAAAGAATATAAAATAGATAGTCTACTGAGAAATAACAGCCACAGTATTCTGCGCCTACCACCATTTCACCCAGAACTAAACCCAATCAGGCAAATATGGCCATTAATAAAACAAAGCCTGGCAAGGAAAAAAGATTTGGCTAACATCAAAAACAAAAAGAATTATATCGAACAAAAAATTAATTCAATAACTCTACAACAATGGAGAAATCTATGTGATCTTGCAATAAAAGATGAAAAAAAATGTATCGGCCATGACGCAGCTATTGATGCCTTAACAGAGAAATTGGACACAAATGCGTGCGACTCTTCAGAGGAGAGTGAAACCGAATTAGATTTAGATTATCCAATGTCTGTAAGTGACTAAATAAAAGCATCGGTAACTATGCTAAGTGTATTTGAAGCATTTTGCACGACGCGTGAATAACTCTTATGTGTAACGCCAATGAAGCTGCTACCATATGGTGTAGCTGAGCCCAACTGTCAGTGCAATACGGCAGCTGTTAACGCGTCAGCATCCGCAAATAAAAAACTACAGTAAGACAATACAATTTGGCCCCAATTGGGGCTTACGATCCTTGAGGGGTGATCTGTGAAAAGTATGCACAGAAACATGGTATTGCACGTCCAGTTTAATAATGGATTTAGGATGCTGCTAGGGCTGCCCCACTTCAGTAGCTTTTCGTGTTTGTTTGTGGAGGTTTGGGTTGATGGCTTCCGTGCTATAATGCGCAAGCGATGAGCTGCTACCCCACACTCTGCTCAGTAGGGAAACGGTTCGCTTGCGTATTATAAGCACACAGTATATTTCAAGGAATCTCTGAGAAGTATCACTGGCAGTCATCATGGCTTTCGGTCGGAATTTAGTCGGATAGCGTTTCAATTTAGGCTGAACTTAAGCAAAAGGTTTAATGACAATAGGTTCCTACCTTTTATATAGGTACCGTCTCTTTTGTAATGTGTTTACTAACATAGTATTAAGCTTGTATTAAGATATTTTTTGTGACTAACGATTATTGACTTTGTCTGAATAACTAAATTGATTATGATTATTGTATCAAGTTGTGAAAAGAAAAAGAAAAGAAAGAAAGAAAAAGAGTTTAATTGCGGCCAGTATTGTGACACTTACCGATCTTCGGAAACTGGATATCCTATTGGCGTAACTTATAGGTAGGTACAGACGCCAGCTCATCAAGCTACAACAATCTGTCAAATTTCTTTGTTAGATTTTCAACTTTATTGCTAAAAAGATTGGGTTCAAATTTGATTGGGAAAATTTGACAGTTTCGGATAGCCTGATGTTGTGCTGGCGACTGTACATGAAAAAATAATAATTTAAGTAAAGTGCATTGCATTTACATTTCATTGCATAGAATTTATTAATAAATTTGTAATTTTATATGTAATACATCCTCTTGCAAAAATCACTTCGTGTTTATTTATGTAAGTACAGTCAACAGAGCTATTTGGTATGCAGGCAGTAACTTGCAACTACTTAAGGTGAATGCTCCAACCAGCCCGCGAAATTCAAAATTTCTTACGTTTTTTTGCAATTTGCAGGCCAGTGCTAGGTTGTATGTTGATTAAATATTAAAATGTTGTTGAATTATAATCATCAAAATCACCAATACAAACCTCCAAGTTCATATAGGCCTAGGAACAAAAAAAAACAGAAAAAGTCATTCCTAGAGCTTTATGAACTTAGAGCGTTGTATTGATGATTTTAATGATTATAATTCTGTAGCTACATGTGTCTTACAGCCGCGAATAATATTTTAATCAACATACAACCTACATAGCTGGCCTGCAAATTGCAAAAAACTACCAGTATAATAGTAGTTAGTACTCTATGCAAAAAACGTAAGA
Organism: Ceramica pisi; assembly: GCA_963859965.1. Lineage (NCBI taxonomy): Eukaryota > Metazoa > Arthropoda > Insecta > Lepidoptera > Noctuidae > Ceramica > Ceramica pisi. The sequence continues at coordinate 11,290,703 of OY982537.1, read as the reverse complement.
AATTTTGAATTTCGCGGGCTGGTTGGAGCATTCACCACAATATTGGGTGCATCCATGAAGTATAGAGACGAGGTTACGACCTTATATGGGTGACAAGTTGAAAAATTGCTCAGCTGTAAGCTGTAAGTAATAGTTCAAAAACCTTCCGGAATGGCGCCAGCGCAGCTGCAGTGTAGGTACCTATTGTATTGAGTTGGATGTACTTTTGTTTTCTTTTTATTGAACATGCCATCTCATCTTAATAATATATTTACTAAAACACAATATTTAATGCACACATTCTAAATAAAATTGGCAGAGCAGTTGAAAAAATAATATTTTTACCTGTACACACAAAACGGGTTTTGGCCAACAACTCCGATAGTTGGAAATCCGAAAATGTTCTTCCTAACATTTTTCATCCTAACAATCACAATTCCTAACTACTCTGTCTCTAATGTTCATAATTCCGAAGCATTCAACTTCATAATGTCAGTCTATTATACTTTTATTTGTATTCCTATATTTTCTCAACTTAACCATCTTTTACACTATTAGGTAATCAAAGTCATATCTTTTTTGTTTAGATTTCTTTTTATTTTATTTATAGCGGTGTGTACCTGCAAAGATATCCATAGGTTAGGTAAGGTTAGAACTGTGACCAACTACGCGCGAGCCGAGCGAGCGAAGCGATCGTTGCCGCGGCAGCGGCCGGCGAGCGCTACCTCGAAATAGGTCGCGAAATTGTTCTATATTATGGTAATTATGTTTAGGGATAAAAGCGTTATGATAAAAACCGGCCAAGTGCGAGTCGGACTCGCGCACCGAGGGTTCCGTACAAACCTGTAGGCTTAGAATAATTACATATAGAAACCAAGTCCGCGCGCCCATTTTGAAGCACCTTAATTGGAGCCATAAATGGCTCCAAACGCCGCGCCGGACCGCTCCGTAGTGTTCAATGTCAACGCACGACGAAAGTGTCTCGCGAAAAAAAAAAGGGTGGACTTTAGTTACCGGTAGCACGAAGTGAGCACCAAGAGGGGTCAAAGGTGGTTCGGTTTGGGTCCCTGATTATAACGGTATCACTCTTATTAAAAGGAAATGGATATTTTTCGAGAAATTACAAAAAATAGTTTTAACCTCAAATCTGACAAAAATGAAAAACGAAACGTAATTTTGGGCGATTGACAACCAAAACTGTACCAGTATATTGTCTGTGGTATAAAATGTCGTGGAAAATCGGTGAAAAGGAACGTAAAAATAAAAAATAAAAACGCAACTTTACGTCAATTTTGCATCAACAAATGACAGTGACACTGTCATTACTGTATGTGCCTGTGTTAATGTGTGTGTGTTGTTTTCGTTGTTGTCATTTGTATGCAGTTCTTAATGGTTAAAAAAGGTCGAATCTGTCCCAAAACCGAATCAGGGCACCCTGACTCCACCTAGTCTTTTGGCTGCTACCCCTAGAGTGTTTATAAAATCCGGAGGCGCGGAGGGAGAGCAGCCCCCGCCCGCTGTAACAAAGTATAGGCGCCCGTGCGAGCCGGAGCGGCTGAGGCTGGTCGCCGGAGGCGACCAACAAGCCGAAGCTGCGGAGGTGAGCATGGGTGCCTATCCTTTGTTACGCAAGGGCGAAGGGGCTGCACTTCCCGCAGCGCCGGAGACGTTCCAGAAGCGACTTTGTTGACAAAAAGTGTTTTGAGGTTAGGTTACAATAATTCGTTTTTCTCAAGAATGGTGCATTTCCTTTTCATGGGAGTGGTACCGGGGGGGATTGAGGGGGCCCCCCCTCCCCCCCCTTCCCCTCTCAACCCCCTTTTCGTGCTACCGGTAACTAAAGTTTACCCGTTGCCCGTTTTTGAAAATATTTTCCCATTTTAACTGACTTTATTGCTCCGACTAATTAATTTTAAAACAGTTGTTACTTACTGTTGTTGTTCTTTAATGTAGGTGTTTGTGTGATTAAGCGATATCGTTTACCTGAAATTGTGTTATTTGAAAGTTGAGAAGTAAACGAACTTTATTTCCACACTTGTTAAAATGTCAACCTAAAGGAGTATTGCGTGTTGTTTTTCAAAGGATTCCTATCGACCCTGTTATTGCTGACAAGTGGGTGAGTTAGTTACACAGTATAAAAATTGTATACAATAATTAAAATATAAATTGTTCTTTTTTTACGTGTTGTGGTTTTCATTATTCGTTTCATAAAAATAAACATTCCCGTATTATAACAACTTTACATTACCATATGCACACTTTACCATACATAGCTATTTATGCATTATTGCCAAATGGTTATCAGCGGCCGAATCATTACCCCACTTTCGAGAAAACTGGACCTTCACTGGCAACATTTCATAAGTGTATGTGTGCGTGTCGCCGAGCGAAAGCACGTAATCGTCACGCCTGTGTGAATCGGTTTAGTGCTTCTGTGCTTCACTTTTGACAGAGCGCTTCTATGAAGACTATCGTTCTATATGTACAATAATATTCTAAGCCTGTAGGTAAATGTTATAAGCAAAAGTTGCGTTTTACAATTTATGACGTATTAAAAAAACACTACTAACTAGATCTCGTTCAAACCAATTTTCGCTGCTAGTTTAGATGGTAATGTACATCATATATTTTTTTTAGTTTTATCATTCTCTTATTTTAGAAGTTACAGGGGGGGGGGGGGGACACATTTTACCACTTTGGAAGTGTATCTCTCTGGCAAACTATTCAGTTTAGAAAAAAATTGTATTAGAAACCTCAATATCATTTTCGAAGAGCTATCCATAGATATCCCACACGTATGGGTTTGATGAAAAAATAACTTTTGAGTTTCAGATCTAAGTATGGGGACCCCCAAAATTTATGGTTTTTTTTCTATTTTTGTGCGAAAATCTGAATGCAGTTCACAGAATACATCTACTTACCAAGTTTGAACAGCATAGTTCTTATAGTTTCGGAGAAAAGTGGCTGTGACATACGGACGGACAGACAGACAGACATGAACACTTAAAACAAAAATAAAATACGGGTAGAAGAGAACAAAGTTTCAGCTTATTTAAAAAAAACTTCCTTCAAACCTGTGAAAAGAGAGTCGGATAAGATATGTAGATACAGTGTTTGTGTATGTTACGCCCACCGATCGAAAACGACCAATGCTCGAAATAACAATTCTCAAAGCGTTCTGACTTCTTACAAATGCCATATTGTGTTCTGACTGAAGACTGGACAGGTGTTGCGATTGGTGGTCTAAAGATATCTAATTTGCGGTATGCGGGTGACACAACCTCACTGCAAGTATCAGTCACATCAGGGCTCGCCACGATAGTGGCGATAAGTCCCCTCTTTGAGGAGTGGCTAGAGAGGCGCCACGGCGTCCTCACCTTCCGCCTGACGCAGGTCCTCACCGGACATGGATGTTTCGGGAGGTTCCTGCACCGAATCGGAGCGAGACGGAATGGGACGCCGTTGCCTCCTTCTGCTTTCTTCATGCTAGCGAAGGAGGTGGCGGAGAGGGAGAGGAGACCCTCTCGTCCCGGCCGCCGTGGTAGACGCCGCGGGCGTCGGGGGACACCTGGTGACCTCCGACCACCGTAGGCGCGGGCCTGTGGACGGCGAGCTATGGGTGGCTCGCCGTCTAAACGTCCGCCGCTAGTGACGACAGGCCGTGTCGACGGCGCGTTAGTGTTCCACGCGCGCCTCAAAGAGAGTCAGCACACAGAGGGGCCCGAAAGGGCCGACGCCTGCCGGAGTCGCGGGATTATTCGAAAGAGACACCGGTGCTCCGGAACACAAAGGGCAATGAAGGAACATGGATGGGTTTTAGTCAGTAGAAGTCTGACACTCCCTCCCGCTACACCCAGAGCGGGAGGAGTCATTGGATGATTTCCCATCCCTAAAAAAAAAAAAAAAAGTATCAGTCACATCGAAAGCCTGCTCCACAAAATGGAGGCCGTCAGCTTCGAGTTTGGACTCAAAATATACCGTACAAAGACCAAAATGATGATTGTAGACCGCGTAAAAACAATTTACCGGAAGTTACTGAAATCACGAATTGTGAAGTAGCACAATCATACATACACTTGGGAGCGTTGATTACCAACAATGGAGGATGTGCTGATGAAATTAGGCGACGCTCAAGATCCGCCATGGATAAGATGAGATAGATCTGAAAAATCGCAACATCACCAAAGCCACAAAAACCCGGCTTGTGCGAGCGTTTGTGTTCCCGATTTTCCTCTACGCTGCAGAGACGTGGACCCTACGAGAGAGTGAGAAGACGAGCATAGATGCTTTGGTGATGTGGTGTTGGAGAAGAATGCTTGGAGTACGGTAGACAGAGTTCCGTACCAACCTATCCATACTCCAAGAACTCGGCGTCAAACAGTGTCTACCGTCTATTGTGCAATCTCGTATACTCACCTTTTTCGGACACGTATCGCGCCGTAACGAGGCATCAATTGAGCGCATGGTGGTACAAGTACGAGTTGAGGGTGTACGGGCCAGAGGCAGGTCACCCGCGAGGTGGACGGACCAGGTGAAATCGGCTCTGGGTGGACCTCTCCAAGAATGTTCCAGAAAGGCGACGATGCGCGACGAGTGGCGAAGGATTGTGAAGCGAGCCAGTACTCCTGGAGATACGACCACGACCACTCTCGCCCTCTTTTCTGGCCTGCGGCAGGCGCACTGGGTGTCAATATTTTGTAATAATATTAGTATTCAGAGTAGTAAGTACCTTAAAAAATACTTTTTTGCGGACCGTGCATCCAACAAAAGAGCACACATTGCCTGGTTAGGTATTATTTGAAACTCTGTTTTAAATCTATTAGGTTGTTTGATCTCGTACAACAGTAGATCAAAAGCTAAGTAGTCCAACTGATTCCAGTTGCGTCACTGTTATCGTTTTGTAAGTTTTGTCTAGTCTGTCTTTTTTAATGTTCATAACTTTTATGTTCCTTGTAATTTGAAAATATGTTTTTTTTAACCGGCGGCATATGTTTGGTCCCACCGTAATACAAAGCTACCATACTGCTGAAAAGCCCAGCTAACAAGCCATTCATTAAACTAGACGAAATCCATAAACTGTCAAGTCAAAGTGTCAAAGTCAACAAGACAAGTCAAATGTTGTCTGTGATGAACTGTGATCTTTCTGTCATTGTCATAATCGTGAGTTTGCATTACCGAGCATTTTGGTCGGAATTTAGAAGCTTTTCATTGTTTACTGAATATACTCTCAATTACTAGCCCATTGTAAGAAAGTAATTCACACATCAATTAGTCAACTATATTTTATTTGCGAATATTGTCTTTGTATTGACGATCATTTTACTGTTTCAGTTTTATAACAATGTCGACGAACGGCGATATCACTAGTCTTGATGCCAGCGGCAAAATAGTTAAAATGGAAGTAAGTAATACTCTAGAAACAAAACACGTTCTCAAACACATTCTATAACAGCGAGCTGGTCCTAGGAAACTTTTAAAGGGTTGATATTTTGGTGTGGCTACTAGAATCTAAACTGCTGATGTGTGGTGTAACTTTAAACTTTCTCATTAAACTTACTATTCTGTATTTCCACAGTAACAGCAACTAGATGTTATGCATATCTATCTTGTGTCAATAGACAATCATACAAATATTTATTTTACTGTTTCAGGTTGATTACAGTACCACCTGTGATGAAAAGATACCAATGTGGAAGTCATGGGCTTCCAAAGGCAAAGTTCAAGAAGCCATTGATCAACTTTTGGCCTTAGAAAAACAAACTAGAACTGTAAGATTTTGTTTACTATTAGTATTTATGTGTGTACAGTTTTAGTCAAATAACTGCTGCTCTGGAATGACGCTTTTAACATTGCAAAGCATGGTATGCTGATGATTTGAAATACTGCTGAGTCATTTGCAGTTTACTTCAGAGGGGTGTAAGTTATTTGATGAGAAATGTAAATATTAGTTGTCTTAAGTGATACTGAGATTGTACGGATAATTGAGTAAAACCAACTTTTGTTTGAAAGAAAAAATAATTAATATATTTCCACTGTACCATGATCACCTACCATATGACGGTAGTTGTTAGGCTACTAGCAAAAATCAGCCCAAATTTTCAACTTTTAAAGTTATTTTTTTATGCTATCTAGATATGAACAAAGTGCACAACTTTAAATTCTTAATTCAGACACTGAGTGTAAGTGTTTTAATTCAGATTCTGTTTCCACTTCTTGCCAACATTTACTTCTTCTTGAACATTCTTTAAATTTTTTTGTTCTAGGGTGCTGATATGGCTTCCACTGCAAGGATCTTAGTAGCTATTGTGCAGATATGCTATGAGGCGAAAAATTGGTCTGCACTGAATGATCAAATAATTCTTCTGTCTAAAAGAAGGTAAATATTAGAAAAAACCGGCCAAGTGCGAGTCGGACTCGCGCACTGAGGGTTCCGTAAGCAGAAGTTGCGATTTATGACGTATTAAAAAAAACTACTTACTAGATCTCGTTCAAACCAATTTTCGCTGGTAGTTTACATGGTAAATCATATATTTTTTTTAATTTTATCATTCTCTTATTTTAGAAGTTAAGGGGGGGGGGGGACACATTTTTCCACTTTGGAAGTGTCTGTCGCGCAAACTATTCAGTTTAGAAAAAAATTATCTTAGAAACCTCAATATCATTTTTGAAGACCTATCCATAGATACCCCACATGTATGGGTACGATGAAAAATTTTTTTTTGAGATTCAGTTTTAAGTATGGGGACCCCCAAAATCTATTGTTTTTTTTTTCTATTTTTATGTGAAAATCTTTATTCGGTACACAAAATACATCTACTTACCAAATTTCAACAGCGTAGTTCTTATAGTTTCGGAGAAAAATGGCTGTGACATACGGACGGACAGACAGACATGACGAATCTATAAGGGTTCCGTTTTTGCCATTTGGCTACGGAACCCTAAAAATATGGTAGGCATATAAATAACATATTCATGTTGAATAACCAGGCTGTGACTCTAGCTGGCATAAAGGCCCCATTATACTGAATAATGGTTGTTATACATGGATGGATGTGATGCATATTTTATCTATTTATATGGTTTAATTATTCATATTTTTTGCTAATAATTTTTTTGGTAATCTTAAGGTCCCAACTCAAACAAGCTGTAGTGAAAATGGTACAAGAATGTTGCACTTATGTAGATAAAACCCCTGATAAAGAAACAAAAATAAAACTGATTGAAACATTGAGATCAATAACTGAGGGAAAAATCTATGTTGAAGTGGAAAGAGCCCGGCTTACGCATATCTTGGCAAAGATCAGGGAGGAAGAAGGCAATGCAGCTGAAGCCGCCAAGATCATCCAAGAGCTCCAAGTTGAGACGTACGGTTCAATGGACAAACGGGAGAAGGTTGAGCTCATCTTGGAGCAAATGAGACTGTGCCTGAACATCAAGGATTACATCCGCACACAAATCATCTCTAAAAAGATCAACACTAAATTCTTTGAAGAGGAAGATACTCTGGTTAGTATAATAAAACTTAGAGAAGTAGATTTTAAACATAAATAATATGTCAGTTAATACAGAGACAGTTATTAATTTTCAAAATATGCACATGAAAATATCTTTATTTATATTTTAATGCATTCAATGGGAGTATTACGAATAAACATAAAAGGCCACATTATTTTTTTTAATCATTAGCTGATTTACAAGAAATAATATGGCCTTTTATGCTTAACTCTTCCTTTTAATAACCTAGCTGACCCACGCAACTTCGTCTGCGTCACCTTTTCCATTAATGCTCCGCTCCTATTTGTCTTAGCGTGTACATATTATATAGCCTATAGCCTTCCTCGATAAATAGGCTATCTAACATTGAAATAATTTTTCAAATCGGACCAGGAGATCCTGAGATTAGCGCGTTCAAGGAAACAAACAAACTCTTCAGCTTTATATTATTAGTATAGATGAAAGTACATGTAGTTAAAAAAAATATATAACAAATCTACAATATTTATTAAATTTGTATACAGGAATTGAAAGAGAAGTTCTACCGGCTCATGATAGCGGTTGACCAACACAACGGCGCGTACTTGTCAGTGTGTCGTCACTTCCGGGCACTGGGTCAGTCTGCTGGTTCAGACGCCCTTATTGGTAGTGTGGTGTTCTTGATCCTCGCTCCATATGATAATGAACAGGCTGATCTTACACACAGGGTCAATGAAGATAAGGATCTGGATAAGCTTCCTGAGTACAAGTAAGTTGTGTTTTTATACACCACCATTGTTGGCTTGTCAATGTGGTTTGATGCTAAGGATCACAGATTTTTGGTATTTTCAACTAAATACTTGAATGACTACTTTTGATAGATTAAATAAAGGGAAATCACCATCAATCAATTAACAATTAGCTGAAAATAAATTAAATTGGGGCCGTCAAAAATAAATTAAAAAACACGTTTTTAGGGTTCCATACCCAAGGAGTAACCAACGGAACCCTAATACTAAGCCTCCTTCTGTCGCTCTGTCAGAGGGCTGTATCTCAAGAACCGTAATAGGTATGACAGTGAAAATTTTCACAGAGTGTGTATTTGCTATTGCCACTGTAGCAACAAATACTAAAAATTAAATTAAAGGGAGCTACCATACAAGAAACGTGTTATTTCAGTTTATGGTATGGAACCCTTTGTGTGAGAATTCGACTCACACCGGGCTGGTTTTTAAATGTTTCTTTCAGAAAATGTTCTCTTATTAAAAATTAAATTTTCGTCATGGTCTACTTGATGACGTCTGACCCTAACAAAAAGTTACTACATCCATTCCATTGTTTTACAGACAATTGCTAGGCCTGTTCATCAACCCAGAGATCATCAGATGGAATACTCTGTGCACCACATACGAAAAGACGCTCCGCAGTACGCCTTACTTCGACTCTGGTGATGAGAAGGGTCAGGAACGTTGGAATGACCTCAAGAACAGGGTTGTTGAACATGTAAGTACTAATGTTGTTGGTTTATTTAGAAGCACTCACAAAATATTTTAATTAATCATGACTGTGGGTCTAAAATGGCAACTTTACCAAAATGAAAAAGCAAATCATGCTACCCATCACTGTCAATTTTCCCAATCAACCTTGAACATGATAAGTGTTAGCGATAAAGGTAAAATAAAATTTTGCTAATTGTTGAGTGACAAATATTATGATTCTAATATGATTCTCCTAAAGTGCCCCTGTACTGTCATGACATTGATTATTTAAAGCCAACTTTCATCTACACACTCACCACTTCGCACTTTTGCTCAGAATTTTCTCGTTTCTTCACAAAAGAAACACCTTTTTGAACCTACCTACCTACCTAGCTCTCATGGAATTGGTGAAACAGAGTCCCTACGGTCATTTCGTTCTAAAAACACATCTAACTTGATACATTCTATTACAGAACATCCGTATAATGTCGATGTACTACACTCGCATTACTGTGAAGCGAATGAGCGAACTTCTCGGACTGAGCGAGACCGAGACGGAAGAGGCGCTCAGTCAGCTCGTCGTTAGCGCCGTGGTTCGCGCCAAAATCGACCGTCCTGCAGGCGTAGTGCATTTCAGGTAAAAATTGTTATAAGTTGCCTGGTCATTCAGTGCGTGAATCTGGGGGCGCCAAGACTTATCATTACTAGAATAACGAATCACAGTAGGTACTATTTTTGAAATGAGGATCAGAAATAATTGTTAGATTTTGGAGCAATAAACTCAATGTACATGACAAAGTTTATACAGTGTCATTTTAGTCGTCTTACAACGGTAGCCCACTTCATCCATCTAATTGTTAAAAATTATAATATATCTTTATTTATAAAAATGAATTGCTGTTCGTTAGTCTCGCTAAAACTCGAGAACGGCTGGGCCGATTTCGGTAATTTTTTTTTGTATAATTCGCCTGAATACAGGGAAGGTTCAAAAGCAAAAAAAAATGGGTTGGTAGGACAGCCAGTTGACGGGAGCGAAGCCGCGGGGTCAGCTAGTCATAAGTAATGCACATCACGCATCTGTAGATTGAAATTAGTATGATTGATGCGTGCTTGGGGAATGCATCATAATTCGATAAAAATAGAAAACCAACAATACTTTTTTTTAATCATATCTTTACCTACTTAAACAGAAATAAATGTACTTTGTTTTGTAAGCCTTGCATTGTCGGTTAGCCGTTGATTTGTTAAAAATTGCCTACTAGTGTTAATTGAATCTTTTTATTCCAGTTTGAACATGGACGCGTCAGACCGTCTCAACGAGTGGTCGAACAACCTCAACTCCTTGATGCAGCTCGTCAACAAAACAACGCATCTTATTAACAAAGAGGAGTGCGTCCACAAACATCTTCTGGCGACGGCAGAATAAATAATAATTATAATAAATTTATTTATAATTATTTTAACTTTTTCAAACCTGTCAACGTATTCCAAGTTATCCTATATACAAGCTACTACATGTCTTTAAAATATTTCACTGTGTGAAATTACTAACTAGTAGTAAAACCTTATCAAATAATATTTTGTTTCATTACAATGTCGATGGTCACTTTCTAAACGGAAGTTAAAACAATTTTTATTTACTATAATTTGTGCATTTTATTTTAAAGCTGTTTATTTTTAAATAAGTTTGGAATAAATAATTATTAACTCCAGATTTTTGTTTTAGTAATTCCTAGAGTAAACTCCTTTTCTGAATACTTAAATAATTTAATTCAATATTACTATCATAACATTGGAGAAAGGTGCATGCTATGTTTACCAAACGGAAAATTACTGTTAGTACTTGGTATTTGAAATACCCATAATAGTATTTTATTGTCAACTAATCAGATATCCAGGGTCAAAGTTTCAAGTGTAGTAGGTAATAAAAACTTATTGGTTTTTATCACAGATCCGCTTAATCTGTAAAGATGAGTAATAAAAATTAAAATTCTATATTTGGTTCCGAATCACACTATTATCGGTCTCTGATAAGATAGGTGACCAGAAGGTAATTGATTAAATTAATCATTTAGCGGCTTGTGTTTATCGCGACCGGTTAATTAGAAGTTAAAAAAGTAATTTCCTCAAAATGTTGTGTTCTTGTCTATTACCTTTGCTAATACCTGTAGGGCTGGTAGTATTTTTTAGGATACTAAACAAACCAAGCAAGCCTGCGATATTTGGTGTTTATCAACAGAAGAATAAGTTCTACTGGTTCAAGTTTCTTTTCATGTACACGACTTTAAGAATTAAACAGGTATGTCAAATTATTAAGTATGTACCTAATTATCACTCAAGTTTTTTGTGAAAAGAACGTGCCACACGGCCACACGTCCAATAGACCGCAAGCCAGGCACAAATTTTTTCATACGACCTCTGTGAACGTCAGCAGCCTCCCAAATACATTGAATTTATTTTTTTCAGTTATTCCGTTCCGAATGAAAATTGTTTCAGATTAAAGCTACCTAACCCAATATCTTGCAGAAAATAAAATGTCAGCCGGCTGTATCTTGGTGGGAAGGTCGTCAGCTAACGCCCTGAAGGGGGCATCTATCGCCTACTTAAATTCACCAGCTGACAGGTTTTCACTCGGCATCTTGCCAGCTGATTTATTTTATTATCTACTTACTTACAGGATCATATTACCTAACTATCAGCTGACAAATTTTTTCATGCTCCGACTGAATGTTGTAATCTTTTTGTAAGTTCTCGATTAAATCAATATTCTCTATATAGATACTTTCTAATTGATTAAAATATACACTTTTTAATTTTCAAACCAAACGGTTACGGTTTGTTCTGCTAGAAATTAAAAAAGTAAATTTAAAAAAAATTGCGCTCTCCTTTGGTTTGCCATGTATCGTTACTTCCCCGAATTTGATCCATAAAGTGGTTTCAGATGGTAATAATAGGTAATAATCCTGTATTATTACACCATCTGAAAGTGTAAGAATACAGGGTGTGTTTTTTTCAATATCAAAGATTCCTGGCTAGGAAAACTGATTTTTCAAAAATGTTATAATGCAGTTTTAGTTTTCATTAAAATTGGGAAACACTCACCGAACCACAGCTAACTTACACAGAGGTCCATCTTATACCGCGTGTATCTGACATCGACGCACAAACGATTTCCATGGGTCCAGGGCATGATTCTGGACACCCCAGTGTTGGAATTTTTCGTCGGTTCGTTTCTCATTTTTTCATTTTTTCAAGAGTACCACAAGTAGGTATCAGCTCAGCTGAGCTGATATCTATTTGTGGTTTTATTCAGATTGTTCTTTTTAGTGAAAGTAGTTAATTAATTATTTTTTTATTAAAAATCTCATTGGGTTAGATCAGAATAACGAAAATGAGCAGTCTAAAGTAAAAAAACCCTTGAAAAAAATGAAAAAATGAGAAAAAAGCCGACGAAAAATTCTAAGTCTAGGGTGTCCAGAATCATGCCCTGGACCCATGGAAATCGTTTGTGCGTCGATGTCAGATACACGCGGTATGGTCCGGGAGGAACTTCGTCATGGAAATCTGTTGCTGGCTCGCGGACTACAAGTAATTAGGTTTTTTTTAACTTTCGTTGTAACTATGTCAATAGACGCCCTAGCAACCCGGAAGATTACTTAAAAAGCATTTTTTTTTTCTCACGACACAGGCAGTCGCTCCAAACTTCCGGTTTAATCCGCGCGCAATCTGAATGGTATGGAACTTTGCCAAAGTAAATAGAAAATTACAGTTTATCTTCAAGTACTGAATATTGATAATAAATTAGTAATTTCTACGATCTATCATATAAAGTAATTTATTATCAATATTCAGAATATATTTGCTAACGCTACCTACTAGCAGAAAAACTCTAATTTTCGATTCACTTTAACAAAGTTCCATACCATTCTGATTGCGCGCGGATTATACACTGAAGGCGGCCCCTTACTTCGGAAAGGGCTAGGCAGATTCATTGGTTGACAATTTGAATTAAATGATGAGGCAATAATAAACCCACCGTGCCGAAAGCTGATAATTAGCTACGCTTCCCCTTTTTATCACACCTAACTATTTTTTTAATGACTGTTTTTCAGCTTTTCAATCACCTATATCGTCTATACACCGTGGAATCGGGCAAGAGTTGCGACGGAACGCAACACGTCCACAAGCAAGATGAGGCTCTGGAAAACAAGTATTATCTCGGAGATAATGCACAGGTAACGGCTTATTGTCTTACGTCTTAACACCTATCTTAAATCGTTTAAGCATCAAGTCATCGATTAACAAGCCACCTTAATACTAAGAAAAAATAACATAAGAAATCACGCCGGTAAAATAGAATTACCTACTAGCCACGTAAGTTTACAAATAAGCGTAATTATTATTACTTCAACTCTTAATACTATGACGTCATTGCCATCACGAATCTGTTAAGGGATTGTGTAGCTTTGACTCCTCTTACAGCCGCAAACTATGCCTGCGCTTCAGGCCCAGGCCTAGGAGTCATAGTAAACCCCCATGGTATGAGGACATTATATAATCAAAGAGTACGAGTGATCGCCACGACTAGACTTTTGGTTTTTAGGAATTTTCGCGATATACTTGAAAATCTCGGCACTTTAAGGTGGAAATGCGAAACTGCGAAATTCAAATATTTTTAAGTTTTTTGCAATTTGCCGGTCAGTGTGAAGCTGTATGTTGAACAAAATACGATTCGCGGCCGTAACGCATATTTATCTAAAGAATTATACCCATATTAATTATCAATATAACCCTCTAAGTTCATACAACTCAATTGAATGACTTTTTCACGAAATAACAGCTACCCTGGAGCTTCCACCTTAAGCAGCTTTGCCAAAATCCTCCTACATCACTTTCGTAAATTTTGTATGAACTATTGCTTCATTGTGCGCTAGCCTTTACTTTATTATACTTTGATATAATAACAATCCTTGGAGTAAAGTTCAGTTGATAATAAAAATTATATTGTAGGCCATCGACGCGGTGTACTTCAATGGCAACAATAAGGAAGGCGATGTTGTTATCTGCGGGATCGCAAGGAGGCCCAAGAATGTTGTTGATGCCTTCTTGTACTTGAAGGTTTGTATGACTCCATATTAAAAAATATATATAACTCCGATCTGCTTTTCCCGAATGGATCGAAAGAGATGAGCCTGTACCTACTTACGCACACTTTATTAATTGACACACATACAAGTTATTATTGTTTATTACAGTCAAGCATACCTACCAATTTATACCTTATTACAATTTTATAAGAGTCACCATAATGCGCGTTCGTGGTTTGCATTATCTACCTACACTGAAAACTCTAATGTATTATAGTTTCTACTCGGCAATTCCAGTGAGACTCAATAAGGCCTAAGAGCTGTCATACAAAAGATAAAAATGTACCTAAGTCTTAAACTTTTTTTTTTCAGGTAAAAGGAGAAGATCTCCTCCTATCTCCTGAGTTACCAGACACATACCAAGAACAAGGATTGCTCGAAGAAGGCTTGTATAAAATAAAGGGTCTTGAAGTCGAAAACTTCATACCCATGCGCACTTGGAAACTAACTTATAAAGGTGACATGAAGTGAGTATCAAATCGGCTATCTTGTAAAACTCATTGATTAAGCTAGTATTAACTTGGCAGATAAGTGCATAGCTGTGTAGCTGTTTAGTTTATACTTTTGATTACCGTTAAAAATATTTATCAGAGCTACAAGAATGTTTTTGTATTTTTTCTCCATTGTCCTGATACCAATTTATTTGGGCTGGGCACCGAAAATCAGTGATGATAAGACGACTATATAAAATGCATTCTGTATAGCTTCCAGGTAACTATGTCTTTATTCTCCCGAATGCTCTTTTCAAATTATAGGATACTTAACTGTTCCCACAGTTTGGTCCACTCCCTTTAGGTGGCATAGAATCCGGTATCGTCTGTAGATCGAAGGAAGCCCTTGCGACGTTTAGTCTTCCCGAGGTTGACATTTGACCAAATTTCAATATGACATTTGATGTCGGGAATTGGGTTCCTGGTCTTTTTTAGGGTTCCGGACCTCAAAAGGAAGAAACAGAACACTTATAGTTGGTTTTTTCCGCTTTTGTGTTTGCTTTACTACAAAATAATACTTTTTATTGCAGACCTAGAAATGATAAGGAGAAAACAGTGCAAGTGGAAGCAGAACTAACTTGGAGCGCTGTGTTCTCACATTTCAACTACGATAAACAGATGTCGCCTAAATGTTTAGCCAAAGACTTGGCCAGGGAGAAGTGGTCAAAAGGATACTTCAAGTTGCTTAAAAAGTAAGAACTTCCTCATACTTAGAAAAAATATTTCGCTCAGTTACCCTTAAATGAGTATGCAGAATAGCAGTGTCCATGGTTCCATCACAATTGGGATATACTCAGTGATTCGGCCGATACAAAATACATTTTTATAAAAATTCAAATAAAGTTCATGTCGCATTAGCGAAATAACGCAAAAAATATACGAATTCGCCAAATGCTGCAATAAAGCGTGGTTTATTTCAGATTACATCAAACGCATTATGAGCAGATGGGTGTCCTGGAGGGCACGGTCACTATCGACGGCAAACAGCACGTGATCGACGTACCGTGCGTCAGGGATCACAGTTTCGGTAAGTTTTAGAAGAACTTTTTTAAAAGACCTACTAGGTAATGAATAAGTAATAGGTTTGCCCATACCATAGAGTATATAACCACTAGAGAGCGTATAGGCCGATTTCTTCTAAGTACGCGGCTCACTACAGCGGGCCGGGGGACGAGGAACAACGCGCGGCTGCAATTGGTCCGTTCAAGGTCAAGTTGCATAGGTAGCCTATGCTTAGTGGTGGCATTACTTGATTAAAGGAAAATAGTCGATATCGATAAAATGGATTTTAACATTATAAAAATAATCAATCCAAACAAACAGCGCTATAATATCTTGTTTGAACAAAGTTTCCCTATTAACCTTATCTTTCCACTTTTATTTTAATTCTGAAATCTTCGAAAATCTAAAATGAAAACATGTATGTCAAACACACAGATGAAAAATCTGAGACCCTCCTCCTATTTTTAATGTCGTTCAAAAGTAGTTACGTGTTTAAAGTAAGTATGTGAATTGATTAAAAATTGTATTAGTTGTAAGTTTATGATCATCGATAAATCGACTTCAATCATTAAACGTAACAGCACAAATTTTTACGATAAAAATACAAAGGGGAAGAAAGGGATAAAAATATAAGTATTTCCTAATGAAAGAAAGAGACTTTTCCAAAAGACATCAACGCGCGCTTCTCACAGTGTGCTCGTTCACCTAACCACCATTTTATATAGACCCCTGCAGTGGCTCATCATCTGATTCAAATAAAAAAATATTTTGCGTAGTCTTTACTCTTCGATGAAAAGTTATGCCATCATTTTTGTAACAAAAGGTCTTGGAATGTTTCCCACACAAATTCACCGGGTATGAAGGCATTTTTATGCGTTATAAATTTCATAAAAATTAAAACGATTTGTAAAAACTTAGCATGCCCACAGGTCTAACAATTGGTCACAACTAAAATTGTTACTAGTGCCGCTGAGTAACATCTGAGCAAAAACACTAATAGTTTTCGTGCGTCGGGGCACTGTATGCGCAGTCAAGTGGTTTAATAGTCTTTGGCCCATACCGAACTAACATAATTATTGCGATCGACCCATCTAGCTTTACCACATAGCACATTGTCGCTCAATGACATGTACCTATTTGCATGCAAATGACTACCATTTGCATGCAAATAGGTACATGTCATTGAGCGACAAGACATATTTGTCTATGCGACACTTATACAGAATGAATTTTAAAGTGTGCCTTCATGAAAACTATGAAGAATATCGAAAAACTCTGGAAGGAGTCTCGAGCCCGATTTTTTGCATCATTGGTTTTTTGAAAGATTTTTGAAGAATCAAATTAAGGGAAGTAATAACATGGCAAACTAAAGGAAAGCTCTCATTTTTATCAAAATTTCTGATTAAAGCTACGTACCTACCATAACTGTTATTTTCTCAAAGATCTAATGATGCAGTTGTCGATTTTTGGGCCTGACGTTGATGAAAACTAAAACTGCATTTTTTGCAACTTGCATCACTGAATGTCACTGATAGGTATTTGAAAATAAAATGTAGTACTTTTTTTTCGAAAATAAAAAAGTGTTATATTAAAAATAACTTTTTACAAAAAAATACAACCGACTTCCAAAAAAAAAAACACTACAAAGTAAAAAATAACTTTAATTTCGGAAGTCGGTGTTTTTGTTAGTTTCTTCGTATGTTGACACCGACTTCCGAAATTAAAGTTATTTTTATTTTTCACTTTTTAGCGGTCACACCTAACAACAACACTGCAAAATCGCAGAAAAGCAAAATACGCAATTTCGATTACTGGATGACATAAAACTATCATCCAAGTAGACGAATTCCAGCTATTTCGATTTAAAATCCAAAGTTCGTAACCCATTTTCATAAAATTTAAATGGGACCAATCTGCAAGTATATCCTTTCAGATAAAACAAGAATTTTTCAAATCGGTTCATAATTGTCGTATGGTTACATAGTTATGAGGTAACAAACATAAAAAAAAAACATACAACCGAATTGAGAACCTCCTCCTTTTTGGGAAGTCGGTTAAAAATGAGGTCTTTCCTTTAGTTCGCCATGTATTATTACTTCCCAGAATGTGATCCTTATTAGCTACACTTTCGGGTGGTATAATAATAAGTAGGTACAGGATGTTTATTTTTCAAAATGAACCGGTTCGATTCCTGGGTAGGAAAAACGATTTTTCAAAAATCCAATGATACAATTTTAGTATTCATCAAAATCGTGCTCGAGACTCCTTTTTCCTCAAAGTTTTGGATTTGGCCATGAAGGCACTCTTTAAAAATTCAGCCTATATATTTAAAACTACTTATGTAGTGAAGTTTCACTTTACTGTTATTTTTAACCGACTTCCCAAAAAGGAGGAGGTTATCAATTCGGTTGTATGTTTTTTTTTTTTTTTTTGTTACCTCATATCTCCGACAATTATGAACCGATTTGAAAATTTTTTGTTTTATCTGAAAGGATATACTTGCAGATTGGTCCCATTTAAATCATATCAAAATCGGTTACGAACTTTGGATTTTAAATCGAAATAGCTGGAATTTGACTATTTAGATGATTCTTTGATAATCGACATTGCGTATTTTGCTTTTCTGCGATTTTGTAGTGGTGTTGTTAGGTGTGGGGCACCACTAAAAAGTGAAAAATAAAAAAACTTTTTACAAAAAATACAACCTACTTCTAAAAAAAACACTACAAAGTAAAAAATAACTTTAATTTCGGAAGTCGGTGTCAAAATACGAAGAAACTAACAAAAACACCGACTTCCGAAATTAAAGTCATTTTTTACTTTGTAGTGTTTTTTTTTTAGAAGTCGGTTGTATTTTTTTTTATTTGTGATGGGTTTTCTCTTCACTCTAGTCTAGGTCAGAGGTAACGGAGACAAAGTCTTTGATGGAGTGACATTACCTAGAAGAAGCCCGTACCTACCGTTCGCTCTTACTTTGATGAGATTAGGTTTGAATGCGTTCAGAAACAATTTTGATAACCATATAACTGATCATTTAGGTACATAAAGTGTGGCCATTCGCCGCTCCTCTTCTTATTCAAATATTACTTACAGGACCGTTCCGAGACTGGCGTACATTCCACCGTTATGTATATCATTTTATCTTCCTCGAAAACGGAGATTGCATGGCCATCGGCACAGTATGTCAGCCTGCAGTTTTGTCGCAGTAAGTGTCCATCATCGGTGTTCATTATTCTACTAATATGACGTAAGATACCCATGCACTAACAGTCATTGACCCACATACATTTATCGAATTTCTTCATATCAAGAACAGAAATAATGACATGAAGCTCGGCGGAGAGGGCAGAAATAATGACATGAGGCTCGGAAGGCGTAAGTGCTTGGAAGCCGTAAATTTATAGAAATTAAAAAAAAAATGCGTTCGCCTGTCCGCAGAATGGTCGAGTCCTTTGGGACTTTTAAACATTTAGACATTTTTACGTCTTGTCAATCCGTTCAAAAGTTTAATATTTAACAAGTTTTCATAAATGTTTGTTCTCCATCTCTCTATTTATTCAAATTTGGTATATTTGTTTATTAGTTTTTCACATAAGCATGATAGTTGAGTAACTTTGACTAAGGTTTATGTTTTACGTATCTGTCATCCTAGTGATTTTTTTCTATGTAGGTATCCTTTTTTTTTTTTTAGGGATGGGAAATCATCAAATGACTTCCCCCGTTCTGGGCGAAGCGGGAGGGAGTGTCAGACTCTTACTGACTAAAACCCATCCGTGTTCCTTCAATGCCCTTTGTGTCAAGGTCAAAGGTTCGGAACCTTTGACCTTAATTTTTATTATATGTTGTTATAGCGGCAATAGAAATACAAATTCTGTGAAAATTCTACCTATTACGGTTCTTGAGATACAGCCCGCACAGAAACGAAGGACGGACGGGCAGCGGAGGCTCAGTAATAAAACCTTATTACTAAGCCTCCGCTGCCCGTCCGTCCTTCGTTTCCAAGTGTAACCAACGGAACCCCGTTGGTTACACTTTGGGTACGGAACCCTAAAAATTAAGACGACGACACGGTTGGCGCAGTGGTTGAGCGATTGACTGCTGCGCAGCATGTCGCGGGTTCGATTCCCGCACGGAACAAATATTTGTACGACCTACATGTATTTGTTCCGAGTCTGGGTAGGTTGCTTAGCTTGGGACTATATGGCGTTGTGTGAAATGTCCAAGGATATTATATTACATTATTATACTAGCTGACCCGCGCAACTTCGTCTGCGTCACATTTTTCATTACTGCTCCGCTCCTATTTGTCACAGCGTGATGATATATAGCCTATAGCCTTCCTCGATAAATGGGCTATCTAACACTGAAATAATTTTTCAAATCGGACCTGTAGTTCCTGAGATTAGCGCGTTCAACCAAACAAACAAACAAACTCTTCTACTTTATAATATTAGTATAGATTATAGACGATACAGTGCGGTGAAAAGACGCATGACGGTACTAAGATATAAATTTTGCGACTTAATGTCCCCAGCCCCACCCCCGCTCTTGAACTTGATGCGCCTTGTCTTTATCGATTTGAAATGGCGAAAAATACCTACGTGTCAATAATTTTTTGAAAATCTAATAGACGGACAAATTAGAATTAGAAAAATGTATCGTAAAATAGGTACTCTATTGTTGCTCCACTACTTGTAAAATACGGCATCCAATTAAACTAGCCGAGCCAAACATATTATTATATGGTTGTGGAAAGAGTATGCAGATTGATTGACAAGAGAACCGGCGTTGAACTGGCGAAGCGCTGTTTTCAACCAAAAACAAATAACAACCTTGTGGTAGTTGAAACAAAGTTGACATCTGCTCAGGCATTTAGTTATGGTCAGCGTACACGTAGACAACAGGAATAACACCGAAATTTCGATACTGACAAAATTTCGCCACTCATCAATTCATCATCACCCTTTTGCCCTTATCCCATGTTACTAGGGGTCAGTTGGGGTACACTAAGATTGTTTTTAATATATTTACATAAATAATTTTTCAGCCTCACTATCGGATACCTTTGCCGTCAATCGGACCAAGCTGTTCTACCGGTAGAATCCAGCGACTTCCAGTTGTACCAACACGGAGAACATCAGATCTTACCCATAGACTATGGGTTCATTTTCGAAGCTGGTAAGGACTCTCATATTATTTTAGTCTAATTAAGACTGAAATACCCAGTGAAGGAAAAAAAATAATGCGTCCAAGATTGTAGTACCCCTTGGACTGTATTTGAATTTGACCTTATACAGTGCAGTAGAGAGGGAGTTGGCTGTTTTTGAGCAACCATTTTCAGGTGGTCAATATGATATCTCGACGTTTGGGGACAGATGGCAGGTATTCCGTCTGTCCCCTTTATGCATCTTACGATGATATTGATGATCCCAGACGGAGTAAAATTCCAATTGGCATTACCTAACTAAATAATATATGTATATTCAACACCATGAATTATGTATATCTAACTATAGCTATATAGTGATCATCAGAGCTGATCATTTTAGAGTTGTTCTAAGTGATATGTAGGTTGCGATGTGATGATTTAAACTTATTTCTTTGTCTAGGGGACAAATCATACGCAGTTCGAGTGCAGGTGGACAGTGAAGATACATTCTACATCGGTAAGGGAAGAGAAGCCAAGTTCTACGAGCGCTGGTGCAGTGTCGAAGTGAATGGAGTCAAGGGATCCGCGTGTGTCGAGTGGCATTACAATAACGTTCAGGCTAACAGTAAAAAGGGAGATGAGTGACTACCTCCAAAGGATTTGTATTAGTGTAGAATAGCCTCTCTGTTTTTACTGTGTTGTATTTTTTTTTATTTTTTTTATTTTTTTTTTATTCAAAACGGGGAAACTCTTGGCCCAAATCTCACCTGATGGAAAGTGATGATTAGGCCGAAGATGGAAGCGAGTTTCACCCGGAATCCTCTTACACAGAGGAACTGTATGAGGTCCCATTAAAATATGCGAGTAATTTTCAACACAGCGTTCAAAGATATCCAACCAAAAAAACGCGCTGACTAGAGATTTTTTTTATTTTATTTATTGCCTTTATTTTGATGGTCTATATGATTTTAAACAGTTCGTCCATCTATTTCAATAGGACCTTATATTGAAATATTGTGGACAATGCCGCTGCAATTATCATGAATATGTTTTTGACCGGTGGCACTTTTACTGATGTGGGAACATTATTCACTGTCTGCTATCTATCTATTGCTTTACTATGCATTGCGTAGTAGTGTGGACAAATAACAGTAGATAAGATATAAGTCAATGTGCTAATTTTGCAAACAGCTGTGAAAACTTTAAATAAAATGATTGTCGTCCTTATTGCCATAAGGTCGATTAATTAATGTAACAGGGATATTTTGTATTACTTATTATAGTTATTTTTTAGGGTTTCTACTTATAAAGGAAATCGGTTCATTTATAAGATCACTTTTTGTTTGCGCCAAGTTATTTGGGGTGAACTGAAACAAGAAT
The DNA here is from genome assembly GCA_963859965.1 of Ceramica pisi. NCBI lineage: Eukaryota > Metazoa > Arthropoda > Insecta > Lepidoptera > Noctuidae > Ceramica > Ceramica pisi. The sequence continues at coordinate 11,268,604 of OY982537.1, read as the reverse complement.
TAGCGAGGAAAGTTAACTATATTTAGCATAACATTTTTTCGACTAAGTAAGTTATATAACTTAGTATATCTATAAAATATGGACTAGCAATATAATTCACAATAATGACAATACATTTATTTCATTGAATGAAAATCATAACCATTTCAATTATTACTACAGACTAGATAACTGCGACAAAAATCTACGGACTATTGCGCTAGCGAATAGGCATAATACTGTATACTTAACTATGTTTAACCAGTCAGCAATCATAAGCAGGATTTTATAAATAAAAAAATATATTTGGTATTTGTAGGCAATAAAATGTAGCCCTATGTTCACCTTATATTTAAGAGGTCGCATATAACAGTATGATTGAGAATTCTTTCTTGTAAATATTCTGTCGCAGTCACCTCCCCACTCAGGACCTATCCAAAGTAATACAACATTATGACTAATTTGTTCAGCTATTTACTATTACAGAAAAAATCCTTGTACAAAATAAAAATTGTTAGCAATATACCATCTCTGTTTGTCTCTTATACACATTTGATATACTATACCACTAGGTAGGTACGCTCGTATACAGCAGTATTTAGGATATGAGATTTTATCACGACTTTACGTACCCACTTTTGTGCAGACCAAACGTGTATATCAGAAAAAAATATATTATGTATGTAGATATAAAATCCTTATAAAACATTGTACTTTTATTTATCGAACATCAAGTATTAACCAGCCTCGTACTATAGCTACAATGTGTAAATATCATTAAATGAAGATGCAAAAAACGGAAGAAAATGTGTTTTTTTTTGTCACTGTCCGACATTAAAATGTAATTCACTACAGCATAGAAGCTAAAATAAGTGTTATATGTTGCAAAAAGCTGGTACTAATATTAAATTAATAAAATATTGTAATAATGAATAAAAAAGTTAACATTATGAATGATACACGAGAATACGAAATGTACAGTCACAATCATAATTTGTCAATTGAATCCCTTCATGGAAGGAACTGAAACTACTTCAGCGATGTTAAGCATTACGTTTGTGACTGCACAGGAGTTACAATTCCTACATGGTAAAGTATATTGACGCCTAGATTTAAGGTGAAATCCCGATTTAAATTATATATCAATATGTTACGTACACGTTATGGAAGACAGACTGATTTACTTAGAATGAATTTATGGAATTTTCACTGAGCTAATGATGAATTTAAAAGTTTAATCTAACGTACAAGTCGCAATAGTATTGATCATCTCGAAATGGACTTGGACTATTGAGTGCTGTTAGTAGTATAGGTTTAATAGAGATAAATCGATCAAAAGTGCCAACGTGATGGCGTTCTTATCATCATAATTTGCATGTTTACTCTCCTAGACAGTCAGACAATTGACAATACAAACTCTACGCCTAGGCCTACTACACAGTCGAATTTTAATTTTCATCTATCAGACTAAATGTCGAAAAGTTATGAAAAAATACTTTTAAAGACCCAACTTTTTATATTTTTTTAAAACCCCACATATAACATCAAATTTGCTACAACATTCTAAGAATTTTTTTTTGTTTGTCACACCGGTCCCGACCTAAGATCAGGACGTTTTATTCTAGCTTTTATTAAAAACACGAATACATATTATTATTGGTCGGTAAGAATTTTGTAATAATACGAAATATACGATATTATGTTTGGCAGTATCTTAGACTGGCACCCAAAGAGACCTACAATTTATAAACAACAAATCTTAATTACAAGATTACCACAAATAATTTACTACAAAAGATCATCGAACATGGAAGTACCGAATGTTCATTTAAAGTTATTTTAGTATCCGATTCTCGGTTTCAAAACGAATTCAAAATACGTACATTTTTAGGAGTTACTATGTTCTATGTTGCACAATAATGTTAAATACGAATACATAACTGATATGATCCCGTTAGATATCAACTACAAATCGAAGGACGAAATGTTGGACGTAACATTGCGCCTCATTTGTGCGATATTATTTCTGACGAGACTTGAACCTATGTGCTTGTAGTGAGATCTCCGATCGCTGTGTAAATATATTACAAAATGTTCTAGATTGTCGACTACAACGGTAACTGGAATGAACATCAGACTAGACGAATACTAATCACAGCACCTAATTAACATAGTTTTATCAACTCTTTGAAATGTTCTTAACATTTCATTCGACGGTATAACACAGTGATATAAGGCAGGAAATATTTTAATTAAGTACTGTTTTAGAAACTCCACGATACGTACTTACGTTTACGATAATCATAAAAGCTCATTTTTCTAAACAGGGTTTGGAAATACACTACACATTGAAATAATATTTTACATAGATTTATTGCTAAGCTAGCCAAAGTATATTAATTTGTTTAAAGCACAATAATCATCTGAAGAATAGTATATATTCTAAATAATTTAGAAATACGTGGAAATATCAATGAATACAAACATTAAAATTATATATTTGTTTGTTTATTTTCACATAAATAACTATTATTGTTAGGAATACTGCTGAAGTTTATTATACTGACTAGATTTGTCTTTTACGTTTTCAGAATGAGCACATCACAAAATAAACTAAATTAAGTATTATTTAAAAACTAATAATAATTTTGTAAAACGTCTTTTTTAACATTGCACTCCTGTCCACTTACTCTAACTTAGGTAGTAATAAACAAATTAATAAATAATAAAAATAAAACATTTTGAAAAGTGTAAAACAATAAATATAACAACAAAAATATAAACCTCTTTGGTAAACGCAATACTTTTTGTTACAATGGCAAATACGGCCATTTAGTCAAGATAAAGACAATCGAAAATACGCGTGTGCAATGACGCATTTTTACACGTGTTACTCTACGTATATTTGGTAATACATTGGGCATTTAGTATCAAGATGAGAACAAAAGATTTGCGGTAACTGTGAAGTTACTTGGGTGAATGCTATTGAACGTTACATACCGCGGAGGTGCCGGGCGCGTGGTCGAGCAGCGCTCTCCGCCGCTTGATACCTTCGAGATACACTTCACGGTTGAACAAGCCCGCCGCTAAGGGTACACTGTAACAAAGTATTTTTTATTTTACAACTAGCTGACCCGCGCAACTTCGTCTGCGTCACATTTTCCATTACTGCTGCGCTCCTATTTGCCGTAGCGTGATGATATAGCCTATAACCTTCCTCAATAAATGGGCCATCTAACACTGAAAGAATTTTTCAAATCGGACCAGTAGTTCCTGAGATTAGCGCGTTCGACCAAACAAACAAACAAACAAACTCTTCTGCTTTATAATATTAGTATAGATTTCATCGCTGGTGTCATAATAAAAGATGTTCATAATGATGAGTGCACTTTTCAGATGATGATTTTATGATGCGATTGGCTGTTAAAAGTTTATTCAACCAATGCCAGTCTGTAGCCAACGCACGTTTGTATATTGTTGTGACATTTATTATTTTGGGGTTCCGTACCCAAAGGGTAACCAACGGAACCCTATTATTATGCCTCCGATGTCCGTCCATTCGTCCATCTGTCTGTCAGCGGGCTGTATCTCAAAAATCGTAATAGGTAGACAGTTGAAAATTCACAGATATTGCCGCTATAACAACAAATAATTAAAAAGGTTTATGGTACGGAACCGTGTGCGAGTCAGACTCGCACTTAGCCGGTTTCTTTTAATAATTTTCGTTCTTTAAACTGGGCCTAAGTGTAGTCTAAAAAGCAAATTGTCACACATATTCGCCAAACTATAGTGATGGAAAACATAGGTACTGCTTTATCAATTTGTAAAAGTGATTTCATACATAGCTGTCATTATAATCATCACTGCTCATAATCGAAACTCATAACATAAATAACTCTCATTTATATTATTCAAAAAATTCAAAGCATAATGCCAAGTCGGATCGTCATCGCATGAATGAATTCTCTAGTGATGTGTAATGCACTGCACTTGTCAAAATATTCGCGACACTTGTGTAATAAAAAATACACCTTATAGTTATCTAGATAAAGTTCATTTCATATTGACGAGGTAACGCAAATACTTTGACAAATACATCAAGTGGCAACATAACATTGTGGTATGCTTACACGTCAGTTCCTGGTCGCAGCATGGTGGAGAACAGTCCCCACACTGGCTTATGGTCACTGGTGCAGACAGATTGTACCGAGTTGTACGCCAGGCACTTGACTCCAGATGTGACGGGCACCGAACTGATGCGACGCAGCCCTGCAACAACTTAGGTGTGAAAATCAGAGTGATGTGTTTAGAATAGTGGGAGGATAACTTAGATTTTGGTATGAATATGTTGTTTTATGTACCTACAGTTTTTGTGATACCTGCCGCTCGATCGATATTCAGCATTATATGCGATCCTCGCGTCAATTTTTACGGAAAATCAGATTGCGGCATTACGCCAACAAAAACTGCCATCCGGTTTTACCCAACAAATTAACATGGCGATTGCGTATTCGTGCGATCGCATTCCGTACTTCTTCTGGATGACAGTTAGCCAGATTCACAGTCACATACTGTATGAGCAATTTCAGCTTAGACGGAGATGGTAACAAGTCCACAGAGTGAAGTCTCGGTTCGAAATCCATTTGCCTAGTCCATGCAACAGTCGGGAAAATATGGCACTTCTGAGGTGCCATATTTTAGCTAGGGGCCTGGCAGCCACAGATTAGCCCTAGGGCCTACGGCTGTCCCAGTTACGATGCGCTAAAGACGTTACAACTTCACAATCGAACTGCAGGTGAACCGGAATCCTGCTGAATCCCTCAAGAAAGATGTAATGAATTCCTGAAAAGTCTAACTACATTATGTTAAACACGTAAACATACGTAAAAAACTTAATCACTCAATTCAACCAGTTCAGTTTACGAGTTACGATGCCACAGACAAACACATTTGTACAGATACCTACACACGTCAAACTTTTAATTAAAAATTAAATTAAATAAATCTTTATTTCAGACTATTAGTCCATAATTAAGTTAGTATTTTGGTGTTAGTAACAATGGCGCTTATGAAGTAGGTTAGTATTGTTAGTTTATATAAAATATTTATTTATTTATACCTAAGACTGTCCCCACCCAGTGTCCCTGGAAGGGACAGTCCGGTCTGGCAGCTATCATTTTCAGGATGCTGTTGTCACTACCGTGCAAGCGCTGTAGTAAGGAGGCCGCTTTCTTTCGCATGATGGCATGAAAACCATCTGTGCGAGCCTCCGCGAACATTCCTGAAGCACTACAACGCCATGGTAGTCCCAACAGCATCCTAAAAGCATTATTAAATTGGACACGCAGCACGTTGTAGGCTCGGCGCGTGTATGATACCCACAGGCCACTCGTGTAAAAGGATTGACAGAACGCCTTAAAAAGGGTAACTTTGACGTCTGTAGTACAACGAGCGAACCTGCGGGCAAGCATATTGCTCCTCACCGACAACGCCCTGCGCTCCCTCTCTATATCTAAGTCATCCCTTAGGTCGCTCGTGACAATATGGCCTAGGTACCTAAAACTATTCACAACTTTCAGTGCTACGCCGTTGAGACTTATGGGAGGAACACTGCGCGGCTGCTGCTTAGGTGCCTTAAATACTAGAATTTCACTCTTTTTCGAGTTGTATAATAAGCCATGCTCCACCGCATAGGCCCGCATACCCCTCTTTTTGGTCGGGGATTTAAAACTGAACTTATCCAGATGTGGTAAAGCAGGTCATAATAGAAAAAGTTTGTTCTTTAACAAAAATAATGTGTAGAAGTATCAAACGAAGTCGCTCTTCGTGTCAGTATGTTTGTCCGCTGAGTTATTCAACTCCTCAATGGATTTCTCAGATATTATTAGTTTACAGAGGATGTATTCCTGAAGATTTATGTGTATTACTCGACATTACAAAACATCGAGATCTAAGTTAGGTGTATCTAACTTAGATCTCGATGTTTTGTTATGTCGTCACATCAGTGAGTAGCACAAGTGTAAAATGGGACTGGTAAAAAATAATAAAGTCTCGTCTCAAAATTAGTGACAATAATATTTAAGACGAAAGCTCACCCGAAAACGCAGATGACGAATTAGAGGTCATTGATCTCGCTTTGTACAGTATCCTGTCGGTATAAGCTGGTGCCCTTTGCTTGCTAGACGTGTCGAACTGTTGACTGCCTGGATCGTACTGAAAATTACAACCGACAAGTTTCATTTTTTGGGACTTACTTCTAACCCAGACAGCTCATTATTTACGTGCCTATCTGGATGAAGGGGCCATTCAAGTATTACGTACGCAGAATTTTAGTCATTTTAACTCCCCCTCCCCTTGTCAGTGATAGTAATCAGTCGTTATACCCCTCCCTATGCTTACGTAAGCATTGACTCGTGCGAGTCCTATTTCCCCCAGTTCTGTTATTTCTTACTTAAATATGAAACATCGCGTGAATTACATCAAATCAAATTATACTAAGGTTTGCAAACAAATCAGTAAGTAAATAATGCTGACGTAATCACCATTTAAACCCCCGTGTCCCATGTCATCAAAAATAAGCATGGTAAAGAACCCCCCACCCCCCATTGGCGTAATACCTACTTTAACAGCCTCAAAGCAATGTAGGAATTAAAATACATCCGCTTCACATCCTCATTTGCAGCTGGATTTAAGATTAAATAATAAGCCCAATTAGTGGCAGTAGTGTTGCCCCAAGTTTTAAGAGACTTATAATATGGCTTGCAAATCTGACAGCACTTTGGAACCCAGACTAGCTAGGGAAATCAACATGTAACAGACATTTCATATGGTATTTCTCCCGACCCCAAGTACAGGTTCGATGACATGTTGCTAAATCATAATTAAGATGAATAACGTCCATTACTGGACCATATACAACGGCCGAACCTAAGTCTTCCATCCAGTTTCTGCTTCATCCAGGAGCAGGATTTTCCCGCTATTGCCAGGTCGTTAGAGCTACCACGCTAGATTTTACAATACACGCTCGTCACTTTCAGTATTTTCAGCTCCTTACGCCATACTTTTTCGTCCACATCAAGTCACTATTCTAGTAAACTGTTCACAGATTATTTTACAACAAAAATATTACCTTGTAAGTAGGCGGGAAGGTGATTGGAGCTTCTCTGAAATCCCGGAAGGCAGCACCGTCTTCCAGCACGGCGGTCAACTGGTCCGCGTGCAGTAAGCCGTGTGGCAGGTGGTGAGGTAGTGGGAACTATGGGTTATAAGAAGGTCAGGGAATGATCACAAACATCTGTACTATGGGAGTTTTTTTAATGAGGCATACGTGAACATCTACCGATGCTGCAACTAAAGTAGTTACCTACAGGGTATAAAAAAAAAAAAAACAAGGAATTAAACATGGACTCGAATAGAAGAAAGGAATGTTCAAACTTTGCATTTTGTCAAATAGCGTGTATCTGACATCGACGCACAAACGATTTCCATGGGTCCAGGGCATGATTCTGGACACCCCAGTGTTGGAATTTTTCGTCGGTTCTTTTCTCATTTTTTTCAAGAGTACCACAAATAGGTATCAGCTCAGCTGAGCTGATATCTATTTGTGGTCTTATTCAGATTGCTCTTTTTAGTGAAAGTAGTTAATTAATTATTTTTTTATTAAAAATCTCATTGGGTTAGGTCAGAATAACGATTATGAGCAGTCTAAAGTAAAAAAACCCTTGAAAGAAATGAAAAAATGAGAAAAAAAGGTTCATTGTTAAGTTAGAGAATCTTCTTTTTCCAATGGATTCCTCCATTGGAAAAAACAAACATTTGAATCGCGGTCATCGGCCGCCTCACTTTCTTTTGTTTTATCATCATAACGTAACCTTGAATATCAACATGGTCTCTTCTTTTCTATCGATTTTCAGTACGGTACCTAGCTGATTAAATTAATACAATTGCACTCTATTTTACCGAAGCAAATTTCAAGTATCAATACATTGAATATGCCTGTGACGTCAGTACTTCGGAATTAGAAAAATAGTGGTGTTGTGGTTGAGTTTATTTATTTTTAGATCTGTAAATTGTTTTGATGGAAATAGTTACGCGAATCAATGCATTACATATCTAACTGTTAGTTTATTTCATAGCATTGGGTTCGTACAAATTGTTAAGTTCTGTAGTCTTTGAAGTGAATAGTAGCATAGGTAGACAAACAGTGGTCCCCAATAGACAACAACCTACTGAGTACTGTTAGCGTTCATTAACCCACAGCAGAGTAAATGTCTCTCCTCTTTTTCGCTCTAGGGCTAACGTAGGCACGTTAGCCAACAACGACCAGTGGGTCGTTTGTTTCTTTTATTTTTGTTTTATTTTTGGCTACATTCCTAGTGATTTATATGGTGACAAACATTATTTTTACAAGTAAATGAAAAACCTACTTGTGTTTGTTCGATCCATCGCAATACGGCTGCCCTGGGCTCACCCAATCTGAAGTTTAGATCACCGCACCAGAACACGTAGTCGAAATTGTTGGTGACGTCTGAAAGGACAAGAGCATTTAAAACAAAAATCATTTACGACTTAACACAAGACAGTTTTCTTAGGCACCCATTACACGCAGATGCAAGCTTCACTTTATTCCAAAAGTCATCAATGACGAATGACTGATGGTGAATGTTAAAATTCACTCGACATTAGACGCTCCTTCATAATTACGCGACGATATATTATGAGCTGGTTAAGGGATTCAAAAAGGACAAGGACTGAACCTACCAATTCCATAAAACAGTACCATTCACTTAAAAGTCGTGATTAATTAAATATCCACATTTTCGACAATTTATTTCGATTTCCGATTCTTCTGTTAGTCACAGCCTTGACTGTGGCTAAGCAAGCAAGGAGATGACAGCAATACCTAATACCTATAGTGTTCTGGGCGCCTAAGAGGTAAAGTAGGAAATTGGGCTTGCAGAGAGGTAAGCTGTCGAGCCATGTAAAATGCAGCTGGTATTCAGATGAATCCGGTTAGACTTTTTTTTTTTATGGGACAAGCCCGCCACACATTCCCAACCACTGCAACTCCTGAAAGCTAGAATCAATAGTGGCGACCACCAGAAAAACGCCGAGCTTATGAAGCCCGACGAGTCCCGGAGAAACGATTTAACTGTCTTGGATCCCGCATCGAAATTAATCAGAAAGTACAGCGAAGGAGTAGGAAAAAATAAATTTAATTTCCACTTCCCTCCTTATCAAGCAGGAGACAGATTTGAGTTAGGCCAATAGGCACCAAGGGACATATACAACTGGGTTAAGCCCAGTTGCCAAGCACCACGGATTATATATTAACACTGAAATTAATGGGTCCTAAATTGTGAGCTACTTTTGATTCCAGTAATAGGTACCTATGGCAAAATCGCCTGAACACACGTAATTTGTTCTGGTTTCTACAAGGTCCGTATAGTAAACTACCCCAGATGTAACCTGAATACTATCTAAGATCTAACATAATATTACGTTCAGTCTGCCAAAGAGTACACTCCCATAAGACGTGATGTGCAGATTGTTCGAATTCAAGGTCAGCTGTAGAACATTGACATAAAGGTGAAGCCACAAGCCTAAAGGAAAATAATTTACTCTTAAAGTTGCCATGACCTGTGAGAAATTGGGCAACACAGTGATCTACCTCCAGCCATGTCCTATCCAGCCGTTCACGAACGGATGGAAAAAACTGGTGGAGGTGTTGGCCTTTGATGGAATTTTCCCACCTACATTGCCATTCGGGGTTTTAGTAATCTAGAGATCTTAGCACGGTCGCGCTGCGGTAAAGACTCTGGGTCCGTGATCTTTCTAGCATAGTAGTACATTGCAGCACGCCGATGCACCTACAGATCGACTGGGAGAACATCCGCCAGCACCGGTAAGGCTTCAGTACTAACCGGTTAGACTGGAAGCTGACCCCAACATAGTTGAGAATTAAGCTGAGCAGATGGTAATAACAGAAGACTGTGTCGTCAGCTTGTGGAGGACAAGTTATATAGGAAAAGTTGAGAGCGAAACTGAAACTGAAAAAAATAGGTTTAGCTGAAATAAAGCTATAAATAAAAGCTGCTAGCGAAATATAGTGTGCCTCACAAAACTCCTTAGGGATAGGGACATAGATCTTAATCACCTAGGTTTTAACGGTAGGTAGGGCATACGTTTAAAAGCATTATAAAGAAAATCAAAGCTGGAAATTTATCGAAACTCCTAGAAAATGTAGGTACATAGGTACTTTAACCGATCTTGGTCTATTTTAAAGAGATTAAACTCCTAAATTATCTGTTCATATCTTATCTTTCTATGAGCAGTCTTTTCAGAAACAAACAATGGCCCAGTTTTTAAGCCACTAGCTTGATAATTTAATCTATAAACTTTTCTTATGTCAAAGAATGTTTAAAAATACATATGATGCGGCATACACTTACGTATAACCAAAGATATCAGAAAGGAAATTGATAGCATATCAGTACAAATAATATTCACTTAGGTAAGTTTTGCGGAAGGAAAGTTAATGATTGTGTTTATTTAGTAATTCAATACTTTGGTCTAGCCTAGGCTCTTTCAGAGAACGATCAAGATACTCTTGATACAATTTGAGATTTATCTACTATTTAGCAAATATCCGGCCGAGCAAAATTGAGCGGATGATGCAACCATGAAAAAATAAGCACATGGTGCTTTAACTCGTGATACCAATATACCTAAGTCTAGTTATAGAGTCACTGCAAAATAAAATCTGTACTTCCTAATCTATACTAATATTATAAAGCAGAAGAGTTTGTTTGTTTGGTTGAACGCGCTAATCTCAGGAACTACTGGTCCGATTTGAAAAATTCTTTCAGTGTTAGATAGCCCATTTATCGAGGAAGTTTATAGGCTATGTAACATCACGCTTAGACAAATAGGAGCGGAGCAGTAATGGAAAATGTGAGGCAGATGAAGTTGCGCGGATCAGCTAGTCCTAATATATACAACTAGCTGACCCGCGCAACGTCGTCTCCGTCACATTTTCCATGACTGCTCCGCTCCTAGTTGTCTTAGCGTGATGATATATAGCCTATAACCTTCCTCGATAAATGGGCTATCTAACACTGAAAGAATTTTTCAAATCGGACCAGTAGTTCCTGAGATTAGCGCGTCCAACCAAACAAACAAACTCTTCTGCTTTATAATATTAAGGGCGGGTTGTTTCAACTACACTTAACGCACGCGTAAACGTTAAAAATGGTGCTAACTATCGTCAAATCAAAAAATTGGGTCTTTTCACAAAATGTCAGCGTTAACGCACGTAAAATATAACGTTTACGTTAACAGATGGTCTGAGTTGCGTCAAATAGAACAATATTGTGAAATTTCTTTTGAATTCCTCAATACCAGTTTTTCTGAGGACACAAATAAGTGGTGGAATGCAAAAAAAGCTATTTAGGTAGGACCCGTGTCAATAACTTAGCTATTGGGATGAGCAGGAATTTATACCAGAATGTTTTGAAACAACGCTTCTAATTTAACGAACGTCAAACATCGTCCGTAATCGTAACTCTTTGACGTACGTATGTTACGTTAACCAACTGTTTGATACAACCCGCCCTAATAGTATAGATTCTTCCGTTACTGACTGTCATACAATGCACAGCCGAAAGTTTCGGTCCTAGAAAGCTGAAATTTTGCATACAGGTTCCTTGGGGAGAGTAGGGGAGCACTAAGAGAGGATTTCCCGAAATTCTTACGGGAACGGGAAACGTTATAAAACTGAAGCGTTTATTTGTTTGAACGCGCTAATCTCTGGAACTACCAGTCGGATTTGTAAAATAATTTTTGTATATGATAGACACATTCATGAGGAGGGCTATACGGGGATGGAAAAAAGAACGAGATATGCGCGTACAAAGTCGCGGGCAAAAGCTAGTAATGGATATGGCTGTCAATAAAAGAACAGTTGTTGGATTACTGTCTGTACGCCAAGCAACATTTTATTTAGACTGTTTATTTTTAGAACAAAGAACAGTCTGCCACTCAGGGATAGTGGGGTAGTGTATCTTTGTATCTATAAAAGAATATTTGAATTTTAGTCATGATTTCAGAGATCGATAATCTGCAAAAAACCTCTTTACATAGTTTAGATTAGTTGACTATGAAGTATGCATGCATATAACTATTTAGATTGCATTGCTTCATTCTCTATATCGCTCCATGTGCTGAACACTCTGTAGTTTCAAGGCCTATTTTGGAAATGTGCCAGAACGACACTGTATCTGCTATTGACACTGTACTGTAGGTATGTATTTAAGTTCATGAACGAAAAGATACCGCCTACTGATGCATAATATGTAGTTGAATTAATACAAATCAATAACTAACCTTTACTTTTATGCCTGCAAGGCAAATTCTTTGGCAAATCGATAGCCCTAATTATTCTCTTGATATCTGAAACTCTTTCTTTGACCTTCTCCTGATGCGCCGTCAAATGGGCCGTGACGAACAAGAAGGTGGATCCAAACAAAGCAAAAGATATGGCGACGGCTCCTTTGGTACGAAACGCAGTACCGGGTCTGACAGATAAACTTGCATCTTCCGGGAGAGAACAGAACCAAATAAGGTCTCTTCTTATAAATACCATTAAGTGGATTGTTCCTGAAAAAGGAGGAAAGAATTTTAATCAAATCTTTAGAGTATTCCAACATGATAACATTTTTATTTACAGCTATATAAAAAGCCAAGAAATTACAGTAACTTCTGATTCATTGTCTGTGCCATAGTGAGAACAGAAAATGTTACTAAGTGGAATCCATCCCATCTATGTATATTTATAAAATATAGCAGACATGTCAGCAAAAATAAACTATACAGTAGAATTTTATTTGTCATACAATAAATTACCAATCATGAGTCAGTTTCAGTCACAGTCTGTTTGAATACTAAGTTTCTATTTCTTTTTGTTCTACAAAGGCATGTAAATAACAAACTAGTTATCCATTGTTTACAACTATGACTAATTGGAAATGTAAAAATATTTCTTATCATTCACTAATGAGTTTACAGACGGCCACTAACCTAAATAATAAGAATGCAACAACAGATGCGATGGTCCCAATACTTCTTGGATGGTAATCTCCCATTCAGTACGCTCAGAGTATGACTCTTGCGTACCAATAGCAAATATGTCTGGCACATGTGTCACTTGATTTGGGAAAATGAAATCGGCCAGTTCCCTGTGGAATTGAATAAATAAATTATTAGAAACATGGAGAAATGGGATATGACACTTATGTCTTTGTATAGGTAAATGAATTTATTACTTTGGTGGTGGTTGTCCATTCATGTTCCATGTTCCTACGAATATTTTTACTTCTCTATCTGGGAAGACATGTTCCAATTCTGCTGCTCCTAGAAGGGAATGAGACGCTAGACGCCCATAGAGATAGTTCCTGAAATAAAATGTTAACTTCACTGACAACTTCACAAACGGCAATATTTCTAGCTGTTAACTAAGATACCAAGCTGAAATAGTTATTCCTTTAAAAGCATTAGAGGTTTCAAGTACCAGCTATTTTGATTTTTCAACTGTAAAATGTAAATACATGAATTTATAATAAGACAATACAACATAGACAACAGATAACCTTTCTCGAGCCTCCTGAGTAGGTATGAGGCGCAGCACCTGTGCAGCAAGCAGCGAGTTACGAGCTAAGCTGTCAGTGCTCCCAGCACGCGAAGATGACCGTGCGATAGATGACTTGGTCCTAGTGTAGACAATTACAAAAATACAACAGAAACGTTTCCAGCACCATTATGAAGAAATTCAGAGGAAAATTAACCTTATTGTTAAAAATAACCCTTACCTTCTTTTTCGGTCTAAAGAGCTACTCCGGTCACTCTCCGGCGACGACGCACGGTACAAGGGCTTCGACTCATTTGATATCAAGTGATCAGCTGATAATCTCTTAACAAATAATTTACTCTTTGTTGGCTTGATCCCTTCAAATGATCCTGAATGTTCAAAACATTTCTTGATATCTTCACTCTTAGGAAATTTGACTGAAGCTTTGGGTATTTCTTCAGATTTTGTTTGAGAACAGATTGTTTGGTCACTTATACTGTTGGAATTGTTCTCTGGACTGCCAGTCACAGATCGTGCGTCATCTTTAGAATGATGGTTATCCACTAGACTTTTAGGACGAGACCGTCTGAAGAAGGTCCTACAACACCTTTGATTACTGTCGTCTTCATGGTGGGTACTGGTCGTCGTATGACTTACGTTGTTATACAGAGGTTCTGCTGAAGAATGTGGATGGTTGTGGGCTTCTATGCTATGATCCGCACTATAAGCACTTGCAGCTAAGAAGGGATCAGCGGGGGAGATTGGTCGAGATGAAGACTGTGCAAATTCGTCGTTAGAATCTGTATCGACGACGCATCCAACTTTTGGGGATTTTTTAACAAAGAGACGTTTCCGCAGTGATAATTTTTGTTTCGTTTTAGTAGGTGAAGTTGTCATCTTCGGTTCTAAACCAACAAAACTATTAATTTATGTTACTAATTACATTTTTACTAAATATAGACAACATAACCTATTATGTTTCTAAACTGACATTTTGCGCTCAGGAAACTGTCAAAATCAAAATGTTATAGATACGTTCAAAACCCGTTGATCATTACATTGAAAACACATTCCGTAAATAGGTACCACACAAATAATAATCAGCAATTGCAGAAATAATATTATTATAATTCGTACTATGTATTTACGCTTCACAGTTGTCATGGCAACGATTAGAATTACACGATTACCCACTGACTTATTTTGCCCTCTATGGTTAGGTAGATAGGGTACAAAAACTACTGTACTTTAATATTCATATAAAACTTGCATATTTATTGGCATGAATGAACGCATCAAACAGTAAAGGTTATACAGACACAGACCTCTATTATTGGCAGAAGTTGATAAACTAATTCAACAATAAAAGACAAGTTGGCACGAAAACTTATGTAATGTTTATGACAAATATGCTTACAAGTAACATAGTTAGGCTTATTTTAACATGAGCTGCACCGCCTGTGCCTGGTACAAGCAAGTTCCTTCCATTGTACTCAGGTGTCGGTGATAAGTTGCCGCCGACCACCGATTGTATGCCGTTACCTGTAAAATGAATAATGATTTTGTAAAAATATTATCTAACTGTGTGTTCATAGGTTTCCAATTTGGATGTAGCTACGAATTTAGTAAGGTGTCATACTAACCGATATTACAAAGGTCAGTTGTACATGCTCTGTAGAACGTCCTAAAGGTGGAATCAGTCACTTCATGGTTCAGGAAGTCGGGTCGGCCCTCGCAACCACGAGTAAAACTAGCTACTTGGCCAACTGGATCCTGAAAAAAGTAATTAGGTGAAAACAATGCAAGTTATCATGTCAGAAAAAGTATATTACGTTCATTCTTTTTGTCATATGTAGGTATATTATAGGCACTCGTATGCCGTTTTTTAGCCTCATTAATTGACCATTTTTAGCTGCATTCCAACTTGAGCAGTCTTGGCTTGAAGTTGAAGTTAAAGTTGCTTTTTAAATTCGAAGCTCATTAGAAAGCACTTTCACCAGCAAGTGAATACCTCTGCTAATGTCACACCGCCACACACCAAACAAGTCCATATCTATGTAAGTATTTGATGAAATTTTGAAGCCCCAAGGGCGCAGTCTGTGCCGTGTCGACGGCGCGTTAGTGTTCTACGCGCGCCTCAAAGAGTGTCAGCACACAGAGGGGCCCGAAAGGGCCCACGCCTGCCAGAGTTGCGGGACTATTCGAAAGAGATACCGCGACTCCGGAACACAAAGGGCACATGAAGGAACATGGATCGGTTTTAGTCAATAGAAGTCTGACAGACTGACACTCCCTTCCGCTCCGCCAATAGCGGGAGAAGTCATTGGATGATTTCCCATCCCTAAAAAAGCGCAGGCGCAGTCTGTATCCATGAGGCCCTAACACGTACTAAGTTTCCGCGCAGGTGTGCCATTAGCTGAGGTAGGTAGGTATCCACTTGTTGGTGAAATATCATGCCTTAACCCAGGCGAGTGGCATGGATTAATCCATGGCAAGGGCGAGGTGGTAAAATGTTTGACCGGTTTTAGATTTCTTGAGTAGGTATATATATATGTATTAACGGTATAAGGTATAGGTATATATTAACCTACCTACATCGATAAAATTAGTTCCGTCTCTGAACGAATAGGGAAAGATAGCTAGGTTATCCTATCAATCGTAATTGAAGCGGGGTACCTACCTAATAAAGAAGCAATAACACCATAAAAAAGTCCTACGGGCGGCCATGCTGACGCGCGTCTATGTAGGTAATTCATAGGGAAGGATGTGTGGTCTACATAAAAGTATCTAAACCTTCTCACCTTTTGTCCTCCATGTTACGTTGAGTAGGTACTTACCTAGGTAGTGCTATTGTACGTACTTACCAAGAACTCTTGTCTCAAGATGGTGCAGTAGGTGTGCGGGCAGTCAACGGTGCGAGTGTCATTGGTTATTGTTAGACAATCCCGGTCGGAGTCCACAGATGAAAAGCCACAAGCATAGCATCGTAATCCATCGCCTAAAAGTTAACCACGTTTCATCATTAATATTAAGTTTAAGGCGTGTGTGTCCTGTCTAACCACCTTTTTTTGGTTGAAGATGAAAAATTGGATGAGGTTTGTTATTTAGAATTGAGTAGGTAGGTACCTACTATATTATTGGTGGGCCAGGGGTACAGCTTCGAACGCGCGTCCTGCACACCAGTATTTGGCTTGCGAACCACAAGTTCATGTAAAATGTAGACGCCAGCACATCATGCTACAACAATCTGTCAAATTTCTGTATTAGATTTTCAACTGTTAAGCTAAAGAGATTAAGTTCAATTTTCACTGAGAAAATTTTACAGTTTCGGCTACCTTGATGTGCTGGCGTCTGTAGGTACTTATGCTACTCAGGGATAAAGGTGTCTCGTCTCGCTAGCTTGAAAATTCGACAAAACTGAGTCTTTGGAAGTGCAGATGCAAAAAGAGTAGCTTCAAATCTTCCTAACTTATTAGGTAATCTCAGTGGTTTTAGAGACAACAAACAGGAACAAAAACCTACAGGTTAGATTAACAGTTGTAATACTTGATAAAAAACTCACCAAAAGCTTTTCCAAGAACACAAGCAAGCACAAATAACACTATTTTGAAATTCATTTTGCGCAAACAAACATTGCTTTGTGACTAACTCAGGCCCACGTCGCCTTCGGTGATTTTTCGATATCATTCATTATCAGAATAATTAACACTTTAAAACTACGTATCTTATCAGTTCATATTTGTCTTTAATTTGAATCAAATCACAGATCTAGATTTTCACAGGATATCGTATTATTCGCATATAGGTATATGCGAATCATGGAAATAGTTTGCGAAGAGGAACATCGGAAAAATACATTAGACGCAGATACCTAATTACTATGTAGGTAACGAAACAAAGAAAGTTTATTGCGAATAATTTTTGTTCCGCATGCTTTCTCGAAAATTGCCTACGTAGTACGTACTAGCCAGTCTTTTTATTAAGGACTAGCTGACCCGCGCAACTTCGTCTGCGTCACATTTTCCATTATTGCTCCGCTCCTATTTGTCTTAGCGTGATGATATATAGCCTATAACCTTCCTCGATAAATGGGCTATCTAACACTGAAAGAATTTTTCAAATCGGACCCGTAGTTTCTGAGATTAGCGCGTTCAACCAAACAAACAAACATACAAACAAACAAACTCTTCTGCTTTATAATATTAATATAGATGAAAAATCATCAAATGACTCCTCCCGCTCTGGGCAAAGAGGGGGTGTCAACAGACCCTTACTGACTAAAGCCCATCTGTGTTCCTCCTAACTACTTAATGCCCCTTGAGTTCTAGGGCCGCGGTGACTATTTCGAACAAATTCCACAACCCTGGCAGGCACTGGCCCTAGCGGGCCCCATCTTTTATGCCCACATCTCTTTGAGGCGCGCTGTGTATCACGCACAGCGCGCCGTCGACCCGGGCCTGGTGACGGCGAGCCACCCAACGCTCGCCGTCTGCACGCCCGTGCCTATGGTGGCCGGGATTCGCCCGGCGACTCCCGATGCCCGGGGCGTCATTCTTCAGCGGCGGCCGGGCGTGAGGATTCCCTCTCTCTCACGCATTCGGGCTCCTCCTTTGCTCGTATTACTGCTTCGCAGAAGGAGGTGACGTTAACACGTCTTAATGATATCTAACAAACTCATGACAATATGTAACAAATTGATAGGTATCTATTCGTTACATCATCACTAAACTGCGAGGTACCCAACTTCCTTTATGCTATTTTATTTATAGAAATAATGAACTTGATGCTTTCCTTCTTGAGGAGTAGCTACCCGATACGTAATCATCGTTTTGTTTTTCCTGTGAAATACAATGAAAACCACGTCCTGTCATGGTTCATCCTCGATGGAAAATATAAACCGCATCTCAGCCTCACCGAATGCATCAGAAACACTTATTGACCTACATCTGATCAGGGAAAGCAAAAGTAGAGTTGGTCATAATCATTTCGCCTATCTTTCCACAGTTTCCACTACATAGGTCGGTCTTTCACAACCGTTTGTATTTTTCACATACGCCTTACATTTTGATTAAGCCAAATGCAAGTTTTAATGCATTTAATAAAGGCAAAATATCGTCACGAAACACATTTATCAGCAACTCATAACTGCCAATCAAACTGCAATTGACATCAAATAAATCAAGCAAACTCGACCAGGAACCCAGTTACGCGCAGCAGATGGCAGGCTGTGGCCGGTGTTTATCTTAATTGCTATTTCACCCGCCGTACATCAGACAAGTCGCCGAGAGATCCAGCCGTCGAGTTAATCGATTCCCATGTAATTACCGGTTTCACAGCCGATAACGGAGCAGTAATGTGGGTGCGACAGACTGCCTGGCTGGCGCGGCATGTTCGATAGACTAGACTTGGTTAGGTAGGTGTGGGATTGATATTGTTTTGTATTAATTTTATGGAGAATACAGGTTTATTATGTAGCTGATCAACAGTGTGGAGTCGGACTACATCCAAGCAAAGGTAGGGAGATGTTCTAAAATTAGCTCTTCTTCTAAAAACTCTTCGATGTCTACAATATTTTATGTTCATGTTCGCGTGTGAGCAGCAAATCAATATTGAAAGCTAATTCAAGCTGAAAATCAGTAATATTACTATTTTTGAAAAATACAATAGGTAGGTACAATTTATTTAACTAAATCTAAATCGCTTTGGTCGTTTCCTCTGTTCAGCCGACGATGTGCTAAAATCTCGACGCCCAGCAAGACAAAAGCCAAGATCATTCCATATAGCAGCATAAGACACACTGGGTAGAAATCCACCATATTGACTGAGTCGAAGCTCCCACCCATCACGGAGCATACAGGTTTCTTTGCGTAAATTAATCGGTTTTCCCTGTCAGTCAAACCGTGCTCTTGGATCCTGATATACCTGTAATAAAAAAGGGTTACCTGGTACAGGCCTTAATTACTTGCGATAGTGACCACCCCTGTGAAGTTATTTGCATTAATTTGTGATTCTGATTGGTTAGGCCACCTGTCTGAAAGTAATTTTGATGCCATCCAAAGATTTTCGTTTCTTTTTAGCTATAAAATTTTATAAGGACTTTAAAAAGCTACCTTTGAAGACATTATGATGTAAACTAAAAAACGACTACTACCTTTTACTTTTGTGCTTTGAAGTTCGTAGGCACATAGAAAGTTATCTTAGAAAAAATCAGATCATGGAGTTGTGTACAGTCCGTGCTAAACCTGTTTTCGCCTCCTTGATTAGGTACCTACCCGACTTTAAACATTTCGCCAAAGGGAGAATTCTTCCGACTACACAGCCAAGGTTTGTTATTCTGAATATAATCAATTTCTTGGAGGCCACACTTTTCATGTTCCTGAAAGAATGCTGAAACGATTCTGTAGCCAGTGCCTACGTTCATATTGAAGGCAAACGGTTTCTGTAAAGAAAAATTGCAATTACGTAATAAGAAAGAATTTCATCTATTACACGGTTTAAATGTGTTAGTTGGGTGGAATTGGTTCCCAGTTACTCAAGGATATTATATTGAATGCTTACTTTTTGCATCGCCTTAACTCCATCTTCAATGCTCATGTAGTTTGGTTTTCCTTTAGGTGCTACTTTTGTTTCGAAGATCGCTTTTTTTATAGGATCCGAAGAACTGTAAGCTGCCTGTGAAAGGTTAACAACAATCATTTGAATTCAAATAAAACATAAAAAGAAGTGTGAAAGAAAATTACTGAAAAATAGTATCTGTTGTAAGCCACATCTTCGACGCCAAGTTCTAGTTTCGAATTCAGCAAATCAGGAAGTGTACGGATTTGATTGGAGGTCGACTGCAATAATGCAACGATATTGGCTGAGTAGGACGTGTACAAGAAAAGGAATGCCAAAAATACAACAAACATTACAAGGCGCCCAAGAGTCCCTGAAAAAGACAATATCATCATTAACATATTACATAGGTCACTTCGTGTATCGAAGAATTATGAGAACAAAAGTCTAGGTAACAAGACTGCGAGAGATTAAAATTATAGTCAAATTTTCATTTCAGGAATAAACAGTGTTTTTCATCAACCTTTTAACTCATTAGAGCTCCCTTGTTGAGATATAGCACTGAGAACGAAAATTGTTATATCACTCCAAGTTGGGGGCAAGCATGTTTGGTCTATCGTTTGCTGAAACAATGATGAATCAATATTAAAAAAAAAATACTATCAAATATTCATTCTACGTTATTGTCCTTACTTGATTATATTTTTCATATTTCTTATTGTCCCATTTCGTATTGATGTACAGTATACCTGTTAGTATGAGAACAAATGCTGCAAGACACATCCACACTTTAGTTGTGAATGGTAAAAGGTACAAATTGTTCTGATAAGACAGAGGAGGCTGCCTAAATACAAATTTTGCTGTAATTGGTGTTGGGATGGTCAAGTACTCCAAAATTGGCATTCGTTCTATTGTAATGTATGTCACGATTCCTGATGAACATAGAAAAAGTATCGTAAATACAATGAAAGATGGTGTACCTAACTTAAAAGATAGTGAACACTGAGATGATGATTTATGGAGACAATCATGTAACCTGCTGAGGCTGGGCACTACAAATAAAAGAGTCAGAAGTTGAAACAAAATAGGGGATGACACTCGCATATTAGACCAGACAAATATGGCACTAAAGGGAAAAGTTGAAGCTAAGCAGTGCGTGAAACAGGGCAAACTAACCACACAAGTCCGCTTTCCCATTTTTTATGTCTCCAATCATCCCATTCCAAGTACCATTGGTTGGATAACCCCAGGTTTCAGTGAAGATTATTACCCTGGATGCATTTAAGAAGTCATACAGAGGATCGATGCATCGAAAAGAGCTCTTCGAAACAGTATCTACAAAGATGTTGCTGAAAATGTTAAAGATGAAAATGCTTAAATAAGCTTCATACTTATTGTAATCAACGTGACAAATACAGGTTACAAAATACCCTAGTCCAAGTAAATCGGTTTTGGTTCTGGTATCTCCAATAACAACAGACGTAGTAACAGGTTCTCCTTTGAAATCTTTTCTTCTTAACACATTTGACTGAATTCTTTCTTCTGATTTATTCAGGCCAGAATTGAGCGACCAAGTTCCGTAGTATTCCGTATTCCACTTGTTGTAGGGTCTTAATTTGTATACTGTAAGAAAAATACCATCAGCTGTAGAAGTCAGCATTACCATCAGCATTTGTAATTACCTACATGAATGGATTACTCACTGGTTTGTAGTATGATATTGTCATTTTCTTTTTCTTGAGTTACTATAAATTCAGAGTCAACGGAAATTCTGAGATCTTCAAATTTTGGAGCCACGATACCATTATCTTGTATTATATTACCGAGAACTAGCCATCTGTATGACTTGCTAAACAATTTGTTTACGCCAGCCTTGAAATATATATATATTGAATATGTGTTGATACTGAAATTCTGGTAAGTTTAAAAAGAATTTGGAATTAAGTTACCTACGTACCTGTTTAAGGAAAAAATCAGCATCTTCACACTTTTCGTCTAATAACAACAACAGATGGTTATTCGGATAAGGTTGCTGAATTGCTTCGTGTTTCCGCAAATAACGAATATTAATTGGTCTTTCCAGATTTGCCAACTTTTTTGCTAGTTTCATTTCTATGGCTGCTAAAATTTTCACAAACGACATAATTTCGTAAACAAGCGCGCGCGCAATACATAATGACGCAGGTTTTTTTCATACTTACTAGATTCCCAGCACACTCTAGCTAGAACAGCAGTAGGTTTCTCATAAGATTTGATGACGTCGACAATCATTTGTAGTCTATTATTTGGGTCAGATATTGAAACACAACATTTTAAACACAGTATATTTATGAACAGAGTCAAAACTTTCATTTTGAAGACAGCAGTATGCATTGAAGCGACAAAGAAACTTCGTAGAAATTGAGTGCAACTATAAATTTACGTGCCTTTTGCTTCGATGTGGTACCTAATTGTTAGTTACGTCTCTCGTTAATTGGGTTTAATACACAGGTAGCTTGCTAATCATAAGGGCTGTCCCGCCACTTAACCGTTTTGAGAATTTATTATTCATGATTCTGTGCTAACTATAGGTTTACTTCAAACAAAAATCATAGGGTCTACGCTCTACGGAAATACGAAAAACTACATTGTTTTCAAGCGCACTAAATGTACTAGTAATTTTCATGTTTCAAGCAGCTCAACTTTCGCAAGATTTTTTCTCTTTTATACACTAAAATTTCCAAACAAAGTAGGAACAAGGCAACAAGAGCCCCATACGCCAGTATAAGCACAGCCGGATAACAGTCGACCATGCTGACTGATACGAAGTTTGATCCTCCTCCTGAGCATTTTGGCCGTTTTTCGTACATTAGACGATTTTCTCGATGCTGCAGTCCATGCTCTTGGATACGTTTGGTTCTGTAAAGATCAGAATATTTAGTAAATGTACCTACCTACTATAAAATGAGAATATTGGGTGAAGAAGCTTCTTTAAAAACTATATAGGTACCCAATTTTAAACATTTCCCGGAATGGAGTGTCCTTTCTGACAGCTAACCACGGATCTATAACTTGAAGATACTGTATCTCTCGAAGTCCACACTTTTCTCCTTCATTGAAATATTTTCCTACGAACTTGTACCCGACTCCAGTTTCCATATGAAATGCAAATAGACCCTAGAAAATAAAACTCAATAAGGCATTTGGCGTCGGTACCAAGTCCTACAAATATTTCTGCCTTGATTGTCACCTTCCGCATTTGTATAACTCCTTCGTCCATAGTCATAAAACGAGGAGTAGTGCCTGGAGGAGCGACTTTCTTTTCATATATCGCTTTTCGCACTGGTTCAGTGGAAGTCTGAAATCAATCAAGCGTAACTCTATAACTAGTGCCGATACTACAAAAATATGATAATGTAACTACACTTACCGAGAAATAGTATCTGTTGAAAACAGTATCATGAACACCGAACTTTATCCTAGAATGCAGTAAGTCATCTAGAGTCTTGATATGTGATGAACTGGATTGGAGGAGAGCAACTATGTTGGCTGAGTACGAGGTGTAGAGGAACATCAGAGCTAGGAACAGTACCAGCATTACTACTCTACCCAAGGATCCTGGAAAAAGAAGATACAAGGGAAGAAAGAGAGGAGTTCTAATTTCTGTAATGTGTTTCTGAGCAATATTAGTTAATGATGAATTAATTCATGAATTCCAAAATTTCGGCAGCATTTTAATGGCAGTATGAAATTATTTTTGCCAGGGTAGCGGAATTTGTTCAAAAGACTTACTGCGGCCTTGCCCTGGAACGCAAGGTCAAATGAACACGGATGGGTTTTAGTCATTAAGAGTCTGATACTCCCTTTCATTACGCCCAGAGTGGAAAGAGTCATTTGATGATTTCCCAACCAAAAAATCAATAGATTTACCTTTCAATTCTGAAGGACTTCCTTGTTGACAAGCAGCTCCAAATATTAAAACGATTACATCAACGCCATTGGCCCTAAGAACGCCAGAGTCTTTTTCCCTCTGAAAGTAGAAATATTGTTTTATTTTTATTTCTAGATATAGCTTTCTGCTCTTCTTCGACGGCCCTGAGGACTACTAATAATTAATTGGTGACAACAATTGTGTGATTTCTTCAGTTATTTTCACTAAACATACATAATTTATTAGTTATGTCTGCCAAACATGAGCGATCGGTCCATCCATATAACCATAGTCTTTTGAGACCATCACCAAGTTTAGCAGGCCAATTTGTGATATTAGTAGATTGGCAGTTACCTACTGCAAGACATGTACACTGAGCTGGAGGACTTTCAGTCACTTACCCTTTCAATCCTGTGACTCATTTTCTTCCACTCCCATTTCGAAACGATGAGGAGCACCAGGTATATTACGAATACCAAGGCTATGGTGCTGTACCAGACTGTAGTATTAAATGGTAGTAAGAACAAGTTGTTCTCATACGACAGTTTCGGTTGTTGAAAGACGAATTTGGAGCGAGTCGGCGTTGGACTTGCGATGTAGTCTACAATAGATACTCGCTCGAATGTGAAGAACATTGGTGATCCTGTGGAAGATACAGAATGGGAAAATATTACTAATATACTGATTTTGTACATCTGAATTCATGTCGGCTGGGCAAACATCGATATATCGACAACTTCTATCCCAGAATGTTAACTTTCTTATATTGTTTTGGTCTAGTAGATTGTATTTGATACACTAGCAAGAGTCGTAGACTATTCGTCACCTATAAGTAGTTAAAAATGAGTTTAAAACGAATGTGGTTTCTTGCTTTGAATAGAAGGTCATTCATAATTCGAGCGTCCGTAAATACCCACTGGCAAAAAACTTCGCTCGGAGCCCGTTACAATGATTAGCTAATCAATCAATTGCTTTGCAAAGTTAATTGCTGACTGGCATGATGTTATTACTGTTCAGTTTTGTGATGTTGTTCATCTTCACATTATGTCACCAACGGGAAATGACTTGCTCGTCGTTTTTGGAGACGAAACAGAAGAACGAAGATTTAGCCGGATTTCATGTCTTATCTTTAGTAATATGTGTATCTGTGTAAATGATTTTCTTTTCATGTTTGGAATTACTGTTTAACGTTGTACATTTTAATAAGGCTTAGATCTATATAAACTTTATCCTATAACAACGTCATTTAATTAAGTTAGTTACCTACCTCCAACCTCTACTTCACCCCTAACTAGGTAGCCAGTCATTCCATTCCAAGTGCCATTGACACGATAACCCCAAGTGTCAGCAAAAACATATTTCCTTTTAGCATTAAGGAAATCCAACAAATGGTTTGTTGTGGGGAAATTCACCTTCGTAATAGTATCAATGTGATCGTCTCTGCAATAGTTGAGCAACTGTAGTTAGTACAAAGTTATTAAAAAATGTTTCGCGACCAGTTTCGCTGGCTAATGAACTTGTGCTTTTTTCCTTGTCGTTGAATTTTGTAACAAAATTCCCAGACTTGTCTAAAGGAAAAAATATATTTACACAAGTTGATATGTAGGTACTGTTAAGTTTATCATTGTACCACTGTGGTACTTACAATATTTGAAGAGGCTACTGATTGTTTTAGAAACCGCTACATTTTTTATTCATAACGTATGATCTAAGATTAGGTACTATATTTTGTTTTTATAATGACACGAGTGTAAGTAACGGTGTAACACTTACAGGCCATCCGATAAATGTTCGATGCTCTTGTTATTTGTCAGTACGTAACAGATACTAATTTCGTATCCATCAATGTCGAGACGCCTCAAAGATGTTGGCTCAAGCAATCTTGGTGACTTCTGGAATCTGTTTTTTGTATCCCAAGTCCCGTAGTATTCGGTGTTCCAGGTGTTGTTGGGACTTACTTTGTAAACTGGAAACAAAAAGGTAAGGAACGAGAACTAGGTCACGTTTATGAAACAAGTAAAGATGATGGTGTCAGCAAAGTATCGTTACCATAATTTTAAATGGAACACCAATTAATTACAAAGCAACAGTTGGAGTCTTCGTTTATGTTTTAACCAGTTTTAATAATAATGATACACAGAATAAGTCGAAAACATAGAATGAGAACATTTCAAGTCTGCAGCAGTATCGGTTACTGGCTTAATTAACTCCTAATAAATAAACTTACTGAAGTGCAGTTCATACGTATCGTCGATGCTTCTTACTACCAATACTTCTGAGTCTAGAAGCACGTCTAGGTTGGAAATAGCCTTCGGAACAATGTCTTCGTTGTTGTTGCCCGTGTCTCCAAAGAGAATCCAACGAAATGGTGCTCGGAAGAAGTTCCTTAATCTGTTCTAAAATATTAAACCGCGTAGGATCAATAAAAGAAATAACATTTTGGAATTAAGAAGATACTGTTAAGGAAGTCAATCAATAAACTTCTTGATTCTATTTATATTATTGAACATAGTCAACAGCAGGACATGCCTAAGCATATTAGTATCAAGGTTCAACATCTTTCATCTGATTGAGTTCAGTATAAATTTATAAAGAAAACCAACCTTTTCAAAGTATGAACCAATATTAGGACATTCAAGATCAGCTAGGAAGACGACATGTTGCTCTACATCATAAAATTGAGCATTATCTCCGTTGACAACGTCTCCTGCGCTGAATGGAATATATTCATTTGTTAGCAGAGAGTGCAGTTGAATTATTTTTGCTGAAACATTGGATAAATAATTGGTATTTTCCTAGATAGAAAAGTAATAATTCTATTTACTTAAGTTTTTAACAAATATGAGGCTCGTATTTTTTTGCTATTTCGAATACTTAAATCAAAATTGATAAAGAAAGGTAAAGCGCATCAAAGTTCAAGAGTGGGGGCTAGTGACGTCATGTTATAGCAAAAAGTGTACTAAATGTGACGTATAGCGAGTTTTCAACGCACTGTATCGTCTTAATTTTTTTACGTGAAAATATCCATTTCTAATAGTTTTTGGAAAACTATCTGAAGGCCCTGTAAGACGGTCCATCAGATCCGACGGTCCAGAGCGGAATCCATCCAGATATATTTGGATGGATTCCGCAATGGTTTTGCTTTCTTTTTAGCGTCTGTATTTCCTAGTTTTATTTTGATCTTATCATTAACGTAACTGTACTTGTATGTGTTGTATTTTCTTTTTTTGTTTCTCATAACAAATGAGTAGTAGGTAATCAATCTATCTATCTGTAAGACCTTTCGTCTTTGTAAGTCCTAATTTTGTTGAACATAAAAAGGCTCTAACTTGTTCCCTATTTTTATCCTCTGAGATTTGTTTTCGACTAATCTATTAATATCATGCTTCTACAAAACCATTTTATGTAATTAATGGAAAAACTCTAGAAGGTATATTTTATACCTATGGGAATTTTTAAGTACCTACCTACCAAGATAATACGTCATTTTCCCATTGCGGTTACAAAAAGTAACACAATTATTTATAATCATCATGGATCTACGTCTTTTACCATAAGTAGGTAAACGTGAAAGATAAATCCATATTTTTTTCTGAGATCTGTTTTATTAGTATTGCTATTTTAATGACCGATTCATATTGTTTAGATATTGCTTTAATTAGGACACAGTCTCCTATCTCTTAGGTACCTAAGAGCAATGGAATGGCGAATTGGGCGATGTAATTTATTGGTCTTCATACTGAATAACTAATAATAATATCGCTCGCAAGCTCGCATAATGTTTATCTGAGATTACTTACTAGGGGTCCAACAAAGTTTAGCTATCACCGAAGATGTTCTACCAACAGATTGAATGATATCAACAATCATGGATGCTCGATCTTGTCCATTGCTTATAGAAAAAAGTATTACAAAGAAAAATATCCTCGCCATGGCTACTGGCGAATGTGCACCAGAAGACTAAATAATAAAGTGAGGTATGTGTGGATTTACTCGGCATGTTTGATTTGCAAATCGGCCTCTATTTGCTTTGCCATTTTACTTTAGGATTTTTCTTTAAAATACCTACTTTGCAGCACGAGTCAGCGTAATTCTTGCAAACTATGTTTGCGAATCGTGTTCCCTTTGAATTGCTTTGTAAAGAGCAGTTAACATTTAATGTTATTGAAAATATGTTTTAGTTTGAGGGTTATAATTTAATGTCGGCAAGCACGTCACTGTTACCTTCATCCTCGGAAAAACGTTGGTTTCACTAAGAAGTTAAGAATACATAAGATACAGTACACTACCCAAAATAGTATCCCGACGTACAACCATTTTTGAGTCGTGAAAACAAGAGGTTGATTTTTGTATTTTAGTTTTGCAGTTCCTTTACTTACTGTGTATATTCTGAACCCTATTCCCTAAGCAATAGGTGCCCACGCAATACACATAAATACTAGGTCGTCGGAGTCCAAGAAATGTAGATAAGGCAAAGACACTAATTTATTTAAAGGGAAGGGATCGGAAATATTCCACACAGTGGAGTTCATTGTTTGAACCTATGAACTCTCTAGAAGTGCAACTTAGTCCAAGACATTACGCCGAAGGTATTTGCTGTAGATAAGACTAATCACAGCTATCTAACTATTTTATCTATGTCAAGTTTATCCGTATTGTTTGTTTACAAGCGATAGGGAATTGTATTTTTCCGTAACAACAAAAGTAAACATAAGTTGGCAGTGTGTTTGAGGATTATTCTACAATTTTTTGTTTGGTAAACTGTGCACTATTTCAGGTGTTTTTGTAGAGATGAAGGTCAATCAATAGATAGCGTTATATTCTATTTGTCTGAAGTAAATTTGATCCATTATTTAAGGTGTTATTCTTGGTCCTTAGGTACTTAATATTCTATAACATTGAATAAGGCCTTGGCTTACATATCGCTTTAATTTAATTAAGAAAAAACTATTTGGGGTTAAAAATATACCAAACAGAAGATAGGTAGGTAGAAAAAACGACATCCCTCGAAACGACTAATAAGATACTTTTGTCTAATTCGTGTCGTCTTCCGCTATTATTATTTTATTGCTAATATTTTTTTTTTTTAATATTTGTTATTACTTAAATATACTCACCATATTTTCACCATAAAACAATTAATTACTACATAGAATATTAAATAGTAACGCGGGGATAGCCCATATCTCCAGTTAAGTAGGTACTTTAATGTTATCAGTTCACATATTAATTTTAATTTATTAATTGCATAATGTTACTGAACATGGCCAGTACTTCACGCGACTTGGTCTAGTGTGTACATTTCCAATGTGACTTTTCACCTTTCGGTATTTTTCTAAAGGAGGCATTTCAAATTCCAGCCAGAGTGTCAAGCCATTAATTATTCGAATTTCAAAAGTAAAATGTTAAACGCTTTGTTTTCTACAGTCCTGTTGAAAAGATGTTCATTAGATTCAGTGTCATTGAGTAAGCAGGCTGGCGTATCTGCATCCGAATGGACACCTTTGTTGAAGAAATCTTCGAATGTGCCGCTTTCTACGAGAGGTGGGTGCTTACCTTTTGTTTTATTTATTTTGAACATTCCAACAATTATGTGTGACCGTCGTAACTCGGGTTTCTCCGTCCTAATTGGATTATGAAGCCAGAAGTTACATGAAACTAATAAGATTCTACGCAATCAACCCACATTTAATGATCATCGAAAATTATGCAATTTTGGTAACTTTCCGTTGGATCGGCACATGGATTGACACTGAAACATTATTGTTATGTAAATCATTTTTTAATTATTGGCGCCACCATAACAATCAGCAATAATATTTAAAATTTATTATTATCTCCCAAGTGTCCTTCCCCTATTAATAGTGATTTAAAGAAGGACCTCGTAGCCGTAACTGGTACTAAAGATGAACATAACGGTGATTTAAGTTAGTTAGGTAATCCCCGGATCCTGAACTTGGTCACGAATCTATTGTAGGTATGAAAATAGAAGTAATCTGTCATGATCACGGTGGAAAATATTATGCTGGGAAAAAAGGTGATAATGTAATCAATAAACAGTTACAATTTGGCGCGACATTCAGTCATTAACAGGCATCTAGCTAGGTGTATGCCTACTATTAGAAGGTCAATATTAAATGCCTCTATAAGCCTCAGTAGAACTGAACCAGCTTTATCTTTTAGGATTTACAGTACCTACCTGGTAGATATCTTTTTAAACAGTGTATAAATTTGACACTTATTAACTTCAATTTACATTTTACTAGCTAAGAAAAATATAGGCTTAAATAAGGAAGGAACTATTATCCGATTTCCAACTCCAGAAAAAAATAATACAATCAAACAAATACAGATGACCCACAGCTACTTTTTGCAGAATAACCATATTTTCGTTTTCGTAAGCGAACGTTAAACGAAACTGCGAATTAAAAACTTTAATAGCCTACATACATGAGGTGTGTCGTGTTGCTACCAGTTAACATAGATGGGTATAAAATTTACGATACGCCCGGTAGTGGCGAAAACTTAGTTAACAACCTAGTACTTAGGAAGACCGCTAATTGAAGTTATGTCAGCCAAGTCTCGAGCAAAGCGGGCACGGCCGTACCATCCTTTTCTCGACTATTTCAGCCATTCGTGGCTATTTCAACCCCCCCATATCGACGATTATTTTTGGGGTTCCGTTTGTGGGAAAACGAAAGTATCGAGTCTTTTTCATTCATAAAATAAACGACTACACCTGGGGGAGGATCTAGCAGTGGACGACTTTCAGCGGATAAAATTAATGCATTTGGAGTTATTCAAGAAATTCAAAATCAAAATTCAAGCATTTATTTCAATTAAACCATTTACAGGCACTTTTGAATTGTCAAGGTCGGTCGGTCCAAAAAGTTGAAGCTATTTGCACGTTCTAAAGCGTAGATCTCTATGGAGAAGAACGTGCAAGAAACTCCACGGACACTCTTTTAAAAATAATGTTTTTTTTACAAAGATTTATTTACATCGGGTTGAAATTATACATACATGTGAGAACGATGTAAAAGACGAGCAGGATAAAAGCGTCCGGAATGAAAGAGGAACAATTCAAAGAAATAATTAAAATTAACCATGGCAGATAAGAAAAGACCAGTCCCGACTGACGGCGCCCGTTCACGAACATGACACATGCACCCAGCACCATTCGGCTCAACCATTTTGAAGGGAGCCAAATGATCAAACGCATACGCCACCATCAGCTAGACTTTTGAGTGAGCATGACACTCCTAACCGCCAGGGTACATTCAAGTCAAAAACATACCTAAAACTGATACTTAAAGTTAAAGTTAAAGGTACACAGTACTCACACATGTGCTGTTAATGGCTGAAATTATACAATGCTAAGTAAATTGATTCTAAACAATGCAAATTTTTCTTACAATCTTCAGCCGGTCCAATAATGTTTCCGAAATATTTACAGATTAGTTTGTGCTCCCTAGTGGCTGTGGAGCAGGACCAGCATTCAGCCAAGCATTTTTATCTTCAATATAATCTCCCAACTTATAATATGCTTGCCTGCATAGTGTGCGTTTAATACAAGACTTGATTTTTTTCGTCTCATTTAGTTCTAATATATGGGCAGGTATCTTGTTATAACATTTTAAACAGTACCCCATTAAAGATGAGGCTACTTTAGCCAGTCTGAAGCCTGGTTGAACTAACTGGTCCCTATTTCTAGTACCATAATTATGTCTCTCGCCTCTTTTAATAAAAAGATGTAAATTCTTTCTGACATACATAATGTTTTCGTAAATGTATTGACAAGGTACCGTCATTATGTTAATTATTATTATTATTATTTATTTAATTCGAACACAAAGTATTCATATTTTTGTTAGTAACACTTAAAACTATGTTAGTAAACTTTTCTTAACATAGCTAATGAAATAAAATAAAACTAATTCATATACCTATAACTATGTCCGCTACCCGCTGCACCAGACCTGCAGCTGTGCACACGGGTCCAGTGTTCCAGGAACGGACAATCAGGCTTATCCACTATCACCTTTAAAATGCTGTTGGTGCTCATCCGAAGCCTTCGCATCAGGGATGCTGTTCGTTTTCTTATAATGGCTTGGAAGCTATCCGTACCAGCTTCAGCAAACATGCCCGATGCGCTACAAAACCGCGGGAGCCCCAACAGCACTCTAAAGGCGTTGTTATACTGCACGCGAAGAGCGTTGTAGGCCCTCTGCGTATGTCTAACCCACAGGCTGCACGTGTAGAAAGACTGGCAGAACGCCTTGAACAGCGTGACTTTCACTTCTTTAGTACATCGCGCAAACCTACGGGCCAGCATATTACATCGGATCGACAACGCTCTTCGCTCCCTTTCGATGTCACTGTCATCATTCAGGTCCTCATTCACTATGTGGCCAAGGTACCTAAAATGCGACACTCTGTTTAGCGGCACACTATACAAAAATACTGGACAAAATGAATGAATGATAATAATCTCAAACAGTTCCCTAAGAGAATCGCGCCGGCGGAGATTATATATCGCTTTGATAGCTCTTTTCTGCAGAATAAAAATAGACTCGATGTCTGCAGCCCGTCCCCATAGTAAAATACCGTAAGACATGATACTGTGAAAGTAACTAAAGTATACCAGTCTCGCGGTATCGACATCCGTTAGTTGGCGGATTTTTCTAACAGCATATGCTGCTGAATTAGCCGTCCGGAAACAGATGTTATATGAGGGCCCCATTGAAGCCTGGGGTCAAGCGTAATTCCCAGGAAAACCGTTTTATCGACGAATTCTAGTTTTTCCTTGTTCAATAATATGTCACAATCACTGCTTTTGACATTAGGTAAGGCAAATCTTATGCACTTCGTTTTCTTTTCATTTAGAACCAAATTATTCGCCGTGAACCAATTTTGGACTTGCATTAGGGCATTATTTATGTCATTAACATTGTTCGTCCTTCTATTTATCTTAAAAATTAAAGAGGTATCGTCAGCAAACAACACCATATCAAGATTTTGTTGCAATAAATAAGGTAAATCATTAATATATAAATAACAAAAATAAGAAAGGACCCAAAGTAGAGCCTTGGGGGACGCCCATTTTTACGTTTAATCCCGACGAATTGACACCGTTTATGTGAACTAATTGCTGTATATCATTCAAATAAGATTTGACTAAGTTTAACGCTGTTTTGCCTAGTCCGTAATGCCCGAGCTTCAGGAGTAATGTATCGTGATCATCACAATCAAACGCCTTAGAGAGATCACAAAAGACACCTATGGCATCCTGTGCGTCTTCACACGCATTAAATACGTGCTTTAGTAAGGTGACACCAGCGTCAGTTGTACAACGTCCTCTGGTGAAACCATACTGTTTATCATGTAAGATGTTATTCGTGTTAAAATGACTGAGCATCTGATTTAGCATTACTTTTTCAAATACCTTACTAAACACTGGCAACACGGATACTGGTCCATAATTATTTGTGTCTTTACTATCCCCAGATTTAAAAAGTGGTATCATCTTACTGAATTTCATTAGGTCCGGAAAGACTCCTTGATCGACACACAAATTAAATATTAAAGCTAAGTACGGCGCTACAGTCTCGATAATTGAGGTACAAACCTTGATAGACAATCCCCATAGATCTTCGGTCAATTTAATTTTGATTTGTCTAAAAGCTTTTGTTACTACTATGGGGTTTATATGTTTAAAATTAAATTCAGTCGCGCAGGCTGATACGTTTGCCTGTAATAAATCAAAAGCAAGCGAAGGCGAGGAATTTAAGGCTTCAGTAGTTTTAATAGGGATACTTGTAAAGAAATTTACAAATTCTTGATCAACTTCTTTGTTATCGCTAATAAGTCCGTGAGGCGTTTGCAATCTGTAATCAGTGTTATGTTTTTTGTTCCTATTTGCTTCATTATTTATAATTTTCCAAACCGTTTTTATTTTATTGTCTGCTGTTTTTACCTTATTGCTTATATATAAAGCCTTAGCTACCTTACAAGTATTGTTATACATTTTGGAGTAGGTAGCTACATACTTATTAAAAGTTTCAGCGTTAATAAAAGGCTTAAGGCCATACAGCTCATAAAGTCTATCCCTACTTTTTCTGAGTCCTTTAGTTGCCCAGTCACTAAAACTTAGGGCAGATAGTTTTAGTTTTATTTTTAAAAGTATTATTGAATTCGGTTTGGAGCAAAGAAAAAAAATCTGTACATAAAATATTAGCACTGTTCACTGTAAAGTTCCAATCACTTAACTTCCCGCTTAAAGTACGGTTAAATTTATTTAAATTACCGGATGTTATTGGTCTGGTTTGTATTTGCACTTGTTGAATTGGTATTTTGGACTCAAAAGATACCAGTAGCCCGCTGTGATGGAATAAGAAGGGAGGTAATTTACAATGGCTTTCTGTAAGTAGTCGCCAGAACAAAAAACATTATCAATACATGTAGCAGTAGTTGTAGTTGTACGGGTTGGTTCTATGAACACATTAGACAAATTGAACGATTTATAGAGATTTAATAATCTACAGTTATCTGAATTGTTTTCTAAAATATTTATATTAAAGTCTCCACAGATAATTACTAATTTATTACCAGTCGCAAGTTTTGCCAATACATCTTCCATCACTGACTCAAATATAGAGTAGTTCAGATAATTAGGGGGTCTGTAAACGCACACTATGACATGCTTATCTAGCTCAACAAAGGATAGTTCAATGTTATGTTCAACAGACAAGTTAACAATGTCTTTACGAGTTTTAAATTTAATACACTTTTTGATTAAAATTACCACATAACATTGACTTTCGGTTAAAAGAACTTCCCACACTATAATTCTCGTAATTAATCAACATTTCAAAATCCTTTAACCAATGCTCAGTGAAACAAACTATGTCAAACATTGTTTTTTCTAAAAATAACTCAATTTCCAGCTGTTTTGAAGAAAAGCCTTGAATGTTCTGATGATTTAATTTCAAGGATTTCTGCTTAGCCCCTTTATTGCAATTAGTTATGTGAGAGCAAGAAGATACCTGGTTTATGGTAGATGTAACTATACTGTTATTGGTATCCTCTGTTGTCGTACAAACTAGTTTAAAGGAACATCCAGAGTGAGCCCCACATCTCCCATGCCATCACTAGGCACCAAGATCTTGCTACTTGCAGACTCCACATTAAAAGAATTGTCCATAGTGACACATGGATTAGATGATAAGGAATTAGATGATAAATTTCCCCATCTCCGAAACTACTGACTACTGAGTGTAGACTTTAAAAAAAATCGTATAACTTAAGTTCTTTGATTACAGGATATAAAACCTATAAGAAGTCTATGGGTTTGAAAGTAACATGTTACAATCACAAAAATGGTATCCGTTCGGAACACTTTGCACGTGAGTTTGACTCGCACTTGGCCAGTTATTTTATTATTGCGTTTGACTAATATCTCTCCTGATGAAAAGATGATGATGTGGTCGAAGGTGGAGCATGCTTGCCTAGAAGTAACCACTTCACTCTTGACTTAAAGTCTCCCAGGTTGGTAGGTAACTAAATAAAATACCTATTTCGTCTACACCATGTTTTGATTTGTGTTTTACCTTTGCCTTAACGAGTACTTACATGGTAGTGTACATCATATATTTTTTTTATATTTATCTTTCTCTTATTTTAGAAGTTACGGGGGGGGGGACACATTTTACGACTTTGGAAGTGTCTCTCGCGCAAACTATTCAGTTAAAAAAAATATATTAGAAACCTCAGTATTATTTTTGAAGACCTATCCATAGATACCGACACGTACGAACATAACCACGGATTGGGTCCCGAAGATCAGGAACCGGCGACGCGGTAGACATAAAACGGAAATAGCGAGACGAGCAAATAAAGATGACCCACAGTTACTTTTTCTAGAATAAACCATATTTTCGTGTTCGTAAGCGAACGTTAACCGAAACTGCAAATTCTTTTTTCTTTATTTGGCAACACAACGTTTGTAGTAGTACCTATAGATTCATGGCAGACCGTCATCCACAGAGTCGGCTGGAATCAGGAATGTATCTTCGACTCCCCAAAGCTACATTCCTGACGTTGATAGGTAATAAAATAATAATTGACTTGCAAGTCGCATATTTTAAACAGGAAAATTAGACAAACAGCATTTCCGTTTTCCCGGAGCCAATGCCCGAACTCAATGAAAAAAAGTTTTTAGTTCTAGAATTTTGTTAAGCTGCTAAACATGTTTCCTGCGAAGCAAGCAATAATTTATGTACCTACACATAATTTAGATGCGGAAAATGTAGTTTATGGAACGATGGAATACATCACATCGGATAAATTAGCTGAAAATATGCTGCTGAGTTTCTACCATGCATTACAAAGATAGAGCCCAAGACCAAAAAATAAAATGAGCTCGACGTCATAATATCACAAAATTTAATCTGCCTAATTTATTTGAATGAATCTCACAAAAAGGGGTAATGACATCTAAACAAATAAACAAATAGCTGAATATCAACTTCCGTTTCGAAACGGGAACTAAAATAGCTAGACAAATTTCACGGTCTCTTTTATCTGACAATTTAGTACCTACTGAATAGTTGAAATGTAATGAACATAAATTCGTAGAGAACCTTCGTTCAATAATAAAGTTGGCACATGACGTGAATTTTTGAACAGTTCGGTATCTAAGAAGTTGTTAGGCAAATCGTTGCTCGCGATTTGCGACCGAGTATAAACAATTTGATATGGATTGCGGATTGCTCGCGGTTGCGACTCTTGCGAGACATCCGTATTCTTTGTTTTATATTTGATTACATCTATGATCTATTAA
The DNA here is from genome assembly GCA_963859965.1 of Ceramica pisi. NCBI lineage: Eukaryota > Metazoa > Arthropoda > Insecta > Lepidoptera > Noctuidae > Ceramica > Ceramica pisi. The sequence goes on along the minus strand of OY982537.1, from coordinate 11,231,695 downwards.
GCCACAGGTTAATCTTTTAGGAAATAGGTTTTTAAATCTATATATGTATAGAAATGAATTTAATAAATAAATAATAATCAATTTGATTGAAAAACATAGGAACAACAATAAATCCATAAAATTGCTCGTCAAAGAACTTTTTTGTATCTATTTTGGAGTTTTCCAAAGCGATCTCCTTGAAATTGGTCCACATATTAAAAATCATTATAAATATACACGTAGGTATTAGGTAGCATATAATAGGGCTAAAACTAGAATACTTCTCTAGATCATGACAAAGGTTGTGAAGAGAATTATAGGGTACAGCTTAAATTTATTATTTTCTATATACTGTGTGTCGTAATCAAAGACCGTTTCATGATCTACCGAAGTTTGAATTAAACGTTAAATGGGTATTTACGAGCAAAATCCTCAATTATTAAGTATTTATAGACGGGGTTACTTGTACTAGAATTCTATTTAAATTGTTTAGTAAAAAAAGACAGATAAAAACGAATGGTTATAGAATTCGAAGCATTTTTTTAATCTCTACTACAGCGTGGCGAGGGACGATACCGCAGTTTTAATTTTAGAATGAGGAAATCGTTTTTATAATGGTACTGGAAACCAACGATTTGTTGCTATCAAATAAACGTTTATGCTGCAATTTTTGTGTTACTGCCTAGTTGATCTAGTGCTCACCATGCTGAAAATGAAGTCAAAATTAATAAATTTTGTAAATTTGAAAAACCAAGTGCCAGCACTTTTTGAATGTCAACCTTCCATAAAGACAGTCCCTTGGCCCAAAGGCCTGCCCGTCACCACTTCCTAGCGTTCCAATATGGTTCAACCAGCTCCCCAGCACAATCACGTGCTGATTGTATCCTTTTCAGAAGCAGCCCGTAGTGTAGACCTTTGGCTGGCATGACTGACTGAAGGCAATGCCGATTAATGCCAGCTGACTGAAGTTTTTTAGCGCCCCTAACCCAACCCCTCGTAGAACGCATGTTATTATTTTTGGTGAAAATCAAATGTCAAACATATACTATTTGAAATTGTGCATAGCTAAACGGAAATAGGAATATTCCAAATATTTACAAACAGGAACCTTCCCGGCTTGTATATCTCGAATGGACAGACATATATTACGAAAAGTTAAAAACAGGGTGTGGTGAATAGGGAGATTGCCCTATTTAAGCCGTATTCTATTTAAGACGTTGTTATACTTAGTTTAGAATAGGGAATATGCATGACATTTTTTTATTATCTATACAGTTTATTCAAAAGTATACAAAAATATGTAACCGTAAAAATATAATCAAAAATCCCAAAAACCCCGGAATCCGGAAAATTGCTCGTAAACAAACGATTTATAATAATTTTAAACGAATATATCTGTCCCTCACAAAAACGCCGTTTTTATGAGGGCACTGCATAGGCATCATGGACTTAGATGTTAAAAACCATGTCTGACTTCTCTTTCTTATTGTAATCTTTGAAGCTTTAAAACTTCATCGCAGATGAAAATATCAAAAAAATAATTGTATGATTGTCAACTAGAGCTAATAAGTACTTCATTTTGCAAATTAAAAAATCGCATTCATCCAAAGTAATGTTAATTTAAAATGTCATTAAGATTATTAAAAATCATATTTAAATAACCAATCTTTCACTCATCGTTTTGCTCATCATTGCGACCAAAAATAAACCATAGGGTGAAAGATTGTCTGTTTAAAAAGGGATTATATAGCCTTAATGACATACATTTCTCTTAGTTATAAGTTAGTATAGTATAGTTTATTACTTTAGAAACTTATAACTACTTTTAAAATAGAAAAAATCTCTAAACCACTTCGTTAAGAGTTTTTGTTTTCCTAAAACTAAAATTACCCGAAATTTGTGGTGACGATATATTACTGGCTGATAGGACGAGGACTAAACTTTTACCCATTCCATATAAAAAACAAACCTATTCACTTAAATCAATTTCATGCATTTTACGATTGGGTACCATCATCAGTCAAAACCTTGACTGGTAAAACTGACCGTGCACCAATAGCGCCTAAGGCACGTCGTATGTTGCTACGGAAATACTACGCGTATCTTCCTACGACAATGCTACACGCATTTTGCTACGGAAGGCTACAGACTTGTATCATGCTACGCGTATCTTGCTACGGCAGTGCTACGCGTATCTTGCTACGGCAATGCTACGCGTATCTTGCTACGGCAATACTACGCGTATCTTGCTACGGCAATGCTACGCGTATCATGCTACGGCAATGCTACGCGTATCTTGCTACCTATCTATACATATCTTTCTATGAGGTTCTTCTATTCTTTCTACACGCTGTATTTCCTTTGATAAGTGGCATCTCACTGACGCATTATGTGTTAAGACAATAAAAAAATCGATTTCCTTTCAATTGACATTCAATTTATAATGATTTATATTAGGATCCTACCTATGCAACATCATAAATTAGGTACTTGAATATCGTCGAAAAGGCGGCGCATTTTGTCTCGTAGTCATAGAAAAACCTGAAAGAGATGCAGCTTAAATAACGCAAATAGTCAAGTATAATCGAAGGCGATAATGGAATTTGAATGGAAGGCGGCCCCAATATAGTTAGAAAAAGGCTAGACAGGTGATGATGAGTCAGGCATAGTTGAGTCGCTTCCGCCGCTCCTGGCGCAGTTACTGCAGCTACAGTCTCCTCTTTGAATGCCTTCCCCTATCCAAGCTAACGAAAGATAGTAGAGAGTAGGAAAGAAAAATAAAATCCTTCTAAAGATAGGATTAATGTATTTACCGTTTCTTCAATTCCTTGATACAGCTTATTAATCTACTCCCTTGACTTAATTAATACAAGTGGAATTGCTATTTATCATTCACCAACTGCAGATCTAATTCACAAGTAGTTCAAGAGCAACCGATATTTCTTAGAACTAGCCAAAAATAGTCTTATTTCGTCTAGATGCGTCACGATTATTTTAGAGAAATAATTATGCTAATTTACACTTTACTTGGTTATCAAAGTGTGTTATTTGTTTTAGTAATTGTCTTGTCATAGCTTAATGTTACGGTCAAGTTTAAGGCGGTTAGCTACGGTGATTCAGAGAGCTGTTTTTGTAATAGATTACTTAATAGGTAAGCGGTTTTTATGTACCACTGGAGCCATCTAGGTCCCACCATCGTCTCCGAACTCTTGCTTCCACCATTGTCTCTGATTAACTTTATCATTTAATGGAATGTGCTTATCTGCTATTCCTGTTGTTTTAAATACCACTGAAGAGGCTGAACAGCTCGTTGTACCTACTAGGAACATAAGATGATACTTGGCTAAGTATAATTTTTGTATCAACATTTAATTTTAAATAAATTAAATAATGAGCTGTGGCAAAAAAAAAAACAAAGTTAGTTAAATTACGCATAAGAAATATTATCTTTTTTTCGTACCGTTGATTTGTACAGTTGTACCTACCAATAGGACGTTCTGCTCATAGGACGATTTGCGAATAATATCCTTGGACAATAATATCCTTGGACATTTCACACAACGCCATATAGTCCCAAGCTAAGTAACCTATTGCTTGTGTTATGGTAGCGAGGTGGCTGATAAACTACTTATATACATTTTTTTTTGTAAATACATACATATTATAGATAGAAAAACACCCAGACTCGAAACAAATACATGTAGGTCATACAAATATTTGTTCCGTGCGGGAATCGAACCCGCGACAAGGAAGAAAAGAATTGAAAAGAAAGTAGTAGTAGTTTTGATATGGAGGCATTACGATTGATATTTTTTTGGACTAAAAACAATACTTAAAATTATTATGAACTAGCATAAGGGGCAGGTTCCACCTAGTAACCTCTACTCAGAACACTATTTTTTTAAAGGAAATAAAATAGATTAGATAATGTACCGGTAATTATAACAATATTACATATATGTTTGAAAATATAACGATTGTTATACGATCTCGATCAGAAGTATCTCATAAGAAGTACAGGAAGACAAGTTTATATTCATTGTTTTAGAATTTTCGTTAAATCAGTTAGGAAAATTCCCAAGTTTAGGATGAATTGAAATAAAACTCAAACATTCTTTTGAGGGGATATCACTAATTCCTAACACGAGCATTATTTTTTGGACTTTTTCAAAATTTGGTGAAATAGTCGATTAGGACACAGTCAGAGTTGTGAACGATGGCAGTGGCCAAATACTTGATGGTAGTTGCAGTCAGAGGGCCAATTCTACTAATTTTTAAACTAATTTCACATTCGCATGTCAATCGAAAACTGTCAAAATAGCCTTAATTTTCATAAATTTTTGAAAGTTTGCGATTGAGATGCGAATGCGATGCGAATGTGAAAATTAGTAGAATCGGCACACAGTTCGTGGAAACGAGCACGAATACGCCAATGAGCCGCTCGTTGCTTGCGTATTTTTGACAGTTTGCGATTGAGATGCGAATGTTAAAAATTAGTAGAATTGTCCCTCTGACTGCAACCACCATCAAGTATTTGGCCACTGCCATCGATCACAACTCTGGCTGTGTCCTAATCGAATTTTCACCAAATTTTGAAAAAGTAAGTCCTAAAAAGGAATGCTCGTGTAAGGAATTAGTGATATCGCCTACGAGGTTCTGTCATGGGTTTGGTACACCTCCTTTTTAGACATTATCTAAACAGGAGGTGTACCTTCTATTCTTTCTACACGATTTATTTTCTTTGATAAGTGAAAATTAGTAAAATTGGCATACAGTTCGTGGAAACGAGCACGAGTACGCGAGCAATGAACCGCTCGTTGCTCGCGTATTCGTGCTCCGCGCGCTGTCGGTGTTTTAGTAAATACCTGTGAGTGTTACGCAGTTCAGTCGGTACGTTATATTATAATGTATGTTTTCTGTAAAGCATGGAGTGGGACAAAAAAAACTCCATTTGGATTACAATTATATTTGGAGTATAAATAATAATTTAGTAATACCAACAAAATCTTTCCGTTAGACAAAACGTTTGAGAGACTACGATTGCTGTCAATCCATGTAATCTACATGGATTGACAGCTCACTTCGTGATCACTTCACCCAAGCCTTCACTTCGACATGTTTACAAATTGATTGGCTGGTGCACGTGCGAGCAATGAGATCTAAATAAGCGACTCTCACGGATTAACTTATATAGTAAACTAGCTGACCCGCGCAACTTCGTCTGCGTCACATATTCCGCTCCTAAATAATATTGCAACAAAAAATTGAGATGTAAGCTACCCTATCTTTCAAGTTGGATCAATCTGCACACGGTGTGCAAATTTGATTAAAATCGGTTAAGTAGTTTAGGAGTCCATCGCGGACAAACAACGTGACACGTAATTTATATAAATAACGATATTAAAGCACGTTAACTTTTATAAGTAAATATTAAAGTATTAGTGAGATATTGACGTTATGTACCACAACATGGTAAATAACTACGGTCGACTGGTGTTACTTCTGCGAACAGACAACGGATCCTCGCAAAAGAATGTTATATGTAAACACTATGTTTTTGAGTTAGGATTGTTATTTCTATAGTTGTTAAAAGGAATTTCATGTTTACGGATAAGTCATTATTTAAAATGAAAAATGCTGTGTATTTTATTAAGGTTCTGTACCCCAAAAAGAAAAAAAACGGTACCCTTACAGGATCACTTTGTTGTCCGTCCGTCGGTCTGTGAAGACCCGCTACTTCGGGAACGCGTGGAGGTATCGAGTTGATATTAAAACCTTAACTCAGATCTACAGTCCCTTGAAGCTGTGAAAAAAATCAAACTTCTAAGTTAACGCTTAAAAAAAAGATCCGGACGTTAAGGCCGCAAAAAACTTATATTTCGACACTCTCAAGGGAATCAAAATTTATAAGGTATTTTCCGTTGACCCAGAACTATTTTTGGAATGTTATATCATCTTATAAATAAGATAGTAAGCATTAATTGTAGGTACTTAATTTTTTTTCTTATTAAGCTCACTTTTCCCACCTGTATACCTATTTAACTTACAAGTCGCGTTAAGTTCTTATTGTATAACCTTTGTAGCCATCGTATTCCTGCAAACATAGAAATCAATTCTTGTTTTGAAACGTTATTTTCCGGAAAATAACCCTAATAAATGGAATTTTTCGTACCCCCGATACATTGTGAAAAGTTTCCGTCTAGGCCGTATGTACATACGCATGATGCCATTGCTTTATCCTATTCAGTTGGAGGATACCGAAACGTATCCAAAAGAAAAGTTAAGGAAAAGATAAGTTCCTCATCTTTCTGCTTTTGTTGAGCTCTACTGCGTGATTTTGTGGGTTCTACTTGTGGGGACAAGAAAAAGGTTGCACGGTCGAACAGTCGCGTCGTTTACATCTTCTTCAGTTTTAAAAATCACGCAGTAGAGCTCAACAAAAGCAGAAAGATAAGGAACTTATCTTTTCCTTAACTTTTCTTTTGGATACGTTTCGGTATCCTCCAACTGAATAGGATAAAGCAATGGCATCATGCGTATGTACATACGGCCTAGACGGAAACTTTTCACAATGTATCGGGGGTACGAAAAATTCCATTTATTAGGGTTATTTTCCCGAAAATAACGTTTCAAAACAAGAATTGATTTCTATGTTTGCAGGAATACGATGGATACAAAGGTTATACAATAAGAACTTAACGCGACATTTTCGGTATTTTTGCTAAGTTTCCACAAGGCTAGTTTTGACAATATCAAACTCCAAATTATATTTCAAATGCATAACATTTTGAAACCATAAATTAAAGGAGCAACAAAGTCATTCAAAATGAGTGTCCTAGTTTGGATTAAAAACCACAAACCTAATTTACGTATCAATTGGCCTTGTCGGAAATGAAACCGATGTTACGTAAAACCTTTATACATATTATACTTCTTTCTAAGAAATAGCGATTCTCGGAAGTATTGTAAGTTTTCTATACTTGAGACTATAATGCCACGACTAAAGACTGGGTCACGACCACACTCCTGTATCCATTGCGTAAACAAGCATGGAATTTTTTATATAGATCACTTTGAAGACTTGTCTTTAGAAATTTCCATTCGCATCTAGCAACGTATTTGACATCAATATTTGCAGGCATATTATTTTCTTAGTAACATAGGTATGTACCTACCTGCTATCATTTACATTTGAGACTCAACTGTATAGGTGTGACTGTAAAGTTCCTATTTATCTGGATGACCTTCTGAAACTATTTTGACACGATTCTTTGATAATTAAGGTGACTGCCGACTAAAGACCACATTTTGGAAGGTTTCCGACCGTTTTTGGGAATACTCAACTTCAAATGCTTCATTCTGAAATCGGGGGTAATAATAGAGGTTTGTCTATATGCATGGCGTCACCTACAATAGTACTGTCATGACTTTATGAGCTCAAACTTTAATTATTTAGGAAGAAGGCTGTGAATTTGGATGAAATGAACCGGTGCATGAAAAGTTGAGCGGTACCTATGTAATCTGTTGCCATGGTGGACATGTTCCGGAAGAAACGCTCAGTTTCGACTGTGTGAAAGCTGATATAACTATGAAGGAGATGGCGTCTTTTCAAGAGAAGTATCGAAGAACATGTTGCGAATACTTCAGATAAATTGGGAGAAGGGATAGATAATGATATCAAACTAGATATCATCATTCCCCAGCCCTTATCTCTTGTTATTTCGAGTTAGGTAATGGAATTTCATTCAACTTCAGGATCGTGTCTCTGCTAACGAACTTCGACTGGTACAAAGAACTTCACTACCTCCGTTACTCCGATACTCCATTTCCGCATCATAGATTTATATAGGTATACACAAAACTAAATCATAAAGTCGTAGGTTGTGGTTGAGCTCATGGGAGTACTCTTCATGAATACTGAGCAAAGTACATGTGACTAGACTGATACATACATGTCATGCATCACATGTGTGTATAGTTTGGTGACCTCATCTCATTCACTAGTCAAATAAGATGGGAATCCCTCCTAGTATTTCCTTGTTAGGTAGGTACAGTGCACATATTTTAATTCTAAAATTCTGTTGTTGACTAACCCCAATTAACCCAAATGGTACGGGTACTTCCCAGGTAGCACCCCGACGAAAAAAAATACTATTTGTATCAAGTCACAATCATAGATTGATACAATTTGAAGTACCAACAAACTGGAACCTCGATAGAAAAGAGGTTATAATCCACTTGACACAGATTAAATAACTTTTCAATATGATACCTATGATAGACCACAATAAAATTATTTGTCCAATTTATTTTTTACCGAGTATTATTTGTAACGATTATACCAATTTTGCAACTGTCGTGTCACAACGATTGTTACTGGAATAGCTGATTGTCTCTCGATTTCCTTTCAGCAGCAACATTGCAAGGTCACGTCGTTGACCCTGTATTCTGAGCTACTAAATTTGCTTATAGTTAGGGAAAAATTTTCGTGGTGCACATGTTTAAGTTACAACAAAGACTAGGCCCGGTAGTCTACAAGATAAAAATTCTTTAGTTCCGGAAAACGTGTACTGTGTTACTACTTGATCTTCAGTTGACAAATAAAACGTATATTTAGATACAAGTTTAGAATATCTTTAGTTAAATGGTTCTATTAATAGTATCGGAATAAATGGCATTGATTCGCGGATCATCATTTCAATTCGGATAGAAACTAATCTAGTATGCGTCCGGTTCATTTGTAGTCATCTCATTTGCTGATTGAATTCCTAATACGATGGTTACTAAGCATACAAATCTGGATATTATTTTTTAACTTATCACGAGGTTTGCCCATTCTATTTTTTTAGAGAATCCAGTAAGAAATCAGTCGGCAGTAGGCGGTAGTTAGCTATTGATTTTGCACTATCGGTTATTCTGAAGTGCCATTATAACATTTCCCATATTTGCAACTCTTCAATTTAATCAGTAAGAATTATTTCTTAGTATCAATTGAACAGTTTCTATTTGTAAACAAGAGAATTGTTACATTCTTAGATTACGAAGGGAGTCAGAAGACAACAAATCTGACTCCAATCTCGCCATAGGGTATTGTGTTAGCCAGTTACTGGGTTTTGGAGGTCAGATAGGCAGTCACTCTATGTAAAATACTGGTTAGTCTGGAAGCCAAACCCAACATAGTTGAGAAAAGGCGACTCAGTTTAGATCACATAGATTGTTCTTACCAACCATAGACGTATCACAACATGTCACGTAGACATCGCGTAAACACCTTGTAGATGATTCGTAGACGTCGCGTAGCGCCTTAATGGTTTGAAAATTGCAAAAAACAAAGAACTAGGTACGTGTAAAACTTAAGTTATAGTAACATGTCTTCAAACAAAAGTTACATACTACATCAAAAGCAAAGAACTGAAAGAAAATATAAAATGATGACTAATAAGTTTTTCTGCCTACCGATGCAGGATATTCAATAATATTGTAGTAAATCCAATATTGTCAGGTTAAATATTTGCGCAGTGTGCGACGGTGGATAGGTATTGGTTTTAAGATGCGTTTAGACGGGCACAATAACCCTATGATCAAGCTAAACTATTATTTGAGATGGGGCTGATTTTTCATCATATGTACCCAGTTGTATATGTCCCTTAGTGCCTATTGGCCTAGCTCTAATCTGTCTCCTGCTTGATAAGGATGGAAGTGGAAATTATATTTATTTTTCCTACACCTCCGCTGTATTCTTCTGATTAATTTCGTTGCGGGATCCAAGACAGTTGAATCGTTTCTCCGGGACTCGTCGGGCTTCATTAGCTCGGCGTTTTTCTGGTGGTCGCCACTGTTGATTCTGGCTTTCAGGAGTTTCAATGGTTGGGAATGTGTGGCGGGCTTGTCCCATTTCATCATGTGTTCTCTATGACGAATACTTGTCAGCCGTCAAAGAAAGAGTGAACATGAACAGCAGCGCGACTTCGACATGTTCACAGAAAAACATGTCGAAGTGAAAACTTAGGCAATGAGCTGTCAAACCATACAAACAAGATGGAATGACAGCTCACTTGTCGTTCTCTCCACCTAAATGTACACGGTGAGATGTCAACAGAATAGACCGGCAGGCTTCTTCTCACTCGTTTCATAGTAGACCTCATCCAAAATGTTTACTTACATCGTTTTACATCAGGCGAGATCCAGGTCGAGAGCTGGGTCAAAAAGAAAACAAAAAAAGACGAACTTTTTCTTTATAATGGCTAATTCCAACTATAAGTAAGTACTTAATTATATCTCACTTGATGGTTAAAGATGATGCGTTTGACAATGGTGACTCTAGCTAGAGTCTAGACCTATTCAGATTCACTCGTCATTTTATCCAAACGATACCACTTTGACCAACTAAATGTGCGCTGTATCGGTTTTATCTAGTTCTATTTGCTCGATACCATTTCAATCCAACTACGTTTTTTATGGTGCAAGTATAGCTTGAACACTGGTGTGACGTCGCATCTGCGATTTTGTGCAATAACGGTTGCATTTCAAAATTGCATGGCAGATAACCAGCTAATGGCTGCCAGGGGATTGTTCGAAAGAGGTACCACGACCATAGAACGCAAAGGAAAATTTAAGGAAAATGGGTGGGTTTTAGTCGGTAAGAGTTAGAATCCCACTTCGCCCCGAGTGGGAGATGTGATTTGCTGATTTTCCAACCTCAAAAAAAGGTAATCAGCTAAGGCTCTAGAACTAGCTTAGGAAGGACTCGATGATAGCTCATGATCTCCAGTTTAAATACATCCTTATATTTATAGATCTACATACTTTCTAAGAATACTAGACAAAAATACATTAATAGCTTGGTGTAGTCATCGTAAATTATAATAGTCGTGAGTGCACTTTTTGTTTGTTAAAGATAAATAAATAGTAAAATACAATCATGTAAAATAGAAAACATTAGGCATTTACTCGTTTGTTAGGGTCTACATTACATACCAAAAATGACAACCCGAGGGCCAATTCAACTAATTTTTAAACAACTTTCGCAATCGCATGTCAATCGCAAACTGTCAAAAAGCCTTAATTTTCATACATTTTTGACAGATTGCGATTGAGATGCGAATGTGAAAATTAGTAGAATTGGCGCACTGATTTTCAGGATCTATACCCGTGTGTTGTTCGTCTGTCTGTTTGTCAACGGGCAGCAGCAGTTCTATTCTGTAACAACATTTTCGTGTCTCGACAGCGGAATCCGAGGTGAGTTTCAAATTCGTATAAATATAAGACCTTATGTGTGAAATAAAGTTCACTTTGTAAGCTTAGTCACTCAGGTGAAGTCGATATCGAAATGGTTATTATCAGGAAGACTGTTGAAATTTTCACATAGTGTATTTTTCTATAGCCCGTATAGCAACGACATTGAAGGGGCCCATCCAAGACATATTTTTGGTTTATATTATGATTGTTATGAAACCCTATGGTACGATTACGACTCGCACTTGGTCGGTTTTATAGCAGCGTAGAGTAAAATTTGTTTCCCAATCTTATGTCATGTGGCTCAAACTGACGAAAGGAACGTACTTAACTGTAAATCTGCCTAACTCTTGACAAAAACTTAGGCTTAAGGTAATGTACCTATTAATTACCTGGCCTTATTATTAGCAGTGTCACTGAAGAATTTACTCCAATACGACACTACCACGGAAGCATTAAGTAATCAATCTCACCATTAAATAGGTAATAGTAATGTCATAATAAAATAAGTAACATTTTCTATAGTTTAGTCATAATTGCTTTACGTAACAGCACTTGAGCACATTAGCTAAAGATCGACGAAATAAACATGTAATGAGTTAATGAGTAAACCTACTAGGTAATTGTAATGTCGACCGGTAGCTGGTAGACCAGTCGTAATCATCCGACAGGCGCATGATTGAATAACTTTATACCTCCTACCTATTCAATATTCCCTTCAACATACATTACTGAAACAAAGCAGCACATATCTCTTTATAATTAATGCGGACAAACGATGGTTAATAAATATTGTTTCAGTAGTTGTATTGTGTGTAGAATAATGGAGCGCGACTGTATACAAGTCGCGCACGCTGTAGTGTGTGAAGTTCATCACGACGCCGACGCGCTGATGCAACGGTGCACCTTACATCTCCCTTCAATGTCGGTACTTGTACTGCAGTTTCACCAGCCAATGCACTTGAAGGTGTTAGCAATGTTTATTCATTATCGTCACTTACACACATTCCTATTCTAAAAGAGAAGTCTTCTCTTGCGTCGCATAGAAATAATTTGGAGGCGTGTTTTTTGCGCATTGACGTTTCACCATTTAAAAACAATTGATGAATGTGTTTAAGTGGTTCATAATCTACAATGTTCTTGTTTATTCGCATATCAATTGAAATGCGACCCCCATTATAGAAGTGTGTGTTCTTCTACGTCAATTTTGATTGCTTGCGTAGTCTTGGAACGTTGCTTGTTATCGTTCAATCTATTTTCCCCTGTCAATGTTAAATGACTGTTTAATAATAAAGGCACACTATCGTATATCATAGTGGAGCGATGACGACATTATAGGTCATATTCATAAGTGATATGTGTCAAATAATATTGACACACCCCCGCGGCCCATAGCCATTGCCAAGCCATATTCGTGTTGTTGATGTGAACTGGAAAATTTTAAAAGACATCAACAATTACATTTAGGTACTTTGCTGTTGTCTTTTGACTGACTTACACTTAAGTTACCTATGTAAATTTCAGTAAAATTTAAAACTTGTATATCACTTGCCCATAGGCACTTGCACCTGACTGATCAATGATCGATTGTTTCATAAACTTGTCTGTATGCAATATTGTAAGTTCAGGATTGTGTAATATTGCAGATAGAGCAACATCGAAGCAATGTAGGAAAATAATTAATTATGCGTAGATAGATGAAACGTGTCACAAATGGATAAGTAACGTAGTTTCACTCCACTAGATACTAATAAGACTCTCGGTCGTCTAACGGCAAGATTGGGGGACGATATTGTAGCCATCGCGGTAGGAACTGGAAGAGGTTGGTACCTAAGGAGCGAGACTTGACTTACTTACCGTGGATAATGATGATCTTAAATACCAACACACTTTCAAGTTGACTAAGTAGACAGAGATTAACGAAGAAATAACTCAGTTAATGCAATTCAGGTAACATTCTTTTTGACTGATAAGATGCTGATAACTGGTGGCTAACTTCCAAGATATTGCTAAACATGGTGACTGCGGGAAACCCTTTGCTTATGACAAGCAGGTAGGTTATGATAGAGTAACTCTAACTAATACGCAACTCTAAAAACCTTATGCTACCTATGTGAGATTTCACAAAGCCACTTTCAAATTTCGTATTTTCGAGTGTAGCGACCATTCCAGATAAGTATCTCTCTTTCTGACAGCCATTATTCTCTCCATATTTCTGTTGTCTCCTTATGCAACTGGTTCTTCTGACCTCTTCTACTGCATGCCTAAAAGTATGTGATCAGGACCCATCAGGACAATGGCAAATTGTTACTTAATTCCATCTAACGTAATTTACATGTTTTATTTATTTGTTACGTAGATAACATTAGAAGTGATGCTGACACACTTTCATGTTCGTGTTTAAAATTCATCAAAGACTTGATTAATTCGTCAATTGGTAGAGTATAACTATGTTTTTTGGGTTTGTGGAAGTATGTTTGAACTATGTTTTCTTTACGAGTAGCTGGGAGGTTAGCTAAGGCACAAATATGCTAAGATGTCATTCTAAACGCATAATCAAAGGTTAAAGGAATTCAATAGGAGTCCGGTATCTGTAGCCAACACGGTTTGAATCACGGCAAACTGATAGGTTCGAGTTTGTTGTAGTGGTTGTCATTAGTTTGTAGTATTGCAGGGGCAGTTTTTACAATTTTACATTTTACAAGTTAGTGTATTGACAGTGCCACGTGGTTACTGTAGTTTTTATTCAAAACATTGTATTCAAATATTATGATACAGAGAAAAAATGTTTTGCGTAAGAGTTATAAATCCAGGCAATGCTTCCAACATGTGTATTCAAGTGAAAGTAAATAGCCGTATCCAATACATTACACGTTTTGTCTGGCTTGTTTGGAAATGCATACGGTCGGTGTAACCAGTGTATCAGAAACGGGAAATTATACACGCATTTAGGCCCAACAATTGCGATTTTGAAACACGATTCGCACGGCCGTGTGTCACTGAACTTGACCGCTTCGCTGTTACGTGAAAATACTGGTTTTGTGAATTTTATAATATTGCCCCACAATCCCACTCCCACATGTTATAAATAGTTTTCTACATATTTAGATAATAATGAATAAGGAGTTTGAGTTTTATCCGATTCATGAAGAATGCTTACTTTGACATTACTATGCAAAGTTTAAATTGTAGCTGAAACGTTTTTCTGTTTACTGACTTAATTATTTACCTAATTGCCTTTTGTGCAGATACTATAGAACAGAAACCTTTGTACATAGTATATTGATTGTTTATAGTAGGAAAATGTATTCGTTCCTGAAGGTTTAATATTTAATTAAGACATAGTTAAGGTTTGCTAAACATAGCCAAAGTTATAAATAAAAATGAATTGCCGAAATATATTTACGCGTATAAATTCGTACAGACCCAATTTAGATCATTATTTTATAGTTGTGTTCGTAAATTGTGACTGTCAGGGCGGTTTGCATGAAATAACAAAATATAAAAGTTGCCAGTTGACGGGAGCGAAGACGCGGGGGACACCTAGTAAAGTATAAATGAATAAGCTAGATATATAAAAACAACTATTTTCAGCTTAAACAACAGATCGTCTAGACTAGAATAACATCATAACCATGATACTTATTAATTTCAGTTTAACTATACACGTCTGATAATAAAGATTCGTATCTTACGCCAGTGCCAGCCTACAAATGATTTCCTCAATTGAGAGTAAAAAAAAACAAATTAGATTTATATCAACAGGATAATTGATTATGGTAGTGCTGACTTCTGTGGTATGGTTTTACGCTGGCCAGCAAGCGACCAGTGCCGCGGTATTGGTATATAGCGTCGGGGCTTGTGCGCGGGCGCCTAATTGTAGGCTGTGTGTAGCTGGAGACGGTTCAGTGCATCGATGCGACTCCTGCGCAAGCTCCGCGCATTACTTACTCGTAAATCCCTCTCGTGATCTATGGTTCCTATGGATAATTAATATTTCGAGTGAATAATATCTGAACTTAAAAGTGATTTCTGTGGAGTTTTTAATTCAAAACACCAAACATGTTGACCGGCTGGCAGCTGATTTTGTCAAAACGTGAGTTTTTTTGTTGTTTTTTTAATTAAAATTTTCCCGATTTTCATTGTTGATTTTCTAAATATTTGTGATATTATGTAGCGGGAATTTATGTCATAACATTAAATTAAAAACAAGTGTTGATAATTCGATAAAGTTACGTGAATTTTCTGACGTATAAATACCTATAATAATTTTAATGTAAGTACACAAACAGCGAATGCAGTTTCAGTGAGATTAAAAACTTCCATAAAAACTGTTTCATTGGGTAATAGTTACGATAAATTGCGCATGTTAATAGTGAATAAATATAATAGTAAGTCTTTGATAAATAAAGATTTATTATAACTTTACAAAATCACTAAAACTTAACGTTGACTATATAGTAGGTGACTATTCGTAATATAAATAATAGATCGAAAGCAAACTTTTATCATGTTGCGGCAGAAATTGGCAAATGTAGCGTTAACCGTTGCTAATACCAATCCAATTTAGCTTAATTGTTTTTCCATTTTAATTAAATTAATTGCTGATACATTATTATCAGTAATTGTTTATTTTTTTAAGATCAATATTAGAACGTACTAAAGTTTATGGATTACAATTTCTAGTGCCCAGTATGATGGAGACATTTTTGCAAAATTTACTCGTATTTATACTTATTATATTGTACTAATAATATTCAGATACTTACAGGCCTTCCTTGCTTTAAACAATTGACTTGTCATGTTATCTTTCACCACCCTTTGTTTGACTGGTAGAGTACCTACGCCTGTGTCCGCACGATACAGACTTTTGTCTGTACAGTCCATGAACTTTGAATAAAAAATCTATCACACCGACATTTGTCTGCATTACTTTATTTCACAGAGAAAATTCTATGAAAGTTTTTGGCAGTCTAGCGTGTGAACCCACCATTAGACCTTAAGTCCGACAACGCATGAAATTTTAAATAAAGAACTCAACCTAATAATAACATAGATATGTAGAGTAATGATGGGTTACAAAAGTAATCATAGAGTAAATTTTTAAACAGGCAGCTTGTTCTTGGAATACGGTAGGTAATAAGGTAGTAAAAACGTTTAGCGGCTTTAATGACTTAATACAAATCAGTAGTTGGTTCCTCACTCATAATAATATATGCATAGCCACATAGTTATTCCATTTACAGCTACTATCGTTTTATCATGTAGGTAGGGCACGTTTTTTCGCAAAGTATGAAACATTTTAAATTTTCAGCGTCACGTGACATTACACGTGTAACTGAAAATTTAAAATGTATTAATGCCATTTTCAATGCTATCCTCCGTGCCTCGGAAAGCCCGTTAAGCCGTTGGTCCTGGCTGCCACTCGTAGATCTTTAGCAGTCGTTACGGATTATCAGTAGTCGAAGTCTTGCCAAGTACCGTGTTACCCCAGGTAATGGGTTGTGGAGGTCTGGTAGGCAGCCGCTCCACGAAAAAATACTGGTATTCCGCTGAATCCGGTTTGACTGGAAGCCGACCCCAATATAGTGTGGAAAAGGCTAGGCAGATGATGTGTTTTTGCGTGCAGAAGATTAACGTAAGATCTCCACTCAAGCTTTCACGTTTATAGTATAACTAGCTGACCCGTGCAACGTCGTCTGCGTAACATTTTTCATTACTGCTCCGCTCCTATTGGTCTTAGCGTGATGATATATAGCCTATAGCCTTCCTCGATAAATGGGCTATCTAACACTGAAAGAATTTTTCAAATCGGACCAGTAGTTCCTGAGATTAGCGCGTTCAACCAAACAATCAAACAAACAATCAAACAAACAAACAAACTCTTCTGCTTTATAATGTTAGTATAGATTGGCAGTATTTATTTAACTCGGAAATAATTGTATTTTATACCAGCTGACCCATGCCCAATTCGTGCCGCGATTAATATTTAGTCTATAACACTCAAAAATAACGTGGCTTTCAATTGGTGAAAGATTTTTTTAAATCGGTTCAGTTGATCCAGAGATTACCTCTACAACTTCACGAACTTTATCTCTTTATAATATTAGTATAGATTAAATAAAATAGCCCCTACTGAGGCGAGTCTACTTTATAGAAGCACACCTATATTTTAAAATAACATCGAGTGTAAATTTCTTGAAGGAATTGAAATAGGCGTACCTATTAGGGCAGCTATCTTGTATGTATCAAACTAACACAAAACTTTTTAAATTGTCGTTATTTTCTGCCTGTAACCTCACTGTATCGAATAATTTTCCTACTTTACGTAAATTGAAGAAGAAAATATATTTACAACCATTAAACAATTATACAAGTATACATTGTCAAAACTAATTTGTATAGTGTTTGTAATATTCGTATTACGTGTTCCAAATTAAATAAAAGTGCATAACTATAATATTAGGTAACTGTCAATCAATACATATTAGTTAATTGCTGTTATGAATTTGTTAGTCAGACAGCGTTCCGTGTATTACTGGTAACATACATATACATTGTGTGTGAAATGTAAACCCAATTTCGAAACCTTGGTAAATATTATTTAGACTAGTTACTTTTATTTTGGTCAGAATTTGAAAGTAACGACAGCGTCATCAATAAAATTGTTTGCGTACCCTCTTCACCCTGAGATATTTTAATGCCTCACGCATTAAAATATCCATTATATTCGCTTCGTTAAATGGATAGGTACCCATATAATTATTATATGGGTACCTATCCATTTAACGAAGCTTTTTGTATAATTTCCTGTTTTTTTTTTTATGCGAAACGGGGAAACTCTTGGCCCAAATCTCACCTGATGGAAAGTGATGACTAGGCCGAAGATGGAAACGAGTTTCACCCGGAATCCTCTTACACAGAGGAACTGGCTATCATACCTCTAACTGCCGGAACACAACAATGCTGTTAACATTGTTGTTATGGCGACAGACTTAGACATGATGGTGGTAGCTTGCCAGGCGGACTTAGAACAAGTCCTACCACCAACCAAAACCGAGCAAAAAATTTGCCCCTGCTGGGAATCGAATCCGGGACCTCTGGGTCTGAATCAGGTAGACCACGGAGGCGGTTAGTGTCACCTGTTTAGCACCACCCGGGGACCACGTGTAGGGATTCGCTGAAGGGTATTCTCCTACGGACGCGGGTGACTCGGCCCCCAAACCTACTCATATTATGAAAAAATCAGGGAAAATTTTCGTAAAATAGGCTTTTTTAATTTATAAAAGTATTTTTTGGGTTCTTTTGCAAGCCTTGAATAATTCTGAACGGTGATTTACTAGACCGGGTGGATGAGATCAAACTTGGTGTGTAGCAAAAATTAAATTATTTTATTAGGTATTTTACATACCTACACGATTTAGTATGGACATTAATTCAGTGGAAAATGTCGTAAATGCCTGATGTGCATATTCATTACTTTAGTACCGATGTTTGATTTACACGTTTCTACATTAACATAGGCATTAGTGTCTATTAAAATCATCATAAATAAATAAATAAAGATTATTTGTAATTGATGTCTATTCCAGTATTCTAGGTAACTGTCAGTCTGTCTGTCTGTTAGTAGTTAATTAAGTAGGTACATGCCTAACTAGTTGGTGATCGATATCAACTGTCATTTCAATATAATTGCTAATTTATGTTTAGCAATATCGGAGCTTATTGTTTTTAAACGGTGACTAGAACGACGCCTTCCATTTGGATAGCAGTGAACCATACAGGGTGTTCCAGAAGTGCGTAATATTCATATATTTCTGTATAGTCGATACAGCGAACACCACCCTTAAATAAACCCTGGAATACCTCGTAGATCTATAGCAGATAAGGATCAAACCAGAGATTCCATTTTTTTGTATCTATGATTTATTTACAAGCTCAACAATATCATTAGGTATAGATATAGTAAGACATAGTGTTTGTCCAGACAAACCAAACAGCTAAACAAAAAATATTAACACACATTAAAATAACAAAAAATCAAAACAACAATTTAACAACAGAAAGTCATTCAATAATTAATCCAATTCAAACAGTCTTTTATTATTTTTATTTTTTTATATAGATTCAAAACAAGCATAAGACTTACAATAGGTACGACGTAGGTACCTAAGGTATTTTTTTTTTATTGATCTGAGATCTATGTTATGATTATATTAGGTACCGTACCACGATAATTTTCTATGGGTTTCCATACTCTAAGAGACTGTCCACTATGGAAACCAACTTAATACGCACATCTTGTGTGGGGTCAGATTACAATCTAAACAAATCGAAATGATACATGGTTATGTTTATATTGCAAAGCCATATAATATAGAAAAAGCATGATAATATGTACTAATATTTATATTTAATATCAGCTTATCTTTCCGCGTTACTGAAATACGTCATAGGCAATATTACATTTTATTTTATAAATATTAATAAACTTTGTTAACTTCATACCTAAGGGAAGGTGTGGCAAGTCTGTGCAGTATAGTCTACGCAGGAAATAATCTGTGTTACAAATATTCAATAATTAAGTAAAGTATAAATTACTTTGTTTCGCAGATTTAGATTAAAAAGTTATGAGTAGAAATGAATGTTTAATTTTATTATTAGTGTAGTAATGTGTTGTTATAAATTATTATTGAGTTGCTTGCAGGCACAGTTGATGTAACAATTTGATTCCGCAAATCATTCAAGTTTGAATCATCTCATAATTTATGTCACTTGTCTATTATAATTTTCCAAACCTAGTTGGTGACCGCGGCTCCACTCGCATCCTTTTTTTGAAATAATTCCAAGGGAATATACTTCCGGGTTGAAAAGTATTATATGCGAACGCAATAATATGGGACAAATCCGTTCAGTCGTTAAGACGCTAAGAGGAAACATACAAACAGAAAGACACACAGACAGAAAGAGTTACTTTCACATTTATAATTTATCCGTAGCTTGTGTGATTAAGTTCTTTATATTTTGCTGACGGTACCTACCTCTTAAAAGTTGGTGAGACCAAAAGTCCTACACGCAGCACATTGTCACATTCCAATGTGAAAGTGATCTATGGAAACGAACTTCAAACAGCCTTTAATTAAAGAAACAAAAGAACTCTTTTGTCTTTTCATTACATTATTATATTGACACTTTCATTTTTAAAAGGAAGGCTTTCCCTCGCATTCAAAGTGGAGGCCTATTCTTTTGTCCTCTCATTTCTTTGAAACGCAAAAGAAATATTAATGAAGAGTATATTTATAAAACTAAAGAAAGGCTTTATTTAAACAATATATTTATTTAAATATGTAAAGCCGTGAAACCTTACAATAGTGTTACTTAAATAATTTGCCCAGTTCTGACTGAAGGCCGAGCGGCCAAGAACCTTAAATTCTGCAAATAAACAACTACTTTCTATTATAAAGTTATTGATGTGGAAGTTACGTTAATCTCATCATTATTGTATTGAATGGACAATTATGATTAACATTTATAGAAATTAAACTCTATAAATGACCGATTCATTGAGTAACCAAACAAATGTACGCCTCTGGGCAAAACAGAGGATCCACCTACTTATCTGTAACATCTCGCACGCTGTTGTAATTTTACCTATGTTTACAAATAAAGCATTCAGATTCTGATTCTGAATTCATACGTTTATTTTCCGTACAAGAGCGAAATACTTAATTGCGAGCCTTAAAACGACAAAGTTAGGAGCAGGTTTTCGAAAATACAATAACGAAGGTGTGCACCTGCTGCACCTATTAATTTTATATAGGCCCTTACTGTCCCACTGCAGGGCACAGGCTTCTCTTTCCTCCTTCTACCGTTCCCGGTCTTCTCGAGTAAGAGCCTCAAGCCACAACAAGCTCTAAATTCGTCTTCCTACTAACATAAAGTTAGGTCTGTAGCTGAAGATAGATGCTTCTAAATAAGATAACTTAGATAGCGTGTATTTAACTAGTGCGGCAAGAGTTCACATCAAAGATAAATCGATACTAATCGTCGAGGAAATAGCAACACGTAGATAGGTAATTATCGGCATCAGTTCATCACCTAAGTCGGTACGTCGGCGTCAGTAGGTAACTTTCGTAACGCGGCCTTCCTTTCAGTTTACGATCACATCTCTTCCTGTATTCGGAATAAACTTGAATGAAATTGTTTAAATAGTGAAACATTTTAATTGGAGATATGTCCATTATTAAGGTTCTGTTGTCATGGGAGGACCTATTTTTTGGTCAAGTAGAATCTAGGGAATTTTTCACCGAAATGGAAAAAGCAAGGACTTCTACGAGTATTTCTACTTCTTTTCGAGTCAATTGACTCTTTAAATCGCTATTAGGCAATTGGCCATTATGTGGTCAATTGGACCACTTTGTCATTAACCACAGTCAGGTCCTGGAAGGTGCAGTTGGTTGGGCCTTAGGCATATAAAGCTGGCAATTTGGTGGGGCATTTATAACCTTCGAAGGGACTCCACGGTACTGTGATCTATGATAGCTTTTTTGTTAAAGATGGGAAATTATCAAATGGATCCTCCCGCTCCGGGTGGTGCAGAGGGAGGGAGTGTCACTGACTTTGACAATTCATCCGTATTCCAGGCCGCGGTGACTCTTTCGAACAAATTCCGCAACCCTGGATTTATGATAGCCTAAGTTGTTGATTTTTAATGAAGGTATTTCATATTTCATTTCATCGTCTTGTTCTATTCTATTCAAATCATTGACATTTGAACAGCTTTGACGTGGCTACAGCCCCCATGATTGAATACCAGTCCTCTTTGTTTTCTTAATAGTATCTAAGCTGCATTATTTTCAAATCATAACAGCGCGTACCTATTCTGTTTATAAAACAGTGCCCAAGGATTTTTTGTTGACTCATACACATAGGAATCTAACTGCGTTGATGATTTGGCCATTTATCTAAAGAAGTTATGTGATTACTTATGTTTAATAGAAGAAAATAAGTCTAGGAATGTCTCTATTTTGAAGACCAGTAAACATTTCTAAGATAAGGCAGGGGGCATTACTAGAGAGTTCATAACAGCAAATGTCGATTTACATTATTTGATTTTCGGTACCGAATGGGTCTCACCTTGTTACGTATCCTTTCAAATTTATTGTTGCATCCTTGTCTAGCAAATGAAATGGGAACGTAAAATATTACCATCCTAGCTAAAACCACAGCTGGATATATGTACATATGAATATCGCATCAAAAATCTCTACAAGGACCAGGTTAATTAATGCTGCCAACAGCGTTGTCAAAAACTGATTATAATTTTGGAAGCATTAATGTTTGAGTCAATAACCGATGACAACCAGCCGTGGCAGGCGACAGTGACGCTATCAGAAGGTATAGGATAAAAAAGTATCTTGATACAATACAAAGGTAGCTTTATGAAAATGTGCAGAGATCAGGCCAATTCTACTAATGTTTTAATAACTTTCGCATTCGCATGTCAATCGCAAACTGGCGCCTAAAAATATGGCGATAAAAAGCCTTAATTTTCATAAATTTTTGACAGATTGCGATTGAGATGCGAATGCGATGCGAATGTGAAAATTAGTGAAATTGGGCCTCAGTAGTGTGGCTTGTAGGTGTAACCTGTCGCTCCTGTTTGACGTCAGTGAGTTACTATTAATACCTACTTTCGAAATTAATCAAGAATTTATACCTTTTGTTCTGGATGGGTAATCATGAAATCCCGCTCTGGGCGGAGCAGGAGGGAGTGTCAGAACCTTAGGTACTGCCTAAAACTCATCCGTGTTCCATCAAATGCTCTTTGCGTTCCAGGGTCACGAATAAATCCGCAACTCTGGCAGTTCCGTAATTCTGGCAATGAATGTATAACTACAGAGAAGTTAAAGCCCAAAGTTCTGTTTTTGTCGCCATGTGACGTATACTGATGTTTCGAATGTACACAGCTGTTCAGAACAAAGACTACTTAATTATCATAATAACAACGCCATTTTAGGCTGCCGAAGACTCGATCAAAATACAAGTAGAATTTTTGAGTGATGAGAAACGTTTTGATATCTAACGCGCATTATTTGTCTTTCATAATTTTTCAGTAGGTACCAACCAGTATTTCTCTTTTATATTTACGTTACAGTCCATTATTAGCAGAATCAGTCCGGTACCGACCCACCACCGACGGACGGACGGGTTTAATAGGTTATAGGGTTTTTCTCAAATCCTTCCCTATTTATTCCGATAGAGAAACAATTTAATGGGCAACTCGCAAACCTACTCAAGCGCATCCAAAGTAATTATTAAGCTTATATTAACACAATTTAAATCAGCTATTTATAAAATACTAGCTGATGCCCGAGGCTTCGCCCGCTTCACAAATTATATACCTACTACTACCTACTTACTAACTTAAAATACAACCTATGTACTTTTTGAATTTATCGCGAACAGACAGACAGACGCGGCGGAGGACTTTGTTTTATAATAATGTAAGTAGTGATAGTGATTTTGCGAGCTCTTGCTAAAGTCATCAATGAATTTCGAAGCAATCAAGTCTATTTTTTCTTACATTTCTGTAAATGCCAGTTCCTTTCATACATTCGTTTCATTTGCATACACCGTTGACTTAAAGAAATAGTAGGATAAATAATTTTTACAAAATTATTTTCAATAACAAAAACAGCCAACAAGGCTCATTTCTGTGACATCTCTGTCACAGAAGCTGATTGCACTAAGAAGTATTTTGGTTTTGTATACAGTAATGAATCACGCCCCGCCCAGTGCGGTAAAAAAATCAGGATCCTGTTTCCACTCCGAAGGTGTCCCTTTTCCGCTAAAAGGAGCCAATTCCAACCAGCTCCATCTTTCCGAGATGTTGCCGATAACCGACCGACTTGAGCTTCTTGGTGTTACGTTAACATCTACCCTCAATTTTGGCCCTTTCATAGAGGCAAACGCTCAAGTGGCTGCTAGAAAGTTGGGGATCCTAGCAAAGGTGAGACGGTATTTCACGCTGGAACAGCTGCTTAAACTGTATCAAGCGCCATCTTTGGAACGGATCTGCCAGATACCAGATTGATGCCCTAGAGTCAATTGAGAAACGAGCCAAGAGGATCATCGGCAATGATAGGCTAGTCGAATCGAAGCATTTTGCATTTTAGGGAGAGTACGAATTGCATAATTTAATTCCGCCAAGCCCGTTCCATCATCGGATCACAAGACGTACGGCGACGCGCCACCGGTACTTGGTAGACATCCCACCCACCCATACAACGCCCACTATACGCACAAAACGTTTTGGGAACACATTTAATTTTGTGAACAGCTAAGGAGTGGAATTCCCTGCCCGAGTCTGTGTTTGATGATAGCTACAACCTGGGAATTTTTAAGTCAAGATTGAATATGTTACTTCTAGGCAAGCGTGCTCCATCTTAGACCGCATCGTCACTAAACATCAGGTGAGATAGTGGTCAAACGTAGGTACCTATGCCTATCAATACTAAAAAAAAATGTACATGACAAATATTTAAATCGATTGAAGCGGAAAGCGGTATGGTTAGCAACGCAGCGGTGTGCGAGCTGATCTGTAAAAGCGGGGTAACGCAGAACCAGTCTTAATTGCCTTTTACGAGTGCTCTCAATATGATCCCGATTACAAGCAACACTTTTCCGCTGATAAATATTATTTAGCATAATCAAAAATCCTTGCTTATCATACAGTTGTTTTTTAATGCGGTATTGATAAGGTGTAAGACGCTGGAAGGCCTCCAACAAGGTTAACCGATAACCTGGTGAACACCGCAGGAAGCTGTGATGCAAGGCGCACAGGACTGGCCGATGTGGCAACACTTGGGGGAGGCCTATGTCCTTCGGCTATGTAACAAATGATGATGATGATGAATGCGGTATCTTTCCATGGAAAGCCAACCGCATTCATCTAGCCATAGGGCGGTATCGAGGTAAGGTTTACACATTCAAGGCATATCAATGGAGGATATAAATTGCAAATTGTCACTTAATATACAATTATCTCATAACGCTGGGCGCTAATTTGTATCACGTTTAAATAGCTTGAGTGTAGGTGCACGTGACCGCATGCTTTGTTGTGAACCAAGTGAACCAACGCTAGGGACGTGCAGCTTTGTAGTAGGAAGTTCAAAGAAGTGCAATGGAGTTCAAAGCAATTTCATTAATTAAGTTATAAGATATTGATTTTTTATGGGATTCAATGTGACCCTGATTTAACAACACAGGATTCCAAAATTAAACCCAAAAGCAAAATAAAAAAATATCAGATTTTAGTTGATAGATGAAGAATTCGTGAATTTCAGTGAAAATATAAAAATATCTTGATTTACATTATATTGGCATCATTAATGTTATTATCAGATTCCTCAGTGAAGTCATAAATAATTAAAAGTGCTTAACATATTATTGAAATACATTATTTATAAGAAAACGTGTGTAAAGTATTTAAAGTAGTTTAGCTTGACTCATGTTTTCCACATTGAAATAAAAGTTTTACATATAGATACAACATTATTTCCCAGAGATATTCAAATGCAAATTAATGAAACTTGACAATGAAATTCCTTAAACAGCAAAGGAACACATTTTGTATTGTTTTGAACTATTTTGTATTAGAATAGTGAAAACAATGCCCTGAATTGAATGCGGAGCAAAGAACTGAGGGCCCTTTTGTTTTTATTTTATCAGCTCATGCCTCCCAAAGTCCCACTGCTGGACACATACCTCCCTCAACTCATTCCACTTCTCAAGAAAAGAGCTTACTTTTCTTATTTTGCTTTTTAGGGTTCTGCGCTCGGAGTACCTTGTAACCTGTAACCAACAGAACCCCATTACTAACCTCCGCGGCTGCCCTGTCAGCAGGCTGTATCTCATTCTCATGAACCTACAATTGAAATTTGTTTTCTTCTTTTTCATAATTGGAACTGAACAAGAGATAATAATGACTTTTTTGCGAATTCGTTAGTGTGTAATATTTTTACTTTATAAACGTTATAACAGTTTCATCAAGTGTTTGCACAGGTTCTTGAATAACCTTGACGTCACTCACCGCAAGAAATTTCACACACCATGCCATTGTACCTCTACTAATAGCATGCATTACACTTTTATAGGAAAAGATGACTGGAAGGGAAATAAATGTTCGTAGAAATTATGGGAATAATAAGAATAGGTTAGATAGATTGGAGTTTTACGTTGGCATTGGTAAACATGCAGATTGACAGGTAATCCGCAACAAGAATTAAACGGTGTTTTTTCGTAATAATTGTCCACATGGTCGTCGCCATAGGTATGATCTTAATCGTACAGAGCTTGGATCATCCCATGGAACCCCAAAACTATGACTCAAAAGTAGGCTCATATGCCGCAAAACTCCAAATATAACACCATAATTATCTAGTACACTAGAGATTGCATTAAGTTTACGAAAACTGTAAACATTTTCATTTAATAGAGCAAAAAACTGCGACCAGCATTGTACCACCTGTTTCGTTTAGTTCACGATTCGATTCGCGCGTACGAAACTGTGCAAACTATACAAATCAAACTTTATTTTATTTTCATATAAAAATTTTGTATAGTAGGTAACAGTTCTATTAATTAAGCGGAACATTTGTACCGACCGTAAAATTAGTTTTTATTGCGTTTACCGATCGAATTCAGCATTGTCAGTCTTCGTCGGTCAGAAAATGATAATTAGATTCCTCGTGATTTGTAAGTTTGTGTTAGTAGTTAAAAGTAAATAATTAACTTTGCTTTATCATCAGTAGCTCATTGCAGGTTAATGCTCGGCTTAGAAATGATTCAGTAAGATATGACACAATGTAAAAAGAGGTCTTGATAGTCATGTGTTGCTCGGGAGTTTGTTGGCAACTGCTTCTCCACAGCTAAAACACTAGGAAGTGGTGACGGGTGGGCGTTTTGGGGGACTGTCTTTTGAAGAACTTGACGTTCAAAAAGTTTTGGCTCTCAGCCTAATTTGAATTTTGATTTTTTTTTTATTTCATACTATACTTATTTATTTATTAAAACTGCAACAGAAAGGTACAAAGGCGGATTTAGTTACCTTAGAACACGTCTACACTAGCTCTATCATAATCATATCAGCCGAAACACGTCCACTGCTGGACATAGGCGTCCCCCAAGCGTCGCCACAACGACCGGTCCTGTGCGTCTCGCATCTATTGGCTACCCGCGACCTTCACCAGGTCATCGGTCCACCTTGTGGAAGATGTATATAATAATATAAGGAGAATAATCTGCCCTTTGCTTCGCGTTTGTGAACGAGAGAAAGCCTTCGATTCGATCGAGAGTTGGGCTGTGCTGCAGTCTCTCCTGCAGTCTCAGAGAGACATCGAGGTACTGAAATCTATCGGACTATCGGTACATCGAGGTGCTCGCACTGCAATGTTTGTACAAAAATGCCACCATGTCAGTCTGACTTAAGGATCAGACCTCGAAACCTATCCTCGTGCAGCCTGCGGCAGGGAGACATCATTTCACTAGCTATTTATTTTATTTTAAATATTGTATTTTATTTTTGTCTTCCTTCACCGACAGGGAGGTCCGTGCTTTGTAGTGGGACACAACATGCTGAAAATTAATTAATAATAATTATTATGGAGGTCTACTCCATAATAATTATTATTAATTTATTTTTAGATTAGTTACTACAACTCACACACAAGTTTGTAATAACTTGGAAAATGAATTAATCTTCGATTTCTACAGTCACCAATCGTTGGACAGCTTCAGGAATATCTATTATACCGCCCACTCGGTACTCAGGCAGTGCGATGTCGTTTGATTTACAGCATCAAGGTGAAAGGGACCTGACTGGCCGAACGACTCTCTTGTTGCTAATAAATTCCAACTACACAGCTGCTAGGTAGCCTTAGTTCCTGCAAAGTTTCCGCACGATTGAGATTTTAAATCGCATATCGGTTTCTATTGTTTAAAGGCAAGCGAATGTGGAGTAAAAGTTTGCAAATGTCAGCACGTGGAAAACAGCTGATCTAACTGAGTGGGAGTCATAAATACAGGCTGTTTTATGCGCTGGTTTTATTTGACAGCAACTGCATTACATACTAGTGCAATTCTGCATACAAACAAAAAAATTGCGACTAATAGCTGCTGTCTTCAAAGGTGTTCTTTTTTTACGTCACCAACTAGTTTAAAATAAAACACTTTGATACCCAATCAATCTATCAACGTTTAAAGATCGGCAATGCGCAGTAATTCAGAGTATCCAATAAAACGTAGCTCAACTTACAGCTTCTTGGAAAGCTGTGATTTAATGCGTTCAAATTACAATGTGTCCCAAGTCGCGAAACCACCGCCAGCCTGTCTGGCTGCGCAGACCTGTTCCGAGCTGTCATTGGCCGACGGGATCGTACGACGGAATACTCCGCTCGTCCGCTTTGATAGAAACTTTTTCGCAGATTGATGTAAAAACTACCACTTCTAACGAGTTTCTCGATGCCAACGCCAAATTAGGTAACCGACTGGACGGGAACGTGGGTTTCAGCTCCATATCGGAGCGGTTTAATGATGCGACTCATGGACAGACAGTGTTGCGTACGTCACTGCAATTCGGTGTTGGGCCGTCAACGGGAATTTTAACGGCCGCGCTTTGATCTGTATTCTATGAGCGGCGGAGAACGGAAATTATAAAACGGTTTTTGTTTGTCGCCGACAGTGACGTTGGCTCAGATTCACTTTGAAAAGTCCTATTGTTCGGGAATGTATTATAGAAGCCTGAATTACATGACATCTAACATAAACCTTTGTGCAGCATCACAATGCGCAGGTCTAAAGGACATGAGATGACACATGACCAGCATGACCTATTGTCAAAGGGTATTTAGGTTTATGACTAAGTATTATACTTCTGTGGGATGTCTAACAAAAGAAGTATGTCTATAAACTTAAAAAAAAAAAAAAAAAAAACTTGAATAACTTCCATTCTATTCTGTCTTTCATTGAATTATAATTATCTGATGTGCCTGTCGAGATTCCTATCTATTACCTTTATTCAACTCAGTTTATGGAGACCGCTTTGCTACAAAACTTCCTCTTTTCCATCATGAAAATTAGGTAAGCGGATTACAGGTGACAGCGTGGGCTTTGCAAGCCACAAAGGCCAAGAGACGCTAAACTCGGTTTTCCCTTTCAGAGTACACATAATATAAATATCTGATAAGATCACATTACTTCTTAGAAGATAATGGCCAAATTAGCACTCGCGTGGAAAGTGCATGTCGGTAACGTGTACCAACGTGTTAGTGTATTCTAGGCAGGCATGGGTAACACCTACTTTAGCCGCCACCGCTCGTTAACAATTAGTGTGTCAATAGAAGCACTTGGTTAACGCAAACGGATAATTACTACCACTTAGCTGCCCATTAGACGAAGCGGAAACTTATCTTGAACGTTTGTTTTAATAAAAATGCATTTTGTGCACCTGTCCGCCGATTTCCTTATTCGGATATTAAGTGGCTTCTGAGGTCCTAGTTTAACATGATGGTATTTTTTTGCACTTATCATGATTATTTTTTCATCATGAACAACAATCATATTCGGTCTGTAACCTCTTCATTCTAGTGCTTTCCTTGTGATAATAAATACTTTTCGACATAATTTCCAAAAACTAGAAACAGGTTGAAGCCATCGGTTGCCCAACCGTTAAGTCATCACTCGGGGCTTGAGAACCTGGTGTCAAGGCGAACATAAATAAAAGTGCAGCTCAATTAGCAAATTAAGGAGTACATCTGGGACATGTCAATCAACTGTTCGGAGAGTTTCGCCCTATAGGTACTTACTTACTTAAAATCACTAAAATATCTTAAAGTTTTTTTTTCAGCGACGTTTTTCAACAGAGGGCCAATTCTACCAATTTTTAAACAACTTTCGCATTTGCATGTCAATCGCAATTTGTCAGAAAAGCCTTAATTTTCATACATTTTTGACCGTTTGCGATTGAGATGCGAATGCGATGCGAAGTGAAAATTAGTAGAATTGGCACTCAGACCACATTAACTAATCAGCAAAAACTTTTTTTTAGGATGCTATGTCATTATAATGAATCCTTCAGCTCTGTGCGCACCGGAAGCGAGTATCTAACTCTTGCCGATTATAAATAACCCTTTGCGTTCCAGGGCCACGATAACTCTTTCGAATAATCCCGAAGTCGTTTTGTTTGACCTTGTAGGTATCTCTACTTACTTATATTATAAATATGAATCCCTATTTCCCTTGGTCATCGCATCACGTGTGAATGGCTGGGCCAATTTCGCTATTCCTTTGTTTGTTGTGTTTGTTACTGTCAGGAAAAGGATTTTATGGAAGAAAAAAATAAGAAAGTTGCAGTTGACGAGAGCGAAGCTGCTGGGGGGATAGCTGGTCTATATATTTAAAAATGAATCCATATTTCCCTTGGTCATCGCATCAGGCGTGCTCGGCTGGCCCGATTTCGCTAATTCTTTTTTGTTGTGTTATTTATTGTATGAAGGATCTTGTGAAAAAAAAAAGAAATGACAGCTACTACTAAGTACACAATTAGTCTTATACTAGTTAAAGTCTGTTCACATCGGATGGCTGGCAACGTGTCCTGCGCTGACGCTCCCAGATCCGTCAGTCACTCAGTTCCGTCACGATCCACTGCGCAACAATGCAATGACAAGCAGACCGATCGCGAGTTATTATCAATCATTTATTTATACTTACTTCGTTTGATATCTGTCGTCTATTGTGTTTATAAGAGGATAATTTGCAATGAAATATGGCGGGGTTGCAGTACTTTTTAAGAATTTTGAACGTCTGAAAATCTAATTAATTATGAGTTTTTAATAAATAAAAATCATTACATAAAAATTGAACATACCCTCAAGTAAATCGTAAAGATAGAAACGCGATTTAGAATGATTGGCTCGATACTTTTTTTTATCAAACATGACACTAAATTACAATTTTAAACGTGTACTTTTAAGAGATTCTATCGCGAATAGGTATATATAACAGTTATATCAATAGATAGAGCTTTTTATTTTGAAGTAAATGTTGAAACCATATTGTATTATTTCTTTATCAGTTTTCGACAAGAAGAAAAAACAATCAAAATTTAGACATTATTTCGCTCGCCGGACAGTCGCTGTTGTTCGTCAAAACACACAGTACTGCAACCTCTCCTTAAGTGACAAACTCGTAGAAGTCTAAGATTGAAAAGTCAAAGGTTTGATTGAAAATTATTTTTTGCAGCAGCGGTCAATTTTTGCTCGGCTAGTCGTTGCAGAGTCCGCAACAGTTACTAGAACAACAGATTTTTACCGTTTTTTAGTGTCGACAAGATATTTAGCTGAAGTTGAATGATACCTACTATTTACCTAGGTACTTACTGTTTTCAGGGTTATAGGCATTATAGGTACAATCAGTTGAAGTAGAACTGTGTGAGGCTTTCTACATTGTCCTACTTATGTGCTACCGTATATTTAATTTAGATTGACCGATAGTGAAGACTGTCCTATATCTCAGTCTTTGCGTCATATCTTAACCTTACCTATGCAGAACTGAATAGGTAGTATTTCCTCATCACTTGTCACATTATCCCTTTTGTTACGATCCGTTAGAAATGTATGACGCACATACAGACAGACGGAACGTAAGCAGACTCTTTCCTGTTATTTTTTTCTTGGTCGTTTACGGAAAATAGATAATTTAGAACTTTGCATTCAGGATGTTCCGCGTAGGTAGGTACTGCAATGTTCATTGTTGTTAAAATATTTGTAAGGTCGATATTGAACTAGTTGATTTAACTGTAAAGCTGAAATAAGTGATGAACAAGACAAAATGTCTTCGCCTTATATATCTGCTTGATTTCTCCAAAAGTGATTGTAGATGGCCTTTAAGAGTGTGTATTCCGTCCACTAGCGCCGCCAATCGTTTTTTATTAATTGTGGTAAATTTAAGACACGTAGATAAAAAACCGCTCTGTATAGTGCACTAAAGAAATGTATCAATTTTTTTTTTGACAGCTATTTTTAATACATAACTCATGGCTAAATAGCCAAAACGGCAATTATTGCTAAAAGTGGCCACTTTTAGCAAAAATATCGACTTTGGCAACTATTTATGTTCTAAAGTACAAAACATAACTCTCAAAACATAATAAATACATTTCTTCAGTGCACTACAGAGCGGTTTTTTATCTACGTGTCTTAAATTTACCACAAATAATAAAAAACGATTGGCGGCGCTAGTGGACGGAATACACGCTCTTAAATTGCGAAAGATTAACACTTGGTAAGTATGAGTCAATCTGAATTATTGTCGCATATAAGCTGGAACTGCAAAGTCGATTGAATGCTGAGATGAAATTGCTCTGAAAAAAGATCGAAACATTTTGTAACCAGATTTATTATTAGATAAACATTTACCTATACACGTGTTCCATTTATAGTGTTCTACATGCTTTAGTAAATGGTCGATAAACCCGAGGGTGGGGTTAGCTAATCAAGCTGAGATCAAATCGACATTGTGTTCAAACACTGCATTCAACCGCGCGATCATTTCATTTCTCTAATGGAATTGCGGTTTGCGGCGACCGCGACATTGACAACAAAACTATTTTGTATAAAATGTTGCACTTGACAATAATTGAAAGTTATGTATTTACTCGTATTTATAGTCGCGGAGGAATCTATTTTATCTTAAGAGGATTAGTGGAACATTTTAAAGCCTCTTTGATCAGCTACAATGTATCTTTTGTCTTCACTCATTTAATAATTGAAAACAATGTGGAGAAAGCGTTTGTTTGATTTTTTGCGCAGCTGCTCATTATGAAAAATCAAAACTACCTGAGTAGAGATGGAACTGTAAGATATTATATACAAAGTAATCATCAGTGGCGTAAGCTAGTCATAAGGGGGCCGTGTAAAGAGCATTTTTGGGGTATTGTTTTTATGAACAAATAGCTAAAGACTGTTGGCAGGCCACGAAGAAGACTGCGGGTAAATGTATAGTTTTGCGACCACACGTCGCTTGCAGTCCGGGTTCATATCCTTGATACGGCTGATTTTTGCCATGACAGCCAATCTCGCTGGAGACCAGCCCTCGGCGCGGGACATAAGCGTAGACTACTTAAATATTATTTGTTAGTTTTTAGTTTATTTTTTTGGTTTTTTACATTTTTAATTTTTCTTTTATTTTGTCCTTTTTAAAGTAGGTAGGTATAAATATCAGTAAAGGTATAATTATAGTGATTAGTTAGTGGGTAGATAGTCAGATCCCCTCATCAACTATTAAAGAGCTGATGATCTTCAAACGGCTGAACAGACTTTCATGAAACATAGCTAAGAACACTCGGGATAAAATTATCTATGATACAAAAAAAAATTAAACGAAAATTGGTTGAATCCGTTTGTGAGCTACGATAGTGGTATCGTAGCTCCCAAACGGATGAACTGATTTTCGTTTAGTTTTTTAGACAGATACACAGACAGACACGTTAAACTTATAACACCCCTCTTTTTGCATCGGGGGTTAAAAATCTGTCTTCTCTTAGGTGTTAACATTTCACAAGGTAGAAAAACTCATTAAAATCTTTTTACTAGGTTAACTCACTGTTATGTACCTAAAGATAACTAAAGTTATGCATATATAGGATATAACCAGTTTAATAAAGGCTGAACAAATTTAATTATTTAGGTGGTTTTTATTTTTAATTTGAATGATGGAACTCTGTTGTATGACTATTGTTATTTATTTATTTATTTATGTACACACAAGAAACTTAAAAAAGAAAAAAATACAGAGAATAGAGCACAAAGGTACTGCTTATTTCATATGAAATTTCTTCCAGCAGACCTGCGACAGGAGAGTGGGAAAAGAAACATGGACACAGTGTGTAGAAACAAAGAAGGAAACTAAAAATAGACTAAACTAACTTAACTGAAACATATTATTAACTACTAATAAATACATCAGAATATAAACATACAAACAAATATACAGAAATAGATTACATAAATACATAATTGTGAAATAGTGCAGGAACCTAGTAAGAGATATATTTTTTATGCTGTACGCTATGTGATACGCAGGGCGATTCTGTAAACATCTCACCATGGACATTTAAGTGAAATGAAGTGAGCTGTTATTCCATCCAAACCAAAGAAATCAAAAGAAATGACAGTTCACGTTCATGCTCACTCCACTCACACTCACCAGCAGTGCGATTCTGTAAACATGTCGAAGTGAATACTTAGGTCAAGTTAACGACAAGTGAGCTGTCAAACCATACAAACAAAGCGAAATGACAGCTCACTTGTCGTTCACTCCACATAAGTGAGCACGGTGAGATGTCGACAGAATAGACTGGCTGTAAACATGTCGAAGTGAACGACAAGCGAGCTATCAAACCATACACAGCATGAGAGCTCACTTTGTTCACTCCACCTAAGTGATCACGCTGAGATGTCGACAGAATCGACCGGCTGCTCACTTTGTGATGACTTCACCTAAGCCCTCACTTCGACATGTTTATAGAATCGACCGGTAGCATGGACTGGCAAACCTGTATGTCTAAAGTGTACCTATTCAAACTGACGTACGTGGAAATCTTTGTTGACAATAACTGTTGAACTTGTTTAATAAGAGAGCTACTGTACAGCTAAACACCATGTGTCATACCGACTCTGACATGACATGACACGTGCCGTTTCATAAAACATAGGTATGAAAAAATTCCTGAAATATAATTTCTCATCATTTCCTTAGTCTATCTTATATTTTTTCAATCACTTTGGAAATTAAGTTGAACTAGAACATGCTGTCAAGGGTTGTTGCTTTACAGGTTATGTCTACCTACGAAATATAATTTATAATAGGTACGTGAATCAAAAACTTTGTATACCTACATCGATCTAATAAATAAGTTTTTTACTTTTTTTTGTTTGTACCCCTTTTGACTAAAACAACGCGGACGGAGGAGTATGTTTGGCACAGTTAAAGTTTAATTATGGAGAAGAAGTGTAGAATGCTATTTTTTTTAATAATATTTTTTTAAACAAAAGTAAATATGACTGGGCGACCACTTATAAAAATAATACGAACGACTAAACGTTACAAGACCAAAAAGTTTTACCTATGCAATAAAGACTGGCCGAAATTGTAATAACAAAAAAAGAAATGTGTACATATGGAAGTATTATTAGTACCTATTATTTCCAAATACAAATTATAAAACGAGCAGCTAAACAGGATAAACGACTAATCGAGTTACAAATCGGGCTCGTTAAAATTACATAAACCCTAATATGAATTGCATAACATACCGATCAATGCAACGGTTAATAATAATAAAAAAACGTGTAAAAAGGACGCCAACTTTCTAGTCGTTAGTTGGACAGTTAAATGTATTTTTAAACATATGCCAAAGACCTACATTTAGCCAGTTACAATTTTTATGTAGGTTTGTACGAGTAATCGGAATATTACCTACTGCCTTGGTATGTAGTCGGATCTTTACACAATCGTTGAAGTGCATTCTCTTAATCCGCCACGCAGGTTGTGCAACAAAGTCAAGGCCAAATAGACGCACTTGGGCATTAACTACCTTATCCTCATACACCTAATAAGATAATTATGGTAATATGTATGTTCGTTTAACAACTGTAATTTACTTTTAAAAAAATAACTAAAAAACTGGCGTTAATTATCTAATTAATTGGTAAAAATGTGATAAAAGGATTCATAACGAGTGTTTTTTCATGCCGTGTGGATAATGGACGTTGTTAACTAACTTGTTATAATTTTTTAATCAAAATGTTTTGTTAAAACTTCAGGCGTATAAGCACGGGATTATAAGAGAGTAGGTAATGAAAAAAATATGAGATTAGAAATTAAGACGTCACTAAAAACATAAGTACACTAAATAGAATTGTAAACTCCTGTGAAAGTTTAACTATGGGACCAACCCTGGAACAGAATACGTAAAAAAATTAATCAGCTGTTACCAACATTTCATCGAGTTATCGGCATTAATGGATGAACGCGATGATTCATTTGAGAAAATTGTTCATAATCGTCGAGTACTTACAACCAAAAGTTGTCAAGTTACATCAATTGCCATTTTCAACTATGACTTTTCATGCCGGAATGGTAGCATTTCCCACGACATATTCCCAAAATAATTAAAGAATATCTTTCCTTGTTTCCAGTCTTCATCATACCGCAAAGATGGGTGATGGCCATCATGGGTTTTCTGGCGGTCGCCAACGCGTACACGATGCGGGTTTGCCTCAACATTGCCATCACGCAAATGGTCCATAGGCCACCGCATTCTGCAGGCAATGATGGGTCATGTCCCGCTGGTGATGTGCCGGAAGGTAGCGGGGATGGAGCTGACCCTACCGTAAGTGTTTTTAAACTATGGACATAAAAACCACGTGATTTGAAACTAACTGGCGAATTTTATACGATCGGCGAGGTCGCATCTATGAAGCTGCGTCAGTTAAATCGATCCTGAATAGAGTCACTGTCACATTTGCAAAATTCCCAATCTTATGCCCATGCAAACAGTATTTTCCTCGAAAAATAAACTCGATGAAAATATTGTACATGCTTGGAAAATGTAGTAGGTGGAAAAGTTCAAAAGGCTGCTGTAGATCATCTTGTCATAGAAACCGTTTCCTAGTTCATATTATGCTATCAGAAAATAAATAAATGTACATATAATATATATATGATAGAGGTAACTGACCTTAAATACCTAATTAACTTAATATAGGTAGGTATTAACGTAATACAAAGGCTGGTTGTCATAATATTAGATAGATAACAAATACCATTTATTAAATAGGCTGCAAAGTTATTAGAGAGAAGAACTGCCCGTGCCGTAACACCATACTTGCATAATATTTTCGTGTCATAGGCCCTTGAGGCGGTTTAGAAACTCTGACACGAGGGTGTGTGAGGCCGTTAGACCTTACTGCCCACACAATAAGAAGAAAATTGTGACTTACTTTGAATAGGTACAACAATTATCCCAAGTCCTCCCGGAATAAAAAAATCCTACGTCCTGACTTAATCCAGAAATAGCCTAACAAATGGGTGTCTCTGTGCCTGTGTCAGTTACATCCAGAACCGTTCAGTTGTTGAGGTGTGACTGATTATCAACCTTCCAGACATACTTAATATAGACTTCATCAAACAGTCCTACTCCAATCTATACTAATATTATAAAGCTGAAGAGTTTATTTGTTTGCTTGAACAAGTAAATCTCAGGAACTACTGGTCCGATTTGAAAAATTCTTTCAGTGTTAAATAGCCCATTTATCGAGGACTAGCTGACCCGTGCAACGTCGTCTGCGTAACATTTTTCATTACTGCTCCGCTCCTATTGGTCTTAGCTTGATGATATATAGCCTATAGCCTTCCTAGATAAATGGGCTATCCAACATTGAAAGATTTTTTTTTAAATCGGACCAGTAGTTCCTGAGATTAGCGCGTTCAACCAAACAAACAAACAAACTCTTCTGCTTTATAATAATAGTATAGATATAATACCATCACGCTAAAACAAATAGGAGCGGAGCATTAATGTAAAATGTGACGCAGACAAAGTTGCGCGGGTCAACTAGTCCAACTATAATAATATTATAAATGCGAAAGTTTGTGAGAATTAATGGATGGATGTTTGTTACGTCAGCACGCATGTAAGGATCTTCATGAAATTTGGCACACAGGTAGATTATAATCTGGAATAACACATATGATATTTTAATTCATACGGGCGAAACCTCGGGCGACAGCTAGTTAGGAATATTTTGAATTAGGTAACTTCATACTTCGGAATTGATATATTATTGTTTTGCGATGTTCTCTGATATTTGAGGTTTTATGAATGAATGTAGACGGTTATAAAAGTAAAGGAAAAGAGATGGCTATACTTGATGACCGCTTCCTCTGAATAGTTTGAACCTAGTGGTGGCTACATTAAATTGCAGCATCGGCAGCAATTATTAAGACTTCTACAGGACAAGGAGCAAGGTATGGATACTTGAGGCAATCCAACGAGTGGCTCATTTTCTAAAAGGGACACACTAACATGCTGTGTCTGTGTCCATCGTGTCTATAAAAACCATTTTGCCGTGTTGCGTTTGTAGCGGCGTCCCTGGGTGAGCCACCTATTGAATGTTTTTTTTTTTATATAGATAGAATAGAGCGATATTATGACGGCTAATAGCGATACATACAGTCTACAGAAGAATGAAGTACTTAGTAGTTAGGCTTAGGAACATACGACTGATTTTCGTTATGATAACATAGCTGGCCCTGACAATGAAGACATTCGGAAGGTAGCTCTTTAGTGATTTAATACTGTTAAAATTAACAAATTGCCAGTAAGTATTTTGGGTAAATCGAGCAGCTAAACCTCATTTGATTTATTATGTGTTATGTTAGGCAACACGTTGTTAATTCATTTGTAGCGATTAGATATGTCGAATTGGTGTGATCAATTATTTACTACGCAACATTTCGATTTCAAAGAGCGAGCTCTGGAAAGACATCGTTATAAAATATAGCGTCTATGAAACGTGTGTAGATCAAACAACTTATGGGTCAAAATTCGAAGTCCTAGAGTTTGATTTAATCTTAGAATATAAATAATGTGTAACTAGCGTAGTTAAAAAAAAATAGGTATAGTGTATTCCTAGTGTGCACACTTATCTGTGAAAAGGCGCATGATAAGCCTTTGTGCAGTAACAATACATTAGCGGTAGTAACAAATTTATTCAACGTCCGACGCTAAATGACCGTAAAAATACCCGATTTGAAATGTTTACGAGAATAATTTGTTTACTCAATTATGCATGGATATTGTTTATGTTTGCTATTGAGATTTGATTGGTAATCAGACTTGAATTTTTGTTTAGGAAGTGAACACGAGATATTTAGGATAAAATAGGTCTTATGGGCCACACGAAGCTACACGGTGCCTAAGTTAGGCACCCCTGCCATGAGTCGTGGCCTTTTATTAAGTAGGAGCCCAATAAAAAGCTCCATATCTTGGTAAAAGTGTTCCTTAAGAAATGAAGAAAACTATCATACAGCAGCATTCAGCAAAATTTGTTAACGATAAAAGATTCGGTCAACGGTTTCTTATCGTATCTTTCTCGATACTAAATCGTAATGACTTGTAAATATCTCTTTACCTTAGTACTAACACTATTACGTCTTTCAGGAGCTAAGAGGCTTCGACTGGGACGAAGCGACGCAAGGCATGATCCTAAGCGCGTTCTACTACGGGTACATCGTCACGCACTTACCAGGAGGAATGCTGGCCGAACGGTTCGGAGGAAAGTACTCCCTCGGGTTCGGAGTGTTGAGTACCGCAGTCTTCACGCTCTTGACACCTTGGACTGTCAGTGCTGGTGGCGCCACTGGACTTATCATTCTGAGGGTCTTGGAGGGACTTGGAGAGGTAAGGATTTCTTTACTGTCTTCTTATTATGTTGAGGATTTGTTAGAACTCATTGTTCCAAAGTGGTGGACGGCATTGAATTAGGATCAACCATTGTTTTCTTATGGTCTCCTCTTGTGTCTAGCATGGACCCAAACAGTCAGAATGGAAAGTTGTATCTGCAACGCACACAAGGAACTGTAATAGCATCGTAAAGGCTACCACTATTATTGTTAGCACGTTAACAAGCAACAATTCGCATAAATTTACGATTTTATTTCCTTACAAAGCTAGACAGAGGTTTATTTTTTACACCCAAATCATAAAGCAAGAACTAACAAGCATCAGTCACTAATAATCCCATATTTTCAGGGCTTCACCTTCCCCGCACTTAACGCAATGCTGGCAAGGTGGGCACCCATATCGGAGAGAGGAAGAATGGGTTCCCTGGTCTTCGGAGGCGCGCAGATCGGGAACATAGCTGGCACTTATCTGTCCGGGTTGGTTATTAAGGAGACTGGTGAATGGCAGTCCGTCTTCTACCTGTTTGGCGCTATCGGAATTCTTTGGTTTATTCTATGGGTAAGTTCTTATGTGGTCAACGGCATTCCAAAATCGGATCCAAGGTCGGGATTAATAATTAAGCCCGTGCTATGGTTAAGCTCTATAGCTATTACTACCGCACCACCGTCAAAGTGCACTTAAACAAGATAGATACGGAAACATGGTCAAAGGATCTTTTAAAAACCATTCATAATCTCGGGTTCGATCCATAAAAAAAGAGATTATGTGGCTCAAGTGTAGGTAACTCTTGAACCTTTCATTGCGGGAAGTTATCCTGCTTGGGAGAAAACGTCCTAAAAACTACCATGGAAAAACTACCGTAGATCTAGGTCATTTAAGTCATGTACCTATGTAGCTGGTGCGTACCTATACAAGCCGTCTAAAAACCAATCAAGAATGGCTGTAATTTTTTTAAATTGTTTTCTTGTCTGTCAAACCAGCAGGCGACAGCTTGCATTGAATAATAAAATAAAATGTCAACTCTATATTTAGTGCTGTAAAGAATAATGTGTGTAAGTATACCTAGGTTTATTTTTGCCGGAATAAAAAGTATAACTTTTGTAAAGAGGTTCGTTTTTCAAAAACAAAAAAAATACATTTTATCTCCGTTCTTATTGCCTACCTGTAGATTTGTACTTTAAGTACGTAGATTTAATTGTTATTAGGTACATTTTTCTGTACATATATTTTTTTTTAAGTACGTACAAATTAGTATCTATAGAAAAATATAATTACCTATACATACGGAGATAAATGTTAGGAATTATTTTTATTTTTCCTTTGTTCACGCGGTCAATTCAATTTGTAAATTATTTAGCGTGTTTGCAACCTCGAAACCTTTGAAACATAAGATGTAAATCTTTATGAATTTCGCTTGAATTTTATTTTCTTAACCAACTCAGGTATAACAAAAGTCCAATGTTTGTTTACGCACCTACCTATCACGTACTTTAAAGATTTTTATACCGATTCGTATCTAATTTTATTTGTAAGATATCTTTTGTTTTTACTTCAACCTTATAATATTTGTTTTAGGCACTGCTGTGTTACAACGACCCCGAATCGCATCCGTTCATATCCGACAAAGAGAAGAAGTATTTAGAGGAGGCCTTGGGCAGTCACCGAAGCAGCCTACCTTCAGCCATTCCGTGGAAGGCCATATTCATGTCCGTCCCCCTATGGGCCCTCGTTTGCGCGCAGGTATGCTATAATAACTCTCGTATTATTGAAATAAGTATAAAACAAATCTATTGTACGGCTATACTTTCACTCATAACGATGATTTCAATAGGTGTTATTGATCCATATTTACAATCAATTTAGCATAACTCATTTCCGGACTTACGTAACGGACGCTGTCGTTTTAGAACGGTTATCTACTGAAATCAGTCAGCTGAGTTGGCCTATGGTAGGTGCCAGATAAACTTGCAATAAAGTACATTTACCTTTTTTTAATATACCTAAAACCCCGTAAATAGGTACTTACCCGAACAATAAATTATATGAACCGTTTTTCATTAGTAAAGAACGTAAAGGCTCACGTCACGATAGAAGTCTATTCAGGACAGCTTTAAGTCTTTATCATGTTTTGGATTTTAAGAAAGTCAATCAATGTGGGTCAATGAACGTTATTGCACATTTATAAGGCGCCTAGAATAATGTAGAAACAGCCTTGAACGAATTTGATTATCCGTTTAGCTATTCCCGTCTGATTCAACGTTAGTATTAACAAGTATAAATACTATAAGTACTAATCTCTCTTACCTTGGGAGTTGTTTCCTAAATATTGTCCGGTGTATAGCTTGGTTCAGGAACTAAGTCGTAGGTGCATTAGTATTAGCATCGCGACTCACAATCCATCAATATTCCGGTGAGGTAGCTACTTACCAAATTTAGAGGTCGCTCAGTGAAATATTAGGCTTAAAAGAATTCCAGAGCAGTTAATGTACGGAAGAAAATAAAACGGAATGAAATAAAGAATGGCCGTTTAGAATATTGAATGACTAGCTGACCCACGCAACTTCGTCTGCGTCACATTTTCCATTACTGCTCCGCTCCTATTTGTCTTAGCGTGATGATATAATTATAGCCTATAACCTTCCTCGATAAATAGGCTATCTAACACTGAAATAATTTTTCAAATCGGACCAGTAGTTCCTGAGATTAGCGCGTTCAACCAAACAAACAAACTCTTCTGCTTTATAATATTAAGTATAGATTTTGTTGGCCTAGGTACCTACATTTTTAAACGATTCGTGCTGGAATTTCATGGTTTGTTTTTCACAAGAAGTTTCAAAGGTTCGTTTAAGACCGATGACAATGGTTCACAAGTTATGTTATTTCATAATTCTTACAATGACATTCAACTCGATGCATGAAAAATGTGTAAAACAGGTCATGTAATATTTAACAACGTGTCGATAATTTCCACTACCTTCTTAAACAATTACATCAGTCATCGTAATCGATATAATAATAAGGTGTTAAAACAGTTTTTAGACAATTGCATTCCGCAGGACGACCATGACGTCTGTAAAGTTCAAAAGACTTGAGACACAGGTAGAGTTTTCAGTTAACAGATTTAAAAAGGCCCTGAATAAATTATAAAAATACCTTTGGACCGTCTACCGCTAGGTAATCATTTTACAACAAAAAGCGTTTGTACCTATAAGAAATAATAAAAAAAACAATACTTACTAGGTATAGAAGTTCAACAACGAAAGGAGTGAGTGAAAGCATTTGCCCGGGAGTGGGACAGTTCAGACGGACAAAAAAAAAGTCAAAAGACTCGAGAACTTCCTCAATCTTTTTGACTTTGGCTATTTACCTACCTAGGTTCTCTCTCAGTAGTTTTAATAGGTTCGTAAGTATTAATAGTTCACGAACTCATAGTAAAAAATCAATATCGCATTTTGGTTCGACATAACCGCTAACGCTGTTGTAATTGACTGTTATGCACACTGTTAAGTAACACGGGATTTGAATAACACTAAAGTCGGTGGCACGCGCCACCGTTCAGTTTGTGCTGAGCACTTGCACGTGCATTTGGCATAATCTTCTCGCACTGGAAGTACCTACGTACGGACTGTGACGTAGATACGTTAGAACGGCACGTGTCATTAGAGCGCGTTTACATTACGTAGCACAGCTGTTCGACGCACAAAAACATCAACAGGTAGACAGTACAGATTCCTGAAGTGAAACGACGAACAAAGTAGGTATTATGGTATATTCGCAGTGCTACGGATTAGACTACTTAGGTTAGATATCCTTATAGTTTAACTCGCCAGTTTTCAAGCAAGCCTGAATAGACATCTTCTCTGGGCACGCTCAATCCATCTTAGAACTCATCTATCGCTTACCATCACTCGAGATTGCGGT
Source organism: Ceramica pisi (assembly GCA_963859965.1). Lineage (NCBI taxonomy): Eukaryota > Metazoa > Arthropoda > Insecta > Lepidoptera > Noctuidae > Ceramica > Ceramica pisi. The sequence goes on along the minus strand of OY982537.1, from coordinate 11,188,032 downwards.
CATGAGGCAGCCCATTTAATTATTGAACATATTGAACAATGTACATTAGGTTTAAAATTATTGCCTTGGTATTTCACTCTACCAATCAGAATTGCAGATAACATCGCTCACGCGTACCCCCAGGTATAAACACAGCCTAAAAAACGTAACGTTTTTCCCAATTCAAAACATATAAGGCATAGTAAAAGGAGTGTACGACTAGATCATCAAGTCATTAAGCTCATCAGCTTAGCATAACTGCTTATTGTGTGTTAAACACGAACAAAACCAAAATTCGGCTCGTAAAAAGCTTATTGTTAACTGCATAAGGTGTTCTGTTGGATGAAGACGTAGGTCATGTACGTAAGCAGCTGCTTAGAAACGTACCTAATTGGGTATCTGACTGTGGTTTCTAGTTTTGTCTAGATTAATGTATTTTGTCCTATGACTTTAGGCACTCAATCAACGAATACACTGGTTGAGAAAGCATAGTTTTAAATCACATCTTGATTCTCTAAATAGAATAAAACGAAGTCGCTGTCTACCTCAATCTGTTTCTATATTTGCAAAAACCGTATAAAATCCAATGCGTGATTTAGAGAACTCTAATTCATGCATTGGCTTTACGGTTTTCACTAATATTTTAGAAAGAGCGATAAACGGAGACTATCTCTGTATAAGGCTGAGCGGGTCGCTAATTCGTAGCTAGGCATGTGGCATTGTGGCAACTGTTTTAGTACCAAACGACCAAAACAAACGCTTTTCGGCAGTGTTCGTCTTCTCCGGCCAATTTTTTTCGTCAAATACTAACAGTACAATTCTTGTCAACAGATCGGCCACGACTACGGATACTTCACGATGGTGACCGACCTCCCCAAGTACATGACAGGGGTCCTCAAGTTCGACATACACCGGACAGGCACGCTTGCGGCCTTGCCATACGCAGTCATGTGGCTGAGCTCCATCGCCTTCGGCTGGATGTGCGACAAGATTGTCAAGAGAAACTGGCTAACTGTCACTAACGCTAGAAAGACTTTCACCACCATCGGTATGTAACAGTTATGTACATGCTAATGGAATACCATAACATTGAGCTTTATTTAATTAGGTAAAATTGTTTGCTCACTTTTATGATAATTGAGTAACATTTTGCATGTTACTACCGGATTTTACGATTATGATTGCTCGGTAACGTTGTGAGCTACGCAAGACTTTGTGACGAGAAACTATTTTATTAGCAGCAACTAAATTTTATCACTAGAAACGAGACTTATTAACTCTGAAACTCATGACTCACCCATTATTTTCTCTACAGCATCCGTCGGCCCTGGTATCTGTATGATCTTGGCATCATACTCCGGCTGTAACACAAACGCTGTCGTCATCCTGTTCACCGCATCCATGGGTCTGATGGGCGCCTTCTACCCTGGCATGAAAGTAAATGCTCTGGATTTGAGCGGGAAATACGCTGGTACTATAATGGCGATCGTAAACGGCATAGGGGCTATAACCGGCATCATCGCACCTTACCTAGTCGGCTTGCTAACTCCTGATGTAAGTACCGGAACGAATTGCGTATTGTATTGCAACGCAAGGTTACTTTAGCAAATCGAACGCCAGTCCTTGAGATTGGTTTTGGCAACAAAAAGGCTTTGGCTGTTATGGAAATCAGTTAACTTGATACTTATTTTTATTGCATTCTATAAAGTTGAGACAGTTGGGGCACTTAAAGTAATGAAGTGTAGAATAGAGAACGTTATCCGCCATTCTGCTCATTATTGAAGACAAGGGCAAGGATTATCCTTCTTACAGACAAATTATTTTGCCGAAACCTTTCAGACAGTTGTGTACATTTTAATTAAGTTGAGCCTTGAAAAAAAAAGTACATGCTATCCCAAAAATTGTTTAGGAATTACTAACCGTTCACATTATCTTTTCAGAGCACGCTAGTACAATGGCGACTGGTGTTCTGGATAGCCCTGGCCGTGTTCATACTCACGAACTTGGTGTTCGTGGCGTACGCCTCGGGTGACGAGCAGTGGTGGAACACCACTACGACAGACCCGCGGAAGCAGCGCGAGGCGGAGGCAGGCACCGACCACTCCGTTAATGCCGAGGTCAAGTTGTAGAACATCACCCAATAAAAATTGGTTAAAAATCGCGAAAATGAGGAAAAAATTCAACGAGAATTGAGGCTCAGGCCGTTTTCCTGTCGTTAATGTTTCGGAAGAAAACTGTAAATAAACTATTATTATTAATTAGACGCAGTGCCCATGGACATACTTTATCGTACTGATTTAAACAATAAAAAAACGTACTTAGCTCATCTGTTTTATGACTTAGGTAGTGCAGCTGACTCAGGACAATTAATATAACAAACAAGATTATTACACTAGATGTATGTAAAAAAATGTATAGTACAAACTGTAAGCGTTTTAACTGAAATTCTTTAAATCATAATAATTAAAAGGCGATTCACTGAATCCACCGCCAGTGCTATGTGATAGTAATAATAATTAATAATCCCCTTCTAGATATTATTAGGAAAATTATAATTACTGAACAATTTAGCAATCTTGTAAAAACGTGAAAGTAGTTCTAAGTTTAAAATTAAATTCAAAATATTTATTACAAATATTATAATGTTGTTGATGACTGTACTTTTAGATTTAGAAACTAAGTAGTCATATGCAAAGTATTATAATTGTCTAAATGCTGGTTGCCTATTTGTAAATATTTGTGAAGGATATTTATTTGACAAATGCACTGACAGATTGCTTTGTTCACGAATTTTGCAAGAGAGGCTGTGAACAAATTCGGAGTTAAGTAAGGGAAACACGAGAGGAAGATCCTTTCGTTCCATAGTACATTGATTATATTATGGTTCTAGTAATAGATTTAATTTAAAATTCTTAATTTTAAGTGTTAATGCAATGGAATGTACTATGACGCGAAAGTGCACTCATGAAATTGTAGTTCGTGAGTCAAGAAGACGTTATATATATGAACATGACATCATCAAAAAAATATAGAGATAAACCAAACATATTTGCCTCGGGATTGGCGTTGATTGGTAGGAAGTTTCGAATTCCTGGACAAGAATGAACGCTTTAATGTTAGCGAACGACTATTAAACGAAAATAAGACTCAATATTATTACAACCAATTACAGTAAAATATTTTACAAACAATTTGAAATGGTGAGATCTCTTAAAAAGCATCGTTGGGCAATAAGATTTCAGATGAGTTTAATCTCACACAGGCCCTTTTCCCATGTCCTATATATACGTCATACTTAATTTACACATGGACCCTTACGTCATTTTTACTTGTGAAACATGCCTACACATGGACCCATACGTAATTTTTACTTGTGAAACATGCCTACACATGGACCCATACGTCATTTTGACTTCTGAAACATACTTAGACATGGACCCTCGCAAAACTCTATGCATTTGATTTCAGGGTGCATTTTGTGCCATTAGAGAGATCTGTATGCAGGCTTTATATTAGTTTTAATACTTATAGTATAATACATGTCATACTGAGACTAAGAATGGAGAATCCATTGCTTGTTTAAACTATCTGAGATAGTAGTTCGTAAGTTATTTTGTACAATATTCTTGTATTTTGTTAAAATAAAACATTTAAAAACACGAATATATTAATTTATTTATTATACGGTATTCCATTACAATAGATACATAGAAAACATGCGTTATAGCATGAAATAAAAAATAACTCCTACTTTACATTATTATTAGACTCAGTCTAAGTGTTTTCAACACATCTACCTATACCACAAATATACATAAAATACAATGTAAGTTGAGTATGTTGTGACACTGACTGATTTGACAAACACGTATATTGAGAGAAAATGTGATTATTTGAATATTTATGTTCTATATAAGTTTACATCCATTTATTTCAAATATATTAATGCAAACATCCAGTACGTTTGTAAGCTATATTTTCTTGAGACATCTATACTAATATTATAAAGCAGAAGAGTTTGTTTGTTTGGTTGAACGCGCTAATCGCAGAAACTACTGGTCCGATTTGAAAAATTATTTCAGTGATAGAATAGATAGCCTATTTATCGAGGAAGGCTATAGGTTATCATCACGCTAAGACAAATAGGAGCGGAGCAATAATGGAAAATGTGACGCAGACGAAGTTGCGCGGGTCAGCTAGTGATTATATAAAATGTTCCTATACATTCAGCTTGAGCACAAGCTGAATTTACTCAACTATACACTCGTTACTATCGAAGAAGTCGGATTTGACAGCAGGATACAACATTGGTTTAGTAAATATGAAAGAGACGTTTAAATAAATCTATCGCACTTAGTGGTAAAGAGATCTTGCATTCCTGTTTACTCACTGTCAAATCCCACTTCTTAGATTTTCACGAATATAGTTAGATTCCTGGTTAAAGACTTAGAACGGATTTCACCAATCAAACTGAACTGAGCGATCAGTACATCTAAACGCTTTCAAGAGCTGTCATCGTCAATATTCAACAAAAATAATGACACTGACAGCTCGTAAACCTGGTTTTTATGCTGATCGCTTTCTGGGGGGCTACTCCCAAAGCCCAATGTCCGTAGTTTCGGGCTTAGTTGCGGGCGTATTCTACTCCGTATCACCTAACCACTTAAGAATTAATGACAACACGATTTGATAGTTACTAAAATCGTGTTGTCTTTCATTCTTAGTACGGGTTCGGGACTAATCGTAAGTTCGTAGGTGATACGGAGTAGAATACGCCCGCAACTAAGCCCGAAACTACGTACTTCGAGCTGAGAGAGTAGCCCCCCAGTTTCATTGATGAAACCCGCCCTTAGTTGACTTTTTTATGTTTACTGAAACAGTTTTTCGTTGCAATTCTGACGTTACATTTAATTACTACAATGTTGATAAGGAATTATAATAGACTAGCTGATGCCTGCGGATTCGCCCGCTTGACAAATTATACACTAAAACCTTCCTCGAGAACCACTCTATCTATGGGTGAAAACAGCATCAAAATCGGTGCAGTAGTTTTTGAGTTTATCACGAACAGACAGACCCACAGACGCGACGGAGGACTTTGTTTTATAATAAGTAGTGTTATATTATTTACTTTTCATAAGAAATTCACAAGAGAATACAAAATATAGTGACTAATAAATGCAGTTGCTACTAATAGTAGTAACTATTTCTAGAAGTCTTAAAGTGCTATTCTAAACGATATATTTAAGATGATAGTAGCCATTTATATGTCGATAACGTTTACACAGAAATACACAAATATCTACAATTTTATTACACTTCGAATACTCACTCGACACTTTTCACTCTAAGGGTGAAAACATATTTACTTTCACAGAATGGTTTCTTGTAACGCCTATGTTCTTTCTGTCTTTCAGAAGTGTCACTCGTTAGACCGAGAATTCTTTTCGCATCAGCCCTGGAAATCCCGAATCCCATTCAAAACAGAATTAATTAAATTAAGCTTAATTCGATTTTATCAAGATATAAACATTTTTGATCAAACAACTAACTGACCCGACAAACTATTAGGTACATGTCCAAATATCTACACTACAAATATCAACTTCTCGAATTTTAACTAGCCCTTAAAAAGAACTTCACTCGAACTTAGTATGAGGAATATTTTAAAAGGAAAACTAACCAAATAGGTTGAGGCTTCAGCCATTCCCAAGTGATTTCGCTTACCAAGAAAAACATTTAATTTTTATTTACTTGATAATATTGATGTAAATAAAAATTAAATGGTGCGTCAGTAGAAACTACTAGAAACCACCTACTAAGTAACACGGGTAGTTCACTTATCATTTTGCCTAACGTCCATAGACGCTCGAAAGATGCGCTTTAGATGCGAATTACAAGCGGACTTCTCTCTCAAGCCAATAACACCTCTAAATGACAGTAAGATATAGATTAAACTTTGATACGTGCGAGTTAATATAATTGGAATTGAGTTGTGATTGAGTATCCGACAGCTTATCAAATCCTTTATGAGGAGGAGGCTATTCTCGTCAAATCAACTTGCCACTAACTAATGCCGTCGCTAATAAGTTACTTGAACGATTTTAAGTGTTTTTGGAAAAGTATGATTTTAAGATCGCGTATACAAAAGTATCGCCATTTGGATCAAGCCGATGGCATTGTACGGTTTAGTATTTGGATCTCTCGTAGTGTAATATAAAAAAAAAACGAAAGTACTCACGTATAAATTATACCGTCATCAACAACGAATTGACTACGACGAATTGGCCATTTCTTGCAGTCTTCAGTCATTTCATATAATGGTTGGCCACCTCAATCCTAACCTAAACCTATCTCGGCCACATCATGAAGTGGCCAATTCTACCTATACTATGAACATGGTTGTTACAGCAACTAAATAAAAAATATGTTTCAGTAGGTATACTACAATACAAAGCCACCAACTTATTCCCTTATTAAGTTAAAAAAACTAATAGCTACGTGCAAGGCTAATAAAATATGATCGTGAAAATGTGAGAGGCATATTTTAAGCCTAATATGACGCGGAAATATTATTACAAGTCTTTAGAGTACTAAATACCTGTGACCTTCGTTAATACCGCGTTCCAATTGATATTCTAACTGAATAGTGATGTTCAAATAAACACTTGTATTGTATGTATTATCAAAATACTAAGTCACAGGATTTTGATACTTAAATACCTTTATTGTTAGCGGAAGAAGCTTGTGTATTCAAAAGACGAACGCAATTTTATGACCGCTAAAAGATATGTAAATACGATTTTGAATGATGTTGAAGTGTAACTATGAAGATTGATCGTTTATGTTTGCAAAGTAAACATTGAACTATGTATAATCCTGGCAATAGTTAAGTAGCTAAAGATTGCCATTTAGTTGCTCAAACTTACTTTGAAAGTTTCAAACTTAATTTAAACCTTCTATAGATTTTAAGACACTTCACTTGGCGTATTTGCCAAAATAATCGCATCACTTCTGCAACATAAAATATACCTTATCAATTTACTTTTTCATTTTTAAAAGTAGGTTAATTTTATATCGCACTAGTGAATGTTTTGGTAAATACGAAAAGTGGAGCACCAGAATAATCTATGGGAATATTGTCTGTGGTCTTTACAAATGACTCTTAGATAGATTTTCATGAAAGGAAAAAAAACTTTTTCCGATTTAATTTTAATAAAAACGATCACCTCAAAGTTACACAACTTCATCAACGGCTGATCTTTCTGATGGAGCTAGAAAGAGACACCGGTGTAGCTGACACAGACGATGCTTTACAAACCCGAACTTTTACAAAAGTCGATGGCATTTACAGCAAGTTGTTTAGACACCTCCTCCCTCATAATTTCAGAATAACTCCATGACTGATGATGGACTGGCGCTGTCACTCAAGTCGGTCCTCTGGTTGAGGATCTGTTGGGCTTGTTCGGGCAGTATGTAGCGAATGTTGTGGTCGTCCAGGGTTTGATCGGCGGCAGCTGATTGCTTCGTGAGGAGGGCGCGGAGACGACGCGCGTCATCGTAATCCAGGTTGAGGAGCGTGCAGGCCTCCAGGAGTCTGTTCGGACGGAAATATTTTTGTCAACTTTCTGCAGTGCCGTTCAAAAGAGAAGCCTAAACTGCCAATACATATAACAAGTTATTGAACTTTCAATTTTGTTATTGCAAATTGTCAACTTTACAATTTAGTTGGACTTACCTAGGTAGCTGGTAGACTTGCGACGCAATTTTATTAGGCGGTGCGAACGCGGGCACGAGGTTACGTTTTACGTCGTGCGTGAACTGCATGGTGCCGCCCGTGTTGAACCAATTTTCGAGCACTATCTCCTACGAATGAGAGAAAGCTAATTAATAATAATAAACTTGTGATTTGGCACAATAATCATAATCATAATCTTTATTCATTCAACATTAGTACAAAACATATACACTTTATATTTATGTGTGTGTGTGCCTGTATGTGTGTGAGTGCGTGTGTGTGTGTTTGTTTTAAGTACTATCCGAGGACATGCACCTGAATACACAAGGAACTTCCGAGGACATTTTCAAACCGAGGACATTTTCGGGGGTCCTCGGATTGACTTATCCACTGCATCGTATTTGTCGTGCGATTCTGAACCTTTATGTATAAATAATAAGAAAAAGTCACCCAGTCCTCGTTTTGATTAAGAGAATTCATATCTACACACCGACAGTGTGTGACCGCTACGCGGCGCCACCATCGATTTTTACACACTCGCCTTACACTCGAGTTAAATTTTGTAGTATTGTCCGAGGACTAATGTGTGAATTTAACACACCTGCCCTCGGATGAGTAGCTATATCAGACAGTGTGTATTCAGATCCTCAGAATGGTAAGCGGACCAGATAGTGTGTATCCTATTATGAGTATTTTTGCGGATTCATAGGTTTTATACAGTAAACAAAAAAGCAAAGTAAAAAAATAAGTATATATTTCTCTTATATAAATATCTTTTACATTCATAAAAAAAGGTGTTTCAAACTTAATAAACATTTATTATTTAAAGTAAAGTATTATGATACTATACAATACTAACATTAAATATAATACATACTATAATATATATTTTTAAAACAACAAACACTATTTTTTTTTGTAATCATCTATACAATTTTGACAGGACTTTAGACTTTTTATATATGTCGCAGCCAACTGGTTAAAATAGCCGTTCAATCAAACGTCTAGCTTCTTAATTGAATATTAGAGGCGCTCAAAACGTTCAACATTACAGCTGACTCAAAAGCCGCCTTCTAATTGAATTAGTTCAGCTTACCACTGGGACGGCGCTAGATGCGTTTTTTTTTTCAATATGGCGGCAACTAAACATGTGTTTTTGTTTGTTTCAGGATATTTTTCGGAAAGAAAGTAGTAAATAGACATTACTAGTGTTAAAGAGCCAGAAATTATGGTGGCATATATGAGTGAATCAAAATATAAATAAATAAGCAATTATTCGAAGAGAAATCAAGCTGTAGCGTTGAACGTTGCAGTCAACAAGTCGGCTAAGCGACATACAACCGTGTGATTGAATGGCGTTGTCCAGTCAAAGGGCTAGCTGTTTTTACTAATTTGATCAAACTTTTGGTAACCCCTTAAACCATCCTTAAACTTATCCCAAGAATAATCTCCCAAGAAATTACAAAAAGTTTTCCTATTCTTTCAAATCACATGCTAAACTAATAGTCACTCTAGTTAATTTACCATTGAACCAGTTGGCTAAGCGTCATTAAGCTGTAGTGTTGAACGTTGCAGTCAACAAGTCAGCTAAGCGATGTACAGCCGTGTGATTGAATGGCGTTATTCAGTCAAAGGGCTAGCTGTTTGATTGAACGGCTATTTTAACCAGTTGGCTGCGACATATATATTAAACAATTTATTATGTTTCATACATTAATACACCAAAAATAATTCCGTAAAACAGAGAGTAACTGAGATTTTTCCTCCGTATACATATTTTTTATCTATGAATATTTAATCTAAATTCAAACAAAAAGTTACTAATAACTAAGTTTACTATGTTAACTACCTTGAAAAAAAAAATTAGTCTGTTTAAGCCTCAAATGATGCCGTAAATAAAATTTTATAAAACATCCTTTGCAGAGACAAGGTTTATACTGATTTATGTAAACAAATTGAAATATCTATTTAAACCACTCCCAAGAAATAGAATCAAACTTTCATGGACATATATTTTTTTTTAATTTATGGCTATATCTAAACCGTAATCACACATCAAAATTCCTGTAAAACGCTCAAATTCAAGAAAAAATGTAATAGCTCTCTTAAGGTTTAAGTTTTTATTTTACAATTAATAATTATACTAAAATGTATAACAAAAATAAAATGTCAATAAATATACCAATGAAAATGAAAATGTTCTCGGATAGTACTTAATCTAAGAAATGTGTGAAAAAAATACTGCAAAACTTGGTAAAATATTTAGGTCAAGGTACGAAATACTTAGGTAGAGGTCCTCGTTTTGTATACATAGGGCTCTTCAAAAAGTCCTCAGATTGTTTCTGAAAAGTATAACACAAGGTCCTCGCATTGTACATAACTCAAGGAAGAGTGTGTGAAAACGAGTCCTCGGATTATCATGTCCAGGCGGGTGAGTAAGTCCTCGGAAGGCTCACACAAACGTCCTCGAAAGGATGTGGCTTGAAGAATGAGCAGTGTATTTGAAGTCCTCACACTGTTCATAAAAAAAACGGCGGAAAAAAAGTTTTGACAGCACTACACGAATAGGTTCATTAAATAATATTTCGAATTCTGATGCTTTATCTTATATATTATATATCTTATATATATTATCTTATCAAAAATATCGTACGAGGCCGTTAAGACAGTATTTCAGAGCGTCCTCGGATTGTTCATAAAAAACTATAGTCCTCGCATGGACGTCTACACAAACAAGGGTGTGTGCATGTATGTGTGTGTGTGTGCTGTATACAAGTGCATAAAAGTCATTGTACGTATAAGGTCGTGTGCGCGTGATATTAATAAACACATTAACGAGGTTCTCGGTATGCGCATAGTCTTTGGGTATTAGCCATTTCTGGATGGTGGTTTTGAGGCGGAAAAATGTCAGGTTTATTATTGTAATGTGACCCATAAAAGTAAAAGATTGACGAGCAAAAGTATAAGGAGCTCTCAGTATGTCTCACTTAAGAGTTGTGTAAGAGGTTCGCGCTGTGATCTTAGCAAGTTTATGAAAGCGGAGAAGTACCTAGATAATGTAAAGCTCTCTCACGGTATCCTTACCGTAAGACAGCTTTACATTACCTTGGTACTTCTCCGTCTTCCGCGGTGTTCTACTAATGCACTGTACTCAGAATATAACCTCATGGTTAAATGCATTTTTTTAACCGACTTTCCAAAAAGGAGGAGGTTCTCAATTCGGATGTTTGTATTTTTTTTTTTTTTTTTAATGTTTGTTCGGGCATAACTCCGTCGCTTGCCAACCGATTTTAAAAATGATTTTTTAAATAGCTCGCTGAGTGCAATGACACAATAACTCAAGAGGGATTGACAGAGACAAAAATATACGGGTCGATTAAGTCGCGGTTCAGCCACAGACCTAATTTTTTTTAATATGTGTGCGAGCTTCCTTACACGTTTCGTAGCTGCATCGATTTGTAATTTCCACGAGCGATGTCGGTCGATCATTATACCTAAGTATTTTATGCACGAAACTTGTTCAATAGTCGAGCATTGGCATTGCAATGAAGTTGGATGCTTGGCAGACTCACATGTGTGCAATTTGACGTTTATTATATAGTTTACACGAGTAGTTCAATGGTTGTATATATTTATATATATCTCGTGTTGTTCTGAGGAGCCCATACGGTTGTCGTCACTAAGCAACAACTGACGGGGTTGGGCGATCACGGTTGCCGCGGTCGATCTGTGAATCGGTGAAACTGTGCCACTCAACTAGCTTAGTCATCGTCCTAGTAAAGCTGGATTCCCACAGTAAGTGATTCGGCAGATAATCGCACCGACGACTACGAAAAGCCACGCCCCAAGGTTTTTCCAGCGATGCGTGTCGGTTTGTATAGGTCTTGGGATTCCAAATCATTTTGCTTTTCGAATTGCAAGATAGTTGTTGCTGTGCGGCCACCGACAGGCGAGCGCACAGCGCCGACAGCGGCCGGCACAGAGACGACGACACAGTCAGAGCCATCTCTTGTACTGTTATATATATGTGCTGATAACATACAACTTACCTCGAAGATGTAGTTGTCGACGATGTCAGCGAGATGCGCGCGCAGCCTCGCGGTGAGTGTGGGCGCGAGTAGCTGTGCGGCCACCGACAGGCGCGCGCACAGCGCCGACAGCGGCCGGCACAGAGACGACGACACAGTCAGAGCCATCTCTTGTACTGTTATATATATGTGCTGATAACATACAACTTACCTCGAAGATGTAGTTGTCGACGATGTCAGCGAGATGCGCGCGCAGCCTCGCGGTGAGTGTGGGCGCGAGTAGCTGTGCGGCCACCGACAGGCGCGCGCACAGCGCTGACAGCGGCCGGCACAGAGACGACGACACAGTCAGAGCCATCTCTTCTATGATCATAAGCCCGTGCCATCTGGGGGTAGAAACCAGGGAACATAAATTTTGACCGCCAAACTGCAAAATAAAGCTGCGTAAACCGCGGTGAATTCTATTTCACGTTCATATGACTGTCTATCTTTCGAATTAAAAACACCTTTTCATTGCCGTCTTATATATATAACGGTCTGTCTATGGGGAAGTACAGAAGGAAATAAATCACAGTGACTGTAACTTTATCCTTGCCCTACTTACTTCTGTCGCTTATAGTCCTTCAAGCCGGCCTTGAACTCGAGCAGTATATGTTCCGCGAGCGACGCAAGCCCACTGTCTCGAAGCCTCGCTAGTAAAGCGGGCGCCTCAGCGAACACGCCCGCTTCTTCGGCCTCGTCTTCACCGGTGAGAGGATCTGTCACCGCTAGGTTTACTATTGGTGATGTCTGTGGAAAACATACAATATCAAAATGACAGATGACAGAATGTATGAGGTATGTATAACTGACGATCACCATTGGCAGCGACCGCCTTTTTCCACAAGCCTGGTTAGGCAAAAGCTTCAAAAAAGACAAGTTTTGCCAAGTACAATTCGTTTTCCGGCACCGTCTCGAACCAGCCCTCATGGTTTGCGTCAATGTTAACTAAACCTTTTCCTGAAAAGTACGCGTCGCTTTTCTTATACAAGATGCAAAGAATGCCGAAGTCGACCAAGTTTTACGCCTAACGCCGAATTTAGAACACTGCATATTTTGTGATTTGATTAGTTCAAATAATATATAATCTTTTAGATATAATTTAAAAGACTTACAACATCATACTGGTTCAAATCAGGCACCAGTGAATTCCTCCTTGACACTTCACTAAGCGCCAAGTGTTTAGCTTGTAGTTCTACTTCCATTAAAGACAATGCTTGCGCACTGATGTCTGTGAAATGATAACATAGTTAATTTGACATAACACATTTAATATTTCGCCTTTTTACAGCTACATAAAAACATGCTTTAATAGTATAGTCATTGTCTAAAAAGGCCATTTTAGCAAAATCAGAAAGCACATCACGCTACCCGTCACTGTCAAATTTTCCCAATCAACCGTGAACCTAATGCGTTAGCGATAAAGACGAAAATTAAATTTGGCAAATTGTTGTGTGATTAATGTTATGATTCTAATATGATTCTGATAAGTGGCCTTTTTAGCCCCCCTGCCCTTCAAGATGAATGGGGCAACGTGGAAAGTTGTAAGCAGCTTTGCCCTGGGTTGCAAAAAGGAGCACTTGCGCCCCCCTGGATTCAATTATTGAAAATTTAAGATACAAAAAAAAATACACATATTTGACAAGCGGAATATAGTAAAAGATAATCTAGCAAATCCGAGGCGAGGTAGGTACTTCGAGCTCCCTTGGCTCGTCCTTGCACCCGTCTTCTTTAGTTCTATCTATGAGTGACTGGGAAAAGAAAACCTATCTTACTCAATGCAGGGTTCTGAAGATGCTCCCCCCAGAAAATAGTCTTGTTGGCGCCCATGACTTACAGCATGCTTCTTACCTTTCTGCCTCTTAACAGGTGTTTCATCAGAGTCAGTGTACTCGGTGTCTGATGTGTCCTCGCTGAACTCTTCGTCCTGATGCTGCTGCTGTGTGAAGTTCAGGAACTGGCGCCGATAGAAGTGGAGTTGGAGGTAATGCTGAAATATACACATTGCGTCAATGGATTTAGAAAACGTTGGCAGGATAGAATATGACGTGACCATCGGGATCCTACGCTAGATTATAGTGATTCTCTTTTAGTGTTTGGGATTCCTAAATTCAGAGTACGTAGGAATAAATCATCAGCTGAGTGAAACGGATACGCCATACTTCTACCAGCACTAGTACGAGCTAAAGATAGTTTACTCTTATATGATTATTCTTACCAAAGAATGAGCCCACTGCAACAAAACAGTCCTAGTATGATGGGCAGCGTTAATGACAGCCGTCAGCGGGTGGGATCCCGCGTCGGGCGACAAGAACGAGTCCACGTGCAGGTTGTCCTGCGCTGCGCTCATCAGCTGAGTGAGACGAATGCGCCATTCTTCTACCAGCTCTAGTTGGAGCTCCAAGAAGTTTAGTCTAGAAAAAAAAACAATAATTTATTATATAGAGGGTATGCGGAACGGAGTGTTAAGTCCCGCAAACCTCCATTGAAAAGGGAGGATCCTCCGACCAGACGGTTGTTGTGTTTGGTGGGCAACTGCTCGATAGTTGATAATCGGGATTTCTTATTAAGTTCAAATCTCACAGAAAACTCTGATATCGCGATGCAGGATTTCGTTCAGTACAAACAGCATGCTTCACACAGATTGAAAATTCAAAGTATCACATCATATTATAGACATTACACCTTGGGATTCTACCTAAATGCGACTTGACGAATCACTTTTCAGTTATTTCAATTACACCTTGTATGCAAGTAATTTACCACATCAAGCTTCAATCTCTTCTTCAAACACTGACCTGTGACCCGGCTGGGGCAGCAGCTTGTATCTGTCCTCAATAGTTCGCAGCAGCGTGACGAACCAGTCGGCGGCGCGCGGGATCCACAGCGCCGCGCCGGTCGCTACGCCCGCGCCCGAGCCCACGCCTTCGCTCCACTGCGGACATTCCAGACTCTCGTCCATCTTAGCTAGGGCATCTGTTGGGACATTCACGTTTTGGTTAATATATATCAACACACTTACTCGAAAACTGGCTCCTACAGTCCTACCCCACTATTTTTAGTCATGAAAAGTGCGCCGGCTAGCCCCACGAAAATCGATCTCGGCGCACGAAAACATCCGTAAGCCATTTCTCGCAATAATGTGTTACTAGTATTGTGTAATTATTTTTATTTTTTCGAGTGTGAAAAACATAGTTCAATACAAGTGGGTTGCGTTTGTAATTTTAAGTTACCAAAACCGTTTGTCGACCGTTTGTCGACTAAAAGACTGAAACACTTTCTACTGTTGTGGTTTTCGGTTTCTGAGACTAATTTAGAGGATAGGGTCCATTTGCAGTATCATAATCAGCCTATATCCATATCTTTGGGATTCAAACTGGCTGCCTATCAAACAGAGCTGATTTTTTGAAACATTACTTTGATTGTTTAGTAGTAATCTAGGACACGCTAGTTTTCCTAAACAACACAGTAACATTTCATAAACATATTGAACTTACATTTCTTTTCCACAGTCTGCCACCTTAAGAACGTCTCCACTTTGGTCAAAACAGAGAGTACACTGTTGATATCTTTCCCCGTGACCTCAACTAGCTCTCTTTGGAATCCTAGAGTTTCATCAACGGCATGAGCGAAAGCCGCGTCGACGTCGACTATTTCACCTTTAGAGCCCTGTGAGTGATACAACGCTAGCACCGTATGAAGCCTCTCGGCTGCCAGTGCTATTAGACCAGCATTAAATTCGTCCTGAAAAGGGTTAATTGTTTTAGTTCCACCTTCGAGTCACATGCTGCGGCATTTGCAAATAATGTCTACTTACATGACATGAGGCTAGATTTCGAAGTATAAATAGATAGACTGAGACAATTCGATCTGTACCTGTGGTTGAAGTTGTTTACTTACAAGTAAAATTTTGCTATCCTAGCTTGAAAATCTAGCCTCATCCATTTTTTTAAAGCATGTTAATGTTTTGTTAATAAATATTTTTACTACCAAAGTATGTAGTACACAGCTATGGACATGACTAAACTACGATAAAAACACTTTATTTAAAAAACAATAGCATACATACCACTGCCCTAACATGCTTCAACTCCAGCTTATCAGCGATCGGCTGAACATGGGTCTTAACAAAACCTTGATGGTTTTTAATCCAAGTAAGAGTCTGTGTGAGGAACCACTCCGGTCGATCGATGCGCGCTGTTTGGCGGCTTCCGGTGAAATGGAATTGGAACCTCTTTTTAAGAGGCCGTAATAGGACTCTGACTGGTAGACATGGGCCTTTTTCTGTAGAGAGGAAATTCCTTTTATTATAACTGCTTGAACTTGAATTTATTATCAACATCATAATCTACAGTCCGCGTTTGCGCCCACTAGTTTATTTTCTTATTAAAAAAAATTGAACATGTAGTTCTATGTACATGTCTTTCAAATTATTTAATTATTCACTATAAAGTAATGTAGTTTTCTGATTCACCATTCCATCGTTTGATCTTGAAAAAAAAAACAAGCTAAGTGATCAACCACAACGTAACGTAATTTAAACCACAACGTAATTTCGGCATAATGTGTCAGTCATGCAGTGCAGGCGTAAGCATGCCAAACTTCCGTCGCGTATCTTCGGCATAGTGTGTTTAGACACTAAAATTCACCGCTAGAAAACCTGCTATCAATTAAAACAACCGGCCAAGTGCGAGTCGGACTCGCGCACCGAGGGTTCCGTACAAACCAGTAGGTATACATTATAAGCAAAAGTTGCGGTAAAAATCCTAATGCGGTTTACAGAATACATCGACAAGTTTCAAGAGCATAGATCTTATAGTTTCGGAAAAAAGTGGTGAAGACAGACATGACGAATCTATAAGGGTCCCGTTTTTTGCCATTTGGCTACAGAACCCTAAAAGTTGTCAAAGTTTCATTACCCAAACCAATTTTAGCAACATTTTTAAATACCAATGCAATATTTGGACACCACCAATGCACATTTTCATTTGGTCAAATTTTTACTCAGCAGAATATTACCAACCAAGGATAATTTTATTAATGCGTTTAGTCTTTAATCACATGACTTATTACAGCAACAAAGCATTTAGTCAAATGATTATGAAGAATAGAAATATTTGTGAAGAGGCTATTTCCAAAGTAATCATTGGCAAATGAAATTGTTTGGAAAGTGATACTTTGTCAATTTCTTTTCAGTGAAACAAGGGTAACCCTTTGATTACAATGAATTTAAGCTTTGTCATGCATTTTATTGAATTCTTGTTTCCACAACATGATAACTATCAGAGATTCAAATATAAGCATTAGTTTGTTTGGTTATTATGTGAGCAGAAGAGTTTTGGTTGAACGCGCTAATCTCAGGAACTACTTGTCCGATTTGAAAAATTCTTTCAGTGTTAGATAGCCCATTTATCCAGGAAGGTTATAGAATATATATCATCACGCTAAGACAAATAGGAGCGGAGCTATAATGGAAAATGTGGCGCAGACGAAGTTGCGCGGGTCAGCTAGTTCAGAAATATTTTGAACAGTATTCACCTTGCCATTCACCATCAGTTTTTACTACAACATTACTGTTGACTAAATCCTCAGGTTCTTCAATAAGGAACAGGTATTTGGTAACACTGTTGAACTTCACCATCACCTCTTTTGGTGCTGGCTGGCTTTCTGGTAGAGATGAGAATGGCCATTTCAGCAACTTTAGCACATCTTCATAATGTCTGGGAAAAAAGAGTTGAGATATGGTGCAAAAATATATTTATGCCTTGATCTCGTGCAAAATAGAATAATTCATTTATTAATATTTTTGTATAATTTCGGGTTATTTATATTTTGAGGTATGGAGTCCTAAAATTAAATGATGGAGTTGAATTGGCCTCAAAGGATCAATAATAATAAATGCAGGCCTTGTAATTTTTATCACTGAGTATATTGCTTGAGCTTTTAGAGAAAGTTAAGGTTTGTACTTACTCTTAACAACGAACAATTACAGTGGATCCTTGGGCTTTTGCCTTAAAATAATTACTCATAATATTAATAAATACAATATTGGTTAGTAATATTATTCCTAGTATTACTTACTTGGTAAGTTTGTCTTTGAGCACATTGTGCCAATAATGTGTATACTCCTTTACATAAGCTGCTCTGTGACCTTTTTGGTACTGGCCACACATCTTTCTAAGCTCACCATATAAAAGAACTAATTGCTCATCATCATTGGTCTGTTTCATTTGACGGCTGTAAAATTAATAAGAAAATATTAAAGTCTTAGCAGAAAAATGTGTTTTTAATCATTGCATTGCAATATATGAGGCGAATGCAATGTTGTCATCTTACTTCCATTTGAAAGAATTCCATGTAATACATAAATTATTTAAAAAAAAACTTAATTAAAAAAGCCAACCAAAATCAAACTATTTTTTTTTTAATAATGACTAAAAAAAGGTGAAACTAAAATTTTATCATTAACAATCTAAAGTAAATATTTCAACTATTTTTTAGGTTGCTCTGTCACTTAGTAGTTGCATCTGCATGTCACAAATATCAGTATACCCTGCCAACCGCAGTTGCAGGCACTGACCTCAGTAAATCTTTTTTTTTTCATTTTATCCCAAAAATTTCCAAAAAAAATTGTGATCTTGCAAACCAGTTGGCACACTGATCAGATGAAATGAAGTTGTAGGACCTGGTGGCACTCTTCATTTTACAAATGAAGTAATTGGAGCATGGTTCACAGCAGCTGCTTGCACTCAATGAGCATAATGGAAGTGCCACAACTAATTTATTATTTCCAAAAAAATTTTACTAACTAAATTTCATAGTCTATACAAACCTCAGCTCATCAATTTTCTCAAAGGACTTTAAGTAAACTAATACTTCTTCCAGTTTGTTGATAGCAGCAAATCTTTTATCAACCTCACATCTCAGAGGTTCTGTTTTGTTCAGGAATGCTTCAACTTTCTTCTTCAGCTCTTCACTCCTGGTTTTTAACTTGTCTATTTGATCAGAGTTCAATTCAGCCTTTTCCAAAGCAGCTGCTAGTTTCGTTGGCACTTCATTGTTAGCTATATTAAGCTAAAATTGGATAAATCAATTCGTTTTAAAGACATGTTTATATATGATCAATTTACAACAAAAAATAATTGTAACAGCTACAATATCAGTAAAAACAAAGCAAAATGATGATAGGGTCTTACACTACTTTGAAGTTTGTCCCGCTTGAGCGCTAATTCAGTTTGTAATTCGAAAGCATTTGCTAAATCATTTATATTAGAACCTATCCGTATGTTAAGGCTCTGTACTATTGCCTTCTTGTCCTCTTCATCCATCTTTACTAGCACAAGATCTGTTTCATGGCACTGAAAACATGTATTCCATTGATTATTTTGTATTTTTCATTGAAGAGAAATCTGAATACGAAGTACTTGAAAGTAATCAATAATTTTAATGACAGTGACAGCGGACCTGACAGCTGGATGATGAACAACAAAACGCCGCCGTCACTTGTACCGTGGCCGTCACCATACGTCAGTGCCGTCACCCCGTCACCACGCCGTCACTGTCAGTGACACAACGTTCTGAAACTTTTTCAGCAAAACCTTGTTATACATGCTCACGTCTTTTCACTTTCAAGTCTGTGTTTTTGGATTTGTATCTTTATTTTTTAATACCGGCTTCTGAAATAACAGTTATTTTATACTTTGTAGTATTTACACGGTGGCTTTCGCGAAAAACCCACCATGGTGCACGCTGTGCACAGTGCATTTTAGCTGCGAGGGTTCATTTAGGTCTACGTTTCCACTGCAGTACACGGTGTACTACACCCTACACAGCCACGACATTTGCACATACATGTGCAAATGTAGCGTGACCCGTCGATAAAGCATAGATCTCTCATTTTCATATATGCACATTAAAATGACTCACACTGTACATACATACATTGCTCTATTGTTGCAGCCTTTGGATAGTATATCCAAATAGTGTGTGTTCCGAATATAACCCAGTATACTGCCAGTGCTCATGACGTCATGAATACATCTATCCTCACAAACTTTTTTTATCGCATAATTTATATTACTAGCTTCTGCCAGCGGCTTCGCCCGCGTGATCCCTTGGGAACATCCTACTGGGATAAAAAGTAGCCTATGTGCTGTTCCAGACTAAAATCTATCTCTGTTCCAAATTTCATCCATATCCGATTAGCCGTTCTAGCGTGATTGAGTAACAAACTTCCAAACTTTCGCATTTATGAGAAGAAAGTAGGATTTTGATTATTTATTACTATTCGGTTTGTGTTTTGTGTGTTCTTGTTGTGTTGTTGTGTAGGTGTTTGTTGTGATCTTGTATGATCGTCTCGTCAGTGACTTTGTAGTCTGTGGTACTCTCATAGACATAATTATAAATTAATACTCTGTATGATTTATACGTCAGTGTCTGGCTGGAATCGCGTTGTTAACCAGTTGTCAATGTCAACTTGGCTGAACTTGGTTGTCAAGTGGGTTGTCAGTGTTCATCTTAGATTAAAAACCTCTAGATGTAGCCATGAGACTGTAGGGAAGTGTGGAAGTGAGAAGCATATATACGAAACAAGTGAGAAAATTGAGACAAAACATAACATGCTCTGTCTCATACGGCGTGCCGGTTTTTTGCTTGGCGAACTTTGGAAAGTTAGCCAAACAAAGGCCTGTCACTGTCACTGAGAGGTCGACTCGAGTCAGTTTTTTATGTTTTTAGATAATTTCGGCAATTAAAGTAATAGTTTTAGTGCATTTATGAGAAATAGAGTCCAATAGTTAAGTGTTTTGTGCATTTTGTGTGCTTTATAATGGGATGGTGCAGTATTTTAGGCTGCAAAAGCCGCACAGAAAGAAAGGAAGATGAGAATGTTACTTTTCACTCGTAAGTATGCAAATGTTAATAGTTATTGTGCACTGATTGAAGAAATACATTTGTGTTTATGTAATGACATGGCTTTCGATGAAAATTAGGCGTAATTCTAGCGATATCGTTTATTTTTCTTTCCACATAACCTATAACTTGATATTCGTTGTGTTGCCATACCTTGTCATCTTTTTTCCCTTAACTCTGTAATAAAAAGTGCAAGTAGATAAATAAAATTCAATAAAATAAATAGTTTGTTCACCAGATTACTTTGAATTATATAGTAAACTTCATATTAATCTAATATATAAAATTCTCGTGTCACATTGTTTGATACAAAAACTTCAATTCAATGTGCAAACAACGAGGCAAAATTATTTCATAAAATAGACCTCTCGAGTCTCTGCGATTAGTTTGTTCAATCAAATAAACCATCAAAGTTTTAATTCTGCTTTGTAACAATAGTTACGTAAGTATTTAAAGTATCATGTAACATGTTCCAAGATTGTTTTACTAAAATATTACTGATCATTGGAATCCTGTTGGCAATTTTATATGTTGAATAATTTAAATAATTTTGCACTCTTCATATGAATGACATTATGCGACTCTTAGTACATTTAATAATAATTTAGTATGTAGTTGTTACAACGAAACACCCTCACGTTTTTGGTCATATTTAGGGATAGTTTCCATAATAGCAACATTGAAGTTTTATAGTGCTGTCTCATGTGCGGCCACGAGGTGGCTACATCTAGAGGTATTCAATTCAATTCAATTTTTAAGGTTATGGCTCCATCGACAAACATTCGATGATTTTGCCAATGTCAAGGTGGAAGTTAAATAATGGTCGGTGCTCAATAGCACAGGTAACTTTAATGGCTATTGTTCAGTTTTTGTGGCGGTTGCTATCCATTATTTGCCATGTTAAAAAAGACAAAACATTTGTTAAAATATATAAGACAACACATCATATGAGAGTTAAAACATCAAACACATAGCAATACGTACAAAATAAAATACTTAAATAGTTTTTATAGTATATAATATTTTTATAATAAATTAATAAGAATAAATATTATAATTGGATATTAATTAAATTAATAAATTTATAAAGAATTTTAACAGCGGGTGTATGGACTAAGGTTAAAAGGAAAGGGATGTTAATTGGGCGAGGACAATCAGAAGGGAGTAAGTCGTAAAGGGGAATAGTTAAACGAGGACAGGAAAAAAACAAGTGCTCCAGAGTACCCTCCTCCAGACCGCATTCACATAAGGAACTGTCTCTTGTATGAATTTTTGCCAAAAAAACTGGAGTGCAAACAAACCCAAGTCGGAGGCGGATTATGACAGAGGTAGCCAGTTTACTCGAAAATTTAAGCTTGTTAAACCAACATTTAGAAGGAATAAGTGGTTGGATGGAGCCATAAAATTTTCCCTTCTGTAATCGGGTTTTTTGCCACAAAGTATTCCAACATTTCATCATCTCTGGTTTGGCAAGACAGCGCAAATCCCGGGCATAACACGATGTATGCGATTCGATCCCAATCCGAGTAGCCGATTTGGCGATCGAATCAGCATTCTCGTTTCCTGTAATTCCAGAGTGGCTAGGGATCCAGGCCAAAGCTATATCTATGCCTAAACAGTAGCATCTATAAAGATGTTGTTTAATTTGTAAGGAAAGAGGACAATTGTGACGAGAACGAAAAGGTGATTTAACCAAGTCTTGAAGGCAGCTAAGAGAATCGGAAAAAATAATAGATTTGTTGAGACCATGGGACTCAACATAGGAGACCGCTTCCAAAAGAGCTATTGCCTCCCCGGTATAAATGGAGCCAAATAAGGAACTACGAAAATTAAGTACTATTCTGAACTTTGGTATCCATACAGCAGATCCGACATTGCTATCGTCTGACAGCTTCGAGGCATCTGTAAATATGGTAAGCCAGTCATGCCAATCCTTTGCTAAAATCCTGTTGAATTTATCATTAGCAGCAGGGTCATGTTTAGAGATACCAAAGTTAAATATGATTTTAGGTTGAAAGAGTAAAGAATTAAAATTTACTTCAAATAAGGGGTTCAAACTTGATTGGGCTAAAGAAACGTGCATATTATTAAATTTGGAGAAGCTGTTAACAAGGAGAGGGGGATTTTTATGGGTCCAGTAGCGTGACAACGGTATTAACTCAAAAAGAGTACGAAGAAGAGGAAGAAGGGGGTGTGATTTATTTTGAATGACTTTATAAAAAAATCTATCACAGAGATACTGTCTACGTAAATGTAGGGGGGGCTCCAAACACTCTACCTGAAGGGCATTAATAGGGGAGCATTTCATAGCACCCGTGATGATGCGCAAGCATTTGGACTGAATCTTTTCCAGTTTAGCAAGAGCTATTCTGTTGCATGGTTCTAGAAGAAAGCTCCCATAGTCAAAATGGCTACGGACTATGGCATTGTAAAGAACTTTTTGAGAAGTGGGATGGGCTCCCCAGCGAACTCCAGAGAGAGCACGAAGAACATTAACACCTTTTTCACATTTCTTCGAAATGTAATCCAAATGATAAAGGCCAGATAACTTGGAGTCGAGAATGAGGCCAAGAAATTTCACCCTATCACAGATCGATATGGGTTCACTTTCAACAAATAGGTTTATTGGGGGAATATTACGTTTTCGAGAAAAGACAACTGCGTTACACTTGGGGACAGATAAGCTCAGGCCATGATCAGTAAGCCACTGATTTAAATACTGAAGGGCAGAGTTTAGGCGAATTGAGGCGTCTGAAAGGGAAGTTGAACTGATGTAAAGTGCAATGTCATCGGCGTATTGTAAAATTTTGCAGAAACAATTTACTGAAGACTCTAAATCATATGTGTACAAATTATACAAGATAGGGCTTAAGACCGATCCCTGAGGTAATCCTTTCCACACTAGTCGAGATGGTGAGAGGGAGTTCTGATGGCGGACAGAAATAGAGCGGGACATAAGAAGATTGCAAATGATGTTGACCATCCTCACAGGGATACTCAGCTGTAGCAATTTTTGCCTGAGTATTGGAAGTTGGACATTATCATAAGCTGAGGCTATGTCTAGGAAAACACCAAGGACGCTTTCATTATTAGAAAAAGCAATGCGTACATCGGATAAGAAGATACTGAGGCTATCTAGAGTGCCCATGCCTCTTCGAAAACCGAATTGAGACCTGGCTAGGATGCCTTTAGTTTCTAATAACCATTCAAGTCGGTTTTTGATGAGGTTCTCCATGATCTTAGCCAAAACAGAGGATAGAGCAATAGGACGATAGGAACCAGAGTCTTTTGGATCTTTACCAGGTTTCAAAATAGGGATAATAATTTGGGATTTCCAGGACTCTGGCACTTGACCAGTAGCGAAAAAGGAATTGATTAGGTCAAGGAATATTAATTTACATTTAGAAGAGGATTTGGAAATAAAGGAATAGGGTATTCCATCGACACCCGGAGCAGAATCACGAAGATGTTCCAAGGCACATGTCAGTTCTGAATAAGAAAAAAGGTCATCAAATCTATCAGAGGGAGAGGGAGAAGGGGGATCTACAGTTGGAAGGCATTCAAAACTAGGAACAAAAGGGGGGGCTAATTTTGTGATAAAGTCCTCTAACCAAGAACCAGGGTCATTGGTTGTGTCTTCAAAAGACTGATTGGCACTAGCTCTGCGGAAGGACTTAATTTTTTTCCAAACAAGAGTAACTGGAGAGCGAGGAGACAGAGATTCACAAAACTTGAGCCAACCAGACCTTTTCTTTTTTGCCAATAATCTGCAAACTCGTGCAGAAGTCTTTTTAAAATTCAAATAATCAGGCATATCTAAGCTAGACGCGAAAGTATTTTCTGCTTCTTTACGTTTTCGAACGCCATCAGAGCATTCAGCATCCCACCAAGGTGGGGAAGATACTAAGCGGCGGGCAGAGTTTTTTAAGGGGATTGAGGAATCGGCCGCTCTTAATAAGCATCCAACAAAATCATCGTAGATGATAAGGGAATTGGAGGAGGTTATAGGGGAGAAGTTTTTAAGTTCTGAATCCAATTGGGAAGAAAAATGGGACCAGTCAGCTTGCGAAAGGAGATATTTTTGTAAGGGTTGAATAGAAGGAGACCGAGGATGAGAACTTGGAAACGAAATCAGTATGGGGAAATGATCACTCCCGTAGGAATTAGGGAGAACTGTCCAGGAGAGTGATGACATTAAGGAAGGGGAAGAGAAAGTAAGGTCGGGAACACTAATGTTTTGGGTAGGCGAAACCCTACGAGTAGCAGATCCATCATTAAGGACGCAAAGGTTGCAGTCATCTAAAAGTTCTAACAGAAAGCTAGAGCAGGGGTCATTACAATGGGAACCCCAGAGGGTGTGACGGCAATTGAAATCACCGAGCACAATCAAAGGGCTTGGGATGGAAGAAAGGATAGAGTTAAATTCAGATAAAAGATTGGGATTGGGGTGAGGGATATAGGCAGACACAAAAGATATGCCCAAGGCTCTAACGGCTACAACATGTATACCAGGATCATGACTGGGAAGAGGAATCTCTGAAAAAATGATAGATCTGCTAACCAATAGGGCGCAGCCAGCCCAACCGTCCTCTCTATCGTCCCGAAGACATGAAAATCCAGGAACCCTAAAGGAAGTTCCAGGCCTAAGCCACGTTTCCGACACGGCAAAGATGCCAGGAGTGAAACGATTAATGAGGTAAATTAGTTCATGTTTTTTTGTGCGCATCGATCTACAGTTCCACTGAAGAATCTTTTCCATTTTGGCGAGTCCAGGATTCAAGGAGCTGTTGAACCAATATAACGACATTGTTCGGTATTGCGTCACTAAATTTAGATAACATATTAATGAGTGAGCAAGCCAGGAGCTCTATTAAGTTGTCATTAGGGGTGGGAAGAGGAGTGGTTTCAACATAAGGGGAGTTCAAAGCACAGCCATTGGGTTGAGAAGAGCTAGGAGTATAAACCATTGCCGTATGGGCTTGGGTATCATAAGTTTTTCCCAAGTCTGGGCGTGGTCTTGGGGAATGATATATGGTCTTGGTGTAGGAAGACTTAACAGGGGTAGAATATGGAGAGGAAGTAGGGCTATTAAGAGGGGCTGAGAAGTGATGGGGTTCAGAAGGAGACTGTTGAGATGGTTTGAACATGGTGGGGCCAGCCGTCACATTGGAGTATAACATTTTGGGGCGGGGAAACCTAACTGAAGCCTCCCGGTAACTTAGATTTTCTTGAGACATAACCATTTTGATAGACTTCTGTCTCGTATGTTCAGGGCACTTGTCATCGGTAGCCCTATGGTTACTGCCATCACACAACAGACATGTAACTTGTTGGTCCGGAACTTTGCAGCTATCACCAGGGTGTGGTTGTGCACAACGGAAGCAACGAGGCTTAGATCTGCACTGGGAGCTAATATGGCCAAAACGGAGACAATTACGGCATTGAATTGTGGGAAGATGATATATGGAAACAGGGAGGGAGGCATTATAACAGAACACTTTTTCTGGGAGTATTTGACCAGAGAAAGTCAGCACTACAGATGTTGATGGAGACCATGAAACAGAACCCTCTTTTCTATTTTTAAAATTGAGTCTCCTAGCCCTAATAACTTCCCCACAGTTACGAGGAGTCTCTAAACCTAAAACTAGCTCCTCAAGAGTCCAATTTGTGGGAATATCTTTAACAACTCCCATACGTGTGACATGGAAGCGTGGGATGGTTGCAATATATTTATTTTCTATTAATATAGGGTCATTGACAAATTGATTGGCATAGTTAAATGAGACAAAGTCTACAGACATCCTGTTACGGCCCATTGATTTAATACTGCCTTGTACAACACCTCTAAACCCTTTATTGCGGATAAACTGTGCAAACTTCAAAGAATTCAGGGTTAAGCCTTGCTTTGGGTCTGATTCCAGCCTAGAAATAAATACAGAGAAGGGTGCTCTGTCGGACTCACTATAGAGTGCTTTGGAGTCACTCTCAAATCCGGGTTTAGTGTAAACGGACTGAATTGAGTCAGATGGCGGCTTATTTCTTTTCGCATCTATATTAATTTCGGGTTCACCGGGGCGTTTTCTGATTTCAGCACTTACGCGACCATTATCAGATAATTGAGAGCACTCCAAAATCTCCATATCAGGACTATCAGGAGGTATCCCTCCACCCCCGTCAGGGGGCTCTTCGGCACTCATTTCCTAGGAAATGAGCGCCAATAAAACTTAAAATACTAACCTTATAACTAAATTCCCAAACCAGACAACACAAAACAATAGATACAACACCAAAAAAACAGAATTGATAATAAAACAAACTGGGAGGTTAAGAAACGCGTGCTTAATCTCACCAAGACAATAGCAAAATCCCATCTAGAGGTATATAATCTAAGGTGTTCATGCACTGACGTATCATACGTCAGTGGTGTTCATGTGACATCACAGACTACATAGAGATACCTACTACGTATTGTGACATTGTGACATAAGTTCAATTCAATATTGTCATTCAGTTGTAATTGTTTTGTGTGAATTCGTTTTTGTGCGGCGATAGACCAATTTTTATGAGTATTTTGATTTGTAGCTCAATCCTCATAATCATCTAAGAATATGTTGTCTTTTCTTAATAAAAACAGAAACGATTTTATTTATTTATCCTTACTTCTGTTTAGTGTAGGGATAGGGCCACGTTACCGGTCTCTGAAGACAGTGCAAACGAAGAAATGGGTTGGCAGTATACTCGGTCTTCTACTTATTATCTTTGTTTCGAGATACAGTGCTATCCATCCCATTTTGTCGGCACTTCTGGGCATAGTCGCTATAAAAGTGGCTTCGGTCAGGTAAGTCTTCAATTATTATGTTTTGCTTTGCCATCGATAGGTAAATTCGTTTTGCCGGTAGGTATATAATATAATTAAACATACATTGAATTAACTATGTTACTATTCATAAACCCTAACAACTAAAACACAAGAAGCTAAGCTTACAAATTATTATGTTTCAGATACTGTCATATTGTGGCTTTCTTTTTAATGTTCGGCTATCTATTCGTCTTTCGGCTGGCTGATAAGTTTGGTCTCCCACTATCCTCAGGACAGACAAACCTCATTGAAATGATAATAGTTCTCCGAGTGGTTGGGGTTGCATTTGAAATCAATGGCTCGTGGCTGGCAGTTGGAAAAGCTAAAAAGAATGAGAATAAAGATCAGAATGAAGTGAAAACGAAAGATGATGATTTTCTCGAAATAATCAACCCTGATTTACAAGACTTATTCCATTATTCATTCAATTACATTGGGCTGTTAACAGGTAATGCAGATACTTTGAAGTTATTCATTAATAGTATATAATATGTTTAAACTGAAGTCACTTGCGTTTTTGATAAATGATATTTATTTTGAAAGATTGACGTGTAAAAAAGTGTTATTTACAACCTTGTTAATTTTTTAATTTTTTACACATCAATCTTTTTTTAAAACTAGATGAGGCCGGCGTTTCCTAGCTGACTGCTTTGAGAAGAAACACCGAAACAAACTCAGAGGTCAAAGGTTAATGTCTGAAGTGGTATTTTGAGGAAAGTACCACACAGATTTGAGTGGAGTTACCAGATAGCGCAATCATTAATTGCCAGTTATCATGTAGCTCAAACTTAGAACTTAAAGGAGCTGAACAAATTGATGAACAATACCAAAGTAAGGACATTTGGGTAGGCCACAAAAGTACTCAAACTGCCAGACATCATTCAAAATACTAAAAAAGAAAGAAAATAACCCATTTAGTCCCCATATTAACAATAGTAGAATTAAAAAATAATAAAACAACAATAACAAGAATAGCGGCGAGTGGATCAATATACCCAGAATCGCACATTCCGAAGTAATGAAAGGTGGGTATATAGGGATTGGGAGCGACCGGATCAAGGTGTGACTGATATGCGCCTGCCGGATGATGACGCCATGTGTTCATTCTGGCGCAGCATCTGGTTGGTGCCTATCAGTTATACAGAGGGCGATTGGACTCGGCAGGTCGAGCGCGCTTGCAATTCGATACTAGAAATGGGGGCAATTACCATCAGCCGCTAAGATGTATCTTGTGCAGTCTGCCCGTTGCCTAACTGGAAATCTCCAGGGCCAGACAGGCTGCACAATTTCTGGATTAAATGGTTGTCAAGATCGCACGCTTGCTTGGTGTCTCAATTCCAATCTGCCTTAGAGTCTGGGTCCCTACCCCAGTTCTTAACTACAGGAATAGCCCACCTGCTCCATAAATCATGTAGTACTGCGGAGCCTAAAAATTATAGACCGATCATGTGTTTACCGACGGTCAGTTCTAACATCCATTTTGAGGGCAAAGATTAACAGTCATATTAACAACAACATTATGTCTGCCTCTCAAAATGGATGTAAGAATGGGTCCCGCGGTACTTAAGAGCTACTCCTAATTAATATGGCCATTAGCCAACAAGTTGATCGTTTCCGAAAGGATCTGTCAACATGCTGGATAGACTATAAGAAGGCCTATGATGACTCGGTGCCTCATACATGGCTCATGAGGGTGCTAGAATTGTACAAAATTGATGCAACGCTACGCACCTTCCTGATGTCGTGTATGGGGCAATGGAAGACAGTACTTCGCTGTCCAGGATGTCGAATTATCCAGGGGAATAGCGAATCGGTAAGGATTTAGCGGGGTATATTTCAGGGCGATAGTTTGATTTCGCTTTGGTTCTGCCTAGCCTTGAATCCTCTTAGCACACTGCTGGAGAATTCAGGGCAAGGCTATCGGTTGAAGAGAGGTGGTCAGGTTATGTCTCACCTCCTTTATATGGATGATCTGAAACTCTTTGCCCACAGTAATCTGCAACTGATTGAGCTACTTAAGGTAACTGAAACTTTCAGTAGCGCCATCAGGATGGAGTTTGGTGTGGAAAAATGTGCAGTCATGCATGTAAAGCGTGGAGAGATTATGGAATCCGTGGGAACTCAACTCCCGAATTCCATAAAACTGAGATCCCTCTCTTCAACTGAAACTTACAGGCGGAAACAAGGTGCGCGCCTTTAACGGTTGGGTCATGCCGGTGTTAATGTACTCTTTCGGCGTACTCAAATGGACCCAAACTGAACTTGACGCCCTGGATAGGCGGGTCCGCACACTGCTTACTGCTAATGCACCCACGGTCGTCGGTAATGAGACTGTATATCCCGCGAAAGTGTGGGGGTCGAGGCTTTTAAAATGCTAAGACTCCACAGTCGCCAGATATGCAGTCTTAGGGAATATTTCCTAGCTGTCAACGTGGGTAAGCATCGAGATGTAGTGGCGGTGGACAAGAGACTCACCCCGCTCTCCTTGGCAAATGAGAACTGGCACAAACCTGCTGTGCTTGACACTAACGATCGCAGGGCGGTATGGCAGAGTAAGGAGCTTCACGGACGCTATTTCCGGGCCCTACATGGGCCCGACGTAGATCAACTAGCGTCCGTAGCCTGGCTACGTTTCGGATATTTTTGGAGAAACCGAAGGTTTTGTCTGTGCAATTATGGACGAAGTTATAATGACGAATAACTACCGGAGATTTATTGTGAAGGACGACACGGTCGACATATGTAGCCATGTCACCGTCCGGGAGAATCAATTCGTCACATTATCTCTGGTTGTTCTCGTCTAGCTAACGGAAAATACTTGCATAGGCATAACGGCATAACCTTGTAGCCAGGATTATTCATCAGCAACTTGCTCTGAAATACTCTCTTGTGCAGTCGGAGGTGCCGTACTACAGATTATGCGCTCGACCCAGTTCTCGATAATGTTATATCACATTGTACTGGGATCGGTCCATCATCACTGACAGGACTATTGTTGCCAATAAGCCTGATATAGTGGTGGTGGACCGAATAGTGAGGCGTGCAATGTTTGTAGACATAACCGTCCCGCATGACGAGAACCTCGTGAAAGCCGAGAAAGATAAACAAATCAAGTATATTGACTTGGCTCGCGAGGTTGTCGACATGTGGGAAGTAGACTCTGCAATCATTGTACCGATAGTTGTCAGCCAACGGCTTAATAGCCAAGAGCCTCAACCAACACCTCAGGAGGCTTTCGTTGGGCAGCTGGGTCAAGGGCTTGATTCAGAAAGTTGTACTTCTTGACACGGCTCGCATTGTTAGGAGTTTCCTCTCTCTGGAGCCCTGACGGTAGCTTGGACCCTGTTCCCGATACCGGTGGCCTACTGTTTTTTATATTTTTAAATGTTTTTTTTTTCTTATCTGTATTTTTTAAGAAATATTTAAAAATATATAAAATAAGTTTAAAGATGACTAAAGATCACAATAATAAATGAATGTGGACTCGGCAGTCATTTGTCGCCGATTGTCGTTACGGCCAATGGCCTGTTGGCCAAAAGCTTCGACGACCACCTGTCGAAGCTGGCGTTACGCAGTTGGGTAAAGGCCAGGGCCTAAATATGTCACATCACATAATGAATTAAATAAAAAAAATATATTGAGATTACTTTAAAAAGTAAACATTCATGTCAAAAATACGGTTTCAATAATTAGAATATAATATAAATGTCAATTTGTAAAAAATATAAAAATACTAGATGACCCGCGCAACTTCGTCTGCGTCACATTTTCCGCTCCTAAATAATATTGCAACAAAAATTGAGATATAAGTTACCTTTCAAGTTGGATCAAACTGCACACGGTGTGTTTGATTAAAATCGGTTAAGTAGTTTAGGAGTCCATCGCGGACAAACAACGTGACACGTGATTTATATATATTAGAAGATAGAAGATAATGATAAACGAAAAAGAAAAAAAAAATTGATGTACCTATGTATAAACATTGGGCCATGTACAAGTACATCATTGAAGCAGCTCAGATAATACAATTTTGGACTTTGGAATCATAATTATTTGAATACTTTATTTTGTGTAGTCCGTAGTGCCGATAGACAAAGCTGTAGGTAATTGAGCAGTGGGAAACAGAAAATAAAATATTATTTGATAATAATTTTAAAACTTAACTTTAAATCTAGTAACTTTCCAAACATGCTTTAATTATGTCCTGTTTGAAATAATTTTGTTTTAAAACAAATATGTATAGCAAATCGTAAATAGAAAGTATTTCAAAGTGAACATGCCTGGATAAGAAATATCCTATTACCTTCTCCATGGGCTTCTGTACTGAAATTCATAAAAATCAGTTCAGCAGTAGGCATAAAAATGTTACATCAAACAAACAAATAGTCACAAGAGTTACTTTTGCATTTACAATATCAGTTGGAATTATTTTCAGGTCCCTATTATAGATACAGAACTTTTGATGACTACTTCCACCTGCCTTATAGCAAGTATGTTGACTGTTATGGCTTTACCATCAACACTATGAGAATGGTTCCTCTGTATGTTTCACTATACTTGGCTTTTTCTAACATTTGGCCCCTAGAGGTGAGCATGTTTCATTACACAACTTTTTTACTAGCAGATTTGCCAAATGGCTTATTAACATTACCATAATATCTACATTAAAACTACTTATAAAAAATCCAATGTTAATTACTACCTAGCATCATGCACCTTTCAACAACAAACATATTTTTAATGTTTTGCAGTACATTTTAACAGAAGACCACAATAACAGGAACTTTGTGTACCGAATGCTGTACCCATGGGCCTTGTTTGCACAGTTCAGACAGCGGATATACTCTGGAATGACGCTGGCTGAAAGTGTGTGTACCGCTGCTGGGCTTGGAGCATACCCAGTCCAGGGCAGGAATAGAACGGGACATGGACCCACTGTGGGATACTTGAAGTTGAAACAAATGTAAGGATTTATAGCTGATGAAATGACTTGAATCTGATTTTTTTTTAATAAAATTGCAATCCACCACGGTTTTGCTTGGGCACTATAAAATTTCTGGTGGTTTACAAAAAAATAATAACTACAATCGTTTTGCATCTTCAAATGGCCAAAGTTGTTGCAATTATGTTTTATTTCCTGAACTTTTATAATGTCCAGTAGAAAGGAATAGTTCTGGCAACCATTATCAAGACATGTGTGTTAAAATATCACCATGAACATTTCTCGTAATCCGATCCACTTTTCGTGTCATTTCAGGTCTGAGCAGGAGGCAAGAGTCACTCAATATGATTTCAACACAGTGGAGTCGATGGACGTATGGGGTTGTGAGTCTGTAGTCACATTACGTGACTCTATGAAAGTGTGGAACAAGGCTGTGCAGTACTGGGTGGCCATGGTTGTGTATAAGAGGTTCCCTATCAAGCCTTTGAAGTAAGTTGTTTGAATTATATGGTTACTAGCTGTAACATACTTCTGGGATAAAAACTATCCTATGTTCTATTCTACGACATGGTCTGCTTGCGTCCTTATTTATTTATTTATTTTATTTACTATTTCAACTTAGATTCAGAAATTAAACGATAAGAAAATATAATCAGCCTTATTATGAACACTAGCTGACCCGCGCAACTTCGTTTGCGTCACATTTTCCATTACTGCTCCGCTCCTATTTGTCTTAGCGTGATGATATATAAGCCTTCCTCAATAAATGGGCTATCTAACCCTGAAAGAATTTTTCAAATCGGACCAGTAGTTCCTGAGATTACCCCCTACATACAAACTTACAAACATACAAACAAATTTTACCTCTTTATAATATTAGTATAGATTATAATATTAGTATAGATTATAATATTAGTATAGATAACAAAACATTAGTTAAGAAAAGTTTACAACAGCCACTAAATTCTCAAAATCTATCTAACTAGGCAGTATAATATTGTATCCTACAGGGGCGCAGGCCTCCCTTTTGCTTTTCCACTCAGTTCTATTCAATTTTATCAATGAATCCAAGTCTGAATGGCTATTTCATTTCAGGATTCACGCTGCATTGTTTGTGTCAGTGATTTGGCACGGTTTCCACGCTGGATATTTCTTTTGTATCTACTTCTGTCCATTCTATGTGATGGCCGAAGACATTTACTACAAGCTTTACTATAAGGACGCCACAGGACTGGTGAGCATAAAGCAATCACACTATATCCTCGAAAATGGAACATGACCAATCTTAGGGCGGGTTGTAACAAACGGTTAGTTAACGTAACATACGTACGTCAAAAAGTAACAATTACGGAAAATCTTTAACGTTCGTTAGTAGAAGCGTTGTTTCAAAACATTCTGATATAAATTCCTGCTCATCCCAATAGCTCAGTTATTGACAAGGGTCCTACCTTAAATGCTTTTTTTTTGCATTCCACCACTTATTTGTGTCATCAGAAGAACTGGTATTGAGGAATTCAAAAGAAATTTCACAATGTTGTTCTATTTGACGCAACTAAAGTAACGTTAACCAGTGCTCAGACCATCTGTTAACGTAAACGTTAGGTATATTTTACGTGCGTTAAAGCTGACATTTTGTGAAACAACCCAATTTTTTGTTTTAACGATAGTTAGCACCATTTTTAACGTTTACGCATGCGTTAAGTGAACTTGAAACAACCCGCCCTTAGGCGTCGTCTATTACAAAGCGATAAGGAGGTTAGTCTACAGGTCCAAAAATTTTAACTAGTTTTTGCCTGAAAACGCAGAAAAGCCAGAAATTTGAACGAACAATCGCATTCGAATTACTTACCAGCAGTAAATGTTAGTAGGCGATCTAACGCACTTACTGCTGACAGACATTTACTGTTAATTGGCAAACGTAGTTTTCAATGGGTTTTCAATTGCAAAGCAATTAGCAATTATAGTCGTTAATGCCAACGTTCCTGGAAAAAAAGAGTGTTATATAAATGGTTTAAATAATAAAAAAAATTGAATAGTTAGGGAGTAGGTAAACTCATTTATTCAGCTCCTTTCGCGTTTCGTCATTCATTCGAATTACTTGTAATTAAATATTTTGGAGCACGGATTATCTGTGCCATCCGTCCAATTATAGTCGTCGTATGTTAAGGGGGAGGGGTGTCCGGACCCCCTAAAAGCCCCGCGTCTACATAATATACGCTCTGTCGGCGCGGCGACGTTCCGGTTTGCCGTACAAAAGAATGCGACGATCGCGCATTTCACGCGATGATCGCTTTGTATAAGGACGACGCCATGTTGCAAAGGGCGATACAATTTCAACATAAAAATTGAACGGTTAATATTATCATGAAATATTGTTTTTCCTTTTCCAGAAAAAGAAAATTCTAGGCTTTGTAATGTGGTTCCTGCGCTCCCATTCGGAGTCTTACCAAGCTGCTGCATTCCTTCTACTCACATTCGATCGTATTTGGATTTACTATTCGTCAGTATACCACTATTGGTATGGGGTCTGGCTTGGGTTCCTTATACTAGGCTTAATTTTAAACCAAACACACAAAAGCAATCGACCCAGAAAAGTGATAAGTGAAGTTGAAAGTAAACAAAAGGTTGCAAGCAATTAATTTAATATTATAATCTCAGATCACGGTTAGCTCAATTCGAATGTAAGTGTTATAGAATAGTTTT
This sequence comes from Ceramica pisi, assembly GCA_963859965.1. Taxonomy (NCBI): domain Eukaryota; kingdom Metazoa; phylum Arthropoda; class Insecta; order Lepidoptera; family Noctuidae; genus Ceramica; species Ceramica pisi. The sequence continues at coordinate 11,152,834 of OY982537.1, read as the reverse complement.
TAACAATATAATCAATAGCAAATGTACAAAAAAGTATATTTCTTAGGAACAACACACAATTTCGAATTTAAGATAATTATCGCATTTGAAGAATTCCAATAACACTTATCTAAACAGTACAGATACAGCGGATACAAAAAAATGGCGAGAAAGTTGTATGTATCTTACCAAAATATTATTATTGTTCGATATAGTAGGTACGTCATGATTTGTTCGTACCTAAGTACCTAAAATTATAATGACAGTGCTTCATAGTTTTTTTACCTCTGAATTCGCATCAATGTCCAAATCACACAGATCTGTATCGTCGATACAATAACTACAATAAGGTCGCTACTGGGTTGCTGGCAAAGGTAAAATAACTGTGAACGGGCTGTAGGTAATAAACAGATCGCATGACTGCGGGCTTCATACATTGCTGCGGCCAACGCCTAACCGAGTAACAGCCCATTGCACTGCAACGGATCATTTTATAGTATATTTTTGATTGCCAAAAAAATTGGTAAATATCCATTCAAAAATGGCTTCTAAAGAATAAAATCCGTAACACTCCGCGGTTTATTTGCGTAATATATATTAAAAAAAAAAAATTGGTTCGCATATTATGCATTCATTTTGACGTTCAACCGTATCCATTGCGTGTTTTATGTTGTCGATCAAACGAATTAAAACATACGAAGCAATGGATCTGTAGTTCTTTCCAATTGTGAAGGGGTATACCATTTTGTAAAATAAGACCTGCCTAAAATTGAACGATTATGAAGTCACGTTGGAGTATCTTTCCGTTGTCGATGTCGTGTGAACGGTTCTAAATAGGTACTACGAGTTTGATCACCAGTTTCGAGATTCTTGGTGGGAAAATAAGAGGTAAAATATTACACAATATTTTTTACAGCACTTGGTGCTTGGTAGCGTTTATCCACATTAAAAATACTTAAGAAACACTGGTAACTGGTTTCTATATTCGATGATGTGGTGAAGAGATCTTGAGACGATTCTGCATGTCAACTGGATCAAGGCTCAAGATATACGTAGATGTTCTAAATAATTTGTGCAAGCGGTTCAAACAAGCTTCCTGTTTGTCGCTAGCAAGGATTTACTCATATTGCTGCGGCCGGAGTAGTTATGTACTTTTCTTCATATTTTTTACTTACGTATAATTATAATAAATGTATGTATAAATACGTATTACTTATTACATTGGAACAAAATTGAAAACAAAGTGTTTTACACTATTTTATACTTATGAGAATTATTAATTTAATGCTGGTACTTGTCGGATTATTATTTATAAAACTATTTTTTTAACTTGCAAGTACAGTAAATATATAGTTTTATAAATGGGTCTAGTAAATTTTTAGTTATTGTATAACTTATGACATTCCACGGGTTTGGGTTGACTTTAGGATAAAAATAAATACCTGTACCTAGATGATATCTACTAAAGTAAAAAAAATATGAATATAAAGGTACACATATATTTATTGTTTATTTAACCAATATAAATACAACCTTGGAAAATATGCGTTAAGTTAAAAAAATACTTCAATTATTCATCGAATCTTATATTTCTAGTCTGCACGGCGTCAATTGACTGAATAAATTATTTTATTAAATTTATAATATTGTTTTTATTCAATTCCTCTTTTTACAAAATATAAAGGTGATACAATTAATCACAATATATACAAATACATATTATATTTAACCTGTTGACCGCTAGTTTGCGTTTATAGTTTTAATTATTATCTACGCCGTAGTTAAAATTAGGTACCAACATCTTTTCACATGAGTTATAGTTATTAAACTGAAGTCCATCCAGTTCGAATGGAATAATAATTGTATAGCAATCTTTAATATTTAATGGAAATTCTTGTAGACTTATGTTGCAGTCAAAATTTCGAAATTAAAAGTTACAAAAATGAAACATTTTATGTTCACGTTAAAGCTTAACAACAGTAAAAAGTAATAAACAATATTGCACCTTATACTTATATAAGATATATATATATATACTTAAAAGTTAAATAAAATATATGTTTAGTAACGAATTATACTCTGGACATATTGCTGTATCAGGTACGTAAGGACCACTGTCACACTGAAATAAAATACAATATAACAATATTAGAAATGGCACTTATAATTTGTGGTGTATAATGGAGGCGAGATATAGTTAGAAAGTTATTTAGTAGGTAAAAGTTCAATTCATGTTTATAATTTCTATAGAATGTCATAAAGGTTGTAATAGCATGTCATGTTTACTAAATGAATGTTTCATTTTTTATTCCTTGAAAATCAATTTCAATCTGCTTCCGTCTTTTTCCAAATAAGTTCTAAGTCTAGTTCAAGATTCAAGTTTCGAGGCAGGCGGTTCTAAAAATAGTTTTTATTGTAAAAACTTTAAAAACATCGAAATGAAGTTCAAAATACAATAACTGGCTCAAAGTAAAATGATAAACGTAGAACTCTTTTTGCAGTCAGACGATTTAGGATTCCTACTAAATTACTTTCTATCTAAACTAGCCACAAGGTATACAATACATGAGTAATGAGTATCTTATAATATCTATGAAAAAAAAAACAGAACATACGGCAAAATAAAGGAGGTGCATTCATTCTATAACATAGCCTCAAAAGGTAGGGTACAATCATACCTCACCGAAAGTTATCCTGTTACTCATGCAAATTATAGTTAAACAGGTTATCAGCTTCTCTGGTAGTCCTGTCAATCAGAAGATATTAGCCTCCACCAATTTTACATACAATTTACTATGTACATGGTATTGTGAGATTCTTGGTTTATATTAGGGTTCATATTATTAGTGGTTTATTTGTCCGTTTGATTGTGACATAAAATATAAGCATTAAAATTAGTGGTAAATCAGCTTTTCCTTGATAGAAGTTATAAAAATGTTGATCCGCCAAAAAAGGCTGCAGTAAAATTATGATTACACTAATTGGATGGCCGAGTACAGTGCAGCGCGGAATACGCAATTGGCAAAGTGAGGTTAATTAGTTAGCAAAGCTAAAGATAATCAAAATTGAAGTGCATAAGGATCAGAAAGCAATGCTTGTGCAACGCAAAGAAATACACCAGAGGCGCCACTCATTAGCTTTCTATAATTACTTGGAATGTAATTTACCTAACGTTCCACCCATAGTGGACGGGCTTGCGTGTGGTCGCTGCATTATGGTGCGCATAACTTTGTCCGTAATTCTTGTTCTGATTCGGTGGTTGATACGATGGTTGAGATCCTGATGGGTAAGATTGGGAGTTAGAGCTCCTCGAATTAGAACTGTATGAGGAGTAATTCGGATTTTCCATTATTGGCCTAGTGTTAAACAAGTTGTTCAAACCACCGCCATTCTTCGATAGATTACCGAGTAGGTTTCCGAAAACATTGGAGAGGCCAGAGCCGGCAGTCCCGCCGGTTCCAGCAGTGCCGCCTCCGCCGTTTGCGTATTTGTTTATAGTGCTCAAAATCCCGTCCAAGTTAAAACCACCGGGGGCATTTGTGCGCGTGCCACTGCCACCACTTCCATAGGGAGAATTACCTCCGTATGGGCTGTTGCCACCAGGGTTGGAGGATCCGCCATAAGGCGAGCTTCCACCGTATGGTGAGCTACCGCCGTAAGGCGATCCTCCTCCAGTATTGCTTCCTCCGCCGTAGGGGGAACTGCCTCCGTATGGTGAGCTGCCACCATAGGGTGAGTTTCCACCATTGGGTGAGTTTCCGCCATAAGGTGAGTTTCCGCCATAAGGTGAGCCTCCGCCATAAGGTGATCCTCCGCCATAAGGTGATCCTCCGCCATAGGGCGAGTTGCCGCCGGTGTGAGAGTTTCCTCCGTAGGGCGAGCTGCCTCCGTAAGGTGAGCCGCCACCGCTGGACGTGTCACTAGGGGGTGCTGGTGGTTTGTAGTTAGGGACTGAGTCGAAGGAAGGTGTTTGGGGTTTTGGTGCTGATGGCTTCGCTGGCTCCGAGTGAGATCCTGAAGTAACGATAATGATAACTTATAATTTCAAATCAATCAATGCAGGGCTCAAACAAATTTATATTATATTATATTATATTATTATTATATAAAAGTATGTAAACGCAAATAATATATTACCGCCTTCGACTTGCGACTTCTTCTTGCAGGTGGGGTATGTTCCGCAGTTGGAACTGTGCCCGAAGGTGCAGGGGTCTTCGGCAAGCACGCACACTTCACTGTTGAGGCATCCTATATCCTTGCAGGTGCGTCCGTACTCTGTAACATTCGAAAAACAAATAAGATAAATGCGAAGGTTAGTTCATGACACTAACTGACGTAGTTACTGCCTCACTGGTGTAGGGATTTTGATTCGAGATCGTAACTTAGGTAATACAGACAGGCCAGAATTGCCTGTTTTCTTCCTACCCTTATCAAATGTTACTTGGGGCCGGGTCACATTTCTTCCATTCTATCCTGTTAACCGTCACGCTGTATCACTCACTCTCTTTTCTGATATATATATATATATATATATATATATATATAATTCCTCACAAAATCTTTTTTGGCGATCCTCTCGTACACCGATCCACATTATAAGTGGCCCGTAGCAGATTTCTTTGAAAGAAATGCGTAGGTGCGTGAGGTATCGCCAGGAAGCCCACCAAAACAGCCTTAACGCACGAAACTACGAGTATGTATGATGAATTCTATGGTTATACCTATGATTCATAGCCTTTAGGTTAAAGGCCACGCTTAGTCAGATTTCAGGAAACCAAAAATATATATTGAATACTGAGAGTCATAGGAGACGAAGCCAAAAGTACTCTTTGGCAACAACAACTACTCTTCGATACTCACAAATTATAGGTAGTTCTAGCAATCCGAAACCCCGAACTATGAGTTACCAAAAAAAGGATCTATCTGAACAAACAGTATTAATTATGTTCCCACTCCATCAAAATTAGTTCCAACGAAAGAGCAGACTCAATTTTCCGAATTATCTTTGCAATGTAGGGGAGACTGGGTACAGTTGAAACAATTTTACTTTGAACGCTCGTAGCACAGCCATTTTGAAACATACCAAACAACAAAACACACAAAATGAGAGAATAGACTTTTGTCTTCAAATACATCTCAGAATTAGAGGCTCAACTGCCATATTTACTAGATAGGAAGAGTTTAATAAAATAATGTGCCACTGTTTCAACCGTACCCATACCAGGGGCGGTTGAAACAGCGATGGGGGTCAGTTGAAACAGAAACAAATACGTAATAAAAATCAGTTTCTTTATTCATAATCAACAAGAAATAGTTAAATTCTAGTATGGCACTATTTCAATCAGTCCTAATAATTGTTTCGAACATAAAAAGAGCTCTACTGCTCTGTTTAAACTAACAAACTAACATATCTCTTTTTAACATTAACACATCTCTTTTTTTCTTGTATCGCAGAAGAGACGAATGGTGAACTCCGTACATTTCTGCAGCTTTTCGTAAAGAAGTCCCTTTTTTGACTTCTTCATACGCATTTTCGTGCTGAATTATATCACACTCGCCTCTTGAAGTTTTTTTGATACGTTGTCTGGGCATCTAGAACGAAAAAAGCAACGGTTATCTTTGTTTCAATCGTACCCACAATAATTGCTTCAACCGTCCCCATACCCCTCAACTGCTAATAAAACAAACATAGCGTCGAAACAAAACAACATAAACAAAAACGAATCACGGTTTTCGAACCTTCAAAAACTAACAATAAAACAGGAAATCACTCAAAATTCAAATGCTAATATCAACAAAGTAATTTGAAAAAGAAAACAATAGAAAATACTTACTTTTTGTCTAAAAAATATAATAGGGTCCCCTGGAAACGTACAGAGCGCGCAAAGTGCAACGCGTCACTGTGATTCATGTCCGGACTCGCCAGCCGCGTCTCTCTCCCCTTGTACCCCTCACCACACCGCTAATAGTTTACGAGTTATTAGCGTTAGTTTAACCGTACCCTGCTGCAACCGTACCCAGTCTCCCCTACATACGAAACGAAATGGATGTACATTTCCTCCTAATGTAATTTCTGATGCGGAAGTACTGCAATTTTTTTCAGAACATAAATCATTTTCAGATACCTACTTAGTGGTATTATCTACAGAGTACGCAATGTTACAATCGTTTCATACCCGTTTACTGGAATAATAAAAGGGATTTGGATAGGTAAAACGTGTTTGAAAATGGAAAAAACTCCATATAATATCGTATGAATATATTTTATTCCGCTGTGTCTACCAGAATTTCGCCCTTTTATAACCCAAAAGGCGTGACCGGGTAAAGAATTCGGTTGTAAGGGAATAGGGATCATTTGCATATACAAGATTATATACTTAGATTGGACTCGCCGTCGTCTTCGAGAGTCAATATCACACGTAATAAAAGCCTACCGAACCGAGAAACTTTGCCATCGAATTGTTTTCCACTACGTAGGTTTTATGTGCTTTATCATAATACGTTTTTGTAATACAGGTCGTTCCAACTTTACCCAAAATTGCAGAGATGTTCGAAAATCTTATTACAAGATGCTACATAAATTTTCAGAAGCAAAATTTTAAATTGATCGCATTTCATGCACCTAACTCTATCTGCAAACGTCCTGACTTTCTAAGAATGACTAACATGTTATTAGAAACTACTTTAAACTTTTCAATCCAAGCTCGCAACTTCCCTGAATTCCCAGATGCGACTTTAATCACTTGAAAACGGGACAACTGCAGTTGTCTTAAAGCGGATTGTAAAAGCGGAAGTTCTAGTCTTTCTAGATCCATATCATATTCCTTATGAAAGGAAAACCGCGTGCAGATAATAAAGCCGTGTCTGGCTTGGAAATAATGATGAAGTTTAACGTTGGTTGTTAACCGACTGCTCTGCACTTTACGTCTTAATATTTCACTACGATATTGTTATTACAATACTTTTACGACTTTAGCAACGTATGCTGTCTTGAGTAAAAATATTCAGTGATAAAGACCGAAATAAAGTCACGATGATTTGATTTAACCGCATTCTCAATAGCGAATGACGTTATTTTTGGTGGTGATGTAAGCACTAACAGCTCTAATTAATATTTAGGTGTTTGATACAATTTCAGCACACATCACCAGTATCTACATAGTAGGTACATACCTACTTATCTATATAAAACGTTGAGTGTAATTTTTACTACAAAACCCAAAACAGCAAAAACATTTCAGGCTAACGAGTAAATGTAATTTTCCCTGAAATAAAATATTCGGTTGCTTTACATGCAATATAAACAGATAAAAAGGGCACCACGAGTAGGATCATAACTCATTGTTTTGTGGCTCGGGAGTCTGATGCGCGGTTTACGCCAACATTAGGTAATGGAATCGAGCCATATCTTGGCAATTCGGGAGCTGTTTGTACGTGCTCTCGGAAAAAGTGCTCGGCTGTCAAATATCGAGAGATACTGAAGACGAGGATCGTTTAAAATAAGATATAATATCAAGTGACACCTTGCTACGTAGGCGTGAAGGTCGAAGGTCGAATAGACTGCTCGGAGGTAATCACAGGAAGTGTTAATATTAAGGCTACACGGTCTAGCTGTGATATCAAAAGCAAATTCATGTATTTAAGTTTTATGCAAAAATGTTAAGTAAAAAAAAGTATTGGGGGCATGTGATCTGTGAATGAACTGCATCAGACTGCTTGAAAAGCGACTTGTTTGGAGCTTTTTTGTTGTTTTTAGCAGTCGGGGTTTTTGACAAAGTATTTTTTTTTATTTCCCAATGAGTGACATTTTTCAATCGTCTCCTCCCACCCTACTCGACAGGTTAAGAGAAAAAAAAATGAAGAAAACAGGCCATTTAAATTTTTATACACTCAGTGTCACTCTAACAATCAAGACCCTCAAGCTCAAATCCATCAAGCCGTTTAGGCTACTGAGCGTGGCAAAGAAATATAACACTCGAAAAACATAACCTTCTCCTGATGCAGTCGGGTAAAAATGCGTGCTTCCTACAAGTATCGTCTTCTATGTCTGCAAACTGTTGATTTAATTCGATAGTGGCGAAGTGCAATCTTACTATCGAAACAAAACCTTACTTGAGAATCCATCAGCGTAATACACTACGGCGAAGGCACACAGCACTGTCCTCCAATCCATGATCATCCTGGAAAGAATAAAAACATTGGTTCAAATAGGTTCCATACATGCAAGGAAAACGCGACGCCACCAGTTTCCTAAACATATTGAAACTTCGAGAGCGTAACACTTCATTAGTTGAACACTTAGTACCATTGACAGGACTCTATAACAAAGTGCAAGTGTAAGCAAGATGAAATAGCTTCGACACGTGTATTTCAACGCTGCACACGTCTGTCCAACAGCTTCGCTGAAACTTTATGACACCTAGCTACATTCCCCGAGCAATTTCGCCCGAAACTGTTTCGTATAACCTCGTTACCAACTACTGCGCTCCACCATGTAAGTAAACGTTTTGCGGATATGACACAAGTTGTTTCTCTTTATTGAAAACAGGAGAAGCGACGATCCAGTTAGCGGGAGCTTCGCGTTTGTGTACTCTGTAGATCGACTTAGAATATTTAATTCCTTTCAGGACTACATAGTTTACGTATAGTGTATGCTGTGCAAATTGAATTTGAATTGCTTTTTGCACGTGTACAAACATTGGGGGAAACATTTAGGTTGGTGATCTAATTTGTAGCGCCGACAAAACAAAGCTTGTTTTTCACGGAAGCGGTCTACAAATATTTCAATCCGTTTTACCTTTGGGCGTCCGCAACAAAGGTAGGTAGTACGCATCACAAACGCACAAAGACTCTGACGATATTTCCGATAGAACTATTTTCCCGGTAGACCAATAACCTCGGACAATAGTATAAATACGGTGCAATCAAATGATTTGACCGTCCAGGGTCCGCCTATCTATACAGGCCACACATACGCTCAACCATTGATATAAATATTGCGTAGTTTGTGGAGACACTGTTAACGATATACCATTCTCATTTACTTTTAATAAACATTTCTTAACGGGAAATTCACCAATGTAATTCTAAAGCCTCTCTAGTATAACAAGAGCATTAAAACATCGGAATATTTACCTCACGAAAAGAACTGCGGTTGAAATCAGTGGGTGAAGTGATAGGGATGGAGCTCTAGGGTGCGCCTCAATGTCGCAGGTCAATGAAGGTCGGAGGTCGGAGGTCGGAGGTCGGCGGTCGGACCAGTCACGCAACTTAAACTTCAGTTTATCTACGAAAGTACAGGTTGAATAAACTACAGGGAAAAATCAATTTGGGTCGGCCTTTCTGAGGTGTTTAGTTTGTTCGGGAATGTTTTCTCTTCCTCATAAGTATTTTTCTGTTCTGTCGATGTTTAATATGAGCGCTATCATTACGTACGTATTTATTTCATTCTATTGAGGATAGTATGTATTAGAAATTCCGTGACTATAAGCGCATAGCTTACAGAGTACAAAGAGATACTATAAATGGCAATGTTTTCCTAAATGTCGTTATAAGAAGTATAAAGAAAAGGAAACCTTGGTCTTTAAAAGCCCACTAAACCGAGGTCAGAATGAATGGCGCTGATTAAAAGGAGTTTCAAATTAAAGGATCCCTAGAGGGATATTACATGCCATAGAGCAGAAATTGGATAGCGATACGAGAGATATATTGCCCGACATAAAGCCGTGCTCGGTAACTTTCTGCCCATTTCCGGCAGCCCACTTGTGAATCGTATTTCGGAATCCTTTTTATCTTTTTGCCAGTGTGGAGCGGCGGTGGAACGCGAAGTGACAGCGGCACCAAGCCACTTCGCAGCTCATATATCACTTGAGCCTGTAACGGCCATGTTAACGGCCCGCCTGTCACCTCCGCGTTTCAGCCGTCCACTAGCGTTCCTCTTACTGACTATTGTCTATTTAATAGCTTTCTAATCCTTCACGTCACATACAGGTCATAAAGACGTTACATACAACACCGAAAATTACCGAGAGACCAGGAAATGTCGTCCCAGCCAGATACCGTTCTTGTCGCGTAATCAAATTCAATATGTAGATGTCGGGGTAAGGGATGGTAAATTGGTAGATAAAGGAAGTAACCGAATCAGAGTCCACCACGACAGAAACAAGGAAAACGTGACGTCGCTGGCGGTGTCAAACCTGTGAATACATAGACAGCAGGAGTACGTGACGGTTAACGCTCACAGTTCGCGGTTATGGTAGCAAGATTTGGCGCGTTCAAATTCGAGACGCGATGCCGGCAGCTTCTACTCCACAAATTCACGGATTGCACTGAGGATGCGACGGGTGTAAAGTAAAGGGTGTCGCGTACCGGGATTTATATCGGCGGAAATCTCCGGTGTGTTCACACTTCATGCTTGCGGCGACGGCGACGCCAGATAAAAATGCTCCCGAGGTGGTATCACGTGCGGTTTGAGCAGATTTTCGTTCCCGCCAACCTAAGCTTATACACGACACTTCGATTTATCCTCGCTTATACGAATTTAAAGCTTTCAGTATTGTCGGCGCCTGATATTAAGTGGTAACAATAGAAAATCTAAAACTCACGGCACTAACACGCAGTAGCCAGGATAGTCGATAAAATATTGTGCAAAAACCGTCCAGTTATAACAAAAGTTACAGTACTACTGAGAAACAAAATTGTTTACTCTTAGGTATATATTACGTTGAGTAGCTGATAAGAGACGGGGTAATTCGTAAATGTGATCATTAGTGTTATTAATAATACGTATAGGTTATCGGATGAACAACAGCGGTTTTCCAGAAATGCTTTAATATAGGATACCTACACACCGAAAATAGACCTGTATTTTACCTGAAATCTGTGTTTGAGTAATAAGAATAACTAAAACAACCACGGATGTTTAGTTTAGACATCCGAATATTACTCAACGACTCATCCGGGACAGTTATGTGATTTCTGTGTTTTCATGATATTTCTGTTTGTTTATGTCCCATAAATTTCTACGTCAAAACTCTGTACTTACTTATTCTGTTCTAATTTATTCTGCGGCTCTTGGTACAAGCTCATCTATCGGCACGGGCACTTTTCCTAAGTAAATTATTGCTATAACGGAATATTAATACAAATGCGTACTTATGAGAACAAATGTTTAATTATACTTAAGGAAATCTCTTTTGTAGCGAATAAATTCTACGCCGTAATGTCTAGTGTGTGTCGATTATTCTTGGAATTATGGCAATTAATGTCAAAACTTCGTCGATTTACTTATATATAACGAATATACCTTTGGAATTATCGATCGACCACTTGGAACGATTAAGCAGCAGAATGTGGGCGTTGTTAATCCAACTCTATTTTCGTTTGTTATTTAATCGAGCGGTCGCGCCATAACTACCTAATCAACGAACGGAAAATCATGAAAAATCATTCTTGCTCTATTTTCTCATTCCATACTGCCTCGTGTTTTGGTATACATTGACGGCGTAGTAGCAATCTATCATACCGAAAACCTTGAGATTTGGAAGGTCATACAATAATGGATTCACGCGACCCATATCAAGCATTAAGGAAGTGTCAGATTGGTAGCCCAGATTTTCAGCGTATTAAAGAAAACAAGAAGGAATATTTTGGAGACCAGATTTAGAACGAAAACTTCTAATTTCAGCGCCGCCCGTGCTTGGTAAAAGCTACTCGACCATAAATCAAAAGCAGCGAGAGCGCTCAGACAATCGTATTTAGAAAAGTGCGAATTTCTAGAATTCCATCGAATGGAGTTGTGTGTGTGAGATTATATTGGTTGGAGGACAGCCAAATGTAGATCGGGGGTATTGTGGGACAAGCATAATTCACTTATCACACATAAACGCTCTATTTTTCTGGATCTCAGCGCCATTAGTTATTCCATAACACGTTTTATTCACATCAGCATGGGAAATAATATATAATACATTTTTAATCACGATAGGCACGATACATGTATTTTAAGTAATTTCGTGACGATACGCCACACTACGCGTTAATTTGCTTTCAGGATCCAGAATCTATCTTTTCATACACAGATAAAAACATGACCCGAATGCAGTGTCAATATAACTGATCGATTAACTAATTATAGTAATTATGTTCCTGCTTGTGGTTTTCTACAACAGCTTCAATCAGTTTCTTTTATGAATAAATTTCGCTTCTACAGAATTATTGTTTTTTCTTTTGGCGTGAGAAAAAACAGGTTGTGTGTGGAAGTATGATGATGCAAATATCCTTGAGACGGGTCATTCTAACTGTGATAAATCGCGATTGTTCTACTTAGGGCCCATTAGTTTCTGTCTGCTACCATCTGTATCGTATCACTTAACATGTTGAACACAACATCGTAAATGTGACGTTTATTTTTTTGTAGTCCTAATAAGTTACTCATAACTATCTCATTATAAAGGAATGCACTGAGGCATCATGGCACAGTCAAATGCAGATATTATTTTATGGTAGTAATTGCAAAAAAATGGCCGACGTCAGCCAAAATGCAAGCTAAAATGGGACTGGGCAAGTCACATCTGCTATAATTATGTCGAACGGTTCATGGGCTGAATCAATCACATTGTGGGTCTAAGAAAAAAACTTTTTACAAAAAAATACAACCGACTTCCAAAAAAAAACACTGCAAAGTAAAAAATTACTTTAATTTCGGAAGTCGGTGTTTTTGTTACTTTCTTCGTATTTTGACACCGACTTCCGAAATTAAAGTTATTTTTTACTTTGCAGTGTTTTTTTTTGGAAGTCGGTTGTATTTTTTTGTAAAAAGTTTTTTATTTTTCACTTTTTAGTGGTGCCCCACACCTAACAACACCACTGGAACATCGCAGAAAAGCAAAATACGCATTCGATTATCAAAGAATCATCTAAATAGTCAAATTCCAGGTATTCCGATTTAAAATCCAAAGTTCGTAACCGATTTTGATATGATTTAAATGGGACCAATCTGCAAGTATATCCTTTCAGATAAAACAAGATTTTTTCAAATCGGTTCATAATTGTCGGAGTTATGAGGTAACAAACATAAAAAAAAAAAAAAAAAAAAAACATACAGCCGAATTGATAACCTCCTCCTTTTTGGGAAGTCGGTTAAAAATAGATTCTAGCAGTTACTGCATTGGTATAGACAAAGATGTCCTTGCCATTGTGCCATCGTTTTAAATTTACTCCATTTAACAGTCTGGAAAACTATAATTGCGACTTTTCTTAAATTACATCACAAAAACAATCTCGTTAAGAGTTCGTGGGAAGGTCACTTTAGTTGAAATATTTAACTTCATTCTGGGTACAAACGATGGCCATTGACATTCAACGAAATGAGGACATCCCAGTAAGTACATCTTATATTAAGTTTACTTCATTAACTTGTTCTGCAATCTGTTGACCTCTAGGCTTTATCCTAAACACAAAGGACAGCTTATTGCTTGACGACGTAATATTGAAGACTACGATAAATCTGCGCATGTTAGCATAGGATTCAGAGATAAGAGAAAAAAAGGGAAGGGCATGCTCTTATATTGATAAGAATTTTTAAATTTGAATTGTGTGGGTTCCGGGATCAATAAGTATCGAAGAAATCAGAACGCTCACATCAATCATAGGAAGTTACTTAAGTGCAAATAAGCATGGAGCTAAAATAGGGCTGGGTGACTGAGTGTCTGTGTGTCAAAAATAATGAGACGCGTCTATCTAGCTGTGGACTGATTTAGCTGTCGCGAAAGTCACAAAACTGTTAAATATTTATCAATCTAAAACATCAAAAAATGAATTTTAAAATCTTATATGAGCATTATTATCCATGAAGTGTAAGTATAGCAACGAGCATAGTTTAGTTAAGGGGTACGCGGAACGAACGTATGTTCAACACTTATTGGGTTTCAAACTGCGCGTCTGAACTTAAGCACTATGGATTCCAAGTAAAAATAATATTAGCTAGGCGATTGCAACACAGTAACGTTGTCGCTATAAAGTATAAACTTCCGCAATTGTCCCACAGCTATCGTTTACAGCCATTGTAGAATATTGCGCTGGATTTTGAACATTTTGGTAAAACGTGACATATATCCATTCGACTCTATGCTGATATTAGCAAGCTGACGTTGGCATAACGCCATAATTGTACCGGCGGGCGTGTGCTGCTCCCGGCCTAGTAGACTACAGAGGAAGTGTTCCCTCACACAAACTAGACGTTTTTATGACCCGCAATATATCATAATGTGATACATATTTTGAGATTATTCTATACCCCTTTCGTTATAACGCTGCAGCCTCAATAAAGGCCTGTTCATTCAGACGCGATATTCGCTACCCAGAGTAGTAGCGATAAATTTCGCTCGGATTCACGCAGTACCCCGCAGGCTATTTTGTATGAAGTGCGACACGGGCGAAACCTGTATCTCTATATCGCACAGGTAGACGGTATCTTTTCGCTTAGTTTGCGAAACAAGTCCCACCACAGCGGCGGTGCGTTAAATAGTTCCGGTACCCATAGCGGTAGCGATATCCGCTTAGGTTGGAACAGTCTGCCAGTGCTGCTGGAACTGCCGGAGCAGAAAAAGTCATTTGATGAATTCCCATCCTTAAAAAAAAAACCGGCCAAGTGCGGGTCGGACTCGGGCACCAAGGGTTCCGTACCGTTATCCATAATAAAATCCTCATTCAAGTTGGTATATTGTGGTCAACTCCTGAGAGGCTCAAAAGAAAAGATTTCCCTAATTCTTTTAATAAAATGTTGTATACCTACAGGATCTTTGTTTGTAATATCTATTTATTTTATTAAATATATGAGTTTAAATGAGTTAACTATGTTGTCTTATACAAAAATGTAGGTAAATTATTAAAAGGAATAGGTATTACGATAATTAGGATAATACCGATATTTAATTATTTATTAAGTCAATAACCTATGCTACAGTAGAACTGTGGTTTGATTGGTTACATGAACATAAAACTATTGATTCAATTAATTTATGTGACTGTTTTATTCCCAATTATTTCCTTCATATGGGAAATAACAATACTAGGTAATAAGTCGCCTAATTAATAGTTTGCAAGCAATTCCAACTAAATTTGCAATGACTCATTTTAATTACTACTTAATTAAAATGTACATGAAAACAAATTATAATTTTTTAAGGGAATAATGAGTAACAATCTGTTTGGCAGGGCAATAGAAATTATAATATTGTTGGTTGCAATGAGAAAATAAACCTACTTTTTAACCGACTTACCAAAAAGGAGGAGGTTCTCAATTCGGTTGTATTTTTGTTATGAGGAAATCTAAAATATTGTAACATGTTAGCTTCTGCTAGGTGCTTGGCCTGCGTTAAAGTCGTTCCTCATCCCATGGGTTTTTGGTCCTGGATTCTTAAGTAAAAAGTATCCTATGGAGTTATTCAAGGAACAATCTTCCCGTGTACCAAGTTTCGTCTTAATCCGTTAAGATGTGAAAAGGTAACATACAGATAGAGTTACTTTCTAATTTATTTGCATAGATTTTGTAGGCATTATTTGTTGGTTTACAGCTGGCTCACAGATTGAATACGACAGGGCCTACAATGTACAACAGAGTCCATATAATATAAAATAATGCTTTCGCCTAATAGATATATATAAAACAGTAAACAAGCACATCTGAGAAGTGGACCTATCAGGGATAAATCTCTCTTCCTAAATCATCTCACGATCTGGGAGGCTTTAAACTTGTTTTGACCAGAACTACTAAACATTTACCATACAAATCTATGCGGGACAACCTAGCTTTATACAAATATACATACAATATACATTCCTTTATTAGAAATAGAAATATGTAATGACAGGATGAATCAATTTAAATTGTGCTTCAAGAATGTGCACGGATTTCTTTATTAGTCTAAAATGGTTTATAGTTGGACTATACTTTTTTTTTCTCTATGGACATAATTATGCTGATAGCAAGAAATATTATGACTACAATAGTTTGATGTTATGATATCAGATGCTGGGTTTTACTTAGTGTACAAAGAAAAAAACATTCAAATGTTGTTTATAATCTTCCCACAGTTTTTGTTTGAGATTTTCCTTGTACAAGCTAAATGACACTATCTTTAATACCTATTTAAGATAGTGTGATTAAGCTTTAATTGTAGAACCATGTGATATTTCGGTAAGAACTGTTTTGACTTGTTACAAAGTTATTGTTATTAATTAATTAATTTGTGAATTCTAGAGATTTTAAATTAGTTATCATCACAGAAAAAGGCTTGCAGGATGTCCATTTATTATTAGTTATGATTGAATTACCTTGAACTTAGTCTTTGAACAGACACACTGATTGAATGAATTATTAGAGTCTGTTTAACAATAATAAAGTAATTTACCTGTCTTTAGAGAATGTGTAATAGGGTTTTCTACGATTTAAGGTCATACATTTTAAATTCAGCTAAATAATTGAGCAGATAGGTGCACAAGTTCACATGCGTCACCATCTGGTTCTGAGTAAAATAAAGTACCAAAACTATATCCGTCATACGCGACATCGAGGAAAATAAGAACTTTGTATTTAGTCTTCTAAAGCAATAATTAGTACGATTTAATTAGTACGATTATAGAAAATCAACGTAAAAAATGAAAACATGAAAATAAACGTACCTTCTTTAAGACTTGGCAGGGAAGTCTTCAGCGTTGTTGTCTGTTTATAGAACAGAAATATCTAACTATAAATTAGTTTTTTTTTCAACACAACACAAACCAGTCCGTCTGTTCTGCGAACAAGGTCAATATTATTCACTCGAGAATTATTCATAAAATCCATTACCAATTTGATCGAAATACAACTCAGAATTTTGTTGGAATGTTTTTGTATCCAAACAGAGACACAGCATCGCGTTTTCAAAGTGGCAAACAAGGACGCACTATAATTCCATGAATGATATCCTTCTATGAGATACGGAACGTGCAAAATGACATTTGTGGAGTTGAAGATTTCAAACGATCACGACTATTCACGACATTCTTTTTATATTTTTGCCACATGAATCTTACACACAAAGTTAAGAATCAACTTTCTATAGATTAAAATTGTATTCAATAAAATTTTAAGTAATATTGGTATTTTAGTAACTCTTGACACATATAAATTCTATGAATATTGTATGAACCAAGACTGTATGTATGTTATGAACGCACCACAGACTATACTAGCACTACGGCGGCACTAAGATGACATTGTCAAAACTTGTGAGTTGTGTGTGTGTGTGATAGATAATAGGATAAAGTGTCATAATTATATTATGATAGACGTCATTGAGACGTTATGTTGGAGCGAATTTCAAGTGAATATAGGTAACACATTAGTATTACACTGAGATATCGCCAGGATTTCAACAATCCAGTACCTACCTAGGTTCAACTGGAAATAGTTTTTAGGGTTCTGTAGCCAAATGGCAAAAAACGGAACCCTTATAGATCATGTCTGTCTGTCTGCCTGTCTGTCTGTCCGTCCGTATTTCGCAGCCACTTTTATAAAAGAGAGAGCAAATATAAGAACGATGCTGTTGAAACTTGATAAGTAGAGTATTCTGTGAACCGCATTTTCATACAAAAATAGAAAAAAAAAATAACAATTTTTGGGGGTTCCCCATACATAGAAGTGAAACTCAACATTTTTTTTTTCATCAAACCCATACGTGTGGGGTATCTATGGATAGGTTTTCAAAAAAGATATTGAGGTTTTTAATTAAAATATATATTTTTTCTAAACCAACTGAATGGTTTGCGCGAGAGACACTTCCAAAGTGGAAACTGAAAAAGTGAAAGTGCACTTCTAAAATAAGAGAATGATAAAACTAAAAAAATATATGATGTACCTACATTACCATGTAAACTTCCACCGAAAATTGGTTTGAACGAGATCTAGTAAGTAGTTTTTTTTAATACGTCATAAATCGTAAAACGCAACTTTTGCTTATAATATAACTAGCTGTCCCCCGCGGCTTCGCTCCCGTCAATTAAGTATTCATAGCACATATCGAGTTTTCATTGTTTTGATGTATTCTGCTATTCGGGTCGGAGACAAATCCAACGAATCAATAACCATGAAAATTGGTTCAGCAGATCTCGAGTTATAAGTGTTGTAACAAACCCGTCTTTGTTTTATATATAACTAGCTTCTGCCAGCGGCTTCGCCCGCGTGATCCCTAGGGAACATATTCCCGGGATGAAAAGTAGCTTATGAGCTATTCCAGACTATAAACTATCTTTGTTCTAAATTTCATTAAGATCCGTTAAGCCGTTCTGGCGTGATTGAGTAACAAACAACCAAACTTTCACATTTATAATATTACTCGTTTGGTGTAAAGCGAAATTATAACCATCTTCCCCTCGACATTATAATTATTAAAGGATATTGCAAACTGTCGTAAGCCGTTTTCCGAAGCTACTCGCTAGCCTCTAGGCGCCAAGCTAGCCGCCTGCCTGTGCGTTCGCGACCACGCGAATTCACGCGCGATGGCTTATTAATAGCGTTTTTCAAGTGTAACTTTGGTGTTTCTATACCGATTTCTATGATTCTTTTTTATGGAATAGTTAATAATGTTAACTTTTATTAATGTTAATTAGGGACGACTGAGAGTTTTATAAACGTAAGAGTAGACAAATACAATCAGAAAGCTTCGAACTGCTAAGCTATCGGGAGTTACACGTGTTATTGTTCGTCAATCATAAAATATAGACATATGCTGTCGTTGGATATTTTTTATAAATTTTAAGTAGAACATTTCCGTCATTCATGATTTCTGTGTAGCTTTCACCATTAAGGTTGCACACGCGACGGAAGCTTAAAAAATGGAGGAACTTCTCCCGTTTTCCCAACATTTCCCTTCACTGCTCTGCTCCTATTGATTGTAGCGTGATGAAAAGTATACTATAACCTGCTCAGGAGTATGAATAATAATTGTACAAAGTTTCATTAAAATCCGTCGAGTAGTTTTTGTTTCTATAACGGTTATACAGACAGACAGACAGACAGACACACAGACAAAAATGGTACTGATTGCATTTTTGGCATCAGTATCGATCCCTATTCACCCCTGATAGTTATTTTGGAAATATATTTCATGTACAGAATTGACCTCTCTACAGATTTATTATAAGTATATAGATATAGATTATAGATATACAGTCATCAGCACATCAAGCTACAACAATCTGTCAAATTTCTTTGTTCGATTTTCAACTTTTTCACTAAAGTAATTGGGTTCAAATTTGATTGGGAAAATTTGACAGTTTCGGAAAGCCTAATCGGCTGTACAATTTCAAAACCTAGTAAGGGAGTCGAGACGAATTTTATAGGAGAGCCAAAAAACGAGTTGGTCACTTTGAGACCTTGCCGCGTCGAGACTAGAAGAGCAACAGAGATGAGAGTTAGATCAAAAGATGCGGTTTATTCTTAGCTTTGCACAGAGTTTAACTATTTTTGCGTATAAATAATAGATCACGTTTTATAGCACTTACTAAAGATTAAATTGTTTTTTAAATTTAGAGTAGACCTGTTTAACAATTTCATATAAGTAAGTGCCGTTACTAGGTTTTTATTATTGTTGAATAAGTTCACCTGTCGCCACGATGACCATTTAATAAAGCTACTAAGTGCGAATTTTAAATGATAGATACTCAGTTATTTTTACAATAATTATTTATTTATGTTATGAAGGAGGACAATTTATGAAACGTAATAGGCTCATGAAACGTTAAAAAAGAAATTATTAGTCGGTAATCATTTGACCCCCTGAAACTAAATCTTCGGATGCGTCACAAACCGGTAAATTTATCTAAAACTGTCTTCGGTTTGAAGGCATGAGTGGCACAAGTTTGGACAGAATACCATCTTTTTTACTCTGTTTTATACCTCTTGGACTGTTATTAGTTTCCGGCACCAACTAAACATTGATTTTTTTATGAGAAAATCAGGTTCCAGTAATTATTCCTTAATTATTTCTTGCATTATTTTGTTTCCACAGGTTTCCTCAATAAATAGATATTTTACTTTCTTTTTGTCAGCCATCTCTGTATTATTTTCAGATCTCACTGCATTCTCGTCAGAAAGATGCTGATTCTCTGTTTGAAAGTTTGGCGTTTCATTTGTAAACTTGATTGAAATATATGGGTTCTGGGTACATTGCGATAAAATCAACCGTCTTTGTGTTCTTTCTGAAAGTAAAGTACTTTCATGAACTCTTTCAGCCGGTGCAAAAATATCTAAATCAGAATTGGTGTCATCTTCATGTGTGAAATTAAACTCACGTTTTTCATTTCTTAGTAAATCAAATATAAAATCAGGATCCTTTACGGAATCATCATCACCGTATAAATTAGATATATCTGAAAAATAGTCGCTGTTATTCTCTTTATTTGAGATATCTTTTGACGTACTTGGTGCAGGATTATCGTATATATTTTGTGGTTGAATCGGTAGGAAGTTTTGGGTTTGTTTTGAGGGTTCAAAGCTAGCTTCTGGACTGGCTGTATCACCATTTTGGTTTAAGTCTGAAGTTTTATAGTGCTTGAATGACTTGGAGAGTTGATAATGGAACGGGACCTGAAATAGATAGCTAGGCTCAAACAAGACCCACACACCCATGCAAATAAAAACAGACTGGAAGTAAAAGTAAGCCTTGATCAATCATTCAATCGATCAGCCTATTGCAGTCCACTGTTGGACATAGGTCACATGCGCAAGCAACAGTGAAACTTAATCAAATTAGTAAAAGTGGAAAGAACATGACAAATTATTAACCGTACAGTCGAAGACTAGACTTGACTAGCAACATTAGCGAAGCGATGGTCTATGTTTCTAAAGAATGAAAGAAAAATAAATTTACTTTTTTTTACCCGCTACCTATTTGATTATACTAGGACGGCACCGGAAACATTTAACTAAATATTTTAGGTTTAGCAAATACCAATGCTATAAAAAAATCGCATTTATTAAGAAATTGTGTCAAACTTACTACAAACAAAACATCATTTTACTTACCTACAGATCTGCATTTTCTAGGGCACTCAATATTAACTTTGATCTATAAAACTGGTTTTTGACATGTTTCACTATTGGTTTGTCACTTACTGACGTTAGCGCGCGAAACTCAACCGCTGTCGACAGCTTCAAAAACCTAGCAAGACACCCGACAACTTTTAAAACCTAGCAAGGTACATCCCTTGCTAGGTTTTAAAAATGTCAATGTCACATGCTAAGTTTTTAAAATGGTATTTTGCGTTTGCTTGCATAACGGCTGTGTACTTGCTAGGTTTTTCAATTATCAAAATCCTATTTCTAGGGTCATTTTAGACTTTTTGGCAATATGAATCGTTGCTTTATGGCATAATAAGCTGCAAAATGCAAAGACCCGTTTTTTCATGGAGGTGTCCCTTACTAGGTTTTGAAATTGTACAGCCGTAATGTGCTGGCGACTGTACCTACAGGTTTGTACGGAACCCTCGGTGCGCGAGTCCGACTCGCACTTGTTTTTTACTCTTGATAGTCATACGTTTGACCACTATCTCACCTGATGTTAAGCGATGATGCGGTCTAAGGTGGAGCACGCTTTCCTAGAAGTAACCTTCACTCTTGACTTAAAGACTCCCAGGTTGTAGCTATCAGGAAACACAGACTCCGGCAGGGAATTCCACTCCTTAGCTGTACGCACAATGAATGTATTCCCGAAAAGTTTTGTGCGTGTGGGTGGGATGTCCACCATATATACCTTTGGCGCGTCGGCGTACGTCTTGTGGTCCGATGGTGGAACGGGCTTGGTGGAATTAAATTATGCAATTCCGTAGCGCACTCCCCAAAATGCAACCGATAGAAAACAGACAGGCTAGCAACTCGGCGACGATGCTCAAGACTTTGGAGCTTCGATTCGTCGTGCCTATCATTGCCGATGATCCTCTTGGCTCGTTTTTCAATTGACTCGAGGGCATCAAGCTGGTATCTGGCAGATCTGTCCCTAAGATGAGAGCAGTACTCCATACACGATCGAACTTGCGCTTGATACAGTTTAGGAAGCTGTTCCGTCGTGAAGTACCGTCTCACCTTTGCCAGGATCCCCAACTTTCTAGCAGCCACTTGAGTCTTGGCCTCTATGAAAGGTCCAAAATTAATAACACTAAGACGCTCAAGTCTGTCGGTTCTCGGCACAGTTACATCGCGGAGAGATGGAGCTGGGTGGAACTGGCTCCTTTTAGCGGAAAAGAGACACGCTTGGGTCTTAGCAGCATTAAACTTGACCAGATTGGCATCGCCCCATTCAGAGACAGCCTGTAAGGCCACGTTCAAGCGCTCAACCATAGCCTCCCGGAGAGACCGTGTCTGTGACCCACCAGCTCGTGCGTCGGACACGTATCTAATTATCTATCAGCAACAGTGCTGTCGTCTGCATACCCAATAGCTTTAGCAGATCATTAATATGCAGCAGGAACAATGTTGCCGAGAGTACTGACCTCTGAGGAACCCCGGCATTAATATCCAGCAGTCCGGACGAGCAGCCATCTATGACCATTCGGATAGACCGATCCCTCAAGAAATCTGCAATCCAGTCACACAATCCGGCGGGCAGACCGAAGGAAGGAAGCTTACTAATAAGGCCATCGTGCCAGACCCTGTCGAAGGCCTTCGAGATGTCTAGTAGGGAGACCGCAAGTGCTTCCCCATGCCTCTCAATGGCCTCACTCCAGATGTGAATGGCATACGCTAGAAGATCCCCAGTTGACCGATTTCGGCGGAAGCCGTATTGTCGGTCACTAAGGATATCGTTCGCTTCTAGGTATGCCAGGAGCTTACGATTCAGTACCCGTTCCATTCTATTAGGGGCCGTTCAAGTATTACGTGAGCAGATTTCTTACCATTTTTTACCCCCCCGCCCCCCTTGTCATCAAAAGTAAGCAAAGCACTTACCCCCTCCCCCTATGCTTACGTAAACATTTTTAGTAATAAATGTTTTTTTATATTGTTATTTTTAAAATAGGAAAATTCATGAAAATATTAGGTTTAACTGATACACATAGAGTAAATGACAAAAAAATATAATCAGAAATAAAGAACATAACTAACATAAAGAATATTTTCGATTTTTTAAAACTTTCGAACAGTTTTTGGTATAACTTGGATTTGTCTATATGATATGACATTCTAATAAGATATTTAAATTTAAATAATTAAAACGTTAAACTTTGGCTAATTGCATCAACATAAACACAAATGATAACTTTCAATGCTTACAATACGTTTAGAATCCAAACAAAACAATACTGATAGATTCGCACTTGCAGCCGGCCGGCACGAGAGTGAATTATTAGACAAGTGAATAGCGCACGGTAATTTCCCTAATGCGCGGTAATTCCCCTAATCAGTTCTCAAAGCGAGTGCCTACGCATATGTATTATTTGCGGGAATCCCCGAAAAAACTTAAATAACTAACTGCTTGCTTACGTAATACTTGAACGGCCCCTTACAGAGTATGGACATTAACGAGATGGGTCTATAATTTGACGGGTCAGCTCGACTACCCTTTATGGGGACGGGCTGCACGTTAGCTTGCTTTCAAGCCTTCGACACTTTCCCAGTCTCAAACGAAAGGCGAAATAGGCGTGTCAAGATCGGAGACAGCTCAGGCGCACAAGGCTTCAGTAGAATTGCAGGAATCCCATCGGCGGTCGGGGCCACTAGCCTTGTTCACGTCTAGGTTACGCAGTACCCTAAGTACATCCGTCTGATGAATGCTAATGTTCAACATACACGATCCGCATTTACTTATTTGGCGTGTACGTAAGTATGTGCTAGGGGGCACCTGTCTGGGCCGATAGGGCCACCATAGGCGCGGTACGACGTAAATTACTTCAAAACCAGCGTTTGGCTTTGATATGCTTATGCAAGGCGTTTAGGACGGTTAGTACTGAAGTCTTACCGGTGCTGGCGGGTGTTCTCCCAGTCGATCTGGAGGTGCAGCGGCGTGCTGCAATGTACTACTATGCTAGAAATGTCACGGACCCAGAGTTTTTACCGCAGCGAGACCGTGCTAAGATCTCTAGATTACTAAAACCCCAGTCTGACGTCTGGGAGGAACTTTTATCCGAATGGCAATGTAGGTGGGAAAATTCCATCAAAGGCCCGGCACGTCCACCAGTTTTTTCCATCCGTTCGTGAGCGGCTGGATAGGACATGGCTGGAGGTAGATCACTGTGTTGCCCAGTTTCTCACAGGTCATGGCAACTTTAAGAGTAAATTATTTTCCTTTAGGCTTGTGGCTTCACCTTTATGTCAATGTTCTACAGCTGACCTTGAATAGGAACAATCTGCACATCACGTCTTATGGGAGTGTATTCTTTGGCAGACTGAACGTAATATTATGTTAGATAGTATTCAGGTTACATCTGGGGTAGTTTACTATACGGACCTTGTAGAAACCAGAACCCGTGCGTTCAGGCGATTTTGCCATACCTATTACTGGAATCAAAAGTAGCTCACAATTTAGGACCCATTAATTTCAGTGTTGGTAATCCGTGGTGCTTGGCAACTGCGCTTAACCCAGTTGTATATGTCCCTTGGTGCCTATTGGCCTAACTCAAATCTGTCTCCCGATTGATAAGGAGGGAAGTGGAAATTATATTTATTTTTTCCTACTCCTCCGCTGTACTCTTCAGATTAATTTCGATGCGGGATCCAAGACAGTTGAATCGTTTCTACGGGACTCGTCGGGCTTCATAAGCTCGGCGTTTTTCTGGTGGTCGCCACTGTTGATTCTAGCAAATCTACGATTTTTCCGAACCGGGGCAGAAACTTGAGATTTTGAGGAAAGTACCGCATTTTGCCAGTTATCGTGTAGCTCAAACTTAGAACTTAAAGGAGCTCAACGAACTGACGAACAATACCAAAGTACATTTACGTAAGCTACATGGTCCTCATATTCACAATACGTTATATGAGGACCATGCAGATCAGTGTTTTAAATGGTCTTTTGAGGAAAGAACCACACAGATTTGAGTGGACCTGTCCAGTCAATGCAGGCTTTGGTCAGTAGTCGATTAGAACTCAAGAACTTAGAACCATTAAGGAGCTTTTAATGACTCGACGAACAATGCCAATGAAAGGACATTTGGGTAGGCCACGAAAGTACTCAAACTGCCAGATGTCGTTCAAAATACTTTAAGAGAAAGAAGAAAATAATAACCCACATAGTCCCCATATTATTCACAATAGTAAAATTAAAAAATAATAAAATAACTATAATAATATTACTCTACAGAGAAAGTATTGATGTAAAAAATTATTAAATAATTAAAAAAAAATTAGGTTTCTTTAAAAAGTAAACATTCATGTCAAAAATACACAATCAATTAGAATATCAAAATAAACGAAAAAAAATTTAAATATAGATGTATATGTTATAGTCAAAGTCCGATACACAGTCTCTTCGCGGAAGGACTGGTTTATCCTAGGTTTGGCCAAAGCCATCAGGCAATCCCCGAAATACATTTCAATTTCGCCCTTTGCCTGAAGTATTTTTAGTCAAACCCAGGAGCTCCTAACTTTTCAGTCAAACGTCGAAAGTAAATTATTCTGTTTCGGTTTTGGCCTAGTCAATCCTAGAAGCGACTGCAAAACTCGGTCAAACGTTGATCTGAACATGTTTAAACAGGTTCATAATGTCTCTCGCGGTGTTCCGACCGATTGTTTTGTCATTTCATGTTCGTTCATTGAGTGTGCGGGCGTGTAATTGTGTAAAATTGAAGATGAGTGAATCAAACGGTGTTGTTGTTAATAAAAACGTGGATAAAGAAGCTTTAAAAGTAAAGTTTAAAACAATTAACATTAACATTAATGCCTCACCATGTCAGAAAAATGATTAATTTGCCACTTTAATTACCTAAGAAATTATTAAAACAATTAACATTAAAGTTAATGCCTCACCATGTCAGAAAAATGATTAATTTTCCATTTTAATTACTTAAGAAATTATTAAAACAATAAACATCAAAATTTTAAAAATGTTATTTTTTTATACCTAATCTTACAAACTAACCTCCGTATATTCCAAAGCATTTATTTATTTATTTTATACTTTATTGCACATCGTACAAAAGGCGGGCCTAATGCCACACGGCATTCTCTCAAAGCATCTCAAATATAAAAGTGAAAATCACGTAAGCTGACCAATCAGGTGTCAGAACTGGCAGAATTAAGCGGTTCTTAAGACTTGAAAGCTGCTTAAATGATAAAATGCTTCCAAATATACGAAGATAAGACACTTCATACCTATATCGGAGTTTGACTCGTCAAACCCCGATTTTAATAAAATTGTGTTTTGACGTTTGCCTGACCAAATTAGTCTCTACCAGGTTTGACGAAAATTGTTTAGTCAAAGGCCGAAAATTTACATTTGTTTGGGCTTTGACTAAGTCATTCAGTATGACCTGAGGATTGACCAGTCCAACCTAGGAGCGCCGGAGCTTCGGAGTTTGCCTATAACATATATATAAAAATTGGGCCATGTACATTATTGAAGCAGCTCAATCAAAAGCCTTTTTGTCCTCAAGATAATCTTTATATGTGTAAAAAGCTTTCTGGCATAGCTTACGTTTTATAAAAGACTAGCTGACCCGTGCGACGTCGTCTGCGTAACATTTTTCATTACTGCTCCGCTCCTATTGGTATTAGCGTAATGATATATAGCCTATAGCTTTCCTCGATAAATGGGCTATCTAACACTCAAAGAATTTTTCAAATCGGACTAGTAGTTCCTGAGATTAGCGCGTTCAACCAAACAAACTCTTCTGCTTCACACAAACAAACAGGTTCTTGAATGTGGCTAGGAAGTTTATTATAAAAATGTAAACATTGGCATCGAAACGAACCACCTATTTTTTTCAGTTTAGTTTCAGAAACGACGTGTTCAGACAAGAGGCGAAATAAACACAACGGGTGGACACGCGGTGCGCGGACATGCCTGCCTCCCGCTGCTCCCCGCCCCGGATCTTAGTTGGCAATTGAACCGAACTTCCGTCGCGTATAATGTGTGCTCTACAGACTACGTTGCCGCCGAATTGCCGCTGAACTTGCGCCCGACCGAATTTCGGTTGTAAGCTATAACTATAACACAACGTAATTTCGGCATAATGTGTCGTCAGTCATGCATTGCAGGCGTAAGCATGCCAAACTTCCGTCGCGTATCTTCGGCATAGTGTGTTTAGACACTAAAATTCACCACTAGAAAATCTGCTTTCAATTAAAACAACCGGCCAAGTGCGAGTCGGACTCGCGCACCGAGTGTTCCGTACAAACCTGTAGGTATATTTTTTAAGCAAAACTTGTGGTTTATGATTTATGACGTATTAAAAAAAAAACTACTTACTAAGTAGACTAGATCTCGCTCAAACCAATTTTCGGTGGTAGTTTACTTGGTAATGTACATCATATATTGGTGTGGCGTGTAAATAGCCTGCACCTTTGTGAAGGTTTTAGAACCTAAGTTTTATGTGTAATGGCGGACCTCAAAATAATTCAATTTCCACAATGATGAATCCTCGACAAACCACCACCAGAGAATTATTAGCAGCAAACCATGCCCACGTACCTTGGCAATCCAGAGATCCCACTCAGACCCAGGGAGATGTGAATTCTCTCGTTCATGCGCGTGTGATCACTGGGGCAGCCGGCCGGCGAGCCAAATCTTCTTAAATCCACCGGTGGGATGGTTGGAACTCCAAAAATCAACACTGCACTATAATTTCTCAATGAAGCACAGATGCAGGTCCATTTATTTTACGAGTATCGTCAAGTTTTCACCAAAAAAGGAATTTTTAAAGCGGAGCGCTTAGGCGCGCTCTGACCGACATATTCGAACGGTGACAGGTAACTCTCCGCACTTGTGCAAAACTCAAAAAAGTTTCAGATATATGGGCGCTGCATCAATAAAGGTAGTGCGAGGATTCATCAATTGAGAAGTTAAAATATTTAATTTGAAATACTAACATATTCTATATGGAGAAATCCGTAATTATTGTTATTTTATTTTTTATACTGAAAAGGCATTGACGCTTTACCATATATTTTTTTAGTTTTATCATTCTCTTATTTTAGAAGTTACAGGGGGACGACGACACATTTTACCACTTTGGAAGCGTCTCTCGCGCAAACTATTCAGTTTAAAAAAAAAATATATTAGAAACCTCCAATATAATTTTTGAAGACCTATCCAATATCCATAGATACCCCACACGAATGGGTTTGAAGAAAAAAAAAATTGAGTTTCAGTTCTAAGTATGGGGACCACCAAAATGTATTGTTTTATTTCTATTTTTGTGTGAAAATCCTAATGCGGTTAACAGAATACATCTACTTACTAAGTTTCAACAGCATAGTTCTTATAGTTTCGGAAAAAAGTGGCTGTGACATACGGACGGACAGACAGACAGACATGACGAATCTATAAGGGTTCCGTTTTTTGCCATTTGGCTACGGAACCCTAAAAAGTACGCGAAAGTCAGACTTTTAAAACTCAAATAATACCGAGTACCTAGTACTTAGGTAGGTAGGTACTTTCTCGATTCTATAAACTTAGGTGAAGTACCTACCTACTTCCGCCTGAATGTTTACCTAAACATGAAGTGAGCTCTCAACTCGTACAAGCAAGATGGAATGACAGTTCACTTCATGCTCACGGCACCTAAGTTTACTAACAGTGTTTACACGGTGGGCTGTAAACAGAATAGATTGGCAGTAGGTAGGTAGTTATTATTATTATTATTTATCAGATTACATGATCCATTATGGTTAGTAACAGTGGGAGCTTATAAACTACTAGCTGACCCGCGCAACTTCGTTTGCGTCACATTTTCCATTACTGCTTCGCTCCTATTTGTCTTAGCGTAATGATATATAGCCTATAACCTTCCTCAATAAATGGGCTATCTAACACTGAAAGAATTTTTCAAATCGGACCAGTAGTTCCTGAGATTACCCCCTACATACAAACTTACAAACATACAAACAAATGTTACCTCTTTATAATATTAGTATAGATGCTAGTAGGAAAATCATTTAAATATTGTTACGAGCTTGGGGTTCGTGACAATAAAAACAGCCGATTATTTAACCAAAAAAAAATGACACTTTAATTATCAAAAGTAATTACAACCACAATCGCACTATTAAACACATCACTTAACTTAACTCGCAGTTGAAGATCGCTTCCGAAGATTCGCTTGTATCGCCAATTCAATACTGACCCAGTCGCGAGCGATTCGCAGCTTATATTAGCAGTCCCACTGTAATTTCCAGAACCTTCGAGAATGGAAATATCTAGAAAGTTAACGTTAAGTGGAACTAATTTAATATATATATATATATATTAAATTAGTTCCACTACTCGATACTAGATGGCGTTAGTAGTACGTTGTGTACCCGGCATTAATTCTGGCGCGTAACACTGCCCCCTCCTAAGACATGCTCGTCCCGAGCATCGGTCCCATTATAACGCGCCAGTCGATCCACATGGACGATCTTAGGTGCACTTCTCGTACCTTTCTGGATACGGTAGGTCACGTCATTGATTTTTGTGACAATTTGGTACGGCCCGTCCCATTTAGCTTGAAGCTTAGGAGATTTCCCTTTATTGCGAACTGGATTGTGCAACCACACTAGTGTGCCTTCGTCGAAACCTTTATTGTTCATTTTGCGGTCATAACGGGTTTTCATCTTTTCTGACATTCGCTGGCCCGATCGTCTGATGTGCTCATAAATGTCATTCATTTT
The DNA here is from genome assembly GCA_963859965.1 of Ceramica pisi. NCBI lineage: Eukaryota > Metazoa > Arthropoda > Insecta > Lepidoptera > Noctuidae > Ceramica > Ceramica pisi. The sequence continues at coordinate 11,123,016 of OY982537.1, read as the reverse complement.
GTTCCGCAAGTCATTCGCATAATCGGTTATACTGCGTGGAGCGTCAGGTGGTATTCCGGTGATCAGGTCTGCAGGCAGCCGTAATTCTCTACCAAAGTTTGCGAAAGCTGGTGTCACCGATGTGCTTTCGTGAACAGCACTTCGGTATGACAGCAAAAACGGTTGTATGTGCTTGTCCCAATCGCGTTGCCGGTTTTCCACAACTTTAGCCAGGTATCTCTCCAATGTCTGATTAAATCGTTCCACCATTCCATCTGACTGTGGGTGGTAAGAAGTTGTTCTCGTTTTATGAGTACCCATAACTCGACAAGTTTCCTGGAATATTTGTGACTCAAAATTCCGTCCTTGATCGCTGTGAATCTCCAAAGGTCTGAAACTCCAAAACGACAGAAGACTTCATGAACAAGTTTATCTGCAACCGTTGAAGCTTCTTGATTCGGAATGGCGAAGACTTCCGGCCACTTGGTGAAGTAATCCATTACAACCATGAAATACTTGTTACCACTGTCACTTTCCGGAAACGGTCCCGCAACATCCAGGGCTATCCTTTCCCAAGGTGCTCCAACATTGTACAATTTCAACGCACCTCTGCTACGAGTCTGAGGTCCTTTTACAGCCGCACAACTTGTACATTTGCGACACCAATCCTCGACATCGTCACGACAGTGAACCCAGTAAAAACGTTCCCGTATCTTCAGTAGAGTTCGTTTAACTCCCATATGGCCTCCTGAACATCCATCATGGTACAGCTGTAGAACATCCGGTACTTTCGCTTTAGGGACAACCATTTGCAAATGACTGCTGTCAGTGCTGTCTCCCCTAGCATTCTCCCATTTACGGCACAGGACTCCATCCTGAATCACTAAGCTATCCCATTGTGCCCAATAGCTTTTTGTGATCGAACTCATCGCTGAGACGTCGCTCCACGTAGGCTTAGGAGCACTGGTCCTTATCCAGTCAAGAATCGGCTTGACGTCCGAATCTTCCTGCTGTGCACGTAGTAAGCTTTCCTTCCACTCGTTGCTGAGGTCTGTCTTGAACATCCTCACAGGTACGGCTTCTTTACCCTCTTGCCTAGTACAATGCTTGCAGTCTTCAGGGCAAGGTCTTCTTGACAATGCATCTGCGTTGCCATGAGATTTCTCGCTGTAATGTGCCACCAACAAGTCGTTCTCCTGCAGCCGCTGGGCGCTGTCGTTAGCCGCCCTACCTTTAGGAGATCGGCTATTTTCCCTTCCTGCATTTCGCTTAGGGCAACTGGATCTAAGGTGGCCCCTTTCACCACAGCCGTAGCATCTAGGGCTGTATCCTCTAAAACGGTTACTAATTGCAACTGCTGAAATCTCCTTGGTTCGGTGAGATCGATAATCCTACCGCAAAGCTTCCTTTTCTGTAGTTTGCTTAGGGCAACTAGGTCGAAGGTGACCTCTTTCACCACAGCCGTAGCACCTAGGGCTATATCCTTTAAACCGGTCGTGAACCGTTACTGCAGCAACCTCCCTAACGCTACAGGGACGATAATCCTGCCGCGCAGCTTCCACTTCCAGTGCATGTGCCAAAGCGTCCTTAAGTGTCCCGTGGTGCCCGAGCCTCACTGCAGCCCTAACTTCAAGGTCGCGAATGCCGTCAATGAAGGCCTGGACCAGGTTCCCTTCAATAAGCGCAGGTACAGACTGGTATGCCTTCCGCACCAGCTTCTCCACTTCAAGGGCCCACTGCTGCAGGTTTTCACCACTACGCTGTACGCGATCCCTTAGTTGCGCACGAAACACGTGCTCCAGATGAGCGTCACCATACCGGGATTCCAGTGCTTCAAGGAGCTGCTCGTAAGTTACTTCTTTACCGAGAACTTCCAATACAGTTAAGGCCTGGTCGCGCAGGCCTAAGGTGAGGGCAGTCATGGCCTGATTTTTACTCCAACCGTTCGCCTTCATGACGGCCTCGAATTGTATTCTGTAGGCCGACCAAGAAGACGACCCATCGAACGGCGGCACTTTGAATCCACGTAGCGAAGGTGTAGTAGCTACGGGAGTTGCAATCCCATCTCCAAGTTTAAGGTTGCCCAACTCCTTCTTCACATCAGCAATAACGTCATTAAATTTGCTGATCTGTGTTTCAGCATCTGACAGGCGGTTGTCATGCTGAGCAACCTTATCCTTCACTTCCTTCATGTCTTTCCCGAAAGACGCGTGAATTTCCTTCATGAGGAGCATCTGTTCTTCCTGGCGGCGTGCCTGCTCCTCCTTGTCAAGCTTGAGCTGTTCTTCCAAACGACGGGCCTGCTCCTCCTGTCGGCGGGTCTGTTCCTCCTGCCGTCGGGCCTGCTCCGCCTTGTCGTGCTGCAGCTGTTCTTCCAACCGACGGGCCTGTTCCTCCTGTCGTCGGGCCTGTTCCGCCTTGTCGTGCTGCAGCTGTTCTTCCAACCGACGAGCCTGTTCCTCCTGTCGGCGAGCCTGCTCCTGCAGCATCATCATCAGAGCAGCAAAGTCTGGTGATGATGATGCCGGAGCTGCTGTGGACGGACCGGCCCCAATGGTCGGTAGCTGACTTTCCGACGTCTGCGGCGTTGCACCACCAAAACGCCTCTGATCCGTCTCCTGCTGGCGTTGACTACGGGTACGTATACCCTCCGTGTCGTCCTTTGGCAGAATCGGCATGATAATCCTTACTTCTGACACCAATTGTTACGAGCTTGGGGTTCGTGACAATAAAAACAGCCGATTATTTAACCAAAAATAAATGACACTTTAATTATCAAAAGTAATTAACACTTTAAACACACTAATTACAACCACAATCGCACTATTAAACACTTCACTTAACTTAACTCGCAGTTGAAGATCGCTTCCGAAGATTCGCTTGTATCGCCAATTCAATACTGACCCAGTCGCGAGCGATTCGCAGCTTATATAGTCCCACTGTAATTTCCAGAACCTTCGAGAATGGAAATATCTAGAAAGTTCGGGAACATACCGGTCCCGACTGACTAGGTGTCGAAACATCGAGAATGTTCTAGCATCGAAAAGTCTAGAAAGATCGTGACCCAATTAGTTCCACTACTCGATACTAGTTGTGTACCCGGCATTAATTCTGGCGCGTAACAATATAAATAACAACATTAAATAAAACAAGAAACAAAAACATTATTTAACCGTCCCAATCACAATGCTTACCCAGAGCGAGAGTATCGGACACTGAAAATTATTAAAAACTATCTTCAGAATGTCGCTGCTGCTGCCGCACACTCAGCGCAACAACGACGACACACGCTTGCGTCTTATTGCGTAAAAGTCATCCGTACGCGCTTCGGCAAACATCGCGGACGCACTGCAGAACGGCGGCAACCGCAACAACATCCTGAAGACGTTATTATATTGTAACCGCAGAGCGCTGTATGCTTTTTGAGTATAATTAACCCACAAGCTGCTCGTGTAGAAGGATTGGCAATATGCTTTGAATAGCGCTAACTTCACTTCAGCTGAGCAACGAGCAAACCTGCGAGCCAACATATTATCCCGGACCGCCAGCGCTCTGCGTTCACGTTCAATGTCCTCGTCATCCCTCAGATCATCGGTGACAATGTGCCCTAGATATTTCACCTTTTTCACTCTGGTGAGAAGAGAGCCGTTCAGAAAAAGAGTTGGAGGCTCATGAGGGGTTCTATTACCAAGACCAAAAAACATACACTCACTCTTGGCAGCATTGTACTTGAGACCATGACTCGCGGCATACCGCTCACAAACAATTAGTAGTTGGCGAAGGGGGTTGACGGGCTCAGCAGCACCATATCATCGGCATAGCTTATATTATTGAAAGCGACGCCATCAATGTGACAACCTGCATGCATGCTACTGAGCTCGCCAATCAGGCTATCCATATATACATTAAAAAGAGTGGGCGAGGAAATTCCCCCTTGCCTCACGCCACATTCTAGCTTGTACTCCTCAGACATGCAATCGGCCCACTTAACGATATTTAATTGATTAAATTTCAAAATGTCCACTAGTTCTGTCGATACATTTTGTTTACGCAGTTTATGCCACAGGACCTCATAACAAACAAGATCAAAGGCTTTGGATAAATCTAAATAACAAGCATAAATAGGTGTCCTACGATCCAAATAATACTCCGTGTGCTTCATACAGAGAATAGCACTCTCTGTGGAAAGGCCAGGTTGGAAACCAAACTGTGCATGATGCAAGTTCAGGTTCCTTCTATGCCCGTTAATCAGACTATCCATTACCTTCACCAGAATTGTTGCTAGGGAGATGGGACGATAGTTATTTTTGTCACAAATATCTGCAGTTTTACATTTAACAATTGGAATGACTATTTGTTCTCATAAGGTCCCGAGGCAGATACCTATGACTCATGCACAGGGAGAAAAGCATGGCCAATACTCTGGGTAAATGACAGCCCGCATGCCGTAAATGTTCAACGCTCAAGCTGTCATGTCCAGGCGATTTACCTTGAGTCATGCAGTCGATAATACTCTTAACATCTTTAGGACTTATTTGTATAATTATAGAAGTATCTGGCTGGAAACTGTCTTGCGTCGCTACTGAAGGCACTAGTGGATTTACCTTAAAATGGGATTTAAATATATTAGCAATGTTACGAGGATCCCTTTCAGAGTTAATGCATTCAGCCCGATTCTGCTTTATGTTTAGTTTATTAGTAGGTACATTGCCAGAATTTTTTGAAATCCTTTTCAGAACAATGAGATGCCAAAGTATCCATTTTAATTTGATCGACGTGGTCTTGACACCACTTAAGTCGTGATTTGAAAATTTTCCTACTTTTACACATAGCGTCATAAATGCCTCCAGATGAGGGTTTCCCATGCCAGACCCAATTGTTATAACTATTTTTAGCCTCCTCATGTGCCTTTTTTACGTGCTTATTCCAGCCAGGTACCGGTTTTTTTTATATTTTGATAAGAACTACGAGAAACAATATCATAACTCTCTATACTCGCCTCCCGCAGTATTTTTATTATACTGTTATACATTAAATCTATACTTCTATGATGTTCTAATTCATTACAATATTTACCAGCGCATAACTGAATTTCTAGCGGAAAGTCGATACAATTAAGACGATTATTACATATTTCATGATACAGCTGAATTTGTTCAGGGGTCCTATTTCCCCAAACAATTTTGTTAGGTACACAATTTGACGCCAGTTTCCAATATCTTACAATATTATTATAATTGCACTCTATTTCAACAGGAAAGTGATCAGACCAGAACACATTATAATGAATTTTGACGTTAGATATAATTTTATAACCCATTTCAGTACTAACACAATGGTCCAACCACTGACAAGAGCCATGAACATCACTAATAAAAGTATAGTCACCTGCGTTAAGACTTAGGCGTTCCACGTCCGCACATACCCATCTTTGCTCCCAACAAAAATTAATGAGTTCATTATAGAAGAGACCGTCTGGATGGGCATTAAAATCACCAAGTACGAACACTGATTCTACACCACTATTATCTATTATTGCACATATTTCGCTCAAGCACTCCGTGAACTGGATAAGATTATCTCTAGACTCGACAGGCATATAGACACAAACAACGAATACCGCATACCGCGTAGGTAGTGCTGCAGCTTTGGAGTCTTAATAAGAAATTCTTAGGTAGACAAGATCTATCAGAACAAAGCTTTGTTGGTTTTCCAGCATTTTCGACTTTAGATCAAAATTTAATATCAATCACCATTTCAGGAATTGAAAGGGCCGCAAGACGGACTCTGAAACCTGTTCTGAAAAAAGATTACATAAAATATAGTTTTTGACAAGTGCATCGCTAGCTATGGAGATTACTTTGACTTACACTTTTAATCAAATTTGATTTTGTAAAGTACGTAGCATCTGTTTAACTAGCCTTCCGGTCATTAAGAGTCAGTACCTAAGCTACCTACTTGTTACTATTATCTAATTGTATTTAAATAGGCACTGTTTGTAAAGTTCTAACACTAAATTAATTAACTAAAAATAAACCATCAAAACCAATTTTACGATACAAATTTGTTCTACCATATTAATATAGGGTTTTCATAAGCCACAGTCGAGCAAACATAATCCTGAAACTAAGGCAATATTCCGCACACGTCTTCCGCCCAACTATGATAACTGCTTGCTGAAGATATTCCCGTGTAATAGAAAACTTACATGATATACAATGTTTTTGGAACATTTTGCCAGAAAATAGGGGAATTCATTTGGTGGAGTAGTAGGTACTGTACTTCACTTTTTAAACGGTTTTGTTGTGCGAATAGTGATAGCAATCGTGTGCGAGTTAGGTACCGGTCTGTAGTAGGTATTTAGGTACCTAATATTGCTACTTTGACCAATCATCTAACTAGATCTTCATCTTTCTGTTTTTGATATTAGGGAGTCAATAAATGTAAAATGTAATGTATGTGTAATTGTTGCTCATTTATCTGGTGCGTACCATAGCAGTACTTATCTACCGAATATATTAGACTAGCTGACCCGCGCAACTTCGTCTGCGTCACATTTTCCATTAATGCTCCGCTCCTACTTGTCTTAGCTTGATGATATATAGCATATAACTTTCTTAGATAAATGGGCTATCTAACACTGAAATAATTTTTCAAATCGGACCAGCAGTTCCTGAGATTAGCGCGTTCAACCAAAAACAAACAAACAAACTCTTCTGCTTTATAATATTATAAATAATATAAATATAAATATATATAGTGTAGATATATATTAGTATAGATATAGTATAGATAGGTACCTACAGCTATTTTAGTTTTATTAATGTTGGGTTCCCAAACTATAGTAACAAGGTAGTTTATTTAGGAAATACAAAACGAATTGAGAATCTACTCCGAAATTGTGTTCCAAATTCCGTTTAACTGACTTTTTTCAGGGAGAAAAGTGTACGGGCTTAAGAAAACTCGAACAGCTCTCAAGTCCTGCTTCCTTTGAGTGGGTAAACAAGTTAGGCGGTGTATCGAACTTCTGTTTTGTGTCAAGTGAACCGTAGAATTTAAATTCGCGTGACCTGGAGTTGGTGCACTGCGGTGGGCCCGATGTCTATTTATTTTGAGCGAAGAACATCAGTAATGTGGTCTCAGCAATTTGGCTTAGATGTGTGTACCTATGCACACTTTTGGTGGGTAGTAGGGTGGTCCTTCTTCCTAAGAAAAAATTTTTTCTATTTCGCGGGCAACCACAAAATTTGATTATGTAACAAAAAAAACTGTTTCATTATCTTTTTTGAATTTTTTAACTCACTTTTAGGGGTCGCTACCAAGGTTTGAATGTTAAACAAAAGCTCAAAATCTATATTTTATATTTTTTGGATTCTTTCACTCACAAAATATTCCGCAAAAATTATAACTAGGTAGCCGCCAAAGTCGCAGATTCATGAATACTTTTTTTATTAATTTTTGTAGTAAAAAAACAAACGCAATACTTCACCGATGTATGCAACTCTGCTTGTACAGAAGACTTGTCGTGGGGAGGAGGAAATAAGGAGCTATTGTCCATGCAAGATTCACTTGCACCTAAAAACTCATATAAACAATTAAATGAAACGTTAATGAAATCATTTAAACCATCTTTCAACGCTTTTAATAAAAACTTTGCCAGCTGGTAGCTTTATTTTAGTACTTACACAATTTGAGTGTGCAGTGTTATCTACCTAAGTAGTTATTTAGTTTAATAGGTACCTTTTTTATAAAACATGAAGTTCCACGCGCCTTTTGCATATAGGGTAGTCTATATTGACGGCGCTACGGGCTCTTTATTTTTATGGTAATCTACCCATAGGGAGAGGCAAGATACCTACCTATATCTCTGCTTAAGCTACATTCTTATAAACAGATAAACCGGCTTCTTTCCAACAGTTCCTACACCTTTCCTCGGAATAGTGGCGCAGATAGGTAACATTATGGCTGATTTACTGATATACCTTTGCCTTCTTCTCGCGTCCCAACGTCAAGGAAAGCCATAAAGGGTGGATGTAAAGGGTGTTATGTGTGTAATTATTTTTATTATCTGTTGGCAAGTTCCATTCATCATCACCCATGTTATTTATTGCCGACTCACGGTTGGCGCCCCGTTCGTGCCCTCAGCGTATTTTTCTCTATTACCACGACCCAAGACAGTGGTATGATGACAATCATTTGTAAAGCTTAACAGTGTTTCTGAACATTTGTATAGTGTCCGCAATAAAATGAGCTTATTTCGGACTGCTTTTATTATAATTTACAAAGTAATTCTGACTCTCTGCTTAAGTAGCAAACTTTTCTAAGATAGACTTTCTTTCTCAAAAGCTTTTAATAGCATTAGCTTCAAAGAAAAACAATTCTTGGTTAAGTTGGACGGCTAGGTATCGTTAATGAGAAACTGACAAACTGGTTATGCCTACTCAGACAGATGATCCGCTATTAGTCTATTACCAACATATATAGATGCTAATAGAGAGAAATAATTTCTTACACGTGAAATCATGAAAAGCCTTTAATTTTTTTTAAATATTCGTTTTGTAATTTGTTTGTGAATGTTTGCCAGTAATGGTACATCAGTTAGAATACATTGGTTCTAAATGTGCTACATGCTGATTACGCGTCTTCTACACAAAGTCTATGCAGCGTCAACGTGTACACTGGACAAACGCCTGAAAAGTGAAAAGACACTTACTAGGTACACTAGTACTAAAGAACGTTACTACATAGCTAAGACTTTTTGTCTGGTAGGTACCTACATACAGCTATCATATATATATTTTCTCCACACTCTAGGTACCTATGTTTTTATTGGATAGGTCGTTTTATGGTTCAGAAGAACCCACCGTTTGAGAGTTTGACTCGCAATTGGACGTATATTCATAGTCCATGCAGAATTTCATAAGAAAAAAAAAATGAAGTCAAAACGAAGCTACATAGGATATCTATGACATAAAAATGGATATTTTATTATAATAAACGATATCAAATAAGGAACTCGATACGTGTAAGTAATATTAAAACGTTAAGTAAATGAGATTTCCTGAACTCCTCAAACGTATTAGGATATATTCCATTGTACGCCACGGTTATTGTAGATCTGCGAATACAAATTATTGTCAACGTCGTGTAAATACTTCTCATATTGTAGATATATATATATCTAAATATTTTCCTCATACATGGATACTTATAATACCAACTACCTACTCTTTCATAAAGCGTTTATCATTCTGTTGTTGAGGTGTGGTGTGTTCACTCTGCCATTTTAAATGACTCAATAACTTAGTCATACATAAAATGAAAACACTATAAAAATTTTATTAATAGAATGCATGAAGTCTACTGGAAACTTCCCAATAAAGACAAATCAAGGGTTTGATGAAGAGGTAGGAACTTAGGTACTCTAATGACGACAGAAACAGCATCAAAGTAGATACAGGCAAAAAGATGCACTATTGCTGAGTGTCGCTCCATTCCGACTTTGTCTGTATCATCTCTGACCATGATTAGAGTCAAGAGCGAACCCATCAGACATAAAAAAAATCTGGGATACCATGATACTTTGCCTCCATAAGATACTACGAAAATGTCATTCATAACCAACGACTTTCTTCAATGTGTCGCTCCCAAAAAGCAAACAAAATGTTTCTCCTAGCATTAAGTATAATATCACAGATTCACGCCGAATACGGATGGTGTTTGCATAAACACTCCACAGTAAATAAAAAACAACTGTCGAGTGCGAATCTGGAAGTGGCTCGGGAGCAACAGAATCAGTAGGGCGGAGTTCGCTAGCTTTATCCTCATGAGAAATTAACCGTTCCATTAGTTTTAATTCACTCGACGCCCGCGCGGTTCGTTATTTCTGCTTTATTCAGTATAAAAATGCGTTAAAACATTGCTATTGCGCGCAACTGCGGAATAAAACTGAGATATGGAGTGTAAAGCGTAATATTGCGGAGTTATGCTGAGCGGTCCCTGCAACGGGTTTGATCGAGACATTTCTGTCTGTTTATCACAGAGATAATTTTTAAAGGAATAGGATTTCTGAAAGGAGTGTGCTGTGTTTGCTGCAACAGCTTGGCAATTAGGCACCTAAGTATGTAATCATGTTTGTACTGACTGTGATGAGTCATCATCCACCTCTAAAGGGTACACTGCATGCACGTGATAGGGTAATAAATATTGTTTCAGGAGAAATAGGTAGGTAGGAAAATTGAATTCATATCCACTCGCATTCCTATCATGGTAGATATAAAATAGATTTGAAAACTTATACTAACCGAACCAAGATTGTGAAGTTTCACCAGTCAATTTAATTACAATCTAGTCTTTTTAAAAATACTCCAAGAAACATTACAATGCCAGACATGGATATTTTGGCTATGTTACTCATACTAACGATTTACAAGAACGCCCATGTTCTGTAGACGACATGGCAATATCTCTCCGCATAGTTGAAACAAAATAAGAACAAAACGAACACAGAGTACAATGTCGTATAAGTTGTAGGACAAATAGAATTGCTCTCGTACGACCAAAGCTATCGCCATTTATGCGCCAATGCAGTTCTTCTATTCAATTTGTTATTGCACTATGGCTTCAAACGATACATTGGAAAGAGAGAAGTGTCGCACAGTTGCATAATTGAAAACTGACACACTTGCGTACGACGTAGGTTCGTGGGAGATTTGTTTTTTAACAAGCATATTAGTTGTTGCCCGCGTCTGCGCCCGCGCGGATGTCAAAAATGATATCAAGGCTACTTTATCCCGGCAGTAACATACTTCCGAGGTATAAAGTAGCCTACGTGTTATTCCAGACATAATTTACCTCTGTGCCAAGATTTTTTCATCAAGATCAACTGGTCTAAAAAGGCCAATTTAGTTCTGCCATACATTCAAACATTCGCATTTATAATACTTACTTATTAGTATAAAATATTGTGTGTAGTGCCTGTGTTCCCTGGACAGGAGGCAGTGGTGATTGGACACCTCTGTCGCTAGTTAAATTCAAGTTCCATCTCATTAAAGGCAAGCCATGACTGACAAGAGATTTTTTTAATAGAATTAACCAGGGGACCGAGTGTGACTCAGACTCGCGTGCAATGTGTTCCGAGCGAATATTTTATAAGTTTTTTTTTTCAAAGTACACAAATGCTCAATAGTTTTAGAGATAAAGTAAATGGAACATCTGTTTTTATGAAAACACTTCGAAATAAATTAATTTAATATTATGAAGAATACATAATAATATTTGAGACCCTCACAATAAGTCCTTTAATTTGATATTATTACGAGCTTGGGGTTCGTGACAATAAAAACAGCCGATTATTTAACCAAAAAAAATGACACTTTAATTATCAAAATTAATTAACACTTTAAATGCACTAATTATAACACACAATCGCACTATTAAACACTTCACTTCACTCAATTCGCAGTTGAAGATCGCTTCCTAAGATTCGCTTGTATCGCCAATTCAATACTGACTCAGTCGCGAGCGACGCGCAGCTTATATAGTACCACAGTAATTTCCAGAACCTTCGAGAATGGAAATATCTAGAAAGTTCGGGAACATACCGGTCCCGACTGACTAGGTATCGAAACATCGAGAATATTCTAGCATCGAAAAGTCTAGAAAGATCGTGACCCATTTAGTTCCACTACTCGATACTAGATGGCGTTAGTAGTACGTTGTGTACCCGGCATTCATTCTGGCGCGTAACACTGCCCCCTCCTAAGACATGCTCGTCCCGAGCATCGGTCCCATAATAACGCGCCAGTCGATCCACATGGACGATCTTAGGTGCACTTCTCGTACCTTTCTGGATACGGTAGGTCACGTCATTGATTTTTGTGACAATCCGGTACGGCCCGTCCCATTTAGCTTGAAGCTTAGGAGATTTCCCTTTACTGCGAACTGGATTGTGCAACCACACTAGTGAACCTTCGTCGAAACCTTTATTGTTCATTTTGCGGTCATAACGAGTTTTCATCTTTTCAGACATTTGCTGGCCCGATTGTCTGATGTGCTCATAAATGTCGTTCATTTTGTTCCGCAAGTCATTCGCATCATCGGTTATACTGCGCGGGGCATCAGGTGGTATTCCGGTGATATTCCGGTGTGCGGTCTGCGGGCAACCGTAATTCCCTACCAAAGTTTGCGAAAGCTGGTGTTACCGATGTGCTTTCGTGAACAGCACTTCGGTATGACAGCAAAAACGGTTGTATATGCTTGCCCAATCGCGTTGCCGGTTTTCCACAACTTTAGCCAGGTATCTCTCTAATGTTTGATTAAATCGTTCCACTATTCCATCCGATTGTGGGTGGTAAGAAGTTGTTCTCGTTTTATGAGTACCCATAACTCGACAAGTTTCCTGGAATATTTGTGACTCAAAATTCCGTCCTTGATCGCTGTGAATCTCCAAAGGTACTCCAAAACGACAGAAGACTTCATGAACGAGTTTATCTGCAACTGTTGAAGCTTCTTGATTCGGAATGGCGAAGACTTCCGGCCACTTGGTGAAGTAATCCATTACAACCATGAAATACTTGTTACCACTGTCACTTTCCGGAAACGGTCCCGCAACATCCAGGGCTATCCTTTCCCAAGGTGCTCCAACATTGTACAATTTCAACGCACCTCTGCTACGAGTCTGAGGTCCTTTTACAGCCGCACAACTTGTACATTTGCGACACCAATCCTCGACATCGTCACGACAGTGAACCCAGTAAAAACGTTCCCGTATCTTCAGTAGAGTTCGTTTAACTCCCATATGGCCTCCTGAACATCCATCATGGTACAGCTGTAGAACATCCGGTACTTTCGCTTTAGGGACAACCATTTGCAAATGACTGCTGTCTCCCCTAGCATTCTCCCATTTACGGCACAGGACTCCATCCTGAATCACTAAGCTATCCCATTGTGCCCAATAGCTTTTTGTGATCGAACTCATCGCTGAGACGTCGCTCCACGTAGGCTTTGGAGCACTGGTCCTTATCCAGTCCAGAATCGGCTTGACGTCCGAATCTTCCTGCTGTGCACGTAGTAAGCTTTCCTTCCACTCGTTGCTGAGGTCTGTCTTGAACATCCTCACAGGTACGGCTTCTTTACCCTCTTGCCTAGTACAATGCTTGCAGTCTTCAGGGCAAGGTCTTCTTGACAATGCATCTGCGTTGCCATGAGATTTCCCGCTGCGATGTTCAACCACGAAGTCGTATTCCTGCAAGAGTTCAATCCATCTCGCAACTTGTCCTTCTGGGTTTTTAAACTGCAATAGCCATTTCAGTGCAGCATGGTCAGTTCGTAAGTGGAATTTCCGGCCCAGTAGATATTTGCTAAAATGTTGTACTGACTTTACCACAGCAAGCAATTCCCTTCTCGTGACACAATAATTCCTCTCTGGTTTCGACAGCGACTTGCTGAAGTACGCAATCACAACTTCTTGATCGCCATTCCGTTGGGACAACACACCGCCAAGTCCGATATCACTTGCGTCTGTGTCAACTATAAATTCCTTGTCGGCATCAGGATACCCCAAAATCGGTGTTTTGCACAGACGGTTCTTTAGCTCCCGGAAGGCGATGTCGCAACTTTCATCCCAACAAAAATGTCGCTTCTCCTCGGTTAGTTTGTGCAGGGGTTTGGCTACATCTGCAAAGTTCTTGACAAATCGCCGATAATAAGAGCATAGACCCAGAAATGCTCTGACCTGCGTCTTGTCTTTTGGGATTGGCCAATCTTTGACAGCGGCGATTTTCTCTGGATCCGTGCGGATACCATCTTCCGACACGACATAACCCAAAAAGTTAACTTGCCGTTTGAAAAGAGAGCACTTTTTCGGACTCAACTTGAGGTTGGCACTCTGGATCTTCATGAGCACGCGTTCCAGGTTTTGAAGGTGTTCATCAAACGTACGGCCTACGATGACGATGTCGTCCAAATAGACAAGGCAGGCATCGCCAATTAACCCGGTTAGTACAAGTTCCATTAACCTTTCAAACGTTGCCGGAGCGTTACACAATCCAAACGGCATAACTTTAAATTGCCACAGACCCTTTCCCGTCGAGAATGCAGTTTTTTCCTTGTCCTTTGGGTCAATTTCTACTTGCCAGTAGCCACTTTTTAGATCTAATGTGCTAAACCACTTAACTCCAGTGAGCATGTCCAGCGTGTCATCAATTCTTGGCAAAGGGTAGCTGTCCTTCTTCGTAACGTCGTTCAGACGACGATAGTCAACACAAAACCGCATGCTGCCGTCCTTCTTTCTAACCAGCACTACAGGTGAACACCATGGACTGGATGAAGGTTCTATAACACCATCCTTCACCATTCCCTCAATCATGGTTTCCACTTCCTTTTCACGTGCTACCGGTAATCTCCTTGGCCGCTGCCGGATAGGCAACTCTTCTCCTGTGTTTATTTTGTGTTGAACTAAGCCAGTCTTCCCGATATCAGCATCGTTCGAAGAGAAAACATCGGCGTACTTGAGTAACATCCTCTTCGCCTTGACCATTTCGTTTTGAGACAGAGCGCTGAGACAGTCTTCTAAAAGTGCGGTCACTCTCGTTTGGGCATTCTTGCTGAGGGTCTCAGTTGATGGATATTGGCATCGACGCAACCACTCCACTTCCTCACAGGTACCCATCAGTGTGCCTTTATCTATCACCTGTTCCTTATCACAAAGGTTCAGCACACGTACCCTTGAGATGTTGGTAGCTCTGACCAAAGTTCGTGCAACTTTCCAAGGAAGGTCATTGTATATCCTTTCCACGAGTACACAACGATGAGTTTTCCCAGGATTCTGAGGAAGACTAACCGGCACAATCGTTTCCGATCTCGGAGGAAGAACAATCTTCTTCAGGCTGTATATATTTCCTGGTAATGCCCCTTCCATGAAAAGTTCCTCTTGCCCACATTTCATAACTCCTTGACTAACGTCGATCTCACAACGATTCTTCCTCATAAAGTCTAAGCCCAGGATGAAATCGTCCATTATATCGGCCACAACAACGTTATGCTGGTAGATTCTGTTGCCTAGCTTCAACTCCATCTCTCTCTCTCCTTGGACGGGTATGCGCTGACCGGTGGCTGTCACTAAATTTATGCGCTCTCGGTAGTATGCAGAGTCCCCAAAGAACCGACCTGCAAGTTGTGAACTGACGACCGTGCGAGAAGCTCCAGTATCTATCGTCAGCTTACATGGTGTTCCGTTGACCTCGCCCTTGATGATAAGGCTGTTCCCGTCATGGGTTTGTGAGATCGAAATCCTCGTTTCCCTGCTGCTGTTGAGTGGTGCTGTTAGCCGCCCTACCCTCTGGAGATTGGCTACCTTCCCCTTCTGCAGTTCGCTTAGGGCAACTGGTTCGAAGGTGGGCCCTTTCACCACAGCCGTAGCACCTAGGGCTGTATCCTTTAAATCGATCGCGAACTGTAGCCGCTGCGACCTCCCTGACGCGGTGGGAACGATGATCTTGCCGCACAGCTTCCACCTCCAGTGCATGGGCCAAAGCGTCCTTAAGTGTCGCGTGGTGCCCGAGCCTCACTGCAGCCCTAACTTCAAGGTCGCGGATGCCGTCAATGAAGGCCTGGACCAGGTTCCCTTCAATAAGCGCAGGTACAGACTGGTATGCCTTCCGCACCAGCTTCTCCACTTCAAGGGCCCACTGCTGCAGGTTTTCACCACTACGCTGTACGCGATCTCTTAGTTGCGCACGAAACACGTGCTCCAGATGAGCGTCACCATACCGGGATTCCAGTGCTTCAAGGAGCTGCTCGTAAGTTAGTTCTTTACCGAGAGCTTCCAAGACAGTTAAGGCCTGGTCGCGCAGGCCTAAGGTGAGGGCAGTCATGGCTTGATTTTTACTCCAACCGTTCGCCTTCATGACGGCCTCAAACTGAATTTTGTAGGCCGACCAAGAAGACGTCCCATCGAACGGCGGCACTTTAAATCCACTTAGCGAAGGTGTAGTAGTTACGGGAGTTGCAATCCCATGTCCAAGTTTAAGGTTGCCCAACTCTTTCTTCATATCAGCAATATCGTTGCTACATTTGCTGATCTGTGTTTCAGCATTTGACAGGCGGTTGTCATGCTGAGCAACCTTATCCTTCACTTCCTTAATGTCTTTCCCGAAAGAAGCGTGAATTTCCTTCATGAGGAGCATCTGTTCTTCCTGGCGGCGCGCCTGCTCCTCCTTGTCAAGCTTGAGCTATTCTTCCAAGCGACGGGCCTGCTCCTCCTGTCGGCGGGTCTGCTCCTCCTGTCGTCGGGCCTGCTCCGCCTTGTCGTGCTGCAGCTGTTCTTCCAACCTACGGGCCTGCTCCTCCTGTCGGCGGGTCTGCTCCTCCTGTCGTCGGGCCTGCTCCGCCTTGTCGTGCTGCAGCTGTTCTTCCAACCGACGGGCCTGTTCCTCCTGTCGGCGAGCCTGTTCCTCCTGTCGGCGAGCCTGTTCCTGCAGCATCATCATCAGAGCAGCAAAGCCTGGTGCTGCTGATGCCGGAGCTGCTGTGGACGGACCGGCTTCCATGGTCGGTAGCTGACTTTCCGACGTCTGCGGCGTTGCACCACCAAAACGCCTCTGATCTGTCTCCTGCTGGCGTTGACTACGGGTACGGATACCCTCCGTGTCGTCTTTTGGCAGAATCGGCATGATAATCCTTACTTCTGACACCAATTGTTACGAGCTTGGGGTTTGTGACAATAAAAACAGCCGATTATTTAACCAAAAAAAATGACACTTTAATTATCAAAACTAATTAACACTTTAAATGCACTAATTATAACACACAATCGCACTATTAAACACTTCACTTCACTCAATTCGCAGTTGAAGATCGCTTCCGAAGATTCGCTTGTATCGCCAATTCAATACTGACTCAGTCGCGAGCGACGCGCAGCTTATATAGTACCACAGTAATTTCCAGAACCTTCGAGAATGGAAATATCTAGAAAGTTCGGGAACATACCGGTCCCGACTGACTAGGTATCGAAACATCGAGAATGTTCTAGCATCGAAAAGTCTAGAAAGATCGTGACCCATTTAGTTCCACTACTCGATACTAGATGGCGTTAGTAGTACGTTGTGTACCCGGCATTTATTCTGGCGCGTAACAATATGTCACACCTAAGACTCACAAGTATTAATCCGAACGTCTGTATGGGACCCTAAAAACTAAATCACTTTGTCCTGCGACTCGAATGCAGCGTGACTGTAAAACAGCGGTGTTCTAAAACCAGTGTTCTACAGGCACCCTTACGATTATTTATGTTAGACCCATGCCCCATGAAGCAGTCAATCTCGTATTTATAGAAAAATCCAATTACCTACCTGCTTACACTTTTCCAGACGTTAAAAGCGAGACCTTTTTGTTAGGTAAGTATTGCTACTTATAGAAAGGCAATTTTCGTTTTTCATAAGCACCCTTTGATTACAAATTCTGAAAACATATCCACTAAGATTGAGAAATTATTAGGTAGGCTCGGGGTTTTTTCTTCACAAAAACAGTTTCCATAGCGTTCCTTATTCGCGTTTGAAGGGGTATTTCTAGCTATGTTGCTGAACAAACTGTCGTTCCATTTGAAACAACAATTTCGCGCGTCACAACAATATCAGACTCCCAAGAGACTATAAATATCTCCAACAGCAACAAGACCTGAACAATAAGACGAAGAATCCTCTCACAATAAAATATGTGTTTTATCTGCAACTAATTAAAGACGAAACACTCTAACTGCGCTAAAATACAACACCCTTAAACTTCGTATATTGTATCCACCCTGTAATTGCGTCTGCGTCCACGAAACATGCGTAAACGAGTTCTGTTTCATTAAAGGTATAATTTTTCCTAAGTCTCATTACTTCGGTGGACGGACGTAAGGGTAACAAGTAACAAAGAGTAGCCGACCACCTCGGAAAGTTTACGACCAGCCTGCAATATTGTGCGTGGAAACTTAATGAAAAGGAAACACCGTATTGGTGGTACATTGTACTGCGTAGGTACGTTCTAGACCCTTACTCGGAACAGAAACTATGCAATACTGCCTAATAAAGAAAAGGAATGGACGAGCTGAGTGGGATTAATGCTTTTGTGTTTCATACGTCAAGACGTATGAAACACAAAAGCCCTCCCGTGACGTATTTATCTGATAAAGGCTACTGAGGTCCTTGGTTCTGGGCCTGACCAGATGGATCGTTTTAAACACCAGACGGTAATCTGGCTTTTGGTTACGCCCCAGCAGACGCACTGAACATACTTAAGTAACATTTACCTGTAAACATACTCTTCTAAAAGGATAAATGTTCTCATAAACTATGAGGGGTACCTTAGTACCAATGTTTTGGAAAATTCCCGACTCATGGAACGCCATAAGTCGGTTGGAGATTTTAAATTAAATTAATGTACTTATAAGGTATTGGGTAAATACGTAGTTTGTGGAACCAATGAATTAATATAGAAATTAGGTACCTACTTTTAAATCATCATGTAAATTTGTTTTCAGTTCACAGGAATTTAAAATGGATTTAACTGCTGCTTTACGGCTTAAAGTTTAAGTTACACGTGCCATTGATATCCAAAGATAGAGCTTGCTGGGCATGAAAACTGAGACGTTAGAATTTGCCTTTATTTCTATTTTCAACCTTTGTGTAGGAGGAAAAGCTTAGATGTTTTGTTATACTTGACTTGACACATTATCGAATTTCATATCTTCCGAATTTCCGATAGGTATTCGGATAATTTAAGGAAAATGTCTTATATCCTCTGTGAGGTCGGTGGTGTGGCTTACTAATCTTTTAGTACATTTCACGATAGCGTTCGCGCCCACAGTATAACTCGTATGTTGTGTAGTGATCTGGGCATTCATGATCTTCAGCACTAATTCTAAGTCTGTGTTTCCTGATGGCTACAACCTGGGTTACTTCTAGGCAAGCGTGCTGCATCTTCGATCACATCATCGCTTATCATCAGGTTAGATAGTGGTCATTTATGGCGTGATCTTTACATTTAATGATTTTCCTTACATTTCGACAAGTGCGTGACATTGTCACTGAGAAGACACTGCAACTTCAATTTTACGCTTAGAACGCTTTTTATATACGAGAATTGGTCTTCAGACAGATAACATTACTAACTATTAATAGAATAAGAACTGTTTTTCTGACTTATGTCTAGCAGTCAGAACTTTATGCGTACAAGCCACACTTGCGACGTCTACGGGCGCCATAGTACATAATATATAGGTACTTAGGCATGACATATTTTAATCCTGTTTAATGTGTAGTTATAAGTATATCCTAATATGACAACATACTTAATATCGCTAAAACGCGTGCTCCCAAAGTTACAATTCATTTGATTAAAACTATTAACGCTCTATCGACTGAATAATACCATCTGACAGCCTTTGAATGTCTTATAGATGTAACTAATTTAAATTCCTTAATCAAGTTAGATGGTGAATGAGGCAGCAAGGGTATGGAACCGCAAAATGGCTTACTATCGGGTATATTTCATAATGTAAAGTGGTTTTGGCATGTGTCGATAATACGGTCGGTTTTAGAGATACGATTTAGGCTGAAAGCTATTTTCCGAGTTTGGATGATTAAATTAAGTTATTAAAAGCAAGCTTTAAGGGCTGATTTTTCAATATTCAGAAAACGTTTATTGGAAGAATAAATACGTCATATTGACATATTTTCCATACAAAAGCTGTCAGACTTTTATTCCTCGGGTAAAAGTTATTGAACTATTGTAAAATCAGCCCTAATAAAAAAATACTAGGAGAAATAACAAGAGAGCCATAAAAAAGTGAAACTAAATTTTCTTTTTCGACAGTTTGCGATTGACATGCGAATGTAAAAGTTGTTTAAAAAATAGTAGAATTGGCCGTCTTATGATAAGGATTGTGGAAATGACAAACAGTAAAGGATTAACATCCATAAATATTGGGTTTTTTTTGTGTAAGTATAATATGTATATCAATAATATTAGTTATCGCTAATAATATAAAAATTTCATACGTAAACCGATATACTTAATTTGATTACGGATATAATTCATATAAAGGTCACATCACTAACGGCCATTTCTAACACATAGGTATATATACCTACGTATCTATATACAAAGGTAATACGTTAAAAGTGAAATGGCGTTAATCACGATGTTTGATAGACTGATTGGTGATTGCTGCAGTTTGTTCCCAAATCACAGTACAGTTTCCAGGTAAATGGTAGAACTAGACAACTCTGTCAACTTATTTGATTCAAATATTACTAGTAGGCACTATATGCCCCCTCAGTTCGGAAAATAAACATGGCTATTGTTGTTGAGAATAAAACTTACTCTATAGAAAAAGAAACAATAAAACTGCATTGTTATAAAAGCGACGGAACAGTATTGCGAGAAGAAAATACTTCGACAGTAATCGCATTACTCGAGATCAAAACGATATCGATAATAGTGATGGACTTATCGATACTAAACTCAATTTGTGAGGACTGACATATTTATTGACAGCGGTATTTTTAAGCATGACATATTTTAATCCTGTTTAATGGGAATAATCGATGCGTCGGCAGTCATTTATAGATTAAAACCAGTGACGGCTAGAAGCCTCAAATAAATCCCAGTTACACTGCGTTTTACTAGGAACGGCCATTTCGTAACAGCTGCATCAAGCCTGTACTGGATTGATTAATCATTCAATGGAGTTATTAACATCTTTAATGTTACCTATTAGAAAAAATAAATATGATTATATTTGGAGGCAGTACCTACTAATGGCAAAAGAAAAAGAGAAAGATCACCTGAACATAAAAAGGGCAGTAGGAAAATGACAACTTCGGGTAAAAATAAAACAATATACCTAGGTGAAAAAAAAAACCCAGCCAAGTGCGAGTTGGACTCGCGTATGAAGGGTTTTGTGCCATTATCTATAAAAACGGCAAAAAAAACACATTTGTTGTGTGGGAGTCGACCCCTTAAATATTTGTTTTATTTTAATTTATTTTTAAAGTGAATATATTATAAATAAATATTCTGTGAAGATTACAAGCGTCTACCTGTTGCCGTTATCAAGCAAATATCGGGCAAAAACGAGCGACAAATCACTTTTGTTGTATTAAATATTTATTTTATTCTGCTTTTTAGTAATTGTTGTTATAGTGGCAACAGAAATACATCATCTGTGAAAATTTCAACTGTTTAACTGTCACGGTTCATGAGAAACAGCCTGGTGACAGACGGATAGACGGACGGACAGCGGAGTCATAGTAATAGGGTCCCGTTTTACCCTTTGGGTACGGAACCCTAAAAAATCAACATAAGCATAAAATATTGTTCACGAATTTACAGAAATAAAACAAACAAACTTGGTTTTGCTAGTATTCAAAAGGCAAAGAAATCACGCGACTTCACGCCTGTCAGTCTATCAAAGGAGTTGTCAACTTACTTCCCAATAACACGCTCTCATTCGCTTCAATATTATACTCGTACATAAAGTGAATGGAAATCGACTTACTATCAATTTGTATCAATAGAATATGAAACGGGGAATGCGAAAAACGTTTTGTGGCAAAGTAAACAGAAATCTCCTGGAGGCGAAATCGTTTTATAAAATAAAGTAAGTCCAATAATTCAACACTTCGTCGCTCCTTAGAGGGCGAGAGATATAAAATGGAGAAAAACGTTCCTAATTCAGTTTGCTCCGGCGAACGGTGTACTCCGCAGCCACTAGGTCTTTACACCGAGTGGAAGAGGAAATAATATCTATCGATGGATGGGGACACCCTACAGTTGGCTTTGAAAACGACGACTTCGCTTACTCAACGTAATGGTAGTGATCGTGGCATTCCTACCTCCGTATATAAAACTAAGAAAAAGTCTGGTCTTTCTTTCTATGTTTGATAGTTCTATTCCGTTCCTAGATCGTCTGCGGAGGCGTAAAATTAAGTCCCTTCCTCGTCTGTCGCTGACGCAGCGAGCAGATTAATCCAAAAGGTAGCGAGGAAATAAATAATGTATAACTTGGTGCCTAAGAGCGTACAATTGAAGTGTGAATAAACAAAGAGCGTAATATATACGTAGTTTATTTAATGCATTAACCGACGCTCCGCTCCGAATCCGGCGCTTGAATACAAGACGAATTGAGTACGTTATCTACAGTAACATTCCCGGGCTAGTTAGCTCCTTGTTCACAGTGGAAACTTGTCTACGTCGACTTCAGAAAGGCGGGGGAGGGCATAGGAGTGGCTTTTATGCACCCAGCTCCACGCAAATTGTAGCGGAATGCCACGCTTCTAGACTGATTGCGAGTCTGTGTAGTAGGTTCCGCGGGCGATGTGAATAACTGTGGTGCGATGTCGAGTGGTTTCTATACAAAACAAACTCTTCAATAATTCAGGCTATGTTAACTGAGTAAATGCCAAATCATGTTTGTTAAACAACTTCATGTTTAGTTGGCCATCTGCTATTTAGATTGTTGCTTTATGTGTGCAGTTAGCAATGGGGTCGCATAATGTCAGTGTAACTTTCATTCTAGTAATTTCGGCTTTTGATTCCCACTATCCGCACTTTGACTGTCATTATGCGCACTTGACTCGCTCGTGCATTGCGCGTAGAAAAACGCAACCCTAATAATGAACAATTTTTATCCGTGTTTTTCTTATGTATCTTTTGAAATTGGCTGCTTTCCTACGATAATACACGCTTACACTTTTCCTATTAACCTGGGAGCTCGCGTTAGACGGTAGACAAAGTTTAAAGCTCGTTCTCACATAATCTCCAGTTCGTACACTATCGAGGTCGAGATTAATCGTGGATAACTACATTATTAAAAACTTTAGGCTCCAAATTGATTGTTCTATTTTGAGATGTTAATTATAATTTTATAGTTAATTACTTTTGTCGGTAATCACTTTTTGTAAGTTGTAAGTCTCTTGGATCGTGGTTTATAGTTTCGTTGGTGAAAGAATTTTTGAAATCGGTCAAGTATTTTTTGGGTTTACTCGTTACAAACATAATATTTTCTATATAAATGTTTATAATATTAGTGTAGTTGTGAAATGATTTCTGCTCGTTGGATTTTTAGGGATCCGAACCCAAAATGGTAACCAACGGAACCCTTTTACTAAGCTTCCGCAATCCGTTCTTCCATCCGTCCATCTG
The DNA here is from genome assembly GCA_963859965.1 of Ceramica pisi. Taxonomy (NCBI): domain Eukaryota; kingdom Metazoa; phylum Arthropoda; class Insecta; order Lepidoptera; family Noctuidae; genus Ceramica; species Ceramica pisi. The sequence continues at coordinate 11,099,847 of OY982537.1, read as the reverse complement.
TCTGTCAGCGGTCTGCATCTCAAGAACCGTTATAGGTAGACATTTTAAATTTTCATACATTGTATATTTCTATTTCCGCTATCACATATAAAAAAACCATGGCATAGGTACTTTTCTGTGGGATTGGAATATCTTTGTTGGTGTTTCGACAACCCTTTATTTTTAGTGTTGTTCAACATGCTGCGAGTTTCTAGATTCTGCATACACACACAACTAACAAAACACGTGGGCAAATAACGAATGGTGTGTTTTTAACGTTCTGCGGTTGTTCAGACCATTTCAATGTTTTAGCATCGCGGCATTTAGTTGTTGTCCCAGGATAGAAAAAGAAAGGCCTGTATGCCATTTGATGTCATAGCTACTCTCTATGCCTAAATAGAGCTACTGAGTTAGTACTCTTATATTTGGGCAAATTAAAGAAGTTGGAAAAGACTGTGTGATTAACTAATCAGAATCCATACCAAAAATTCTGCCTAAGTTACTCCTTATTACATCAGCTACCTGAGTACCTGTTAATAAAAGTCCCGTCAAAATCGGTCCAGCCATTTCAGAGATTAGCCGGATCAAACAGACAGACAGACAGACAAAAATTGTGAAAAATGTTATTTTGGTGTATGTACCGTATAAACATTCATTTATAATATATACATGTGATAAAAAAATGGTTATTTCAATATTAAAAACAGACACTCCAATTTTATTTACATTATGTATATATGTATATATAGATGTATAGTCTATACATGTAAGTATACATACTTACATATAAATAAAGTTGGAGTGTCTGTTTGTAATATTGAAATATACAGTATAGAATATTAAAACATACATTGGTAAATAGGTCTTCCTAGGACACATAGATACGAAAATCTGACATAAGCCTGCACTACTACCGTTTATGTTCGAGGTACAAATACATGAACTACGGCGATCGTAACACGTTTCTCGCAAGTTTTGCTTGCCCTGTTAACATTGCGAGCGGGTACATAGATACCCATCTATTACTCGTATATCGATATGGGCAGCGTGGGTCCAGGCAATGTGCAACTTAGTATTGAGGACATCAAAGTTTTAAATAGAGTGAGTAGGCGAATATAGTTTACTGGGAAGTCCTTAGTTTACTTTGGGATCCATTTCGTACAATGCATTGCGAGTGCATTTGCCGAATATTTCTGTTTCGTGTTTTCGAATAATTATTGCTTTTAGGGTTCCGTACCCAGTGAGTAACCAACGTAACCCTATTAATAAGCCCCCGCTCTCCGTCCGCCCGTCTGTCAGTCTGTCAGCGAGTTGTATCTCAACAACCGTAGTAGATAGTCAGTTGAAATCTTGGTTATTATATCTTTAGTACTACCCACTAAGAATTGTTAGTAGAGTTATTATTTGTTTGGTTGTTTATTTGTTACGCTCTCACGCCTAAACCAATGAACTCATTTTGGTACAAAGACTCAATATGGGACCCTGAACCCTTGCAAGCTTATTAAGACGCAAAAGCTAATTTTATATTTTTTTTCGAGTAGGTAGGTAAGTGTTTATGAAAAACAATTCTTCTCTCTACTTTCACTTCATAAAATTGTTTTTAATTTTACCTATACCTAGTTTCTCACTACGGGAAATAAATTAAATTAAGAATGAGGCGGTAAATCAGTCGTTAATATGTTTTTGCCTTTTAATTTTATCATCGAAGACCGTTATTCATACGCCGCCATTTTAAAATTCGATTATGTCGTCGTGGTGGTGGCCGTTACTCACAGGGGAACCGTTGCAAACTTTAAACCTCTCTGTTTTGATATTTGAAGCAACAAACTTTACCATATTCAGGATCAAAAGCAATAGGTTATAATTATGCATGTAATTCTAACGATGTTATGAAAGAATCTACATAATTTCCAGTTTTAATGTACATAACTGGGATCGTGTTTAGGTTATATTTAGTCCATGCCGGACCAAAGTTAGTTTCCAGTTTCCATTAGAGTTGGTCCAGCAGTGTCCCTGAATGCTGCCTGTAGTCATCTCTCTTAATTTTGTACAACTTTTGTAATAGCTATAATCAAGTGTTGTGGGTAGTTTATTTTAATTTGTATGAAACTGTTATTACGTTCAGAATGCAAGCGGTGGTTTTGGGTGCAGCGAACATTTGTTTTTTTTGTTACCCATTATTATTGAGTACATTTAACAAATGTATGACCATAACTGTAATAATTGTTAAGTTTTGTCGTAGGTATTGGGGTTGTGGAAACCATGTTGGGCGCCAAAATTAAAGAGAACCAGCCGGTCTATACTGTCGATCTCACCGTGTACACTTAGGTGGAGTGAACGACTGTCGTTCACTTCGCCTAAGTTTTCTCTTCAGAATCGCATTGCTGTGTTGGTTTAGACTTTAGAGGTTAAAACATGCTTTTTATGAAGAAGAAGATATTGCATAAGTTTTACCAGTTCAAACAGGTGGCTAGCTCGCTAAGCTCGGCTGACTCTATGCAAACACAACAGCTAGCCTTTTAGCCATGAATCACTTTACACACCTTTATTTCTATTCAAGTTAAGTGTTCAACCAATTCCCCCTTATCTATTAGATTTTTAAATAAAAAAATAATCCAATAGAAATTAGGCCTTAGTTTGATCATGATGATTTCAAGTTTTTGACGAACTGTTTTTCACGATGCCCCGTGAATCAAATGGTTTATGAGGCATTTAACAACTAACCAACTTTGGTGGAATCGGTTTTCACCATAACATCAAAAAGTAATGGAGTAGGTAGGTAGGTATTATAAAACTCATGATAACACGATAATAATGAAAAGTAGCCGTGAGTTCGTTCCCCTAGGCGTGAAATATCTTCTCAATTTCGCAAGTAATTTTGAACTTATTTTAATGAAACCATGCCTATAACATGACTTTATTTTAACAAAGAAAACATAAACTTTATACCAGCAGGAGATTATGTTGATGTAAAAGGAGATTACAAGATTTCTTCCTGCGGCCGCTTTTCCATACGCAAGAAAAGTTTGTTTTTCTGGGGTTTAAGTTTTCCCCCTGAAAATACTCGTATGATCGCTGCAAGCGTTTTTTGTTTCAATAAGGATTTTGGCTTGCTTGTTAAAAATATTGACATGGCTAAATTAAAAAGAAAAAAAAGATTATAAAACAAACTTTTTGTTGTTTCGTCAGGAGCCAATTCCAGGTGGAGAATCAGGCTACCGCTATCATTAACATTAATTATCATCAGAACATTGACAATTAATTGCATTAATAGGCTTGTGTCCTGAAAAAATCTAATTAGTCTGTTGAGTATTGTATAGAGTTATGTGCAATAGAATTACCAAATGAAAATGTACTTATAGTTACAATTTATTGGAATAGAAGAGAGGAAGAAGTATTTACTCGCCAATTAAAAGAAATGATGTATTATATTAATAGAAAATATTCAAGATATAACGTGATATTAGGAGGAGATTTAAATATAAATATCCTAGAAAGTTGTTTAAAAACTGACTTGTTCTTGGATCTAATGCTTGAACATAAATTTATGCAACATATTAAAGTTCCCACACGCATTTCACAAACAACCTCAACATGCTTAGACTTAATTTTTACAAATTTTAACAATAGACATACATATACCACCGTAGAAGAATTAGGTTTCTCAGATCACTGTGCAACCATCTTCCATATGAAATTACTTAGCGACAGCAACAAGAAATCCAACTGGATCGCAAAAAAAAGATTATATAATACACAAAACGTAGAAAAAATTAAATTAGAATTAAAAATTCAAAAATGGAATGAAATAATACAACCAAATAATAATATAAATGAAAACTATAGTGCGTTTAATAATACTTTAAATAAAATTCTAAATACGTGTATTCCACTACAGAAAATAAAAATAAAAACGTTATATAAGAAATACTGGTTAACAAAGGGCATCAAATTGTCTTGCAAAAACAAAAGACTACTAAAAATACTCACCATGAAAACTAACAATCCCATAATAACAAAACATTATAAAAAATACGAAAAAATCCTAAAACAATCGGTAATGACAGCAAAAAAACTACAATATATAAATAAAATAAAAAAGTCAACAAATAAAGTAAAAACTATGTGGAACATAATAAATGAAAGAACAAATAAATCAATAAAAAAGGAAAAAAATAACATAACATTACATCACAAAAATAAATTGATAATTGAACCTAAGCAAATTGCTAATATTTTCAATGACTTCTTTGCTTCAATTGGGGAAAAAGCCTCATCAGCAAAAGGAGCCCCTGTTGTGTACCCCACAGAAAACAAAATGTTCCTCAGTCCAGTCGATCCTTATGAAGTAAATAAAATAATAAAAAACCTAAAAAATAAAAAGAGCTGTGGAGTAGACGAACTTCCCCCATTTCTACTTAAGCAATGTGCAGACGAACTAACCCTACCATTTTATAAATTAATTAACCAATCTTTTGAAGAGGGAACTTTTCCCAAGGAACTTAAAAACGCACTAATAAAACCCATACACAAGAAAAATTCTAAAACCGACCCTAACAATTACCGCCCTATCGCGCTGTTACCAACTGCGTCTAAAATCCTTGAAAAGGCAATGTGTGACCGCGTGTACTCATTTTGTGAAAAATATAAAATACTTGACGACTGCCAAAATGGTTTCCGTAAAAACAGGTCTACAACGTTAGCAGTCTATAAATACGTACAAGAGGCTCTAGCTACTATTAACAATAAAAACTATGCCATCGGTATGCTGCTGGATATGACCAAAGCCTATGATAAGGTGCAATTTAAAATACTACTGGACAAGTTGCATGGGATAGGAATACGAGGAAAAGCTCACGAATGGTTTGCATCATACCTAGAGGACAGGGTGCAACTAGTGGAAATTGAATTTTTTGATAAAGGTACAAATGAAATCATTAAAATGAGATCAGACAGTAAAATAGTTAACGCGTCAATTCCCCAAGGGAGTGTAATAGGCTGCTTGTTGTTCCTTATCTATATAAATGACCTTCCTAAAATTATAAATGGACCTTGTGTTCTATTTGCGGACGATATCTCTCTGCTCACCTCGTATCAGAGCGATGACGATATAAACACCAAATTAAACTCCCTTCTCACAACAGCTGTAAACTGGATGGATAACCATAATCTAGAAATCAACTTCATCAAAACAAAATTAATTACCTTTAATCCCCATCAAAAACCCCCCTTAAAACTAAATTTTATTTTTAATAATACAAAACTGGAACAAGTCAATGAATTTACTCTCCTCGGTTTGTCTATAGACACTCACTTAAATTGGAAATCCCATATACAGAAAATAAGAGAAAAACTATCGAAATTTGCATATGCCCTACGCGAAATTAAAAAAACTACCAACCTGCAGACTGCACTTGTTACCTACTATGCATATGCCCAGGCATGGCTCAGCTATGGGGTCATGTTGTGGGGTAACAGTACAGATTCACAAACCTTATTCATTGTACAAAAAAAGTTAATTCGAATTATAACAAATATAAATCAAATAGATAGCTGCAAACCACACTTCCGTAAGCATAAAATACTCACACTTCCCTGCCTATACATATTAGAATTATGTAAATTTGTCAAAAAACATCCAGATCTGTACACAACTTGCGAAGAAACACAAAAAAGATTCAATTTTCGACACAACAAAAACAAATTAAACGTACCTCAATCCCGACTCAAAATGCACTCAACCAGTCCTTTGGTAATGTCCACAAAAATTTACAACAAATTGCCAAATGATATTAGAGAAATAAACAAATCAAACATATTTATTCATAAATTGAAACAATTTCTAGAATCCAAGTCATATTACTCAGTAAAGGAGTTTTTTGATGACAAATCGATTAAAAAGTAAAAGGATTCTCTCACTTGTTTACCAAACATTATAAAACATATATAAAAAAACTTGAAATAGGTACTTACGTACTTTTAAAAACCAAATATAAATACCTACATATAAAAACAAATTTAAGTATAATAAAAATAATTCCAACAATTTTTACAATAATTCTTATTTACTATTCCTATTCAATAAATATACTATACCAATAAACTTATTCACCAAACATTATAATTATTAACAAAATTTAAGTATAATAAAAATAATTCCAACAATTTTTACAATAATTCTTATTTACTATTCCTATTCAATAAATATACTATACCAATAAACTTATTCACCAAACATTATAATTATTAACAAAATTTAAGTATAATAAAAATAATTCCAACAATTTTTACAATAATTCTTATTTACTATTCCTATTCAATAAATATACTATACCAATAAACTTATTCACCAAACATTATAATTATTAACAAAATTTAAGTATAATAAAAATAATTCAAACCATTTTTACAAAAAATCGTAGTTACTATTCCTATTCAATACATATACTATACAAATAAACACAGACCAAATAAATATATACATGTTTTTACAATTATACATCCAATTTAACATCTGTAATAATTTTTGATACTATTTCATACCTTGACATACTGCTAAGCACTCTTCCTCTCTCCTATTATTTGCTGTGCCCGACAGGGTCCATATTTGTTCTTTAACCATTTTAAACCATCTTTGTAATACATATGGAATGCAATAAATGATTGAGTATTGAGTATTGAGTATTGAGTAGTCCGTCAGGTAGATTATCAAAAAATATTTGACCCGTGTTTTTTTCTTTTGTTACGGGAACCAAAATTGACGAAGTTACGACGCTTTTAAAATTCTCAATACGTCACACCTTCGCATAATTTTTAGCGAGTCGTGACGTCACGAGCCCGGGGACTCCCGAGTTTTGATGCGTTTTATCTTTGTCAATATTCATTGATTTACAAAAACAAAAAATATGTGTCCATTATTTTTCAATACTCTAACTGACAGACTAAATAGTTTACAATTTGTGGATGATGGATTCCATCATCCACAAATTGCAAAACTTGCCTATTGACATTTTCATTGGAACTGAAACAATAGGTATGTACAAAATCAGCTCTGTAGAATGAGAAGTTGTCGGTCGAGCCTTCACTTCGACATGTTTGCAGAATCGACCAGCTGTTCTAATTCAGCTTGCAAGGTCTGACTTAAACAAACAAACAATGATTGGAAGCTTGACTAAAACCTTGTTAAAAAAAAAAACCGGCCAAGTGCGAGTCGGACTCGCGCACCGAGAATCGGAACTCGGAATTTAATACCTCCACGCGTTCATGAGGAAAGGGTAGTAAGTTTAAAATTAATAAAAAAAAAATTAGGTATATGATGTAACTAAAAATTTACGGTTTACGCAATTTTTCCTTTATCTATACTATAATAAAATATTATATATTATTATGATGTAACTACAAATTTACGGTTTACGCAATTTTTCCTTTAATACTATATCTATACTAATATTATAAAGCAGAAGAGTTTGTTTGTTTGTTTGGTTGAACGCGCTAATCTCAGGAACTACTGGTCCGATTTGAAAAATTCTTTCGGTGTTAGATAGCCCATTTACCGAGTAAGGTTATATCATCACGCTAAGGTAAATAGGAGCGGAGCAGTAATGGAAAATGTGACGCAGACGAAGTTGCGCGGTTCAGCTAGTCTATACTAATATTATAAAGCAGAAGAGTTTGTTTGTTTGTTTGTTTGGTTGAACGCACTAATCTCAGGAACTCTTGGTCCGATTTGAAAAATTATTTCAGTGTTAGATAGCCCATTTATTGAGGAAGGCTATAGGCTATTATATCATCACGCTAAGACTAATAGGAGCGGAGCAGTAATAAAAAATGTTACGCAGACGACGTTGCACGGGTCAGCTAGTCTGTGCTATAAAACGTTGCTTCGTACCAAATTTCAAGATTCTGAGTTCACGGGAAGTACCCTGTAGGTTTTGACTATCTTGCGAGTTTCGAAAGGACATTGCTCATCGCCCATACATCGTTCGCCTAAGAACCAACAGAGACGTGAATTTACTATCTGTGTTTTAAATAATGCATATGTTCGACTAAAACTAAATTAAAATCACGGACACTTGCCAGAATTGTAAAATATCTAAAATGATTTCGGATTTTGAGGTTATAAAACATACCAAACAATAGAAACATACCAAATGGACTAAGATCCCAGAGCTGCCAGACTTTTTATCTCACCAAAAAATGTATAGAGCAGTGTTACTATGTTCTTCTAACATACGAAAGCGTGGTAAGTTAGGTCGACGGCCGATTCCCTGGTATCAGGTGCCAAATACATTAGGTACATCAAAGTGTCAACTGTCATTTCATCGACTGTCAGTGTCAATAGTGTTCGTGTCATACAGCGCTTTAATCGCTTTACTCTTTTTGTAGGTAACTAAAAATCTTACAGCGCTGAGAGTGCTTTGTTTCATTTTAAAATAATGGCGCCGGGTTATAAAACCTAAGTGAGTTACTTTTAAAAATGGTTTCGTAATTAAAAAGTGTCCGTTCTATTCTAATCAGTAAAATGTAATTTAAAAAAAAAACTAGGAATAATAGTAAAGGTTTCGCATGTGTTGATTCATAGGCCACTTTTTACCATGTCCTTTTCGGCATGAACGGCTGTATCTTTTGATTGCGTTGGCTTAGAAATTTGATTTTTTCACAGCTCCAAGAGACAGTAGACTAGTATATAATATAAATTACAGCTAGATACCTCCACGCGTTCCTGAGAAAAAGGGTCTTTGCAGACAGACAGACAGACGGACGGACGATCAGCAAAGTGATCCTATAAGGGTTCCGTTTTTTCCTTTCGAGGTACTGAAACCTAAGAATAGTATTGGTGGTACCTACAGAATGTCTATAACACAAATAATCTTGACCTGTTTTCTACAAAATTAGTCTAAGAATGTCTAAATTAACCTACCTCTGAGTACCCAAATAAAAGGATAAGACAAGTAATACAAGCTTTATTTCGTACAATCTATCGAGACTGAATCACAAACGAACTATTCAAAGAGATTTAATATTTATGGAGCCTTTGGTCTTAAGTCAAGAGTGGGTGGTTTGTTAAAGGTTAATAGAATTGTTACTACCTCAACAGAAAGACAAGCTAATGAATCTGACTATCTGAGGCCTTTTCTTGAATTTTTTCGAGTTTTACCACAATCTTAAGTGATGGTAAGTGATGAAGCATGCTTGCCTAGACTCTGGCTCTACCTATGAGGAGGACTTCGGTTATTACAAAGTTGCGCAACGTGTATTTTTAGGCTTCCGTAGCAAAATGGCAAAAAAAAGAACCCTTATGGATTCGTCTGTCTATCCGTATGTCACAGCCTCTTTTTTCCAACACTATAAGAACTATGCTGTTGAAACTTGGTAAGTAGATGTATTCTGTGAACCGCATTAAGATATTCACACAAAAAATAAAAAAAAACTATAAAAAAAAATTTGGGGGTTCCCCATACTTAGAACTGAAACTCAATTTTTTTTTAATCTAATCATACGTGTGGGGTATCTATAGTTAGGTCTTCAAAAATGATACTGAGCTTTCTAATATCATTTTTTTCTAAACTGAATAGTTTTTTTCACTTCTACCGAAAATTGGTTTGAATGAGATCTAGTAAGTAGTTTTTTTTAATACGTCATAAATCGTTACTTGCTGCTACGGAACCCTTCATGTGCGAGTCCGACTCGCACTTGGCCGCTTTTTTGTGTTGCAGGAAGCAGTTGCTAGCTAGAGCATTGCAATATAGGCTTGTGTCCGGAAAAAATCTAATTAGTCCGTCAGTTAGATTATCAAAAAATAATTGACCCGTATTTTTTTTTTGTTACGGGAACCATAATTGACGAAGTTACGACGCTTTTAAAATTGTCAATACGTCACGCCATGCCATATTTTTTAGCGGGTTCTGACGTCACGATCCCTCACTCCCGAGTTTTGATGCGTTTTATCTTTGTCAATAGGTATTCATTGATTTACAAAAACAAAAATACGTGTCCATTATTTTTCAATACTCTAACTGACGGACTAAATAGTTTTGCAATTTGTGGATGATGGAAACTAGCCTATTGGCGACGACATGCTACCGTCTTGCACTCATTGTGAACAAAAGTTGTGACATCCTGAAATATTTTGATGACATATACTAATGTTGCCCAGAATTTTTCGGAGACGTTCCTTTCGTCCTGAAGACCACGTAGTCGAGTTGTTTTAAAATTTGAAAAAAAAAAGACGTAGAAGTCCTTCAACAAGGTGGTCAAATTTAAAGAGACTCTTTTGCTCACCATAACTGCCTTGGAGCAGAAAAATGAAGAATCCCTGACCCCGAACAATTGGATAAGAGAAAGACAAAAAAGAGAAGAGAAGATCATTTACAAGCACAGGTTTTAGAAAAGCCATTCATCATTTCAAAAATATAGGTAGCTAGCAATACCCGCGAGTATTTCAAAGTATATCATTCCAACATAATAAATAACTCGTACGTATTGTTCAGTGTTTATACTAAAGATTTATGTAACGAAACCGCAATCGTGTTGTTTGCACGCGTGTTTATGCTATTTTAGATTAAGCACGTTGGGACCGGTGTGAACAAAGATGTGATGCGAGATGAGTTTCACTGTAAAGAGGCTTTGCGTTTTAGTGTTTATATTAGGTTCTGACGTCAGAGGTGTGTGATTTTGAGAGGCGGGGGCTTTTTGTAATGTTGGCTACTATTTTTTACATTATTTAGTTTAATCACGTTGGAATAAATCAAATCAAATAATGTTAAATCTCCACAAAATGACAAAATAACTTTTTAAATTGACAGACAGTTTGGCAAAACAATTGTAATTTTTAGGAGATCTGGAATCTGAACTAAGCCTGTGTTTCAGCTGTGTGTGTATTTTTCGCTGTAAAGAAGCTTTGATTCTAGGGGTTTGCGTACCAAAATGGTAAAAGGACCCTTAGGGTTGGTGTGACTAAGTCTGTCCGTCTGTCACAGCTGAATATCTTAAGAACTACTAATGTGATCAGCTTGAAAGAAGAATGGTCACGGCCCATACAAAATTAACCCACTTCCTACAGAAATAAATAAATAATAAATAATATCCTTGGACATTTCACACAACGCCACATAGTCCCAAGTTAAGCCACCTAATGCTTGTGTTATGGTAACGAGATGGCTGATAAACTACTTAAATATACATTTTTTTTTGTTAATACATACATAGGTATTATAGATAGAAAAACACCCAGACTCGGAACAAATACTTGTAGGTCGTACAAATATTTGTTCCGTGCGGGAATCGAACCCGCGACATGCTGCGCAGCAGTCAATCGCTCAACCACTGCGCCAACCGTGTCGTAAATCACACATATCCTAGTTTTATGTTGTCTGAAATTAGAGAGAAATACGTTTTTTTATTTTTTTGAATTCTTTGGCTTGCCAATAAATATATGGTGTAGATAAAGTGTTCGTTCAGACGAAGTATAGAAAAGCTGCGGGTCTAAAAAAGTCACTTCAGCCGAATCAGAATGGAGCATGAGCCCGCGACGATCAGATGTACGGTAATTCATAAGACCTGAAAGTTTCTCTGTGTATGTGTGCTAATCTTCTCAAAGTTAGAGTGAACAGGCTTCTTCTGGGTAATCTCGCTCTAACGTAGACTTTGTTTCTGTCATCCCTGACCTGAGGCCTTAGTGTGAGTTTTTTCGACTCACGTTCGAACGCGTTCGATTGCGAGCGCGTTAGAATTTAGTATGGGAATTTAGTTATAGTGCCACCTGGTGGTCACTCGTAGAACCTAATTTCCCATACTAAATTCTAACTCTTCTAACGCTCGCAATCGAACGCGTTCGAACGTGAGTCGAAAAAACTCACACTAAGGCCTCTGGACTAGAGTCAAGAGCAATTCCATTTCAAGTAAAAAAAAATGTGCCTAATACAGGTATGAACGATCTCCGACTATGAAGTGTGGATCATGGCAACATTGGCTGTTTTTGTTGGTTTGCCCATCTTGGACCCTACGTAACGTACTTTTGACTTCTCCTTGCAACGATTATATTTTTTTATCTCTGGTACATGTTGTCTCAATATTTTTGGGGCTAGTTGTCACAGTGACAACAAACCCCAGTAAACATTGAAATATTCTAACAAGTACTATATTTTTTGTTTCATGTAGCAGACATGCCTAGAAATAGAAAAAGACTAACTGATCGCGGCCAGACGACCGCAGAAACGTGATGATGAGTGGTATATGGCCCTTTAATAGTAATATTTTCACTGACATAGACTTTGCACCATCTTATGTAACCGATAGACCTGAAGCTGACCAGGAAATCGATCAGGCTATAAAAAGTGAAGACTGTGTTACTCCAAACGCGGAACATACCCCAGCTTCTTGTAGAACACCCTTCCTAACTCCTGGAACCAGTGCAGCCCTCCAAAATTAAATTTACCAACGCCTGAAATTTTACGACCATTTCTGAAAGCTCCAGTTAAGAAAACGACTTCCGATCGGAGAAAAAGGACTACGGCAATTTTAACTAAAACCCCAGTTAAGAATGCGTTAGCAGAGCAACAAAAAATGAGAAAAACGAAGGCAAAGGTACCTACGATGAAGAAAAAAGAAGCAAAAACTAGTGAGTAGCGAAGAAGATGAAGATTTGGATGATACGTCATGTTTGATATGTTTTGAAACATGGTCAAGCAGCAAGCCCAATGAAGAATTGTTTTATTGCTGGCCAAATTGTGCCTCCGACGATGACAATGATGTGTGACAATGAGGACCTTCACCTGTGACAACTTACCCCATGTCGGGGGTAATTTGTCACACTCGACTTAATTATTTGATTCTCAAAATAATCGTACAAATTAGTTATTTTTTTAAGATTTAAGAGCGATTAATGAAGGCTGAAATAACAAATATAAGATTAATGAAGAAAGTTTGGTAGTTTTATTTCAATGCTCTCAATTAAAAATGTTTATTTAAATTTTGTGACAACTAGGAACCAGCTCCCCTATTGCTAAATAAATACTCAAGCTCATATAGTTATATCTATGTGTTAGCCGTGGAAATCGAAAAAAAAAAAAAACAAATGACGAAAAAAATACGATAGGTCTAAATTCTTTCGGACTCTGTGTCTGAAATGGCGCAAATTAGAACACGTTTTACCGTTTCCCTCTTTTCTGCTCTTCATGATCAGTTATCTATCAACCATGCATAATACCCATCGAGACAATTAAAATGAGTTCAAACATGATAGACATACTTATAGGAATGGTTGTGACATTATATATATTAGTCTATGGGTTGTGAAATTACTTTTCGAGATTTCATTTGAAGACTTATTCAAGGTCATTAATTTATTTTACAATTTATTTACACACAGAGAAACGGTACAGATACAGCATTATTAGTACAAAGGTACTGCTTATTTCTTAAGAAATTTCTTCCATTCCATTTATCTATGGGTTAGCTATCGAAATCGATAAAAAAACGTATTCTTGCTCTACTCCAGATGAAAAAATACTATGACGGGTCTTAATTCTGTTAACTATTTTGCAAATAAGAAAGAAATAAACATGAGTAATTTTTTTTGTGTTGCAAATTAATATAGGTACTCTGCAACTAAAAGTGATTCTCAAAACTTCGAAGTTGGTCTACTAGGGCGGTGTAATATGAAAGAGCGCTATTTGCAAATTTTAAAATATTTTTTTTGACGAAGACGACGAGACATTTGACGAAAATTTTACTATCCCCGCCACCTTACCTTTATCTCCGAAGGTAGGTATTTATTACATAACCTGTGTTGGTTGACTAATTGGTGTCGTAGCCACTGGACTACACTAACTACTGACCGGGTGGGTATACATTCGAAGAATAGCGTGTTAGGTTTAAGGGCGCATTAGTCATTATACAATTAATCATATATAGTAGGTTTTTCAATTACTCATTAATATATGATGATTATTCGTTGTGGTTAGGGACAAGGAAAACAGTGACTAACAATTTTGTAAAAACATATTAGAAACAATTATGTACCTTCTGTCACATTTTATTTGTTTACTTCATTATTTATGTAGGTATAAACGGAAAATCAGTACATAATAGATGATACTATAATTATTATGAAAACAAAACTGAGGGGACTGCTTATTTCTAATGAAATTACTTCCAGCAGACCTGCGAGACGAAAAATGAAGAAGAAATATTTTATAATAGTAAAGCAGGCAGGTTTTTTTTAAAAAATAAACATCCGTTTTTTACTTGTCAGCTAACAAATCAGACAGTAGATAATATCTTTACGAATAAGTACCCATACTTACACTTGACGTTCTTGTTAGTTTACAGGTACATACTATTCAGCTCACGTGAGCGAAGCCTGAAGTCAAGTGACAAATAATAATGGCTACTTCCCGTTATGTCACATTCCCGATATGTCACCATGTCAAAACTTTTCAAAACAACTGAACGCGAGTGGCGTTTGGTCACGATTTTCATCTTCATACATGTTTTCCCGATTTGTCACCTTTTTTAAACTAGTTTTCATGTGGTAGGTACAGTCAGCTCTTTTTTATCACCCGAGAATCCTAGAGGTGGGTAGGTATAATGTTTTTGTAGTGTAAATATAGTTTTAGTAAAGTAAATAAATCGGGAAAGTGACATGACGGGAAGTGGCCATAATAATTTAGGTGATTAGACATTTTCAAGCAAAACTCTCAATTCATTTTAGTTTAATCTTACACCAACTTGCAAGATATCTTCCAAGACGTCCTATATCACACAATAGCACCTTGTCAAAGTGTGCAATTTATATCGACAGTCAATGTATTGATAGCAAGACTTGCATGGCATCGCCAGACTTGCATAGCAATAGAACATTTTAGCGCGTCGATAAACAACTCAGGGAAGATCGAAACGAGTTATTTATTTGCATCCACTCCGAACTGCGATTGGTATTTTTCGGTACTTTTAACGTACAGCGATACTTTTGTAGTTCAGGAGTTTGAGAATTATATTTTTGATCATCTCCGTGCTATGTAGCATAGACATGGTTGTTCATTATGTTAGTACCAAGATCCAGGTTGTATAATTTTAGTGAAAGCTATACTTTTTTACCATACACCAGACTACGTTTGCTTTATCATATGTTTAAGTTTAGTGTCATACTGAATTTCGACAGTACCAGTAACAAATCTTTGTACGTATAGTTTAAACATTTCTTTGTATAATTAATTTAAATCGTAACATAATATTAATAAGTCTTCTTGACGTGTATTTATTTGACATGTGAGTAGCGTATGCTATTTCGCTTTTTTATGAATGGGAAATTATCAAATGACTTCTCAGGCTCTGGGCGGAGCAAAAGGAAGAGTCAGACTCTTACTGACTAAAACCTACCCGTGTTCCTCCTAATGCCCTTTGCATTCCAGGGCCGCGGCGACTCTTTCGAACAAATTCTACAGCCCCGCGCGCGCGTGGAACACAACGCACTTGAATCTGATCGGACAATGAGCAACACATTGCCGTCCGCAGGCCCACGTTACGTCTACGGCGGCGGGAATCACCATGCGACTTCCAACACCCGGGGCATC
The DNA here is from genome assembly GCA_963859965.1 of Ceramica pisi. Classification (NCBI taxonomy): domain Eukaryota; kingdom Metazoa; phylum Arthropoda; class Insecta; order Lepidoptera; family Noctuidae; genus Ceramica; species Ceramica pisi. Next base: position 11,084,293 of record OY982537.1, on the reverse strand, counting down.
TTCTTCTGTTTTGGCAGCTGGGCCGTGAGGTTTCCTCTCTCTCTCACGCGTTCGGCCTCCTCCATCGCCATTACATTACTGCTTTGCAGAAGGACGTGACTGCTTCCCATGCCTCCTCGCTCCGGACCATGTATTGAACCAAGGCCTGTCGCGAGAGTCCATGTCGCCGACACCGATCACCTCGACGAGGACAAGGCGCTCTGCCCAAGAAGAGCAGACCTCCACCGTATGCTACACCGTGTCTTCCGGGCGTGTCCTCACGCCGAATCTGAAACAGGGCTATACCAGGTGAGTACCTGTGTCAGGTGGTAGGTGAGGATGCCGTGGCGCCGCTCTGGCCAATCCTCAAAGAGGAGACTTACTGCCGCAATTGTGGCGTGCCCAGCCCAATATTAATCCACTTAGGAACAAAATTGAAACTGCGAAAAGCTTTAAATAAAGATATTTTTTTCATGGTAAATAAATATTATTTACAGATTATGTCGCAAGCTCCTTGACTATAACGTTTCCTATAACGTAAACAATATACCGGTTATCAGCTGTTTTTGTTGTTTTCCTTATATCTACCATTATGGTGTAAAAGGATACTTAAAACATTGTTTGTTTTTCATTTGCAAACTTCAGCTGTGTTGTGCAGATTTTAGCCCTAACTGTGTTGTTGTGAACTATTTTTCATTCGTTATTTGGTTAGCTGACGCTGACGTCGAAATAAGGGCTTGGATATACGGTCGATTGATGATGAAAGTGTAGACGACTATTGAAGTTTATAGGTATTATGCTTAAATTACTGTTGAAAATATGTATTTTTAAGACACCTCTTAACCCTTCATTTCATGTGTCTGAATTTTTCTGTTTTTCCCCATACTCAAAATTTATTTGATTCACGCTTTGCGTATGTCTTTGGGTCCCAGGAGTTTATGCATCAACTAAATGTAAAACGGCGGAAGAGCTGTGACAGACGGACAGACAGACGAGTGATCCTATAAGGGTTCCATTTATCATTCGGAAATACGGAACCCTAAAAAAGTTTTAATCTCCACACACATATTTTTCGAACATCCCGAATTTCTACATAAATTTCACCGCCATTAGTATATTACAGAGTAAAATCAGTAGCCATGCAGACTCGTAAGCCTAGGTACAATAATTCCGTCGTATGAGTTCCGGCCACACAGCGCTGTCAGTTCCCGGCAAGTTAAAAGCCGCTAATCCATTTTCCTTTTATCCCCACTCTTCCCCACTATGGAAAATGCACCAAAATGTTTCATGCCAGGGAATTTTGAAGTAAGATCCATTTGATTATTTTTTACGGTTTTGCAATGTTAAATTGAAATGGCGTCGATTTTTGCGGTTGTTGTTTTAAAATAAAAAGTTTTGGTTAGTTGGCATATATGAAGAGAGGAGCTCGTGGCTAAATAATAAAAGCCGCACAGGTCGATCTTCAAGGTTAAGCAACGCTTACCGAGGTTGGTCTGTGGATGGGTGACCATCTAAACATATCGAGTTTCCTCCGTGCCTCGGAAAGCACGTTAAGCTGTTGGTCCCGGCTGTCATTTGGAGATCTTTAGCAGTCGTTACGAATAGTCAGAAGCCAGAAAATCTGACACCAGTCTTGCCAAGGAGTAGGTACCGTGTTACCCAGTTAATGGGTTGTGGAGGTCTGGTAGGCAGCCGCTCCACGTAAAATACTGGTATTAAGCTGAATCCGGTTTGACTGGAAGCCGACCCCAATATAGTTGGGAAAAGGCTAGGCAGATGATGGTTAGTTGGCATATTATTTTGAATTTCAGAAGGGTCTTGTATAGTAGCTTTTCCAAAGAGTATTATATTCCTATGTAAAAGCTATGTATTCTGGATTTTGACTTGCGCCTCCATCCATTCTAAATATTAGTGCTTTCGGAAAGCTGCAACGCTGAAATCTAATTTTAAGATGTGTCTCACGTCTGCCACCTGTCTGACGATCAATGGGCCAGACGCCAGACACATTGGGTACTTTTACGTGGCAAGGAACAACGAGGCTAACTAAGGAAAATCGTGGTATGATAATAAAAACTGGTCCCAAACTTACCAGGCAACAGTTACTTAGTACTAAACTGTTCATTCAATGACATTAAATTTCTCCATAAAAAATATGAAGGATGCAATCATTAGGTGTTAGTTGAATCACTACATATTATAAATCAAAGTCCTCCGCCGCGTCTGTCTGTCTGCTCGCGATAAACTCAAAAACTTCACCGATTTTCAAGCTGTTTTCACTAATGGATAGAGTGGTTCTCGAAGAAGGTTTTAGTACATAATTTGTCAAGCGGGCAAAGCCACGGGCATCAGCTTGTATTATATAAGAACTAGCTCACTGGGCAAAATTTGTATAACTAAATAAAAAGACTACGACCTATTCTCAGACCCATTGAGTTTACACAAAAAAAAAACACATAAAAATCGGTCAAGCTGTTTCGGAGGAGTTCAATAAAAACACCGTGGCACGAGATTTTTACGTATTAAAACTATTAAAAGATTATTTAAATACAGAGAGCAAAATCCTACCTTTTAAAAATGTCTACCTTTTAAAATAATCAAGATAATCTTTCAACTTTTCATATTCCCAGAACGACATCCCTAAGCGACAATATCAAATCGATCATGTAGAGAAATGAGATAAAATAAAACTTAAAAATCCATTATTTAAGGTTGTTATATTCACCGATGCGATCCACTTACGATAAAACCAAGATGGAGACACAGGCAGAATCTAATATAGAAAGCTTTTATTATTCAGAACGCCTCTTCATATTTCATGATTCTTCTCAGTTATAACTTAAAATGAGTGAATGATACGAGCAGTAGGTAAGGGTCACTGCATACCGCGCGATTGAAGGCAACTAAATAGTTAAACTACTTGAGATATTGTTGAAGAGTCTTGCTGGCATGAGGCATCAACAACATCTTTATTCGAATTCCAAACTCGAATAAAATCAATCATGTTATTCATACAACTTAGCAGGTTTTTAGCTCCTTCCATAATACAAGTTTATTTCGTTAATAAATAGATACTGCCTTATCACAACCATCTAATTGGTAAATAGAAGTTTACCTGCTTTCACTTTCCAAACAAGTAAGATGATTGTAAATCTGTAAACTGGATGGATAACCATAATCTAGAAATCAACTTCATCAAAACAAAATTAATTACCTTTCATCCCCATCAAAAACCCCCCTTAAAATTAAATTTTACTTTTAACAATACAAAACTTGAACAAGTCAATGAATTTACTCTCCTCGGTTTGTCTATAGACACTCACTTAAATTGGAAATCCCATATACAGAAAATAAGAGAAAAACTATCAAAATTTGCATATGCCCTACGCGAAATTAAAAAAACTACCAACCTGCAGACTGCACTTGTTACCTATTATGCATATGCCCAGGCATGGCTCAGCTATGGGGTCATGTTTTGGGGTAACAGTACAGTACAGATTCACAAACCTTATTCATTCTACAAAAAAAGTTAATTCGAATAATAACAAACATAAATCAAATAGATAGCTGCAAACCATACTTCCGTAAGCATAAAATACTCACACTTCCCTGCCTATACATATTAGAATTATGTAAATTTGTCAAAAAACATCCAGATCTGTACACAACTTGCGAAGAAACACAAACAAGATTCAATTTTCGACACAACAAAAACAAAATAAACGTACCTCAATCCCGACTCAAAATGCACTCAACCAGTCCTTTGGTAATGTCCACAAAAATTTACAACAAACTGCCAAATGATATTAGAGAAATAAAAAAATCAAACATATTTATTAATAGATTGAAACAATTTCTAGAATCCAAGTCATATTACTCAGTTAAGGAGTTTTTTGAGGACAAATCGATTACAAAGTAAAATTATTCTGTCACTTATTCACCAAACATTATAAAATATATATAATAAAACTTAAAATACCTGCATATAATAACAAAATTTAATTACTTATTATAAATAATAATTTAAAAAAAATAAAAATAATTTACAATCATTCTTATTTACTATTCCTATTCAATAAATATACTATTATATACCAATAAACTTATTCACCAAACATGATAAAACATATATAATAAAACCTGAATTACTTACATAGGTAGGTACTTTTAAAAACCAAATATAAATACCTACATATAATAATTCAAACAATTTTTACAATAATTCTTATTTACTATTCCTATTCAATAAATATACTATACCAATAAACACAGACCTAATAAATATATACATAATTATACATCCAATTTAACATTTTTTTTTTTTAATAATTTTTGATACTATTTCATACCTTGACATACAATTTAGCACTCTTCCTCTCTCCTATTATTTGCAGTGCCCGACAGGGTCCATATTTGTTCTTTAGCCATTTTAAACCATCTTTGTAATACATATGGAATGCAATAAATTATTGAGTATTGAGTATTGAGTATTAAATGATGATGACTTTGTTGTTATATTTTTTATATTTTTTATTTGTTGCTTTGCTAGTTAACCTCTAGAAGCAATTATCCGATTACGAAAATACTATGCTAGACTATCCCCAAATGCCACAGGCATTTTTAAGCCAAAAATGCATGGTTGCTTAGCTATAAGAGCGTTGAAGCGGAAACGCAAGACTTGTATCTATTTAATAATATAAAAACTCATAAGAAAGTCGCAATATAACATTATTTTCACAAACTAATATTCAATCAAGCGTAAAAGTAGAACTTTTGCTTATGCTGGAGTGTGAATAAAAAGATTAAGGCTTGAATAGGCTCAAATTAATCCATTTGGAATAAGTCCAGGGAACTCGGGTAGCTAGATGAAACTGAAATGGAGGATTACGAGTATAGCGATGTGTGTTTGTATGTTGAATTGTGTGCTTATAATAGTAGCTTAGTAATTCATTTTGGCGTAGGTTTACTTTAACTCCTTAGGTTATCGGTAGGTACTTAATACCTACTAATATAAATGCGAACGTATGTCTGTCCGTCTGATTTAAAAAAAAAGGTTTTGGATGAAATTTGGCGCACATGGCAAAAGCCAGTAGCTGTCCCCCGCGGTTTCACTCCCGTCAACTTTCTTATTTTTTTTTTTACATAAAATTTTTGTCCTAATAATAAGAAACACAACAAAAAAGAATTAGCGAAATCGGTACAGCTGTTCTCGAGATTAGCGCTTAGCAACACATTCAGCGATTCATTTTTATACTATAGATAATCAGGCCAAACCAATAATCACCAAGACTTCACCCGCGTGAAAAGTGTTTTAATATCCAAGGGAGCAAACTACCAGAATAAATAGAATCCTATTACTAGGTTACAATCCACCCGTAAAAATTTACATGAATCTGTTCAGCCATAATAGCGTGAATAGTAAACAAACAATCAGATAGACGGAGATAATTTCCTTTTTATAATATTAGTATGGATTAACAATGTTCCCATCCATGTTTCATTACACGGTTGGTTTTTAAATAAAGTGTTGTATTTGCAAGTGCTGGCTTCAGTTAATATCTTTTCGATCTCATAGCAACCCACGCAAACCTTTTTAAGTAGGTAGCTTTATTAAGCACTAGCTGAACTTAGCGTGATGATATATAGCTTATAACCTTCCTCGATAAATGGGCTATCTAACACTGAAAGAATTTTTCAAATCGGACCCGTAGTTCCTGAGATTGCCCCCTACATACAAACTTACAAACAAATTTTACCTCTTTATAATATTAGTATAGATATAGATTAATGTCGTCTCATATTTAATAAAACGGTATCGTCGTGTGCAGTGTGCCTTATCAACAACTAATATCGTGTACGTACAAGACGATACGACGATGTACACACCCCTGTAACTTTTCATTACGCGCACCGCACCGCTCACAAACTTCAAATTTATAGCGGACTTTGTTATCTATCTTTTCTTTGTACTTTCCCTTTGTTCGTCTAGTTAAATTTTCCATTGTTGCTATTTACCAAGTGTGAATTCCAATGTGCAGTCCAAACAAAATGATTCATGAACAGAAATGCGCTCCGACGCTTTTTCAATGTTCATACAGCGTCAGCCAGCTCCTATCTCGTTCCGTGATACCGTGGTTGCATTAGAAGATTGCTCTTTCATCTAATATGGGATGCATTTCGCTTTTATCGTTCATGTATATTTTATTTCCTCCGCATAATGAAAGTTTTACGTGATCAGAATTTGTGAAGAAAAGTCGTTTGACTTTATGAGGGATGTCTTAATTGCTGGTAATTGTAAATACCGTAGGGGATCTCCACTGACGAGTGTCAATACATCACGAGGAATATGCGTGGGGCTTGTTTTGATGGGGGTGCGTGCGTTACCAACGACTGAAATTAATTCAAAGCGGTGTGAATAGCCACAAAAATGATAAATTAGTAGCCGCGACACGTCCGCGCCATCCCGCCGTCTCGTCTGAACAAAACGCCGCAATGGTCCTAATTGCAGTAATTATGAAACTCTTCGCTCGTTGATGAAAGTAATTTTTCTGTAGCGACTACCAATTAGGCGTTACCAATTAGTGCGAAGAGGCGCAATTTGTAACATGAACCCAAATTATGAGGGAAAATATTTGCTTGCATTGGTTTAAAGTGTGGTCTGCAAGACATTGTTCAACATTTGCATTGTGTTCAGCTTTGAGAGTTTGCTGTTGAAATAAAATGAATTTACTATTAAAACAGAGATGTTACTTACAGCAAATTTTTGGGTAATATTCTTTTGCTTCACCACAAACAAAAAGGTTCTTCAGTAAAATGTTGTTAAAACTGAAAAGCATAAACTTCTATTTTGTTACGGTCGGTCAACATGAAAAAGGAAATATTGTTTATAGAAACATTTAGATCCCTGTAACTTTCATTGGAGCTCATTTGGTATTCTCTAGTTCAGCTTTGTCCGAAGTAGGCATCGCGATTGTTTGCGTTCAGTAAATGTTGTTGGATCTTGTTTGCTACAAAGAGTAATTACAATAATAAAACTTAGTTGTATTATACCTTGGCGAATTTTCCTATTGTTTGGTTAGGAATTGGTTAATCTGTTGTAGATTAAATTGAAAAGCTAAACTTTCAGGAAAGATTAAAAGTCATTCATTAGTAACGCAGAAGCAACGCCTTTCTTTAAATAAAACTAGCTGATGCTCGCGGCTTCGCCCGCTTAACAAATTATATACTTAACCTTCCTCGAGAACCACTCTATCTATTGTTGAAAACAACACGAAAATCGGTGCAGTAGTTTTTGAGTTTATCGCAAACAGACAGATAGACGCGGCGGAGGTTGTTTTATAATATGTAGTGATTTATAACTTATTTTTATCCGCGGCTTCGCTCGCATTTTAGTAGTCTTTCACCGGCTGTAATTCCGATCTCTGTATTTATTAAATTCATCAAAATCGGTTCATCGATTTAGGCGTGAAAATTACATGACAAACTCACTTTCGCATTTCTAATACTTGTAAGAATTTTGCATATTATATAAGACAGAGGTTCCCTAAGTTTGCGTCGCGACTCCCCGGGGCGTTGCGTTGTTTTCTCAGAGGCGTCGCAAGCCGCCACGAAAATGAAACGCAAATGCTGCAATCGACAAATAAAACTCAAGCGTCTTGTTTTGCAAGCTTTTCTGCATGCAAAATCTGTTAAAGACTTAATTTGAAGCCAAGTTTGCAATAAATTAATGTTAGTCGAACACATATCAACCTTAAGCATAAAATTCAAAAAAAAAAAACTGAATCAGATCAGCAAATTGACAATCTACTAGTTTTTCCAAATGAAGCTACCACAAGTCTATCTTTTGTTTCAAGGACGTCGCAAGAAAAAACCATTGAAAGGGAGTCACATTATAAAAAAGATTGGGAACCCCTGATATCGGATATGATAATGTAAGATAACACATTGAGTCAATTAACGATAACTCCATTTGTGAGTGACAAAATGCAGTACGAAAAGCTTATAAAGTACCATAATTATCGACTGTAAATTATACAGATTTATGTAGATACAATAGGAACATAATTCCGCAAAACACTCAAAGACATAAATAACCAAGCAATCAAGCAATAGTTTACTTGCATAATTGAATATGTATATTAAATCACAGGTCTCTATCTAGAATCTAGACTACATTAATTTCGCCGGCGCGGGCGGCCCGAAGACTGCCTGAATTAAGTCAGAGGTAATAAATCTTTTTGAGTCACGTATTCTATCTCATGAAATGCACTTCCTAGCTATTAAGTGCGCGATTGAGAAGTCTAAACTAGCTAGTTCCAGCTTGTTAATTTGAAACGCGGTGCGACTACACTAGACATTCTAGTGTGAATAAATCTAGGTAAAGAGAAAAGCTTTTTCGACGACGACGTCTCGTTTAATTAAATTAGAGCTAATTGCTTCATTTTTTTGTTGGTTTTAGGAACAATTGCCTTGAAGATTGCCTTCTTTAAAGTTGCTTAAAAGGGAAATAACGTTGGTAATTAATGTAGAGGTTAAATTGTTTTGAACTAGCTTTCGCCAGCGGTTATGTCCGCGTGTAAGACTAAAATAAAAACACGTGATACCGTTGCATATTTTCTGTCGTTCGTTTAAGTCGTGAAAAATTATTAATAAGGTTTTTTGACATATTCCGACTGCGAATGCGAATGTTGCTTGAAAATAAGTAGAATTGGTACTCTGTTACATTAATAAAACATCTTGTTGCATACATGCATAGTTATTGGATACGTAAATTGTGCTTGCATGTCGCAGTTTAGATATAGTTCACTATATTCCAACACACACATTACTCGACCTGACGTCCCGTCCGCATTGTAAAGACAGCCTTATCTAACATTGATTCATAGGATACTCAGCCTTTCAGTCCATGTCCGAACTACGGCGGACATGGCCGAACAAAACCGAACATCTGGACAATGAATATTCATGGTCCCTCTCAATAATCGTGTTTCTGATCGTTCTGCTAAACAAGCCCTCCGTTATCGGTATCGACAGCATCGATTGTCACGATTTCCTTTTCTTTAGTAACAGATACGTTGAGAAGATCATTCATAGGTAATGTTATGAATGTGAAAGTTTGGATATCTGTAGGTTTGGATATTAGTTAATGATATACATACGTTTCGAGGGCTGAACGAATTTAGATGTTTGGAACATGGGTAGACCGTAGCCTAGATTAGGATAACGAGACTGTTTTTTTTTATCGCGGTGGTACATTCCCTTAGAAAAATACCACTAGGTCCCCCCACTACAAAACCACTAGGTATCTATCCAAAACTACTTTTAAAGTTTTGGTTTAAGTTTATCAATCACGGCTCATTGGCTGAATTGAGGTGAAATTTCAGACACGAAGTACACCATGACTTGGGTTAGCACGTGGAGTAGGTGCGATCCCTTAGTATAATTTTAACGCCACCAACCAAGCGGGTGAAGCCACGTTCAAATGCTAGTATAGTGTTATTATATAGGTACAGTCACAGGACATTGTTTTTCACATTAGAACCTCAGGCAGCTATGAGCTGATATGTGCCGGAAACATTCGACAAAAGGTGCTCAGTGAATATAATGTGAATTTTTCGTTCCTCGTTTTATATTTTTGTACGACATTGAATGTCATAAATACAGTATTTTTCAGTAAATGCATACTAGGTAGATTTTGCCCGGCTTTGCTGAATTCGAAATGTATGTGTTTTCAAGGCCATGGTATATTTATGTTCTAATTCTATAATGTCTTTTACGCTTGAAAGGCGTGAATGATTTTCACATTTATTAGGTACTAGTTGTCCCCCGCGGCTTCGCTCTTTTCAATTGGCAACTTATTTTTTTATTTAAATAAAAACCTCCTGAACAAACACAACAAAAAAGAATTAGCGAAATCAGTTCAGCTGTTCTCGAGATTTGTGCTAAGCAATACATTCAGCGATTAATTTTTAGGGTTCCGTACACAAAGGGTAAAACTATCTATTACTAAGACTTCGCTGTCTGTCTGTCACCAGGCTGTATCTCAAGAACTGCGATAGCTAGACGGTGGAAATTTTCAGTATTTATGTTGCCGCTATAACAAAAAATACTAAAAAACAGAATAAAATAAATATTTAAGGGGGCTCCCATACAATAAACTTGTTTTTTTGCCGTTTTTAGGGATTCGAACCAAAGGGTAAAAACGGGACGCTATTACTAAGACTTCGCTGTCTATCTGTATGTCTGTCTGTCTGTCACTAGGCTGTCCCGCATAGTTCCAGTTCCCGTGGGATTTCCGGGATAAAAATAGTATCTCTCGTATGTCCGTCTCCTGGTTCTAAGCTACCTCCCAACCAATTTTCAGCCAAATCGGTTCAGGCGTTCTTGAGTTATAAATAGCGTAACTAACACGACTTTCTTTTATATATATAGATAGATGGTACGGAACCCTTTGTGCGCGAGTCCGACTCGCACTTGGTCAGTTTTTTTATATAAGGTATATCAGTTCAATAGGATAGAGCCCAGAAATATTAAATCCAAAAGTATAGACAGCCATCTCAAAACATTACATCCTATCGCCCAAAACTATTTAGACACCCATCCCCGATTATCAAATAGAATCCGTCCTCCTATTCAGTGCGTCATCATTCCGTGATGTTCGCTCCAGATTAAGGTGTTAAAACCCATTGACGTGGTAACACTTCTGATTATTCATTTGGCTTTGAGCTACCGTTTTGTTTAATTACCGAAGCAGTCATTTGAGAGCGTAATAGTATTGTGTTGTGTTAATCTCTTGTGTGTTTGAATTCAATCTTCTGTGACGGAATGTATTTAGGACGGTATTGATGTTAAAGTTTATCATTATTGAATTGTTAAGGTTTGTAAGGAGTGTAAAAGGTTGGTACTTAGATTTTTTCCAACTTAGCATAGCGATAAAGTTTCATTCATTTTTTATCCTTCAGAGAATATTTTTAATCTTTGTTCAAAAAGTTTCAAAAGACACGGTCCGCACGCTTTTAAGCTCCTCTTCCGTAAACAGAGTGCCAGTAAGCTTTTATTTTCGTGTATCATTTACAAACTTTTTCCTATTCAGTGCGACCGTATTTAAGACATAATCATAACAGCAAAGAAACATCTCAACTTATGCACCCAACTTCTGTATCCAGAAAAATGGAATAAGAAATACTTTTAGTGTTGTTACCCAAAGACTTTTAGGAAAATATTGATACTGTCTCGACTATACATAATTCAAAGGATTTCCGATCCAAAAGGATAAAAAGTGTATCTGGCGAGATCTGGCATTGGGTGGTGTGTTCGAATAATGTGTGCGGTTTGCAAAATGCGAGTTGGGCGAGTCGCGCGTGTGTGTTGGCGAGTGGTCCACATTTTCTTTTATTGAGCGGCGACTCGTGGCTAAGTGACGACAAGGGAGTCCGAGGGATGGCCATTAAGTTAAAACGCTCGTCGCCCGTCCTCTTCGCTGTTAATGTAATTTCTCGCAAACTTCCTCCTAATTCGATAAGGGCCACGAAATAAACAATGGATGGCGTGGATAAGTGTTATACAGTTTAGCATTGACAGTTTCCTTTGACTTTGTTTTGACCTGCGGATTACCGAAGTGTTATTATTTATCTTCCGTTCAATTATTATGCGGAAGGTTCTTTGGCCGAACAACGTATTTATTTATGTAAGCGGATTCATTATTTATTTATTGTGTTCCAATCCGTTTCTATTCAGTGCTGGATGAAACTTTTTCTGTTAAAGTACTAAACTCGATACATTAGGTATAGTTGCAGCAGGTACGACACTATTAATAATATAGCACACCAATATTGGTCCTTCATTTATTAAATAAATTTGTTTCTTGAATGTTTTGTGGCATAACAAGTATGCATTAAAAAAGAAATTGTACTACCTAATTATAATTATATAGTTTGATTATTAAACTTGTTTTTAATTCTAATACTTACCTACTTATTAGCTTTCTGGCTGTCGATGTCGATGGGTGCGCAATGTTTGGTATAATAAGAATAAACTTATTTATTCTATGCATGGTTTTTTTTTCTGTGCATGGTTGATGGTGGGCTAGGTCGACGGAGCCCCGCTTCGCGGGGCTCCTACTTCTGTGTGGTTTATAAAAAAAATCTTTTCTAACCTAACCTGTCCGAGTCGGGGTGCCCTAAAGTCCCAATTGCATCCAATTTCTCTTGATATAAACAACCGTTACACACCCGATGTCGATGGCAAATTATGTTATGGCATATTATAATTATGGCATGTGATAATTAGGTCATGTGATAATTAGGGCTTACAATGATTATGACAAATGATGTTATGGTAAGTTACTTTATGGGAAACAATGATTCTGGCACGTGACTAATATGGCAAATGAGAGTAGGGCAAATGAGTATTATGTCGTATGATATTATGGCTGTTGACTATTATGGCAAATTATATTAGGGCAAATGATATTAGGGCAAATAAAATTCGGGTAAACGGCGGTATACCAGAGGGGAGCATTCAAATGTCTAAGCCTAAATTTTAGTAACAAGTTTTTCAGTAGCAGATATTACTAATTTCTATCTCATTAAGATAAGTAAAGTAATAATAATTGTAATAGGTAGGCAGTTCCCCCCTATGTCGACCTGTAATATATACGCATGACGATCTCGTTTATGGACTGCTTCCATTTCATACGCTGCACACAGCCACCGGCAGCGGAGACCCGGCTCAAGCCCTTCGGGGGCCGGTCTCTCCCCTGCCGACTCAAAGGTGTTGGTGATGTTGGAGAGAAATCTTCGTCCCTGGAGCTCGACACAACTGCAGCCATACATTGGTGATCTGCTGTTCGGTGGCGGCGATGTGATTTTTTAATTTGTTTTTTCTTAATTGATGATTACAAAAAATGAGTAAACTATATTGTAACAGACCGATGGTTTAACTGAAATTATATTCTGTCCTTATGTAAATTGTAAAACAATTCAGCACAAATTGTTATAGTAAACTATTTGATCCAATTTGCAACTACCTTCGCAAGTTTAATTACAAACTATCAATATTGGGACTCAAATATACTAAATTATGCAAAACAATCTTTCCTAAATAATTTTGTTGTTCTGTATTTACTTCCTTATTTGCTTATTATATTTTTGTTTTAGATTGAAGAGACAAAAATGTCTGTTCAGTACAGACAAAAGGCACAATAAGCAAATAATATATAACAGTATTAATTATTAAATCAAAACGACAACGTTATGGAAAATAAAAAAAAAAAATATTATAAGAAATTTCGAGAAAATGAGTGCTTTAACTGAATAATCGACGTTGTATGTGTAGTAAGTTCGTATGAGCATACAAAATACAGAAAATACAATAAAACATCATTTCAGAGCTTAAATACTGGTCGAACTCCTGAAATATATGTATTTTTTGTTTTGTTCGTAATTGTAGCAATGTTTGAATGAAAGAAAATGGTTGAAAAACTCACCGGAAATTAAAATTGCACACGTGCGAAGCTGGTGCAGGTCGCGATGGTAGGCGCCGAATAAGCTTGCAATAGCGGTCATTAAGCCACTTACATTTATTTATTTACACAAAATATACTAAACAAATTTTTAATTGTACACAAAGTAAAGAGCAGAAAGGTCCTGCCATACGTTCTGAATTTCAGAAGCAGTAATAAAGACACAAAGCTGTCCTGCCGGTCGATTCTGTAACATGTCGAAGTGAACACTTGGGAGATGTGATCACGAAGTGAGCTGTCATTCCATTTTGATTACTTCGATTGACAGCTCACTTTCTGATCACTTCACTCAAGCCTTTACTGCGACATGTTAACAGAATCGCACTGCAGATCCACATCAATAGTGTGATTCTAATTCGAGATTCTTCTCTTGTCATTAGTAACGAAAAACGATTCATAATTACTTTTACAATTATTTTTTTATCTACGAAGAAATATTAAGAAAAGGTCAATGTACTTTATTGCAACTGCGCTCACCTTAGTGTAAATTGAAGTATGTAAACCAGACTGGACTGTGCAACACTGTCCATTGATTTCACTACGATAGAGCTGCAATTCAAAAGCATCTCTAAAGTTCTGACGCTGAAGCGAGATAGCACAAACCATTGTTGATTGAATAAGAGAATACGCTGCCGAGTAGTGTCGAGTTGTGAATACATGTCGACATAATCTTCTTAACACTTTGGACTCAGTCTTGTTATTGTACTAATATATGTATATATGCCTCTATCAGACCACGTAGGTACACTTTGTTTGTATGAAATAGACAGGACCGTACGGACCCCAAACGTGGAAATCCTTTGACAAAAACCAAAAGCTTCCACAGGCTCTACGTAGTGTAATATTATTATAACCGTATAATCATTCTTCGAAAACGATTGTTGCATTGATGGATCGGGCGCCTTAATGTATGTCTAATAGGTACCATGTCTAACGGACGTATTGTCGTAGGATCGGTCGTTTCAGTACGTTTCTGAATTGGGATTTGGATGTTTTAAAGAAAGAAAAAGTACATGCTGCCACTGAGAACTGATTCGAATATGACTATTCAGAAACCGGCCCTATACCATGTACTATTTTTGACCGACTTTCAAAAAAGGAGGAGGTTCTCAATTCGGCGGGTATTTTTTATATATGTACCCTGATGACTCCGAGGTTTCTGATCCGATTTGTATTTGGTCCCGTAAAATTTTTATTCAGTTTGAGTCAGTTCTTTTTATTTTATGAGTTTGCTTATTTCAATTTCTGCGTAGATGAAGCCGTCGTCCAATTCAAGAAGTCTGTAGTGTAAAAAACATGTCAAAACGCTCACGAGTCCGACTCGCACTTGGCAAGTTTTCTTTCGTGTTCCTGTAGGAGTTTCAGGATATTATTATACTTAGTGCTCACCTACACTCTCCTAGGAACCCACATGCCAAATTTAATCTTTCTACGACCAGTGGTGTCAGCTGTGTGTTGTCTATCAGCCTGTTAGTCTTTCAGTAACGGAATAATTCTGTATATTATTACAAGCTGAATGGGCAAAATTGCCTACGAACTATTATCCGACCTTCCAAATATACACTGAAAATTTCATACAAATCGGTGAAGCCGTTTTTGAGAAGTTCTATAACAAAAAGCGTGACACGAGATTTTTATATATTACATTAGATAATGGTGTACAGCAGTATGTACAAACAGCCTGTTGATTCTGTAATGATGTCGAAGTGCCAGCTCACTTCGTGATCACTTCACCCAAGCCTTCGACTTTTTACAGCCGATGTAATCCGTGGACATGTCATCGTGTACACTTAGGTGGAGTGAACTACAAGTGAGCTGTCATTCTAGCATGTTTGTATGGTTTGACAGCTGACTTGTCGTTCACTTCGCCTAAGTTTTCACTTCGGCATGATTATAGAATGTACCGGCTGTATTCTATCTTCTTAATTTTGACGTTTTGTTGGGAATAACATAACGTATTACCTACGCTTTAGTAAATATTCTAGTACATTATGAATAGCCTAGATTTACGGTAAAATATAGCTTAATTTCCGACCTGAACCCGCTGAAAGTAATTTCGAAAACCCTTCAACCCTTTCAGACTTATCACATTTGAATGAAAAGTTAGGGTTGTTTTTGAAGCGTAAATGTGGATCATAAATACGTTGAGTTTCAATTTTAATGGGTAAATTGGGGTAACATATGTATGTAATTATTTGTGTTATGTAATAAAGTTTTAGAGGTATATGACCGGGTTAACGAAACGAAAAAGAGTACGTTAATTTGAATCACTCAAAAGTCGCTGTTAAGAGTGTGTATTCCGTCCACTAGCGCCGCCAATAGTTTTTTATTAATTGTGGTAAATTTAAGACACGTAGATAAAAAACCGCTCTGTAGTGCACTAAAGAAATGTATCTATTATTTTTTGACAGCTATTTTTAATACATAACTCATGGCTAAATAGCCAAAACGGCAATTATTGCTAAAAGTGGCCACTTTTAGCAAAAATATCGACTTTGGCAACTATTTATGTTCTAAAGTACAAAACATAACTCTCAAAACATAATAAATACATTTCTTCAGTGCACTACAGAGCGGTTTTTATCTACGTGTCTTAAATTTACCACAAATAATAAAAAACGATTGGCGGCGCTAGTGGACGGAACATACGCTCTTAAGGCGTCGTCCTAATGAACTAACGATATGATTTCGTCGTGCGATGAAAGTCATTCCTGTGCTTCTGCGTTGATTTGCAAGCTTCAATTAGAACACTCCAAAGCAGGGGTGGGCATCTTTTTTAGACCCAAGATCTACTCTTTACTGACGAAACCCTGTGCGATCGACACATTTTTTTTATTTTGAAACTAGCTTCTGCCAGCGGCTTCGCCCGCGTGATCCCTAGGGAACATGTTCTCGGGATTAAAAGTAGCTTATGTGCTATTCCAGACTATAATCTATCTTTGTTCTAAATTTCATTAAGATCCGTTAAGCCGTTCTGGCGTGATTGAGTAACAAACATCAAAACTTTCACATTTTAATTTTTTTTTTTCATTTTTTCTATTGATTGTAGCGTGATGAAAAGTATACTATAACCTGCTCAGGAGTATGAATAATAATTGTACCAAGTTTCGTTAAAATCCGTCGAGTAGTTTTTGTTTCTATAACGGTTATACAGACAGACAGACAAAAATTTTACTGATTGCATTTTTGGCATCAGTATTGATCCCTAATCACCCCCTGATAGTTATTTTGGAAATATATTTCATGTACAGAATTGACCTCTCTACAGATTTATTATAAGTACTAGCTTCTGCCAGCGGCTTCGCCCGCGTGATCCCTCGGGAACATATTTCCGGGATGAAAAGTAGCTTATGTGCTATTCCAGACTATAATCTATCTTTGCTCTAAATTTCATTAAGATCCGTTAAGCCGTTCTGGCGTGATTGAGTAACAAACAACCAAACTTTCACATTTATAAGTTTACTCGTTTGGTGTAAAGCAACTATAACCTCTTCCCCTCGACAGTATAATTAAAGGATAATATTGCAAACTGTCGTAAGCCGTTTTACGAAGCTACTCGCTAGCCTCTAGGCGCCAAGCAAGCCGCCTGCCTGTGCGTTTGCGACCTTATACAAAAATAATCCTTATAGCTAATTCACATTCAGTATTCACGCGCGATGGCTTATTATTAGCGTATTTCATTATAACTTTGGTGTTTCTATACCGATTTCTATGATTTTTTTTTTATGGAATAGTTAATAATGTTAACTTTTTTAATTAGGGATGACTGAGAGTGTTATAAACGTAAGAGGAGACAAATATAATCAGAAAGCTTCGAACTGCTAAGCTATCGGGAGTTACACGTGTTATTGTGCGTCAATCATAAAAGATAGACATAATTATGCTGTCGTGAGATATTTTTTATATAATTTTAAGGAAAACATTTCCGTCATACATGATTTCTGTGTAGCTTTAACCATTATGGTTGCACACGCGACGGTTGCTTAAAAATGGAGTAACTTCTCCCGTTTTCCCAACATTTCCCTTCACTGCTCTGCTCCTATTGATTTTAGCGTGATGAAAAGTATACTATAACCAGCTCAGGAGTATGAAAAATAATTGTACCAAGTTTCGTTAAAATCCGCCGAGTAGTTTTTGTTTCTATAACGGTTATACAGACAGACAGACAGACAGACAGACAGACAGACAGACAGACAAAAATGTTACTGATTGCATTTTAGGCATCAGTATCGATCCCTAATCACCCCCTGATAGTTATTTTGGAAAAATATTTCATGTACAGAATTGACCTCTCTACAGATTTATTATAAGTATAGATATAGATAGATAGATAGAAGATAGATAGAAGATAGATTAATCAGAACATTTTAGTACGTATCCATTTTATTAACCCTTTATTTTCTTAAGTAGCCCGCATTGTCTCACTGCTGGTTAAAGGCCTCCGCAAAGTCATTCCAGGAATTCTTTTCTAGCGCTAGCTCGTACCAGACCTCGTAAGTCGAGACGACTCTCGCCACCTCTTTTTCGACCGTCATCGGCGGCTCCGGCCGTCCTCAATCACCAATAGCGTGGAGACTTTTGCATAAAGAGTTTCACACAATTGCATTTGAACCTGCCAGTTTTCTAACCTACGTCCAATATTCCCGTTTTGGCATCCAGGGTGGTGTTTTGAATGCTACGTTCCTACTCTCTTTGGCTAACTCCAAGGCAAAACTTTTGCGACTCGGTGAGCGTGCAGGTTTGCGCATCGTAGGTTAGGATGGGTGGAATACACATTTCGATGAGCTTACGCTTCAGGGAGAATGGCAGTTCACCCTTCACGGACTAGGAGCTTTTCCAGGCGTTTTTGTTGCGGCGATCGATTTCCTTTTCTTGCCTGTTTTCAAAAGAACTGACTGGCCCAAGTAGATGTAACATATTATAATGTATTTCTTGCTCATCTACAACAACCTTACGCTTAGTGCTGTTGTACATTAGCTGTGTTTAGACCGATTCATCGCAAAACCCACCTTAAAGCTAGCTGTGCTTAACTCTTGGAGCATGGTCTGGAGTTTTAGAGCGAAAAGGACAACATTTTGTCGGCAAATCGGAGGTTTGTCACCCTCCTTTTGCCGACGTCAATACCTTTGGTCTCTCATAAGGCTGCCATTGTCTTAAATATTTCCGCAAGTGGGCTCTTAAATAATTTGGGAGAGAATCAATCGCCCTGTTTAACGACCTTTTAAATTTTGAATTAATATCAGGCAGTGTTCAGTTTTAAGTTAGCGGTGCTATTCTGGTAATTATTTATTAACCTAACTTAATTATTTATCCTACTAATTACGTATCAGTATCTATATATTTTTCAAATGTTATTAACCTATTTATACGTGTAGTTGTACAGTCTACAAGTATTTATACTTTATCCTTGCGGTGATTGACTGGACTACTAGCCGGGATCGATTGGTCTGTACTGGTACATGTGTGTGTTTAATCTCGACGGAATCGCATCGTTAATTTGTACGATCGTAAGCTAATAATTAGGACGATAATTTACTACTGACAAAATTCTACATGAATGACAACTTTGTTGAAAGATGTTACTAAAATAAAATAGAAGGATTTGTGAAAAAAAAAGAAAAGTAACCGGTTTTTGGAGTTATTCTTCTATCCCTGCCATGCAAATCAAGTTTATGAAGTGACTTGCGAGCGACGTACCTACCTCTTTTCAAAACACTCCGTTAGTTTTTGCAACTTTTAAGCATTTTTTGCTGCATCTTGTTTTTGCTCAAGAGACAAGTAATATAAAAATAAATAGTCAAGTATCCATTTATTTGTGTTACAAAGATTTTTAAGAGTTTGTTTGTTATCTTTCCAGTTATAAAAGCAGCAATATCAACGCGCGACTGAAAGATAAAATGTAGATCAGATATTTTTATAGTTCAGTATTTCGATCTACACTCTACTGAAGAGGTAATAAATTGCATCGAGAAGTCGGTGTGCCTCCAATAAAAGTCCAAGCGACCGACGAAGTGCACATAAAAGTGACTAGCCATCTGTGTCCCGTTCATGTTGATGCATAATGTTATGTTTGGAGTGGCTACAGTGGCTAGTTGAAATGTTGACGGCGAGTGGCAAACTGTGTTTAAGCCGGACGACATTTGGGCATTACTTTTTCTTTTTTCGAAAACTACAGGAGTTTTTGCCGGCCATTCGTGTGGCCAGGCGATTTTTTTTCGTTTCTGGTTTTGTAAGCTGGATGCCACGATTTACATTCCTGTGTTTAAACTTTTTATGCTGTTCTTGTTTACTTTACCGTTCGCTATTTGGACGATAGTCAAAAATCTTGTATTTGTTTGTTTTCTTTACCGGTCACTAGACACTAGTAAACTGTGACTACAGCTATTGGAAATAGCGTGTGGATGTTTCTTAAACAGTTGTTTCTCTAATTTGTTAGTTTTTTTGTCTTTTCATTGCATAGTTACCATTACTAGTGATTGTAATGTATTTTTTCTCCTTTATTTTTATTTATCCAAGATTTGATTTTCTGGCAGCGATAAGACTGTCACTGTACCTATAGATTTAAGTTTGAGTGACTATTCTTGGTGTACAGTAAAGTATATGCTATCTAACTTTTATTCTATCAAACGTCTATACATACATTTACAGATTTCCTTCTTCAGTTACCTTCTTTATTTCAAGTACTTTTAGGCCGTCCAAATTTAGTCTGGTAGACTAGGTATTGCAGCCAGCAATAAGATCACTACTGTACACGTAGAATTAACAGAAATTTTAACCATAATCCACATCATACCTCTACAACGTAACATCCATTTCAGCGCATAAGTGGCAACATAGCGGCATCGTGAAAGACCGAATGATTCCGACCTACATTGAGTTAAAGTTGAGTACCATTGAGCCCTCGTCAGCGAGGCCACCACCGCCCGGCCCGAGAGTTGTTGCGGTGTACGGGAGAGTGCCCGATGAATCGAGTTCGCAGCGCTATTCGGGTATGATGGGGATGTTAGTTTGAGTTTGAAACAGGTCAGGATTTATTGAAATGTGAGTACGGGAGAGACATGATTGGGTGTGAATTAATAATAAAACCAAAAAGCCGGCTTTTGATTTTCATCATGATTTTTTAGACATGTTGATTTCGAGCAATAAAATACAAAATATGACAAAACATAGGACATATGTATATTTTGTTATATTATGTAATTTTCTATTTATTATTGTGTTTTAATTTAATTTGAATTTTGAGAATTTAATAAAGAAATTTGAGGAGAAATGTGAGGAGCTCGTGGCTAAAAATAATATCAGTCGCACGGGTTGATCTTTAAGGTTAAGCAACGCTTGCCAAGGTTGGTCTGTGGATGGGTGTCCATCTTAACATACCGAATTTCCTCCGTGCTTCGGAAAGCACGTTAAGTCGTTGGTCCCGGCAGTCATTTCTAGATCTTTGGCAGTCGTTACGGATTGTCAGCCAGTAAATCTGACTCCAGTCTTGCCAAGAAGTACCGTGTTACCCCGTTAATGGGTTCTGGAGGTCTGGTAGGCAGCCGCTCCTCGTAAAACACTGGTATTCAACTGATTCCGGTTTGACTGGAAGCCGATCCCAGTATACAGGGTGTAAGGGACAGCCCTCCACAAATTAACAGGGTGCAATCAGCTCCTTATTTTGAATCATATTCCAGTGGAAATATTCTCAGGTGTTTTTTTTTCTTTTCGTTTTTTCAGTTTTTATTGCTTTATTTCAATGTAAAGTTACATTATCTGTATGCAGAACTCCATTAATGTAAATAACACAGCTAAAATGAAAAAAAAAAAACTAATGAACGACGCGACGCATGAAATCAGCAGTTAAACACGTGGCGCGAGCGCGGCTGTCCTTTCGAAAGCTTGCTGCGCTGCCGTTCGCTGCGTGCGTTTTGCAGAGGTAGCGATACATTGCGTGTGAGGTAATTAAACAAATCAGTTTTATTGAATACCCATAAAGTTCCTGAAATAATTTCATGTAGCGGTCAACTTAGTACGATATACTGAAATTACCCTATCAGTTTGTGGAGGGCTGTCCCTTACACCCTGTATACGTTAAGCAACTTTGGCGCATCCATCCATAGTAACTTTTGCATGATTATCATAGCTTTTGCCCGCAACTTCGTACGCGCGTATCCCGTTTTTTCCCGTTCCCGTGGGATTTAAATCTCCTTAGTGCTTCCCTACACTCCCTATAAAACCCACATGCCAAATTTCAGCGTTCTATGGCCTGTAGTTACGGCTGTGCGTTGTATGATAGTCACGCAGTAATGAAAGAGTTTTTTATAGCATGATAAGTAGAATGACACCTAAAAGTAAAATTAGTATAAAATATTGTAAGCATGAGGATCATAAGCTTTAAAGTCATGTTTTTATTGAAGCAACGTTAACAAAAGGCATAGTTCGCATGTGTACAGATTACTAGCTCGTTGTGAACAAGCAGCAAGCCGCATTTCAGTCGATCTACTTTTTACGATTCTATCGCTGACATACGGTTGACGAATTACTTGTTTCCAATTTATTTTCCGTTCAGCTTTGTTTCATGCGGGTAACAACTTCTTACATATATTTCTATTCGATATAGGTTTTTTGTTATTATATTGAAAAGCTGCTAGTTATAAATCCGTTTTCAATAGTTTTTTGTGTTTTTTTTTACCCGACTGCCAAGGAAGGGTTTTGTTATTCGCGCGTATCTGGTATGTAAGTTTGTTTATTTGTAAATTTCTTTATTACTTCCTACCCGGTTGGATGCATTTAGACTATTAAGATGTCGTTAGAATTATTTCAAATAGGTATTAAGTGTTCGTAGATGGGTGAATAAGGTTCAATGTGATATGTTTTTGTTGCTAAATAGGGTACCGGACTAAAATGAAACTAGAAAAATCAATTTAGTCTGTCAGATAGATTTGCAAAAAATATCCGACTCGTACTTTTACTTTTCTCACGTCAACAAAAAATTAAGACGATACAGTGCTTTGAAAACTCGTGAGACGTCAGTCCTGTAATTTAAAATAAAGGAAATTTAATTGAAGTTACAAAAATATATAAAAGCCACACCTATGTTTAAAATCAATAAGGAGACAGTATTCATTCATAAAAGTTTAGCTGTATGGTTTTTTGATTTGCGACTTATTTGGTTATGTTATGTTGGCTACGTTAGGTATTACGTTTTTGTCAGCCAACTTTGTTAATTTTCAGGGTTCCGTATCCAAAGGGTAACCACGGAACATTATTACTAAGTCTCCACTGTCCTTCCGTCCGTCTGTCTGTCAGCGGTCTGTATTTCAAGAACCGTAATAGGCAGACAGTTGAATTTTTTACAGAGAACGTGTGTATTAAAAAAAAAAAAAAAAACATAAAATAAAAGATCGTCCTTTTACTGTATTATATTATATTCCTCCATAAAGCCTTATGGTACAAGGAAACCTTGAGGGCAAACAAGCACGTGGTAGATCGCCAATGCGCTGGACCGACCAAATTAAGGTAGCATTGGACAATGGTCCCTTGTATGAGTGCACCAGAAAGGCAAAGGTGCGTGAGGACAGGCGACGAATTGTCAAACATGCTACACAACCTTAAAGATGATCACGACCACTCTGTCAAGAGTGAAACTACGAAGAAGAAGAATAAAATTAAATTAAAAATGAATAGGGTCTCTCATACAAGAAACGTTTTTTTTCCGTTTTTGGATTTTTTTCCGAAGGATTCCGTAGAATCCTTCGTGTGAGACCCCGACTCGCACTTGGCCGGTTTGTTTTGTAACAGTCACTGTGAAAGTCTGTAAGTATGTTAGTTCCACAAGACAGACTGAACGGATGAAGTAGTTAACGCTAGTGGACCATGGCTACGATTATGACAAATTATATTTTTATCGAGGTATTTCGTTCCCGTGGCATTATAAAGTCTTATTTCAAACTTTCTATTTTGGGAAAAATTACACTTTCCAGCTTTTGATTATATTGTTTACTAGCTGATCCGGCGAACTTCGTTCCGCCTAACAGTCGATTCTTTAAAAAAACTAAAATAAACGTAGCCTAAGTTACAAAAAAAGTGTATTTTATTACATAAGTTTGAACCAACAACACAATTTACAAACTAAGATTAATGCAAAATAACCGTTTTCGATAAACTCTCCTTATTACATCAGCTACCTGCCAATAAAAGTCCCGTCAAAATCGGTCCAGCCATTTCAGAGATTAGCCGCATCAAACAGACAGATAGACACACAAAAATTGTAAATATGTTATTTTGGTGTATGTACCGTATAAACATTCATATACATGTAGTGAAAAACGGTTATTTCAATATTAAAAACAGACACTCCAATTTTATTTATATGTATATGTATGTTTATGTATGTATAGATGTATAGATTTGTACCAACTGGAAAGCCTTTGAAATAAAGGTTGCGTTCTCATTTATCACTGCGGTATCGTTTAGGTGCGGTATGGGTTACAGGTAATTTACCAATTACGTAACTACCTTCATTTCAATTAGTCTGTTCTCTGTGCTAGGGTTGAAACTCATTGAAATCACTTAGCTTGTTAATTTCCCGTCTGCGAATGTTTACTGAAAATACCGAAAATTTCACTGAAAATGTAAACATTTCCATTATAATTACGGTACGTTGCAAACGTTTATAGGTGGAAAAAGTATCATACAAATGTCACAATAGGATGTTTTTATAATAATAAACATATATTCCAGAAAATATCCACATTTCAACACCAAATTTTGATATTATTTGATTGCATATTTTTTATTACTTTTCCAAAAATTTACTGAAAGGATGAGAGGCTTGAAAAAATTAAGGAATAAAAAAGATAAGGTCGTTTTAAAATCTGTAATAAACAGTGAGAACACTAATTGCGTCTGACGTCAGACCATTTTGAATTTGCACCTTCCAGTACAAAGACGAATACGTATCAAGCGAATATCGTCTAAATCTAAAACGTGTTATTTCTCTATTTTTACACAGATTTCATACATTATTTCGTCACACTGTCCAAATAACCTTTTTTCTTTTATATCATCACAGCTTATAGCAGGATATAGGTAGGCATCTCTAATTGCAGACCATTTACGAGTATCTGGATTATTTTCAACTCGAATCAGATTCACAAATTTATACTTCTATACTATAATATAATAATATTATAAAGAGGTAACATTTGTTTGTAAGTTTGTATATAGGGGGTAATCTCAGGAACTACTGGACTACCGATTTGAAAAATTCTATCAGTATTAGATAGCCCATGAATCGAGGAAGGATATAGGCATATCATCACGCTAAGACTAAAAGGAGCCGAGCATTAACGGAAAATGTGACGCAGACGAAGTTGCGTTGGTCAGCTAGTCGTTAATAAGCATAAAGTTTCAAACTCAAACTCAAACTCAAACTCAAACTCAAACTCAAACATTTATTTCAATTAAACCATTTACAGGCACTTTTGAATTGTCAAGGTCGGTCGGTCCAAAAAGATGAAGCTATTTGCACGTTCCAAAGCGTAGATCTCTATGGAGAAGAACGTGCAAGAAACTCCACGGACACTCTTTTAAAAATAATAAATTGTTACAAAGTTTTCTTGACATCGTGTTGAAATTATACATACATGTGAGAACGATGTGACGAGCATGATAAAAACATCCGAACTAAAAAAGGAACAATTCAAAGAAATAATTAAAATAAATTAAAATAAACCATGGCAGCTGAGAAATGACCAGTCCCAACCGACGGCGCCATGACATGCGCCAGGCCCATTCGTCTCAACCATTTTGAATGGAGCCACATAATTTAACGCATACGCCACCATCAGCTAGGCTTTTGAGTGAGCATGACACTCCCAACCGCCAGGGTACTTGAGTCTATACAATGCAAACACACACATATTTAAAAATGTTGGTACTATTGATTTATCAAATAAAGAACAATAAATCAGTGTGTGAGTTAAATTAAATATAAAAGTCATTAAAGACATCTATAGATATACTAAATAATTATATTAATACAAACATTATCAATAAGTTTGACTTTGTTTACTACACCTTAGACTGTCCTATGGAGCAGGACCAGCATGTTTCCAAGCATTCTTATCTTGAATATAATCATCTAATTTGTAATATGCTTGTTTACATAGTGTGCTTTTAACATAATTTTTAAATTTTCTTTCATTTAATTCTAATATGTCACAAGGTATTTTGTTGTAACATTTTTTGTGCCTTTGTCTTTCATGCACGTTACATATCAATCAAGGTTAGGATGCTCCAGATCCCATGCTCTTGCACCGTTAAGCTGTGAATTTCGGCCGCTAACAAGACCTCATGTCAGTCCACACTGACAGATTAAGTTGAAGGCTATCTGGTAAAGTACTTAAACGCGAATACAGAAAAAACGACAAAACTTACTACGATAATCTAGCATTTATTTATATCCATAAGGTTTTACAGGAGGTAAGTACGTAGGATTAAACGGCTCTTAATATTTTTTTCACAAATAAGTTCAAGTATTTTTATATTGTTTACAGCTACTACATACTAAGGGCAGAACAAATTTTTTTGAAAACAAGTGTACATTTGGCAGTTTTATTGCATAAGGCCATCCCTTACAGACAACATGATTTGGTTTATATTGGTTTATCTAATAGCAAATTTAGATACGTCGCACATACGTAGCTTGTTATTAGATTGTTGTCACATTACACTATAGTATTTTCTTAAAAATGTCGCTGTCTCAGCAAACATCGTGTTTCATCAGTCGTCGGTTTCCTACCAGATGCCCTTTGCACTTGGTGCAGACCGGACTCTCTCAATCGATTCTGAAGTATTATATAGAGTTGTTAACACTTTTTTTTTACTATACGTTTGACCGCTATCTCACCTGGTGTTAAGCCATGATACGGTCTAAGGTGGAGCACGCTTGCCTAGAAGTAACCTATTCACTCTTGACTTAAAGACACCCAGGTTGTAGCTATCAGGAACTCTTTTTAACTTAATGATTTTTTTTTTATTTCGGAGCCAATTCGTTTGTATTTGGAAACTCGATGGTTGGCGAAGGATTATAAGAAAATAGATGTACTGTATCTATATGGCCATCTGAGTTTCCTTGAAAGAATGAGTTATGTCCAAAATATGATGTCCTTCCTGATGGCATGGGCAAGTAGGATACTGTTCACAGTTCCAGGGAATTGGAATAGTGACGAGCTTAATGATTGCAAGTCTTCGAATTTAAGATTTCCATCGACACCCTAAGAAGAAGTTTCCCTATCAATTAATTATTCTTCTGCGAAAGCTCTATTTGTTCTAAGTCCTTTGTACCCAAGTCAGTCCACTTAAGTTTACTTTGCTTGCTAGTTACTGTTTAAACAACGTATTAAAGCCTAGCTGTCTTAATGAAGTATTATGTATGAGGGCTTTAATTAAACACTGAAAATTGCTTGGTAACTAGTGGGCTGAGCCGTAGAGATAACTAACAGAAGAATTAATTGTAGTAATCAGGCTTGCTGTTCATTATTCTGTCTAAGTGGGTGTGGAGTAGCTACGCTTATGCTTTCAGGAGAATGAATGTAAAACAATAAAGGAGAAGACGCAGTTGTGTTGATTCTCTCATAAGTGCTTTTACATCATTTATCTACTTATTTATTTATTTAGAAAGTATGTATTGTTGAGTATACTTAACAATTTAGAAAAACCAAAATATGTTTTCATCCTTTAACATAGAATATATTATAAGGTTTCTAAGAAGCCATTGTACGCAATTTAATTAATTAGGTAGGTGCTTACCAACGTAAACTCATGCCTTTTCCCGCGAGGGTAAGCAGAGACTACAGAACGCCACCTGCTATGATCTTTACACACCTACACTTCATGTTTTATCAATGTTTAAATATACCTTACACGCGCGCCGGTTTCAGGTAAGTAGGTACTTAAGTACATTAACATTTTCCAGAGCTTGACTAATAGCTACCGGGAAGGAATAAATTAATAAAAATATTTCATAACAAGCATACCAGTATCATCTTATTGAATTCTCTCCAAAGTTATTAAAAGTATCCCAAAAGTTTTATCTGAATTTAATTTGTAATCGGACTCACATACGAACGAAGCAAGTTAGTAAAAAGCTTGTCCAGGGAGGATTCGCATACTTAAATTAATTGTTACTTTAAGATTCATTTATTTTTTGAAGTCAGAAATCGATTCCACACACCGCTTAGTTTTTAAGGTTCCGTACCCGAAGAGTAACCAAATGAACCGTATTACCAGGTAAGCCTCCGCTGTCCTTTCGTCCGTCTGTCTGTCAGTCGGCTGTATCTCAAGACCCATAATAGATTTCACAGAGCTTGTAATTTCTATTGCCGCTAAAACAATAAATGATATAAAATAAATTAAACTACTATTTCATTATTCATCAAAGCGAGGCAGCGGAGCGGAGAAACGATTTTAACGAATTATTTTTATGCAATTCTATTGGTTAAAATTTCTCCCTTTCTCCGTACCGCTTCTGTAATGAACAGGCACCCTAAAAATGAATCCATACAGAAACGTGTTTTTTTTTCGGTTTATGGTACATAACTCTTCGTGTGAGAGTCCGACTCGCACTTGGCCACCTTTTTTTTAATTAAAACGAAATATTAATTTAAAAGAGTAATTTTGTATAAGGATTCTGCCATCCCACATACGAGAGGGCAAAGGGTTGTATTCTCTATGCGAGAAGGCGTTTATGTAAATATCAAACATATCAATATACAAAAAGTTTATACCTACAACTTTCAACATACAATACTACTACATTGTATAGGTAGCAATAGAAAGGGAAGATTATGAAGGTAAAAGTTTTCCGTAAAGAAAACTTTTCTTTTGTGGTTGATTTATTTGTTAGAAAATCGTACAGCGGCAAAATGGCAATGAAAGTTTAATGATAGCCTCTTTTACTACTTACGATAGTCTATCGATAGGTATGGATTTCTAACTTTTCTTTGAATTTCTTTAGTAGGTCTATTAGAAGTTTTTTGTACGTATATTTGTTGGTTGATTCTGAAGACAGGTCAGAAATCAAAGGATAACGAATCTGTGTTCTGCATCAGATAATATGCATATAGCAGCGGTAATGGTTTGTTGCTAGTTGTTAGGTTGTGGAAGTCAGGGGTCTAAAAAGGCCACATTAGCAGAATCAGAGAGCACAGCATGCTACCCATCACTATCAAATTTTCCCAATCAACCTTGAACCTAATACGCTAGCGATAAAGATGAAAATGAATTTTGACAGATTGTTGTGTGGTTAATATTATGTGATCCAATATGATTCTGCTAAAGTGGTCTTTTTAGACTCGCAATTAATAGGAAATACTGGTCATCAACTGAATTTAGGGGGTTACTCTCTACGCTCGAATGTCGTAGTTTCGGGCCTATTTGCGGGTGTATTCTACTCCGTATCACCTAACCACTAAGAAAGAATGAATGACAACACGATTTGATAGTTACTGTTAAATCGTATTGACATTCATTCTTAGTTTGGGTTTGGGATGAATCGTAAGTCTGGAGGTGATACGGAGAAGAATACGCCCGCAACTTAGCCCGAAACTTCGCAATTCGGGCTTAGATAGTAGCCCCCCTGGTTAGAGTTGAAAATTGTTTGACTGAGTAACTTATACAATACGTTACCAATTATAAAAGGAAGCATTACTACCAATCAAAAAATGCCCATTGAAGTCAGTATCTTACATTGGCCATTATGTAAGTTATTTCACAAACCTTTCTCGAAAGGTGATTCCACACTGCTGTTGAAAATGTTTCCAAACATTAATAAACATTTTCTAAACAAACATTTGATTATATTGTTAAGAAGATATTTTATGCGAGTAAACATTAAATAAACGTTTTACTTAACTAACTAAGGCATTTGTCAGACCGGCAGCGATCAGCGAGTAGCGAGTGAAGCTTGAAACTCGAAACTAACGAGTTGGCGAGCCGCGAGTAACGACTGAAAAGTTTCGATAGGTTTGATGCTCAGCTATGAGCGAGTATTTTGTGCGACGGGTGTTTACTCGCAATACTCGCTCCGGCCCGCACTATAGGTAGAAATAACCTGGTTGGTGAGTTCTGACCGCCAAGCGAGCATCACCGAGCGAGTGTCGCTGAGCCACAACAATATTTTAACAGTGTGAACAGCCAGCTATCGACTATGAATGTATGTGTTTCTTTTACTAACACGAGTTCTATATATTTTGTCAATTTCCTCACCGAGAAAATAGTGTATAGCTAATCGCTTCCTCGCCGGCAGTGAGACAAGTGCCTTACTCATTAACTAAAACATCTGACAATTCATAACAGAATGTAGTAATTCCTAGCATCTTTTAGTAAATGTATTTGTATACAAAATGTATGTAAACATTTTTAAAAGCAGTGTGGGAGCACCAGTACATGAGACTTAATATTTTGTTTTAAATATGTAGGTACATTCATTGTTTAGAATCTCGTAGGGCCAAAACCTGTGGCCAACCCACATCTACACACAATTTGACGCAAGTGTCGTGGGGAATATACATGTGAATTTTTAAAGCCACATCGGGAACTATTAGGAATATCGAAAAACACTGAAACGAGTCTCGAGCCCGATTTTGATGAAAAGTAAAACTACCAATGCCCTGTGACCTTGGTAACTTGAATAATCCAGACGTCAGACCTGGTGAGAAATATACTCAAATTATGCCAGAAGACGTGAGGAATGTCATAAAGAAAATGAAGCGTGGAAAGTCACCAGGTCATGACGGTATTAGTAAAGAACATCTGCGTTATGCAGGTGTACTTTTGCCCAGAGTTATAAGTCTATTGTTTAATTTTAGTATAAGTAATTCATTCATTCCGGATGATATGATGAAAACTGTGGTAGTTCCAATTATAAAAAACAAGACTGGGGATCCATCTGACAAGAATAATTACCGCCCGATATCATTGACCACTACCATGGCAAAACTCCTTGACTGTCTCATGAACACACAGCTGAACGAACACCTTCAGATACATGACTTGCAGTTTGGCTTCAAACCCAACCTGTCAACGGAAATGGCAATCATGTGTCTGAAACAAACTGTAAGGTAACTATACCGACAGGCAAACACCTGTATATGCCTGTTTTCTTGATCTGTCGAGGGCCTTCAACTGGTGTCTTATGATTTTCTGTTGCATCTCTTCTCAAGTATTGGTACAGTAATCAAAAGAATACTGTCAAATGGATCAACTTGCATAGCGAGGAATATAATCTGAAATGCGGTGTTAGGAAAGGCGGGTTGACATCCTCGAGTTTGTTAACCAGCTGATTGGCGGGCTCAGCGGAGCTATGGTCGGATGTTCAATAGACGGAATACTGATTAATAATATTAGTTACGCGGATGACATGGTTCTGCTGAGCCCGTCAGTGAGTGCGCTCAGGAGACTATTGGGCATTTGTGACACATTTGGGTCACATACTGACAGAGCGGCTACAGGACGAGAAGACCTAGAAAGGGAAAGGAGGGCAGTCCGCTGCAATATGTTGGCCCGCAGATTCGCACGATGTACCACAGATGTAAAACTGTTACTTTTCAGAGCCTTTTGTCAGTCTTTTTACACGTGCAGTCTGTGGATCAACTTTACGCGGCGGTTTTACAATGCCCTGCGTGTTCAGTACAATGACGCTCTGAGGGCGGTGTTGAGGAAACCCAGGTACTGCAGTGCTCCCGCAATATTTGCGGATGCTTCCATCGATGATTTCTTGTCCATCATTATGAGAAGAACTACGTCGATGATGAACAGGGTCCGTGGTAGCACCAACACTGTTCTCAGAACGTTAGCGTGCAAAATAAACAGTCCTTTTACTGTGTACTGGGCAAGTGTACACCTGCACAGAAATAGGAAATAAGTACATTATATTTTTTTGGGTACGTACATAATACCTAGGGAATATATTCCCGGGGGTATGAAAAGTAGCTTATGTGCTATTCCAGACTATAATCTATCTTTGTTCTAAATTTCATTAAGATCCGTTAAGCCGTTCTGGCGTGATTGAGTAACAAACAACCAAACTTTCACATTTATAATACTAGCTGTCCCGCGCAACTTCGTCTGCGTCACATTTTCCGCTCCTAAATAATATTGCAACAAAAAATTGAGATTTAAACTATCCTATCTCTCAAGTTGGATCGAACTGCACATGGTGTGCGAATTTTATTATAATCGGTAAAGTGGTTTAGGAGTCCATTGAGGACAAATATTGTGACACGAGATTTATATATATTAAGATTACTCGTTTGGTGTAAAGCGAAATTATAACCATCTTCCCCTCGACATTATAATATATTGCAAACTGTCGTAAGCCGTTTTCCGAAGCTACTCGCTAGCCTCTAGGCGCCAAGCTAGCCGCCTGCCTGTGCGTTCGCGACCTTATATAAAAATAATCCTTATAGCATGATTCAGTATTCACGCGCGATGGCTTATTATTAGCGTTTTTCATGTATAACTTTTGGTGTTTCTATATCGATTTCTATGATTCTTTTTTTATGGAATATTTAATAATGTTAACTTTTATTAATGTTAATTAGGGACGACTGAGAGTTTTATAAACGTAAGAGTAGACTAATACAATCAGAAAGCTTCGAACTGCTAAGCTATCGGGAGTTACACGTGTTATTGTTCGTCAATCATGAAAGATAGACATATGCTGTCGTTGGATATTTTTTATATAATTTTAAGGAGAACATTTCCGTCATACATGATTTCTGTGTAGCTTTAACCATTAAGGTTGCACACGCGACGGAAGCTTAAAAAATGGAGTAACTTCTCCCGTTTTCCCAACATTTCCCTTCACTGCTCTGCTCCTATTGATTGTAACGTGATGAAAAGTATACTATAACCTGCTCAGGAGTATGAATAATAATTGTACCAAGTTTCATTAAAATCCGTCGAGTAGTTTTTGTTTCTATAACGGTTATACAGACAGACAGACAGACAGACAGACAGACCGACAGACAAAAATTGTACTGATTGCATTTTTGGCATCAGTATCGATCCCTAATCACCCCCTGATAGTTATTTTGGAAATATATTTCAAATACAGAATTGACCTCTGTACAGATTTATTATAAGTATAGATAGATGACCTCTCTACAGATTTATTATAAGTATAGATATAGATAGAAGATATAGAAGATAGATAGATATTACTAACAAATTACTAACACATTTTTTGTGTATTACAGTTAACAACTTTACTAACGATGTGTTTTGTAACATATGGACTTATCTATGTCTGAAATAAAGATAAATAAATTAATTTAATTCAGACCATACACGTTCCATAATTACCACACCACCTGACATCATCCGAAAGTGTATCTAATAAGAATCAAATTCAGTGAGTAATAATATATGGCAAACAAAAGGAAAGACCACATTTTTAACAAAATAGTATTTTAATTCTCAGAAGAAAAAAATCAAGTAATTTTATTTCAAAAATCAATGAAGCAGTTTTAGTTTACATCAAAATCGGACCCGAGAATCTACAACTGCATCTTTAGATTTTTGAAAAATTGTCAGTAACGTTTACTTAGATATAGCTTTAGTCAGAATGTTTAAAACTAATGTGTTGAAAATGAGAGCTTTTCTTTAGTTTGCCATGTGTTATTACTTCCCAGAATCTTCTTACGCAGGGTGTTTTTCAAAATCAACCGGTCGATTCCCGGGTAGGAACCACGATTTTTCAAAAATCCAATGATACATTTTACTATTCAACAAAATCGGGCTCGAGACTCCTTTGCTTTTCAATATTCTCCATAGTTTCGAATTAGGCCCTGAAGGCACACTTTCAAAATTCACCCTGTAAACGATGTCGCGCGATATCGTGCGTACCTAGCCCAATACCCGTTGGCGAAATGTAGTATGACTATATTTGGTTAAGCCAAATTGTTCCCTTTGAGTTTGAATAATTATTGCCAATTGATGCAATCCGAATAGCGTTTCAAAATGCTAATACGTATAGGCTTTTGAAGAGCAATTCGCTTTGTGGTAGTTAATTCGCAGTTAATTTCTGTCTATTAATTAATGTAGATGTAAGACCAACATATTTAGTTCTACGAGTGGTGTAAATAGTACTGGAAAAAGCTTTTACTCCCTACTGGACAATGTAGGCTAAAAGCGTTATTATTTAACTAGCTTTGTCCCGCAGCTTGGATCCAGAGGTCTATGCTGCAGAATTTATGCTTTTAACCGACTTCCCAAAATGGAGGAGGTTCTCAATTCGGTTGTTTTTTTTTAATGTTTGTTACCTCATAACTCCGTCATTTATGAACCCATTTGAAAAATTCTTGTTTTATCCGAAATTTATCGATTGTTCCTATTTAAATTTTATCAAAATCGGTTAAGAACTTTAAGAAGTTTGGATTTTAAATCGAAATAGCTGGAATTCGTTTACATCGACGATTGTTTTTTGTCATCCAAGTAAAGAAATTGTGTATTTTGCTTTCCTGCGATTTTGCAGTGGTGTTTTTAGGTGTGGGGTACCAGTAAAAAGTGAAAAAAAAAGATACAACCGACTTCCACAAAAAAAAAAAACACTAAAAAGTAAAAAATAACTTTAATTACGGAAGTCGGTGTCAAAATAAGATGAAACTACCAAAAAAGCGACTTCCGAAATTAAAGTTATTTTTTACTTTGTAATGTTTTTTTTTGGAAGTCGGTTGTATCTTTTTGCAAAAAGTTTTTTTTATCTGAAACAAATGTAGCCATTGGCGCTCAGCTATTTAAAAAATTACTGAACGTAAAAACATGGTTACCTTTTTTTTCAAGGATTCACCAAACCTACAACTTCTGTTTGCTTCTCAGCGTAAATCCGAACATTGTGGGAGATAAAGATTCAATGGTTTGAATCCAGAAACAAACATGCGCTAAGTCAAGCGTTGTGATTAATTTCTTCTCAGTATGGGTAGACTGGTAGAGGCAATGCACGCAAAGAGGCAGTAAGGATGGTGCCCAATGAGCGTAACCCAACGTAATGTACGCCACTGAAAATAACGTTGCATTTGATTTTATACAATAGGATTTCTTTTAAATTATTTTTTATACTTTTTGTGTTGGATTGATTTTATATTTTAGGAAAGGGTGCTCCATCTTCGACCGCATCATCGCTTACCATCACGTGAGATAGTGGTCAAACGCATGCCTATCAAAAGTAAAAAATAAGTTTCCGTTTTTTGCTCGTAAACAGAATGTATGGCTTTATTAATAAACTAGTTGACCCACGCAACTACGTTTGCGTCACATTTTCCATTAATGCTCGGCTCCTTTTAGACTTGGCGTGATGATATGTAGCCTATATATGTAATACTGAAAGAAATTTTCAAATCGGACCAGTAGTTCCTGAGATTACCCCCTACATACAAACTTACAAACAAATGTTACCTCTTTATAATATTAGTATAGATATAGATAGATTTGATCGGCTTGCGTTTGACCGTTATTCTTACCTAATGGTAAGCGAAGATGTAGGTAGTAGATGATGGAGCACCTTTGTCTAGAAGTAACCTTTTTACTCACTTGAACGTCTTAATGTTAACGTGTCCCAGGAATATTTATAGTTACTTTGAAGCATAAACTTCGGCAGGTAATGAAAGGTTGCATTTGCATGTCAAAAAATAACAAATGGTTGAAGTCAAAAAGATCGTTCTACCAGCGGCAACGATTGTCAGAGAGACAAAATGTTAGGGATTGACCACTAGTAATGTCACTAGCGCTTGTCAATCCGATTCCAATAGAATATCAATGAATCTAGAACTTATAGACTACTAGCTGACCCACGCAACTTCGTCTGCGTCACATTTTCCCTGAATTTCGTTTGCTACAAACCTCACGAAGCCCGAGACCTTTCCAACGAATGCAAAACCGTGGAAATCGGTTCGTGCTTTCTGGAGTTATAGCGTCAGGAAGGAAAACCCGACTTATTTTTAACCGACTTCCCAAAAAGGAGGAGGTTATCAATTCGGTTGTATGTTTTTTTTTTATGTTTGTTACCTCTTAACTCCGACAATTATGAACCGATTTGATTTTTTTTTGTTTTATCTGCAAGTATATCCTGGTCCCATTTAAATCATATCAAAATCGGTTATGAACTTTGGATTTTAAATAGAAATAGCTGGAATTTGACTATTTAGATGATTCTTTGATAATCGAAATTGCGTATTTTGCTTTTCTGCGATTTTGTAGTGGTGTTGTTAGGTGTGGGGCACCACTTAAAAGAGAAAAATAAAAAACTTTTTTTCGGTGTTTTTGTTAGTTTCTTCGTAATTTGACACCGACTTCCGAAATTAAAGTTATTTTATACTTTGTAGTGTTTTTTTTTTAGAAGTCGGTTGTATTTTTTTGTAAAAAGTTTTTTATATTATAGATTTTCATAGTTTCAACATTAGTTAAGTTAGTTAATTACTGGGACTCATTTTTCAGAAGTTTAATATACTTGACCGATCCTAATAGACACTCTTCGTAAATTAAATCATCTGCCTAGCCTTATCCCAACTATATTGGGGTCGGCTTTCAGTCAAACCGGATGCCCGACTGCCTTAGATCTCCAAATGACAGCCAACGGCTTAACGTGGTTTCCGAGGCACGGAGAAAACTCGGTATGTTAAGATGGTCACCCATTCACAGACCAACCTCGGCAAGCGTTGCTTAACCTTGAAGATCTACCTGTGCGGGTGTTATTATTTAGCCACGAGCTCCTCTTCGTACATTACAAACACATAAAAAGTTTCTCACAATATAAAAACGTAAACAAAAAATTTAACCATACGAAACACATTAAACAATTTTAAAAAGCACAACAGCTGTTGACAGAAACAAGTGGCTTATATTTACCGAGCCGTCGAAACTCATTCATATGCAATTGAACGTATGAAGTGTCGGATCTCGCGGGACCACTTACACTTCTGTTCCCCCGAACGTAATTCTGACGTGTTCTCGCACGATAGGATACGGATACCACTTACGTACGGGAAGCATTCGATAATAACGGACTGTTTATGTGTTTTGGATATCAAAATGGATTGTCCTTTTTGAGAAGAAAATAATGGGATATAAGTTTATTGTAGTTTTTCTTTTGTTTTTTATTTTCCAAACATCAGTATCCTATTCTGAAGCTCTCACATTTTCAGAAACATTAATAAACACCTAAACATACTTGATCTGACAAAACGGAATATTAAACAGAAACTTACAGAGTGGCTACTTCAACAAGATTATGGTCACACTGAATCAATATTAACCTACATAACATTGGGCACCCATTCATACACGCACACACGCACACACACACACACACATCCACACTCGTTCATACATACACAAAAACAAGAATTAAGTTTATTATTTAAATAATAAGCATTATTCAATTTTAATAATAAGTAACATTCAATGTTACTTACCATTACCATTTTCTGAAAATTATTGTTGAAATTGTGGGTTGATCGACAGGGTTGATTGCTTATTTAATATGTAATATTAAATTATAACCTTATGGCCGTTCACTGTCTCTTAAGACACAGATATAACCTAGTTTAAGAGACAGGGTAACGTAAATTGTCGACAAATGTACCATGTACTTATACGTCAACATGTTCTACCATAAAATGTAGTTACATAACTTTGTAAATCTTGCTAGCAACTAGCTTTTAAGTTTTTGCTTTCTTACCATCTGTACCTTTTTATCAATAGACAATTTATTTATTTTTTATTATTTATGTATACAGGGTGTAAGGGACAGCCCTCCACAAACTGATAGGGTGATTTCAGTATATCGTACTAAGTTGACCGGTACATGAAATTATTTCAGGAACTTTATGGGAATCCAATAAAACTGATTTGTTTAATTACCTCACACGCAATGTATCGCTACCTCTGCAAAACGCACGCAGCGAACGGCAGCGCAGCGAGCTTTTGAAAGGACAGCCGCGCTCGCGCCACGTGTTTAACAGCTGATTTCATGAGTATTTTGACATTTTATTAATATTCATGGACCATTCAATTATTTTATACGGACATTTTATGACATTTTTAATCAAATATTTGAGAAATCATATATTAGAATGAATTTGTTTAGTCAGACATTTTTGTAGCAATTATGATAACTGATGTATGAATATGATATTTTAAATCAATTAAATGTATACTGTATAAATATTTGCACACCACAAGTTATGGTAGAATGTAAATGGCTCTCATTATATTATTTAAGATCACACTTCTTTGTACACCTACATTCTGGCAAATAAATATTATCTTATCTTATCTTATCTTATCTTATCTTGTCGTTCATTAGTTTTTTTTTTTCATTTTAGCTGTGTTATTTAGATTAATGGAGTTCTGCATACAGATAATGTAACTTTACATTGAAATAAAGCAATAAAAACTGAAAAAACGAAAAAAAAACCTGAGAAAATTTTCAATGTAATATGATTCAAAATAAGAAGCTGATTACACCCTGTTAATTTGTGGAGGGCTGTCCTTTACGCCCTGTATATCAGCCGCCAGCAATATTGCAAAACTGACAATCGATCCTATCTCCTAATGAAATGTGAACGCACAGAGGCTTCCTTATTTGCTCAAAGAATTATAAATCTTATGGTGTTTTGCAGTCGAAACATCCAAAGAAAACATTTGGTTAATTATCTGTCCGTACACGCTATTTGTCATAACGCCATTGCATGGTTAAACGATAGATAAAGTACCCTAAAAGCCGGTCATAAGGCCAGTATCAAAGCGTTGATAATAATGTGGTCCTAATTGCGGATCACAACTGCACACGTTACATAAATGTAACACAATGTGTGTCATCTGAAATGAATGAAATGCATCTCATCTCTAAACCTACAGTGTGAGTCTTTATAGTGCCCACATATGTAAATGAGGAAAACTGTGCTTAATTTTTTCGATGGAATCGTTTGGAAACGCTTAGTGCCAATTCGTGGAATAGCAACAAGGTAGGGATGGTAAGTTGCAATGCGTTTGGATGTCCGATGGTAGAAGGGGGCCGGTGGAATGAGGCCGTGGATAGATATAAAATTTAATGACATACATAATTAGTCCTAATTGCAGGCCACTTAACTCATACACGTGACATATATAACCCCGTCCATATACCTATCACCCGCTAACCAGCAATATTGCAATACTGACGATCGATCCTATCTCCTAATGAAATGCAAACGCACAGAGGCTTCCTTATTGGCTCTCATTAATCTTTGGTGGCTTCACTTTTTCAACGGCTCCTACAATTTGTCTGAGCATTTGTCATGATTCTCCAGTTTTTCCTTGTTTGCGCAGAACTGTATTATTTGGGCAATGACGTGAGTAACTGGTGTGTGTATTAATAATACGCTGGAGGATATGTTTTTGGGAGTTCTGGCGATATATTCAAGATCTCATTAGCTGACTCGCGAAGAAGGCTTTGTAATTTACAACTAAATTTATAAAAGCTAGAATTTGAGGGCCGAATATACTAAGTAAAAGGTTATTAACAATAGTTTGATTTGATGAAAATATTTTGTCTAAATTACCCCATAGTAAAGATACCAGAAAAAAAAAGTTTGTTCAATAAACAATAAAAAAAAATGTCCAATATATTTTGGTAAATAAATCTAACAAATCATTAAACATATGTTTTCAGTCCAGGTAAATGGAAAAATAAAAAAGTTGTGAAACAGTGAGTCCGCTCTCTCCGGCGCGATAAACTGAAAACTGAAACTGAAACTCTTCACTAGCACTCTTGAAAAGGTGAAGAGTCTTCTTTCTTTCTTTCTTTTTTTTCTTTTAAAAAAACGATGCCCCACACTAGGAATTTCTCCTGTATCGTGGGTGCGTTTAAAAACATACAAAGTCACATACACAAACAGCCAGACCCGGAACAACTATCTGTAGGTCATACAAATATTTGTTCCGTGCGGGAATCGAACCCACGACACGCGACGCAGCAGTCGATCGCTCAACCACTGCGCCAACCGCGCCGTCAAACAAACAGTCTGGCAAACTCGTGGTCCAGTAAAGGTATAGAAGTCGGTGGCAAGACACTTACCAACCTTCGTTTCGCTGATGACATAATCATATTTGCACCTACAGCTGCCGAGTTGCAAAATAAGCTCCACGATGTGAGCACAGCAAGCCTTGAGGTTAGACTCATGATGAATCGGTCATAAATAAAAGCAACGACAAAAAGTAGGGTGGAGTTACCTCCCCCTTCTTTTGCTCATTTGGACGGCATAGTGGATTTCTTGCTCATCTACATCATCTGCCTAGCCTTTTTCCCAACTATATTGGGGTCGGTTTCCAGTCAAACCGGATTCAGCTGAATATCAGTATTTTACGTGGAGCAGCTGCCTACCAGACCTCCACAACCCATTAACTGGGTAACACCGTACTCCTTGGCAAGACTGGCGTCAGATTTTCTGGCTTCCCTATTCAATTTAATTATTACAATCATATAAACATAAACTTGGTCGTTTTCTATGGGGGAGAGCCAGCAGAAAACCACGGTCACTCTTATTTTTTAATAATTGGTTTTACAATATTCTCATAATACAGTGTTAATGGGTGATGAGAGGGCAGTGTAAGTCGTTTCAACAGGTACCAGGTAAGTGTTTAAAAAGAACGCATAACAAGATCAAATATTCAATGTTGTGTATTGAGAAAAGACAGAAGAATTTAATAAAAATCTCATTTGAATAAAGTTTCGAACTGAGAACGAAGTCGGTTGAAGAATTCCATGAAAATATTTTTCATAGTCCTTTTCATTTTAAATTCAGGACATTTTTTAAACTAGTCGTTTCGACCAAAAGACTCGGAACGATTGTCTTAAACGTTATTGAAAAATCAACAGGTTTGTTTGTTCTTTTCAGTGAGCTTGTTTACAGATAAGCAACAATAAAATAACAAATCAATTGAAATTGAATGGTTGGGATTTAGAAATACCTACTCTTTTTACAAGCTTTTTATCAAATTTGCCTTTTCAGTTCGTATTTAACACAACTTGCAATTAAATAAAAAAAAATCCCAACTTTATTCAACTGAAATGCATACATTTTTAGATGCTCGGTGCGAAGTGACATCAACACACTTGCTCAAAAAATGCATTTACGAAGCCTATAATTAATTATTCGAAAGTAAAAAATTACGCACCATACAATAGAACATGCAGTAAAATAGCTACTCTCACCGAAGTACTTACTTTACCAACGTCTCCTTTGTATCGCCATACAACGGAGCGTGCGGTAAAGTTTAGGCGAGAGGTTTTTTTTTTATTTCCTAAAAAACTTTAAAGCTAGGTGACATAAAGCGCATAATACTTTCTAATGCTTCCTTATATTTTCTATAATTCTCAATTAATCTTTATCAAAATTATATTCAACTTTCCATGGCGGGAGAATCACGAATACCACAGATTAAAAATGACCGCCACATAAATCTAAAGCACACTCATTTTAAGTACTTTAAATTCAACTAAAGCTTATTTATTTTAAGTATTTTTAAGTTCGGTCATAAAAGTAGAATATCAGCAAAATAACAAAAGATAACAGGTATGAAGCTGAATGATTAAACCTCTTTGGAAGCGCTAATTAAGTAAGCGACAACGGAAGTGTTAAAAAATAACTTTATTCCGACAGAGTTACA
The DNA here is from genome assembly GCA_963859965.1 of Ceramica pisi. Classification (NCBI taxonomy): domain Eukaryota; kingdom Metazoa; phylum Arthropoda; class Insecta; order Lepidoptera; family Noctuidae; genus Ceramica; species Ceramica pisi. The sequence goes on along the minus strand of OY982537.1, from coordinate 11,043,099 downwards.
GCGAAAAAGTAATTGTATTCATCTAACAAGATATTGATCTTATATACTAACTTAATTGCTAACGTAGTACATCCACAGCGTGATCAGATTGAAGCATGTTCTAGATAATTATAAATGCTGATCGCGCAGTGGGGAAATTGAGAAATAATAATCTAGTAAATACTTATTGTCTGACAAAGCTAATATTGGTAGGTTGGGGTTCCTTAACTCCTCCCTCCCTAAGAGAGAAATTATCCGAAGGTGTCGCAGACGGTTTCGGAGAATTTCGACAAAAGTTTATGAACTGAAATTTATACATTATAAAGATAACTATTGCTATTACAATAACCACATACTCTAAGATGGTCCATATACTAATTTCTATTGTCACTGTTTGTGTCGTATCGTCTATTTCACTAAATTTTGCACTTTGTAACACTTCTTTCACATCACTGAAGTCCACATTTCTTAGATCCACTTTCTTTGATCTTCTCTGGATGTCCTGTTGTAGGTCTGGCATCTGGATCAATGGCAGCTGGAGACTGGAAACTGTAGTGTTTGTGCTGGCGGCAATGATGACTTTGCCTATTTGTGTCTCGCATTGTTGGCCAGGTGTCACGATGTAGGTCCCAAGGATAGTGTACTTCAGGATTTCTGTATTGCAATTCTCGGTGATGATGAGATTTTCCTCTGAGTAAACCAACCATTGGTTGTCGGTTATTTTCTGTATCTTAGTTTTTTCTATTTCAATATGGTTCTGTATGCAGTTTTTGTAGTTGTTCTTCATCAGCATTATTTGTTCAATGCAGGTCTCGGTTGGAAACTGGGCTAAATTAGTTTCAGCGCAAAGGAATTTTCCATTTTCAATCTCAGTACATGGGCTTACCACGGGCATGTATTTCAATCTATTCACCATCAGGTAAGGATATTTGGGTATTATTGTAAAGGTATTTGGAGGATGGAATATAGGGATGGGTATAACCTTGTAATAATTATATGTTTCGTTATTTATTAGGGGAACTTCTAAAACAAAAACTAACTTGTTGTTATTTATATATGATTTAAGTATGATATTACGTTCTAATTTTATTAAATTATGTTTGTTTACTGGGTATATTGTTCTAGCATGTTTAGCAATGACTTCTAACGTATTATATAATTCTGTACTATTTATAATGGATTGGTGCAATGTATTCAGTTTGCTAAAGGCTATTGCCGTTTCAATCTCTTGTATGTTTTCGTAACAGGTTCGAAAGTTATTTAAAATTTGATACATAGTATTTAATATTTGGAAAAGTTTGTTAAACCTGAACTCATGTTCAACTAATTTTTCCATTTCATTGGTATGTAAACCCAAGTTTTTAATATTTGAATTTATTATTTCAGAGTCATTTACTAATTTATCAAAAGCTTTTTGCATTGATGATACTTTACGTTCGACCACATGCTCTTTGTTCTGTATCATTTGGATTTCTCTATCATATTTAATTGCATCGTCTTCATCCAAATTTCCTGTGATAGCTTTTACAAGTGAGCCTAATGGATTAAACAAAGCTCTTTTGTTTCTATAATGGAAAGGTAAGATTTGAAAAAATCTATCCTTAGTTAGTTTAATAAGATATTCTATTTGGCTTTCTATTCCTATAGTTTCGTTACTAAGACTATTTTCCTTAATTTTAATTTTCAAGTTAATAAAATCCCGAATATTATTATCTATTTGTAAGTGTAATGATTCTAAATCTACAATTTTGTATATTGTCCAATAACTATTCCTCTTCACTGCTACTCCCCGCTTTATCGCTGCTATCCCCGGATTCTGACCGAGGTTTTGGAGGTCCAGCGTGAGTGTTGGCACCACTAGCACCAGAAGTACCAGGCACGATCTGTGGAGGACGTTTTACATTTTTTAAGGCTACTCTAGTTTTCCTTTTCTTTACTTCTACTGGGACTATATTTCTTTCAACTTCACCTATTACTTTCGCTTTTTCATATCGAGGTTTTTCTTTAGCTTTTCTAATCCTAGTGTCTTTCATGTAAATATTATCGTCTGGTTCGAGTATCGGTGTCGTTTCGCCACCTTTTTTATTAATTATTTTAATTTTATCGGATTCTAATTTTTCTGTTATGAATTCATAGAGTATTTTAAGGCGTTTTCTATGATCTAACAATAATTTCTGAGTTAAGTTCTTCTCTCTATCCACGTTAAATACATTTTCGGAATAAGTGTGACCAAATACTAGTTCAAAAGGCGTAAAATCTGTTGCTGAATGTATGGTGTTGTTATAAGCCATGATGGCATAAGTCATAACTGATGCTGCATCTAAATCGCTTTTATCGTATTTTGCTATACGATAAATCTCAATAATGGTAGAATGAAACCTTTCTACTATTGCCATTGAACTGGGATTATTTGGCGTCCCAATATGAAGTTCAATTTTGTAAAAGCTTAACATTTCTTTAATCAAAGTATTGTTGAATTCTGTACCGGAATCGCAACTAATTTTCCTAGGCAGACCATACCTGCTGAAATATTTAATCAATGCCCTAACTATCTCTGGTGTACTCCTATTCGGTACCTCTATGGCTTGTGCTATCTTACTAAATGCATCCACTATAGTTAAATAATATTTCCCTTCAATATATAATAAATCCATAAAAGCTTCCTGAAAAGGGGCATCCTGGGTTTGTGTTAACTGAATGTGGGGTTTAATCGGCTTTCTATCATATTTCATGCGTTTACATGTTTCGCAAGCATTTATGATTGCCGTGACTGTCTCTTTCATGTTTGCCCACCAATAATGTCTTTTAAGTTTGGTTAAAGTTTCTTTAATACCTCTATGACATGTTTTCCCGTCGTGGTATTTTAAAATAACTTCTTTTTGATCTTCTTCAGATCCTGTCAAATTTATAACTCTTTCTGTACACTCGGTTAACTTAACTGAATCCTTTTTAAATAACTTAATTACCATGTTTGAAAAAGTTTTTCTAAAAGATGGGTGTTCGAAGTATATAAAGTACTTATGTTTTGGATCAATATACTCTTTCAAAAAGTCTTTAACTAATACATATATCGTTATTTGTCGGTAAGTGAACTTCGAGAATTTTTTGTTTATTATTTGAAATATCTTTTACGTCTAATTTATTTTTAAACCATGAATGAATTAAAATCTGTTTTGGTTTAGTATCGACAGCTTCGTTTAAACTAGGAATGCCTTCGTGTTCTCTATTTGAAACTGAGTTGGCAGCACCCCATCATCAGAATCCGAAAGTTCTATCGTTTCTATTGGAGTTTCGGGGTCTTGCAATTCGCTTTCTATAATTTTTTGTATACGTTCCTGCCTATCTCCTATATTTACGAATATTGAATCTAAATCGTCGTCAATTGCATTAATCTTAATCCTAGATAAAGCATCTGCATTCGTGTTTTGAGGGCCTTTCTTATATTTTATTTCGAAATCGTACTCTTCTAACCTTAACCGCCATCGCGTGAGTTTACTATTGGGCTCTTTCAATGAATACAGCCAAGCTAATGGTCTATGGTCTGTAAATATGGTAAACTTATTACCATACAAATACGGTCGAAAGTGCTTAACTGCCCATATTATGGCTAAGAGTTCCTTCTCGATAGTGCTATATTTTACTTCTGTGTCACTCAAGGTTCTACTAGCATAGGCTACAGGCTTATCTGAGCCTATCGTTCCTTGTGACAATACAGCCCCAATCGCAAAATTGGATGCATCCGTGGTTAAAATAAAAGTTTTACTAAAGTCAGGAAATTGTAACAAAGGTGCATTTGTTAAAAGCTTTTTACATGTCTCAAAACATTCTTTATATTCCCCATTAATTACAATTTTGCGACCTTTCTTTAAACAAGCTGTTAATGGTCTAGTTATTTTGGCAAAATCTTTGATAAATTTCCTATAATAACCGATTAGTCCTAAAAAGCTTTTAATCTGTGTAACCGTTTCCGGTATAAGATACCTAAGAATAGCGTCTATTTTATCATTATTTGGTTTCAAACCTTCACTTGTAATAGTATGCCCTAGGACTTATCTAATTGAACTTTTAAATTTGTTTGACGGAAGCGGTCAAAAACTGCCCTAAGTTTTTCTACATGTTCAGGCAAGCTTTTAGAAAAAATAATGACGTCATCGAGATATACTAAGCAATGTAAGCCTTGAAGGCCTCGTAAGACGTTATCCATCGCTCGCTGAAAAGTTGCGGGTGCGGTCTTTAACCCAAACGGCATTCTGTTAAATTCATAATGACCTGAAGGTGTGCTAAACGCAGTTTTAGCTCTATCTTCCTCCTGAACCTCTAATTGATGGTACCCGCTAGCTAAATCGAGGGTCGTAAAGTATGTACCTAGCATGTCGAATAAATCGTTAATGTTGGGCAAAGGGTATTTATCATCAATTGTGATTTCATTGAGCCGTCTATAGTCAACTACCATCCTCCATTTTTGTTGGCCTGACGCGTCTAATTTTTTCGGCACTAAATGTACGGGAGCACTCCAGGGAGAATGAGATTCCTGGATAATGTTATCCCTTAACATTTTCTCGACTTGACTACTGATCTCTTTTGTTTGAATAGGTGGCAATCTATGTGCCTTAATGTTTATTGGGTCTTCATTTTTTGTTCTTATTCTATGTTTAACCTGATTTGTGAAGGTTAACGGAATATTTTCACAATAAAATATATCTTTGTATTCTTTACAAAGTCCCTCCATAACCGTTCGTTCTTCTGAATTCATATGATTTAACTGCAATTTGTCTAAATTCTCTGTTAGCAAGCTGTCCACTTCTATATTATTATCTATGAAATTAACACTAACAGATGGGTCCTGTATGTATGGTTCCACTTGAAAAGGTCCCGTAACTACTAATTTTCTATTTTCATGGCTATAATTCTGAATAACAGTTGTTGCATAGCCTTCAATACACGTAACTAATGCGGCGGGCATTCGAATCCCTTCCGTAAATTGCTTAAAATCTAACACAGCTTCCCCGTTCAGTAAGTTGACTGGGAGTCTTACTCTAAGTTCACTACGAGATGGTAGATTATATACCTCTCTCATAGGCGGTGAATAATATGATAGGAATATCAGTATTTTTTAAATGTAATATCTGATTTTCCATATTAATCTTTGCCTGTAATTGCTTCAGCAAATTGCTACCTATTAACCCATCATACCTATCGTCGACACTATAGACATAAAACTTATGGAACTCTTGACTTCCAAAGGTAACCGGTAATGGAATAATAGCCGTTTCACTATGAACACTCGATGCGTGAGTGCTAACAACTTCGAAGGGTTCATACTGTAGATAATTTTTAAAATATTTATTCGCTATATACGGGCTTATAAACGATCTAACACTCCCCGTATCTATCATAAAAACTGCCTTTAATTCTGGTATAACTATATGTGGTAAATTTAAGCGTTTATTACAATTTATTTTTATTCGTTCTCTAGGGTAGAGGCCGTTATGCAAAAATTTCCCGCCCCGGGTTCTTCAGGAGAAAATTCTTGGCACTCATTGTACGAATAACTTGAACTCTGTTCATTATTATTAGAATTATTTATGTAATTAACACGTCGCGACCTTGCAGTACGCATGGTGACATCAGTATTCGCACCCGACGTAGATGCTTGCGCTGCAAAAGACGGCGTGCTCGGTGCATGTGCCGCGAACTGTTGGTTCGGTTGTGCAATCGGAACAAATGACCTACTTGACTGCGGTGACGCATTATTGTTGTTTGTACGATTAAAATTGTCTTGATTTCTTTGAATATTATTATGTTGTTTATAATGTCTGGGCTGATGCGAATTGTTCGGTGTAGATGTGCTGTTTGTAGCACTATTCGGTACATGTGTACTTGATATGCTATGTGAATCTTTCTTTTGATTATTAGATTCAATTGCATTTTGGTTATTAGGCAAATTGGGTCTGTTATTTCTGCTAAAATTACGTCTGTCGTTTGTTTTCGACTCATAGACTGCCTGGAAGTTTTGTTCTTCTAAAACTATTTTTAATGCATCCTCTAACGTTGTGACGTCGCGCAAACGAACTAATCTAACTAAAAATGGCGGTAAATTAAACAAGAAAGCATTCATCGCTCTGTTACTATAAATGATTTGCTTTGCCTTACGTAGAGATTCATCAATGATAGTTTCTGATATTTTAGCAAATAAAACACTTCTCATCCGCTGTATTCTATGGCAAAAATCTAAATAACTTTCACCCTTATTTATTCTACACGATTCTAATTCCATTGCTAAACAATCCTCTGTGCGTGGATCACCGAAGTGTTGGTTTAACAACTTCTTCAGCTCGTCCCACGTACCTATAGCTTCTCTTTCGCCTACCATACTGGCTGCTTCGCCTGATAACCTACTAGTTACTACATGAAATAAATATTCATTTTGGGCTGCGGTTCCTAAGAACGTAGACAAAATGTATTCATTTTTTTTATAAATAAAGGCAACATTCTAGTGTCGCCGCTGAATATTGGTATGATGTTAACCAATTCCTGTGGGACACGGGTTACGTTTTCCATTGTGAAAAGTTATGAAAGAAACAAACGCGGAGAGAAAAAAAAATCACACTAATGTGCTACTAAACTATCACTATTCTAAAATATTAGTACGTTTAAAATCTATGCAAATATTATTACGGCGTTGTCCAATCCCTAATAATACACAAACACATAGACTATTACAAGGTTGGGATATAGATGGAAGAGCTGAGAGGAAGGTGAAAAAGATTTACTCACAATTCCGCAGCTAGCTCCATGCTCCCTGAATTACTGCTGTGGCTGGTCCTCTTCCGTAACTCGAAGTGGCTCCTTAATGAATTTATTTGTTCGGCTATCTCTGCTAAACCGTAGACACGGACGTCGGCTACTCCACGTAGAATTGTATACACGGCAAACTGACTACAGAGATCCTACCGGCTGCGCCAATTAAGTAAGCGACAACGGAAGTGTTAAAAAATAACTTTATTCCGACAGAGTTACAGCGAAAAAGTAATTGTATTCATCTAACAAGATATTGATCTTAATTAATGTAGATGTAAGACCAACATATTTAGTTCTACGAGTGGTGTAAATAGTACTGGAAAAAGCTTTTACTCCCTACTGGACAATGTAGGCTAAAAGCGTTATTATTTAACTAGCTTTGTCCCGCAGCTTGGATCCAGAGGTCTATGCTGCAGAATTTATGCTTTTAACCGACTTCCCAAAAAGGAGGAGGTTCTCAATTCTGTTGTTTTTTTTTAATGTTTGTTACCTCATAACTCCGTCATTTATGAACCCATTTGAAAAATTCTTGTTTTATCCGAAATTTATCGATTGTTCCTATTTAAATTTTATCAAAATCGGTTAAGAACTTTAAGAAGTTTGGATTTTAAATCGAAATAGCTGGAATTCGTTTACATCGACGATTGTTTTTTGTCATCCAAGTAAAGAAATTGTGTATTTTGCTTTCCTGCGATTTTGCAGTGGTGTTTTTAGGTGTGGGGTACCAGTAAAAAGTGAAAAAAAAAGATACAACCGACTTCCACAAAAAAAAAAAACACTAAAAAGTAAAAAATAACTTTAATTACGGAAGTCGGTGTCAAAATAAGATGAAACTACCAAAAAAGCGACTTCCGAAATTAAAGTTATTTTTTACTTTGTAATGTTTTTTTTTGGAAGTCGGTTGTATCTTTTTGCAAAAAGTTTTTTTTATCTGAAACAAATGTAGCCATTGGCGCTCAGCTATTTAAAAAATTACTGAACGTAAAAACATGGTTACCTTTTTTTTCAAGGATTCACCAAACCTACAACTTCTGTTTGCTTTCTTTGCTTCTCAGCGTAAATCCGAACATTGTGGGAGATAAAGATTCAATGGTTTGAATCCAGAAACAAACATGCGCTAAGTCAAGCGTTGTGATTAATTTCTTCTCAGTATGGGTAGACTGGTAGAGGCAATGCACGCAAAGAGGCAGTAAGGATGGTGCCCAATGAGCGTAACCCAACGTAATGTACGCCACTGAAAATAACGTTGCATTTGATTTTATACAATAGGATTTCTTTTAAATTATTTTTTATACTTTTTGTGTTGGATTGATTTTATATTTTAGGAAAGGGTGCTCCATCTTCGACCGCATCATCGCTTACCATCACGTGAGATAGTGGTCAAACGCATGCCTATCAAAAGTAAAAAATAAGTTTCCGTTTTTTGCTCGTAAACAGAATGTATGGCTTTATTAATAAACTAGTTGACCCACGCAACTACGTTTGCGTCACATTTTCCATTAATGCTCGGCTCCTTTTAGACTTGGCGTGATGATATGTAGCCTATATATGTAATACTGAAAGAAATTTTCAAATCGGACCAGTAGTTCCTGAGATTACCCCCTACATACAAACTTACAAACAAATGTTACCTCTTTATAATATTAGTATAGATATAGATAGATTTGATCGGCTTGCGTTTGACCGTTATTCTTACCTAATGGTAAGCGAAGATGTAGGTAGTAGATGATGGAGCACCTTTGTCTAGAAGTAACCTTTTTACTCACTTGAACGTCTTAATGTTAACGTGTCCCAGGAATATTTATAGTTACTTTGAAGCATAAACTTCGGCAGGTAATGAAAGGTTGCATTTGCATGTCAAAAAATAACAAATGGTTGAAGTCAAAAAGATCGTTCTACCAGCGGCAACGATTGTCAGAGAGACAAAATGTTAGGGATTGACCACTAGTAATGTCACTAGCGCTTGTCAATCCGATTCCAATAGAATATCAATGAATCTAGAACTTATAGACTACTAGCTGACCCACGCAACTTCGTCTGCGTCACATTTTCCCTGAATTTCGTTTGCTACAAACCTCACGAAGCCCGAGACCTTTCCAACGAATGCAAAACCGTGGAAATCGGTTCGTGCTTTCTGGAGTTATAGCGTCAGGAAGGAAAACCCGACTTATTTTTAACCGACTTCCCAAAAAGGAGGAGGTTATCAATTCGGTTGTATGTTTTTTTTTTTATGTTTGTTACCTCTTAACTCCGACAATTATGAACCGATTTGATTTTTTTTTGTTTTATCTGCAAGTATATCCTGGTCCCATTTAAATCATATCAAAATCGGTTATGAACTTTGGATTTTAAATAGAAATAGCTGGAATTTGACTATTTAGATGATTCTTTGATAATCGAAATTGCGTATTTTGCTTTTCTGCGATTTTGTAGTGGTGTTGTTAGGTGTGGGGCACCACTTAAAAGAGAAAAATAAAAAACTTTTTTTCGGTGTTTTTGTTAGTTTCTTCGTAATTTGACACCGACTTCCGAAATTAAAGTTATTTTATACTTTGTAGTGTTTTTTTTTTAGAAGTCGGTTGTATTTTTTTGTAAAAAGTTTTTTATATTATAGATTTTCATAGTTTCAACATTAGTTAAGTTAGTTAATTACTGGGACTCATTTTTCAGAAGTTTAATATACTTGACCGATCCTAATAGACACTCTTCGTAAATTAAATCATCTGCCTAGCCTTATCCCAACTATATTGGGGTCGGCTTTCAGTCAAACCGGATGCCCGACTGCCTTAGATCTCCAAATGACAGCCAACGGCTTAACGTGGTTTCCGAGGCACGGAGAAAACTCGGTATGTTAAGATGGTCACCCATTCACAGACCAACCTCGGCAAGCGTTGCTTAACCTTGAAGATCTACCTGTGCGGGTGTTATTATTTAGCCACGAGCTCCTCTTCGTACATTACAAACACATAAAAAGTTTCTCACAATATAAAAACGTAAACAAAAAATTTAACCATACGAAACACATTAAACAATTTTAAAAAGCACAACAGCTGTTGACAGAAACAAGTGGCTTATATTTACCGAGCCGTCGAAACTCATTCATATGCAATTGAACGTATGAAGTGTCGGATCTCGCGGGACCACTTACACTTCTGTTCCCCCGAACGTAATTCTGACGTGTTCTCGCACGATAGGATACGGATACCACTTACGTACGGGAAGCATTCGATAATAACGGACTGTTTATGTGTTTTGGATATCAAAATGGATTGTCCTTTTTGAGAAGAAAATAATGGGATATAAGTTTATTGTAGTTTTTCTTTTGTTTTTTATTTTCCAAACATCAGTATCCTATTCTGAAGCTCTCACATTTTCAGAAACATTAATAAACACCTAAACATACTTGATCTGACAAAACGGAATATTAAACAGAAACTTACAGAGTGGCTACTTCAACAAGATTATGGTCACACTGAATCAATATTAACCTACATAACATTGGGCACCCATTCATACACGCACACACGCACACACACACACACACATCCACACTCGTTCATACATACACAAAAACAAGAATTAAGTTTATTATTTAAATAATAAGCATTATTCAATTTTAATAATAAGTAACATTCAATGTTACTTACCATTACCATTTTCTGAAAATTATTGTTGAAATTGTGGGTTGATCGACAGGGTTGATTGCTTATTTAATATGTAATATTAAATTATAACCTTATGGCCGTTCACTGTCTCTTAAGACACAGATATAACCTAGTTTAAGAGACAGGGTAACGTAAATTGTCGACAAATGTACCATGTACTTATACGTCAACATGTTCTACCATAAAATGTAGTTACATAACTTTGTAAATCTTGCTAGCAACTAGCTTTTAAGTTTTTGCTTTCTTACCATCTGTACCTTTTTATCAATAGACAATTTATTTATTTTTTATTATTTATGTATACAGGGTGTAAGGGACAGCCCTCCACAAACTGATAGGGTGATTTCAGTATATCGTACTAAGTTGACCGGTACATGAAATTATTTCAGGAACTTTATGGGAATCCAATAAAACTGATTTGTTTAATTACCTCACACGCAATGTATCGCTACCTCTGCAAAACGCACGCAGCGAACGGCAGCGCAGCGAGCTTTTGAAAGGACAGCCGCGCTCGCGCCACGTGTTTAACAGCTGATTTCATGAGTATTTTGACATTTTATTAATATTCATGGACCATTCAATTATTTTATACGGACATTTTATGACATTTTTAATCAAATATTTGAGAAATCATATATTAGAATGAATTTGTTTAGTCAGACATTTTTGTAGCAATTATGATAACTGATGTATGAATATGATATTTTAAATCAATTAAATGTATACTGTATAAATATTTGCACACCACAAGTTATGGTAGAATGTAAATGGCTCTCATTATATTATTTAAGATCACACTTCTTTGTACACCTACATTCTGGCAAATAAATATTATCTTATCTTATCTTATCTTATCTTATCTTGTCGTTCATTAGTTTTTTTTTTTCATTTTAGCTGTGTTATTTAGATTAATGGAGTTCTGCATACAGATAATGTAACTTTACATTGAAATAAAGCAATAAAAACTGAAAAAACGAAAAAAAAACCTGAGAAAATTTTCAATGTAATATGATTCAAAATAAGAAGCTGATTACACCCTGTTAATTTGTGGAGGGCTGTCCTTTACGCCCTGTATATCAGCCGCCAGCAATATTGCAAAACTGACAATCGATCCTATCTCCTAATGAAATGTGAACGCACAGAGGCTTCCTTATTTGCTCAAAGAATTATAAATCTTATGGTGTTTTGCAGTCGAAACATCCAAAGAAAACATTTGGTTAATTATCTGTCCGTACACGCTATTTGTCATAACGCCATTGCATGGTTAAACGATAGATAAAGTACCCTAAAAGCCGGTCATAAGGCCAGTATCAAAGCGTTGATAATAATGTGGTCCTAATTGCGGATCACAACTGCACACGTTACATAAATGTAACACAATGTGTGTCATCTGAAATGAATGAAATGCATCTCATCTCTAAACCTACAGTGTGAGTCTTTATAGTGCCCACATATGTGAATGAGGAAAACTGTGCTTAATTTTTTCGATGGAATCGTTTGGAAACGCTTAGTGCCAATTCGTGGAATAGCAACAAGGTAGGGATGGTAAGTTGCAATGCGTTTGGATGTCCGATGGTAGAAGGGGGCCGGTGGAATGAGGCCGTGGATAGATATAAAATTTAATGACATACATAATTAGTCCTAATTGCAGGCCACTTAACTCATACACGTGACATATATAACCCCGTCCATATACCTATCACCCGCTAACCAGCAATATTGCAATACTGACGATCGATCCTATCTCCTAATGAAATGCAAACGCACAGAGGCTTCCTTATTGGCTCTCATTAATCTTTGGTGGCTTCACTTTTTCAACGGCTCCTACAATTTGTCTGAGCATTTGTCATGATTCTCCAGTTTTTCCTTGTTTGCGCAGAACTGTATTATTTGGGCAATGACGTGAGTAACTGGTGTGTGTATTAATAATACGCTGGAGGATATGTTTTTGGGAGTTCTGGCGATATATTCAAGATCTCATTAGCTGACTCGCGAAGAAGGCTTTGTAATTTACAACTAAATTTATAAAAGCTAGAATTTGAGGGCCGAATATACTAAGTAAAAGGTTATTAACAATAGTTTGATTTGATGAAAATATTTTGTCTAAATTACCCCATAGTAAAGATACCAGAAAAAAAAAGTTTGTTCAATAAACAATAAAAAAAAATGTCCAATATATTTTGGTAAATAAATCTAACAAATCATTAAACATATGTTTTCAGTCCAGGTAAATGGAAAAATAAAAAAGTTGTGAAACAGTGAGTCCGCTCTCTCCGGCGCGATAAACTGAAAACTGAAACTGAAACTCTTCACTAGCACTCTTGAAAAGGTGAAGAGTCTTCTTTCTTTCTTTCTTTTTTTTCTTTTAAAAAAACGATGCCCCACACTAGGAATTTCTCCTGTATCGTGGGTGCGTTTAAAAACATACAAAGTCACATACACAAACAGCCAGACCCGGAACAACTATCTGTAGGTCATACAAATATTTGTTCCGTGCGGGAATCGAACCCACGACACGCGACGCAGCAGTCGATCGCTCAACCACTGCGCCAACCGCGCCGTCAAACAAACAGTCTGGCAAACTCGTGGTCCAGTAAAGGTATAGAAGTCGGTGGCAAGACACTTACCAACCTTCGTTTCGCTGATGACATAATCATATTTGCACCTACAGCTGCCGAGTTGCAAAATAAGCTCCACGATGTGAGCACAGCAAGCCTTGAGGTTAGACTCATGATGAATCGGTCATAAATAAAAGCAACGACAAAAAGTAGGGTGGAGTTACCTCCCCCTTCTTTTGCTCATTTGGACGGCATAGTGGATTTCTTGCTCATCTACATCATCTGCCTAGCCTTTTTCCCAACTATATTGGGGTCGGTTTCCAGTCAAACCGGATTCAGCTGAATATCAGTATTTTACGTGGAGCAGCTGCCTACCAGACCTCCACAACCCATTAACTGGGTAACACCGTACTCCTTGGCAAGACTGGCGTCAGATTTTCTGGCTTCCCTATTCAATTTAATTATTACAATCATATAAACATAAACTTGGTCGTTTTCTATGGGGGAGAGCCAGCAGAAAACCACGGTCACTCTTATTTTTTAATAATTGGTTTTACAATATTCTCATAATACAGTGTTAATGGGTGATGAGAGGGCAGTGTAAGTCGTTTCAACAGGTACCAGGTAAGTGTTTAAAAAGAACGCATAACAAGATCAAATATTCAATGTTGTGTATTGAGAAAAGACAGAAGAATTTAATAAAAATCTCATTTGAATAAAGTTTCGAACTGAGAACGAAGTCGGTTGAAGAATTCCATGAAAATATTTTTCATAGTCCTTTTCATTTTAAATTCAGGACATTTTTTAAACTAGTCGTTTCGACCAAAAGACTCGGAACGATTGTCTTAAACGTTATTGAAAAATCAACAGGTTTGTTTGTTCTTTTCAGTGAGCTTGTTTACAGATAAGCAACAATAAAATAACAAATCAATTGAAATTGAATGGTTGGGATTTAGAAATACCTACTCTTTTTACAAGCTTTTTATCAAATTTGCCTTTTCAGTTCGTATTTAACACAACTTGCAATTAAATAAAAAAAAATCCCAACTTTATTCAACTGAAATGCATACATTTTTAGATGCTCGGTGCGAAGTGACATCAACACACTTGCTCAAAAAATGCATTTACGAAGCCTATAATTAATTATTCGAAAGTAAAAAATTACGCACCATACAATAGAACATGCAGTAAAATAGCTACTCTCACCGAAGTACTTACTTTACCAACGTCTCCTTTGTATCGCCATACAACGGAGCGTGCGGTAAAGTTTAGGCGAGAGGTTTTTTTTTTATTTCCTAAAAAACTTTAAAGCTAGGTGACATAAAGCGCATAATACTTTCTAATGCTTCCTTATATTTTCTATAATTCTCAATTAATCTTTATCAAAATTATATTCAACTTTCCATGGCGGGAGAATCACGAATACCACAGATTAAAAATGACCGCCACATAAATCTAAAGCACACTCATTTTAAGTACTTTAAATTCAACTAAAGCTTATTTATTTTAAGTATTTTTAAGTTCGGTCATAAAAGTAGAATATCAGCAAAATAACAAAAGATAACAGGTATGAAGCTGAATGATTAAACCTCTTTGGAAGCGCTAATTAAGTAAGCGACAACGGAAGTGTTAAAAAATAACTTTATTCCGACAGAGTTACAGCGAAAAAGTAATTGTATTCATCTAACAAGATATTGATCTTATATACTAACTTAATTGCTAACGTAGTACATCCACAGCGTGATCAGATTGAAGCATGTTCTAGATAATTATAAATGCTGATCGCGCAGTGGGGAAATTGAGAAATAATAATCTAGTAAATACTTATTGTCTGACAAAGCTAATATTGGTAGGTTGGGGTTCCTTAACTCCTCCCTCCCTAAGAGAGAAATTATCCGAAGGTGTCGCAGACGGTTTCGGAGAATTTCGACAAAAGTTTATGAACTGAAATTTATACATTATAAAGATAACTATTGCTATTACAATAACCACATACTCTAAGATGGTCCATATACTAATTTCTATTGTCACTGTTTGTGTCGTATCGTCTATTTCACTAAATTTTGCACTTTGTAACACTTCTTTCACATCACTGAAGTCCACATTTCTTAGATCCACTTTCTTTGATCTTCTCTGGATGTCCTGTTGTAGGTCTGGCATCTGGATCAATGGCAGCTGGAGACTGGAAACTGTAGTGTTTGTGCTGGCGGCAATGATGACTTTGCCTATTTGTGTCTCGCATTGTTGGCCAGGTGTCACGATGTAGGTCCCAAGGATAGTGTACTTCAGGATTTCTGTATTGCAATTCTCGGTGATGATGAGATTTTCCTCTGAGTAAACCAACCATTGGTTGTCGGTTATTTTCTGTATCTTAGTTTTTTCTATTTCAATATGGTTCTGTATGCAGTTTTTGTAGTTGTTCTTCATCAGCATTATTTGTTCAATGCAGGTCTCGGTTGGAAACTGGGCTAAATTAGTTTCAGCGCAAAGGAATTTTCCATTTTCAATCTCAGTACATGGGCTTACCACGGGCATGTATTTCAATCTATTCACCATCAGGTAAGGATATTTGGGTATTATTGTAAAGGTATTTGGAGGATGGAATATAGGGATGGGTATAACCTTGTAATAATTATATGTTTCGTTATTTATTAGGGGAACTTCTAAAACAAAAACTAACTTGTTGTTATTTATATATGATTTAAGTATGATATTACGTTCTAATTTTATTAAATTATGTTTGTTTACTGGGTATATTGTTCTAGCATGTTTAGCAATGACTTCTAACGTATTATATAATTCTGTACTATTTATAATGGATTGGTGCAATGTATTCAGTTTGCTAAAGGCTATTGCCGTTTCAATCTCTTGTATGTTTTCGTAACAGGTTCGAAAGTTATTTAAAATTTGATACATAGTATTTAATATTTGGAAAAGTTTGTTAAACCTGAACTCATGTTCAACTAATTTTTCCATTTCATTGGTATGTAAACCCAAGTTTTTAATATTTGAATTTATTATTTCAGAGTCATTTACTAATTTATCAAAAGCTTTTTGCATTGATGATACTTTACGTTCGACCACATGCTCTTTGTTCTGTATCATTTGGATTTCTCTATCATATTTAATTGCATCGTCTTCATCCAAATTTCCTGTGATAGCTTTTACAAGTGAGCCTAATGGATTAAACAAAGCTCTTTTGTTTCTATAATGGAAAGGTAAGATTTGAAAAAATCTATCCTTAGTTAGTTTAATAAGATATTCTATTTGGCTTTCTATTCCTATAGTTTCGTTACTAAGACTATTTTCCTTAATTTTAATTTTCAAGTTAATAAAATCCCGAATATTATTATCTATTTGTAAGTGTAATGATTCTAAATCTACAATTTTGTATATTGTCCAATAACTATTCCTCTTCACTGCTACTCCCCGCTTTATCGCTGCTATCCCCGGATTCTGACCGAGGTTTTGGAGGTCCAGCGTGAGTGTTGGCACCACTAGCACCAGAAGTACCAGGCACGATCTGTGGAGGACGTTTTACATTTTTTAAGGCTACTCTAGTTTTCCTTTTCTTTACTTCTACTGGGACTATATTTCTTTCAACTTCACCTATTACTTTCGCTTTTTCATATCGAGGTTTTTCTTTAGCTTTTCTAATCCTAGTGTCTTTCATGTAAATATTATCGTCTGGTTCGAGTATCGGTGTCGTTTCGCCACCTTTTTTATTAATTATTTTAATTTTATCGGATTCTAATTTTTCTGTTATGAATTCATAGAGTATTTTAAGGCGTTTTCTATGATCTAACAATAATTTCTGAGTTAAGTTCTTCTCTCTATCCACGTTAAATACATTTTCGGAATAAGTGTGACCAAATACTAGTTCAAAAGGCGTAAAATCTGTTGCTGAATGTATGGTGTTGTTATAAGCCATGATGGCATAAGTCATAACTGATGCTGCATCTAAATCGCTTTTATCGTATTTTGCTATACGATAAATCTCAATAATGGTAGAATGAAACCTTTCTACTATTGCCATTGAACTGGGATTATTTGGCGTCCCAATATGAAGTTCAATTTTGTAAAAGCTTAACATTTCTTTAATCAAAGTATTGTTGAATTCTGTACCGGAATCGCAACTAATTTTCCTAGGCAGACCATACCTGCTGAAATATTTAATCAATGCCCTAACTATCTCTGGTGTACTCCTATTCGGTACCTCTATGGCTTGTGCTATCTTACTAAATGCATCCACTATAGTTAAATAATATTTCCCTTCAATATATAATAAATCCATAAAAGCTTCCTGAAAAGGGGCATCCTGGGTTTGTGTTAACTGAATGTGGGGTTTAATCGGCTTTCTATCATATTTCATGCGTTTACATGTTTCGCAAGCATTTATGATTGCCGTGACTGTCTCTTTCATGTTTGCCCACCAATAATGTCTTTTAAGTTTGGTTAAAGTTTCTTTAATACCTCTATGACATGTTTTCCCGTCGTGGTATTTTAAAATAACTTCTTTTTGATCTTCTTCAGATCCTGTCAAATTTATAACTCTTTCTGTACACTCGGTTAACTTAACTGAATCCTTTTTAAATAACTTAATTACCATGTTTGAAAAAGTTTTTCTAAAAGATGGGTGTTCGAAGTATATAAAGTACTTATGTTTTGGATCAATATACTCTTTCAAAAAGTCTTTAACTAATACATATATCGTTATTTGTCGGTAAGTGAACTTCGAGAATTTTTTGTTTATTATTTGAAATATCTTTTACGTCTAATTTATTTTTAAACCATGAATGAATTAAAATCTGTTTTGGTTTAGTATCGACAGCTTCGTTTAAACTAGGAATGCCTTCGTGTTCTCTATTTGAAACTGAGTTGGCAGCACCCCATCATCAGAATCCGAAAGTTCTATCGTTTCTATTGGAGTTTCGGGGTCTTGCAATTCGCTTTCTATAATTTTTTGTATACGTTCCTGCCTATCTCCTATATTTACGAATATTGAATCTAAATCGTCGTCAATTGCATTAATCTTAATCCTAGATAAAGCATCTGCATTCGTGTTTTGAGGGCCTTTCTTATATTTTATTTCGAAATCGTACTCTTCTAACCTTAACCGCCATCGCGTGAGTTTACTATTGGGCTCTTTCAATGAATACAGCCAAGCTAATGGTCTATGGTCTGTAAATATGGTAAACTTATTACCATACAAATACGGTCGAAAGTGCTTAACTGCCCATATTATGGCTAAGAGTTCCTTCTCGATAGTGCTATATTTTACTTCTGTGTCACTCAAGGTTCTACTAGCATAGGCTACAGGCTTATCTGAGCCTATCGTTCCTTGTGACAATACAGCCCCAATCGCAAAATTGGATGCATCCGTGGTTAAAATAAAAGTTTTACTAAAGTCAGGAAATTGTAACAAAGGTGCATTTGTTAAAAGCTTTTTACATGTCTCAAAACATTCTTTATATTCCCCATTAATTACAATTTTGCGACCTTTCTTTAAACAAGCTGTTAATGGTCTAGTTATTTTGGCAAAATCTTTGATAAATTTCCTATAATAACCGATTAGTCCTAAAAAGCTTTTAATCTGTGTAACCGTTTCCGGTATAAGATACCTAAGAATAGCGTCTATTTTATCATTATTTGGTTTCAAACCTTCACTTGTAATAGTATGCCCTAGGACTTATCTAATTGAACTTTTAAATTTGTTTGACGGAAGCGGTCAAAAACTGCCCTAAGTTTTTCTACATGTTCAGGCAAGCTTTTAGAAAAAATAATGACGTCATCGAGATATACTAAGCAATGTAAGCCTTGAAGGCCTCGTAAGACGTTATCCATCGCTCGCTGAAAAGTTGCGGGTGCGGTCTTTAACCCAAACGGCATTCTGTTAAATTCATAATGACCTGAAGGTGTGCTAAACGCAGTTTTAGCTCTATCTTCCTCCTGAACCTCTAATTGATGGTACCCGCTAGCTAAATCGAGGGTCGTAAAGTATGTACCTAGCATGTCGAATAAATCGTTAATGTTGGGCAAAGGGTATTTATCATCAATTGTGATTTCATTGAGCCGTCTATAGTCAACTACCATCCTCCATTTTTGTTGGCCTGACGCGTCTAATTTTTTCGGCACTAAATGTACGGGAGCACTCCAGGGAGAATGAGATTCCTGGATAATGTTATCCCTTAACATTTTCTCGACTTGACTACTGATCTCTTTTGTTTGAATAGGTGGCAATCTATGTGCCTTAATGTTTATTGGGTCTTCATTTTTTGTTCTTATTCTATGTTTAACCTGATTTGTGAAGGTTAACGGAATATTTTCACAATAAAATATATCTTTGTATTCTTTACAAAGTCCCTCCATAACCGTTCGTTCTTCTGAATTCATATGATTTAACTGCAATTTGTCTAAATTCTCTGTTAGCAAGCTGTCCACTTCTATATTATTATCTATGAAATTAACACTAACAGATGGGTCCTGTATGTATGGTTCCACTTGAAAAGGTCCCGTAACTACTAATTTTCTATTTTCATGGCTATAATTCTGAATAACAGTTGTTGCATAGCCTTCAATACACGTAACTAATGCGGCGGGCATTCGAATCCCTTCCGTAAATTGCTTAAAATCTAACACAGCTTCCCCGTTCAGTAAGTTGACTGGGAGTCTTACTCTAAGTTCACTACGAGATGGTAGATTATATACCTCTCTCATAGGCGGTGAATAATATGATAGGAATATCAGTATTTTTTAAATGTAATATCTGATTTTCCATATTAATCTTTGCCTGTAATTGCTTCAGCAAATTGCTACCTATTAACCCATCATACCTATCGTCGACACTATAGACATAAAACTTATGGAACTCTTGACTTCCAAAGGTAACCGGTAATGGAATAATAGCCGTTTCACTATGAACACTCGATGCGTGAGTGCTAACAACTTCGAAGGGTTCATACTGTAGATAATTTTTAAAATATTTATTCGCTATATACGGGCTTATAAACGATCTAACACTCCCCGTATCTATCATAAAAACTGCCTTTAATTCTGGTATAACTATATGTGGTAAATTTAAGCGTTTATTACAATTTATTTTTATTCGTTCTCTAGGGTAGAGGCCGTTATGCAAAAATTTCCCGCCCCGGGTTCTTCAGGAGAAAATTCTTGGCACTCATTGTACGAATAACTTGAACTCTGTTCATTATTATTAGAATTATTTATGTAATTAACACGTCGCGACCTTGCAGTACGCATGGTGACATCAGTATTCGCACCCGACGTAGATGCTTGCGCTGCAAAAGACGGCGTGCTCGGTGCATGTGCCGCGAACTGTTGGTTCGGTTGTGCAATCGGAACAAATGACCTACTTGACTGCGGTGACGCATTATTGTTGTTTGTACGATTAAAATTGTCTTGATTTCTTTGAATATTATTATGTTGTTTATAATGTCTGGGCTGATGCGAATTGTTCGGTGTAGATGTGCTGTTTGTAGCACTATTCGGTACATGTGTACTTGATATGCTATGTGAATCTTTCTTTTGATTATTAGATTCAATTGCATTTTGGTTATTAGGCAAATTGGGTCTGTTATTTCTGCTAAAATTACGTCTGTCGTTTGTTTTCGACTCATAGACTGCCTGGAAGTTTTGTTCTTCTAAAACTATTTTTAATGCATCCTCTAACGTTGTGACGTCGCGCAAACGAACTAATCTAACTAAAAATGGCGGTAAATTAAACAAGAAAGCATTCATCGCTCTGTTACTATAAATGATTTGCTTTGCCTTACGTAGAGATTCATCAATGATAGTTTCTGATATTTTAGCAAATAAAACACTTCTCATCCGCTGTATTCTATGGCAAAAATCTAAATAACTTTCACCCTTATTTATTCTACACGATTCTAATTCCATTGCTAAACAATCCTCTGTGCGTGGATCACCGAAGTGTTGGTTTAACAACTTCTTCAGCTCGTCCCACGTACCTATAGCTTCTCTTTCGCCTACCATACTGGCTGCTTCGCCTGATAACCTACTAGTTACTACATGAAATAAATATTCATTTTGGGCTGCGGTTCCTAAGAACGTAGACAAAATGTATTCATTTTTTTTATAAATAAAGGCAACATTCTAGTGTCGCCGCTGAATATTGGTATGATGTTAACCAATTCCTGTGGGACACGGGTTACGTTTTCCATTGTGAAAAGTTATGAAAGAAACAAACGCGGAGAGAAAAAAAAATCACACTAATGTGCTACTAAACTATCACTATTCTAAAATATTAGTACGTTTAAAATCTATGCAAATATTATTACGGCGTTGTCCAATCCCTAATAATACACAAACACATAGACTATTACAAGGTTGGGATATAGATGGAAGAGCTGAGAGGAAGGTGAAAAAGATTTACTCACAATTCCGCAGCTAGCTCCATGCTCCCTGAATTACTGCTGTGGCTGGTCCTCTTCCGTAACTCGAAGTGGCTCCTTAATGAATTTATTTGTTCGGCTATCTCTGCTAAACCGTAGACACGGACGTCGGCTACTCCACGTAGAATTGTATACACGGCAAACTGACTACAGAGATCCTACCGGCTGCGCCAATTAAGTAAGCGACAACGGAAGTGTTAAAAAATAACTTTATTCCGACAGAGTTACAGCGAAAAAGTAATTGTATTCATCTAACAAGATATTGATCTTAATTAATGTAGATGTAAGACCAACATATTTAGTTCTACGAGTGGTGTATGTATGTTACTGTAAGCGTACTGGACAATGTAGGCTAAAAGCGTTATTATTTAACTAGCTTTGTCCCGCAGCTTGGATCCAGAGGTCTATGCTGCAGAATTTATGCTTTTAACCGACTTCCCAAAAAGGAGGAGGTTCTCAATTCGGTTGTTTTTTTTTAATGTTTGTTACCTCATAACTCCGTCATTTATGAACCCATTTGAAAAATTCTTGTTTTATCCGAAATTTATCGATTGTTCCTATTTAAATTTTATCAAAATCGGTTAAGAACTTTAAGAAGTTTGGATTTTAAATCGAAATAGCTGGAATTCGTTTACATCGACGATTGTTTTTTGTCATCCAAGTAAAGAAATTGTGTATTTTGCTTTCCTGCGATTTTGCAGTGGTGTTTTTAGGTGTGGGGTACCAGTAAAAAGTGAAAAAAAAAGATACAACCGACTTCCACAAAAAAAAAAAACACTAAAAAGTAAAAAATAACTTTAATTACGGAAGTCGGTGTCAAAATAAGATGAAACTACCAAAAAAGCGACTTCCGAAATTAAAGTTATTTTTTACTTTGTAATGTTTTTTTTTGGAAGTCGGTTGTATCTTTTTGCAAAAAGTTTTTTTTATCTGAAACAAATGTAGCCATTGGCGCTCAGCTATTTAAAAAATTACTGAACGTAAAAACATGGTTACCTTTTTTTTCAAGGATTCACCAAACCTACAACTTCTGTTTGCTTTCTTTGCTTCTCAGCGTAAATCCGAACATTGTGGGAGATAAAGATTCAATGGTTTGAATCCAGAAACAAACATGCGCTAAGTCAAGCGTTGTGATTAATTTCTTCTCAGTATGGGTAGACTGGTAGAGGCAATGCACGCAAAGAGGCAGTAAGGATGGTGCCCAATGAGCGTAACCCAACGTAATGTACGCCACTGAAAATAACGTTGCATTTGATTTTATACAATAGGATTTCTTTTAAATTATTTTTTATACTTTTTGTGTTGGATTGATTTTATATTTTAGGAAAGGGTGCTCCATCTTCGACCGCATCATCGCTTACCATCACGTGAGATAGTGGTCAAACGCATGCCTATCAAAAGTAAAAAATAAGTTTCCGTTTTTTGCTCGTAAACAGAATGTATGGCTTTATTAATAAACTAGTTGACCCACGCAACTACGTTTGCGTCACATTTTCCATTAATGCTCGGCTCCTTTTAGACTTGGCGTGATGATATGTAGCCTATATATGTAATACTGAAAGAAATTTTCAAATCGGACCAGTAGTTCCTGAGATTACCCCCTACATACAAACTTACAAACAAATGTTACCTCTTTATAATATTAGTATAGATATAGATAGATTTGATCGGCTTGCGTTTGACCGTTATTCTTACCTAATGGTAAGCGAAGATGTAGGTAGTAGATGATGGAGCACCTTTGTCTAGAAGTAACCTTTTTACTCACTTGAACGTCTTAATGTTAACGTGTCCCAGGAATATTTATAGTTACTTTGAAGCATAAACTTCGGCAGGTAATGAAAGGTTGCATTTGCATGTCAAAAAATAACAAATGGTTGAAGTCAAAAAGATCGTTCTACCAGCGGCAACGATTGTCAGAGAGACAAAATGTTAGGGATTGACCACTAGTAATGTCACTAGCGCTTGTCAATCCGATTCCAATAGAATATCAATGAATCTAGAACTTATAGACTACTAGCTGACCCACGCAACTTCGTCTGCGTCACATTTTCCCTGAATTTCGTTTGCTACAAACCTCACGAAGCCCGAGACCTTTCCAACGAATGCAAAACCGTGGAAATCGGTTCGTGCTTTCTGGAGTTATAGCGTCAGGAAGGAAAACCCGACTTATTTTTAACCGACTTCCCAAAAAGGAGGAGGTTATCAATTCGGTTGTATGTTTTTTTTTTTATGTTTGTTACCTCTTAACTCCGACAATTATGAACCGATTTGATTTTTTTTTGTTTTATCTGCAAGTATATCCTGGTCCCATTTAAATCATATCAAAATCGGTTATGAACTTTGGATTTTAAATAGAAATAGCTGGAATTTGACTATTTAGATGATTCTTTGATAATCGAAATTGCGTATTTTGCTTTTCTGCGATTTTGTAGTGGTGTTGTTAGGTGTGGGGCACCACTTAAAAGAGAAAAATAAAAAACTTTTTTTCGGTGTTTTTGTTAGTTTCTTCGTAATTTGACACCGACTTCCGAAATTAAAGTTATTTTATACTTTGTAGTGTTTTTTTTTTAGAAGTCGGTTGTATTTTTTTGTAAAAAGTTTTTTATATTATAGATTTTCATAGTTTCAACATTAGTTAAGTTAGTTAATTACTGGGACTCATTTTTCAGAAGTTTAATATACTTGACCGATCCTAATAGACACTCTTCGTAAATTAAATCATCTGCCTAGCCTTATCCCAACTATATTGGGGTCGGCTTTCAGTCAAACCGGATGCCCGACTGCCTTAGATCTCCAAATGACAGCCAACGGCTTAACGTGGTTTCCGAGGCACGGAGAAAACTCGGTATGTTAAGATGGTCACCCATTCACAGACCAACCTCGGCAAGCGTTGCTTAACCTTGAAGATCTACCTGTGCGGGTGTTATTATTTAGCCACGAGCTCCTCTTCGTACATTACAAACACATAAAAAGTTTCTCACAATATAAAAACGTAAACAAAAAATTTAACCATACGAAACACATTAAACAATTTTAAAAAGCACAACAGCTGTTGACAGAAACAAGTGGCTTATATTTACCGAGCCGTCGAAACTCATTCATATGCAATTGAACGTATGAAGTGTCGGATCTCGCGGGACCACTTACACTTCTGTTCCCCCGAACGTAATTCTGACGTGTTCTCGCACGATAGGATACGGATACCACTTACGTACGGGAAGCATTCGATAATAACGGACTGTTTATGTGTTTTGGATATCAAAATGGATTGTCCTTTTTGAGAAGAAAATAATGGGATATAAGTTTATTGTAGTTTTTCTTTTGTTTTTTATTTTCCAAACATCAGTATCCTATTCTGAAGCTCTCACATTTTCAGAAACATTAATAAACACCTAAACATACTTGATCTGACAAAACGGAATATTAAACAGAAACTTACAGAGTGGCTACTTCAACAAGATTATGGTCACACTGAATCAATATTAACCTACATAACATTGGGCACCCATTCATACACGCACACACGCACACACACACACACACATCCACACTCGTTCATACATACACAAAAACAAGAATTAAGTTTATTATTTAAATAATAAGCATTATTCAATTTTAATAATAAGTAACATTCAATGTTACTTACCATTACCATTTTCTGAAAATTATTGTTGAAATTGTGGGTTGATCGACAGGGTTGATTGCTTATTTAATATGTAATATTAAATTATAACCTTATGGCCGTTCACTGTCTCTTAAGACACAGATATAACCTAGTTTAAGAGACAGGGTAACGTAAATTGTCGACAAATGTACCATGTACTTATACGTCAACATGTTCTACCATAAAATGTAGTTACATAACTTTGTAAATCTTGCTAGCAACTAGCTTTTAAGTTTTTGCTTTCTTACCATCTGTACCTTTTTATCAATAGACAATTTATTTATTTTTTATTATTTATGTATACAGGGTGTAAGGGACAGCCCTCCACAAACTGATAGGGTGATTTCAGTATATCGTACTAAGTTGACCGGTACATGAAATTATTTCAGGAACTTTATGGGAATCCAATAAAACTGATTTGTTTAATTACCTCACACGCAATGTATCGCTACCTCTGCAAAACGCACGCAGCGAACGGCAGCGCAGCGAGCTTTTGAAAGGACAGCCGCGCTCGCGCCACGTGTTTAACAGCTGATTTCATGAGTATTTTGACATTTTATTAATATTCATGGACCATTCAATTATTTTATACGGACATTTTATGACATTTTTAATCAAATATTTGAGAAATCATATATTAGAATGAATTTGTTTAGTCAGACATTTTTGTAGCAATTATGATAACTGATGTATGAATATGATATTTTAAATCAATTAAATGTATACTGTATAAATATTTGCACACCACAAGTTATGGTAGAATGTAAATGGCTCTCATTATATTATTTAAGATCACACTTCTTTGTACACCTACATTCTGGCAAATAAATATTATCTTATCTTATCTTATCTTATCTTATCTTGTCGTTCATTAGTTTTTTTTTTTCATTTTAGCTGTGTTATTTAGATTAATGGAGTTCTGCATACAGATAATGTAACTTTACATTGAAATAAAGCAATAAAAACTGAAAAAACGAAAAAAAAACCTGAGAAAATTTTCAATGTAATATGATTCAAAATAAGAAGCTGATTACACCCTGTTAATTTGTGGAGGGCTGTCCTTTACGCCCTGTATATCAGCCGCCAGCAATATTGCAAAACTGACAATCGATCCTATCTCCTAATGAAATGTGAACGCACAGAGGCTTCCTTATTTGCTCAAAGAATTATAAATCTTATGGTGTTTTGCAGTCGAAACATCCAAAGAAAACATTTGGTTAATTATCTGTCCGTACACGCTATTTGTCATAACGCCATTGCATGGTTAAACGATAGATAAAGTACCCTAAAAGCCGGTCATAAGGCCAGTATCAAAGCGTTGATAATAATGTGGTCCTAATTGCGGATCACAACTGCACACGTTACATAAATGTAACACAATGTGTGTCATCTGAAATGAATGAAATGCATCTCATCTCTAAACCTACAGTGTGAGTCTTTATAGTGCCCACATATGTAAATGAGGAAAACTGTGCTTAATTTTTTCGATGGAATCGTTTGGAAACGCTTAGTGCCAATTCGTGGAATAGCAACAAGGTAGGGATGGTAAGTTGCAATGCGTTTGGATGTCCGATGGTAGAAGGGGGCCGGTGGAATGAGGCCGTGGATAGATATAAAATTTAATGACATACATAATTAGTCCTAATTGCAGGCCACTTAACTCATACACGTGACATATATAACCCCGTCCATATACCTATCACCCGCTAACCAGCAATATTGCAATACTGACGATCGATCCTATCTCCTAATGAAATGCAAACGCACAGAGGCTTCCTTATTGGCTCTCATTAATCTTTGGTGGCTTCACTTTTTCAACGGCTCCTACAATTTGTCTGAGCATTTGTCATGATTCTCCAGTTTTTCCTTGTTTGCGCAGAACTGTATTATTTGGGCAATGACGTGAGTAACTGGTGTGTGTATTAATAATACGCTGGAGGATATGTTTTTGGGAGTTCTGGCGATATATTCAAGATCTCATTAGCTGACTCGCGAAGAAGGCTTTGTAATTTACAACTAAATTTATAAAAGCTAGAATTTGAGGGCCGAATATACTAAGTAAAAGGTTATTAACAATAGTTTGATTTGATGAAAATATTTTGTCTAAATTACCCCATAGTAAAGATACCAGAAAAAAAAAGTTTGTTCAATAAACAATAAAAAAAAATGTCCAATATATTTTGGTAAATAAATCTAACAAATCATTAAACATATGTTTTCAGTCCAGGTAAATGGAAAAATAAAAAAGTTGTGAAACAGTGAGTCCGCTCTCTCCGGCGCGATAAACTGAAAACTGAAACTGAAACTCTTCACTAGCACTCTTGAAAAGGTGAAGAGTCTTCTTTCTTTCTTTCTTTTTTTTCTTTTAAAAAAACGATGCCCCACACTAGGAATTTCTCCTGTATCGTGGGTGCGTTTAAAAACATACAAAGTCACATACACAAACAGCCAGACCCGGAACAACTATCTGTAGGTCATACAAATATTTGTTCCGTGCGGGAATCGAACCCACGACACGCGACGCAGCAGTCGATCGCTCAACCACTGCGCCAACCGCGCCGTCAAACAAACAGTCTGGCAAACTCGTGGTCCAGTAAAGGTATAGAAGTCGGTGGCAAGACACTTACCAACCTTCGTTTCGCTGATGACATAATCATATTTGCACCTACAGCTGCCGAGTTGCAAAATAAGCTCCACGATGTGAGCACAGCAAGCCTTGAGGTTAGACTCATGATGAATCGGTCATAAATAAAAGCAACGACAAAAAGTAGGGTGGAGTTACCTCCCCCTTCTTTTGCTCATTTGGACGGCATAGTGGATTTCTTGCTCATCTACATCATCTGCCTAGCCTTTTTCCCAACTATATTGGGGTCGGTTTCCAGTCAAACCGGATTCAGCTGAATATCAGTATTTTACGTGGAGCAGCTGCCTACCAGACCTCCACAACCCATTAACTGGGTAACACCGTACTCCTTGGCAAGACTGGCGTCAGATTTTCTGGCTTCCCTATTCAATTTAATTATTACAATCATATAAACATAAACTTGGTCGTTTTCTATGGGGGAGAGCCAGCAGAAAACCACGGTCACTCTTATTTTTTAATAATTGGTTTTACAATATTCTCATAATACAGTGTTAATGGGTGATGAGAGGGCAGTGTAAGTCGTTTCAACAGGTACCAGGTAAGTGTTTAAAAAGAACGCATAACAAGATCAAATATTCAATGTTGTGTATTGAGAAAAGACAGAAGAATTTAATAAAAATCTCATTTGAATAAAGTTTCGAACTGAGAACGAAGTCGGTTGAAGAATTCCATGAAAATATTTTTCATAGTCCTTTTCATTTTAAATTCAGGACATTTTTTAAACTAGTCGTTTCGACCAAAAGACTCGGAACGATTGTCTTAAACGTTATTGAAAAATCAACAGGTTTGTTTGTTCTTTTCAGTGAGCTTGTTTACAGATAAGCAACAATAAAATAACAAATCAATTGAAATTGAATGGTTGGGATTTAGAAATACCTACTCTTTTTACAAGCTTTTTATCAAATTTGCCTTTTCAGTTCGTATTTAACACAACTTGCAATTAAATAAAAAAAAATCCCAACTTTATTCAACTGAAATGCATACATTTTTAGATGCTCGGTGCGAAGTGACATCAACACACTTGCTCAAAAAATGCATTTACGAAGCCTATAATTAATTATTCGAAAGTAAAAAATTACGCACCATACAATAGAACATGCAGTAAAATAGCTACTCTCACCGAAGTACTTACTTTACCAACGTCTCCTTTGTATCGCCATACAACGGAGCGTGCGGTAAAGTTTAGGCGAGAGGTTTTTTTTTTATTTCCTAAAAAACTTTAAAGCTAGGTGACATAAAGCGCATAATACTTTCTAATGCTTCCTTATATTTTCTATAATTCTCAATTAATCTTTATCAAAATTATATTCAACTTTCCATGGCGGGAGAATCACGAATACCACAGATTAAAAATGACCGCCACATAAATCTAAAGCACACTCATTTTAAGTACTTTAAATTCAACTAAAGCTTATTTATTTTAAGTATTTTTAAGTTCGGTCATAAAAGTAGAATATCAGCAAAATAACAAAAGATAACAGGTATGAAGCTGAATGATTAAACCTCTTTGGAAGCGCTAATTAAGTAAGCGACAACGGAAGTGTTAAAAAATAACTTTATTCCGACAGAGTTACAGCGAAAAAGTAATTGTATTCATCTAACAAGATATTGATCTTATATACTAACTTAATTGCTAACGTAGTACATCCACAGCGTGATCAGATTGAAGCATGTTCTAGATAATTATAAATGCTGATCGCGCAGTGGGGAAATTGAGAAATAATAATCTAGTAAATACTTATTGTCTGACAAAGCTAATATTGGTAGGTTGGGGTTCCTTAACTCCTCCCTCCCTAAGAGAGAAATTATCCGAAGGTGTCGCAGACGGTTTCGGAGAATTTCGACAAAAGTTTATGAACTGAAATTTATACATTATAAAGATAACTATTGCTATTACAATAACCACATACTCTAAGATGGTCCATATACTAATTTCTATTGTCACTGTTTGTGTCGTATCGTCTATTTCACTAAATTTTGCACTTTGTAACACTTCTTTCACATCACTGAAGTCCACATTTCTTAGATCCACTTTCTTTGATCTTCTCTGGATGTCCTGTTGTAGGTCTGGCATCTGGATCAATGGCAGCTGGAGACTGGAAACTGTAGTGTTTGTGCTGGCGGCAATGATGACTTTGCCTATTTGTGTCTCGCATTGTTGGCCAGGTGTCACGATGTAGGTCCCAAGGATAGTGTACTTCAGGATTTCTGTATTGCAATTCTCGGTGATGATGAGATTTTCCTCTGAGTAAACCAACCATTGGTTGTCGGTTATTTTCTGTATCTTAGTTTTTTCTATTTCAATATGGTTCTGTATGCAGTTTTTGTAGTTGTTCTTCATCAGCATTATTTGTTCAATGCAGGTCTCGGTTGGAAACTGGGCTAAATTAGTTTCAGCGCAAAGGAATTTTCCATTTTCAATCTCAGTACATGGGCTTACCACGGGCATGTATTTCAATCTATTCACCATCAGGTAAGGATATTTGGGTATTATTGTAAAGGTATTTGGAGGATGGAATATAGGGATGGGTATAACCTTGTAATAATTATATGTTTCGTTATTTATTAGGGGAACTTCTAAAACAAAAACTAACTTGTTGTTATTTATATATGATTTAAGTATGATATTACGTTCTAATTTTATTAAATTATGTTTGTTTACTGGGTATATTGTTCTAGCATGTTTAGCAATGACTTCTAACGTATTATATAATTCTGTACTATTTATAATGGATTGGTGCAATGTATTCAGTTTGCTAAAGGCTATTGCCGTTTCAATCTCTTGTATGTTTTCGTAACAGGTTCGAAAGTTATTTAAAATTTGATACATAGTATTTAATATTTGGAAAAGTTTGTTAAACCTGAACTCATGTTCAACTAATTTTTCCATTTCATTGGTATGTAAACCCAAGTTTTTAATATTTGAATTTATTATTTCAGAGTCATTTACTAATTTATCAAAAGCTTTTTGCATTGATGATACTTTACGTTCGACCACATGCTCTTTGTTCTGTATCATTTGGATTTCTCTATCATATTTAATTGCATCGTCTTCATCCAAATTTCCTGTGATAGCTTTTACAAGTGAGCCTAATGGATTAAACAAAGCTCTTTTGTTTCTATAATGGAAAGGTAAGATTTGAAAAAATCTATCCTTAGTTAGTTTAATAAGATATTCTATTTGGCTTTCTATTCCTATAGTTTCGTTACTAAGACTATTTTCCTTAATTTTAATTTTCAAGTTAATAAAATCCCGAATATTATTATCTATTTGTAAGTGTAATGATTCTAAATCTACAATTTTGTATATTGTCCAATAACTATTCCTCTTCACTGCTACTCCCCGCTTTATCGCTGCTATCCCCGGATTCTGACCGAGGTTTTGGAGGTCCAGCGTGAGTGTTGGCACCACTAGCACCAGAAGTACCAGGCACGATCTGTGGAGGACGTTTTACATTTTTTAAGGCTACTCTAGTTTTCCTTTTCTTTACTTCTACTGGGACTATATTTCTTTCAACTTCACCTATTACTTTCGCTTTTTCATATCGAGGTTTTTCTTTAGCTTTTCTAATCCTAGTGTCTTTCATGTAAATATTATCGTCTGGTTCGAGTATCGGTGTCGTTTCGCCACCTTTTTTATTAATTATTTTAATTTTATCGGATTCTAATTTTTCTGTTATGAATTCATAGAGTATTTTAAGGCGTTTTCTATGATCTAACAATAATTTCTGAGTTAAGTTCTTCTCTCTATCCACGTTAAATACATTTTCGGAATAAGTGTGACCAAATACTAGTTCAAAAGGCGTAAAATCTGTTGCTGAATGTATGGTGTTGTTATAAGCCATGATGGCATAAGTCATAACTGATGCTGCATCTAAATCGCTTTTATCGTATTTTGCTATACGATAAATCTCAATAATGGTAGAATGAAACCTTTCTACTATTGCCATTGAACTGGGATTATTTGGCGTCCCAATATGAAGTTCAATTTTGTAAAAGCTTAACATTTCTTTAATCAAAGTATTGTTGAATTCTGTACCGGAATCGCAACTAATTTTCCTAGGCAGACCATACCTGCTGAAATATTTAATCAATGCCCTAACTATCTCTGGTGTACTCCTATTCGGTACCTCTATGGCTTGTGCTATCTTACTAAATGCATCCACTATAGTTAAATAATATTTCCCTTCAATATATAATAAATCCATAAAAGCTTCCTGAAAAGGGGCATCCTGGGTTTGTGTTAACTGAATGTGGGGTTTAATCGGCTTTCTATCATATTTCATGCGTTTACATGTTTCGCAAGCATTTATGATTGCCGTGACTGTCTCTTTCATGTTTGCCCACCAATAATGTCTTTTAAGTTTGGTTAAAGTTTCTTTAATACCTCTATGACATGTTTTCCCGTCGTGGTATTTTAAAATAACTTCTTTTTGATCTTCTTCAGATCCTGTCAAATTTATAACTCTTTCTGTACACTCGGTTAACTTAACTGAATCCTTTTTAAATAACTTAATTACCATGTTTGAAAAAGTTTTTCTAAAAGATGGGTGTTCGAAGTATATAAAGTACTTATGTTTTGGATCAATATACTCTTTCAAAAAGTCTTTAACTAATACATATATCGTTATTTGTCGGTAAGTGAACTTCGAGAATTTTTTGTTTATTATTTGAAATATCTTTTACGTCTAATTTATTTTTAAACCATGAATGAATTAAAATCTGTTTTGGTTTAGTATCGACAGCTTCGTTTAAACTAGGAATGCCTTCGTGTTCTCTATTTGAAACTGAGTTGGCAGCACCCCATCATCAGAATCCGAAAGTTCTATCGTTTCTATTGGAGTTTCGGGGTCTTGCAATTCGCTTTCTATAATTTTTTGTATACGTTCCTGCCTATCTCCTATATTTACGAATATTGAATCTAAATCGTCGTCAATTGCATTAATCTTAATCCTAGATAAAGCATCTGCATTCGTGTTTTGAGGGCCTTTCTTATATTTTATTTCGAAATCGTACTCTTCTAACCTTAACCGCCATCGCGTGAGTTTACTATTGGGCTCTTTCAATGAATACAGCCAAGCTAATGGTCTATGGTCTGTAAATATGGTAAACTTATTACCATACAAATACGGTCGAAAGTGCTTAACTGCCCATATTATGGCTAAGAGTTCCTTCTCGATAGTGCTATATTTTACTTCTGTGTCACTCAAGGTTCTACTAGCATAGGCTACAGGCTTATCTGAGCCTATCGTTCCTTGTGACAATACAGCCCCAATCGCAAAATTGGATGCATCCGTGGTTAAAATAAAAGTTTTACTAAAGTCAGGAAATTGTAACAAAGGTGCATTTGTTAAAAGCTTTTTACATGTCTCAAAACATTCTTTATATTCCCCATGAATTACAATTTTGCGACCTTTCTTTAAACAAGCTGTTAATGGTCTAGTTATTTTGGCAAAATCTTTGATAAATTTCCTATAATAACCGATTAGTCCTAAAAAGCTTTTAATCTGTGTAACCGTTTCCGGTATAAGATACCTAAGAATAGCGTCTATTTTATCATTATTTGGTTTCAAACCTTCACTTGTAATAGTATGCCCTAGGACTTATCTAATTGAACTTTTAAATTTGTTTGACGGAAGCGGTCAAAAACTGCCCTAAGTTTTTCTACATGTTCAGGCAAGCTTTTAGAAAAAATAATGACGTCATCGAGATATACTAAGCAATGTAAGCCTTGAAGGCCTCGTAAGACGTTATCCATCGCTCGCTGAAAAGTTGCGGGTGCGGTCTTTAACCCAAACGGCATTCTGTTAAATTCATAATGACCTGAAGGTGTGCTAAACGCAGTTTTAGCTCTATCTTCCTCCTGAACCTCTAATTGATGGTACCCGCTAGCTAAATCGAGGGTCGTAAAGTATGTACCTAGCATGTCGAATAAATCGTTAATGTTGGGCAAAGGGTATTTATCATCAATTGTGATTTCATTGAGCCGTCTATAGTCAACTACCATCCTCCATTTTTGTTGGCCTGACGCGTCTAATTTTTTCGGCACTAAATGTACGGGAGCACTCCAGGGAGAATGAGATTCCTGGATAATGTTATCCCTTAACATTTTCTCGACTTGACTACTGATCTCTTTTGTTTGAATAGGTGGCAATCTATGTGCCTTAATGTTTATTGGGTCTTCATTTTTTGTTCTTATTCTATGTTTAACCTGATTTGTGAAGGTTAACGGAATATTTTCAAAATAAAATATATCTTTGTATTCTTTACAAAGTCCCTCCATAACCGTTCGTTCTTCTGAATTCATATGATTTAACTGCAATTTGTCTAAATTCTCTGTTAGCAAGCTGTCCACTTCTATATTATTATCTATGAAATTAACACTAACAGATGGGTCCTGTATGTATGGTTCCACTTGAAAAGGTCCCGTAACTACTAATTTTCTATTTTCATGGCTATAATTCTGAATAACAGTTGTTGCATAGCCTTCAATACACGTAACTAATGCGGCGGGCATTCGAATCCCTTCCGTAAATTGCTTAAAATCTAACACAGCTTCCCCGTTCAGTAAGTTGACTGGGAGTCTCACTCTAAGTTCACTACGAGATGGTAGATTATATACCTCTCTCATAGGCGGTGAATAATATGATAGGAATATCAGTATTTTTTAAATGTAATATCTGATTTTCCATATTAATCTTTGCCTGTAATTGCTTCAGCAAATTGCTACCTATTAACCCATCATACCTATCGTCGACACTATAGACATAAAACTTATGGAAGTCTTGACTTCCAAAGGTAACCGGTAATGGAATAATAGCCGTTTCACTATGAACACTCGATGCGTGAGTGCTAACAACTTCGAAGGGTTCATACTGTAGATAATTTTTAAAATATTTATTCGCTATATACGGGCTTATAAACGATCTAACACTCCCCGTATCTATCATAAAAACTGCCTTTAATTCTGGTATAACTATATGTGGTAAATTTAAGCGTTTATTACAATTTATTTTTATTCGTTCTCTAGGGTAGAGGCCGTTATGCAAAAATTTCCCGCCCCGGGTTCTTCAGGAGAAAATTCTTGGCACTCATTGTACGAATAACTTGAACTCTGTTCATTATTATTAGAATTATTTATGTAATTAACACGTCGCGACCTTGCAGTACGCATGGTGACATCAGTATTCGCACCCGACGTAGATGCTTGCGCTGCAAAAGACGGCGTGCTCGGTGCATGTGCCGCGAACTGTTGGTTCGGTTGTGCAATCGGAACAAATGACCTACTTGACTGCGGTGACGCATTATTGTTGTTTGTACGATTAAAATTGTCTTGATTTCTTTGAATATTATTATGTTGTTTATAATGTCTGGGCTGATGCGAATTGTTCGGTGTAGATGTGCTGTTTGTAGCACTATTCGGTACATGTGTACTTGATATGCTATGTGAATCTTTCTTTTGATTATTAGATTCAATTGCATTTTGGTTATTAGGCAAATTGGGTCTGTTATTTCTGCTAAAATTACGTCTGTCGTTTGTTTTCGACTCATAGACTGCCTGGAAGTTTTGTTCTTCTAAAACTATTTTTAATGCATCCTCTAACGTTGTGACGTCGCGCAAACGAACTAATCTAACTAAAAATGGCGGTAAATTAAACAAGAAAGCATTCATCGCTCTGTTACTATAAATGATTTGCTTTGCCTTACGTAGAGATTCATCAATGATAGTTTCTGATATTTTAGCAAATAAAACACTTCTCATCCGCTGTATTCTATGGCAAAAATCTAAATAACTTTCACCCTTATTTATTCTACACGATTCTAATTCCATTGCTAAACAATCCTCTGTGCGTGGATCACCGAAGTGTTGGTTTAACAACTTCTTCAGCTCGTCCCACGTACCTATAGCTTCTCTTTCGCCTACCATACTGGCTGCTTCGCCTGATAACCTACTAGTTACTACATGAAATAAATATTCATTTTGGGCTGCGGTTCCTAAGAACGTAGACAAAATGTATTCATTTTTTTTTATAAATAAAGGCAACATTCTAGTGTCGCCGCTGAATATTGGTATGATGTTAACCAATTCCTGTGGGACACGGGTTACGTTTTCCATTGTGAAAAGTTATGAAAGAAACAAACGCGGAGAGAAAAAAAAATCACACTAATGTGCTACTAAACTATCACTATTCTAAAATATTAGTACGTTTAAAATCTATGCAAATATTATTACGGCGTTGTCCAATCCCTAATAATACACAAACACATAGACTATTACAAGGTTG
The DNA here is from genome assembly GCA_963859965.1 of Ceramica pisi. Lineage (NCBI taxonomy): Eukaryota > Metazoa > Arthropoda > Insecta > Lepidoptera > Noctuidae > Ceramica > Ceramica pisi. The sequence continues at coordinate 11,007,071 of OY982537.1, read as the reverse complement.
GGATATAGATGGAAGAGCTGAGAGGAAGGTGAAAAAGATTTACTCACAATTCCGCAGCTAGCTCCATGCTCCCTGAATTACTGCTGTGGCTGGTCCTCTTCCGTAACTCGAAGTGGCTCCTTAATGAATTTATTTGTTCGGCTATCTCTGCTAAACCGTAGACACGGACGTCGGCTACTCCACGTAGAATTGTATACACGGCAAACTGACTACAGAGATCCTACCGGCTGCGCCAATTAAGTAAGCGACAACGGAAGTGTTAAAAAATAACTTTATTCCGACAGAGTTACAGCGAAAAAGTAATTGTATTCATCTAACAAGATATTGATCTTATATACTAACTTAATTGCTAACGTAGTACATCCACAGCTTGATCAGATTGACGCATGTTCTAGATAATTATAAATGCTGATCGCGCAGTGGGGAAATTGAGAAATAATAATCTAGTAAATACTTATTGTCTGACAAAGCTAATATTGGTAGGTTGGGGTTCCTTAACTCGCTCTTGAGACAAAGATGACACGACGATGTAGTACTAATTTTAAATTTGCAAATTCAAGCCATTTTTGAACCGACTTCCCAAAAAGGAGGAGGTTCTCAACTCGGTTGTATGTTTTTTTTTTATGTTTGTTACCTCATAACTCCGACAATTATGAACCGATTTGAAAAATTGTTTTATCTGAAAGGATATACTTGCAGATTAGTCCCATTTAAATTTTATCAAAATCGGTCACGAACTTTGGATTTTAAATCGAAATAGCTGGAATTCGTCTACTTGGATGATAGTTTTATGACATCCAAGTAATCATAATTCCGTATTTTGCTTTTCTGCGATTTTGCAGTGGTGTTGTTAGGTGTATGTTACCACTAAAAAGTGAAAAATAAAAACAATAAAAAAAAAAGATAAAATGATGAATTTAAAATCGATCTTTTTGTGATATGCTCTGCCTGACAATTACTACAATTATAAAAATACTGCCATAGTTTAAAAAAAAATAGGTTTTAGTATCGAAAAGCCATCACCATTCATCATTACATGTCTCAGTTACAAGTGTACTACAAAATTTGCTCTTAAGCAGAACGGCAATACAATTAAAAGGCACTTGACGCTAAATTAGTTTCACACCAGTAATAGATTAATGTTTATCGGCGTCTCAATATCACTGATTCCACATAGGATTGCATTGTATATGCGCGCGAGTAATTAAACATCAATCAGTGCTGCGGTGCCAACGCTCCAATAGGTCTTGTGTAGTGCAAACCAAGACTTTGGGGACTGCGTAGTATCTGTATGGATTTCGTAGTGTTTCAAGCAGACCCTAGGGACATAGCGATGTCTATCAAACTCTAAGGAAGGAATTCAGCCGTTTTGTGATAGCAAACAATCACTCGTTGAGTAATAGAAATGATGAAAAGATACTCCAGCTGAAATTTTGCGACGGAAATTCGGTTTGCGTTAGAAATGTTTTTTAATTAAATGTAGATAAATGTATCAATAGCTACGTAAAATACTGTTTCTATGGGGACTTGGTAGTATCTGAGTGGAGCTTGTAGTGTTTCAAGCAGACCCTAGGGACATGGCGACGTCTATCGAGCACTAAGGAAGCCGCTTTGTGATTGCAAACAATCACTTGTTGAGTAATTGAACTGGTGTGGAGCAATAATCCAGCTGAATTTTTGCGACAGAAATTCGTCTGCTACGTGCTTTTTAAATGAATATCAACTTGTGAGCAGGAAATGATGTTGTTTTTCAACTTAAAATACGATTAAAAGGTAAAAATTCATAAGTCAGTAATTCGACAAAAAAAAATTGCATTTTGCTCAGAAATTACGTCGCGAAATTTCTTCACTATATCGCATCGCTGAGACTAAGTGGAAGAATGTCTTTTGGTCACTGATGGTACCAGCTGGATGAGAGTTGTCGAGAATCGAGACAAATTGTGTACGATTTGAGAGGGACTGATGTAGCCTGAAGATGATTATGGGAACGTCATATCAACCTTATAAGTGGGCGTGTACAAAGGTACATTCTTGTACCAAATTAAACGACGTTATTTTCAACAGGAGTGTTGTAAGGCTAAGGTCAAAGATACACGTTTTTATGACATTTTCGCTCTTAAGCGAGGGGCCGCCCTAATTAAAAAGCATTCCATTCGGGTCTATAGTGAATTAATTAATGGAATTTGAATAATACGTAATTAAACGCCTTCGACTCGACAAGTCAGGCATCTTTGTTTTATTGTGCTTTGTGTCAAAGAGATAAAGTGAGTGATAATTACCTTAACTAACTTAATATATTCTTGAAAGCATTAATTTATTTCACTTATACTGAACCATTATTAAGAGTCGAATATCCTCATAGACAGGAGAGAAACTTTATTTTTAATGGCACGTAAAATAAATAACAACTTCTAAAAAATAAAAAGCTAAAAGTCTTCGAGTATCAAGCAACCATTCCATTAACTGACACCGGATGCAGTGTCCATAAAACTGTTCGAATAAAATTTAATTTGTAAAATAAAGTCACCAGTAAAACGAGAGCCTACTTTACATGCTGGCTGAGGGCGTCGTTGTAAGGGAAACAAATTGAATAATTATTCACGGTATTGTCCGCCCTGCGTCGATAATCGCGTGCTGACCCGTCGCTTTGTGGGCACTTGTGCAAAATAGCCCGGAAAACGAGTTCAGACGGGCGATATATTGGCGATCACAGTGCTGCTGAAGTGATCAAGCTGTTGCCGCGATTTTAAGCGTTTGCGATAAAGGACGTTTCAACAAATCAAATATTTAATTGGGCAATCTGAATATTGGCGCCGAAAGCGTAGCATACGTGTAGCCATTATGCACTGTTGCTAAGGCGTAGCTGCTGTGATGTAGATTGTGACTGCTACGCCGTAGCAGCATTGCCTTCTTTGAAGTGACATTACGTAAGTCAATAGCAAGTGGCTTTTACTGTTAACGATACTGCTTTACGGCATCGGTACTATTGCTCCGGCTTAGCAGTCGTAGATTGCGATTGCTACGCCGTAGCGGCAGTTCTACTATGAGGTAAGTAATAATTATGTAAGTCAATAGAAAGTGGCTGTTTCTGTAATAACGAAACTATTCTACGGCATCCCGGTACTGTTGCTACGACGACGTAAGACGAAGCAGCAATGCCCACTCTACGGTATGTTAGTCAATAGCAAGTGGCTGTTATATGTAGTTAACGATAGTTATAACTACATAGGTATTAATAGCTAACACTTACCTTTAAGGCCTTACTTGTAAGGCCAACTTGCGACCAGAGTTATCTTTTAACACAAAGTTGGGTGCTAATACGAGGTTAATTTCATACACAGTGGCTCCAGGTTAGCCACTAACTCGGAGTTAAAAGAAAACTTTAGTTTGTACAAGTCTCAGAATAACAGTTACCATTTTAGTAAAATATAAATATTTCAACAAGACGTAGCAAACGACTGCTACGCCGTAGCAACAGCGCAATCGATTCCCTTATTTCATATTGTGAACTCAAACGAGAACGAAAAGACATGTTTAAAATAAGTATTTGTTTTACAATGTTCACAATGTCTTTCACTTACAGTCAAAATAAACATAAGTACGTAAGGTACATATTTTCTGTTGTATGTGGATTATTTATTAAATGCCAAAAATAGGTATAATTACAGTCGTAAGGCATATTTGTTGTACAAATTACGGAAAACGTCGTGGGCGGTGAATAATGGACAGTTTCGGTACAATGTGTTGTTAGCTAATCGAAGGTACAACTTTGCTTCCGACGTCTTTCAGGTAAACGATAGTGGTACATGTGATAGTGTACGATAATATTGTCAAAGCAAATGAACTGACAAAAATTTTACATGATAAAAAAATATAGTATAATATTAAAAGGTAAAAAAAAAATCCTCTACGATAGCAACTGATCACGTGGCCACTGTTTTTAAGTTTGGAAAATATTAATTTTCATTTAAAATACATCTCAATTGGGGACATTTTATTTGTCAGTCATTATGTGACCAATTTAACCAATTTGCTATAATCTATCTTGAAAACGAGAAAAAACTGACTGCAACTGAACAGCAGCTCCGTTACTGTCCGATACAACCACAGTACAGAAATTTAAAAAATACTTTTTTACAAAAAAAATATAACCGACTTCCAAGTCTACGCAGAAAACTCAAAACTGCTAAACCAAAGCCTAAATCAAATTTTTACGGGACCAAATGGCAATTTAAGTATGTCACATAGAACTAAAAAAATAATCACAAAAATCAGATCAGAAACCTCGGAGTAGGTAATCGGTGTACAGACATAAAAAAAAAACACAAACCACTCCTCCTTTTTTGGAAGTCGGTTAAACAACTGGTTGTATCGGACTGTGAGGCTAAGAACTCACGGAGCGATTTTCACCCGCGACCGCCGCGGTTGCGGGCCCGCAGCTTCTGTAGAAAGCAGATATATAATATGTTAAAAATTAAAGCACAACTCACGACGCGATTTACGCCCGCGGTTGCTACAGAAGCTGCGGGCCCACAACCGCGGCGGTCGCGGGTGAAAATCGCTCCATGAGTTCTTAGCCTGAAGTAAATACTAAAACTGTTTCTTTGAAAAATTTAGTGGCTTTATAGTTGTTATAAAGTTGCTAGTCTGAGGGTGTCTATGTCAGGCGACTATCCAGTGACCCTTGAATTAAATTGAACGCCTGCTATTTATCGAAAAATACCACTGCGTGTGGACGCATTACACAAAGAAACTTTTGTGCTTTTGTAAACAGTACCTTCTACCTATAGTGCATTAGGTATGTTTTTGTTTGACGAGTCAAGAAGGTGCGGTTCAGAATTATGTTCGGAATGTAACTAATAAATAGAACAGTAAGTGAATTTTATCTGAAGAGCTGAAATAATAGCAAGACAAAGTTATGTTCTACTAGCGAGCGGTACGATACTCAAAAAACTGTTTTATCAAATAGAACCAACTTGTAAATAAAAACACTACAAGGTATCTAATAACTTTGATTTCCCGAAATTTAAGTTATTATATACTTTGTAGCACAGCTAAATTGACCTTATTCCCGTGCCTAATGAGTGGTTGCGCCATCTGTCGATAAGGAGTTATTTTGTGTGCATTCGCAGTCCAAGTCCTGACCAAATCTACTTTGCTTTGGAATTGACATAAACCTAACAATATGTCACTATGCAAGATTCTATTGATTTTAAGTTGAAGAGGTCACTGGTTTATTTTTGAGTGTCGAACTCCAATGCGGATGCAATATAGATATAATCAAACCTAACGTTAAAATAAATAACCTAATCCCTTTTTTGTAAAATAGTTTTTTTTTTAAATTTCTGTTAAATATACTGTGGTTGTATCTGTATCGGACAGCAACGGAGCTGCTGTTCAGTTGCAGTCAGTTTTTTCTCGATTTCAAGATAGATTACACAATAAATGCAAATTGGTTAAATTGGTCATAACCTAATCGTTTAATAAACAATCAATTATGCCCGAATTAACCCCGAACACGTAGAAATTCGGGTTGACTTGTATTTACTTGCGTACTACTTCACAGAAGATGCTGTTAAACGACATGATGACCCATGATGACATCACCCAACGACAGAGTTCAAAAAACGCACCACTTTAAGAAACATTACAACATAGTCCTAGCAGAGGAATTGGACGACCACTCAGGTCCCAACGAGCTAAGAATCTATACGGACGGATCAAAGACCAGTACTGGTACGGGAGTTGGAATTTACTCCAATGACCTCAACATTAAAATATCCAGATCGCTAGGTAAGCTCAACACCGTCTACCAGACGGAATGCGTGGGCATTATCCTGGCAGTTCATGCCATAGAGGCCAGGGAAGTCACGGGCACCCACATCCGGATACTTTCCGACAGTGCCTCAGTCCTCCAATCCCTAAAGAAAAACTACACTACCTCGAAACTCATACAAGAATGCCACAATGCACTCGAACACGTCACGGTGGCCAACCGCAACACCGTGACGCTGCAGTGGATAAAGGGGCACAGTGGATCACTGGGAAATGACGCGGCCGATGAACTGGCCTGGTGCCGTGGCTGTTGGAGCCGAACCCATAGTACCACTCCCCTTCGTCCAACTGCGCACATGGCTGCGTGAACACACCCACAAACAAGCGGAACGCTGGTGGGCCTTGGCACCAGGCTGCAGGCAGTCCAAGGAAGCCATGCCAAACCTGGACCGAAAACTAACCAGGCGCCTTCTGCGACTGGATAGGCGGAGCCTGCGAATGGTGACGGGGCCCATCACCGGTCACTGCTCATTAAATAAACACTTGCACACGATAGGCATAACGGACAGCCCTCTATGCAGAGCAGGCATGGAGGGGGAAGAAACGGTACCGCACGTACTCCTTGATTGTGAGGGCGTCGCCGAAATACGGAAGCAAACTATAGGGTCACCAAACTTGCTCACAGATATCCTGAACACGCCGAGAAAACTTATCTGTTTCTGGAGGGAGGTTGGATGGTTGGAGTGATGGCCGCCATGGCTCATGTACAATGGTCCAACGTCAGGACTAAGTGCGGAAACCAAAACCCCCTAATAGAATACCCCTTCACAGCGTACGGCGTATGATACGTTATGAACAGAGTGCCAATTCTACTAATTTTCACATTCGCATCGCATTCGCATCTCAATCGCCATATACCAAAAATGTATAAAAATTAGAAACCTTTTGACAGTTTGCGACACACATGCGAAAGCGAACGCTGTTTTAAAATTAGTGGAGTTGGCCCTCTAGCTCTGGTGTAAACAACAAATAGACATGCAATTTCAGCAAACCCGGGAGATTTGTATCATTTATAATATTACATGTGAGGACTTCTGTTTGCCTACCTCCGAAGTTTTTCATCAGAGTGTCAATTCTACAAATTTTCACATTCGCAGGTCATTCACAATCTGTCAAAAATATATTAAAAATTAATGCTTTTTTGACAGTTTGCGATTGACACCCGACTGCGAATGTTGTTTAAAAATGAGTAGAATTGGCCCCTACTCAAAACAAAATAGGGCCCACCTCGAATCAGTCACTATTTTGGTCTAAATAAAGTTATCTGTGTAGTTGTTGACAAAGTTATGGTTTGAACCGTCAAGGTAACATGTTTAAGAGCCCTTATCAATATTTATTCCGACAACATTCATATTGATTTCAAGAGGGTTGCTAAAAAAGTGAAGTACTCGAAAAAAACATCGAATGCACAAATTCTCAATCACTTAAATTTTCAGTCTACACCAAACGCTGTTGTGGAACAGTCACGTTTTTAACCATTTTGTTTGTTTCCTGTATTAGTTGTGATCACTATGCCTGGTTCTCGACGACATATGGACATGGAAACCGCTGCAAGAGCAGTATCTTTGCTACAAGAGGGACAGTCTCAGAGATCTGTGGCTATACACCTCGGTGTATCGCGACGAGCGATCCGAAACGTTTGGGAACGGTATCAGGAGACCGGAAGTGTAGCTAGGAGACCTGGCACAGGAAGAGTTAGGACTACAACTGCCCAGGAAGACCGATACCTAAGGTTGACCGCACGTCGGGAGCGTACTGTAACCGCTCGGACCTTACAAACTCGACTACGGCAATCTACAGGGACGAGAGTCAGCGATCAAACCATTCGGAATCGGCTTCACGAAGATGGACAACACTCCAGAGTACGTGCTATTCGACTAAAACTAACGAGGGCTCATCGTGCAGCACGCTTAAGGTACGCCCGGGAACATTTGGAATGGACTATGGATAACTGGAGGAATGTGCTTTTTACGGACGAGTGTAAAGTGAAGTTTTACAGTGACGACAGACGGATACGCGTGTGGAGAAGAGAAGGGGAACGTTTTTCTGAACCATGCGTGCAAGGAACAGACCGATTTGGGGGTCCCAGTGTTATGGTATGGGGTGGAATTAGCTTACACGGCAAAACAGAGCTGGTAATTCTGAATGAAGGTACCGTAACCGCCGCCAGTTACATCGAGCAAGTAATCCGGCCACATGCCATCCCATTTTCATAAAGAGTGGGCAATAACTTTGTCTTTATGAATGACAATGCTCGCGCACACACAGCCCGCACTACACAAAGAGCACTCTCTGAAGCCAATATCACCGTTTTGCCATGGCCAGCAATGAGTGCCGACCTCAACCCCATCGAACATTATATGGGATCAGCTCAAAAGACGCCTGAAAGAACGTTACAGTGATGTGAACAGCCAGCAGGAGCTCATTAACGCTTTGAAAGTCTGTTGGGAACAAATACCGGAACTAAACGTAACTCACTTGATTGAAAGTATCCCAGATAGGCTCAGAGAGTGCATACGGAGCAGAGGAAGACCCAGTCGTTCGCTCGCACCATATTTTTTTCCAGAATAGTTGTGCTTTACAAGATTATGTTTTTCCTTTATTTTGTGTAATTTTTCCTAAAAACTGTTATTTTGTGTTTTTATTCAACAAAATAAACAAATGGTTCTATTGTTCATGTTTACACTATTCCTAAATGCTCACTTAAAACTTGTGTATTCATAAAAACTCAATGTTTTGGTTCAATTTTAAGTTGCAGCAAAAAAAACATGGTAGGCCCTATTTAGTTTTGAGTAGTTTATATATATACTAGCTGTCCCCCGCGGCTTCTCTCCCGTTTAACCATAGTTCCCGTTTCCGTGGGATTTTCCCTTTCCCGTGGGATATTTGGGATAAAAACTATCCTATGTCCGTCTCCTGGTTCTAAGCTACCTCCCTACCAATTTTCAGCTTAATCGATTCAGCCGTTCTTGAGTTATAAATAGTGTAACTAACACGACTTGCTTTTATATATATGTATAGATTATTATTTACCTAGTTCATTTTTTTAATTCACTATTGTGAGTATGTAGACAATGTGAGTTACTATGTTCTTTTTTTCTCTTATTGAACTTGTACTTTGAACGATGTCTGGCAGTTTGAGTACTTTTGTGGCCTACCCAAATGTCCTTTTATTGGCATTGTTCGTCTAGTCGTTGAGCTCCTTATTGGTTCTAAGTTGAGCTAATCGACTACTGACCAAGGTTTGCATTGACTGGACAGGTCCACTAAAATCTGTGGTTCTTTCCTCAAAATACCATTTCAGACACTGATCTGCACAGTCCTCATATAACGTATTGTGAATATGAGCACCATGTAGATTGCTATGTTAGGGGTTCATTTCATTTAATGTTAGTCTGATGGTTTGAGTTCTTTATGCGGCCTACTCAAATGTCCTTTCTTTGGTATTGTTCGTTAGGTCGTTAAGCTCCTTAAAGTTCTAAGCCTGAGCTACACGACAACTGGCAAATGCTTGCACTGTCTGGACAGGTTCACTCAAATCTGTGTGGTACTTTCTTCAAAATAGGACTTCAGACATTAACCTACATTTTTCTCATATGATTTGACCAGTACGATTGTATGGACTTTAAAAGAGCCGAGAGAGAAACACCGGCCACATCTCGTTAAAATTACCAAAAAAGATTGACGTGTAAAAGTATTATTTACAACCTACTTACAAAATAAATATCATTTATCATTAATTGGCCAAAATATCGCTGAATAAACATTTTTCCTGGAATCATCATGAGATCCTGACTTGTACCTACATTCCATCATCAGCTTAACAATATGAGATGATGATTACCAGGAAAAAATATCTTAATAGCGTTAGAAAGTAAATACTTTCTCCCTCAAATTTTATAGGCACATACAATATTTTTCAAATGAAAAATATTGTATGTGCCTATAAAATTTGAGGGTTGGCCTCGATTTTTCTGGGATCCCATCAACAGATTCTGACTTGGTGACTATAGGACTGCCTCGAAGGTATCGGCTGTCTAATAAAAAAAAAATGTGGAAATCGGTCTACAATTGACGGAGAAATCGGTGAACATACATAAAAAAAATACACATAGCTGAACATAGAACCTCATCCTTTTTGAAGGGAGTTGGTTTAAAATTCCAAAATGTATAGGATTGACATGGGCTACCGAAAGTCACGTTGACATTCTCCGGACTGAAGACAATGGTTATCGTTGATGTAATGACACTTTCTTTAGTTCGTGAGAAGCAAAACCATCGCGTCCTAACGTAATGACAAAATTATTCAAGGTGTAAAAAGTTAAGCTCGAGATCTTGGGGAGCGATTCGGTTTTACAAGCTTGTTTAAAATCCAGTGTTGCCCTTTTTGAAGTCGCTCGCTGCCTTGAAAATTCTGAAGTATAGTTTGACTTAGAAATAGTTTATTCAATCCGTTGACACCTTTTCACAGAACTGAAAACTTTTAGTCCAAGTGAAGTCGCGGGTTTCTCGAGTGTTTCTATATAACAATAAACTGCCTCGAAAGTACTCCTACTACCTCCGGTACTTACCTAAGTTTTTACGTTTAAGAATTGTATGTATTATGTATGAGTGCGAGCGAAGTAAGAAAACTTTCCAATTTCTTTCCACGTTCGGCTGCCTCTTTTTACGAACGATTTGGATTAAATCTTTGGTAATGTTGTAAAAATAATGTGATCCACTTTCCCAATGTTTGGGCAGAATAATTTGATTTTTGGCGTAGGTACTGGGGTAGTTTGCCGTTGGTCCCGGCTGTCATTTTGAAAATTTTTGACAGTCGTTACGCGTAATCAGAAACCATAAAATCTGTCAAGTACAGCAGTGCGATTCTGTAAACCACTCACCTTGTAAAATATAGTGGAGTTAGCATGAAGTGAATAATTGTCATTCCAATTTCTTCTCTTCTGGTGGGATGTGAACAGAATAGACCGGCTGTGTTACCCCGTTCTTGGGTTGTGAAGGTCAGACAGGCAGTCGCCACGTAAAAATATGATCAAAAACTTTTTACAAAAAAATACAACTTCCAAAAAAAAAAAAAAAAACTTTAACTTCGGAACTCGGTGTTTTTGTTAGTTTGTTCGTATTTTGACACCGACTTCCGAAGTTAAAGTTATTTTGTGTTTTTTTTTTTTTGGAAGTCGGTTGTATTTTTTTGTAAAAAGTTTTTTATTTTTCACTTTTTAGTGGTACCCCACACCTAACAAGACCACTGCAAAATCGAAACCATACGATTTTCGAAAGTTCCCCTCGACTTCTCTGGGATGCCATCATCAGATCCTGGTTTCCTTATCATGGGACCATTTGGGAAGTATACCCTTTCCAACAAAAAAATCATTTTTAAAATCGGTTGGCAAGCGACGGAGTATGCCCGAAAAAACATAAAAACAAAAAATACAAACATCCGAATTGAGAACCTCCTCCTTTTTGGGAAGTCGGTTAAAAACAGTTGAATGGCATGTGATCAAAGTAAAATTGTCTTCGATCGCATCATCGCTTAGCATCAAGTGAGATAGTGGTCAAACGTATGCCTATGAATAGTAAAAAAATGTTTTAAACACATTTCGACGAAAATAGTCATTTATTAAATTTTAGTGCAAGGTAAATTATATGTTCAGTAATTCTGGTATCAATGTATGGTATTTACTATTTTAACCCACTTCTGAATAACAAAACGTATGATACGTTAATTTAACACGCAATAACGTGTAAAATAAATGTTTAAACTGCATAGTTTAAATAAGGCCATGATACCCAGTAACAAATACGACAACTGAAGTGTGGAGGAATGTTTTTAGCATAAAAACGGATGGTTTGCAGCACGCCACTTAAAATCCACTTCAGCTGCGGTGAGAGTGACAAAAATGGAGTACCGTGCCATCAGGACGCTGCAACATAAAAATACAGACGTCAGGGACAGTGGAATATGTCACTGTTAGAGAGTAACTGCCGCACATTGTTTTTCGAGATGGACGAAACTAGAAATTCTATCTCTGAGCAGCTGTGGCTTTCATTTTATAAGAATTGTACTCTAAGTAAAACCGAAAAGTCATATAAGTTCCTCAAAAATATTTTGATTTTACACAATATTAACCGAAAATCTCTCTAATATGCACATACTATTTTTACAAAACAATATTTGTTATATAATGCGCTGTGCATCAAATTATCCGCCCATCTAAACAGAAAACCTGCAGCTGTAGGAAACAGGATTAAATGTGTTCAAAATATGGAAAATTGCATGCTAATTCAACTGCCAGCCGCATGCACCACATTCGACGTACGGTTTCATTAAACTAATCTCATTGGAGTATCTTTTGGCTTCGGGAAATGCTCCTCGTAAAAGATAACTTCAAAGGTTATTCAAGAATACGTGACGCCAGTCGCTCCGGAAGGAAAGTATGATTGAATCGCTTTAAGCGCTTTCAGATTTTAAAATGACTAAAGTTTTCGCTGCATCCGCAAGCAGTTGAAGAATTGTTTTAGACGCAGACACCTAGAATAATCCGTGAGCGCTGTCTATTAAAATTGATTATCTTCGCTTCCGTTTCTTTTGAGGTGGCTTTCAAGTTGAGAAACTCGTAATTTAAACAAAAGCGGATTTAAAACTCGATTTAAAATGACGATTAATCCATAACAACAAGGAAGACAAACGGCAATTTCAAAGAAAAACAATGTAGACAGGCTTTTTGTTTCACCAACTTTCAAGATAAACAAAAAATACATAAACTTTGTGAAAGGTATTCAAGGGTCTTTGGAATAAACGATTGTCATATTTAAACATGATAAGAATGGAGAGACTTTATATCCGTTGTAGATACAGATTTCGTTTGTCATAAAGTTTTGGCAATTTTCTCTGAGACCGTTTATTCGAGACTCGCTAAACGAAGTGTCAATCAATTCCTGTAATGGGATACGCTGCTACATACCGTACGGTTTTAAACTCTCGGCAGTTTTTGAAATAAAATGTTATTAAATTCGACATATGTTTAGACGTTGTTATTGATGAGCATTAGCTAGTCGGTAATAGCGAGCATTTAGCAGTTTTAAAACTTACAGTAAGTCAACTTGCTATGGTTGCTGGTAGAGCTCAGTAAGGATGCCTGTCCATTACAGCGGAGCGGAGAAACCGAGGTATCTTAACCAATGGAATAGCATAAAATCTTGAATCACGTGAGCAACTGACATTTTGATTGACATGATTGGTTATTGTTTATCTGTTTCTCCGCTCTGCTGCATCGCTCTGCGCAGATGGTCAAGCACCCTAAGAGTCATTTAGGCCGTGTCGATACGTGCGATCAAGAATCACAATATAATGATACATATATCCTGATATTATTATGTTTATGTAGTTTTTTTATCATATTTGTTTTTCTTAATCTTGCATTATAATAATACCTATGAAAGTTACCTTTATATATAAAAGAAGTGCTCGTCACATTTTGTATGCGTAGAAAGTTTATTTTTCTCATAATTTCGCCGGCTTCATACTCTGAAAGGTATCTGGTTGAGCGACGTAGATATGAAGATTAGATTAAACGCGTGCCCTTCAAATCAACGGTTCTTTGTAAACGTAGGTAATAAGGGCAAGGGGGAAAATATTGTAGGTCGTAATTTTAGCCTTCTTTTACAAGCTGCGTAAAAAGGTGTGTAAGTAATTTGAAATCTCTATTTTAAAAATTTCGGTATAAATATGGACTATCATAACAGTACTTTTTGAATACTTGTCACTTGGGAGCAAACTACAAAATAAGGGCTCGATAGGTTTTTCGCCGTAGTTACGCAGAGTTTTACAACAAAATTCGAACAGACTTGTGCTTTGAGCAAAAAATGTTGTGTCGATGAACATAAGTACAACCTACACTGCCGTCCGCTTACTTAAAAGCCGTTAAATGAATAAACCTGATTTTGAGCTATGGTCCAAAATGTGGGAAATAACGTCCCTAGAAATTGTTTAAACATACAGCTATGTTTAATAGACTAAAATCTTTGATAGCTGTTAAGCTTTCTTTCAATGGGTTTTATTGATTGCTAAGTGAAATATTATTGTTTTAAATTATGGTTTTGTGTTTTTGTCATGTTTTTCTATTCCATTAAGGAACCTCATACTATCCTAAAAAACGGCTGGCTGACATGCAGCCGTGTTATAGAGTTGTAATAGAATTGTAATCACTATAGATTTACTTTGAGTCACAGTTAAAATGCAATTCCAAAGCTAAATAACAGTTAAACCACTAAACCTTCTTTTTGCATTGTAAATTATTTGAAACTCAACGAACTGCACTTGTGAAAAAGCGTTATTAGATTTTAACTGTCTATTTTATTGTTAAGAGATACTGATATAATACAGATTTATGGTCTAGAATACAGTTTCTGAATAATCTGTGCACACTAACTGTCTTTTAGTTTAGGAATTACTGGCTAACCCATGTTGCTCTAAAGTCAAATGGACAACTTTGTGTTAGATTTTAAGTTAGCTTTTTGTGCTTTTATATGTGTGTGCGTGTTAGGAGTGACAGTTAGGTAATTAAAATAATTTTTGATCACATAAGAAGTAAAATAATTATTATAAAAACGTGCTCACAAACCTTTGTGGTACATAAAATCAGAAATCAACTCTAAAACAATAACTTATATGAAAATATATCAATAAAAGACGTCAACGGGGCAGTGCATGCTGGCACCTGTTTCATAAGTGTGTAATTTATTTTTATTTATTTAATTAAACTTCATGCACAAAGTGTTACATGGGCGGACTTAACAACAATGCATTCCTTACCAGTCAAACTTTGGGTTAAAAAGACTACATTGTGGTAGGTGTAAAACAAATTATAAAAATAAAAACTTTTAAATGGAATCTTTTCAAATCAATACATTACACAAATAATTTAATAGCATAATATATACTAATAAAATACATATAATAATATATGCTCAATTAATAAACTAATAAATATGATAATTTATAATATTTTTCTGATTAAGAGAACTTCAATAATTATGACGAGACCAAACTACGAAAGACAGGCTTATAAGTAGTGTTTTCGGAGTTTAAGCTTAAAAGATAAGAAAATTTTGACTCAGACTTCTTGATGTCAAGGGGCAGCAGATTCCAGAGTTTAATGGTGGAAATAACGTAGGAGTTAGACAAGAACCCAGTGCGGTGAGGAGGAATATGAAGAATTAAGTTTTTGGACGCTCGGAGGTTAAGATTATGAGAACTGCCCAACACTTTAAAATATTGTTTTAGATAATCAAGAGCACAAGGATCATTTAAAATTTTAATGTAATTAATACGAGTATTATATGCCGTAGGTTGGAGACGTTACAATAGTGACGCACCAATGCAGCTATCATTTAAACAGTATTTATCATTATTATAATATAATATTACAATAGATACACTTTTATAAGCTGTCACAAGCACCGCTATAGGTACAGAGTCCCTAGTCTTGCAAACCAATTAAAATGTATTACAAAAAAACGTTCGGGACGTAAACTATTTTTGTACTTACACATACTACTTTTTTGTTAGAATTGGATTTTTATGCAGTACGCTAACTAATATCTTTTAACGCATTGATAACTGCGTCTTTTCTTGCCTTGTAGATACTTCAATTTTTGAAAAATAATGAGTTGACCATTTTTTCAATATGTTTTGGGATATTATTGTTGCTGCCTGACGTAGTTTTCTTGCAAAGCTCGGTGGAAGATTGACGATGTTGATGACGTGGTGGCTGGTTTTCTTTATTGTTAACCATGTTTGGTTGGCATCTATAATTGCATATCTCTAACATCGCTTTGACTCTTGAGTTCTTAAATCTAGAAATGAAATCGTAACGAGAATAAGCAAAAATGTAAGTTTTAAGCAAAAAAGTAAAAGCCTGGCCAAAAACATATAAGTAGGTAAGCATTATGGAGTACCTATGCAGGGTTAGTTTTTTTTAAGAATCTTTATGGCAGCTATCTAGTATATATTATTATATTAGGTACATACTATGCTGACCCTTATAGATATGAAGATGAGATTAAAATTGGCTCTTACAAATCCGTCTAAGTTTTGAAACGAATTAAAACTGCATTTACGGTTTTTGAAAACGTTTTCGGCCCAGAAACCGAAAAATCTAATTTTTATTTACGAAAATCATACCTAATTTTTAATTACAAACAAAAAGTTATATAGACACGTTTTCTCCAATTTCTAAACCAAAATAAAACATTAAAGAAATCCTTAATTAATGTAGTTTTATTGCGTTTCAGAAACTCGATATTTATTTTGAAGAGCAATATCTCGAACTATTAGCATAGCTGCCGTATGGATCCAATAAAAGCTCAACCTGTATAAATGCAGACAAGCAAAATGCAAAAAACAATCGTCAATCAGTAGGTTCATTCAATTAACGCAATTTATTAGTCATATATATATATAGTTTATTTAGTAGAAGAATGGAAACAGGTACATGCGTTTTATATTACGACGTGAATAAATGACATAGCAATTAATAAATCTTAAAAATAATGTAACAGAACTCTTACCTCCCGTTCGTGGCCATTTTTGGCGGGAAAGCACACAATCGCTCACAGACACGTCTTACTTTGCCGCGGAGTAACCAAAGAGTAAAGTAACTAGGAGTAACGGACAACTGGAGTCACGAGATGCAGGGGCAGGCATACCAGGAAGGTATTAACATAGACGTCTTTTAGCGTAGGAATGTCACTTAACCGTTTTTTGTATTGTTTTCCTTGATCTTTTATTTGAAACAATCACAATTAAATAACGGTCACTGTCTTTTAGATTTGTATATATGCTCCAAAATCACGCTGACTTACCAACGAATAGCCAGTTAAGTGTGAATAACGGTTTTGTAGAGTGGTAATTGAAGAAAACTGTCTTTTAGATGTCGTTAATGCCAATGCGCCTTGTATTACCATAAATCATTAAAATGCGTATAAAGTGATGTAACGGTTTTAAACTGTTGTAGTTTCATGTAACCGTTTTCTAAGATTGCATGGTGGATTAAAATAAATTTTAAACATACGGTTACAAGCGTGTAGCCGTATTATAGTGTTATAAAGTGACACAACCGTTTTTTAGTGTTGAACGATCTCAAAAATGATGTAGTTAGCCGTGGGTGTAACCTCCAGATCTTAAGCGTAAATAAAGATAGAAAAATAAGACCCGGACTGATTGATAGAAAAAAAGTTGCTCTTTTACGTAGTACATATAACTCAAATTTGCCAAAATGTCACTTAACGGCCTTTTAGTAAACGGACGGCAGTACAGGAGAATAACCTGAATAACCCTTTTTCCTGTACTTGTTATGAGGTGTACAATAAAGTATATAATAAATAATAATAATTATAAATAACTGCACTGTGTGGGAGGGATGAATGAAAACGGAAGACTTTGATACTAATTGTATATTATTATAATAATTACAATAAGTTAAGTTGTACAGGTTGGCCGAGCGGGGCTAAATACTACAGTTTTTCACGTGTGTGCTCCCGGTGGCGAGTCGTTCCGAATTGGCGCGAGTCTGAGCGCTCGCTGTTTATATAGAGGCCGGCGGCGGCGGTCGCCCGCGCCGCGCGGCTGCGTCCCGTTCCCCGCACGTCTCTCCCCGCTGCGTGCTCGTCCTGCGCGATACGCCGGCCGGAAACGGAATCACCTTTGAAGGCGCTGGTGTTTCTCTCTGCGCGCCTGTAGGTTGGTACACCTTGCGCGTGTACAGCACTATGATAGAGAAGTTCCAAGTAGGAACATAAACATTTTACACTCACTCAAAGTCACACAGTAATACCTACCTCCAGCTCTTACCGCTGCACATAAAGCTACACAAACATACACCAAAGATCGTGAAAATCTGGAACTGCAAAAGCCTCTTATCGTTGCCAACACTAATCACTACTATAAATTTACTAGAAGGGAATACTTCTGAATAGCCTTTGTGAGGTGCAGCAGTTAGGTTATTTGAAGTACGCTCGCCAGTAGTACGTTTTCATTCTGGTTCCTGTCAACTGGCGTGTCCAGCTGAGTGCTTCCATTAGCTTCGGTCACTACATCTCTGTTGCATTAAACTTGCAATGCATCTATCGAAGGTTTTATGTAAGCACTGGATTCTGACTTTTTATCAGCTTTCATATAACTCGAATGGATTTTCACTTGATTTCAATTTGTGTAAAAAGAATCGTGTATTTGACGTTGAAAAGGTACGAAATTTAATGTTCGGAATCGGAATAAAGGTTTTTTATTGGGTGGTTACTGTTGGGTTTGGACAGTGTTATTGAAGGAAATATAAAGTGCCTATTAAAATATCATTTTTACAAATAAATAAAATAATCAATACATAAATCTAGCACTTAATATTGTGTGTACACATTTTTTGTACCTTCAAATGTTATTCTCAAAATATCTGAAATTATTTTTATGAGAACCGCCTTCTAAATAGGTATGACATTAAAGACTTAAAAAAACCCTTGATCAGTCTTAATACGGTTTTTGAAACAAAAGTGCTGAGCTCTCTTGATAAAGCTCCTTTACGATTACGAAACCCAAAGTCAGATATATTCGAATCACGGTCTCTGCCTTTTTACCGCGCACCTAAGTAGGCAATCTTCTAAAATCATTACCTCGATTTGGTTCCATTCGTTCTACTTATGTTTTCAATACATGAGGGTCCGACATAAAAGTGTAGTTTGGTTTCCCAGAATTTGGCAAATTTTCGTATCCTACGTATTATCTAAGGTTTCAGCGAAATCGACCTTTCTTGTAAGATTTTTTCAGCCTTCAATTTGAGTTTTATGAGCAAAGTTTGCAAGTTTTAGTTTACAAGGCCTGGGTCAGGTCGTCCGTCCGTCTTTACTTCATAAGAACATTCGCTCAAAATTCTGGTCATGAAAGTATCATAAACACCGCCACTTGTATCTTGATGGACTACATATACTTTTGCTTGTTAAAATAATGTTGGACGTAGCATACATTCGTCCAGGGAATTGGTTTGAAGGAGTCACCTCAGCTTTGGAATGCAAAGGGTTCCGAACCAATTACATATATTTTTTAACATGTTATTGTAACACTTCATAATTATTTTTGATATAGAACTGTAGTTTCGAATATAAGGGCAGGGGATGGTAATTTTTATTCTAATTTCTTGAATAACTTTCAATATGTTTATTTTAAAATTATGAAAAAAAATATAATTAATACCCTCACAGTAAGCCCTTTCATTTGATATGTCACACGATACAGTTCCAAAAACATTTTCAAAAGTGACCCACTAACTCAAAATTTATTAATTTATGAAACGCGTTGTGTTTGGGTCACAGAAGTCCATGTGTACTAAATTTCAACAGAATTGGTCCAGTAGATCAGGAGAAAACTGACTGCGACAGACGGATAGACAGATAGACAGACAGACAGACAGACCGACGGACAGACAGACACCCGAGTGATCCTATAAGGGTTCCGTTTTTTGTTCGGAACCCCAAAAATGTTAATGTATGATCGACTCGATAATTCTTCGAGCTTTATTAGCACAAATACTTGTGGCAAAATTACGAAAACACACCAAGGTAACACGACAGAATGAAGCGAACCACAACTGGATTTTTGAATATACTTGTTCATATTAAAAAAGTGAGCAGCCAGCCTAAACAAACAATGGCGGCCAACTGAATCATTTTCTCTTAAGAACACCAATATATCTAAGAGTATACGTATAGTCGGTATAAGGGTGCTTTTCGACCCGACATGTGTGAGGTAGCTAGACGGTGCGAGGATGTGTAGTAAGCGGCGCGGCGGCTCTGAAAATTTATAACTGTTTCGTCCAAAACTGTGCTTGCTCACTGCGAAGCTGTAAACCGGTATGCTGTGCTAAGTGAGTTTTGCGAGGTTGCAATTTGAAAACGAGTTGCAAAAATCTATACCTACTAATAAAAATATTATAAAGCAGAAGAGTTTGTTTGTTTGTTTGTTTGGTTAAACGCGCTAATCTCAGGAACTACTGGTCCGGTTTGTGTTAGATAGCCCATTTATCGAGGAAGGTTATAGGCTATATATCATCACGCTAAGACAAATAGGAGTGGAGCAGTAATGGAAAATGTGACGCAGACGAAGTTGCGCGGGTCAGCTAGTAAAATCATAAAATTAAAATTTAAATAAAACAGCCTCGGAGTCATTCGTTTGTTTGACCAGCTAAACTAGACTAGCCGACTTCCAAATAAAAAAAAACACTACAAAGAACACAATAACTTTAATATCGGAAGTCGGTATTTTGGTAGTTTCTTCATATTTTGATGACACTGACTTCCGAAATGAAAGTTTCTTTTTACTTTGAAGTGTTTTTTTAGACTAAAAAGTGTAAAATGAAAATCTTTTTATAAAAAAAAGTTTTTTATTTTACACTTTTTATTGGTACCTACTGCAAAATCAAAGAGAAGCTAGATCTGCAATTTCGTTTACTTGGATGATAAAAAACCGTAATCCAAGTAAACAGATTCCAGCTATTTTGATTTAAAAGCCAAATTTCTTAACCAATTTTGATAAAAGTTCTGTGGAACCAATCGAGAAGTATTTCAGATAAAATAAGAATTGTTCAAATCAGTTATAAATGGTGTAGTTGTTATGAGGTAACAAACATAAAAAAAATACAATCGAATTGAGAACATCCTCCATTTTTTTGCAGTCGTTTAAAAGTGCATCAGCTGGTTTTTTCCGCGCGCATCGCCTCGTTTCTTCGCACATCTTTGGTGGCAAAAGCACCCTAAGGTAGAATAATATCACCGCCAGGTTTCCCTATTATGGGCTAATTAAATTATTTGCTAAGAGCACCCTGCCTCTTACACCCTCTAACGCACTTATGTTATAAGTAAAATCAAATTTTGGGAGAGCGGTTTTCATCTTTAGGTTTTTATTGTAAGAAAGTGCCTATACTTGAGCTTTTATGTTTATCTACTTTATTATTTTAGGGAACAAGGTGTCCATTTTTACTTAAAAACGTTTACATTCAAATTAAGTATTTCTTTTCGTCTATTATTCTAATCCAGAAATAGCTTTCGGTCTAACAAGTGGTAATATTTTCTACAATGAGTGGATTGTAATAAGCTGAATTAAAAAAAAGGAAACTGAAGAATACAATAGATTATTTCTGCAATAAAACCATCTTGAATAGATTACCATCAAAACGAGTTACTTTGACTAACCCGGAACACACAGACGCAGCCGTTTTAAAAACCAATATTGACCGTAGACGATATTCCATTCCGAAAAAGGATTTGGATCATCTATCATGTTATGTCAACCTACATCACGCGACAATCTTTCCATCTCAATCCAATAACGTGTTCAGTGTTTATATAATAAGTAGTATATAGCACATTATATATTTTGGTATTCACCCTCTTGTCGGGTGAGTGGAATCCCAAGATGAATGCCATTCTAATTGCCATGTGACTTGACTTGGAATACACCATCACATCATTTCCCAGAGGGGACACAAAAGGTGACTTAGGATCTCGGATCACGGGAATGAAACGAACGTTGTCCACTTTTATGGCTACTGACTGATACTGACCTACTATAAAATTCCGGTTGTACCAAAATCGGCCTAAAATCGAAGTGGGTAAACTTTACCGATGATATTGGAAGAGTAATGGCAAGTAATAGCAATAGTCGTAAAGAAAGAAAAGATCAATGTTGAGGTTACGCTCCGAATATAAATGTGTTTAAATGGTATCTAGTACCAATATCAGCATATTTTAAGCGGAAATTATTTATTAGTATGAATAAGCGAAAAAGGCGACAATATTTTTTTAAATACACAAAACAACACAGCAAGTAGGGTGACTATTTCGAAAGTTGTGGAATTAGTTCGAAAGAGTCACCACGGTCCAGGGAACGCAAAGGACAGGCAGGAGGAACACAAATGGGTTTTAGTCAATACGAGTCTAACATACCTTCGGCTCCGCCCAAAGCGGAAGGAGCCATTTGATAATTTCCCATACTATAAAAGGTGGGATGACTAAGACAAAATTATAATCAGCAGTGATTACAAACCTGCTTACAAAGAATACTGAGACGATCTAAATATCGAATGATTATTATTAATTACTGCGTTAGGGAATCGAAAGAAAAAGGCAAGATATGATCAGGCTGATCGTATAGAGAGATTTCATAGAAAATTATTGAAAAGTTATAGTTTTTTTTTGAACCAGCTAGTCTATTCTGTAAATAACCATTTCGATATCGACTTCACCTGAGTGACTAAGCTTACAAAGTGAACTTTATTTCTCACGACATAAGGTCTTATATTTATACGAATTTGAAACTCACCTCGGATTCCGCTGTCGAGACACGAAAATGTTGTTACAGAATAGCACTGCAGATGAGTTTAAAATTACTTTTTGTTTTTTTTTTTTTATTATGAAAGCAATAAAGACATTCATAATTAGATTTATTCCAATTTTATCAGAGGTTTCGTTTAATTTTCTATGCATTTGGCGTATGACTAATAAATGAATACGAATGACCAATAAATCGTAAATTTTTGGACAATCGGGTTTTGATTTGTCGTTCAGGTCACAATTTAATGGCTGCATGGTCACATGATTGCCTGTAATTATAATTTTATACCATAACTGTTATAGTTAGGTAAAATAATATTTATGTAGAATACATAATCAAAATTGTACCAACAAATGTTGCGGTTGGTTGAATGAATTGTTACAACAATGCAGTCGAAAGCTGTAATTTTGCTCTCATTATAAATTATCATTTCCACATGCTATTGATTTGGTAAATATCATGTCAGTTTGTAATTTATAAACGTATTGCTAAAAAATAAAAAAACTTTTTTCCAAAAAAATATAACCTACTTCCAAAAAAGAAAGCGGAATTTGGTGTTTTTGGTTTTGTATCTTCGTTTTTGAACACCTCTTCTCATTCTGTTTTTTTAGAAATCTACTATATATTTGTTTGTCTAAAAGTTTTTTATATTTCACTTTTTAGTGGTAATACTTGGACGACATCTTCGTCTACGCAGAATTTGAAATAAGCAAAAATGCTCATAAAATCAAAACTTCTAAACCAAACTGAATTTTTACGGGACCAAATGGCATGTATGTTGCATCGAACCGTTTATGAACCGGGTTTTTATATATCAATGCATCGAACTAAAAAAGCATCGCACAATTCGGATCAGAAACCTCGAGCAATCGGTGTACATACATTAAAAAAAACCAAAAAAATACCCGCCGAATTGAGAACCTCCTCCTTTTTTGGAAGTCGGTTAAAAACGGCACTTTCTATCATTGGTAGGCGAGAGTTTGAAAATGGAAAGCTATGATATGGTCGACGATAGAGCTCGCTTGCTTGGTAGTTTCTTTTCACTCTCGACTTAAGGCGCGTCCCCAAGCAAAACGCAGCGCTAGCCGTTTTTAGTGCATTTTTTGGAGCTACATACTCTTTATCCAAAAGAAATATCAACTTATAAAAATTACATTAAATTTCCACATAAAATGGTAGATTTTTATTTTTTATCTAGACTAATATTATAAAGAGGTAACATTTGTTTGTAAGTTTGTATGTAGGGGGTAATCTCAGGAAGTACTGAGGCCTTAGTGTGAGTTTTTTCGACTCACGTTCAAACGCGTTCGATTGCGAGCGCGTTAGAATTTAGTATGGGAATTTAGTTATAGTGCCACCTGGTGGTCACTCGTAGAACCTAATTTCCCATACTACATTCTAACGCGCTCGCAATCGAACGCGTTTGAACGTGAGTCGAAAAAACTCACACTAAGGCCTCTGGTCCGATTTGAAAAATTCTTTCAGTGTTAGATAGCCCATTTATCGAGGAAGGCTATAGGCTATATATCATCACGCTAAGACAAAAAGGAGCGGAGCAATAATGGAAAATGTGGCGCAGACGAAGTTGCGCGGGTCAGCTAGTTACTAAGTATATGTTTAAGTAATCGCCTCACAACGAAGCTACAGAAATGAGAAATAATTACTGAAAACATGCTTCTTCTCGAAAACTAACGATTATTTTGATTTTATACTTAAACTAATGAATAGGCAATTTAATTATGAACATTTTGGTAGAAATATTTTTTTCAAACGACCAAAATTAGTTTTAATAACCATTTTATTCAACATTCTGAGCGTATTCGCTATTGTGTCTCTTGCGCTGTTATTGAGGGAAAAAATGCTCAAGGTTATTCGGTCAGGGTACAGCCTTATAAACCCCCAGGTTGTTGTTGTCAGGAAACACAGACTGCGGCAGGGAATTTCACTCGCACATAGAAATTATTCCCAAAATGTTTTGTATGGCGCAACATTACTTGGTATCGCACAAACCGATTGCTAAAAGTTTATCACTTTCTACAGCCAACATGTACTCATCTTCTGCGTAGCCTTTTCCCAACTATACTGGGGCCGGCTTCCAGTCAAACCGGATTCAGCTGAATCCAGAGTTTTTACGTGGAGCGTCTGCCTACCAAACCTCCACCAACTCATTAACTGCGTAACATGGTACTTCTTGGTAAGACGAGTCAGATTTAAAGGCTTCTGACAATCTGTAACGAAGCTTGCAATCCGTCTATTTGACTCAGCTGCTCATAGCATAGTGGTTGTGTAACGTGCACTGCGCCGACTGATACGCATTGTCTGGTTTGGGAATCGCGTACTGGAAGAAACCGGATTCTGTTTGTTTGAAGTTTTTATTTATTTATTTATGTTGCTGGAAACATCTGCTTGTGTTAAATTGGAGGTCAATTGTTATCTACTCTGTTTATTTTTTTTTTTATTTGCGACACATGCTTATCTATCCCTTGACACCAAATTATAATTCACATTGTTATCGTTTACTACACACTATTATTTTTATTTACCTGTTTAACACTGTGAAACTGATTCACATCCGTACACCCAACGTAAGGTTCAGTTGAAAACCAGCGTCGGGCAGCACCTAGTTGTCTGGCATTTTGCTGAACTGGCGCACCTATTTGGCACAGCCGCGGGGCACACAATGGTATTTTTTTAGAATTAAGTTCCCTTTTACTTATACCTAAATTGTGTGTATCTGTGTGTGCCAAATAAATTTGTTTTTTTTTTCTCTCTTTCTAACGACTACCAAAGATCTACACATGAGAAAAGGGACCAACGGCTTAACGTGCTTTCCGAGGCACGGAGGAAACTCGGTAGTAAGGTCACCCTTCACAGACCAACCTTGGCAAGCGTTGCTTAACCTTAAAGATCGAACCGTGCGGCTGTTATTATTTAGCCACGAGCTCCTACAGCCAACATGTATTACCAAAAATTCATCACTTCCTTTATCAAAGTGAGTTGTTTGCACGCAGCGTGTGACGGCGGTATCGTGTGCCGACTCGTAATAAACTTGGTATCAACACCGCATATTACGCAGAGTATTAGATTATGTGCGCCGAGCTCAGTAACGAGCAGAGACCAGCTGACTTCTACAAACTTGATTATCTTGATGAAAATGTATTGCTTTTTGTTGATCCTTTAAATATCTTCGGGAATATCAATATGTGTCGCATTTGTTATTTATGAAGGCTAAAATATTGGAATCTGATACGATCATGTGACAACTTCAGTTTAGCAGGCTTCTTTTATACACCATCGGTTGATCGAACGACCTTTTGCGCGGTAACGATAGAAGAATAATTTCAGAAGCGTTAACTTCTCTATTGTTTTCACTGATTTTATTTATCAGGGCTTGTTCACTATGGGATGGGTCGATTTTTTAACACGCAAATTATACAAATTAATCGCCAAAATGTACTATGTACGCACATAACTTCATAACGACTGACACAAAATGGTTATTTTTTATGTTCGTAAATCTCAGGGCAAGGTATGTATGAAAAAAAAATACACCCGTCTTAGGTAGGCCACTAGTTTGTCATAAGTCGTATAATTTTGGTAAATTTGTCAAATAAGCATTAATTGAAGTAGATTTTTGGTACCAGTCTAAAGTAAATAATTACCTAATGGATCCTATCTTATTTTAACATAATGTAATCAAAGCATTAAAACCGGACAGCAGATAGTTTACAATAACCTCCGTGAATACGACCTCCGTCGTATTTATTCATTAAATTTTCATTTGCGAGTCATTTTCATAGCCTTTATTAGATAACATTGGTATTCATGAAAATTGAATTTCATATTTCCATTTTTTATTTTCATATCGAGCCACGGTATATCAAATGTGCTTTCAATTAACGCGGAGTATCTGAGCTATTCATTATTCGGCAAAACATTAAAGCAGCTTTCAAAAGCGCAGCAATACTGTTTGTTCTTTAATTAACAGTACTGAAGCGTCAAAGCGAATTTTATGGAGCATTTGTGAAGTGAGCTGCGAGATTCGTTTAATGTAGAAATCCCACATTGTTTAAGGCAGTAAACATACATGCGAATTAAATGTTAGCAGTTTGTCAGATTTTAATGTGTTTTTTTTTACTGTTCTACGAGCATTCATGTGTTTGTGTCAGGTTTAAATATCGTGTATCAAGTTTAAAGGTAGTGTTTTTTGTGCGATCATGAATGTTATCCTCAATTAAACCTAACTGATATTGTAAATGGGAAAGTACTCTTTAGCTTTCACGACTAAATCGCTGAACCAGCTTATTTTGATGATTTTTTAAAGGTAATGAGATAGACGGGATCTGAAGACGGATACGCTCCTTTTAACAAAAACCTATATTAATGCGACAAAAGCCAGTCATTCATAAAGCCAAGAAATTAAAACTATTCCTCCAACTTCGCTCATAATAATTCTACACTAAACTACCATCACTAAATCAAAAGTAACTCACGCGGAATAAACATAAAGATACCCAAGTTACTTAGAAAAAAATCTCTCGTAAATCACAGCGGAATACCTTATTTACATAACACCCCAACAATAGGGTGTAGACTCAGTCAACCTAAGCCAGGTGTACCTTATTAACTTTCGGAAGTTCGGATGGTACGGATGGAATGTAAGTAGCCATTTTCACTCCTTGTTCATCTACTATATTTGTGTAGTTAGCCAGTCTGTTGCCGTCTTATGAAATAGTAGTTTGTTGATGAACAAACTTGCCAGCCAACCGCCTTGGAACGTCGTTCAGCTTAGACTTCTACGTAATATAGAGTTCTTGTTAGGCGTTTGGGTTAGAACTGAGAACGTTTCTGGGTTTAGCAAACAGATTTAGAAGTTTTCTGCAGTGTTTGATGTAGTATGTGGGATTTCGTTTGGTATCACTATAATATTTCAGTGCTTATTGCTAAAACTTTCGTAAGAAGATTTGAGATAAGAAAGGGTTGTAAGGGTGCGTTTCCACTAGACAAGTGCGAGAATGTGTAGCGAGGGACTTTATAATAAAGAAGCAATAGAATTGTAGCATTTGCTTGCTTAACTTCGCTCAGCGCAAGCGGTTCTATTGGTTCTAAACATTTACATCCGTCGCTACGCATCTTCACAGATCTCTGGTGGGAACACAGCACCTCTTAGAAAGTCATTAGGAAATAAAAAAGTAGTCCTTTGTCTACATCTTACAAAACCAAATCTTATAAGTATAAGTTCTAAAACCAACTTGTTTCAAAGTAGAACCTGTTTCTCCAAAAATAAAAAAGAAATTAGAAGTTACTCCAATTCTTATTAGTAATTACGCAGCCTTTTTCCCTCTTCAACGCCAAACGCTTTTCTGAAAAATTTACTCTCAACTGACTCATTATCGTCTGTATGAAGAAATATTTATGTTTAGGTACAATATTTTTGGGTCGAGTGGTGAGGATTCAGATTTTTGTAAACAAAACTTGAATGTGCGGGTCACTGACCATCGATATTTTGTGTGAAAGCCGAAGAACCTAGAAAGGGGGATTCTGTGCAGAGAATATTGATAAAGCGTAACACAAAGGCCGTTTGTAAAGCCGGGGCACTTCTGCCCGAAGCTGTATATTACGAAAAACGTGCTGTTAACAACGTACTTCTCCTATTGAACTTTATTATGATAATAATCGAATAAGCTTTATAGGGAAGTGCTGTAAGCTAGTCTGTTTAATATGCAAGTGATGTTCGTTAGCAGCTAACCACACAATTCTGTGTCTTTGGCAAGCAATAGGAAGTATAGTTGAGTATCGTATCACCATCGGGCGCTCGTCCTGAATGGTAAAGCAGGTGAAACAGTGAATATCGACGATGCCACGACGTTGCATATTACGTTACAGCGACGACGGGCGTTGCATGCATTCGAATGAAGCTCCATTCGAGTAATAGAATACTTTCTATGGTACGATAAAAACTTGGATATAGACAACGGGTATCATCAAATTCCAACTTGAAGCTTAGAACTTGAATATAAGCATTCGTTTTCGGAACCATTTATGCTAACTTGGGTTTACAGGACTGAAAACTGTTATGTATAAGTGAAAATAAACAAACATTGCCTACTTATAGGAATAAATATAGTTTTGTTTATGTT
This sequence comes from Ceramica pisi, assembly GCA_963859965.1. NCBI lineage: Eukaryota > Metazoa > Arthropoda > Insecta > Lepidoptera > Noctuidae > Ceramica > Ceramica pisi. The sequence goes on along the minus strand of OY982537.1, from coordinate 10,978,718 downwards.
GACGACATATACCTACATTATAACGTTAATAAAAACGTATGTCACATAACGCAATAACTATAAAGCTTTGATCGTGAAATATGCAGCAAAAAGGAGCTTAACAACATTTTGATGTGACTAAAACTATTATTCCCCTTGTTTACCGCAAATGGAAAATATTAAGCAAACATCAAAACAAGTCCGGAGTTGTACAAAGCAGATATATATTTAACCTTAAGCACAGAGGGTAGGCGTATTTGAGCTTCGCATATCACATTATCGGGACTTCCGACTGAAACGGAGGGTTTTCGGGCCATGGGTGGCAGCCCAAAGGAAATAAAGTTACTGCATAAACTTGCGTATAGATATTTAATGTGGAGAAGTTTTTGTTTACCAGGAAGATGTGGATTGTGCTGGTGTTATGGTTTCGTTATGGTTTTTTATAAGTTAGATTATTTTGGAAGTAGTTTATGTGATATATTTTTCTTTTGTTGTCTTGGTGGATAAGGATAACGTCGAATGTTTCGCTACTTTTCGTCAGTAAGTGAAAGTGATCCGAAAGTTGGGGTGTACTTGTATCTTACAAGTTAGGTGGCGGATTTCCACTCAGTTATTGTTTTAGAGTATACTCTGTTACTTCGTATTGTGTGTACAAAGCGCTTCCTTAGTATTATTCTTATTGCTGATTTTTCAATAAAGAGATAACTTTTGTTCTTCAGATAAAAGTTACTTGAAGACTGCCCTTACTTCACCAAATTGCTTGAGTAGCTTCATTCGTATTTGAGTTGTGAAGTTGTCATGTGCTGAGGTATATTTTTTAGATATACTTAAATTGCTTTTATCCGCAACTTCACCCGTGATAATATAGATTTACAAATAAAGAAATAGCTTGAAACCGTTTCCAGGATGTCGTCTATCTCTGTACCAAAATTCATTAAAATCGGTGCAGAATTAAGGCATTAAAGCGTAAGAAAAAACTAGGATTCGGATTTTCTGCAATGAAAAAAGCAGTACTTAAAAAGTGCTGACCTATTTTGTAGGTATATGCAATTCTTTTACAGTTAGCTAATGTAATTGATAGACAGCTTAATCGTATTGTACCTACTATACTAACACGGTATTTGAATGTTTATTGTTATGAAAAATACACTAAGTCAATACAGAAGTCTATTTTTGCTATAAAATATACATATTTGGTTGAACACTTAACATGACAGACTAGCAAAGGTCGAAGCAGAAATTTCCACTTTCAATTCAGGTTCCAGTTTTTTTGCGGTACAATTGTGTAACGAATAATCTACGAAACTCTTTGTCCAGACCTTTCGAGCTACATTTTCCCTTTGGGTATTCATTCGTGACCTGAAGTAGGTTCCCGTCTGCTTCGCCGTTGTCTGTTTTGTTTACAAGACCTTTCAGCTTTACTTTGTGTCCAGGTAAAGTACCCCCCGGTAAGTAAATGATCTCCGAAACTTTGAAGGACTTTTACGGACTTTGAGAGCGAGTTTAAACTTTGATTTTAAGTAATTATATTGTGTAGTGTTTTTGAATTTGATGTTTGCGTTAAGAGTTTTGGTTGTTCGTTTTCATACTTACTTCGTTCTTATTTACAATTATATTATGTTTCATGTTTGTCAGTTGTATACACTCTGAAATTACTTTTTTATACTTTCCTTCATTATAGGAAAAAAAAACATACAAACACAATTATAGTGGGAAAGCACACACACATGCGAGCCCGCAATGGGGTTCCACTCTTCTGATTTAAAAAATTATTTCACTGACTGACTGACAGAATTCAGCTTCATAATCTGCTCGGTGTCATTGGCTACTTTTTGTCTCCTATTATGCATGGTTCCTAACTTTTTCCTAATTTCGGTCCTTTCATATAGGCAAAAGCTCAAGTGGCTGCAAAAAAGTTGGCGAACCTAGCAAAGGTGAGACGGTACTTCACGTTAGAACAGCTGCTCAAACTCTATCTGTATCTCTGCTCTCATCTTTGGGACGGATCTGCCAAATATCAGCTTGATGCCCTTGAGTCAATTGAGAAACGAGGCAAGAGGATCTTAGGCAATGATAGGCTCGTCAAGTCAAAGCTCCAAAGTCTTGAGCATCGACGCCGAGTTGCTAGCCTGTCGATTTTGGGGAATTGCATAATTTAATTCCGCCAAGCCCGTTCCATCATCGGACCACAAGACGAACGGCGATGCGCCTCCGGTACATGGTGGACATCCCACCCACACGCACAAAATGTTTTAGGAAAACATTCATAGTGTGTACAGCAAAGGAGTGGAATTCCCTGCCGGAGTTTGTGTTTCCTGATCGCAACCTGGGAGTCTTTAAGTCAAGAGTGAATAGGTTACTTCTAGGCAAGCGTGTTCCATCTTAAACCGTATCATCGCTTACCATCAGGTGAGATCGTGGTCAAACGCGTGTCTATCAAAAGTAAAAAACAAAAAACAATTTGTAACAGAATAAACACAATACCAGCGGGTCTAAAAATGCGACTTTCAGACCCGCTGCGCACATTGCGCTATCCGTCACTGTCAAATTTTCCCATTCAACCTTGAACCGTTAGCGATAAAGATGAAAATGAAGTTTGACAGATGGTTGTGTGGTAAATATTATGATTCTAATATGATTCTGCTAAAGTGGCCTTTTTAGACCCCCTGAAACTATTATGAACCACTTTTACTAACCCTAAAATCGAGAAAAAATAATCATCTGTTCAATACATTTTGTCGTGTTATGCGCACAGAAATGTTGTTTTTTTTTCCGAATAATATGTTCTGTTACGCGTTGTAGAATAGATTGTAAATATCAGTTCATTTTTTAACTCCCATGTACCTACATGAAAAAAATGTCATTGTAATAATACCGATGTCCCAAATTCTGCATAGTCAATCGTATGTAGATGAGCTCCTTACAAGCAAATTGCTAGATTTTGCACACGCCTCCGTTTCTCAGATCAATTCTCAGCATTCGGTCTGACTCGGTGTATAAATGATTCGGTCTCAATGCAATTCACTGATAGCTTGGTAATATATAGTTCTACTGGGTGTTCTACTCTTTTAAATATCGTTGGATAACTGGAAAACTTGGTATATCTGACTCTGAGACTTTGTTTATAGCCGAGTTAAAAAAAATATTACCTATTTTTACTTATCCTTATTCATTATTGCATACCATAACAAATTAAAAAGCAGTGATACCTAATTAAAGTTATACAAAGGCTGTCTCTTTTACGTCTATGTTTTCGGTAAGTACTTTTTTCCATGCACGTATGTTCACCTCATGTATCAAGACAACACGCGCTCAATGGTGCAGATGTCTCCATAGAGCGGTACAAGGAAACGTTGAGGGAAAACGAGCACGGTATATGCGCTGGACCGACCAAACTAAGTTAGCATTAGACAATGGTCCCTTTTATGAGTGCACCAGAAAGGCAAACATTGGCGACGGATTGTTAAACATGCTACACAACCTTAAAGACGACCACGACCACTCTGTCAAGATTGAAAGGACGAAGAAGAAGAATGTTCACCTATTTCTCCGTGATACCGATTTACGTGATTCTTTCATTCGTAAGAAAATGTCCCCGAAATGGTCTCGTATAATTAGAGTATGTTTATATAATAACTTTTGAGATTAAAAACAAAAAAAAAACAGATTTTGATGGAATTCACATATGTTGATGACATCATAGAACCTATAGTTTGCACATAAAGAGGATAAAATAACAAAGCTTTATAACATCTCGACAGCTTTCCTGTCCTCGGTATTGGGTTTCTTAACCTGATAGTTAATGAAAATTGTAGTGTTACACAAAGCGACCGCTTCCTAACCTCCGTAACCTGAAGCCATTGATCAGCGGGTCTAAAAAGGCCACCTTAGTAGAATCAACCAGCAAATCAAGCTACCCGAAACCGAAATTTTTCCCAATCAACGTTGAACCTAACGCTTTGGTGATAAGATAAAAAATAAAGGCGAACGGCAAAATTCGTACAGCAAACTTTTTGTTGTTGTTTGGTTATAGAATTTGTACCACTTATTAAGGCAACTCAGCCATTTATTTTCATGGAAGTAAACAACTTCTAGAACATGGGATTAATTAATACTATCAATTAAAAGATTTCAATAATTATACCAAACAAAACAGTAAACTAAACGCAGATGTTTTTCGAAGTCGCCATAAGTAAAATATCACAAACTTCGGAATGACAATTAATTATTTAGAAATAGATTTAATAAAACCCATAATTGTTGCATAAAATCATAATAGTAAACGATGTAGGTAATGATTGGAATGAATTCATCAATTTTTTTTTTGTTCTGGCAATTATTGACCGGTAAAGAAAATCTGTCTAGTGTCCATCAGAACTTCATTATTATCAAACTGTTTCTGTCCGCTGCTAGGCAATAGGCATCTCCTAATGCACCCCTCCCTCCCTCTGAGTAGGTACGATCCTCATCTCAATCTACCTACTTAATATTAAGTAAAAACAACAAAGATGACGACAAGTAATCTAGAACATTTATTTTATCATCATAACAATGTTAATGTACCTACCTGTAATTACAACCTACATTTCTACACTAGTAAATAACCTCAAAAAATAAAACTGGGTATAGCTTTTATGTCCCAAGTTCTAAAAATCTAAGATTTTAAATAGGGCTTTTCTATCGTATGAACTACCTATTAAAACAAACATGATCCCAAAACTCGAAAATTTACTAGCTGTACGAAACTCCCACACAAGCCTGCCGTTCGCCTTTGACAAATTGTTATATGATTAACTAGCTTTTGCCTGCGACTTCGTACACGTATATCTTTTTTTTCCGGTTCCCGTACAAACTATAGCAAAAATTTGTCAAATTAAATACTAAAAAATTTCATCGAGAACCACTCTATCTATCCATTGGTGAAAACATAATGAAAATCATTGCAGTAGTTTTGAGTTTATCGCTAACAGACAGACAGACATAGAGCCGCAGCGAAGGACTTTGTTTTATAAAATGTAGTGATATTATGATCCTAATATGATTCTACTAAAGTAGCGTTCTTAAACCCACAGATTTTCACAGAATCTTGCTACCAACACAGGTAGAGCCTTCCAACAACGTTATAATAGGCTAGTTTCCATCATCCACAAATTGCAAAACTATTCAGTCCGTCAGTTAGAGTATTGAAAAATAATGGACACGTCTTTTTTTGTTTTTGTAAATAAATGAATATTGACAAAGATAAAACGCATCAAAACTCGGGAGTGGGGGCTCGTGACGTCACGACCCGCAAAAAATTATGCCAGGGCGTGACGTATTGAGAATTATAAAAGCGTCGTAACTTCATCAATGTTGGTTCCCGTAACAAAAGAAAAAATAGGGGTCAAATATTTTTTGATAATCTAACTGACGGACAAATTCGATTTTTTCAGGACACAAGCCCATTCCAGGAAGACCCGTAGTGCTTATTTGAATCTACTACTAGCGGTGCAAGGCATTGGCTTATCAAAATAATAAATTAATTTAGAACCCGTTCTTATTAAATTATTCTGTCTACCCACGTTTTGGAAGTTGGCACTCACCGGTGAGTTACTAAGTATCCTTCAGATATATCTATACAAGCAGCCTTTATTAAAAGTATAAATAATTTTATTTATGGCTACACTAATAAGAACTTAACTTATCATATATATTCCATAGTATATGATTAGTTAAGTTCATATTAGTGCAGTTTTGATTTGAGTTTATGATGAAAAAGTATGAAGTCTGTGGTTTTAGTTTCAAAATATAGGTGAAAACATTACAAAAGTTCAAGTAATATTTAGTGATAATTGAGACCGGGTTATATTCTACTTACACCACAAGCCCCGAAAACTCCTTTATTTTTCTTCCCCACTATAACTTTTCCACTTCAAAGATATTTATCGAATCGAAAAACCGATAGATACACATTGAACGTCAAAGATTGAAGCTTTATTCTTGTATTTTCTAGTCTAAGTCGTCTCGACTCTGTCAACAGGGGTGGAAAATGGTAAGGGCAGAACCTTGTTACAAGCACCAAAGACAATTTTCTCTACCAACTTCCCCGCCAAATGTGATTACCTACCACGGTTACAGGCTCTATGTTAAAACTTCTGTAATTGTGTTTTCAGAAGGTTTTGGTTATGTAAATCTTAATTTACAATATTATAGTACTGTCGCGATGGCGTACGATTTAACGTGAAAAAAAACTTGTTAAACAAAATTTCGGTAATGATCCAAAACGCTTGATAAGTTTCGATGTTAAAGGACCAAGATACCTGTCAAAATTGACTGAATAAATTGTGTAACAATTTTCGTTACCTGTCAACGAGTAATAAATAACAACATAATAAATGGATCATTATTCAGTATCGTGTTTCTTGGCAAGGCACTGAAGTAAGGGTTTTACCTAAAATAAAGGGATTTTCCTATAATTGACTTTGAGAAGGCCTTCAGGATAAGGAAGGTTCCAAATTGTCGCTATCGTAATTTAATCAACAAAATAGTAATCAAAGATAAATAGCTTTCTATCTGAGAAACAATTTTTCTGTAGCGCACCCTTCTGGCCTTTACTACAAAAATGCTATTAGGACCCTTTGGCCAACACCACTTTGGAAGTCGACGTTTCAATCCAATTGAACGTGCCTCTCAGGCGATACACCCCGCTTTGAGACGAATGTCTTACAAAAGATATATCCCTTTTTAGGGAACTGTGTATCTTCAACTTTACCTCAAATGGAAAATAAAGGATGAGAATGTTTCATGTATTTTTAAAGAAGTAAATAAGGTAGCTCTGTGTTCTTGCACGGTTGAATATCTAATGTATTGTGTGTAGGTGTATCAAGGCTAAGCGCGTCCTGTGTCGCATTCGCATTGTTCATTTCTTAGTTCTGTCTCATATAACTTAATCTGGACCACCAATCCATACTACTTATAATATAATAAAGCTGAAATTCTATTTCTTTGTTTGGTAGAACTTGATAGTCACAGGGAGTGCTGGTTCTAATTGAAAAATTAGTTTAGTGTTGCATAGCCCATTTATCGAGGAAGGCTAAACGCTGCAACCAATAGGAACGAAACATTCATAAAATTGTAAAGTAGACGAAATTGCGAGGGTCCGCTAGTCAATACTAAAATTATAAAGCTGAAGTGTTTGTTTGTTTGGTTTAACCCGCTAATCTCTGGAATTACTGGTTCGAATAAATAGAATAAGGGCGGAGCATTAATGAAAAATTGTAACGCAGACGAAGTTGCGCAGGTCGGTTAGTATGACATAAATAATTATATAAAAAAAAACTACTTTTCAAATAAGTTACCGTGTGTGGGTTTATTTTTATATTACGAGTTTACGACCACTTAGAAAAAATAAAAACAGTTTCCAACCCCGACATTTAGCTTATTTTCAGAGGAGTAATAGTAAAATCAAAATCAATTCATCAGGTAAATTCTTGGTAGGTAAATAAATTCGTGGTATTTTTGTATACCGTGCGGTAACCGCAAATAATTATGATAATTTATCATAAATATTGTTGTGTTGCATATTGCTTTTAGCTTCTATTAATGTACATGATATTAAATGATGTTGATAGGTAGCTTAACATTAACTTATACCTAATAAAACAATAAATTCCATCGTAAATCGATACACGGTTTGATTGTGAAGTAAAATAGGCCACTAGGTTGACTTATAAAAAGATGGGAATGTAAAATTTCTCAGTCAGAATTAATATTCAAGACGTTGTCTTCTGGTCATTGCTGCCAATTTATCGAATCTTCCGACGCCATTTTGACCTCTAAAAATAATAGCGTGGCTTAGTCTTAGCATCTAATTTGCATGGGAGGTAGGTGCCTATTTACCGTAGATAGAAAATATACTGAAGCCATATTATGTTACCAACGACGCTATAAATAACCTTGTAAAAGAAACCAATAATGCCTAAAGAGTACATGAGTGGTACATATTATTCTAAGAAAATGTCTCGTGGTTTCTTTTGTACAACATATTAGGGATATAAGTGCCGAACATTTTTCTATAAAATTCCAAGTAATTGACGTTACAAATTGCTTTTGTGTCTAGGCAGTCGCTTGTCCAACTTTAGTCCCAATACTTTCAGAGAATTTAATTATATTTGTCTGGAGGTCCAGTAAGGCGAAAATATTTCTTTGTACAAGCTAATTCTCATGTTTTGCCCTGCAGATTAAATTACATCTAAAGTAGCATATTGCTCCATTTTCGAGGGAACAATAAAAATACGTAGATACGAACAGAATTACGTTACCGCAAAAATCTGAGAGAATCCAATTTATGGGAGAAACAATGATAGCAAAAACAATAGCGAATTAGTGTTGGGAAGTGGAACGAGAGCTTTTCGTAAGCATTTGGTATATTTTCTGTGCTGGAAACTCACTATAAAATGGATGGAAGAATTCCAGGGTATTTTAACGAAACGCAGACGATCGGTTGTTAAAAAGATTTCTAAAAGCTACATCGAGACTCTTCAGATCCTAAACTAGGAGAAACGAACTACCCGCTGAGTGAACGAGACGCTAAAGTAGTTGAAAGTGGCAGGACATAAAGGAAGAGTCCTCATTCACGCGATACGACTTTCAGTATTAGATCCTACAAAGTTAAAATACGTGCTCTTCTACATTTTTGCTTCGCTGGCTAGTGAAACTCGTGTAGGGAAGGTATCCTCGGCGAGTAGCAATCCATTTTTTGTCCAACATTAGGGAAATCCTCACAAGCCCTATTTAGGAAATTGCCTTCTTTATCGCGCCTGTGGTTAACACAGTTCGACTGGGCCCCGATTTCGAAGCGCCCCTTTTATTTTTTAGAATTCAACTTGGTATACTTACGTTTAGTTTCCATCGTTTATTGATACTATTTTATTTTTTTAAACAAATTGAATACAAGGAAAACATGGTTCCGTATCCGGATCGTGAAAATTTGAGTTGGTTATGGGAACAACGGGGCTCATTTCTGTTTGCTACGTTTTTTACCGCGATACTTATTTGCAGGAAGTCTGTTAGGGGCTCTATGGAATAGCAATCTGTTATATTTACGAGGGGAACGGCTACTTAACTGTGATTGAAGGTTAAAAAGAAAGGAAAGTATAACAAACGGAAGAAATGTTATCCGTTTTCGTTTTATCTTAAATCACAATAACGACGGATTACTCCAAACTCGTTCAGTATTTATCGAAGTTAACAAAAAAAAGAGAAAGGCAAACTGTTAATGATTGAATCTTACTTTGAAAACATCGTTCTCTCTAGCTAGAATACATTTTAATTTATTACATTGAATTAAAAACAATCCTGGCTAAGGCGTATGATGATACTATAAATAGCCCCGTTATAATGAAGTGCTTGAATTTTTGCTTGTAGTACCGTACAGAAGAATCAAATCATTATTTTGGGTCTTAATAACTTTTATTAAATTCAGGTCTTTTTAAATTTACTTTTCTCTGAAAGAGAGCGGTCTTCGGTACGACTAATTGTGCGACTGTTTGCTTCACCATCTTCCTTCATCTGGTTTGGTTAGATGACATAAACATGGTTTCTGATTGACCTTCTGAGCTTTTAACTGAACACGGTAACTCACGAAGGGATAACTAATAAATATTCCTATAACTTAGGTACAACGTATTAAAACGCCCAACTTTGCACGTATGAATTCAATGAGGCATTCATTGTGCAACAAACGAGCGTGCAATAATTTATATCTCTGTTTCTATATCAGCGTATTTCGTACTCTGAAATATTGCCAGCTTAGGCGCTCTGCAGAGGGAGCGACTTTGCGAGCTACGGTGCTTGACAACACTTAGTGGCAAAATCAATTCCTAACTGCCACCACCAGCCAATGAAAATTTTTTACGACTTGTAACCGGGAATCGTAACGCGTCGAGTGACTTCTTAAGACTCCGTACCCCGGACTGCGCCAGATTATCTCAACGATTTTTTTTTTTTTTGAGAAATCATCAAATGACTCCTCACGCTCTGAGCGGAACATAAGAAAGTGACTCTTAGTGACTAAAACTCGGATGCGCCAAAGTTCACCTAATTTTCAACTCCGATAATTGGAAATCCGAAAATGTTCTTCCTAACCATTTTTCATCCTCAATCACAATTCCTAACTACTCTGGCTCTAATGTTCATAATTCCGATGCATTCAACTTCATAATGTCAGTAGCAATAAACATCTATAAATATACTTTTATTTGTTTTCCTATATTTTCTCAACATGACCATCTTTTACACTATTATTCAAAGTCATATCTTTTTTGTTTAGATTTCTTTTTATTTTATTTATAGCGGTGTGTACCTGCAAAGATATCCATAGGTTAGGTTCGGTTAGAACTGTGACCAACTACGCGCGAGCCGAGCGAGCGAAATTTTTCTATACTATGGTAATTATGTTTAGGGATAAAAGCGTTATGATTAAAAACAGTAGGAGTTTAAATATATTTACATTAATGATATTACTAATTACAATTTTCGAAAACATGAGTTTTATGAACATCGCCGGTAGCACTACAAAAAGTATTGGAAAACTTTAGGATGAAATATTTTAGGAAGAGTGATCATTCGGATTACAAATCATTAGGAAGAACAATTTCGGGTAAAGAACTTTAGGTGAGCCAATATGGACCCCTAAAACTCACCCGTGTTACTCCAAATAACCTTTGCGTTCCAGGGCCGCGGTAGCTCCTTCGAACGATTCCGTAACCTTGGCAGGCAATAGCCTTAGCGGACTCTATCAATTATGCTGGCATATAAAATTATTATTGTATAGAAAAAAATGAATTAAGAACCACGTGATCAGTGTTTAAACTAATCATTTGGTAAGATTTTAAAAATAAATAAAGCCGTAAAAGAGGGGTTGCTTCAACTAAAGTTGCTCCGTGCTCCGTGTGTTAAGTGCCTTACTTAATATCGAGAGCTGCCGAATGTTTGCCATTGTTAATCATGAGATGAGAAGCATCTGATGTATCGAATACATTAGAACTGGTGGTATCGATTTCGAAATAAAGTATCTGTAAATAACACATCTGCTGGAGTGGTTTCGGTCTACGGACTACATTAGTTAATTTTATTAACGATTGATGATATATATTAGTATTATTTCATTACACTTTTCCAATCTTAGTCAAGTCAAGAACTTAATTTTACTAGATTTTGTTCACTGCTTCATTGGCGTCAACGTAGATTTTGCAAAAAAAGTAGTCGATAAGCGCCCAAATGGTCCCATCTATGTAGATCTGTACCAAAATTCATCAAATTTGGTTCAACGATTTAGGAGTGAAAGTGTGACAAACGACTCAACAAACTGACTTATAATATTAGTTAGGATTGAGTCCTTTCATTATTTAGTGTTGCAACGAAAACATGGAACCTATTGGTCTATGGTTTTGTTGAGCTTGAGTGAACGGATTATTTAAGACTGTAAAATGTTAAACGGGCCTGTGCGTCATAAAAACCACTGTGTATCGCATCACGGTTGCATTTTATTACACCTAAACGTCCAGAAAGCGTTATGGTTTTTCTTTATTACTAAAACGCGTTGGTCAAATATTATGGAACCCCAACAAATTTCTATTTGTAAAGGTTTATGCTTAGGCGTTTTTGGAAGTGCCACGACGCGAAATTCACTTCACAGCTCAAAAACACCACAGCGCATTGTGACCTTCTTTTTTGCTCAAGAGCGATTTCGTTCTAAATTAATATTTCTGGTATAATTTAGGTGCTACTTGAAACACAATTCACCTTGAAATCTCGGCAGCCAGTGCTACAAACAGGCGGTATTTATTGTCTATTGGGTTTGATTTCCTAACTTATTCCTGAGTTGATCCATAGTGCGTGAGCCATGCGGCTGTCATTATATCCAGCCAACCTCCCTTCAAAACTAGAACTGTCGTCCTGGTGTGCTCAGGAAATCCGTGAGCGAATTCGGTATTCGTATTGTTTGCCACCGTTTTTCTGCGACGCCTGTGCGCTCAAGGAGCATGAGTGATACCGTTTCCTCCTCCTTCACGCGTGCACAGAGAAAAAAAACACACAAAACTAAAGATAGGTATTGTCAACTTCCCAAATAAATATAGCGTATTTGAGAGTGTCATTATATTCTCATGAAAATTAAAACTCAACATTAAGTGTGAATATGTAAATCTATAAATTTGAACAAAACACTAGGCTTGTACAACAAAAAACTTTTCAAACTTATGAGAATAATATCTACACTTTCTTCTCCACCTAAAGTTTTACCTTTCAATAAATATTACGTAACCTTTTTTCATTAAGCCATCATAGAACCGCTATGGATAACGACGTCTATACAAAGTTCATCTTTCGCTCGTTAAGGCTGGCTTGCCACACTCCGAAATAAAGTCTTAAGCTTATTCGGGCCTATCGAGATTTCACCGCCTTTCATGTGGTCACGCTATGTGAAAAATGATATTTGCAGGGAGTATGAGGGTCTTTAGATATCGTTGATAATGTTCTAAATGCTTACGGGCAGTTTTTGTATCAAAGATTTGGCAGTCGCTTAGCGCGATGTTTAAACATGCAGTTTATTTAGCACTGAGTTTTATACGTAATTGTTAAACTGGTTTTAATATAGGATCAATATACAGATAGTAAGAAGCTTGGATCGTTAGATGTAAACATGTCTTAACTTCAGCTCGCAATATTTAAATTCTATATTTTTTTCGTTTTCTGTCGTTGTGACAGCGATGGAGGACTTGTTTGGTGCCTAAGTATGTATTTTCTTTTACTATACCGCGTGTATCTGACATCGACGCACAAACGATTTCCATGGGTCCAGGGCATGATTCTGGACACCTCAGTGTTGGAATTTTTCGTCGGTTCTTTTCTCATTTTTTCATTTTTTTCAAGAGTACCACAAATGGGCATCAGCTCAGCTGAGCTATAATTTCGATAGAATTTTTCGTCGGTTCTTTTCTCATTTTTTCATTTTTTTCAAGAGTACCACAAATAGGCATCAGCTCAGCTGAGCTGATATCTATTTGTGGTTTTATTCAGATTACTCTTTTTAGTGAAAGTAGTTAATTAATATTTTTTTATTAAAAATCTCATTGGGTTAGGTCAGAATAACGATTATGAGCAGTCTAAAGTGAAAAAACCCTTGAAAAAAAAAAAAAGAAAAAATGAGAAAAAAGCCGACGAAAAATTCTAAGTCTAGGGTGTCCAGAATCATGCCCTGGACCCATGGAAATCGTTTGTGCGTCGATGTCAGATACACGCGGTATAATAATGTATTGTGTTAGGTTTAGTATAACACAGTAAGTTAAACTTCCGTATCGAATTAAAATTATTATTCATGCAAGAATGTTGCATTGTCAACGTTTTCCATATTAATATACATTTATTTATGTTCCGCAATGTAAATAAAACATGTTAAACTAAATTTTGTAAAGGTACGAGACAAAATCCACTTCACTGGTACTCCTGATCGGTTAAAAATATGACAACCTATAAATTACAATACAATTTCCTAAAAAGAAACATCCATTAGTAAAAATTACGAGTTCTTGTTCATAACCTGAAATATTTCCTGCGGGAGTGGAATGAAATGCTTCAGATTTATGCAAGACAGTTCATCTCAATCAGAATGTGAGAAATGAGCTGACAAAGGCTCTTTTGCGAATCCGAATGTCGAATGAAACTTCGAAAAAATCGAGCGTCGACTTTTTCGAACATTTTATTACGCGATGTCGAGAAAAACTTCAGACTTGACAAGTTAGTTCATGTTTTCCGGCGTAGATTGATGTCTGCATAAGTATCAGAAATAAATATTGTTTTGATGGCACCCTCTGAATATTTTGTCGAGGAAAAATGGTGAGAGTATGAGAAAGAGCATTAATAATTTTGTTTTTGTTGATTCTGAATCCTATTTAAACTTACTGTCTCAAAATTAAAAAAAATCTGTTTATTGAATATTTATTACCTACAACATACCGTATATTAACGAAGCATATATTATTAAAATATCCCAAAGCGACACATGTCTGAAATGGCGACAAAAATTCCGAAACCCTTAAATTTTCATCCCGAATTCTTTGCAAAAAGTCAAATCTGAAAACCGGCGGGTCACCAACAGTTTGCAACAAATCAACGGCTGTAGAGCCAGCCGTTCTTCATTTGTCGTTCCCAGATCCCGTGTTAATTAATGTTGGACGAGCCATAAAAACGGTGTTTCGGCGCCAAATGCACACATACCCTTATATATGGCGCGGTGGCGTATTTTTCATGACGTCACCTGCTATATCTACGTGATCCGCATCGGGAAATATGTTGTCCCATTAATTAGGTACTTTGAATGGATTGTGTGGCCCTCCGTTATTGGCTGGAAAATTAAGGCGGGTGCGATTGATTGTTACGGTATAGGTAAACGATTAGTTAGCCCACCCGCTCGGTGCCTATGAAAGCCAGTTAAATATAGGATTGGATTTTTTTGCTCCTATCTACATTTAGCCCTCATGCGCCGGATCGCAGAAATACGGCTGGATGAATGGGAATTGTTCGCTTAGTTTTAGTTGGGTTTCATTTGTTTCTACCGGTTCAGGTTAATACAAATTTTGCTTTTTTTGTAAAAGGGGCTTGATTAAAAAGAGTCGCTTGGTTAGTTATCTGGACCAAGTTGATGTTTCGGCTTGATAGTTGGGCTAAACCTTAAAATGTTGGTTATATAGGGTAAAATCGTAGACCCTAAAAATCTGTTCAAATAACAATACGCTGTTAAAATCAGCAATATAAGCAGTAGAATTGATGATAATAGGCGAGCCCCTATGTCATTATAAGTGTACGGTCCGAAACTGCGTCTGATATACCTTATCCCTTACTCGACGTATTTTTCATTATCCAACATAATCATAAAAGTATTGGGTCAGCGTGCGCGATAAAGAATGACAAACAATATCGATTACAGAACACGCTCTCAGTCGCTAACACACCACTATAAAAACCTAATAAAAATCACTAAACCCCTCAAAACAAGTGGGAACGAGGGTGCGCTATCACGCCAGTAAATCGACCTTGTATAACTCCATTTGACACCTAAATACTATAAGGCGGAATCCTTCGGGCCGCGCCTAAGTCTGTAAACGCTATATAAATCGTATCGTACACTGCGTAATGGCCCTAAGGGGTACAGCGAAAAACTTCCCGAGAGCTATTAACTTTATTTAAGGGTGTTATAAAGCGTTTTCTACGTTATCAGTATCCCTTGAGCCTAGTTTGGCTTGTCCTTCGGCTATTGGCACCGGGCCCCCGGGGCCTAATAACTATGCCGCCGTGAGCAGGTGGCCCTTACGTTATATTCGAAAAGTAATTAAAAACTTTAGTTGTAAAAAGTATTGAACGGACTTCAAAGTTTACTATCTTTAAGACCGTGTGCTTGGACAGTAAAAACTCGTGCAATATTTCATAAATTTCGTTTGTATAATTTGTAAAATGCAACATGTGTTCTTAAGTTATAAACAGTGAGAATTCTATGAGAAGCAGAAGTAAAAAGAATTGATGATAGAAAGCCGTAGCAGCGGGTCTAAAAAAACACTTTAGTAGAATCACTGAAGGATCAAATCTGTCAAATTTCATTTTCATCTTTATCGCTAAAGCATTAGGTTTAAGGTTGATTGAGAATATTTGTTAGTTTCGGGTAGCTTAATCTGCTGGCTGATTCTACTAAAGTGGCCTTTTTAGAACAGCTGTTATTGGTAACAACGACTGTCAAAATATAAAAAAAAACAATACTGTCACGTAATTGATATTTCGATAACTTAGATTGTCAATCGTTATCACTGATAGAATAACATTTTACTCTAAGGGCGGATTTCACCAATGAAACTGATCGCGATCAAGCTGCTTTCAAGAGTTGTCAGTGTCAATACTCCATAGAAAATAATGACAGCTCGTAAAAGTGGTTCATTATATAAGTTGATCGCGTTCAGTTTCAGATTTATGAAATCCGCCGTAAGAATATAGTCAGCTCTATGTTAGCATAAGACAGTGGGCGAAAAATACTTTTGACTCACAACCTACGCTGCCATTTTAACGACGTTTCCTACTAGGCAACAAGACTCCATACTGAAACTTTTTGTAATTTAAATTTACAGAAATAACAGAATCCACTCTGTTTAGTAACCAATTAAAGTATCGCCGAAACACTAAACCCTCCACAATTTGTACAACACAATTGTATCGAGGCAGCCTTGCCGTCGGAAACTATTAGCTTCGATTTTCGATAACGAAGGCGTAAAGGTCAATAGAATGAAAGCGGGCAACTGTTAATTCACTTTTGTCCCGAGCATTGGAAGGACGGACGTCATACCCGGATGCGTACGATGGGACATAGAAGAAAATTTAATGCCTATGGGGCAAGCGACAACAAATAACACGGAAATGAGGGACTTCCTAGTATCGGCACCTCGATTCAATTTGCTTTGTAGCACTCTGGCCTTTCGTTACGGGTTCCTACTTGTTTATTTGCAGGGTAAATGTGTATAGGATGTGTTGCTAAGAGCTATTTTAGAAGCATTTTGTTACATTGGAAGAGACTATTGCTGGAATAAATTCTTTTGGATTCGTTTCAGCATCACCATAAGCAGCCTAGTATTTTTCCAACTTTGTTGCTTGTTTCGTTAAGAAGGTCCCATCCACGGACTGAACTTGTCCATCGTTGCTTACCATTGTAGGTTTTGTTCGCCCTGGAACGCACAGGATATTAGCAGAAACACGGATGGCGTTTAGTTAACTATAAAAATAAGAGTCTAACAGTCTCTTCTGCTCCGCCCAGAGCCATTATATCTCTCTATATATACTATACATAAAAAAGACTCGGCTTTTACTCTACTTAGAGAAGATTTTGATGCTATATTTTAGTTTGCTGTAAAGTTGGTTTTTGTTATTTTCCACAGCAGCAGTAACAGCACGGCTTCGAAGGAAGAAGTTTCTGTTTTCTTCAATTTCATTGCAGTCGCTTCAATTGGCCAGTCAGCTGACCTGAAGGCGAGCCTCTCTGCCAAGGGTGGCGCAGTAAACAGGCCAATATTATTAGAAGAATATCAGAGGTAGGTAGTCGTAATTTTAAATGGTTCCCGGAAATAAGGGACTTGGAGTATCGGCGCCTCGATTCAATTTGTGTTTCGATTCGATTGAAAGGGTTTGCACAAAATAGGTATGGGATGTGTCGCCCTCATTTGAATCTATTTTGAAGCCATTATTCGTAATTACTCGAGACTTGGGATTTTCGTCCAGAATCCTGCTTTTCAATTCAATTTATATCCTTAGTTTTTGCTATAAACCCGGTATTGTATTCGTAGGAGATTATGTCTGTAGTCAATTAAGATTATGTAGTCTATTTCGATAACCTAAGTTTTTGTCTGTACGTCTAAAGGGCTTGGGAGAGGTGTGACCCAAACATTCTGTCAGTTATCAGTCCGGTTAAATTAGACATAAAAATAATGGTCAAATAGCAAAAAGTCCGACAGAGCATATTTTGCTAGATAGGTACCCTGGGTAC
The DNA here is from genome assembly GCA_963859965.1 of Ceramica pisi. Classification (NCBI taxonomy): domain Eukaryota; kingdom Metazoa; phylum Arthropoda; class Insecta; order Lepidoptera; family Noctuidae; genus Ceramica; species Ceramica pisi. Next base: position 10,961,182 of record OY982537.1, on the reverse strand, counting down.
CTACACCAGTAAAAATACAGTGCCAAAAGTCCCCATAGATCCCATATGTACTAAAAATTCAAGGTTTTTGGACATTTTTCGATACTTTTTATCAAAAATATAGTTCAGACTAAAATAAATAGATTTTTTTTTATTGTAATAATCACTTTTCCGAAGATATGGCGATTCTAAAAGTTGAAGGAGTTACATTCTACGCGATTTACCACCTGTGAGGTAGTGTACTTAGTGCGTTTTTTTTAACATGTTTTAACCTGCTCCACGATCTGTTTTAACGGAATTTTATGGGTAATTACTGCATGATGATTACTGATATTGATATTGATTTAAGTGATTGATTTTCATTGTAGGTAGTTCTGATTTCTGATATCATCAGTCATGACATTATCAGATATTTTAATCTGATTGATATTTTTCAAATTCGACTTCAACAGTCATGTTTTCTTCGATTCCTGGAAATTATAGTGGTAAAGTTAATTTTATTAGTTTAGCAGTAAACGTCGTTGAACTTGGGCTTTGGATAATTCTGTACCAAATACAAAATCCTTAGAATGAAACTGCACGTCCTAGAAATGATAATTCAAAGTCGATTTTTGTTATTACGTATAACCATTAACTTCTAATAACTTTACCATTTTATAATATTCAGAATAAAGACAACCATGGCAGGCACTGTGCCTGGCGGGGCCCGCCTACTATGCTGACATTTCTTTCATGAGCGCGTGAACACAAGGCGCTGTCGACCCAGCAGTGCTATTCTGTAACAACATTTTCGTGTCTCGACAGCGGAATCCGAGGTGAGTTTCAAATTCGTATAAATATAAGACCTTATGACGTGTGAAATAAAGTTCACTTTGTAAGCTTAGTCACTCAGGTGAAGTCGATATCGAAATGGTTATTTACAGAATAGCCTAGCAGCACGCGTAGCATGACCACCGTAGAAACGAGTTTTGTCTACCGGAGAATCGACAAAATGACAGATTGAAGAAAGATTTCTATCTTCCTAAGCATGGCGATGTTTGACATGTAGAAAAGAAATGTTTCTTATCTTTAATCGATTATATCGATTAAAGAAAAGAAACATTTCTTTTCTACAACGTCGAGCATGCCGACAATATTTTCTCTACTTTTGACATTTGGGGGTAGAAATAACTCTCTTTATGAAATGTCAAATAGTCTACATCTTCTCGGACCTAGACAAGGAATATTTATTTCAAAAATCATTTTATTTTTGCCAAATAGAACTTAGAAAGTATGTCGGGGTAGACAATAGTCTACCAACATCTCAATTTGTCGGGTTGTACATTGTAAATAAACTTTTTTTGTAATGACTAAAGTAAAAACACTTCGGACGATATTAAAAGGAAGAAAGATAACAGATAACAGTTACGAACGCATTGCACTGTGTATGGCAAAGTTTTCATCAGACAATGCCACCAATCACCTTTTATTTAGAATGTTATTATGTTCTCTCCTCATCGCATGGTAGGATATATTATTATGTTCACTTACATTAATTACACACAATTATTGGAATAATCAGTACTTTATTTAATTAACCATAAAATCTACTTACTTTCTCCTTGCCGCCATGATCATAAACACTAAAATTGTAATTTAAATCGGTACTATACTAAATTCAACAAAAATATGTTATTTTTGTAAACAAACATAAACCATATAGATTAAAAATATGTTCGAGTAACACGTTTTGTTGTTGCTTTGAGTTACGTGCAAAGACTGTGAAAAATAGAGTATTTGACACATTTTTTTGGCGTAAAACGTACGTAAACGTAAATTCATCGTAGTATTCGTAGAATGACCTCATCACTAGCTACTTCTCCGTTGCTATGGAAAGACCAGATATGTTTTTGTCTTCATAGAAACGCGAGTCTACGGGTCGTGCCATGCTCGGGCAGAAGACATGTCGAGTGGGATAGAAAGAGCTTTGTCTTTTCTTGGTAGAATAGAAATAGAATCGCCATGCTACGCGTGCAGGTAGCTTATCTTATCCAGGATCTCAACAGCTGCTATGTAAAGCCATTTGTGCCACTAGACTAATAAGGGTATCGATTTTAACTGTCATGTTGTCAGTATTTGTGATTTTTGGATTTACATATACTTTTTGTACACACCTGCCTAAAGAAATCTTAGGTCCTAGACAAGCAAATATATATTAGGCAAAACATACATTTATACAGTAAAACGAGCGACATCCACAACTTTAACACCAGAAACAAGCACAAGCTACATGCTCCTTCACACCGACTTCGTAAGGTCCATGATTCATTTGTGGGGCTCGGTATCCGTTTATACAATAGACTTCCAATTTCTTATCTTGATCTGCCTTTTAACTCATTTAAAGAAAAAGTAAAATCTAACCTCTGTTCCAAGGCATACTATTCTATTAATGATTATTTAGACGATAAGAATAGTTGGTCGCTGTGTTGAACGCAATACAAATTATCATCTTCCTTGCGTATAAGTAGATAGTATAGTAGTTTTATGACAGGTTATATGTGTTCATATAATTTTTTATTTTATTTTATTTTATTTGTTCTTTTATTTTCTTTTTTTTTATTTATTTGTCTGACTATGTAGGTCATTTTTTTATACTTATTTAAATCCACATACGTCAACACTTGCTTAAGTGTGTATTTTGTTTTAGTGTCATAGTGCTAGTAGCTAACAAGTGATAAATAATGTATATATTTATTTTTGTGTCATGTAAATTTTAGAAGGAATTTTGAATTTTTGGATTACTTTGCATATTAATTATTGTAAAATTCTAGTTCCTAAAACGTAACAGACAGTTGTGTTGCTGGGGAGTTTGTTGGCCACTTCTTCTCCACAGCTAAAACACTAGGAAGTGGTGACGGGCGGGCGTTTTGGGGGACTGTCTTTTGTAAAACATGACGTTCAAAAAGTGCTGGCCCTCAGCCTAATTTGAATAAATGACTTTTGAATTTTGAATTCTGAATTTTTGCAACGAAAAACTCCAACAATTAAATTATAAAACATATTGCCATAAACAAGGTAAAGTAAACAAGAACCGGAGCAGGTTAAAAAATTGAGGGAGTAATTTGTAAAAACAATATCGTTGAACCGTTCCACCGATATGCAAACAATAATTAATGTATCGACCCACCTGTAACTAAATGTACAAAATTTTAGAAAAAAAAAGGACATTGTAATCGAATTTTATGTAGTAGTTTCTAGATAAGATATGAAGCAAAATGTATGTGTATAAAAGCAATGATGTATAAAACTATAGATACGTTGTCCGCACTCTAAAATGACAACATTAAATGAAGCCAATTGGCCACATCGCGCTTAGTTACGCACCAACATGTCGCGAGACACTACGTTTGTTTTGATGTCAATTTGACTATTACTTATCCTGTGACGTAACTGAAGATGTAAATTTATCTCCCTCTAGCAACAGGCATCCCGCCGTACGGTGACATATTTTCTTTCCCTTTCTTCATGCGTATTAGTAGCTATCTAGTATTTTCGCCGTTTTTAAGCGCCGCGATGTTGGTTTATAACGTGTCTATATATAATACGTCATTGTATAAAAGTGAGGACGTTGTCAATCTCTGGAACCTGGGGCCTCGGGTCTTTGGTTTCAAATGGAATGGTGCAAAAACACAACACTGACAACTATTCATGTTTGCACTATGGAAGTATACCGAAGGACAATTCCCGGTTTGTGCAAGACAATTGCAGAATATGGAATCAAAGAAATTGAACCATGGGTTTGGTAGGCTAAAACTATGAAAAGTCTTTGACCTCTGCCAAGCCAATTTTATTGAAATACAGGGAACAGGAGCTCGTGGCTAGATAATAAAAGCCACACAGGTCGATCTTCAAGGTTAAGCAAGGCTTGCAAAGGTTGGTCTGTGGATGGGGTACCATCTTAACATACCGAGTTTCCTTCTAAGCTGTTGGTGCCGGTGGTGCTGTCATTTTGTAGATCTTTAGCAGTCGTTACGGATAGTCAGGACTTCAGGAGCCAGTAAACCTGACTCCAGTCTTGCCATGAAGTACGGTGTCACCAAGTTAATGGGTTGTGGAGATCTGGTAGGCAGCCGCTCCGAGTAAAATACTGGTGTTCAGCTAAATCCGGTTTGACTGGAAGCCGATTCCAATATAGTTGGGAAAAGGCTTGGCAGCTGACACAGAAAGCATGGCCAGGGGTGACTTACAACCGCAATAATTGGGTCATCAACTATATGATATTTGTATTACTACTGATTTTGCAAGTTTTCATGCGAAAGTAAAGTACAGGTTGCAAGTACTAACAAGCATATACACATTAAAACATCAAAAAATCAACGAAACCGTATTACCCTTATTATCCTCAAAAGGTAATCAACATTTAAAAAAATATTAAGCTTTAAGAAAAATCTTATCATTTACTTTTTCTTTTACGAAATATAAATCAACATACTAATAAACAGAGGCATATCTATTTATATTTCAAACAATTGAACATAAATTAAGTAACGTTTACAAGGAGATCACAATTATTTAATTAATTAAACTCCGTCTCTAATTACTGTCTGGAGGGTCGGCCCGGGATCTCGGGAATGATAGGAAATGTTTAGGAATATTAAGCCCCCGGCTGTAATATTTGGGTACACACATTACAGGGAAGCGGCCGTGACAAGAGGTAATAGCGCTGGGTACACACGGCGGGTATAATGCAAGAACGTTATTTACTGTTCGCTATAAATTTTGGAATCGCTGCTGTCTATATTTGGCCTTATTTATAGTCGCAGTTCTTCACACATGCGAGGCAGTCGTTTGAAATCAATTTCTTTATTTGGCTCTAATTTGTAGTCTTCCCAAAAATCTTACACCAGACTTGCTTAGTGGTGTCGTGTTACCTAGTTACTGAGTTAAGGACGAACTCAACAAATAATTTAGTCGGTAAAAGCCCAGTTAGATTCATTTTTTTTTTTTTTTTGCAAGATCGAGGCATTTTTTTGAAATCACTGTCTATATTTGGCCTCATTTATAATTATTTGTGTGGAGGAGCTCGTGGCTAAATAATAACAGCCGCATAGGTCGATCTTCAAGGTTAAGCAACGCTTGCCGAGGTTGGTCTGTGGATGGGTGACCATCTTAACATACCGAGTTTCCTCCGTGCCTCGGAAAGCACGTTAAGCTGTTGGTCCCGGCTGTCATTTGGAGATCTTTGGCAGTCGTTACAGATAGTCAGAAGCCAGAAAATTTGACACTAGTCTTGCCAAGGAGAACCGTGTTACCCAGTTAATGGGTTTTATAGGTCTGGTAGGCAGCCGCTCCACGTAAAATACTGGTTCTCAGCTAAATCCGGTTTGACTGAAAGCCGACCCCAATATAGTTAGGAAAAGGCTAGGCAGATGATGATTATAATTATTTGTGTGTTTTTTTGTAATGAACACTATAAAGTGGTCTATAACAGTAACAGTGCGTCTCGGCAGCCATGCACTTAATTAGTTGGGTAACTTCACAGACGTGGTGCGTATCGATAGCGGGTGATGAGCTACCTAGCTAGTAGTTTAGCTATCGAGGTACTTGATATTATAGTTTTAGATAGAGCAGTTCTTTGTGATCTTTCATCAGTGGCGTCATGGTTTTTGGACCTTTTACTTAAGAATAGTCAGTCACTTCCTTTTGATTTAAGCAACATGCACAGTTTCCAAAACTTTGATGGATGGTTTCCACGATGTCAGAACAAAATCAAATCTCGTTGAATATCAATTAACCTCTTTCTTGGTCTCTTGCATTCGACTAAAGTGACTACCTATATTCTTAAACAGGTTTGCGGGCGATATGGTCTTATGGTAAGCGCCAGATAAACTTGCTATTAAGTACATTGACCTTGCCCTAATATCCCTTCGTAGTTACCCGAACAATAAATACGTTTTACAAAACGAGAGAACGTAAATGATCACGATAAAAGTCGATTCAGGACCGCTTTGTCTTTATTTCTGTTTTTTTTTTTTGTTTTTTAAAAGTCATTCATGTATGTGGGTTAATGACTGTTTTTGCACGATTATGTGGCGGCCACCATAGAAATAAAAAATCTTGCCTTGGTCTGGTCTTGAGACCCGGGGTCTTTTTTGGTCAAATAGAATATTTCAGGATGTCAGAAAAAAACTATTTTATTCTTCTCTGTCAACAGGAATGGCCTACTTATTCGTGTCATCTTACAAAGCCTTACATAGCTACAATGAAATACGACCTTAATGTAAAAGGCTGTTGATCCCTCCCCCTAGCTAACTTGTCATATTATTGCTACTCATTGTTTGAACAAGTTCGTGCAAGTCATGCAATCGGATCTCATGATTTACTCACGAATTAACTTTCGTAGATTGTGATTTTTCCGGATTGGATAATTATTATGACATAGCAGGAAGTATAGTAGGTATAGATTTACTTATATAAAAACTGTTATTCTGTTCGATGGTAGACACCAGATAAATCCTAATCTTTTCAAAGTTAGAGTGAACAGGCTGCTTCTGGGTAAGCTCGTTCCATCGAAGACTTGGTCTCTGTCATCTCTGACCTAGTCTAGAGTCAAGAGCAAACGCATCTAAAATAATAAAAAAACCGCAATAACGGTTCTGACCAGCATACATTTAGTCACTTTCTAAATATCAAAAACAGTAAAAAAGACATAGACATTTTGACACATTGTGTTGACATTTTGTCGAGATCCTTTACGTTCTTTATCATTCTATTGTTCGGATATCTAAAAAGGGATGTTTTATTAGGGAAAGGTCAATGTACTTTACCGCAAGTTTAACTGGCGCCTACCATATAACCAAAGATACTTGACTTGGTGTAAAATGTTGAACGCCAAACCTAAGCGTGCAATAGTCAGGGACCATTGCTCGCAGAACTGACGTCCGTCGTACCGGTGAATGCAGCGTTGGATGTGGGCCGGTGACTTTTTGAAGGTCACGGGAATCCGCTGGAAGCGACACGCACAGGACCGGTGATGTGGCGACACTTGAGGGAGTATAAGTAGGCCTTTGACCGTTAGTACTGAAGCCTTACCAGTGCTGGCGGGTGTTCTCCCAGTAGATCTGGAGGTGCAGCGGCGTGCTGCAATGTACTACTATGCTAGAAAGATCACGGACCCAGAGTTTTTACCGCAGCGCGACCGTGATAAAATCTCTAGATTACTAAAACCCCAGACTGACGTCTGGGAGGAACTTTTATCAGAATGGCAATGTAGGTGGGAAAATTCCATCAAAACCTTCACCAGTTTTTTCCATCCGTCCGTGAGCGACTGGATAAGACATGGCTGGAGGTAGATCACTGTGTTGCCCAATTTCTCACAGGTCATGGCAACTTTAAGAGTAAATTATTTTCCTTTAGGCTTGTGGCTTCACCTTTATGTCAATGTTCTACAGCTGAACTTGAATACGAACAATCTGCACATCACGTCTTATGGGAGTGTATTCTTTGGCAGACTGAACGTAATATTATGTTAAATAGTATTGAGGTTACATCTGGGGTAGTTTACTATACGGACCATGTAGAAACCAGAACAAATTTCCGTGCGTTCAGGCGATTTTGCCATACCTATTACTGGAATCAAAAGTCGCTCACAATTTAGGACCCATTAATTTCAGTTTTAATGTATAATCCGTGGTGCAGGGCAACTGGGCTTAACCCAGTTGTATATGTCCATTGGTGCCTATTGGCCTAGCTCTAATCTGTCTCCTGCTTGATATGGAGGGAAGTGGAAATTATATTTATTTTTTCCTACTCCTCCGCTGTACTTTCTGATTAATTTCGATGCGGGATCCAAGACAGTTGAATCGTTTCTCCGGGACTCGTCGGGCTTCATTAGCTCGGCATTTTTCTTGTGGTCGCCACTGTTGATGCTGGCTTTCAGGAGTTGCAGTGGTTGGGAATGTGTGGCGGGCTTGTCCCAAAAAAAAAGGCCTATGACCAGCAGTTGTCGTCTTGTTCCTGAAATGACAATGGTGACGATAAATAATTCTGATAATTTGCTTGTTTTTATTATCCTTTTACTACTACTACTACACTACTCCACTCCACTCCTTCTACTTGTACTTAAGTCTGTTTGAATGTTTGATAATCAATCACTTTTATAAAACACGTTCACGTTTAAACAGATTTGTTTGGGTCACGGATTAGTACAAAGGATACGTAACCTTTATCCCGGTAAAACGCTCCCGTGGGATATTTCTCGACTTTTTAAAGCATATAATATAAGATTGTACTAACATATTCGGTTGCAAAAGATATATCTCATGTTTCTGAATTAACCTCTAAAAGTTAGGTATTTCATCAAACTGTAATTAGGTCTGAAAACCTGACAAAATTTGACTAAAGTAGGGTTGGACCTGTTCGTAAATAATCTCAATACAGCGTTTTCTTTAAAATCTATAATTGTTGAAAAAAGGTTACGATTAAAAAAATGGGCAGAAAGTTAAGAGAAGACTGTCTTACACGCGCTTAAACTCTCTATCAATGTCATAGCTAAGGATCCTGATATCATAATGCCAGACACGGTGAACATTATTATGCTCCAACGAGGTTTCATGCACACACCTGTCAGCGTCCTCCACATTCTAGGACACATTCACATTACTCAGTGTTAACGTAAAATGGTACATAACAGCCAACCGACGTAAACAAAGGCACATAAAACAAATAGGATTAAATCATTTTCCCTTGGGTTACTTGCTCTACAAATTAAACATACCTAGGTAAGTTGAAACTGCGAACTAACCTGCACCCGAGTAATGAGTGCTAAATGAAATTTCAACGATGAAATATGGCGAATTTTATGATATACGTGAAACTCGTAACGGTGTTTGTTTATTGTTGCGTTATGCTGTTTTTGTGCTCGGCAGTAATGAATGCATCGAGTTTTTTAAACCTATTTTTAATATGTCTCCATATTCCTGTCCTAATTTTGTTTTGATCGCTGTCTTCGATAAAGCAAACCATTGCTAGATTTTCAACAGCAGAGAGAAATATCTTAATTTTGTATGAAATTGGAATAAGTTCGAACTTATTTTAAGACCTTGAAAATACAACTTTTGTAAAGAGAAATTTAACTTGGCTTTTAGCATTCGGGATCATGATTTATTACCCTTATAGAAAGCTAAATTAATTTTGGGGCGCGTCTGTAACAGGCTCATCAATAATTCCATTGCTCCCAGAGGTTATAAAACAGCTACATGTTATATGAAGCTCAATGTAATTACAAACCAACTGTGATAATGAGTGCTAAATTAAAGTTGTTCAGCGGTGAAATATGACTGTTTCCATGAGTTATGAGCTCGTCGCGTTGTGACCCAACGTTATCAATTAATATATTCTGTGCAAAGCGCTCGGTGATTATGTACCGTCGCACTTTCGGCGTTCCTGCTGTCGCCCGAATGGGGATTACCGCGCAAACTCCCCGTTTATCTAGCGATGCTTTATTACAATTTTCCCTAATATTAAAGTTGTTGGGCGTACGTAAGTTTCTTATCCGTAATCTCTGGGTTAGTGGGTGTAAGTTTTCTGCGTAATATGTTAGGAGAATCTTGTTTTATAGTTCACGTTGGGGACGATGTTTGAGTGTTATTGATATATTATATTAGTTAACTTTTGCTTTGAAACATCGCTCTCTGAAGAGGTTACCCAAAAGTTTTCTGAAGTGAAACTTCAAAGCTTCTTGACATGGCGTTTTATTTCAGACATAGGATCCGTTAGATAGAGCCATTAACCATCGAGGCACCAAAGACGTTGTAAACTAGCGTCTTTTTAGTGTAGTGGGGCGTGTGCGCGGATAACACGTCGACACAAGCCATTAGGCAGCGCGCGCCTTTGAGTTGGGTCGGCGCGCCGCCGGACTTGCCGCTCAAAGGGCCACTTCATCGTCTTTTCATGTTACCTCACACGTCATCACACAATTTAGCTACTCATCTCGTCCCATGATATGATAATAAATAATCCAACGCTAAAGTGCGTCGTGTCCCCGAAAACTTTGAGATAAGTGCCTCCCAAACTTGCCGTTTTCAACTTTCACCGCGGTTTATATTGGATACGAAATTTAACGTGAAGTTTTTGATATTATAAGCCAATATCAGATGATTCTTTTCGAGTTACGAAGTCCTCGGCCGGGACAAATATTTTGCTAATATTTCTTGGTTTACTTTACTTGGGTTTCTGTCGTTATTGGCAAAAATCGTGATGTGAATTGCTAAGCTTATTGAGGGAATATTAACATCTTTGAGATTTTTATTTATTTATTTATTTATAAGGATCATCAACATTGCATGCACATTAAACATAACAAGCACATTTCATAATATTTAGTAGTATTATAATAGTTAAAAGTATTAGTGTTTTGTTTCTGATTTTTGACTGTTACTTAATCTCAAATAATCTTTATTTAGAATGAGAACCTAAAATAATAAAACAATTAATATTTAGGTGTCTACCTAAACAATTTTAGTATTCATTTCTATCACGAAACCGCGAAGCCGAAATGAGCTACATAATATATAAGCTTTATAACGAGTATACATGGAACGTTCCTAAATAGAAACTCATTTGGCAAGTTAATGTGTAATTTGAATGACCCGGACAAATTCAAATTAATTCAGCATTTCGTTGGAATTGAGGGACTTTGAAAGAAGCGATCGATATCAAATTCAGGGGTTAGTAGGAAAATTAGCAATTTAATTTCGATTCAGTGAAAGTTTCCTTAGTGTCGGCAAGAGAGACGAGTAATTTGCAACCGAGAAGAAACGAAAGGGGCACGTTATTACCTAAACTTTTGTCAGTGGAAGATTGATTAAGTTTACTTGCGCCATTCCGAGGTTTGTGTTTATATTTTAATGTGCGGGTTGTGATCTACATAACAGTTATTATTACGTGAGTGTGACAAAATTTTGTGGGGGTGGATGAGACGATTGTTGGTTTGGTCGACGTTTGGGAGTATCAACAGGTATTTGGAGTATATAAAAAATACGCAAAAAAAAAGAACTAAGAGACCCGAAATAATATTTTTTAATAGTAAGGCTGCCTGTGACAGAGAAATATTAACCAACGGAATGCTTAAAATGTCAGTGGCTGCATTTTTAAGTAATTTCATTGGTTAATATTTCTCCGTTTCTCCGCTCCACTGCTTTGCTCCGCGTCAATGGACAGGCAGCCTTAGCGAGACGACCAAAACGCTGGTCTGAGGTGGCTCAAGTAAAATCTTTCTGAGGGAAACCAAACTATTTCTTCATTTTGGTTCCTTCAGGAATATTTGACTAAATAGAAAGAAAGAAAGAAAGAAAAATAGTTTATTCACGCCAAGCATGACGCATAGGAATCAAACAACACTTACTACACTAAAAAATAACAAAAAATCGGGACAATATGCGTCACCTCCACGTAAAACGGTCATCGCCTGCGCGCCTGCAAATGTGTGCCTTCTAGTCACTCTAGTGGTATATTTACCTACAAGAGGGCTTGGTCTGTTTCAGCTCAAAACGAGTGATCTTGGAACAAATGAAGATGGTTTTTCGATCAGGATACGTCCTCTGATACACGAGCAAGATGAATTTAGGTTCCATGAGAATATGTCCTTTACTGTATCATCGGCACGACCTGCGAAATTGCATTGAGATCAGTGACATAAGTTTCAATTTCTTGACCTTGTTTTCTCAAACGCGGCGTAAAATATTCTTCTTTGGAGAGTAGATTCTTGTTAGTGATGTTCTCCATTTCCGTATAGAACGAGTAAAATGTGTGAAGAGCTTCCGAGTCCATTATTTGTAACAAAATGGCTACATTTCTGTTGTCCGAATCGTTGTCAAAGCTGGTTTGAAAGATTCCCCACCCAGAGGCATGTTTGATATTGAGATTGAAATTACGGCAGACAGGAGACGAGTTGTACTTGCATTTTCAGCCATTTTTAAGACGGGACCACGTGTCTGCGTTTTTTGCGAAGATTATGACTAATTTTATGGGCTTCTGCGAACGGTTTTTTTATGTCTGTGGCTTGTAGGTATCTTCTGTGTCTTCTGACACCATTTATGTTGCAAGAACAGGTTTTTATAAGAATAAGAGGACTGGACTCTTGTGATAAATACGTGAATAATTGTGATAAATAGAACCAAAGATAACAAATATTGGATTTTATAAATTCGGACACGTAAGTATCATCCTATCAGCCGAAAGACGTCTACTGCAGGCAACCGGTGCTGTGCGTCTCGCATGCATCAGGCTTCGACCCCAGGTAATCGACCTACCTTACGGGAGCTCCTAGAACGGAGGATTGAAATTCATAAACGCAAAACTGATCTTCCAATATCATGCAAAGGATTTCAAGTAGGTACTGATCTACCAATATTATGCAAAGGATTTCAAGTAGGTACTGATCTACCCATATTTTGCAATGGATCAAGTAACGGTTATTTTCACCACTCTATAACTGTACAGGGGTGTGTGCCTACTCGTATATTATGTAGCAATATGAAAGCCGGCCCTACAGGATGTTTAGTCATATTTCTGAAGAATTATTTCCGGCGCTATCTTCCTGACTCTTATTTGCGTCACTGAAATGATTTACGTTATTACGTTTGTTTCAGCAATAGGTTAATAAAATGCTGTAAAGGGGTCCTTTCTTTAGATTTATTTTATAGTAGAATGAAAGCAAGGAAAAATTCAACCATTTTAAAATATCTCAAGGTTGAATGTTCCATAATTCAATATTGCTCTTTTAAACCGTAAAATCAGTTATGATCTGATACCTGGCTCTTCGCTAGCGGTGTGAAATATCGGATTATAGGATCCAACCCTGCCGCCCCTGGAGTGCGATTGTCGGCAGGTTTCGCTGCATTAACCCTTTCATCGTGACTCCGGCTTTATCTGGCAGATCCCAGCGCATTTTTGTTATCTTTAAAAAAAGATTTTATAAAAGGGCTGTGTACGGAGTTTCCTTTGCGTGAAATTTAAATTAAGAATATGCTGAGTATTCTGGGCAGATTTCACTGAGAGGAATTTCCGTGAAGTGTTTCGGGAGATATTTCGAAGGTTATTTTTCGATAATAATCTGATCGAAAAACTGCGTTCGTTGAATTCATAGCTACAATCCTCGCTTGCTGTGACGACCTTCAGCTTGTGTAAGAGTGCCTGTAATATCTTGAAAACATAATTAACACTGTTATGTAAGTATACTTATCGATCCCTTAAAGTGTAAATGGTTTCATTTTTATCTGCAATTCCGGAATAACCATATCAATCGAATTTCAAGCTTGTAAGTATCTAATCGAATAAAGAGGAAAAGTAATGTTGATCACAATAAAACACAAGTTTGTAAGCTCTTGCGACAGTAATCCTGCAAAGCGGCGCACTTATCAAAAGTGATCAAGCGATCACTTTCCTGATAATACGGGGGCTACTCTTTTAGGCTTAGTTCAGATGTCCGATTTGAATTGTTGTTGTTCGTTCCAATTTTATTGGAAGTCGTTACGCTGTTTTCTTTTTCTTATTTACTTTAGTAGATATTTTTGGGAGACTGGTGTTTGTTTTTTTTATCTTTGTTGTGAATGGTAATAATAATGATCTTGACTTGGCTCGCGAGGTTGTCAATATATGGGATGTAAACACAGCACAGCAGGCATTATTGCCAAGAGCCTCGACCAACATCTAAAGAGGCTCTCGTTGGGCAACTGGATCAAGGGCTTGCTCCAGAAAGCAGTACTCCTGGACGCGGCGCGTATTGTTAGGAGGTTCCTCTCTCGGGAACCCTGACCACTGGTTGCTTGGACCCTATTCCCGATACCGGTGGGCTACTATTTTGATATTTTAAAATGTTTTTTTTTTTTTAATAATTTTTATAGACATATTTAAATATGTAAACTGTATGTACATAAAATGAATAAGTGTGAATTATAATAAAAATTTATTTCTGACTATATAGCATACACTGTCTTCTCATACCTTTGTGCCAATTCTATTAATTTTCACATTCGCATCTGAATCGCAAACTGCCAAAAATATATGAAAATTAAGGCTTTTTTGACAGTTTGCGATTGACATGCGAATGCGAAAGTTGTTTAAAAATTAGTAGAATTGGCCCTCTTGTAACAGTGATTGTAAACTCAATATTAGTCTTTTGATAGAGTAACCGACTAGCGACGTTTTTAAAGTTCCCATGCAGACCTACTTCGAATTAAATATTTCGTGGTTTTGAAAATATGGACCCAATGATCTGCCGTTTATCGACGAAATGATTAATAATGGAGCACGCTTGCTTAGAAGTAACCTATTCACAAGACAGCAGGGAATTCTACTCTGAGCCATCTCCTATTCTCATCTATCCACAGTAAAAGTAATCCCAAAACGTTTTCTGCGCATGGTTGGGATGTCCACCATGCAACGTTGGCGTATCGCGTAGAATACTTAATGCTTTCATAACGGAAATGGAAATATAAAACGGTTAGTGAATTAAGTTATGTTTTATGCAGGAACATGAGTTTGGATCCATTTTACTCTTTTAAGATCTTTCTGTGATACTACATGCAAATATAGGTATTCTATTACAAAAGATGAATTTTTAAAGTATTTGTAGATGGCCAAATCCGAATCTGTGAGGATTGGCAAAAAAGAAATTAAAGGAGCATGATTTTGATGAAAATACAGCCAAGTCTCTGGTATTTTTTTTATTATTCGTTTTTTGGCACCGGCTTTCAAAATTAAAGTTACTTTATACTTGGTAGTGTTTTGATTTAGAAGTCGGTTGTACATTTTTGTAAAAAGTTTTTATTTTTCACATTCTAGTGGTACCGGCGTACCTACCCCTTCACAGCGTACCGGCGTGATGTTATATTAAATACTGGTCTTCAGAATGAACAGAAACGCGATTTAAACAATCCCGATCTATTTGCTATCATTCATTAATTGAAGAGTTCTGTTGCCTACCTCCAAAGTTCTTCATCAGATCCGAATATTCTTTTAAACAAAGAAAGAATCATTCAAATCGGTTTTCCATTGGTGAAAATATCGATGAAAAACATTTTTCATGGAATCCCGTCACCAGATACTGACTTTCACAAGGCTTTCAAAATATAGGCTTTGGAATACAAAAATATTTTTTTTTTTTAATCGGCCCACAATTGGCGGAGAAATCGGTGAACGTATAAAACAAACATAGATCCTAATCCTTTTTGAAGAAGTCGGTTAAAAACAAAAACTGCGTCATTGGCTTTTTCAAAATCAACAGTTCAAGTTTCGGATTTGGCCGCAACGCATACTTTAAAAATACACCTGTATAGTTTAACCTTTTTTTTTGTATAGTAACCTACTATGTAAAAAATGGTAGGCAAACTCTCGTTACTTTTTATTTTAAATTGATATTAATTTATTTAATATTGACTGTCTGTTCAACAAAGCAACAGCTTTTCGTTTTATTTAGCCGGTTTTTATTGTAAGTAGATGTTAAAACAAACCTTTAATTACCATTTGCAAATCAATTATCTGTACAATATGCCAAAATCCTTCAAGTACATATATCAACTTTTGTACTCAATGGTAGGCAAACTCTCGTTACTTTTTATTTTAAATTGATATTAATTTATTTAATATTGACTGTCTGTTCAACAAAGCAACAGCTTTTCGTTTTATTTAGCCGGTTTTTATTGTAAGTAGATGTTAAAACAAACCTTTGATTACCATTTGCAAATCAATTATCTGTACAATATGCCAAAATCCTTCAAGTACATATATCAACTTTTGTACTCAATGGTAGGCAAACTCTCGTTACTTTTTATTTTAAATTGATATTAAATTATTTAATATTGACTGCCTGTTCAACAAAGCAACAGCTTTCCTTTTTATTTAGCCGGTTTTTATTGTAAGTAGATGTTAAAACAAACCTTTGGTTACCATTTGCAAATCAATTATCTGTACAATATGCCAAAATCCTTCAAGTACATATATCAACTTTTGTACTCAATGGTAGGCAAACTCTCGTTACTTTTTATTTTAAATTGATATTAAATTATTTAATATTGACTGTCTGTTCAACAAAGCAACAGCTTTCCTTTTTATTTAGCCGGTTTTTATTGTAAGTAGATGTTAAAACAAACCTTTGATTACCATTTTCAAATCAATTATCTGTACAATATGCCAAAATCCTTCAAGTACATATATCAACTTTTGTACTCAATGGTAGGCAAACTCTCGTTACTTTTTATTTTAAATTGATATTAAATTATTTAATATTGACTGTCTGTTCAACAAAGCAACAGCTTTCCTTTTTATTTAGCCGGTTTTTATTGTAAGTAGATGTTAAAACAAACCTTTAATTACCATTTGCAAATCAATTATCTGTACAATATGCCACAATCCTTCAAGTACATATATCAACTTTTGTACTCGTATTTTTGCTAAAATACCTTTCGTATTCATATCATGTCCCGTGTAACTTAAAAGATAGTGTAAGTTATCAACACATATCATATGACCCGCGTCACATTTTCCATTAATGCTCCGCTCCTATTTGTCTTAGCGTGATGATATATAGCCTATAACCTTCCTCGATAAATGGGCTATCTAACACTGAAAGAATTTTTCAAATCGGACCCGTATTTCCTGAGATTACCCCCTACATACAAACTTACAAACATACAAACTTACAAACAAATGTTACCTCTTTATAATATTAGTATAGATTTATACGAGAGTGTAGGTTAAAATATAACACAGCTCCGTTACCCGGCAGTTTATTTTCTTGTATCAGATTATTTTCGCGTCCCGATATTAGATAAGAAGGAATGTTGATAGTATCGGCTCTATTTTTGGAATGCAGTGTGTGTGTGTGTCATACCTTTTCCCTTTACGCCTTTGTGAGAGGAAAGATAACGAAAAACTTTCGAGTGATATTGGAAATAGCAATACGCGAGCGATATCGAATGATATTGTGAAACAAGACTCGCTCTGCGACTTTGTTTTTCATTTTCGGGAGGACAAGTTTTCTTTCAAACTTTTCTTTCCGAAAAATGAAAAACTGTCTATATAGGTAGGTGTCAAAATTAAGTAGGTAGAAATTTAAAAATATTACGGGTATAAAGTTAAAAGTCAGACTTTTTTTTTCGTTATAGTTTTTTTTCATCGTTATTAGTATTGCTAAAGCCAGGCTGGTTGCTTAAGGCGCGCTTGAGCCGAAACCGAAAACAATTATTAGTATAGAAGATAGTACTCTAGTGAATTTGAAAAATCAATCTACATAATTATACTTGAATGTAATATAATGTTCGAAATAATTTTTATCTATCGGTACCAACTTGGAGATGACTGCAATAGAATTTGAACTTAGTCATGTTTGATATAAGGCTTGTGTTCTTATTGTTAGCCTATGTTATCCCACTGTTGGGCAAAGGGTCCCCATATTTTTCTAGCCAACTTTATCTGATGCCTTCTGCGGCCAAGGGGGAGGAGGGGTTAAGGGGTTCCCAACAATATCCTAGCAACTCAAGTTGACCTCACCTGCTCGCGGTACACCCTGCATTCGATTAACGAGAAGCTCTGGCAGTACGCCAATAGCACTGGACCAGCGCGGCGGTCTATGGTCCAAACCTTCCTCAAATATGGAAATTACAATAACATTTTATAGGTCTTGTTATTATTAATTTTTTTTATAATTTTTCCAAACCAAAAGTCATTCATTAAAATTAGGCTGACAGCCAGCACTATCTTTGGGCGAGGGCCAATTCTAGTAAGTTTTAAACCACTTTCGCATTCGCATGTCTATCGCAAACTGTCAAAAAAGTCTTAATTTTTATACATTTTTGACAGATTGCGATTGAGATGCGAATGTGAAAATTAGTAGAATTTGCACTCTGATGAGAAAATTTTATATCAAAACGGTCTTTCAAAACACCCGTCCGTTACCGTTTCTTCTTGTTGCCCTGTACATGCTTTAGGAAAGTATTTAAATCAGAATGCTGTGTATGTTATAGAACTAGATATGAACGCCGCAGCAATTTTTGAGGGTAGCGGCGGCGTGGAGGTTAATTTTCCACGGCGGTGGCCGTAAAGCAAAACTGTTATTAACGTAAAACAATCAGTTAAGGAGCGTTTTTTGGCTGAAAATAGCCTTCTGTCGAGAGGCAATAGGTTGAAAAAAACTTGCTTCGAAATTCAAAACCCATTTGGGCTGTCCCTTACTGTCATCATCAACCCACAACAGTCCATTGCGAACATGGCGTCTCCAACTGCCTATCACTGATATCAACTCTCGATAACACCTATCTATATGATTTTATAACATAGCATAACATTTTCTATAATTTAATTTATTTACTCAAACTACAAATGAGGTCCACTGTGTTAGTAACAATATTACTTAGCCTATGTTAGTACTTAAGGCGCGTCCCCGAGCAAAACGAAGCGCTTGCAGTTTTTTGGAGCTGTATACTCGTTATACAAAAGAAATATCAACTTAAAAAAAATACATTAAATTTCTACGTAATCTTGGCTTCAAAATGGCAGATTTTTATTTTTTATTACCAAGTATAATGTATAAGTAATCTCCTCACAACGAAACCACAGAAATGAGAAAAAAATACTGAAAACATGCATCTCCTCGAAAACTAACGATTATTTCGATTTTGTACTTACACTAATGGATAGGCAATTTAATTATGAACATTTTGGTAGAAATATTTTTTTCAAACGACCAAAATTAGTTTTTATAACGATTTTATTCAACATTCTGAGCGTATTTGCTATTGTACCTCTTGCGCTGTTATTGAGGGGAAAAATTCTCAAGGTCATTTGGTCAGGGTACGGCCTTAATAACTAAAACAGACCTTGTTCGTTCGGCTAATGCCCACAGAAGTGGGCTGTCTGCCCGGGCAGCTATTGAGTGCAGAATGACGTTAGGACTGCCACGCACTCTGCGAAGTAGCGACGCAGCTTTCTTGCGCCACACTGCGTCAAAGCTGTCAGTGCGCGCATCAGCAAACATCGCCGACGCACTGCAGAAGCGTGGCAGTCGTAACAACACCCTGAACGCATTGTTGTATTGGATACGCAGAGCGTTGTAAGCCCTTTGGGTATATCTGAACCTCAGGGCCCCCGAGTACAGTGCAGTGCAATATGCCTTAAAAAGGGCTATGTTAACCGCGTCTGCACATCGAGAGAACCTGCGGGCCAGCATGTTCGCCCGGACTGACAACGCTCTGCGCTCCCTCTCCAAATCTGAATCGTCTTTCAGGGTATCCGTAACCAAGTGACCCAAGTATTTAAATTTATGCACCCTGTTTAACGTATAGCCTTTAAGTGTCAAAGGTATTCAGGTTTGATGCCAGGTGTCCAGCTACGGTCCTTGTAGCTGGACACCTGGCATCAGACCTGAATACCATATATTCTGACTTTTTGGTGTTGTATATCAACCCATGACACTCCGCGTACGACTCACACACGGCCAGTAACTTTCGGAGAACACTAATCGAGGGAGCCAGCAGCACCATGTCGTCCGCGTTCACATACAGTTCGAAGAGCAAGGGCGAGGACATTCCCCCCTGTCTCACACAACACTCCGGCCTGCACGGCTCTGAAAGCGCCCCTACCCATCTCACCCGAGTCTCTTGGTTTAGGTACCAGTACTTGAAGAGAGATGCAAGCTCTGGTGGCAGTGTTGTGTCACCTAGCTTTTGCCAGAGTAATAGCTACTGTAACCAACTACTCTAACTATAGCTTGCTGAGTTACCTTCAACATAGTATAGACCGGAAAGTATGTTTTTAACATTGAACAATGCATTTTTCAACCATTTTAAAATACACTTACATCCAGCTGACTCACTACTCAACTTTGTCTTATGTTCAGTATCCTGTCCTTGGGTTTGGACGTTGATTGTCACCGCTTACAGACAATGGACATCTCAGTATCTACTTGAATATATGGTCAATCGATTTGAGATCGCGGCGGACCTCGAAACAGACCGGTCTGGGGCTGTGACGTATCAATTCCGTCAAGATTATAATGTAAGAAAGAGTCGGAGCTACACAAGAAGAAGTACCTAAGCATGGCAGACGATACTTAAATTATAAACATTAAAAAAAACTATTTTCACATTCGTTTAAAACGCTTGCAAATTTTTTTGCTATTACGAATATGGATTTTAATACAACAAAATGCTTCGCGGTGGCGTGCTGAGTTATTCCAACGGCAGCGGGCGGCGCGCCTTTAAAATCAGCGGTCAACGGCGCGGCGCTCATATTATCATAATATATAATATATGATCTCATGTCCACACGTTAAGTTTTAATGCCTTTCACAAAAGTTATCCTGCAGCAGACACTAGGTATTTTCTGAAAACACTCCCATAATATTTTACTAAAGTACTTATAATATTAAAAAAAAACAATAGAAACACACACACTCTTTGGAAAATATTATGAGGGCAGCATAGCAATGTTTTTGCCATAATTTATGTTCATAATACATACTGCCGTTACTCAACCACAATAGTTTTTCCAGACAAACATATGCCCCAACACGTATTCAATGCCCGACACTTTCCTCCCAATCAAGAGTTATGTAAGAACACTAAGCCAACGAAATCTCTTATAGGTACACCTCCTACAAAATAATAAAAACGTGACCGGAATTTATCAAGTTTGTAAATCTAGGTACGAGATTACCTACGTCGAAACTGCCATTCATCGGTTATACCTTTCCAAATACTCGTTTTATTAACACTGTATTTTGGGAATGTATGATAGTTCATTTTATGGCACATAAATTTATGAAGTCAACGATTGACTTTATTTTAATTTTAAAAAAAAATCACTTTAAAACACCCACAAATAATTCGATTTTGTACTTATTTTCGATATCAAGCAGCTTTATCATTGAACATTGTATAGAGTGAACTTGCTCACATCTACCAAACACATGTCGCTCTGGTACAAAACACAACAGACATTCCCTTCAAACCCGATAAAAGGGACTGTTATCAACATAGTGTATCTTTCCACCTCTTGGACAACCCACTTCCAACTTACCGTCCAAACATTGCTTATAATCATAGAATAAGAAATAAACGTATAGAAACGATTTTTATGTATGATCTTTTCGGACCTCGACTAAACGGGTCGGGTTAGAACAGTGGCAAACCACGTGCGAGCCGAGCGAGTGAAGCGAGCGTTGCCACAGCTGCTATGTGCGAGCCTTATACGTAATTTGATCACAGCTGCTAGGTTAGGGCACATCACAAGATGTCGATCGAGTAAGAATTTTTAATTTGAAGAAATATAAATGGAATTTATTTTGGATTCGAATAAATCCATACTTAATATTACGAATTCGAAAGTAACTTTTTCGCTCTCTCTTTATTTGAACAGATTTGAATGAAACATGATTTTTAGAGTCATGTCCAGAAATTAGACATAGAATAATTTTGATCTTGGAGGTACCATGTCGTTAGGGATAATTTTGGGAGAAGCTTCAAGAAGTTCATGATATAGATTGTGAAAACTAAATTGAAAGGTTTGATATGCATGTCTTTTTATGAATTACTTTTTTTCCATTCGGAAGACCACAACAACATCTAAAAGTTTCGTTTTTACGGCATAATTCTTACTCTGTGGCGCAACTTTTCTCCTATCTGTTACCGGATTACTACAAATTGCGTCGGACAAGCTTGTTAGGCCAGCTGTTTATGTGGAAGTTGACGGTGTTTTATAATTGCCTGCGCGGGAACACGGTCCGCAGCTTCGCAGTCTTCTGTCGAAGTTTTTGTTACGACAGCGCGATGTTGCTGTGAAATGTTCTCGTTTTGTAAGAAATGGTAGAGACGTAATTATTGTAGGTACTTGTTTGTTTTAATTTAATTTGTCTATATGTGATTACGAGTAACGAACGTACTTATCTAAGAAATACGTTTTCTAAAGAATGATCATCAAATGACTCTGAAAAACAACGGCTTAATCCTATAAAGTTACACCATCCAAACTCTATGTTATCCTACCCGTTACATCAGAAGGACCGTCCAAACATTTGCAAAGGATAAGTTTCGAAAAATTCACGAACCATTTGAAATTCACGAAGAGCCCCGCACTTTAATCAAACGAACACCAAAGTACACAGCCTTTACACGGAGAGTGGCTTTTTTCACTATCACCGGTGTGCAGGACCGTTCGTGGCTTAGCCCCGATTGGTCCCCAGGGAATGACTTGGTCCCGTCTCGCAAATCTACACTATGTAAATCCATAGGGCGGTGTATTTGTGTGAAAAATTGTGTGAAAAATTGTGTAAGAGAATTAAGCGTTGAAGATTTCTTTTAGGGTTTGCGTGTTTAATATGGAGTAGGTGATCAATCTGTTATTTCTAGGAATTATTAAAAAAATGAGTTTATTTTGTATTACTTGCCTTTGCTGTTGTTGCTTTTGTAAGAAAAGTTATAGGTATTAGGTACTCTTAATCAATCCCAAAATGATACTTGGGGAGTTCGTGAGGATATTAGTTTGGCTGTTGGTTGTATTGTAGACTATTACGTTTAATTTTGACAGCTAAAAAAATATTTCAGATGGAAACCGAAAACATTGGCTTACATCGAAAATCTTATTTTAGAGGCATGTTTCAATTGCTTTCTTAGAATTTGCTTTGATATTCCTATTACTATTTTGAATGTGGAGGCAAAACCTGGTGAAGACACATGACGCAGCAAAAATAAGTTGTTAAATCCATGATAAACAGAGTTAGCATTAATAGCGTATGACGTCACTCTGTGAATTTACACAATTCAGTACGAGCTACGCGAAAAGGATAGGAAAAAACTTCAGAAGCGTGTTCGTGTTCGTGTGTGTCTTCAGAGTTACACGCTTTTGAAGTTTTTTTCCGCTATTTTTATTTATTTTTCACAAATAATAATTACTGGTAACTATTTTAGTAAAATGTTTAAAGTATCCGTTGAAGTGGATTTTGTTTAAGCTTCTACATATACTTATTTTGATAACCTTTACTTATTATACTTATTTTGATTAAATTAATTTCGTAAAGGTTACCAAAATAAGTATATTTTGGTAACCTTCACGAAATTAATTTATATTTTAAATTAGTCGCCCCCCGCGGCTTCGCTCCCGTCAACTGACTACCCTACCTACCCATTTTTTTTTTTACACCTTCCCTGTATTCTGGCGAACTAAACACAAAAAGAATTACCGAAATCAGCCCAGCCGTTCTCGAGTTTTAACGATAGAAAAATATTTATTAATTTGTACACCTATAGACAGTGTAGTCTTTTTACCCAAAACTTGCCTGTTAGAAAATACCTTGTTCTCATTAATTCCGTCTATGTATGTATCATTGTTGTGCAAAAAGATTAAATAAATATTACCTTTACGTAAACTATATGACTTACTCAGCACCCTCAACACGTTCACGATTTGACGCAAGCGAAGATCGTGGTCTTCACCCATTTATCACTTCGTCTGCTTAGCAATAAATTGTCCCACCTTTAACGACGTGTCATCTCGACGCAAACTCACCCCTCCCACGTACGCTCACTGCAGTCAGGCATGTTTATAGTTATTATAGCTCGGTGATGTGATCTGCTTAGCTATAATACTCCGGTAAACAGCTTAGAAGTTCCTCCATCTTGTATCGTTTATTCTAAGATAAAGGCATTAACAGCCGTTGGTACCTACACGGCCATAATTTATTCGCAAAGACCTAATTTAATAAATTTCAGAAATCAAGAATGATATTTGCAGCGAGAACATTGAGAATTTTATAGAGCGAACTTGCTCACATTTACTAAGCACGTGGTAGCCATTCTATATTCGCCAAAGAATAGTCACAATAAATCGTTACCTGGTACTCGAAGAATTAACAATTTAATCGCAGTGGGAACGTGTTGCCTTCGAACTGGTATCGGCACCACAAGATGAATTGAGACTAAGTTCTCGTATACCGGCTTTAGATCCCGCAACAAATCGCAACTATTTACTTAGCAACGCTATCAACCACGAGCAAACAGGGAACCGTGGAGCACCCTTCACTAAAAACTACACAACTACTAAGTTGTAACTTGAAGTTACGAAACTATTGTTATTTAGCACTTAATTACAGAAATTGTTGAATGCGTACACGCGGACAGCGGGCAGCTGCCGCAAATAAGTTAAACTATAATTAAGGTCAAGTTACAACGAACAGTGTTTAGATAAATTAGTGACCCTTTTCTAAAATGTCAGCGCTCGCCATTAAGTTGGGGCCTTGAAAAGGGTCCACTCGCTCTCAACGCTTTTACGTATCAAATGTTGATTAACTCGCACATCATTTAGTTAAAGAATGTCACTTTTATCTCGTTTTAGCTGATTAGACTTGCCTAATGCATATGTAGGATCATTATAAATTATGAATGCTTACTAAGTGATTCTGGTCTGTAGGCACTAAAAATTAATGTATTTATGACAGCTATCTTCTAATTGAAAGTACAAGTCGTAGAGATATTCTAAAAGTTTAGTTATTATTGGAGATGAGTCAGACTTGGGTTTAATAATTGAATTGTTCAAATTCAAAATGTTATCGTTAGCTGTTTGTTATTTATGAATTCAAATGAAACAATTTATGCCAATGAATTCGATTTTAAAGCAGATTAAAGAAACAAAATAAAGCTACTTCGATTCGTCGAATTGACAAGCAAAAACTTTATGTTAGGTAATTATTTTTCTTAATTTTAAAATAAAGCGATGTAGGATTCTTAGAAAGTATATTAGGGCCTATTGTATGTTATACCTTATAATAAGTCTTCACGTAAAAGAAAGGTGGGTTCATATTTTACTGTATATCTTTGCCGTCTTGGACTAAGACAGTAGGCACAAAGCCGTCGGCATGCTTCGTTTGTAAGACAACAGAGACGTGACCGAGTTGCCAAATAATGTACGTTTATTATCCGAAACAGAAGCGAAAAGCATAATTTTCTTCACGTAAAATTGGACTTGTAACATGAAATATTCGGTATTTGCGGCAAATAGTCTGTCAGGCTAACGACGCTGTTTATGGCATTATTTTTATTTAAAGGAGTATTCACTTTTCAAAAGTATATTATGCACGATGAAAAGTTTTTCATAAGCCAGAGATATTTATGTAGGAACAATTTTAGTTACATTAAAGAAACCAAGACTCACACGATACAATAACCAACTAATTGACTAGCCTATATTTTATAGTAGATAACTTTTATAAATTTACTAACGTGCAAGTTTGAAAGGATAACATTAAATAGTTAACATCTCTTTTAACACCGGTAAAGCTCATAGTTTATGATATATAAATTCAATAAGGTATCTTAATTCCCCACGGCCACAATTTTTCATAACCACTAACAAAATAACTTGTATTATACAAGCAATGTAATTTATACTACAAACTAGCAATTTATAGCCTCAAAGAATAAACTGGAAGCCAGTGGAAATTAGACGGGGGTAATCTCAACGCCTAGCTGTGACTTGACAGTAGAAATTACAAGTTATAGAGCGTACATGTCCATAAATGAAAATGATTGATTGTTTGTTGATTTGATTGATATTGTATAAGAATAAATACAATTTTTTTTATTATTTGGTTGTTGTACACCTACCACAGTGTAGTCTTTTTAACCCAAAGGCTGACTGGTAGAGAATGCCTTGCTGCATTAAGAGCGTGTATTCCGTCCACTAGCGCCGCCAATCGTTTTTTATTATTTGTGGTAAATTTAAGACACGTAGATAAAAAACCGCTCTGTAGTGCACTAAAGAAATGAGTTCAAATTTAAAAATTCAAAATTCGTTGTATTGCAAAAATAAAATAAAATTACTACTCTACAACCTATTCCCAGACGGACCAAATATACACAAAACATTTCGTAAAAACCGGTCGAGCCGTTTCGGAGGAGTTCGATAAAAAACACCGTGACACGAGTTTTTATGTATTTAAAAGATTATTTTACTATCCAGGATAGTCTCGTATTCTGTCCGCAGGCATGAACATTTTTTTTGCGTTAATATACCTTCTGCTACTTTTATAAAAATCTATATTCAGATCA
This sequence comes from Ceramica pisi, assembly GCA_963859965.1. Taxonomy (NCBI): domain Eukaryota; kingdom Metazoa; phylum Arthropoda; class Insecta; order Lepidoptera; family Noctuidae; genus Ceramica; species Ceramica pisi. The sequence continues at coordinate 10,935,128 of OY982537.1, read as the reverse complement.
CTCGCTACACATTTGTAATACAGAATATCAGGTCTCGGATTCCGTTCCCTAACCGGTTACGGAGTGCACAGTACGCTTACTACCCTGTGCTATGATAGAAGTTCCGGGGAGGACGGAATAACTAGGTACCGAAGTTCTTAAAATCGGCTGTATCACCTTGTTGCCTCACCTCACAAACTCATTTAACACTATACTAGGATCGGGAAAAAATATTTAAAATAATCGTTCTGCAAAAAAAAGGTGAGAAAAGTGAAATCGGGAACTATCAGCTAATTAGTCTTACATCTTACATTTATAAGGCATTCATTAAGGTCATTCACAATCGTATAGACAGGAAAGTGGATAAACATCAACCTCTAGAACAAGCCGGATTTCCACTCTACGAAGATAATTTAAATTATAATAAATATTATTATTTCGTTTATTTATTTTCTATACATATCTTTCACATTTTTAAATATTTCTATTAAAGGTATAAAAAAAAAACATTCAAAAATATAAAAAATAGTAGCCCACCAGTATCGGGAACAGGGTCCAAGCTACCGCTGGTTAGGGCTCCCGAGAGAGGAACCTCCTAACAATACGCGCCGTGTCCAGGAGTACTGCTTTCTGGATCAAGCCCTTGATCCAGTTGCCCAACGAGAGCCTCTTTAGATGTTGGTCGAGGCTCTTGGCAATAATGCCCTTGGCCGTCACGACTATCGGCACAATGACTGCTGTGTTCACACCTCACATTTCGACAACTTCGCGAGCCAAGTCAAGATACTTTGTTTATCTTTCTCAGACTTCACGAGGTTCTCGTAATTTGGGACTGCTATATCAACAATCATTGCGTGACGCTCTAGTCGGTTTATCACCACTATGTCAGGCTTATTGGAAACAATAGTCCTGTCAGTGATGATAGACCGATCCCAATACAACGTGCAATTGCCATTTTCGAGAACTGGGTCGGGCACATTCTTACCTATAGTAAGGTACTTCCGATTCCACAAGATTGGAATTCAAAGCAAGTTGCTGGTGGATAATCCTGGCTACAAGGTTGTGCCTGTGCAAATAGTCTCCGTTAGTAATTAATCATTAATATTATTATTACTAATTTATACTATAGGAAGGCTTTCAATAGCATTGTGCATCCTAAAATATTTAGGACATTAGAAAACCAGGAAATTGAAACACAGTACAAAGATCTTCTTAAACGCATATATTGCATTAGCTCTGCCAGCATAAAACTTAAAATTTCGGGACCATCTTATACAGAAGGGTATTAAACAAGGTGACCCGCTCTCTCTCAAATTGTTTATATTTCCTACGCTGGCAGCCTCATCGAAGACCAAGGGCATTGAAGTCGGCAATAAGAAGCTAACAAACCTCCGAATTGCCGACGATATAGTTCTTTTTGCCCCAACAGCTCTAGATAGGTCTCAGACCATGCTCCAAGATGCTCTGAGGATGGCCAGCTTCAAAGTGGGACTCGCGATGAATCGGTTAAAAATGAAAACTATGACAGATATCAGTAAACTTTGTTCAGTGTCAGACTTCTACTGACTAAAACATGTTCCTTCATTGCCCTTTGTGTTCCGGAGCCACGGTGTCTCTTGCGAATAATACCGCGACTCCGGCAGGCGTCGGCCCTTTCGGGCCCCTCTGTGTGCTGACTCTCTTTGAGGCGCGCGTGGAACACTAACGCGCCGTCGACACGGCCTGTCGTCACTAGACGGACGGACGGCGAGCCACCCATAGCTCGCCGTCCACAGGCCCGCGCCTACGGTGGCCGGAGGTCACCAGGTGGTGGCCCCTGACGCCCGAGGCGTCCACCACGGCGGCTGGGACGAGAGGGTCTCCTCTCCCTCTCCGCCATCTCCTTCGCTAGCATGACTGCTTCGCAAAAGGAGGCAACGGCGTCCCATTCCGTCTCGCTCCGGACCATGGCTTGGACCAGGGCCGGACGCGAGAGGTCGCCGCCGATCGCCGTTTCGAGGACACGGTGGTGCGCCGCCCAAGCGGGGCACACCTGCACAGTGTGCTCCACCGTGTCCTCCGGTCGATCCACGCAGTGGTGACACCCGGACGTTTCCTCCCGCCCGATTCGGTGCAGGAACCTCCCGAAACATCCATGTCCAGTGAGGACCTGCGTCAGGCGGAAGGTGAGGACGCCGTGGCGCCTCTCTAGCCACTCCTCAAATGGTAAATGGTAAATGGGCTGGAAACATTTTTTTTTTAATTCTTTAGAAAACAGGCAGGAAAGAAATCGATCGCCGCATCGAAAAGGTGTGGAACGCTTATGAAGACGCTAATGAAGGGTGATCTTCCGATCTCCCTGAACCGCAAACTCTTCGATATGTGTATCCTGCTCATCCTAACTTACGGTGCTCAGAATCTAGTCACTCACCGAGTCGCAGAATATTCCATTATATATCCATTAATGAACGCAGTATTCAGGTTTGAAAAGATTAGACAAAGTGCGGAACACCAAGCTGCGCTCCAAAACAGGAATCGTAGACGTGGGCAAAAAAGCTGCCAGGCTCAAATGGGATTGGGCGGGTGACGTTAACCGCATGCATGTTGACCGCTGGAAGAGTATCTGGAAGGATATGAGAGAGGCCTTTGCCCAGCAGTGGTACACTACAGGCTAAAAAAATACCTACAGCAGTCATCAGCTCGTGTTTATACAATAATATTTTCACTAGTGGACTGAACGTGTTAATATAATATTAAACAATGAACAGATGCGCCCAATATTTGTATTTTCATTACGTGATTAAACTGTCACGAGTCGCAGGTGCTAATCAATTTTTAGTATATTACGTAAATGTACTGCAGCAAATACAGTAAAAATGAAATTTTGTTGGTAATATTGTGGTGTGTACCAGGGTGGAAAATTTACACGTTCATTGGTTGAACGACGGCAAAAGATATTACTATAGAGGTAGCGCGCACCGAGGGTTCCGTACAAACCTGTAGGTATATTATTATAAGCAAAAGTTGCGGTTTACGATTTATGACGTATTAAAATAAAACTACTTACTAGATCTCGTCCAAACTAATTTTCGAAGTTAGAAGTAGTAGAAGTTAGAGAGTTAGGTAGAAGTTTACATGGTAATGTACATCATATATTTTTTTTAGTTTTATCATTCTCATATTTTAGAAGTTACACGGGGGAGGGGGGGGACACATTTTGCCACTTTGGAAGTGTCTCTCGCGCAAACTTTTTAGTTTTGGAAAAAATTATATTAGAAACCACAATATAATTTTTGAAGACCTATCCATAGATACGATCACGCATGGGTTTGATGAAAAAAAAAAAATATTGTTTTTTTTTTTCTATTTCTGTGTGAAAATCTGAATGCGGTTCACAGAATACATCTATGATTGAAGTGCCAAATATCCCTAAATAATGGAATGCCACGTTTTTCAATTAAATCAAATGATTTAAATTTATAAAAATTAAGTATTATTTATGTTAAAGCTCGTATAATTCATACTGTGAGCCAGTAAGTTCTCCGGGTAATCCTTCATAGACCAAGCCGGTTCGCAGCGTCATAAAAGTTGGTCTTCCTGCAACTTCAGATTCACAGTATCTGTGTTGTACGAATATAATTAAACTTCCGTGTGTTAAAGGTTTCTCTGAAGAAGGGTTAAATACGCACGTGAAAGTGTTTGGAAAATAAATTATGTTTGAGTTCACGGAAGCACGAGAAAATTTATTAACTAAGTATATTTTCCTTCTCAAATATGATTAAACTCTCAAGCAACATGAAGATAATTATGTGACAATTCAGAAAGTATCGGAATGAAATCCTTTATTGTCCTGATTTATATCCAAATAAATAAATAAAAATTCACAAGCAACTTTACAAAAACAAATTGGTACAATAACACACAACATTTGACGTTTGCATCACTATAAAGTCAATCTTAGACGGAGATAATTAAGTAACCTACAAATCGAAACGCAGTTAAAATCAAACACAGCTTACTTAAATTATTTCACCCAAAATATTCAAAAGTGCATGAAAACCGAAATCCACAAGCCTTAAACAAAAAGCAAAATGGAAATTCAACGTTCACCATAATGCATAACGAAGCAATGGTCGTAAGTTTAATAGCTGTTGCAACAGTTAACAATTCATACAAAAGTCTAAAAGGGAATCGCTCGTCAATTAGCGCATCAGCCGCCATGTTGGGATCAGGGGTGCCAACAATACGAATTCGGAACAGAGTTCGAAACAGCCGCATTTCGAGACTAAGGCGTTTAAAGCTGCAATTCTGTGGCTAAACCACAATTCTATGGGTTAAGGCTGCAAAGCTCTGCAGCGCTTTACAGCTTTAGTGTTCCAACGTTTTATATGTTACATTAAACTTATTATGTGCAGTTGATCTCTGAAGCTTGAATCGCTGTAATAATATGAGGATTAAAGCGATGCATTTTGCTTTGAGGGTTGCTTACAGATGGGAGGCATGAAGATGGATGTATATTAAAGTTCTTGTAGCGCGTTTATGCTTCGGTGGATTTATGTCTGTTTATGGCCGTCGGAAATTCTTGATTAACAGATGTTTTGTAGGCATTATGCGTAACCATATCCATACAACATGCTAAATCGTATCAGCATGCTAATGAAATTCATTAAAACTTGAATTATATCACTCAAAATGTACACTTTGCTACATAAAATTTGTCGGTATGGTAGCCCTAACTACGTTATTGAATATGGGCAAAAGGTTATTTTATTTTATTACAAATATCAAAATGTCTGGTCTGCGAACAAAGATCGAATATATTTTTTTGGAAGGGATTTGGTAGGTTAAAAACAATACTCAACGCGAATAATTTTACAGTATGAATAGGATTTAAATGATTAATGGAGATCAAAGAGTTTGAATGTTGAATGTGTATTTGTTTGAATAAATAAGAATACCTTCAAAAAGGCCTTGTTTTAGATGACTAATAAGTATCATAAAATTATTGTGGCAAATTGTCTAACGTACAATATCTAGCTGTGATTGGTCGAATAAGTTTTTGAACAGATAATCGTATAAGTGATTTATCTGTTGAATAAAAAAAAACAATCGTCTGTTGAAAGACTTACGCTCAGTAATTTGTGACGGGGGGTTACTCAGTTAAACTCTGTCTAAATTCTATACAAGCACTACCATACTATTTTGGCAATTCCCACAGGACACAGCAACAAATCTTCAAAATAAAATAATTCAATAATCTCATCCACATTTCATTTAATCAAAAATGATTTACAGCGTCTCCTAAACCTCAAAAAAATAGTTTATTCGCTCATAACGCAAATTCCCTTCACTATTTTTCTTTTCTTTTCACTTGTCCTTTAGTAAAAATGAGGATTTATTACCTCAGTAACCGGAGCGTCTTCGCTGACCGCTAATGAAATGTTATATAGCTTCCAAGCTAAGCTCAGAGGGACTGAGATATTTTTTGCGTACAAACTTTGCAGTCACTGTTAGTTAAGATGTATTCTTTGCTATTATGTTACCCTGGTAGAATTGAGCGGGGGAGGGCAAAAAATGGATGCATTAAGAATTTAAATAGAGCTAATTTAGACGATGTATTTAATTAAAGCAGCGAATTTGAAGGGTAGAATTAAAATACCTTAATTGGGTACTGTAATAAAATAATTCAGTATGGATTTCTGTGATTACAGATTGCTTTTATTTTAATAAGATAGATTGGATTTTTATTAAAGAAGTATTTATCAAATTACAATGTTTACAGTAAATGAATTTCAAAAAAATATAAATATAGCTTCTTTTAAAATACGATCCCCTGTGGCTATCCGAAATCATGTTCCGAAAATAGTGACTTAGCTATTTGCTACGAATGCGCAGCAAGGGCTACGATGACTTCATAGTGCTGCTACGCCGTAGCAGTTAGCCGTAGCTGTCGCGTAGAACTACTATGGCATAAACACGTATAAATGTATGGCATGAAACAGTATCTGTAATTTAATTTTAATTAGTATAGCGGTACGTACGTACTTTGTACAGTATTTTATAGTTGAAATATTGAGTTTTAATTTCTCTATATTAAACTGCAATCTAATCCGTTGAACAGTTATGAAAAACTATGCGGTCATGAAGATCGTTTTTTTTTCTTAGGATGGGAAATCATCAAATGACTCCTCCCGATCTGGGCGGAGCAGAAGGGAGTGTCAGACTCTTACTGACCAAAACCCATCCGTGTTCCTTCTAATGGCCTTTGCTTTCTAGGACCGCGGTGACTCTTTCGAACAAATTCCGCGACCATGCCGCGGCCATATAGCCCTACACTAACAGCTACTGTGTTTTATCTATATCTATACTTATAATAAATCTGTAGAGAGGTCAATTCTGTACATGAAATATATTTCCAAAATAACTATCAGGGGGTGATTAGGGATCGATACTGATGCCAAAAATACAATTAGTAAAATTTTTGTCTGTCTGTAGGTCTTTCTGTCTGTCTGTCTGTCTGTATAACCGTTATAGAAACAAAAACTACTCGATGGATTTTAACGAAACTTGGTATAATTATTTTTCATACTCTTGAGCTGGTTATAGTATACTTTTCATCACGCTACAATCAACAGAAAAAATGAAAAAAAAAAATTAAAATGTGAATGTTTGGTTGTTTGTTACTCAATCACGCCAGAACGGCTTAACGGATCTTAATGAAATTTAGAACAAAGATAGATTATAGTCTGGAATAGCACATAAGCTACTTTTAATCCCGGGAACATGTTCCCTAGGGATCACGCGGGCGAAGCCACTGGCAGAAGCTAGTCAAGAAATAAGTAGAAAAATATTTATTTTGTTGAATAATACTCGTAACGTAGTCTCGTTCTTTATTTTCGGTTAAGAGGGATGTTTTCATAAGATTACGGACAAAATACAAAGAACTTTCGGTATAAATAGGTATTACTGGCTTCATATAATAAGCTTAGTGCGGTAATCCCCAACGATGGTGTATTTATTTGCGAAGTGTTTCTTCTATTGCTCTGAAAATCAGTACAAGGATAACTTTTTTTTAAAGTTAATACTTATTGACTAAATAAGCCATTTAGTGGAAAAAAATAAAGATTTTCTTTAAAGATACGTTTTGTTGTCAAAATCTCCCTCTTCTTCGTGTATTTTTACGACTTGTAACTAGTTAGTTAGTTTGCTTTATATGTTCTTTTCAGAAAGCCAATTCTACTATTTTTTAATGAACTTTCGCATTCGCATGTCGATCGAAAACTGATAAAAAAGCCTTCATTTTCATAAATTTTTGACAGATGGCGATTGAGATGCGATTGTGAAAATTAGTAGAATTGGCCTTCTGGAATTTAATATTAAGAGATGATTATTTCACTTGTGAGATGACTTTTATTTGTAAAATACATATCGAGAGATATTTTACATCTATTCTATGAAAAAGTTGTTTAACTGTCACATATATTCTGTAGAAAGAATGGGTAGATTGATGTTGATTTATTATTTTAAAAATGCGTTTTTTTAAATTTAGTCAGTGCTTTGTGTGCTTTTTACTTTGTAGTATAAATGTTTTTTTTTGAGTTCCGCACATCTGCAAAAAACGGAACCCTTATTAGGCATACTCGGGTGTCTGTATGCCCGTCTGTCACAGCCGGTTCTCTCCAGATCCACTGGACTGATTCTGTTGAAACTTGATACACATATGGTCTTTTGTGACCCAAACACGGACGCCTTACGTAAATTATTAAATTTTGAGTATGGGGGTCAAGATTGGGAGTCAAACTAGAAAAAAAAACTGTATCGTGTGACATCATTCATCATTTTTTTTATTTCTGACATTATATTTAGTATTCCTTGACATTATATAACTCTTGACATTATATTTAGCTTGCTTTGACATTGTATTCAATAATCCCTACAAATTGTATTTCATATCAGATAATGTTTTCCTATGTTTCCCAATTGATTTTGATTTCATTATAATTTTTGAAAATATTTGTACGCTGGAAACAGCAGAATATTTTGGACTTAATTGTAGTAACACCTTGTAACAACAATATTCTAACAAATAAACTTATTCTATTCTATCACACAAAAGGGCTTACTGTGAGAGTTTAAAATATATTTTTTCATAATTTTTAAAATAATGGTTTTGAAGTTATTCAAGCTGAAGCTATACTTTATCTCCGAAACTACTGAGCCTAAAATTTTGAAATGGCATAAGCTTTTTCAATTTGGTTTGAAACATAAAAATATATTATTTTATATTCTTTCTGTGTGTTAAATCGAGTCACAAAATACCATAACAAAACGATGCCAATTAAACCTATGCTAATTTCTAGTACACTCAATTGCTCACCTCATGTTTTAAACAAAGGTCATAAATATTCATATTCAAATTCACACGTACTTTGAAAACAACTTCTTGAACTTTGCATAACGATTATAATATTAGTATAGTAAAGTTAGGAAAGACACATACAGTAATTCCGCTTGAACATGAGGAATGCAACAAAACAAGAGGTATCGCGTTTCTACAAAACGCGGTGTATCAAAAGCAATCTCAGTGTGAATAACAATCGTTATCATGCTGAATATTTATTAGGTTTTGTAATTCGTCACCGACTTCGTTGAGTTTCAACTTCGCTCGCCTTTAAACTTGAATGTTGGAAGTTAATCAGATGTGGTATTTGGGCACACTTTAACACACCAATAAATAGCATGTTTTTCCTGCAGTTTATCCTTTAGAAACCTTGCAGATTTCCGGGATAAGAAGTATTTAATGGCGCACATTGATAGTGTAATGATTAGAGGACCAATTCTACAACCAGAACTACATACTTCCTGAATTTCCACTCAGGGTCTTTCTTAGCGGATCTATGCCAATAAAATTCTATCCCTATAATATTATTTGTAGGCTACAGTGACACCGTTTGCTGACGAAAACATTAGGTCCTCTCGTGTCTAGACACGCGGCGATCAGTGAAACAATATTTATGACTGGATACTCTCCAAGAGACTGGACGTGCGACCCACCAGCTCATGCGCTGCAGAAAGCACGTCCCTTGAGGAACCCTGGAATCAATATCCAGCAGTCCAGATGAGTAGCCATTTTCAACCACTCGTATAGACCGACCCCTTAGGAAATCTGCGATTCATTCACACAATCCGGCGGGCAAAGTAAGGTAGGTTACTAATAAGGCTATCGTGCCAGACCTTGTCGAAGGCTTTTGAATACTTAGGTACTTTGAGAAAGATGAAATAATTGAATTTACTGTTTGAAAGATGATATGAATATAGGGGTAATGCAGTCATTACCTTACCCCTATATTCATATCATCTTTTGAAATCCTATCAGTATAGGGAATGATAAATAGGTAATAGAGAAACATGAAAATCATGTTGCGCCGAGTCCAAATAAATTTCGAAAAGGGCAAGAGAATCATTACTTTCAGAAACCACCTTCACAAACAAACAACCAATTTTAACTCATCATAATATTAGTTTAGAAAAGCCACGACAAGGTTGTAACTTAAGACTAAGAACTCACGAACCGTTTATGAACCACGCCCGCCGCACTTGCGGGTTCACAATATTATACCTCATGCAATAACTTTTCTGCACAGTGGTTGCTTCTACTAAGATTTGTTTCAACCGAAGGTTGGTTAACGACGGTTTTGGTAATTTGTGTATCTTTATGACATTTAATATTGTATAAGGAAGTTTTACGCTTAAGGAACTGCTCACAGTTATTCAGCTACGCGTACGCATCCGTTCAGCTTTTTGTGTCTATTCAGCTTTCGCTAAAATGAGGACAAATGTTTTACTATCGTGCGAGTGCTATAGATAGAGCTCAGCGCTGTTCTGCCGGTGCCGCCTACTCATTCTGACGCTGTACGTGGCCGATAGAAGCAGAACTGTATAAGTGTGACCAAAATCGTTCGAAGAAATGTGAATGGAGCTGAACAAGTGTGAGTAGTCCCTAATAAGTTAAACCGATACTTACAACAACTTATTTTGGGTCCTATCGAAATATGAGAGGGATGGAGAGCAAATGCACCTGTGTCTGTACTCACACTTGGGGACTATAATAATTATGCCCTTTGTTTTTTATTTTTAGGGATGGGAAATCATCCAATGACTCCTCCCGCTCTGGTTGTAGCGGGAGGGAGTGTCAGACTTCTACTGACTAAAACCCACCCATGTTCCTTCATTGCCCTTTGTGTTCCGGAGCCACGGTGTCTCTTTTGAATAATCCCGCGAATTATTTTCGAATAAAATAATCTTTGAGGCGCGCGTGGAACACTAACGCGTCGACACGGCCTGTCGTCACTAGACGGACGAACGGTGAGCCACCCATAGCTCGCCGTCCACAGGCCCGCGCCTACGGTGGCCGGAGGTCACCAGGTGGCCTCCGACGCCCGCGGCGTCTACCACGGCGGCCGGGACGAGAGGTTCTCTCTTTCTCCCTCTCCGCCACCTCCTTCGCTAGCATGATTGCTTCGCAGAAAAAGGCTACGGCGTCCCATTCCGTCTCACTCCGGACCATGGCTTGGACCAAGGCCGGACGCGAGAGGTCGCCGCCGATCGCCGCTTCGAGGACACGGCGGTGCTCTGCCTAAGCGGGGCACACCTGCACAGTGTGCTCCACCGTGTCCTCCGGTCGATCCTCTCAGTAGTGACACCCGGGCGTTTCCTCCCGCTCGATTCGGTGCAGGAACCTCCCGAAACATCCGTGTCCGGTGAGGACGCCGTGGCACCTCTCTAGCCACTCCTCAAAGAGGGGACTTATCGCCACTACTATAATATGCCCTGCGCCGATGGTTAGTCTCCGTCGAGATTGTCCACCAAATAATCGAAATCGTTCAGGAGGACTATTTATATTTGACAGATAAAGTTAATTGAAACGATCCGCGTTCAACTGGCTTTTTTAATTTTATAAAGATAAACTTTTACCAGCCTATAAATAAGGAATGTATTTGGCTGATGCATGTGACAATTCTTTATTTCTCTTTACAGATATTACCTCTGATAGAAATGATTTCACTTATGGCTCAACGTTGCTCAATAGGATTACAAACTTATTTGAATATTTTCCTTGATTATTTGCACACCATTGCACTACTTGACCTAAGGAAACACCTCCTAATTTTCTTTATTCCCGGCCTGAAGTTGAAAGCTCATTACTTGCACAACTTGTTCGGAATCATTAAAATTTATACGTTCCACGACTTCACTTAATGAAAATACGAAAAAGTTTTGTTCACGTTTACAGTGAGGACTTAAAAATGTTTGTTTTGAAGTGAAAGGGAAACAAAAATGTATCAAGATGGTTTCTTTTCTTTTTACCCGCGACGGTACGGAGACGGTATTTGCGTTTGTTTATTTATGTTTTGGACTTGGAATTTTAGTAAAGCTAATTTCCTAAAAGTATTTTGTGATTAGTACATTTCAAAATTCAAAAGCCATTTATTCAAATTAGACTTGGCACCAGCACTTTTTGAACGTCAAATTTTACAAAATACAGTCTCCGAAACTGCCCACCACTTCCTATTGTTTTAGCTGTGGAGAAGAAGAGGCCAACAAACTCCCCAGCAACACATCATATCCGGGTACGTACCGAAGTAACATTTTTAGTCATATTATGTTGTATAGTATATCTTGGCGTCAGTGACATTATATGGACTAGTTAATTATAATGAGGACAGCCTTATAATAATTAACTAGCGGTCGCAGCAGAACTTGCCCTGTTCGAACGATGTCTATTCGTTAATCGTTGATTAGTTTTGTTTTTTTCGAACTATACTGTCCTAGTGCTGGGCAAAGGCCTCTTCCCATAGCCTTCTACTCTTCCCGCTGTATTGCCCCCTTCGACCAATCCTACGTGAACGTCTCTAAGTAGTCACGGCAGCGTTTCCAAGGACCTCCTCGACGGCGACGCCCGTCCTCTAGCTCCCACTGCGTATCAACTCTGGCCCATTTGTCCTGAATCATATGTGATTCTCCCCACCCCACTTCAGCCTGTCTTCATGAGCAATCCCTGTTCTGAATTAGTAAAAATTAAATAAAATCAAAATCGGCCCAGCCGTTGAGCGAGTTCACTGTCATTCACAGATACACGTACAGAAGAATTATAATTTGCTTAATTTTATATGATATTCTAATTCTATAGCAATAGCTTTGAACAGAACAGTAATTACACTTTCTTTTGATGAAAAAGGTACTAGGAAGACATATGTAGATGTGCGGTGTCCTAGTTTAAAAGGTCGACGCTATGTATCTAATGATGTGGGCACGTTCGTAATTGGACGTGACGTACGAGGGAGGTACTGCAGTCAGTGTTGCCAGAAGGTTACATTTCTTACATTTTTCGTAACTTTTGACCCCCTCGCGTAACATGTAAGTAATTTTTGTATTTAAGGCAATTTTCGTAACTTTTGAGAACAACGAGATTTGTAACACTAGATGTTTATTGCAAACAGTTTACGAACGCATTTCGATTTAACGCACCTAAAACTGCGCATCTAAATAGTATTTCACTCCATATCACACTCACAGATGGCTCTGCATGGAAAGCGCCACGACAAAATGAATCGTCAAGTATTTTCTTTAAAACTTGATTTTGCTTGAGCGTGTACGCGCACTTTTCGTACTTCGCAAGTTCCCGCCGTACGCGGTTTCGTAGCTACAGAAATGACTGATTGTGATTTGTTTTGTTTCCTTGCGTTTTGTTGTATTATGTGCGTGAGTGAAGTTCTGATGAATACATTTATTTCCAACTAATATTTTATTTTTTTGGCAAACTGCATGTCAAAGTTTGCAACTTATATAAAAATAAAAATACAACATCTGTATTTTATTGCAGATGCAAACAAGTAAAATATCTACAGATCACAGAAATAAATCAACGATTTTTGATAACTGTGATTTAAACCTCAACGAGTATTACATAACAATCTATACTAATATTATAAAGAGGTAACATTTGTTTGTAAGTTTGTATGGGGTAATCTCAGGAACTACTGGTCCGATTTGAAAAATTCTTTCAGTATTAGATAGCCCATGTATCGAGGAAGGATATAGGCTACATATCATCACGATAAGACTAAAAGGAGCCGAACATTAATGGAAAATGTGACGCAGACGAATTTGCGTGGGTCAGCTAGTACACATTATAGAGAGATGACGAAATTTTATCCTTAGTTTAAATACACCATTACACATCATAGATTTCATTATATTCCGCCATTTTCCCCACCGACCTTAAAAATACGTAATTTAAAAAAAATACAATAATGTAACTTTTGGAGCAAAAATGTAACATTTTAGGAAACGAAACGTAACTTACGACTCAAGGGCCCTGGCAACACTGACTGCAGTACTTATAGGCCTAAAGGCGCATACCCACCGTGGCGCATGTCTTCTACGGGCATTTGGTGCATTTTCACTGCGTGGAATCATTTGTTTGACAACTTGGGTCTACGTTTACATTGCAGTACCCACACCATGGCGCACTATGCTGCGATACAGTTGTACATAGTGTGTTACCTAGGTAACACACTATGTACAACTATTAGCTAATATTCGTGTATAGTGTGTAGGTGTATGTGAGGGACATTTGAGCTAGTTCCGCATGTACTAATGATGTCAATTTATGCGTAGCGTGTCCGTGGTTTTAAATTACATTTTCTTGCAAAGCGAATCTGGACACACGTGCGTGGTCACTCGGTACGTTGCGTACTCTCGGGATAAAAATCGCGTGAAGGTCGTAAATCCCTTGATGAAGCCAAAATTCCTATACTCTTTACCCTGGTAAACCATGAGTTACCTATTTACGAAGTTCTTCCAAATCCGTTGAGCCGTAAAGAGGGTAACAAACATACGGATAGACAGAGGTACTTGCGTATTAATAAATATATTAACACTGCACTTACACTCACGCTAACACTCACACTAGCGAGCATAAATAATAAAACAATGCTTAAGATTTTATTACTTTTTAAATATTTTGTTCTTAGAGTCTAAAACATTTTATTTTTGTTTGTTTATGCGTATGGATGCCTGAAACGCTGTCGTCTCCCCTCTTGGAGGTGGGCGCTAATAACCGCGACACAGTATACCATACTAATGCAGTTGTTAACGAACACAATCTTTTGTAAAATTGTTTCTTGTTCCAATAAATATGTTGTATACTTGCAACGTCGTCTGCGTAACATTTTTCATCACTGCTCCGCTCCTATTGGTCTTAGTGACGATATGATATGATAGCCTATAGCCTTCCTCGATAAATGGGGTATCTAACACTGAAATAATTTTTCAAATCGGACCAGCAGTTCCTGAGATAAGCGCGTTCAACCAACCAAACAAACAAACAAACTCTTCTGCTTTATAATATTAGTATAGATTGTATTTTTTTTTGTAATAGTAATAATTATAGATGGATAGTTTGGATTGGTTTGGTCGAGCATTACAGGTTTGTCAGTTTTTCGTTTTGTAACCACCCCTACTTACTTACGCGAAATCAGTTGGTAGTGACTAATGAGTCATTAGTTCTTTAATGTACCTCTCAAGTATTTGAATCATTTAGTGATGTCGTATACATCCGCCCTAAGACGAAAGGGATTAAGCTGTACTTTTTATACATAGGTAGGTTTGTTGTGTCCCGCGCTAAGAATAGAACACACTTTTCCTGTCAGTGTTGTAAGAAGCCAAGGGATTAGCGACTGAATAGGCAGAGTTCGAATGTAAGTCCACCTGTAATACCACTGTGCGTCTAAAAAAAAAACAATGGAAGCTATTGTCAAAATAATAGTACTTTCGGATGTAGTAAACGTGAAGCGTATAAAGGGAATTTACGAGAAATTGCTTTTTTTGTTTGTTGACTCGATAGTCTAGTTTGAAGTTTTTGTGTCTGCTGTCGACTAATGGGAATTGATTTCAAAATGAAACCAGCCAATGATTGAATGAATGAATTTACTAGCACACCGTAGGCAACTTGATTTAGTTCGGGTTTGTAAGCTTGCCATACCCAGAGGTACAAATTATAATCTACAAATTTTCGTAATCGAATAAATACTTATCTATACTATATATAATATTATAAATCAGAAGAGTTTGTTTGTTTGTTTGTTTGGTTGAACGCGCTAATCTCAGGAAATACTGGTAGGTACGATTTGAAAAAAAAATTCAGTGTTAGATAGCCCATTTATCGAGGAAGGTTATAGGCTATTTATCATCACGTTAAGACAAATAGGAGCGGAGCAATAATAAATAATAATATTCCGAAATAAAATGATAATAAATATATAAATATAATAATGTAAAATGTGACGCAGACGAAGTTGCGCGGGTCAGCTAGTTTTCAAATATATCTTCAAATAGCCAGTCAGTTTACTATCGGTTATTTATATCCATCAGCGGAAATCATTGACTAGAATAGGTGGGATATTTCCGCGTCAACCAGTCCGTCGTCAAACAATTTAGACAAGTATTTGAACAATAAAAATTGTTAGTGATAAAACGCATCAACGTTCGTGTGCGTTGTGACGTCACTTCTAGGTAAAAGTGTACCATAGCGTGCCGTTTCGCTAAATTTCAACGTAACAATAGTTTTCATTTTTTGTTCACGTGACAAAAATTCGAGTCCAATATTTTTTTGTTAAATGTAACGATCTGACGGACCAAAAAGGTTAAACATAGGAAGCATCTACCATACTATAGGCAGAAAGGTAGGTAACTGAGAAATTGTACTTAGTAGGACCCCTACCTGTTACTCTTACCATCACCGACAGAGCCGCATACACACAATGCAAAACAATTCTTAATTTACGTACCCACGTGACAATTACGTTCGTTAAGCGGGTAGTACATTGAACGGCACAGAGTGCTCCAGCCTAATCCTCGCCAACTCTATTTCGGTAATCCCGCCTCCTGGTGGGACTTAGCCGAATCTTGTTTGAGATGCTACCGAAGCAGTGTGGCAACACTAATCCATTTAAGCCACTCTTTTGATGATATCGTTAATTATTGCGTGTGTTGCCAGTTTGTAAATGTTTGGTCTTGTTTTTGCTGTGTTTTTATTAGATGGCATTGAACTTTATGTTGTTATAATGTTTATTTGAGAAGTGTCTTCTAATTAGGAATTAAAGATCCTTCATAAAATAAAAGGAAATGAATAAAATAAAGATGCTTTTCTGTCATAAAAATAATACTGTGCACTTTCTTAAAAAAACTAAACATAATAGCGCGCTTTTATGTTCTGAAAGGTGAGTTAGAGGTGGGCCTACTCATATTTCGTCTAATAAAATACAGGGCGAGCCTTTTTTCATCAACCGAGCACAAAAACGACTTCAGCTGCTTCTAAGAAATATGGAATGAAAAGAATACCAGTAGTACTTTGTTTTATCCGGGAATAGAACTCAGGCCTTAGGGTAAATAAAACTTGCGACCCCTAGATCAAGGAGTTAAACTGTTAAACCCAGCTAAAAAAGGAATTCCACATAAAGCTATATTAGAAATATTTATATTAAAATTAAATTAGGACACACAATAATATATAATTATAAAATCATAAAAAAACTAATGAATAAAATCACACAAAGTGTTATTTAAAAAGAGTAGGTATAAATGGCGCCCTATTCCACTGTACTTACTTACTGGTTACTGGTACTAACTTATTTTCAGTCAGTAAACCATTTTATTGAATTAATTTACGATATTGTTTTGTATCATGTATACAGAGTATCTAATTACTAACGAGACAATAGTCATGATTTCGTTCGTTTTCTGTGCATTTCACGATTTGAATATTCATGTTTCCTCCGGTTTCTGTATCGTACAGTTTGCGTTATGTTTTGTCTAGCAAGGCTATGAATAACATTGGCTAACATAAAAATAAAACCTTAAAATAATCTACATTTCTGGTTTCAAAATGCTCTTCCGTTCATAATAATCTTTTAATATAGCTTTTCAATGCCACTTGATACAGCTGTGGGTATGGAGTCCATACAAACCCATCGTAACTACGCACGCACTTAAATATACATCACGCCTTTATTGCAGGGTGAATATGTACACAAATGTTATACACAAATCTTCGCCGGTTATGTTGAAGTCAAATGGGTTAGCTTTTGCCCGTTTGATTCTGTGAAATTCCAGTTGGAAAACTCCAGTGACATCTTGGTCGACCTGGGAATCGAGCCCAGGACCTCATAGACAGCACTAGGTGCTTGTGCCCAATATTTCATTTATCATTAATTAAAGTCTGTTCGTCTGTCAAAGCTGGATATCTCAAAAACTACTAATGAAATCAATTTTGGAATAGTTTTAGATGACTTATGTTGAACTACTTTGCAAATAAGAAGGAAATAAAAATGTATATATTTTTAAAGGAACATCATCATCTTCCTGCCCTTATCCTATGTGACTTGGGGTCGGCGCAACACGTTTTTTTCTTCCACTCTGCCCTACCAGCGGTCAAACTTTCACTAACTCCCTTTTCTTTCATATCGCTCCTCACACAATCCATCCATCTTTTCTTTGGCTTTCCTCTCCCTCTCCATCCATCCACATATATCCATATTTTTAAATGGTGACAATTTAAAATCATTTTATGTTTTACATGATGATACGGAACCCCCGGTGCGCGAGTTTGACTTGCTCTTGACCGGTTTTTTTATTAAACTACGGCAATTTTATTTTTGTATTCTTATTTTACAAATTTGACGATGTTTAGGCGTCACATTGCCTATTTTATGTATTATTCATTACACCAACCCTTGGTACGCTAAGTCACGTGACGTAGTAAGTTAGGCCAAGCACCTAACTTACCATGCAGCGATGCTCTGCCAATCTTTCCGCTTCATTTCGCTGCGGTTTATGATCACAGCCCGCTTACACGACTTCAATGCATGCCTTTGACTATGAAGGCTTTTCGGTTTGTTGAATAATCTACGTGTCTCTTGTCGTTGCACTGTAGAACAGAATTTTATTTGAAAACTTGAATTATGTCATTTAATGTTATTATTTATTAAGATTCAGATACAAATGGTTTTAAATGTTATTAATATTTTATGAATAAGCAAAATTGAATGTTTATATCTGTAAAAGTACCCTTTGGTAATGAAAATTCTATTATGGGTAGAAAACTACAGTATTCTGGAAGATACACGATTCCATAAAATCACTCGAAGATCACAGGAGCGCAGCCGCGGGAAAAACCAGTGAGATGAAGTTTTGTTTTATATTTAGCCTGTACTGGACAGTTCAATACTAAAGGCTTTTATTTATACCAAATCATCTTCTATCTATCTATACTTATAATAAATCTGTAGAGAGGTCAATTCTGTACATGAAATACATTTCCAAAATAACTATCAGGGGGTGATTAGGGATCGATACTGATGCCAAAAATGCAATAAGTACAATTTTTGTCTGTCTGTCTGTCTGTCTGTCGGTCTGTCTGTCTGTCTGTCTGTCTGTCTGTCTGTCTGAATAACCGTTATAAAAACAAAAACTACTCGACGGATTTTAATGAAACTTGGTACAATTATTATTCATACTCCTGAGCAGGTTATAGTATACTTTTCATCACGCTGCTATCAATAGGAGCAGAGCAGTGAAGGGAAATGTTGGGAAAACGGGAGAAGTCACTCCATTTTTTAAGCTTCCGTCGCGTGTGCAACCTTAAGGTGAAAGCTACACAGAAATCATGTATGACGGAAATGTTCTCCTTAAAATTATATAAAAAATATCCAACGACAGCATATGTCTATCTTTTATGATTGACGAACAATAACACGTGTAACTCTCGATAGCTTAGCAGTTCGAAGCTTTCTGATTGTATTTGTCTACTCTTACGTTTATAAAACTCTCAGTCGTCCCTAATTAACATTAATAAAAGTTAACATTATTAACTATTCCATAAAAAAATAATCATAGAAATCGATATAGAAACACCAAAGTTATACATGAAAAACGCTAATAATAAGCCATCGCGCGTGAATACTGAATCATGCTATAAGGATTATTTTTGTATAAGGTCGCGAACGCACAGGCAGGCGGCTTGCTTGGCGCCTAGAGGCTAGCGAGTAGCTTCGTAAAACAGCTTACGACAGTTTGTAATATCCTTTTATATACTGTCGAGGGGAAGATGGTTATAATTTCGCTTTACACCAAACGAGTAATATTATAAATGTGAAAGTTTGGTTGTTTGTTACTCAATCACGCCAGAACGGTTTATCGGATCTAATGAAATTTAGAATAAAGATAGATTATAGTCTGGAATAGCAAATAAGCTACTTTTCATCCCGTTAATATGTTCCCTAGAGATCACGCGGGCGAAGCCGCTGGCAGAAGCTAGTTAATAATAATTCTTTTAACGAGCCACCTTACAGAAGACATCTAGGTCGACTTTCCAATTCTTCTTGGGCTAGCCTCGTTATATGGGTTAGCGACGGTCAAGAAAATCTACTTTTATTTAAGTTTGTATCGTTTCAAGAAGCCTACACGGAAGACTGTTGCTCAGCAATGGGCTAATTTATTTTATAAAATAAAACTTCATCATCTGCCTAGCTTTTTCCCAACTATACTGGGGTCGGCTTCCAGTCAAACCGGATTCATCTGAAAACCAGTGTTTTACGTGGAGCGGCTGCCTACCAGACCTCCACAACCCATTCACTTGGTAACATGGTACTTCTTAGTAAGACAGTGAGACAGTGACAGAGTCAGATTTACTTGCTTCTGACAATCCGTAACGACTGCCAAAGACCTACAAATGACAGCCGGGACCAGCGGCTTAACATGCTTTCGAAGGCACGGAGGAAACTCTGCATGTTAAGATCCACAGACCAACCTTGGCAAGCGTTGCTTAACCTTAAAGATCGACCCGTGCGGCTGTTATTATTTAGCCACGAGCTCCTAAATAAAACTTATTAGCACCTAATGAAATTAGTTCAACGCAAGAGCTAAAACGATTTTTCTGTGCCTGTTAATAAACAGTATTCAACCAACATCAACGGGCTGAATAAACTAGACCGCCTCAATAGGTTCGAGCTATCTCCAAGTTTTCTGTGCGACCACATAAATAATTCAAAAGCATCACAATGCAATGGGATATCGCTGCAGGTTCATATTTCACGATACACTGCCGCGCCGATTAATTAATGTACCGGAGAACAACGGCCGGCCGCGTGGCTTTGGCATAGCACTCACAAACGAGCCGATCTCAGTCGCATCTCGCGTAAACAATCGATTTATGACACTATTATTTTGAAAAACAAAAAAAAACTTTATAAAAGGGGCGTTGAAGCTTTATAATAACAGCCGCACGGGTCGGTCGTCAAGGTTAAGCAACTCTTGCGAAGGATGTCTGTGGATGACTGACCATCATTTTCACTATTCATCACTAACATATAATAAAACAAATCCTCCGCCGCATCTGTTTGTTCGCGATACACTCTAAAACTACCGCATCCATTTTCATGCTGTTTTTACCAGTACATAGAGTGGTTTTCGAGGAAGGTTTTAGTATATAATTTGTCAAGCGGGCGAAGTTGCGGGCAACAGCTAGTTATTAATATGCCGAGACTCTTCCGTGCCTAAGAAAGTTAGTTAAGCCGCCGGTCCCTACTGTCACCCTTTTCAATGCATATTAACCTTCACATATGAATCCATACATAGTTCCGTTGGTCTTCCGCAACTCAAAGCAATCCCTATTATATGTACTAAAAACTTTCCTCACGACATTTTCCTAATTGCTTCATGTCTCATGCAGTCGTAGTATTTATGTAGTTTGTAATATGGTTTAACGTAGTATATAGAGGTAGTCCAAACTGTGGCTACTTAGTTTAGTATAAACTACCTCTTTTATTTTTATTATTTATTATTATACCACCACTTTTATTTTTAGTACCTATACTAAAAATTCTGTTAGTTTAAGAGAGCTGTGAGTACCTATGTAACCAATTTTAGTAGCAACATTTACAAAATTAACTTCCTCGTCGATTTAAATTTACATTCAATATGTAGATGAGGCACTTTGTTAGTATCGTGAACTAGGCAGCCATTATAATAATA
Source organism: Ceramica pisi (assembly GCA_963859965.1). Lineage (NCBI taxonomy): Eukaryota > Metazoa > Arthropoda > Insecta > Lepidoptera > Noctuidae > Ceramica > Ceramica pisi. The sequence continues at coordinate 10,914,077 of OY982537.1, read as the reverse complement.
TTGTCGAGAATGAGGAGCTACGTGGTTGCTAAGGCGTAGCTGACGCCAGCGCTACGCCAGAGGATTGCTACGCGTCATTTGTTTGCGTGACTCACCCACGCTTTCAGAGAATTTTCAGTACTTTTTTGTGTGGCCGGATGTCCCTGTAATAATACAATAACTTATCTCTCTCATTTCTTCTAGGAACTCTTGGCTAAAATAACGACCGCACGGGTCGATCTGTATTTTAAAGTAACGCTGCAAAGGTCAGTCCGTGGGTGACTCCTCAGTTTCTTGGAAATAATGTTAAGCTGTTGGTCCTGTCTGCCATTTATAGTTTTTTGTAAATAAATAAAATAAATAAATAATATTTATTTGCAGAAAACACGGTATTAAAAGATGTTACAATACAAATTGAGTCCAAACATGTTTTGCTTAATTAAAGCATGCAAAATTATAGTATCAACATTAGTTAGTTAGTTTATGTTCAAGAAATTCTTTAACACTGTAGAAACTATTTTCATTCAGCCAGTTATGCAATTTAATTTTAAAAAGTCTGTAATTTAGATCTTTAAACGTATTTGGTAATTTATTAAATATACGCACACACATAGCTACACAGTTTTTATTATATTTAGCACACCGGGGCATCTCGTCTAGTACCAGCCTGAATTGGTCACGCCGACTTCGTGAACATACATCTTCCGCTGTTTTGAACAGTTCTCTATGTTTCCGTACAAACATACATACTTCATACACATATATTGAAGGCAATGGTAGCAAACCAAGCTTTTTAAATATTGCTTTACATGATTCATCTGGTGGAATCCCGTATATGGCTCGTATACATTTCTTTTGAGCGACAAATGCTCTATTAGAGTCGGTACTATTTCCCCATTTTATTATTCCATACCGCAACGAGGATTCCACATACGCTCGATATGACATTACAGCCGTTTTTATATTTGTTATTTTCTTAATCTTTCTAAGGGCGTATACAAATTTATTCGCTTTGCTACATACACGCTCAACCTGTGCCTTCCAGTCCAAATGCTCATCTATGACTACACCTAGAAACTTAGTTTTAGTCACCTGGTTAATTTTTGGTACATCCATCTTAAAATTGAATTTATTATTAAAATATTTGTTAAATTGTATATACACAGATTTGTCAAGATTAATAGATAAATTATTGTTATTTAACCAATTAATTAAGTCAGCAATTGTTTTATTTATGTCAATTTCATGGTCATTAATCGATTTATATTTTTTGTCAGCAGTTACAATTATAGAAATGTCATCAGCATAAAGAAAGCATTTGTGCTTAGTCACATTAACAATATCATTTATGTAGAGGAGAAATAAGATGGGTCCTAATATGCTACCTTGGGGCACGCCTTGTTTTATATATTTATACTCAGACGTATACAATAACATATCTCCATTTCCGTCGACTTTGGTGACAGTAACACACTGTTGTCTGTCAGTTAGGTATGAAGATATCCATTGCTGTGGCAGTCCCCTAATTCCGAGAGCTTCCAATTTTTGTAATAGGTTAACATGTGAAACCAAATCAAACGCCTTTGATAAGTCAAAAAATAGTCCTGTTACCAGCTGGTTATTATTTATACCATTTAGTATGGTTTTCAAAAGTGAAAAGATGGCTAATGCAGTAGATTTACGTTTTTGAAAACCGAATTGTTCTTTTTTTATGATATTAAATTTCCCGCAGTAGTTTATTAATCTATGGTACATACATTTCTCGTATATTTTTGACAAGATGGGTATCAGCGTTATAGGGCGATAATTGTTCACATCATACTTTTCACCCTTTTTGAACAATGGTTTAACAATAGACAATTTCAAAGCGTTTGGGAATACTCCCTGCGAAAAGGATAAGTTAATCAGATATGTCAACACTCCACTCACTTCATTGGCACATGCTTTAATGATTTTAGTGTTTAATTCATCGTAGCCTTCAGAGTTGGTATTATTTAATGATAATATATGTTGCCTTACCTCACTTTCAGACATAGGAGTGAGAAACATCGAGTTGGCAATGATGTTTTCACTGCGATGACTATTTATACGATTTTGTACTGGAAGACCGTTTATATAGTGATTGTTAAATATGTATGCTTTAGGAACATGCAGTTAGAGTTTAAAAAGGTGTTTGACATCAAGAAAACCTGTTGAGGTATCTTTTTATTACCCAAGTGCCAAGGAAGGGTTATGTTTTGTTCACGCGTATCTTTTGTAAATTTCATAATTACCTCGTACCTTCCAAACGGTTGGATGGATTTCACCTACTAAGGTGCCATTAGATGCATATCAAATATTCAAGTGTTCTTAGATAGGTTTATAAAAAGCAATATGGCGGATTTTTGGCGCTAAATTGTAACTCATTAATATATTTTTTTAACCAAACTTATCGAGTAGGGGAAACAGTTTTCTTTCATAAAAGTTATGCAGTCGAGTTTTTTTAATTTTCTAATTTACGACTTGTTATAAGTAACTGGATGGTGGAGGTCAGATAGACAGTGGCTATATCTATACTAATATTATAAAAAGGTACTTTTTTTTTGTAAGTTTGTATGTAGGGGGTAATCTCAGGAACTACTGGTCCGATTTGAAAAATTCTTTCAGCATTAACTAGCCCATTTATCGAGGAAAGCTATAAGCTATATATCATCACGCTAAGACTATAAAGAGCCGAGCAATAATGGAAAATGTGACGCAGACGAATTTGCGTGGGTCAGCTAGTCGTTGATAAAAGGCTAGGTAGATCGACCGTCATTATTTTGCATGATGTTTTTATAATCATTTCAATCATCAATTTACCGATATTAAAGAGCAGTTCCATCCCTAATGATCCAAAGCAACGGCAGTATCGCTTATTAGACACAGAACTAATGGCCCAAAATTTTGTATAATCGCACGTTACGCCGATATTTCGCGTGGAGTTGTGTTGTGTTTCCAAGTTACTGGGGTTACTTAATTGTGGAGATCAGGGGGTCTAAAAATGCTACTTTAGCAAAATCAGAAAGCTCATCACGCTACCCGTCAATGTCAAATTTTCCCAATCAACCTTGAACCTAATGCGTTAGCGATAAAGATGAAAATGAAATTTGACAGATTATTGTGTCGTTATTATTATGATTCTGGTAAAGTGGTCTTTTTAGACCCCAGATAAGCTGTTTCTCTATGAAAATAATAGTACTCAGCTGCATCCAGTTAAAGTCGGTTCCAGATAAACGTGCAATAAAGTACATTGACCCACATACATTTATTGACTTTCTTAAGATCAAAATCAGAAATAATGACATAAAGCTGTCCTGAATCGACTTCTATCGTGATCCTTTACGTTTTCTAATAATGAAAATCAGTTCTTAATTTATTGTTCTAGTATCTACGAAGAGATATTAGGGTAAGGTCAATGTAATTTATTGCACGTTTATCTGTAACCGACTTTAGACTGGAATCTGACCCCTACAAAGCTGGGGAAAGGCAGATTGATTGATTTGGTTTCGCATGATGTCTCTTCTTTGTTTTACATGATGTTTTCATAGAGCATTAACGTTCTTAAAGAGTAGTTCCATCTCCCTAATGATCCACAGTAACCAAAAGCAGTATCGCTTACTAAACCACGGCACAGAACGAATGGCCCAATATTTTGTATTAGCGCACGTCACGCCGATATTTCGCGTGGCTTTCTTCCTCCCAAATAATGTTGCGCATTAGCCGTAGTTACAGTGATTAAATGACTAGCGGCGAGGGGAAGTAATAATGTATTACAAACACAAGACCGATTGTAATGGATATAGTTTATCTGTGCTAGTGATATTGTATGTGTGTCTTGTGATATCTCGTATGTGTGAGAACACAAATATAAGAAGATTTATGTGTGTTCGTTGAGTACTGTCTTATTGCCAATATTCGCTTTGTTTCGAGAGTTTTCGGGTTGGTTCGATTAATACTAGAAAAAGCTTCTCTGTTCAAGCTTATAGCAATAATTGTAGCCAATCGATTATTTGTATGTGGTATGATAGTTTTTAATCTGACAGAACTTGTTAACCTTGTAAAGAAAATCAGCAACGTAATTTTTGTTGGCATTCATTCTTTACTTTGAAAAGAATTGTAAAAAGCATGTCGTCACCAAATGCAACTGCATTTCGTGTTCGAGTTATCCATTTCCTTTGCAGGTTGCTTGAAAGAGCCAATTACAAATCTTCGAGTCGAGTTCGAGAATTATTGCAGTGTTTTAAAACGTCTTTTTTATTCTTCTTTAGTTAAATCGCTGAAATTCTACCTAAATTTTTAAAGCTAGGCAGCAAGGATGTGTAGATAAAATCAAATAATACCTTCGAAACTCGACAACCAGATAACAGCTCAAAGCTCAAGCCACATACAAGACTTACACGACGTCTTGAAAACGAATATCCTATTCCAACATACATCAGACTTAGCAATCCGCAGAGAACATTCGGTACAACATGTGTAGGAAAGTGTTAAAGGAGTTCCGAACTTGTTCGGGCAAGTTGTTCGACACGAGTGTCTTGTTCGACACGTCTCGTGTTGTTTTGACGAATTTGTCGTGTTCGGCTAATGTGGGAAGATTAGGGGCTAATTTTGGGTAATCAGGCTTGTTGTTAGTGCGTCTTGTTTTTGTGCAGTTGGTTTAGGATAAGTATAATCAGAGGGCCAATTCTACAAATTTTTAAACAACTTGCGCATTCGCATGTCAATCGCAAACTGTCAGAAAAGCCTTTTCATACATTTTTGACAGATTGCGACTGAGATGCGAATGTGAAAATTAGTAGAATTGGTAACGTGTCTTCAATTTTCCCATGGCTGGAAGACAGGCCTCCTATCTGTGAGAGAGAGTGCACTGTTATACATTACACGGGTCCAGGACAGGCTAGCAGATGAACGTTGTGTCTGGTTTGTTGAAATTAAAATGAATACGGTTCGTCATAAGAGATTTCATTATTTCATGTTAGTATCAGTCACGTGGTAGTTAAACGCTGGTATTTAATAGACCAATTCATTTGCAGATAACAATAAAAATAGTTGCTAGTTTTGTGATACTGCTACTTAAAAACAAAAATAAACCTTCTAAATTTCAATCTGCAAAACTTTGTAGTTAACCTAAAACAGTATCTTGATCTTTCTATTTTCCTTCATTCTCTGAATAAACACCGATTTCATGATGAACACTTCAATCCAACACAAAAGGCACGCACGAAAGGAATGAAGTGCCTATTCAACGAAGAGCGCAGAACATATAAAAAACAACCGCACTAAATTCAAGATCACAGCTTCTACACAAAGAGGAGGCGCAATAAAACATTTTCTCAATGCACGCCGATATTACGTCACAAATATTATTGCCAACTCTGCCCCGTTATCGGGTAGTAATATTTTTTCGCCCCTTATAAATCAGTGTATCTTGTATGAGCTACTTATCGTGGAAAAGCACGAAATGTATTGTCCCGAGGGTGATATATTCGCTGCCTGGCCTGTGACTTGTGCCTCAAGGGACGACCGCCCTTAAATCTACGCAGAACTGTATAGGTATATTAAGTTTTGAAAATATAAGGAAGTGGAATATTTGCGGGTTTTTGTATTTTATTTTCTTTGGAATAAGGTTATTTGGTGGAGAGGTTCGGTCTTGTGCGTTTATAAAATAAATATTGGCGGATGGAGACGGCTGAGTGAGAGGTAAGAGCCGTATCTAATCTCATAGAATATTATGCACGATTGTTTACCTCTTCAACCTTTTGGGAACACATCCCGCCCACACATTAAAGTGCGGATAGTAAAACTTAAAAAATAATTGTTCTACACAAGATTTTACGGTGGATGACGATTTTACTAACAGAGATTTACACATCTACAAAACTCTGTCTCGGGAATACCAGTAAATTTTTAATTTCTTATGAATATTACCAAATATTTACCCATTTTGTGTTTAAAAGTCAAATGAAAGCGAATCAGAAAAAAATAAAACACGTGCCAGTTTTACTAAAAAATGTAGACAAGGAAATCCCTTTTTTTCCTAATTAACACACAATTAAGACTTTTATTTCTTCCTTATGAAGGTAATTCAAGTGCTCTTTACACAAATTATCTTTTTAATTTAAATAATGAACTGCTAAATGGAAACTAAATGAAAAAGTAAATTTACTTTTAAATGGTAAATTCAACGGACTTATTCAGTTGTCACATCGTTCCGGTAGTACGCAGAAATGAACTCGTGATATTTAGATTGGGAACATAAATAATAACTATGTCAGCGGCAAGGCGACGAAGGCAGGTGGTACGGGCAGGCGGCAAAAAATATACATAGGTGCAAATACATATATTATTATGTTATAGTCAAGACTGTAAACCCGACAAAACTGGTTTTGACTATTTCATTCAGTAAGAAACCTTTTATAAAAATTATAAAACCGTTTATTAGCTTCATCTTCTTGATCGACCGACCTTGACAGTTCAAAAGTACCTGGTACCTAAGACCCCCCCCCCACTATATCTAGAATAACTGAAAACATTTAAAAAAAATGGCCACGTGCAAGCCGGACTCGTGTGCAAAGGGTTCAAAAGTAATCGTTGGAACGTTGTTCGAAACTTCGATGATTGATAACGTACTTAAAATAAAGACTACCTATATGTTTATTTAGAGATTTAAACACAAATGTATAGTTTTCAGATTTTTCCCTATACTTGCAGTAAACGACGGTATTTCTTGTCAAATTTCATAGTTCTAGGCGAACGGAAAATATAGGGTTCCCTTGAAAGTGACGAAATACACGTTTTTTGCGGAATATGAAGCCCTGTTTTACGTAGTAACTTAGAAGTTTGATTTTTTCACAGCTTCAAGGGACTGTAGACTTGTATAATATGATTTTAATTTCAACTTGATTCCTCCATGTGTTCCCGAGATAAAGGTGTTGACAGACATGCGGACGGACGGATAGACCACAAAGTGATCCTATAAGGGTTCTGTTTTTTATTTTTGAGGTAAGGAATCCTGAAAGAGTAAAATAACCTACCAGCCTAATAATTAATGCAAATGAGTGAAATCTTGGTCTTCAGGGCCTCTGGCAAGTGTCCACCTAGTGTACCCGCGATTACACTGAACTGCGTTGAGCTTAAGCGGGTTTATCAGTTCAAATACCTAGGGCACTATGTCACTGAGGATCTTGATGACCAAGTTGAAATTGATAGGGAGCGTAGGGCATTGGCATTGGCAGTAGGGCACGCCACGATAGTGGCGATAAGTCCCCTCTTTGAGGAGTGGCTGGAGAGGCGCCACGGCGTCCTCACCTTCCGCCTGACGCAGGTCCTCACCGGACATGGGTGTTTCGGGAGGTATCTGCACCGAATCGGGCGGGAGGAAACGCCCGGGTGTCACCACTGCGAGGATCGACCGGAGGACACGGTGGAACACACTGTGCAGGCGTGCCCCGCTTGGGCGGCGCACCGCCGTGTCCTCGAAACGGGGATCGGCGGCGACCTCTCGCGTCCGGCCCTGGTCCAAGCCATGGTCCGGAGCGAGACGGCATGGGACGCCGTCACTTCCTTCTGCGAAGCAGTTATGCTAGCGAAGGAGGTGGCGGAGTGGGAGATGGAGAGAACCTCTCGTCCCGGCCGCCGTGGTAGACGCCGCGGGCATCGGAGGCCACCACCCGGTGACCTCCAGCCACCGTAGGCGCGGGCCTGTGGACGGCGAGCTATGGGTGGCTCACCGTCCGTCCATCTTCAGATGACAGGCCGTGTCGACGGCGCGTTAGTATTCCACGCGCGCCTCACAGAGAGTCAGCACACAGAGGGGCCCGAAAGGGCCGACGCCTGCCGGAGTCGCGGGACTGTTCAAAAGAGATACCGTGGCTCCGGAACACAAAGGGCATTGAAGGAACATGGATGGGTTTTAGTCAGTAAAAGTCTGACACTCCCTCCCGCTACACCCAGAGCGGGAGGAGTCATTGGATGATTTCCCATCCCTAAAGAAAAAAAAAGGGCATTGGCGGTAAAAAGTAATATGCTGGCACGCAGGATTGCTCGCTGCAGTAAACAAGTGAAAGTACACTATTTAAAGCCTACTGCCAAACTTTTTACACGAGTAGCCAGTGGGTCAGCAAAAATGAATTCAGGATGCTGCTAGGGCTGCCCCGGTTTTGCAGTGCTTCAGGTATGTTTGTGAAGGTTCGTGTTGATGGCTTCCAGGTAATAATGCGCAAGTGAACCGCCTCCCTACTGAGCAGAGTGCGGGGCAACACTAACAGTATCCTGCAAGTAATTGCTGAGAAATATGACTCGGCAGTCATGAAGGCTTTCGTTCGGATTCTGGTCGGATAGCGATACAGTCTGAGCTGAACTCGAACGAAAGAGTTTACGACAGTATTGCATACAAAGTGTTATGAACCCACCCATTTTGTAATGTGTACCTACTAACTTAGTTTGTAAGATATTTTTGTTACTGACAAATGGACTATTTGTCTGATTATATAAATTGATTGATCGATTGAATAGTATGTAAATGTTAATTCTATGTAATTTTGTAGTACTATAGTTTTAATTGGTTACGAGTTGTTTTCGACTGATTTTAAAAGTCAAAGGCAATTAATTATGTCACAGTTTCAGTTCACTAGATATAATGTATGTCACAGTTTTACTGTGACATAGGTATACATCTACTTACAAGAATATATCATTGCTTCTAAGTTGGGACCTGTCTATCACATTCACCTACTTCATATTGAAAAGCGTGATCTCTATTCATTGACAGGAAATACGTTGTACTCGTTCGAGCAGAGAGTTCCGCATTGACTTTATAAAAGATGTTAAGTCTGGTTACTACGACGTACCTAATATTACGAGTATTTCAATAACATATTAAATTTATTCTAACTTAAGTAAAAATTCTTAACTAACTATACCTAAAATAATCTAAAATATGGCGTCGTTAAATTTCTCCGCATCGCTAGTCACTGGTAATGTGCCCAAAAGATTGGCAGCATTGCCACGTTGTAATGCAATGCTTGTCCTTTATCCGAGGTAAAAGCCAGCCCTTGGGTCACGCGAAGTGTCAACTAAGCGTCTTGACAGACCTTAAATACTCCGAGTGCCCATAGCCTGTTTTAAATCTGTCAGTCCACGAACCGAGAGTTTCAACCCCAAACGGCTCGAAACCAACCATATTTATTAATTACAAGAAATAGTTTTAAAAAAGACATTTTTTATTTATTTAAAATGAACTTACCAGTCAACCGTTAATTCGTTTTACGTAAAAACTGCCACAGAGAGGCGCGACGTGAAAATGATTTTTCAATTTAATTAATTTCATCCATCGGACGATTTCCATGAAAACGCGTTAACGCATTGTTGGGTTGCGTCTATCTGTAGGAGCATTAGGTATAATGCTTCGTCACATTCACTAACCAAAACGAAATGCAAAAGGAGCGTGCCCACTTTACATAAACACATGTACAACTTTGTTTTGTACCGTTTGACCTATGTCCGCAATAAATTATAAAGTCGAGTGATATATATCTGTTTCATTGGAGTGCGAGCGATCACCGGCTGACTACTGTTCCCATATAGTTATAAATTACACTACCCAAGAGGGCCTTCTGCCAAGTATTTCCGTAACATGTCCCAAGCCCCGTGGGGTCACGATTTATGTCAACAGAAAAACTAGTGGAACCCATTTATGTAGATCGGACAGCAAAATCTATCACTATTACTGGATGTAAACAAAGTTTGCGTTCCATGTTACGATATTAGACGGTTTGGAACTATGTATTTACTCTATGTGGTGGAAAGTTCATGAAACTGTTTTAGGTGTGGAAACTATCGCTTAGTATGGATGACGAGCCGATATGGTCGCCTAACGTCCGGGCTGGTTAGAGTTCTGCGAAAAACTTTGGGGAGGTTTATGCCTATCCGTGGAAAAGTAAATATAACAATTTATTTTTGATCATAAATAAATAAGTTTTGTTGAATACCTTTCTCATTTATTGATATAAGGTTCAGAACACTGAAGAACTAATCATATGCGCGGTGCCTGTCCATATGCGCGGAGCAAGGCAGCGTAGCGGAATAATGGAAAAATATTAACCAATCATGTCTATCAGTAATTAAAGGTCAATAACTCACGTGGTGCGAATATTTTATGCAATTCCAGTAGTTAAAAATTTTCTGTTTCTTCGCTGGCTCGCATAGGCGGTAAATGGACAGGCATAGGTGGTTTTCTATATTTATACTAAAACAAGTAATAATTTATGTAAAGATTTACAGAAATTACTTTAATACCTCTTTAGTAAAACCGATTGGAACTTCTTACATACTCGTACGATCTGAAACACTTAAGCCAATGCATTTCTGAATCGAAGCTTTTAAAATGTTCAGTTTAAATACCGAGAAACGGCTATTGACGGCAATGTTAGTTCGGTTCAGAGAGAGAGTCAGAGACGCAACTTAGATTTCTTTCACTTCATTACTTCGACATTAAGTCGGTAAAAGTAACGTGTTTTACCCTTTTACAGGGGCATTCAAGATCATAAGAGGCGTAGAATTTACAAATGGGCTATGTGCCAAAACTATTTTTTTAATAAAAAGCTTTAGTTTCTTATAAACCATTTATTTTGTCATAAATTACCATTCAAAATCCAATTAAAACTTTAATTTCTACACATACACATCAAGTTTTTTTCAGCACATGATCATACTTTCAGCACCTTACTTTCAACACGCTTAAAAGCGCATGTCTGTACTAACATTATAAAGCTAAAGATTTTTGACTAGGATAGGTTTTATAACATCACGCTACAACCGAAAAGAGCGGGTGACGCAGACGAAGTTACGCTGGTCAATTAGTGTATAATTACTGTTAATGAAGTTATAATAATAATAAAAAATCCAGTCAAGAGCGAGCCGGACTCGCGCACCGAGGGTTCCGTACCAAAATATTTATAAAAAGTGACATATTGTTTTGAAATTTTCATCGGCAAGGCCTGTATTTGTCAGAGAATTTTAACGCTAGGTATTGTATATTAAAATACTTATGGTTATTGCAGTTTTAGATCAGCGCCATCTTTTGACCGCTAGTGGAAGTAATGTAATTTTTGTTGATGATTTCTGGAAAAGTGTGTTATTAAGAGACATCGTTTTATTTTTCCTGTGATTTTTACATAAATTTCTATCACATAAAATAATTTTGGATTTTCTCTATAAAAACTTCGGAGATAAAGGGGGTGGGGACATTTTTCTTCAAAAGTCGAAAACCATGCGGCCCAAAACTAACAGAAAAATGTTTGTAAATGTGCAAATATTGCTCTTTCATATAATCCCACGTGCCCTAGTAGCGCCACTTCTAATTTTTAAGAAAAAATATTCTTTTTTTTTACAAAAAAACATAACCGACTTCCAAAACGAAACACAGATACAGAGTATACAATTACTTTATTCGGAAGTCGGTGTTAAAAAACCCAACAAAACTAAAATACTGAAGTCGGTTATATTTTTATTCCATTTTGATACGGAAGCCTAAAAACCATTGTTTTTAGGGTTCCGTACTAAATTTGGCTAAATTGGCCAAAATAATATTGTACACGATCAGCTGATTGCTTTGTTAATTTAGAATTCAGTATACTGCAGCTGGTTTCTTACTGATGCCATGGTACCGTTACTTGCAAACTGTCTATGGGGCCGCATGAAAGATTGGCACCCATAATTCGTAGCCTAGAATTAAAAAAACAAGAAACTAATCAAGTATGTGAATCATCAGAGTTCTACTGTGAGAGAGAGAGAGACGGAGCTACATAGGATGAATAGCACTATCTTTTTTCAACGATATCATGCCAGAAATTGGTTCGTCATAAAGAGATCCGGAATCGCTCACTAAGGCTGATTTTTTGAATCCGTATCACATTGGTTACGCTAACATGCATTTTTTTAATTATTGTTACCTTATAACTAAAAGTTTTAACTAATAGTTATTTATTTGATTTAGGTGCTCATAATTGTTAAACAATGGGTAACCACGGATAAAAAATCGCCCTTAGGGAATTCCAATCAAATTCATTATCGTTATATTTAATATTATTATGGAATAAATAACGATTCTAAAGGTACGAAGTTCCCTGCGTTGTACATATATAAAGACTTAGTAGCCCGGCTTACAAAGGCTTATTTGTAAAGTGCTTTTGGTGCCCTGAATTCCAAAAATAATTATTTGGACTATCAATGGAAAATAAGAAACACAAATCTTCAAAAATAACTCAATTACTCCTTTAATAATTGAATCACCTATAGGTAAACTGATATTAAACTTTTTAATTATAAAAGGGATAAGTACTCTTAAATGAAAACCCCCAACTAATAGATAGTTATGGCGGGCGCAGAACTTTGCTATTAAATTAATTATTCATTTTAGTTATTTCGATGTTAGATTGAAGGTATGAGCCATAGTTGCTTTATCTTTTATGTAATATGAAAGCGTAACACGGATAACGTATAATTATACTCTGGTTGTTTAGTTATAATATTAAATGCTTTGAAAACAACAACCTACAGTTAGTTTGAATTTTGAAATTCTGGCTTATTCTGGACTCCAATATCATACGACATTTAAGAGTCTGCCTGTATTTCCAAAAAACTACAATACCGGTGGTAATTGAACTATAAGTCGGCTTTACTTGGTTTTAAGAATTGTTAGGTTTTTATTGGTATCCGTACCACAAAAGGAGAATAACGGAACTTTTATTGGACCTCTTCTTAGACAGACTAACGGACCGTCAATCTGTCTGACATTCAGTGCAGCCTCCGTTCCTCAAGAACGCGGATCAAGATAAACTGCAGCCTAAAAGCTGGGCATCCTGAATAGAGTGAAGCGATACTTCAGACCTGGACAGGCAAAGCACAAGTCCGATCCTGCATGGAGTATTGCAGCCACCTTTGGGATGGCTCAGCTAAGTACCATCTTTCCGCGCTTGACTCGGTGGAACGCAGAGCTAAGATGCTCATCGGTGACGAAAAACTGGTGGATGCCAAGCTTCACAGCTTGGCTCATCGCCGCAAGGTTGCCTGCTTGTCGGTCTTCTACAGATTGTACTTCGGTGAGTGTGCGCAAGAACTCCACGACCTCATTCCACCGGCTCCTTCTACCATCGGACATCCAGACGCACTGCAACTTACCATCCCTACTTTGTTGCTATTCCACGAATTCGAATGTCCTTTATAATGCGCACAGCAAAGGAGTGCAATGGAACTCTCTGCCTGCGTCTGTGTTTCCGAACGCTTACAACCCTAATCTCTTCAAAGTTAGAGTAAACAGGCTCCTTCTGGGGAAACTCGCTCCATCGTAGACTTTGTCTCTGTTATCTCTGACCAAGACTAAAGTCAAGAGCAAATCCATATCAAATAAAAAAAAAACAAATACGTGGGTATTAATTGGCGTGAAGAGGCCTATCTAAGAGAGAAATGGAAGGAATGAGGGAGGCCATTGTTCAGGAGTGGTACAGTTAAGCGTACTAAAAAATCCAGACTCGCGTGCAAAGGGTTCAGAAACCATTTCATTTTTGTAAGAACCCATTTTATTTTAACACTATTGGTGCCTTCATATACATTTTCGTGTAACCTATGGGTAAATAACTATTTATAATATTTTAAAATTGTGAAAAAAATATAAATGAAACCCTCACAATAAACCCTGTCATTTGAAATGTCACACGGTACAGATATTTTTTTTTATGTTTGTCACCAAAAGAAACAGAAACGGAAATTTCAACAGAATCGGTCCAGTAGAATCGGAAAAAAATTACAGTGATAGACAGACAGCCAGACAGACATCCTAGTGATACTATAAGGGTTCCGTTTCTTCCAGACGTTCGAAACGCTAGAAAGTAGCTCTGCGGTTACTTGGAGCTCTTGAAAAATTGGACGTGACGTATCCGTGAAGATCAACATCTTCTTCTAATAAATAAAATCTCACAGTGTTTGTTATCGAACTCTTTCGAAACTGCTTCACAGAATTTTATGATTTTTCTTGTGTTTATTCGTTAGGTCTGAGAATAGGTTGTAGGCTATTTTTTTTTCTATGGCAAAACAACGTTTGCCAGATCAGCGAGTAGTAATATTAAAATATATAGTTAGTATAGATTACGTATACTCGGATAAAATTGAAACTTGATTCTATAGTAGTAGAGTAAAAATTTCGATAGTTTTGTTGTGCGACGGGCGATAACTCGCAATACTGATACGAATTCAATGTGTCTCATTATGTTTTGTACTCACACAAGATCAATAATGTTTTGTTCCTTTCCTCAGCTAGCAAATATTCGATAGCTTATCGTTTCCTCGCCGGCGGTGAGACAAGTGCCATAAGCAGACACTGTAAATAAGTAATAGTTAAAAAGCAAACAAAGTTTTATGTTATTTCCTTTAGCAATACCACGGGTCACGTCCTGTGATAATAAGATATATTAGGTAAATCCATGATCATTTGTGTGGTTAGCTAAGTTACTCATGTGTTTCGATTAAAAAGTCTCATATACAAGGCTTGTATTCGTTACAAAAGATAACAGGTCTATTTAAATGCATTGGAGTGTGAGGTGATAAATAACTTGTTTAGAAAATGGTGGTTTTTAATGTAGCCGCGTTGCATAGTAGCTCAGCACTTTTATAATTATTGTTAGATCAAGCGATTATCAAAAAGTTTAAGACGTATAAAATGGGATTTTTTGAAGTGAAAACTTCTTTAGCGGCGTTTAGCACTGTTCTTGGGATGGGTATAAAATGTTAAACTCGTGACCTGATCGAAAATTCGTAAGACGCATTCAAAAATGCACAACGTTAATGTCAAGTTTTTACTTCTGCCGGCACTTCCGAAGTGCAACCCTTTGTTTTTTTTTAAACAGCCATGTATGAAGAAATGATCATTTTACTCTTGAACCTTTTCGTTGTAAGAAACCAAAAACCACCAAGGTTTAAACTTGTGCTATTATTAGTCTATCAAATATATGTATAAATATAAAAAAAAAACGCTAAGAACAAAATACATACTATCATTGCAACATAAAACTATACAATTATAAACGTTATTGTTGTTAACAATTTATAAAAACATTAAAACACGCTTTATTTAGGTATTTTATGAGTTAATTAACAAACTTCTCTAAATTATCTAAATAATACTTAATTAATTTTCTTTAAGCTTAAATTGAATATTGTTAACTCGTATGACTCATGTTTATTTTTCGTATGTTTTTAACCGACTTCCCAAAATGGAGGAGGTTCTCAATTCAGTTGTATGTTTTTTTCTTATTTTTGTTACCTCATAACTCCGTCAATTATTATTATGAACCGATTTTTACAAAAAAAAAATACAACCGACTTCCAAATAAAAAAAACACAACAAAGTAAAAAATAACTTTAGGTCGGTGTCAAAATACGAAGAAACTAACAAAAACACCGACTTCCGAAATTAAAGTTATTTTTACTTTGTAGTGTTTTTTTTTATTTGAAAGTCGGTTGTATTTTTATTACAAATGGAATCAATTTATATTATCCCACTATCCGGAGAGCAGGAGAGTGAAATGATAATATTCTTTTGAATAGCATTTTCCTTTTCAGGGTTCCGTGTCTTAGTCGGCAAAACCCTTATAGGATTACTTTTTTATCTGTACGGCTATCAAGACCCTTTTTCAAAGGAACGCGTGGAGAAATTAAGCAATCAAATTACTATAAAAAAACTCAGAGTGCCTATTCTACTAATTTTCACATTCGCATCGCATTTGCATCTCAATCGCAATCTGTCAAAAACGTATGAATTTTTTTTTTGACACTTTGCGATTGACATGCGAATGCGAAAGTTGTTTAAAAATGATTCATATTCATATTCTTTATTTGCATTCCAAAATGTATTGTAATTAGTAGAATTGGCCCTCTAGTCCCTTGGAATATTGAAACAAACAAACTTCTAAGTCAGTGCAATGTCAAGATAAGGCCGTTTATTCTCTGTATACGGCACATACTTTGATGCTCACAAGGGAATCAAAACCTAGAGGGTACTTCCCGTTGACCTAAAGTTATGAAATTTGGATGAAGATAGATCTTACAGTATAAATACAGGAAAAAATCCGAAAACTGGGAATTTATGTGGGTTTTTCTTATTGCGATGAAAAACTTTTATTCTTCGTGCAAATTGATATGTACGAGAGAATATTTTTTTGAAGTTTCTTACCTGCTATATTTATGTCAGAGTTAAGAGAGTACTTTCATAGTTTATAAACTTTCGCAGGTAATGAATACTCGGAAAAGTCAAGACTCGACCTGAATCCTCGTTGCGAGAGTCTGACCAGCACTTATCCTAAACTAGGACTCTGGTATCCTGATTACACTTGAGTTTGAGAACTTTTGAGAAAAACTAATACATTGCGATATCCTATTTCCCAAACTTGAATCTTATATCCTACAAACTACATATCCAAGCATAGTTGAAACTATTTGGAACTAGTTTTGATACTAAACTGTTTGACTAATAACCTAACTTCGGGTAGATGTAAATGCGAATAATGTAAATTTAAATTATGGCAATTAAACTTAAGATTTGGTGGCCTTATTAACTTTGGAACTAAGTTTAATCTGCCTAGTTTTATTTTTAAACGTGACTGAGTTAGGTAGGTTTTATTATGAAATATTTGTATCATTGGCTCTATAATTAAAGCCATTATCACTGCACACTGTTTTCTAAACTTCTTTCATCAGTACTTATATTGAGAGTGTGCTAAAACTAGTTTTCCATCCATGGATCCGTTTACAAAATATAATGCTATAAAGTGCTGATGGTTGTTAGAATCAAGCGTATCCCCCTAGCAACGCGGTGGTTTCTGGAGACGTGAAAAAAAACATGATAGTAGCATATTAATATGTAATTTAAAAGCAAAACTATCACAGCTAAGTAGGCTTTAAAAGTTAACGAGTAATAGTCTACCAATCCCTAAAAAGTACTAGGCAATTGTGACGTGCAATCACGGGACCCTACATTTCCTACGAGCCTACCTAGCCCAACAGGCACATGGCCGGTTTTTTTTTTAAATAATAAAATGTAGGTAAACAGGTACAATTTTTAAACTGTGTTCAATGAATTGAATATTGCAGCATTCAGTATCAGTTCTAAGCGCCTCACCAGCGTGTGCACGCGTGTGTAACATGCTTTAAGCTCGTTCTCTCTAAATTCTCTGTAAGTTGTCGTCGCTCTAAAGAAGTGCGCGCGAACAAATCCTTTCTACAATTTTATCGTGTGCTCGATCTAGCTGCCGTGTGTGCCTGGCGTTATGTGGCTTTGTAAGGGGGACGTGACTAACTAGACTGTGCGAGGATTTTCTTGTGATGTCTTATTCAGGTATTTGTTACCTCACCCGTATGGTGGCGTAGGTGTACTGTTTATCTGTGAAGTAATCTGAAAGTAATGTTGGGAAATAAAGGATTCGTTTCAGAGCAGCTGCTCGGTGCTTGCTTTAAATGTAACAATGGCAACGGCTCGGATTTTAAGGGGTTTTATAGATAACGCTTGTCACTACAATACATTTTTGACTTCTTAATATTGGTTAACAGTTATAGAATGTAACTTTTCTATGTAATAGAGATAAGGCAATATGAAACAGTTCATATTAAATCTACCTATACCAATGTTTGTTGTATATTAATAAATGTCAACTCTTGTTTCATTGCCAATGCTACTTATTCACTCCTATTCTGTATCTTACTTAGTTTGAAATGGAAGAAAAACTGTCGCAATTCAGCGTAGGCACTGCCTAATTAGTTTTCTTGAAACCATCTTACTTTTATCACCAACATCAATTTCCGAGACCTCGTTAAAAGTAAATAAAAGACGAAGGTTTGAACATAAAAATAATGCTTAGTGGACTGAAAAATAGCCTGTTAAAGCCTAAACGGATTTTGGTCGAACAAGAAGTTCAATGTAAATACCCAAATCCTATTACCAATCCAAGTTTTATATCTTTTATTTTTTATAAACAATATTTTTCATATAAATAGAATTTTCCCTCCGTGTTTACTTTTCCTAAGGGACCGGTAAGATGGATGCCCCATCCTACCTCCGCAACCTAGTACTACTTTCTCGATATTATAATACACTCGCGTCAGGCTGTGACGTTACTTGCAAAATGAGGGATAAATATTAGAAAAATTGTTAAATATTGCCTTCTTCATCATCTGCCTAGCCTTTTCCCAACTATATTGGGGTCGGCTTACAGTCTAATCGGATTTAGCTGAATACCAGTATTTTACGTAGAGTGGCTGCCTACCAGATTTCCACAACCCATTAACTGGGTAACACGGTACTCCTTGGCAAAACTGGTGTCAGATTTTCTGGCTTCTGACTATCCCTAACGACTGCCAAAGATCTCCAAATGACAGCCGGTACCAACAGCTTAACGTGCTTTCCGAGGCACGGAGGAAACTCGGTATGTTAAGATGGTCACCCATCCACAGACCAGCCTCGGCATGCGTGTCTTAATCTTGAAGATCGACCTGTGTGGCTGTTATTATTTAGCCACGAGCTCCTCGTTCAATATTGCCTTCTTGATAATTGAAAATACTTTTCAGATTTTTGCCTAATGATGGGTGCTCAGTAGTTCAGTCCGAAAGGTAGGATACAGTTGGTGTGTTAAAAGATAATTTTTGTAGAACTCCGACTTTTTTACCCAGAGCGGGAGGAGTCATTTACTCGTACCTACTTACAGCTGCATCTGGTATGCCAAATAATCGTTGAAGAGAATTAAAATTGTAGGTAAAGGAATGATTTTCATAAATTATTTAAATAAATATTTGTGTTTAAACAGGTTTTTTTAAAAACTAATTACTAACTAAATGAAACACTACACAGTTTACCTTATTAACCAGCTCCATAGCCTATTTACAACTAACCCACAGCATCCTGTATTTAACATGAAGCAATTACCTACTGCACTCCAAAACCTATTGATTGGGCAACACCCACTGGCAAGACTGATGTCAGATTTTCTGGTTTCAACTAAAATATATCTGCGCGCTATTTGCAACTACTGTACCTACATACATTTTAAATAAATATAAATGATACTAAATATATAATTTTCAATAAGGAAATGATACCACTTTTGAGTAAGTTAAGCGCCATTTACACGATGCGAGTTTATCGAACGTTTTGTGGTGGAAGGGCGATAATTGCCTCGTCTTCGAATACTTGATGTCACCGTGTAAAAAAGATTTGGAAGCAAGAATCGTACATCGAGTTCAGTCAGTCACTTTCATGAGTGCAGTGCGCGAGGGTTTTAACGGATATTTGCCTACGATTTCTCGAATCGTCTCGTCATCGTCAAGTTCATGTACAGATCGGTATCGTAGAAATCGGTTAGAACTGCAAGCAAAACTCGCCCTTCGAGTTCATAGTCCAGGGCAATTAAGTTTATACCTTGAAACCTAATATATGAAAGAATTTCAATGTTTCGGGATTTTTATTACAGGAACTCAAAAGTTAGAAGTCTAGGTACCATTGAAAACTTTCTGCTATACTTTATTTTTGAAAATGATGCTACTTCTAGTACATTCCTTTTATGCCTTCCGATTATCGCCCTTCCACGTACGATATCTTCTATCTATCTATCTATATCTATACTTATAATAAATCTGTAGAGAGGTCAATTCTGTACATGAAATATATTTCCAAAATAACTATCAGGGGGTGATTAGGGATCGATACTGATGCCAAAAATGCAATCAGTAAAATTTTTGTCTGTCTGTCTGTCTGTCTGTCTGTCTGTCTGTATAACCGTTATAGAAACAAAAACTACTCGACGGATTTTAACGAAACTTGGTATAATTATTATTCATACTCCTGAGCAGGTTATAGTATACTTTTCATTACGCTACAATCAATAGAAAAAATGAAAAAAAAAAATGAAAATGTGAAAGTTTGGTTGTTTGTTACTCAATCACGCCAGAACGGCTTAACGGATCTTAATGAAATTTAGAACAAAGATAGATTATAGTCTGGAATAGCACATGAGCTACTTTTAATCCCGGGAACATGTTCCCTAGGGATCACGCGGGCGAAGCCGCTGGCAGAAGCTAGTCGTATATATGATGCTTACATGATCACGGTTTTTTTCTTACTTTCGAGAATCGCATGTTTGAGGTAAGAATCTCTCCATGTAAATGGCGCTATAATAAACATATTTGTGTAGGTACTTTAACACTTTTAATATAATTAAAAATAATCCGGCAGGGATAGGTACGTACAGCGTGTATTAATGAAACAATGCACTATAAGCAACAACGTTATTACGGAGCAGATTTAATTAAATTAGCAACGCGATTGTGAGCTGGATATCTCGTGTGGTGGCGTCTTTGAATGCTAGAATTCAGAGGATTCAGAAAATGAAGTTTGAATTAAAGTTAGTAAACACGCCTTTCATAAAGGAAGATTAATAAATCTTTCTTTATGCAATACCTCGATCTTTAAGGTTAAGCAACGCTGGCCAAGGTTGGTCTGTGGATGGGTGACAATCTTAACATATCGAGTTTCCTCCGTGGCTCGGAAAGCACGTTGAGCTGTTGGTCCCGGCTGTCATTTGGAGATCTTTGGGAGTCGTTACGGATAGTCAGAAGCCAGACAATCTGACACCAGTCTTGTCAAGGAGTACCGTGTAGTAGTAGGGCTGTGGAGGTCTGGAAGGCAGCCGCCCCACGTGAAATATTGGTATTCAGCTGAATCCAGTTGGACCGGAAGTCGACCCCAATATAGTTGGGAAAAGGCTAGGCAGATGATGATGATTTTATGCAACACGTCTCCTTAATACTGTAGATCAGAGTTCAAAAATGTTGTTAGTGTATTTGTGTGTACATGTTATATAATTTACTTTGCATGATAAGGTACTTGTCTCACCGCTGGCGATCAGCGATTAGCGAATAAAGCTTGAAACTCGAAACGACTTGGCGAGCAGCCAGTAGTCGCTTCAAATAACTAGAGGTAAGAACCGCTTGTCGGCAGTGTCCGAGCAGCCAGCTATTGACGATAAATGTGTGTGTCTTTTTTACTCACATAAGTGAAGAGAATCTATATGTTTTTTCTCATTCCTCAGCGAGCTAATAGTCGAAAGCTAATCGCTTCCTCACTTTTGTCTCACCGACGGCGAGGAGTGAGCAGCGAGTAAAGGTTGAAACTCGAAATGAGTTTGCGAGCAGCGAGTGGAAAGTTTTGATAGTTTTAACGCTCGGCTCCAAGCAAGTGCTTCGGTGCGACGGGCGTTTACTCGCAATACTCGCTTCGGGCCGCACTGTAGCTAGAAATTACCGCTATAGTTGGTGAGTTCTGACCGCCCGCCGGGCGAGCACCGCCGAGCGAGTGTCACTGAGCGAGTACAATCTTTCATACAACTAATGGTAAGGTAGCCGGCTCGCCGGCAGTGTGAATAGTCTGCTATCGACTATTAATTAATGGGTCTCTTTTACTCCCACGAAATCTATATCTTTTGTCCTTTTCCTAAGCGAGAAAATTGTCAATAGCTAATCGCTTACTGGCGCCGGGCGGTGAGACAAGTGCCTATCACTCAAACCCCTAAAAATAAATTAAACTTTTAAAATTCAGTTTCAGTTAAACTCTTCTTTAGCCTGAAAACCTGTCAGTTTGACATTAAATTAGAGTTTGCCACTTGCTCATTACAACAACTAGGAAATTAATGTTCTATTGTGGCAGCAGGGATTGATGTAACGTGCACTCCTGTGCATCCTCATTTAAACTTTAGGGTTTTTTTTACATTTACCCAGATTCAAAACAAGTCCAACTTAAAATTGCAGCTCAATTGTTCCCTGTATTAATTATTGAGCCACGATCCCGCAATTTGCTTCAATCAGAGCAAAATTATGATAATTACGACAAAAGTTACCACGAAGAAAATCATATTAACCCTGGGCGGGATATTCTCAGTCTGCGGAGCTACATTCGCAATAAGATTGTCTCCACAACTTGGTCTGTTTTGCAGTAGAAAAGCCGATATTATTCCCGGTACACTTTACTTTTACTACCAGAAAAGAATCGTGGAAACTTGACTGTTTCTTTAATTTTAATAAAAATTATACGAGGTCTGCACGAAGCGCCGCTCTGAAAATTTCTTTGCGAACTTATTTTTCTCTGAATGGGTGTAAATTATTGTTGTTGGGTTAATTTACACTTACTTATGTTTTGAGATTTTGTATGATATTCTTTTTCTCAAATATTACGAGCTTGTTTCCTAATCTTTAAAAATAGCAAACCTTCACGTTTGCTGTTTTTCGAGAGTCTTAAACTCGTTATTAATTTTTGTTTAGAGTATGTTTTTGTAATATTTTTTTAAGTTTAGATGGACCTATACATTTCAATCCTCTCCTACGTAATATTTTTAAATTCAAAGATTGTGAGGATTTGGAAATTTGTCGCACACATCTATACTTATTTCGTACTAAAATTAAAAAGCCGAATTGTTTGTTTTATTGGTGGGCTGAACGTAGCGCGTTCAGCCCACCACCATCTCAGGAGCTACTGGTTCGATTTGAAAAATTATTTTAAATTTGAATTGCCAAATAATCTACGAAGGCTTCGACCTATAGAAGCGGAGCATTAATGAAAAATGCGACGTTGCACGGGTCAGCTTGTAGTTTATAAATTGGATTAACACTTTTATCCCGATCTGAAACTCCACGTAGACGAATTCGCGGACCGAAGCTAGTTAATGCAATTATTAATCTAACTGAATGCATTTAAGGTTACATTTTGAAATCATTGTTAAGAAAATCCTTGCCGCTTATAGGCTCTAAATAATGTTTAAGGTTGGTGTCGTGTAAAACACTTCAAGCAAATGTATTTCACGTGAATGTTTTCCAATAAATCGAAGTTGGCAATTATTCGTAAGCCACAGTAAGCTTGTTTTCGTAAACGGAGGCAGCCAACCATTTCCAAGAACATTAGGAATCTTTATCGCAAAGACATTTTATGTAATTGATGAACGAGTCATTATAATGAAGCTTAAAAATAATGTTAATTGATGATGGAATGGTTCATCACGATAGAAAACTGACGTTTGTGAAATACTAGAAAGACTGCTATGATGTCTGATGAAGATGTGTGTGTGAAAAACAGACCAAGTACGAGTCAGACTCTCACGCAAAGGGTTCAGTACGTTAAACAAAAAAAAACTCGTTTCAGGTATGAGAGCAGTCTTTCATTTGTATTCATGTAGTTTTTATTGTTTGTTGTTATAGTGGCAATAGAAATTTATACACTCTGTGAAAATTTAAATGTCTACCTATTACGGTTCTAGAGAAAAAGCCCGCTGTGGACGGACGGACGGACAGCGGAGGCTTAGTAATAGGGTTCCGTTGGTTACCCTTTGGGTACGGAACCCTAAAAGGCAGAGGCTTTTGCCCAGCAGTAAGACATAACAGGCTAGTCAGATAAGAATTCACCAATGTTACCAAATAGCACACCATACTAAAAGTTATTTCTGTAATTATTACAGAATTTGTTTTGAGTGACATTAAAAGACCCATTACAAGAAAGCTCAATTTCAAAGTAAAAATGTAAATGATACTGTCGTTTCATCAGCACATCTACGACGAAGTACAACAACTTCGCTCTTACTCAAGCATCTTGTTAACAATTCTAGACACTAATGCCTGAAATTGAATTTTGTTCATTCAATTAGGCACACCCGTAACTCTGACAACATTTAAGATATTCCTATTTCGTTCACAAAACTTTAATTTTAAAGTTAGCTCTTTAGTTTATAGCTAAATAAAATCTGAAATAAAAAAACGATGTTGCACAAAGTCGCCAGCACTCGTGAACGATGAGAGTTAAACTCGATTCTGGCAACAATTTTCATAGTTGCAAAAGTTTAAAACTGTAAATGTTATTATTCCGCCATCCACGTCTTCTGAAGAACTTCAAATTACACCTTTAAAGTTTAAGAATACAATTCAACTTCCCAACACACTTAGGTCGTGTAAAATATTTTTTTAACCGAGATGAATGGCGCGGATTTGCCAAGTTGAGAAAGTAATTATGAAGGTCTCTAATCTGATTAAAATTTTCGGAATGTTAGTAACGAGATCGCATAATGAGTTATGATAGAAACAGTAGCTCCCTTTCTAACCTCCGCCTTTGTAATTAATTTAATTTGAAAAGCAAATCCGACGCCGCGTGGCGGTCAAATGTTTTGGTTTTAATTTAAAAGGTGTTGATACCATTACATTTTCAGTCAAGGTTCCGTTTTACCATTTAAGATGCGAAACCCTAAATACGACAGAAACAAGTTCTAATCACAGACTCGTCAATAAATAAAAATAAGAAGCAAAGCCGTCCTTACCTCTCGGTAAGGTTTATTTCACTGCATCAACTGTACAAAAATATTTCACGAGTGATATTCATATCTTACGGGTACCCCTTCGAAGCAATTTGCAAGTAATCGGCTACTCGTATGACAGCTGTCATCTGAAATGTTGTAGGGAGATAAAAATATCAGAATACCAATTGATGTGCGTGTTCCTGATGTTTCAGTAACACGTAGGCGCTTACAAAATATTTTTTTTTTTGGCGTCAGTCGGTGAATTTTTATTAATGGTGTTCTCTCATTCATTCTCTGTTTATTTATTACTAACTGAGGCCCATGGATTTTCCCACTAGACAAATTATATACTAAAACCTTCCTCGAGAACCACTCTATCCATAGGTGAAAACAGCAAGAAAATCGGTGCAGTACTTTTTGAGTTTATCGCGAACAAACAGACAGACAGACGCGGCGGAGGACTTTGTTTTATGATATGTTATTGATTAGTGATTGTGATTGACGAGTGTTTGCCCGCAACTTTGTCAGCGTGAAAAGTGTGCACTCTTTAAAATGATTCCGAAGGAAGATACTGAGTGAACAAAAAGGCCTTAGGCCAATTGTCTGTGAAATAGACTTGTGTGAAGAGTTTCATCTAAATCTGTAAAGCCATTAAGGCTTAAGGCATAGGCGCCAAGAGGTGGGCACTCATCAACTCATCGCACGCAGAATGGATGTGCTTTTTAAATGGCTAAACAGTTCTGGAGTAGCGACCGCGTACCGGAGCGATGGAAGGCCTCTCACAAGGTAGACCTCAGAAGGGAGACGTACCAGACCAGTTGTTGTAACGACACTTGGGGAAGTTTATTTCCAGCAGTGGACTTTCGACTGATATGAATCATCATAATCATCATCAGATGATGATGATTGATTAATGAACTAATTCCTGAACATCGAAACATTTTTATGTAAGAATAACTCTGAAGCAGTAAAAAAACCGGTCAAGAACGTGTCAGATTGGCACACCGAGGGTTTTGTACCATCATGTAAAACGATTTTTTTTTTAATTTTCATTGGCGAGACCTATATTTGTCAGAGAATTTTAACACTACGGTGTATATTGATTTAGATCAGCACTATCACTTGATCGATAGTGGAAGTAATGTATTTTTGTTGATAATTTCTGAAAAGTGAGCTATTTAGGGGCATCGTTTTATTTTTCCTGTTATCTTTACATGAACTTCTATTACGTTGAATAATTTTAGATTTTTCTCAATGCCAAGTTCTTAGATAAGGGGGGGGGGGGGGGGATTAGTATTTTTTTTTACTTTTTTGTCAAATGTCTTAAACTACACAGCTTTAAAAAAAGAAGAAAAGTTTGAGAATTCAGTCGCTGTTGCAAAACAAAACAATTTTGCTTTTTTCTCATTTACAAAATAGTTGAGCAAACGTCATCTAAAACTATTCCAAATTTCAAGTTTATAGCATTAGCAGTTCTTGAGATATCCAGCTGTGACAGACAAACAGACTTAGTCACACCATAAGGGTTCCTTTTTACCGTTCTGGTACGGATCCCTTAAAATATTCACAAGTTGTCGTACAAAGTTAAAATTGATTACTTTTTTATACAAGTTCATAAAACATACACTTCTAAATGCACATGGAACACGCGCCACGGCCCTATTACGTATATTTTCGACATTAGTGGTATTTCCTGTAAGTGAGCCTCTCCGTGCTCGCAGACAGACACACTTCCGAATGTCGAGCGGTGCGAGTAAGGACCCGTTTTAATGACGTCACTCACATACGCATCGTTTGTGTTATAAATGCGCCTCCCATCTATTTTGTGGAGGTGTCATTGTACTGAAAAATTATAACGTAGGGGTGTGTGTAGGTATGTACTTCTGGTTTGAATAAGAGTAGCGACGTACACGTCGTAAATTCAGCGTCTATACAATGCTTTTTAATTTAACTACAACACATCTGGCAGAATTACGTTGTAAATTAAGCACGCCAATTTATCGTAGTGTAATATTTGGCAGGCAAGTCGTGGGTCGTCACGGTGGGTCAAAGGATCGTCACGGTCGGCAGTCATAGACAACTGGATATCACCAGACATTTGGTGTGATATAAACATAAGTTATTTTAACTAATTAAGGTTTAATCCTTTTAAAAGTCGGCACATGTCTTGGCGTATCAATCTATAAAAATCTTCCGGTGGTGGTACTGAGTGACTGAACGACAATGCACAGCCGAAACTACTTCTTTTTTGTTTTACTGTTGATAGTCACGCCGAGGAGCTCGTGGCTAAATAATAACAGCCACACGGGTCGATCTTTAAGGTTAAGCAACGCTTGCCAAGGTTGGTCTGTGGATGGGTGACCATCTTAACATTTCGAGTTTCCTCCGTGCCTCGGAAAGCACGTTAAACTGTTGGTCCCGGCTGTCATTTGGAGATCTTTGGCAGTCGTTACGTATAGTCAGAAGCCAGAAAATCTGACACCACTCTTGCCAAGGAGTACCGTGTTACCCAGTTAATGGGTTGTGGAGGTCTGGTAGGCAGCCGCTCCACGTAAAATCCTGGTATTCAGCCGAATCCGGTTTGACTGGAAGCCGACCCCAATATAGTTGGGAAAAAGCTAGGCAGATGATGATGTTGATAGTCACGCATTTGACCACTATCTCACCTGATGGTAGGCGATGATTTGGTCGAAGATGGAGCACGCTTACCTTTCTAGACAAGCGGGCTATTAGTAGGCACCCAGGTTGTAGCTATCAGGAAACACAGACTCCGGCAGGGAATTCCATTCCTTAGCTGTACGCACTATAAATGTGTTCCCAAAAAGTTTTATGCGTAAGGATAGATTGTCCACTATGTACCGGTGACGAATCGCCATTCGTCTTATGCTCTTTTCAGTTTCGTCATGTGTCAAGTCTAGCAACCATCTCAGGTCTTTCGGGGCATTTGCACGTAGCGATTTAATTATGTAAATGAATTTGCGGACACTTTTGGAGAGGATACAAATATGCTCTCTAAAGGACAGATTTTGGTCAACTATAACATTTAGGTATTCGGTAGAGTTGACTCTTATTATAAAATTGTAGTTACAGATGGTGGAATGGTAGTGGGAGTTGTGTATTTTTAATTTCTCACTATCCGTACAACGAGAACGACTGATGTTGAAAGTGATGAAATCAGTTTTTTTCGATCTTTAATGTAAGTAAATTTTTGTCGAGCCAGTCAGTTATGATGCGCATGTCGTTTTGTGTAGCCCCTATAACATCTACCCAAGTATCACCGTGGAATATGATTGCAAAGTCATCTGCGTAACTTATCATATTATTTTGCCTGTTGGATGTTCAGCCTGAGTATGTCATCGATGTACATGATGAATAATGTCAAACCCAGCACATTACCCTGTGGCACCCCAAAGACAACCGGAAAGCGTTTGCTTATACTATCTCTAATAACTACATACCGCATAAATAACTGGCAAACCAGACCCAAGCGATTCTCCTTACGCCAAGACACTGTAGCTTTTTTAGTAGGATTTGAACAGATACTGTGTTCAATGCCTTGGCCAACTCAAGGAAGATCCCTATCGATCGTTGCCTCCCATCAATCTTTGAGGAGACTATGTCCGTCTAAAGACCCACGGCTTGTTCAGTGGACCTACCACGTCTGAAGCCAAATTGGCGTTCAGATAATACGCTGTTTTTTCAAGAAAGCAGATCAGGCGATTGTTCACAGTTTCTCCAGGATCTTTGAACAAGGGCATTAATTGCCGCTTTTGTGCGAGTGGGAGGGGAATTTCTAGTTTGACCAATGTATTTAGGGATAGCTCTGCTGTGTAACTGGACGAGTGGGTGTCAAAGTCAGTGTCCAATTTAACAGTTAACTGGTTTAGAGATTAATCAATTAATTGATTAAGGTACAGCTTAGGATAATTAATTGAAGTGTTAAAATGAATAGTATTGTACGTGTAATTATTTAGTAAAATTTACAGTAAGAATAGTGTTGACGATCTCTAGTACTATTATAAGCTTCGACAGACGTTAACCTATAGTATTTATTTTAAAGAATACAGTGCCTAGTTACATGATTAACATTTAAAAAATTAATTACATATGTGACAGTAAAACCACAAAGCAATCGATGATATACTAATGTCAATTTTCAAGAATGTTAAAGAAACTAGAGGACTATACCTTCCAAAATAAATTTTATGTAAGAAAACGAGTAGCAGATGGCCTTCTTGGCTATATGGCGAACAAAAACACTGTAAGGCGTTGTATCCAAAGAAAATTCTCCTTTCAAATGAGTAGCAATCAATCTTTAGCAACACACCCACTCACAGTTGTAGGAAACTCAATTCTTTCCATAACATTGTATTAGTTTCCGCAGGGACTCATCAGAGTGATCGATCGCACACCTGCCCCGTTTAATTCAATACAGTTGCCTAATAGCTGTTATTACTAGCGTATATCGCGAATATTACATTATTACAGCAAAGAGCAAGTATGCCTCTAAAAGGGAGACACGAGTACTTAGCGATTAATTTATTAAAGCTGCCTCATGATTCAATTTGAGACACAAAGGCTGTTCAGGTGAGTTCACTCTCGCTAAATACCCTGTCAGCTAACACAGATCCTCGGCGAACAATTTCTCCTGCATGCTAAAAGTGTGAGGTTTTATTTCAAAATGTACGTGTAATTGGAAAGTTTGTTAATTGCTTTTGAACATGAGACAGTGTGTTGCGACTTCGGGACCTGCTCAATTGCAGAATTAACAATTTATGAGAGGTGTATTTTGTAGCATCTTTTTGCGATCGTGTTGCTGTTAAACAGTTTACCAAAAATGTTACTTCCTCCCCACCCTACCCTTTCAAAACTTTGTTTAGCAGTGGCTGACCCGTACCCACTTCGTAAGGCAGTATTTTTAGGGTTAATATAATAGCCTAGGACATTCACAAATAACGTGGATCTTTATTGGTAAAAGAATTTTGAAAATCGGTTCAGTAGATCCAGATATTACCCCTACAATCTCACAAACTTTAACTCTTTACTATAATTAATATGAGTACCTAACTGAAGTATAGATGTGTAAAT
Organism: Ceramica pisi; assembly: GCA_963859965.1. Taxonomy (NCBI): domain Eukaryota; kingdom Metazoa; phylum Arthropoda; class Insecta; order Lepidoptera; family Noctuidae; genus Ceramica; species Ceramica pisi. Next base: position 10,884,621 of record OY982537.1, on the reverse strand, counting down.
GTCACGGTCGCGCCATAGACAACTGTTGAACTATGTTCTGGTGTGTCTGTGGTGTGACCAGAGAGTCGAGATAGGTTGATGGCCGGCCTGACATAGATGAATGTTTCTAGTTTTGTTTAGTTTATAGTTTTGTGTTTTTTTTTTTAATTTGGTAATATAAGTTGTAATTGTGTGTCGCTTCTGGCGGAGTGAATAAATTTTCTTTCTTTCTTTCTTTATTTCTAAATTAATCTATAAAATTCGCCGGTTTTAATCAGTTTGTTATTTTTATTTTTTTGTCTGTATAAATAAATTCGTTTCACTAAACAGTTGTGTTCGTGCACAAATTAATAGACATTTGATCAGTTTTGATTTTTACTAGCTGACCCGTGCAACGTCGTCTGCGTAACATTTTTCATTACTGCTCCACTCCTATTGGCCTTAGCGTGATATATAGCCTTTCTCGATAAATGGGCTATCTAACACTGAAAGAATTTTTCAAATCGGACCAGTAGTTCCTGAGATTAGCGCGTTCAACCAAACAAACAAACGAACAAACAAACAAACTCTTTTGCTTTATAATATTAGTATAGATTTGCCATACGGCTCATTTAGTTAATAGACGATGTAAAAAAAAAAGTTACTCAATTATAGAGATCGGATATTCGGACGCATATTTACCTAAAGTTGGCTATGATGTACATACACTTTTGTATCGAAAATATCCCGTAATACCGGGTCAACAAATGTAAGTGATAGATACTCCTTGAGGTGCAATAAACCCGATTTAACACAAATTACAGTTGCCTTGTGAAAACGAAAAATCGTTTTTTTCCCTACTTAGTCATTTTTTTTTAGGACAAGCCCGCCACATATTTCCAACCACAGCAACTCCTTTTTTTTTTTTTTTTTTTTTCGGCTGGGAAAAAATGCGTTACGCATACCCTCTCACTCGGGGGAGTGGGAGGGGTATGTGGGACTCCCCGGGCAAGCCCGGTATACCCACTAAAACAACCCAGCATGAAATTCCCGCAGCGTCTTAGTGGGGGTGGACTGGGAGATCGGCGTAGCCTTTACGTCCAGTCCACCTCCGACGACCGCCCGCCTTTACAGCGGGCCCTTCACGCCCTCCCCGTTGGGGGAGGGCCGGGAACCTCCGACGATGGTGGAGATGCGTGCAATGCGGGCAAAGGCGCCCCCGCGCCTGTCGCCCGCCCATCACCACCGCGAGGAGGGAGAAGAGGACGTCTTCTCCGACCTCGCCTTCGTCTGCGGAGCGGCGCAGCGAGAGGATCGTCCTCCCGCGCGCGCTCCGCCGCCTCCTTCTGCGAGATGACATCCTCGCAAAAGGAGGCGACCGCGGCCCAGGACTCCTCACTCCCCAGCATGCATCTGACCACGCCGGGAAGGGAGAGGTCCTGTCCGATCTCCGCAGTGAGACTGCGACGCGACTCGGACCAAGCTGGGCACACCTCCAGTGTGTGCTGCGCCGTGTCCTCCGCCGCGCCGCAGTCGTGACACGCCGGTGTCTCCTCCCTCCCGATCCGGTGCAGGTGCGTGCCGAAACAGCCGTGGCCTGACAACACCTGCACCAGACGGAAGGAGAGGAAGCCGTGCGGGCGCTCGAGCCAGTCTCGCAAGACTGGACCGAGCGCGTCCAGGGTCCGACGACCAAATGTGGCAGAGGCGAGGTCCTCTGTCCAATGGACGATGATGGCGTCCCTCGCCTCCCTCCGCACGGCTTCCCGCTCCTCAGCGACGGGGCGCTCCCCGAGCGCTTTTCGGCGCGCCGTCCATTCGTACACTCTGGCGAGCACCCACGCCTCCAACTCCCAAGGAGGGGTGCCGGCCAGAGCGCACGCCGCCGAAAAGCCTACAGAGCGGTAGGCCCTCGCTACCCACTGCGCGATGGCCCTTTGGGGCCTGCGGATGGCAGTCGCATTCTCCCTCCTGTGGAGGGAGTCCGCCCAGATTGGGGCCCCGTACAGGGCCATGCTCCGCAGGATGCCGGCATATAAGCGCCGGCATCGCGCGCTGGGGCCCCCCAGGTTCGGGAGGAGCCACGACAGGGCGCCGGCGGCCTTCAGCAGGCGCGTCGACAGCCCGCTGAAATGCGGGCCGAAGCGCCACCTGCTGTCCAGTACCAGGCCCAGATACTTCATCTGGGTCTGGACCCCCACCCTGATGCCCTCCACAGTGATGTGGGCATCTGGAGGGCAGCGCTGCCGAGGCCCGTGAAAGAACACGGCCTCGGTCTTGTTCAGCGCCACCCTCAACCCCAGGCGGCGGATCCTCCCTGCGACCAAGGATCCGCCAGCTGAGGCCAGACAGGCCGCCTCCCCAAATGTCCTCCCCCGGGCAGTGAGCAGAGTGTCATCCGCGTAACAGATGACACTCGTGCCACGGAGGAGGGCTCCCCGCAGGAGCCAATCGAACCCGATGTTCCACAGGGGGGGGCCAAGTACCGACCCCTGTGGAACACCGCACTCTGCGCCGTACCGCCGCAACCTGGCCGTTTTGTCTACAAGGAGGACCTCTCGGTCCTCCAAGTAGTCGGCTAGGAGGTCCCGCAAGAACCACAGCAACTCCTGAAAGCCAGAATCAACAGTGGCAACCACCAGAAAAACGCCGAGCTAATGAAATAAAAGCCCGACGAGTCCCGGAGAAACGATTCAACTGTCTTGGATCCCGCATCGACATTCTTACTTAGCCAGAAAAAAAGTATGAACACAAATCTGTATAATTTTGTTTTTGTATTATAAACGATTTAAGTTATGCAGTCCTGTTACGGGATTCGGTGGAACCGGATTTTATTAAAAAAAAAAAATTCAGAAGCATCTTTCAAAAAATTTTAACCGAATATTGACTACAATACCATCTTTAAGTAAATAATGTATACATCCGAATATTTATTTAATAAATTTATTTCAGCTTTATGCACAAAAGTGGTACATGGGCCTGAAACAAGGCATTCTCTACCAGTCAACCGTTGGGTTAAAAAAGACTACACTGTGGTAGGTGTACAACAAACAAATAAGCGGTAGCATGTTTCAGAGTTTAATAACGTAGTAGTTAGACAAGAATATGCAAACTTTATCATATGATAATATAATCTATGTATAACGCTCTTATTCTGCTCATAGGTTCACTAATTTTCAGTTAAACAAACTTTCCAATATATGTAATGTACTTCCTTATCTCCTTTCTTATTTTTTTCTTCCATAAAAACCTTCTCCTGATAGTAAACAAACACAAAAAAAATAATTAGCGAAATAGGCCCAGCTGTTCACGCGTCATGCGATGACCAAGTTAAATAGGGATTGATTATATATATATACTTATATATAGATATGTATAGACAGATCGCATGACCTGTCTACTCCAAATACCATCTCACTTAAGTCAGTTCCCAACAATTACCCAAGAACAATAGAACCTTTTAAAAAGACGTCTTCAGAATTATTTTCATCATTTTCACGGACTGCAGCCAGCGCTAATGGTCCCTTATTTAATTCGGAACCCAAAGTAATTACATCAAGTGCTATTAATTTCACATTTCATTCGATCTTAGGCTTCTAAATATTGAAGGTATGCCTACTATGCTATGGAGGTAGTAATAAACTAGACATAGGTATTGCAATGTTCGCAAACGTACGTCTTTAATTTTCTTTTGCCAGTGGCTTCGTCTGCGTGATTCCTAGGCAACATACTCCCGGGATAAAAAGTAGTATGTGTTATTCCAAACTATAATCTAGCTCTATGCACATAAAGATCCTTTATGGCGTTCTGACGTGAAATAGTAACAATCCATCCATCCATCCGCAAACTTTTGCATTTATAATGTTAGTAGGATTGTACTCGATTTTAAATGAGCAGTTGTAGGTATCGGTCATTGGTGTTATCTTTTAGGCGCTAACTTCACGAGCGAGTGAATAAGTGCGAGTTGACGTTTAACGCGTCAATGACACTATGACATTGTTATGACAGCGATTGTCAAATCGCGACAATATTACAGTATGGAGACACGTTCATAGACTTATGAGTTATGATATAATGAAGTGACAGCACGATAATATTGCCTCTCGCTCATGGAAGTGGCGCCTTATTCACTTGTCTCACCGCCGGCGATCAGAGAGTAGTGAGTAAAAAGTTTCAATAGTATTGACGCTCGGCTTTAAGTGACTGCTTTTGTGCGACGGGTTTTTACTCGCAACACTCGCTCCGGCCCGCACTATAGGTAGAAATGATCGCTGGCTGGTGAGTTCTGACCGCCGAACATCGCCGAGTGAGTGTCGCTGAGCGAGTACAATCTTGGATAGCCCTTGTCGCTGCGATCAACTAGAGGTACGAGCTACTTGCGTGTCTCTTTTACACACACGACATCTATAGTATGTTTTGTCCCTTTCCTCAGCGAGCAAATAGTCGAAAGCTAATCGCTTCCTCGCCCGCGGTGAGACAAGTGCCTCAGGCTGCGATTCCACCTTATGAACGAAGACGTGTAGAGTCGTCTTTTATTAAAAAAAAATATTTACATAGTCTCGGTCAGTGCAAGCGCTTCTATTGGTGAAACACATCCCTCGCTACCCATTCTCGCACATCACCAACAAAATAGGTAAAAAAGTAACTAAGGAATACTAACTTAACATTTAATAACAAATTACTAAACAATATTCATAAACGTATTGAAATTGGAGTTCTGTTGAAGTTACGTTCGTACAAATTTCAATTTATCAGTCCTCAAACTACAAAAATGGGCGCAAAACTTGCGACATGTTTACCTATATATTTATACGACTAAAAGTCGCAAGTCTACGACAAGCAGGCCGCAGAGATATCGCGTTCGTGTTGAAAGTGAAATGAAATAGTGAGTAAATTGTTTCAGGGGAGGCGATGCTGTAAAGTGGTCCGTCTGAGTGGACCGTAATTAGGTTTCCTTACACCTGAAGTTGACGGTACTTCGTTTACTTATAAATGTATTTAGAAATACAGGGACGCACATAAAAGGACTTATAATTACTCTTTTCATGTTGTGTACGGTTTCACTGCGAATTCATTCGGAATTGGCTGAGTAGTTTTGAACTCGAACGGAGCTTTTAATCAAGAGCTCTTTAGGGTATGGGTTAAGAGCCAAAATTAGCTTTTCCTACTTTATCAGAATACCCTCTTCATTTCAACTTTCATTTCTATTTGAGTAGGTTTTTAATATAAAGGCCAAATTAAAATTACTCCAATTTTTTAAGTGGTTCAATCACTTGAGTGTGTACTTAAGCACTAAGTAACTTTAATCCACTTTAGCACTTCACAGAGTCTATTTATTTTATTTTATACCGAATAAAACTGTAACTCAATTCAAAGCCAAAGAACACTCCTTTTTATCAATGCATTAAAATAACCCGACCTTTTCATCATGTATAAGGTTGCAGAACGGCTACGTTGCTCTCAGGGGACAGAGGACCAAAATTGCTTAAAGTTAAGGAGGACCGTTTTATACCCCATCCTAGCTTATTTATAAATAGGGTAAATATTATATTATTGTTCAGTTTATCGCTTTTAACTGAAACTTTGTTAAGTAATAAGTAATGCTTAGTACCTAGTTAGGTTTTAATGAAGTCACATTCTCGAGTTGCAAAATGTCGTTAAAGTTAATTGTATAAAGAGAGTTTAGACTAAACAAACGTTGAACTAGAACGGAGCAAATGCATGGTTTCTAGATATTCTTAACATTTTTGTATGTTTATTGCATAGAAAGAATGCTCTATCTCTGTTTACGCAAAGAATTTCGTGAAATGGGGACAGAATGTGAATTCGTCTTTAAAGCCCTAAAAATATTAAAATTCATGAGGATAAGCCAACGGTCAGCAGAAGAATTCACAGTCAACTACATTTGAGTTATTGCAGCACACTTCCTGTTTGGAAATAGTTATACATAGCACTCTTTTTTTTTCTTTCATAAGGTACAGCCCTCGCCAAACTTTGTGACCGCTCTGAAATTAACTACAACGGGGGCGCAGTAATAAATCTCATACAAAAACAGCACCGCGCGAGGCTTGCGCATCGGAAAAACTAACTTCAGGGCGGTCACAAAGTTTGGCGAGGGCTGTAACTAGCTTTTGCCCGCCACTTCCTACGCGGATATCCCGGTTTTTTCCCATTCTCGTAAGAATTTAGGAAAATCAACTCCTAGTGCTCCCTTAAACTCCCCAAGGAACCTACGTGGCAAATTTTAGGTTTCTGTGACCAGTAATTTCGGCTGTGCGTTGTTTGTCTCTCAGTAACGGAAGAATTTTGCATAATAGGATACATTTAACGCATTTAAATGGAATTAGATTCAAAAAATGGCATGAGAGGTCGAGAACGACAATAAATGCGCTGAGAAGATGAGCTGAAACTTACTGCGGGACCCAAATTGAGGAGAGTTACTCAAGACAGGAAGCAATGGAAGCTACTTGAGAGACATCCTGTAGCCAAACGAATCAAACATTACAGTCATAAAGATTAATCTCACCCAAACTGGTTTAAATAATTATATTTAAATGACACAATATGTCATTGGTATACATAATGATAAGCAGTTTGAAAAATGGCTACTTTAGTTTTGTAACAATTGATAAACGCGCGAAACAACCACGTCTTATTCCTAACTTTCTGCAGAGAACTGAAAAAAGTAAGCATTAAAACAGGAAGGGGTATTAGATTGCAAATTTATTCTGAACGATCTGAAATTTAAATGTGAGCTCATCAAAGTTTCTGCAGAGGGAGTTACTTGTATTATGTGAGCATGTGATTGCTTTACGTCTTAAAAAGACCCTCGGGACTCGGAAGACGTAGCTTCAAAGGGAAATTTACCTAATTCTTTATTACCTCTTATTAGCTAACTCTCAATTTCATTTGACGGAGAATGTTATATTTCTTTTTTTTTGTACCACTACTTTGCTTTTTTTTAAAGTAGAAACTTATATCTACATTAATGAAAGTATGACGTAATAAAATCTAGTAAAATCAAGACTTTTTTAGGACTCCATAAATGTTAAAGGTAACCAACTGAACCCTATTATCATGCCCAAGCTGACCGTACGTCCGCGTGTCTGTCAGCGGGCTGTATCTCATGAACCGAGGTGGACTGTTTTTTTCGCAGATTGTGTATTTCTATTACCGTTATAACAATAAATAATAAAAACTGCTCAAGTGCGACTCTTACTCGTGCACCAAGGGTACGCAATGCCGTATTTGCGATGCTCACATCACCTACAGGGCACTAACTGTAGACAACCATAAAATTTCGTAAGAAACCAGGTCTCTTAATGATACGGAACCCTTTGTTTGATGTTGAACTCGCACTTGACCGTTTTTGTTTATTATTATGAATTCATCACGGAGTTAATTTTACTGAGGTCATGATTTAATATGTTCCCGAAAACGTAAGTATTAAACACCAAGTACTGGGACTAAGGCCAAATATATCGTGGGCTTTATAAAGCGCACGTAGGCAGACAAGTTACGGAAATTTTACCGTCAGAAAATCCTGGCTTTCCTAGTTGAGACGTTAACGTTATTATGTACCTACCTATATATAGCGTAACGTTTATAAAACGGTTGCTAAGTTGAATATTAACTTTAAACTACCTGTAGGCAGAGGCTTTTAATAATGTTCTATTAAGGCGTCTGGGGCTCTTTTTAACAGACTTACTCTCTTATATATTTTTTTATGTTCACCGATTTCTTTGACCTTAAATTGTGGAACGATTTAAAATAATATTTATTTTATTCGATAGATTATAATCCTGAGGTGGTCCCACTGTCACCAATTCAGAATCTGATGATGGGATCCCATGGAAATCGAGAGAAACCCTCAAATTTTATAGGCACATACGATGTTTCTCATACACTTTTTTAACGCAATTCAGATATTTGTGTCTGCTAATTATCATCTCCTGTTGCTGAGCTGACGATGGCAGGTATATGTCAGGATCTGATGACGGGATCCCGTGAGAAATCCCATTTTTGGGACGGATCTACCAGATACCAATATATATATATATAATAGCTTGCATCAAGCTGGTATCTGGCAGATCCGTCCTGGAGTCAATTGAAAACCGAGCCAAGAGGATCATCGGCAATTATAGGCTCATCGAATCGAAGCTCCAAAGTCTTGAGCATCGATGCTGAGTTGCTGGCCTGTCGGTTTTCTATCGGTTGCATTTTGGGGAGTGTGCGACGGAATTGCATAATTTAATTCCACCAAGCCCGTTCCATCATCGGACCACAAGACGTACAGCGACATCCCACCCACACGCACAAAACGTTTTGTATATATCTATAACCTGGGAGTCTTTAAGTCAAGAGTGAATTGGTAACTTCTAGGCAAGCGTGCTCCACCTTAGACCGCATTATCGCTTAACATCAGGTGAGATGTCAAACGTATGGTTATCAATAGTAAAAAAAAAGATTGTTTAGCGAAATTTCGCCAATTCGAATTCCATTTCGATTATTATTTTTTTGTTTGGAAAAATATTTTCCCGGACTGATTCCATATCAATTTGGTGAAGATTTGATGAATACATTCGTAGTTGGGCAACGGTACTCTTCATTAAGTGATAGCAAATAGATCGAGAATTCGGGGTTGCTAAAATCTCAATTCTGTTTGTTGTTTAGACAAGTTATAACATAACATTACGCTATGAAGGGGTACGCAGGTAACACTAAAAAGTGAAAGAAAAAAACTTCTCGACTCCTTCTCTAAACTTTCAAAAAACACTACAAAGTGTAAATGTAACTTAAAAAGTGTAATATAATAGATTTCGGAAGTCGTTGTCAAAAAACAAAAAAACAACCAAAAACACCGACATTTTGTAGTATTTTTTGGAAGTCTAGAGAAGAAGTCGAGTAGATGTTTAATTTAATGCATTGTGATGTTTTTTTGGAAATCGGTTGTATTTTTTACATAATTATTATGAGTAAACTTTTACTCGTACTTTTTAAACGTGCCTGTGACCCTTAGGTCATAACGTTTTTGATATAAGATACAAAGTTGTCTGGAATATTACGTTTCATTTTTCTTAAAGCGACGAAGTTCAATCCCCAAAGCAGCCATAGATCAATTTAATTAGACTAGACCTGCGGAATATTTTATACCTTATCATTTTTAGGGTTTCGTACCCAAAGGGTAAACAACAAAACCCTATGACTAAGGCTCAACTGTCCGTCTGTCTGCGGGCTGTAACTCAAGAACCATAATTGAAATTTTCATAGAGTGTGTATTACTATTACGCGATAAAAACAAATAAAATAAATTAAATTGAATTTATAATTAAAGTTGGCTCTCATACAAGAAACGTGTTTTTTTTTCAGTTTATTGTAATTAACTCTTTGTGTGAGAGTCCGACTTGCTCTTTGCCGGTTTTTAAATTGTTAGGTTTAAATTGCTGATGTTAAACCGCACGTAGAACTTATCATGAGTGATAAAAATGCAAGTAGCAAGTAAAGATGAATCAAACCACACAAATGTCATAATATTAAGGACGAATGACGTCATCATTCCGCATAAATTCAAAAATTGAAAAAAATATTACCAGGTCTATGTAGATTTTTTAAAGCTACTTTAATCTTGTCGATACTTCTAAACTTTGGGTCGCTATTACATTTTAAATAACAATCCAACCTGGTTTTGAACCCCTTTTTTTTATATTGTCGTCACTAAATACACTGCACTCCACAGAATGGAAACCCGCTCTTTAATGGTATAGGATATTAGATAAAAAGTCAAACTTCGTGTTAATTGCCAAGCGATTTTGAACCATATGCGCAGCGAGTAATAAGGTATTCACCTTTGTTGTTTTTAAAAGACCTGAAAACTGTTATAATACGGACTAAGACAAGTCAAAGCCCAAAGACTATTATTCCGTCAAGTAATAAAGATATAATCGACTCAACAGGCTTCCAACCCGGACAACGGATCGCAGTGGAAATTCCTGCCAATTTTAATTAATCTTTCAATGGTAGAGGAATAATTTAATTATGGCGTGTACCTACATGCCTGTTGGCAGATATTAAAAATTTCATAGACAGTATAATAAAATATTTTGCTGTAAAAATAGTTATTACGGTTCAGCTATGTTTCAGCATCGGTCTGAGGGATAGGGTGACAAACAGTGTTAGCGATTGCCTAAAAGCTGTTTCTAAGTCGCTGTGTAAAAAACGTCGTTTGATACATTTGGACACTTCTCGTAGCAATATCGCCTGTAATGATAATGGTTGGCCACATGCATCATTAATAAATGTATCACATAATTCACTTCCTAGGTATTCATTACCACTTAGAAAAGTACTTAATCAAATGGAATTAGGCAAAACCCAAGTAAAATAACTGTTCAGCGCACCTTTTCTATAAGCGTCATCAATATTGAGTTTCACTCAAAAGCCGGCGGCCAACTGTAGCCCAAACAGTAAAATGAAAAGTTTGATTAAAACTTAAAAGTCTCAAGAAATTCATCAGTGTTAAATTAAGTTGAAAATTTGCATTGTTAATTTATATTACGCACCTTGGCCGCCTTATTATTAGGCATTCGGTTTGAGCTCGGAAAATTTGATTATTGTAATTAATTACATTGTTTGTTTGCCTTTATAGTTCCTGCACGTTTTGAATTGGACACGGCTCCTGATAAGACAAGCCTTTACTTTGAACGTTGTGTTGTTACTTTGGGAAATCTTGTAAGTTATAGCGATAGTATGAGGTACTTAGTTAAACCAAAATAATAAGCCGTGCCAAATAATAATAGCCGCAAGGCTTGACTTTAGGGTTTAGCAATGGTTACTAAGTATTGGTATACTACTTCTGTGTAAGCTCGCTCCATTGTAGACATTGCCTCTGTCATTTCTGACCTAGACTAGAGTCAAGAGCAAACCCCTCCAAAATAATAAAAAAAATGGGTGACCGTGCTACCTTAGGCCATTGGTCCCAGCTGTGATTTGTAGCTCTTTGGCAGATGTTACAGATTGTCAGAAGCCAGGCTACCAAGTTGGAAAGGGTAATGAAAGAACATTGATGGGTTTTAGTCAGTAAAAATCTGACACTCCGTCCCACTCCGCCCAGAGCGGGAGAAGTCATTGGATGATTTCCCACCCCTAAAAAAAGGCTACCAAGTTCTGGGTTGCGGAGGTCAGATTGGCTGTCGCTCCACTTAAAGTACCGGTAGTCAGCTGATCCTGGTCTGTCTGGAAGTTGACTACTATAAAGTTGGGAAAAGGCTAAGCAGATGATGATTAATTAGTTAAATCTTAATATTAATTTTAACCAGTTTTTTTTTTCATGGCAGCAGCAATCAGTGGGCTATTCACGTGTTCAGAGGGCTGACCTATTTTCGGCTAAAGGATCAGCATTGCTATTCAACGTAGCAATGCTGTGATTTGGCCATTTTTTTAATGCCCAATTAGTTTTTTCCGTCCCCTTTTTAGTATCAGTTGTACCTAAGTTTATTTATATTATTACTAATTAGCTTATGTATTCAGGTTTGGTTGTTGTGGCGACACTTAGGGCAATGTTAGCCTATGTTCAGCAGTGGACTTTTATCGGCCAAAATGATGATGATTTGTATTCAGGGTGTGACTTATCTTCAGCACTCTTGACAGAGTAGTCGTGGCTCATAATGATGTTGGACTGTCACGATTATCCTCTGCGAGTACTGTGACCCTCCCACGTTGCGTCTTTTACGGCTTCAGCTGGTCGATTCTGTCAACATTGCACCGTGATCACTTAGGTGGAGTGAACGACTAGTGAGCTGTCATGCCATCTTGTTTGAATGGTTTGACAGCTCACTTGTCGTTCACTTCCCCTAAGTGTTCACTTCGAAATTTTTATAGAATCGCACTGCTGTTGTGTTGCGAGAGCATTTCACAATAGAGCATTTTGCGATATATGTAAGGTCGCTCCAGCGTTTATGTGATCTGCCGCGTGAACGTCTCCCCTCTACATGGCCTTGAACGAAGATGCGCTCCATGGAGTCTCCGTTGCGATTGACGTGTCCGAAAAATTACTGTCTTTATTTTTTAATCTCATTAATTTCATCTACTATCCTAATATCTGACTGCAAGACGCTAAGTGACATTTTCGTCAGCGATAAAGAATACCATCATCATCTTCCTGCCTTTATCCCATGTTACTTGGGGTCGACGAGACACGTTTTTTTCTTCCACTACTATCCGCCGTCAAATTTTCACTAACTCGCTTCTCACACAATCCATCCATCTTTTCTTTGGCCTTCCTGTCCCTCTCCATCCATCCACATTTATGTTCATTACTATTTTAGTTAAATGCGTTTCCTCCCTCCTCTTCACATATCCATACCAGCGATAAAGATTACCAACAGTATAAAATATATATTTATTTTTGTTAAAGTTCTATCACACTACTACAGCAAAAAAAAAACTCTTAACTAATCTGAAATAAGGTGTCGAAACATTACTCCGTATCGCTGGCCGCTAGTAATGTGCCCAAAATACAGGCAGCATTGCCACGTTGTATGGCAATGCTTATCCTTGGTCCGAGGAAAAGCCAGCCCCTAGACTAAGCATCTTGATAGAAGCATTTTGTTATGATAAAGACTATATGTTTGTCCGTGGGGTGGGGGGGACCTGGTGATTTGTAATACAGGTATTTTATGCCTTACTCGGACACCAGCTCCTCACCTCATTTATTGATAGATCTTTAAACAAGTTATGAGCACTCGGACCCTAGAACCTGAGAGTTTGAACCCCAAACGGCTCGAAAATGTAACTTCCAACGAGGTTATTATATTTCCGCCACTTGAGGCTTTCCGCAGCCGCATCGGCAGCGCCAACACAGCCCGATGAGCTTGGAAGATTGGAAAGCGCCAGAGTATTAATTTAAAAGTAGCATCCCTCACTAATAGAAAGAAAGAAAGAAAGAAAGAAAAATATTTATTCAGGACTCGCACAGTACACTAAGTAAAAATAAGTAAAACTAACTGTAATAAAAATAAGTTGACATATAGGCTACATCCTAACAATGATAATAATTATCTGTGCGAGGCCAAAAAAGGTCCTTGTCTAATGACTTACCCATCTTCCAAAGAAATAACGACATGCCGTCCGGTCTATTGCCATTGTCTCGTGCCAGGCCATGCCACAGTTCAAAATGAATGGGATCTACTGACATGACGACTACCGAAATTTCCTTTTGTCAAACCTATTTATGATTTGGACCTTCTATCGTGAAGTTTGACTGAAGTCCATAGACATCTATGTACACATACCGAATTAATCAAATGTAATCTACTCAATAGCATAAGTATATACTTGCTCAAAACACAACGACTATTGAAATTCCTGACACATTTACTGAATAAATAATATTCGTGACATTAACGGCCAAAACTGTCCATTTGAGGCCATCAAAATTGTCGTTTTAATAAAACTTTTGTTTATTCAAATAAAATATCGAGCAATCATCTTTGAAGAGCAAAGTCAAGTTATGAACGTTTAATGGTGGAAAGTTTTCTCAATTTGTGGCAGCTACGTATTCGAAAATAATGGATTTTTAGCGGAAATTAGACACCCTTTCAATTCCAATCATTTCCTATTGGGAACGTGTCGGAAACAGACGGTTTCTTGCTTTTTCTTTGGCTTCATAGTTCGGTTCGAAGACGAAATAATAATAAACCAAGCTCAATAATCTAGATCACTGGTAGGAAACTTACTCTACTATTCGTTTTTGGATCGTCAGAAAAAAATACGTAGACATGTTTATCTCATTTTGTACCTAAATCAGTAGATTTTAAGTAAAAGATGGACCGATTGGCTGTTTCCTTTTTAATTAAATATACAACTTTCAGAATGGAGAGAAAACAAAAAAATACCAAAACGAAAGAACTACACAAGACCCTTGAAACAAAAAACACAAAATACTTAAAAAGCTGATTCAAAACAAACGGCATGCCCAGTTCCAAGCTGCCATGTGTCGTCACTCCAAAACTCAACCTGCAAACGTACCTGTCAGTTTTTACCGAGCTTCCATATGCCATGAAGAGGCTTTGACAGCCAAAATCTACCCACACTACAAAAACCGGCCAAGCGTGAGTCGGACTCTCATACGAAAGGTTCCGCACCATAAATCGAAAAAAAAAATGTTTCTTGTTACCATACAAGAAACGTTTTTTTTGTTTTCGGTCCTTTAAGTTTTTATTTAACTTGTACAGCCCGCTGACAGTCAAACGGTCGAACGGACGGATGGATTGCGGAGGCTTAGAAGGGTCCCGTTGGTTATCCTTCGAATTTGGAACCCTAAAAATGAATACTGTGACCCGTCAGCAGACATCCATCATCCTTCTAATTGGAAGCACTCTCCACTATAAACCACAAAAATTTTCGATCTTCGAAACACGCTAGGAGTCAGGAGAGCTTTTGATTTATTACCGAAATATTTATATTGCGTTATTATCTAGTGTTGGCGGGCCTAAACAAACTCCTCTAATACTAAGTAAACTAACTGTTCGTCCCTCTGAGTATTACCTTTGCCCTTAAAGAAAACTTGCGCAACTGTTATTGCCTTTTTCGTTGGGACTTGGGACTTGGGACTTGGGACGTCGTCGAGAAACGGGGCCGTTTATTTATAAAAGTTTATTATTTTATTGTTTTGAATAAAAATTCGCTTTGTTCTATGTTAAGATTTATTTTAATACCTGAAGTTTAGTCAAACGAGCTCAAATATTCTTAAAAACTTAGGTGAGAATTCAGCTACCTTATGCCCGATTTCTGAGGTTTATATCGGTCATGTATCTGTCCGTTAACGCTGTCTGTTAAAACGCCATTGGTTGGTTAATGGTTAACGGTCAGATAAACGACCGATAAAGGACCTCAGAAACCGGACAAGGCAACGTAATTCCGGCATAATGTATCGTAAGTAATTCAAATAGCAATGCAGGCGTAATCATGCCGAACTTCGGTTGCTTACCTTCGGCACAGTGTGTTTAGACACTAAAGGGTCGGTACATTTCTGACGGAAAATCCGTCGATATATTGGTATCATAAAACATTCAGCCTTTTACACTCAACCGATGATGCGATAATGAGAAAAGACGCTACGAATAAAAAAGATAAAAAATAAAAAATTTCTTTATTATTGCACCAAGTTCCAATATTAAGATCTATTCCCATCCAATACCAAGAGTTAATACCATTTGGTATTAGTTTATTTCCGAATTTATTTTCTATTCCCAACAAGTACCATATTTTAAAACCAATACCAAAACAAGTTTGAAAATATTAGGTACAGTAAGGTTCAGTAAAATTAAAATGCTTTGAGTTATTTTAAGTAATGTTTAACCAAGATTAGGGTTTGAATAATAATATAAATCACATATTGATTTTCTCATTCAGCCTTTTACACTCAACCGATGATGCGATAATGCGAAAAGACGCTACGAATAAAAAAAATAAAAAATAAAAAATTTCTTTATTATTGCACCAAGTTCCAATATTAAGATCTATTCCCATCCAATACCAAGAGTTAATACCATTTGGTATTAGTTTATTTCCGAATTTATTTTCTATTCCCAACGAGTATCACATTTTTTTAAATAAAAAATCTATTACTAACGAAAACCAAAACGTGACTTTTTGTACACTCAGCTACACAAATTACATACTATACTATCGTATAGTATGTAATTTGTGTATAAGGTTTTGGCAACACCGGCAAGTGTCAAGCATCGCTCTGTGATTTTAATTTTAATTAATTGCTTTAAAATGTATTTTTCGACTTTAATTGCATAAATTCAATCTGGACGAGTAGTTATACCAGTGACAGTGTAATTTCTGCTTTAAAACACCATACATCTTGGATCAGGCGGTGTCAGCGCGTGTGATATAAACATTGATTGAGGACAATATTTCACCATCGTCACCTTATAATCAGGTTGGCTATAAACCACTTTAATCAATACACGGACAGTAAGACACGACACTCGGCATAACAGCTCTAGTCACATAATTAAAATCTCAATTAAACAGTTGGAAATTCAAAGCCAGAATATTTTTCCAATGTAAACAATGAATAGATTATAGATGACTCATGCAACCAATCATCGTCAAGCTCACTAATTTGACAAGACAATCTTCGTTCTGAAACTAGACTGACAACATCTGAACACCGGCGTTTTGAGACAACTAATTGAGATTGCATTCCATTTCACATAAACACAAAATGAGTGACTACGACAACATTACTTACCGAAAAATTCACCGATCTAGTTCTCTAAAAGACATGACTAGAGATAGTTCGGCACTGTTCGACGCGACTATGATGAGCTTACCTAACACATCTTTGAATATAAGTCAAACCGTACTTGATTTGAATGATAAAGTCAAACAATTATCTGATGACTTACAAATAGCGCATCAAGAGATTGAGAATCTAAACTCAGAAAACTTTCGCCTAAAATCAGATGTGCAAAAATATCTTAAAATCATAGAAACCTATAAGAGTTTAAATATCTCAGACAATATAAATACTTCACCTCGATCTGAACAGAAACGCAAACAAAAACAAAATATGACTATAACACCAGCTTCAAAGACCAGACATGTGATGACGACCCCATTTGGACAAATACTGAATTATACTACCGACACTCCGAAAACGAAGAAATTAGTTACAACTACCCCACAAAGTAAAACAAAAAACAAAATAAAAGAAATCCAGCGAGAAACAACTAACCAATGCAGTGAAAAAAAAAGCACAAAGACAAAACAAACACAGACCATAGGAAGAGACCAGTCGTTCCCTACGAGCAAAAATTTAATGAAACACGGTAGCAGCAACGAAAGTTCATCTAAGACAACGAAAAACATACGAGCCGAAACTGCTGTAGGACAATCATTAACAAAACACAAGATTTGCCTTATCAGCAGCGAAACTTGCAATAGATTATATACACTTGCCGAAAGAAAAAATATATGTGACTTTGAAATCTGTCACTATCGTAAACCTACATGTGGTTTATGGCAATTACTTCATGAAATTGAAAAAAAAGTACAAAACTTTACACAATCGGACTATTGTGTTATTTATACTGGAGAGGAAGACTTTCAGAAAACAAATAACTATTTACAGCTTGTTATATACATTAGAGAAAAATTGTTACCATTGAATCACACAAACTTTATTATTTGTTTACCAACCTACAGATATATGACAGATTTCAACATTATGTTTAACAGCCGCATAGAAACTTTTAATAACCTTCTATACTTAGATATAAATGCATGTAACTATGCATATTTACTAGACTCTAATCTTAATCTTCCTTATGATTATGAAACCTATAATAAAAAATACGGTACCTTAAATAATCGTGGTTTGGAGATTGTTTTATCAGATTTACGAGACCTCATATTTAGTCTAAGCGATCTGACTACTACGCACTCAGAAGTTGATTGCCTCCCTCAAAATAGTTTTTGTACAGAATCACAAGTCAATTCTCAGTTTTTTCTTTAAAAACCTTAGTATCCTACATCAGAACATAGCTGGACTAATAAATAAATCAGATACTCTGTCTGTAAAGCTAGTGGAATTATCAGACGAAGGTACCATAATTGACGTTGTTTGTATTTCGGAACATTTCATTAAAAAGGGTTATGAGGATTTAGTGCACATTCCAAATTTTTGCCCAGCCACATTCTTTTCTAGAAATACAAAGAGAGGAGGGGTGTGTATTTTTGTTAGAGCAGGATTGCAATTTAAAGAAATATCGGACATAGCAAAACTATCTGTTGCGGGGATTATTGAATGCTGCGCTGTGGAGATATTATCTTACAAAATTATTATTGTATATGTATATAGAATTCCTAAACCTAATTATGACGTATTTTATGAAAAATTAGATAGTATTTTGACTAAAGTTTGTATATCCTCAAATAAAAAAATTGTTGTGTGTGGTGATTTTAATATTGATATTATAAAAAGAAACAAAACTACATTAGAATTTGAGTATTTTCTTATGAGGTTCAATCTAAAGCTAGCGCTTTATACTCCTACAAGGTTAAGTAGTCACACATGTATTGACAATTTTGCACACAACTACAAGAAAAACTGCAAAGCTGAAGTTAAAGATTTGGTCCTTTCTGATCATACATGTCAAATACTTAAAGTACCTATTAACAAAACTTGTAAACTACAGTATTGGAAAACTAAAAAGCAGGACATGAGTTTGAATAATTTAAAGACTTTCAAAACGCATCTTAGCTCCCTCATCTCATCTTCCATACATGATTTTGATACTATGGATGCAAACACAGCTTTTGACAATTTCATGGACGATTTCTCCCTTTTATATAGATTGTGTTTTCCAGAAAGAATTATAACCATTAAAACAAATAAGGAAACGAAATGGATATCTCGAGGAATAAAAATATGTGGTAAGAAACAAAGGCAGCTACTTTGGGAATATAGATTAAATTCTGACTATAAGAACAAAAAAGTTCTTAAAAATTATACAAAACTTTATAGAAAAATTATCAAGCTAACACAAAAAGCACAAAATAATCATTATATAAACACTGCCGAAAATAAATCAAAAGCTACTTGGCAAATAATAAACAAAACCAAATTGTTTTTGCCACAGGAGCCAATTACGTGCATTAATAGAGATGATTTGTCGTTTACAAACCCTACAGACATTGCAAACGAATTTAATAATTATTTTATTGATGACATTGAACAAAATTTAAAAACTGACATCACGACAAATAATATTAATTTTAACAATCAGACATTAAATTCCTTATTTATGCAACCTGTTACAATTGACGACATAATAAAAATAATTTCTACCCTAAAAAACACAAGTACTGTTGGATACGATGGCATTTCCACTAAGGTCATAAAATTCACTAAGGAGGTAATAGCACCTCCGTTGGTGCATATAATTAACTTGTGTATTACTGATGGCATATTTCCAGATAGGCTAAAAAAAGTTATAATAAAACCCATACATAAAAAAGATGACAAAACGAATTTAAAAAACTATAGACCTATTGCAAAAATTCCAATTTTTTCAAAAATTATTGAGAAAGTCATCTATAATTCCCTTTACGCATATTTCGAAAAATATCAATTATTTTGTAAAGAACAAAAGGGGTTCCGTAGGAATACTACAGTTAATATGGCACTTTTTGACCTATTAACTAATATTATGTCTTCTGTAGATAAAAGAAATCCAGTTTGTGCAGTCTACACTGATATGACCAAGGCTTTTGATTATGTGGACCATAAAATTCTGTTACACAAGTTACATAGTTATGGTGTAAGAGGGAACATCCTTCAGTTGATAGAATCATACTTGACAGATAGACTGCAATGCGTGGAAGTTTCTAGAATTTGTCCAAAGAGTAAATTAGAGAAAATGTATGTATCTAAACCAAGGAAAGTAAAATATGGTGTTCCACAAGGTAGCGTACTTGGACCGCCACTTTTTTTAATATACAGGGAAATTGAAAAAATACCCAAAACCTCTTAGGCAGTGAAAGTACACATGATTATAAGCAACTTTTGTTTTGGTAAAACTCCGAAATCTCGAAAAAATTATCAGCTGTTTCATACAAAATGCAGTATTTAGCCAATGAAAATGTATGAAACAGCTGATATTTTTTTCGAGATTTCGGAGTTTTACCAAAACAAAAGTTGCTTATAATCATGTGTACTTTCACTGCCTAAGAGGTTTCGGGTATTTTTTCAATTTCCCTGTATATCAACGATCTCCCAAAAGTAACAACTAACAAAATGGTTCTTTTTGCGGATGACAGTACAGCAGTAATTAAGTGTACAAATCAAAATGATTATGAACAAGACATAAATACTACTTTAAATAATATAATACACTGGTTACATAATAATAATTTAGTAATAAACCTGAACAAGACAAAAATAATGCACTTTTATCAACGTAGTGAATACCCAAATGTATGTGTTGATTACCAAGGCTGTAATATTGAGGAAGCAAATGAAGCTAAGTTTTTAGGTATAGTGATTGACAGCAAACTGACTTGGAAACCTCATATTGAAGTGCTTTGCAAAAAACTTTGTAAATCTGCATATGCTCTCTTTCAACTTTCAAAAAAAGTCAACAGTCAGGCTCTTTTAACAGCCTACCATGGTCTAGTTGCCTCTGTCCTGCGGTATGGTATTATTTTCTGGGGGCAGTCTACCGATAAGGAACTGGTATTTAGAATGCAAAAGAGATGTATAAGGTCAATGTTTGGTCTTAAAACAACAGATAGCTGTCTTCCCTATTTTAAATCTTAAAAAATTTTAACTTTTCCGTCTTTGTATATTTTGGAAACAGCTTTGTTTGTAAAAAAACACCCACAATTATTTAAAAAACTGTCGGAAGTCAGAATAAATCCAATACGGACTCAATATTTAAACCAAGTATGTCATGTCAAATGTAAAACTGCGCTAATGAAGAAAAGTTTTTTCGGTATTGCCCCACGCATTTATAATAAAGTACCTAATGAAGTAAAAAAACATGACTGTAATACAATTCAAAAGGGCACTACACGAAATTTTAATCGAAAAAAGTTATTACAAAATTGACGACTACCTTAATGATGAATCGCTAATTGATTGACTTATTTTATTATTGTTATAGCTTCTAATAACTATGGACATAATTTTATTCTGATTGACATACTTAATATTATTTTTATGACATCATTGTGATAACTTTTACTGATTTGACATTTTTCTGATTTGTAACCTAAACATGACATATTTTACCTAACTAATTTTGACATTTATAATTTTATGATTTGATTTTATGATTTGAAATGTATAATTTTGATAAGATCTTTATTCAAACTGTTATATTACTTTAATTTAATTTTGGAGTTGAATTTTATTTGCATGCCCATACGACGGTAGAATATGGAGGACTTTAATATGTAAAAAAGAACATCTATGTACCAAATACCCATGTTTGCAATAAATAAATGATTGATTGATTGATTGATTGATTGATCGTATTTTTTATGTTTTTTTGCCAAAAACATTGTTACATTTAAAGTTGATAATCTGTGATATTTTATAATTTTGTTAGATTTTAAGTAAATTATTCATATTTGTTTTTTTTTTACGTGATTTATTGTTTTGAATATACGCAGATAGTTACATTAAAAATTGATTATCTGTGATATTTTATAACTATTGTTAGATTGTAAGTAAATTGTAATCCATTTTTGAAGTTTTTGCCAAATCATTATTACGTTAAAAGTTGATTGTTTGTGATATTTTATAATTTTGTTAGATTTTCAGTACTTTAACTATTCATATTCGGTTTTTTGCCAATTTTTTACGTGGTTAATTATTAAGATACCTACGCAATTATATCATCACCATAATATATAAGTCGATTGTCTGTGATATTTTATAATATAATATAATAATATATCCTTGGACATTTCACACAACGCCATATAGTCCCAAGCTAAGCAACCTAATGCTTGTGTTATGGTAACGATATGGCTGATAAACTACTTACATACATTTTTTTTTTTTTGTAAATACATACATATTATAGATAGAAAAACACCCAGACTCGGAACAAATACTTGTAGGTCGTACAAACATTTGTTCCGTGCGGGAATCGAACCCGCGACATGCTGCGCAGCAGTCAATCGCTCAACCACTGCGCCAACCGTGTCGTCGATTTTATACTCGAGCATCGCTTTTACATACTAGGTAAGTATCACAGTTAATTAATAAGTACTGAAAATTGCTACTATTTGATTGTTTGTATATAATATTATAATTGTTGGACTTGGAATAGTAAAATAAAAGTATCTAATATCTCTAAATCTCTAAAAATTATAAATTAAAAGAGAAAATCAATATTTGTGATTTATATTATTATTCCAACCCTAATCTTGGTTAAACATTACTTAAAATCACTCAAAGCATTTTAATTTTACTGAACCTTACTGTACCTAATTTCTTCAAACTTGTTTTGGTATTGGTTTTAAAATGTGGTACTTGTTGGGAATAGAAAATAAATTCGGAAATAAACTAATACCAAATGGTATTAGCTCTTGGTATTGGATGGGAATGGATCAATATTAAAACGATAATATGACCAATGATACGCTCGACGCATTTTCCGTCCGATATGTACCGACCCTAATTGTAAAAGCAAAATATTGTTTGATTTTTCATAATCAGGAAAAATGAAAAGGTATTCTAAATATTTGCTTCAAAATGTTTACCCTCTTAGTCGTCTACGTAGAATGTCCTTCTGTAAGTCAAATAGTAGACATAATGAAGTTGCCAACTTTCAATGAAGGCACTGGAAGGGTTGTCAGACTAGAAATAAAGTTAGTCACTCCAAAATTCGGCTTGTGAATGTCCTTTGCTTTCATTTTATGTAAAGAATAGTCGGTAACGTTTTAAGACAGAAATATAAGATTTTTTTGTAATCGATTAATCAAAATAAATACAATATTATTTAGAAACCTACATATCTCTGTACCTTTTGATAAAGAGCCAGATCAATTAAAAAATAAATAGTAAAATAATAACTTTATGTGGACCAGTCAGAATGGCAACCCTGATACCAGGAGAGTAGAAAGGGGACTTTCTTGAAAGTTTTAGTCAAGAACCGCGGATCGGTCGGCAACTCGAATTTTACATTGAAATAGTTACGTGAGTACTAATATAAGAGTCAGAGGCTGCTCTTAAGTAATTTCGTACCACTAACTACTTTATGGAAACTGAGAAATCAATTTTGATAAGCCGTCGAAAGTAACTTTTGTGACTGTGTAGAACCTTAGTAAAATGGATATTCGATTACTCCAATCTGACTTTAGGTTTAAGACAGATATTGATGTGTTTTATTTCGGAACTCTCATTTTTAAGTTTTAAAAGCGTCTGTAAGATTTTGATTTGTAAATGAAGAATGATTTACGATGTATTAAAGTTTTACATATCTTTTAGTTCTGATTATAATCAACTATATAAAAGAAATATCTCCATAGCCTTTTCTACCTGTAAACATAAAATGGGTTCCTAACATTCCTTCAGAAAACTCAAACACCTCGACGTACCATAGCAAACTTTTCACGTTACATTTCATTACACGAACCATTCCGGTTGAAGGGTGCTGACGAGAGCAATATACCCGTTTCTTGCTGTCTTTATGGCCGTAGTAAATCACTTTTACCTACTTGACCCGAGCGACCGATAGTCGAACATTAAAAGGGTTTGATTTATATCAGAACTTAGGACATTGTCGCCATCTGTTGCTGCTCACGTTGTGCCGTAGTTTATTATAAAGGTGGACTCGACTCGTTTGATGTAGTGCGTTTAGTTCGCGCTTGTTTTGTTCCTTGATCACTGTTTGGAGGAATGGTAGTTGGGAACTGTAGTTAGGTACGCTTGTTTTCAGTTGCCATTTAGCTCGGAATTTCCCCTGCAAATGACCTATACCAAGTAAATAAATTTCACTTATGAAAAATAATCTACATAACTCGCAATGTCTTACAGAAGACTTTCCCAATTTCCAAGTAAAGTATTGAGGGTACAGTACGCGCTCTCATTCTTCTAAGAAGTTCCATCAGCCACCGAGAAGTCGGGAGTGCTAATAATAACAGCAGCGCTGCATCAAAGATTAGTTTCTATAAAGGTTTTGTATCTACTCCAAGCAAAACAAGCTCAAGTCAGTGCAAGTCTCGTATAAAGTGAAGTGAAACTTTATAAGGCGCCACGCGACAGTGCCAGCATTGTTTCCATATTGGCTTTGAAACTTGAAAATTCAAGACTACCCACACCATTTTGTAACATTCCGAAGGCTTGGAGTCAAATGAGATCTTGGAAGTTCGAAATTAGTATACAGAAATACCTTGCTCTCCTTCTACCAATACTCGTATGTCAAGTATATGTCTGAACATGTTTTGCGTTCGGCTCACTACCTTTATAAGCCGGTCGTATTAACATTGCTTACGTCATACTTGAGAAACTTTTAATTAATGACTTCAGTTACGAGTTATGACGGGTAACTTTGTGTAATATGAGATGAAGATTTCATCAAAATCAGTCAAAGTATTAGGCTTAGAGATGAGATTTTAATAATTAATCTCTTAATCTAGATTATTTACACGGCCTGAATGAGTTTAAAAGGGTTTTCATTTGAAAGTCGAATTATTTGAACACGTTTGATCTACGATGAGAGATTTTAAGACTGGGAGGTTCCTCGTTTAGCTTTTAATAGTGGTGTATACTACCGTGACAATAAAGAAGCATAAAACTGCTGTTGTGTTGGTCAGTATAATAATAATTTGCCTTGATTAAAATGAACAAAGCTTCCAGATTATAAATCTCTACGGGATCTGCCAAACATTAGCGACATAACACCCAGCCACTGCCGATTCTGCACGTCCTAAGGATTTTGGAAGAATTGTAAAATAAAACAATAACAGGGGGCGATGGCCTCGTACTCTTTTGCAGCCTGTATTCACAAACCTTGATTATTCTCTAGCCTAACTTTTCTCAACTATATTAGCATCGGATTTCAGATTTATTTTAAATAGATAAAGTGACTACCTACCTATCCAACCTTCCCAACCCATATACTGGTAGCGCTTCACTTCCATTCGACACCTACCAATCTTATTAATGTTATAAGTCATGTTCGTAACCATAGCCGCTAATAGATACTCGTATGACAAACCTGCAACGACGGCTTAACGTGCTCTCCGAGGCATGAAGGGACACCATTGTAAAGAAAAAAACGATCACCCATTCAGGACATGATCGCGACAAACGCGGTTTAATCTCCCAAATCAATCGACCTTCGCGAAGTCAGCTAGGCTCCTTAAAAAGCGTTGAAACTGCTTAATGGCAGTACGGAGAGCTCGGCAAAAAGACGTTTCAAAAACCAGTTTTAAAAATAAGTAAAACGAACACAAAGCTTGGTTAATACCCGAACTTGTTGCTGAAGCGTCGCTCCGTGAAGATAGCGGATCAAAGTAAGCCGCTTACAGAAGCAGAAACTTGACCAAACCATACTGCAATGCCTTTGATTTACTTTTCGATAAACTCGCTTCGGTAAATAACTGTTTATTTCTTATTTGTACAGAGAAATTTGATGATTTCAATCGGGACGAAGTAAATGGACGGTAATATTTTTATATCCATAATCTGATTTCGGCCGAGCCGTAGTAACCAACTTCTGCTCAGCGCAACATTTTTATAATAAGGTTTCCTTGTAAAATCGTTGTGTTGTTTTTACATTCGATACCTTGGGATTCTTTTATATTTGGCAATCTTTTTCTTTTTACGATTAACTGTTTAATCAACAATATTGTGTTTTCAGACCAACATCTTCCAGTAGATATGGATCTGCATTACAAACTTGGATTAATGTTCCAAATTCACGCATACTTTGGCAAAGTTTCTAACAGTTGGCTTGAAATATAGCTCGTGCTCTATCATTATTTCTTCTGCGGTAAGGACAGTGAACCCATAATATTTTCAAGTCCACACCGCAACCCGAAAACATGTAATTAACAAGATTTTGCGTGTTCCCATTAATTTAGTAGTACGTTGCAATTGTGCTAAACAAATTGCTGGGTACGTACTGTTGGAAATTTACATTGTGGTGAAGTGGTACCACCAAGTACCACGATTAATCCCGCGGTACAAGTACGAGGTTTTGGCGCCTGCTCATTTTGGAGACCCTTCATCCATAATGCTCATGTAACATTCATTATAAGCTTTGTTGTGCGTGTGAGTACATTCAGATATTACACCGGTATTATGTCCTGCTTTACGAGTACACTTCGCCGCTTTTAACGACTTACGTTGATGTAAATGGAAAGTTGTTGTATCCTGATGACTTTTGGTCGGATTCTGGTATGGAAATTAGGAAAGAATTAATGTGCTGTGTGGTACCTGCCTGTGGGAACATTAAAGGCCTTCCGATAGTTTGATTTATTATGAAAAATTAAATTTTTAGTTATTACAACTAAACCTAAAGTTGATTGGTAGTAATTCTCCTAGTATTTAATTACTATAGCTATCTATGAGATCCTTCTATAAAATATGTACTAAAATAAAACAATAATTTACCAGAGATTTAATTTTAACTCATCACACATTAACACGACATGAAATTTTATTCTGTATTTGAAAAGCCGACATGCCATCACCTACGTACACTTCACACACACAAGCGAAAACAAAATGACTAATGTTTGGTTTCATATCAAAAGCAACGACATTGTTTTACGTCAGGAACAACAAAGTTGAACGGAAAATCCAATATTACATAATTCGCGTTCACACCAGGCATCAACGAGTCCCCGAACAAATGTGCGGAGATACATCGAACACAAAGCCGAAACGAATGAAAGATTGATATTGGATCCCTTGCGTGTTTTCTCTTTTTAATTAATCGCTTTTGTAAAGCTCAGAACTTCAAAGCAAAGGGTATCGGAGCATTCCTCGATACGTTTGAATCTGGCAAAATTGAAAAGCGATGTATCTACGTAATTCTCTACAGCCATTTTTTAAAAGGGTCTAATCTCTTTTGGAACCGGATTATAAATTAACACACGTTTTCCCCGTGATGGATCCATTTGGATACTTAATTCTACATTAAATATTCGAATATGTTGAATTAACTTAAATATTTAAAATTATTATTCTTTACTGAAAGTACTATTAGCTGTATAAACTTTTTACTTCGATCAATTTATGCAAGAATGAAAAAAATGTCTGCTTAATAATAAATTACAAGGCGCCACTTCGAGGAATTGAGGAGGATGCCAATATAAATAAATATCGAATATCTTTCATTATACAGTCTTTGGAGGGAATAAAATATTCATGCCAGGTTTTTTAAATTAAGTTATAAGTTGTCAGTACCGTCCCATCGTTTGTTATGACTTTTTAAAAGCCAAACATTTAAATTGACGACGTCTGAATATAAATTTAGACATTCCGATTGCTCGAAATGATTACTTTTCTCCTTCGGGGGTCCAACGAGTGGCGAGTACGTGACAACAGAAAATTGTAAAATTGTTATTCTAACCATGTTGAAGAACCCGTCCGGAATTACGAAAATTGTTTCGCAGATAAAAATATCCATTTTGTCAAAACTAGACGCGGAAATATGGTATAGTGGTGGGTACAATCAGTTTTCGTCAAGTCTTAGCCAAATGTGAGAGCATTTGGTTGAGGGTTTGTTATTTTATTCTCAATAAACTTACTGAAGAAAAATGAACTTTCCATATTTTGCATTTATTAGAAAAGAAAAACAAAAGTCTACTCTTTATTTTACTGAAGCTTCTACGGCTTGAATAACCACGAACTAACAAACCAATAAATGCCACATAAGTATTTCACTAAGCGATGTTACTAGATAAAATGGTCCCTTTGCATAAATATTTTATTATTCTAAACTTATTACCCACTCCTATCAAAATCGGGGACTACACTCGAAGTTGTAGACGTCCATGTAACTGGGACAAACGGTCCAGTTAAGTAGTCAACTTCAAGAGAGAGGTCAACCGTCGAATCTGACTTGGCTCGGCAGCGTTCGGGAAGTTGCGTGGTATCTTCTCGTCCCACGTACAACAGTGTCTCAAGACGAAAGTCTATGACGCACGTCTATGACGCGCGTGTGTGTGAAAGTGAAGTGAAGGCCTCTCACAAGGTGGACCAATGACCTTGTGAAGGTTGCGGGTAGCCGATGGATTCGAGACGCATACGAGGCAGACCAGTCGTTGTGGTGACGCATGGGGGAGGCCTATATCCAGCAGTGGACGTCTTTCGGCTGTTATGATGACTAACCTTATTGAAGTATAACATAAAATGTACCCACTTCATCTCAATTATTCAAAATGGTATGTTTAAGCCAAATCGAATCAAACAGACCATCCCAAATTCCCAGAACACCGAGCTCAGAACCATAATTCATCATTTCATAGAACGAACTAAATCTATACCAGGTCCAAAGCTTTCAATACTAACAAGGTCGCCTGTTTCTGTCACCTTTATAACTTTAACCTTGAAAATATAATACTACTAAATATTAGAGATGGACTGACTAGTCGAGAATACCGACTGTTCGACCACATTAGCAGTCGGCGACTAGTTGGCGATTAATCGGAAAAAGATTGTAATGAACCACATGAAAATAGTTTAATGTGCGTTAAATCTTAATTACTTATTGACATTTTCTATAATTAAGAAATAATCAGAAATCAGACTACGTATAACAGATCAAACAATATAAAGGTGAAAAAAAATATGAGAGTGAGACTACTAGTTACCGTATACAGTGGACTATCCGGCCACACTATTGGTCAGCGACTAGTTAACTATTCGGCCATTTGAGTGCCAACTAGTCGTCTAGTCGGTAAAGCCCATAGTCAGCCCATCTCTAATAAATATCTCCCGAGTCTGGAATAGGGCGATCGATAGCAATTCCGCTTCAGCAGCTCCAAATCCTTTTTAGGTGGCTGCCGGCTATATTTTAGCAATAAATAAAATTGCTACCAAATTATATCATCGTGTAAGTGTGATGTGCAATTCGTGCGCGAAAGATTACGGACGTGACGTCGAGTTTGTTGGTCTTACGTCGATGGGCGCAATTTTACGCGGCTATTAAACGGAACAAACTCGCTTTTCTCACAATAAAACGCTTCTGAATTTCCTTCTTCGGCCGTATTTTCAAATAGCGCGAACTCGCCAGGAATGTTTGTTTTGAGATATTTAGGACCTGTGCAGGGTTTCTGCTGGTTTATGGTTGCATATGTTTTTTTAAGTTTGTGGTTGTTATTTATTTTTTTTTTTTTCAAATTTGATTCATAACTACACTGTCACTGACGCTGTCACTGACGCTGTCACTGACTTAACGGTCAAAATTACGGTGCTAAAAGTAAACTTACATTTTGGCACTGTTTGTTTTTTATTTCTCCAGTTAGTAGGCGACTGTTCTCTATGTCTTTTTCGTACGAGTGCGGATATGGAATGTAAAAAGCACGCATGTGTAACTCATAGCATTGTGATTCTAAAAAAGGTGCTATAAAACCCACTTTTCGAGGAAGTGTGTTGTAAAATGAAATTACTTGTGACGGTGTAAAATAGTCCCAAAAACCTTGTACTGTCAACCCTAAAAGCACCTCTCACGTATACGACGAGAAGTGTTTCGTTATTTTCCCCGTTAGTAAACATGGAAATGTAACTTGCGAAGATCAATCAAAAGTTTTCATAATACTCCATCAATATTAGAGTATTTGCATAGGTGGCGTACCGGCGGAGTTTCTTACAAACAAATCAGAAAGATTCATGTTTTTATAATATTTATCGAATTTCGATTACAGGCATCCTTTTTTGGATGTGCTTAAAATCTTTTATGTTATTGAGTGTTGTACCTATATTAAAACTAACCTATATAAACTTTACTTTGAATTTAATTTTATTTGGATGAAATACAGGAAAGGACGGTACATATATTGAAATGTGGAACTTTTTATCCCGAAATAAGCAAACAACAATGTCAGGCGGACCCACGGGCACAGGTAGCAAAATATGAGCTTGGTAATTGAAAACAAAACAGGATCGTAAACTCTCAAACTTATTACACCCCATGCCGAACTAGGCAGACTAAATATAACTCCCTAAGCACAAGATGTCTCTGGATTTACCATAAATCATAATAAAACTGCTCGTGAGGGATTTGAACAATTTATTTGAAGGTGAAAGAGCCGAGAGTTGGACTGAAATAAAATAAAAACTTGCTGAATTTTGTTCGGGCCGTAATAAAAGTCAGGAGGTACGTCTAATGGATAGTTATCAAGGGAAAGGTGAAGATTTTTCTCAACTTTTCCTCAAGTACAAGTGACGTGCTAGAAGCTATGGTGAAGAGCTTTCAGCGTAAGTTTATTCGATTTTGTTGGCATAAGAGCACTTTGTTTGAACGCGATAACAGTTTCCAGAGCAGGCGAGAGCTAGCCATAGAGTAGTTACCTACTACCGCAAAAATAAAAGCTCTGTTCGAATGTTCTTAGGTAGCCTTTACTATATACGTTATGTATATTGAAACAAATGACATTCGTCACTTGTTATTTCAAGAGAGCTTGTAGCTTGAAGATTTTAGAGTAGGTTACAAAATTATTACTAAACAAGTCTTTATTAGAGAACCAAAGAAAATATGTTAATTTTGCGCTTGCTATTAAAGCAAAAACTGTCAATAGAAGAAAAAGGAAAGCGAAAAAGAAACATATTTAAAAATAAAAATGAATCGTACCTGAGGCCTGCGCCAAATAGTTACAGTTCAACAAAATACCCGGCAATTTGTTGTCTGATGTAGGAATACACCAGGCAGCCAATTTAGCCAATTTTCCCAAACGAAAATGCTCAACATGTTCTTATCAAACGTGCCACAGAAGATAAATAATAGTGCGATGATTAACAACTTCACATGTACCGCCACAGGGCATAACGTAGGGCACTTTAAACTGCGTGTCCCAACACTGGCAGGCTGGTGCCATCCATAGGGATAAGTTAACACGTCGCTAAGCATCGCCGTCGGGCTACCCGCAATATAAATCATTTCCAACGTTCCTATAACTTTGTTGTTCTCGTGTAATTTGAATTACGTGTTCGCCACGACCATGGAATTTGGGGCCATAGCATAAAAAATAATAACAGTAAATTATGCAGCCGAGGAATTTAATAAAGATTTCTTTATTGCAATGGGATACGCAATGTTGAGTAGTTATGTCAATTATTCCAAAGTCTATATACTTAGGTAAAAACAAAAACTAATAAGGTTCTATTTTTGTTTATATTTTAATGTAAATGTTCATTATGGTCCGATCCGTTTTAAACTTTAAGAGCTTATAAAAATGTAAAAGGAGAATGCCCACGGCACTATGGACAAATGTACTCAATTCAACATTGTTGTGTCTTCATAAAATCATCTTTAAAATACTTGATGGTATGTCTAAATACTACCTCAAAAGATTTAACACAAACTACAATGGCGTTTCTGAGATATTTACGAAAATGAAATTACCATTTTGAGGTTATGTTCGACCAAAAATTAGTTGAAAAAGCTATATAAAAGGGTCTGAATGGGTTTACGGGTGAGCTTGGTATCTTTGAAGCATAATTTGTGTAAAATCTGTAACGTTTTACCTCACCAAGTCTCACTGATTTAGATTTTGCGCATTTTTAAATCTCATGCCCGCGTTTCATGAAATTGCAAAGCATGGAAGAAATCATTACTAAAATAGTCAATCGCTCAGTGTTATTGTCCAGATCCTACTCAAATCATAGATGTGGTAGGTATCATGAAATGGTCTTTGTAAGTAGAGAGGGAAGGTAAAACACACAACACCAAATAAAACAAATAAAAGAATGATTATTTCTTAAACTTGTATTTTATTCTTCTAAAAATATGTTATCCAAAAATAGTGCTGGAACACTAACATTGTCATAACGTGCCCAGCTCAAATACCACATTATGCACATTACATGCACACAGCAACCTACAGTTCTTTTTCCCACAAGGCAAGAACAATAGTATCCTACTATAGCGCCTAATGTATCTCTTACAATTTTCATCTTTATTTACTAAAATATAACTATAATATGTTCTACTAGACACATGCCTCGATTTTATTCTTCCTCTTACTAAATAATTATTAGTTCCCAATACTAAAATTCTGTGTAACTGCAATCTTAAATGATACTACACACAATTCATTCATATCCTCGAATACACTTAAGTGATTGAAAAAAACAATCCTAGTAAATAAGTTAGTTATTACCAACACATCAGTAGAAGTTTTCTACCTATATAGGTTATGTTACAATCCGGTAACCCAACGTTGAGGTGAGGAACTAACACACAGACAAGGATTGTACTTGTGTCCTTTAAGATTTGTTATATGGTACGTTAACATAAAGCGCAGTTCCTAACTAAAAAAAATCCTACTACGTTAAAAATACAATATGCATTCTTACCGGTGTTGGTGAGATCCAGACTCGTAAAATGTCCATGATGTTATTCGGAATCTCCGACAACATGTGTCTGCGCCTAAGTGGCGAATCTCAAAGAGCAGTTGAGACATTGCATCACAGTCGCACTCGCCATGATCACAACTCAAAAAGTCCGGCTTTTAGTAATAAACAATACACACGGTGCAGTGGCGTTAAAAATATGTTTATTTTCAATGGGTTGGCAGCAGTAACGGTGGAACTAAAAGGCTCGACTCGAAGCACAATGTACCAAAACCAGCAGAAATAACAGTATTGTATTGCAAAAATATGACAGACGTGCAATAAACGTCAAATAAGGTTGTACCCATACTGATGAAATATCGATTTTTGATCTATTTCCGTAAACCAGCCAGTGGTATTTCACAAATACAACTTAGCGCCGATGTCGCCGTTTACAACCACTGATATTGATAATGCCAGCAACAACTTGTGATTTAGAACTCAGTTATTAGTTTACAAAAAAAGATTGAACAATCGATACAAAATCGATATCATTTTATTTTATTTTATGTAGGTAGGTAGGTACGCACATTACCCGCAATAGAAAAAATGGACATCCCTAGTATTGACAGTCGGTAGTAAAACATGGCGTACTATAACGTCGGAAACATAAAAGTACTAATTATTTTTCAAAAAACTATCCCATTTTAAATATCAATCAAAATCTTTTTAAAAATATATTTTTATTTTAAATATTTCATGCCGTTCAAGGTTTTGAGACACAAGTAATTTATCAAGAGTACTGTTCATGGGCAATCTCTTTTCCTGGAAAATTGGAAAATACTTTAAAAATTTTTAGTTTTTGTGAATGTGATTTTATATGAACTTTTTTTGTTTGGTCTGGACAATTTAACCTTTGTTGGGGCAGGTAGTCTCATTAAACACGTAACTAATTAATACACGGTGCCATTTTAGTCAGCTTACAAAGGCAGCCCATTTAATGTACCCGATATAAAGTACCTCTAGGAGTGATCATTTGTTTAAAATAATCAATTAAGATGATAGGCACAATAAAAATAAATAATGTATTAGAACTATGACTTCTTGATACTATAGTATGTTTACGTCTTAAAACAATGTCGCAGTTCCTTTGCGCACCGTCTTTGGAACACAAGGCTCGGACAGCGCTCGCTCCTGGATGTTTCATAATACGGCATGACGTAATTTGTCATGTTAATTACACATATTTTATTTTTAGGGATCTGTAAAGACACTTAGTTGACACTTCGCATGACCCAAGGGCTGGATTTTACCTCGGCTGAGGATAAGCATTGCCATACAACCTGGCAATGGTGTCAGCCTTTTGGGCACGTTACCAGTGGCTAGCGATGCGGACGAATTTTTAGCCGCCATATGTTAGATTTATTTTTAGTTTTAGTTTTTTATTAATAGTTTTTTTTTAATTTAATGGTATATAATATTATGTAGTTTTTTTTTTTTTCAATACTGTATTTTTTTTTGTAATGAATTTGTAGTAGTCATTGGATTGGCTTGGGCTGCCGTTATAACACGACTTAAATAGCACCGTGTCATCATCTGCCTAGCCTTTTCCCAGCTATATTGCGGTCGGCTTCCAGTCAAACCGGATTCAGCTAAATACCAGTATTTTACGTGGAGCGGCTGCCTACCAGACCTTCACAACCCATTAACTGGGTAACACTGTACTCCTTGGCAAGACTGGTGTCAGATTTTCTGGCTTCTGACAAACCGTAACGACTGCCAAAGATCTCCAAATGACAGTCAAAACCAACAGCTTAACCTGCTTTCCGAGGCACGGAGGAAACTCGGTATGTTAAGATAGACACCCATCCACAGACTAACCTCGGCAAGCAATGCTTAACCTTGAAGATCGACTTGTGCGGCTGTTATTATTTAGCCACGAGCTCTTCTTCAAATATAAGCACCGTTCTTATTAAATAGCACCGTGTATAAATCCTTAAACAGACTCATGTTTGACGTCATTGTTCGTTACAATCACATACAGGATCTTCTAGCTCTTACTGCAATATTCCTTTACCAAACGAGAATCACCGAAGAGAGCTAAAGTTGTATAACAGTGATAAGTATGTAGGTAACTATGTACTCTAAAGTTTGTCCATGTGGAGCTAAGTTCCGACAACTTCAGACGAAAATCCGATCTCCAATAACACCTGACTCAGTTTACTGTCACATACGTACGAGCGTGTGAGAAACTGACTAAACGTATTGTAACGAAAGGCTTCGATTGCATCTGTTTAAGCTGTAATATCTATTTGATAATCCTAATATATAAAATTCTTCCGTTACTGGTGGACTGACTCCGTGACAACCAAACTACTGGCCGTAGAAAGCTAAAATTTGGAATGTAGGTTCCTTGTGGAGTACAGGGAGGCACTAAGAGAGGATTTCATGGGATATTCGCGTACGTATTTTATATATTTTGGACCATAGCATAAAAAAAACCAGTTAATTATGCAGCCGAGGAATTTAATAAAGATTTATTTAACAAAAGAACGAGAAAAAATGGGATATGCGCGTACGATGTCGCGAACAAAAGCTAGTTCAACAATAAAGCAAATAGTAGATATCACCGACTCAACTTGTGTTCAATCTTCAATGTTCAAGCATAATAACTAGTATTTAGTTAAAATATTCAATATTCAGACTTTCAGACAAGTTTGTGATCAACCGTTAATGGATTTCAGAACCAATTTCAGCGAATGTTAATTTGATATCGTGTATCCTTGGGATATAGTTAGGAAAATCATAGATCAACTTTTACGTTAGTACGAAGGGGCAAGCCGCAAAAGTTTCAACTCTACCTATTATGGCTTCGGGGCAACAAAGTGGTTCGGCCTAAACCCCGGCTGCTATTTACTGCGATTTTGTTGACGTCGTACTCCGGTTAATAGAAACGGTGAATTAGGAATAACAAGACAACGTACGATTGTGTATTTTTGTTCTTGTTTACCTCCTTTGTTAAGGAAAAGATAGAGAACACGGAACCGAAAACAATGAATTAAGCATTTATTGCTCACATTCAAATTACAATAACATCTAAAAATTATGTTCGGTAGATCAAACCTCTGGAATGTTTGGGAACTGTCAGTAGAATTAGCGTGAACAAAAATTACGAGCAAAACACCAAAAAAAAACTGAAGATTTACGATCCTGTATTAGATTAAAGCGTTAATAAATTGTGTTCCACTAAAGCGTAACGTTTTATGTCCGTGATTAAGTATCAAACTTTCGGTAATAACGCCTATAACAGAAGATACTTCAAATGTTTTATTTTGATTACACATTCTGATGGAATATAATTGAACGTTTACGCAAGTTTTTTAATCTGGAAAAATGCTAGTTGTTGTAATAAGTTTCCTCTTCACTTTGATAGAGCACTCAACGTTTTTGGCATCGGGTAGGTACTAAAATGTAGATCTACTTAATATTCATCTACAAGAAAGGACCGTTTACCGCATGGTACTTATTTTTACACAAAATAAAAAACACATTTAGGTTAAGTATATTATTTATTATATGAGCATGGTATATTGTACATGGTTGGCATAAGAAGTTCTTAAAAGAGTAGCATAGCTTAAGTTATAATAAACCTCTATAGCCTACCTTTTCTTTTATGTAGCCTTCGTAAGAAGTCTAAAATTATCAGTGCAATTGTTTTTTTTTTCATTCATAGACTAACTGTTTTCTCATAAGCCCTTTTGTAGCGTGTAGGTTCATAGTCTAACACTATTATATTGTTAATTTAGTGATACTTTAAGTCAAACATAGTTCTATTAGGAGTTACCCTGTCACACATTGACTGTGACTCCGTAAGCTAGGATCGCGTCGTGGCCATCGCGTAGAGCTACCAAATTGCGGTTGGAGTGCCCCAAGGAACAATACTGTGTCCATGTTTGCTAACAAAATAAAATATTTTGTTGAAAAATATATAGGGTAATTTCTGAAACACATTGGGCACATATTTTTCATTTTTAACCGACTTCCCAAAAAGGAGAAGGTTCTCAATTCGTTTTTTTTTTGTTTTGTTTTCATGTTCGCTACCTCATAACCCGGTCATTTATGAACCGATTTGAAAAATTCTTGTTTTATCTGAAAGTTTATACGTCTCGTTTGATCCCACGTACA
Source organism: Ceramica pisi (assembly GCA_963859965.1). Lineage (NCBI taxonomy): Eukaryota > Metazoa > Arthropoda > Insecta > Lepidoptera > Noctuidae > Ceramica > Ceramica pisi. The sequence goes on along the minus strand of OY982537.1, from coordinate 10,848,443 downwards.
AATTTTATCAAAGTCGGTTTGGAAGTTAAGATTTTAAATCGAAATTGCTGGAACTCGTTGACTTGGATGAATAATTTTGAGTTAATTGGTTTTTTGTCATCCAAGTAATCGAAATTGTGTATTTTGCTTGCCTGCGATTTTGCAGTGGTGTTGTTAGGTGTGGGGTATCACTAAAAAGTGAAAAATAAAAAACTTTTCACAAATAAATACATCCTACATCCAAATAAAAAAAAACACTACATAGAAAAAAATTACTTTCGTATGATATGAGTTTCGGAAGTCGGTGTCAAAATACGAAGAAATTAACAAAAACACCGACTTCCAAAATAAATCAAAGTTTACTTTGTAGGTAGTATTTTTTAACAAATAATTAAGACTATGCAGTGCGTCGAAAACTGGCGTGACGTCACGAGATGGCACACTTTTTACTATTCCCGGACGTCACAAGCCCCCACTCTTGCACTTTTATGCGCTTTATACTTATCAAATTTTCTCGATTTGAAATAACGAAAACGTACATGTCAAATATTGTTTAAAAATCTAACTGAAGGGGTAAATCGATTTATTTTTCCATCTAGTATAATACCCTTTTACTGAAGCAAATGAGTTGGTTCCTACTTTTGCCATTAGCTTGCTCCAGGAATATAAATCTAAATCATTTTAACACGTAGAAAGACGCTTTTGTACCTATTTGCCTTTATGATTTAATTTTGACGAAATTGCTTTATTCTCGATGGAGACGTAAAAGTGAAGTCTATATTTTTCGTTTTTTCCTTCATCATACCTGAGAGTTTCCTTATTTTATATTGATGCGATATTGTAACATACATCTCTTTTTATCGTGCATAGGTAATTTTTGGCATAGGTGGGGAAACAGGGGAACCGCGGTATGTTAGGTTTGTCGTTGGTGGGAATCGGTTTTACCGTTTTGTTGCTTGCGCCGTTTGGATAATGTATGGTATGCATAAACCTTTGCAAGCGAAGCTATAATGCAGTTGAGGAAAATTTTTAATGTAAATATTTTATTTAAAATACATTTAAAAACTTGATCATAACTCGATTTCAATGTCGCTTCTTTTATATCACACAAAATGCGTAAACTAAACCTAAAGCTAAACTGCGAGTACGTAACAATTGTTTTAGGGATATTTTAGAAATACTTTAACGGTTAACCCAAGCTAAGTAGCTAACACCAATGGTGTTAGTAACATGTCTGAAGATGCTGATATCTATTACAAACTCAACCCTAAAATGGATTAATAAAGCATGTTTACGAAAAGTTGGCTTTAATTTTGCATGTCTATACTCTATAGTACCGAAATTTAAGCGCAAAACGCAGCCAATTCTGTTTTTACCCGCTGATAATGGCGTCAATAACGTTGCAGCAAATGATGACCTAAATAATTGGACTACATCTAATTTGACATGAACGCTCTGCATATACGACCAATTACTACTAACGACCTATCGAAAAGGTCCATAAAACGTAGCGAACAATTAACATTCGATTGTACTTAACGCGATTTCAGCTGTTTTATCCGAACGATCTCATTCCGTTCAATATTCTGAACGAAAGCTGATTAACTAACGATGGCTCGAAAACAATATAGATTAAATGTTCCACGGTCTCTTATTTAATATCAGGCCTTGTTAAGATTTGCTTTGTCAGGGGAGGAAAGGTTGGGTACGAAGATAGCGAGCGGTCGGTTCAAATCTAGGTTTACTAAGTTCGCATTCTTGGCGAAATTAAGAAACCTTTTTGGACAAAATGATCAGGCAGAAAAATATTTTGGAGGCAAAATTTTGATCTGATAAATTTTTAGTTACGAACCTCAAAAGGAAGTCGCCTTGTCAACTTTGTCTCAGCATCAAAGCAATTTGAATAATCCTCTTCTTAACTCACTGCAATAACGATTATTGTTACTGTTAGAGTTTCAAAAGACTGTTCAGATAAATGGGAAACAAAATATTCAAATTCGTAGTCCGTTATAGGTACTTGCGTCCCAACCTGCCGAACAGCTTTATGCCAGCGTGCAAACTTTTCAAATTTGGCTGGAGTTAATTTTTATTTCTTTTTTTTGAGCTGACGGTATTTACAGAGACTGAACTCAGATTGAACAAGTGTTGTTAACTTCACGTTGTAACAAAAACAGGAACGAGCTCTCCGATAGAATTAGAGTTAACAAACTGTAACGGTCGTGCGCTGGGCAACTTATTAAACTTTTCGTTGAACTATAATATCGATACGTTACCTACTCAGACCTAGCTGTAAAAATGTTTTTGCTTAGTAATTGAGTTTTGCGTTATGATATGCGAACTTAAAGTTAGTAAAGTGTTACAAGCAATACGTTGGAGTAACTTGTAACAGAAATATAAAAAAATAATGTAATGTGAATGTGTTTAAGAGGCTTATTTATGTTGTTTTTACGTCTCAAAATATAGATTTCTATGCATTATTTTCACGATCTGAAATGAATGCTACCTTGACGCTCTTTAATCAACAACGAAGTGTTTGAATTTATTACAAACTACCTAAGTTTTATTAATTAACCATCAAAATCCAATTTCCATAGTAAAAAAAAAACACATGAAAAAATTCATCCTAAATATTTTGATCGGTCGAAGAGAATAATATTGCAGTGTGCACAATTCAGTAAGCGGATTATAAAATATTGCCCGTTATTCCATTGACACATTTCATAAATTTACCGTTTCCAATACGTTGATACCTTTGATCTCTATAAAATTTTAAAAGTGTATGGAATATATGATTCACAAAAAATATTATATTTTCTCAATTTGTATACATTCATGCTAAGTAATTTTATAAAACTCAGTAGGGGGTGGAAGATAGTAATCATTTTTTATTTTTAACTGTAGGTAGTTAAATTCTCCCTTCCTGGATTTCAATAAATAGGAGTTCAGCTCGTTTAATTTAAGCCAAGGTAGAGGTAAAATTGCTGAATTATCGGAGAATTTATGTTGTCCTATTCAAGGAAATACTGTTGTCCCATGTATATCTATTTTAGAGCTTTTGAAGAAAAAACATCAATTTTATTTTACAGTTATTCTTTAAAGCTTGCATTAAAATGATCGTCCCAGTACTAGAAGCTAGATAGTACTAGCAGCGAATAGCATTCAAACAAAAGACCAGTTGGGAACTCCTGCATATTAGATAGAACCAAAACAAATAGAACCCGTCGACCTAATAAAGCAGCAAAGTCGTTAAAAAGAAAAGTATCAGCAAAGTATACTTGATTTGTATTAAAAAACAAATAAAAACTTTTTGCCAAACAAGTTTTCGGCGGTGTACAAGTTTTTGAATTTATTTTTCCGCAGAACATTCCCGTGTGCCTCAAAAATCATTAATCAGGCTTCACTTTGGCAGTGACCCAACGTCCTTACTACCCTCTCATTTGTATTTACTGAAAGAGTTTCAGATCATAAATCATGCCATTTTGATGAATGAATCCATTGAATTTTTTTCTAAATCTCGGTGAGGTCACGATTCGTTTTAAACTGGAATACGCTATTAAACGCGTTGAGTTATTCAACCGACAATATTTCAGATAAGTTAACGACGTCGTTTATTTTGCTATTAAATTTATTACTGCGAGTTCCGCTTGCAAATTTCAGCTCTCACTCTAAGTTATCGGGAAGGTGGAGCGAAATGTGCCTAATTAATTTTACAAAGTGTAAGTACGCTGTTATTCTTGAAACGGTTTAATGTGTTTTTATTCGCGATTAAGTTAGATAGCCCAATTTCGGAGAAAGTTTAGACTTTTACTATACCTACTATGGTAGACGCCAGATGATCTTGCAATAAAGTACATTTGACCTTTCCCTAATAACCCTTCGGTGATACCCAAATACCTAATAAATTATTAACCGTTTTTCATTACTAGAGAACGTAAAAGATCAGATAGAAGTCGATTCAGGACTGCTTTATGTCTATATTTCTGTTTTTGAAATTAAGAAATTAAAAAAATGTAGGTGGGTCAGTAACCGTAATTTCGTATTTATCTGGCGTCTACCATACAAAACTTACATTTCAGTAATTGTGTGAACTGTTTTAATAAAACGAAGTTCTTTTCTAAGTTTCCTTGTAATCATTTTCATTTAATTATATGAAGAGTGTAACGCTATTTCTTCGAATCACCCTGTAATTCTTCTGTGTGGAGTTTTATGGTCGGCTAATTTATTTATCAAGCTCGCGCTTCCCCTCAATGAATTGAGAGTTAGCCGACTATCACTTTGCCGGAGTAACGGTTCGAGATTTTTATTTGAGTTTTACGTGGTCGTCTTTTGTTAAACATGTCCGTAAATAAGACTGCTTTTAGAAGTTATGAAAACCTACGTATTTAAATGAAATGTTGCTAAATCTTATAAATTATGTTTATCTATCAACAGGCTCGGTTAGCGCAATTTTATTATCCTGTACCAATTTTGTTGACATCGATTTGGCAGTTAAGGCAGAGCGTCATTCATACATACTTCAAGGCAATGAATAATGCAGAAAAATCTGAAAAACCTAAAAAAAAATGCCATTTTCTTTACAGCAACAATTACTCGGTCAAACCAGCAGAACCATACATCAAACTCGTCCCAACAGATTCGATAGTATTCTGTTACATATTATGATCCGAATAAAAACATATCGTGATATATTTCCGTTGGCCACAAAGCGTGGAGCCGGGGCATATACAGCATGTCGATAGTGGAATGAATAGCCCATCTCCGGGGGAGGATAGTGCCGGAAGAAGGCCCGCCACCCGCCGCACGGCCTTTTAACGAGACCAGCCTTTTTTCAGCCGATGCTGCGAAGTTTTGTAATGTTTTTGTGGCTCGGATAAGTGCGGTTGTGGTTTTGTGCATTTTGGACGGATGCTGGTATTAATGTGTGGGCGTTTGGAGGGTTATGAGGACCGAGGTCGGGCTAGTAGGAATTAGCATTTGAAGAGAATGTGTTTAAAATTTTTAATGTGAACATTTTGAATTAAAGTGAAGAAAGGACGATGGGGCGCAAATCATAACTGAATTTCGTCCTTAATTGAAAGCAAAATTACCAATACATATTAAGACGAGAAATTTTACTTACAGCATTTGAAAGCTGTGTATTTATTGGTATGTTGTTATGGTCTCTTTTAGATTTCGATTCTAATATCAAAGTGGCGACCGGTGGCCATCTTAATAAGAACAGTTAAATCCTTCATTTCCTCAATTAACCCTCATAATTGGATAGCAAGATAAACATCTGAGCAACAAGAGGAAAACAAATCTTTTCGTTCTCAGCAAAGCGTGGTTTTTGTTCTGGACTAAAATTGGTAAAACCGAGCACTCAGGAAATCACCCCCATCTGCGCTCACGTTCCTTTACTTTGAGGCTAGAAATTAAAAAAATACTTGTATTTGTTTGTTTACAGTTACAAATTCAAGAATATTTATTGCTTTAGACAATTTAGGTATTATTAATTTTAGGTTGCAGCCACTCTCAAGCACTCGGAGTATTAGTTATGCTTTTGTCTGCATTTTACTTAAAAATGGGTGACAAACGACAAATCAAGCCATGGTCGCTGCACAGCACTCGAAAACAAAATAAAACAAAAGCGCAACGACTGCGCCGAGTTGCACAAATGTACCTACGGTAGTAGTCTACCTGTAGTAGCTTTATATGTAGTTGATGTTATCGGGTAACGTTGCAACAGTATTTGTAAAAATAATTAACTAGGTACACTTTTTATACCTAACAGGTCGATGTGGCTCCGCTTGAGGATGGCCTGTTTACATAGAACATTATTCATGTACATACAATAAACTAAAAAAATATAATATATTTTGCTACCGGTAGACCTGCAACCAAAGCAAAAGACGAGAAACGATGAAACAGTGTGTAAAGACAGACAAGGAGACTTTAAATAGACTGAACTAAAAGATATTGTTATCAATAAATAATGTAAATATTTTGGCTGGAAATAAAGACGATAAATTTTTCAAAATATTTTAAAGCTTTGTGAGGTACAATCATTTTCGTTAGTCCACATTTCCAAAGTGATACTTTTCAGTAATGTACTGGCTCTATTCAAGACCACGAAACTAATAAGTTGTTCAGTCGACTGTCAACGGTACAGCTGTTGATAAACTGCCAACAACATCTTTTGATGGATAACGATAAAAAGTATGTCCGGCTATCCTTTGTCCCGTATAAAGACGGCCAATTCTTATATTTCGAAGGTTTATAATGCCATTGGTAATGCCTGTAATATACCTAGCTTTTGGCAAGTAATTGTGTATTTTAGACGTCACTGCTTTGAAATTGTGACTATTATTTATTTTATTTTCAGCCTGTCCCTATTCACGGTGCAAGGCAAATTCTCCTTTTCTTCTTTGCATTTGTCCCAGCTTAGGGCAAGTGTGATCCAATCTTGTCGGTAGGCGTCAAGCTCGTGCCTGGGTAGAATAGATATATATTTATTTATTGAATATTTTTAGATACCTGTAGTAATTGGCATCTAATCCATTTAAACCTAATCTGTAAAGTTACAAGAAACAGGCTTCTAATGGTTAAGCTCACTCCATCGTCGACTTTGTCTTTGTCACATCCAACCTAGCATTAAGAGAAAATCCAACACAAAGAAAAAAACAATTTATTTTAAGGTACCTATGCAGGTAACTTTAGGGTACCTATGCATGTTGCTAATTTGTTTTGATTTTTATTATACATACTGAAATTTATTTGCTGTTACTATGTTTGTTGACATTTTCTTTTAATTTATTGACATTTTTAATTTTATTAAGTGACATTTTAATTTCTATCCATTTTTTATATTTTATTTTTGTGATTTTATTTTTTGACTACTAATTGTCTGTAAATTTAATTAATTCAGTAATTATTAATAACGTCAGCTTATTTATTATCGATTTTATTAACGTAATTTTTATTCAATTTCAAGTACGAAACCATAGAAAAAAACAAATATAAGGGGCCTTCATTTTGTATTTTAAAATTTTATATTTACTAACACAGTATTAAGTATTACTAACAGCTACTGTGGCCCAAAAGTTGTCTTATGAATAAATTAATAATAATAATTTCTTCAAGTATGGTATTATTACATCAAGAAACTTATATGAAAGACCATTAGATAATATACCTTACAAACTATGTCTAATAAATGTGATGAAATAAGTTGAAAATAATTTTGAATAAAGTGATTTTTTCTGTTGAAATAAGTCATTATTATTTAGTAAAGTAATACTATACCTATGTATATAAGTTGTATGCGAATCTTAGGTCAAAGGTGATAGTTTATGCCCATTTTATTAACGGTTCACGCTAATAGAGCCACTAAATATTTATATTTGAAGTCATAAATTTGCGAATGACTATTTTACGTTTGGCATTTTACAAAAAACTTTAAGCTCAAAGCAAAAGCTCTTCAAACAGAACATAAAATCAGATCTAGTTTTCCACAGCGTATTCTCAAACAGACGCCAGACGATATAAGGCTAGATATACACCGTCCAAGTTCTAGACAGACGGCCCTGAAGCGTTGAGGTTACTCGTAAATGTCAAAATATAAGTTTACAAGGCCGCTGGTAACCACCTACCCTAATTTTGGTTGGCGTTTAATCCGATTATATTTAAGAACCTGAGCCTTTGAAGTATGAACCTTATCTTCACGGAGTTGTTCTTAAGGATATGTTGGCCTTCAAGTGATAAATAGTTGGGTTTCAGGCGAAATGTTGTACTCGGTAGGTACAGAGTGGAGATTGGAAATTATATTTTATTTTATTTTACTGACCACCTTGAAGTTGGATATGTTCTGCGTGACGTCTCACTGGATACCGTTTAAATATGTATGACTTTACTGCGTATACCTAGGATTTCGTTTATGCGTTCTTGGTTTAGGTATGTCGTAACTGTTTTTTGACATAAAGATCTAAGGGTCAATTTTCAATCGTAAGATAAATATTACAAAGGAATAAAAATACCAGTTTGACAGCTTTTGTTAATGTCAAACCAGAATATTTATTCTTTCTATTGAATCTAATAATTATGTTAATCTATCTATCAGTGGCGAAGGGTGAATTTTCTAAAAAGGGAAGCCGGACCAAAAAATGCTTACCTTGCTCAAGTGTGATGCGTAAATTCCAGCTGTGGCCCTGTTTCGTCAATCATGACTATTCATGACCGATACAAACTGAGCTTTATTTATTTCAAATTTAATTTGGTCGCGTAAAACGAATGCGATACTTTGTATTAAATCATTTTGTATACCTATCACTCGAAAGGCCAGAGAATGTGGGATTGTGTTGAGGAACATTGTTCCAAATGCGAATTGATTACAGTATCATACTTGCTTAAATATAACAACGTTTCGATATAGTTACCGCGGTTATCGGATTTTCGTGGTGGCCGCGAAAAGCTAATTCTTGTTTACCTAGCAAAATTACTGTGTCGTTGAACCGTTTCATTAAACTTCTATTCCGATCTACTTTTCTATTATGAACTTCATACGTATTAGCAAAAAAGGTTTCTATCCTACGATTTCCCCGAAATCATGCAAAGATATACAACTTCGGATAATTTAATTATAACTTCCCGTAAGCCACGGGTATTTGTCGTACAAACAACTGTTAAAATGTTTGAAAAAACCATCGCGTCGTTTATAATTTATAATCATGTCAGGGCGAGCACGGCCTATCTGAATTACATGTTTATTTTATTTCCAAAACTCAACTTTGAAAAGGATGTTTCCTCAGTCAACAAATAATCTGTCAGACAGCATTCTACGTTCACTAATGCCGCCATGCTATCGAACTTACTTAATAACAACAAAATCATTACATAAATAACTTCTTTCTAATAAAACTATAAACTAAAAAAACTATCTTACTCCTTACTTACCTAAATACCTATTTAAATATCCGATCACCAAACAATACAACGCCACTAACCATGTTTTCACTATGCAAAACTTTCACTAGTTTACACAAATAACTCAATTTCAACAATAATACACGAATAATGCTATAAGATTCTAAATTATGATACCAATATATCAAATCAAATGAAAATGAACAATGATATCAATAAACATGACACTTAAATTCGCGCGAAAGAAATCTGTTGTGGATCTGTCATGACTGTCATTCAAATATTACTATCCGAACAAATTCGATTTACAACTTCAGTATACTCTGTCTACGTTCAGTATCATTCCATCTCGTTCTGGCGTACACATTTCCTATCTCTGTCCTGATCGTAACTCGATGATTAACGGCTTGCTAACTGCCTAAATCTAGCAGTGTTATATTGTGGCCTCAAGGTCACGATCGCTACAAGAGACTATGAATTAAATGTACTGAATTCCTGTTTGAGCGGCCGGCTTATTCTAGGCTGTAGTCTTACATTCAAGTTCATTGTTAGTTTTATTAGTTCATAATTACTCGATAGATGGCGTTGATAAATTACGTCACTAAACTGAATCTCGGTGTTAAGATTCTCCGCGATTCAACGACCTCCTCGTGCTTTTATTGAAATAAATGTCTTCGTATTTCTAAGTTGGTTTTTGTTCAAGGCACTGATATTATTTCTTTGATTGTTTTGTTAGTATTGTTACTTTTTTAAAGCAAATTTTATACCTGCAATATAACTTCGTAAATAGTTATTTGTTTAAATGATGATTGAAAACAATATAATTTGATACTAGTATTTGCCATATTTCGAAAGGGAAGCCGATAGGAATCGAGTTGTATGGACCCTTCGCCACTGCTATCTATACTTATAATAAATCTGTAGAGAGGTCAATTCTGTACATGAAATATATTTCCAAAATAACTATCAGGGGGTGATTAGGGATCGATACTTATGCCAAAAATGCAATCAGTAATATTTTTGTCTGTCTGTCTGTCTGTCTGTATAAACGTTATAGAAACAAAAACTACTCGACGGATTTTAACGAAACTTGGTACAATTATTCTTCATACTCCTGAACTGGTTATAGTATACTTTTCATCACGCAACAATCAATAGGAGCAGAGCAGTGAAGGAAAATGTTGGGAAAATGGGAGAAGTTACTCCATTTTTTAAGCTTCCGTCGCGTGTGCAACCTTAATGGTAAAAGCTACACAGAAATCATGTATGACGGAAATGTTCTCCTTAAAATTATATAAAAAATATCCCACGACAGCATATGTCTATCTTTTATGATTGACGCACAATAACACGTGTAACTCCCGATAGCTCAGCAGTTCGAAGCTTTCTCATTAAATTTGTCTACTCTTACGTTTATAACACTCTCAGTCATCGCTAATTAAAAAAGTTAACATTATTAACTATTAAACTAAGGTTAAATAAGTTAAAGTTAAATATTCCATAAAAAAGAATCATAGAAATCGGTATAGAAACACCAAAGTTATACATGAAATACGTTAATAATGCTGTAAGGATTATGTTTGTAGGTATAAGGTCGTGAACACTTAACGCACAGGCAGGCGGCTTGCTTGGCGCCTAGAGTCTAGCGAGTAGCTTTGTAAAACGGCTTACGACAGTTTGCAATATCCTTTAAATAATGTCGAGGGGAAGATGGTTTTAATTTCGCTTTACACCAAACGAGTAATATTATAAATGTGAAAGTTTGGTTGTTTGTTACTCAATCATGCCAGAACGGCTTAACGGATCTCAATGAAATTTAGAACAAAGATAGATTATAGTATGGAATAGCACATAAGCTACTTTTCATCCCGGGAATATGTTCCCTAGGGAACACGCGAGCGAAGCCGCTGGCAGAAGCAAGTATTTAATATGACTATCGAAAATGCTGCCCTTATACGGATCGAAAGTAACCCGCGACTTCGTACACGAATATTCCGTTTTCCCGTTCCCACAGGAATTTCGGAAAACCCAAAAATCCTTATCCTCCGGAATTTACATGCCAAATTACAGCTTTTAACGACCAGTTCTTTCGGCCGCGTGTTTTCTGTCAGTCACTCACTCAATCACTCAGTAACGGAAAAATCCTACTAATATTTTTTATTTTATTATTTACTAGTTGACCCGTGCAACGTCATCTGCGTAACATTTTTCATTACTGCTCCGCTCCTGTTGGTCTTAGCGTGATAGCCTATAGCCTTCCTCGATAAATGGGCTATCTAACACTGAAAGAATTTTTCAAATCGGAACAGCAGTTGCTGAGATTAGCGCGTCCAACCAACCAAACAAACTCTTCTGCTTTATAAAATTAGTATAGATGTTACACAGAAAAACAGTTATAATTAACATTATAATTAGGAGTACAAAGGAACTACTTATTTCTAAGGAAATTTCTTACAGCAGACCTGCGACAGGAGAAATGAAAAATAATTGTAGACAATAGTGTGTAAGAACAAGAAAATAAGAATAATAGGCTTAAAACTAAAGTACAAATAAAAAGAAATTAAAATATAAATGCGAAGGTTTGTGAGGATGGATGGACGTTAGAACGTCTGATTATATCAACATAATAGGATCTTATTACTATTCCTTCGATTAAGTAAAAATTGAGTAAAAAACATCGCGTCGTTGTCACAACCGTATCAGAAACAAAAACAAAAAACAGCTTACTCTAAATGAAAAAAACACATTGTGAGTTGACTGCCACGCAGAAGCAGATATTTCATTATAAAAATATTTTCACATTTTTCCAGCCCAAATAAATATTTGTCCTGTACAAAAAAATAAACAGTACGTCTTTTATACTCGGGAGGCCCGGAAGGCGAGCTGCGGTCGCCGCATCCGCCACTCTGTCATGAAGGCTGAAAGTCCCGCCTTCTTATACACTACAACTTTTCAAAAGTATCCCACAAAGGATTGAGTGTCGAACTTGTTTACCACAACTTTTCCAAACAAAAGACGAAAGCCGAATGCATTTTACTTGCAACTATATATTCATCCTACATTCAAGTTGGACGGCTAACTTCTATTGTGGAATTTGAACCTCTTATTCCGATCCGAAACTTTCTTTGTTCTGTAATTGACGACTTTTTTTTTGCAATACGACACCTGCAGTTACCTGAAATCTACCTGTAACTTCACAGCTTTTGAGAAAAGAGTTTACACAATAGTAATAAAACTTAGTGACAGCGATGAAAAGTCGTTATGAATATGTTCCAGAGAGATTTGTTTGGCAATTGGGAATGAGAACAAAATACTATGACAGTATAATATTTTTGTCACTGAAGCAGAGCGGCAAACAAACAGCTTAAATATATGTAAGAATAGATACCAAAATTAAACGACAATTTTTAGTGGGTTCTATTTCTGAGATGGGTGACCTTAACGTGAGGTATATTTACAAAATGTGGGGATCTGTACATATGTTTGGATATTTGTTATTCAATCATACCTTGACAGCTTATTGATCATCATCATCCGACCAATTTCGACCAAGAAAATTGCTTTAGCTTCGCAGGAGTTGTCGTTCATGAGTTCGCATGTGGTTTATGTAACAAACCTTCTTTGTGAAGATCCTCGCAAATTGCGGACACGTGAGCACACCATCTACTAGTTGATTAGATTTGTTGGAAACATTTAGTAGACAACACATTAGGGGACGATGATCTAGATATAATGTGATGTTTTTACTCTCTAGTGGGATAACGTTTGACTTTCACGAAACGTGGCAAAACCACTGGCAGATGTTTATATCCCAATATTATTTGAGAACGTACCTACGTGAGTATAATAACTTAGATGAGAATACCAAAAAGCTTCGGCCTAGGCTGAATATTTTCCTCAGCTTATACCCAACCGCTACAGGATTTAGGCCTCCGCAATCCGCATGTCTGCGCCATTTCCCTATGTCACAAGCTCTTTACCATTTCTCAGTTGCTTTGGTAATATCATTATTTTTCCGTCTCGAATTTAAAAAGTTGGCAAAAGCTCTTCTATGTAATGTATTACCGCACATTCGAGTGGGCTGTGTGACTGCAACACGCAATAATCTTTAAGTAAGTCATGAGCGTTCAACATCTTGCTATTACGGGATAAGTCGCACTCGCACTTAAGCATAATAAGTAAAAAATAAAACCAGGAAATTTTCCTGCGATTCCGTAGCTGATTGTTTAACCACCTCTAGACATTTGTGAGATAATTTCTTCAATGAAAAATAAAGAAATAGATTCACGGTAGACTAAAGCATGTGAAAAAATTATATTTAAACACATTGCAGTGCATTAGAAATATCCAAAATTGAGTCGAAAGCCATAAATCTTTTGCGGGAACTCTTTTGGTTGAAGACTTAATCAAATCTAAGGTTAGGTTAGCTAAGCTGCTAAGGCTTCTGTTACGAGTATAGACCAACAAGACAAAATTATAATAACGTCTCTATTTTTTGAATTCAGCCGCGGAACTCTAAAAAGCATCACAAGTATTCACGAGCCTTTTTCTCGTAAGACGTTTCTCACTTATTCTTTTGGGGTTACACCGTCACTGGCGGAGGCTGCGCGCTCATCATTTGCATCCAAATAGCTCCTATAAATTCGCTACCCGAATTTTCACCATTCTCTCGGTTCCTTGGGGGCAATTAAATACTTTTTTCTCGTAGAGTTCGGGCTGCGCGATTTTTCGGTGTGAATAAATTCAGCGGTCCAGATTGTATTCAGCGCCAGCTAGCTTCATTAGGTAAATTATTTCGACACGTATTTTTTTCTACGATAAGATCTAGGCATTGTTATGTAAGCGAGATGTTATTATGAAGGTCGGCTGTTTTCAGTATTTTATGTGATGTTTCCGGGGAATTGCGTTTATTTAAGTGTTGATCTTTAGCACGTTGGTTGACTTTTTTATTTCGTTGGGGTAAGTGTGAATTCTAAACATTATCGCATGAAGAAATGCTTATGTTTGTAGAACAGATAGTCGATGGAGTCGAAAGGTACTGATATGGCAAACGAATATCACATGCCGCAGCATTAGAAGACCTTCCTAAAGGTGGACCACTGACCTGGGGAAGGTCCGGGGAATCCGCTGGTGTGCGAAGCACAGGGATGGTTGATGTGGTGATAATTGGGGGATGTCCAGTAATAGACGTCTTTCATCTGAAATGATCATCATCATATCAGCCGAAAAACTTCCGCTGCTCGTCAGAGGCCGCCCCGCGCGTCTCGCCACAACAACCGATCCGGTGCTTCTCGCATCTATCTGGTACCCGTGACCCTCACTAGGTCATCGGTCCAACTGAAATGATGATGACAATGAAATCCTATAGTAAACGTGTATATTTTATTGTAGACTAGCTGTGCCCCGCGGCTTCGCTCCCGTCAACTGGCTACCTTACCTACCCATTTTTTTTTTGCTTCTATTTATTTATTTATTTATTTAACACTTTCAGCACAAAAAGAGTACAGAGGCGGACTTAATGCCATAGGCATTCTCTACCAGTCAACCTTTGGGTGATGCAGAGAATAGTGGTAGGTGCAATACAGAGAATTTAATGTAAAAAATAATTAAATGCGATTAATAATGATTAATATTCAAATTCAAAGTATAAAAATAAAGTAAAGTACCTAGAAATAAAGTATAAAATCAATTGCGTCAGGTGGAACCACCAGTCCACCAGTGGATCCACCGCCGGATCTAACCGGTTAAAATGAATACTATACACAAACTAACCATACCTATAAATACATAATAAATACTCACATTAACAAGATAAATATGTAAACGAAATACTTAAACAATAAATACGAATAAGTAACTGGAAAACATTAGCGCTGTGATGATACTACTGCCAACTTCTTCCGAATGTGTTCACGAACTTTCAATTTAAAAGTTAATCGGTTGGTGGCCATCCTGATCTCCTGAGGAAGCGCATTCCACAGAGAACTAGACTGAACGAAGAAAGAAGAGTGAATAAAGTCAGTACGGTGAGTGGGACATTGAAGGAGACGGTTGTTTGATGAGCGTAGATTGAGATTGTGGCTGGTGCAAATGTATTGAAAGTGAGGGGCTAGATAACTGGGAGAGTTGGGAGAGACAAGAAATGAAAACAAGGTAGTAAGAGCCCTTAGCTCTCTACGCTCGCGTATGGGCAACCACTTTAAAAGTGACCGATGCGCAGAGACATGATCATATTTACGCAGATTAAAAACAAATCGAATGCAGTAATTCAGAAGACGGTCAAGTTTGTTGAGGAGATCTGCATTCAGGTCATAGTAACACACATCGCCATAATCGATGATAGGAAAAATTAGGGTCTGTACAAGCATTGTCTTCGTGTTTGCTGGTAAAAAGTTTTTCAAACGATACAGGGCCCGTAACGTTCCCGTAACCTTCTGACTGACACTAGCAACTTGAGCTCGCCAGTTTAAGGTACTATCAATGCGCAAACCTAGGTCCATCACATCAGTGTTAAATGGGACAATCGTATTGTCGAACAGAACATTCGGCAAAGCTGTTTCATCGACTTTAGCGATGCTTCGAGAACTTCCAATGATGATCGCCTGGCACTTATCAGGATTTACAGCCACACCAAATTTATCCGACCATGTTTTTATGGCTATCAAGTCTCTATTTAGTTTGCTGATAGCGTCAGGTAATTCATCGACCCTCCCTTGATGGTACAATTGCAGGTCATCTGCATACAGATGATACGCACATTGAAGTTCAGAAGTTATTAGATTAATAAAAATAGAAAATAAGAGAGGAGAAAGAATACCGCCTTGAGGAACGCCAGTTTCCAAATCACGCCAGCAAGATGAGGAATCCCCAACGCGAACCGACTGCTGACGTCCCTGAAGATAAGAGGTGAACCACTCCAGTGCTTCGGGAGAGACCATAACATAGGAGAGAATGGCTAGAAGAATGTCGTGACTGACGGTATTGAAGGCATTTGAGAAATCGACCAACACAAGTACAGTTACCTTGGTGTCTTCCAGTCCTGCCCTTATATCGCCAGTTACTTTCAGGAGAGCGGAAACAGTACTGTGCCCGGGCCTGAATCCAGATTGTAGAGAGCTTATGAGGGAGTTACAATGTACAAAGTGTGAGAGCTGTTTGTGTACGCAGGCCTCGAGCACTTTGGATAGGAACGGAAGTATAGAAATTGGGCGAAAGTGGGCTTCTTGTACGGGTAAAGGTACATTTAAATGATAAACTGTTTGATGGTTAAATTTGTGTATTGATCTAAACACCCAAAACTATGCTAAATATAAAGGTGATCGACCCGCGGCGAATGAGTCGTTCACCGGTGCTATGCAACTACTAAAAACGATTACTCAAATGTGTGACTTTATTCATTCGCTGTGCGTCGATGTCAGCATTAAAATAAAACAATTGATATTGTACGGGTTTGCTCGTACACTTCTAAACCTTCTCTATATTTTGGCGAACTAAACAAAAAAAGAATTACCGAAATCGGCCCAGCTGTTTTCGAGTTTTAGCGAGACTAACGAACAGCAATTTTATATACATAGACTAGCTGTCCCCCGCGGCTTTGCTCCCGTTAACTGCATACCTTTTTTTCCCATTTTTTAACCTTCCCTGTATTCTGGCGAACCAAACAATAAAATAATTACCGAATTCGGCCCAGCCGTTCTCGAGTTTCAGCGATACTAACGAACAGCAATTCATTTTCATATATAAACTCAAACTCAAACATTTATTTCAATTCAACCATTTACAAGCACTTTTGAATTGTCAAGGTCGGTCGGTCCAAAAAGATGAAGCTATTTGCACGTTCCAAAGCGTAGCTCTATGGAGAAGAAGGTGCAAGAAGACTATACATAGATATGACTTATTTCAATTCCCTTTTATTACCTACTCCTTCCACAAAATATGTGTACTTGTCAAGCTCTACCAACACATTCATATTGTCTTCGAAACGAAACCCGAATTAAACCAGTTGATTAACTTCCAAATATTTTGTTTCCGCCGATTTATCATTGGGTTGACAATCGAATTATTTCCCATCGGTAGATGATTTCTTATAATGGCGCGAGGTAAGAAGTCCGGCCGCTCGCTCGCTATTCAATGGCTCGGAAATGATAAGCGTTTCGAATATTTGAGCTACTTGTATGGCTTCGAGACATGTACCGTTTTATTAGAGTTGTAAATTGTTCGAATGGAATTATTGGAGGAAGCGGGAGAACATTTTATTACTTTACGTGGTGCTCTGTTAGCATTTATGATTATGTATTGGAATTATCCTGGAATTATTAATATCTGCATTACGTTGCGTTCAATTTTCTGTAAAAACGCTCGCTGTCGGGCAATTTTACGCCAATTAGATAGTATCTTCGTAAACATAGAAGCGTTGCAAAGTTAAAACAGACCTCTGTAAATAGGACATATTTACTAAAACTGCAGCAGTTTATAATTAACGAACCGAGCACCCTTAATGAATAGTTCCAAGAAGATTAATTCTACCATTTAAATATACTCAACGAAGTTAAGCAGAAACTCGCATTAAAAGTTAAAAGTATACTCTTT
The DNA here is from genome assembly GCA_963859965.1 of Ceramica pisi. Lineage (NCBI taxonomy): Eukaryota > Metazoa > Arthropoda > Insecta > Lepidoptera > Noctuidae > Ceramica > Ceramica pisi. The sequence goes on along the minus strand of OY982537.1, from coordinate 10,830,977 downwards.
AACTCAAATGAAATGAACTTACTGCTAGCGCTGCGTTTATTTAGCCAAAATTTGTTCTCATTATGCTGGACTTAATTTTGTTTTGCTTAAACTATTCGGGCCAACTTGTGTACTAAAACGTGACAGTTTACAATGAAAATTCACTAAATACAATTCAGATGTCGTGTTAATCTCATTCCGCATGAGTAAATTACAAGATCGAGGCGATGGGGGCTGGCGGAGTGCCAAATGGCCGGCCACATCAGCAGCCACGGCTACGATTCAACACCGATAATTCTTTCATTCCACGTCTCGGCAGGAACGCCTTAAAAAATATATCTTGCCTTACGCCAGCAATGTATGCGGGTACAGCCAAATTTTAGCTGATATCAGAAAAAATGCATACACTCGTGATAGGTTTACTTTTAGGTCATAGTGTATAAAATGTGCCTTGAAAATACAATAGTGCATATGTGTTTGCGTTATGTAAATAAAGAGAGGTTTATTTCCATAGAACTGGAAAAGAGTGAATACGAGTACGTCCCTAATAAAAGAATAGATTAAATATAAGTGCAAAATACTGTTCATCGTGCATTTTTGATGAAACATAAAGAATAATCTCTTCTACGAGTTTGGCTACTTTTTGGTTGGTTTCGTTTTGTGGCCAGCTTTCTAAAGCTTAAACAAAAACTTTCAAAACGCAAACATAAAACTATTTTAAAAAGAATAAAAAAGGAAGGTGTGGTAAATGAAGGTGTCTGGAATACCCCCGGGAAAAAACGGCCACATAAACCCAGTGTCTAAACCTAGATAGTTTCGATATAGATGCTATTCGTAACAAAATTATCGAATTTTAGATCGTTAGAAAACAAGTTCATAAGTTGGGAACTCAGTTAGAGGAACTTTAATAAATGCCTAAGAGAAAAGCGTATACCTTTAAATGAACCGAGTGTATTAGTTATGGATAATGCCAGTTACCATTCAATAATTGTAAATAAAGCTCCTACATCACAAAGCCTAATGATGATAAAATGAGATAAGAGAATGGCTTATTTTGAATGATATTCCATTTGAACAAAATCACACAAAAGCAGAGCTGCTATGTCTTGTGAAACGAAACACACCAGAAACAGAATATGAAGCAGATGAACTTCTGAGAGAAACTTATTAAAGAGGCTTTTGAAAGCATAACTCCACAGGAATGGAAGAAAATGACTGATCTTGTAATTCAAATTGAAAAAAAAAATATACAGAAAGGGATAGAATAACAGAAGATAATTTAGAAATTTTTCATGTTGGAGATAATGATTTCAGTGGGTCAAATGAATCTTTCCTCCTCATGGAAATCCTAGATTCAGATTTTGATTATGGTAGTTAGTAAACCAAAACTATTATAGAATATTGTTGTTTTTTTTATTCAGATAATATCACATAATATTACCTATTCGTATTTTTTTCCAACGAAGTAAACTGATTTTTGAAATGTTACGCACGAAATGTCTCTTTGGTTTGGATCATAATGGGTACTTAGACATAATTTTACATCTTGAAACTTCAGTTGACTTCGTCTGGTTAAAAATACGACTTTACATACAACAAGTACCGTAGGATCCCATTTTTGAACCTGTCCACATGCTGTCAAGCACTAGTGTACAAATAATGTTTTACATAAAAAAAAACGAATTAACTCTAAAGTTTAGTATCAAGTCAGGTTATTCCAGGTACTTCATACCAATTTTGGGGTTACTAGGCTAAGGTTTTTTAAATTTGCCGCGCTTTTTCAGTCCCTACTTTCGTATGCCAGACTCTCTCTCTCTCTCTCTCTCTCTCTCTCTCTCTCTCTCTCATGAGGTCGCCGTCTTGTCTCAAAAACTAGCCAAAACGTCATGGGAAATATTCAAATTTGGAAGCGCAATTTGAACGGTCTATCCATCATACAAAACAATATTTGCCTTTCTAACCGCATTAAAGCCGGCGGCGGCGGCGGCGTACTGCCAATGTGATATACGGACAGATTATTCAATCAGAATATTGAATGTGACTAGTTGCTGTTTTGATTACCTTCTACCCCTTGGTGCTCACAAGTCCCACTCACAGTTGGTTGCTATCCCACAGGAAATATTGACACTGTATTGGTAAAGTTCGAGACGACTGGCAGATCGGAACCGAGCTGCTGATCCCAAAGGAGTTACGTAAATGTCAGTCTAATGTGACATTTAATCTCAAATGTTTGAAAAAGGGTTACAAGATATGTTAATGTAAAGTTCGAGTTGCCAACTATTACCAAGTGGAACATGCACTTGGCGACACCTGACAGTGAAGGGTTTAAACGTCTTAGTTAATAGACAAAACTTAAAATCTTTTAGCATACGCTTCTTTGTTTCATACCCTGACAAGTGAGATATTTACTGCACCCTCTCTTATTAACAAAACACAACGAATTTTAAAGTGGCCGCGACTATAACAAAAGACTAGTGTCAAGTCCGGAAGGACGGCATCCATCACAATCTGGAGCGTTGTCACGTCCTACAAAATAAGCTCATGGACACTAGCGTCGCAGCTAAGCGGAAAGGAAAACAACTACAGGAAATCACGCGCACACTGCGACAGGAAATAATACGGGGAAAGTTCCTCTAATACACGCGTAAGGTAAAACAAAGGAAGGTTTCCAAGATTTTTAAGGGTTATTAGAAAAGAATTTACCCGGACATGCTGTAAGCCCCCTCGTACATACCATATGCCACGTGTTAATAATGTTACTGTCAAACTGCTCCGTAGCTTTGATATGGGTCAAAAAGGTTTCAATAGCGTCTCCCTGGCGGAACCCACAGCACTATTTCACCTGAAATGTGTACGAGAAAACATCGGACCAATATGTTTTTTATGGCGAAAAAAAGTGAAACTAGAAGAATTGGTTTCGGAGCTAACAGTACGCATGTGCGCTCGACAGTAGGATTTTATAGGGACTTAACTTTTACTGGGGATTAGAACGAATGTTACGTTACAAAGTCTTTAGGAAAGGTACCGAGAAAAAAGTATCCAGCAGTATTTTTATTTTGGCTGGCATTTTCACTTGCAAAGAACAGAAAATACAAAGAATAATATTGTATAATTCCCTAAAGTTTCTTCGGCTCGAACAAAAGCTTTTTTCTACATAGGTTTTTACAATTTTTTTTTCATAAAACGTGCTACATCATCCTTTTGATTCGTAACGAGCTAAGCAAAGTTTTAAGTAGTCCCCAGGCACTACTTGAATCCGCATTTGGAATACAAAGATAGGTAAGCGATGTTAAAAATTCCAGTGGGTTAACTCTCTTTTCTTTAATCTCAAGTTTTTTAAACGCTCGTCCGTAGATACGAAGAAGGTGGGGGTAACTAAGACGGTGATCTGGCCGGAATTAAGATGTTTTCATTAATTTGAAAGCATGCCTCATCCGGTAACTTTTCCCTAGTTCCGCGTTCGTATTTACATTGGTTTCTTTTAACACCAAAGGTAACTTTATACAGCCTAACGATAAAACGTCAAGTACACATATAAAATAGTTTTAACGACGACGTTCGCGAGAAATACTTTCTATTCAGCTTTGTTTGTCGGTCTTTAACAGGACAGATTTCTTTAACGGTTTACAGACCTTTGTTTAGATATCTTTTTAAAGGTTCAATTACTTTAATGATCTTTTTAATTCTGCTTTAGAAACGAAATAATGGGATTGATGTAGGGAATTGAAGTTTAGATTAAGTTAAGGCTTTTTCCACACTGTATAGCGGAGGTCATTGTGAAAAACTTCTTGTGATGTTAAAAAAGGAAACGTACGAATATCTGTGAAAATGTACTTAAAACAAGAAGGTCAAAGGGCATTTCGGTAGGTACAATAATGCTCTTTCATTTAAAGGTCAAAGTGTAATCGAATACTTTGACCTTCAAATTAAACGTTTGCTTTTAGATGAGTGAAAATTAAATAAGCATTAATGCAAAGTATTTATGTAAATATTTAATCGTTCAAGGTCGCTTTCTCTATGTGACACTGGTTTAATTCCACGTTACGCAATGTTTAAACTCTTCGTTTTGCCCGAATATGTCAAGTTAAATATTTTACCATTTTGTCTATGTACATTAGGTATGTTTGAAGGTATGTTCTTTTTATAGCAAACTTTTTACACCAAACATTTAGAATAGATTGGTGTTTGAAGAGGTATCAGCCGCACGGATCGATCTTCAAGGTTAAGCAACGCTTGCCAAGGTGGGTCTGTGGATGAGTGACCATCTTCACATACCGAGTTTTCGCCGAGCCTCTGGAAGCACTTTAAGCCGTTGGTCATGGCTGTCATTTTAGATCCTTCGCAGTCGATACGGATTGTCAGAAGCCAGTAAATCTGACCGAGTAAATGAGCTGTGGTGATCTGGTAGGCAGCCGATCTACGTATCTAACTTACCGTTATTCATCTGAATCCGGTTTGAGTGGAAGCCGACCCTAATGTACGATATATTTTGTTTGTTAATTAGTGACCTTTTGAATAAAATATTTTTTCAAAATAGGTGGTTTGTGTCGGTCATGACCTCTTCGTTCCCAATCTATGATTTTTTTGTCATGGTGACTAAACATGTGTGCACCCGTGCATTTTTGTGATAGAATAACACTTTGTGATTCTATATCAATATCAAATCTGTCCAAAAGTTCTTAATAATATTTGCAAGTCATCGTTTGAGGGGTAAAACGAGAGGTTCCAAGGTAATTGATATTAATGACACCGTGTGCATCCCAAAAAATTGTGGTCATGACTTTGTTGGCGGACCAACACAATTTGCCCTTCTTTGGTTTACCTCGAAAAACGTTTAGAATGTTTAGATTGTTCCTTGTAACTGGTGTATAGTGTTGTATCCATGTTTTTTGTTTCATCCACGGTTATGAAACGGTGCAAAAACTCGTTCGAATTTCGGCTAACAACTCTTTCTTTTTTAAGTGGTAACACGGATGCGCTTATGGTCGAGTGTGAGCAATCGCGGCACCCATCATGCGGATAGCTTTTTCATATCCAAATAATCATGTAAAATGTGATGCACCCGCTCAGTTGAAATGCCTAGAGCCTCAGCCACCTCACGCACTTTCGTTTTCCGATCGTCCAATGATGCGTGACAACTTGATTTGAACGTTCGGCGTCACTTGTGCTGATACGACCACAAGGGAACTCAGTAAACCACTTCTTAACCATTGAAATTGATAGACGGTTTTTTTTTTGCGCAAAAAATGAAGCTTAATCACACGAAATTCACTTTTTCCATTTTTTTATTATTCTAGAGGTTATCTGCTTTCAATGGAAACCAAACACTGAATAAATTATGTAGGTTGCTAAAATTTGTCAGTATCCTATTAATAGATGACAGCAGCACTGATGCATTAAAAGTTATTGCGCGAGAAATTCAAAAAGTCACTGACTTATCAAACCTCAGTGGGTACATATTTTGAAAAAGGCTAGGCAGATGATGATGAGTGTTTGAAGAGGTAATTAATAAAACATTAGATACAGGAATAGCGGTAAAACGACCTTTGCTTTGTCTTCCACAACCCACAAGGCCACTTCTAAAATATTTTGATCGCTGGGTTACTGAGAAAATAATTAAATAAACAAATATGTATCTGTGGCCAGTTTAATTTTACTTTGGGTACAAAAGTATAATAATATTATTATGACATGCTTCGGCTTTACATGGATGCAAATAATTCACAAAAATTTTCTTCGTTTATCTTTCTTTCTATAATTAGAAAATATTCGTTGCGTGGTTTAGTAAAATAGTGTTGAAGAAACAGCAAGAGACAGACAACGACTTCACTCTTTATCAATTTATTTACACACAAAACATATTTTTGTTGTTGATGGGATTCATTAAATGACTTGCTGGAGTGGATTGAGCGAGAGATTCTTACTAGGATTGTCTCTTACTGACTAAAATCCAACCGTGTTTCTTCAAAGGACATTCCTTTAGCGAGGGCTGCGGTAATCTTTCGAACAATTCCCCAATCTTGGCAGGCACTAGCCCTAACGGGCCCGTCAATTATGCTGACATCTATTTGAGGCGCGCGTGGAACACAACTTGCCGTCTACCAGGGCCGCAACCATGACATGTTTAGGATTGTGGCTGGGGACAACAAAAAAAAACAAAACTCAAGACGGTGATCAAACACCAAAGAAGTGAAGAGTCAAACTTTCTTTAACTTTTTAACGCTGCTGTTATACACTTCCTACAGGCCCGTGCCTTCAGTGGGAAACACAATGAGAAGAAAAGCAAAAACAAGAGAAGTAGTAGTCTAGAGATAGAGAGAATTATATCCGGTTAAATTAATTTGTTACCTTCCTAGAATATTTGGACAGTGTGGAATACTTGCCTACTAATTATGGTTTTCCTGCCCAATGATTTTCAAGATTGTAATCTATTAATATTAAAAAAACCTCTTAAAAAATAGAATTTACGTGCCTGTATATACATAATATATGGTAGCAAACAATTAAGTAGCTGTCTGTTACAACTTCTGCAATTTATAAACGTTCTTTAAAGTCTAGACATGCTTCAACTTGACGTCTACATGCGTTAAGTTTTTGACGTACACAAGGAGTTATAAATGTGAAATTACAAATTTGTTAAGTATTTAGTAGTTCAGTTTTGGGTTCCGTACCCGAAGCGTAACCAATGGATCCATTGTCTGTTTGATTGCCTGTCAGCGAGCTGTGGGTATCTCATAAAAAAAATAATTATGGAAGTGTTTTTCTATTGCTACTATAAAAACAATTTATGAAAATAAAATTAAAAATAAAATCAAACGCTACCTTCGGGTAGCGTTTGATTAGGTACTATAATTTTATTTTGTTTTACTATTGATAGGCAAGCGTTTGACCACTATCTCACCTGAATGTAAGCGATGATGTGGTTGAAGGTGGAGTACCTACGCTTGCCTAGCAGTAAACTATTCACTATTGATTTAAAGACGCCTAGGTTGCACCTAGCTATCAAGAAACACAGAGTTTGGCAGAGAATTCCACTCCTTAGCTATACATAATTATCCTCCAAAGATTCATGTTGCTACAAGCGCTCATAAAAACCTACAAGGAATCAAAAACAATTGCTACATGTTAAACTTTCTTTAAAGCAAAGACCTTTTCCTCGATTTTTAAGCCTCAGTAGCTCCACCGATTTTAAAGGTTTAAGCTGGAATTCAGCGCAAAGTCGGAAAGGAATTTTTCCAGTAATTTGGATTCAATTCACAGCAAGAAAAGGCTGGCAATAAATAAACTGCAAGTCCAAATGAGGTTCCAACCCTGGACATAATCCAAGTCAGCGTGTAGCTTTTATTTTTATTTAATTTCATTACATGTCTTATCCCATGTTATTTCGAGTACCTACTACAGTTACTATAATGAAGCTTGAACGTACACGACGGTAAAGAGGAAATAAAAGTCTAGTTAGATAGCAAAAATGCTAGATCATTACCGCTTGATTCAGTTCATCGATTTCTTTAGTATTTTATAGTAGTAAAAAAAAAAGTAATGGTTGCTAAACCGCAAAATATTTCAGTTAAAAGGGAGTTGAAAGAAAACTACTTGTACAAATAATTGCAAAGTTCCAAGAGATTCCAAGCAAAAAACATTAAAAATAGCAAATATAAGTGAAAATAAAACACGGACCTTCTAACAAGAAGTATTGTCTGCACTGTCTCGAATTGTTGTTTTATAGAAAATCTCCGCACCGTGTTATCTATTGCAGTTTCAATTTCTTAAGTTTGTTCTTCTCTTCAAACAATCACATAACGGTAATGTAATGTTAGATCGTCTAGAAAATGTTTCGCTTTTGCCTCCGTCTGAGTTTCTCAGCCAGACGTCTTGCAGACCTCTTGGATTTTTTTTTCAGTTTTATCCCAGTTAGTCGTTTGGTTTTATGTATTGAATGCCTACTTTTCTATCAAAAACCATAGGTAGAAAACTCTTTCAGCAAGCCAATCTATACGAAAAATAATCTGCAAAAACAAAACGCTAAGTCGATTAAAAAAATGAACCGATTAAACGCGGCACTCGCTAATGGCTTCATAACAAACGAAATTCTCACCCCGGATCCAGTTCAGGCGTGTATATAACAACTACAATAAAATTCAAAATCATAGCATTATTCTCACTAAACAATAAACCACGTACTATAGTGGAATGCGCAATTGACGTTATAAATTACCGCGTGATCATAAAATGTTAATAAATAATTCAGAGTTTAATCGGAGCGTTAATTGCGATTGCCGTCGCACGGGTTAAATGAATTTTTTCATTTAAAATATCATCGTGTGTCGTTTTTATTAATGTGAACCTGTTTTTACTCCTTCCGGCGAATAATCTCGATTGATGGCCGCTGGTGTATAAAACATAAATAAAAATTTTAATCATCGCGCCGAAAATAAAAATTTGTTGTTTTGCCTGCCTGCTGGAATATCGATGCAGTTGCCCGATTCTGATGAGTCTGCTAGGGTTTGTTGCTTTTTCATGTTTTGCAATGATGTAATATTTTTGGGTTAAGGCTCGTATTTTATTGAATGTTCGCTTGTAACAGTTGCGGAAAATGCTGGTACTTTTAAATAGTTTTAATAATGTGAAGTTTCATTCATTCTTGTTTTATTATGTTTGACGGGTTGTTAATTAAATACAGGCCTTCTCATAATTCAGTTGAAATTTTAACTATGGCTGGATAGCATAGAGATAGGTCATCGTGTATTTTTTTATCCCAGTAGTATGTTTTCTTGGGATCATTTAAGGCATTCACGTGGGCGAAACCACTGGCAGAACTTGTTAAATTTGTTAACAAGAAGTTAAAACTGTTAAATTTAATCTTTCTAAATAACCCCTGTACCTAATCTATTTTTAACCCCCGACACAAAGAGAGGGTCTGATTAGTTTAGCGTGTCTGTCTGTGTAGGTATCTGTCTGAGGTATCGTAGCTCCCAAACGGATGAACAGATTTTCGTTTAGTTTTTCTTTTTGTATCATAGATAGTTTTATCCCAATTGTTCCTAGCCATGTTTCATGAAAATCTGTTCAGCCATTTGAAGATTATCAGCTCTTTTCTAGTTGATGAGGGGATCTGGCTTACTTCCTTATGTCCGATCGATTCGAAATTTGGTACCGTGGTACTTCAATGGTATTGAAAGTATATGGTAAGGTAACCATGACCTGATCAGTCGTTTGAAGACCATCATCTCACTAATACTTGATGAGGAAATCGACTACCTTCCATATTATGTACTATCGATTCGAAATTTGGTACCGTATTACTTTAATGATATTGAAAGAACATGGTAAGGTAACCATAAACTGATCAGCCGTTTGAAGACCATCAGCTCATTAATACTTGATGAGGGGATCTGACTACCTTCCTTATGCCTGATCGATTCGAAATTTGGTACCGTGTTACTTCAATGATATATAAAGTATTTGGTAAGGTAACCATGACCTGATCAGCTGTTTGAAGATCATCGGCACTTTAATAGTTGATGATCTGATCTGACTGACCTGCTAACTAATCACTACAAATAACTTCCTAATATTTATACCTACTTTAAAAAGGACAAAATAAAAGTAAAACTACAAATTTTTGTAAACCCCCCGACACAATAAATAAACTCTAAAAACTAACAAATAATACTTTAAACCTATTATAATTATTATCGTCACATATAATAATATTATGTAAGTTCAAATATTTATATTTTCCAAGCGTTGTCGAGTCGGGGCACCGCTAAGTGAAAAAAACAGGTGTAGTTGCAGATTGCAACAAAAGAATTTACTCGCAAAAAATTACTTTATTTACCTAGTATTGATAAATCTTTGCAACAGTTTAAGCCCAAACAAGTGGCTCTTAATTTTATCTCAGGAGATTCTGTTTATGAAATAGTGAATTTTGCTTTCGGATGATTTCTTAAAATCTCGCGAACAGTTTGAAGTGAAAAAGTGAATGCATTAATATTATTGCAATGTTTTCAACCATGCTAGGGTCCCAACAGACAGTGCTAAGCAGAGCGTGGCCAAAGCAACTGTGCGTTTTAAATTAGTTTTTCATTTAGATCCCGCGTTTGTCTATGCATCATCCTTAATGCGCGACTGATGGGAAATACTCGATTTTACTATTGTAAAGTTATTTTTCCCTGTGCATAAAATTTCAATACATAAATATTCAATGAGTTCATCTGAGCAGTAGGCTACTCTACATAATGTACACCATATACGTTACATAAAAGATAGATAAAGAAAATATTACAAAGGGTGACATAATGGAAGATATTATCCCTAAAAGCTACTGTAACACTGACTCTCAAAAAATTGTCAACTAACTCCCAATTAATCACGCCTCACGCCACCGAGTACATAATCACGCGTTCACATGTATATAAAATTCAACCCTGAGGTTCCCGCCGTGGCATAAACGATCTCGTATACCGCTTGTTTCACACCTGATTATCTTCACTCCCAGTTCATTGCCTCGGATATAACACTTTAAAACCAGCGCCTTGTTAGCATTATTATTAATTTTAGGCTCGGGTGACAAGGTTCGGTCTGGCTGACACTTCATTATGGCTATACTTAGGAGGGTTGTAATGGATGTTAAGGACTGTAGTATGAGTATGTTAGCGCTAAGTGTAATGCATGTTCATGGTTTGCGTCTACGGTTGGTATTAAACCGTGGTTGCAACTTATGTTCATTGAGGTGAGGTCTGCATAAAATATTAACAACATTATCTGCGAATTGAGTCCTTTTTAACCGACTTCCCAAAAAGGTGGAGGTTCTCAATTCGGTTGTATTTTTTTTTATGTTTGTTATCTCATAACTCCGACAATTATGAACCGATTTGAAAAATTCTTGTTTTGTCTGAAAGGATATACTTGCAGATTGGTCCCATTTAAATTTTATCAAAATCGGATATAAAATTTGTATTTTAAATCGAAATAGCTAGAATTCGTCTACTTGGATGATGGTTTTATGTCATCCAAGTAATCGAAATTGCGTATTTTGCTTTCTGCGATTTTGCAGTGGTGTTGTTAGGTGTGGGGTACCACTAAAAAGTGAAAAATAAAAAAAAACTTTTTACAAAAAAATACAACCGACTTCCAAAAAAAAAAAACACTACTTAGTAAATAATGACTTTAATTTCGGAAGTCGGTTTCAAAATACGAAGAAACTAACAAAAACACCGACTTCCGACATTAAAGGTATTTTTTACTTTGTATTGTTTTTTTTTTTGAGAACTATTTTAATCTATAGTCAAGGCGAAATCATAGCCAAAATTCACTTAATACTATATAACTAAGTTGATGTCTGCTGCTGTGTGTTTGACCTCTAACTTCTTTCGCAAATTTTAATACAGTTTTCACTTATAGAAAGAGCGGTAAACGAGGAGGGTTGAGGTTACTACATTTTAATGAAAATTCCATCTTATAAGAACATCAGTACGGTTTCACCAAAGGGCGTTGTACAACTGACGCCGGTGTCACTCTAATAAAGAACATCTTTAATGCCTGGGAAGATTCGCAAGACGCCATTGGAATTTTTTGCGATCTCTCGAAGGCGTTCGATTGCGTTAACCATGAAACACTTTTGTTGAAACTGGAGCATTATGGGATTAGGAATACATCTCTTGATCTGATTAGATCGTACTTGAAAGACAGACAGGTTAAAGTACAGGTAAACGGCGTGAACTCACTGGGGTCTGAAATGACAATGGGCGTTCCGCAAGGTTCAATATTGGGTCCATTCCTCTTTTTAGTGTACATAAACGATTTGCCCCAATTGCTTCAAAATGAGCCAAAGATGGTGTTATTTGCTGATGACACATCATTGATATTTAAGATAGAACGACGGTCACAAAATCTTGATGATGTCAATAACTCTATTCATCAAGTTCAAGATTGGTTTACGGCAAACAACTTAGTATTGAATGAAAAAAAAACCAAATGTATTAAATTTACTTTACCAAATGTTAAAAGTAACGAATGTGACATCGTATTGAATGGACAAAAACTGGAATTTATTGATCAGACGGTTTTCCTGGGAATCACTTTAGACGAGAAATTGCAATGGGGACCTCACATAACATCTCTTGCGGCGCGGCTAAGCTCAGCCGCTTATGCTGTTAGAAAGATAAGACAGTTAACAGATGTAGAAACTGCGCGTTTGGTCTATTTTAGTTACTTTCACAGCATTATGTCGTATGGTATTTTGCTATGGGGTCGGGCTGCTGACATTGAATCCATATTTATTTTACAAAAGAGTGCTGTCAGAGCCATTTATAATCTACGTCGACGCGATTCTCTTAGAGAAGTCTTTAAAAAGATTAATATTATGACAGTCCCATGTCAATTCATTTATGAAAATATTATGTATGTAAGGAAAAATCGACATCTCTTTAGCAAAATTAGTGATAGACATAATTTTAATACTAGAAATAGAAATAAATTAGATCAGCCATTTTATAGATTAGCCAAAGTACGAACATCTTTCATGGGGTACTGTATTAAATGTTACAACAAAATACCTTGTGACATATTAGAATTAAATGAAAGAAAATTTAAAAATTATGTTAAAAGCACACTATGTAAACAAGCATATTACAAATTAGATGATTATATTCAAGATAAGAATGCTTGGAAACATGCTGATCCTGCTCCATAGGACAGTCTAAGGTGTAGTAAACAAAGTCAAACTTATTGATAATGTTTGTATTAATATATTTAGTATATCTATAGATGTCTTTAATGACTTTTATATTTAATTTAACTCACACACTGATTTATTGTTCTTTATTTGATAAATCAATAGTACCAACATTTTTAAATATGTGTGTGTTTGCATTGTATAGACTCAAGTACCCTGGCGGTTGGGAGTGTCATGCTCACTCAAAAGCTTAGCTGATGGTGGCGTATGCGTTAAATTATGTGGCTCCATTTAAAATGGTTGAGACGAATGGGCCTGGCGCATGTCATGGCGCCGTCGGTTGGGACTGGTCGTTTCTCAGCTGCCATGGTTTACTTTAATTTATTTTAATTATTTCTTTGAATTGTTCCTTTTTTAGTTCGGATGTTTTTATCATGCTCGTCACATCGTTCTCGCATGTATGTATAATTTCAACACGATGTCAAGAAAACTTTGTAACAATTTATTATTTTTAAAAGAGTGTCCGTGGAGTTTCTTGCACGTTCTTCTCCATAGAGATCTACGCTTTGGAACGTGCAAATAGCTTCATCTTTTTGGACCGACCGACCTTGACAATTCAAAAGTGCCTGTAAATGGTTTAATTGAAATAAATGTTTGAGTTTGAGTTTTAGTTTGAGGGTTGGATATACTTTGTACCCTTGCAAAGCTGTAGAGCAGGTAGGTAGAGCATTCTACTCAGGCTGCCTGTTTTGAATAAACTATTACTTATATTACATATGTACACTTCATTAATTAATTTGTTTCATCAAGGAACCACTGAAAAAATGTGGGGCATATAAGAAATTTAAATGTTGGAAGGAGAAAAGATGAAATCTAATTACATCTCATTTACAACATAATCCAAAATTTTATTTTAATTTCAAACAGATTATTGACGGATACAATGAACAATAAATTTCACAGTCTGTGAAATAGCTTATTGTATTTAGCTCACAAATTCTAATTGCCTTTTTGAGCGTAACATTCGGAATGCCATAGTAAGCAAGTTTTGGACAAAATCCAAAATTACGGGCGTAATAATTGCATTCCGACAAAATGTATTCAAAGTTGAGTAAAATGTGGACATTCGACGCTTTATCTGCCAGAGCTCGTGTTGTTAGCACAATTAAAAGTTACGAGTTGTTAAAGTCTAATTAAACAGTAACTATTACTTTGGTAAATAGTAGAGTTATTTGTTGAACTAGACGAGATAAAGTCAAAAGTCTAAATGACATGGCCAGTTTCAGCCTAGTTACACTCAGTGGCGTATACATTAATATACGCATAGTTACAAATAAATAAAAATAAAAATACATTTTTTGAAAGTATTTACATTTTCGTACAACTTCAGAAAAAGTATTTAAACTTAAATAGTTGTTTTTCGATTCCGGCGTATCGATTTAACGCGCCATTTTAGATAAACGTTCCATTCCCTGTAAAGCTAATATACTTATGTTTCATCAGAGTAATATTAAAAATTATTCTGACTGTTAAATGATTGTGCACCGTCGTAATCATAATAACATTCATATTTTGTTAATTACTCGACTGCTATGCTATGAAATATTTATGTTTAATAAGTTTTTTTTTTAACAAAAATACTTATCTTTAAAAAACGAAACGAAACGACATGACAGGTTCGACATTCGCCCGCCATTATTTTGTACTCGTTGCGTTGTGTGTGGGTTTGTGTCTTGTCAATGTTTGTTTTTATTTTAACACTGCAATCCTTTATGACACTACCTGACCTTTTATCGAATGTGAAATCAAATAATTTCTATTCTACTATCAAGAGTCTATCCAGTTATACATGATATCTTGGGTAACTAATGATTCCATTCCTGTCCTACTACTGTCAGAGAGTTTAGGTTACACTTGGCACATTACATCTCTTCAGACAAGAGAGAGGCCTGAATTTCTAACAACGTTTTCCTTCACGGTAAAGAAAATTATTAAACATGATTCCTGAAGTCTTGGTAATTGGCTTAATGGTCATCCATTCATTGATCATGATGAAATGACAAGCGTAGCTTACCCATGCAGAATAATCTGGCTACCACTTAGTTATAAGCCCGAGGAGGTTCATGACCAAGACATGTTTTTGTTAATTTCTAAGAAATCTGAAGTGACTGAACTATGTAACTTTAACAATTAATTTTAGAGCATAGTAATTTCAAAATAAAGAAAGATTCGTTAATGTACATACATTTTTAGATGCTAGGCAGAGTGCCCTAAGTAAATTGGCCATCTCCTTTGCACTTAAAGTCATGACGCATATACTGTTTTATTTGATATGGGTTTGCTCTTGCCTCTAGTCTAGAGATGAAAGTTTTATTTAAGATTGAGATTAAAAATCAAATAAATTAATAACTGTTGGTAGATAACAGCCCTTTGGCTTGACTAATTTCTATTTTTTATGCGAATCTGTTATTTCGAAAAAAGACGTTTAATTCTGAGTTCTTGAAGTAGGTACACAAAATTCGGTCCTAGAGAAATCCAGCAATCTCCTCCAGCACTGTTTAACTAGGTTATAATATGCATTATAAGAAATCGGTAGGTAATTATTAGAAGTGGTGACTAATATGACTTGCAGTTTGGTGTGGAGAGAATAAGACGGAGTCTTTGGTGTCTGGAGAGTCCTGTTTGTCCCCTTTCCTTTTATTATGTTTGTTCAAACAAATATGGTTGACTGTTATTTTTTAGGAATTCAAAGCAACACCATTGAATTTAGCTATCGCAAGATTCTATTGATATAAGAACGATATAATACAAGTTATTTCCAAGAAAAAATATTATAATTCCAACTTATATCTACTCAACTATTAATTGAATCCCAAAAACTAGTGCTCCACTGCTACTGATGTAGCTAAACTCGAAACTTCTAGTATTCAATTCGCGTCAGATATCTAAAAAGCTCTTAATTCGCAAAGCAATACAATCTAATAGTCAAAGCTGCAGTACTGAAAGCAAACACCAAATTGCTCGCTAACTTGAGATTACATGCCGTGTCGCTGGAACACTCCCCCCCGCCTCCACCGACAGTGTCACCCTCCCCCACCCCTGGATCGTGTTACTAAAGCTACAGAAAAACTAACGAAACTTACCCGATTCGGCCTGTTCTTGGCTTGTAATGTTTATCTTTTAAATATGTTGCCTTTTTTGGCTCTGCGTACAAGGAACTGTCATTGGAGTGCTTCCCCTTAATTGGGACAAGAAGTTTTGCAACCACGATCTTTACCAGTATTTTTTTGCTGGCTAAGATAATACTGTTACGTAAAACACGCTTCCAATCTTCCAGTTCAATACCCCAAACGTATTCATAAATAAAATTAAAACCCATTCAGTCAATTTATTAAATATTTTCCTTTCAGTTCTACGGTGAATGAATTTAAGTGAAGCATTTCGTACTCTGGGGATGCACTCTGAGAATTTTTCAAGTAATTTGGATTCTATTCACAACAAGCGGGCTAGCGTGAAAAGGCGAGCAGCGCCAAATGAAGCAGCTTGCTTGCATTATGCCGGCAGTACCTACCTCTTATTGAAATTTCCGGACGAAGCTTGAACTTGACCCCAAATTGTTTAGTATCAATGTATTTTCTGTTATTTAACATGTAACAGATTAATTGCAACACCTAAAACGGGGTCGCTCTGTTCATCACTATGAAATAATTTTTTCAATGAAACCAACATTCATATTGCGAAGAAAAAGAATCGACTGTCTCATACGAGTACATTTATGCGCGCATATCTCAACGAAATGTAGTAAACATGAGCAGCTGTTTTTTTTTGCGATTTCAGTGTTAGTCTCTAGTAAAAGATGTTCGTAATGATGAGTAGAATGACCCCTTTTCAGGTAGGTATTGTGTTAATTCTGTTTTCTTTTTTTTCTTTTTTTTATTTGTGATGGGTTTGCTCGTTGACTCCAGTTTTGGTCAGAGATGACAGAGACAAACTCTACGATGGAGTGAGCTTACCCAGAAGGAGCCTGCCACGTTGTATTATAAATATTTAAGTTAAAGGTCAAAAGCACACTCATAAACTTTGATTTAAGGAATATGAATTCCCTAAATATGCCTTGTTTGATAAGACCGCCAATCTATATATATATAAAACAAAGACGGGTTTGTTACAACACTTATAACTCGAGATCTGCTGAACCAATTTTTATGGTTATTGATTCGTTGGATTTGTCTCCGACCCGAATAGCAGAATACATCTTAAAAACAATGAAAACTCGATATGTGCAATGAATACTTAATTGACGGGAGCGAAGCCGCGGGGGACAGCTAGTTGTTGATAAATAGAGTTAGCCTTTCTCACTTTTTCGGATTTCAAATTGAGACAACAATGAAGCTCATTTTCAAAAGATGAAATTAAAATTTTGAAACATTATATATATTGTATTGTTATATTTTTTTTTTTTTTTTTTTTTTATACTAAACGGGGAAACTCTTGGCCCAAATCTCACCTGATGGAAAGTGATGATTAGGCCGAAGATGGAAGCGAGTTTCACCCGGAATCCTCTTACACAGAGGAACTGGCTATCATACCTCTAACTGCCGGAACACAACAATGCTGTTAACATTGTTGTTATGGCGACAGACTTAGACATGATGGTGGTAGCTTGCCAGGCGGACTTAGAACAAGTCCTACCACCAACCAAACCGAGCAAAAAATTTGCCCCCGCTGGGAATCGAACCCGGGACCTCTGGGTCTAATTCAGGTGGTATAACCACTAGACCACGGAGGCGGTTAGTGTCACCTGTTTAGCACCACCCAGGGACCACGTGTAGGGATTCGCTGAAGGGTATTCTCCTACGGACGCGGGTGACTCGGCCCCCAAAATATAGAGCGTGTCCGCGACTCCACGTCCACGCGCGCTTTGCATCTATATTGCGTTATTTCTGGAAAGAAACCTAAATATTTCTTATTTTACAAACGAAAAATTTTAAACAACATTGTTGATCCTTCATATTTTCAGTCTTTTCGTCCATAATATTTTTAATAAAATAAGAAGTTTCATGGCTGATGATAAAGATGTAACAACTTCTCACGTTACCGGAGCGATAACTGTTGAGGTTAATTAACTTCAAAGTGAATGTAATAAATTGAAACGAGAGCCCTTATTAATGTCCGATAGAAATAAATGTTGCTCAACAACATCAGACCCTATTGTTGGAGGCGAGAATGATACAAAAATAGGTTTTATTAAAGTTATTTAGGTCCTAATATTTTTAACGGCTTAACTTTGCTGACGTGACGGGTATTTATGTAGGTGCCAAATCATGAAATAAGTATGATTTTTTGAGCTTATTATTTTATATACAGTTGACCCTGTAGCGGCATCAATACCACCACATGATAAACTAACAGAGCAAATCTACATCGCAACAAAAAGAACCGCGACGAACTAAAATTCTGCATCGCGCAATCACAGTTTACCGTGCGATTTGAGTGCGTTGCGTGATGAACTATCGGGCAGTTGCCCGCACCGTACACAACGACCGTCCGGTCGGAGGATCCTACCTTTTCAATGTAGGTTTGCAGGACTTTACTCTCTGTACCGCTTATCTCCTAAACTCCTATCAAAATACATGTAGGTACCTATATGAAATCAAAATAAAATTATACTTTAGTGATAAAAAATCACCATTCACCAAAACAATTGAGAATACGATTGAATGAAGAAAAAAAAAAGAAAACTTGAAAACTATTATATAGTTACACTATATGAGTCATTGTTACTCGGAATAAATAATTTAATAATTAATAGTTTTAAAATTTATGATAAGCTCGGAATCTTTCGCCCGGGTCGGACTCACACTTGACCGGTTTTTGTGTTGCCATGGTTTGATTTAAAGTTTCCTCAGTTAATTTAATTTGAACCCGTATGGGACCTATAAGTTATCTGTAGACAAAAATAGGCTTTTAAAAGGGTATATCAGTAGAACCTTTTTTATTTTATGACTTTTCGGTAGACCTGAAGAACTCTTCATAAATATTTATGAATTACTTTTCATAGACCTCTTTATCACTTTTTATGTCACAACTTTATATATCCATATACATCCGCTTTATATTGTTTTTTCGATGGCGTAAATAGGTATCATAAGTACCAACACTATATACTAAAACCAGGAATATGTTCATGAAGTCCGGACTGATGTCTAGTGAGGATTTTATTGCTTAGAGATCAGAATTCCTTGTGGAAAAAGTACGTGACTGTTGGCATGTATTGATTATATCTAGTTTTATGTGGAGAAATTCTGTAAATTCATCGCATTGTCATCGTACAAGACTGCGTCGTTCTGAAGCTAAAAGCTGCAGTCTTTTGTCAACATATAGGTAAGGTATTTTGGTGTTTGTGGTGTGTAGTTGTTATTTTATTATCTACTAGCTGACCCACGCAACTTCGTTTGCGTCACATTTTCCATTAATGCTCGGCTCCTTTTAGTCTTAGCGTGATGATATGTAGCCTATAGCCTTCCTCGATAAATGGGCTATCTAATCTTGAAGGATTTTTCTAATCGGACCAGTAGTTCCTGAGATTACCCCCTACATACAAACTTACAAACAAATGTTACCTCTTTATAATATTAGTATAGACTAGCTGATGCCCGCAGTTTCGCCCGCTTGACAAATTAAATACTAAAACTTTTCTCGAGGAACACTCTATCCATTGGTGAAAACAGCATGAAAATCGGCAGTAGTTTTTGAGTTTATCGCGAACAGACAGACGTGGGGGACGACTTTGTTTTATAATATGAAGTGATGAAGTTCCCATTTGTTTCGTTTCACTGAACTATGATGATTACGTTTAGGATGACAATTTCAAATTCGAGAAAATTTTATATTTTAGCTAAGCCATTCAATTTTATTTTATGTTACACTAGTTTTTGCCCGCGACCTCATACGCGCATATCCCGTTTTTTCCCGTCTCCGTAGGAATTTAGAGAAATCCTCTTAAAGGAGTTTAAGGGAGTGCTCCACGGAATCTACATGTCAAATTTCAGCTTTCTACGACCAGTGGCTTCGGCTGTGCGTTTTAGTTTTGTACGTTTTGATAGCTAGTTTATTGAATAACTAGCTGACCCGCGCAACTTCGTCTGCGTCACATTTTCCATTATTGCACCGCTCCTATTTGTCTTAGCGTGATGATATATAGCCTATAATCTTAATCTTCCTCGATAAATGGGCTATCTAACACTGAAAGAATTTTTCAAATCGGACCAGCAGTTCCGGAGATTACCCCCTACATACAAACTTACAAACAAATGTTACCTCTTTATAATATTATTACAGTATACAGTATAGATAGTATAGAAGACTGCGAAGTTTTTTCAAAATACTTACTTCTTTTTCTGGAGTTCTAAAGTCTCTGCCGGTCTGGTTGCGTAATAGTTCGATACTGACAGCGGCCCTGGAATGCAACTTGTAAGAAGCTGACATCCCCCCCTCCCAAACGAACAAATGACGAGTCATTTGTTGATTTGCAAACCATAAAAAAGAGTTAGACTAAAGTCCCCAAAAATCAGTCAATTCGACCGTTTTACTCTAAGATTAGGTACACTGTCTGTCGAGCCATAATATGTCTGTATGGCAGTAAGACCTTATTTTTATTATTCTGTTTTGATATGGGATAGGTTTTCTACGGAACACAATTACTTTTCATTGAGGTAGGTTACTTAGCCTTCTTCATGGAAAATGCGCTCGTTAGTGCGACTCGCAATATTAAATGCTAGAGCAATTGACTGGAACGCAACAGTCGCCCAGACTGAGACTCCTCCATACCTATGCTAATCCTAGCAGAACTGCTGTTTTAATAAAAGTAACTAGCGAAACTTTTTATGATGTGAATATCGTTAAAATCACTACAAAAAGATTTTATATTTTCCCAACTCATTTCTTTCAAGTAACTGTTCTCGGTCATCCTTGACCCCTAGCCCCAAGAAATTAAGAATAATTTTTGTAAGTACTCGTATTGACACTAGATACCCCCTCCCCCCTCACCCCCTAGATGCTCCCTCTGTAAGCGGAGTTTTGCTAAATCATTTAATTTGACCTTGTATTGCGTACATTGGACGAGCGTGTAGCGTTTAAGAAATTAGTCACAACCAATAAATTGGGGCTATAAAACCACGTTGTAATGTGTACCTACACAGAAAACATTACAAAGCCATTTATTTCTGGTGCCAACCGTTTATAAAAACAAACACCACGGGTTACCCAACTGTTATAAATAAATACTAAACAACGTAAGAGTTGAGAATAATTGTTAGCAAAGCGGCGGCGACAAAATGCAAAAATCCCGAGCAGTATTGCTCGAATAAATGTAAACAATCTGTATGCAAATCACGCGGGAATGTCGCACGCGCACGGCACGACACGATAACGTCACGTCGCCGCGTCGCCGTCGCGGGTTTCGGCGATTCCGTACTTACCTCCTTTTTTGCTTCCAGTGATTCCGGATTCCTTTGTTTATCTTTAAACGTTTCTCTGCGAACATTAAATTTGACCTTTCTCAAGTTCGGGGTAGTGAAGGAATTTTATTTCTACGCAGCATGTTTCAGCGAATTCTCGCCCGGCGAGATAAGGGTGACTTCGGAATGTTTGTTCCTTTCATGGTCAGGTTAACCTTCCGGGAACGTAGGTTATTCGGACTATTAAGATTATCAATCAAATATCTATCGTACAAACCACTATTGGACTACCCATGTACATGAAATGAACTCACATGCGATACGGTTCGCAAAATGTATCAGATTTTATGAACAAAATCAAATATGTTTTATATCATCCACTGCGATAAAATGATCGTTCAAAAAGCCTACATACTGATGAGCAAAAAGAAACCTACACGGAATTTATTTGTCAAGTAATATTTCTTTGTAGGAAAAACCCGGATAATCGTTAATGCTCTGCCTCGGGCGAAATCCCTTGTATAGATTGCGGTATCACCATAAATAACTGCCTAACTGTTTTTATGGAGGAGAAAATTACTCTTTTCACTCACTGCCTTTATATACAGTGAATTTTTGTTTACGACCTCCAAGTATTATGGATTGACGTGTTGTAAATCTTGCCGCGAAAAGATAAAGATAGTTGTATACGAGTGGGTGTGTTTGATAAGTTGTGGCAAATTGATTGTATTATGTGGGATCATGGCCTGTGTAAGTTTTATGGGTTGGACAAGAGGGAGTGAATATTTTGTGGCTTTGTTCGCGTATCACTAAATTCTTTTCTGTTTTTACTTTCTGGTTTATATTTCAGGAATTTTTTTCGTCACTAAACTTCGAGAACGTGATGTGCTTCGATATTTTTTTTGTTTCATCGAAATTATGTATCAATATTCATCACGTCTCCGTAATTGAATTAGTTACATCACTATCATTTTAACTACATATTTTACAAGGTCCACCGCTGCGTCTGTCAATTCGCGATAAACTCAAAAACTACTGCACCGAATTTCGTGTTGTTTTCACCACTGGATAGAGTGGTTCTCTAGGATGGTTTTAGTATATAATTTGTCAAGCAGGCATCAGCTATTCTTTATAAATACATATACATAGGTTAACTAAATACACAACCTTTTCTTAAACACATCTCTGTGAACATCAGCTGATATCTTCGACTCCCACCTTTCCCGGGTTCAAATTGTCAGTCCGTTGTAAGCCCCTGTTGTGGGCAATGTCATTAGAAGTGACGTCACTGGCCTTACCGTTTGATGTCTTCGAAGTGAGAGGATCAGGTAGTGTAAATCAACGGTCGTCTTGATAGATCAACTGTGCGGTTTGGGTTAAACGATTATGTTAAGCTTTAACTTACAGATGGTTGAATGTGGTTGAAACTGTTGTGACTGAAGAAGAAAACTGTCTTTGTGATTGAAGTGTTTTAGTTTTATAAATATAAGGACTATTCACTCTCTTTTCTACATAAAATAATTACAATTTCAAAATTTATGAGAAACTTTCTTTCGCCGCGCGAGAACGGTAATAAAACTGTTTATAGTTTTATTCCCGTTCTCGTAAAAAAATCTCTTGATGCACCCCTTAGAAGTATAAGAAAAAGTGTGGCAAATTTCAGCTTTCTATCACCAGTAGTTTCGGTCGAAACATATTTAAGTCAGTGAGTCAGGTTTGCCTTTTATATATAGAAGATTATGACATATTAAAAAGTACACTTTTTAAGGGTCCGATAATACCAACGCGTAAACTATGCACTCGCAATGGGGTTTACGTTCACGCTCAATAGTATATACTTCTAGGTAAGTACTTACTGTTTCACATACGCTTGTCTGGTGATCGCCGCGATCACAACTAAATGCCATGAATACATTCCACGCTATTGTGGACAAAGTCCCGTCCAAAAGTTCAGCCGTACTTTAAAACGAGAACTTAGAAAACAAACTACAAAGTACAGGCAAAGTTGAATCAAACAACTATCAAACGTACCTCTTGCTGCATTAAGCGAGTATGCGGGCTTGCAATCTATCCAAATTGTTGAGCGCAGCCAACCAACCAATATTTATGCTGCAGAGTACCGGAGCCAATCAAAATCAATAACTATTCCATATTTGCGTAATTTTCTCAAGCCGAGTATGCATAACACGAAGTTACTCCGATTGGTTATCGATAGTTCTGATTTGGATAACCCAGAATTCAGTCGGGAAATGGAAGTTGGTGAAATTTAAATGTGGTGTGTATCTTTTGAAGGCTTATTCGAAGAGACTCATTCGCTCTACTGTAGTTGTACATTATTATAATGTAACGATCACAATTTTTTTCCTACTCCTCCGCTGTTGTTTTTTTCTGAATAATTTCGTTGCGGGATCCAAGACAGTTGAATCGTTTCTACGGTACTCGTCTCGCTTCATTGACTCGATGTTTTTTCTGGTGGTTGCCACTTTTGTTTCTGGCTTTCAAAAGTTGAGAGTGAGCGGCGGGCTTGTCAAAAAAAAATGTAACGATTACGTAGATGTTTTAATTGATATGCGCTATATTTATGGGATTCTTTCACCTAACGAAACTAATGAATTTTAACGAGTTTTACTGCCTTGGTCCTTTTTACCATAATACAAAAATCAGTACCGACTTACATATCTTAATCTTATTATATTTAAATCAAATGACACGTTGTTTGTCCGCGATGGACTTTTAAACTACTCAACCGATTTTAATGAAATTTACACATCGTGTGCAGTTTGATCCAACTCGAAAGATAGGGTAGCTTACATATCAATTTATAGTCGCAATATTATTTAGAAGCGATGTGACACGCAGACGAAGTTGCGCGGGTCAGCTAGTTATTATATAAACCTACACCTACCTACCTTATAGTTCAACCTATTTTGACAATTGTCTTACTGAGGCCATTTACAGCCAGTCGATTCAGTGTAAAACAAAATGAAGTAATCATGGAGTTAGTTGTCCTTCCAATTGATGCTAGGAATTGACAACGTCCTTTATATTCACTTCACCTTAGTTATAACGGTGAAATTGTTACAGCCGGTTTATTCTAATCTGTTGACATCGCACCGTGTTCACATAAGTGGAGTGAACGACAAATGAGTTGTCATTCCATCTTGATTGTATGGTTTGACAGCTCACTTCGTGATCACTTCACCCGCGCCTTCACTTCGACATGTTTACAGAATCGCACTGCTGAATAGCACTATGGGTTCATAAAACTTTAGTGCCATTCTGCAGAAATATTAAATATTTACTAACTACTTCTCCAAACCATGGCATTACCAAACCTACAAGGCCATGGCATAGTTGCTATCTCAGAGGTGTTGACCGAGTTCTACGCTCACTTAGTAGGTACTCGTACCATGTGCGGGGATTATACGCTGAGTGGCTGGTCTATGGACGGGATTAGAACGGACAGATAGACATGCGGGCTATCGGGTCGTATCTACAGTTTGATGGGTCTGTGGTCGGACATTGTCGGTAGTTAGAATCAGTTCGAAGCTTCGATTGATCATTAGATGATTAGATTGCTGTGTAACGTTTTATAATGCGATTGCGTTATGAAACGTTACCGCGTGCGAATTCTACTTATTAACCAACTTTCTAAGAAGGAGTAGGTTCTCAATTCGTTTGTATTTTTGTTTTCGTTTGATACTTCATAACTCCGACAAATGAACCGATTTGAAAAATTCTGTTTTATCTGAAAGGATATACTTGCAGATTGGTCCCATTTAAATTTTATCAAAATCGGTTACGAACTTTGGATTTTAAAACGAAATAGCTGGAATTCGTCTACTTGGATTATCGTTTTATGTCATCCAAGTAAATCGAAATTGCGTATTATGCTTTTCTGCGATTTTGCAGTGGTGTTGTTAGGTGTGGGGTACCACTAAAAAGTGAAAAACAAAAAACTTTTTACAAAAAATACAACCGAATTCATAAAAAACACTACAAAGTAAAAAATTACTTTTTTCGGGAGTCAGTGTCAAAATACGAAGAAACTAACAAAAACACCGAATTCCGAAATTAAAGTTATTTTTTTACGTTGTAGTGTTTTTTTTTTGGAAGTCGGTTGAATTTTGTTGTAAAAAGTTTTTTTATTTTAAAGCAACGTTCGCGTTCGCATGTCAAAAATGTATGGAAATTTAGACTCTTTTGACTCGTTGTGATTGAGATACAAATGCGAACAATACTTAAAAAGTCGTAGAATCGGCCCTCGTGACTAGGGTACGGTCTATCGATAAGGCTATATTTTCAAATCGAGATGTATGTGAGGTGGTTACGTTAAATAATATGAAGGTGTTAACTTACTTCAGAAGTAAATTCAAAAATTATAACGAAAGTTCTACCAGAATTCCATTGTGTATTTTAGAAGAATTAAGCCAACAAACAGACAGACACGAAATGAAACCTATGTTTAATGAGAAATGGGGCAAAGAAAGGATCCAACAGGGCAAAGAAAGGATCCAAACTGTTATTTGTTATTGAAAAACGCTGCTTATGATGGTAGAAAAAATCTGGCAATTTTTACTTAATTGTGAAACTTTTTTTCTTCAAATAATTTTGTGATAAATAAAACAAGGAAAACGATATTCAATCCCCCATAAGCTCAAAAAATTCGTCGTCAAATTCTATAGCCTGAAGCGATGAAGAATCAGAAAATAATACCACTTTCCAAGCAATACGGTATGTAATACACCCGGTACAAAGGATGGTTTTAGGTAACAATATTTCTGGTTATAAATATAAAAAGATACGGAAAAAATATCGAAAGAGGAAGCAATAGGCGCTTCGGTTAATGAAGTCTCTCGTGCGTTTATGATTAGATTATAATTAGAGTTTGGCTCATCATAACGGTGTGAGGTTTCACTCACAACACTTGAGGCTGAAGTGTGAACGATGTTTTCGAGCGGGTAAACGTTCTATGTGAAGCAAATGCGTGTTTTCTGCCTTTTATCCATTTTATCTATAACAAGTCTTCATAATGATTCAGTATTTTTAACCAATGCTGTCTCAACGAATATCAATATTATTAACAGCCACAACTGTGTTTTAGTTGTTTTAATTATAAACGGAAATAATGACTTGAAAGGTTTTCTAGCTTTCAAAATTCCAAGAGGACTTCTTACTAAAGGTTAGCGTGGATATCGGCAGTCCTAATTTTGGTAAATAACGATGATTCATCATATTATTTTCGTTTCTTCAACGGCTTTGTATGGCGATTAAAGCTTTGATTTCGAAAATTGATATGTCTGCCTTACGAGGCATTTATCGATTATGTAATAGGCATTAAATAAGGGAAATTCTAGTTACTATAATATATCTTTCTAAGGATGAGAAATCATCAAATGTCTCCTCCCGCTCTGGGCGAAGCAGGAGGGAGTGTCAGACTCTTACTTACTAAAACCCATCCGTGTTCCTCCTAATGCCCTTTGAGTTCTAGGGCCGCGGTGACTCTTTCGAACAAATTCAGCAATGGCAGGCCTCGGCCCTGGCGGGCCCCATCTTAACCTAACACCATTTTATCATAATCATTTCCGCTTAAGAGTGCTTTGACAAAATCGAATTGCTCAGGTTGACTAAAGTTGAATACCGCGCGTCACAAGTTTTATATTGATTTTTGCATTGCATACAACAATTATTTAAAAATATTTACTTTACTTTTATTTATAAGACCAATTTTTTTCAAACAATAAAGCAACGCCATCTTAATTATTAAATATTTTTTATTTGAATTTGGATTATAATATCATAGATAAAAATTATAGTTTCGTACGGAAAATTGTCAACAACTCTCAGTTTTACAGAATAATTTTTGGTGTATTACTGTATGAATCGTAATAAATTGATTTGAACATTCCAAAGTAGAAGATACAGTTGTACCGTGGACATTTTTATAAATGATTAAATTATAATATCTTCGGTGTACCAAGGCATCAAAAGATTCCCTAAAGCAACGTTTTGTGAAACATCCTTTGCGGAGTCAAGGATTTTACTGATGTACGTGAACAAATTGAAATATTTATTTAGAACACTCCCAAGATAAATGATCAAACTGTCTTAGGCATATTTTTTTTTAAGGCTATATCTAAAGCAAAATCACACATCAAAACTCGAATAAAACGATAAAATTCAAGAAAAATTGTGAAAGCCCTCTTAAATACGTCCGCTGCTCCACACAGGTCTTCCAAAATGTCGTTGTTCAATAACTATTTTTAACTATTTTTAACAGCAAAAAAATGATATTTCAATTGAGCAGTAGGTAGCTGATGGTCGATGGGACCGTAAAGTTCTAGAGTGGCGACCGCATACCGGAGGACGCAACGTTGGAAGGCCTCCCACAAGGTGGCCAGATGATGTAGTCGGGGTCACGATTAGGACAAGTGTTGTGGCGACACTTGAGGAGAGCCCAGCAGTGGACGTCTTTCGGCTGATATGATGATGATGAGTGGGTCTCAGTGGTACTTAAATTATGAGTAGAAGGTAATAATTTTCTTCAGGAAATCGGCATCACCCAGAACTAAAAATTGGAAGTCAGTTTTACCAAACCGCACTTCCAATCCGCACACACCATGCGGTGGTTTTCAGCCCACTCCTTCTCCCAAAGAGGAGGCCTGTGTTCTAGCAGTGGCAAGATTACAAGATTATTAATCTACGTGCTTAAGTGTTTCTGGGGTCTCTTCACAAAATGACTCTCTTCCTTGTCGTTCCACTCAAAAGTAATTGTTCAAACGTAGAACAGTAACGTTGCACATAACTATCTGTAATCGTGCCATTACAATGCACTTTGGCTCTCCTCAGAGCATATTTGTGGCTACCATTATCCGTTACCGACCGCAAATTGAATCTGTTAACGTTTGAAGTTGAGGTGCTTGGTGCGAAGGAAATGTCTTTGGTAATTGCGTAATCTGTAGAATCATTTGGAAGTTGTTGTATTGCTTTAATCGCGTTATTACTGGGTTCTTATCCTGAAGCACTGGATTAAAAATCATTGTCATGCGGTTTCGGGTTTGGTCTTTTTTAGGATAGTTGCTATGTTAACCAACATAGCAACTATCCTAAAAATACCTTATCTGGCCCTTTAAAATTTAACTCGTGATCATCATCATTTTGGCATAGAGACGTCCTGGGTTAAAAGCCTCTCCCAAGAGTCGCCGCGTTGTTGTGGGATTCTCCTGGCCTTCACCAGGTCATCGGTGCAAATAGAAATAGGTATATACCCTAATCAAATTAACTTTCGTTTATGTACGTTTTTCCAAGGTAATTTATACATCCAATATAGCCCTATGTATTCAGCCTACATCATGCTACTTTCCGTTGCTTGTTGCTCTCTCAGCTCAATCCTAAGGATCTGGTCAACATCTTCAATCTGTACTGGGCCTGTGATTATAGTGCGCAACAACTACAAGAAGAAAAGTTGAAAGCAATATTAATATTATCATTTTTAAAATAGCATGTTATTTTGTACTAATATTTTCTTCAAAAATGTCAACATTTCAATGGAGAAGGATTTTAAATAAGTGCGATTTTCTCTTATCCATATGTTGAGATTTTTACCGCTTTTATCACCGTTAACGCTGATAAATCTGAAAGTTCAAGGCCAAAATCGCGAGCAAATTCAATATGATTCTAATATGATATGAGCTCTTACTTGTATCACGAATCTATTTTTACACATGAAATCTGAGTTTTCATACATACTTATAAAATCTACCTTCTTTCGCAGCTACAAACTATTTTCGGAGCAGAAAAATACTATGGCACGTATATAACATAACTTCAGTAACATAACGTAGCCATTTCTCTCAGTAAGTTGACAGGTCAGCGAATAAACAATAAAACATATTTGTACTTGCCTACCCTCATTTTTTATACCGAGTTGAAACTGGTGTGCCAAAAATCTAGAACTAATCTCTTATGGTCGGACGGTCCGTTGTTTATACCAACCATAGAGTACTGAAATGCTTATACTACGACGTATTGCGTGTGCAAAGTATTTAACTTGTTAACAACGATCAATGGGGGGTGTTTTTTAAGCAGTGCCATTCATTTAGCGGTAGTTATTTAAGTTCAATCTTCAATCTACTTGAAAATTGATTTTTTTTTTGGATTTTTTTTTTGTTTTACGCAGTCGGGATTTTATGAAAAAAGTCGATTGTTTTTTTAAACTTTTTTTTTTTTACTTCATAGCAGACAGAACACAACCCTAAAATATGACTACTCACTTCTGAAACAAGCTGTATTTTTTCAAATGTTTGGACAGTACGCCTATCGATAGGATTGGTCCACAAGAGAAGAATGGGTTGCCTCTGCCTTGCAGTGAGCCTGCTAAAAGAAGAAATGGGCGAGCTAAAAAGAAAAATTTTTTTAACGTTCATGCCTACACGTGAGATAAAAATCTGTTATGAATACTACTGTTTTTTTTGTGTTTTTCTGTGAAGTAAAATACAGAAGAATTAATATCGGCAACGTTGCTTTTTCATTAATATTAAAACCTCGACGCAGTAATCATTTTCACAGGCTTGTTACTACAATACGATTATCCGCGTTATTCATAATGAGTTCGTGTTTCCCATACACTACATTAAAGTAATGAGAATAATTATCTTTTATTCATGTATTAATAGGATAAAAAAAATATTAAAATAATTTCAGGTCTAAGGTTTTTCATGTACTTAACTGAATATTTATCAATAATGAAAACATTGAATAATTATGATCTTCATTTCCATAATACTCGTCTGAGTAATTTCTAGAATTTAGAGGAGCGTTTGACTTAAATCAGGAGGTGGATCATGGGCTTTATAATCGTCTTTAGCGAAATCGTACAACTTTTTTTTTTCTCTTTATTTAAAGGGGCTTGTTCAATTTGAAGATGTCGTACAACTTCTTAGTAATGTATTTAGTGGCCCTAAATTGCCTGAAAAAAAAAGTGTTACGATTATTTATTGCAGCCGTTACTGAATGGATAAGGTTTATTGATTGATCGGTAAGTTACGGTTGTAATTAAATACTAACGTGGCCGCTCCAAACCCGGTTACTTTTTTATTTGTGATGGGTTTGCTCTTGACTCTAGTCTTGGTCAAAGATAACAGAGACAAAGTCACAGGCTCCTTATGGGGAAGTTCGCTCAATCGTATGGAGCGAACTTCCCCATAAGGAGCCAACTTACCCAGAAGGAGCCTGTTCACTCTAATTTTGAAGAGATTAGGGTTGTAAGCGTTCGGAAACAACAACCAGAATAACACGTGATTGAGTTGCTTATTCACTAAACCGATTTATTCAAGCTTTTTTTACGGTAAACTATTCCATTTATTCGATTTTACCTACAAACACTCTATCTTTTAAGCTCCCATCTATTAGTAAACGTCGAATATTAGATGGATCGAGATTGAACGTTACTCAAGCAGTCTGGGGAACTGACAGCTTTTATTACATACCAATATTTGCTTCTAATTTCGTTTCGAGATTATATCAAAATCGATGGTACACGTGTAAAAGGAACAGGTATTTTGCATATTGTATAGTGAGAATTCTGTATCATCTACATATTTTTATTTTAAACGTACTTACGTAACTTATGACTTAGCGATGGCCACCAGTAATAAATATTAAGATTTGCTATATTAAAACAATTATTATAAAATCATAATTAAATAGTATTTTTATTATAATATTAATAAATCATGTTTACTTTCATTTTAGTTTTTTTACTATTGATAGGAACGCGTTTGACCACTATCTCACCTGATGGTAAGCGATGATGAGGAGTTATTTATAATGATTACATATTATTAGCGATATTTTCTATTATTTGTTACATTTTTTCAATAGATTTTTTTTTTTACCTTTTCTAAATAAAATGCAAAGGACACGTTCTAAAAACACTATTTTAAAAGCCATCTCATTAAAATGTAGTACCTAAAAACAAAATATCTGGAGTAATGGGCCCTACTTAAAGTTACTGTCGATACAATGTTGCGCCGCGTAAACAAATCACACGACATTGTCTCAGCAACGTTTTTATGTGGCGGTAAATGTATTACTGGTAACGTGAAGTAGGTAGCTACTACCACAGTCAAAGACTATTAAACCACTTGACTGCGCATACAGTGCCCCGACGCACGAAAACTATTAGTGTTTTTGCTCAGATATTAGGCAGCCGCACTAGTAACTATTTTAGTTGTGACCAATTGTTAGACCTGTGGGCATGCTAAGTTTTTACAAATCGTTTTAATTTTTATGCAATTTATAACGCATAAAAATGCCTTCATACCCGGTGAATTTGTGTGGGAAACATTCCTAGACCTTTTGTTACAAAAATGATGGCATAACTTTTCATCGGAGAGTAAAGACTACGCAAAATATTTTTGATTTGAATCAGATGATGAGCCACTGCAAGGGTCTATATAAAATGGTGGTTAGGTGAACGAGCACACTGTGAGAAGCGCGCGTTGATGTCTTTTGGAAAAGTCTCTTTCTTTCATTAGGAAATACTTATATTGTTATCCCTTTCTTCCCCTTTGTATTTTTATCGTAAAAATCTGTGCTGTTACGTATAATGATTGAAGTCGATTTATCGATGATCATAAAATTACAACTAATACAATTTTTAATCAATTCACATACTTACATTAAACACGTAATTACTTTTAAACGACTTTAAAAATAGGAGGAGGGTCTCAGATTTTTCATCTGTGTGTTTGACATAAATATATGTTTTCATTTTAGATTTTCGAAGATTTCAGAATTAAAATAAAAGTGGAAAGATAAGGTTAATAGGGAAACTTTGTTTAAACAAGATATAGCACTGTTTGTTTGGATTGAGTATTTTTATAATGTTAAAATCCATTTAATCGATATCGACTATTTTCCTTTAATCTTGATTAAAGGAAAATAGTCGATATCGATTAAATGTAAATGTGATAGTGCCACCACTAACCATAGGCTACCTATGCAACTTGACCTTGAACGGAACAATTGCAGCCGCGCGTTGTTCCGCGTCCCCCGGCCCGCTGTAGTGAGCAGCGTACTTAGAAGAAACCGGCATATACGCTCTCTAGTGGTTATATACTCTATGACCACAGTATAAATATCTACCAGTATTGTGACTCGGCCCTCTCCTTGAAATAATTACATACAGCCGCGCGGTACGTAAACACGCAATAAGGCTGACTATTTTAATTTCATCTTGTTACTGATCTACTTGAGATTTTTCTACTTTTGTAATTGTAAATAACATTTTTTATTTAATAACTTCACTGTCCCATGAGTCACATGTGATACATGCTGATTGTTTAACTATTGTGTCTGCTTTGCGGACAGTGAATTTGTTAAAATAATGAAATACAAAAATAAACTACTGTAGCCGAAAGTTACCGAACTCCAACTCTTACAAACTTCAGCACCTACTAACTCAATCAATATGCAAGAAATATGACGTAAATTAGTATATCTATTTTGCTTTTTTTTTATAATGTGCTTTTTTGCTGTTGTCTGTGTCGAATAAATGTTTTCTATTCTATTCGTTTCTATTCTATCCTGTTCTGTTTTATTCTATTCTTTTCCATTCCATTCTATTCAATTTCTAAAACCTACTGGTAATCTAACTAAGTAGCTACCTAATTACTCAATACTCAATACTTTATTGCATTCCACAATGTAGGCTTAGGTGGTAGACCTTTATTTGGTAGGTAACAATCGTGGACCCTGTCGGGCACAGCAAAAGATAAATGTGTAGAGGACTTATCATTTAAGTATCTTAGGACAATCTAAATCTAACTTATTCTAAAAACATAGACTTTAGAATTAAAATTTCAAAAGACTTTATTTTTCAAGTTTTAAAGATTTATCGCTTATAATTATTCATCGACACTAGTAAGATTTTTTCATAATAACTTTTTTAATTTATTTACGAATAAATGGAGTTTATTTTCTTTTCTTATTGATTCAGGTAGCACACATTATATATTTTTACTGACATTACCAGAGGGCTTGTAGAATGTATTTTTAAGCGGGATAATGGTAGGTTGAGTCGTGTTATATGTCTGAGTGTGTATCTTGTTTCAAGTATATCTTCTCGTTTAGTGTAAAAGTCTTGATGTTTGTGAGCAAGTTTGCATATTTCAAGTATATGTACATACAAGGCAGAGGTAAGATATTTTGATCTATAAAATGGGGTTTGCAGCTATCTCTGTTGTATATTTACCAGGATACGGATAAGTTTCTTTTGAACGGTGAATAGTGTTGGGGCATCTGTGCTGTATCCCCACATAATGATGCCATAGCTAAGCCATGCATAAGCTTAGGCGTAGTACATAACCAGGGCAGTCTGTAAATTTGTGGTTTTTTTAACTTCTCGGAAAGCATATAAAAATTTCGATAGTTTTGATTTTATGTTTTGTTTGTGTGACTTCCTTTACCATTACTCTTAATTAAAGTCCTCGCCGTGAGAAGATGATAATTATACATTTTGTAAACAGACATTCAAATTGTTTATTCCGTTATATCTTGTTTCAAGTATATCTTCTCGTTTAGTGTAAAAGTCTTGATGTTTGTGAGCAAGTTTGCATATTTCAAGTATATTTACATACAAGGCAGAGGTAAGATATTTTGATCTATAAAATGGGGTTTGCAGCTATCTCTGTTGTATATTTACCAGGATACGGATAAGTTTCTTTTGAACGGTGAATAGTGTTGGGGCATCTGTGCTGTATCCCCACATAATGATGCCATAGCTAAGCCATGCATAAGCATAGGCGTAGTACATAACCAGGGCAGTCTGTAAATTTGTGGTTTTTTTAACTTCTCGGAAAGCATATAAAAATTTCGATAGTTTTGATTTTATGTTTTGTTTGTGTGACTTCCTTTACCATTACTCTTCATTTAAGTCCTCGCCGTGAGAAGATGATAATTATACATTTTGTAAACAGACATTCAAATTGTTTATTCCGTGAGTCAGACGCGTTTCAGTACTACAAAAAAATTGACGACAGCTCTTGTTATCAATAAAAAATAACCTGACCAAGTGAAATTGCTTGTTAGTTTCGTATAACAACTATGTAATTTTGAGTTGATTGAATTTGGGATTATTTGTGGCCGCTACGTGACTTAGTGGTAGCTCTTTGTTTATAAAGTTTATAGCTTCTCGTGACAGGGTGATACCAAAATACGAGTAGGATCATGATTCTGCTGTGAGAGACAGACAGAGCTATGCAGGATGAATATCGTCCTGTATAGCTCATTGGCTGCATTGGCAGGTAGGTGCCTATTGCAGAACTTGTTACTATGGCATGCAATTGAAAATATTAGTTAAATACAGTCTGAAACTTTTAAAATGCTAATTTTACTGATTTTTAATTAACGATCGGTGCTTAGAAATGAGTGGAATTGTAACGAATGTAAAGCAACCACTGTCTGTGTCAAGAAAATGGATGCAAGGCAGTTGTCATAACTGTTATAAAATATCACAGGTAAACGCTAATTATATTTAGGCCTGTTTGCCAATTTCCCAAACAGTGATAAAGGCGAATAGAGTAGGCTAAAATAAATAGATCATGGTTCATGTTTCATTTGGAGATGAAAAAGTCTAGACGAGCACTTTTCGAAGTAATTCGATTAAGCTGAGTTCTTAAAAGTTATGGAACTGCCTACTCAATACATGATATCGAAATAGATAGCTGGGTACTTACGGAGACCTTAGACGTCCTAACAGCGATAGCGATCTCCTGCCGGTGTCGCGGGATTATTCGCAAGAGACACCGTGGCTCCGGAACACAAAGGGCAATGAAGGAACATGGATGGGTTTTAGTCAGTAGAAGTCTGACACTCCCTCCCGCTACACCCAGAGCGGGAGGAGTCATTGGATGACTTCCCATCCCTAAAAAAAAAAAAAAGCGATAGCGATCTGCCTCCGTGGTTGAGTGGTTTAGGCGTTTGCCTTGTGACGCGGTGGTCGTGGGTTCGATTCCATGGGAAGCATGCTTTGTAAAGTTGTTTCCAGTTTGGCTAGGACATTGCAGGCTTGAATCACCTGATTGTCTGATAAAAAGATGATTCCGTGCTTCAGAAGGCATGTATAAGCCGGTGGTCCCGGCCGCCAATTGGTGGTCGTCAAATAAATCATGTCAGAGGCCCTTGAGGCGGTTTAGAAAATCTGACACTAGGGTATGTGGGGTCTTTACTGCACACACGATAAACCCGCTAATTGTATGTTTTGTTAGTTTCAGGTTTCTTTTATGTATTTTTCATTTGGTGTACAATAAAGTATACCGCGTGTATCTGACATCGACGCACAAACGATTTCCATGGGTCCAGGGCATGATTCTGGACACCCCAGAGTTGGAACTTTTCGTCGGCTTTTTTCTCATTTTTTCATTTTTTTCAAGAGTTTTTTTTTACTTTAGACTGCTCATAATCGTTATTCTGACCTAACCCAATGAGATCATTAATAAAAAAATAATGAATTAACTACTTTCACTAAAAAGAGCAATCTGAATAAAACGACAACTAGCTCAGCTGAGCTGATACCTGTTTGTTGTACTCTTGAAAAAAATTAAATAATGAGAAAAAAGCCGACGAAAAATTCCAACTCTGGGATGTCCAGAATCATGCCCTGGACCCAAGGAAATCGTTTGTGCGTCGATGTCAGATACACGCGGTATACAAATAAATGAGCGATAGCGATGGTCAAGTCTCTCATCTTTGGGATTGACCATCGTGTCATGTTGGTAGCGCTAATAACTGCTGTAAAAATTGTCAAATACTTTGAAATGAGTGGGTTAATTTCAAAGTATTTGACAACTGTTACAGCAGTTTTTAAACTTTGTCTAAAGGCCTTTGATAAATAACAGATGTTAATTATGTAGCTTTTGAGCCTTGCCACGGATGTGTCATATTTTCAGCGATTTATTTGCTACATTTTTCGGATTTTAGCTGATCACAGAATCCAAAGAAAGCTAAATTTTTGGGACTTTAGCGAATAATAAAGTCTAAAGATAGACGATAAAATTACCAGGGCGTTAACATAAAACCTCGTGCTGTCCATTGTTGCGTGAAATTGTCTATTTTAAACACTTCATCAACCTATAAATAGTCACAAAGGACGGGTGGGAGGCAAGCCCGTATGCCGTTAATGAGGCTTAATGCCCATCCAGGACAGGATAGGACGACACCTCTCGCGGCTAATGAAATGAAAAATTATGGTCGTCCGACTGTGCTGACCTCTTTCGCACCCCTACCTCTGCTCACCCACTATAAATAACCTCGCTTATCTCTATAATATACCTACGCACTTTTTCGGCATTTCGCGAGTTTTATGAGCAATATTTTTTATTGCCAGCAAAAATTATATGACTGCAATAATACGTGGGTAACGTTTCAAGTTAAAATTTAGTATGTCTATAGGTGGTAATTGTTTTTATGTTTGTGTGGAACCGATGTTGTTTATGTTTTCGGGGTTTTTGTTTTTTCTCCTGTCAAGAATTTGGCTATAGAAGAAGAGCTCTTCAAAAATAGTAAATGTTATTGAATAACTTTGATGAAGATAAGATTGTTAACAGGTATTTTCAAAGCTTTGGTGTCTAACTCATAATTTTGTAAGTTTCCTACAAATTCAGGTCAGATTCATTATTTAACATGTAAGTATAAATTAGCTTTACCATTTATCGTGGCAATGCTGACAGTACTTATTTATTCACCTTGCTGACGAGGATACATCGAGAATACAGCTTGCTACTGAAATACAAAATTAAACACTATTAACTAAAAACTATGTGTGCCTAAGCTGAAATACAGCTTAGGCACACATAGTTTCAGTAACAAACTCAGTAAAATATCTTTAAAAAAGAGAATCTTCGTGTTATTTCACAAACGCGTCTGCGTTTATGAACGAAAGCCGGCTCCCAAAATTGCTTGCGATACATTTAAAACTTGGTGTTCTTTAAGGCTATATTTGGCCCAAACCCAACTATGCCGAAGCCTAACATTGTGGCATTAGGACAGACAGACTGACACTCCGATACGATAAGGGTTTCATTCAATTTAAGAACGAAACACTAAAAATAAGAAAAAAACTCAAATGTTCTTTGTAGTACATTATTTGAATAGAAATTATGAGTAAAAAGGAATAAGTTGAAAGTGGCTCGTCATTTTTAGGGTTCCGTACCTCAAAAGGTAAAAACGGAACCCTTATAGGATCACTTTGTTGTCCGTCTGTCTGTCTGTCTGTCTGTCTGTCAAGACCTTTTTTCTCAGGAACGCGTGGAGGTATCAAGCTGAAATTCATATCAAATACTCAAGTCTAGGGTCTCTTGGAGCTGTGAAAAAATCAAACTTCTAAGTCAACGTGATCAAAAGATACTCCCGTTTATGCCGCAAATTTTCGACACTCGCAAGGGAATCAAAACCTACAGGGTACTTCCCGTGAACTCAGAATCTTGAAATTTGGTACGAAGCAACGTCTTATAACACAGATAAAGGAAAAATTGCGAAAAGCATAAATTTTTAGTTACATCATATAATAAAAATATTTTTAATAATTTTAAACTTATTACCCCTTTACTCATGAACGCGTAGTGGTATTATATTGAAATTCTTAACAAATACTCAAGTCTATAATATCTTTAAGCTGTAACAAAATCAAACTTCTACGTCAACGCAATCAAAAGATACAGCAATTAAAGCCGCATATTTTGAAACTCGCAACTACTCGCAAGGGAATCAAAACCTAAAGGATACTTCCAGACGACCTGGAATCTGGAAATTTGGCATGAAGCAACGTTATAAAGTACACATATAGGAAAAATTCCGAAAATCTTAAATTTTTAGTTACATCACATAGTATATTTTTTTTAATAATCATAAACTTACTAGCTGACCCAGCAAACGTTGTTCAGCGATTAAAAAAAAAAAACAGATGTTGGCCGATTCTCAGACCTACCCGATATGCACACAAAATTTCATGCAAATCGGTTCAGCCGTTCCGGAGGAGTTTGGAAACAAACACCGCAACACGAGAATTTTATATATTAGACTTGCTGACCCAGCAAACGTTGTTATGCGATTAACAAAAAAAAATAAAAAAATAGATTTTGGCCGATTCTCAGACCTACCCGATATGCACACAAAATTTCATGCAAATTGGTTCAGCCATTTCGGAGGAGTTTATGTTATGGATTTCATTTAGCAATAAAAATACCATAACTTTTACTTATATACCTACAGGTTTGTACGGAACCCTCGGTGCGCGAGTCTGACTCGCACTTGTTTATAATTTGCTCGCTCGTGGATCGAATTCTGCTTCGGTTTCATCGGCTTTTGAATTTCTACGGTTGATTTGTGGAAGCACGTTAATTCGAAGGCTATTTTTTCATTAATATTTAGGCGGCTGGATCGCCCCAGCTACAGTAATTATAACAATTAGTCAGGTAACAATACCAAAGGATCCTTTAAATAGGTATTGTTTGGCTTCTTGACGCATTGGTATACTGCGATGGTATGTACTGTTGAGGGGCTTACGATTACCGGTGTTAGTTTGCTAACCACTGACCAACTAACCGACCTCGTTAAATAGGTCTGAAATAAACGCTGATTTGTATGAAGAAGAAGAAGAAAAAAAATTGTTTGAGAGAAAAACGTTGCTTCACAGTAGGTTTGAGTATGTAAAATCGACAGTTAAATGTAGGTAAGAGCCAATTTTTAAATGATCAGATACCTTCAATAGAATAAAATATAAGACAGTTTAGTTTGTTTCAAAATGTCTTATATTTTATTCTATTATAGTAAAGTATTTTAATATATAAAACTGTCAATCCGCAATATTTATACCACGGGCAGAAGTTATGTGGCCGTTGAAAATTTGACTTAAGACTTATATCCGAGGTTATTGCAACCATATATTTTTCAGTACATTATGGTAAGCAAGCGCTCACAATACAAAACAACTAGATGTGCTATACCATCTGCAGCGTAGATTATTGAAATCACTTGAACGCGGAACTATAGCGACCTACATCTGTGTATGTTTGGAAACAGATCTAGTCGAAGTTTCAGGTGGCGCAAGTTTGTGTCATTTGCATTTAGCAGGGATTGCAGCAAATGCGGGACCTGTACGGCTGCTCCAAATTGGCTTAATCATTAAGGTTATAAGAAAGTTATTTGCATAACTGAAAGTACAGTATGTTAACCTTAGACAGAAGTGTTGTTTTGTATGAACCACATAATATTTGCCATTAGAATCTCGCACACTTGTTGACTTGACTCAGACGACATGACTACGGAAGCTCTCCAGTTGAGAATGCATCCATCAGTAAAAATCTATAACAGTTAATGTGATTGGAGGAGGTTGAGTTGCGGTTGAATTCTTTGTTTGTCTTTGACATTTATCACACGTGCTACCGTAGCACAGCTGAAATTGGCTGAATTGTAGACATTGCACTTTTGCCTTAAATAAAAAATAGAATAGAGTTGAGTGGAGGATCCTTTCCTCCACTCGACTCTATTCTATTCTATTTTAACTATTCTATTCTGTTTAAACAAAAAAGTTAAAGAAAAATAACTACCTAAGTGTCAAAACAATAGTCAGTAAATATAAATTATAAAAAATATTGCATTAATGGTACTATTTAATAAACCTATGGTTATATAAATTATGTGAAGGGTCCTATCCGATAAACAGACTACCTATTCCAAACAAAAGTTTCTATTGTGCCATGTAACTAGCTGTAATATCCTTCAGGGAAATTCTTTAGCGATTCAAGTAATCGGCATGTTTTGCTCGTTGCCACTATCGAAGGGTTCCCTCTGGAGTTTAGACCGGTAGAGGGTTACTGTGAAGCGGGTCAGTAAAAATCATACAAGCTTAAATAGCGTATCGATACTAAATGTTTTGGGAAGGGAATATTTAGTGTGTGAAAATGAGATAGTTACAATATGCTAGGATCTACATGTCTTCTGAAAAACACGGACCAAAATCTATACTCTATACTCTATACTATATACTATATAATATTATAAAGCAAAAGAGTTTGTTTGTTTGTTTGTTTGGTTGAACGCGCTAATCTCAGGAACTACTGGTTCGATTTGAAAAATTCTTTCAGTGTTAGATAGCCCATTTATCGAGGAAGGCTATAGGCTATATATCATCACGCTAAGACCAATAGGAGCGGAGCAGTAATGAAAAATGTTACGCAAACGACGTTGCACGGGTCAGCTAGTCTAGCTAGTCTAGCAGCTAGCTAGTCTAGCTATTAAATAAGAAAGAAATAAATAAAGAAAGAAAAAAAAATGTTTATTCAGGACTGGACAGGATTCAGGAAATCATGTGATTAACAGACTCGAAAACTTGAAATATATATCCTGTATTCTACTAATCACTCTAAAACACTTTTACGTGTTCTAAAGTACTACGCTGCTATTGTATTTAACTGTTGTCTAAAAGCAGTGTGCACACACATCACGTCGTTTGGGTCCCAGGCTACCTCTTGATTTTTCATTACAATAGGTTCATAGTCTAGTCAACAAACTTGCTTTTTTGTTCAACTTTTTTCAGCAGTCTCAGAAAAATATGAATGAGATGGTAGTCGATTTGGAAAGAGCATCATTGTAGACGATCTTTGAAAAAAAGAAGTACGGTTTACTGAAAAACAAAAAAGGGTTTTTTTTTTCAAATATGTTTATATCCAACTAGCTGACCCACGCAACTTCGTCTGCGTCACATTTTCTATTAATGCTCGGCTCCTTTTAGTCTTAGCGTAATAATTATGTCCAATATTGATTTTTGATTGATTGATTGATTATATGCCTATATCCTTCCTCGATACATGGGCTATCTAATACTGAAATAATTTTTCAAATCGGACCAGTAGTTCCTGAGATAACCCCCTACATACAAACTTACAAACAAATTTTACCTCTTTGTAATATTAGTATAGATTAAGATAAAAAACATTCGAAATCCTAGCAAAAAGTTTGTGCTCTCGGAACTATAGGACCAATATTTATAACTCTCCCGGAGGGGTGAAAATCGGTTTAAAGATATTTATTTCTCAAAGAACAAATACAGTTCACTTAAATGTTCCGAAGCTCGGAGGAGTCAGTATATCAATAATGTAAGAATAGTTATACAGGTTTAAATACAGAAGCAGTTTGAAAACAAGTTAATGGTAGAGATTTTTGATGCGATATTCATATGTACATATATCCAGCTGTGGTTTTAGCTAGGATGGTAATATTTTACATTGACCGCACAGCGCACGAGTGGGGAGGGAAGTGAGGCAATGCTTGTTGAAGACTGGATAAATTGTTTTTGAGCTGTATCCGCAATAACGGTCCGACGCCGAAAGTAATGAGTTTGCATTTTATGTAAAAACAACATTTGCTCAGCCGTTCTGACGTGATTGAGTAATAAAAATCCATATATCCATGCAAACTTTCGCATTTCTAATAATAGTAAGAAGTAAAATATAACACCTGGAACAATCAAATTATGTTTGTGTAAAAAGTCAAGGAAGTTAACCAACGGTTGGGACACCGGCCCTGCGTGCGCGGGGCGCCGCTTGCTCCAAGGGCGACTGCGCCACAGTCGTCACAACCTGACATTGACGTTTTTTGAAAAAAATTTCGTGTTGTGTTTTTGTGTATTTATTTAAATTTATTTGTGGCAGTGTAAATATTTTTCATAGTGCATAGTTTGTTGTTTTTAAGTTATTTTTTGCTACAAATTATGTTTTCATCTGTAAGTATTGTATATATTATATAGGCTTATGTTTAGGTTAAAGGATAGTAGCGATGCCATCCGATGTGCTAGTCAACCTGCCACATCACTGGATGACTTAGTGAGGTGCCCCCATTGCTCCCAGGCACGTTATTTTAAGGGTGAACGAGGATTGAAGGTACATGTGGGGAAGAAACACAAACCCCACAGTGTGCCTTCATCATGCCCAACTATCACCACTCCTCTAACACCTAATTCACTCCCTCAACCCCTTTGGCAAACCCTGACAAAATTAAAATCATCAACACCAGTACTAAAAAGAGTTCCTCGTGGCGCGAGACCATCCGTCGCTTCGAGTTTGGCACGTTGTGTCCGCCTCGTCGCCCAAGAGAACTCACAAAGTGCTTGGGAGCAACTGCTCACCTTTCCATTTAGGATTCTACATGTGCAAAAAAATTCGGCAACTAAAAAAACGCTAACAGCCCAAATTAAAGAAAACTGCAACATTTCGGCCCAAAGTTTCGAACCAAATTCACCATCACACCTTCCCCAAAGAGGTTTATTGCACCATGTGGAATCTAAACTAGGCGAGGGTGATATCAGGGGCGCAGCTAGGATCATCTTTAGCAGTGATGTGGTTGCGCCGGACTCTCCAGAGACACTTAAGGCTCTGGAGAGCAAACACCCCGCCCCGGCAGATGATCTCACCTTCCCCGAACTACCTGATCCAGAAACAAACGTACTTAAAATTACAGGTCAACAAGTATGTGCGGCCGTCTGTTCCTTCCGAAGTGGCTCCGCCGGTGGCCTCGATGGTCTCTCCCCTCAACATCTCAAGGACCTAATGTGTGCAGGCGCTGGGGAAGCCGGTGAGTCCCTTTTGAAGGAGCTGACGGCCCTCATCAACCTAATGCTCTCTGGCAATGTGAACGAAGCCGTCATTGATATTTTGTACGGGGCAAACTTATGTGCCCTGCGCAAAAAGGATGGCGGCATTCGTCCCATTGCCGTAGGGTCTACATACAGGCGCATCGCAGCCAAAATTTGCTGTGCTTTTTATAGTGAATCTCTGGCCAGCAAATTCCAGCCCCTACAGCTGGGCTTCGGTTCCAGAGGGGGCTGTGAGGCTGCGGTGCACGCTTTGTCCTCGTACCTCAAAAGCAATGAAGGTGAGGTCATTCTTAAGGTTGACATTAAGAATGCCTTCAATTCCGTGAATAGGGACACCTTGCTGACAGAAGTTAAAAAAGAAATACCCAAAATTTACAGTTTTCTTCATCAGTGTTACAGGCATCCTTCTAAATTACTTTATAAAGAAAACCTTTTGGAGTCAGCAGTCGGTTGTCAACAAGGTGACCCTCTTGGGCCAGTCATTTTCAGTTTGGCAATAAATCCCATAATTCGGCAGCTAAATTCTAAATTCAATGTTTGGTATTTGGATGATGGAACTCTAGGAGGTGATGTAGATACAGTCCTTGAAGATTTAACATTTTTGATGGATAAATTCAGTTCAATTGGGCTAGAACTCAACCTTTCGAAATGCGAAATTTACCTCCCCCAAACGACTGACAGACAGACTACCTTAGCAAAATTTAACACTGTAGCTCCTAATATCAAAATCACTGATAGAAATTCTTTTCACCTCCTGGGCTCCCCAATTTTTGATGAATCCTTTCCAACATTCATTGAGCAGAAAATACAAAATTTTAATGATGTCTCGGATAGACTTTCCAAAATTAACATGCATTCGGCCTTTACACTTATTCGATACTGTTGCTTTGGACCAAAATTTACATATAGCCTTCGCTCCTCCCATCTATGGAAACATTCACATCTTTTGGAAAAAGTGGACCAAATTATAAGAAACACTCTTTCTTCAATCCTAAATGTGGCCTTGGACGACCGAGCATGGCAGCTAGCCACACTTCCCATTCGTATGGGTGGTCTCGGCGTCCGCAAAATTTCAAGTATTAGTTTACCGGCCTTCCTCTCCTCGGTCCACAGTACTGATACTTTAACCAGGAATATTTTATCATCCTCACTGGTTGATTT
Source organism: Ceramica pisi (assembly GCA_963859965.1). Lineage (NCBI taxonomy): Eukaryota > Metazoa > Arthropoda > Insecta > Lepidoptera > Noctuidae > Ceramica > Ceramica pisi. Next base: position 10,787,050 of record OY982537.1, on the reverse strand, counting down.
TGAAGTACCGTGTTTGACTGATGCGTTGAATGCTTGGAAAATGGCTTGTCCCAACATGGATTTGCCCGACAACCTGACCTCCCAGAGACGATGGGATGTGCCGCTCTGCAGTATTGTACGGAATAACTTGATTCATACGTCATCGAATACTGCTGAGCGCGCGCGTCTGTTGGCTGTGGGAGAGTGGGAGTCGGGTTTGTGGCTTCAAGCACTTCCGTCATCCACCATAGGTACTATGATGGATGACGCATCGTTTCGGATCGCGGTCTGTCTCCGCTTGGGCGCACCTTGTGTTGCTCCGCATCGGTGTCATTGCGGAGTTTCTGTCGACAGCCTCGGACACCATGGCCTTTCCTGCTGCAAGAGCGCAGGCCGCATAGCGCGACATGCTAGCATCAACGATATTATTCGTCGGGCTCTTGTCACCGCCGGCGTACCGGCAGTATTAGAACCTAGTGGCTTGGTACGTGACGATGGGAAGAGACCAGATGGTATGACGTTGGTGCCGTGGAAGATGGGTAGGCCTCTGGTGTGGGATGCAACATGTGTCGACACCCTTGCGCCATCACATGTTCCAAGTACGGTGGGCTGTGCCGGCGCTGCCGCTGCGGCTGCTGAGGCCCTCAAGCGGCGCAAATACTGTAACCTTATCGGTAATTACAGTTTTGAGCCGTTTGGGGTCGAAACGCTTGGGTCATGGGGTCCGAGTGCGCGTCTCCTTTTTAAGGAAATATCTCGTCGACTAATCGACACTTTGCGTGACCAGAGGGCTGGCTCGTTCTTTGCTCAAAGAATTAGCATTGCCATTCAACGTGGCAATGCTGCCAGTCTTCTGGGCACGTTTCCGGATGACGACGATGCGGAGGAATTCTTCGACGCCTAAGCGTATCTTGTTTTTGTATATTTATTTGTATATAGTTAGGTTTAGTTGTTTACGCGGAATAAATCGTTGAAACACCTAGTTAATGGTTAATCATCACCTTTGTTCACTTAAAGAGAAACTTAACTATAGAAACAATAGGTTGTAGTTTACATTACGACATTTAAGCCATCCAAGAAACCGAACACCATAGTTTCATCAACCATAAAATACTACCACCCCGTCTTTAAACGGGTGCAATATAGATCTATATACATATAAACCTTTATCTTGAATCACCCCGTCGTGTTTTAAACATCTAAGCGCACAGACAGAGGGAATTGACTTTATATGTAAAGAACAGCAAATATGCACTTAAGGCGAGGTTGCAGTACTGTGTGTTTTGACGAACAACAGCGACTGTCCGGCGAGCGAAATAATGCCTAAATTTTGATTATTTTTTCTTCTTGGCGAAAACTGATAAATAAATTATACAATATGGTTTCAACATTTACTTCAATATAAAAGCTCTATCTATTGATATAACTTTTATATATATTCGTGATGAAATCTCGTAGCAATACACGTTTAAAATTGTAATTTAGTGTCATGTTTGATAAAAAAAAGTATCGAGCCAATCATTCTAAATCGCGTTTCTATCGTTACGATTTACTTGAGGGTATGTTCAATTTTTATGTAATGATTTTTATTTATTAAAAATCTCATAATTAATTAGATTTTCAGACGTTCAAAAATCTTAAAAAGTACTGCAACCCCGCCTTAAATCTAAATGAAAAACAAAACATTTGAAGCTAACTCATCGTCATAGTGTCTAATATATAATTCCTTAGGCCATTTTTAAATACTGGCATGCTTGTAAAATACCACCGAAAACGGGTACACTGGCTTTCTCAAGCCCGCTTCGGCCGTGGAAACCTTGATGCAAACGATGATTGCTGAAAAAAAGTTCATTAAAAAAAAATTGTGCTCAAAACTTGTTTGTTTATAATTTTTTTTTGGTCCATTATAACCAATAAGGAAACATTACTTTTTTAAATCATAAATAATCTTCTTTTCAATTAAAAGATTGGATTTATTTAATTTGCAATGTTTATTTAACACACAATTTGTAATAAACATTTAAACTTTCTACTTCATATTGTTTTTCTTACTCTACTTAATGAAACAAAAACAACCGGTCGGGTGGGTTAATTGAAGTCTAGATTAATATTAAACTCTGGTTTACCAAATGAACAGCGGTGGTGGCCACACATGGCGTTTACGGCCACTGCTAACGAGACGAGGATGAGGCAGGGCTCTGGGACTAAGCCAAGCAAGCGGCGAAAATGTGTTAATATGCTTGAAGATACACGTGACACTGAATTTTTAATTTTGGTGTATTTTTGGAGTACAGAGGTAATATTAATAAACGCAAGACTTTTCTACGTAAAGGTTAAATCGGACTGATTTAGTCTGACAGGACGGAAGTTTAAAAAATACTTATATTTAAGAACCCAATCTCAGGATAGACGGAAATTTCCATACAAGTTGCTTTCAAGCAGTATGATGTAGTTGATGGCATTTATTTTAGTTAGTTAAATAACGAATTTGATGCCAACAACTACACTGATACAAGTTTTTTTTCATACCCTATATTTTAGTGATTTTTAGAAGTGACTCCTCGAGCCCTTTATTTAAAGATACGTCCAACACGTATTTTTTCATTCCATAACAATGTTTGATGACACGGTTGGCGCAGTGGTTGAGCAGTCGTCTGCTGCGCTGCGTTTCGCGGGTTCGATTCCCGCACGGAACAAAAATTGTATGACCGAAGTAACTATAGATATTTGTTCCAGGTCTGGCTGTTTGTATGTTTGTGATCGCACCCACGACAGAGAAGATCTTAGCGTGGGGCAAGGTTAGTTAAAAAAAAAATGAGGATTTTTCCAACATACAGTGGTTTCACTGACATAAAGGCGGCACCCAATTTAGTTCTTTTTTATATTCATATACCCAATTTCACTTGGGATTTTAAGGTGTAACTAATGATGACTCATTTGTTAAATATCTATTTAGACATTTAGGATGCCTGTCCATTATAGCGGAGCGAGGCAGCGGAGCGGAGAAACGGAGAAATATTAACCAATCATATAGGCCAAAATGTCAGTGACTCACGTGGTGCAGAGATTTTATGCAATTCCATTGATTTTATTTTCTCCGGTTCTCCGCTCCACTGTCTCACTCCGCTGTAAGGGTGCCTGTCCATTATTACCACGTGAGTCACTGTTTTTTGTGCAATGTCATGGACTGGCACCTTTAGGCTACAGGCCGTGCCAAAGAAATATGCATCAAACTCTCTATAAACATTACCCTCCTTCGGTAGAAGTCGGATGAAGAAGACCATCAACGAGAGTAAAGTAATATGTAACTGCTAATAATCAACATGTGCGAACTATCGGTAAGACAAGAAGTTCTCCACATATACAGTTCATTACTGTCCCAACTGTTTCAGAGTAAATTTACAACTTTACCGGTGTAACCAAACTATCAGCAATTTTGCAAAGTTTCCCCTCATTCAAGAATGGATGCACGTAATTTTATTAACTGTAACACACGAGTTGTTTAAAAGTAATAATAGTTCACGGAGTGTAATTTGACAAGTGGAAGAATTGAGCCTTCGTATCTAGTCGTTTTTGAGTTTATCGCGAACAGACAGACAGACACGGCACAGGACTTTGTTTTATAATATGTAGTGATAGGTACAATTCTGTGAGGAGCTCGTGGCTATATAATAACAGCCGCACAGGTTGATCTTCAAGGTTAAGCAACGCTTGCCGAGGTTGGTCTGTGGATGGGTGACCATCTTAACATACCGAGTTTCCTCCGAGCCTTGAAAAGCACGTTAAGCTGTTGGTCCCGGCTGTTATTTGGAGATCTTTGGCAGTCGTTACGGATAGTCAGAAGCCGGAAAATCTGACACCAGTCTTACCGAGGAGTACCGTGTTGCCCAGGTATTACATTCACATGGTACATTCTGAACCACTACATATATTACTATGTACTAGCTGATGCCCGTGGCTTCGCCCGCTTGACAAATTATATACTAAAACCTTTCTCGAGAACCACTCTATGCATTGGTGAAACAACGTGAAAATCGATGCAGGAGTTTTTAGTTTATCGCGAACAGAAAGACAGAAGACGCGGCGAAGGACTTTGTTTTATAATATGTAGGACTATATTTTATTTTTTTGGTCATAATTGGGTGTAATGATAAGGTAGGTTTAGATAGCACGAGCAATGCACAACATAGACCCTATGTAAAAAGGAAACCTACGTACAAAAATAATGCTCTTGCTTTTGATCAGCTTGTTTTACCTAAAATCACCTTTAGATGGTATATTGTAAGTCATTGGGAGTCATACAGTTAATCCGGATAGCTTTGCCCCAGTGGTTCTTGTTGCTTTTTCCAGTGTGTTTGTGTTGAGAACTTACTAATCCATAAACCTACCATATATTAAAATAGTTCTTATTTACTTTAGTAAAAGGATATCTTTGTGAGTACAGCGGGTTTAAAAAGGCCACTTTATTGTCAAATTTCCCAGTCGTATTGCTTTATCGATAAAGATGAAAATGAAATTTGAAAGATTGTTGTATGACTATTTATGATCCTAATAGTATGATTCTACTTAAGTGGCATTTTTAGAGTGCCTGCCCATTATAGCGGAGCAAGGCAGCGGAGCGGAGAAACGGAGAAATGGAATTGCACAAAATGTCAGTGTGCAGTTACGTGGTGCGGAGAGTTTGTGCAATTCCGTTGGTTGAAATTTCTCCGTTTCACCGTTCCGCTGTCTGTCCTTTATAGAAGAGCGAGACAGCGAAGCAGAGAAGTATGCCTGTGTACACTAAGAGATCTCAAACTTCTAATAGAATACACTGATAGAAAGATGCATTGTCCAATCGCTGAATTTAGAAGCTTTTCTACTTTGTATTTCGGTAAATTGCTCGTTCCTTGCAGGATAGTTTATGTGCGCGGAGAGAAACCCGCGTGAAGAAGCTAGTTGAATAAGTTTGTTTTACAGAATAGAATATTTAATTTAAAAGCAAACATGTTTGTACATAATGTTGAATTAAGAATCGTTTGGGGATAGCGCTTTGAACACATTGAATGTTTTCTCATAGAGTATTTATATTTACATTAACTTTACGTTAATGTATTTGCTGAAGTGTGCTTATTAAAATTAACGTTTATGATAAAATTAATTTCGCCGTTGTATTTTCTAAGAAACTCACAGACTCCTTTTGAGCGTTCATTGTGTTAGTAGAAACGAGTATTCTTTTTAATATTCTGGTCTTTATAACTCAGAATATCAAGTTACAATATTAATCAAATTAAATGTGAGCATGAATTTTCCATTATTAATGTTATGTAAAATGACGAAGGTGGATGGGAAGGTAAATTAATTACTTCTTCCAACATACATAGGTACTTTATTACAGTAAATTCGTAAGGGTTCCTAGAATATAATAGACACATATGTCTATGTAGCTTGGAGGATATTCATACCTAACTCATAGCTAGATATTTATTGTAAATCGATATTTCTAGTAGACCATAAAACTACAATTGGTGCCAAGAACGTAGTTTCGCGTTTAGAGTGCACCACTACGTAAATTAATTCTGGTTTTATTGAAAGGAAACAACATTTGTAAATAGTATTTGATATTATACTTTCAATATAGCCGGTCGATCCGTGACCAGAATCAAAAGAACAGAGGGCCAATTCAACTAACTTTTAAATAACTTTCGGATTCGCATGTTAATCTGTCTGTCAAAAAAGCCTTAATTTTCATAAATTTTTGACAGTTTGCGATTGAGATGCGAATGTGAATATGAGTAGATTTGGTACACAGATGAAAACTGAAAATAGCGTATCCAACTCATCTCCAAAACTATCATATATTAAGTGTTAATAGAATAAGGAGGATTAGGTGAAGATACTTTTTGTTTAGAGTTCATGTAACGGACCCTAATTCTGTACTACTTCCAAATAGAGGACTCTGCGGCCCTTCATACACCAATCTGTAAAAAAATTCAAGAGACTAGCTAAAAAGTTTTAAGTTAAGGTACCGTAGGTAGGTGAGTGAGACAGACCCATAAAAAGACAAAGGTTTAGGCTTAGTTGTTAAAAGGTGTAATTTATACTATAATATTATAAATATAATAAATATTATAAAGCAGAAGAGTTTATTTGTTTGTTTGTTTGGTTGGTTGAACGCGCTAATCTCAGAAACTACTGATCCGATTTAAAAAATTCTTTCATTGTTAGATAGCCCATTTATCGAGGAAGGTTATAAGCTATATATCATCACGCTAAGATAAATAGGAGCGGAGCAGTAATGCAAAATGTGACGCAGACGAAGTTGCGCGGGGCAGCTAGTCATTTTATAAAGCCTAGATCTATATCGTTTCGTTCGTCCGACACCTTTCACAATGAGGGTACGGAACGCTAAAGAGCTACGGAATTTATTCAAATCTCTTGTATCTCAATCTTTGTATATTTTTCTTATAAATTTATGGTCGTGATTGTTTTCTTTAAGTATTATTGTTTTAATTTTTATTTGTATGTTGCTGATGTCGAAGCAAAGATGAAATATGTTGTGTAAAACCATTTTTTGTGCATGTGGTGTTAACCAGTAAGTAATTGTTGCACTTGTAAATATAGTCATTAAATCAGAAATGTACATAGTGTAAACAATTGTTGGTTAACCTAAATAAATAAATAAAAAGAGTTATTGCGGCCCTGGAACGCAAATGGAATTGATAGGAATACGGATGGGTTTTGGTCTGACACTTTCTGCTCCACCCAGAGCAGGAGGAATTATCTCATGAATTTCCATACAAAAAAAGTGTACGGGACGTTAAAATACAATAACATTTTCATTCGTCTCTATTACCTTTAATAGTTTTTTGAGCAAAATGCTTCCCGGCTTGCAAATCCGTATACAAAACGTAACACTAAGACCGTCGTAGTAATCCTTTTACCACTTAACTCTAACAACTTGGGTAGATAAGCATCCGATGCGATCCGAGTTTTTCTTTCATTAAGGGATCAACTGAGATATTTCATTAAGTGGATATAGGATTACTTTGTCTTTTTACGTAGACACAAAACTAGTGTTTTTTTTTATTGGCCATGGTGTGTTGTGATGATATTAGGAGCTTTGAATATTGCAAGCTTGTTATATACACATAGGCCTTTTTAAAGTAACTTACCCAAAGTGAGCTATCTGAACCCTATTACTGGGAACTGTACATAAAATAAAGTAAAAATACTAAAAAGATTTTTGCGTTTGTGTATTTTTAATGCTTTCAGTAATTAGGGTTCCAAACATCTGTGAAAACGGAACCCTTATATTATCACTCGGGTGTCTGTCTGTTTATCCGTCTGTCACAGCCAGTTTTCTTCGAATCTACGAGACCGATTTTGCTAAAATTTGGGATACTTATGGATTTCTGTGACCCAAACACGGAAGCGTTACTTAAATAAAACTTAAAAAAAAAGAAATATAAAAAAAAAAAAAAATGTATTGTGTGACACGTCAAATAAAAGAGCTGTTAGGGTTTTAATTATAGTTTCTTCATAATTTTACAATAAATTGTTTTTAAGTTATTAAAGAAATTAGACCAAACATTACCCCTTGTTTCTGAAACTACTGAGCTTAAAATTTTTAAAAGTGCAGGTTCTGTACCTAAAGATTATAGGAAAACACAAGAAGTCTGTAGTGTAATAATATAAATAGTTCGGAATCCTTTGCTTGCGAGTCTGACTCGCACTGCCAGTTTTTTTATTTTATTTTATATTTCTACTGTCTGATTTAAGAGTTTATCCAGAAATTTATTAACACTTTATAATATTATAAAACAAAGTCCTCCACCGTGTTGTCTGTCTGTCTGTTCGCGATAAAACCTAAAACTACTGCTACTACTATATATCTACTAAGACCGTCCTCGAGAACCCCTCCATATTTTTGTGAAAATCGGTGCAGCAGTTTTTGAGGTCATCGTGAACAGACAGACAGACGCTTCGGAGGACTTTGCTTTATAAAATGTATTGATAGTGATTTGTCAAGCGGGTGAAGCCGCGGGCATCATCTAGTTTTAAATTTTATTAACAGCGTTTTCACATTAAAATTATATTTTTATAATCTGTGTGTGTGAAAATGCCAGTTTATCACAAAAGATACATCGAAAGAATATTTATCTTACGTTATAGCAAATAATAATAAATTCTAGTCCTGTGTATAATACATACCTACCCATATCGAGATTCCTTCTGTCAGTGTTTTTAACTAACAAAATATTTTTAGAATCTGTGTGACAAGATTTCCCAGTGAAGATACCAGTTTATCACAAAAGATACATCGAGTGAATATTTATCTTACGTTATAGCAAATAACAATAAATTCTAGCTCTGTATATAGTACCTACCCATATCGAGATTCCTTCTGTCAACCGCGCTTGAGACCGCCGGGAGCAATAAAGCATTTATTAAAATTCCTCTTTATAGGCAAACGCTGGGAAAGTACGCTTCGCATGTAATGTATATGTTTATATTTTCTCGAAGAACATTGTGGCTTAGTTATAACAACCGCATGGGTCGATTAAGCAACGCTTGCTGTGGATCATTATGACAGGTACTGAGACTCTTCTGTGCCTCAAAAACCACCAACATCATCATCAGATCAGCTGAAAGCCGTCCACTACTGTAGTGCGATTCACTAAGGCAGAGCATCTTTACAACCAAAAAATCATCGTTGAAACATCTGTTAAATATATGCCACATCAGATGTTTCAACGATGATTTCTTGGTTGTAAAGATGCTCTGCCTTAGTGAATCGCACTACTGGACCTAGGCCACCCCCAAGTGTTGCCACAACAACCAGTGCTGTGCGTCTCGCATTCATCGGCTATCCACGACCCTCACCTGGTTATCGGTGGGAGGCCACGCCAACGCTGCGTCTTCCGGTACGGGGTGGCCAATGCAGAACTTTTCAGCTGACATAATCGATCACCAGTGTGCCAATTTTACTAATTTTCACATTCGCATCGCATTTGCATCTCAATCGCAAACTGTCAAAAATGTGTAGTATAAAAATTAAGGCTTTTTTGACAGTTTGCGATTGAGATGCGAATTCGAAAGTTGTTTTAAAATTAGAGAATTGGCCCTCTGGTCGAGTGATTTTGACTTCTCCGCAATCATAGTTACTGATAGAGTGTCACTTAGACTAAAGCATAAAATCCATAGAAAATAAACAAAAGTCTAATTATAATTAAATTATATGCTGAAATTTCGGAGATGATACTGAGTCCAATAATAATTTATATATTTTCTGATCTTATGATTTTAAGTACCTACATGAACTTGCTTGACTCTGTGATCAGACATATCTAGTTTACAATAATTGTTTGGTTTTATCATCCGCTAAACATCGTCAGAATGATTCGACGATAATTGGGATACCCGATATAATTTTAGTAACTTATACATACGAGTATTATAATTTTATTGTGGAAGTAACTCTGCTTATCTGTTTGTTACGTTTTAACGCCAAACTAGCTGGACCTATCTTGATGAATTTTAAGACGGTATAGATTGGACCTTGGAGGATACCAATTTTTTTTATCCTGGGAGTAAGTTCCCCTTGGGTAATATCCAGCTTTTTAAAAAAAAATTATCCGCTGGCAGAAGCTAATCATTTATGTAATCATTAGTTGATGTTTCGCTGTTACGAGTAATTCGGCTGACTTCGTACTGAATTTAGTTTAGTGTTGACGGCGTAACACATAGCTGTAAAAGCCGAACCGGCTTTCATGTGAAATGTGGACACTGTCGAACGCTAGGCATTAATTATAGTGATTAATTAACACTTAGCGTAGCGTTTGACATAGAAGAGATTATCGAAATACTGATTGCAGTATCGATTTCAGCTTTGCAATTATTCGCATATTCATGTTGAAGGCCGAGTCACCCGCGTCCGTAGGAGAATACCCATTGCCTACACGTGGTCCCCGAGTGGTGCTCAGCAGGTGACATAAACTGGTACTAGCCGCGTTTCGGTATGATGCTCAGTGTAGCCATTTCAGAGGAGTGGGGTCGAAATAGTTGTTCCAATGCAGGCAGACTAACCAGGCTTGCGCTAACATGGGCGTATCGGGAGACTAGTCGCGGAGGGTAGCGGTTTCCGAGGCGCGGTGTACCGCTGGCCTGTCTACTGTTCGCACAGCAGTGATTTGGAGATCACTGAGTTCAATCAACACCTAAATGAGGCGGCGATTGCGGCTCAGCAGCGGTACCCTTCTGGCCCAATTGGTGTTACTGGGGGACTTCACCGTCCAACATCAGGAGTGGCTCTTCCCATACCAGTGCACAGAACATGCTGGGCGAGAGATGCAACAGCTAGCTCGAGCGTTAAATCTTACCCAGCTGGTCCAGGGGACAACGAAGTTGCCGGATGTTTAGCCGCACACTGCCAATTGATTGGACCTTCTGCTGACCACAGATCCAAACCTCTACTCGGTGTCGATTTCTTCACCATTTTGTAATTCCGACTACTGCCTGGTGAAGTCTGCGTCCGTTTAATCCTCGCCCGATTTTAGCCCGAGAGGCGTCCACCCCGTCGTACCCCGTCGGGTATGGCAATACATGTCAGCATATTGGGATGGCATGTGATCTTTCTTCGCATGTTATTCTTGGCCGCCTATTTGCTTTTTTCGAGTGACGCTTTGTTGTGCGCGGACACCATGACGGATGTTTTGCGGAGTGGAAGGATTACTACATTCCGTACTCTGACGTAACAATGTCTGGTGATGCTGGTCCATAGTTTGGTACTGAGTGCAAACGCGCTGATGCAATTAAACACGCGGCGTGCCTAGCATGGGTCGACACTCGTACGTAGGTACAAAGTAAATGATGTGAGTCAGAAGAAAATAGCCTTCAACAGGGCTGCCAAGTCCTGCAAGAAGGTGTTGCTCGGTTGGACCACATTAGCCGAATAGGGAACAAACTTGCCTCATACCCAGCAGGTAGTAAGACTTGGTTTGACCTTGGCTAAGTCGGTCGAATCGAACTTCTGACGCCCCTCACTACCACCACTGCTTAGACCCGACGGGTCGCTAGCCCACTCTGCTGAGGAGAAAGCGAACTTTTTTGCTTCTTTGTTTGCGGACTCTTCACGTCTGGCAAGCAGGGGCTTGATCCTAGCAATGGTGAGACGGTAATTCACGCCGGAACAGCCGCTCAAACTATATCAGGCGCAAGTTCGATCTTATATCCCGAGTACTGCTCTTATCTTTGGGACCGATCTGCTAGATACCAGCTTGATGGCCTTGAGTCAATTGATAAACGAGCCAAGAAGATTATCGGTAATGATTTTACTGTCCTACTGCAGGGCAAAGGCCTCCCCCAAGTCCTTCCAAGTATTCTTTTACCACGTCACCTTGTGCCAACCTCTAGAGCTTAACGTCTCGTGTACACCAAAATCGATTTTGTTGGCCGATGGCGGACAGTACTATCCGGACGAGTAACTCGGCCGTGTATGTACTTACACTGCAGTGTACCACTTGAGCCGTCATCAGACTTTGCCGGTATTTTGTAGTTAACTGTGTTGTCTAACAGAGTGAACGCTTTTTTAAATTGGAAGAATCCGAAGAAAACGGAGATCGGATCGGATCGGTTGATCGGTCGTTTTCGGGCGTCATCGGATGATGACGGTAGTGTTTGTGTACGCGCTCTCTTTCTTTTACAAGTGTTTGATTCGATTGTCCGAGTTCGACTGTCGTCGCCCGAGCAAACTTCATCCGATGACGTATTTAAGTGTACACGAACCTTAATAGTTAAAAAATATGTACCTCCTTTATTGACAAATGGTGACTATCATATTTTGTAATACTGCTAGGGTCATACTAGTCGGTGTCTGACCAAATGATGACTTTTGGTTTACTTGTGATTCAAACCCACTCAGGGACTCATTTAAATAGAAACAAGTACTACAAAAAATCGGTTCAGCCATTAAGGAGGATTCAGTCACGTACAAAAGTACAGAATAATTATGTAAATTTGACCAATTCGACCTTACAGAGGTACTTGCCTTCGTGAAGTAAATTTGCAGGACAGGAATAGTCCACTCAAAGAAAGTGGCCGTATAAATAAACCTTTATAAAATATTTTGAGCTTACAGGCTAATTATAATTAAAATTTGACTAAGAACACAATTAAGACGAACAAGTTCTTATAACAATATTTCTTGAACGTCGTAGTAAAAATAATGTTTTTAATACTATCTAAGGTCTCATTAGCATTACTTAAGAAGATTTTTGGAGCACAAAGAAAGAACAAAACAACACAAGAAAATGTTTTTTTACTAGACGAGACGAAAACTTACAAAAAGCTTCATAAATAAAGGTAATCTCGGGAAGCTCTCCCCAAGATGTTTAACAAAACGTAGCCATATTTTCTGGGGTAATCCGTTCGTTTGCATATTGTATACATAATTATTGTACGCCTCACAAATGATTTATGTCGGTAAATACATTAAATTGGTACCAATAATACGTATCTACGTAACTAAATTGGGTCTTTCAGTTAATGTTTTGGGCACAAACAATAAACAATGATGAAATCCAATTTAATGCTATTAGAGTAAGTATTTGATCAAAGGTTTCAGTTGATATTTAATTGTATGTACGAGAATTTTATTTCGTTTTGATTGATGATATTCTCAGCTACAGAGTGAAACCTGTGCGGTCTTCTTAATGATGCCTTAGCTTAAGAACAAACGTTTCGGAGATATAGTTATCAATCTACACATTTTGAAACAAATAGTTAATTTTGTAAACATGTAGTAACAAGAAAATTTATGAGACAACATATCGTTTAAAGTAAAGGCCTTTGAAATGAATAAATTTAATGTAGGGGGCTGCCAAACCCAAAACATTTTGTCGCAGAGATCTCTGTAATGGTTATACATTTTCAAGCGAAAAAAAGTGCAGTGCACCTATAGCCAAGTCTTTAAAGTAAATAAATACAATTTTAATAAATAAATAAAATTTTACAAAGATGTTGTATAAAAATAGGATAAAACATTGAAATAAACACGTCACAAGAGACATCCTAATGACAATTTTTCGTCGGAAAGTTCTAATAATTTTGAGTGGTAACTACCATGTTTTTTGTAACTTTTCAATCGGAAATTTCATAAACTCAAGCATTTTAACATGAAAATTTAATATTTTAATGTAATTTTGGTTTTTTAACGGTTAATCTGAATTTCTCTGATTTTAGTCGACTAGTTTGCATTCTGTCAGTTCAGAGACCCGCGGGACTTGATCGGGAGCAGACCTATAAGAAACAAATTAAATATTTCTTAAACATTGCTAGGAGTATTTCGAAGAAAGTCTCGCAATAATTAGTGGTTAAAATTTTACATAATTAAGTAAGCTGATGAATAAACTTCTTTTTTTAGTTTGTTTGATCCAAAATAAAGCCTTGTTGAGATAGTTAGAGGCAAAATCTTAAAAACATATATTACTGGAAATGTTTAAGTGTCACTCGATCCATATACAGTAGAACCCGCTTTAGACGATTTCTCAGGGATTAAACCAAAAACGCGTCTTATGCGAGAAAGCGTACAAATACAAAATCCTTTATTTCAAATAGAACAGTTACAGGCACTTTTGAATAAAAAGTCAAAGTCTGTCAGTCAAATAGATGAAGCTAATCCTGCCACGCTAGAGACAAGAGCAGCATGTTGTTCTGCAACATAACACACCTACCGACCCCGTCTCCAGCGCGGCAGTTGCACGTTCCAAAGAGTAGATCCTGTGGAGAAGAACGTGCAAGAAACTCCATGGACACTCTTTTAAACCAGTTTTCATTGTTTACAAAATCATAGTTACATTCGTTACGAAATAATTTATGTGTAAAATTATACAATGCAAAAGAGAATGAGTCTATAAAGTGCAAAGATAGTCTTACAATCTTCAGCAGGCCCAACAATGTTTTCACAATATGTTCATCAAAGTTTGGGCACTTTAGTCGCTGTGGAGCGGACCAGCATTGAACCAAGCATTTTTATCATAAATGTACTCCCCTAGTTTATATTATGCTTGTTTGCATATTGTGCGTTTTATAATTTTTTAAAATTTCGTCTCATTCAGTTCTAATAACTATGTGGCGGTATTTTGTTATAACACTTTAAACGGTATCCTATAAAAGATGTTGCTACTTTAACCAGTCTGAAACTTGGTTTAATTAATTGGTTCCTATTTCTAGTGACTAGTTATGTCTCTCGCCTCGTTTACTGAAAAGATGTAGATTCTTTCTAACGTACATGATATTTTCATAAATATATTGACAAGGGACCGTCATGATGTTGTTTCAAGCACCGGCAACACAGAGATGGGTCTATAGTTATTACTATCTTTACCGTCCCCGGATTTCAATAGAAATTACCTTACTGTATTTCATGAGATCCAGGAAAACCCCTTGATCTACACAACTCTACAGACTCAGACTACAGATTGAATATAAAAGCCAAATACGGCGCTATAGTCTCAATAATGGAGGCACAAACCTTTACAGACATACCCCATTGATCTTCTGTCAATTTGATCTTTATTATTTTGATTAAAAGCTTTTATTATTACAGTTGGAGTTATATGCTCAAAGTTAAACTCAATCGGGCAGGCTGAAACGTTCACTTTCAATAATTCAACAGAAAGTGAGGGCGAGGAGTTTAAGGTTTCAGTAGTTTTGATTGGAATACTGGTAAAGAAATTTACAAATTCTTCAGCGACTTTTTTTGCTTTCGCTTTTTTATGAGTCCACGTGAAGTCCGAAGTGTATAATCATTATTATGTTTTTTGCTCCTGTTCGGTTCATTATTGATAAATTTCAAAACCGTTTTAATTTTATTTTCTGCTGATTTGTTGTTGCTTATGTATAAGGCGTTTGCTGCCTTACAAGTGTTCTTAAATTTTTTGAGTAACTAGCAACATAATTATTAAAAGTTTCAGTGTTGATAAAAGGCTTAAGGCCATAAAGTTCGTAGTCTTTCTCTACTTTTTCTGACTCCTTTAGTTGCCCAGTCACTTAATACAAATTTAGGGCATATTTTTCTGCTTACGCGAACATTTTGGTGACGCGGTACCGTTAACGATGCAATATTCGCATTCAAATGATAAAACGATTAAGACAAAGAATGCAAATTGCGCACGAATACATCACTACAAATAATTCCTGCTACATATTAAAACATCAGATGAACATCATTACGCGGAGCGAAAACTCTCCGTCGGTTTTATGAAGAGGTAAAAATACGAACCTAAATTTTATACTTTCGAAATTCATGTGCGAACGCGGCGCGAGAAAACAAATTTTGCAGAATAAACATAATTCATGAACATGTAACTAGACAATTATTGCGTATTCTTTTTTATGAGACTTTTGATACGAATGTTGGCTAGCTCAGCGTATTCGCGTCTATGAAAACATTCGTTTGATGCTCATCAAGGCTAATTCTATCCAGCTCTAGATTCTAGACTGAATTTTTCTTGTGTTTTTTGAAAAAAACACGCTTTCTGGTACAAAAGAGACGTGTTAGATTTATTAGACTAAAATGCTAACGTGAAAACGAAATTTTATATGCTTCATAGATTGAAATGTTCCAGAGTGTGTCGACTGACTTCTTAATACATTATCTACTGACACACAAGTGCATATTTTCTCATCGCCGGGTTTTACAACGTAGGCAGAGAGATAAACACCTGTTACGTTTTATGTCTTTTTCTTCCTTGTATCTTTACGAGAATGTTCCTAGTTGTACTCGCCCACCGTTTACGAATGTAGTAATCATGTTAGAAAACATTTTTATTAAAATTAAATAAACAGTGCGGGAGGAGAGTAACAAAAATAACGCGGCCACTAGCGCAGCGTCCGCCAATTTCAGTTTCGACACATGCGTTTCACGCGAACGCTGTCATCATATTAAAACTATTCGCGGAAAAAAAAATATCAAACGAGTTCCGGTTTACGCGTTTAAAAGGATTTTTCACGCCCAAAATACTGTGTAGATATTTTTTTATCTGTGCTACATTTTTAAATTCAATATGTTCAACAACACGACGAGTTACAAATCGAGCGCCGGAAGAAGTTATTCGAAGAAATCGGAAACAAAAACTGTACCGAAAGGTAATGGAAATTTTTGTTTTCTTAATATTGGAACTTGAATTTCTGTTCGAAATTACACGGCCCAGTGAACGTGAACCCGCGGTAACCACAATCCAATTGACTACTTTTACAATCAATTTGTTGGTTTGGAATTTTCGGGAGCAAAATAATTTGTTCGGGTTTTTTTCAGTGGTCCGTGATAAGCTATTTAATTATTCGAATACGTTAACTTTTGGTCAATTTTTTTTTATTAGCAAAATCATATCTTAGATTTTTTTTTAAATAACTGAAAACTTAGGTCACAGTTTAATGGGCTAGCTCCAACTCCACTATTGAAAATAATATAGCCCACATTATAATGCCTAAGAACCTACTTTAAATTCATAGTCAATCGTCTAGGGGCACTGTAGTACCTAATTTCCTTTATTTGAATCTGAGAACTTGAGAAAATGTCGAGCAGCAAAACTCATATTTCTCTCTTCGCAAATAAAATGAACGAGAATAATTTGACCGAAAATAGTAGAAACTTTTGTTTGTTTTGACAGAATTCAAAACAAATCTATATTTGGAGGACTCCAATGAACAGTGATGATTAAAACTTCAACAAAAACAAAAGTAGGGTTCGAACTGTTTTTATGTCTTTTGAGAGACAATCGTTATCATTACACATTTAATTTGTCCAATCATTTCTACTGGAGGATTCGGAACTATGCGCGTTTAATTAAATCCGGATTAGTAATTTGGCTTCAGTGACAATTATATTTGGCGCAAGACGATTACAAACGTCAGATAGGCATTCTCTAATGAGGGTTGCTAGGTACTTGTCGACCAAACTTTCTGTCGCCCTTCGCTAGCGCTGATATTGTTTATAACGTTTAATTAATATTAATGTTGATGAAAATTATTCCATTACTCACTCGATTAGTGTCTTCATGGATACCACCTACACCTATATAATTTTCATAGATCGTATGTCATAGTTAAATGTATTCTATTTTCAAATGCCTCATTTCTTTTTTATCCCAACGGAATTTTCCAGAACGCACCGATTCAAACTTTTTGTTCTAAATACCCTCACTTCCCTGTGCGAGATATCGAAGGCTTCGGAGCGGAGTGCAAAAAAGATCTCAATGAGAGACTTAAACAATGCAGCAAATTGTTTCAATGTTTGCTAGTAATGCTATATATGCATAGCTACGTATCAATAGATCGTTGCTATTCAGGTACAGGGATTAAAGAAATGTTTCAAGAGGGTACTTAAAGGAAGAGGGACATTTAGTAGAAACAGGGTAGATTTTGGTGTGTACTACTTAATCTTTGTTTAGATTGATTGACAATAAACATTTCTGTGTATAGTGTTCAATAATGTAGGTAAATATTTCTACTGAAATTCATATACGAAATCGCTTGTCATTTAGCCTATGCGCGCACTGATGACTTTTGTCCATTAAATATCTCTCTGTTGCACTTCGCAATTGCAAAAGAGAGAAATGTACTGTCACCAATGACGTATTATATATAGACACGTCATAAACCAACATCGCGGCGCTTGAAAACGGCGAAAATACTAGATGCTACTCATACGCATGAAGAAAGGAAAAGAAAATATGTCACCGTACGGCGGGATGCCTGTTGCTAGAGGGAGATAAATTTATACATCTTCAGTTACGTCACAGAATAAGTAAATAGTCAAATTGACATCAAAACAAACGTAGTGTCGCGCGACAGGTTGGTGCGAAACTAAGCGCGATGTGGCCAATTGGCTTCATTTCATGTTGTCATTTTAGAGAGCGGACAACGTATCTATAGTTTTATATATCATTGACTGTCACGGTGACAAAATTCATCAGTGCGCGCTAAGCTTACCTGTTAAAGTTATAGTTGTCCTAATATTATTGAAAAGCTCGTTCAGTTGTTCTTCGGAGAAAGTCACCTCCTGCCGCGATACGTGAAAATAGGGGATTTTAAATTGATTTAATGGAAAAGTGTGTAAGTAGCAATTCGTTTTTGGTAGACGTAAAGGAAAAGGGAAATAATATAAATAATTGTCATATGTAATAAAACCAATCTATACTAATATTATAAAGAGGTAACATTTGTTTGTAAGTTTGTAAGTTTGTATGTAGGGGGTAATCTCAGGAACTACGGGTTCGATTTGAAAAATTCTTTCAGTATTAGATAGCCCATTCATCGAGGAAGGTTATAGGCACGCTAAGACAAATAGGAGCGGAGCATTAATGGAAAATATGACGCAGACGAAGTTGCGTGGGTCAGCTAGTAATATATAATGGTAGATTCACTTTGAGATGCCAGTGAATTTAAAATTAGACCAAATACAGACCAATGCAAAACAATGGTTACACACAAGGTAACACACATTACCGCAAAAAAAGGGCCATCGGCACAAAAATAACAAGAATAAGGCATGTATGGCACACAGCGGCACAATTCAAAACTATCATATCGATATCAGCGAAATAGGGATTTCCGAATCCCGCTTACTAAGTACGGCCAATATTTAGGGTTCGGCCACAAACGAATGATGCCGTTAAAACACTGTTTCGTATATGGGCACGCATTAACTTTGCGTTTACCCGTCTTTTACTGTTATTACACCGATCCCATCTTCATAACAACTGAGCCACTCTGATTTAGTAGTGTACGAAACGCCCAGGTTTTTTTATTTGGCGTTGAATTTATATGATCATCCATGGAGTTTCTTCGAAGTTTTCTTCAAAGAGATCTTTAGACACTTTGGAACGTTCAAATAGTTTTATATTTCTGGCTGACCGACCAAGACAGTTCAAAATGTCTAAAAATGGTTTGTTTGAAATAAATGCTTTGAATCTTGAAACTTGAGTTTTGGGTATTCAGAGCCTGTGATATAAAAATGGGTTTATTTAAAGAAACATGAATGTTTCTTTGGATGTTTGAGGTATTGGATTCAAAAAGTTTTACGGCATCATAAAATAAAAGCGTCATAGTGTGATTTATCTATCGTGATGACGTCAATCACAGCGTTAATGTCAATCAATGTACAATTGGGTTGCGACTTGTAAGCTGTGGCTGGGTGTACTGTTTACTATGTGTCAGCAGATTATAAGTGGTTTATTCTTCTTTCCTGGTTTGTGAAGTATAGGGAATCGTTTTTGTTTATTTATTGAGTGTTAATGAGGACTTTTGAATGCATATACATAAATAAAAATGAATCGCCGAAATGTATGTAGGCGCATAACTTTGTGACGACTGATCCAAATAGGATAATTCTTTAATAGTTGTGTTCCTAATTGTCAGGGCGAGGTTTGCAAGAAAGAAAATTTCTGAAAAAAAAAATACATCCGGGTGGAGCCGGGGTACACACTATTCTAATCTTAATATATATAAATCTCGTGTCACAATGTTTGTCCTCAATGGACTCCTAAACCACTTAACCGATTATAATAAAATTCGCACACCATGTGCAGTTCGATCCAACTTGAGAGATAGGATAGTTTAAATCACAATTTTTTGTTGCAATATTATTTAGGAGCGGAAAATGTGACGCAGACGAAGTTGCGCGCGACAGCTACTATGTATATTAAATTCTTCCGACTGACAGACAACGCACAGCCAAAACTATTGGTCGTAGGAAGCTGCACGTAGGTTCTTTGGGGAATTTAGGGAGCACTAAGAGAGGATTTCCCGAAATTCCTACGGGAATGGGAAAAAACGGTATTAAATATGCGCGTGCGAAGTTGCGACCAAAAGCTAATTTTTCATTAAATTCACTTGTATCATTTCATCTGCGAAACTATTCAGACCTTTAACCCATTTTAGGGTAGGTTTCCAAAATATCCTATCCTTCCATCCAAAACTCGAAATAACTCAAGTCCTTCCCGTTCCACAAAACGTAAGCACTGCACTGCACTTTTGTAGTGTCAGTTTGTATGACAAAAGTGGTGCTCAATGTGCTACACGCAAATACAGTGCTTACGTTTTGTAGAACGGGAAGGAATTGAGTTATTTCGAGTATAATGCTATATGCATTTATTTTTAATCTTAATACAGAATACGTAGCTGCCGCGTTTTAAAAAAGCAATAAAACAATTCATCATAAAATCTTACATAGGCCCTCATAATTCTTAAAAGAAAACCAAATTCAGTAATAAAATTATGAAAAAAATACATCTGTTAGCTGTACGTACATGAGGATGATCATGCCAATTATAGGATAATGTATCTTTTCGGCTGGAACATCAAAGCGGACGTTTTATTTTGAAGGAGATTAATGGTGTACGTACACTTTTACGTAACGTGCTCGTCGGATTTTTTGGTACTTCAAAGTAGAGACCGTCGGTGTGTATAGACCTTTTGGTGAGGTGTTTATTGGACATGATAAGGTGTGTCCACACACCTTTTTAAGGATGCCTGCTGATTTCTGCTGAAACGGAGAAATATTAACCAATCATGTCAGTCAAAATGTCAGTGGGACTCACGTGGTACGGAGATTTTATACAATTTCATTGGTTAAAATTACTCTGTTACTCCGCTCCGAAGCTTTGCTCGCTCGTAATGGACAGATACCTGGGTGGTTTTACTCAGAACATGCGTCACCCGCTTTGAACAAGTTTTTCCCGTTTTGCACAACCACCTGCATCTTCCAGAAGTAACGAGGCCAATGATAGAGCATGGTATAAGTATAGATGGAATTAAATGTAATGTGATGGTGTGGTGTTGTTTGTGTATTGCGTATATATATTTTAATTTAAGGTTCGTCTTTATTCTTTGTGTCTATTTTGACTTCACGTGAGATAAACCGTCACAACGCTGTTTTCTTGTCATTTCAGAATTGATTAATAAAATTGATTCGTGAATCATGTAGAAAAATTGTGTGTGAGACAATTTAAAATCAGTTTTAAATCGGTCCACTCAAATCTGTGTGGGTGGTTCTTTCCTCAAAAGACCACTTCAGACATAACCTACATGATTCTCGTATAATTTGACCAGTACGATTTTATGGACTTTAAAAGAGACTTTGACCTTTGAGTTTGTTTCGGTGTTTCTTCTGAGAGCAGTCAGCAAGGAAACACCGGCCTCATCTAGTTTAAAATGACCAAAAAAGATTGACGTGTAAAAGTGTTATTTACAACCTACTTACAGAATAAATATAATTTATCATTTAAAACATCAAACTATCTTAAATTGTTTAAAAAGGAGACATCTTTTTGGCAGTTCCACAACTACCGAAAAAATATGTCTCGACAGCGTAGGTTTTATGAAATTCTTTTTCATTATTTTGCCCGCCTGCCCTAATTTTTTTACACTTAAAAATCCTAACGTATATTATTCCTGGTTATAATATTAGGAACAAAAGACGGCTGACCTTTTACAAGCAGGCATATTTAATGAAGTTAAATCATGTGGAAGAAGGGTGCGAGTAAAATCTCAGAAATGGCCTCCACATTTTCCTTTCCACTGTTTTTTCTGGACCTTTACTTTTCAATGTCAAAATTAACCCGGAATTGAATTACCGAATCCCAATTCAG
Organism: Ceramica pisi; assembly: GCA_963859965.1. Classification (NCBI taxonomy): domain Eukaryota; kingdom Metazoa; phylum Arthropoda; class Insecta; order Lepidoptera; family Noctuidae; genus Ceramica; species Ceramica pisi. The sequence goes on along the minus strand of OY982537.1, from coordinate 10,765,439 downwards.
TGAAGTCGTTAATATATGGAGCGAAATTTTGGTATTGTTATTATTAACATTAAAATGTTCTGTTCACTGTGGCTAAAATTATTTTTACATGAATGGGACGTTACACAATATGTATATTGTAATTGAATTTGAATTGATAAAGCTTTGTTAAAAGAGGCTTCTAATCGCAAACTTCAGGTTAATTCTGAAGGTGAAATGAGCTTGAAGTGAACTATAATTTACCTTGATTTGACAGCTCAAAGATGTTTACAAAATCTTACTGCTGAAGTGAAATAACAGTATACTTCAATTTCACAGAGTTTTGATACAATAACACAGATGTTGTTAAGAATGACTCAGTCCCTCAATAAAAAAATAGCCCAATATAATTAAAAAATACAAACTCACAATACCAAATACTAAATTAAATGTTTCAAAGTAAACAGAAACTAAACTATTTGTTGTTCATTCTAATAGCCGTGTAGTTCCACAACAAAAGCAGACGCAATAAAATATGAAGGCGCACAGAGTACATCGTCTGCATTTAAATAATATCGTGGACTGAACTTTTGCCCAGATTTTCTCCATGGTTGCCGACGCCAGAATTATCAGCGGAGCGAGAAATTAAAGTAGCCGTGAACAGCATAAAATTAACTAAGTCCTCGTTTCTTGGAGTATTAAAGATATTTATAGAGCGCCTCACGAAAATTGCAGTGTTCGCGCAAAGTTTGACAATGCAACAGGAGTTATTTACTTAGGGCGTATTAAAATGAAATCAGTCAGCTCGTTTTGTTATGCTGCATCCAAGCAGCACCGGCAGCTTTTGAACACGGTTTTGGAATACTGAATACGTTAAAATTAATTTAAAAAAATCGCTCTTCGGTACTTTAAAATATATTTTTGGCCAATATGTAAATAAATTACCAAAATAAGCTCATGCTAACTTAAAATTAAGGCTTTCCTTTACACTAGTTCTGTTTTATACACTTGAAACACTTGTCTAATGTTGTGAAATCTATTTTAATGACGTTCCAACGTTTGTTAGTCAGCAAAGATATAAATACTTCCTTCATCTTCTAACAAGGCAACTACACCGTACTGCTCTGTCAAAATTTGAGTTCTTAATCATTGGACAGAAGAAGTAACATGCTTGTCTCATTCATACACTCCTCTTTAGCTTGAAGTTGCCACTGGGAAGGTCTTAAGGTGGCGGCAGATTTCCCCCCGCATCTACTAACCCGCTACCATTCCTTTTCATGCACTCGGATTTAAACACTTAATTAAATTAAATCTTTATTAATTTACTTATCATTATTGTTCGTTGGCTGCGAAAGGTTCGATTAGTTAAAGTTTAAATTGTGTTAGTGATCATTTTAAAAATTATTGTGTCGTAACAAAAAGTCATTTGAATTTTAGAAACTACTTTTTTTTATTTTTTATTTTTTTATACAAAACGGGGAAACTCTTGGCCTAAATCTCACCTGATGGAAAGTGATGATTAGGCCGAAGATGGAAGCGAGTTTCACCCGGAATCCTCTTACACAGAGGAACTGGCTATCATACCTCTAACTGCCGGAACACAACAATGCTGTTAACATTGTTGTTATGGCGACAGACTTAGACATGATGGTGGTAGCTTGCCAGGCGGACTTAGAACAAGTCCTACCACCAACCAAACCGAGCAAAAAATTTGCCCCCGCTGGGAATCGAACCCGGGACCTCTGGGTCTGAATCAGGTGGTATAACCACGAGACCACGGAGGCGGTTAGTGTCACCTGTTTAGCACCACCCAGGGACCACGTGTAGGGATTCGCTGAAGGGTATTCTCCTACGGACGCGGGTGACTCGGCCCCCCAAACGTTACAATAATGCTACGTTAGCAATCTAGGAAAATATATAAAAGACGTTGTTGATTTTCGACCTGAAAGCGACACTTATGCTTTTATTGAAAATTGATTTTACTTTCTTAAAAAAAGTACAAAAATGTAAAAAAAAATATTCGCCTGCATCGCGTTATAAGAGTAAAAAGGATTCTAATATGTAACAAAATTTACGTAAACGTTACACATCCTAAAATTACTGTAAATTTCTCTTCCAAATCAGAAATCAAATGACTAAAAAAGGCTGCTTCCCGTTATGTCACATTACCGAAATGTCACTATGACAAAACTTTTAGAAACAACTGAACCTGAGTGCCAATTCTACTAATTTTCACATTCGCATCGCATTCGCATCTCAATCGCAATCTGTCAAAACTGTATGAAAATGAAGGCTTTTTTGACAGTTTGCGATTGACATGCGAATGCGAAAGTTGTTTAAAACTTAGTAGAATTGGCCCTCTGAGTGGCGTTTGGTCACGAATTTGATCTTCATAAATTCTTTCCCGATTTGTCGCCATTTAAAAATGTCTGTATTCATTCCCGTTTGGTCACCATTTTGTTTTGAAAGTAAAGTCAGAAGTAAACAGAAATACCACCGTCCATGTTAGCTTCCGCCGGCGGCTTCGTTCGCGTGATAAAGGTTTTCATTATCACTTTACTGCTTTTGTGGACATGTTCTCTAGATCGGTTTTGACATAGTGACAAAAGGAAATGTGAAATAACGGGAAGTAGCTAAAAATACATTAAATAGCAGTTAACACCGCCTCAAGTTGGCCTTTGATTGTGTGACATGATCATTAAACAGCTAATGCACAAGTAAAACCTTACTTTAACCAATCGATCAATAAAAAACTGGCCAAGTGCGAGTGGGACTCGCGTGCAGAGGGAACCAAATTTATTTTTTTACATTTTATTTTTACATTACTTACAAACTTCTTATAGGTTTTCCTGTAATTTTTAGGTATTGAGCTATAATCTGCATTTTTTTTTTAATTTTAGGCTCCGCTGTTTCGGAGATACCTAAGGGGGTGAGTGGTCATTTTTGTTCTAATTTATTGAATAACTTCAAAACTGTTTTTTTTAAAGTTATGAAAAAAAAATTGATTTAAAATTATTGAAAGAACTCAATATGTCTATCGAATTTCAACATAATCGGTACAGTAGATCCGGAGAAAACTAGCTGTGACAGACGGACCGACAGACAGACAGACAGACAGACAGACGACAGACAGATAGACGGACAGACAAACAAACAGACAGACACACGAGTGAACCCTTAAAAATTACAAATAAAACAACTACCAAAAAAATTATTACCAAGCACAAAATAACTTTAAATTTGGAAGTCAGTACCCAACGAATTGGGAACCTCCTTTTTGGAAGTCGGTTAAAAACAGTACACATAACCTATATGCACAATATTATGTGATCGTCTAGCTAGAGCCCACAAAATAATAACAGACACGAGTATCTCGTGGCACATTTACATAAAAGCGGCACACTCGCCATTCTAATCTGATTCGCCAAGCTCGCATAGATCTTATTTCGAATCGAATATCCGAACTATCAGTTAACGCGACCTTATTGAAATTCCTTACAGAACTTCCCCACTGCTGCAAAGTTTATCGAATACTATTTTACAAGACGTGTTCCTCTCCAAACATTCATACGTTGTTTGTGTCCCGTATAAATCTCGGTCGGGCCCGAATTATTAAGTGCATATCTCTTTGATGTGCGGGTGCACAGGCCCGGAACAGTCCGGAACTTTTCCGGATTCGTAATCCTCGTTGGCTAAGCGGATAGGCCGGTTAAAAAACTTGTGTCCTCAGCCGTGTGGCGTGACGGCAAGACCGGGTTTACCCGTAGATTGGGACGGGTACTTGCGCGGAACGGGTAGACAGCCCATTTGTCGTATCAAGTCTGGTTTGGCGACCACTGTATGTTTGTAAAAAATATTTACGTTTGAAAAATTCAAGGATCCAAAAAATTAATGTCTTTCTTCTTATCGTGTGGGTAGTAAGGTCTAATCATTAATAAAAACACGATAAAATACCTGTGCGAATCAAAAAGTTCTCTTAGGGAAGCTTCACTTAACAGAATGAGAAAATACCTTGAATATGAAGTTTTCTAACTATTGAGAAATGGTTCTGTCGAAAGGAATATCGACCTTAAAGACGACGTGCAGAATACTAATCTATTCCTTGTTTGACTAAAAGTTTCACTACATATTATAAAACGCCTCAAGGGCCTCTTACATGTTCTTACGACCGCCATTTGGCGGCCGGCACCATCGCTTATACGTGCCTTCCGAAGCACGTAATCATCTTTTTATCAGACAATCAGGTGATTCAAACCTGCAATGTCTTAGCCAAACTGAAAACAACTTTAAAAAGTATGCTTCCCGTGGGAATCAAACCCAGCGATTCACAAGGCAAGCGCCTATACCATTCGAGCACGGAGGCAGTTAACTACAGGCAGTCTACAGTAAGAAAGTATAATACAAATTGTGTGTTGTATTTGATTGAACGGTGAAATACTTGAATTTGCTTTGTAAATGAGTGTTTAGCTGGGTATGACTTTGCTTTGTGTTATAGTTTAATATGAATACTTTACGACTTTGTGTATAATTTTCCTACAGGTATGGATTCTTTATATTATACTACCGTCATATAAATAAAGCTGCCGCAGAACAGCGCATGAACAGCTATATTTTCAAGTGCTGCCAACAGAAATTTAAGCGTAAAAATCGACGCTTAATCCGGCTCCAACGCTGGGCGTAATCAAAAACACTCACAACTTGTAGGCACGCTGCTCATCCAAAAATACGGTGAAACAATATTGATTTACTCTGCGTATACGAGAGGGTACTGAAATATTTATTCTGATGAGGATTATTCCTTGTTGTTCGAAGTAAAAAACATTCTAAAATGTGTTAAACAAAGTTTTAAATTAACACAAAAAGTTGTAATTGTAATTTTTCGGAACTTTCATAGATATAAAAACTCACTTTTACAACAAACTATTACAACTAACTATAATATTATGGTTTTATATAAAACGATAATATAGTTTACAAAATCCGAACTAATGTTATAAATTCGAAAGTGAGATTTTTACTTCTTCACGTCATAACGGCTGAACGGATTTGGATGAAAAATCCAAACCCTGGGACTAGTTCCCGTGGGAACTGGAATGGAACTGGGAATTTTCTGCTTCCACACGAACGAAGCCGCTTGCGGAAGCTTGTCAAGTATAAAATCGAGGCTGAATTATAAGTTGTAAATTTAGACATTAGCCCTAGTTACACCAGCCGATTTAGTTTCAGTAATGTGTCTGGTGACATTTCTGAAAGTGTATTTATATTCTAAGAGTCTTCCAATAACTATAACGATGATGACGCTAAGCTTACATTTAAAATATCTATTTATATACCAGACAGAAGTAATATTCCCCAGCATCATAACAACACAACGCACCAACACTACATTTGGCAATTGCGAATGCCAAGAGCATTACCGATTGCTTACACGAACCAATTCAAATCTATATGCGAAACATCGTTCCGGCGTGTGAAATCAAACTGAAATTGATCGTATATCATAGTTATCAGCTTGTAAACTTCCATTACTTTACATGGAAATAGAAATGAGAGGAAATAGTCGTAGTTATTTGCTATTTTGTAATGAGTTTCCATGGCAAACTGCATTACCTACTGGTTACAGATATCAACATGATGAAGATTCAACTTAACAGAGAGTTATGTTGCTGGGGAGTTTGTTGCACCATTTAGAAAACACAAGGAACTTAGCTAAAACACTAGGTGATGGGCTGGGCAATTTGGAGGACTGTCTTCATGTTTTGTCTATCATGAAGTCTTTGCATGGGTCGATCTTCAAGGTTTAAAACCAAGGTCGATCCGATCTTACTATGCCGAGATTTGTCCATGTACCTCAGAATGCACGTTAAAACTGTTGGTGCTGCAGTCATGTAGATCTTCAACAGTCATTACGGGTGGTCAAAAGCCAAGAGATCAGACTCCAGTCTAGTCAAGGGGCATCGTGTTATCCAATTACCGGGTTTGGGAGGCTTAGATAGGTACTGGTACTCTGCTGCATCCAGTTAGACTGGAACCCATCATCAACATAGTTGGGAAAAGACTACATAGATTTAATGATTTTTAAAGGTTCATGATACACAGTCACGTCACCGTTAGTGGCCAATCAATTGTCAATATGTGATCTGTGTATGTTTCTTTAGGCCAACTGGACCTAATTATTTTAATCGCATTTGGGCTTACCGCTGTATAATGAATTGGTGACAACTCAGCGGATCTATAAATGCTACTTTAACAGAATCTGAAAGCAAACCACGCTTCCCGTCACTATCAAATTTTCCCAATCAACCTTGAACCTAATGTGTTAGCGATAAAGATGAAAATGAAATTTGATAGAATATTCTGTGATTAATACTGTCCCCCTGATCTACGGACAACAAGTATCCAGTACCATATTATATCACTAGCTATTTTGATATTTCATTACTTGGTCATTGACAACCATAGTTTTGTGTAAAGTAAAAGCATATTTTTAAAATTTTGTAAATGTGAGTACCATGGAGCCGTTTACATAATATATATGTTATTAGGGTACTTTTTTTTTACTTGTTTTACATGAATGAGCATGGTGATTGAGAGCATGTCATGCTCACTCAAATGTTTCGCTGATGGCGGCGCGTGTGTTGGATCATTCGGTTCCCTTCAAAATGGTTGAGCTGAATGGTGCCGATACAACATGCGTCAGGTTCGTGAACGGGCGCCGTCAGTTGAGACTGGTCATCTCTTAACCACGACTGGCTTATTTTGATCTTTATAGTTTAAGTTCTTGTAATAAGTTTTATTTTTATTTTGCATTGTCCTCACATGTAGAAGAAACAAGTACTTACGTATGTAACTAAGATTTTTGTAAAACATCACATGATTTAAAAGAGTGTCCGTGGAGTTTCTTGCACGTTCTTCTCCATAGAGATCTACGCTTTGGAACGTGCAAATAGCTTCCATGTTTTCATTTCCATTTTCCATGTTTTCATTTCCATTTTCATTTTCCATGTTGTATTTGTGTGTTGTTTGTACTGTTTTGTAATGTTTTGTATTGTGTTTTTGTTTTGTTGATCTATGTCTTAGTCAGTGTTTATTATACTAACATAGTTTAAGCAATTACTAACAAACCCTATGGGATATCAATTGTGTCCTGAATTAAATATTAATAAATAAATAAAATAATAAATTTCTTTGACTGACCGACCTTGACATTTCAAAAGTGCCTGTAAATGGTTTATTTGAAATAAATGCTTTGAATTTGAATTTATTATTATCACTAGCTTCACAACTTTATATAAAACTCGCAAAGGTTATACCAGTGGCTTATTTTTAACTCAAGTCTAGTAAACTATGAAACTACAAGCCACAACAATATACGGCGCTCCTATATATATAAGCTTTGGTTACAGCAGCGAAACTCTCTGCCTTGCCAACTTACATTATTATATTCTATAGCCGTTGTTTTCCTGCATCCCTTACTTACGTAGACACTGAGATATGGCCTGTGCATACTGAGCTAAAACTTCACGTATGATATACGGTGGGTTCACTAACAGGGGCTATTTTTAAGCGATGCCAATCTGACTTGGCGGGATTTTAGTTTTCTTGGTAAGTGGATGGTTGACTGTTTGACCTTCCTTTCTTGGATCTTTATACATTTTTGACTTTGTTTAACCTGTGTTTTGTTTCAAAGAGCTATTTTCTTGATTTAAATCAGATTGAATGGAGGCGAGACATCATCTGCATTCCCGAAAAGGCCACTTTAGAATCATATTAGGATCATAATATTAATCATTCACCAATCTGAAAATTTTAATTTACATCCTTATTGCTAAAGCATAAGGTTTAAGATTGATTGAGAAAATTTGACAATGACGGGTAGCTTGATGTGCTAAAGTGGCTTTTGTAGACCCGCTGGTTGTGAATCTCTGACCTCCCAAAAAGCTATAAGTCATCGCGGTCGAAATAGCTCTCTCATCTGTTTGAACATTATAAGCGTTATAATACACTGCACATTATTGTCTGGGGTGCTGACTCACGCTAGTCGCCTCTCTATACTAATTTAAAATCTCACTAGCATACAAAAATTCACGCTTTATAGGTTGCTATGCGTGTCCATTTTAAAAGACTGTGAGATTCCACATTCTTTTAAACTAACTTTAAATCACTGTAAATTACTTAAATTGTGTTATATAAATAGTTCAGATGCAAAAGGCTGATAAAAAATGGAGTTACCAGTCTATGCGGTAATAAGAGTCCCCAAATCTTAGTTAGGACAAAAGAAAACAGATACGCCGAAAAAATATCAAGTAAAACATCGTATTCGCGAACAAACCCTGAAACCATGAAAGTTCCTAACGTTCAAGATAAATATACCTATTGTCTTTTTTTATTCAAAGCGTATTATCTCGAGCAATTTGATGACGTGGTTCGTTCAGACAATATTGTTGCCGGCTGGAAGCGGTGGTCTTAAAACAGTCGTCGCGGCAGAACAAAATCTTATCGTGTACTCACCCTTTCACTCAATGCTGCTTATTGCGACGAACTCCGTATACTTAGTACAAGATTGCAATTGTCTTCTAACCTGAAGTTCGGAGGGCGCAAGTGATGGGAACTGTTTTCATTATTCGTCATCATCTAGATCTAGATACTTTGGGTCTAGTGGGTGGCTAATTGCAGTATCTTTTAAAACTACACTCACGCAAACACAAGTTACACCCACAAACATAGACATGCACGCACACAAACACAAAACCCGTGACACGAAACATCACAATTTACAACACACGCTAACATACGTAAAAACATACTGAGGCGTTTGTTTTAGTTTTTTTACTAATTTAAAAAAACTATGATTTAATTACCTACCCATGTTTCTCCTACTATAATATTATATAACTGCTCTTTATATCAAAAAGTGCTATTCTTGTTCTACATCTGGTCTTGTTCCTTCTGAGGGTGTGGAACTGGTGATTTGAAATCCAGGCATTTTCATGCCTACCTCTGACACCAGCTTCTCACATATTCTAGACTATCCACGAACCTGTATTTAAATAGATATAAGTAACATTGTAATTATGTAAGTTCTCCTTTTTATGAGGAAAAATAAACAAACATTGTTATTACTGTTATTCATTAGACACTCTTTTGATTCTTCACTAGCACAGCTGATTGTTTTGCCATTGACTAAAAGGCCAACCATTCCTAACTTATATAAGTAAAACATTCGATTTTTCAAACTCAACCGATGAATGCGATGCCAGCGATGATACGCACTACCCGGGGCCATGTGTAGGGGTTTTCCTTTAGATTCTGACGTAATAGGTTATAATTTAAAAAACGATATAATCAAATTACATTCAAGGGTGATTAGTGCTTAAATACCGAAAAAATGTTTGGTAACACAATTTTGATATCCTGATCCCTTATAGATTCATTAACGTAGTTAGCCTTAAATCTTTTATCAATAAGTCTCCTGAGTTCTTGTAATGATAACATCAGTCTATAATTTCATCTGTAACATACATATCTCTGAATTCTTCTCACGGTAATATATCTAATTTAGTCTATTTGAATTGACACGACATATTATGGATGGAAATAAAGTGAAGTAAATATTGATCCTCCGTTGTCAATACCTTTTTTTGTGACGTGCAACCTTTACCTCGCAGGTTATTTACCTACTTCAATACTGATCGCAAAAACAGAAGATGTAAACAACATTTGAATTTAGGTTCTCTAAACAGACTTACAATAATAAAGTAATTATTTAACAAGTTTATTTAGGACGATTCGAAGGAATTTAAATATAAGTTAACAGTTGTTAGTCTCATCAACGATCTGATTAGATAAGGTTACCTGAATTTTGTAGACCTCTAACAGAATAGTTGTGTTAGTTTAGGATCTTTCACTATTTACCGTTTGAATTATCTATTGTTTAGTTTTAATGTAGGTTTAAATTATATTGGAGATCTTGTTTTTGGCTGTGTTAAATATGTACGAATGAATGCAGGCAAGCGTCTCTTGGCAGACGTATAGTTACCGTTAGAGATCGTATAAAATTATATTTGCACACAAATGGTTTTATGCCAAAAGCAATTCCATCGACATTCCTATTTAAATTCTTGAGTCAATTTTATGAATCAAACAGAGTTATGCCAACGATGGATGAATTATATGATTAAAGATATGGCAAGAAAGATGGTGAATATTGAGATCAGCGAATAGTAGGTACCGTTTATGCAAGCTGCGCCGTAACCTATATATCAGAATTAACGTTAGGACGCACAGAAAGAGAAACAATAGTTTTATGGGAACCAACAAAAACCCTAGTTTGATTATCTATATTTATAAAAATGAATCCCTATTTCCCGTGGTCATCGCATCACGCGTGATTAGCTAGACCGATTTCGGTAATTATTTTTTTGTTGTATTTTTTACTCACAGAAAAAGGTTCTTATGAAAGAAAAAATAAGAAAATTGCGATTAACGGAAGCAAAGCCGCGGGGGACAGCTAGTTTTTATAAAACTCACTTTTGACTAGCTCATCTTGCAATATGTTATAAATTTCTTTACAAAAAAATACTGATTTTCGAAAAACTAAATTTTGTTACTGGCGGAAATATGTGGGCCAATTAAATGAGATTTTTCGCACTCAGCCCCTTAAAAACTATAAGGGCCCCCGCGCACTAGTCAGCCTGGCTGCGCAGCCAGGCTGCGGCAGCCAGTAAAACATATGACGTTGTATAGGAGCCCGCGCACTAGGCAACCACGAATTCCCGGCTGCGGCAGCCAATACAACGCGCTTGTTTGCACGGCTGCCGGCTGGCTGCGCGCAGCCAGAACGTGTGTAGGCGAATGTATGTGGCTGCGGTCAGTCTCCGCGCACTAGTTGTAGCAGCCAGACGTATTTTGCGTTCCGAACTTTGATAAGATGACTTTCGATACAGAGAAATTTATTCGGGAAATTGAAAGCCGTAAAGCAATTTGGGATATAACATCAGAAGAATACAGTGATCGGGATTTAAAGAAAAGAAGATGGGAAGAAATCACGAACAAAATGTGCTCGGAAAATTTATCAGAAAATGAAAAAAATGAATTTGGTAAGCATGTATTTTTATTTATTTATTTATTTTTATTTATTTATTATCTGGATTATACAGTATAATACAGGGTGATTCTACAACACCAATCAATATTTTTGTAAGGTATCGCAGAATAACTCTGTATTAGTTATTGTTCTTTTTTGTACTTAACTAGGTATTTTCACTTCAATGTTTTATTTAGATAAATAGGTAGGCACTATTCTAATGCGTATCTGTTTTGCCATTCTAACGGATTTGCATTAATAAAATAATCCGCAAATAAATCCCTATAAGATGCTGATGATCGGCTGCCTCTATTTGTGGGTCCACCGGTTATTTCCAGTTCTGGTGGAACGCACAGTGTGTCTTGAAATCTATACCCGTCTCTTTCGCGCACGTAGTTATGTAAGACACAGCAAGCTTGTACTATGGCAATTGCAAGTTCCTGTCGGACATCTAGTGGACGGTGAAAAATTCTCCATTTGTTGGCTAAAATCCCAAATGTGCATTCTATGTACCGCCTTGCCCGAGACAGTCTATAGTTGAAGATTCTTTTCTCCGCTGTTAAACTCCTACCTCCATAAGGTCTCATTAAATTTTCACATAAGCCAAATGCCTCATCCCCCACTATGACGTATGGCATCGGTACTCCATTATTTGATATGGGGCGCTTCTCCGGGATTTGTATATCTTTGTTGACAAGTTTTTGATACAAAATGGATTCTTTATATATAGATGAGTCGCTACATTTTCCATAAGCCCCAACATCTATATATGTGAACTTGTAATCTGCATCGCATACAGCAAGTAAAACGATGGAAAAATATTTTTTATAATTATAGTACAGTGATCCTGAATCGCTGGGTTTTATCACTCTTATATGCTTTCCATCGATGGCACCAACGCAATTGGGATAGTTTGCATTTTCATTGAAACCTTTTGCTATTTCAAGCCACCTCTCTTCATTTAATTCTGGAAACGATGACTGTCTCATATTCTCCCAAATCGCCATGCAAACTTTATATATGATATCTCGGACAGTTGTATGTCCAATCCGATAATTATGACTCAATTCCATTAGAGAACATCCTGTAGCAAGATATCTGTAACAAAGAACAAATATAATTTTCAGGTAAATCTCTACAGAGCAAGTGGAAGAACATCAGGACTAGTTACAGCAGGGAAGTAAAACGCAGAGCTGGTGTTAAAAGTGGATCAGCAGCTTCGCGCAAGAGTCCATACGTATATTTCGAACAACTTCATTTTCTTCGGCCCACCGTACTAATGAATGAAACTCAAAATAGCATGGATGAAACACGCACTGCCGAAACCAACGTTAACAGCGGTAGTACTCAAGGTGAACGACCTGTTTCCCAAAAGAAGAAGACAAGTGACGACGATAATTTGGTGCAGGTATTAAGGGAAAGTATTGTAATGAGAGAAGAGCGTGAAAGAGAGCAAGAGTCTGATTCAGATAGACTATTTATGCTTTCACTTCTAGATGATTTTAAAAACATCCCGAGACATCGTAAGCTTTCTACAAAAATGGAGTTAATTGAAGTTATAAAAAGAGCTCAGATGGAAACTCACGATTCCGAATTTAGTCCGTTTCGCCAACGTTATGTTGATTATGAACCAGGGACTTCGGCCGCCAGATCATATAGACCACAAACATCGTTCAGTGGACAATATCGCCAAGGTCAAGGATACTCAACTGAATATGGACCGGAAACCACAAGCAGTGGGCAGTATCGCTATGGATACTCGACACACTCGAATTATAGACCAGAAGCCTCGACCACTGAAAGCCGCCGTGGGTATTCTACGGCTGTTCCAGACAGGCAAGACAATACTGTTTATACTGATGCGTTATCACCAACTGACACAAATGCAACAGATATGTCTCAGGGTTCTGAATTACTAGAATTATTTACTACACAGGACAACTTGAACTAGGTAATTCATTACCATACATTTAAGAAAGAAAAATAATAAATGTTATGACTAATTAACAATATCTTTCATTTTCGTACTCACCTCAAAGTTATCACCAGTTTTTCTTCAGGACTTATACAAGCTCGCATAGGAGTATCAATGCCCTTGATTGAATTTCGTATTTTTTCCAAAAGGTTATCAAACGATTGCACTGACATCCTCGTGTAGTTAAAAAACCGGTCTGGGAATGCGCGAACATCTTTGAAATAGGTTTGGAATAAGCCTTTTGAATGTCTTTCTAGAAAAAGAGGATGAATCCAGTGTCTTTTCTTTGTTTTGCGTTTTTTACGAGATAGGTAAGCAATAATTATAAGTTCTTCCACGTCCATGTCGCTCGACGGAAGGATCTAGACTAGTCGTTGATTGGCTGTTATAACTGGCTGCGCAAATATTCTGGTTGCCGCAGCCTGGCTGCGCAGCCAGGCTGCCCAGTGCGCGGGGGCCCTAAGGTGGACTATAATATTATATTCCCGCTGTGTTCTAGATCACATTTCATTTTATATCCATACAATACTGATTTATTTCATCATCATTATAACCTTCTTCCCTTTATATCGAGGGTGGTTGCCTGTCTATTTCAGTGGAGCGGGGAACGTGGAATATTAGCCAATGGAATTGCACAAAATGTCAGTGACTCACGTGGTGCGAAAAAAAAAAAAATGTTGTGCTATTCTATTGGTGAAAATTTCTCCGTTTCTCCGCTCTGCTGCCTCGTTCCGCGTTCGCGTTCCAGGTGGGTTACCTATCCATTTCAGCGAAACCTAGGGGTTTGTTCTACTAATTTGACGGCACGGTTGGCGCAGTGGTTGGGCGATCGACTTCTGCGTCGCATGTCGTGGGTTCGATGCCCGCACGGAACAAATATTTGTATGGCCTACAGATAGTTGTTCCGGGTCTGGTTGTTTGTGTATGTGACTTTGTATGTTTGTAAACGCACCCACGATACAGGATAAATTCCTAGTGTGGGGCCCGGGCAACGTTTTATTTAAAACTAGCTGTTGCCCGCGACTTCGTCCGCGTTTCCGTCATTTTACGTAAAAAAAGTAGCCTATGTCCTTCCTCACGGTTCAGTGGTTTTGATGTATCAGACAGATTAACTTTCGTATTTTAGTAGAGAAATATAATACCTATGTCAATCTACAATACTGTTTAAAATATCGCAATACGGAACCGCACAATATTATTGTTAATAGCTGTGCCTGCGACTCCGTTAGCGTGTAACTCCTTGTTTGGTAAAATTGTTTAGATCACGTTCACATGAGGCTTAAGTACCCATAGAACGAAAGTTAAAATCCGTCGAGTAGTTTTTGTTTCTTTAATGGTTATACAGACAGACAGACAAAAAATTTTACTGATTGCATTTTTGGCATCAGTATCGATCCCTAATCACCCCCTGATAGTTATTTTGGAAATATATTTCATGTACAGAATTGACCTCTGTACAGATTTACAGTATAGAAAAAAAAAAAATCTGTCCCGCCAAACCGTCACACCACTACTAACTCCCTGTTTATTCATATCGTTCCTCATATGTTCATCCATTTTTTCTTTAGTTTCTCCGTGCATGTTTATCGTTGGCCAAAGCTTATTCCTTATACCATACACTAAGGATTTATCACAGGCGTGCTAAGGTGTGCTTGTTATTACAGTTTGTTTGGCAGATAGGACTGCAATCGTTACTTGGGGCCGCAGACAGATACTTCAAAGCCGTTTTATCCACGATACTTTTCTATTGTATACTCTTTTTGACTCGAAAATTTTGTGTGACTATAAAAATGTTGGCTTTTCACAACTTTTACTGTGCAGATTTGTAGATAAGATTTAAGGTTACAACAAAAACATTTGAGAACATCTTTGTTGTAAGTTGAGACAAAGGAAATTGAAGGAAAAGGCTACTGAGTTCGAATCGGACCGCGCGCGACACGTATGTCGAAAGCCATTATGTTCACTGGGGAAACAAATATCGGAATAGACACTAAAAGAGAAAACGAATAGAAGTAAGGTACGTGGCAGGTTCGAGCGGCGATTTATCCAACAGCCAATTAAGTTGCAGAAAATAAAGACCGTGTAAAGCGTTATAATGCTAATGACATAAGGTAACTATCAGCCCATCTTCAATTACGTATTAGTCCAAACGTCTTTTAAAATGCGCACAGCAAACGAGTGGAACTCTCTGCCTGCGTCTGTGTTTCCGAATGCTTAAAACCCTAATCTCTTCAAAGTTAGAGTGAACAGGCTCCTTCTGGGTAAGTTTGCTCCATCGTAGACTTTGTCTCTTTTATCTCTGACCAAGACTTGAGTCAAGAGCAAAACCATCTCAAAAAAAAAAAGTACTAATTTTTTTTGTCTTATCGCTTAGGCGTCTTGCATTTTTTCATTTAGTGGTGTACTTTTCTTTTATTCAAGGAATCGTAATCACATCAGTACTTAAAGGTATTCCTCTTACAAACAAATAAGTTAACTTGCTTAAAATATCAGATTTCACCACATTTATTAAAGTGCCCCAGACCCATAAAAATAAAGCGCCGAAATCAGTGAGCCATTTCTTACAATCGTTTTTTTGTTTCTAAAATATTGTTTATGTTATTTTTTGTCGTATTAGTGTGTTGATTATTGTTTTATACACGTGAACATAATTAAGTCATTGCTGTCTCTTATTTCACACCTTGGCTCTAATGACAAAGTTTGCCCTCTAATACCAAAATTAGAAAAATAGATTTCATCATTTTCAACCGTATTATTTTGTAATCAAGGCAGGTAAATGCTATGCAATTTTCCCTATTAACTCGTCAAAGCCGTGGTATGAGCTGAAACTAGGAAGTACCCGCTGGGAATGAAATTCAGTTGGTTGAATGAACTGCATTTATCATTCGTAATGCAGGGCGGATGACATATTTCCAATCTGGTATGGTCATGCCTCATCCATTCATACTACCATTTTAATTTAGCTCTTACTGTTTAGTTATTACTGGGTAATTTCATGAATTTTTGTTTGTTTTTTTATGATAATTTTGGAATATTATTGGGACATATTTTCGACAAATCAATTTTATTCTGTATAATATTTAAAATTTGTAATATCTTCAAGTAATGATTTCGGTTACCTACACTTCCGACTAAAGTTATCAGCTGTAATTTCAAACAAAAATGTTTTAAAAATACTTCAGAAAATAGATTCAGCACATCTGTAGCTCATATCTGCTTAATAATATTTTCTAAAATATGGTTCATAACATTTTATTTTACAAACAAGTATTGTATTTTTCCTTTCAACATAATGAAATGTCTCGTCCATATTTTTCGTACATAAAGCTTTTGTTCGCTCATTACTAACGACATTTTGTTTCGCTTGCGGGTATCTGAAACTTTTTTGACATCATTATTGGGGTCGCACGTTTTTCCTCGAGGTTAAGGTGTTATAAGAACGTCGGTGCTTAGGAATTTTAAGTAAAGTAGGTATAACTTGGAGATAAAAACGTGGAGAGTGCCATTATGGGCGAGGCTATCAAGGTCGTATAAGTTTGCCGTCTTATCGATTTCGAGATTGACATAATGATCTTGAATTCGAGGGTTCTGTTTCTTAGATAGTTTGGCTGTAGGTACTATGTAGACGTTTGTTATTAGTTTTTTGATCAAGCAGTTTTGTTGGGTTAGTTATCATAATTTATGTATTCCTTTATAATTAAAAAAAAAGCTAAGGAGTGGAGTTCCCTGCCTGAGTCTGTGTTTCCTAATAGCTACAACCTGGGAGTCTTTAAGTCAAGAGTGAATAGGTTACTTCTAGGCAAGCGTGCTCCACCTTAGACCGCATCATCGCTTATCATCAGGTGAGATAGCGGTCAAACGTATGCCTATAAATAGTAAAAAAAAAAAATTACGTGTTGCTCACTATATTAGTACACGTAATCTTTACGAAACTAATTTGGATGTAAGATTTATGACTAAATTACGTAATATCATTTTCAGGGTTGCGTTTGCGAAGGGTAACCAGTAAAACCCTATTAGTCTGCGAGTAATTGTTAATATGTTTACAAGTATTTTTATTCTTTTTATTGGTTTTCTAAGCGCGGGAGCCTCTTAACGTAAGAACACTCGTCACAGAATCATCTGTTACACCAACGCCATTTTCTCTTGTATTTTTTACATCCATCGCTTGCTGCTTTTTGCACATCACAACCCAGCGTTCAATATGGTAATAATTGAATAATGTGTGTAAATGTTCTGAAAATACTGTGTAAAAACTGCGAGAGAAAGAAATTAATGCATGTACCAATCAGCTAGCTACTTTATACTGAGATAGAAGAATAAATTGACGTCGGAGAATATCTTGCTAGATAACGTTTTGGGTTTAAACGTTTAAGGTCTCTTTTTTATCGAAAAATGGTGACCGAGAGTTAAGTTACGCAATATCATAATATATTTTTTAATGAATAAAAAAATATAAAAAATAGAATAGGATAGGCAATAGAAATACACAATCTGAAAATTTCAACTTGCTACCTATTACGGTTCTTGAAACACCCAGACAGATGGACCAAAGGATGGACGTACGGACGGACGGACGGACAGTGGAGGCTTTGAAATAGGGTTACTTTTGTTACCCTTTGGGTACGGAACACAAAGAGTTTTTTTCACCACATCGACAGGATGATAATTAGGGATCGCCTTATATTGTATTCACCATTTGATTAGAAACTTGTGCCAAGGTTTCCAATATCAATGTGGATAAGGGTATAACAGTACAGGTAGACCATAGAAATGATGGATGTTCAGTGTGGTAGATGATAGGAAGGAGGAGACTATGACGATGATTTAGGTATATAAATAATAGCTTTTCCTCACACCTTTTTACGCGTATATTCCGTTTTCCCCCGTTCCCGAAGGAATTACGGGAAATCCTAGGTGCTCTCTTAGACTCCCCAAGAAACCTGTAGGCTAATTCACGCAACTAAATAAGTGCTGTTGCAGTGCAGTTGGAGTTAAGTTTCAATCAAAACAACGCTTTTCGTATTCTCTACCGCTGCTGCGCTCGCGTGACGAGAACTTCACGCGAGCGCAAAGACGGCATTCTACTGTTGCGCGTCTTTGGTGCGCACTTCGGAACGCAACATGATCGGTATTCTACTATTTGTTTGACGTCTCAAAATTACAGCTTATAAGTTTAAGTTGAAGTTTTAATATTATAATAAGGTCATTTTCATTGAAATGTTATCGATTCAATTCGATTATTTAGTGACTAATATTTTTTCCCTGAAATGACCACAGCATGAGTAAGTTTGGCTTTGGTGCAGTTGACGTGTAGTTTACGCGCAGCTTACGCGCAGTTTATAGATTACAAGAATACCGTTTATCACTCAAACTAGAACTTAACTGCAACTGCACTAAAACTTAATCGGCGCGTCATAAAATTTCGTGAATTAGCCCTATGAACATGTCAAATTTCATCTTTCTACGACCAGTTGTTTCGACTGTACGTTGTCTGTCAGCCTCCAGTAACGGAAGAATTTTATATGCGCGTTAGCGACGGCTGAGCTATAGTGCCATCATCGTATGGGTTCGATGGTGTCGGGTTCATTGTAGAATAATAACACTCAACACAGTACTAACCTTCCTTTATTAACTGTGGCTGAGTGCCAGTACTTTTTTTAACGAAAAATCTTACAAATAGACAGTCCCCAAAAACGTCCACCCATCACCACTTCCTAGTAGTTTAGCTGTGAAGTAGAAGTGGCCGCAACAAACTCCCCAGCAACACATCTGTCTGCCGAGTTAAAATAACTCGCATTTATAACGTCATAAAAGTCGGTTAAATATAATTGAAATAGGAACACCGAGAGTTTCGTTCTGGAGGTGTGTCTTGGTTGGTGTCGTGAACCAAAGTGCCCTCGGCAAAGTCCTCTATTATATATATTAGTCTATGGTCCACGTGCCGCCATTACAACTGACAACTGACGTCACGGCGTTTACCACAAACTTAGTGCTACAATACTCAAATCAGCAACGAATTATTAAATAATATCGTTATCCACGACATTATATCTATAATATAAAAATGAATGTGTTGCTAAGCGCAAATCTCGAGAATAGCAGAACCGATTTCGTTAATTTTTTTTTTTTTGTTGTTGTATGTTATTATCAGGAGAAGGTTTTTATGTAAAAACAATCAGGAAAGTTGCTAGTTGACGGGAGCGAAGCCGCGGGGGACAGTTAATCTAGGATAAATAAATAGATAAGGCTATGAATAGGAATGGTAGAACTAGTACCGAACTTATGTAGCGTGGTGCAGATACAAAAGATGGCAGGTGTAACTACGAGTATATACTACTACATAATATATGATTCTCCTGACGTCCTTGAATGTGCACTAACCACTCAAGTTAGATTGATACCTTGCCTGGCTACAGTATAGTTTACGCCAGATAAACGTGGAATAAAGTACATTGACCCACATACATTTATTGACTTTCTTAAGATCAAAATTAGAAATAATGACATAAAGCTGTCCTGAATCGACTTCTATTGGGATCCTTTACGTTCTCTAGTAATGAAAAACAGTTCTTAATTTATTGTTCTAGTATCTACGAAGAGATGTTAGGGAAAGGTCAATGTACTTTATTCCACGTTTATCTGGCGTAAACTATAGTACCTATTTGAATAATAAAATGACAAGCAAATCATATTGCAATCTCTCATGGAAATACGCATACACTTATAAATAGAATAATCTCATTGACACGCATAAATGTAAAATGGCCAGTTTATCCAACATTACCAGTTTGTTAAACAGAATCTGCATTTTCTAAATTGTATCGGCCTACATTAAGGTGATATAGCAAATTAAAATGTGATGGTGGGTAAGCTATTATTACTATTATTTGTGGTCTAGCCAATTAGCAAGTAATGTTTTGTGTATTCATCATTTTTATTTACGCTTGAATACCAATCTATAATATATAATAATAATCTATACTTTATCTATACTAATATTATAAAGCAGAAGAGTTTGTTTGTTTGATTGTTTGTTTGTTTGGTTGAACGCGCTAATGTCAGGAACTACTGGTCCGATTTGAAAAAATCTTTCAGTGTTAGATAGCCCATTTATCGAGGAAGGCTATATAATAACAAGTTGCGCGGGTCAGCTAGTATAATATTATAAAGCAGAAGAGTTTGTTTGGTTGAACGCGCTAATCTCAGGAACTATAGGTCCGATTTGAAAAATTCTTTCAGTATTAGATAGCCCATTTATCGAGAAGGGTTATAGACTAGACTAGATATCATCATGCTAAGACAAATAAGGCGGAGCATTAATGGAAAATGTGACGTTGCGATGGTCAGTTAGTAGTCAATAACATGAAACTATTTTTAATACAATCCCATTATTAAAAAAATCTACATTTTTGTTAGTAATCTATACTAATATTATAAAGAGGTAACATTTGTTTAAGTTTGTATGTTTGTATGTAGGGGGTAATCTCAGGAACTACGGGTCCGATTTGAGAAATTCTTTCAGTGTTAGATAGTCCATTTATCGAGAAAGGTTATAGGCTTATCATCACGCTAAGACAAATAGGAACGGAGCATGAATGGAAAATGTGACGCAAACGAAGTTGCGTGGCTCAGCTAGTTTCCTATAAATGTACGTAAATACATAGACAGAATATACTTTTTTGTACACAAAACATTGGTCGTCGGACCACTCTTATAGGTACGCTGAGTCAGTTATTTTAGTGCGTCATAATAAATTTTGTCATTTTATTTTCATAACATTCGACTATGTTTTAATACTCACAATGATTGTTAAACTAAGCCATCTATTTATACATACTCGTATGTACTGTGACAGTTGAAATTGATTAATTGTATCTAAATGACGGCCAAACATATTCACAGCGAGGGGATCAAACGCCAGACATTTCAAATGACTCGTATCCATTATATTAAACCCTGGGGATTGAGACCTCATAACACAGATTAAAATCAGTTTGCTGCACAACAATTATAGGATTGGGATATTGAAAGTGTATAAGTGATATTGGAACTGTATGGGTATTTGATACGACATCATACATATCTAATATTATAAAGCTGAAGAGTTTGTCTGTTTGGTTGAACGCGTTAATCTCAGGAACTACTAGTAGTCCCAATTGAAAAAAATGGTTTTAGTGTTGCATATCCTATTTGTCATCGAAGGCTATAAGCTGTATAAAATAACGCTACAAGCAACAAGTACGGAACATTATTGAAATGATTATTGAAATGAACAAAATGTGATACAGATGAAGGAAAGTGGGTCAGTTAGTTTTTGCATAAATTATATTAAGTTTTAAGTATATTAATAACTCTATATACTTCCACTTTGATCGAGAGCGTCTGGTTCACACCAAGTGCAAAGGCCAACTAATAGAAATCTAACGAGTGACGAAACACGAAGTTTACCGAGGGAAATTAAGAAAATAGTTGTACTGTAAAAGTTCCTTATACAAAACATTGTTTTAAATCACACACTCCGAAGTTTCAATAATAAACAGTTTTGCATAATTCTACAATAATATAGTATCTAACATTCTTACATGTTGCCTCATCCAAGCTTAAGTTTTCCCGAAAAACAGGAAAAGGTACCTAAGCTTATACGCTACGCCTCAATTAATATTTGGCACGTACCAATTTTTTTTAATAATTCAAAAGGGATTTTTTATTATTAAACGTTTACCATAATTGGAACGTCGAGATGCGAAGCGAAATCACAACATTTAACCGTGATTTAATTTCTGCAATGTAACTTATCATTTCATTGCGAGTTTCTTGGTAATTTTAATCCATAAATTGTGTGCGAGTGCCGCAATGGACTGCAAAGTGTCTGAAACTTCTGTACGTTTTGAACTTGAGTAGTGTAACACCTGTTTCCTAATTAGACATTCCGCAGTAAGTCGAGTTATTCGGGCTCGACGTTGAATAATACTCTCGTACTTGTATATTGTTATATGTTAGCTTTTGGATCGTAAAAAGGTATGTCGGACTAAGCGTCTCAAAGATGGAGCTATGCGAAAAATGCTGTATAGTTTAAGCTTTATGTACTAAGATATATCAGCTTTATGTAAACGATTTTCATCCTAAAACTAAAGCATAATAATGTTGTTCAATGTTCTAGAAGTATTATAAAAGTGTCGGAACTTTTCGATAGTTTTCTTTTTGTTTATTTGGTGATCCGTCCATGTGAAGCATTTTATGATATTGGAATTCTTAATGTCTTTTTTTACCTAGTTTAGTGCTTTGTAGATTGGTGGCTGGTTCTGGTTCATCTCATCTGCCGTGATGCCGTGAAATGACAATCTACTGTATACTGATACTACTGATATTCACTGTTTTTTTGGTAACACTTATAAATTAGCATGGTTCCATTGGATAGCGTATAAACGTTTGGGATAAGTTTAAAAAAAAATACTGACATACCTACACTAAAATATCACATGTGTATGTATCTCCTAACAAATTTGGTTCTAAAAACAACATTATTTTCTGAATAAATCTACATTTTTATCGAACTACAGTTGCAAGATTTTATACCCAGCAGTGGATTCTGATATGGGTAGATTTTAACAAATATGATAGGTATTTTTACCTAATTTTGTTGGAAAATTTTATTTCTTGTTTTAAAAAAAATCTATGATGATGTTATACTAGAAATACGTAATCAAGATATGTACGTCTGATTTCATAATAACAAAAAATAAATATTGTACGCTTGATTCAGCCGCGCCGCGTGAAAATGATGATTGAGAGAATCACTCATTTGATGAATTGATTGATTGATTGAATAGTATTATTTAAATTCAAGAGCAAACAAAGCTACACCACTTTCAAGCTTGTCTTGGTTCTATAAAACCTATTACTCATGTCACATAAAATCCCTACTCAAAATCAAAACTCGACATTCTCAGTTTCATAAATCGTCGCACCTAATGTATAATTTTAATATGTAACATGATATGAAACGGGTGTGGAAATCATAATAAGACGAATATGGAAAGGATATATTACTCTTGAGCGTCAGTAGCTGTAAAAGGACCCATGTCATTCATCCTGCTCTGGAATTCACTGCTTAAACCCGCGAGTTTGCTCGCATCTTTGTTTCCTAGAGAAGAATCGTAAATCCTTCAAAATAAAAGTCTGACTTTAAACAGTCTGGGAGAGTCTCAACGAAATATTTTACGACAAAAATACAGACAATTGTCACTGTGATATAATGCTTTTGAAAATAATGTTCAGCTACACGTTGCAATGTTTGATACAAATGTTAAAAATTGTGATATTCACAAAATGTTAAGTTGGCTATGGTGATGTTACGATCTGGCTAAACATGTCTATAGATCGATCATGACAGAGAGGTTTAGAAGGAGAAAAGGGAGAATTGCTCAGCAGTAGGATACAAATGTACTAGCACCCAGTTTTGACCTACAAATTCCAGATGAGGCTTAACGAATTTCATGATGAACGATAGTAGACAAAGAAAAATCAAAAGCCTTCCTATTTTCTAACATTACGACCCAGATACCCCGCCATATTGCGCAAACTCAAATGAAAGATTGTGTCCAACTGTTCATACATATCGGACAGAACATTAAAACGTCGTTTGGGACTTCAAATAAAGATTTAGATGCATAAAGATCTATCGAACGATCAATACGGGTATGAGAGGGGTATAAAATAAAATTGGATGTAATAAAACGGGTTATACCTGGTGGCACAGCCGCGGCATATCGTATTCCTAGCTATATGAGTGGGGCTAGCAAATGGCAGGACGAAATCGCTTATGAAGGGATATAGGTGGTACAATTATTCAATATCTTTTTTACACTAACTAGTTTAGTAGCCTCGTGTAATTAAATAACAGGAAAGATTTTTGGTTATCTGTGAACATATTTTATTGTAGGTCCCCAAAAATATAAAAATGCATGGCCTTTGATGAATAGTTTAATCTATTAGCTGTTCTTACGATCTCGATCGATTTGAATCATAGAATATCACCGTCTACAATGCGTTAATAAGAATAGGATCGACTTAGCGTCATATTGTGTCGTCATAGCTGTCAATTCAAACTAATTCGGTAGGGTGAGCAAAGCAAGATTATACTTTTCAAATTATTATTTATGAACTTTGAGTGAAAAAGTGTTTTGGTATGGCTAAAATAACTAATAATGACTTAAAATAATAAAATATTTTATTTAGCTAATTTACTACCATTGAATTTTTTTATTTAAATTTGATTCAAGACTTATTCAAACAAAGTAAAATAAATCGATATGCAACTAAGTTTTCTTTGCAAACCTTACTTTTCAAGAGACATTTGACAGATAGAGGTCATTTACGTTCCTATTCTCATTTGAAATGCATTGTATGCTGCCACATTCATGACAGTAACAGAAAATTGCATGCACTTGCATGTCAAAATGCAATCAGCTAGCTATACGAGGTTGATTGTGAAATAACAAAATGAATACCTATTATAAAAGATACGAATATCTCGTGCGAAAAAAAAAAAAAAATATTTATTCGCGGAAGTCCAAAATCTATTATATTATACTAATAAAACCAAAATCAAAAACTTAGTTACCCTCCTACGCAATTAACGAAAAGCCTCAATAGTTCACAGCCACATCATTACGGTGTTAATTACTTCCAGAGTGTCGAGATATTTCAAGCCAATTCCGCCCAAACATTTTCATTGACTAAGTTAGAACGCTTATAATTGATTAGAATCGGGGTGTTGCGCCATCTTGATTTGGCATCGCTCACTCTCACGTCCCAGTCTCAATCAAGGATGAGGAAAACGAAATGCCCAAAATGTTAGGTAGGACTCGTACAAGATACTTGGAAATGTTGCCGAAATAGATTAACGATGGGCCGCTTTGGATTTTATTACTAGCTGATGATGCCCGCGGCTTCACTCGCTTGGCAAATTATATACTTAAACCTTCCTCGAGAACCTCACTATCCATTGGTGCAAACAGCATGAAAATCATTGTAGTAGTTTTTGATTTAATCCCGAGGAGAGAGACAAACAGACGTGCCGGAGGACTTTGTTTTATAATACAGGGTGTAAGGGACAGCTCTCCACAAATTAACAGGGTGCAAT
The DNA here is from genome assembly GCA_963859965.1 of Ceramica pisi. NCBI lineage: Eukaryota > Metazoa > Arthropoda > Insecta > Lepidoptera > Noctuidae > Ceramica > Ceramica pisi. Next base: position 10,740,272 of record OY982537.1, on the reverse strand, counting down.
CAGCTCCTTATTTTGAATCATATTCCAGTGGAAATATTCTCAGGATTTTTTTTTCGTTTTTTCAGTTTTTATTGCTATATTTCAATGTAAAGTTACATTATATGTATGCAGAACTCCATTAATGTAAATAACACAGCTAAATAAAACTAATGAACGACGCATGAAATCAGCTGTTAAACACGTGGCGCGAGCGCGGCTGTCCTTTCGAAAGCTCCCTGCGCTGCCGTTCGCTGCGTGCGAGGTAGCGATACATTGCGTGTGAGGTAATTAAATAAATCAGTTGTATTGGATTCCCATAAAGTTCCTGAAATAATTTCATGTACCGGTCAACTTAGTACGATATACTGAAATCACCCTATCAGTTTGTGGAGGGCTGTCCCTTACACCCTGTATGTAGTTTTTTGTTTAAACATTATGTACCTACTAGTAAAACCAGCTGTACAAGTTGTTGTGCCTCAGGCGTTATACTACGAGTCGACCTTTTCGACTTGAATCCGTTTTAACTCCCGACCAAAAAGAGGAGTGTTTAAGTTTGAAGTGTGGTATTTGTTTTTTAACCGACTTCCCAAAAAGGAGGAGGTTATCAATTCGGTTGTATGTTTTTTTTTTTTCTGTTTGTTACCTCATAACTCCGACAATTATGAACCGATTTGAAAAATTCTTGTTTTATCTGAAAGGATATACTTGCAGATTGGTCCCACTTAAATCATATCAAAATCGGTTTCGAACTTTGGATTTTAAAGCGAAATACCTGGAATTTGACTATTTAGATGATTCTTTGATAATCGAAATTGCGTATTTTGCTTTTCTGCGATTTTGCAGTGGTGTTGTTAGGTGTGGGGCACCACTAATTTCGGAAATCGGTGTCAAAATACGAAGAAAGTAACAAAAATTAAAGTTATTTTTTACTTTGTAGTGTTTTTTTTTGGAAGTCGGTTGTATTTTTTGTAAAAAGTTTTTTTCTGTGGCATTGTAGCTCCTAAATGGATGAATCGATTATGATGTAGATTTTTATAAAGTAATCGATATTGTGTTTAGTTATGATTTAAGATAAAAATCAGTTTAGCTGTTTGAAGATCATCAGCTCTTTTCTAGTTGATAAAGGGATGCGCAGCAAACTGGAATGGTTTCAATGAACAGTCGGAAGATGAATAGCCTTGACCTGATACTGTAGCATGACCTGGAGTCTGCAGGATAACCTACTATTTACTTGCGTACAGCAGATACTTTGTGTTTGGGCTCATTTTAATGGTCTCCATGAATAATTTATACGTAAATTGTGATCAAAGGCTGATGATGAAGCAAAAAAAGAAATGTGAATACATTGGTGAGAGATACTTTCACTCATTTTGATACTTATATAATATAATATAATTTAATATTTTATTTTCTCGCCACAATACAATGGTTTCCAAGGAAAACACAGAAAACACACACACACATATACACACATAGAAAACAGTAAGTATATTGTGGGAGACTGTTGCCTAAACTAGGCTTGGGGCCTGTATTTCAGGACACCAGGTCTACACCACTTAGGTTATATAACATTCTTCCTTATTTATTATTTTAGCAGACAGTGGTCTCGAATAATTTAATAATAACTCAAGATGTAATTTCTATATGTATGTAGTGTTAATATGGTTGGTATAGTGTGGGGATGAAGGAAGGTTTAGTATGTAGAATTATCTGTTTCTTGGACATTTAAATATTGATGAAAATAATATACAGATCAATTAATAATAAAATTATTTAAGTCAGGAACTACACCGAGACAGTTAGATTTATTTAAGTTTCAAGGTAGTTGAATTCTTGAGGCCAACGAGTTAATTCAACATTAAATATATGATTAATGTGAATATAGTTTGTAGTAGTAGTTTCCGAAAGATGATTCCGTACTTCGGAAGGCATAAGCCGGTGGTTTCGACCACAAAATGGTGGTCGTCAATTAAACCGTGTCAGAGGCCCTTGAGACGGTCTAGAATCTCTGACACTAGAATACGGTCATTAGACCATACTGCCCAAACGATATGAAGAAGAAGAGGTAGAAGCAAGGTAATTAAAGTATAAAAACATAAAAAAATGAAAAGGAATGCACGTGCACATGATATATTTGGCTGTCAAACGCAAACAAAAATCCAAGTAATTTCTTTTGTTAAAAACAAACAGAAATGATTATCGAAGAAATAAACCCCGGAACTTATTTTCCCTTTTCACAAGTATCTGTTAAAAGAAATAACGTCCGCAGTAACCTTTTAAAAAGTAGTCAAGTAGCCAATTCTAATTGTTACTTATCAATGGGATTATAGAGCTCCTTTTGAGATGAGTTTTTGCCTCTTATCACGCGACCCTGCGCACTTCCATTACTTTCAAGAGTTTTCCTTCCTGGAGATATTTTTTCATCATCTTCATTGACGTTCTTTCCTTTGCTTAACGCATTAAACAAAAATGTATTTTTAACCAACTTCAAAAAATAGAAGAGATTTTTAATTCGGTTATCGTGGTTTCTGATCCGATTTATATGATTCTTTTTTTTTATTTGATATTGGTTTGCTCTTGTTTTCTTGTCTTTCGTTTTGTTCAGAGATGACAGAGACAAAGTCTACGATGGAGTGAGCTTACCCAAAAAGAGCCTGTTTACTCTAACATTGAAGAGATTAGGGTTGTACCTAAGCGTTCGGAAACACAGACGCAAGCAGAGAGTTCCACTCTTTTGCTGTGCGCATTACAAAAGACGTTTGGAAACGCTTAGTGCAAATTCGAATTCTTTTGTAGTTCGATGCGGTATACTTGCTATTTAGTTTCGTAAAAATTTAATTTTTTTGGCTCAGAAGTTTCATTTTTGCGTCGCGTCGTCCAAAAACGAAATCGTTTGAATTTCAAAAAGTTATCAAAAAGCCAAGAAACATAAGCAGAAACACCAGCTTTCGAAATAGTTATATACTTTGTAGTGGAAGTTGGTTGTATTTTTTGTAAAAAATAATTTTATTTAAAAAATTTTCCCCACGGAACAAACTTTTGTTAGGTCTATTTATAGATAGTAGATTATTGTTCCGGGTTATATAAGGTTAAAATTCAGCTAATCCAATGATATGCCAAGTCTCAAAGCACTTACATGTATATCATGCAACAATAAATTATAAGGGCCGCCCATGTCTTTATTTTGGGGCATAGCCCGTAATTGTGCACTAAGGCTGCGATTATATTCGAAACTCAATTAAGCCATTTCTGATTGCCTGCACTCTGTTGTCCATGACCAACAACTGGGGCTCGAGAAAACTATACGCCATCGGATAATCAAAACATAAAATCAGAATATTTTCTACCCGCTAGTTCTCTGGCCGTACACCGACAGTTAGATGTGCAGAAACGACGTCGACCATATCCATGGTCCCAGTTCCCAGGTTTATATCGTTAGGTGCGCTCCAGAGTATCATGACCAATCCAAACGAATCGTTTTATTGTATGTATGAGACCTTTTTTTTCTGACTGTACTTTGAATATGCGAAACGCCCATGTTATGAGTAAAAAAGGGGAGAAACGTTTCGTTTCTCTTGGTTCTGATTAGGGTTTTGTTTTGCTGTTTTGGCAGATTTTTGTTTTCCAGTCCTAAATTATTGGAAAATGAATGCGAAAAATTCTTAAGCACGCGTTAGCTGAAAGAGTTAATTGCACATCACAAGCCTGGGGTTTCATTTGTGGCGTATCGATATGGTTTTCTAATGATTTATGAATCATTTCGTTCTGGAAATGAATGTAAGTCGTGACCCACGTTCACACGAACTTTAAACCTCGTATTCTATTTTCAATGCACAATGATAATGCCAATCAATGATATCTACCGCTCATTTGGTCTTTAGTCAGACACATGAGGTACACCCTGGTCTATTAAAATACTAGCTGTGCCCGTGACTTGAGGGAAATTGAGGGTGAAATTGAGGGTTATCTTGCACCACTTAGAAATCTAATCACATTAATCTGATATTTTTTTCCGAAACCCGTTTTTATTGATATAAAGCCTATATTCTTCTCCCAGTTATACTAGATTGATTAGTAAATTCGGAGATATGCGCTAACAAAAAAACAGATAAACAGACAGACAGAAAATATAAAAAATTATGATTTGTTTTCTATTAGTCACCCCCTTAATTTTATTTAAATCAACTGATACACAGCGATCTGCTGTTTCATTGAATGTATAGGTTCCTTTCCTTTGGGACTTCGCCATAGTTGTGTATAAACATTCAGCCACAAACTGCAAAGCATTGATTGAGACAACGTAGAAGGTAGAACAAGAAATGTCAATAGAAGCGACATTTTCATCATCGTTTCCCTGATGTTAAGGAAGGTAAAATAAACAACACAGCTATAACCCTGTCTCTGTAAATTTATACCACCTGAAAGCAATGAAGTTATAAATTAGATTAGGTACCTTACATTATGGGTGCTGGGAATTAAACCCATGAACTTTATTACAGGGTTCATGGGAAGCCCTTTAAACGTGGGCAAGTAATCATGGTTAATGTTGTACCATGGCTCGAAACAATTTGTCTTATGTGGGACTGATCAGTTCTGGTTTGTACTCTGCTTGATCGTCATTGCTATTTATGGTTTTCGGCTTTCATCTTTGTATAGTTTATGTAACATTACGATTTAGTTAGTATGTAAATTTTAAATAGGTTTTGGTGAAAAAACGCGCATTGGCTCGCTTTATTTAATACTAGCTGACCCGCACAACTTCGTTTGCGTCACATTTTCCATTAATGCTCCGCTCCTATTTGTCTTAGCGTGATGATATATAGCCTTCCTTGATAAATGGGCTATCTAACACTGAAAGATTTTTTCAAATCGGACCAGTAGTTCCTGAGATTACCCCCTACATACAAACTTACAAACAAATGTTACCTTTTTATAATATTAGTATGGATAACTCTCCCAGTAGATACATTTTATATTGATTGGTACCGATATCGCAGTTAAGATCAGACTTAATCCAAAAATGTAATAAAAAAGAGCTAGATACCAATAGAACAATTTTTGTCTCTCTATTCACGCTAGTCTATATCTATCTATATCTATCTATCTTCTATACTTATAATAAATCTGTAGAGAGGTCAATTCTGTACATGAAATATATTTCCAAATTATCTATCAGGGGGTGATTAGGGATCGATACTGATGCCAAAAATGCAATCAGTACAATTTTTGTCTGTCTGTCTGTCTGTCTGTCTGTCTATCTGTCTGTCTATCTGTCTGTATAACCGTTATAGAAACAAAAACTACTCGACGGATTTTAATGAAACTTGGTACAATTATTATTCATACTCCTGAGCAGGTTATAGTATACTTTTCATCACGCTACAATCAATAGAAAAAATGAAAAAAAAAAAGTGAAAGTTTGGTTGTTTGTTACTCAATCACGCCAGAACGGCTTAACGGATCTTAATGAAATTTAGAACAAAGATAGATTATAGTCTGGAATAGCACATAAGCTACTTTAAATCCCGGGAACATGTTCCCTAGGGATCACGCGGGCGAAGCCGCTGGCAGAAGCTAGTTATTAATATTTGGTTTGCATTGAAACTGCCTTTACAATTTTACTAGCGATATATGAGTGTACTACTACCTACCCTGCATACCTCTGCCTAATCCTTCGGAAAATTCAGCGGCGATGTAATTTTTATGTCATGAAAATGCGATCACGTAAGACAGCAGTTACGGTAATCGCATCCTGAAGAAGGCTGAGGATAATAGTGCAATCAACCTGGCTTCTGTCCAAATCCAATGGCTTTTGGTTAAACCAAAACCTTAAGCAATCGTTAATCTGATCGACAAAAAAGCATGCCTATTTGTTTGATGACCCAAACAAAACTTTACATAGGTATATAAACAAAGTCGCTTTTTCCGTACGTATATCTTACGCCTTATCATATACGCCTATATCTTTTAAACTGCGCAACGGATTTTAATGTGGTTTTCATCAATAGACAGAGTGATTCAAGAGAAAGGTTTACTATGTATTCTATAATTCGTCCCGAAAATCGCGGGCAAAAGCTAGTATTTTTATAATAAACATCAAAATCTGGATATAAGATGGATCAAATGTAATTGATACTTAAACAAAAAAATAATAAATGAAAAAGTGTTTAATAATTAATTAGTTTATTTGCAGATAACAAGGATCCATTGTATTAGTTAAAATAGTCTTTATCCTATGTTAGTACCTACTTAATTAATGACATTGGCAATAAACAGGGGACAAATGATTGAGATCATTTGTCCCCTAACAGGCTGTCATGACTATCGGCTATAGCGCGTAGAATACTGCTAGGGCTACTGTTGGGTTTATAGGTACTTATTCCATTTCTATAACCAATCGAAACGCTCCAATCTCAATTTTTGAGTCTTCTTTCCAGATTATTACAATCCACCGTCGATATATTTTTCTTTCCCATACCCTTTTGTCAATGCTGACTATTTTAAGAAAGAAATTCCCAACAATAGTTGAAGTCACATTGAATAGGAAACATACAATATTGTTATGAATTCGCTACCACATTCCGGACACTCGAAACGATCTATTGGAGATGTATGTACCTACTACGTATATGAGAAATGTAATAACGTCGATTGCGTTCAATTACTCTAAGAAACGACCCCAGACTAGATTGAACGACTTTGGCTACTGTTCGAACATTAAACTTGGGACTACACATTATGGTGTGTAAAGTACGTCTTTAAAAGCTAACTACGGTTTCATAAAAAGAGGAAGCTTTACAAAATCTCCTTGAAGCAATATATTGATTATTTTCTACTTACAGTTACATTATTCTTATAATTTTAATTGAAATTTCAGAAAATCTGATGGCCAATCCTAATAATTTTCACATTCGCATCTCAATCGCAATCTGTCAAAAATGTATGAAAATTATGGCTTTTTTGACAGTTTGCGATTGACATGCGAATGCGAAAGTTGTTTAAAAATGAGTAGAATTGGCCCTCTGAGGAAAAGAGTCACATGCTTAACTTGTATAATGGGAAAGAGAACTTGTATAATGGGAAAGAGAACTTGTATAATGGGAAAGTGTACGTAATGATGGCTAATCCTTTTCAGGTTTTCAGTTATTTTATTTCCACCTTTTTAATGTAAGTTTTTGAAAAAAAGTAAGTTTTAACACAAGCGTGTCAAAACAGAAAATTCTGATTATGATGGCTACATAGAGATCAACAGTCTAGAATGTAAATTATTACAAAATTAATGTGACAAATTATCAAGCGCGTTAGCTACAGTGATTGGATCAATTCATTTTCAAAAGCTAATCGCATCACTCGACTTGCGTTTAATTTGTGACGCGTCGTTAAAACCGGGTTAGTAGGTATCTATTTTAAAACCATAACGCTCATTCACTCAAAATAAGTTAGCTGTCCACTATACATAATAGTTGAGGCAGGCACTAAGGAAATCTCTGTACCTACATGCTTTAAAAATCACTTGCTGTGCATTAGTTTCATGAAATATTATACATCGAAGCATAACGAGCATAACGAGCTGGATATTACAATGTAAAATAACAAAGTTTAAAAAAGACATAAAAGTCCTAGTATCCAAGACAATGTAGTATTTTATTTGTTGTTTTTTTTATTGTTTTGGTGTTTGTTGTGTGGTCTCATATGCACTTGTTTAAAATTATTTGTTTGGGTTTTATTTTTTTTGTGATTACTATTTTGTGTTTTCTATGTACCTAATTATTTTGCTTCCATCCCATTTTGTCTTACCTTTAATTTTATTAATGTATTATTGGTTATTTTAATGTTCTCGTCCTTGTCAAACTTTATGTACCTACCTTGATATTAAGTGAATGATGTGGTCATCTATAATTGGAAGCGCTCTCTTGTGTTTGTCCCTGTCTTTATTATAATGCATGTGATTGTGTAGCCTCTGTTGGCGATCCTATAAATAAATAAAGCTTGAATCACAAAACCGATTTCATTGTTTTCTGTTCGTTTGCCTCTATGTCTACTGGTGGTTCGGTTTTTACGTGATACGAGTGCATTCAATGAGTCATCTAGTACAAATTAAAACAAACTTGCCAACAAGTTTAAAACAATGTGCTACAAAAACGTAAAAAATATTTGGTCTCGCATAATGCCTGGTTGCCTGATTCACGTTAACGCACTAATTCCTTTCTCCATAGTCAACATAAATGAGATTACAAGAGTCCTAAAATATAATTGCATATAACAATTCGAGCTGAAAATATGGTCTATAAAAGAGTACGTATGAGGCGAGAGGTTAAATGCCGCGCGAACCATTCCGGCGGCCATTCCGTTTGGTCATAGCCATTTCCATTAGTGGACACTAACTAATGAACACAAACGATCCGAATTTGCCGTTAAAGATGGCGGTGGTATCTACGACTCTACGTACATTAAGAGGATGTGTTCATTGATTTTAGTATTAATATCATTGAACAGCCTAGAAGGACATGTACTTTATGTATGTGAGACGAGCTGGTGTCCGCAACTCCACGTTCAAGTGAGTATTTTGCGTATGTTTGGGACAGAAACAACCAACCCTCCGAAAAGGTCAAGTGTGTAGTACTCACAATCGGCCTGCGGATATGACCAGCTAGTCTATTCTGTAAATAACCATTTCGATATCGACTTCACCTGAGTGACTAAGCTTACAAAGTGAACTTTATTTCACACGTCATAAGGTCTTATATTTATACGAATTTGAAACTCACCTCGGATTCCGCTGTCGAGACACGAAAATGTTGTTACAGAATAGCACTGCAGAACGCTAATTCTGTTAATTTTTAAGCAACGTTCACATTCGCACCTCAGTCGCAATCTATCAATCTGTCTGATTTTTCATACATTTTTATAGATTGCGATTGACATTTGAATGTAAACGTTGTTTGAAAATTGGTAGAATTCGCAATCTGGTATATGAACTTAAGTTCTTCAATCCACTTAATACATTGGCAGAATAGTCGACATCGAGTTTGTTTGCCATATAAAAACATAGAAAAGAATGAACTTAAATGAAGTAAAAGGATAGGGTAACGATCGTAGCAGATGGCGTTTACTATTTTCTGCAAAACCCATGGAAAAGTGGTTGAGTTTATGTAAGTATCGGTAAAATGAGGTGAATAAAAACGCATGGGTGAGTAGAAACAAAAATTTTGAATGGTAATTTCGCTTGAAGGCCACATTATTGGTTTCTTAAAATGATTATCAATCTTTTAAAACTATTATTGACTTAAATATTAGACTCCTTTGAAATAAATTGAAATAGAGTGAAACTTAATTTCAAATTTTTGTTTCTAAATTACCCCTGCGTTTCTATTCAACTTGCTTTACGGTCGCATTAATATTATATTTCAATAATCTTCCGCATTAGTTAGGCATTTCGAGACAAAAGCTGGGACTTGAATGAATTTATAATTACTGTAGTTAGGCCCGTTACAGCTTAAAGTTAAGTATTTCTTGTGCCTCCTAGACTGTGCGCTCCATTTACTATGGGTAGACCGTTCTTAGACTCCAGACTAAGTGACGTTTCATCAGCGATAACGAGTCTCGTTGAGTCGATTGAAGAATAGGAGGGGATTGATCACGTGACATTACGGAATCGCTAGCAACATTTTGGAGTTTCTTACTTTAAGCAACGGTTAAAAGTTGTTGTTAGTTGAGGTTTGAGGTTTGAGATATCTTTATTTCCCATAAGAATATATTCACTTACATGAGAAATTTTAAAAGCTAACATAAATTATATATATTATATAAAGCTAACATAGTTAGTTCCACAATTCAGACATACATTCAGCCCTTGCAATTCCAACAAACAAGCAAATTCGTACGAAAACGCTTGTATCCAATAAATATTCTTTATGTCTGTATCACTTATCGAGTGGCGTAACAAAAAATAATTGTGAAGTTAAGCTAAACACGAACAATATTAACGTTGACCTATTCTATTTGCAAAAGTAAGTAAATTAGTCATTTTGATTATATCACTAGTGTTATAATCAAAATGACTAATTTACAATGATTAATTTACTATCACGTACATTGTCTATACTGATCTCAGATAGATGTACCTAGTAAAAATTAATGGGATATACCGATGAACTACCTACTAATGAATAATTATTCTTAAGTAGGCGATTGTTAGCGACGCGCTCATTATATTTAGATTGTAAGTGTAGCCTAAGTACAAATGTATGAGCCGGGCAGCAGGCCCCCCACCAAACATGACGCCGGCCAGCGGCGAACAGTTCGGTCCGCGCACGCACTGCGAATGAGTCAGATTTTAAAGTACTTTGTAAACTTATCCGTGTCTTTTCAAAATACAAGTGTTTTGAAGCCATTTTATTGTTTTACTTCGCTGATTACCACCTACCAGCTACAAAGTGGTCAATCGAACCGGATCAACGAAAACTAATGTTTGTCACGCCACCAGTAAAAAGCAAAATGGTGGGCACGCGAAGTATGGCGCGACGCGAGCGCGCGCAACGCAAACTTTTCGAACAAGAAAAAGGTACTCAAGACTCAGATACGGAAGAGCATAAGTCTTCAACTAGTGCAGCAGCCAAAAATATGGCATTCAAAACACCTGCGGCATCGCTGAGCGTCAAAACAGAAAACACGTCGCTAAGGTCAAAAGGTCATTCCGATACGTCGTCAGTTAAAGCTCGAAAGGCGCAGTTGCTTTTGGATGCTGCAAAGCAAAAGGCTGAGATACGAATGGAACTCATAGACAGACAGCTAGAAGCGGACTTGGCTGAACTAGAGGAAGAAGAAAAATACAGTCCACGCGAAGAATGCGCTCACGACGTGGAGCAATAGCTGGAACAGAGTCACCACGAATTGATGCAATCGGCCCCCGATCATGGCAACCCCCTGGGCAAGTTGCATCTGCCTGAGACAGAACCAGCCGCGTCTGTAAACGCCGTCCTCCTTACGGCGCCAGCAGCACCAGCAGGGCTCCCTACGTCACATCAAAAGCCGCTATCTTCAGTACCACATCTGCCGATGGAGTCGCACCCACACACTGTACCTGCACCGCCACCAGCGGCGGAGACCACCAGTATGCAAGCGACCATTCAGATGTTAGCTGGTGCGTTGAAAGACCTGGCTTCTACGAGTGCACCAAATACCAACCTCATAACTCGATTAAGCACGCCGAAGGATCTTCCAGATTTTTCAGGAGACCCACTAGAATTTTTGCAATTTAAACAAGCCTATAATGAGTCAACTGAGCTTTGTAAATTTTCCCCTCAAGAAAACCTGTGGAGGTTGAGAAAGTGTCTCCGAGGAGCTGCCAAAGATGCTGTCGCAGCTTTACTTATATCTGCAAGTCCACCGTGCAAAATAATGTCAACTTTGGAACTACGTTTTGGCAACGCCGACCTGATAATATCTAAAATAGTACAGGATATCAAGAAATTGCCGCCAATGTCACAAAACTATCACAGTGAAATCGTGCCATTTTCAGTGAAAGTGCAAAATCTTATACAAGCTGTGCGAGCAGTTGGACGTGAAGAGTACTTGCAAGGTATGAGCATTGTTTCAATTATATTGTCCAAGCTGCCTACAACACTGTTATCTAAATGGTCCGATTATAGTTTCCCGCTCATCACTGAAGGACAGAAATCCCGTATGGTCATTTTATCTGATTTCTTACACGATGAGGCCGTAAAGATATCAGTCACATCAAATATCTATTTTACGAGTTCTCGCACTGAGCAAAATAAAAACAATCATAAAAACAAAGATAGTTCCGGCCATCGACCTCAAACTATATTATTGCAAACAGATGATGATAATGATAACTGTAAATTTTGCCGTACCTCAAAACATAAGCTAACCGAATGTAAACAATTCAAGAAGGCGTTACGTAATACAAGATGGCAATTCGTAAAACGTAACGGGATTTGTTATAAATGCCTAGTGTCGCGCCACGCTCGTGATACATGCTCAGCACCGCCTTGCGATAAGAACAGCTGTGGCGAGGGGCATCACAATTTACTTCACTACGTTGCAAATAAGTCGAAAAGTGACGCTGGAAGTAGCCAAGTTCCGGAGCCGAAGACGACGCCTCCTGTGCAAACGCCGACGACGGCGACGCTGACGTCGCCAACGTTCCCCGCCGATAGTACACAAACAGTGACGCATATAAACGCGAGTGTAAACAAAGTGTTACTTAAAGTCGTACCTATACATATACATAGTGCTAACGGTGTGTTCAGTGCAAATGCACTACTTGATGACGGATCAACCGTCTCGCTTATCAGTGCGGGGCTAGCGAAGCGCGCGGGGCTTCGTGGCCGCTTAGAGACGTTGCGAATCCGCGGAGCCTGGTCTGACGATGAACTGGTATGTGAAACGACCCTCGCGAATGTTACGTTATCGGGTATGGACAATAAGATACATAATATTAAAGTTCGGTGTGTTGATAAATTAAACTTACCTTTGCAACAACTTTCTGTTGTCGATTGTAATAATTACAAAAACCTGTTTGGGATAACTGATAAGTTATGTAAATATGATGTAAAACCTGAGATTTTAATAGGTCAAGATAACTGTCACTTATTGTTACCTCTCAAAGTAATACTAGGTAAACCATATGAGCCGTCCGCTACATTGACTCCCCTAGGTTGGTGCGTGCACGGTATGTTGCGAAGGCCGCACGCTCGGCACGCGCAGGTCGCTGCCAGTGCCGTCGCGGCGCACGCCACGCTGCTGTTGAGTTCGGCAGCTACCACTGCGGCGGACAGGAACGAGCACTTACTACGGGAGCTCCACGAGGAGGTGAGGAACTCATTTGCTGTAGACGCCCTGGGAGTGTCAGGTAAGTCAAGACAAAATATTAACGATACTAGTGCCGTTGCTCAGCTGGAGAAGTCTGTCGAACTCGTCAACGGTCGCTGGCGTGTAGGTCTGCCTTGGAAGGATGAGGGCTGCACCATGCCCGACACCTATCATTACGCTCTGAAAAGGTTAAAGGGGATAGAAAGGAAAATGGCACGTGACGATGGTTTCGCCGACAGATACCGAGAGCGTATTAATCATTTATTACAAAATGATTACGCTCACAAGATGGAAAAGCGACTGCCGGCACCCAGGACGTGGTATCTCCCCCACTTCGGGGTAGATAATCCCAACAAAAAGTCGCTTAGGCTAGTGTTCGATTCCGCCGCTCTAGTTGCTGATAAATGTCTCAACGATTATTTGCTCACAGGGCCGGACTTGTTGTCATCCCTTTTAGGTATAATGCTGCGCTTTAGGGAATATTCAATTGCAGTAACCGGTGACATCAAGGACATGTTCCTTAGGGTAAAAATTCGTCCTGAAGATCAACACGCGTTTAGGTTTCTTTGGCGGAACAGTCCTGACCAGCCAGTCGATACCTACATTATGACGTCACTTATTTTCGGCGCTAACTGTTCTCCCTTTGTAGCTCAGTTTGTTAAAAATATAAATGCACGTCGTTACGAGTCGACATTTCCAGCCGCTGTTAATGCGATATACAAATCGCATTATATGGATGACTATATAGATAGTCTGCCGGATGACACGACGGCGACAGAAATGGTTAAAAGTATTACCAAGATTCATAGCAGTGGCGGTTTCGAAATGCGCAACTGGACAAGTAATAGCATTGCTGTTTTAGAAAGTATTCCAAAGGATACTTTAGGTACCGCCAGCGTTAGGTTCAAATTTGAACAGGAATACCTTGGCGAGCGCACTTTGGGGCTTATCTGGAATCCAGGAGAAGATGAGTTACTTTTTGATGTGTCTCTGAAACGAATACCTGAAAATATTATTTTAAATAAGGAAAGACCGACTAAAAGATTAATGCTACGAATAGTTATGTCAATTTTTGATGTGTTAGGTTTCTTAGCACCATTTACTATTCAGGGAAAAATTTTGTTGCAAGATACTTGGCGCTTAAAAATAGGCTGGAATGACGTAGTACCCGATAGTATCTACACTAAATGGTGCAAATGGTTAGAGTTATTAAAAGATATAAAGAAAATACGTATACCTAGGTGCTACAATAAAACTATTATGTTAAAAGGTGGGAGCGAGACGGGACGAAAACCGGTCGCCGAGCCAGTGATAAGGCCTCCTCCCGCCACCGCACCCACGACTCCCGCGCTTGAGTTATATGCTACGAGAAGCTGCTACGAGACGTGTAGACCGCCTACGACTACCGCTACGTGTGCTACGCCGGCAAGCAATAATTATACAAGCTTACAGTTGCATTTATATTGCGATGCATCTGTTCAAGCTATGTGTTGTGTGGCGTACTGGCGATGGATAGTCAATGGTTATGTTAACGTTGCATTTATAGCAAGTAAATGTCGTGTTCAACCTGTTAAACACATGACTATACCTCGGGCCGAGCTACAAGCGGCGCTATTGGCTGCGCGATTAGCAAATACTCTTATAAAAGAACACCGATTAGTGGTCGAACGACGATATTTTTGGTGTGACTCCACCACCGTTTTACAGTGGATTAGAAATAACACACGTAGTTATAAAACGTTCGAAGCGAACCGATTAGGAGAAATTGATGAACTTACGCGTATTTCCGAATGGAGATATGTACCTACCAAATTAAATGTAGCAGATCTTGGTACTCGTGATGAATTTAACCACACATTGTTTCACAGTGAGTGGTTCACAGGGCCCGATTTTTTGTACAGAGATGAGTCCTTTTGGCCAACTGACGTCGTGAAATCCGACATCGACGGAGACGATGTGAGTTTAGAGTGTGTAGCTGTGACGCATGAACTTACATGTAACTTACCTGTTCCTCAGCCGCAGCGCTTTTCCTCCTGGCTCCGCTTGCTGCGATCCACGGCCGTTATTCTGAAATTTATTGACAGATGCAAGAGACTTACCGGTGAGGTTGACTGCGATGCGATGGCTCGTGCTGAGATCCTGTTGCTGAAGAAGGCGCAGATGGACTCATTCTCTGCCGAAATATCTGCAATCAAAAATGGAAAACACATATCACGAAATAGTAAGTTACTTACCTTGTCACCGTATCAAGACGAAACTGGTTTACTCCGCATCGGTGGCCGCGTCGATGTTGCGTCAGACGTGGACCTAGAAACGAAGAGACCAGTTATACTAGATGGAAAACACGAAATAACGCGCCTTCTTGTCCGGTTCTTTCACATCAAGGCAGCGCACGGGAACCAGGAAATGGTTGTCAATAATCTGAAACAGAAATATTGGATTGTTAGACTAAGACCAACAGTTAAAAGGGTGGTCTCGAATTGCATGCTTTGCCGCCTAAGGAAATGTACGCCTCAAGTGCCTAGAATGGGTGACTTACCTCATGCACGAGTAGCACATCATCAACGACCGTTTTCATTTTGCGGTCTGGATTTATTTGGCCCAATGGAAGTGACTGTGGGCAGAGGAAGGCAGAAGAGGTATGGCGTTTTGTTTACCTGCCTCACTGTACGAGCGATTCATATCGAGCTTGTTTCGTCACTCACGTCAGACTCGCTGATTATGGCTTTGAGACGCATGGCAGCACGGCGAGGTTGGCCCGCTCATCTTTACTCTGACAATGGCACCAACTTAAGAGCAAGCGATAAGGAACTGAAGCAATCGGAGCAGGCACTTGATATAGATGCTCTCAAGGCCGTCGGCATGAACAACGCCATGCAGTGGCATTTTATACCCCCCTCCAGTCCTCACTGGGGTGGAGCTTGGGAAAGGTTGATTCGGAGCGTTAAGGCATCACTTCGAGTAATAATGAAAGAACGCGCTCCACGCGAAGAAGTGCTGCTTACTCTTATGGCGGAAGTGGAGAACATAGTTAACGGTCGTCCGCTGACACACGTCTCCGTCGACCCTGAAAGCTTAGAATCTTTGACTCCTAACCATTTTCTTTTAGGCAGCTCATCCAACACACCTACCATTGGGACTTTCAACGAGTCCGACATGTTTCTACGTAAGCAATGGCGAAGGTCACAAGCGTTAGCGGATATGTTTTGGCGTAGATGGGTAAGAGAGGTTCTCCCCGAGTTGCTGCCTCGAAGAAAATGGAACCAGGAGGTAAAACCTTTACAGGTAGGTGACGTAGTGCTAGTGGTTGATCCTAACAGTCCGCGTGGCACCTGGCCGAAGGGTCTGATTCAGCAGACATACCCAGGTAAGGATGGGCGAATTAGACTGGTCGACGTGAAGACTAAAACTGGTGTCTGGAAGCGACCTGCAGCCCGCGTCGCGCGTATTTCACTAGGTGAGGAGTGCTGAGCCAGCACTGGGGGGAGAATGTTAGCGACGCGCTCATTATTTTTAAATTGTAAGTGTAGCCAAAGTACAAATGTATGAGCCGGGCAGCAGGCCCCCCACCAAACATGACGCCGGCCAGCGGCGAACAGTTCGGTCCGCGCACGCACTGCGAATGAGTCAGATTTTAAAGTACTTTGTAAACTTATCCGTGTCTTTTCAAAATACAAGTGTTTTGAAGCCATTTTATTGTTTTACTTCGCTGATTACCACCTACCAGCTACAGCGATATATCTTTGCAAATCTACATGACAGACGGCCTGTTGGACCGCCCGGTCCAACAGAAGCCTCTTGAAATTATTTAAGAGCCACTATGCGAGTAGTTTCACTTATAAAACTGTACTAAGGCGAAAACTGGTGTAGTCAACTTATCCTATCACTTTAACTACTAAACTGTAGCCAAATCTATTATTTTAAATGTGAAAATTGGGATGAGTAGACGCAGTATTTTATTACTTGCCATGCCATTGCGGCTGAAAAGATTTTAAAGAAATTTTAAACTTTGCACCCTAATTGCGTATTGGCACGTTACTAGCGATCCATAACATTTATATAAAAAAGGAGATTAAAGGACCTAGACGTATTATTTTGTCAGTGATAAAGTTTCCCAAATGGTCCAGAATGTGTGGGACTGAAATGCGCTATCGGACACGAGATTAATCTCAAACACTCAATGGGTCTTAAAAGGCCACTTTTGCAGAATCTTATTAGAAACATAATATTAACCACACGACAGTCTCTCAAATTTTATTTTCATATTTATCGCTCATGCATTAGGTTCAAAGTTGATTAGAAAAAAATATATATTGACGGGTAGCGTGATGTGCTTTCTGAGTGGCCTTTTAAGACCCCCTGGGCTCATGTGGACAGTCATTATAGCCAATTGAATGACACTATACAAAGTGTCAGCCAATAATTTGAAAGTGAATAAATCAAAACAAAACAAGACTGTACCGTCCTAAATATTTTTTCAAATACCTATTGCGATGATACGATTTTTATCACATTCTATATTTATAGACATTACCATATATCCCTAATAGTGGTATCAGAAAGTTTATTCATGTTGTCGCCGAAAGGCCACTTCAATATTTTACCATCGGCATCGCCCCGGGCCCCGCTGAAGATATTCGTGAAATTTCTCAAATTGCCTAAGTGGGAAGCGATTGTCTTGGGAAGGTAGTGGGTAGGTACGTAGACGGTTTAATCACCTAACCCTTCTGAGTGGGTTCCATAATGATAATAAATTCAATATCCGCAAATCATGAGCTTGGGTTAACGCAATTTGCTGTTATATTTACAAGTAGGTACATACTTGTTGAGATAATCGTGCGTCAAAGTGTGTAGTGAATATGAGTCGTGTATCTGATAACATACAATTTCTTGGGTTTCGTTTTCGTTTAACTTTTGTGATTATATTAATTTATTTATGTACACACAATAAACTTAAAAAAAAAGGAAATGAATACAGAGAAAAGAGCACAAAAGTACTGCTTATCTATACTAATATTATAAAGCAGAAGAGTTTGTTTGTTTGTTTGGTTGAACGCGCTAATCTCAAGAACTGCTGGTCCGATTTGAAAAATTCTAAAAAAAAAAAAAAAATAAAAAAAAAAAAAATTGAAATAATTTTTTTTCTTTCGAGGAAGGTTATAGCATATATATCATCACGCTAAGACAAATAGGAGCGGAGCAGTAATGCAAAATGTGACGCAGACGAAGTTGCGCGGGTCAGCTAGTTTCATATAAAATTTCTTACAGCAGACCCTGCGATAGGATAGTGGGAAAAGAAACATAGACACAGTGTCTATTAACAAAGAAGGAAACTTAAAATAGATAAAACCTAATAAATACATGAAAATACAATAAACATACAAACAAATATACAGAAATAGTTCTAAATAACTGAATATTTGTGGAGTGTTCATAAAATTAACAAACCTACCCTTTTCTAGACGACGTTGCTGCCAGCTGGATATAGAATGTAATTTGATTCGGTATCACCTATCCTTGTCAACTTTTGAACTTTTGACGATCAATATGGCTGATTGAATATCACTTCGTGTAGGTCTTATATTTTTTTCAGTTATCAAATTGATATCGCAGTAAGCTTCCGCTGTGTAGGAAAGCATGCACCATGAATAATTGTCGCTGTGAAAACCTTATAATTGCAAGGAACTATGAATTTATGCTCGGTTTGGCGACCATAAATTCCTTGGGCTACATAATTACACGTTATACATACAGACGATAAAACGGGGTCGCGGCAGACCACAAAGGAAATGGCGGGACGAACTGGACAGATTTCGGCATGGAAGGAAGAAGCGCGGTAGCGCAAAAGATGGTAGGAATGGCAGGGAGGGACTTGTTTATGAATAGCTGTCACTTTATTATAAGGTAAAAAATATATTCCATTGTTTTGATATGAAACAACAGGGTAATTGACTACTATGAAAAATAAACATGAATACTTCTTTGTCTTGATAGATGTTATCAAAACAGTACGATTGGTGAAAAAAAAATCGTAGTAAACAGAGAAGTTATACGGTTTTGAAGTTATTCTTCTATCCTTTTGACATAAAATGCCATCTATACTGAATGCTTTCAATTCAATATGGCAAGGCTTATGAGTGATATAATATGGGTGATAGATAGCTCTCTGCTTATCACAGATTTTAAAATGCTGATAATACCGCCAGTTTTTGAGATTTGTAAGCAATGTTTTGTAACTGCGTCTTGTCTGCTCCTCTAGGTTTTGAAAAATGTAAAAAAAAAAACAGATAATACCCTATCTGTAGATTGTTGACAAAAAACGGAGAAAACACATTTGAAAACGAATCAACCGTAGAAAAATATATACTAGCACCATTAATTGTATCGACTTTCACAATATTCGTTTTTAAAGCATAAATGATGTGACAAATTTAAACCGAAGGTTGGTTGTTAAATGTTGGGACACTTACGCGCGAACACTAGAATTGTCTACCAGTTTGTAGGTTAGTTTACCTACAGCGTAGCTACTTGACTTCGTTTGGTTGAATGCGGCATCGGTTCGCCGTCCGTATACTAATTACTTGCTGATGCAAAGCCATCCTTATGCGTCCCCTTAACAGTAAATTGGTTTCGATCTACTGTTGCGTTAGGGAGACGCAATGCGTACTTACTCTAGCCGGTAAGTATCCCGCTGAGTTCGCGTTTTCCATATATATTGACAGTCAGTCAACACTAGCGAGTAATGTTAGCTTGTCATGTTGTGGACCGCACGTTTTGGTGGTGGCACTTTAACCTTGTGCTAGCTTAACGAATGAATAAGTTTCTTAACAGTATGAGGCCAGTTTATACTGGTTTTATAATCAATGATGCGTGGCTTACATTATTAACCGTACAAAACTGTTGAACACTTTAGGACTTATGGACGGTTTCTGAGGCACTTTATCGGTCGTTTATCTGTCCATTAATTACTAAACAACCAATAGCGTTTTACCAAATAGTGTTAACGGACAGACGACCGATAAAAACCTCAGAATCGGGGCATTAAGTATTTCCTACAATCAATAGAAACAAATTGATAGTTAAAGTTGGTTACTTATTTACATTAATTGAGGGTTGCTTTTTACTTGAAATGGGATTGCTCTTGACTCTAGTCTAGGTCAGAGATGACAGAGACAAAGTCTACGATGGAGCGAGCTTACCCAGAAGTAGCCTGTTCACTCTAACTTTGAAAAGATTAGGGTTGTAAGCATTCGGAAACACAGACGCAGGCAAAGAATTCCACTTTTGTCATATTGATTTGGTTACATCAAATCTATTACTTCTTTTCTGATAATATAATTGACGTCACCGTTACCCATAATGAGCCAAGGATCCACAATAAACATGCAGTATTTGAGGAGTAGGTCAGTTTAACCGTAGATGGGGTTCGCTAGTGGCCGGTGCCTGCCAGGATTGGAGAATTTGTTCGAAAGAGTCACCGCGGCCAACGCAATGGGCATTAGGAGGAACACGGATGGGTTTTAGCCAGTAACAGTCTGCCACTGCCTTCTACTCCACCCAGAGTGGAAGGAGCCATTTGATCATTTCCCACCGTAAAAAAAAAACAGTTTAACCGAAGCCATGAGAACGCTATAATGCTATAATATAAATAGAAAGTAAGTGTCACCTCATATTAAATTCCTTTTCGCGCTCTTGATTCTTCAATATCCAGAAAAAGGTTACCGCACACATATTTGCTTGATAGCAAATTGTCATCGCCTCAACTCGTGCCAGCATTTTGTACTACAAAACTTCATGTTTAAAATATAAATATCGGATTTATGATCGTCTAGTCCTGGAGTCAGCTTGTCGCCCAGGTACCGTCGGATTTCGTCCAGTTTACGGCGGGGTATTGTTTACTTGAAAATGGCTAGATGTATGATTGATGGTCGAATGGATCAGTCATAGTCTATCCACTGATCCTACTATGCCAAAAGCTGAAACATTATCGACCAACGTTGATCAATGTCATCGGTCGCCGATTGATCAATTAGTGTGGCAACGTCCTTTTGTAGGGACGACACGCTCACATTTATTGGAAGCCATGCTTAGATTCGTACGCCCAACCGCAAGCCAGGTGTTCTGGAAACCCACTGTAAATTCGCTAATCCCATAAAAGTGCTCGATTTTTTTCGGGATTGTTCACGTGACATTTTGGTGACGCAAGTTAACATTTTTGACTTTTCAACAAACGTTTTGCTGATAAAATGTAATTTGTCTAGAGGCTCTTTAAAATTAGACTGAAGCCTAGTAATGACGAGGGGATGGCGATCCGGTACCGCACTGATAAGAAAAGGTGTGCGAAGACCTTTAATTTTTTTTTAATAAATTGCCATATTTCAGGAATTCTTTTAACGTCGGAAATCTGCTAGTTCTCCGAAAAGAAAAAGTACATTCACTTTTTTTCTTTGACATTTTTTCAGTTACTTGGTAATAAAATATTCTTATACAAGTTTATGCGACATACAAACGGTAAATTAGAAAGGTCGGGTTTTTATGCCAATGTCATTGTTTATAGTTTAATTTAGGCACAAGAAAAATATATAATCAAACTACGTTAAAAGTAATCGGAGAAACACTTACTTATACACTAAACTCTAATTCTATAACTAGTTAGAAACAAAAAACCTCTTGATTAAAATTATCAAAATCCACTTATCACGTTCATCAAAATTGCATTATAATAATTCTTACACTGGCGTTATTACCTACAGACACGTTGCGTCATCAACTGGACTTTAAAAACGGAACTCCTCGACTGTACCTAACTTCTAGAGTGTAATGATGAAATTAGTTGTTAATTTATTTTGTGTTATAATTTTTGTGTTTTGGCGTCATATTATTTTTATTATTGGTAAGCACGCGGTTGACCACTATCTCACCTGATGATAAGCGATGATGTGGTCAAAGATGTATCACAAATGCTTATGCCCAGGTTGTATAGCTATCAGGAAACACAGGCCCCGGCAGGGAATCGGCAGGGGGGACGGGATTCAAAGGGGGTTTCTGGAGGAATGAACGTATTTTCTTTCTGACCTCACATACTGGGGTTGGCATCAACACCAACGACATAGCAGTGTTTTACAAGGCGCAGTATTTCACTAGGTACTTGGCACCTCTTGGCAAGACTGATTTTCTGGCTTCTGCTATCGGTCAGTTTATCGTGCTTTCACAGTTTTAGGTCTCACTTATCAGTCTCGTCTGTGAATAATCACCTATCCACAGATTGACTTCAAGCTTAAGCAAACAAAGCTTTGCCTTTGCCGGTGTTTGGTCCGTGAGGTTGATATAAATTAACCAAAAGCTCCTCCTTCCATCGATACAAACATTAGAAAAAGAAGCATTCAATTATCGACACAGCAAAGGAGAGGATTTCTTTGCCTGCGTCTGTGTTTCCGAATGCTTATAACCCTAATCTTTTCAAAGTTACAGTGAACAGGCTACTTCTGGGTAAGCTCGCTCCATCGTAGACTTTATCTCTGTCATGTCATCCCTGATCAAGACTAGAGTCAAGAGCAAACACATATCAAGTGAAAAAAAAAAAAGACAACGATCAGAGTGCCAATTCTACTGATTTTTAAGCAACATTTCCATTCGCATATTGTGAGTCGCTATCTGTAGAAAATGTTTTAAAATGAAGGCTTCCTTGGCAGTTTGGTATTGACAAACGAATGCAATGTTGTTTAAAAAATAGTAATGGCCCTCAGAAATGCTCTACCGATATGTCACATGGTCAGTGCCTTTTATTTTTACTTTTTCTAGTTTTGTCTTTTTTATCTCTATCCCTAAAGAGTACAGTGCCATAGTTTGGCTACGATATGACTTCAGCTTATTCTTACTGAAATCATAAGCAGTATAATGTTTTGTTCACAAAACCTACTCCAACTAAGTTGTACCTCTATAAAGTGGATTAACCGACCTGTATAAGTGCATTGCATGGAATTCGATCTCATAACTTTTTGATCGTACCTGCTTTTAGTCTTGTCTAAGGGACGGCACACATAGGGCGGAGCGCAGCGCAAAGCATGTTCGCGAAGTTTTCTATACGCGTTACACATAAGGTGAGTCCAAACGTGTACCGACCGATAGTGGATTCGCGCTGAGTAGCACACATGCTCCCGCAGCCGCGTTTCTGGACGCTACCTTTCACATGTAGTCGCTTCGATTTTAGATATTATTTCAATGAGGACAATGTCGATGATACTTTGACACTGTAAAATGCTCTGCGCTGCGCTCCGTCATATATGCGACGGCCCTTAGAGGCTTCTCTTAAACTTAGTTTAAATTAATAACCTATTTATTTTGTTTCTATGTTGGGTTTTTCTATTCGATTTATTAGTAGCTGCCCGGAATCTAGAATTATGCATTGTTGAACGCAAAGGCTCGATCTGGAACTTAAAAACCTGAAATAAAGATCAATTATTATAGGTATATCTCAGCCTAATCATGCTTGTCCAGCTCAGAGAAATATTAACCAATCATGTCAGTCAAAACGTCAGTGACTCACGTGGTGCGGAGATTTTAAGCAATTCCTTTGGTTAAAATTTCTCCGTTTCTCCGCTCCGCTACCTCGCTTCGCTGTATGGAGAGGCACTCTAACTCTTCAGTGTGTGTTAATCTTTTTATTTATTAATGTAATTTTAGGATTACCGACGTGTATCACGAGAAAACAATTTGCTTTGCATACCTACTACTTTTTAAAGAAAGGGATCAAAATATTGCTGTAATTTGTTTCTGTGAGACAGAATGATATGAAATGATTGTAAATAGCAGAGAATGTAAATGCAATAATTTATTTACTATGTGCTACAGTAAGCACAAGCACAGACATAATTATAAATACCTTCAGGTCAACGTTGAAACATTTCATTGAAACATTTTTGCATACCCCTAGGGCGTACCATGTTATGAGAAAAAGCAGTGCGTTTTAATAATGTTAAATACTCGAAAACGGTTACATTAAATACGGTTCGATTAAAGACGTGTTTAAAAATATCTAGAACTAGCTTTTGCCCGTGACTTCGCCCGCTTGAAAACCTTAGAGCCTTTGTACACTGCGTTTTATGGGGTTCCCTAGCTAAATGACAAAAAACGGAACCCTTATAGATTCGTCATGTCTGTCTGTCTGTCCGTCCGTATGTCACAGCCACTTTTCCGAAACTATAAGAACTATGCTGTTGAAACTCGGTAAGTAGATGTATTCTGTGAACCACATTAAGATTGTCACACAAAAAAAAAAAACCAATTTTTCAACAAACCCATACGTGTGGGGATCAATGGATAGGTCTTCAAAAATGATATTGAAGTTTTTAATTTTTTTTTTCTAAACCGAATAGTTTGCGCGAGATACACTTCCAAAGTGTTAAAATGTGTGGATAAAACTAAAAAGATATATGATGTACATTACCATGTAAACTTCCACCGAAAATTGGTTTGAACGAGATCTAGTAAGTAGTTTCTTTTTAATACGTCATACATCGTAAACCAAACCGAAACTTTTAATGCTTTTAATATTTATACCTGCAGGTTTGTACGGAACCCTCGGTGCACGAGTCCAACTCGCACTTGGCCGGTTTTTATTTAACGCGCCAACGACGACGCATAGATGAAGCGAGCAACATACTTTCGGGATGAAAAATATTATTTTATGTCCGTTCAGGCTTATTAGACGTGTCAAGGTAATAAACAGACAGATAGCGGCCCCTAGAAATAATGAAATTCGATTGGCGATAGAATTTGTTGACAAGTCAAAATGTTTGAGACTAACCGCGTGACACGTCAATCTCATACATTTTTTACCAACGCTGATGGAATGTCACTTTGTGTAGAGGTTTTGGGGAAACAAATCTCGTTTTGTTGCTATTTTTTTTATCAGTCTTTATATATTTTTCCCTTGGCTGGGCAAATCCTTCTCTGCATAATCTTCCAAAAATAATTTTGAATCTTCTGCGACGCATCGTTTGCAAGGTAGTTTTCAAGGTATTCAGAGCTCAAAATCAAGTTCGGCTTGTCGACTAGTAGAAATACTTAAGGCATTGAGTTCATCTTTGTACAGTGTTTTTGCTAGTGCATGAAGTTTTGAATAATCATTAATAATATTTCAATATAAAATGTATGCTTTAACATAATAATAAAGTTAATAATACGGTTAACCTGCTAGCAGGTGAGAGCAAATCATTTAGGTAATCCAATATAACGCGCGGATAAAATTACTTAACGCGTTACCGAGCTAATTAACTGAAAACGTGGTTGAGCTTTATTAAACTTTACTACGTCAGTATAAACTTAAGCTGAAGTGTAAATACGACCTGCATCTCGCAAGATCAGGCTTTGCCCTATCTCAAAACAAATGAAGATTATTTTATCAAAACACTACAGATGTGCAGGAAAAGGCTTTTCTTCAAAAGATATACGATCGTAGTGACACCACGCGGCGATGGCAAAAAACATAATCCTTAAAACAAAGAGCTCTCTAGAACTACTCATTCTTCACATTTCATTTGATATCAATCACGGCTTACAAAGTCTCGGTGGCGCTCGGTAGCGCTCGGTGAACTTCGGAACTTTAGTTCGTAGCGGCCGTACTCCAGTTTATCTACTCAGCTACGGGGATCGCACGTGCCGGCGTAGCGCGGCGTAGCAGCGTAGCAGCGTAGCGGGAGGATCGAGCGTACTACGAGTATCGAGGTTACGTTGTGAAGTGACTTTAACTTTTGTGGTGAACGCTTCAAGTGAAAATTACGAGTATGTACGTGAAATTGTGAGTTAATTGAGGATTAACACCGACTTGTATTGGTACACATCTGTGATTGTTACATGGTAAGTGTTTGTATGTTGTTTACCGTTTACAAGCTTACGGTCGTTAATTAAAATTAATGGTTACTGTTTTTTAAGTTTTATAGTTCGGTCATGGGTAAATTTTACTGTAAGCATTTGCAGAATTACGCCTACTTTTAAAACGTTTCGTCACTGAAAGTCTTTTAGTTATTAAAATATACTATAAAATTAAAAATTAAAATAAATTTAACCCATCTTTCAATTGGTCCAAAAAAGTGATTTTCGCACATTACTATTAATTCACTTTGATATTTTTAGTGCCAAATATAATATTTTGTGTCACCTAAAGTCTCTTTTAAGAATGATTTTGATTTTAATTGTCCTATTATTATTTCTTTAATACAAAAGTGACTGCGCATCGTTGTCTAGTTATATGGTTAGTGTCTTTTCCATTTACATTAAATATGAAAGGATCTCTGCGTGTTAGACCCGTTTCCCTACATAAGCTCACCAAAAGACCGGGTTTTTGAAGAGGATTAAGATATGTGATTAAAAAAAGAATGTTGTGCGTCCACTCGTGAAAATAATATTAACTTTTTATTTTATATAAGTGAATTCTAAATCATAATCATATTTATGCAATAAATTTTTCTTAAACACTTCTATGACATAACTGATCTGTGTTGATTTATAAAATAAGTTTGTAACAAAATTAAATCCATAATTAACTTACGTTATTCAAATTAGTCTTGGCTGAATAGGACTTGACGATTTAAATTTGTGTTCATATCTAAAAATAAATTTAGCGATATAAACCTATTGTTAATATTATGCCAATTAAATAACAATATCAAGTTCATTATGTTTTCAGAAGGTTATAGTATACTATTTTTATTTTTCGCTAAGATTCATACATCATTCACAAAATCATCTTTTTTTGTCCAAGGTGACGATTATACAGGGTGTAAGGGACAACCCTCCACAAATTAACAGGGTGCAATCAGCTCCTTATTTGGAATCATATTCCAGTGGAAATTTTCTCAGGTTTTTTTTTTTTGTTTTTTTAGTTTTCATTGCTTTATTTCAATGTAAAGTTACATTATCTGTATGCAGAACTCCATCAATGTAAATAACACAGCTAAAATGAAAAAAATAATAATAAAAAAATCTAATGAACGACGCATGAAATCAGCTGTTAAACACGTGGCGCGAGCGCGGCTGTCCTTTCGACAGCTCGCTGCGCTGCGTGCGATTTGCGTGTGAGTAAATTAAACAAATCAATTTTATTGGATTCCCATAAAGTTCCTGAAATAATTTCATGTACCGGTCAACTTAGTACGATATACTGAAATCACCCTATCAGTTTGTGGAGGGCTGTCCCTTACACCCTGTATATCATTGAGGTATTACGCATAATGTAACCAGTCAAGTTCGAGTTGGTATCTCACATGAAGAGTCCCGTACCATAAACCAAAAAAAAATCACACGTCAAAGTAGAGGTTGAGAGATACTCAACTTCAAATGATTAATTTAAAACCAGTTGAAAGATCAATTTCCCATTAAACCTTTTTCACAATTTTGCAAGTTCATAGTATTTATTTCGTTATTTTTTATTTTTCTTATTTATTTATTTTATACATTTACTTATCTAGATATTGAACTCCCCCGAAATATCTTGACCGATTTTTATGTTTTTTTTTTTGTGTATTCTCCGTAAATTTAAAAATAAGTCGTAGGCGATTTTCTTATTTTATATTATGGCAAATCAACGTTTTTCGTGTCAGCTAATTTTTATTTATAATTAGCACACCAACAGCACTGTCACTTGCAATTCTATTTCTATAATATGTAGCTAGTCACTGAGGAAATCTGTGTATTACGTGCATAAAGAGAAGTCCTTTAAACTAGATGTGCTCGCAGTTTCACTCACCACTGCACACTCACTATGTATATTATACTTTGATATTAGTATATCTATACCTATTTCGTATTTCGTGAGGGTAACACTGTTTATTCGAAAGAATAACTTCTTCCACTAAACATTTATACACCTTATTGTTTCGTAGCCCAATAGCAAAAAAAAGCCCTTACAATTTGGATCTGTTTGTTAGTAGGTACTTGTGTTACAAACACTTTCTAACATGAAATGTATATTTTTAATAACGTATATTAAATTATATTCTATGTAGACATTAATTATACTAAATGCCTACATGGAATAGAAATGAGGATAATTTTAGCAAAGCAACCCTGTTTTTACGGTCACAGCAAACCTGAGATTTTTTCGAAACTTAGTTTTATATTCTTTAGGTGCGCAATGGTTCGATTTCTTTTTACTAGCTCAAAAAATCAAAAACAAGTTCGATATAAATATTTACATTTTTACTGTGAAGCATTTCATGCGTACAGTCATGAGCATAAATAAGTGTCAATCATGCCAGATTCATCATAGACATTGATACCCTCAATAATGTACCATACATTAAGGTCTTAGTATTTAAATTACTGGTGTAATAATTTGCTGGTGTACAAATATTAAATTAAGTAACAAGTCAAAGAGCAGTACAGTTTGCCATCGAAACGCTAAGTAGAAGATAAATATTCCCATTAATGGTATTATAAAACAGTTGAAAATAGGTGATTTTCATACATGTATTATGTCATTGATGAGAAAATTACTTTGATATTTAGCATATCTTAGTGACTACTTTTTCCACGTCACAATTTTCAGTCTCCACTCCACAGGATCTATTGTTCGTTGCCTACGAAGCCTCCATCTTTTATCTTATTTCCCCCTTGAGATAAGTAATTTGTTCGCGACATCAATGTTTGTTAACTTCGCTGAGACATTTGACAAGGTACTTATTTCTTTTCTCTCTTATCAAACGTTTGTAAGATAAAGAGTTCAAGTTTGGACGAAGCCTTCGGTTTTTAATCATGTATGGATTTGACAGCAATTTATAATTCATGATTCTTTATTCGTGAGTTTTATTTACTTATCTCGACTCTGACAAAGTTCAGAAGGAGTTACTTTAATAGGTGCTTTTTCCTAACTGTTTTGATGCCGGCTTCAAGTCAAACAGTATTTTACGTGGAGTGGCTGCCTTCAGAAGTAGTTAAATAAAGATTTATTTATGAAGGGCTAGCTTTTGAACTCAGCTTCAATCACGTTTAATTAGCTTAGTACCGTTTCCGGGGCCCATCTATCTTTATACCAAAATTTATCAAAATCGTATCAGCGGTTTAGGCGTGCCAACATGACCAATCAAAAAACTCACTTTCACATTTGTTATTTAGTTATGATGTAATATTATGAAATAATTTTATTTCACCAAGTAAATGTTCTTTTTAAGGAAAATTTAAAATCACTTTTTTATTAAACTCTAAAACAAAAGTACCTTTTTAAGAAATTTCAAAATTAACTGTATAAATTTAGCAATAGTAATTAGAGTTATTGACACGTAGCCAATTAAAAATATACAAATTACCTTTATATTTCACAGAAACCAATAATTTCAATTAGGATAATACCAATCAGCTGAGAATCCAATGTGTCGTGAAATAAGTCTAATTACGATCAGTAACTATTATAGTACAAGGTGTAATTAAATTCGAGAGAGAGGCTTCAATTAATGCAGATTTCAGTAAGCCTTTAAGTTGAGCTTAATACTAGTGAAGCATAAAATATTCTACATACATTTTATTAATCAAGTGTAAAATAGAGTTTATATTAATGATAATGGCATTTATATGAATCCGAGTGGAAAACAATAGCCATTGTTTTTTTTTTGTATTAAATGAAAAACATGTTTGGGGGTCCATTTGGCTCACCTAAAATTTCGCGACCAATTTCGAGGCAGTATCGTAGCGTAGTTGGTCACAGTTATAACCTAACCTAACCGATGGATATCTTTGCAGGTACACACCGCTATAAATAAAATAAAAATAAATCTAAACAATAAAGATATGACTTTGAATAACAGTGTAAAAGATGGTTATGTTGAGAAAATATAGGAAAACAAATAAAAGTATAAAATATGTTTATTGCTACTGACATTATGAAGTTGAATGCTTCGGAATATGAACATTAGAGACAGAGTAGTTAGGAATCGTGATTGTTAGGATGAAAAATGTTAGGAAGAACATTTTCGGATTTCCAATTATCGGAGTTGAAAATTTAGGTGAACTTTGGCGCTCCCCATGTTTGGCATTGATTGACACACAATTTAACGTCATATAAATTATTATTACTATTTTAGAATTAAGAAAAACACCGAAATAAACTCAGAGGTCCCATTCTCATTTTGAGTCCATTCGTCATCATTATCACAACATATGATGGCCATGACTTATTGAGAAAAGACTGGCTAATGCGAGTTGGAATCTCACAAGAAGAGTTCCGTACCAGAAATACGCACTGTGAAAATTACAACTGTATACCTATTGCGGCTCTTGAGATATAACAGGTCGATAGATAGTTAAACGGACGGGCAGACGGATGGACGGACGTATGGATTGACGACCGGATGAACGGATGGACAGTGGAGGCTTAGTAAGAGGGTTCCGTTGGTCATGGTCACCCATTGGGTACGGAACCCAAAAAAATACCGCACAGATTTTAACGGAATTGTCCTGTGTGTAGTCAATTTCATAGCTTGACTAAAAACCATACCAATCCTGAGGACGTTATTTGATGGTATTTGTGGATAAGATTGATTTTATTTATTTATTTTTAATTAAAACGGTGCAAGTCCAATTACATTAACTAACATAGAATTAACAGACCAAAAACGAAATCATAACAATATACAAAATGTGTGCAAATTTGAAATTGTAATAAGAAATTAACATGAAACAGTGGACACTCTCGCATACTGTCTCTCACAGAACACGAGACAAGCTCGTATTATTTTTCTCCATTCATCAGAAAACACATCACATTCAAGATCGGCAGTCAGAAGGGCGTTGAGCATCCTTAGAGTACGACACACTGTAGATTCGGCTCTAGCGACAGTTCTAGACGGCGGTGGTGCGAACAGGTTGTGACGGTCGCTCTGACAAGATGAACAAATACGAGTACAGTCGCCAGCACGTCAAGCTACCCGAAAATGTCAAACTTTCCCAATTCAAAAATTCAAAATTCAAAAGTCATTTATTCAAATTAGGCTCAGGGCCAGCACTTTTTGAACGTCAAGTTTTACAAAAGACAGTCCCCCAAAACGCCCACCCGTCACCACTTCCTAGTGTTTTAGCTGTGTGGAGAAGAAGTGGCCGACAAACTCTAGCAACACAACTGTCTGTTACGTTTTAGGAACTAGAATTTTACAATAATTAATATGCAAAGTAATTCAAAATTTCTTCTAAAATTTACATGACAAAAAAAAAATATTTATCGAAAACAAAATACACACTTATACAAGTGTTGACGTACGTGGATTAAATAAGCTAGTATAAAAAAAATGACCTGCATAGTCAAACAAATAAGTAATAAAAAGAAATAAAAAAAAATTGTATATGAACACCATATTATTCTAACCTGTCATAAAACTACATACTTTACTATCTACTTAAACACAAAGAACATGATAATTTGTCTTGCGTGCAACACAGCGACCAACTATTTTTATCGTCTAAATAATCATCAACAGAGGTTAGATTTTACTTTTTCTTAAATGAGTTAAAAGGCAGATCAATATAAGAAATTGGAAGTTTATTGTATAAACGGATACCGAGCCCCACAAATGAATCATGGACCTTACGAAGTCGGTGTGAAGGAGCATGTAGCTTGTGCTTGTTTCTGGTGTTAAAGTTGTGGATGTCGCTCGTTTTACTGTATAAATGTATATTTTGCCTAATATATAAAATGTTTGCAAAAATAAATTGAGATGCTACCGTTAGAATTCCAATCTCTTTGAAAATTTCTCTTAATGAAGCTTTTGACCCTAGCTGATATATTGCTCGCACAGCACGTTTTTGTAAGACAAATATATTTTGTATATCAGCAGATTTTCCCCACTCAACCTTGAACCTAACGCTGCAGTGATAAAGTTGAAAACCTATTAAAGAAACTTGACGGATTGTTGTAGCTTGATGTACTGGCATCTGTACCTTAAATACCATTTATGTCGTGAAGCGGAATTAAATTTTTACAAATGATTGCATACAAAAATTTGAATGGATGAGCCTTATCAATACCACGTCTTACCTATTACTCGCACAGCTCGATTCACAAAAGCCAATGTCGTTTTTCCACCACACAAGAACACAACACAACACAAACAACAGTATGTACCTACATATATATTGTACAAAAAAATCCCTTACACGTTCAAAGCGGTCGCTATAGCTCCCCGATTGTCCCAGTAACTACTTACAATGTAATCAGAGATAATTAACTGACCCGCTGTGTTCTACATAAATCTTTTGCTTCTTCTATCTTAATTGTCTTACGTATGCGTTTTCTAGGGAGATAAAATATATAATGGGTCCGAAAAGTCGTGGTCTCTGAACAGAACATGAGGGTTTGCTTCCGGTGAGTATTTTGTTGAAATCTACTCTGTAACAGTAGTCTGTATTTATAGCAAGCGAAGAAATACAAACTCGGAGGAGCTGGTGGCGTAATAATAACAACCGGGTCGTCTTCAAGGTTAAGCAAATCATACCAAGGTTCTTTCGTGCCTCGGAAAACACGTTGATCTGTTGGTCCCAGCTGCAATTTGTATTAAAATTTCTTCGATCGTCTCCACGGGCGGTCAGAAAGTAGTCTGAGACCAATTTGGCCAAGAGGTATCGAACCCAGTTACTGGGTCGTGGGGGTGGAAGTGCAACAAAGATTATGATAATTTATTTCCAATTATTGCCCATAGATAAAAAAGTAGATTATTTGGTAGGTCTGGAATATTATTATAATGATCAATATAAAGTTAATGTTAAAAACAAGTACAACACTCGTAGGGCTAGAGAAAATAAACTAGTTTAGTTACGGATAGAGTTTAACAAAATAGATTTATTAAGGGAAAACGTAAAAATTAGTAAAGGATCACTTTAGTGAAAATTTAAAAACATTAGTCGGTCTTCTACAGTTTGTACTTCGGTGAGTGTGCCCGAGAACTCCACGACCTCATTCCTATACACAATTGCAAATAGAACCAAAAAATTGATAAGATTTAATAAGGCAAAGGTAATATATTTACCACCATATTTTTCAGCTCATTTATTAAATAATGAGTTCTTGGTAGGTATTCCATTGTTGTTCAAAGGCTATTTAAAGACTTATCAATCAGTCATTAAACATTCAAGGAACAGAATTTTTTGTTTAAAAATTGAAATTTATTTTCTGCCGATGAAACCTACGCTTATTATTTTTCATTATTTTCCGATTCCCAGATTAGTATGCCCTATTAAGGGTTAAACTATAGCGATTTAATATGTAAGTGGTTAGTATGTGCCTAAGGTGGTTTACTGTTATGTAAAAGTGCGCCTCTCACCATCAAAGGGTAACACATCTGTATTACAATTTTATTAAATAAAAATCGCTCGTTAGACTAGAAGGCGAACAAAAATACTCATACGGTTTAGAGGTAGGTAATATTAGAAAAACGGCGGCTTCATAACATGGGTTTCATTTTATTCGAATGAATATGAAAGACTTTCAATTTCACCATAGGTCATTAAATAAATCTATGACAAAAACATAACATAGTTCGTTCTACGATAGCTTGAAACAACCCAAAATATTTAGATCATATTTCACATTATTTAGAAAATGCACTGGAATCTATAAAAATAAAGTTAA
This sequence comes from Ceramica pisi, assembly GCA_963859965.1. Classification (NCBI taxonomy): domain Eukaryota; kingdom Metazoa; phylum Arthropoda; class Insecta; order Lepidoptera; family Noctuidae; genus Ceramica; species Ceramica pisi. Next base: position 10,706,845 of record OY982537.1, on the reverse strand, counting down.
GCGTACACTACGACCAGGTTATTAGGTCAACGATACAGCGTTATACCGTATAACTCATTTCCTCAACTTGCCCGGGTGATAAGCAACTTGTTGGTTCGCTAGATAGAGTTGTAACGTGTTGGTTGCAGAAATACACCGAGTATACCGAGTTAAATCAAACTTCAATACATGCATCGACGTTTGGCCACACTTATACACATTCCCAAGCGATTTATCAGAATATTCCCGGATTGGGCCACTTAAACGTATATGAACTGTTGAAGACTCCATCAATTATTCAGAAAGTTGAATCTAGTTTCAATAATGTCAGTCCAAGTACCATATTGGTGTTTGACATAGACAGTAGAAGTGGTTTAACAACGAATGATTCAACTGCTAAGCAAACAGTGTCTGGCTGGATGACCATTATTTGCTCAGGGTACTTTGAACGAATCTACACACGAAACTTGTATTTCAGACGAGTTTTGGCTAAAACCCACTTATTGGGTCCCATTAAATGCACTTTAGGAGTATTCTACTCTAGCTCGTGACTTTGAGCATAGGGTGAGTCCCGCAATCTGTGTGGAGATGTGATGGAGGGACGAATATAACCATTACGCTTCTGGTGTTTAATGCCTCTCACGGAAATCGACAGAAACGGAGAAGGAAGAGGGAAGCCTTTGCTGACCTGTGGGACATAACAGACTTAGTATTAAGAATAGATTGCGCACGTCAGTACCAGTATTTACGACGTATATTGTTTGCATATCAGTGTTAAGTTCTATACTAAAGAGGGCTTGGTGTACAGCTTTCATCTTTCTTATGGTCTACGTACACTGGAACGGAATGGCAGAGGAATTTGCCATCGGTCAGCGCACACTAGCCACTTAGATCCCGCGGTGGGATGCCTCGGCACGGCCATAACCACTTTGGTTCGGAGTAAACTTGAGTCCAGTGCCTGTGTCTGGAACCAGAGATTTTAGTTTCAAAGGCTGTACTATTTCTTCCGCTACATGTACCCCCCCCCTACTATTTTTAGGGGTCTTGGGTTTTAACTCATTAGAAGTGAGAAGAGGCTTTGATCAGCTCACGGTTGCCTGTAAAACTCTTAGGGGACGTATTGATTGGCTTGAGCTCCACGGAGTTTTCGGCCAATTATTAGTGCCAGACAAATAAATTGAGCACCATCATCGTCAGAGCCACCGTCGCAACCTGTTCGCACCACCGTCGTCTAGAACTGTCGCTAGACCGCCGAAACTTCAGTGTGTCGTACGCTAAGGATCCTCAACGCCCTTCTGACTGCCAGTCCTGAATGTGGTGTGTTTTCTGATGAATATAGAAAAATAATGCGAGCTTGACTGGTGTTCTGTGAGAAACAGTATGCGAAGGTGTCCACTGTTTCATGTTAATTTCTTATCACAATTTCAAATTTGCACACATTTTGTATCTTGTTATGATTTTTTTTCTGTTAATCCTATGTTAATTAATGTAATTGGACGTAGAGTGTTTTAATTAACTATAAATAAATAAATAAAATAAAAAATAAATAAAGCTAACTGTAGCATTCCGGTGGCCTACCAAGATATCCTACGACGTGCCGCAGCATCCCACCACCCTTGTGTCAAAAAATCCCTTTCGAGGTTACGGTATAAATTGGCATTTATGTCGTATTCTGACTAGATAAGTATTTCCATTTTTAAAATTTAAATCCCATTTGCCATTCCATCACGGTATGCGTAGTTTGTCCAACATTGGATCTCGTTAACACGTTGCAGTTGTAATTTGGGATTGTGGTGTATCTTTGATTCTAGGAACTAGGGAGCAAGAATTGTACTCCTTATGGACACCCTTTATTGTACTAAAATAATTCAATATAAATGCACGCGTAACGAGATTTTTTAAGTTAATATCTGTCTAACCGTTTCCATTTTCAATTCGCTCAAATTGTGTTGTGACTAGTGCCTTCTTAAAAAAGAGGGTGTCTACAAATAAAGATAGTCTATGGATTTGCCCATGTCTGTCCTTAATAACTCATCAAAATTTCATTATTAGGTTAGTTTCATCAAGGACTCGGAAAGATTTCGCAACTAACTTTTTATCATCATCATAATTTCTGCCAAAAGAAGTCTTCTACTGGACATAGCCCCCCCCCAAACGTCGCCTCGTTCAGTTAGCCTGTATCCAAAACTTGTTTTGAACCAAATGTACACACATCATGATAATTCAACTTTTTTATTTTCATTTCTATTATCTATTTTCGCTATCTTTGCGTTACTTAAAATGAAATGGTTGTGAAAGCTTAAGTTTACTGTTCCCTACCGACATTATGTGTGTCAACACTCCGTAGCCGTTTGAGGCTTAGAAGCACACTTATTTGAATAAAACTTGTACCTCTTTGAAATACTACAGTTTGAATTTATTTTCTTAAGTAGAGAAGTCAGGTTCCCTCCGTATTATAACGGAGGGAATGTTGTTGTTCAGTTCAAATTGTCGTGGCATGATTTTAGTGACGCTATACATATAGTTGCCAATGCCAATGTGACTAACTAATAAGCGGGTTTTAAGGTAAAGCACTTGGCAACGTTACAAACCCTCACGTGTATACTTAACCTTAAGCCGTTAATTAATTAGGTTAACATTAGACAAAGTTAGGATCCTAACACGCATTAGTTTACCTCTGCAGTGTGCGCCCCTAGATATTTTGTGTCTAGGCAATATACAGCTCGTAATGCATTTTAGTAACGGTAGACAAGCATTTTTTTGGGAAACTACGGGTGCTGACTGCCTTTCAAAATTTAGGCAATCTTTTGGGTTTGTTAGCATTTCAAATTGAGGTGGTTATTAGGTGAGCTGAAGAACAGCTGATTTATAATTATAGTCTAAACAAATATCAACTTAAAATGTATACAACCAAATGTAACTAGAGATTTTAAACATGCACAGTTACACAGAAGTTAAAAATATTTATTCAGCAAGACGTATTGATAAAACGATCATTCCTTTTTTAAAAGCAGGCTTTGATTTTTTGAATACATGAAAAACATTATCAGTAGTGTGTTCGCTAGCTGCCGGTCTATAGAATAGCCCCCCAGGGCGTGTAATATCCATGAAATATGCGTTTGTCCGAACACAAAGCAACAGGGCTGCCGGCGGGGCCGTATACACGAGAAATTCCAAATATTTCAATAACATACTAGTAAACCGTGGATTTTGTTAAAATAGCACGAACTTTAGTACAAAATATTTCAAAATAGAAACAAACACATACAACTTAGGTCATTTGGCGTGAAAACGGAATACAAAACGAACAATTTAGATTTTTTTTACTAGAACATTATCAATCTCATTTAAAGAAATTGCCTATTTGAATCGCGAAACAATGACAATGTGAAAAATAAGCCATGCCAGTTGTAGCTTTGCATAAAACTGAAAATAAAACTATTTTCAGTAAATCGTTAGTTACTATAATGCAATATTCAGTTCGTGACCCAAAATTGTTTTGTGGTCGGTATATTTGATAGGAACGCTGCTATTAGTTTTGCAGTATTTTTTATAAAACATTTTGTGTATTTTATTTATTTAAAAAGTTTATAAACACAGTTCTTATAAACAGACAAGAAACAGCGACACAGAAATAATAACGTAAAAAGGTGGTGCTTATTACTAAAGAAATGTCTTTTTTTGCTTGTATTCATTTTCATGATAATAATGTATGATTTTATTAGAAACATGTACATTTTACATTTTAAATTCTAATTTCTTTTAGCATACTTATGAAAGAAGAGTTAAATACTGGTATTCAGCTGAATTAGGTGTAAATGGACGCCGACCCCTCATGATGAAAAGAAAATTGTGAAAAGAGAGAGGAAGAAACTCTGTGTAAGATAAATAAATAATTTCTCTTACTTTTATGTTGATCTACTGTAGTTTTTGTTGTATAAAATGACGTAGGTCTTTAACAAGGATTACACGTAAGCTAAACTTGAGAAATTAGCTCACAGAAACTAGCTGGCTTTCAAACTACATCGACGCTCACAGTATACTTTATTATTCACCTATATCCTCCTACCTTTCTCATACTTTGCACGAATAGCTTCAAGCGATATTTTAACACTGTAAAGCTTTACCCGGCAGTGTTTTTATTTTATTTTGCTGTTGCATTTTAAACAATCTTTTGTGTTTTTATGCCCCTCACAAATAAACAACTCGATCAATTTTCAAAAGAAAACGGTAATGATAATTAGTTTAAACGAACAGTTTCTAGTCTCTATGTGGACATTAAAATGTATAGACAAATCCTGCGTTTGTGAAATACCTACATCATATTTTTTTTCTGTTTTACATGTAAAATATATGTCTGAAGCTGTAACCTACACCACGTGAACTAACAAACAAACATAACCAGACAGACAACTTCTGCGCTTATTATATTAAGTTTTCTTCAACGTTGCTATGAGGTGAACAAATAATTCAGTAGCATTTAATATATTTACAGTGGGCTATCAGACACTCAAATAGTTTTTCAATTCGAACCAGTAGTTTCTGAGATGAGCGCGTTTAAACTAACAAACTTTTTAGCTTTATAAATTTAGTATAATAAGAAAAATTATACGTTTAATACAGAGTGTTACTCCAAGATGTGAAGCGTGTCACAGAGTGTTTTGTACATCTATCACAAATCCACACACAGTAAAAATTACTATCAATTTTCTTTGTCCTGACGGTGGTGCCAAAGATAATAACTGTCGGAATAAAATAACAAAATGAATTTATACATTCAGCTGCATCATGGTTAACCAACCTCACCACTACCTTGATGTAAGTAGCTTAAAAATAAGCTTCATAGGTCGTGTCGACTCGATAAAAGCTGCAGCCACTATAACAAGTTTTCTTCGACGTTGCTATGAGGTAGAACTGGGTACGTATCACGTATTCACAGTAAAGTCCTTTGTGAAGCACACTATCTACTAACAACGTGTAAAGTTTACCCGTCTTAGTTTAGATACCCTATTATTGTAATTGTGCATGTCGCAGTTCAGAAAGTGCTTGTTCACTGGATCGTTTTTGAATGGGAAGTTATGTAAATAATTTCACTACATTTAATTTAGTTATTATATATTTCATGTATATCACCGGAAAATAGCAAATTCCGAAAGATTATCTAATCTAATATATAAAAATCTTGTGTCACGGTGTCTGATATCGAACTTCTCCGAAACGGTTTGGCCGATTTTAATTAAATTTTTGTGTAAGTGTATTCGTTAGGTCTGAGAATAGGTGGTAGGCTATTTTTTTTATATAACTAAACAACGATTACCCAGTGATTAAGTATATAATTATAGACTTGTGCTCTGATTGGTCGCAGGTTTTATATCAGTACACAATTTCGCGGAATGACTTCGAGAGGTTGTGGACTATCAAATTTTGATGCGTAAAAAGTATTCCGAATGTTACAATCTCTAAAGTTATTTTTTGATCATACGTAGTTTGCAATTATCCGGCGGCATGTTATAAACGCACATGAAAATGTTAAAATACAGATACAACAACAAACCTCCGTACCATATAGATACATAATTATTTACAAATTGGTGAGTGTACTAGGTACACAACAGAAACTTAAAAATACTTAACGTTTAAATCCTAATAAAAAAAATAGTAGTCCATTTATATAAACCAGGCACGGAAGAAACTCATAAGTTTGTTATTACGACCTAGCAACAAAATAATTATCCAGGAGGAATCCATTAGATATAGGTTTATCAAAAATAACCAGATTTCACACATCACGATATAAAAAAAAAACTGGTAAAGTGCGAAGATATAATAAATAAGTTCTGTGTGCGAGTCCGACTCTCATACAAGTATTCTGTGCCATAAACTGATGAAACACATTTCTTGGATGGGCGTTTGTATGGGAGCCCCCTTCAATTTTTAATTAAATTTTATAATTTGTTGTTATAGCGGCAATAGGAATACATACCCTGTCAAAATTTCAACTGTTTACCTATTACGGTTCTTGAGATGTCTACAGCCCACAAACAAACCGACGGACGGACGGATGGACCAGAGGCCTAGTAAAAGGAATTTGTTAGTTATCCTTTGGATACGGAATCCTAAAAACTTTATTACACTCTCAAATTCAAAATTGAATAGGCCTAAAATAATACGTATCCTTTAAACTGCAATTATTAATAAGTCCTCAAAAGTTCCATATAAGCACAATGGAGAAGAAAGTTTCAAGTTACAATAGGCCATTTACAGCTCCATTTAATCATTGTGAGCAGTTGTTTATTTTGAAAGCGGTTGACAACCGGCAATGATACGTCTGGCGGAACTTTTGAAGGGCGTTTGTGAACTGTGATCGATTCTTGGCTTCGAGATGCTTGTCTTATCTCGTCTTATGATGTCACAATATTTAAGGTAAGTACATATTTTTAGAAGTAGCAATTTAGTTCTTTAAGACGTTTAAAGATGTCTCGAGGTCATTAATAATTCATTTACAACACAAGAGCTTTTGTTTAAAAAGGAGGAAATGATAGGAAATCCTCACTCCTTCGATTTTTACCGTATAAAGCAATGTCTCCTTATTACTTTGAGTGTTACATAGAACTATCCATCAGAAACTCAACATGTGTTTTGTTTACATACGACCGGTCGTAGGCTACCTGTGGCGCCATCTATACCGCCACATACGAACAAAACATTAGACAATTGTCATGTTTTTGGGCGTTTTTAGGATAACGCACCAAAAGGGTAAAACGGGACCATATTACTAAGACTCCGCTGTCCATCCACCTGTCTGTCCGTCTGTCATCAGCTTGTATCTCACGAACCGTGATAGTTAGACAGCTCTCTTTATATATCGTGCTCGTTTTTAAAGATCGTGCGTGAGTCCGACTCGCACTTGGCCGATTTTTTATAAAAACACACTATATGTAACACTCAAAGTAATAAGGAGACCTTGTTTAATAGAGTGAAAATCATAGAAGTATAGTAAGAAACAAAAGCTCTTGTGTTGTAAATTAATTTATTAATGACTTTCTGGAATCTGAGATCACATATAAATTCATCACGAAAACAAATTAGAGTCCACGCAGACAAGTATGAAATAACCCGACAGCAACCATCGGGGCAGTTCTTTACTTTTCATAGGAGAGTACGGAACCAAAACCCTCTTCCTCCTACTTCTAAATACCTTTTCAAAGGACTACAGATTCCCAATTATTTTCTTTCAACATTTAATAGAACAAAGCACTCTGATTATTTTAGTCGCTAATTAAAAAATACAGATCGTACAGATCGTTGCAATCTATATTTTCAAGAGATAGCGCCAGCAGACCGCCATCTCTCATTTCCGGTATCCGGTACAACTATGTTCTAACTATACCTTGCCGACGGACGGGAGCCTTTGAAAACGTCCTTGAGTCTCCGTTACGTGACAGAGTAATATACTCGTAAGTAATGCGTCAAACGATGTCGGCTATTTACGATCAATAACTTTTCCTATATTGTTAGCAGATTTCAATTGGAAGAAAACGTGTTTTGTTTAGATATTGTGTTCTGGATATTGTGATATTCTAGCAGTGAGGCACAATTTTCGTAGTTTTAAGGAGCGTTCGAAAAATACCTCGAATCATCATCCGCCTAGCCTTTTCCCAACTACATTGGGGTCGGTTTCCAGTCAAACCGGATTCAGCTGAATACCAGTATTTTACGTGGAGCGGTTATCAGACCTACACAACCCACTAACTGGGTAACACGGTATTTTCTTGGTAAGACTGGAGTCAGATTTACTAGCTTCAGTGGCTTCTGATAATCCGTAACGACTGCCAAGGATCTTCAAATGACAGCCGGACCAACGGCCGTGCCGAGGCACGGAAGAAACTCAATATGTTGAGAGGGTCACCCATCCACAGACCAACCTTGGCAAGCGTTGCTTAACCTTGAAGATCGACCCGTGCGGCTGTTGTTTTTTAGCCACGACCTCCTCCGAAAAATACCTCGAATATCCCTACATTTTGTCTCGTTTTTTACATAGTGGTTATACCACTCGATTCAGACCCAGAGGTCCCGGGTTCAATTCCCAGTGGGGGCAAATTTTTTGCTCGGTTTGGTTGGTGGTAGGACTTCTAAGTCCGCCTGGCAAGCTACCACCATCATGTCTAAGTCTGTCGCCATAACAACAATGTTAACAGCATTGTTGTGTTCCGGCAATTAGAGATATGATAGCCAGTTCCTCTATGTTAGAGGATTCCGGGTGAAACTCGCTTCCATCTTCGGCCTAATCATCACTTTCCATCAGGTGAGATTTGGGCCAAGAGTTTCCCCGTTTTGAATAAAAAAAAAAAAAAAAAAAAAAAAATGAATATCGCTGAAAAGGTTATTACGATTTGAACGATAGATTTGATTTGAATTGGCCATCACCTATTACGATTGTCAAAAGACAAAAAATGTGTGCCATTGGCAGTTATGTGCTATTGAAACGGCATGTGGTGTGTGTTATTTATTTTGACTTGTCAGCAATAGGTTTCGCTGTTAAAAGCTTTGACACTATCTAACACGAAATATGGATAGTCGACACTATGCTGGACCACAGACTGTCAATTTTACTCATTTAGCAAAATTCGCATTCGGATGTCAGTCGCAATCTGTCAAAAATGCATGGAAGTTGATGGTTTTTGTGATAAATTGCGACTGAGATAAGAATGCGAACGTTGCTTAAAAATTAGTACTTAGAATTGACCCACCGGTTGTAATAACAGAAATTTATCGGTTTTATCATGAGTTGTGCATGCCCACTACAAAAAACAAAACAAGAAAAATCTGTAATTGTTGGCAACCTTTCAGGTAATGAATTTTAAAACTTCTACATTTATCTATTTACCCCTACTAACCTTAGGTACATACACGACGTACGAGATTTAATTTATCTGTAGAAGTTATTCATTATAATTACGTTCTTTGACCTTCCAATGAAATAATCGCCGCCTGGATTCTGTGATCAGTAGTATAGAACAGTTTTGCTTAGCTTTTGGTAACAGGAGGGGAGGTAGTGAAACAGAGATTGTTTCCCTATATCCCCATTAATGTGTTACGTAAAGATTATAACAGTGCTTAAACAGTGGCAGTTTCGGCACCATTTAGTAATCCGTTACCCTCAATTAATTCTCATGGGACCGTTAACACCTGACGCATGGAACTTGTTGTGTATTTGTTGCTAATGCTATACAATACGTAGGTACTTAAAGGAAAGGCAATCCTAAATATTTACTCTATGATATTTCCCGTGATTTTAGTTTTTTTTTTTTCGTTCCTGCGTTTTTCATTTTTTTTAGGTTCCGCATTCGAAAGGTAACGGAACCATATTACTAAGCCTCTGCTGTCCGTACATCCGTCCGTCCGCCTTGCCATCCGTCTGTCTGATAGCGGGCTGTTTCTCAAAAACCGTTACAGGTCATCAGATGAAATGTTTTACAGTGTGTAGGTATTTATATTGCCGCTACAACAACAAAAAAATTAAATTAAGCTGCAGCCACTATAACAAGTTTTCTTCGACGTTGCTATGAGGTAGAACTGGGTACGTATCACGTATTCACAGTAAAGTCCTTTGTGAAGCACACTATCTACTAACAACGTGTAAAGTTTACCCGTCTTAGTTTAGATACCCTATTATTGTAATTGTGCATGTCGCAGTTCAGAAAGTGCTTGTTCACTGGATCGTTTTTGAATGGGAAGTTATGTAAATAATTTCACTACATTTAATTTAGTTATTATATATTTCATGTATATCACCGGAAAATAGCAAATTCCGAAAGATTATCTAATCTAATATATAAAAATCTTGTGTCACGGTGTCTGATATCGAACTTCTCCGAAACGGTTTGGCCGATTTTAATTAAATTTTTGTGTAAGTGTATTCGTTAGGTCTGAGAATAGGTGGTAGGCTATTTTTTTTATATAACTAAACAACGATTACCCAGTGATTAAGTATATAATTATAGACTTGTGCTCTGATTGGTCGCAGGTTTTATATCAGTACACAATTTCGCGGAATGACTTCGAGAGGTTGTGGACTATCAAATTTTGATGCGTAAAAAGTATTCCGAATGTTACAATCTCTAAAGTTATTTTTTGATCATACGTAGTTTGCAATTATCCGGCGGCATGTTATAAACGCACATGAAAATGTTAAAATACAGATACAACAACAAACCTCCGTACCATATAGATACATAATTATTTACAAATTGGTGAGTGTACTAGGTACACAACAGAAACTTAAAAATACTTAACGTTTAAATCCTAATAAAAAAAATAGTAGTCCATTTATATAAACCAGGCACGGAAGAAACTCATAAGTTTGTTATTACGACCTAGCAACAAAATAATTATCCAGGAGGAATCCATTAGATATAGGTTTATCAAAAATAACCAGATTTCACACATCACGATATAAAAAAAAAACTGGTAAAGTGCGAAGATATAATAAATAAGTTCTGTGTGCGAGTCCGACTCTCATACAAGTATTCTGTGCCATAAACTGATGAAACACATTTCTTGGATGGGCGTTTGTATGGGAGCCCCCTTCAATTTTTAATTAAATTTTATAATTTGTTGTTATAGCGGCAATAGGAATACATACCCTGTCAAAATTTCAACTGTTTACCTATTACGGTTCTTGAGATGTCTACAGCCCACAAACAAACCGACGGACGGACGGATGGACCAGAGGCCTAGTAAAAGGAATTTGTTAGTTATCCTTTGGATACGGAATCCTAAAAACTTTATTACACTCTCAAATTCAAAATTGAATAGGCCTAAAATAATACGTATCCTTTAAACTGCAATTATTAATAAGTCCTCAAAAGTTCCATATAAGCACAATGGAGAAGAAAGTTTCAAGTTACAATAGGCCATTTACAGCTCCATTTAATCATTGTGAGCAGTTGTTTATTTTGAAAGCGGTTGACAACCGGCAATGATACGTCTGGCGGAACTTTTGAAGGGCGTTTGTGAACTGTGATCGATTCTTGGCTTCGAGATGCTTGTCTTATCTCGTCTTATGATGTCACAATATTTAAGGTAAGTACATATTTTTAGAAGTAGCAATTTAGTTCTTTAAGACGTTTAAAGATGTCTCGAGGTCATTAATAATTCATTTACAACACAAGAGCTTTTGTTTAAAAAGGAGGAAATGATAGGAAATCCTCACTCCTTCGATTTTTACCGTATAAAGCAATGTCTCCTTATTACTTTGAGTGTTACATAGAACTATCCATCAGAAACTCAACATGTGTTTTGTTTACATACGACCGGTCGTAGGCTACCTGTGGCGCCATCTATACCGCCACATACGAACAAAACATTAGACAATTGTCATGTTTTTGGGCGTTTTTAGGATAACGCACCAAAAGGGTAAAACGGGACCATATTACTAAGACTCCGCTGTCCATCCACCTGTCTGTCCGTCTGTCATCAGCTTGTATCTCACGAACCGTGATAGTTAGACAGCTCTCTTTATATATCGTGCTCGTTTTTAAAGATCGTGCGTGAGTCCGACTCGCACTTGGCCGATTTTTTATAAAAACACACTATATGTAACACTCAAAGTAATAAGGAGACCTTGTTTAATAGAGTGAAAATCATAGAAGTATAGTAAGAAACAAAAGCTCTTGTGTTGTAAATTAATTTATTAATGACTTTCTGGAATCTGAGATCACATATAAATTCATCACGAAAACAAATTAGAGTCCACGCAGACAAGTATGAAATAACCCGACAGCAACCATCGGGGCAGTTCTTTACTTTTCATAGGAGAGTACGGAACCAAAACCCTCTTCCTCCTACTTCTAAATACCTTTTCAAAGGACTACAGATTCCCAATTATTTTCTTTCAACATTTAATAGAACAAAGCACTCTGATTATTTTAGTCGCTAATTAAAAAATACAGATCGTACAGATCGTTGCAATCTATATTTTCAAGAGATAGCGCCAGCAGACCGCCATCTCTCATTTCCGGTATCCGGTACAACTATGTTCTAACTATACCTTGCCGACGGACGGGAGCCTTTGAAAACGTCCTTGAGTCTCCGTTACGTGACAGAGTAATATACTCGTAAGTAATGCGTCAAACGATGTCGGCTATTTACGATCAATAACTTTTCCTATATTGTTAGCAGATTTCAATTGGAAGAAAACGTGTTTTGTTTAGATATTGTGTTCTGGATATTGTGATATTCTAGCAGTGAGGCACAATTTTCGTAGTTTTAAGGAGCGTTCGAAAAATACCTCGAATCATCATCCGCCTAGCCTTTTCCCAACTACATTGGGGTCGGTTTCCAGTCAAACCGGATTCAGCTGAATACCAGTATTTTACGTGGAGCGGTTATCAGACCTACACAACCCACTAACTGGGTAACACGGTATTTTCTTGGTAAGACTGGAGTCAGATTTACTAGCTTCAGTGGCTTCTGATAATCCGTAACGACTGCCAAGGATCTTCAAATGACAGCCGGACCAACGGCCGTGCCGAGGCACGGAAGAAACTCAATATGTTGAGAGGGTCACCCATCCACAGACCAACCTTGGCAAGCGTTGCTTAACCTTGAAGATCGACCCGTGCGGCTGTTGTTTTTTAGCCACGACCTCCTCCGAAAAATACCTCGAATATCCCTACATTTTGTCTCGTTTTTTACATAGTGGTTATACCACTCGATTCAGACCCAGAGGTCCCGGGTTCAATTCCCAGTGGGGGCAAATTTTTTGCTCGGTTTGGTTGGTGGTAGGACTTCTAAGTCCGCCTGGCAAGCTACCACCATCATGTCTAAGTCTGTCGCCATAACAACAATGTTAACAGCATTGTTGTGTTCCGGCAATTAGAGATATGATAGCCAGTTCCTCTATGTTAGAGGATTCCGGGTGAAACTCGCTTCCATCTTCGGCCTAATCATCACTTTCCATCAGGTGAGATTTGGGCCAAGAGTTTCCCCGTTTTGAATAAAAAAAAAAAAAAAAAAAAAAAAATGAATATCGCTGAAAAGGTTATTACGATTTGAACGATAGATTTGATTTGAATTGGCCATCACCTATTACGATTGTCAAAAGACAAAAAATGTGTGCCATTGGCAGTTATGTGCTATTGAAACGGCATGTGGTGTGTGTTATTTATTTTGACTTGTCAGCAATAGGTTTCGCTGTTAAAAGCTTTGACACTATCTAACACGAAATATGGATAGTCGACACTATGCTGGACCACAGACTGTCAATTTTACTCATTTAGCAAAATTCGCATTCGGATGTCAGTCGCAATCTGTCAAAAATGCATGGAAGTTGATGGTTTTTGTGATAAATTGCGACTGAGATAAGAATGCGAACGTTGCTTAAAAATTAGTACTTAGAATTGACCCACCGGTTGTAATAACAGAAATTTATCGGTTTTATCATGAGTTGTGCATGCCCACTACAAAAAACAAAACAAGAAAAATCTGTAATTGTTGGCAACCTTTCAGGTAATGAATTTTAAAACTTCTACATTTATCTATTTACCCCTACTAACCTTAGGTACATACACGACGTACGAGATTTAATTTATCTGTAGAAGTTATTCATTATAATTACGTTCTTTGACCTTCCAATGAAATAATCGCCGCCTGGATTCTGTGATCAGTAGTATAGAACAGTTTTGCTTAGCTTTTGGTAACAGGAGGGGAGGTAGTGAAACAGAGATTGTTTCCCTATATCCCCATTAATGTGTTACGTAAAGATTATAACAGTGCTTAAACAGTGGCAGTTTCGGCACCATTTAGTAATCCGTTACCCTCAATTAATTCTCATGGGACCGTTAACACCTGACGCATGGAACTTGTTGTGTATTTGTTGCTAATGCTATACAATACGTAGGTACTTAAAGGAAAGGCAATCCTAAATATTTACTCTATGATATTTCCCGTGATTTTAGTTTTTTTTTTTTCGTTCCTGCGTTTTTCATTTTTTTTAGGTTCCGCATTCGAAAGGTAACGGAACCATATTACTAAGCCTCTGCTGTCCGTACATCCGTCCGTCCGCCTTGCCATCCGTCTGTCTGATAGCGGGCTGTTTCTCAAAAACCGTTACAGGTCATCAGATGAAATGTTTTACAGTGTGTATTTATATTGCCGCTACAACAACAAAAAAATTAAATTAAAAATGAAAGAGGCTCGCATACAAGAAACGTGTTTTTTCGGTTTATGGTACAGAACCGTTCGTGTGAGAGCCCGATCGCCTCAAGTCTTTGCCAGTTATAATTTGCCTGCTATCTTTTTTCAAGCACATAATTTGTACATGGGCCATTCGGTGCGGTTCCTGGGATGCGAGACGAAGTTTGGGTGATGCAATAGGGAATATGCATGAAAAAATTATTTATGATCTGAACAGTTTATCTAAAAGTATTCGAAAATATAATACTAACTGTGAAATTAGAATCTAAATTGCTCGAAAAACGAACGAGATACAATTATTTTAAACAAATATATCTGTCCCTCTCGCGTAAACACTGATTTCTTTGGCAGCTGTATAGTCATCGTGTAATTTGACGTCACATTACGTATCGGACTTCTCTTTCTAACTGTAGTCTTTGAAGCTTTATAACTTAATAAATGATGAAGGTATTTAAAAAATCATTTCATGATTGTTTACTAGAGCTAATAAGTATTTTATTTTGCAAATAAAAAAATTGCATGCATATTATATATTCCCTATTACTGGAATTGTAGCATGTATCGTATCTACCTTCCCTTACATCAGAACATTTGGGGTTAGTTCGGTTGTACGCTTCATATCTATATGTCGTCATCTCAATAGTCACCTGCTCTCTGTTTATAGGTACACGTTTGAACATGGAGAACTAGCAACCTATTTCGTAGCATCATCTCTGACAGGTCTAGGTTCCGATAATTAAATTTCCAGACTTCCAACAAAAATGCGATTATGGATTCACTTGTATTTTTTTGGTAATACTTTTACTTGTGGGCAAAATAATTACATTTAAAAAACTTTGGAGCGAAAGTTATCAAAAGCCAAACAAGCTTTTTTAAATAATGAATTTTTAAAAGCCAATCGTATGATTTGAATTGCGCTTAATTTGTGAAGCGTCGATTTTTTTATTTTCTGAAAACAAACATAAGTTAACATTAAGCTACCTATATTATATTCAATTTCCTATGTTACATTCGTGACAGACAGACAGCCGCGGGCGGATATTGGTTTTCAAAATGCAAGTGTCCGATTTCAGTGTTTGAGGCCACATGTCCAATTAGCGGAGCAGAGAACGATTTTGTATAGAACACAACGGTTAGTCAATATCGTTCCCAGCTTCCCAGTAACTACACAGTATTTTGCTGGTAGCGGTGTATTGACATAGGCTATTTTAAAAGAAGTAGCCGATAAATTTGATGTAATTATTGGTTTGGATTGAGTTTTAATGATTGTGAAAAATGAATGGGCCAGTAAAGTTTGATTCAAATCAAACTTTACAGGCTGCCCAATTTTCTGTATGAATTTATCACTAAGCAAGGAGTATTCCAAGCAGTGTGATTAGGTGTGTTTCTACTAGTATTCTTACTAAGGGTAGAATGTATAGAACACTTTGATACAGTATATCTTTCACTTATATAAATTCATGGAACACTTCATAAAATATCGACTTTACAAAGAGTCCGGACACCCACCTTTTAAAACCACCGTTGAGCTTCTCCAACAAGAAAGGAGTAGCAAAATATGTTAAAGCTAATAAATTTCAATGATCATATGTAGGAGTAGAATTACTCGTATTAACCACTACACGCTTTCACTCTTTCCACCGGAGGGTTTTCCTTCGGCAAAATAATAAAAAGCTTGTTATGAACCTCAAGTTTCGTATTTAAATTAAATTTAGAAAGCGGGGTAAGTAATATTGCGATGCTTGACGGGTTTCTTTTACGTATTCTGCTATTATAGTAGGTACCTACATAATAAATTTTCTGGTTTGGTAACTTGATTTTTAATTTATTCTTGCGAATGTTCAATGTTCGGAAATTTATATATACAAGAGCAGTTTTCTTTCTTTTATTTATATCGGTTTTGGAACACGTTTCGTGCGCGTATTTGTATTGCAATCTGCACATCGTTAGTGACATTTTTCAACGTTGAAATCGTTAGGTTTTTTCGGAGGCAGTTTCATCAGGGTAAAAGCCTTGATGGATGGTCTTGTTGGTCAAATAATAAAAGTTGTTGCGTATTTGTCGTGATTTTTACGGCTTGTAGGTAAATGCTTAAACATAACTTTGATAGCAACGGAGTATAGAATCGTTCAATGGATCGCTTAATAATGATGGATGATTGGAGATGGATTAAGAATAGGTGAACGATGGATGAACTGTATGAAAGGCGATATGTATGTCTAGAGAAGGGTTAAATATTAAGGTTACAAATAACAGAGAAGTATAAAAGAAGATATGTTGCGCAAACACTAGTCAAATTGATTAAAATATAAGAGCAAGAAGACGATGACGTTTGTTGTCGTGTAAACAATATTATTTGAATTTGACGGCGCGTAGACCATCTCTCAAATTACTACCGAACAAGACTGCGTAATAATGTACTCTGTGAAGACTGCGGTAGCGGTAGCGAACCGTTGGTTGGTTTGTGACGCGGCCATGTTGAAACAGACATGCTGGATGTCAACCGAACGGCGACCGACCAACCAACGAATCGCTACTAATCGGTGTTGTCGTTTATTATTTCGTGATAAGTTCGATTAGTTGTCACTCATAATTCTAATAAGGTTTTAATGTTATAATTAATTGGAGAATTGTTATAAGAATCTGATTATGTGACATCTTACAAGATTTTGATTTAAAACTACGCCCATATACTGGGTGAATTTTTAAAGTGTGCATTCAGGGCCAAATCGTAAACTAAGAAGAATTTCGAAAAACTCTGAAAGAAGTCTCGCACCTGATTTCAATGAAAAGTAAAACTGCGACATTGTTTTTTTTGTAAAATCGTTGTTCCTATTATACCCAAGAATCGGTTGATCGGCAAAAAAAAAAACACACTGTATTATTACACCATCCAAAAGTAGCTGTAGCTAATATGGATCAAATTCTGGAGGGTAAGAAATGAGAGCTATCTTTTAGTTTGCCGTGTGAGTAATGTAACACATGGCAAACTAAAGAAAAACTATCTTTTCTCACAGAAGATTGTTGATGTACTTTAAGGGTTGTTAAACACACAAAACCTAAAGTCGATACTTGAGTTGGCGCCAAATTCAAGTATATAGGCATTTTAACATAATTCAATAATTTATGAAGTTTATCATCTTTATGAAAATGCAAGGTTTTAGCCATTTCTGAGAAGGAAACTAATATAACATATCATTAGACAAGCCTAACATACCTACAACACCATAATGAGATAACTTTCCAATACACTAGCAATGAATCGAACACGTATAACTGTTTCGCAGTCGGTACATCTGTGTTAAGATTCACATGTTCCCCGCTCTGTATTCAGATGTCTCATTCATAGTTATGAGTATAGCTTCATATAATAAACATAATTTTCTCCATGAACAGTTTTACTGTGCAAGTCTTTATATGCCACATAAATTACAATGGAATCCTTTCATATACATGAAGTGTCGCTTTCAGTCTCCTAACTCCTTATTATGTTTTATTAAATAGTAGATTTATGTATTACATATTAGATTTCTATGCAGTTTATTATTTACTAGAAGAGGAAAGATATTTTATATTCTATTTTAGACAGATCCTAAACAGAAAAATAAAACACTAGGTACTATAAAATTAAGTTCATTCAGAAACATATTTTATTCGTGCGTATATGAGAAGAACTAAACCACACAGGCAAGACTCAAAACTAAGGCTTGATTCACACGAACATACAACAACTACACTACTATCACACAAATAACAACAACACGTGGGTGCGCACTATTTTGCATGGAAATGAATAGTTTATAACCTAACCTAATCGCAGACTATGTATCCTTTAAGTTTTACTGTTAAATTGAAATGTAAAGCGTTAGTGTGAATACTAAGTTTTAATGTACGTACATGTTTCTAGGTACTTCCGGTTCTAAGCTATACTTACTGACCACATTGCCAGCATCAACATGAAAACACAACGTTTTGTCGAGACAACGTCGCCACGCGTTAGAGAAAGTCTGTATGTTGCAAAAAATTAGCCATAGCGTTACCAAATCGTAACTACATACATATTTTATAGTTACCACAACGTAACTGCAAGAAGCTGCAGCCGCAATATTCACAGGATCGTCACTGCAATGGCTGTGGTTGTGGTATTCGTATGTGTGAATTCTCCTTTATAAGTAGTTAGGAGTGTGTTGGATTTGGTTGTCACACATAACAAATTCATGCACGATATGGACGTGTAATATTCCGTGATATGTCTTGGAGAATCCATAAATGCATAAACGTAGAGAATATCAATTATTCGGAGCAAAGCCACGGTCGAAAGCTAGAGGAGGATAGGAATAATCACATTTAACCTAACTATTATGTAGATCCGTTAAATAATGACAATGTCTTTCAAAAACAATGTCTTTCAACTGGTATTATTAAAGAATTTCTTTCATGTGGATGAGACTGTTTTCAACGACATTGCACCTGCAGATCCTCGAGAACCACTATATCCATTGGTGATAACAGCATGAAAATTGGTGCAGTAGTGTTTGAGTTTATCGCGAACAGACAGACAGACATACGCGGCGGAGGACTTTGTTTTATAACATGTAGTGATAGTGATAGTAAAGTGAAGTTCTACAAGCGTATAGAAGGCGCCAGATAAATGTACAATTACGGTCATTGACCCGTACATTTATTGATTTTTTTCAATATAAAACACATAAATAAAGATATAAAGCTGTCCTGAATCGACTTCTATCGTGATCCTTTACCTTCTCCAGTAATAACGGTTAACGAAGTGATAAGGAAAGGTCAATAAAGTACATTGCAAGTTTATCTGACGCCTACCGTCTAGCGATTGAAAAATTCCTTGGCACTATTCATGTGACATTTTTCCAAAATCTTTTGGAGTTTGATAATCATTATCGTTGGTAGAATGTAACATTGCCCAGAGCCACTGGCCATAGAACACATTAATAATTTTGATTCGTGAGAGGAATATTAAAGTTGTAGCAGTTCAGTAACCAGAGAGCTGAGCTTTTCTGCTGTCAAAGTATTAGCATTGTCATTTAATGGATCAGTGCTTTCTTTTCCTATATTTATAGCGATGTTGATGATATTTCTTTGGCCTAAAGATACTTGTATACGCATTTAACGTTATTAATATTACATTGAGTTATTTTTAGGGTTTCGAACATCCGTAAAAAACGGAACCCTTATATCACTCAGGTGTCTGTCTGTTTAAGTCTAGTTGATTGATAGTCTGATTTTTATTGTAATCACTTTCCGTTGTAAATAAATATTGCTTTGGTCGTAGATATACATACATGACATTAGTTCCAGGTGTATTACATTTCAGTATAAGTACCTTTGATATATTAAAAACTACAATAATAACACCTCTGAATTGCCACTTTCGGTTTGACATATAACAGATTCAGTTCATATTAAAAGCATGAAAGTAAAAACAATATTTTACCAAAAACTTATCTGAAATGTATTTCCAAAGTAATAATGATAAAATAATATTATAATTATTTGGGAAAACGCTTCATACTTTAGAAGACTCTGTTAGGATAATTAATTTGGGACGATTTCACTGCCGTAAACCGGAACTCTTGAGCTAATCAAAGACAAATTAGGTGCCTACTGTGGAAAAGAAAGTAATCGAAAGATTATAATTAGGTACATCAATTACAGGGTTTTCAGATGCTCTTTGTATTCTTCCCCTGTCCTTTTATTCTACTTGGGAATTTATACATATTTTCTACTAACTTTAAAGCAATGCTTACACGTGTTGGCTTTAACAGAAAATATTGTGTTATTCTGTGTGTTTGATTTTTCTTGGTAGAGTTTTTAAAGATCATAAATTTGCAAAATACACTATTTTCACATAAAAGAAACTAAAACATAACTTTAAATATTTGGAAAGTTCGTCTACTCTACAATGTAATATCATAATAGATATTGCTGAAGTGAATATGTAATAAGCAATTATCTTGCAGCATAATGAATCGTCTTTTGACTATAAACGGAACCAAAATTTGTCTACAAATCCTTGAACTATCTAGAAAACCAACCATTTTAGAAAACCAAGGGCGAACCTAGCCAATGAAACTAATCACTGCCAGCTCTTGAACTCTGCTGTAAAGTTTAAACGTGCTGATCGGGTCCATTTTACTAGTGAAATTCGGCCTAAATTTATAATCCTGCTTTAAAGCAACTTTCGAGTATATTAAGTAAGATTTACGCAACGTTTCAACTAGCAACACCTCGTTAGCTGCAAATGGTACCAGACATCTCTTGACCCGGTTCGTGTCACCCAAAGTGTCGGGTTTAAACTTTGATAGTGTTAAGTGGTGACAGTTTGCTAATCTCTTTCAGTCGAGGGTTAAACTTTTGGGAAGGTGAGCTGATAACGCGCTTAGTAACTGATTTTTACGTCGAGATAGGGTAGGTATTGAATATTATGATTATTAATAAGAGTATGGTATAATACTTATCCTTTTTATGCTTATAACTCACCTGGGATGAGCAGAATGTGAAGATTGTTTCATTGGTCATAGTTTTTATCAAAATACGGCAATTTTCTACACAACTTGCAAGGTTTCCGTACCCAAAGAGTAACTAACCAATAGAAAACTATTATTAATCCACAACTGTCCGTAAGAAACGTATTTATTAATTGTGATATGGAACCTTTCGTGTGGGAGACCGTCTCGCACTTGGCCGGTTTTTTCAAGTAGTAAACAATTTCAGCCTTATTTACAGAAATCTTCTTATACTGTTGTACGTATTTACCTTACTCCTGATCTCTTGAGGTTCCAAGTTAAACACCGAGAGGTAAACTGCTTCAAACCTGTTTACTCAAAGTGTTTGTGCTGTGTACAGATTTGTGTGTAATGAGTTAACGACACACGACTTGAGCTGAGCAATCTTCTCTCAAATATTCACCTGAAAACAAGACTTTACTTGGTCTCCGGTACTCAAGTCTATAATCACAAGTTGAATAAATAAACGCGTTTATATTTTACACTCAACGCGAACAATTTTGAACAACATCGTGCCCCGTTGGATTCCCTAGGCACACATTCACTCTTGTATGAAACAAAAGAAACGAGGGGTAAACTCGAAAGTTGTCACACTTTATAAACAAGGTGCTGCTGGGAATCTACATCCCATCTACACTAACATTATAAACCGGGATACTTGGTCTGTATGTCTGTTTGTTTGATATTTCACGCTAGAAGTAAATGGTTTTTTTATGAATTTTGTAGTTTGGTTTTGGGAAAAAAAAATTGGATGATGGGAATACAATTGTAGACATAGAATCAAAACCCTCTAAATTTTATCACACTGAGAATCGATTTTATAGTTCAATTTTATACTTGTTACTATGTTACAAATTGATCCAATTACGTACATAATATTCATTTTAAAACTGAGTTCAGTCTTAAAGAATGTGCTTTTCATTTCTAAGTCACTTTAGTTTAGTGTTATTTCATAATAATCATAAAAAATATTATAAACGCGAAAGTGAGTGTGCTTGCAGTGATTTAGGCGTCATTGCTTACGCTTAAATCACTGTACCGATTTTGATGAATTGTATTACAGGAATAGATGGGGCCCGGAGACGATTATGGGCTACTTTAGAGCAAGCTAAGCCGCGAGCAAAAATATTTAGCTTATTTTAAATTGAATATTAAACGTACAAGATGAGGCAAACGGTTACACAAAAATTTTGCATAATTATTATCGGGATCTATTTTCCCGTCCATTAACTGACTTAAAATCAAAATGGTTTTAATTGTTCTTCCCTGATTTCTTTTTGTGGTATTCTTGGTCGACTCAAAGCATTTTGTTCAATGACCTGTAAGAAAGAGGTCAAGATACTAAAAGATTCGCCTGGAGAGATACTCTGGACCACGGTGGGCATTGGCAGCTTTAGATAACGAGTGGGAGGCACGTTTTCGGAGTAACTTTTAGTACTTATATGATTACATTTGTATTATATATGTGGTCTATCCTACAGAAACTGTAGAAATGTTTGGGATAAAAAGCATCCAATTTCTATAAGCAATAGTGTTGCTTTTTAAAAGTTGTGTTATTTTTAATGCATTATTTTGTAGTTTTGGTTTACGTTCTACATTTTATTGAACTATTACAGGTTCCGGCGAACTACATTCCGTTTCAAAATTGATTTTTGCCGTGTATATCTTTTTATCAGAAAAAATGGCGTTGTATTCAATCGAATTCATGTTGTATTCGCTGTATTGCTTTTTGTACATTTTTTTCTTTTGTTTTTTTCAATGTTTTAATAGTTATTCCGCTATTCGGGGCAAAACAAATCCGATAAACCAAAGATATTCAAAATAGGTCAGCCGTTCTTGAGTTATAAATGATGTAACTAACCTGACTTTGTTTTAATTAGCATGCAATATTACAAACTAAAAAATGTTCATCAATATAGACCACATTGATGCTTTCCATCAGATGAGTTTTTGATCAAACGCGACGCTATTAATAAATACAATATAAATATTAAATATGCAAAGAATTTGATCAAGTCACAAAAATACCATAGTTGGCTTTATCCTTTATCCATCTTCTCACAAAACATTCACGACACAGTAAACCATCTCCCAACGAACAAGTTAGGTACACGCCGGTGTTGAAGTCAGAAGAGCATTGAGCATAAAAAGTAGGTACACAAACAAGGGGCCGTAACGTACTTATGGCATAACTACGTGAGGGGTTTCCATAAGTTTTTTGTTTCAGTACAATATAATTAAAATGTTTTAAATATATTATAAATGTTGAATGTTTAAAATGGTGTTTATGTTTCAAATATTTTTTAAATTTGGGTAGTATTTAATCCTACAACTATAAATCCAATTTTTTCTATTGAAATATTCGAAGTTACCACCAAAAATACTGAATTGCACACTAAATTTGCTCATCAAATAAATCAAATCTATTATACTGTTTGATCTCTAAAGCTAAACTGTTTTACTGAATGACTATCTGTTAACTAAAAATATTAGTGTCATTAGTTGGGAGATTTAGTTTGCTTGCATTTTAAATAGAGATGCAATTAAGTAATTATTCCCCTTATAAATTTATTTATAATGTTGTCAAAACAGTCATGTGTTGGAATTTTAATGCTTAGGCTATCTAAGCTTTTTATTTAATCCACGTACATACATATTCAAAATCACACACAACTGGGACCTACTACGACAACCTACTATCACATTTTAAAAGACAACATTATTTAAATGATTAAGGTTAGAGCACACACAGCATATCAACGATAGTAAAAACTAAGACTGTAACCAATAAAGGGAGAGACAAAGTCTGTGAAAGTCGCGTTACGCATCTCATGTCTCAAATTTTCACCCCTCGCGCATAATTCACACATTACGCGGTGCGTGATTGAGGCGTTTCAGACTTTCGAAAGTGTGCCCAGTATATCTTGACATTTTATTGAGGGCGGCTGCCACTGCTTGAAGTGTCTCGATCTTGAGCGAAGTGGGGAATTTTAGTTATACAAAAAAAAACCGCGTGTTATTACGCGGTTTTTTTTTTCACAAGGGGCGTAGATGTTTTCTGAAGCCTTAACAGGTGGATGACCCGGTGATGAGATATTTTTTAAGCTTCGCCAAAGGAAGGACTTCTAGAGAATGTGATACCCTATGGGTGACGGCGATTGTTTAAATTTTAGTGCGATTGACCACGGGCCATTGCGATATCAAAAAACATTTTATTTACATCATAAACTGAAGATAAATCTACAGTATCTACATTATGTACCTACAAACGCGTATAAAAATAAAATAAGTAAAAATAAAACAAAACAAAAAACAGTCATGGATCACCACGTTGTGAAAGTTATCATATGAGCTGATGGAAATTTGAAAGGAAGGCACGATATTATTTGAGGCACACTTTTGCCCACGACTTAGTACGCGCATATTCCGTCTTTTTCCGTTCCCGTATAAATTGCAGGAAATTCTCTCTTGGTGCTCTCTCTCGCACTCCCCAAGGTACCTTAAACCAAATTACAGCTTTCTACGGCCAATAGTTTCGACTGTGCGTCGTCTGTCAGTAACTCACTCAGTCACCAGTTACCGAAGAACTACTTCCTTGAAGAAAGAGGTTCATCTACATGAGCAGAAGCTTTTTAAAAATATGACCACACCTCTCCGTTGTACGATGTGTAAAACCACAAAACTCGCAACGAAACTAACACAATCACAATAACATAAACTCCACCAAAACACCATAATTTCATATCACAGTTATGTAGCAGAACGTAGTTTTACAACCGCCGAGCTATGAATAAGATAATTAATAGACTACGAGGGAGGGTAATATTTTCTCCCTTGCAATGTGTCGAGTTTCT
Source organism: Ceramica pisi (assembly GCA_963859965.1). Taxonomy (NCBI): domain Eukaryota; kingdom Metazoa; phylum Arthropoda; class Insecta; order Lepidoptera; family Noctuidae; genus Ceramica; species Ceramica pisi. Next base: position 10,682,274 of record OY982537.1, on the reverse strand, counting down.
TTATAACCACGCGGAGACTAAACGCTAGTACATCCTATCCTTTATAACATTGTTAAATAAATTAAAATATCCTCGTATAATGTATGTAAATTCAGAACATAAAAACCAAGGGAACAAGGGTTTTATGTTTACACTCATTTTCTGTTTGTACGCTCTGTTTTTGATTTTGGGAACAGTGTCTTCATTTATATTATAACCGTGTAGACAGGTAGGTATATTTAGCAGCGGTACATGGCTTTGAAACATGGAAAACTGGCACGCACGTGTTTTATTAAAATAACTAGCTGTTGCCCGCGACTTCGTTCGCGTGTATGTCGGAAAGTAAAATGTCGTTAGGTTAGATCTCTAAGATATACGAACTGTCAATATCTAGTATTGCTTGACTCCTCTTAGCATTAGAAACTTGGAAGAGTGTTATGCACTGGGTTGGGCATGGGAAGACACCAACTGGAACAGCAACCTACCCCAGATACTACACTGACACTACTATACAGACTCCGGTATCCGCACCATGTTAGACACCTATTCTGTCCGTTGTGCGCAGGTATCCTGGCTAAGTTAGCCAGCCTTTTTTTATGGACTGGAAAATGATCAAATGACTTCTTCCGCTTTGGGCGAAGCATAACGGATTGTCAGATTCTGACTGACTAAAACCCATCCGTGTTCCTCTTAGTGCCCTTTGCGTTCCAGGTCCGCGGTGACTATTTGAACAAATTCCGCTACCCTGGCAGGCACTGGCCCTAGTGGGCCCCGTTTATAATACTGGCATCTCTTAGAGGCACGCGTGAAACACAACACGTTGACCCGAGCTTGGTGTTGATCGGACAGCGTGCTACCCAACACTTGCCGTCCGCAGGCCCGCGCCCTACGGTGGCAGGGAATCGCCCGGTTACTCCCTTCGCCCAGGGCGTCTTCTTTTGTTGCGGCGGCTGGGGCGTGAGATTTTCCTCTCTCTCACGCTTTCGGCCTCCTACTTTGCTAGCATTACTGCTTCGCAAAATGAGGTGGCCGCTTCCCATGCATCCTCGCTCCGGACCATAGATTGAATCAGGGCCGGTCGCGAGAGGTCGCCGCCACCTATCGCCTCGATAAGGACCCAGCGGTGCTCCGCCCATGAAGGGCAGACATCCACCTTATGTTCCACCGTGTCATCCAGGTGATCCTTAAAGTGTTGACACCCGGTCGTGTCCTCCCGCTGAAACCGAAACAGTTCAATCGTGACCGGTGAGTACCTGCGTCAGGCGGAAGGTGAGGACGCTGTGGCGCCGCTTTTGCCATTCGACAAAAGGGAACTTACCGCCGCGATTGTGGCGTGCCCAAAGATGGTAGAGCTGGACCTGTAAGTATTCTCAGTTTCGTACGTGAATTTGGCAATAGATTGCAGGCAGTCTAAAATAGCTCTGTCAACTAGCTGTGTCTGTGCGCTGTGTTCCACGCGTGCCTCAAGGAGTTTTCATCAAAACAGATGGGGCTAGCGGGCCCTATCTGTCGGGCCAGTGCCGGGGTTGCGGATTTATTCGAAAGAGTCACCGCAACCCTGGAACGCAAAGCAGGAACACGGATAGGTTTTAGTCAATAGGAGTCTGACACTTCCTCCTGTTTTACCCAGAGCGAGAGGAGTCATTTGACGATATACCATCTTTTAAAAAAAACTCCACCACCTCAAAACCTATCTTCGCGAGTTCGTCTGTGTCGTCAATGAACGACACGATTGGCGCAGTGGTTGAGCGATTGGCTGCTGCGTCGCGTGTCATGGGTTCAATTCCCGCACGGAACAAATATTTGTAAGACCTACAGACAGTATTCTATTCTATTCTACAGATAGTTGATCCGGGTCTGGCTGTTTGTTTGTGTATGTGACTTTGTATGTTTGTAAATGCACCCACGATACAGGAGAAATACTTAGTGTGGGGCAACGTTTTTTAAAGTGAAAAAAAATGCCTAGAGATCTATTGTTCCCCTTGATCCACTGGAGAGTAAAGCCCGCAATGGATAATTTCTGGCCCTGGACTGGTCATGATGTTTCATAGGCTCACTGGGATTTGAACAATTTTGAAACTAAACAATTTGTTGAATATATGTAAATTTTAGCCGTGTGCCTTTGCAAAGTTTTGAAATTTCTAAATAGAAATCATAAAACTTAATCTGAAAACATTTCTTAATATTCTGCGTATTGATGGCTGTTGCTTCCCCGTACACAGAAGAAATGGATCCAAGCTGTGAAGCAACCGGTCAGCACATGCTATCATCTAAAATTACTTTACCATGCTCTTGAAACTCACACCACTCTTGATGAATCAAGTTGATTTTTTTATTCATTTCGACCCAGGAACGCCAATCGAAACAATTTTATATTTTTAAAACCTAAAAACCCAATATTAAAAATACAGCGGAGCTAATGCAACTCTTTCGACTCCTCTACCATGGGACTTTGCCATCTAATCGTGGTTGTTATGACGTGACCCCTTTTATTAAAGGATGGGAAATCCTCGAATAACTCCTCCCGCTCTGGGCAAAGCAGGAGGGTGTGTCAGACTCTTACTGACTAAAACGCATCCGTGTTCCTTCTAATGCCCTTTGTGTTCCAGGGCCGCGGTGACTCTTTCGAACAAATTCCACGATAAAAAGTGAGATCAAATATATAACGCCATCTATGGAATATGATGTTGGATCACTTTGTTGACCGTCCGTCCGTCTGTCTATAAAACTCTTTATTTCGGGAACGGTAGGAGATATTGAGTTGAAATAATATACTTAGAACAACATTCCCTTGAAGCTGTGAAAAAATCAAACTTCTAAGTCAACGTAAAATAAAAATACGGCCGTTTATGCTACATATTAAATAAATACTTAAAAAAAATAGCCTTTATTTCAAATAATACCTTGTTCCTACCTACAAATGTGTAGGAAACCCTCGGTGGGCGAGTCCGACTCGCACTTTTCCGGTTTTTTTCATTAAAATAGAATTCATTCTAAAGAAAATGATGGTGTTTTATTCCTTGGAAAGTACCACTACTTATAAAAAAATATGTTTTGGTGTAATTTTCACCTTGTTGATAATAGGTACTAATTCGGTCAATAGATGGCATTACGGGTATCGGCGTTACGTAGTAGATATGTTAAATCTTCTAAAACATTGCTTCAATTCCTATCAGGTTTATGTGTTAAAGTTATATTCATGAGGTTTTGTAATTTTTTAACGTGATGTAAAAAGGAATACCTACAGACAAACAGAAAATAGGTACTATGAATTATACTTTAAAACGATGGCGTTTATATTTTGGCATACTAAACTATCCAAAATAAAACAATAACTTGTTATAAATATTTAAAAATATTAATAAGAATGAGAAAAGTAAGGAAATGTGATGAGATATTTTTTAAGCTTCGCCAAAGGAAGGACTTCTAGAGAATGTGATACCCTATGGGTGACGGCGATTGTTTAAATTTTAGTGCGATTGACCACGGGCCATTGCGATATCAAAAAACATTTTATTTACATCATAAACTGAAGATAAATCTACAGTATCTACATTATGTACCTACAAACGCGTATAAAAATAAAATAAGTAAAAATAAAACAAAACAAAAAACAGTCATGGATCACCACGTTGTGAAAGTTATCATATGAGCTGATGGAAATTTGAAAGGAAGGCACGATATTATTTGAGGCACACTTTTGCCCACGACTTAGTACGCGCATATTCCGTCTTTTTCCGTTCCCGTATAAATTGCAGGAAATTCTCTCTTGGTGCTCTCTCTCGCACTCCCCAAGGTACCTTAAACCAAATTACAGCTTTCTACGGCCAATAGTTTCGACTGTGCGTCGTCTGTCAGTAACTCACTCAGTCACCAGTTACCGAAGAACTACTTCCTTGAAGAAAGAGGTTCATCTACATGAGCAGAAGCTTTTTAAAAATATGACCACACCTCTCCGTTGTACGATGTGTAAAACCACAAAACTCGCAACGAAACTAACACAATCACAATAACATAAACTCCACCAAAACACCATAATTTCATATCACAGTTATGTAGCAGAACGTAGTTTTACAACCGCCGAGCTATGAATAAGATAATTAATAGACTACGAGGGAGGGTAATATTTTCTCCCTTGCAATGTGTCGAGTTTCTTTATAACCACGCGGAGACTAAACGCTAGTACATCCTATCCTTTATAACATTGTTAAATAAATTAAAATATCCTCGTATAATGTATGTAAATTCAGAACATAAAAACCAAGGGAACAAGGGTTTTATGTTTACACTCATTTTCTGTTTGTACGCTCTGTTTTTGATTTTGGGAACAGTGTCTTCATTTATATTATAACCGTGTAGACAGGTAGGTATATTTAGCAGCGGTACATGGCTTTGAAACATGGAAAACTGGCACGCACGTGTTTTATTAAAATAACTAGCTGTTGCCCGCGACTTCGTTCGCGTGTATGTCGGAAAGTAAAATGTCGTTAGGTTAGATCTCTAAGATATACGAACTGTCAATATCTAGTATTGCTTGACTCCTCTTAGCATTAGAAACTTGGAAGAGTGTTATGCACTGGGTTGGGCATGGGAAGACACCAACTGGAACAGCAACCTACCCCAGATACTACACTGACACTACTATACAGACTCCGGTATCCGCACCATGTTAGACACCTATTCTGTCCGTTGTGCGCAGGTATCCTGGCTAAGTTAGCCAGCCTTTTTTTATGGACTGGAAAATGATCAAATGACTTCTTCCGCTTTGGGCGAAGCATAACGGATTGTCAGATTCTGACTGACTAAAACCCATCCGTGTTCCTCTTAGTGCCCTTTGCGTTCCAGGTCCGCGGTGACTATTTGAACAAATTCCGCTACCCTGGCAGGCACTGGCCCTAGTGGGCCCCGTTTATAATACTGGCATCTCTTAGAGGCACGCGTGAAACACAACACGTTGACCCGAGCTTGGTGTTGATCGGACAGCGTGCTACCCAACACTTGCCGTCCGCAGGCCCGCGCCCTACGGTGGCAGGGAATCGCCCGGTTACTCCCTTCGCCCAGGGCGTCTTCTTTTGTTGCGGCGGCTGGGGCGTGAGATTTTCCTCTCTCTCACGCTTTCGGCCTCCTACTTTGCTAGCATTACTGCTTCGCAAAATGAGGTGGCCGCTTCCCATGCATCCTCGCTCCGGACCATAGATTGAATCAGGGCCGGTCGCGAGAGGTCGCCGCCACCTATCGCCTCGATAAGGACCCAGCGGTGCTCCGCCCATGAAGGGCAGACATCCACCTTATGTTCCACCGTGTCATCCAGGTGATCCTTAAAGTGTTGACACCCGGTCGTGTCCTCCCGCTGAAACCGAAACAGTTCAATCGTGACCGGTGAGTACCTGCGTCAGGCGGAAGGTGAGGACGCTGTGGCGCCGCTTTTGCCATTCGACAAAAGGGAACTTACCGCCGCGATTGTGGCGTGCCCAAAGATGGTAGAGCTGGACCTGTAAGTATTCTCAGTTTCGTACGTGAATTTGGCAATAGATTGCAGGCAGTCTAAAATAGCTCTGTCAACTAGCTGTGTCTGTGCGCTGTGTTCCACGCGTGCCTCAAGGAGTTTTCATCAAAACAGATGGGGCTAGCGGGCCCTATCTGTCGGGCCAGTGCCGGGGTTGCGGATTTATTCGAAAGAGTCACCGCAACCCTGGAACGCAAAGCAGGAACACGGATAGGTTTTAGTCAATAGGAGTCTGACACTTCCTCCTGTTTTACCCAGAGCGAGAGGAGTCATTTGACGATATACCATCTTTTAAAAAAAACTCCACCACCTCAAAACCTATCTTCGCGAGTTCGTCTGTGTCGTCAATGAACGACACGATTGGCGCAGTGGTTGAGCGATTGGCTGCTGCGTCGCGTGTCATGGGTTCAATTCCCGCACGGAACAAATATTTGTAAGACCTACAGACAGTATTCTATTCTATTCTACAGATAGTTGATCCGGGTCTGGCTGTTTGTTTGTGTATGTGACTTTGTATGTTTGTAAATGCACCCACGATACAGGAGAAATACTTAGTGTGGGGCAACGTTTTTTAAAGTGAAAAAAAATGCCTAGAGATCTATTGTTCCCCTTGATCCACTGGAGAGTAAAGCCCGCAATGGATAATTTCTGGCCCTGGACTGGTCATGATGTTTCATAGGCTCACTGGGATTTGAACAATTTTGAAACTAAACAATTTGTTGAATATATGTAAATTTTAGCCGTGTGCCTTTGCAAAGTTTTGAAATTTCTAAATAGAAATCATAAAACTTAATCTGAAAACATTTCTTAATATTCTGCGTATTGATGGCTGTTGCTTCCCCGTACACAGAAGAAATGGATCCAAGCTGTGAAGCAACCGGTCAGCACATGCTATCATCTAAAATTACTTTACCATGCTCTTGAAACTCACACCACTCTTGATGAATCAAGTTGATTTTTTTATTCATTTCGACCCAGGAACGCCAATCGAAACAATTTTATATTTTTAAAACCTAAAAACCCAATATTAAAAATACAGCGGAGCTAATGCAACTCTTTCGACTCCTCTACCATGGGACTTTGCCATCTAATCGTGGTTGTTATGACGTGACCCCTTTTATTAAAGGATGGGAAATCCTCGAATAACTCCTCCCGCTCTGGGCAAAGCAGGAGGGTGTGTCAGACTCTTACTGACTAAAACGCATCCGTGTTCCTTCTAATGCCCTTTGTGTTCCAGGGCCGCGGTGACTCTTTCGAACAAATTCCACGATAAAAAGTGAGATCAAATATATAACGCCATCTATGGAATATGATGTTGGATCACTTTGTTGACCGTCCGTCCGTCTGTCTATAAAACTCTTTATTTCGGGAACGGTAGGAGATATTGAGTTGAAATAATATACTTAGAACAACATTCCCTTGAAGCTGTGAAAAAATCAAACTTCTAAGTCAACGTAAAATAAAAATACGGCCGTTTATGCTACATATTAAATAAATACTTAAAAAAAATAGCCTTTATTTCAAATAATACCTTGTTCCTACCTACAAATGTGTAGGAAACCCTCGGTGGGCGAGTCCGACTCGCACTTTTCCGGTTTTTTTCATTAAAATAGAATTCATTCTAAAGAAAATGATGGTGTTTTATTCCTTGGAAAGTACCACTACTTATAAAAAAATATGTTTTGGTGTAATTTTCACCTTGTTGATAATAGGTACTAATTCGGTCAATAGATGGCATTACGGGTATCGGCGTTACGTAGTAGATATGTTAAATCTTCTAAAACATTGCTTCAATTCCTATCAGGTTTATGTGTTAAAGTTATATTCATGAGGTTTTGTAATTTTTTAACGTGATGTAAAAAGGAATACCTACAGACAAACAGAAAATAGGTACTATGAATTATACTTTAAAACGATGGCGTTTATATTTTGGCATACTAAACTATCCAAAATAAAACAATAACTTGTTATAAATATTTAAAAATATTAATAAGAATGAGAAAAGTAAGGAAATGCAAAAGTTAAATAAAATCCAAAAGTAATCGTGACTGATGAGATACGACCACACCATTTCATTCGAAAGGCAGTCGTACAACCCGACGGGCTACGACCGCTGTTGGAAAATCAGTCTAAATTAGTCTATTATATTTATGTCATCGCTTTTCACTGCTTACCTCCCCAAAGGTATAGATGTAATAATTTCTAAGATTAGATCTATTAGTATGTGCAATTTTGTAACATGTTGTGGCTTCTTATAACAATTCCTCGCTGAGCTGTTTGGAAAAATGATAAATTATAAGTAAAATGTTATATTTAGTACGCAAATACCCATTTTTATTATTATTTTGATACTTTTATTGTGTAAAACCATATCAAAAGATAAAATAAACACAAAAATAAAATCTGTTTGCGGGGTTCGAATCATGTGCACTTTCTCGTTCAAAACACACATTTTTGATAATTGCTCGTTCTCCATGTTCTCCATAGCATATAGCGTGATAATATATAGCCTATGTGTTGACTATACCTATAGGATCATTTGTGCAAAATTTGAACAAAATCTGTTTAGTAGTTTTCGCGCCAATCGTAATCACACATATCAAGATTTACTATTTTATTATATGTATATAGATATATAGAAGATGCTTAGCTTTTCTCATTGATAAACCTTCGGATGTATGAATTTAGAATTTCACCAGTTCCTGGTGGCCTGGTAATGTTCGCGGAATGCGATAAGGTCGCCATTTGTATATTTTTTAGTTTAAAGTTTTCTTTTTATGATTTTATATTTTGGTGTAAAATAGAGCATAACATGTAAATAAATAAAGTTCCTATATTTGTCAAACTATATCCTGCTGGAAACCCAACCAACTCCTTCACATTATTTTTGTAGCGATAAAAATAAATGTATCTATTTATTTATTTTATTTTGAAGAAAGCTTACAGACTAATTACAAAATTGAATAACATGCTTAGGTTGTGACATTTGCTAAATACAAGCTTCCACAGATATGATGATTATTTTATTTACCCAAACATGTATAAACATATACAAGAAAAAAAAACCTTGCATGCAGGATAACACAAAGAAGAAAAAAATCTGACATATTTTCCACAAATTATGGCGTGCAAATATTGTGCAAAATAAAGAATTAATTACAAACGAATATATTTTAATGATTACAAATGTCAATGGTAAAAATGTATGAAACAGCAAATAAAAGAAAGTGAAGTGAATGGAAACATAATTCGTAGAATAGTACAGTACGCACCAAAATATTCAAAAAGGAACTATGTGGTGCGACGGCCTCGGTACATCACAGCTGTTTATTTCAGGAATTTCTAATGTTTTCAACCTGTTTTTTTATTACATAGCCGTTACTGTGACTGTGCCCAAAATCAATACTTGCAAAAGATTTACAGGTACTCGTATATTACCTAATATGCAAGAAAAAAACAAACATAAGTAATTACATCACTAAGCTCAAAGTCAAAACCCTTTAATAAATTCTTTGAACATTCCTTTGTATTTTTTTATAAAATCAAAGTAATTTGTAGCTCAAGAGGGTGACCGGAAAAATCTTGTCACATCAATAAATTTTTTGAGCAAAACGCTTTTCATCGACAAAATTAGGCTTCGGTAAGCAGGGTAAAACGTTTACATAGAAAATACCTATAGGTAGGTCTCATGTACCTAATCTTGTTTAGGTTTGTATGTACCTATGTGAGCTTACTTTGCGATGTTTTAGGTATCATCGATCATCATCATCATCATTATTTTCTTGGCCTCATTCCGGACAGTTAAACAGAAAAGTATGAAAGGAGGTTGGGGCAATATGTCCCAACTCCTTTAATACTTTTCTGTTTTCTACTAGGTATCATTGATTCTTAGATATAATTAGCAGGAGTCATACCTACGCGCCTCGAGTTCAGCGTTCTCTCTGTGAACAAGCACTCGCCAATGCGCCACAGTGGCGAACGAACGGTATGATTATTTTGTAAGCAGTCTGTCGATTCTGACGACATCTCACCGTGATCACTTGTGTGGAGTGAATGACAAGTGAGCTGTCAAACCATAAAAACTAGATGGAATGACAGCTTACTTGTCGTTCACTCGACCTCAGTGATCACCGTGAGATGTCGACAGAATTGACCGTCTGTAAGCGGATGATTTGTGAATATTTGTTTTGAAATAACTCCTTATAAGTGCGTAAAATGGAAAATAAACATCATACAAAAATTGTGTTACATTTGTACGCACCCAAACATTTAATTTTGTAGTTTACCTGGTACATAATTAGTTTATTTTATAAATATATAGGTATTTTGCTTTTTCCACCGATTAAAATACCTACTTGGATTCATAAATAACTAAGAGATAGGGTGAAAAAAGTTACAGACGAGTGAAAGCTACACTCGCATTCAAAAAAATTGTAGGTAATTTCATAGACTAGGCTATCGACTTACTTTTGCACTTAGCTACTAACATACATAATTATTATACTATTGAAATAGACGAAATGTCACTATGAAATGATTATAAGAGTATGTAATTTAATGCTAGGTACGTACCTACCTAGTAAGATTACCAGCAGATATAATTTACTTTTTAAATGAGATTTTGCAGTAGATATTTAGAGGTTTGCGCACACGCGACGAGATGGTGAATATTAAATAAAGTTTATAAAGGTTTGAGATAAGATAAGATGGGTGTCCAAAAATATTGTTATTTCGTGTTATTCCGTGAAATGGTAATAGGGACGTAAGAATAAGCTGAGGGAAAAAAAGATGTAATAATTACTCTCTCTGATATTTCTAGACATTGGATGAGTTGGTAGGTGTTGAATTTTGTAAGAATTGGGGTTTATTTTATATTTGCAAGCAAAAAAGTATTAAGAATCTCAAGTGTGTAAGTAGATGAAATCAAAATATTGGAAATGGGCAGTCATATCGCGTGTTTACGTACCACGCGGCTGTAGGTAATTATTTCAAGGAGTGGGCCGAGTCACAATACTGGTAGATATTTATACTGTGGTAGCGCACTACGATTTCTTTTTATAACTTCGGCACTGCGGCATTTTCCAGATCAGGTGGACTAAGAGCTATAACAAAAACCTTTGTTGAGACAGCAAAACCCAACACAAAGTAGTAGGTATCTACTAATTGAAGCCGTTTCTACGTACCTAATTAAGTAGTGCAAGCGCAGCAATGTTTTGTTTTCTCATTTTCTGTTAGAAGTAAGGACTAGTTGGGCACTTTCATCGGCGTTGCCGTCCAAATTGCCACTTGTGGGACGTCGGGAACTAACTGCTGGCACCCAGGAACTCGAAATGTAGCATCTCAGTTAATTTTGTGCCAGATATGTTCGAGAAAATATTCTTGAAGTTTCCTAACTTTTGTGCAGTTGATACGTCGCGGTTGTTGCAGAACATTAAATTTTTATTTTTAAGTTTTCTGTCTTGAAGCTAGAAATGAATAGAATTTTCGTCTTGTGCTATACGCACTTGGTAATTATTTTCAGAGAAAAACTCACGGTTAAACGAAATATAATCAAGCAATTGCGGGTTAAAGCAATGAAAATAGAAGGAAAAGTCTCTAAAATCTAACCCCCTACTTACACGTCGCATAGTATATTAACCCTAAAATGAATTCAAAGAAAATAAAACGGGCTCGGCAAAGAGGTGTTTCCTAAGTTACGCATCACTGCAGAATAGGTATCCATTCCCACGTCGATTTCAAGAATGTATGGTAATGTGATGGAGACATATCGTATTCTCGCTTCACTGTTACGATACTGAGTGCTCTCTATACTTCGTTTTGTATTCGCTCTCCTACTTATTTGATGCTTTTTGTGGAAGAAAACAATGGTATCCATTTGGAACATTTCGCATTAAGAAGATTCTGAGAGTAGTTCGTGAATCGAGTTAGGGCTGCCATTTCTTGTTCATGTTACGGAAAGTGTGATATTTTGTTATTGGATTGTGTTCGAGAGAAAGGTTATACTTTGTGTGCCCAGTTTTATGGTGTTACGCTTTTATTAACGTTTTTTGTGCTGGCTTTGCGACCCTGGAAGGAAACTTTATGGTTTTCTCTTTAAGTAGTCATCAAAAATAGTTGTTAAAACTGTTGTGCGTCGTAGATTTTAAACTGTTTTGCGATATACTATCGAATAAATCATTTTGTAAACTAGTTGTTGTAAAATATTGTGTTGCTAGGTTACGCGACTTCGTTTTTTTCCTGTTCCCATAGGAATATTAGGAAATCTTCTGTTAATGCTCTCCTACAATCTCTACAGAACCAAAATGGTCGACATTTTGGTTCTGTATACTATAATTTTTGTCCGTGCGTTGTCTGTCAGCCACTCAGTCAGTCGTTTAACAGTAACGGAAGAACTTTTTAAATAACTATTTATTATGAGAAAAAACATAGAGTAAATTGTAATAGGTTGGATTTAAAAATTAACATAACGCACACCTAAATTTAAAGAAGAAGTTGGTTTAACGCTGTAGCCAACGATATACAGGTTCGGTAAAAAACTCCAACCAATAAAATCTATAAAGACGAAGAAATTTTAATAACAGCGAAAACAAAGTAATTGGTGAAGCCGATAATTAAGGGACCACAGACGAGCATCAATATAAGTAGGTAACTATTATACGATATTGCCAACACACCTTGCGCTCAAAATTCACGGAGAATAGTCCATATTTCATTTCAGTCCGTTACTAGAATACACAATGAGAGGATCCCCATGAATACTAACTAGAAAACAGTTTATTTCGTTAATCGTGCAAACAAGAACTTTCAGTTTGTATTGCTTTATCTAGCAAATAGTTTGGTTTGAGTGAGTTATTATGGATATTCGTAATTTTGATGAGGTTGCTCTGTGTTGTTCAGTTATTGGTGTTTAGTGGACTTATTTGTTTAAAGATACGCGTTCTAGATGGTAGGTAAGTCTTCGTGGAGGTATTGAGAAAAACTTTTTGTAAAATATTAAAACAAAAGATTTTTATATATAATATTTTACATTTTCAAAGTGACTTATTTTTGAAGGCTTTTTACTGGGTACTAAAAACCAGTGCATTTTATTTTCATTCTGTTATAATTCTTGTCTACTTCAGGAAGTGGAGTTTTGTAAAAACAAAAATGGAAGTAATCTCCGGTGATCTTCTTGATTTTGTTTATACTTCGCTTTCGGTGATATGACCAAGTCTGCATGCCTATACAGTCTTGGTCATATCACCCATATTAAAATGTAGGTATCAGGTCAAACCCAAGCCATAACATAACTTCACTCTTTTATCAAAGCAAATCCCCGGAGGCAGTTAAATGAAAGTTTTATGCGTGATCCAAACGTTGAACTGGAAAAAACCCGGCGTAATGTCTTAAACGATTCTGTGGTTTCTTTTTGTTTTCAACGATTCTTTGTCGAAAACGTTGAGAAGATTCCAAATCCTCCCGCTGGGAACGATCTTGAGATGTCAAAGTTGTGCCAAACTCAGTGCAGGGGTGATGATAGACCGCAAAACAAGTATAAAGTAGTCCGCGTTGAATACGAATTTATTTTGAGTATATATAAAGAAGTAAGAAACGACTTAAGTTTAGCCGAAATGAGAAAGAAAGATAATTATGTACCTTTTACTTATCTTTGAAAATAACGTAAAATAAAATAGGCGAAATAGTCTGACGCAAAAGCACCTAACTATTTTGTAATAAAGGAGACTATTCTTTTTTTAATGGTACCTAAATATCAGTAGATAGATTTACTACGGTTTTCTCATATTTCATAGACCGCTTCAAGGAACAGCAAGTCGGACTCTCACGCGAAGGGTCGACCGAAAATCACATTTCTTGTATGGGTTCCGTAGTAAAAGTTGTTCACATTGATGAGAACCCAGTGACTGACAGACAACGGACAGCCGAAACTACTGGTTGTAGAAGGCTGAAATTTGGCATGTAGGTCATGGAGTATTTTTTTTATTTTTATTTTTATTCATTACGGGGTAACTCTTGGCCCAAATCTCACCTGATGGAAAGTGATGATTAGGCCGAAGATGAAAGCGAGTTTCACCCGGAATCCTCTTACACAGAGGGACTGGCTATGATACCTCTAACTGCCGGAACACAACAATGCTGTTAACATTTTTGTTATGGCGACAGACTTAGATATGATGGTGGTAGCTTGCCAGGCGGACTTAGAACAAGTCCTACCACCAACCAAACCGAGCAAAAAATTTGCCCCCGCTGGGAATCGAACCCGGGACCTCTGGGTCTGAATCAGGTGGTTTAACCACTAGACCACGGAGGCGGTTAGTGTCACCTGTTTAGCACCACCTTGGGACCACGTGTAGGGATTCGCTGAAGGGTATTCTCCTACGGACGCGGGTGACTCGGCGGAGTATGCACTAAGAGAGGATTTTTCAAAGTTCTTACAGAAACGGATAAACAGGATATGCGCGAATAAAGTCGCGAGCAAAAGCTAGTACTTAAATACTATTACGGAACGGAGTAGGAAAGTCATTTCTATTCAAGGCTCTAAAGTTCGAAAACTGGTGTCTCCGGATTATGTAAGAATTGGCCGTTAACGCGGTCTCATCTACGTTTATTCGATTTGAAAGTGCTGTAAGGAGTGCAATAACTTCGGATTGGTCGAAACTACGACCTTCTTTAGCTAAGGACTGTTAGGTATGTTTACAGCCGGTTGATTCTGTAAAAGAACACGCCATGAACACTCAGGTGAAGTGAGAATTAAGTGAGCTGTCATTTCAATTTATGCTATGGATTTTACTTCACGCTCACGTAACACACAGTTGCCGAATAGCATTACAGTACAGTCTCAGATAGATACGTAGCCGTACATTGTGTTGAGAGAGACGCTAGTACGCTTCTACAAGACATACTTGTTTTAAGATCAAATCTAACCAGTCTTCTATGGTAGTAGACTGATTAGAATTGATCTCAAAACTTGTTTTGCAATGGGGCATATCGTTGCCCCATTGCAAAACAAGATTCTGTCTAGTCAATTTCAAAGACTTCAAAATACGGGTTTGTTTTTTTCGAAACAAAAATAAATTAGTTCCAATTGCCTTCTACTTTCAGAGGCAGATCTGATCGTCTGCCGGAGAATTCAGACCTTAAGTTTGGCTTAACTTTTTTAAGACACAAACACAGACTGCAGCCGTAGACCTGGGATTCTAAAATAATGTGAGTCGATTCTTAACACTGAAAACTTCTTCATTTGAAATCCTGGAATGCGTCAAACCAAACTTTAACAGTTGGAAAATGGCGTTAAGTTCAGTTAGTCAGTACTCTTTTGTGTGACATTTTAAATAAATTACATAAGTAAATTTAAATTCAAATTCAAACACATTCCTAAAGAAAACATCATTCATTCGTAAGTATTCATTTATAAACATTTATTGCATAGCAATTCTTATGGCAAAGCCTATTGCTTGATTTCGAACGTCATCACTGCGGTGCCATCTTGTTTTCTGCAGTGCAGTAATTGTCCCCAGTGCTGCCATCGACATACCATTAAAAAACATTATAGTACCTTCTTATTTACGTGATCAGACTTTATTAAAACATTTTTTACAAGCGCGCAAAATTTTCCTAACGACCCGCACCATCTAGGGACATTTGGCCGGGATTAACTTTATGAAGAAAACTCCGAGCGAAGTGGGTTATAAGCTCCTTTTGTTTAGTACAGTACGTCACTTATATACGTCGCAGAGTGTAAGGAAGTATCCTAATTAAACCTTTGTTGGTCAGGTTGCGGTTTGAAAATCGTTTTTACGTTGTTAGAAATAAGTCTTTTTATTGTTTTTCTCGCTATTAGGGAGATAATGCATGTTTTTTTTTTGTATCCAATGTTTTTGGGAATCCATAAATACATAGAATCGTATAAAATGCGTGCCAGTATGCTCTAGTTCAGAGTATAATCAGTTTTTTTGCCGATCCGTTAAGAGCGTGTATTCCGTCCACTAGCGCCGCCAATCGTTTTTTTATTAATTGTGGTAAATTTAAGACACGTAGATAAAAAACCGCTCTGTAGTGTTCTGAAGAAATGTATTTATTATGTTTTGAGAGTTATGTTTTGTACTTTAGAACATAAATATTTGCCAAAGTCGATATTTTTGCTAAAAGTGGCCACTTTTAGCAATAATTGCTGTTTTGGCTATTTAGACAAAACAGTGAGTTATGTATTAAAAATAGTGTCTTAAATTTCGTCGCGTGATTGAGTATCAAGCATCCATCCATTAATCCAAACTTACACATTTATAATAGGAGTAAGATGAGATTTAACATTAACTATAATTTATTTTTAAATATTCTCATATAAACTCTCATAATATTATTGTATGTAGGTAGGTGGAAAATGTTTGACCATTACTTCTCAAGTGGGAGTTTTCCAACTCGTGTTCTAAGAATACCGTATCAGCCTCCTTTCCCTAATTGAATTTTAATTATTGTTACCGCAGTTACCGTTCACGGTTCGCATTTATAACTAGCGTGTGTAGCATAGTATTTAGCCTAGTAATTAACAAGGGTGACTAGTAATTCGGTGCATTAATGGTAGACTATAGCTTATTTGTTGCGATTCTTACCTCGGAAATACGCTGTCCAAGTTACCCGGTTTACCATTAGAATTATAATTTATTCTGGAAGGATTCTATGAACTACAATTTTAAGAAATGAAACAAGAATTAAAAAAATAATTATAGTTTATTCCCGAAGGTTTATATTTACTTACTACAATTTCTGAAATAATCCACAAAGCCGCGAGACAAAGCTAGTGATACATGAATTTATCCTACAATTATGTAGGGCTGAAAAGCATATTCATTACGTTTTAAAGTGATCAGACGTCGAAGAAATTTTCCGGACAATGAGCTTTTAAAAAATGTGGAGCCATTAGCCTTAATTGTCGCGGACGCCTATTTTTATAGTAAAAACCTTATATTTTATACCATCGTCTTTAAGAAATCACTGTCATACGGACCAATTAGTTAAAAAAAGATGTTTTTGTCGCTAAACAATCTATCGATGTTTTAAGTTTGTTTCTTTCGACATTCTGAGCAACATTTTAATTACTAGGTTACGTATCTATTAAAATGTGAAAAAAAACCCGGACAAGTACAAGTCAGACTGTTACACGAAAGGTACTGAAAAAAACAGGTTTCTTGATTTTTAACCGAAAAACAGGAGGAGGTTATCAATTCGGTTGTATGCTTTTTTTTTTATGTTTGTTACCTCATAACTCCGACAATTATGAACCGATTTGAAAAATTCTTATTTTATCTGAAAGGATATACTTGCAGATTGGTTCCATTTAAATTTTATGAAAATCTGTTTCGAACTTTGGATTTTAAAACGAAATAGCTGGAATTTGTCTACATGGATGATAGTTTTATGTACTCCAAGTAATCGAAATTGCGTATTTTACTTTTCTGCGATTTTGCAGTGGTGTTTTTAGGAGTGGGGTACCACTAAAAAGTGGAAAATAAAAAACTTTTCACAAAAAAATACAACCGACTTCCAAAAAAAAAAAAGTTTTTTTTTAATTTCAAATATTTGTTGTTATAGCGGCATTTAAAAAAAATACTCTGAAAAATTCTACTGCCTGCCTTGAGATACTGTCCGCTGTCAGACAGACGGATAGACAGACGGATTGACGGACGGACAGCGGAAGATTAGTAATAGGATTCCGTTGGTTACCTATTGGCCACGGAACCCTTTTTTTTTTTTTTTTAGGGACGGGAAATCATCCAATGACTCCTCCCGCTCTGGGTGTAGCGGGAGGGAGTGTCAGACTTCTACTGACTAAAACCTATCCATGTTCCTTCATTGCCCTTTGTGTTCCGGAGCCACGGTGTCTCTTGCGAATAATCCCGCGACTCCGGCAGGCGTCGGTCCTTTCGGGCCCCTCTGAGGTGGCCGCGGAACCCTAAAAAAAAAAAAAACACTTTAAATCTCGGTAATCATGGAAGAAAATACACCTACGGCCTGTCGATTAAAATGTCTGAGCGATGAATAATTGTGTGAGTACGACGCGTGGTGTCATTGAGAGTCGATATCGTTTACGCATTAAATCTACATTTATTACGCACCGCCCTTACCTACTCGTTCATTTTCCGACACAATTTCTTCGCGAGCATGCTCGTCATTGTTATTGCACGGGTTTGAACCGACGAGGTTGATTGATGGCGCTCAAGGGCCTGGCTCAGGGCGCTATCGTCAATGGCGACATAAAAATCGCTGTAATCTTCACCCAATTGCTTGATTATGGCTGTTAATCTCTCACCAAGATGGCAGCTAAGACTCCGACCCTGCCTTTTTTATAGCCTCAGTTTTATTTTGCCTACAAACTGTAGACTTTTGAGACCACTTAACAAAATTGAAACGGTTTAGTAAATATACGTAATACGTCTTTGTTTCCTACGTTAACAGTCTGTTTTAATGACCCGACGCGCGGACTGGGATGAGGCCTATTCTTATAGCAGCCATTTGAGATCTTAAATACTTTCGTCAATTCAAAGGTAGGGCTTGGGAGATATCTTTCTCTTGACGGTTTTGCCGTTAGTTAGATGACTTGAGATTATATACTTCGAGGTCTTTGAATTTAACTGCTGAAAATTACTATTTAAGGTTTCACGGAACAAAAACGCTGTTAACGTTCAGTACAATAACTTAGAAAAATAACATTTTCAGGTACTCAAAGTTAAGAACAAAAAAAAAACTATAATACCAGAATGCTGAAGAGTAAAACAATATTCGGATAGGATAAAATATCATAATTGAACTGGTCATATCCAATCGAACATTAACTTACACGACCCTCCATGACGATTATGGCAAAGCACACACATTATATGAACAACGTCTTACCCAGCAAAATAAAAGGGGCAATAATAGTAACTATGATATCCTAAAAGGGTGGGTTTCGTTTGCTTAGGGCAGCGTATAAAGCGTCGATCAAACTTAACGCTTAATCGTCTTACTGGTATGTACCTACCAACAAAATAAAATGAGTCCTTATGAGTTCCCGATTGTCCTTTCCTTTGTCCCTGAAGGATCGTTAAGGATAATATCCTAAGAAGATGGAGAGAAATTGAATTTAGCGGCATTTTTACTTTGTATATCCGGAGATGGCAATGGCCATCTCCATTGCCATGGAAGAGTGACACGGTTGACAGAAGAACGTTCGCCCTTAGAATGATTGGTCGAGCGAACTCTATAGAACGTTCACCCGAATGTTCTTTTACCCTAAGAACTATTTGTCGAACTAATGATTGCCCGAATGCCCGTTTGCTCTTAGAACTATTGGTAAACGAACGATTTACCGAAGATGGTTCGAACTCATATTTATTTACGCTTAAAACTATTGCTTTAAAGAAAGATTGCCCGAAGAACGCTCGCCTAAATTTTCTTAAGCACGAAGAACGAGTGATTGCCTGAATGAAAGTTTGCTCAAAGAAAATGTTCTTTCTTCAAGTGAACTTCGGATAATCGTGATGCACTCAAAGCTGGAAAATCACAGATCACAATTAAAGTTGTCAACATTCAGTCTCATGAAACGCGGCACTGAATCTGTGCTTCAGTTTTAAACATCGCAATTAAGTTTCGCACCTAGCTTTAATATAGGAGCGAGCGAACTTCAGTAAATATTAAATTTATACAATACTAGCTGACCCGTGCAACTTCGTTTGCGTCACATTTTCCATTATTGCTCCGCTCATATTTGTCGTAGCATGATGCCTATAACCTTCCTCGATAAATGGGCTATCTAACACTGAAATAATTTTTCAAATCGGACCAGTTCCTGAGATTACCCCCTACATACAAACCTAAAAACATACAAACTTACAAACAAATGTTACCTCTTTATAATATTAGTATAGATGAAGATGACTGTGTGAAAATAAGTGAACGCGACGGCAACACTATGTCGTAGAAAAAATAAAAATAAGAGTTTTTTTTTTCATTCGAACTACGCAAAATAAAAAAAAATGTAGGTATAAATAAATAAAAAAACAATTATCATTGGTTCACCGACCTGTGACACACAACACATTGAAAAAACCCCGTGATTATTGACGTCCACGAGTTATTTTGCCGAATACCGAATATTCGGCTAGGCAGTTTTTAGGTTAAAAGGGACAAATTCAGTACATATATTTTGCGCGTGGCAGGTTTCGACCATCATTGAAGTGTGTGCGGTAAAGCCGCCGCCTACCGTGCGTGCGTGTGTAGCGTTATAATTAATATGAACTGTAATTTATCACTGGTAAATTTTAAGTAGGTACCAAATATACTAATTTTTTTTTAGAACAAAACTATTCTGGCCATTATTATGCGTTTTTTTTTCGCTAAATTTGGCCGAATACCAAAAAAGTATAAACGTAGGTGAATATGCCGAATACCGACTATACGTGGCAGCTCTATTATCGACCAATGAAAATGAGCCAAAAAATCATTTCTATTACTCGACTTTGTCTCTGTTATCTCTACCTAAACTAGAGTCAAGAGCAAACCCATCGTAAATAAAAAAAAAACCTGTAGTCATATGTAGTGGACTGATTTAATTATATTCACTATGAACGACATTAGATTTAAGAATGTATTTTATAGTTGTGTTTATTTTTAATACTTCAACTCAATTCTGATTTTTTATTAATTAAAATTCAGAGCTGAGGCTTAGTAATTCCATCTCAGTGTACCTATTTAGATATTACTGTATTAATACTCTAAACAAGCTGTCAATATCGAGTTACAACATCTCTGTTTTGTCTAGTAGACAGGTCATAGAGACACAAAGGTAAACTAATAGTCCATCTAATACAATAATGTATCATAACAAAGCTGATGTTGACAGCTATGTGTTACTGATACCCAGAAGCTACACAAATACAATGTGTAACAGAATAAACGCAATACCTCTCAAGTTTTTAACGATGAGGACAATGTCCCCTGACATTGGACTCATCGTCAAACTACTTCCACTATAGGACCAACCTCAAAATCGCGAAAATAGCGTGGCGAGAAGGTAAAACACTGGGCGTGAATGAGTTTCCGTGTGTTGCGCGTGTTTTCAATGCAAATGGAAATACATTCAAGCAAGTCCTTGTCCCACAGTGAAAGTTGTTCATAATAATGATGATTTTTTTTTTCATATTCGACAAAATTTCGGGAAAATATATTATACACACTAAAAGTACATTGTTCATACAAAAACGTACACAAAACTATTAGTACACGGAAACTTATATACTCGCTGATGCCCGCTTGACAAATACCTACCTATACTAAAACCTTCCTCGAGAACCACTCTATCCATTGGCGAAAACAACATGAAAATCCCTGAAATAGTTTTTGAGTTTATTGCAAACAGACAGACGCGGCTGAGGATTTAAATTTATAATATGTACCTAGTGATGTTAATATAGCACAGCAAAGGAGTGGAACTATCTACCTGAGTCAATGTTTCCGAACGCTTACAACCCTAATCTCTTGAATCTCTTCTAATGAACAGGCTCCTTCTGGGTAAGCTGCATCGTAGACTTTGTCTTTGTGATCTCTGCCCTAGACAAGAGTCAAGATCAAACCCATCTCAAATAATAATAAAAAAACATTTAAATGGAGGCTGTTCCAGAGCGAATGCAAACAACTGTCCAGCCGATTTACTATCGGCACAAGAATACAACAGGTGCAGGTGGCATGAACTCTTCAGAGATAGGACACGCCTTCCATCGGCAGAAGCTAATTTCTTAAAGCTGCGTGAAAACTGAAATTAATCCCACGGGAACATACTCCTAGGAGTAAAAGTATTTTATGTCCTATTCTATCTATCTATTAGGGGGTTTTGGTTTCCGCACTTAGTCCTGAAGTTGGACCATTGTACGTGAGCCATGGCGGCCGTCATTCCAACCACCCAACTTCCCTCCAGAAACAGATCAGTTTTCTTGGCGTGGTCAGGATATCTGCTAGCAGGTTTGGTGACCCTATGGTTTGCTTCCGTATTTCGGCGACGCCCTCGCACTCAAGGAGTACGTGCGGTACCGTTTCCTCTCCCTCCATGCATGCTCTGCATAGAGGGCTATCCGTAATACCTATCGTGTGCAAGTGTTTATTCAGTGAACAGTGACCGGTGATGGTCCCTGTCACCATCGCAGGCTGTACCTATCCAGTCGCAGAAGGCGCCTGGTCAGTTTTCGGTCCAGGTTTGGCATGGCTTCCTTGGATTGCCTGCAGCCTGGTGCCAAGGCCCACCAGCGTTCCGCTTGTTTGTGGGTGTGTTCACGCAGCCATGTGCGGAATTGGGCGAAGGGGAGCGGTACTATGGGTTCGGGTCCAACGACCACAGCACTAGATCCCCTCCTGGCCAGTTCATAAACCGCGTCATTTACCTAGTGATCCACTGTGTCCTTTTATCCACTGCAGCGTCACGGTGTTGCGGTTGGCCACCGTGACGTGTTCTAGTGCATTGTGGCATTCTTGTATGAGTTTCGAGGTAGTGTAGTTCTTCTTTAGGGATTGGAGGACTGAGGCGCTGTCGGAAAGTATCCGGATGTGGGTGTCAGTGACTTTCCTGGCCTCTATGGCATGAACTGCCAGGATAATGCCCATGCATTCCGCCTGGTAGACGGTGTTGAGCTTACCTAGCGATCTGGATATTTTAATGTTTAGGTCATTGGAGAAAATTCCAACTCCCGTACCGGGTACCTTTTATGTCCTATTATTAATTTATAATATGATCTACCCGAAAGCAACATTTTATACAAAATCTTTCAGTCATGGTGTGCAAAGCCAATAAACAGACAAAAATGTACACAGAGAATTACTAACGCATGTACAATATTTGAATGGCAGATGCATTACAGCAAACTTACCACCTATTATTTAAAGCTAATGACAGAAATGATCTGTTGCTCTAAACACATCACATTAGGAGCTCAAATAAAATACGAATACAAAATTTTACTAGTTAATGTTGGCTATAAACGGTCCCATTAAAGGTTTTATTTTTCTCATCGTAATAATGCCACAATCTCCCTGAAGACGTCTAAAGTCGACTCAGCACAGACAACTTGAAAAAGTTATGAAACTCGTTTGGTTGTCGCGTGTAATGATGGCTCATTTTGGTTTCTTGATTGCTGTTGTGATTTAAATGTTTGTTCCTACGTTGATGTTTTGCAAATTGTTTCTGTTTTTACGTTGAAGTACACAGTGTGTTCTGTCGTACTCGCAAACGAAGGCGTTTGTACCATATACCTAAAGTCACGTTTCATTCCTTTTTTTACTATTTGTTGCTACAGCGTTAATAAAAAATATGCTTTGAGAAAATTTCAGCCGTCTATGTTCATGTGATACAACCTGCTGACTAACAGATGTCTCGACGAACAGACAACGGAGGCTCACTGATAGGGTTCCGTTGATTATTCTTCGGATACGGAACCGTAATATATAGAATATATTATCACTCTGAAAAATGTTACATTTTCAGATACAGCTTATTTGTCATTGCAAAGTATTAGCAGTTACTGTTAATTAATTATTGCAACCAGGTACCTAGATTCCTTCTACTTATATTTTTATGTAATGCCTCAGTAGTATATACTTATAGCAATAATAATTAGTCTGCGTAATCACAACAACATTATAACAAAAGCTTTTAAATTCCCAGTTTATATTAGTGAAAGCTCTCGTAATATTACTTTAGGAAAATTTGGAAATTATTTTCGGAGTTCTAGAATATTCTACATAGTTCAAATCTATAAGACTGTGCACGTTAAGTAGTTTGACAGTGGAAAATTAATTAAATTGTGCAAGAGAGCCAACGTTATGGAGGCAAGAAACTGACAAATGCCCACATAAATCAAGTTTTTCAACAGAATTTTCGTAATTCAAAATTAAATTACAAATGAATGAGGATTTTTTGATTTATCAAGCACTATGTGGCAGCACTGAGGCGTCAGTAACAAATCGAACGACCTATCAAATCGCTTGTTTTTTAATGTCAAAGTCACTTTTGCAATGAAGAGGACCTCTCGCTTATGTTGCGCCAACTAGTGGAGAAAATTTTCTTGAAAACCTTCATTATTGAGAGTAATGGTTCGCGGTTTTTTTCGCGCATCTTGAAGCATGCTCATAAAAGCGGTGGGGTGGGGGACCAGATTTAGAATAAATGTTTAGAATATAAAATTACTAGCACTTTGAAACAGCCTTAATTCGCCCTAGTGTGTATCTGATATTCTACTAAAAATATTTCATCGATTTTGATGATAAATTATAGGTATTATTTGTTACTAAAGGTATTTTTACCAGTTCATAGTAAACGACCTCTATGGATTAAAAAAATTGTGTGTCCAGCGGGTCTTAAGCAGAATCACCGAATCAGCCAGCACATCAAGCTACCTGCCACTGTGAATTTTTTCCAATCAACCTTGAACCTAAATGCTTTAACTATAAAGATGAAAATTAAATTTGACAGATTGTTGTATGATTAAATAATGATTCTACTAAAGTGACCTTTTTAGACCCGCTGATCACTATAACCCATTTCAGTTAACAAAACCGAGACGTTAAATTCCCGAAACTGAAAGCCTGGAACGTACCTAGTTAACATTTAGCGAGTTGACGCAGATGTCACCACGGGCGGTAGGCGCCTGCAATTTATTTAATGTGGCCTCTCCTACATTTTACGAGGTTTTCTTTCTACAGCGATGATGATACCGTCTGTCTTATTGAGCCGTTTGCTTCGCTTCCCCAGGGAGATCTTTTAGTAAGTGACTGGTGCTTTACAGCTTTCGCGGGCCGCTTAAATACAAAATGCCGGTCGATTCTGTTAACGTTTCGCCGTGAATACTTATGATGAGTGAGCCTGAGGTGTACTGTCATTCCATCCTAACTTTCGTAATTTTTATTATAACAGCATTTATGTACTAGACAAAGATGAAAGTTCATGTACAAAGGCGAGCTTAACTCATAAATGAGTTTTTTTCCAGCAAACCTTTGAGTGATAGAGAAAGATGAAAATGGAAGGTAGGATCCAGTGCACATTATTACATATTTTATTCCATCTTGTTTGTATGGATTGACAGGTTTCTTCACTGGCACTGCTGTTAAATTTTGCTTTTGTATAGCATTCGTGGGCTATGATGGAGAAGTTAAAAACCGGAAAACTTTTTTGGAATAATCATATTATCAAATGTTAACTACCCTACTTCTAAGTAACAATGTAAATGCTTGAGTTTGTAATGCTTATATTGCTGAACTGATTTTAAAAAAAATAGGCATAGAACCAGATGAAACCATAGAAACGATTACAGGTTTTTTAACGCAAGCAAAGCCACTAGCAATGCTAGTATTTATATAAATAATCTACGTGATAATAGGTGACACGACGAAGATGGCGGTCCGCCTTGGATGTCTTTATGAATTGGCGCCGAACCGGAAACAATAAAAGGAATGGAAGGAGGCTTTTGCTCAGCAGTCGGACAGTTCAGGCTAAATATTATTATAATATTTTTACGTTGAACTGACAAAGCAAAATCTTCAACATATTTCATTCAACTTTGATATTTGAAGATACGATTATAATCTACAACGCTCATTTAGCTACAAGAGACAATACGGCAAAACCGAGCCTACCGCACTGTTTGCGAATCGAGACCTAAATCTGGGCCATAAGTAAACCACACAGCCGACACAGCAACCACAATATCTACAAAGTAACAAGTACAAGAGCAAACAGAACAATGCCTAGAAGGTGCAATCATTGCCTTCCCTTTCCCGCAAGTCGGACAAAAAGGTAAGAACGCGTAATGGCCACAGAGATTAACTTCCTGGTAACTTTTCCCTAAGATAAACTTTGGTTCTTTATATTAAATTATTCCGAAACTTGTGAAGTACAAAAGATGAAGATTTTTGGAAGTGCTAATTGATTGATATTAAAATTCGTGAACTCTTATTTATGTTTCGTCAAAAACACCATTTTGGAGTATAATTCCTCTCAAATGGAGGGCGGGCCACTTGAGTCGGGAAGTTTGTTCGTTGAGACATAAATTACGTTATGTGGTTTAGAAATCATTGTTTATCTGTTGGGAAAAAGATAGCGGCACAGAAAGACTCCATTATACTTACCTGAGAGTTTTCTATTTAAAATCAAATTATGTTTTATCAATCGATTTCATAATTTAAATTACAAATAGGTACAATATGCTCAGATTTTTGAGCTATTGTTCAACACTCTAAGGCTGTATTTCCAACAGAGAGGATGCTTTATTTTTATTTATTTATTTTCAAAATTATGGACACACAGAATAACGGAACAAATATAGCATTATAATATTATTAGTACAAAGGTACTGCTTATTTCTAAAAAAACTTCTTCCAGTACACCTGCGAAAGGAAGAATTAAAATTAAATGTAGACAATAAGTAAGAAAAAACAAGAAAAAGAATATGTGAATGAAGCCTTAAACTACTTAATATATCAAATAAACCTACATACATAATGGGGTACATATTAATCTTTTTTACCAAGCGATTCTATTAGATCCGAATATTCCCCGCTACGCATCCTCGCACATCTCTATCGGGAACGCAGCCTAACTGTTAGCGCAAACGTCATTCGATATCCTGTGGAACCCTCATAGAATAGAGAATAGACATTTCAATTTTTTTTATTTTTCTACGTGAATTTCACTCATATAGTGCAATAGTCTCCGAGTAAACTGGTTGTGTCACAGCTAGTCTATTCTGTAAATAACCATTTCGATATCGACTTCACCTGAGTGACTAAGCTTACAAAGTGAACTTTATTTCACACATCATAAGGTCTTATATTTATACGAATTTGAAACTCACCTCGGATTCCGCTGTCGAGACACGAAAATGTTGTTACAGAATAGCACTGCAGTAACGGAACTCTCTACATCCAACCATTTGGTCACGCAATAAATCGATTAATTGTCTGCCGATGTTTTCAAAAATATTATGGCCTTTATGCCAAATTCTTAATTAAATTCCCGAAAACTAAAAAGTTGGGATAATTTGAAAACATTTTTTGTCTGAAATAAAACTAGGTAGCTTTTGCCCGCGATATCCCGCGCATATCCTGTTCCCGTAAGAATTTCAGGATTTTTTTTTAGTGCTATTTTACACTCGTGGAACCTACATGCGAAATTTCAGCTTTCTGCGACCAGGAGTTTCGGTTTTGCGTTACTAAGGTACTTTATCGGTCGTTTATCTACCCGTTAACCAATTGCACTATGACAAATAGCGTTGTCGGATAGATAAACTACTGATTTAAACCTCAGAAACCGGGCTCTCAGTCACTCAGTAATGGATGAGTTTTATATCTATTGATTGAAAGTTGAGCTCTATCTATATGTTTGTGAACGGGCATCACCAGTTGGGATAGGTCAAATTAAGCTTTTGATATACTTTTTTTTGCTCTACCATTTTCGCGCATGCGTTGAATGAACATTCAACATGTGTTACCTTGACGCCCTACAAATTTGTACCTTAGACAAATAAGAACAAAACATTAATCGAACTTATCACGAAATAATAAACGATTACACCGAATATTAGCGATTCATCGGATTTGTCGGAGCACGGTCGCCGTTGACAACCAGCATGTCTTGAACTAAGAGCTCGCGACAATCAGACGTACGGTTATTTATAAAACCTGAAAGCTTCTCTGTGAATGTCCCTAACACAGGTATGAACGGTCCCCGACTGTGAAGTTTGGATCATGGTAACTTTGGCTGTTTGTGTTGTACACAGCTAAACTTTCAAGTTTTATAAGTTAACGTACCTACTAATCTTCGCGGGCTCTTGTTCTATCTGTTTCAACATTGCCGTATCACCAACAAACCAACACTTCGCTAAACCGGCCGCTGCTAGTCCCTGATCGGTAGTATTTCGATAAAATAATGGCGCTAGTTCATGCGCCGTCAAGTATTTGCACTAAATTTAGTGGATTCGGAGAAATTGGATAGACTGACGGACACACAAACAAGAACACAAGTGATTTTATAAAGGATGATTTTTTATGGACGTTCGTGCCCCTAAAAATTAACGACAGTTAGATATCTTTAATTGGTATTTTTGGAGAGTATAAATTAAGTTTTGAAGAGATTATAAGACTACTTGATGACCCGCGCAACTTCGTCTGCGTCACATTTTCCATTACTGCTCCGCTCCTATTAGTCTTAGCGTGATGATATATTATGGCCCATAGCCTTCCTCGATAAATGGGCTATCTAACACTGAAATAATTTTTCAAATCGGACCATTAGTTCCTGAGATTAGCGCGTTCAACCAAACAAACAAACAAACTCTTCTGCTTTATAATATTAGTATAGATCTGAATAATACTAGAAAATAGCAATGGGTTTTAGGATTTTTTATTTAGTATGTAAGAAAAAAAATGTTTATTCTTCCCAAAAAAACGCACAAATTTAAAATAAACAAAATAAGTAAAATTAAAAAAAAAATGTTTTTTTTTGTTCAGAAAGTAACAGAGCATAATTTTTGAAATTAGAAATAATTAAATGAGTTCATACTATTTTTGTTCAGCCAAAACCTAAGAACCACAATAAAGGAAATCGTTTATAAAATTATTAAAACTTTTACATTGAATGACCATAGAACGACCAGATAAAACGACAGTAATTCCATATTTAATTTTTGAGGAAAACTGAGGAAAATGGATTTAGCTAAAATCATAACAGTAAAACGTCGTAATAGCGAGAAATAGGGTCGATCCAAAAGAGCCAAATTGTAGCACTAATTCGGACAGAGGGAGGATATAATTGAATTTTATTTGAGTCGTCCTTAACATTATTACATTGCGGGTTTAGAGTTAGTCCAAAAACGAATTGAGCTGATGTCGCTACGGAAAATGTGAGGAAACTACTATTGAATATCAATATCCACCTGTGGCAATGTATTGGGATTCTGTTTAGGTATACAATCAACAAAAGGGTCTGGAAGCCAATAACCATAGGATTGGTAACGTTGCTGTAGCTATACAGAGTATTTTACGGCTCTGTTCTGAAATGGTAAAAAGAATACAGTGCGACTTTGTTGGTCTATCTTTTACTGCTGATAATTTCAGGAAATAATAATCCCATCAAATGTGACAAAGGGAGTCAAGTTCATTGTTAAAAATAACCGTGATTGTCGACTTCAGTAAAAAATTATTGAGATCTGTATGGGCGCCAAGTTCTGTAGATAATCCTGAAATAAGAAAAATTAAGGTTTAAGATTCAATTTTGTTAGTTTTTAAGGACATGTTGTTATCTTATATTTGGCTTTACTTGTCCTCTTTATGTTATACTTACGCGCGTTACAGTTTTTATATTGAAAGGACGTCATATCAGACTCTTCTAAAAAAATAAAATTGCTGATAAAATCGAGCCAAGTAAATAAAATCTTGAACCTTAATAATTTCGAGTCATGATGAAAGTTTTGAGTTGGAAAGTAGCTCGAAATGGTTCGTGTACACACGGCTGTTGCGTCGACAGTTCCTTTTTCTTTGAACTTTGGCTGGACACGCTGCTACGTGTCAAGATGCTATTGACACAAAATATGGAGCAGTGGTTAAAACATTCATAAAAAGATAAGGAATAAAAAATACTCTTCATTTACCAATAGTTTTTGAATAATTATTGCATGAAAATACCATCTCCCATTTCTTTGAAGTTTGTGATGCAAAAAAACCAAATTCAACCTACCTACCTATTTAAAAGTAAATTAGAAAATAAAAATACTCGTATATTCAAACAGTTAGACGGTTTAGGGCTGATTTGTCCATAGTCCAATAACTTTTACCTGATGAATAAAAATGGCCGTCTGACAGCTTTTTTATGGAAAATATGTTGTGACTGTTCCTAAGTTACCCTAGGCTGATAAAATTTTCGTTTTCCTAAATTACCCTAATAGATAAGGTCGGTCCCCCCGAAGGGGGAGAAACACGCCCCAACCAACGCGTGTCTCCGTAGGACTCAGACCAGACTGGACATCCTCCCGCCTTTTATGAAGTGAATTCCAACAGTATGAAATAATTCAATGCCTTATCACATTGATAGGTCAAAGTTTGGATTGAAATATATAATAGAAGGACTTAGGAATTCATAGTTATGAAATAAAATAGGAATGGTTTCAGAAGCTCACCTTATAACAAAGGGAAAATCAATTACTCTATTTTAATTAATAATAGATCGTGTGAGAAACCTTTACGCTAGCGTAACTGGTATAAGGTCAATAGTTACTCGCACGATACCTCACGTCTGCACCCATAGCACTCAGAGCAACACTTCCTTAAGTGACACCAGCGGCTTTTCAGCGACAAAGTGTCGGCAACACGTTTATAGGAAACGCGGTCCCTAGCAGTTCGGTCGAACTGTAAACGTGACGAGGCGGCTTTCCCTGCGCCAACCGTGCGACCGTCCTAGTCTAGCAACGGAGCGACTAGTTCCAGCGGCAGAACGTCAAACATCATGCTCATAATATAGAGACATGGTCCCTAAGTCCTTAGACTGTATAATATAAGATATATATGGTCAACCCAACCCCAGGAAGCGCACTCTCTGTACAACAAGTACATCTGTAAGACACAGTGTTCGTATCTGACCGAATCAGTGGTCGCAGGTAGAGAATATAAATTCAAGAATCAATACAAATACAAATAGTTACTACAATCGAGAGTTATAAACTCAAGAAATAAATATAGTTGAGAACTTCAACTCTTAAAGCCTATAGACAGCCCCTAAAGCGCCCACCCGTCGCCACTTCCTAGTGTTTGGGCTAGAGAGAAGAAATGGCACAACAAACTCTTTAGCAACACGTATCTGTCTGTTCTGTTATACAACCTATAGACAACTAGGATTGCCTGCGGCTCCGTTAGTGTCACTGTATATAATGAAACACAATATCAGCCCAGAGTAAATTAGAACAATAAAAGACTCACCCATTCACACCAGCACAAACACACACACACGTATTCAATACTAAATTATTTCTAACTTATATTAATCTAATAAATACTACTTGCACTCGCGATACAACAGCTCTACACCATCTCGCCATCTGGCATTGACTACTATCCGTCTTCTCACTAGCCTATCGCTTACAGAGTCTCGCGATGTCAGAGCCATCAATCCTAACTTGGCTCCGTATCCTTCCAAGCCCTAACGCCAAGTGCCGCGCTTTTCCAAAATCACGAGCGTCACCGACCGGCGTCCTGTTGGGCTTTTTGTCCAATTTCTTAATAATAGCCCAAACGTTCCTGTGGGTTTTACCCCGGTTAAAGTGCACATCATAAGTGCTGTCCTTTTTGTTCATTCCTCGGGTTTCAGGTACAAGCGCCTTAGTCGATAATGTTATCCGCTAACGAATATCGACTCTAACGAATTGAGGAGAAGGTCGTATTTCCACTAACGTAAAATATTGCATTCGAATAACTTCTGGCAAATGGCGCGTTTGTTTCCCATTAAAACAAAGATTGATTGATTTCCTGAGTACCAAATCTCATGCTACACATTTCAAAAGCAGATACTTAACATATTTTGTGATTCTCGAAATTAAGTGGACGGCTGGCCCAGCAATTTATGATCCTTCAAGTATCTGGCAACATGTGAAATGTTTTGAAACGAATTAAATAAGTATTTAATTATCTAGGAGTGACGGATAGTCACAATGTCAATATGACATATTTATTCTTCCAATAAACGTTATCTCTGACCATTGAAAAATCAGCCCTTAGGAACGAAGGTCTAAAATTACTTACTATAAAGATCAGCTCACACCAAGATGTTTCGTAAGGAGACAATACGAGCGAAAGTGAATGATACATTTTATTGCTATCTTGAACTGTCGCAAACATACACAAATTTTGTGACTACACAAAAGGCACACATGTCAATATCAGGGTGAGAATTCAACTACGTCCAGCGGTGCCGTGTTGCCCTTTGAGATGTCTCGAGGAGCAGTGCGGCGCTCATCGACATAGCCATACTTCTGGTAGTCCACCAAGCCCGTGCTGTGCCTCACCAACCTGTTTGAATACCACCAGGCGGCAGTGCAATGACAAGACATTGTACTGTAACCATAATTGTTTTTTTATGGTTTTTCTCTATTATGCAACGTGGAACAGAATAAACGCAATGAATCTTAAGGGGTCATTGTACAGCAAACAGCACATCAGGTTTTACCAAACTGTCAAAAATCTCCAAATGATTCTAAACCTTATCTCGATGGGAATTGAGTTCATAATCAAATGAGAAAATTTGACAGTTGATGGTAACTTGATGTGCTGTTGACTGTACGCATCATTATGAACAACTGTGAGAAATTGTGAATAAAATCATCTGTTGAGTACATTTTGTCGAGTTATTTTCACATAAATGTATAGGGCTCTCGAGATTTTTTCGCGATTTCAGTGTTGGTAGTAAAAATTGTTCATAATGATGAGAACAATGAACTCTTAAGGTATATTGCTTTATTTCTGTTACACGTTGTATTTAACACTGATCCAAGGTGTCAAAATGTCATCGCATACCCAAGAGACTCTGAGGGTTTAGCTCGAATATTGTTGACGTATAGTAACGTCACGTAAAATTTTACCATAGCTACAATATTCGTTTCGCACATAATATTTATTCGAATTAGATATGTTATTCATATTTTTAAATACTATAAATTATGTACCTATGCCCTGTAAAATTTAACCGAAATATTATGGGGTTGTAGTTTTTCACATTCAAAATTCACTTACGTTAACATTACTATACGTCAAAATATTCGTGCTAGGCCCTCATCACTCTTAGAATTAGTGTCATTATTTGAATTTCGTCATTCACTTCGCGAGTTCGCGACCCGTCATTCGTACCTATAACAATTTAAGTCAAGCTGACAAATACTTATTTTTATTTTTGAATATTTTCCAGTGAAGCGGAAGGGAGGAATGTGGGCAGGCGGTGCGCAGTGTGTGCATGCCTCGCTGCCCCGCGGCGCCCGAGCGCAGCCTGCTGCGCCCACGCTCAGCGGCGCCATCGCCAGCCGCCGCCCGCCCAGGTAGCCCACCTTAGTGAATTTTATCCGTTTTATTTATTTTTCATCTGTTCATGTTAATTAAGGTAGAACCTAAAGGCTGAATAATAACAGTCATTACGCATCGATCTTCGCAGCTTCGCGGTTAACGACACATGTCAAAGTTAATTATTAAGTTAAGTATTATAAGACTCCATTAAGACTAGCAAACAAATGAAAATATTTAGTGAGTCCGGTATGTACCTACTAGGTAACTAATACTTATAAAAATTCTCCTTCTGACCGATTTCAGCCAATGGCACCGGATACTAGCCATTTGCACGCGACATATAATATGCACAAGTTTAGTGTGTCCTCAAACATAGGATCAATTCCTAATCAATCACTCTCATAGCTCGATAAGACGGAAATCCGAAACAGTCACAGAGAAATCTGGCGCAGTACAAAGGGCCAAAGCACGGGTATCACACCACCAACTTCCAAACTTCGGGCTGTCACAGAGAAATATTACATAGGGTGTAAAGAAACACACAGAATTATTTTAAAAGCCTTCCAAGTGCGAGTCAAACTCGCATATGAAGGGTTCCGTTCCATCAACCTTAATTTTTATTATTTGTGGTTATAACAGCAATAGAAATACACAGCTGACGGACCGACGACGGACGGACAGTGGAGGCTTAGTAATAGGGTTCCTATCTTTAGGTAGGTACCTACGGAACCCTAAAAATATGGGTTTTTCACCACAGATTCGACCATATAGATTATTTGCATTTTAAGTTTTTGTGAAAATTTCAGGGAAGTTTTTGAACATAATTTGTTTATAAATAAAGATAATCATCTGCCTAGCCTTTTCCCAACTATATTGTGGTCGGCTTCCGGTCAAACCGGATCCAACTGAATACCAGTATTTTACGTGGAGCGGCTGCCTACCAGACCTCCACAACCCATTGACTGGGTAACACGATACTCCTTGGCAAGACTGGTGTCAGATTTTCTGGCTTCTGACTATCCGTAACGACTGCCAAAGATCTCGAAATGACAACCGGGACCAACAGCTTAACGTGCTTTCCGAGGCACGGAGGAAACTCGGTATGTTCAGATGGTCACCCCTTCACAGACCAACCTCGGCAAGCGTTGCTTAACCTTGCAGATCGACCTGTGCGGCTGTTATTATTTAGCCACGAGCTC
Organism: Ceramica pisi; assembly: GCA_963859965.1. NCBI lineage: Eukaryota > Metazoa > Arthropoda > Insecta > Lepidoptera > Noctuidae > Ceramica > Ceramica pisi. The sequence goes on along the minus strand of OY982537.1, from coordinate 10,648,539 downwards.
CTCGTTTATAAATAAAGATACGACACGGAAAACGACAGTACAGTATTGTAAGAAATCAAAGGAATCTTGCTCCTAAACTACATCTTCCAAGATGATATATAGTTTAGAAGCTAGAAGATTTATAGATACATTTTCAGAGAGCCGTTGGAGACAGGCATCTTAAATTTTGATATCTTTTTGTGCTATTTATGCTAAAATTTCAATCAAAATAAAACTACTAGCTGACTCAGCAATTGTTGTTTCACCAAATAAAAAAATGAAATATTCTTGGTCAAGTCGTTGTACAAACACACGAGATTTTTAAATATTAGATGAGGGTGGTGAAGTAAAGTCACAGTTTGTGTTACCTCGATTTTGGAAAGAAATAAAACTAATTAAGTAGCTTCTAAATCACTCACAGATACACAATTGTACCTACTTACTAAACTTACTAACACAGTTCCTTTCTTTTTTTAATATCTAATTTTTATGTATAGTCTTAGAATTATATGTTTTTGTAAATTTTTGCTGCACTTTTTATTGTTCTATACAATACATTAAAATGAAAGCATTACCCAAGGAATGGAGACCTGGTGTCCTGAAATACAGACCTCAAGTCTAGTGTAGGCACCTGTCTCCCACAGTATAATTATTGCTGTTACGTATTTTTTTTTGATACATCTCTAATGTGCCTTTACTGTGGTAAGAAATATCAATAATTCAAATCAAAGTCAAAATCGATCTATGTGCACGTTTAACATAGCTGCTTGACAAATTTTTCACATAAATATCTGGTAATTTTCAGGCCGTCTCCTCCGTCGCCAACTTTAGTGGCTCAGATCGACTCTTCAGTAGCCTGCCTCTGGTTACTGACGCCTTTGTCAGCAGGAACTGCTGTAGTGGCAGTTCTAGTCGCAGTATCAACCAACAACTGGCTACACACACATGAAAACATGCTCAACCCTTCGTACAACGGCACGGGAAGACATGACCTCGTTGCAAAGCATACCGTGTCTGGACTATGGAGGATATGCCATACAGATCGTAAGTGTGCTTTGACATTTTCAGTATTATATATTTTGATTTTCACGATGTACCTAAGTAACTTGGCAAACTAAACCTTGTGATGCATCCGCACTCGACGCGCGGCCGGGAAAGCTTTTCCTGTCGCTCATGCTGTTTGAATTTTGACTGCTTACTAAAATATTCAAGCTGTGAATGGGAAAAATTAAGAATAATATTCTAGCGAGAGCTAAACTCTAAAAAAATACCAGCTGTTTCATACATTTTCATCGGCTAAATATTCCATTTTGTATAAATCACTATATTTTATATGGTTTCAGAGTAAATATTAATTTGCATAAAATCATGTGTACTTTGGCTCCCTAAGTTAGTATTAGTGTTTTACAAATAATAAAAATGTAGGATATTCTCAACCGATTTGGGCTACAAAGTAGCCTATGTTTCACAGCTGCACAGTTCTATATAACAACAAACAAGAAACGCCTATACATATTCAGGCTAACAGAGTTACCTCGCGTACTCTGCAAAATGATCTTTTAGGGTGCCGAACCTCTGCATGGATAGATGGAACCCTTATAGGATCACTCGGTTGTCTTTCTGCCCGTCTGTCACAGCCGGTTTTTTCAGAATCAAAAAGACCGAATCAGTTGAAATTTGATACAACAAAAAAATACAACCGACTTCTAAAAATAACTTTAAATTCGGAAGTCGGTGTTTTTGTTACTTTCTTCGTATTTTTACACCGACTTCCGAATTTAAAGTTATTTTTTACTTTGTAGTGTTTTTTTTAGAAGTCGGTTGTATTTTTTTGCAAAAAGTTTTTTATTTTTCACTTTTTAGTGGTGCACCTAACAACATCACTACAAAATCGCAGAAAAGCAAAATACGCAATTTCGATTATCAAAGTATCATCTATATTCAAATTCCAGCGATTTCGATTCAAAATCCAAAGTTCGTAACCGATTTTGATATGATTTAAATGGGACCAATCTGCAAGTATATCCTTTCAGATAAAACAAAAAAAATACAAATCGGTTCATAATTGTCGGAGTTATGAGGTAACAAACATATAAAAAAAAAAAACATACAACCGAATTGATAACCTCCTCCTTTTTGGGAAGTCGGTTAAAAATAAATCTTCTGTGACTTAAACACAGACGTGTAACGAAATAAATAAATTTTGAAAGTAGGGTCAATTATTTGAGACGAAAAACAGAAATTTGAAACATACGTTTTCAAACTGTACCGAGTTACATATCAGATTATAGGGAAAGTAAGAGTCGCAAAACTATTTTTTTTTTCATTATTCCATTCCGAATTTACCAAAGAAAATAGATGAATTACAGGAAAACCTAAGTCTAAGATAATAAAGTAACATGTTAAATAAAAGTTATTTGTTCAGAACCTGCACGATTTCATTCAACTCGACTCAACTTGGACTCAGCTTTTTAGTCGAGCTGACAGTTATGATTATGTTATTTACCAACGAAATTAACGTCACACGTCAGCCGAGTAAAGTTTTCTTCAAATAGACTTAGCGACTTGATGTTAGCCTCTTGTTGCCTCTCAGGTTCACAAAAAAACCAGCCAAGTGCAAGGTGGGCTACGCGCAGAGTAGAGTGACGTAGTTGCACGTCACAATTATCGACTTCTCCATTTTATTGGTTGGTCGATTATTATATACTCGTTAACTTGTAAAGCCTACTTAGCTTTGACGATTTTCCCTTTAAATTCGTTACTTATATGCTACTATGTATTTTGCAACAAAAACTAGCACTTTAAAGCTTAATAATTTGTTTAATTTTGTAAAGTGGTTTTCGCACAGCCACATTATTTTAAACACGACCAATCCAACGACACACCATGGGAGGATAAAAAAAATCATCGCCACTTTACGTGTAGAAAAAAAATGTTTTTTCCAAATTTTATTATACCACTTTGTTTTAAACCTTTACCAAATTCCAACTTCTAGAGCTATGCTAAGCGTTTTCGAGCTAAAACGGACAGACAGATATGGCGAAACAATAAGGATTACTTGTTGGCTACGGAACCCCAAAAACGTAAAAAACACAAATCGTATCGGCTAGGAATATAGAACGCGGTACTTTTTTAGTACAATAGAGTACGAAACTTCCGCGTGTGTTGCGAGCCTACAATGCGTTCTGTTTCCGTCGCAGCACGTGGGAAATGCATTGTCCCACCGTCCGAGTCGGCCCACTTTCCTTCTATTACAAAGTCCGTTGATGCGTCCGCAACTGCGGGATTCCCATTTGAGACTAGTTCATTTCCTTCATTAAAATAACGAGATTCTGTGTTATTTTAATGATGCTGCTACAGAATCAATCTATTAAGCAGGTCTTGTGGTATCAGTGGCCACATGATCGCTGTTAATGTTGGATTTGTATAAGAGTAGCTACCATGCTGTCATGACTGACTAAGTAAGTTAGTCATAACAGTGCGACACAAGTAGATAGATACTTTATTATCAGTATATTTATACTAAACTGTACAAATATTAGAAAGAGGTTAAGCTTGTGAGTTTGTGGGGTAACTTCTGGATCTACCGAACCGATTTTAAAAATTCCAATAGTTGCTTTTATTAATTTTATGTATTGTATGTATTTCAGCTGGCAGCACGGTGTTCCGGTGTCTCGACATCCCATATTTTCCGTTATCACAATGGCAGCCTGACCCGAGTGACTCGACAAACGCGATACCATGTGAGTTTTGTTTCTGAAAGGTTGCTTTTTGGAGACGGTACAGAGAGTCTAGCCCTCAGGGGGGTTAAAGAAAATCGCATTACAATTATAAAAAACGTGCACAGGCATCAAACAATCTGTGTACAAGTTAAAGTAAGTTGTAATTTATGGTTAAATAATTTAGTTAGGGTTAAGGTATAAAGCGGCTATTTCTCTGGAATCTCTGGAGGTGAGAAATTCAACCATAATTATTTTTTAAATCTAAGTTCAATTTTTTTAAATTTAAATTTAAAAACGGCCATTTACACATGCATAGTACATTAAAACATATAAGCAAATGGCAATATTTGGTAGCGAAGTAGTGGCCTAATTATGGCCTCAACTTTTAGTTGGAAGTCGTGCTTTCAAACCAAACTAGAGGATATATGAGTACCATCACATGGGTAATTTATTTCACTACCTGGACTGTATAAAGGGGAATTTAATGAATATCACCAAAATCGCAGTAAACGTAGCCACTATTTTACCTCCAAAACCTAAGAAATTAACTATTGGCTCGAAAATAAGACAAAGATTTTATTACCACTCCTTCAGACGGTAAAAAAAAAACATCATGAGTAAGCATATCCTAGAACAAAAACAAAGACAAGAAATAGAACAGATATTAGACATCTATTAATCCTTATTAGTGCAGTAGGCCCCAGTGAGGATTGGTAGATATCAGGCCAAGTCTGCGTGCCTTCTACTTCCCCTCGCACAGAACGGAGGCGGGTGTCCCAGTGTTGGGAACATTATGGCATGTGAGATCTCATGAAGCATGAACCTTTTTTTGGGGTTGTGTAACACAAAAGTAATAATATCAGGTGTGGCATATGTTTCAGATGTGGTGACTAGGTCGGCAGCCCCACTGCTCCTGGCTGTGTTCACGCAAGCGGTTGGAGCGCTGTGTTGCGTCCTAGGACACTGCGTGAAAGGACGGCGGCTTTGTACATTCATTGCGGGCGTTCTATATATTATATCTGGTGAGTTGATGTTTGTACGCTGAGCTTCGATCGCAGAGAAATAATCTGACACCTATTTTGCTGTGTTATGCAGTTATTGGGTGATCAGTTAGGCTAAGGACGCACTATCGCTTTTTTAGTGGTTAATCGCTATACCGCAAAACCGCTCAAGAGGTAAGGAAATTAGTCGTGGGAAAAAACCACAAGTGAGACCGATAGTTTCCTTGACTAAAAAAATTACTCAATTAAAAACCGCGGCGGTTTAGCCATAGTGCGGCCTGGTCCAATTAATTTATATTGGTACTCAGCTACGTTCGGGTAGAAAAGAAGCAAAATTAATGATAGCAGGGAACGTATTAAAGTTTATATGTAGTGGGTATGAGTGTATGACCATACCGAATATAAACTCATTCCATTCGCTCGTTATAGATTAGAAGATGGTTAGAAGCATTTACGTTCAATATAATCGAAAGAATTAACATTTGTTGCAACTGTTGGCTACTGCTCAAAGCACACACACACGTTGCTATTACGTCTCGACACGTATGGTACGAATTTAAAGTTACTTGGGAAAAAAAAATACTTAAAGAAATACTCTCTTAGCTTCATAAAAAAACCGAAACTCTTAATAATTTCAACATAGTTCCATTTAAAACAAATGGATTTTAAACTAGTATTGAGGGGTTGAAATAATGTACCTAAGTATTTTTTTTATATTTACAACGTGTTACAGAATAAACGCAATAACTGAAAAGGGACTCCGAAATTGCAAAGAAAAATTTGCTTTTCAGAACCTTTTATCGAGTTTTGCGCATTGAAATTTATGTCCGATGGTAAAAGTTGTTCACAATGTTGAATTCCATGACCCTTTTACAGGTATTGCGTTTATTATGTTACACAATCTATATTTCGTATGGCGTATGGATCAAATGAAAAAGAATGAGTAGTGGAGAAACGTGGGAGAACTGAAGTCTAAATTATGAAGTAAATATGAATACAGACTTTTTGCTGGAATAGAGAAGTTTATAAATTAAATAAACCTTCATAAATTATGGTATTCGTTTGAAACCCTTAACACACGAGGATAAGTCACACTCGTTCGGTGTTTTTTAACAATTGTTCTTCTTGCCTGCTCACCACGATATCGATAGGATTCTTTTTTAAGTCCCATGAACCACATGTGGTCTTCGCTGATTATTAGTTTACTATTGTGTCTGCTGTGTGTATTGTGAATTTGATCAGTTAATTCATTCTAAAAATATAATCCTATAATTTTAAATCTTTTGTTTCAGGTTTAATTATGCTGACCGGTATCGTCATGTACATATCCGTCTTTAAATCACAAGTAGGCCACAAGTTGCGCTACGTGACTTATTTTCAAGCCCCCAGAATGTCGTATAGTTACGGGTATTCATTTGGGCTATACATCAGTGGCTTTGTGGCTGCAGAGTTAGCCGGCACTTCGGCTATATTTCTTTTTCTTCAGTGGTACCAAAAAGATTGGATAACAGAGCTTACTGAAAAAGCCAAAGCTGATTGTCGAGCATGGGATCGTGAATATGCCTTTACAGAATTCAGAGAACGAGATTCCACACTACTAGAAAGGCGATTGATGAAGAGAGACACATACCCGCCTTCAGGCTCCTCAGCGGCAACGCCACGGGAACGAAGGCGTTTTGAGTTTGATGGCGATGATTTGCCACATTGTTCAATACATAATAAAAATAGGAGATTAAATTTAAGTTCAGCATCATTAAAAGATTTGTCGTCGTCAACGTTGTACGGGTTCCCGGCGGCGCCGCGGCCGACGGCCTGTGACAATTACTTTGAAGAATTCAAAGAGGTGCCACAAAGTGCGAATACCTTGAGTGGACTAAGGAGTGCGTCAATATTTCAGTCACAGGCGTCGGTGGCGAGCGGCCGATTTCTGGACACTTCGGCGGTGGAACCTCCGCCTTCACGAGAAGAAGAAATGGTGACTTTCGGTGCAGGCGCAAGAGGCGGTGAAGAACAGCCGCCGCCGCGCCACGACCGTGCCGTGGGCACCGACCCTTACCGCAGAACGACGCCCGTCTGATCCAAGAACTTGGGTTTCCCACCCCGAATATAAAGCATATCGAGAAGTGATAAGTGACGATTTTATTACCGTGCTACGTACTAAATAGTTAATGTTCGTACCTAGCCGGATACAGTTAAGAAGTGTCTTTCGAATTTATGAACGTATAATAGGTGCATACGTGACTTGTGTTATAAATTTTTTAATTGTTATTATTCCTTAAATAAACACTGCCATTTGTCTATATATTTTTTTTGTGTTTAATCAGTCTCTATTGTTGCAATGATAAATTTTTGATTTAAATGAATTTAAACGAATTATTTGTGGTGCAATTTTATATTGAAAGAGAAGAATTGTTGAATAAAAGTACATTGCAAAGAAATAACAGTTATTAGTTTCACCATTGACTAAGATTGCGCGAGAGAGAGTGTGAGCTGAGGTGCTAAAAAGCCACTTTAGGAGAATCACACAACAATCTGTCTTTCATTTTCATCTTTATCGCTAACGCATAAGGTTCAATGATGATTCGGGAAAATTGACAGTGACGGGATAGCGTGATGTGCTTTCTGATTCTGCTAAAGTGGCTTTTTTAGACCCGCAGAGCCCTCTGTGACGTAAAAGTGTACTAAATAGGTTGCGTTGACGTGGATTCCCTAACAGCCACCCTGTATATATTTTAATTAATTAAAACAGACTGCTGCTCTGTCTAGGAATGTTTTTATTTTTAGGATAGGAACAGTCTCTGGTGTTGAAATGATAAAGTTGTAAAGATGATTAAACAACGATGATACGACGTTCAAGGTGCTTATGAATCCAAGATTTTAGAGCCATTATTTTATTTTCTGCGTAGCGAAATGTCAGCAATAGAGTAGTTTTAGTACGTATTTGAACGCACATTACCTGCTAGCTTGGGCCATCGGGCAATTTTCTTCTTATAAAACCTTATTTTCACCCTAGAAATATTAGGAGAGCTCCAGTAGGATGTCCTAAGCGAAGAATAATTCGTAAAAAATGCGCCAGGGGCCAAATTCTAGGGATAAAATCAAGAAGAGAGTTTTGCATTCTCCCAAATCCTGGCAGCATTTTATATTTGCTATTTAGACCTAATAAATATAAATGAATAAACTATGCTCCAGCATTGTGAATATGGCTTCACTCGAGGTCGCGATTGTGAAGGCTGCTCAATCCCAAGCTTGTGGGCCACCGAGTGGCTTGTCAACATATTTGACTTGGCTAAGTTTCAAATAAGAGCCGTTGGCCTTTGGTACATTTATTGTCGGTCATAATTTAAGAAACGCTAATAGGTAAATTAAGACATACCGCGTGTATCTGACATCGACGCACAAACGATTTCCATGGGTCCAGGGCATGATTCTGGACAGTGTTGGAATTTTTCGTCGGTTCTTTTTTAATTTTTTTCAAGAGTACCTACCACAAATAAGTATCAGCTCAGCTGAGCTGATATCTATTTGTGGTTTTATTCAGATTGCTCTTTTTAGTGAAAGTAGTTAATCAATTATTTTTTTACTAAAAATCTCATTGGGTTAGGTCAGAATAACGATTATGAGCAGTCAAAAGTAAAAAAACCCTTGAAAAAAATGAAAAAATTAGAAAAAGTCCGACGAGAAATTCTAGGGTAGGGTAGTCTAGCGTGTCCAGAATCATGCCCTGGACCCATGGAAATCGTTTGAGCGTCGATGTCAGATACACGCGGTATAGCCCAGAAGAAATCAACGTTTAAAAAAGCATAGCAGACACATTCTCCAGTCATGAAAAACGATTCAAAATTTATTTTTACGGTACAAACGAAGAAACATCAGAAAAAGGGCTATGTACGTTATTGTAAATTTATCTGGCGCCTACCATAACACTTTGTTTTCTACATTTTTGTGACTCTATCCTAATAAGTAATGTTTGTATGCTCTGAGATCTTGTTCTTTATTTTCGCTTAACGAAAATCTGAAATAATGCCACCATCTTGTAATTTGATATAAGTTCCAAAGGTGATTCACATTCTAAAACCACTATACAGTCAATGCTAAATGCTCAAATCGTAAGGTTCTTGTGTGATAATAATATGTTTTATACATTCACACATACATAAACTCAAGCCTTTGATCAACAGGGGTAAGCAGGAATTACAGAACGCCATCTGCCGGTCGATTCTGTAAACATATCGAAGTGATCACGAAGTGAGCTGTCAAACTATATAAACAAGATGGAATGACATCTCACTTGTCGTTCACATCAAAATGAACACGGTTAGATGTCACCAGAATAGACTAGCTGTTAACGATCCCGATATACATAATATTTTATGTAAAAAAAAGCTTTTAAATTTATTTATTTATTTTATTTTATTTAAATATGGACCGTTTTTAATTTTTTTTACTGATTTGTTGGTCTTAAGATGACAAACGTTGTCCTGAGATTAAAAGTAGCCTTAGTGCTAATGTACACTATAATCTATCTCTGTTTCAAATTTCATAAATATCTGTTTAGCCGTTTCGGCGTGATTGAGTAACTAACATCCATCCAAACTTTCGCATTTATTTGAAACTAGTTTAGTTGTATGTAAAACTAGCTGATCCGCGCAACTTCTTCTGCGTCACATTTTTAGTTAATGGCTCCTCCTGTTAGTTAAACATAATAGCGATAAAATTAAATGGGCTATCCCACTCTAAAATAAATTTCCAATTCAAACCAGTAGTTCCTGAGATTAACGTGTTCAAACAGACAGTCTTTCAGCTCTATAATTTTTATAGTACCTATAGATATTATATTAGTTAGGATTACAGTAGAAACATCTCTTTATCAGCTCAAAGACTGGAGTTTATAACGGGGTTAAACTAAAATCACGTAAAGCGGTTGGGTCACTGGAAATTGAGTGCTTTCTTAAAAATACCCTGCACAAGAGCTTATTAGTAATGATTTTATGCACGAAAATTTCTCGTCCAAATTAAGTCTGGGTGGGATCAAACCTTTGCACATTAGCTCAAAAAAGTACAATTTATTTCAAGGTATGCATGAAATGTGTGCCTGCTGTCATGACTATCATTAGAATCCGGCAAGTGTGTGTCGGGCTCGGGCCACGCGCAGTGTAAGACTCCATAGTAAGGTACACGTTACAATAGGCTTGTAAACTGAAAAAATCGAATTAGTTCGTCAGTTAGATTATCAAAAAATATTTGCCCCGTATTTTTTTTTTTCACGTAAACCAAAATTGACGAAGATACGTACGTCGCTTATAAAATCTCAACACGACACGCCGGCGCATAATTTATTGTGCGTTCTGACGTCATTAGCCACCGCTCTCGTTGTTTCGATGCGTTTTATCATTGTCAATATTCATCGATTTACAAAAACAAAAAATACCTGTCCATTATTTACCTGACAGAGGGAGGCATAAAAATCAACACTTTAAAGCGTAATATTTCCTAAACGGAGCCTTGGATGGAAGAATGGTTTTCATACGCCCGAAATAATTTCAAACAACCCGTCCAACGATATCTCACAGCATGGGATAGACGATAAATAAATCTTCGCCACCTTACGTGTAACCTTACACGTAAGGTGGCGATGTTTATTTTTCATGATTTCATACTACCAATTTGTCACTTGTTCATACAACAACTCAACGAATCGATTTCATTGACGATCGCAGCAATCTGCCTTAAAAAACTGCATCTCGGGGTAGAATACAAAACATGACTAATAATGAACTCCCTATAACAAAAGCAATCAATGACCGCATACCCAAAAAATTATGTATCTACATAAATGTAAAAATGAATCTGTTTAATTTGGTCATCGCATCACGCGTGAACGGCTAGACCGATTTCGCTTATTCTTTTTTTGTTGTGTTTGTTACTGCTAGGAGAAGGTTATTGAAAGAAAATACAAAGAAGAGTTGCAGTTGAAGAGAACGAAGCTACAGGGGTCAGCTAGTATTTGATAAAAATAAAAAATCTAATTGCATGAAGATCATTACGAGAGTGGGAATCTTCCTTGAGAATCCCAACATTCATATAACCACACCTTTCACTGGCATTTCACTGGTGGCTTCAGCCATCTTAACCAGGGTAGTTCAGGAACACTCAATAGGCATACTTTCGTACAACATGGCCGTCCTGCAAGCGCTGAACAGTCACACAGTTAGTTTTCGGTTGATTCTTGAGTGTCCCCAATGTCTCAACCAGATTGGTAGACACAAATATTAATTTATTCATAATCAAGTAAGATAAGACTCATTATTTGGCACAAAATTTCACTGGACTACACACAATATACAAGACATACAATTTAATTTATTCATTATTTAGTTACCAGTCAATGGATCAAAGGACACAATAAAGTAACCATTTAATCATTTAATAGATTAATAGACACAGCGTATCCGAAGCAACGACAGCGGACGAACTGGCTAGAAGGTTCGACTGTAGCAACGATGGGACCTGGGGCCCGAGTCTGCTATTTTTATATATTTGTCATTCCGACACGATCCCATTGTCATGCCATTGTCATTCTGCTAAAAGTTCGTAATCTGCTAAATTCATAATCGCACGGTCACTGGCACGTCAGTGACCGGTCACTGGAACGTCAATGGTCTTGTAATAGAATTGCGTTAGGAATGCCGTATTGCTATTATTATAAAACCGAGCTAAATTTGAGCATTTATTCATGCCAGATTTTATTTATATTTAGTTTTACATATTATTTATTAGTGTTATAAGCAATCTGAATTAGTGAGAAGTTCGTAAATACTAAATCTGTCATTATGTACGAGATTACCATTCATATGGCTTTCTTTCAGTGGCGTGTCAGTGATTGATCATTGGAATGTCATAATGACGCCATTATGACGCCATTATGTTAGTAGATTACCAAACTTGTCAAAATCAACCATTTTGAAATCAGTGATCGACCATTCTGACACTATTGTAATAGCAGACTCGGGCCCCTGAACGGTTACCTATCATAAGTTCGAAAAATATTTGACCGAATTTCATTTCAACTAAAACTATTCAACTATTATCATTTCGTTTTTTTTTTTTTTCATCGAATTTACGTCTGCCACTATATCACTTGACCTAGGTATTTATCTATTCGATTTTTTTCGTTACTTCGACGTTTCATTTGGTCGAAAAACTTTTTAACGAAGTTACACTTAGCTGAAATAACATTTGTGCAAAGTATTGGGAATAAATATAATGACCACCATAAAATGCTTTGACACCCTTAGTTTTGTAACCAAAAATATCTACTTAACACCAGAAAAATAGTCACGACTCGGCTGCCGCGGTAGCGGCCGCCGAGCGCCAGATTGGTTTAATTTTGGTGATCATTTACTATTTTTGGGTTACTCGTGATTTACTTGGAGTCATTTTACTTAAATAGGATAGCAAAGTGTTAAAACTTTGGTTATAATTTTACATTAAAATGCGAGTTTCATTTTGGTGATCATTTACTACTTTTGTCTGCTATTTGTTACTATATCTGGTGGTAAGTTAAAAATAAGCCCAAAGTATTATGTTTCCGAACATTCATTATATCACATCACAAAGTGAGTTTTGAGTTGTCCAGTAAAAAACATGCTAACAAGGACGCTTGCTTCAAGCATGCAGCATACAAGGCATGCAACAAGCATTGTTTCTGACACGGCCACGGCGCTGTGAGGTTTGGGCAGCCGCAGATGGTTTCAACGCTCTCCACCGCTGCTTTAGCTTACTGCAGCCTCAGCCGCGACGGAGGGCCTTCAAACCACCTGCTCCTTAGCTCGCGGGCCGCCCCACTCCTCCGCGTCAACACGGGCGTAATTTAAACTCTAGGTAGGGTAGGGTAGACAAGACTGCGTGAAGTCGGTTTTGCAGTGAATCGTTTCGGTAACTAAATTTTGTAGCTCAAAATATTGAATTTAAAAAAAAAAAAAGTAGTTTCAAGTAACCGGCAAAATAAAATAGTCTTAAATACTCCCACTAGCATCAGCATCCACTTAGTAAAAGTTCCATTAAAAGCGGTGCCGCCTATTTGGAGATAAGCCGTTAATATTTGTGCCCAAATAATATGCCCTTAAATTTTGTTTCGATGTGGTGAAAATATGGCAAATAATAAAAAGCAAATGAAAAAAGTTCAAAAGAGGCTTCGGCCGATAGAAAAATGTTATTATGTACATCGGTGAAAAGTTCGGTAAATAAACCCATGATACTTCTATGATCTATTTTTTTTTATAAATATAAGTCAAATAATGCATATGGCAAAAAAAACGTCGATCTCGGAAATGTGATCGGTTTCCCACCTGCTAGTCTATTCTGTAAATAACCATTTCGATATCGACTTCACCTGAGTGACTAAGCTTACAAAGTGAATTTTATTTCACACATCAAAAGGTCTTATATTTATACGAATTTGAAACTCACCTCGGATTCCGCTGTCGAGACACGAAAATGTTGTTACAGAATAGCACTGCTGAACCCACCGTGATATCGGGTATCTACGCAATCTGGTAAGGAAACGCACCGGAGACAAACACCACAAGCTATGGGCAGACCATAGCCGCAGCAACTGTAGGCAGGCCAAAGAGGCATTTGACCGATTCTCAAAACAAACCATAAGACTGACTTAACAACAGTTGGGTACAGTCACAGCCGTAACAACTGTCCCTTGGTATTCTATTAAACACTTATGGCATAGGAGTCACTGATAGCCCATTATGATGGATGAGCCAGCAGTATATCTGCTTCTAAGCTGTGGTAGTTGCTAATTACAGGGTAAAGCACTTCGGAAACCCAAGTACCTCTGTGAGATGATGTGAGAAGGCGTTGCTCACCTTCCTTGAGGAGCTGAGGTGCATCAAATAACACAAATGTCTCACCTGCACGCAAAATACGCACATAATCGTAGAGTTGCGAAAACCAGCCCGTTTTTACCATTATACATGTCTCTGCAATTCGTTTGACGTTATTGGCACGCATCGGACTAGGACTAGTTTTTCCTACGTTTCCTACGCATCGGCATTCGGTATATTCCTGCCGTCCGTAATGCGACCGACGCGACGTTGCGGATCATGTATGCCTTTCATACAGTTAATTCTACGATGCGGTCAGTGGAACTGCGTGCACAATCCTTTATTTATAGGGATCTATAAAAACCTTAAAGTCACAAACTTCATTCGAATTGTAAAGACAGTTGACATAAAAAACCATATTTTGTTTTAAGAAATATATATGTTTTCTAAACTTGTCAAACAAAATAAGAAAATAATTGTGAAAATAAGTAATAAACCACAATGGCACCGTAAGTATTGCATGTTATGATATAATTTTTCGCCTGTCCATGACTTTGCCGCTACCTCCAATTAATGCGAAGAGTGGCGCTTTGGCGCGGCGGCGTGTCGTGGCGAGTTTATAAAATGCGAGCCACGAGATGCGCGCTGTGTGGTGACAGGCTACGAACAGAACAGCTAGGACCGTTTTTCGCTGCGCTAAGAGTCGTGCCAAAGTCGTTATTTTGAAGTACCTACTCACTGGCTCCACACCAATGATATTATAAGTAAAAAGGTGTTGATAGGTTATAAGCGCTCAGCGAGCGACACGTTAAAATGTGGCTAACTAGCCACACTTGACCTCAGTATCGCGTTGCGCCGTCAACGGACACGCGTCACGTAGGTTACACGTTTTTGAAGATCGAATGTTGTATAGGTTACCTATCTACACCTTTTTACTTATAGTATCATTGCTCCACACAAGATCATTCCTCTGAGAAAATAATCCTATAAAAAAGCTGAGCGGTACCACAAAATTGAATGATTTTAAAGTTGTAAGACGTTATCACGGATATTTTTTCTGCGATTTGCAACTAGGAACACAAAATTATGAGTAATGAGCCATTGTGTTTGTATTGCTTACGATAAGGTATTCGCTGGGTGCGAAGTACTAGGTGGGGGTAACATAATCTATCGCAGCGCTCATGGTTGACAAAAGTAGAAATAATTTATAGAAGAAAAAAGAAAGAAAAAGCATTTATTCCGCCAGAAGCGACACTAAATTAAAAATAAAAGAAAATAAATTATCAACTAAAAAAACAAAATATATCAGAAAACTTGTCACTAAAAAAAGCTCTGAGCTCTGTCATCTCTTATAGCTGTCAATGGCAAAGCAAACAGCACAGTAGTTGTTGTGTTGTAAACTGCAAGAATACTGGCAGAAATAGTAAATGCAAGTTTTACCGATTCCCAAGAGCTACTTGGAAACTTGAACAATGCAAGAAATGGATAGCTGCCGTCAAGAGAAAAAAGTAGAAAGTTTGTCTTATGATGCGAGCTTGAATTATTGAACTCTGTCTTTGTTTCGTTCTTAATTCTTCTACATCCCGGACATGTCCAGCCAATACTAACAACTTTCCTTTAGAGACGGTTTGTGGTTGAAATTTTATATTGTGAGTGATACTCACAAACGCGGTCTTCAAAACAATACTCATTTCGATCTGAAAACAATATTTAAAATCCTTGTATGGTGTATAAATAATAATTCAATGTATTTTTATTTTATTTTAGAAGGAACAACAAACAGCTACAATATGAATCATAAAATACAAAAAAAAAAAAAAAACACAATATTGTAGCCCACAACGCTGTTCACATATAAGCGGTAGGATACATAGAAAATCACTAGGATGATAGATACGTAAAACATGAATTCTTAATCAAAGCCACTCAATTACAATTTTATTAAAAAATTAATAAATATACCAAATTTTAATAAATAGAGAGATGGAGAAGAAAAATTTATGAAATTGAAATTACTGACAGGACATGTAAAAATGTCTATATGTTCAAAAGTCGCATTATAGGACTCGACCATTCTGCGGACAGGCGAACGCAAACCAGAGTTGGACTTGCAAGAGCCCACCGAAATCAATCTTTCGTCACCTTTCGCCTATGGACTGTCCTGGACCGCATAGCATATCATGTAAGACAAATCAATGCAGTCAAAGGGAAATGCCCATTTGCTTAGGAAGTTTTGGTTAAGTTATGCCCATGGAAGAAATAAATGATAGGCATTAGGATTGACATCATAGATAAGGAAACAACCGCTATTTTTAACATAGAACTCGGTGGGACTTCATAAGTTCATAAATCACAAATATAAACGAAACGATGAACGACTAATAAAACGATATTGGTGACTTTATAATTTTATGTTCATATACAGAAAGTAAATAGGTAAATAACTTACTTGTAGTGGTGCAATAACCAACTATGATTTTCCAATGTCAATCAATTATTGACATTCAGGGATGTAGCTGTGAGATCGGTTTATGGACAAATCGATATTCTTGCGGATAACCGGAAACGCGGCATTGCTTCAATGGATCGTATAAATCGTATATAGAAGTCCATAAATTGATAAACATTTTTGTTTATCTCGTAAGAAATGAAATAACTGATGTAAACATTTAAAAAAATAAATATTTGCCATATACAGATTTTGGTAACCGGTACTTAGGGAATCGCCATTTTATGAAATTAAGAATTGCAATCCCTACTGTGACACTGACAGGAATTATCTACCTACATAATGCAATGAACGATTGAGTGTCTTATAAAAATGGGCTTTTGATTCCGGTGTATTCATTACAAACTGATAATAACAATATTCATGTTACTAAATTAGGATCTTTTTAGTCATTTTTACATAGATGGGCGAAACTTGGCCTAAAATGGGCGTTTCCCTTTATTTCTAACAATATTATATACGGCTTCCAAGCACTTACGCCTATCTTCAAGTGTCCAAAACTTGTACTTGGCAAGTAAATTTTGGTGTGACAAGTAGTGACCATAACATCTATAGTGCATGGCACGCAAGAATTTGTACTGAACAAGCTCAATCATTTCAATTATAATCTCAATTATAATTTTTATTATTAGTTGTTATGGCGGCAATTGAAATACACACTTTATGATAATTTCAACTGCCTACCTATAATGGTCCTTGAGATACCGCCTGCTGACAGACAGACGATAGACAACGGGTTAGTTATAGGGTTCCGTTGGTTATTCTTCTGGTACGAAATCTTAAAAATGAATCAACCTCGGTATGAGAGATACTAAACTTAAAACTTATATTTCTTCCTTCCTATCCATATCCTTGTACCTTCATTTTGGCGTTCAAATGTTGTTTCAATGCAAAACTCGTCGTAATTTTTTGGTTTCGTGAAAAAAGGCAAATACGTGTCGGATATTTTAGGGAAATCTATCTGACGGACGAATTAGATTTTTTTAGTAGTAGGATTCGTCTAAATCTCTAAAGGAGACATCAAAATGGCAACGTGTGAAGTAAAATCGAGACTTTTTGACGTGACAACGTCTAATAAATCGATGAACGGCTGCTGCACGTACGAAACGGAATGACGCATTGTCACGTTACGCTCATTGTAACGTTATAAAGTGTTGTCACGTTAAACTATAGTCCGTAAACCGACTTCACAGACAACCATTTTTTTTATTCACAGGAAGCCACCGAGACGTTTTAGACTTCGGTGAGTCAGTCTTCAATCATTAGCATCTGAGTATATTATGGAACATTCATATGTTCCTTCAAATACTTAAAAAAATCCAAGCATGTAGTTTGTCTAACATACATAAAGCAATTATTTTTAACTAGCTGATTTGGCAAACGCTGTTTCGCCATATAAAAAAATAGCCTACGACCTATTTCCAAACCTAACAAATTTACACAATAAAAAAATAAATAACGGTCAAGCCGTTTCGGAGGAATTCGATAGCAAACACCTAACTTAGCCACCTCCGCGGCTAACTGCAATGAGATATTAGCGGAAATATAGGTACTTTGGAACGGTTGTGGTTTGCATCAATCGGTTTGCGACATTTGAATCTTTATCGCATAAAAATAGTTTAGAGCTGACGATATCACAGGTCCCGGAGTAGAAACGAATTTAAAAAAGATATATGAATTTTGTTACTAGACATTTTTTGCATACTATTCAGTTACAAGTAATATTTTCATCATCGTTTACTGCTGGTGCCCACATTACTTGGTGTCGACGGAAAATTGACATTTCGTTCTCCTCGATCAAATCAAGCTTTTTCGTATCATATAATCACATCATCATGGCCCATCATTCACAAATTGCAAAACTATTTAGTCCGTCAGTTAGAGTATTGAAAAATAATGGACACGTATTTTTTTGTTTTGTAAATCAATCAATATTGACAAAGATAAATCGCATCAAAACTCGAGAGTGGGGGCACGTGACGTCACGACTCACTAAAAATTATGCGAAGGTGTGACGTCTACGTATTGAGAATTTTAAAAGCATCGTAACTTCGTCAATTTTGATTCCCGTAATAAAAGAAAAAACACGGGTCAAATATTTTTTGATAAATTAACTGACGGACTAATTAGATTTTTTCAGGACACAAGCCCATTGCCGACCACTGCTGAACGTAAGCCCTCCTACGCACTTGCAGTTGAACCACCAAGCGGTTCGTTGGCCGCTTTTCCATTTTAATATGCAACCCCAGCGGTTGCATATTAAAATGGAAAAGCGGCCAACGGGATTGTACGTGCATGAAAAGCGGTGCATTTTAAACTAGGACCGCACGGTTGATCGCCCCCGCGACTGACCGCTAGTGCGTCCGTAGGCTAAGGCTACGAACTCACGAAGCGATTTTCACCCGCGTCAAATGCGGTTGCGTAGAATGCAGATAAATATGTAAAAATTAAAGCACAACTCACGACGCATTTTACGCCCGCGGTGTGCACGGTTGTTTGTGGTTCCCGCTGCACCGGCGGGCAACTAGGAGAATCGTGCGGGCCGCGGTCACCCGTAGCCTCGGCGGGTGGCGCCCACGCGCTCTGCTACCAGTTGGCGCCGTTGGCGGGCGACCATGGTGGCCGGCGGGGGGCGGGGGGTACAGAAATCCAATGCCATTTTGCACCAGTGACTTGTGGCATCGTGACATGTTTATGCATGTTTAAATTAAATTAAATTAAATAAATCTTTATTTCAGACTATTAGTCCATAATTAAGTTAGTATTTTGGTGTTAGTAACAATGGCGCTTACGAAGTAGGTTAGTATAGTTAGTTTGTATATAATATTATATACAAACTAACAATTACTTTGTATAAAATATTTATTTATTTATGCCTAAGTCTGTCCCCGCCCAGTGTCTCTGGAAGGGACAGTCCGGTCTGGCAACTATCATTTTCAGGATGCTGTTGTCACTACCGTGCAAGCACTGTAGTAAGGAGGCCGCTTTCTTTCGCATGATGGCATGAAAACCATCTGTGCAAGCCTCCGCGAACATTTCTGAAGCACTACAACGCCATGGCAGTCCCAACAGCATCCTAAAAGCATTATTAAATTGGACACGCAGGACGTTGTAGGCTCGGCGCGTGTGTGATACCTACAGGCCACTCGTGTAAAAGGGTTGACAGAACGCCTTAAAAAGGGTAACTTTGACGTCTGTAGTACAACGAGCGAACCTGCGGGCAAGCATATTGCTCCTCACCGACAACGCCCTGCGCTCCCATTCATTGTCACGAGCGACCTAAGGGATGACTTAGATATAGAGATCTAAGTGTCATCCCTTAGGTCGCTCGTGACAATATGGCCTAGCTATCTAAAACTATTCTTATAGTAAACATAGTTTAAAATTAAACAGACATTATAAAATGGATATTGAAATCGAACTACTAATTACTTTGGTAGTCTGGATCTCAACTGATCGTTTAACTACCCGCCTTGCAACCGCCCCGTCTTGCGGTCATCGGGATCGCAGATTGCAACCGCAACGGCTGCGTAACCGCGCAAATAACCGGTCTTGTGAGTTTAGAAATAAAACCGCAGTTCCACCACCGCGGCGGTCGCGGGTGAAAATCGCTCCGTGAGTTCTTAGCCTTAGCCTCCCCCAAAGAAGGCCAATCATCCCGGTCTTGAGCAGTCCGCGTCCATCCGCCATACTCACATAATCCATCAATTTTGCCTCTTTCTCTCCACCATCCATCTACAATTGCTATTATTTATTCATCACTATTTTAGTCACCTCTTTCATTCATACTAATGCCTTTAGCAAGACAAATGATAAATTAAAAAAACGAACTTCTTTACTTCCAGGTCGAAGAAAAAGGGGGATCCCGCAGATGAACAGTCGATTATCGATAAGATTTCATCGTAAGTATCTACCAGGTGGACGCAAACGCTGTCTTTAATTAATTATTGTTAATTGTATTTTTTTTTATGTTGTGTACACTGTACATTATCTAGAGTATCTCGTCTTTTCTCTATATTGCATATATTTTATCCTGTGATTTAGGCCACCCTCTCGCTTTTTCACTGAATTCTGTCTCAATTCTGCCTTGTTAGAGCAGGACAATTTTTAGAGTGCCTTGGCACTTCATAGGGTAATCCTATTTCGAAGAAAAACTCTTTTATAGTGTTATCACATGATCTGTCCTTAAAATAATATTAATCAAAGACATTGTCAACAAATTATCATGCGAAAGTAACTAATTTACCATACGAAAGTACACACAAGAGTCAACCATCGCATAAAGTCATAACTAGAATTCAAACTGCCACATAAAAACTAAAAAAAAATACCTGCAGTAGCATTCTGTAAACATCTCACTGAGAAAACTAAAGTGAAGAGATCACAAAGTCAGTTGCAAGATGTGTGCAATCAAGATGGAGTGACAGTTCACTTCGAACCCTTACAAAATGTAACAGCAGGTACCGATTTTTGACTGGAGGGGCTCTTTAGCGCATGCTTGGAGAGAGGCCAGTTCCCGCTTCCTTGGAGGACCGGGAAGCTGGTACTCATCCCGAAGCCTGGGCGCCCTGCGGATTCTCCGTCCGCATTCCGGCCCGTGGTGTTGCTCGACGAGGTGGGCAAGCTCTTCGAGAGAGTCACTGTGGACCGCCTCGCCGGGCACCTAGCGGGAACGGGGCCGGATCTTGCGGACAACCAGTTTGGTTTCCGCAAGGGGCGCTCTACGGTGGACGCCGCCATGCGCGTCAGAGCCCTCACGACGGGGAATGCGGTCTCCTGGGGTGGTGTTGTCTTGGCGGTGTCT
The DNA here is from genome assembly GCA_963859965.1 of Ceramica pisi. NCBI lineage: Eukaryota > Metazoa > Arthropoda > Insecta > Lepidoptera > Noctuidae > Ceramica > Ceramica pisi. The sequence continues at coordinate 10,627,684 of OY982537.1, read as the reverse complement.
CTCGACATCGCCAACGCCTTCACACCATGCCCTGGAGCTGCATTGGGGAGGCACTCCGGTATCATCTGGTGCCGACCTACCTTCGTCGTGTGGTCGGGGACTACCTGTCCGACCGGGCAGTAATCTACCCAAGTCACAGCGGTGAGTGGAACCAGCGAGAGATGTCGTGCGGTCTCCCGCAGGCTTCGGTTCTGGGGCCGCCCCTGTGGAACATCGGTTACGACTGGGTGCTGCGAGCCGACCTCCCTAGAGGCGTCAGCGTCATTTGCTACGCTGACGACACGCTGGTGATGGCACAAGGGGGGTCGTACGCGAAGGCGGCCGACGTAATGACACGCGGGGTTGCGATAGTCGTGGAGCGGATCCGGCAACTGGGTCTCGAGGTGGCGCTGCACAAGTCCGAGGCCATGTGTTTTCATGGCCGAGGCATTGCGCCATCGTCGGGATCCTTGCTGACGGTAGGAGGGGTTTCCATCGGCGTCGAATAGACGCTGAAATACCTGGGGCTCATCCTAGACAGCCGATGGAACTTCGCGAGCATTTCCGACGTTTGGTCCCCAAACTGGAGCGGGCCGGGGCTGCTTTCAGGCGGCTCCTGCCCAACCTGGGGGGACCGAACGCCTCCTGCCGTAGGCTATACGCGGGGGTCGTGCAGTCCATGGCCCTTTACGGGGCCCCGGTGTGGGCGCGTTCATTGAGCGCTCCAAAAGGTGGTGGCCCTCAGGATGACCCGAGGGTACCGCACGATCTCACGCGAAGCGGCGGGTCTCCTTGCCGGATTGCCGCCATGGGATCTGGAGGCGGTGGTCCTCGCGCGCCTGCATGATTGGCGCGCGGAGGTACTAAGCCGGGGGGAAACTCCGCTGACGCGGCAAATTGTCGCGCAGCGGACGGACTTCCGGCGCGATCTCATGGCGTCATGGAGACGACGACTATCGCAACCCAGCGCAGGGTACGCCACGATAGTGGCGATAAGTCCCCTCTTTGAGGAGTGGCTTGAGAGGCGCCACGGCGTCCTCACCTTCCGCCTGACGCAGGTCCTCACCGGACATGGATGTTTCGGGAGGTTCCTGCACCGAATCGGGCGGGAGGAAACGCCCGGGTGTCACCACTGCGAGGATCGACCGTAGGACACGGTAGAGCACACTGTGCAGGTGTGCCCCGCTTGGGCGGCGCACCGCCGTGTCCTTGAAACGGCGATCGGCGGTGACCTCTCGCGTCCGGCCCTGGTCCAAGCCATGGTCCGGAGCGAGACGGAATGGGACGCCGTTGCCTCCTTCTGCGAAGCCGGCATGCTAGCGAAGGAGGTGGCGGAGCGGGAGAGGAGACCCTCTCGTCCCGGCCGCCGCGGTAGACGCCGCGGGCGTCGGGGGCCACCACCTGGTGACCTCCGGCCACCGTAGGCGCGGGCCTGTGGACGGCGAGCTATGGGTGGCTCGCCGTCCGTCCGTCTAGTGACGACAGGCCGTGTCGACGGCGCGTTAGTGTTCCACGCGTGCCTCAAAGAGAGTCAGCAACACAGAGGGGCCCGAAAGGGCCGACGCCTGCCGGAGTCGCGGGATTATTCGCAAGAGACACCGTCGCTCCGGAACACAAAGGGAAATGAAGGAACATGGATGGGGTTTTGATTTCCCATCCCTAAAAAAAAAAAAGGTACCGAGTTTTCAGACACAAGTGAAGTGGCATGTAAAACCAATAAAGCCGTCACTACAAGCGAGAAAATATCGGCGATATTATCGCTGCGATTCGACGAGTGCAAACATAAACTCGCCGCGATTCTCTCGCTCGTGGAGACGGCCCCTTATTACGTAAGTCAGACTCACACTTGCTGGTTTGACTGACTCATGTGTTAAATAATAATTATGTGGTAGATAACTAGGGCATAATGATTGACTGGTTAATTTATTGTTTTTTTTTTTTTTTCAGATATTTGGTCAATCCGTTGTAAGTGTTTAATTTTTTCGTAAGCGTTTTATTCTTAAGTGGCCCATTCACGTATAAATAATTTGACCAAACATAAAGTTACTTAAACGTGTAAAGCCCGCATTAGTCAGATATAATTTGATTCCAAAATACTGTTTATAATGTAGGATGCCTGGCCAATACAGCGAAGCGAGGCAGCGGAGTGGAGAAACAGAGAAATTTTATCCAATCATGTCAGTGAAAATGTCAGTGACTCACGTGGTATGGAGATTTTATACAATTCCATTGTTTGAAATTTATGTTTCTCCGCTCCGCTGTAATGGACAGGCGTCCTAAGCCTGGTGATACATTTTATTTTTGACTGCACGTGTTTGATGATCGCTTAAAGATAATGCGACAGCATTGTTGCATGATACTTTGTATGTTTGTAGCGGAAGTGCACCAATTATAAAAACCCCAATCGAGGGATGTGGCGAACGATTCATAAATATGTTTAAAAACAACTTCAGAGGCATAATAGGCGTTTTAGTACCTTTGTGTGCACTAACACCCCAAGTGCAAAGATTTAACGTGAGTACAAATTTTAATAACTATACCTTTTGTTCACCAGGTTTTAAAGGCAACTGCTTTTGGACTGGCGCACAAATATGGCGGAGCGCAGCGCAGAGCATACCAGCGTATTTTCGAGCGATAATGCACGTGGATGCACGAGTATCCCTAGACTGTGCAAGAATCGACTCGCGCAATCATATCCCAGCGCGCATGTAGACGCTGTGGTGCTCTTCAGAAATAAATTGTTGTATTAATCTATTTAAGATATTATTTCAATGAGAACAATGTCGATAATATAGTTTGACAGTGAAAAGAGATCTGCGCTGCGCTCCTCCATTTATGCGGCGGCCCCTAGCTTGTAAGAACCAGTTTTTTTTGTAAAGTAACAGTATGAAACCCCTAGCTATTGAAAGAATGACAGCACACTTCACACTCACTTCACCTTCGTTTTCACGGTGAGATGTTTGCAGAATAGCACTGGTGTTTCAAAATACTTAAAAGATAAATATGTAATGAATAGTAAATGCTTGCCCTACCTAATTTATACAGACATTACATTACCGTATGTACATTTAAACATTTTTACAAAAATAACTAAATTAAGTTCATTCGTTGTATCTTTTACTTTAATGTCATATTATAAGCTTATGTTTATTAGTTTTTATTATATACAATAGTGACTATTATAACGTTCATTAATTCTATTGTACGGGTACATATTGGTGGGTAATATTTTTTTCTTTGAACATGTTTCGTTTTGAACGCCATGTCGCTTTTGACATCACATGTGGGACTGCTTCGTACGGGGTATGATATCAATACGAATGAGTTCGATTACCAAGATTGGGCAGTATTTTTGGATTATTATACCTTGAATAATTATCATCTCTCTTGCTATTTACACAATTTTATTTCAGAAATGCTTATTTAAGAAAAAAAGTAAAATATATATTTGATATTCCATAAATGTTTACGGAAGATAAGTAACCATAACACTGTGATTGTCTTAACTTGTGCTTTTACTAAGAAAAGCTTCCGAGCACAAAGTGGTATCCGATAGAGACAGGTATCTACAAGCGCGGAAGTCTCTGGTGTGATCCATATAGATAGCGGTCAACTTGCAAATTTGTTCGGCAAAACCGGAACGCGCCTTCTGCTGCGCGACGACGTGAACGGGTTTGCCATATTATTTTATAAACTAACGCACATATAAATAGATAAGAAAACAAATAAAAAAGGCCGGAAGGTATATTTTATACAGTGTGAATTAATGGCTGTTTATTGAAAAAAATATTTACGTCTTACCAAAAGCCTACCTACAAAAACAAAAAAATCTGTGATTTTGCAAACTTTCGAGTGTTTTCGTAAACAAGGGGGTTAACGTTTGTTAGTTTAATCGCTTTAAGGCAGTCGCATAACCACGGATTCCTGATAAGGAATTCATATTTGGAGGCCAGGATCCTTGCCTTACATACAAAATGTTCAACTACGCGCACACATTTGTTTTCAAAGACTCAAACATTTATTTCAATTAAACCAATTACAGGAACTTTTGAATTATCAAGGTCGGTCGGTCCAAAAAGATGAAGCTATTTGAACGTTCCAAAGCGTAGATCTCTATGGAGAAGAACGTGCAAGAAACTCCACGCAAACTCTTTTAAAAATTAATAAATTGTCACAAAGTTTTGTTGACATCGTGTTGAAATTATACATACATGTGAGAACGATGTGACGAGCATGATAAAAACGTCCGGACTAAAAAGGAACAATTCAAAGTAATAATTAAAATAAACCATGGCAGCTGAGAAGTGACCAGTCCCAACCAACGGCGCCATGACATGCGCCAGCCGCATTCGTCTCAACCATTTTCTTTGAGTCTTTCAGTGGCCGGCCTAAGCTAACGTGATGATTATGCGTATTTGAGCGATGATTGCTTTTTAGTGCCCGTTTACGGAGATTCGGGGCGTTGAGCGTTACATGAAGCGATGTGGCCTGCAGTGTATTCAAACATATGGCGTTGTATGAGAGCTTTTACGGAGAAGGAATTTTGAAATGCAGGCAGAAGCCATCGATGGCAACGCCGCGTCACAAGCGACGTTTACTGTGGCGGGGCCCGCGGCATCTCACATAGCGTCGCAAACGACGTGGCCCGCGGTGTTGTACGCGGCAATATAAATATACGGCGCTACCCGGCCCCCACTCCCAATGGCCGCTGCGTCAGCCGCGGCACGGGCGCATCGGCGGGCACCGCTACTATGCACGCTCCGCACCATGCCCCACGTCACGCCCTGCGTCTACATAAACATCATCGTACATTGCCATATGTTTGTGTTTTTGCGTGTGATGATGAGGCCCGCAGAAAATTCTGACACCCCACGAGACGTTCAGCTGCACGCAACGCCCGTTGCTCCGCGCCTCCGTAAATAAACACTTATGAGGATGATGCTTCTGTGTTGACAATACATCACTTCTTTTGTTTTAGTCTCATGTAAAACTATTACTTATGTGGCAATGGATGTTCTGGTTCTACCTACTTCACCCAATAGCAGTTCCCTGCACATCCATGATTCCTATATTTCTGTTACCGATGGTTGGAATATACAATTCTCTTTTAACTTGTAAATGTTATATGACCGTAAGTTATTTTAGTATTTACTGTTTATTGTTACTGCATTTATCGTTAGGTTTCTATTTATAATTTTTAGGATTCCGTATGATCCAATAGGGCTCCATATTTGCTGTTCAGTCAGCAAAAATTGATCTTTTTTTTTCCGTCTGTTGGCTTGTTTGCCAAGACCCGTTTTTTCAGGAATGCGTTGATGAATCAAAGCTGAAATTAATAGTAAATACACAAGTCCCCCCTTCAAACGCTGAAAAAAATCAAAATTTTAAGTCAACGCAATATAAAGGCCGTTCATGCTCCATTTAGAGCTCTGTTCTTGTTCTCTGTCAGAGTGTTGACGTTCGCAAGGGAATCAAAACGCGTAGAGTCAAATTCGCCAAGAAGATAGTTTTTATAGTACTAGTAAAGAAATAAATAGTCTGAAATTAACGAATTTTTAGTAACTTCTTAAAAAAAAAACTTGTGACCAATAACTAATTTTTGTTTCAAGAACATTTATAAATTTTATTAGTTGTTATAGCAACAATAGAAATACACAACTTGTGAACCCCGTGAAGAAGCCCGCTGACGGACAAACTGACAATCGGATGAACTGAAGGACAGACGGACGGGCGGACAACAGACGGACGGATGGACGGACAGACGGACGGGCGGACAGCAGAAGGACGGACGGACGAACAGACGGATGGGCGGACAACAGACGGATGGACAGACGGACGGATGGACGGACGAACGGACGGACAGGCAGATGGGCGGACGGACGGACAGACGGACGGACGAACGGACGGATGGTCGAACAGACTCTGGAGGTTTAGTAATAGGGTTTGTTGGTTACCCTTTGAGTACGGAACTCTAAAAATGAAGACTCAATCGGAACTCTGAGTGCGCGATTCAAACTCACTGATTACATCGACTTTGAAGTGGCGGGTGTAAAACCCTCCACTTCTATCTCAAGTCGGGTACAGATCCGTGAAACAACAACATGTAAAACAATTTACTCAATCTGCATAGCCTTTTCCAAATTATATTAGTCGACTGTATAAGATTTGTCTACATGACATGCACGGAATTAATAAATGCGTCCTGCGTTCTTAAGGAAAAGTTGCCATCTCAATTAAAATGTGGCAATTTGGAAACGCTACATATCTATATATATATATATATAGAGCGCCTGCCTATCTGAACTTCGTAACCCACAAAATAGGTAATACGTTAACCCCTTGGTACCTTGACAGATTATTCTGTCTTGGTCTTTTGACAGATTATTCTGGCCTTTGATTACCAGTAACGGCTATCAAAAATGTTCGTTGATGTGTGATCATCCATTACAAACTGAGACTTCTCCGTGTCTTGGAAAGCACACTAGGTCGTTGGTCCTGGCTGTCATTTATAGATCTTGAACAGTTGTTACGCAGCAGCAGTCCCGCTAGGACTATCAGGTCGGCTAAGAATTCACGGAGCGATTTTCACCCGCGACCGCCGCGGTTGCGGGCCCGTAGCTTCTGTAGAACCGCGGGCGTAAATCGCGTCGTGAGTTGTGCTTTAATTTTTAACATATATCTGCATTCTACCGCGGCGGTCGCGGGTGAAAATCGCTCCGTGAGTTCTTAGCCGAACTGGGTTGTGGAGATCAGATAGTTGGGCACTCTATTTAAAATACTGGTATCCAGTTGCAGCTGGTCTAACTGGGAGTCGACCAATACGTAGTAAGGCAAAGGCTAAGCAAATTGACAAGTAATACATTTTAAAAAAACTTGTAAATAAAAAAATACTTAACGTTTCAGGAGGCTTCTATGCTTTACATAACAAGTGCCTATCTATTAGTGCTTCTCAACAACTCTGGCATAGATAAACGCATAGGTATGTGGTTTCTGTGTTGTGGACAGTCTGATCTTAATCAGTTTTCTGGTAAAAAGTAAGTAACAATTTTTCAGTATATTTATGTACTACTAGAGTCCCCCCTTAGTTACACACGGCTGGCAATAAGGCTTACAAATAACCAAATTATCATTTGTCTCGGAGATAGTTAACTGTTGTAACACGTGGTTAAGACGTGCTAGCAGAAATACTAATTTAACCTCATTTTAGCAACTTATTTGGTGTTAGAAGACAACTCTGGTTTGTGTAAGCGGGCCTGAGAAAAACATGAATTTTTTAACACCTTCGGCGCCGACGACGTCTAGGTGGCGCTCGGGTCAATCCTAACTCAGATGCCGCTGACACCTCGGTGGCGTTTTTTAATTTCCGTGCTGGGTGCCGCTGACGCTTTGGTGGGTTTCTTCACGAGCTGCAAGCGGCAACCAGCAAGGAATTCATGAAAATAGAGGTAGCAATGAAAGTGTGAAAATCAGCCCTAACGTGCATAACATTAACAACCCAAAAAGAAATATTGGTTTTGCAAATAAAGCCCATGATGTTGAAGGTTTTATTCGCGAATGAGCATTTATCATTGCATAATATTTTGGGTTAATTATGCCCACGCTCAAAATTTCGGTTCAAGTACAATGAATTTTGTTCAGCTGTGTATTTTCTTCTCAGGTTGCTTTTGAAAGCTAGTACGGCGGCATTCTTTCTTTCGATTTTTAGTAGTCGACTTATAGCGTCGTTTAACCTGATAGAGACAATGACTAACACATTACAAAAATTCGAAGTAAGTAAATTTTTATTATAGTACGATATGGATTAAGGATAGGTAGTTGTGGATTAAGGATCACCCTTTCCCTAATAATATTATAAATGCGAAAGTAACGATAAATGCGAATTGGCACATTGGTTCAAGCAATGATTGAATTTATTTATGGACTACTTATGGCATTTGGCTATACTGATATTTTTCTTTTTAAGAAAAAGAAAAAGATCGTTTGCGGTATATTTATTATTTTCGCGTGATTAGATAAGTCCATTAAAAAGGCAAGAATTTCCATCAGATTCGTAGTTGTGGCTCAATTTAAAAAGGCAATCAAGCAGCATAGTACACACAGCTCACACAGTATGAACAGAATACACATTTGTTCTGCAGTTCTAAAAAGGCCAGTTTAATAGAATCGTCGTAATATTAACCACACAACAATCTGCCAAATTTCATTTTCAAACTGTACAAATTCAGTGCAGCAGGAAAGACATAGGAATAGTTCTAAAGATGTTCTAACAACTAAGAAACAACCTTTTTAAAAAACCCTGCATGGAGGTTTTAAAATTGTTTTAAAGCCACCACAGGCAAATCCGGTTAAGCAGCTGACAACCTCCTAGGTTGACCTGCAAGTGCCGCACACAAAAAAAAAACTATTTTGTCTCTTTTTTATTTCAGCCATCAGATTCAAAAAAAGGGACTTCTACCGTCAAAAATATGCGTTATATAATTAATAATGCAATTCATACCTCTGCGTCACTAGGTACGTAGAAAATTTTAAAGTATCTAAATTAAGTTCATTTTTAGGCCAACCGTATACTTAATTTTTCCTAATCAGAGTTTTCCAACAAGAATAACTTGTGAGATTCGAAGACCTGAATGCTTAATTTACATATAAAATACCTATCAACTAAGCGCAAACGTTTATTTTCCGAATGGGAAGAAAACCTGACGATCCTTTTGAAAACAAGCCGTGTGTCCCAAACATATTGTTTTTTTAAAGGATCGTCATGAGAACGGAAAATCGAACATTTACGCTAGTCTCGCGGAATTACGAATCTAAACTCCTTGTAGCAAAACCTGATCGAGAAACGGTACGTATGCGACCGACCGAAGGTCATATCATTTCTCTCTTTGCTCATTAAAGCTACCCGATACCCAACCAGCACCGCCTCGCCTCTAGCAGTTATTATTATTTGCACGCATCGATTAATTTATTATCGATGTTTGCACGGAGTACTATGGGTATACCTACGCTCACTACATCAAGTCCTGAGCGCCTCGGACAGCGATTTGACCACTTGATGACCACCCATTGCTCCCCCTCCCTTCATTCCTAGCTTTTTCTTCGTCAGCTTACAAATGTCTAGAAGCGTTTTAATATCATCATCGCCTACCTTTAAGGTTTACGTTGTGAGCTGCTACTTTCAGTATTCTGACCCTGTCACTCCTCATATACATAATCTCCGTCACGTCTTGCGGTCGCTCGCGGGCTGCAAGGTTATAGTTGGTGCTGACGTAAATGCATCTTCTTCCCTGTGGTATGGCAAAGTTCGAGCCACTGATTCCGAACGACGTTGTGCTGTTGAGGATTTTATTGCTGAGATGAACTTATCAATCCATAACACCCCAGACGCACCACCTACTTTTTGTAGCCAAATGGGCGAATCTTGTATTGACGTCACACTTTCTAGTGCAGACGTACGCTTGGATAGGTGGCGTGTTCTTCCTGACGCGTCTTGTAGTGATCATCGCCTGATCGTGTACGATTTTGTTCCTATTCTTACTCAAGGTTCTTCACACTTAATTGGAAATTTTAGATATAAGAGTAAAGGCGCGAATTGGGAATTCTTTAGCTCACTTTTTGCTTGTCATGCCAAAGACTTCACTCGCGATGGACTGTCAGCTGAGGAAAGTGCTGAGATAATGTCAGACACTTTCACTTACTGTGCTGACATTGCTATTGGTCGTGCATCTGTGACCAATATTCGTAGATGTGATTGGTGGAGTGACTACCTTGCTGAACAACGTAAGAGCTATCGCAGAGCGCGTAGACAGCTTAATAAGCTTAAAAAACGTAATGTTACCGGAGACGTTTTTAATCTTGCCATAAGTACTTTTAGAGTTGCCAAGTCGCGTTACAGAGCATCGGTTGAAAAATCTAAGGGTAATTTACTCCGGAAAATTGTTGATAAACTTGATAAGGAGGGTCCGTGGTCTCCTTTGTATCACGAGTTTAAGGCTAATAGATCGGTCGACCTTGCATACGTTCAGAACATTAAAGTAAATAATACACATACCACCGGCATTGAAGAAACAACTGATGTTCTGCTTGATTCTCTACCAGATGATTCATCAGTAAATGAAAATGAATACCATCAGCAGATCAGGGCGTGGGCCGCGGTACCACCTGAATCACCAGAGTCAGACCTTCCGTCCACTGACGAATTCATAAACGTTGTCAAGAGACTACCTCTCAACAAATCATCCGGTGAAGATAAAATATCTAATAGAATGATTATAGAAGCGTGTAAAACGTCGAGCGATGCGATTTTATCAGTATATAGCCGATGCATTGCGGAAGGTATTTTTCCTCGAATATGGCGACAAGGCTTTATACGCATTATTCCAAAGAGTGGCGACAAGCCCTCGGACGACCCTAAGTCATACCGGCCCATAACACTACTCCCATCTTTGGGAAAACTTTTAGAGCGACTGATTGTTCCGCGCTTGTTACCGAACGGACCTAAATTTCATAAAAATCAATACGGTTTTACTATTGGAAAATCCACTGTAGATGCGGCTCTATCTGTCCGTAAAATTGTCAACTCATCGGAACATAAATACGTGGTTGGAATCTTTCTCGACATTTCTGGCGCTTTTGATAACGCATGGTGGCCGATGTTACTACTTAAAATGAAAACCCGTGGTTGCTACAAAAACATCTATAATCTGATTTGTTCGTACTTTCTAAATGGCTCCGCGAAACTCAAACTTGGACATCATTCCATTACTAAGTCTCTAACCATGGGATGTCCTCAGGGCTCAGTTATCGGTCCATATATATGGAATTTTGGCTACGATGATTTCCTCGCGCTTCCGCTCCCGTACGGCTGTTCATTAACCGGTTATGCGGACGATGGCTTGCTGCTCATTCAGGCAAGTACTCGGGCTGGACTCGAGAACTTGGCTGACACATGCCTACGTTTAATATCTCAGTGGGGCGATCGAAACCGTCTGACCTTTGCACCGCATAAAACCTATCAACTTCTTTTAAAAGGAAACCTTAAATCCTGGCCTAGTATAAAATTTAATAACGTACCCGTTAAAAGGAAAGAATCCGTGTGCTACCTCGGTATGCTACTAGAAAGAAACTTTTCATTTATTGATCATATAAAAACAGTAGGAGAAAAAGCAAAAAAGAACTTCTACGCCTTGACGAGAATATCAAAGGCTACTTGGGGTCTATCATTTCAAACCCTAAAAACTATATATGGGGCTACTTACTTGGGTTGTATGTGCTACGGGGCACCTGTCTGGGCCGATAGGGCCACCATAGGGGCGGTACGACGTAAATTACTTCAAAACCAGCGTTTGGCTTTGATATTCTTATGCAAGGCGTATAGGACGGTTAGTACTGAAGCCTTACCGGTGCTGGCGGGTGTTCTCCCAGTCGATCTTGAGGTGCAGCGGCGTGCTGCAATGTACTTCTACGCTAGAAAGATCACGGACCCAGAGTTTTTACCGCAACGCGACCGTGCTAAGATCTCTAGATTATTAAAACCCCAGACTGACGTCTGGGAGGCACTTTTATGCGAATGGCAATGTAGGTGGGAAGATTCCATCAAGGGCCGACACCTCCACCAGTTTTTTCCATCCGTTCGTGAGCGGCTGGAGAAGACATGGCTGGAGGTGGATCACTGTGTTGCCCAATTTCTCACAGGTCATGGCAACTTTAAGAGTAAATTATTTTCCTTTAGGCTTGTGGCCTCACCTTTATGTCAATGCTCTACAGCTGACCTTGAATACGAACAATCCGCACATCACATCTTGTGGGAGTGTATTCTTTGGCAGACTGAACGTAATGTTATGTTAGATAGTATTCAGGTCAAATCTGGAGTAGTTTACTATACGGACCTTGTAGAAACCAGAACAAATTTCCGTGCGTTCAGGCGATTTTGCCATACCTATTACTGGAATCAAAAGTAGCTCACAATTTAGGACCCATTAGTTTAAATGTTAATATATAATCCGTGGTGCTTGGCAACTGGGCCTAACCCAGTTGTATATGTCCCTTGGTGCCTATTGGCCTAGCTCTAATCTGTCTCCTGCTTGATATGGAGGGAAGTGGAAATTATATTTATTTTTCCTACTCCTCCGCTGTACTCTTCTGATTAATTTCGTTGCGGGATCCAAGACAGTTGAATCGTTTCTCCGGGACTCGTCGGGTTTCATTAACTCGGCGTTTTTCTGGTGGTCGCCACTGTTGATTCTGGCTTTCAGGAGTTGCAGTGGTTGGGAATGTGTGGCGGGCTTGTCCCATTAAAAAAAAAAAAAAAAGCGTTTTAATATTCCCTCTTTTTTTCTCTTTAAACTTCTCGCGCACTTGACAAGCTTACATTTTTCTCTAACGTGTTTTATTTTTTTGTCCATCAAGCTTGACAGATAATAAAGCCAATTCAGATTTGTAAAGTTAGACATAACGACCTAGCGGTAATCCCTGACAAACTACTAATTTATTCGCGGACAACGCAATGTCCACTCATTGACCACGCGATGTTCACTGGTTGACACGCGGCAGCGTATTTCCCTTTCCGTGTACAACTGGCGACACCGGCCTCGCGAAATCAACACGCTTTTGTTTTACTACGGAATTCTACGAGCCCGTGTTCAATTCGCGTCAACTGAGCACGCTTTGCGATCAAGCAACGTTAAAAGAAGTTTTACAAAATAATGTGCAATTGAATTGAACACCACCTAACCTCAAAAAGTTTTATATTCAGTCCGGAGGTCCAGTCGATGGAGCCCCGCTTAGCGGGGCTCCTACTTCTGAGTAGTTTATAAAAGTTTTCGGGGTGCCCACAAGTCCAACTCAAACAGTCTAAGAGTCATGTCAAAAAAGTGTTCAGTTCAACTGCACACGATTTTGTTAAACCTTACCCAGCGCCACTTGATCACAAAGGCGTGCTCAGTTGACGCGAATTGAACACGGACTCGTAGGATTCTGTAGTAAAACAAAAGCGTGTGGATTTCGCGAGACCGATGTCGCCAGTTGAACACTGAAAGGGAAATATGCCACGCGGCATCTAATTTGTCGATAACGAGTGGACACCGAGCGAGAGTAGTACTGTGGTGCTGGTCGGGTAGGTCTAATGAGCAAATTACAAAAATATTTAGCCAGCTTTTTGAATATAAAGTGACGTCTCTGATGGCTAGTTTACACAATGCGAGGTAGCGTGCAAGTCAGCCTGCTGAGTAGCTGCAGTGGAGTAACGTGGCATCGTATAGACGTATCTTTACGTGTTACTACTATATGCGAGGTAAAACTCACATCCGAGTTACTTCTTACTTCAATTCTTTTTGTTTTCATTGCCAAATCATCTCACAGTAACTAGCACAATTGGCAGCAGCTCGGTTATCACTAGAATTGTTCGGACGCATCCGGCAGTAGCTCGCCAGAGTCAGCCTGTAAGCTAATTCACGTAACTAAATAAGTGCTGTTGCAGTGCAGTTGAAGTTAAGTTTCGATCAAAACAACGCTTTTCGTATTCTCTACCGCTGTCAGACACGCTCGCGTCAAGCACGCGTCACGCGAGCGCAATAACTGCATTCTACTGTTGCGCGTCTTTGGTGTGTGCTTCGGAACGCAACATGATCGGTATTCTACTATTTGTTTGACGTCCCAAAATGACAGCTTATTTATAAGATTAAGTTTAAGTTTAAATATTATAATAACGTCATATTCATAGAAATGTTATCGATTCTATTCAATTATTTAGTGAGTAATATTTTTTCTCTCCACCATAATTTGGCTGTCGTGCAGTTGACGTGCAGTTTACTTGCAGCTTACGCGCAGTTCAAAGATTACAAGAATACCGTTTATCACTTAAACTTAACTGCAATTGCACTAAAACTTAATCAGCGCGTCATAAAATTACGTGAATTAGCCCTCTGGCTGTTGCGAGCGGAACCTGTATTTTTTAGGTGCTACACACTTTGCAAGAGAGCTACTGGCATCCGAGTAGACGATCCGAGTTTACTGTCTAGACAGCAAACCGCACTATGTGAACTAGCCGAGAGTTCGGATTTTGAAAATCGTAACCTTTATTAATTTAACCTTTGAGCAAAGCAAGTTCAAGTTATGGTATTGTTTTTTTTAGGACAATGTAATTACAAACATTTCATACACATAAAAATGTGAAATTGTTTAGAAATACACTCGCAAACAAAATAAACTGGAATCACTTTTTAACACACAATTTTCTATGTGGTTCATTTGAAACGTAATTTTGTTAGCTTTCCATGTCATAACCAAAGATTATTATTATTGCCATGGACTGTAAAAATAAAACACTTTTTTTTTAAATACACCCGACTTCCAAATAAAAAAAAAACACTACAACGTAAAAAAAAACTTCGGAAGTCGGTCTCAAAATACGAAGAAACTAACAAAAACACTGACTTCCGAAATTGAAGTTATTTTTTACTTTGTTTTTTTTTTTTTATTTGAAAGTCGGTTGTATTTTTTTGTAAAAAGTGTTTTATTTTTCACTTTTTTATTGGTACCCCACCACACCTAAAAACACCACTGCAAAATCGCAGAAAAGCAAAATACACAATTTCGATTACTTGGATGACAAAAAACCATCATCCAAGTAAACGAATCCCAGCTATTTTCAATTTAAAATCCAAACTTCGTAACCGATTTTGATAAAATTTTAATGGGACCAATCTGCAAGTATAATATATTCTTCAGATAAAACAAGAATTTTCAAATCGATTCATAATTGACGGAGTTATGAGGTAAAAAAAATAATAAAAAAAACAACCGAATTGAGGACCTCCTCCTTTTTTGGAAGTCTGTTAATAAAACATTAATTTTTATATCATATCATTTGGTAGTCCTGGGCCTTAAGTCTCGACATAGATAACAATATCGATAATTTCTACCGATCATCAGAAACTACCGAAAAAAAAATCGTTTGCCATTACAATTTTTGCAATAAATGGAAGTCTCGACTTCTAGATGTTCAAAATTTTAGCATTTTGTGAGCAGGTTATGAATTATTATAATCCCGATGTCAACTTTGTTATTGTCTGGCACATCCTCGCAACCCTCAAAATAGGGAATATTCCCACTTGTCCTCCTAACGGAGCCCTAATTTAGGTAGAAAATTAAATCAATTTTATTTTTGATATAATTTGAAAGTCAACAAATCCCTATCCAAATGCATTTACTGCATTCCGTAGTTCATTAAAAATAGATAAAATTGTTTTAAGCAACGCGCTATGACGTGATTCCAGCAATGTACATTCCTCATTTTTCAAATTAATATTACTATATTACTATAATTTGTGTTTTTAGTGAGATGGCTGCTGTCAAGAATCTACATTTTTACATAATAATATTTTATGTGTTTTAATATTGTTTATTCAAATACTTTAAAATGTAAAAATAAAATAATAACGATATCATTTACAGGTGGTCTTACAATAGTACACTCATCGTGGGTAACTCTTTTGTTTCGGGCATGCTTTCAAGAGTACGTATATTATGAAACTGACATTAGTATGTGTTTGTTGCTGTTGTGATTGTATCGAACTAATGTTTTCCATTCCATTCCATTCCATTCCATTCCATTACATTACATTACATTACATTACATTACATTACATTACATTACATTACATTACATTACATTCCATTCCATTCCATTCCATTCCATTCCATTCTATTCTATTCTATTCTATTCTATTCTCTACCATACCATACCATACCATACCATACCATACCATTCCATTCCATTCTATTCCATTGTATTCTATTCTGTTTATGGTGACATTTTGGCTGTCTTAAATGTCACCATAAATAGAATAGAAGTTATTTTTTGATTTGTTGTAAATTTTGACTAATTACCTGTTTTTATTTTTCGCAGATGTCAAAAAGAGGGATTTGAGAACCCCGATATATTCAACTACTTACAATATTCAATGTTTGCGATCCCTGTAGCTTTCCTTATGTTTATTGTTAATCTAATCTACCACTTTATACTTATGACCATGTACGTTGAATTGTAATCTTAATTAGAATAAACCTTGATCTTATCGTGAGATTGAGTAAACTGACTATGGTAGACGTGAGATGCCTGTACGCAATATGCAATAACGGTCATGGACTCACATACATAATTATATTGACTTTCTAAATATCAAAAACTGAAAAAATTACATAAAGCTGACCTGAATCGTCTTTTATCGTGATGTGACGTGTCATCACGTTTTTCGAGTATCTACGAAAGGATATTAGGGAAAAATCAAAATACTGTATTGCTTGTTTATCTGACGCCGACCATAGCATAGAAGTAGGTGACTGTTATAACCATTTTTCGGGTTTTCTATTGGTAATACGCTCAACAATTATGACTTCAAAAACTAAAGGTTTGAATATGATCTTCCAATATATATATATATAAATCTCATGTCACGGTATTTGTTATCGAACTCCTCCGTCACGGAAACGAAGAAAACTCAAATCTCGGGAAACGGACGGTAAAATTTTTTGTTAAAATCGGTCATGTAATTTTAACAAAAATTTTTACCGTCCGTGTCCCGAGATTTTTATATATTAGAAGACTGGACTAGCTTTAGCCCATGACTTCATACGCACATATTCAGTTTTTCCCGTACCCGTAGGAATTTCAGCATCTACGACCACTAGTTTCGGCTGTGCATTGTCTGTCAGCCACTCACTCACTTAGTAGTGGAATAATTTTATAATTAGAATAATTCATATCGGGATTGCTACCATGTACCTTTTTAACCGACTTCCCAAAAAGGAGGAGGTTATCAATTCGGTTGTATGTTTTTTTTTATTATTATTTTTTTGTTTTTTACCTCATAACTCCGACAATTATGAACCGATTTGAAAATTTTTTGTTTTATCTGAAACGATATACTTGCAGATTGGTCCCATTTAAATCATATCAAAATCGGTTAAGAACTTTGGATTTTAAATCGAAATAGCTGGAATTTGACTATTTAGATGATTCTTTGATAATCGAAATTGCGTATTTTGGTTTTCTGCGATTTTGTAGTGGTGTTGTTAGGTGTGGGGCACCACTAAAAGTGAAAAATAAAAACTTTTTACAAAAAAATACAACCGACTTTTAAAAATAAAACACTACAAAGTAAAAAATAACTTTAATTTCGGAAGTCGGTGTCAAAATACGAAGAAACTAACAAAAACACCGACTTTCGAAATTAAAGTTATTTTTTACTTTGTAGTGTTTTGTTTTTAGAAGTCAGTTGTATTTTTTTGTAAAAAGTTTTTTATTATTTGCGAGTTCCCGATATATTTTTTTTATACAAAACGGGGAAACTTTTGGCCTAAATCTCACCTGATGGAAAGTGATGATTAGGCCGAAGATGGAAGCGAGTTTCACCCGGAATTCTCTTATACAGAGGAACTGGCTGTCATACCTCGTAACTGCCGGAACACAAAAATGCTGTTAACATAGTTGTTATGGCGACAGACTTAGACATTTCGGCACTGTTGCAAGCGCCATGATCACGGAGTAACTGAAGATCTTGCGGGTGGGATGTTATTGGCAGACATATCGGTTTACCCTCTTTCGTAGTCTTTTATTTCGACCATCTCCGGTACCACTGTCCACAAACTCACTTTTTCTTTTACTCTTTTTTTTCCCGATATGAACTATTATAATGTTAGTGACCATGAAAGTTTAAAATAATTGTATAATATTGATTGAGCATCAATTTTACCCCACTAGCTGCCTCACTAGCTTTTGAAAAAAAAAAAAAAATGCTAGACTTTAATTTTTATTATTTTTCATTCGAAAAATAACTCAAATTATTATGTCACCTCCAACGACGTGACTTTAGTGGAGCGTAGTAAAATATTTTTTATAGGAGGCCTCTACTTTAAATGTCAGTGTTTTTAAATAAACAGACAAATAGGTACTAGATGTTATTCCATTGTCATAATATTGTATTCATATGATTGGACTTTCTTGTAGTAAATAACATCTGCCAAACCAGTTTTTTTTTTCTCCCTAAAGATGCAATAGCTTTTGGTTGTTTGCATCATTTTTTTATTACCTATACTATTGGTTCCATTAACAAAGCAACAATTGTAATATGTACACACATAACAAATTCCAACAAATAACATAAAATGAGAATTAGCCCTAATGCGCCTAAACCATGCAAACCCACAACAAATTCCAAGTTTCTAGTGCTAAGTATCTCTGAGCTTAATCGCGGATATACAGACGCACATGGTGAAACTATAACGATATATTGTTGACTACGAAACCCTAAAAATGGATATACCAGAAACAAAATTTAGCCTTAAATCGAAATGGTGGCAAAACCAAGTTGTATGCTTTTGGCCACATATACATATGTTTGATTTGATTTCTTATTTGTCTTCATGATTACCTCGAAAGTATACTTCTCGTAACTAACTAATTAGGTATTGCTACTGGAAATTAATTGCTAGGGGTATATTTTCGGGGCTTGTAAGCCTGTTAGGTCTCAACGTTGGCGTATCGTGTTCGATTTAGCCAAGAAGCATATGCCTTGGAATATTTGCCGTTCTAGCTTAGCTTCTAATCTAATCTTCCAAAATATATTTTCATAGGGCCGAAAAAGAAGGCATTCCAGAAGCTCAAACCTTAGAAATACGGAATACTCTTTTGAGGTCCAGGGATGAGATACCAAGTTCGTTAAGTCTACATGAAGTGGTAAAAATTGTTTTAAAAATAATCGCTAGAAAGTGATAGTAACCGTGTATGGTCAACAACAACACTGGAATACACCATCGGGGTGTCGTTCACATAATTTTTGAATAACACCACTGCCCACTAGTGATGTATTTTTAACTAGAAGAAAAAAGATCTTCTTAAAGAGATCATCTATATTATAATAGTCGTGATCTTACAAATGATATATAACTGATATCGATAAATGTCTATTTTGTATTAGGACTGATGGTGGTGTGGTTACCAAAATAGAATTGTAAATAATACCCCAGTGGTGTCGTTGGCAATACGATATAACTTTAGTTTCAAAAATTGGTGTCGGTGGCAACACCCTGGGGGTTGTCAGCGTTTGCAACCAATTTGCAGCGGCTTATTACACTAAACCCCAAAGTTTGTTCACAAAACTCTACGGTCCATACCTTCATTCCACCTTAAACCCTGCAATTTTGCTGTTGACTCCATCGAAACTGTTTTTGGGTTTAAGTGGAATTGAAGTACAGACATATTTAAGTTTAGTGGAATAATCCGTTGCAGCCAGCCGTGCTACAAGTCGTGGTCATAGCCACAAAATAATGAAAGGGTTTATTTTAATGCAATGCAGCATAATTATTTGTTTTGATTTTAAGGCACACATTAAGCTATAACAATCAGTCATTTTTTTTTGTTAGATTTTCAACTTTATTTCTACAGAGATTGGATTCAAATTTGATTGGGAAAATTTCCCGTAAATTTCCAGCCAGCACATCAAGCTCGAAGGATCTGTCAAATTGCTTTGTTAGATTTTCAACTTTATCAACACACTCACACTCATTCGAATATATGAATAAAGTTTTATAAACAAAATGTTTTGAATTGACATTATTATTTTGTGAAAAATGCATTTTACGACCAGTCGTAAGAAAAATTATGCTCTTATATGGTAGATCGTCTGTCATAGCCAATTTTCTCCGAATCTGCTTGACCGATCCAGTTGGTACACATTTGAACTTTTTTTAATAATTTATTAGCATGCGTTAGACCATTACTAATCAGAGCTAGTTTTCGAGTAAGATGGTTGAAAAGCTGAGATACACTTCCTAGCTATAAGTTCTTTCTGTATGTATCATCTCTCCATTTTTTCTTCTCATCCTGTTGACACTTGACTTTTCTTATTTCAGTATTCCATAGTCTTCACAGTACTTTTACTGGCTGCTTTATTTACCCGTTATAACAGATTCATGAATGGTGGATGGGCTATTCATATTAATTTTGGTGAAAGTCCATATATAGTAAGGTAATATTACTCTTTAATTCTATTCTCAATAGATAGATATTCAAAAACGCGTCTGTGGAATCCGACTCATGTACTTCGAAAATCTGTCCTATTGCTGAAGGTGGATCCACGCCGTAGTCATTTTTTGTGGAGCAACGTTTCCTAGTGTTAGTGGGAAACATTCGATAGCTAAAAGTTATTTGTTGTTAATATGTTGGTCATAAGTTGAAGAATGTTACTTAGTGTTATCGTTTTGCATTATGTTGCTCCACAAAAAGTAACTGCGGTGTGGACAACTTTTTTCTGTAAAGGTTACAGAAAAAAAGTCGTTGTTATATGGCTACCTGCTGTAGAACCTGTCTGGCACTGAATAATCGAAGTATTAACGTTGTCTTATTTATGATACTTCTCCTCTTGGGTTCCATAAATTTTGTGACTTGTTTATATGATGTATTTAACTAAAGTACTAATTTGTGTGTGAAAGAACGATGTAACTAAGAGAGACCGTATATTAAGTTCTAAGAAAGATTTTGTCGCACTCTTATTTTTGTCCTTTGTCGCGTGTTTCCCGGAACATTCGATATTATATATTACCCGGCTTCTTGAAATAGCCAAATGATATAAAATACGCCAGAACAAATTGCAATCCCTTCCCAACTCCTAGACATGTCTAGTGTCTACCCATCCTGCGCCATGGATGGTTCCTCTACCAGGCTTGTGCAAAAAGAAACGCAAAAATACGGGAACTCTCTTTTTCTCCCTCTAAAAATGTCGAATATTTATCCGGTGAAACGAAGATTTTCACTCGTCTCGTCTCGTAGAAGAATTAAAATAAAACAAAATGTGAATAAATATTTTTTTCCAACCGGTGCATATTTTCTGGAGATAGCCATTTTACTTTGTTTGTTTCAGATGTAAAGATACAACAGTAACAGCAATATTTGTAATAATCCTGCATATTTTACCCAAAAGCTTTGGTTTTTTGACGTTATTCAGTATTCAAAGTAAGTTAATACTATATGTCTTATGAAAAGTGGTATTTTCAGTTTCCTTTGTGTAATGCTTGTACATAGAGCAAGAGCCCGCAACGATCAGACTTACGGTAACTTATAAAACCTGAAAATTTCTGTGTGTTGTCCCAAATATGAACGATCCCCGACTATGAAGTTTGGATTATTTCAGCAAATAGATTTCGTTCTGCTTTGTTAAAGAAACTTAAGGATTCCGATGTATAGTTATTTGAACAGTCTTGTAGTCTTATTCGCATAGATTGTTCATCATTATAGTTATATGAATTGTATATGCTGTGGATAACGGTGTGAGTTTCACATTTATATAATATCTTTGTTTATGTTATTTGCGCAGATATAATGTGTTACCGTTTGTTTGTCCCAAATAAATACATAAATTATGGTAACTTTGGCTGTTTTGTAAATTGTATTGACGTTCAAAAGATCCTTTTCATTTGAAATAAATGAATTTATTTTGGCTTGCGCGTGTGTGTCCTATAGTAATTCACAAAATTATTATCTCGTTTATTTGATTTTTAAATTACTTTGAAACATTAAAAAAAGACAAAAGCTATATTTTCAAAATATAAAAAATATATTATAATAGCTCACCAGTATCGGGAACAGAGACAAAGCTATCAGGTCAAGCGGCAGGGCTCCAGAGAGAGGAACCTCCTGACAATGCGAGCCGTGTCCAGAACTACTGATTTCTGAATCAAGCTCCAACCAGATCCAGCTGCCCATCAAGCCTCCTAAGGAATTGATCGAGACTCGTGGCTATAACTCAATAAGTCATTCGTCGGCTAATACGACTATCGGTACAATGATTCCACATCCCACATGTTGAAAACCTCGAGAGTAAAGTCAAAATACTTGATTTGTTTCTCTTTCTCGGCTTTCACGAGATTTTCTTCATGCGGTTGCCAAAGAGAGCAGGGTGAGCCCCTTTTCCACCGCTGCTACACTTCGATGCATACCCACGTCGACAGCTAGGGCATATTTCTTGAGACTGTATATTGCAGATATACTGTAGCCGCTACCTGTTGTTCGTACCGCTATGAATTTACAAACAATCATAGCCAACGAGTTGTTGTCTATCGTCAAGCATGCCATCGATTACGTGGCGAAGTTAGCAACTTGCAGATCTGCAAGTCCGCCTACAAGGAGGATAACATAGAAGCGATGACTGCTGTACTACGATTCTTAAAACAACTCATCGTAAAAACTTAGGTGAAGTGAGCGTATATTATCACTTCACTTTAGTATTCATGGTGAAGTTTTGCAGAATCAACCAGCTGAATGCGTTGATTTTTGGTAAAACGTCAGACAGGGTAAAATTATTACTTTCACTGTAATCTAGATACTGAATCACAACATTTAATATAAATTAAGAAAATAATATTTTCAGTTAAATTAACTTTTAATCTGAAATCAAATCAAATCTATGGGATCATTGTTATTATTTGTAAACATATTTTAAATTCAAAAGTAGCGCTAGTGTTGCTTATGTAAGTACATTGTGTTTGCAGGTTTAGCTGTGTGTAGCTATCAGGAAACACAGACTCCGGCAGGGAATTGCACTCCTTAGCTGTTATGAATGTGTTCCCAAAATGTTTTTTTGCGTGTGGGTGGGATGTTCACCATGTACCGGTGGCGCATCGTCTTTCGTCTTGTGGTTTGATGATGGAACGAGCGTGGCGAAATTAAATTATGCAATTCCATCGCACATTCTTCAAAATGCTTCCGGTGTAAATCCGACAAGTTAGCAACTCTGCGTTGATGCTCAAGAACTTGGACTCGACGAGCCTTTTCTAGCCGGTGATACTCTTGGCTCCTTTTTAAATAGACTCAAGGGCATCAAGTTGATATCTCCGTCAAAAAGAACAGAGCAGTACTTCAGGTCAGCAAACGAAAGCATTAATATAATGACGTTTTTTTTTTTTTGTTTCAGAAAGAAAAGATCTGCCACACTTGAAACCTGAATCAGCCATTCTGTGGTGGCGGTTTGTTGATAAGAATGTAAACTATGGTTACTTATTTACATTTGGTAATTACATTTTTATATTGCTTGCTGATCCTGAGTGTCGAGCTTTTGTGTCTAAACCACGATCATACAAAATGCAAATGCCGTCATGTGTGGAGATGTTGTTTAACTACAATATTGAGCAGTCGTAAGAACGATCGCGCGCGCGTGCTTCAGATAACAGTATTTTGCAGACACAACACCGTCGCGTCGTCGCGATACACCTCATTCGATCTATCGGGGTCAATTTCATGACCTAGTTTCAAGTACGAAATTTTGAAACGTTTACAATATTTTGATTCAATGCACATCCACACACGGCTAGAGCCGTAACATGGACTCTTGCCGATGCTCGCATCAACTGTCTGCTAAGGCCTGCCCAATCGAAATTCAAAATTCAAAATTCAAAAGTCATTTATTCAAATTAGGTTTGCCAGCACTTTTTGAACGTCAAGTTTTACAAAAGACAGTCCCCCAAAACGCCCGCCCGTCACCACTTCCTAGTGTTTTAGCTGTGGAGAAGAAGTGGCCAACAAACTCCCCAGCAACACAACTGTCTGTTACGTTTTAGGAACTAGAATTTTACAATAATTAATAATAATATGCAAAGTAATCCAAAATTCAAAATTCCTTCTAAAATTTACATGACACAAAAATAAATATATACTTTATTTATCACTTGTAATCACTAGACCTCAACCCTATTTAGAAAGCATGGGATCAGAAATAACTCTGCCGAGAATGAATACCCTACATACCCCACAACAACTTATTGACTTGCTAGAAAGAACGTGGCCGCCCACAATCTTAAAATTTGGCATGCTTTAAGTCATTAAAGCGTGCCAAAAAGATTCGTGTCAATAGTAGAAACATAGATTATCATTTTAATCGTTACAATAAAAATGAAAGAAATCCTCATGTTTGGCACTTATTGCCGACATTGAGTTATGTTAATTTCCAAGAATTATTATTTACGTATGTCCCAATTATTATTTTTTTTAGGAAGTATTGGGATAAGTTGTTATCTTAAACATAGGAATTACAGTAAAAAGCCAGTCTGAAAGACTAGATCTGGTAAATATGAATAGTATTTTTATAGTTTAAAATGTACTTGAAACCCAGATACTTGTGTTTATACATATTGAGCATATTTTTTTTAGTTATTTAGCTTTGGTTTTTAATTTGAGATGGGTTTGCTCTTCGACTCTAGTCTAGGTCAGAAATGACAGTGACAAAGTCTACGATGAAGCGAGCTTACCCAGAAGTAGCCTGTTCACTCGTGCTTTGAAAAGATATGGGTTGCAAGGCGTTCGGAAATACAGACGCATTTTATTCGGAATAGATAAAAATGTACTTTAATATAAATTGTTGGCTTTCAGCAACTTCTGTTAAACACCATTTTGTGTGCCATTTTAGTCGTCTTACAAAGGCGGTCCACTTAATATAACCAATAGGAAATACCTCTAGGCGCAATTATATTTTGAATAATTAGTTAAGGTGAATTTTTAATATGCATTAGAATTATGAAACATCCTGTTAATAATGTTTACGCATCAAACCAATGTCGCTATTCCATTCCGTGCCATCCTTTGAACTCAGTCATGGCTCGAACTGTTCTCGTTTCTGGAAGTTTCAAACTACGTCTGGCGTCATGATAATGAATATTTTTTTTAAAATAATTTAAGTGTTTATATTTTGTTAATGAATGTGTCGTAGTCATTGAATACATGAAGTGGTCTGCCGTTGTAAGATGACTAAAACGGCACCTTCATAAACTACTACATGTTTTATTACACCAAAGGTGGCCAGTCATTGTGCCCTCCAATGAAAGGAGGATACGAAATCAAATTATTATTAAGAAAGGTTATTTTTCAGGAAGTGCTGTTGCTCTTCTTCGTGCTGGTAATGTGACTAAACTGAATCAAACTTTGGTCAGTACTTTGGGTATGTCGATAACAGACCTGGACTGGAAAATATCGATATTGGTTTGTCTTCTTATATCAGGTGTTCTATGCAACGTGATGACAGCTATGGCAGCATGCGCAATATGGCTTCCCTATATTCTACTTTTGGTAATTATTTTTTAACTATGTTGTTCCTTATATTCCTCCTCACCGCACCGGGTTCTTGTCTAACTCCTACGTTATTTCCACCATTAACCTCGGAATAATATGCTACCCCATGACATCAAAAAGGCTGAGTCAAAATCTTCCTTTAAACGTAAACTCCGTAAACACTACTTAAAGGCCTGTCATTCGTAGCTTGCTCTCGTCATAATTATCGTAAGTTCTCGTAATCAGAAATTATTAGAAATCATCATATTTATTAGTATATGTATTTTAGCAAATATATATGTATTTTCATAGTATTATATATATTATTTGTTTGGTTGTATCGATAAGACTCAATATTTTTTTATTTTTTATTGTTGTGCACCTACCACAGTGTAGTCTTTTTAACCCAAAGGTTGACTGGTAGAAAATGCCTCGTTGCATTAAGTCCGCCCATGTACCACTATTGTGCATAAAGTCTAAATAAATAAATTAAATAATAATTAAAAAAAAAAACTTGCTTTGCTCACCCTACCAAATTGGTTTGAATTCACAGCTATGTCGATCCTATTCTTATTTAAAACGGGATATTATAAATTGCATATCAAATAAATAATCGCCTATCAATACATACTCATCATTTATATTCTTTTTTACATCAAATAACTCACTTCACTACAGATAAACTAACGGCCGTGCAATAACCTAACCTCAGTGAGCGATATCTTGTTATCGACGATAAGTAGTAGACTTCTATCTATTCTTACTTTACGTCCCACAAGTGACGGTAACGTCTAACTATCCATTGACATCGGTAGATGAGCTCAGCTATCCAGCCCTCCCATAATTATTTGATGAGATTATGCTTTAATTACCTTTTTATTCGTTTGATGAGTTTTATTTATATGTTAGGTCTAATAAAAGTCTAATATAAACTAATTTTGAAAGTTTGTAAGGAAATTTAGATATAAGGTTTTGTATTACGTAAATTGAAAATGTAATTTTTTGTTTTAAGTGATAGCGTTTCGAAATTGACATTAAAATAAAGGTCTCGACCCAAAACCACTTTTGCAGAAAGAATTAAGTTGATAGGACTTATAGTTTTCGAGATATTTTCAAAAATGTATAATGAAAATCTGTTATGATGTAAAATTAGAGGTTTTTGTTCTAGAAACTTTTTGTCATGGTCAAATGTTAAACAGGGACAATTTTTTCTCAATTTGTTCTATTACGTCATGTTCCATAGAACAAATGGGACCTACACAATGACGTATTATATATAGACACGTCATAAACCAACATCGCGGCGCTTAAAAACGGCGAAAATACTAGATAGCTACTAATACGCATGAAGAAAGGGAAAGAAAATATGTCACCGTACGGCGGGGTGCCTGTTGCTAGAGGGAGATAAAGTTACGTCACAGGATAAGTTATAGTCAAATTGACATCAAAACAGACGTAGTGTCGCGCGACAGGTTGGTGCGTAACTAAGCGCGATGTGGCCAATTGGCTTCATTTCATGTTGTCATTTTAGAGTGCGGACAACGTATCTATAGTTTTATATATCATTGGACTTACACAAATTTATAATTATACGTTCAATGGCACACCAGTTCACCCGAACAAGTGTAGTGTTTTTGGACTTTTGTCCACCTTCGCAAAAGGGGAAAGTCCCACCTAGTAGTAGTAGAGTCAGTACACGCAGGTCGCTATATGCCTGCTGGGCTAAAACACAATTTTAGTCCGCCAGAAACGACACATGGTTCATGGTTGCATTCCTTTTAATAATAATGTTAAGGCCTCCACTATTGTTGCCAATAAGCCTGACAAAGTGGTGATAGACCGACTAGAGCGTTGCGCAATGATTGCAGTGGATATAGCAGTCCCTCATGACGAGAACCTCGTGAAGTCTGAGAAAGAGAAACAAAGTAAGGTATCTTGACTTGGCTCGCGATATTGTCGACATGTGGGATATGAACACAGCAGTCATTGTGCCGATAGTCGTGACGGCCAATGGCATAATTGCCTAGAGCCTCGATCAACATCTCAAGAGGCTCTCGTTGGGCAGCTGGATCAAGGGCTTGATCCAGAAAGCAGTACTCCTGGACACGGCGCGTATTGTTAGGAGGTTCCTCTCTCGTGAGCCCTGACCACCGGTAGCTTAGACCCTGTTCCCGATGCCGGTGGGCTACTATTTTTATATTTTTTAATTTTTTTTTATTAGTTTTATAGAAATATTTAAAAATGTAAAATATATATAAATAAAATATGTTAAGGCCTCAGACTAGCAAACAAGGAAGACAGCGCACCGCGAACATCAAAAATGTAGCTACCTTTTTATCTGTGTGTGTCGAAGGGTTGCATTTTTGCTCCCCATTGTACGAGGAAGATATTGTATAGTAGGTACCTATTGTACCTTTATTAGAAAGACTTCTATTCGTATTCAAAAATATTTAATACATAAAAAAATAAAACAGGAACATAACTCTGAAGTAATAATTGATTAATCGGAAGGGGAAATTTTAAATCATATTATGCCAACCCTCGCACTTTGTGTCACTGCTTTAGTTCGATGAGGTTTTATGTTCCAAGTAACTTAAAATTCATCTTCTATAATATAAAAATGAATCGCTAAATGTGTTGGTAAGCGCATAACTCAACAACGCCTGGACCAATTTGGCCAATCCTTTTTTTAGAATATTCCTTAAAGTACGAGGATGGTTCTTACGGAGAGAAAAAATATAAAAATTGCCTGAAAAAGACTAAAAACAACACTTTTTTATACTCCCATACAAAAGATTCGTAATAATACTTTAAAGTCAATTTGAACTTTAAAACCATTCCATAAAGTTTAAGTGTTAGTGAAGAGGTTTCGGGAAGGCAAAACAATTGAGAGACGTTTGTATCGTATAAATATTGACATTAGTCAAATACAAATTTTAATTGTCTGTGAGTAAGAGTAAGAGAGTAGCGGGGTAGATAGGTAGGTAGACAGGTAGCCAGTTGTCGTGAGCGAAGCCGCGGGGTACAGCTAGTCTTCTATAATATAAAAATGAATCGCTAAATGTGTTGGTAAGCGCATAACTCAACAACGCCTGGACCAATTTGGCCAATTCTTTTTCTGTTGTGTTTGTTATCATCAGGAGAAGGTTTTTATGTAAAAAAAAAGTTGCCAGTTGACGGGAGCGAAGCCGCGGGGGACAGCTAGTAGTATTATAATTTTAAGAAACAATGTTATTTGAAGTTAAGTACTTCAAAACATCGTTTCATAAAATTATCAAGTGAAAAGTGATTCCGTGAGACTTTCTATGTGATTTGCTGCTGTTTTTAGAAGTTTTCACTATAAAGGAAGGCATAACTCTATTTGTACATTTTAAGTTCACTAGACGTCGACTCTTGACGTACTAAGAGATGAGCATGGTTTTAGTGTGGGTGTATGCATGAGCGTGTATGTTTACTTGCAGGAGCACGGTTTTGTGGCTACACCTTTTTTGTTCGCGGTGCGCAGTCTTCCTTTTTTTGTTGATCTGAGGTTAAAAGGTATATTATTTTATCGCCTTCAGAAAAATAGAAAAAGAATAATGGACTATCTAAAGGGTGTCTCAGCTGCAAGAGTGCACTTTTTAAAACTGGATTTATTTTTCCATGCGAGTGGCAACTCTGAAAATATGACAGCTGTCACCTCTGTTTATTCCGATTATAAAAAATGGAGCGCTTTTCGAAAGAACAACGCGTTATAATTGTGAAAACTCATTACAAAACTGCAGTGACTGTGAACGGCATTCGTTACAGGAATATGATAACGGACTTCTTGTGGCCTCAACTGGACGGCATGAATCTGGACAACATGATGTTTCAGCAGGACGGCGCAACCTGCCACACCGCGCATGAAAAAATCGACTTGCAGGCAACGATTTTCAGAACACATTAGCTCACGAAATTCTGATGTCAACTGGCTACCAAGTTCATGCGATTTTCTTCTTTGGGGTTTTGTGTTATCTCGGGTTTATGCGAATAAACCCGAAACAATTCCTGAGCTCAAATCGGAAATCCAACGCGTCATCGGTTTGAGACAGCCACATCTCTGTGCAAAAGTCATAGAAAATTTCATGAAAAGAGTAATGGCCTGTCATCGGAGCCGTGGGGGTCATTTGCCGGATATTTTATGCCATACTTAATCGGAACATGTCTTCTTTACAATACAATAAAAATATCACAACTCTGTCATAAAATACTTGTTTTTATTTTAAAATGAAAATGTGCACTCTTACTGAGGCACCCGTTACTACCAATCATGGAGATTACGTTATTGAGGACATTCTGCCTTAAATTATTTTGCTTCGCCTACAATATTAAAAATCATTTTTATGTAAATACCTACCTGTTCCAGATTCGCTACGTATTCTTCTATATCGCTAAAGTATTAGATTCAAAGTTGATTGGGATATGACAGTTTCGGGTAGTAAGAATTGCTGGCTGATTCTGCTAAAGCGGCCATTGTTGCCGACGCTACAGCTGGCCGGCGGACCGCTCGATAAATGGTCTCTTTTACCATAAGCGCCCACCACTCATATACAGGTTGTCTCAAAACTTTACCACATGGAGATAAAGTACCTTTAAGTCACCTTATCTATCCATGTAGGGGTGCCTTTAGTTCCCGAGCTGGCGTAGTCTCTCTTTTTTCAGCGGTTAGATCAAATGTCAGTTATACAAGTTGATAATAATTAGATCAAAAGAAAACTATACGAAATAAGAATATACTAAACGAACGAAAATATTATTTTGTCTTTGATCTTCTTTATTTCACTAATTTAAAATCGTCTCGATTCAATTAGTAAAGTCTATGGAATTATAAACAATGACTGCCTGTGCTCTGATTAGTTGCCATTTTATTTCAGTTCACAGACAAATTATGATGCGTTAAAAAGTATTCCAAATATTCAGTAAACAATTTATCGAGAGTTTACAAACTATCAAGTTATTTTATAATCTTACGGAGTTTGCCACTTTCGATTGTGAGATGGACGGCTGACATTGTTGCCATCGCAGGTAGAACTTGGACCTGCCGGAGTCGCGGGATTATTCGCAAGAGACACCGTGGCTCCGGAACACAAAGGGCAATGAAGGAACATGGATGGGTTTTAGTCAGTAGAAGTCTGACACTCTCTCCCGCTACACCCAGAGCGGGAGGAGTCATTGGATGATTTCCCATCCCTAAAAAAAAAAAGGTAGAACTTGGATGAGGCTTAGCAGTATTTATCTACTAAATAATACTTGCCTTAATATTTTATTCTTCTCATTGCAGGCAACCGTAAGCGTCATACCATGGCAAACACATTATTACCTACCGGCAATAGGAATTGGCATGGCATGTAATTTTGGATTCTGCGCACCTTTTCAATACACCCCGGCTTACTACTGCCATCATACTGGAAAAGTGCCTCTTTTCAGAATGGTAAATATCTACTTTTTTACTTTTTTTTTTAATGCAAAACGGGGAAACTCTTGGCCCAAATCTCACCTGATGGAAAGTGGTGATTAGGCCGAAGATGGAAGCGAGTTTCACTCGGAATCCTGTTACACAGAGGAACTGGCTATCATACCTTTAACTGCCGGAACACAACAATGCTGTTGACATAGTTGTTATGGCGACAGACTTGGACATGATAGTGGTAGCTTGCCATGCGGACT
The DNA here is from genome assembly GCA_963859965.1 of Ceramica pisi. Classification (NCBI taxonomy): domain Eukaryota; kingdom Metazoa; phylum Arthropoda; class Insecta; order Lepidoptera; family Noctuidae; genus Ceramica; species Ceramica pisi. Next base: position 10,596,927 of record OY982537.1, on the reverse strand, counting down.
TAGAACAAGCCCTACCACTAACCATACCGAGCAAAAAATTTGCCCCCGCTGGGAATCGAACCCGGGACCTCTGGGTCTGAATCAGGTGGTATAACCACTAGACCTCGGAGGCGGTTAGTGTCACCTGTTTAGCACCACCCGGGGACCATGTGTAGGGATTCGCTGAAAGGTATTCTACTACAGACGCGGGTGAAAAAAGCTTTTTCATAATGAGCATAAGCAAACTTCTTTGTTGGTGAAATTACCATGGGAGCGCATTACTGTCTACAGGTACAGCCACACAGCAGTTACTTTTTGTGAAGCAACTGAATGCATCACTAAATTACACACACATCTATACTATATTATTGTTAATATTATAATTATAAATTTATAAATATTTAAAAATCTAATATATAAAATTCTCGTGTCACAGTTTTCGTTGCCATACTCCTCCGAAACGGCTTGACCGATTTTGATGATTTTTTTTGTGCTTATCCGGTATCTATGAGAATCGGCCAACATCTATTTTTCATCCCCCTAAATGTTAGGGGTAGTCCACCTCTAAATTGCCTTTTGATGCATTTTGTACTGCCTCCTGAGAAGAAAACTTTTTATCGCGTAGAAAATTGTCCATATCATGAAAAACTTTTTACAAAAAAATACAACCGACTTCCAAAAAAAAAAACTACAAAGTAAAAAATAACTTTTATTTCGGAAGTCGGTGTTTTTGTTACTTTCTTCGTATTTTGACACCGACTTCCGAAATAAAAGTTATTTTTTACTTTGTAGTTTTTTTTTTTTTGGAAGTCGCTAGTCGGTTGTATTTTTTTGTAAATAGTTTTTTATTTTTCACTTTTTAGTGGTGCCCCACACCTAACAACACCACTGCAAAATCGCAGAAAAGCAAAATACGCAACTTCGATTATCAAAGAATCATCTAAATAGTCAAATTCCAAGTATTTCGATATAAAATCCAAAGTTCGTAACCGATTTTGATATGATTTAAATGGGACCAATCTGCATGTATATCCTTTCAGATAAAACAAGAATTTTTCAAATCGGTTCATAATTGGGAGTTATGAGGTAACATACATAAAAAAAAAAAACATACAACCGAATTGATAACCTCCTCCTTTTTGGGAAGTCGGTTAAAAACATTGTAGTCTATTGTAGCAAGGTCTGGCAAATACGGAGGGTGACGAATGGTTTCTAATTGAAGTTCCTGTAGAGTTAAAACGGTTTCTCGTGCTGTATGAGGTCTCGCGTTATCATGGAGCAATAATGGTGCAGATCAATTCATGAGTCGGGGCTGCTTCACTGCTAGTTTTACTGTCATTGTTCGGAGTTTGGCACAGTAGACATCTGCCATTATTGCTAGATCAGATCGGAGAAAGATTTAGTGAATAACACCATGCTGAGACCACCAAACAGTTACCATTACCGTTTTATTGGTAAACTTTGCTTTAAGACGCTGTTGCGGCATTTGACCTGGGGTCAGCCATTGCATTTTTTGCTTACGGTTATCGCAAAGAATCCACTTTTAATCACAAGTCACAATTTGATCCAATATTCCTTCATTTCTGTATCGATGCAACTAGGCAACACAAATTTCAACACGCGTTTCTTTCTGCAGATCAGTCAAATCATGAGGACGTACCCATTTTTCATATTTTTATATTTCATTGATTTGACGCAAATGAGTCAATATTGTTGGTAAGGTAACGTTAAACCATGCCGCTAATTCCTGGGTAGTTTGGCTTGGATCGGCTTCCACCATCTTCTTCAATTCATTGATATTCACCTGTGTGGGGCGGTTTTCCACATGGTTTTTTCTTCAAATCAAAGTTTCCATCACGAAAGTGGTTACACCAAAATCGCACGGTGCGTTCATTAGCGGTACCCTCTCCAAACGCAACATTGATATTGCGAGCTGTTTCTGCCGCGTTAGTTCCGCGACGGAACTCGTATTAAAAATCACTCGAATTGTCGAAGTATTCATCTTTCTTGTCTAAACTGAATAAATAAACAACTGAAAGTTGATATCCAAATGTTTCACATTTTTCAAAAGAAGAACTTCATAGGTACTCAAAAATCTCAAACCATGAAGGTTCTATGTCAATTCGAAGTACTAATAAAACCCCTATGAAATGGCGAGTCAAATTGGCTTCGAACTTTGCAAAAATCCTAACTCTGATTATTTTTCTTTAATCCGAACATCTATACTAATATTATAAAGCTGAAGAGTTTGTTTGTTTTCTTGAAAGCGCTAATCTCAGAAAATACTGGTCCGATTTGAAAAATTCTTTCAGTGTTAGATAGCCCATTTATAGTCTACATCAACACGCTAAGACAAATAGGAGCGGAGAATTAATGGAAAATGAGGCGCAGACGAAGTTGCGTGGGTTAGCTAGTTTTATATAACCGGATTATTCTGAACGATACAAAAACACGATTATAACAATAAAAGCTAGGAAAATCAGTTTTCACATATTTTATTTTTACAGTAAGTACCTATGTAAAGAGCAATTAACTTTTATCAGCAATTTACGTCGTCGGTTTTATTCATTTTTGCCATGGGAAAGGTCTTTCAAAATAAATATAAAAGAAGTTGGGGAGGAATTGATCCAAGTGGCGTCAGTGAATAAAAAATTAAAGGGAAGAAACGTGTTTTTTTTTTTCGGTTTTTGGTACGGCCCTTCGTGTGAGAGTCGGCTCACACTGGACCGGTTTATTTTTTATTTAGTGATTTCTATGTTAGAATATGTATTTATTCTCTTAGGGAATACTCAAATCTATGTAGATTTGTGTACAATAGAATCTATTTATATTATATTGCTTCTAGGACATACTTAAGTCAGACATAGTACTTAAAATAAAATAAAAACTCGATCTTTTCTACATATTCTCCAGACAATTATGCTAGATAATATTATCTTCTATCGAGTTATTGAAATTAGATGTTTCATAAAAAAAAAACGAACAATATTTTTAATAGGTTAACTTTCTATATATTTTAACATACTCGTACTTCCCAGCCTAATCTACACGTTAACGGCAAAAATCGGAGTTAAAAATTATAACTGCAAAGTTAGCCTAATTTTCGGAAAAATTTGAGTCGACTGTAAAAGCGCAGATCCACAGCGGCGTAAGATCCTTCTCTTGACAATAACAAACAGAACAAAAAAATAATTGGAGAAATCGGTACAGCCATTCACGAGTAATGCCGTGGACACGGAAAATACATTTGTATATTATAACTAGCTTTTTCCCGCGACTTTGTACGCGCATATTCCGATTCTTCCCGTTCCCGTAGGAATTGCGAGATCCTCTCTCAGAGTTCCTAAACTCCCTAAGAAGTGCAGAATCCTACGACTAGTAGTTTTGGCTGTGCGTTTTCTGTCATTTACTCAGTAACGGAAGTTTATATACATACTCGCGGACCCGATAGACGTTGTCCTGATAAATAACCTAGATACCGACTCCAGCGCCATCTACCGGGCTGATTTGTCGATGTTTTTTTTCCAAATTTTCTTTCGCCCTGACAATATTATCAACACATCTATAAAAAACCGGCCAAGTGCGAGTCGGACTCGCGCACGAAGGGTTCCGTACCATTTTCTATAAAAACGGCAAAAATATCAAGTTTGTTGTATAGTTAGTGTTGGGGAGCCCCCTTTAATATTTATTTTATTCTGTTTCTTAGTATTTGTTGCTATAGCGGCAACAGAGATTCATCATCTGAAAATTTCAACTTTCTAGCTATCGCGGTTCTTGAGATACAGACTGGTGACAGATAGACGGGCAGACAGACAGCGAAGTCTTAGTAATAGTGTCCCGTTTTTATCCTTTGGGTATGAAAATGTTAAAATGAATTATCTAATTTGGATCGGTAATTACGAAGTTATGCGCGTACATACATTTCGGCGATTCGTTTTTATTTATTTAGACTAGCTGAAGGCCGCGGCATCGCCCGCTTGACAAATTATACACTCCTCGAAAACTACTCTATTCATTGGTGAAAACAACATGAAAATCAATGCAGTAGTTTTTGAAATAACCGCGAACAGACAGACAGACACGGCGGAGGACTTTGTTTTATAATATGTAGTGATAGTGAAGATATACCTCATAGTAATATTGTAATTTATTTATTTTGCAGATTAAATATTCAATCCCGTGCGTTTTGATATGCATCTGTATTTTATATGGTTGTTTGATATCGTTGGCTCCATTGTTGTTTGATCCTAATTCAACGGGAACCAAACCATTACCAGGAGACGAGGAATATCTAAAAATGATTACACGAACTACGGCTCCTTTGATAACAACAACAGAAGTAACACAAGCAACCGAAGTAGCCCCGACATAAGATACTTAAGTATGAGTAAGAAAGTTGTTTTAATTTATATAATTCAGAATAAGCCCTTGGTTTTAATAATTCCTTAAATATATGTACGAAAGTTTAAAAAAGAAAATGTTGTTTTTCTCTCACCGATAAAAAAACCTTCTGTAAAATACTAACTTAGTCTCTGTCATCTCTGACCAAGACCAGAGTCTCGCAAACCTATCTCAAATAAAAATAAAAACATTGAATGTATTTATTTTTTCATAGTTGCAAGGTAGAAGACGTAGGCCAGTCATTAAAAAAAAAACTAAGGTCGCAATAAACTGCAAAGTCCTGTTTTTGGGATGTTATTAGGATGTAAATGCTAGTAGAATACACCCAATTCTGTAATTTTGAAAGACCTGTGCTTATGCGTGGTGCTCAGAAAACTTAAAAAATTTCAGCAATTTTCTGGCTTTGGCTTATATCTTCTTAACAGCAAATAAGTATTGAGATATAGTTTGTACTTTAAACATGAACCATTTTTACCAAAAGATCGAAATGATTGTTGTTTAAAAGCTGAATCCTTGCGAAATAGCTGGACTTTTGAAAAGTATATGAATAATAGCTCAGTGGAAAATTGGTTCTTACCATGTAAAATCTAATCGAGTACAATAAATAAAAACGATTAAAGATGAAATGTGGCCTATGAATCAACACGTATGAAAGGAGATGGCCAATTTACTTAGGGCACTCTGCCTAGCATCTAAAAATTCATGTACATTAATGAATTTTGCTATATTTTGAAATTAGTATGCTCTAAAATTAATTGTTAAAGTTACATAGTTCAGCAACTTCAGATTTCTTAGAAATTAAAAAAACATGTTTTGGTCATGAACCTCCTCGGGCTTATAACTAAGTGGTAGCCAGATTATTCTGCATGGGTAAGCTATGCTTGTCATGATCAATGAATGGATGACCATTAAGCCTTCAGGACTTCAGGAATCATGTTTAATAATTTCTTTACCGTGTAGGAAAACGTTGTTAGAAATCCAGGCCTCTCTCTTGTCTGATGAGATGTAATGTGCCAAGTGTAATCTAAACCCTGTGAGAGTAGGACAGGAATGGAATCATTAGTTACCCAAGATATGTATAACTGGATATACTCTTGATAATAGAATAGAAAACATTTGATTTCACATTTGATAAAAGGTTAGGTCATAAAGAATTGCAGTGTTAAAATAAAAACAAACATTGAATAACTTTGGAATGAAATATTAAATAATAGCAATGGTCGATACGGAGAACAGATAATATTATAATGGCACAGTTTACAAACAAGACACAAACTCACACGCAACGCAACGAGTACAAAATAATGGCGGGCGATTGTCGAACCTGTCATGTCGTTTCGTTTCGTTTTTAAAGATTTTATATTAAAAAAAAGTTAATAAACATAAATGTTTCATAGCATAGCATTCGAGTAATTAACAAAATATGAATGTTATTATGATTACGACGGTGCACAATCATTTAACAGTCAGAATAATTTTTAATGGTCCCTCCTAGGTCCGTCCCCACTTCTCTGTGAAATAACTTACAATGGGCTAAAATTTACCGAAAGTCACTCAGGTACATGAATTATCTTAAAACAGCAATAAATAGGCATCTAAAAATATTATTTATAGAAGATTCTACAAACTTTTTCAAAATATTGTAGATGTCTTATTAAATATTAACTTTATTAACTTATTTGTTTGTTAATTATAGAAGTATATTTCAATTTGCAATTTTTTCGTTTATAAATAAAACATGAAATCTTACGTTTTTTGAGTAATTGAAGTGTATTTTAATGAATACCTCAAAATTGTACATAATGATTAGATTTTTTTTTTCGAATTAGGTTTTTTTTTAAATTTTTGCATTTTCTGAGAACATTTCCTATAGTAATGTATATTTTTTATACCATCAGAAAGTAGATATTTCAACGAACAAAAAGCCCCCTAACTTTTTTTAAAAAAGCTGATATTTTGACGTCAGAATTTTCGATTGAAAATTAGGGTGCTTTTTTATGTTAAGTTAAAATAAGGTGAAAAAATAACTATTTTAAATCAAATAAATTACAGTGTATTTGGGACATAATAAGGTAAGTTTTCACCAAATTTCGTAGATTTTTTTTTTTTTTGAAAAAGATATAAATAAAAAACCAAAAACTTGGTTTTTTGAATTTTTCACCTAAATTTTGAGGTTATGTGAAAAAATTGCGAATACAGAAGTTGTAGATCTTTTTATTACCTGCAACTTTGCCATTTAACTTTTTTCCATAGGACTTGTAGTTTTGCGGGAAATCAAGGAAAACCATTTTTTACCCTTAAAAACTCACCCCCTCCCACTTCCCGAACTCGGATCGACCGTAATTTATTTTTCCTTTCATTTTGATCATTTTCCCCTCCTTTTCTAACGGGTTTCATCCTACTGTAATTTTTTTTCATTTTTGAAGGCTTCGGCCCTGGTCTAAAACCTTACATCTAAATTTCCTTACAAACTTTCAAAATTCGTTTATATTAGACTTTCATTAGACCTAATATACATAAATAAAACTTATAAAACTTATCAAAAGATAATTAAAGCATTATCTCATCAAATTAGTCAAATAAGTATGGGAGGGCTGGATAGCTGAGCTCATCTACCGATGTCAATGGATAGTTAGACGTTACCGTCACTTGTGGGACGTAAAGTAAGAATAGATAGAAGTCTACTATTTATCGTCGATAACAAGATATCGCTCACTGAGGTTAGGTTATTGGGAACGGCCGTAAGTGGTTCTTCTTTCAAACTCAAGCTCAAGCATTTATTTCAATTAAACCAATTACAGGCACTTTTGAAGGTCAAGGTCGGTCGGTCCAAAAAGATGAAGCTCTTTGCTCGTTCCAAAGCGTAGATCTCTATGGAGAAGAACGTGCAAGAAACTCCACGGACACTCTATTAAAAGTAATAAATCGTTACAAAGTTTTGTTTACATCGGGTTGAAATTATACATACATGTGAGAACAATGTAAAAGACGAGCAGGATAAAAGCGTCCGGAATAAAAGAGGAACAATTCAAATAATTTTTTCGGGGTACATCTGATCCGTTCCTGTGACTGATCGGTTCGAGCTCCTAGGCATGTAATTTACATCCAGTCTGAACTTTGGCGCCACCATTGAGTACAAAGCCCAAACTGCAACCAAAAAACTGGGCATCCTGAATAGAGTGAAGCGATATTTCAGGTCTGGACAGCTCTTAACCCTATACAAGGCACAAGTCTGATCCCTGCATGGAGTATTGCAGCCACCTTTGGGATGGCTCAGCTAAGTACCAGCTTGCCGCGCTTGACTCGGTGGATTGCAGAGCTGAGAGGCTCATCGGTGACGAACAACTGGAGGATGCCAAGCTTAACAGCTTGGGTCATCGCCGCAAGGTTGCCTGCTTGTCGGTCTTCTACAGCTTGTACTTCGGTGAGTGTGCCCAAGAACTCCACAACCTCATTCCACCGGCCCCCTTCTACCATAGGACATGTAGACGCCCTGCAACTTACCATCCATACCTTGTTGCTATTCCACCAATTTGCACCAAGTGTTTGCAAACGTCTTTTATAATGCGCACAGCATAGGAGTGGAAGTCTGCCTGCGAGTATGTTTCCCAACGCTTACAACCCTAGTCTCTTCAAAGTTAGAGTAAACAGGCTACTTCTGGGCTAGCTCGCTCCATCGTAGACTCTGTTTTTGTCATATCTGACCAAGACTATTGTTAAGAGGAAACCCATCACAAATAAAATAATAATAATTAAAATGAAAGTTGACAGCTGAGAAATGACCAGTCCCAACTGACGGCGCCCGTCCACGAACATGATGCATGTGACTTGATACCTGGAAATCGGCTGTCAACGTTTGCGAATGTTAAAACAACATGCTCACAATACTCTATACCAAACATTTTGTTGGTGAGATATTAAGAGTGGTCTGGCAGTTTTAAATCTTAGTGCACTATAGCGCAGTGTTTTAAATTAACATTAAAATCGCAAATCACGATGTAGTTCTGCTTTGATTTGTTTGTTGTACAGATCAGTTATTATACATATTATATTGTACAGTTATTGTAAATTTGGGTTCACATCACCCGATGTGAACCCAAATTTGCAACTTCGAAAAGCTTGTGTTAGCTGAGAGCCAAAAGTGAAAAAGGTCCCAAAATTTCACAAACAATCTCATGATACGCAACACGCACAAGTTTTTCGAAGTTGCAAATTTGGATTCACACTACTCTAATCGGTCCATAAAATATACCAAAATACGCATACAAATACAGATCTATATCCAGCTTTGCGATTTTAGCCTTTTAGCTATTAGGTATGTTTTGCAAGAATTAAACACCAAAGTGAACCTTAAAATCCGAAAACATTTTTGATGTCCGTGATTTTCATTTTGTGACAGTTGTAGCGAGGCAACCCTGAGCTATAGGGGAAGGGGTTAAAAGGGGACGGAGAGCGCGCAGCGCTCACCCACACTGTAATAAAGGGTTTTCCAATAAGAGGTGTAATTTTGATATTCAAAGAAAAATGCCATTTTTAGGGTTCCGTATACAAATGGCAAAAATGTTCGTCATGTCTGTCTGTCTGTCCGTCCGTCCGTATGTCACAGCCACTTTTCTCCGAAACTATAAGAACTATGCTGTTGAAACTTGGTAAGTAGATGTATTCTGTAAACCGTATTAAGATTTTTACACAAAAATAGAAAAAAAACAATAAATTTTGGGGACTTAGAACTGAAACTCAAATATTTTTTTTTCATCGTACCCGTACGTGTGGGTTATCAATAGTTAAGTCTTCAAAAATGATATTGAGGTTTCTAATATCATTTGTTAGAAACAAATGATATTAGAAACCTCAATATCATTTTTCGCAAGAGACACTTCCAAAGTGGTAAAATGTGTCCCCCTCATTACCATGTAAACTACCAGCGAAAATTTTGAACGAGATCTAGTAAGTAGTTTTTTAATTCGTCATAAATCGTAAATCGCAACTTTTGCTTATAATATAATACCTACAGGTTTTTACGGAACCCTCGGTGCGCGAGTCCGACTCGCACTTGGCAGGTTTTTTAAAATAAACGTTCGAATGTATATTTCATTAAAAAGAGGAAGGTATGCCGTTAATAGTGAAAAACAACATCAGGCAAATGACCACCGCGACCACTACGCTTTCAAGACCATAATTATCCTTTTCATGAAATTTTCCATAACCAAATCGCAAAGTGGCTACCCTATGTCTTCGATAGCCTCACGAATTCTATCTTTGAGGTCTCGAATCAACGCTGGGCTGTTGGCGTAGACCTTCTCTTTCACGTGGCCCCAAAGAAAGAAGTCGCAAGGTGTTAAATCACAAGATCTCGGTCTTATTGGATAACCCTGTATTACGGTCAACCGTGAGTCTTTGTGAATAATGGCTTGTTTAAAGTTAAGACATCAAAATGGATTCTCTCAAGGAATCATTTTGTTATTCTGCCCTTTTAATGATATTTTCTCTAAATTCATTTGCAACATCATCAAAGATCAGGAAAACGAAGGGATCTTAGCTGAATCAAGGTACTTAGAGTCTGGCCAACTAAAGCTGACGACGAATTATTTATTAAACTTTTGTTAGCCGCAACTTCAGAGATTGGAGGGAGTTACGAGTGAGCAGCCCCATATAAGCAAACGAGAACCAGCGCGCTCCCTCTTTTGGTCGACAGACGTGCGCTTGTGAACATCAACTTTAAATATTATCGTGTCTATTTATTTAAGGAAATTGCTATTTTGAATTTATTCACATTGAATAGGGTAACTAAGATCAGAAGTGGGATTGAACGCTATCACAGCCGCTTCAGTACTTTCTGGTTCTATATCATAATGTCAAGTAGAAAACGTGCACCAACACAAGAGCACGCGTCTTCGCCTAATTTAGGTAACCTATCAGCTACGATGGAAGCAATCCTCAACCACCTGACAACGCTGGAGCAGTGCGCCGAAGCACGCTCAACAACGCTGCCGTTGCCTGCCCTCGTAGAACCAGCGCTAGCCCTCGCGTCAAGCGTGCTACGTGGTGAGATTGCGCCACGTGGTGAGAGCGCGGCCAGCACCCCCGGCACGGCCAGCTGCTCAGCCACTTCAACAACAGCTCCAACGGACATCACGGAGCGTCTCATCGACGCGCTAAAATTCATAAATCCGGTGAGGTCCAACCATTGTTATGTGTCGGATTTCGATCCCAGTATACACGACGTCTATGCATGGTGTGACGAGGTGGATCGTGCTCAATCGCAAAACCAGTGGGATGAAAAAGAGTGCCTAGCCCGTGTGGAACAAATGGTGACGCACGCTCCTGTTTGCGCGAGTGGACCGGTAACAACCGTACTTGGTCAAATTTCAAGTCAGAACTCAAATCACTTTGTCCACGACGCATTGAAGTTGCAAACATTCTTTACGATGGGATGTGTAAAGGATCCGATAAGTACTCTACGTATGCAGACTATGCGCGAAAATCACTTCTACGATTACGGGATTAAGCGACGAATTACTGTGCGCCATAACTGTGCGCAGCGTAAAAGACCCACAAATTCGTGCAGCCGCTATTAATGCTAAATTAACACCAGAAACTATCGTGGAGTTCTTAGCTATATATGTGAAATCAAACCCTTCAAGTGCTACTCAACTTTTTATTCAATCCAATTCAATTCCTTAAGTTGCTTATTCAAGTCAGGCCATATAATGGGCGCCCAAAATGACATAGTTATCAAAGATATTAATATGGTTATAACTGTAGGACCAACACCCGCTTTCATCTGTAACAAGCAAATGATAAAACTTGAAAATTATTCTTATGTGATTCTTGTGTTATTCAACCACATTGTCAATTTAAGTTGACATCTTATCAAAACAAACCGTAAAATGCATTTATTGGCGCAATTATATTTTGAAGCAGGAAAAGTGATTTGTAGTCTTCGGTTCAAGCATTACGTATAAGGTGTAAAGAGAGTTTACGACGTATGGCATTTCATACGAACTCTCAAGTCCTTGTTTTCTTATTTGGCAAAATCCTTTTCGAGCTTGGTTGCTTTGCTAGCTTAATTCTCAAGCTATTAATTGGTTTATTTTTGGAAAATTTTCGACCTAGACCCATAGAGTCTTGATCTTTTGGTTAAATTATTGTGGTAAATCCTATATAGTCCAATTCAAATTAGCGTTTTACCTCGGAATGACACACCTTAATTTTGGCGTTCTAAAAGTTGTGTCAAGTCTCATAAAATCTCGTGTCAGCGCTAATTTCTCTTCACGAATTAGGTACCCTAAATATTATCAAATCAATTTATTAGACATAATTTCTGTGAAATGTTATTTAGTGAATTAATTAGACGAGAAAATATTCTGGCAGCCTCATATCGAGATGTTTTCTTTAAGAGTTAGGAATCTTACATGGGTGTTTAAAAATCTGAGGCATGTCGCTGACAGCAATCTCCTCCGTACAGTTTATTATGCATTGGCACAATCGGTTATTGTATTGAGATTTAGGGTGGGGCATGTAAAACGCATCTTTCACGACTGGAAAGAGCACAACGGTCCTTGTTAAAAAAAAAATCATTCAAACTATACAGATTTCCCACGAAGACATTAAACGAGTTGTGCCGCGTTTTGACGGTACGACAACTTTATATTTTCCACATAATTACAAAAAAACACGTATCTACCCAATATGATCCAGGTTAACTTAAGAGAATAACTCCAAACGTAATTGAGTCTGTTATATTATTATGCCGCTCGGCTTTTGCAAGACGACAAAACGCTTTTCTTTCTGTATATTTATTCAACAAAATTAATAAAACCCTAAATAGTTATCCGCTTAAACTACACGGATGTAAAGCTAAATTAAAGAAACTCTTTTCTCTTGACTATGAGGATGTAGAGAAAATAATGAATAAATAATCTCATTTGACATCGTTTCATCATACTACTCATACACAAACAGGAACATGCACGCATCCACACGCACACGTACACACCTCCAAAACACAAACACACAGCACGATATAATTTAATTTAAATAAATACAATTTTAATACAAAATAAATAAATATAATTAAGGTACCTACAGTAATTTTTTCATTGATATCTTTTTTTTTTGCTGTGTTTCAATTCATTTTGTTTTACTGCATGCACGTTTTTCTATTTTTATTTTACGTTGACATAATATGATAGTAACTAAGCCAAATAATATGGGAGAGGGCGCTGACTCCTGCCATACAGATGCACCTAGTTCAGGAGTCAGAGGCTTCAAACAAGAATTTGTTAACTATTGTGTCAGAAATTTATTATCATTAATTTAAAAATAGTACAAATAATTCAACAACTTTTTTTATTATTTACTGTCATTCACGGTTGAAATAGTGTCAAGAATTGCTGCTAATTTAACGCTCTGCTATTTTGATCATAGATATTTCAATTAGGTAGATATTAGGATTTTATGAAACTTTTGAAATAACATTTAGAACGAAAAAAGGATTTGGCTGGACTAATATTGCTCATATATTTAAATTAACCATTGTTCTTTGTTGGTACTTAATAGATTAAGTAAATACTTACCATTTTCATCGTAGGTATATTAGCAGCGCTCTGAATAACTAAATTCCCTGGCGTGCCTACAGGTAGGCAGAAACAAAATGAAGCCGACACTCCAGAGGTTATATTATACCAAAGCGGGTGTATGCCAATTTCTTTAGCCTGTAAAAAAACGGCCACATTACCAAATTACAAAACAAATTTTCTAAAATAATAATCTAGGTATGACTTTTCCTTATTTCTGTATCATCTAATTGTATCTCACGACTGTTCTTTCAAGTAGATAGTAATGTGCAGTTCCATTTCATTTTCCAGATTTATTTTCTCAAGATTTTAGACAAAACTGTGTATGGAAATACACAGTTTTGTCTAAAATCTTGAGAAAAAAAATCAGTTAGCCAAAAAAAAAAAAAAAAAATAAAAAAAAAAAAGCCTTTTATTTCCTCCAGAAAAATTCACGCTTACAAAAATTAATTGTTTTTTAGTATCAAAAGTTTTATTTATACAAATGAAAGTTTTAATTTAAAAAGTTAGATAAGTTAATAAGTTTTAAAGTTTTTAAGTTAATAGTTCCCGTTAATTTATGCAAGTTTTTAATACTAAATATTAAGTATATTATTCTGTAGGAACCCCTCTGCAGGTAAAGGCCTCCTCCAAATGTAGCCAATTTTTTCTGGATTGCGCTATTTGCATCCAGTTTGGACCCGCTATTCGTTTTATCTCGTCCTCCCATCTGTTGCAAGGTCTCCCTTTCTTTCTTTTGCCCACTGGCCCCCTCCATTCTGACACTTTTCTTGTCCATCTGTGATCTTGCAGGCGTGCCATGTGTCCGGCCCACTTCCATTTTAACGCCAGAGCTTGTGCTAAACCGTCTGTTGCTTTTGTGATGTTGCGTATTTTTGTATGTCTTATTTTGTTTATTCTCTTTATGTTTAGCATATTCCGCTCCATTCCTCGTTGGCACGTTATAATTTTTTCTTTGACATTTTTGTTAAACTTCCATGTCTGACAAGCATAGGTTAGGCATGGTATAAGGCAGGAATTCATAACCTTAGTCTTCAGTTTGATTGGCATGTTGCTCTTAAATATTTCTTTAAAGCTCCAGTACTTATTCCATGTCAACTGGGCTCTGCGCTCAATCTCCTGGTAGTTGTTTAGTCTGTCGAAGCTTATTTGTTTGCCTAGGTAAATGTATTTTTCCGTATATGGGAGAGGCACGTTGTCGACGTAAATTGGTACCTTGATGTTGTTGGTCATTACCATAGTTTTGGTGAGGTTCATTTCTAGCCCGGCGACCTTGCTCGCTTGGTTTAGTAACTCTACCATGTGTTGTAGTTCTTTTACTGTCTCTGATATCAGTACCAAGTCGTCGGCAAAACGTAGGTGGCTTAAATGCTTTGATTTAACTTTTATGCCACATTTATTCCAGTTAAGCTTGCTTATTATCGACTATAATGTGGCTATAAATAGTATAGGTGACAGTGGGTCACCCTGTCTCACGCCTCTCTTTATAGGAAACCAAGAACCCGCTGTATCTAGTTTAACTCTACTTTTGCTCTTCCCGTATATGCTTTTGATAACTCTTATATACTCATTTTCCACATTCTGTGTTGCTAGAGTTTCCCAGATATAGCTGTGTGACACCGAATCGAATGCTTTTTTGTAATCGATGTAAGCCAAGTACAATGGTCTACTTCTCTCTTGATATTTCTCGATGATAAGTTCGAGTGTGTGGATGTGGTCGATGGTGGAGAAGCCTTTTCTGAATCCTGCCTGTTCGACGGGTTGACTTGTTTCCAATGTAGAACTAATTTTTTTGGTCAGGATTGTAGAAAATAGCTTATATGTGCTCGGCAGCAAACTTATTGGTCTGTAATTCCCTATATCTTTCGGGTTTCCTTTTTTGTATAAAAGAATTATGTTAGATTCAGACCATTGCGTGGGTGTCTCACCAGATTCTAGGATAGAGTTAAACAAATTTGTAAAGGGTGTAGCTAGTATTGGGGCGGCTATCTTTAGAGTCTCGTTTGCTAGGTTGTCCGAGCCCGGGCTTTTGTCTAGTTTCAGTTTGTTCAATGCTTCAATGACGTCATTTTCAACGAATTGTATGTTACCGTCGCTGTTGTAATTTAGGTTTTCGTGGCTAGTGTCTTCTGGTTCTTTTGTGCTGTAGAGATCTCTGTAGAACTCTGTCGCTATGCTGATGATGTCGCAACGATTGTTTTTGGCTATTTCACCTCGTTTTAGCTCTTCTATCCAAGTTTTATTTAGTTTCAGCTCTTTATATGCCTTTTTCGTGCTTCCAGTTTGGCGTAGATGTTTTTCAATTGTTTTGTATCTGTAGTTGGCGTAGTCTTTTTTATGTATTTGTTTACAAGCTTGTAAAGCGCCGAGATTTCGTTTTTTGTTGCTCTAGTTTTATTTGGACTTTTTTGCAGGTGTTGTCTTCTTCTAAAAAGTTTTAATGTACGCTCTGAAAATATTTTGTGGACTTTCTTTGGGTTTTGTGCTGCTCGGGCATTTTACAAGCTTGAGGTGATGATTTTAATTAAATTGTCGTAATATTTCTGGACAAAAAAAATACGACCATTTAAATTAAATTACATATCTATTCTCTTAGATACTGTAGTGATTTTGCTACTTCCAAAATTGCTACCTTAATTTGGGAAGTCGGTTATTTTTTTGTAAAATAGGTACTTAGTTTTTTTTTTCACTTTTAAGTGGTGATATTTGGACGACGACGTCTTTGTCTACGCAGAAATGGAAATAAGCAAAGATGCTCATAAAATAAAAATAACTGAGCCAAACTGAACAATTTTTACGGGACCAAATGGCTAGTATCGAACTAAAAAAGAATCACACAAATTGGATCAGAAACCTTGGAGTAATCGGTGTACATACATTAAAAAAAATATCCGCTGAATTGAGAACCTCCTCCTTTTTTGGAAGTTGGTTAAAAATTACCACTACACAACACGACTCACCGGGGCGACTCATAGTTTGCCCTTGAGTCAATTGAGAAACGAGCCAAGAGGATCATCGGTAATATGCTCGTCGAGTCGAAGCTCCAAAGCCTTGAGCATCGACGCTGAGCTGCTAGCCTATTGGTTTTCTACCGATTGCATTTTGGGGAATGTGCGACGGTATTGAAAAATTTAGTTCCGCTAAGCCCGTTTTATCATCGGATCACAAGACGAATGGCGATGCGCCACCGGTAGGTACATGGTGGACATCCCTCCCACACGCACAGCACGTTTTGGGAACATATTTTTAGGGGAGTATGCGGTTCAGAGAGTAAAGTCCCGCAAATCCCCATTGAAAAGGAGGATCCTCCGCCCAGGCGGTTGTTGTGCCTGGGGGGCTACTGCCCGATAGTTCATATTTGGGTGGATGTATATGTTCAAATCGCATGGTAAACTCTGCTTGCGCGATTTAGGACTTTATAGTTCGCCGCCATTTGGATAGATGGCGTCGCGGTTCTTTTTGCTGCGATGCAGATTTGTTTCGTTGATTTTTCTTGTGGCGGCATTGATGCCGCTAGCCCGCTACACATTCATACTGCGTGAAGCAAAGGAGTGGAATTCCCTGCCGAAGTCTGTGTTTCCTGATAGCTACAACGGAGGGATGGGGGTCTTTAAGTCAAGAGTGAATAAGTTACTTCCGGGCAAGCGTGCTCCATCTAAGGCCGCATCATCGCTTACCAGCAGATGAGATAGTGGTCAAACGCGTGGCTAACAACAGTAAAAAAAAAACAAAACATAACTTTTATTTATTAATTGAACTCATCTGTTATTTAATCACAAAAAAGTATTCTGCTTAATATCCTTCCTACTAAATAATTCGAAAATTTCTGAGGATGGATGTTTGTTACTGTTTCACGTCTGAACACTTGAAAGGAGGAAGATTATAGTCTGGAATAACACATTTGCTACTTTTTATCCCGGGAGTATGTTCCCTAGGAATGACACGATCGAAGCCACTGGCAGAAGCTAATAATATATAATAATAATAATAATATCCTTGGAAATTTCACACAACGCCATATAGTCCCAAGCTAAGCAACCTAATGCTTGTGTTATGGTAACGATATGGCTGATAAACTACTTATATACATTTTTTTTTGTAAATACATACATGTTATAGATAGAAAAACACCCAGACTCGGAACAAATACTTGTAGGTCTTACAAATATTTGTTCCGTGCGGGAATCAATCCCGCGACATGCTGCGCAGCAGTCAATCGCTCAACCACTGCGCCAACCGTGTCGTCAATAGATCATGAATACATCGCAAATATATTATGTAAGTTGCTTAGCTAAATCACGTGCTGTACTTACCTACGGGTCTAAAAAGGCCACGTTAGCAGAATCTTAATATTAACCACACAACAATCTGTAAAATTTTATTTTCATGTTTACCGCTAAAGCATTTATAATGCCCGTTTACGGAGACGCGCGTCGAGCGTCCGCCGTCGCGGTGCACGCTTGACACTCAAGCCAGCGTTGCAAACGTGTGGGAGATTCCCCAAACTGCAGGGGATCTCAAGTTGATTAGGGATTTATTGGGAATTGGCAAGATTTGGGGAAAATGCGGAGATTTGAATATTGATAGTCCAAGGCAAGTCAGAACACTTTTTCAAGAAATATAATTAAACTTAAAGCTTGTAATAAGGCGCAGATACCCCTCAGTAGCCGATTTAAAATGAGAGTCACGTCTATACGGCTTCTCGTATTTTTGGAAAAATAAAATTGTTACATTAGACTATCTTAGATATTTGAAAAATAAATGAAAATCATTTCTAATTTTATTTTTTAATTCGAGGAATAAGGTGGGAGTCAATAGAATTGTTGTCCCCAAATAGGGGAATATGACTTGGATTTTCAGGGAATTTGATAAAAATTTGATAATTGTTGGCAACGCTTGTCTGCGGTGGTGAGTAGGCAGCCGCCACGTACTACGCCGCGTGCAACACCGCGGGCCCAGCCGCGTGCGACGCCGCGGTCTCGGAATCGCGTTTGAATTTAGTACGGGTTACTAAGCCGCTTTGCTTTCTGATTCTGCTAAATTAGCCTTTTTAGACCCCTGTTCATACCTGGTAACACCATAGTTGCCCGAAAGGAAATCAGGCAATCTTTATTTTTTAATTCCTTGGGTTACACTCATATTCTTTCACCTGATGATTGACTGTCATAAATAACTTATCCAGGAAGTTTATCAAAAATATTTATTTAACATTTTATTGTTTAATACCATCGGCTCCACAAAAGCATTCCGGCGCCACAACCAGCGGGGATGAGTTCGTTCCTTAAGAGAGGGCATGGTAGAGTGGACAAATTTGACCTTGAGCCTTGTCTCCCAGTGGGGTGACGACAATCTGGTCTCTTTTAACGCCACAAAAAACACAGGCGTGTCTCTTTACCGTAAAAAGGAGATGTTTCAACCAAACTCCTACTTTTCGGGGTACATCAGCTGTTCCCGGATACATCGGCTCGAGCTCCTAGGCATGGAGCTGTCATCCAGTCTCAACTTTGGCGTCACCATTGAGTGCAAAGCCCAAACTGCGGCCAAAAAGCTGGCATCCTAAATAGGGTGAAGCGATACTTCGAGCCTGAGCAGCTTTTAACTCTGTATAAAGCACAAGTCCGATCCTGCAGGGAGTATTGCAGCCACCTTTGGGATGGCTTAGCTAAGTATCAGCTTGCCACGCTTGACTCGGTGGAACGCAGAACTAAGAGGCTCATTGGCGACGTAAAACTGGTGGATGCCAAGCTACACAGCTTGGCTCATCGCCGCAAGGTTGCCTGCTTGTCGGTCTTCTACAGATTGTACTTTGGAGAGTTTGCCCAGGAACTCCACGACCTCATCCCACCAGCCCCCTTCTACCATCGTACATCCAGACAAACTGCAAATTGCCATCCCTACCTTGCTACTATTCCACCAACTCGCACTAAACGTTTCCAAGCGCCTTTCATAATGCACAGCAAAGGAGTGGAACTCTTTGCCTGCGTCTGTATTTCCGAATGTTTACAACCCTAATCTTTTCAAAGTTAGAGTGAACAGGCTATTTCACTACAACAAGGTAAGCTCGCTTCATCGTAGACTTTGTCTTTGTCATCTACGACCAAGACTAGAGTCCGGAGCAAACCCAAATAAAGCAAAAAAAAAAATTGGCACGTGAACTTGCTCGGCAACCTATTTGTGATTTATCAATGTAGGTATACACTTATAGGTATTATATTATTTTAAATAACAGATCATCATCTGCCTATCCTTTTCCCAACTAATCTGGGGTCGGCTTTCAGTAAAACCGGGTTCAGCTGAATACCAGTGTTTTACGTGGAGCGGCTGCCGACCAGACCTCCACAACCCATTAACTGGGTAACACTTCTTGGTAAAACTGGAGTCAGATTTACTGGCTTCTGACTATCCGTAACGACTGCCAAAGATCTATAAATGACAGCCGGGACCTTAACGTGCTTTCCAAGGCACGGAGTAACCCGGTATATTAAAATGGTCACCCATCCACAGACAAACCTTTGACCCATGCGGCTATTATGATTATTAAGCCACAAGCTCTTTTCTCCTATTTTAAATAACAGATGAGGGTTTTTATTTCTTAAACCGTATCTTAGATCATGAATAAAAATCATTACATAAGAAAAACATCCAAATCTGTCGAACATAAACGTTGTGACAGTCAAAGGGCTTATAAAATTGCACTCGACGTGTGTAGTATTAAATACTATATATTTTTTTCTTACATAGAAAAATAAATATTCTATTAAGTCCGTCCGTAACATTTTCAAGAATATTGGTAATCTAACTAACGATCTAATTAGATTTTTTCAGGAAAAAAACCAATCACAGAAGACTTTTTCAAGTAAATTTTCTTACCAGTCGCATCACGATTGGAGTAATAACATTGCATACTGCCACATTTGAAGCAAAGTTTGTAACAAAAACTGTGAATATAATGATTAACAGGATGATGAAGTAGTTTGGAAAGATATGAAGATGTCTCAGTACAGCTCCAATTTGTCCATTTAGATCGGAATGTTCTTTCTTGGCTGCCTCCGAGAGCGCGAATCCACCTCCTAAAAAATAGGATTATGTTCAAGACGGAGAGATCTGTCAGACCCCGACACGGGCTGCTCGAACAGTTAGTCAGTGATTGAATTACACGGACCGCTCGTGCAGTCATAGTAAGCAGCTTGAAACTGCAATTGATAACTAATTGGGAGGGCAATACCTACGCGAGACAAGTCGACAGTTCGTGAAGTCAATGTATGCCTACATACAATGTATAACTGCTTGACCGCACCATGTAATTTCACTGCGCCGCTGGCCGTCCGAAGTAGTCGCAACAGTTGCTCGAGCGGTACAACGTGTGTACATAATGTAAAATACTTTAGTTCACTGTGCAGTCGATTCTGACTGCTTTGCCTGTGTATGGCTGACCTTACTGACTAAAAGTACACAGTGTTCTGCGGCTACTGTTGGCCTGGAGTGCTTTCGCCGACGCCCTTACTGTCATGCTCCCTCGACTGGTCCGCCATGGTCCGCATGTATTCATGCGGGCTCTCTGCAGCCGATTTTTTAAAGTAATTAAAAACAAAATAAATGATTGAGCGTTGCATGGAAATTTTAGGTTAAGTATTTTCGGAGATAAGCCCGCCTAGTCTACGAAAATACTGAGAATTTTGAAAAAAAGCAGATAATCTGTGGTTCTTTACGTTAAGATAACAGGAAAACCTATAAGAAGTTTGTTTTTTGATGCCCCAGTGGGCGGGCCTTATCTCCGAAAATACCGGGACTTTTTGATGCCCAATGAGTTATTTTGCTTAATACGCGTTTGTTAATAATTTCGCGAATTTACTAGTAAAATTTATCGAAGGCTACCTACTGGTTAATAAGAATTTGTGTAAATATACAAAATTACCTAAGAGGAACATAAAACTGTAGGGCATCATTTCATCCATTATTACCCAATTCAATACTGAAGGAACTGGCTTTTTTGGTAGTTCACCAACTGAAAAATGTAAAAAAATTCTAAATTTGAACTTTTAAAACTAAATAGAATTTTGTGACTCTAAACAAGTACATCATGTAGCTACTTGTTTAGAATTCCGTCGAAGCTGTTATCCATTTGGGTTTTAGACGACCTAGTAAGTATTTTACTCCAGTCAAATTAGGGTTTCATCTCGGAATAAGATAAGCTGAATACTCGTATACGTTTTCCCACATAGTGCGCTTAGACTATCACCGTCCTTGTCATCATTGACGGTGATACCGTGAATAGTGTGTCAATCATGAGCCTTAGTGGAACGCTGTGCTCTTATTTCTCTTATGCGAACTGCCGCAAGCCGCGAACAATATAATACGGACCGCCTTATGTAAGACTGCTCGAACAACGGTATGTTGTCTTAAGAGTCCTATTACGAATCGTGAATGCTCGTTTGCAATAAACGAAGTTACGTTGGTCTGCGTTGGGAGTACATCTATAGTCCGCAAAACAATTTTGATACTTACTAGTCTGAATAGGATTATAGTTTATTTGGGCGCTCGCGCGAGAGTGAGGAGCGCGCGCGCTGAATTGACGCAGAATATATAGTACTTTAATTTTATTTATTGTAATTTTGTTTAATTATATTGACAAACGAAAACTTATGAAACGTATTCATTGTAGATTGAAATTTTATATCATATTAATTTATTTGAAAAAATTGTTTTTATTTGGAATATAATGGACGCTGAATCAAGACATTTCTGGCTTAAATTAGGATTTCTTTACGTTTTTTTCCGTGAAAACTCAAGGAATTTAAAGAAATTCTAGAACTCCAATAAACAAGTAAAACATTCAACTTACCTTTTAGTAAATTCAGCTTTTAAAAGAATTGATTGTAACAATGTGAATTAGACCGTCAAAGTTCCATCGCCGACATTTTTTCTTGCAAACTGAGTTCGTAAAATATTTATAGTAAATTACACGAAAAGAAAAATGAAAATGTATAACTCCAACTTACAATAAAGAGACTGGCACTATCGTTATTCAGGATCAAATAATTAAAATATCTTACTGCTGCTGAAAACTACAGCGTCAAAAATCATGAATTTCCGTAAAAAATGTAATAGGGCTCTTAAACACTAAGAAAATGTGTCAGTGTATCCCATTGCGTGCTGCGGTGCCGCCTTTGCAATATCCAGCAAACTCGAACTTGCTGCCGACGCTGCGATCGAAGAGTCAAGAGCAAAAACACATCTCAAATAAAAATAAAAAATCTGAAAAATTAGTGGGTGTTTAAAATAACGGTCGCTAATAAGATTTCATGAGATTTATGACAAAACATTTAGAACGTTAAAATGGAAGCGTATAAGAGTATCCAGCTTATTATCTCTCATACCGAGGTTGGCTCATTTTTAACCAACTTCAAAAAAAAACAATTTGATTGTATTTTTTAAATGTTGTAAAAAAATAAAAATTGGTTTATTAATGACCAATTTGAAAAAATATTTTTATGTGAATTGATATACTTTCCAATTGCTCTCACATAAATTTCATCATATTTGATTCTGTAGTTTAGTTTTTAAATAAAAATAGGTGGAAAATAAATGTCATCCTGGTAAACGAATTTGTATATGTGTGTGTATTTGTTCCCTGTGACTTTCTAGTGGTGTTGTTTGGTGAGCCATGAACCATTAAAAAGCGAAAAAATACAGCCGAATTACAAATAAAAAAAAAAGTATAAAATATTTTTATTTCGCAAGTCCGCAGTTTTTTTTTGTAAAAAGGTTTTTGTGCTTATTTGACTGACCAATTTGTATACCTACACATGTAATATATTTTATGATCAATTTTACATTGAGTTAACATAAAAAAAAAACTGTGACCTGAATCCTAGGCCATGTTCCTAAATTCTTTCGGTTGGAGAAGTGTTTAAAAAACACCTAAAACAGAAAAAAAAAATTTTTAACAATTTTAGATTTCGTTATTCGACTTAGCCAATCGAGGTCCGCAGCTGGTCACAGGATTTCCCTCGCAAGCGTCACGAACTGTTGAGTCAATTACCATCTGCATATTTAAATAACTATTATTCTACATGATTCAGCGAGTGTTTTGTGCATTACTTTTTGCGGAGCAGTTTAAGAAAATATCCAAAGTAGACGGCAAAAGAAGCATTAAGAAACAAATAAGCATGGCCGCTGCAGAATCTCGTACGCTGAAAAACAAAACATTCACATGTATATATCCGTACTTAATATTATAATGTGAATGTAAGTTTGTTTGTTACGCTTTCACGGGAAAACTATTGAACCGATTATCATGAAACTTTGTACACATATTTTTGGAGGTATTAAAAGTAATTTTTGATTGGAAAAAAAATAGCGGGTGTAGCCGTCGGTATCAGCTAGTTGTTGTATAAAGAGCACATAATTTTAACATGTAAATTTTAGAGCACAATTTTTTTTCACAATGTCTCGGAGTATTTTGAGGCAATATCGCACTTAGTTTTTTTTTAATATAAGATTATGATAGTTTTAGGGTTCCCTGCCCGAAAGGTATCCAATGGGGCCCTAGCTATTACTAAGCCTCCACTGTCCGTCCGTCAGTCTGTCAGCAGGCTGTATCTCAGGAACCGTAATTGTGCTGAGCGTAGAGCACTAGTATTATTATGTATTTTGTGTATATACAGGGAAATTGAAAAAATACCCGAAACCTCTTAGGCAGTGAAAGTACACATGATTATAAGCAACTTTTGTTTTGGTAAAACTCCGAAATCTCGAAAAAAATATCAGCTGTTTCATACATTTTCATTGGCTAAATACTGCATTTTGTATGAAACAGCTGATATTTTTTTCGAGATTTCGGAGTTTTACCAAAACAAAAGTTGCTTATAATCATGTGTACCTACTTTCACTGCCTAAGAGGTTTCGGGTATTTTTTCAATTTCCCTGTATATTACACCAGTATTGTTTGTTAATTATTTATTTATTTATTTAACAATTATACATACACACACACACATTCATACACACATACATACATTTTCTTATTTTTTATTGTTTTTTCTTTGTTTTATTTTTTTTATTATACTCAATTCTTGAGTTCAAATAAGGTGGATATTATGCATTCGATGAGTTTTTGACAGCTTTACACTAAGAGGGTTATTTATTACGTCGTGTCGTTTATGAAGTTTCAGTATGCGCTTAGCCTTATACTTTTGCTTTTTTGAGTAGCTTACATAAATGATGAAACATATTAGATACAATTAGCTTTTTCCTGCGGCTTTGCTCGGGTTAGGACTATAGATTTTGGCAAAAACGTAGCCTTTCCCCGTCTCCAGGATCCCCATCTATCTCTTAACCAAAATTAATCAGTATCAGTTTAACGATAAAGGCGTGAAAGCGTAACAAAGAAACTCACTTTTGTTTTAATATTATCTATTAAGGCACTTGTCTCACCGCCGGCAATCAACAAGTGGCGAGTAAAGCTTGAAACTCGAAAGAAGTTGGCGAGCAGCGAGGAGCGAGAGAAAAGTGTCGATAGTTTTTACGCTCGGCTAGCGAGTGCTTTTGTGCGACGGGCTTATACTCGCCATACTCGCTCCGGCCCGCACTATAGAAATTACCGCTGGTTGGTGAGTTCTGACCGCCCAACGAGTATCGCCGAGCGAATTTCGCTGAGCAAGTACAATCATTAATAGCTCTTGTCGCTACAGTGTGAACAGCCAGCTATCGACTGTGAATTTATATGTCCCTTTTTCTCACACGAGATCTATATCTTTCGTTCCTTTTCTCAGCGAGCAAATATTCGAAAGCTAATCGCTTCCTCGCCGGTGGTGAGACAGGTGCCTAAGTTAGGATAATTAATGGTTAACTTACTATTTATAATCTTCTAACTTGTAGTAATCGGATATAAATTCACCCCATCCATAAAATATTTGCGGTGATCGGCAGAAGAATAGCATCATTGCGCTACTGAACAATATTATAACCATCTATAAAACAATAACCATTTGGATATTAGAATATAATTTATTTAGTATAAGGCAAGATTTCTGGAAGTAAATTGTAGACATGTTATAAAACGCCGTTCACTAATTAAATGGCTGTTGTGGACTTTACGGCAGCTGGAATACACGATTAATTTGATCAAAAAGGCTACTCCAAATTGTTTGATTAAATAGAAATACGATGCCATTTGACGACTTATTTTTCTCCAATTTTTTTACTGTTGTTTATAAAATACCAGACCTATGTATGTCCACTACAGCCATTTAATCAGTGAACGGTTTTATTTATAACTAGCTGACCCGTGCAACGTCGTCTGCGTAACATTTTTCATTACTGCTCTGCTCCTATTGGTCTTAGCGTGATGAAATATAACCTATAGCCTTCCTCAATAAATGGGCTATCAAACACTGAAATATTTTTTTAAATCGGACCAGTAGTTACTGAGATTAGCGCGTTCAACCAACCAAACAAACAAACAAACTCTTCTGCTTTATAATATTATAGTATAGATACGTCTTCAATTTATTGCCAGGAATCTTGAAACCATTTATTTATTAAAAAAAAAACGTCAGCCGGTTTTATAAAACAGCATCCCATAATTTTCTACAACACTGATTATACCGACACACTCAACTAAAACACACATATAACTGTTATTGCATTATTCTTATTGACATAATATCTAAAATTAATGAGGAAAATGTCGATAAAATAGTTTGATAAATGCTTTGCGCTGCTCTCCGCCATACGTGAGCCGGCCAAAAGCGGCAGAATGGTATTTTTTGCAATTTTAACCCAACCCAGCACCGCTGCCCTGGACTGCAAAGGGTATTAGAAGGAAAACGAGTAGGTTTAGTCAGTAAGAGTCTGATTCCATTAGCCCAAGCCCAGCACTGACACAGTTTCTGTGTTAAAAGAAATGTTAAGATTACTTTAAGACGGAAAAACAAGATTACTATGAAATCTTACAATTTCCCAAAATGTGATTTTCCCTAGCTTTTGCCAGTTTTCTTCAACAGTATTCTTAGCAGCTAGAACTCCTTCTTCAGATATCTTTGATCTTTCTGCAGCTGGACTTTTAGGCCTGAAATAATAATGTCCAATTAATAACACAACTCAAAAATTAGTCCTCAATGACTTAGTTTACACTCCAAAAACCATACATTTTGGTCAAATAGTGTTAAATGATAAATGATAAGTTATATTTATTTTGTAAGTAGGTTGTAAAGAACACTTTTACACGTCAATCTTTTTTGGTCATTTTAAACTAGACGAGGCTGGCGTTTC
Source organism: Ceramica pisi (assembly GCA_963859965.1). Taxonomy (NCBI): domain Eukaryota; kingdom Metazoa; phylum Arthropoda; class Insecta; order Lepidoptera; family Noctuidae; genus Ceramica; species Ceramica pisi. Next base: position 10,570,693 of record OY982537.1, on the reverse strand, counting down.
CTAGCTGACTGCTCTGAGAAGAAACGCCGAAATAAACTCAGAGGTCAAAGTCTCTTTTAAAGTCCATACAATCGTACTGGTCAAATCATATGAAAACCATGTAGGTTAATGTCTGAATTGGTATTTTGAGGAAATTACCACACAGATTTGAGGGGACCTGTCCAGACAGTGCAAGCATTTGCCAGTTATCGTGTAGCTCAAACTTAGAAGTTAAAGGAGCTCAACGAACGGACGAACAATACCAAAGTAAGGACATTTGTGTAGGCCGCATAAAGAACTCAAACCGCCAGACTAACATTAAGTGAAATAAACCCCTAACATAGCAATCTACATGGTCCTCCTATTCACAATACGTTATATGAGGACCATGCAGATCAGTGTCTGAAATGGTCTTTTGAGGAAAGAAGCACACAGATGGTATGGACCTGTCCAGTCAATGCAAGCCTTGGTCAGACTCAACTTAGAACCAACTAGCTGACCCACGCAACTTCGTCTGCGTCACATTTTCCATGAATACTCTGCTCCTTTTAGTCTTAGCGTGATGTAGCCTATATCCTTTCTCGATACATGGGCTATCTAATACTGAAAGATTTTTTCAAATCGGACCAGTAGTTCCTGAGATTACCTGATTATAAAACAAACAAATGTTACCTCATTATAATATTAGTATAGATAAGGAGCTTAATGACTCGACGTTAAGACAGGGTTATTCGGGCCTGTTGGCAATGAAAGCGCTACAACACCGTCAGCAACCCCTCATGTTCGACACGACGATGTCATGCGAAATCCGTTCGATGAGCGCCGACATTTTCGCAGAAAGTCTACGCCACAGTATAAAATATTTGCTTTTGATCTACTGACTTGTTTTCTTTTTGACAATTTTTCCTGTCATTTCATGTGATCAGAACTGTTTGTAACACCTTGCGGCTAGTCCTGGCTTTACCCTAGTTGAATAGTAAAGATAAATACAGCCTAAAGCCATGTCGAATTTGTATCTGTCAATCGGTATGAAACGGTAATAAGTCGAGTTTTTATCTTCTACACTATTAATATAAAGAGGAAAGATTTGATTGTTTGAGTTGAATAGGCTCCGAAACTACTAGACCGATTTAAAAAAACTCTTTCACCAATGTGTAGAATGGACTGTCCGTATGAATATAGGCTATATTTTATCCCGTTAAAATAAAAGGTAAACCCGTACGAAGTCGGGACGTGCAGCTAGTTATTTAGTGTGCGTGTGGATTGAGAGATCTTTTAATTCTTCTTTTTCTTTTAATTCTGCTGTACGTGTGTATGTCACTGAACTCCTCCTAAAAGGCTGGACCGATTTGAATATTTTTTTCTGTATGCGTTTGGATGGCGCACTGGATGGTTTAGATTTACAAATCAGCCCGGCAGATGGCGCTGCAGTCAGGACCACGTCTGTCGGGTTCGCTAGTGTAATATAAAAATATCGTTTCACAGTGTTTGCTATCGAACTCCCTCGAAACAGCTTGACAAATTTTATGAATGTTTTTCTAGATACTCAGTAGGTATAACAATATAGGTTGTATAAGTACTTATTTTTTTTATTTGGCAAAACAACGTTTGCCCGGTCAGTTAGTGATTAAATAATTTTGTACAATCAGTTGAAGACGCAAATTAAAATGCAGTAAAGAAAGTGTTAAGCTGCAAATTAGTAGTTTTAGTAGTGGATAAATCATGGTACACATACTATGTGTACCGATTTTCGAGCAAGTACATACATAAATAAAAAAACCTTATTATCTTGATATTAATCAAATAACAAAATAATAATCAAATCCGCATTCTTAGATTTTCACAAATAAACGTAAACACATTTTAAATAGGCTACAAATTATTTACTTATTTATTTTAATAGGCACACCAAAGACTTATAAATAAAATACACGACTGGTGTATAAACCAATTGTGTTATAATTACTCAATGATTAAATAAATTACTGTTTAACAAACCTGTAAGGCATATCGTTAATCATTTTGTCGCTAAAACGCTTATGATAAAACAGAAATAACAATATACTTCATACAAACCTTAGAAATCCTAAATATACAACTATCATTAAGAAATATATTCCCGCTTCTAGCATTAACATGTAAGGGATTGTAAATGCAGAGAAATTTGGAAATGATAAATATTCCGGTGCCAATGGATATGCCCTGAAATGAGACGTTTGATGCAAGTTATATAAAATTACGATATCACGATATTTTACTTGTATGTAAAACCACAAAAAAAAAACGGTATCGTGCTAAACAGGCTACTTCTGGGTAAGCTCACTCCATCGCAGACTTTGTCACTGTCATCTCTGACCAAGACTAGAGTCAAGAGCAAACGCATCTAAAATAATACATAATGAAACCAATAACTTCAGCGAACGGCCTTAATAAAAAAAAAAAATATTAAAAAAAAAATTCATAATAATATGGCCATATGGAGTACTCTAGATCATAGGGTATCCTATATTGCCGTCGACACAAGCTTTATAGACAGGAATACTTTCATCACATACATTTAGTAACTGAGAAAAAATAAGTAATACTCCCGGACATAATTTATTGTCTCTCCTCTGAGATTATTGCTTTACTAGTAAGAAAACAGACCTGTATCCAGGAAGGATGTATTATTCAAACGTTTTTTTTCATATTTTAAACAGTAAGGGTGAAACGCATGTGTCTAAAAGAGTTTGAAAATAAAAGTTTCTAGGTAAAGTGAACATCCTTCTTCACTTTATCCCTCAAGGAAGAAAGAATGGATTGTGCAGAAAAAGGGAGTAAATAATTGATATCGTAACAGGGAAGAATTGAAGAAAAAAAAAACTGCTGTGACGCCAAGTCATATGCATAAAGCATTGATGATAAGTCTTTGAGAAGACTTACCTTTGGAAAAGTCCTTTGAAGACTAGATTAGTGGCAGTCCCCACTAAAGTACCGATGCCACCTAAAATCACACGATATTATACTGCCAACATTTTACAAATAGCTATACGTTTTCTCGCGTTAAACTAAAATTCATCAAATTCGGTTCAACGTAACAAAGTAACAAACTAACTACCAAACTCACATTCGCTTTTACAATACTAGCCGCCCGCCCGCACGAATATCGAAAATTATCAACATTCTCTCGGGATGAAAATTGTACTATATATCCATTATTCCAGACAAAAATCTACCTTCGTGCCAAATTTCATTAAGTTCAGTCGTTCTGACTTGATTGAGTAACATACATCCATCCAAACTTTCACATTAGCAATACTAAACAGGGCGTTCCACAATTCCACCTGCCACAATCCACATGGATAAAATATGCTTTCTGGATGGATACTTTTCTTCCGTGTAACAAAGTCGTGGGACGCCATGTAGAAGCAAAGAAGTAAGGTTAAATCTTTACGTACTATTTGTTATATGAATCAGTCCATTGTTAACTAGTGAAATAGCAAATTGACTGTTTCATTAATAAGAACATCTTGTACTATTCGTAGTACAAACGCTAGCGCATCAAGCTACTCGAAACTTTCAATTTAACCAATAAACTTTGAACCTAATACTTAAAAGCCTACAGAAAAAAAGAGAAAATACAACCGACTTCCAAATAACAAAACAACTACTAAGTAAATAAACTTTAATAACTTCGTCCCATGAGTCACAATGTGATACATGCTGATTGTTTAAGAGGGCGCATTCCGTCCACTAGCGCCGCCAATCGTTTTTTATTATTTGTGGTAAATTTAAGACACGTAGATAAAAAACCGCTCTGTAGTGCACTGAAGAAATGTATTTATTATGTTTTGAGAGTTATGTTTTGTACTTTAAAACATAAATAGTTGCCAAAGTCGATAATTTTGCTAAAAGTGGCCACTTTTAGCAATAATTGCCGTTTTGGCTATTTAGCCATGAGTTATGTATTAAAAATAGCTCTCAAAAAATAATAGATACATCTCTTCAGAATACTACAGAGCGGTTTTTTATCTATGTGTCTTAAATTTACCACAATTAATAAAAAACGATTGGCGGAGCTAGTGGACGGAATACACACCCTTAACTATTGTGTTTGCTTTGCGGACAGTGAAGTTGTTAATTTCGGAAGTCGGTTTTTTTTTGTTAGTTTCTTCGTATTTTGACAAAGAGTTCCGAAATTAAAGTTATTGCTTACTTTGTAGTGTTTTTTTAATTTGAAAGTCGGTTGCATTTTTTTGTAAAAAGTTTTTATTTTATTGGCTTTTTAGGGTATACCGCCGTTTACCCGAATTTTATTTCCCCTAATATCATTTGCCATAATAGTCAACAGCCATAATATCATACGACATAATACTCATTTGCCCTACTCTCATTTGCCATATTAGTCACGTGCCAGAATCATTGTTTCCCATAAAGTCACTTACCATAACATCATTTGTCATAATCATTGTAAGCCCTAATTATCACATGCCCTAATTATCACATGCCATAATTATGATATGCCATAACATAATTTGCCATCGACATCGGGTGTGTAACGGTTGTTTATATCAAGAGAAATTGGATGCAATTGGGACTTTAGGGCACCCCGACTCGGACAGGTTAGGTTAGAAGGGGATGGCGGGGTCGTGTGAGCGAGCGAAGCGAGCGAATAGACCCCGCCATCCCATTTAAATATTATGTCTAATAATTATTATGGCACATAATAATAAGGCAAACAATACTTATGGCATTCGTATCTTTTGGTATCTAAAATTCGGGCAATTAAAAGTATGTCATGTCTTTTAGGGCAAATGAAACATTCGGGCAAATGAAATTCGGGTAAATGAAATTCGGGAAAATGATGATTATGGCATATAATCTTCGGGCAAACAATAGACAACCGCTTTTTAGTGGTAGGTAAGTACCCCACAACTAACAACACCACTCCATAATCGCAGCAAAGCAAGTAAACGAATTCAAGCTATTTCGATTTAAAATCCAAATTTCCAAACCAATTTTGATAAAACTTAAATCTGACCAATCGAGAAGAATATCCCTATCCTTTCAGATAAAGAATTTTTCAAATCGGTTTATAAATGTCGGACATATGAGGTAACAAACATAATAAGAAATACAACCGAATTGCGAACCTCCTCCTTTTTGGGAAGTCGATTTAATAAAGTTGAATATCCATTAAAGAAATATGATAGATTGTTGTCGCTTGATGGCTGGCGTATTTACATAAAATTGAAGATAAAAATCAACTTACCAGCAGTTGCTGAAAACGATGCCGCACAAAAGTAACAAGTAGTTATGTCGGAAGCTATCATTTCTCCGCTACTATCTTCTTCGTATATCGTTATCAGGTTTTGCTGCAAATATACGCATATTTTCCATCATTACCTTTTTTATAGAGGACTGGTTCTAAATGGCACAGGAGAAGTCGGTTAAAAAGTAAAAAAATGCCAAGCAGTACACGATACATAAACAATAAATTTGTGTTGTATGTAAATGGTTGTGAATGAATCTTTGGTAGATGTACACATGAATGAGAAGTTAGCGTTATTGCCGATTTTTTGCGATCCGTTGCAGCAAAAAAAAAAATTGTTTGCAACTAATTAGCAACATAAAAGCAACAAATTTCGGTGTTATTTTTTTTTCAATTTCGCTGATTTTGCATCGCCATTTTTTAGACTTCAAGAAAGTTGAACATAAGAAAAATAAAAATGGTATGTGTAAAATGAAAGACAGCTGACCCGAATGCGATGAGACAGACAATAGCATAAACATATCATAAAGCCAATATTCTGCTTAGCAAAGTTAAATACCTACTCACGTTTTCAAAAATCTGTAACAGGGCAAAAATTATAGGGACCATCATAGTTGTCGCTGCGGTGTTGGTGATCCACATCGAGATGAACATAGTTGTGACTGACATCGCGAACAGCAATCTGTTTTTTTTTTAAACAAAGTTAATCGAATTCCACAGATGAAAATAATTCATTTTTATAATTAACTTTTGCTCGCAACTTCATCTGCGTTCAAAATTAAAATGCATCTTAAGAGCTTGTCAATAATTTCTGATAGTTCCAAAGTCGTGTCTTTGCAGTGAGCTCTCAGAGCGCACCACGTATATAGCGGTACCCCGTCAATAATTAATTCAAAATGGGCTGTATGCAAATTATATTAACTCTAGTTTTTGACCAGTGACTTCATATGCATATATCCTGTTTTTTGCCGTTCCTGTAGAAACTTGGGAAAATTCTCTCTAAGTACACCCCCACCCTTTAATAAAACTAGAGAAAAAATAAAACCTGTAGTGGGAGTAACCAATTATCCGGATAGCACGTAAAGCCAGCCTTCGGTGTAGTCCTGACTGCTCCACGGCATATGCAAGCATCATGCTTCCGTAGAACATAATAACGGTATCCTAAATGTAAAAGAAAACATGACATAAATGTGAGATCGTAAGACAAATATAGGTACCCCTAGACTATTATAGATATTACTGATGGCGACGATAGCTCGTGGTAAGTGAAATGAAAGTAAGAGTGGACTGTATAACAAAGGTGTATTGAACAATTAATTACAAAACGGTACGTTTGGTTTACGTACAATAAATTAGGAAATCTAAAATGCGCGAGCGCAGCCGTGCTCGGAGATACGCAATAGCTGACTGATGTGTCGCGGGGCCGGCCTTGGCTGCTGGCCGTAAGGCGAGCCGCTGTCCCCGCACCCTTCCTTAATTGCCGCCGACGTGCAGTTGTGTTGGGGTCTATGACCTCAACAATTACCATAGATGAAAATGTTCATCATCATCATATCAAGTGATAGACGACCACTGCTGGCATAGGCCTCGCCCAAGCGCCGTCACAATGACCGGTCCTGTGACTCCTGTCCGTCTTGCATCTGCATCGGCTACCCGCGACCTTCACTAGGTCATCGGTCCACCTTGTATATGTTAGAACTTAAAATATGACAGTATATAAAACTAATTTAAGAAACTGCTGCATAACAAAGGTCATTAAAACAAAAGTGGCCCGAAGGCAATAATAGCACTCGAGTGTGTGCGTGTAAATGTAGTGACACCTGGGTATTCGAACCAACTAATTAGGTATTCAAAAAGCACGTATGTTGAATACAAGGTGCTTTTTAAATTATTTGATTTGAGACACAGATTTTGTATTTCAGAGAAGATCATGCAAAATACTTGGTTTGCAAATGTAGAGTTTAAGAGTCCTTTTGTGAGCATCGGTTTAAAAAAATAAAAAAAACGTTGAAAAGCGTGTGATACTCACAAACGTGTTTTATGAGGGATGACCTCTGAAATTATACAGTTTCGTTAACTTCTATATTTATCTGCTTATTTTCTTAATTAAATATGCTTAAATCTACTCACATTCATATAACAGCTACACGTAGTATTTGTATCCATAACACCAACAAGAGGGAAAATAACTATAGGCAGAAAAGACGTGATTGGCAACGGAATACATTCCGTAACCCAGTATACGGCCATTAACAGAAGAGTGTAGCCACACCATTGATATTTCTGAAAAACATTGACGTTATACTGTTAAAACTTTAGGTTTCTTCTTGAAGAGCTTTTGAACAGGGCTATAACATTTGTATGGAATCGTTTAGCTGCTATTTTAATAATGACCTACACCCAGTGTAACCTTACACAAATTCTAAATCCATTGCTAAAAAAATCGTCCACTCTACAGCGTATACACGCAATAAATCAGGTTGAAAAAATGAGAACATATGCGATCGGCTGTATTTATTTGTGCATGAGGCAATATAGCGTCGATCTAGTTGAGGCACCTCGTATATATGGAAACAAATGAACTTTTCAGGAGAGACAAAAACTGTAAATTTTACAAATTAGGTTTTGTAACACACACATCAAATTAAGGTTATATAATGCTTGTTACAAGTGTGCACTGCATTTAATTTTTTTCTATAATCGAGCAGAATTTACGAGTTATCTCCAGAATTATTGTTTTGGTTTTTTTTTTTCATAAAATTCACATTTTACCGCCGCTTACATAATATCCGACATCCGAACGAAGTCGCGGTCACAACTCACAGGTATCTTAATAAATGAGTGCAAATATCTAACCTCAGGAGGAAAAGGTACAAGCACGAAAATTAATATAAGAGGTGTGAGCAGGCAGATTAAGCCGCGCCAGGAGATTATTAAGAACAATATAACTCTTCTCCACCATGGTAGCACTGAATCTTCAGGCCTGCGTATAAATAAAAAGTAGGTTATTACAGAAGTGATAAAGAATATTTTAGAGAAGATTAATTGTATTTATTCTAAAACGTGTCTCGGAAAGCAAGTTAAGCTATACGACCCGACTGTCACTTGTAGATCTTTGAGAGTCGTTGCGGGTATTCGGAAGCTATGGGCACGGACCTGTAAACAGGGAGCGATGGGTGGCTAGCCGTCTGATAAGGACAAGGCCCGAGTCGACTGCGCGTTGTGTTCCACGCGCGCCTCAAAGAGATGTTAGCAGAACAGACAAGGCTAGCCAGGGCCCGTGTCTGTCAGGGTTGCGGAAGTTATTTGAAAAAGTTACCGCGGCCCTGGAACAAAACGGGCATATGGACGTACGCGGATGGGTTTTAGTCAATAATATGTCTATAGATGGGTTTAAGTCTGACACTCCCTCCCACTCCGCCCAAAGCGATTTTCTATCCTAAAAAAGGACATCATGTTACCCAGTCACTGGTTTTTCGAAGTCAGATAGTAAAATATTATACTCAGCCATACCTTCAAAAAACAACCCCAAAATAATTGAGAAAAACGTTAGGCAGATTGTGGTGCACAGCTAATAGAATATCAAGACATAAATAAGCTTACTCGTTAACAGGTTGATCTTTTGTTTGTGTCTCAGTAATATCTTCCAAATCTTCCTCCATTTTCAGATCGGAATAAATTCAATATTACAAAATCACAGATATTAGTTTTTATGATAATAATACATAGGGAACTAATCGAGTTGGCCATGCAATAAGTAGTCAAAAACTGGGTTCAGTCATTCGCTATTTTTAATGGTAATTAAAAGCAGAATTCTTTACAAAAGCAGATAAATAAAAGCAAAAGTAAAGCTTCTTTTTACGAGGGGATATCATTAGGGTTGCCAGACTCCTACTGACTAAAACCACTCGGTGTTCCCTCCAGCATTTTGCGCTGGTGGCTTCATAGGCAGGTTTGCATTCATGTCTGGTAAGAAAAGTAGGTACATATGGATGCTAAAAAAGGTTATCTTTAATATCTTAGCCGGCACAAGTCATGAGTACAATTATTGAAGTATTGGGCGTCGCATTTCAGGTTGGAGGCCAAGAGAAAAACCTTCCTTCTCATTTTTGCTAATGACTCGTGATGGCTACTATAACCATGTTGTTTTAAGGAAATTCGTAGTTTACTGATATGGTTAACAAGTTTTGTTTTCATTATCCATCAAAACATTCACATTCAGGCAGCTTTAGTATCTGTAATCAATTTAATGTTTTAGAAATCGGATTGACATTCATTACTCCATACAAGGCTGCCTCCACAGTGGAACAAACCAAGTACTTTTTTAGTGGAGTGACTAAGAAGTTAAAATCGGATTTTGGTAAAAGTGAATCATCTCATCTGCCTAGCCTATTCCCAATTATCCTCCTCCTAAAAGTGAATGAAATTTAAAAATCCAAAATGTAATGTTTTTTTTTCTATAGTTGAAGGAGGACCCTCAACTATAGAAAAAAAAAGGTCAACAACGACACGGACTCGCGCTCCGGGAGCTCCGTTTCATCATACAAAAGCCTTTTTTTTATTTTTATCGGCGAGGCCTATATTCGTCAGAAAATTTGTAACACTCCGGTGTACGTTGCAGTTTTAGATTGTCGCCATCTCTTCTCTCGTGCTGAGTATCTGGGGGACTTTCTTCTTATAAATTTTGATGTTCAAAAAGTGTTGATTTTCAGCTTAGTTTGAATAAACATCAAATGGAACTAATGTGATTTTAGTTGATGATTTCTAAAACAGTGTACTATTAAGAGACCTCGTTTTATTTTTCCTGTAACCTTCATATACATTTCTATTACATAGAATAATTTCAGTTTAGACGACACGGTTGGCGCAGTGGTTGAGCGATTGACTGCTGCGCAGCATGTCGCGGGTTCGATTCCCGCACGGAACAAATATTTGTACGACCTACATGTATTTGTTCCGAGTCTGGGTGTTTTTCTATCTCTAGTATGTATGTATTTACAAAAAAAATGTATATAAGTAGTTTATCAGCCATCTCGTTAGCATAACTCAAGCATTAGGTTGCTTAGCTTGGGACTATATGGCGTTGTGAAATGTCCAAGGATATTATTATTATATTATAGTTTTTTTTTCTATGCAATCTTCGGAGATAAGGTCGAAAACAATTCGGCCAAAAAAAAAATATTGAGAGTGTGCCAATAGCGCTCTACATTTTTGTTTCTTTCTTCTTTGGAAAATAGTTGAAAAAACGTCATCTAAAACTATTCCAAGTTGATAGCATTAGTAGTGCTTTAGATATCTAGCTGTGACAGACGGACAGACTTAGTCATACCATAAGGGTTCCTTTTTACCATTATGGTACGGAACCCTAAAACTGCGAGAATGTCAAACAAAAGTTGCACACTAGAAATAACTTGCATCGCCGTCTACATAGTGTCCACCAAATGGGGTGTGTCTCCTCAAGTCTCGCTGGTGAGTATGCAAATCCAGCGTGGAGCCTGTCTATACCAAGTTAGTGGATACAGCTCTAAATGAGATGTTCTGGATTGCCACTGGTTGCCTGAAACCAACTCCTGTATGAATGCTTTATCCATTCATCGGCATTACGCCCCCAAAAAACGCGAACGCGAAGCGGATGCTGTTACCATTGTCGAATACTGGGCCAAACATATTTTTGCCATCGACAAGCTAGGAAATGTAGAATTTTACCTAATGCCGTGAAGTGTTAATGTTGCATTGTATTGTGTCTTAGTGTGAGCTGACCCTAAGGTGTAGGTAAACTTCGTCTCTTGTTGTTTGATATGATTTAGAAGAGTTATTATAATTTACATTTTTTTTAGTTAAATGTGTTCTGTGTGTATTAGAAAAAACTGTCAACCAGTCTTTCATTAAACTCAAAAAATAAATGTTTGCGTGTTCGTTATTCTCATATCATACATTTTCCATAGCATTTCTGACATCAGCAGACTAGTTGACATATCAGCACCGTTATCATAAAGAATCAAATAGAATAGAATCTTTAAGGGGCATAAAAGAAACTGGCAATGTCTACATTTAAATTTTGAAGAATGTCGTATTCTTCTTTTTAATAAAATCGCAAAGTCAAAGAAAACGAAGGAATGTGTCATGTTTGACTTTTATGTAGCTCCAACTATTTTATTAAACTACTAAAGAGGAACTAAAAAGCCAGGCAAAATAGATAAGCGCTTTGAAAATGAGTGCTATGTAAGTAATACAAAATAATTGTTATCCAACTTCTTTCTATCAATTTAGTAACGTTGATAATATGTGTTCATCGATAATAATAAAATTACAGGATCCTACAGCTCATTTCTGCAGCTATCTGTTTTATTAATGTTTTTTAAGTTAATTTTAAATTATAGTTGAGGAAGAATTCAATGGATTGGCGATAGGTTGTTTATAAAAAATAGCCAAAACTATGTGATGAACCAAAATATAAATGTCTTTGGTTTACCACTTTTGGAAACGGCAACACGATGCACTATGGCGCCTAGAGAACGGGTGGTCTATGGCAGAACCCAAGAGAAGCGCGCCAAGTTATATATGCTAAAATATTCTTGTACTATTACTACCTACTTCATTGTTAAATACGTGTTTACTGTGTGTCAATGTGGTCGTTACATTATTTTAATATACACGAGTGTAATTCATGACCTGCGTTTCATTCTCAATAAGTTAGGCGGACACCCCCGCCTAAAACTATGTAATTAAATTTTGTATAATTAATTTGCCAATATAAATTGCAGCTATAGGTATATGAATTATTTTTTTTTTGTTATTTTCAAGAAAATGATGTAAATAATAGAAAACTCTGCGCACTGAGGGTTCCGTAAGCAGAAGTTGCGATTTACGATTTATGACTTATTAAAAAAAAACTACTTACTAGATCTCGTTCAAACCAATTTTCGCTGGTTGTTTACATGGTAATGTACATCATATTTTTTTTTTAGTTTTATCATTCTCTTATTTTAGAAGTTAAGGGGGTCACACACATTTTACCACTTTGGAAGTGTCTGTCGCGCAAACTATTCAGTTTATCAAAAAATGATCTTAGAAATTTCGTTTTCAATTTTTTTTGAGTTTCAGTTCAAAGTATTTGGGGGACCCCCAAAATTTGTTTTTTTCCTATTTTTGTGTGAAAATTTTTATGCGGTTCACGAAATACGTCAACTTACCAAATTTCAACAGCATAGCTCTTAAGGATTTGGAGAAAAGTGGCTGTGACATACGGACGGACGGACAGACAGACAGACGGACAGACATGACGAATCTATAAGGGTTCCGTTTTTGCCATTTGGCTATGGAACCCTAAAAACGGTTGCCAGCTCTCAGTCAGCCGCAACGCTAGGGTTGCCAGGTGTAAACAGGTATAGTTATTATAGTTAGTTATTTCAAGTAACGAGGACTCGTCAAAATTAATATAATATTCAAAAACAAACAGTCACATTAAATTATTATCAATGGGAAATTAAACGTGCACAGTTAAATTAAATAGCTGAAATTTATATTACCAAATGAATTACAGTTAATTGCGGCTATTTTTATAGGCATCTATCGCTAATCCTTTGAATACTTCCTCAACTTTCATCCAAAATTAATTAAATATAAAAACAGACAGCTGCAGAATCGAGCAGTGGGGTCTTTTCCTTGGTTAGTGCAAAACTTAGTATCAAATCTATTTTTGCATCTAGTAAAATTTATCCTATATCCAATCAGAACGAAATAAGGCCCAGGCGGCCAGTAAAATAAAATGATAATGCTATAAAAATCACGTGTCACGGTGTTTGTTATTGAACTCCTCCGAAACGGCTTGATGGTTTTTTATGTGATCTGAGAATAGGTCGTAGGGTACCTTTTTTGGCAAAACAACGCTTGTGGAATCAGCAGCTAGTATAAATAAAATATTTTGAGGTACTTATAACTTGTAAAAATATGTAATACCTATAGTGTTTTGATATAAAAGTCTATATCACACGTGATACACTTAAGTTTTTATTTGCAAAAAAATACCCCTGCCTTCCACTGTCACTTGCCTTCCATTTTTATAGGTATACAATTAATATGCTTAGTGATTGAAATGTAAACTAATAAAAATGTTACTTAAGATTAAAAAAGAGATTTGCCCAACTTTACCGGAAGGAGGGTTCTGTTTTTCGAGTGTATGTTTATTTAAATGTTCATAGATAAATAAACCAATTTGAGGGGTCGCGGCATATTAACCTTTGCAAAGAGATTTAAATTTTTGTTTTTTTTTTTTGGCACAAATGGGATGTTTTTTGTCACCAATGACATTAAAACCTGTGGTTTCAACTGCTTAAATATGTATTTGTATGAGTCCAATGGCAAAAATTAGGACTTTTTTCAGTATGTCATCAATGGTAAATTACAAAAAAAATACAACCAACTTCCAAATAAATAAAAACACTACAAAGTAAAATATAATTTTAATTTCGGAAGTCGCTGTTTTTGTTAGTTTCTTCGTATATTGACACAGACTTCCGAAATTAAAGTTATTTTTTACTTTGTAGTGTTTTTATGTATTTGGATATTTTTTATTTTTCACTTTTTTTGTGGTACCCCATACCTAAAAACACCAATGCAAAATCGTAGGAAAGCAAAATACGCAATTTCGATAACTTGGATGACAAAAAACTATCATCCAAGTACCTAAACGAATTCCAGCTATTTCGTTTTAAAATCCAAACTTCCTAACCGATTTTGATAAAATTTAAATGGGACCAATCGATAAGTATATCCTTTCAGATAGAATCGAATTGAGAACCTCTCAATTCGACTGTATTTTTTTTTAAAGTTTGTTAAAATGGGAATAAACGCAATAATATGTCCTCACAGTCTTTCGAGTAAAAATTCGACACGGTCCCATTGTCGCTTGGTGGATACCAATGAAAAATGTATAATTTTTGCAGACCGAAGGAGAAATCGCCTGAAGATGATGTGGGTATTGGTGAAAAACTGAAAATCTTTGCGATTTGTCATTGGCGAGGTGTTATAATATTATTAACCCCGATTGTGTTGATAGGCGTATTGGCTCCATTCCCTCCAAGCGTAAATATTTATATTTTAATTGTTTTAAATTTATAGCACTAAATATTTCTCAAATTCATCTTACTTTTTAAAATAGTATATAAATTAGTCTATTACTGGTACTCAGATAAATCCGATTTGACTGGAAGCCAACCCCAATATAGTTGGGAAAAGACTAGGCAGATGATGATGTAAATTAATCTTCAGTTCAGACTCCATCATACTGTTTTTAGGGTACCGTAGTCAATAATATTGTATTATAGTTTGGCCATCTCCATCTGTCTGTCTGTCTGCCCACGGTTTTATTCTGAGACGCTTAACACTAGACAGATGAAATTAAGTATGGGTATCATAGTAGTAGTACATAGTAATCTACCCGTAAAACGGCGATGATTTTTTATTTCATCGTCTATCTCATTGTGTGGGATTTACTTGGATAGGTCGTTCAGAAATATGTGCGAAAACCATTTTTCCATCCAAGGATCCTTTTGCGAATTATTTTAAAGTAGTAATTTTTGTTAGTAAACTTTCCCCCCACTGCCAGGTTACGGTTGCTTTAGGAGACGTAAAAAAATCAATGTAGTAGCATATTATAATGAATTTAAAAGGAAAACTATAACAGCTAAGTCAGTCAGCTAAGTCGTAAGTTAATTAGTAATAGTCGACCAACCTATAGATGGAATATTTTGTCCAAATTCTATTGAAAATATTTTTTTTTTTTTTATGATCCACCGTTTTTATATCTCTACTAATATTATAAATGCGTAAGTAACTCTGTCTGTCTGTCTCTTCTTCATGCCTATATCAATGAACCAATTTGAATGAAATTTTGTAGAAAGATAATTTGAGACCCGAGAAAGGACATAGGATTTTATCTCGACAAACCCCCAGTAACAGCAAAGCCGCAGGGAGCAAAGCCGCGGGGGACAGCTAGTATTGTTAGCTAGTAATATGATGTCAATATGGAAACTAGCCGACCGCGTGGTTACCGCGCGCCGACCGCATGCTTACAGCGCGCTGGCGGCTAGCCGTAGCCGTGCTTGCTGCTGTGCCGTTGCGGTGCCGTTATAATGTGCCGGTGACTTTAAGTGTAATGAAATACCTAGTTATTTTTTCATACTAAAGTGGCCGTGTCCATCCTAACTACCAACGTGGTCCGACGTTTTCAGGGAACGGTCTGAACGTTTGTGACCGATTTCATACAAAATATATGCACTGATATTTTTTTGAGTTCCTGACGTACCCCCTTTCAGGTATATTTGGGACATTACAGAATCTAAAAAAACTCTATTTCAATGCCTTTATTCGGATCGATTTAATAAATGAAATTCTTGTCTTTCAGCATGCGCAGTGGGTTGGATATACGCTTATATTAATGGCCTGCTTTTGGGTAACAGAATGTATTCCCTTAGCTGTAACAGCATTTTTACCACTAGCAATTTTCCCACTGGTTGGGGTGATGGATACCCGGGTGTGCTGCGCTAATTTCATGAATGTGAGATTTTTTACACCATATTAACTCTATAATAAAGACATTGGTTGAAAGCATCAGTAAGTTCTATTTTTAACTAATAAACGCGAAAATTTGGATGTTTGTTATTCCATCACGCCAGAACGGCTGAACAGATCTTGATGAAATTTGGGACAGAGATAGATTATAGTTTGGAATAGCACATAGGATACTTCATTACATCCCGGGAACATGTTCCCTAGGAATCACGCGAGCTAGTACAGGTACATGAAAGTGCGTTTTAGTTAGATAGTATTTCTCAAAAATACTGAGCTCTCAACAGAGGTATCAAAATTCACTAAGTGGCCGAAAAGACACCGTGGAATGAAATAAGGTTTCTAAATATTTGTATGTTATTTTTGTTCAAGTATTCTTTACTAAAGCAGGACCATTTACGTTCAAGTTATTTGATCCAACAGGCTAGTTCAAACTGTTTGATGATTAAATAGAAATACGTAATTTGTATTTATTCATGCCATTTAAATAAATAAATCATTTATTTCAGATATAAGATCCATACTTATTTGTAAGTAAAAATGCAAACTTAAAAAACTAATGTTAGCATTAAATAAATAACTAATTGATTGAGTGGCAGATCCGGGTGCTCACACATTCATGCTAATTTGATAAAACTGTCTGCGAAGGCACAAAAATAACCGACTTCCGAAATTTAAATCAACACAACTTTATCGTATCTTTAAAAAAGTAATTGTTTTTTTTTATTGTTTCCTACCATTTTGTTTTTTTTTTTTTTTTTCAGGATACTGTTATGATGTTTATAGGAAGTTTGGTTATATCCTATTCAGTGGAACAGTCTGGGCTTCATAAACGATTGGCATATTGTTCTATACAAACTCTCGGTTATTCTCACATGAAGTAAGAATCTATTAATATATTATATATTAACTTTTATGGTATCTAGTTATTATCCTCGTACAGCTGAGAAACCATTTCATAGAGTAGAAGAGAGCAGCCCGGAGCGAACCCAACACAAGTGTCCTAGAAAAACAAAACAACTGCTGAATTTATTTGTTTTTACTTTGACAAAATATATAGAGCTACTCAGACTTGTGCACCGAGGGTTCTATACCATCATATAAAACTTAAAATGTTTTAACCTGTTCGCACCCGCCGCAAATAGCCGTATTTTGAACTGTTTCAACCGTTAATACCCTATGGCACACCCACTAAAACAGAAATTAAAATATTATACCAACATTACAAAGAATAAAAAATCACAACAAAAAAGTTTCTACGTAACGGTGACGTCGCGTAGGGTATTAACGAATGAAACAGTTCATGGCACGCGGGCGTGCCAACGGGTGCATTTTCATCGGCGAGGCCTATATCCGTCAGAGAGTTAAGAGTGTGTATTCCGTCCACTAGCGCCGCCAATCGTTTTTTTATTAATTGTGGTAAATTTAAGACAGATAAAAAACCGCTCTGTAGTGCACTGAAGAAATGTATCTATTATTTTTTGACAGCTATTTTTAATACATAACTCATGGCTAAATAGCAAAAACGGCAATTATTGCTAAAAGTGGCCACTTTTAGCAAAAATATCGACTTTGGCAACTATTTATGTTCTAAAGTACAAAACATAACTATATAATATATAACATAAAAATATAATAAAATAAATCCAATTGGACCCGGACAGTTGGGCACCTGACTTTGTAAGTCAGTAGGTAGTTTTTTTTTTTATATTAGATTAGTTATAGTTATTGATAATGAATGGTTTCAACACCCGTTTTTACAGGTTGCTTCTGGCCATGTGCTGCGTCACATGCTTTGCTTCCATGTGGATCACAAACACTGCAGCTACAACTATGATGACTCCTATAATTTTTGCTGTACTAAAAGTATTTGAAGACGTGAGCATTTTTACCTCTATCCATTCGCCAATATGCGTTTGAGTAACCTAAATGGTTTTATTGTTAACTGCCGAACTCTTAAAAAATATTTTAGGAATTCATTGTTATCAACCACTAACCCCTAGCCTTTTACCAAATAAATTGTGGTCGGCTTCGAGTCAACCGGATTCAGTTCCTATTTGACCTCAACAACCCAGTAAGCGTGCAACACGTTACTTCTTCGCATCATCGCTCACACGGTATTTTTTGGCTTCTGAAGGTGCGAATAAACGGCTCGGCTCATGATTCAGCGCGCCACGTGCTGTTTGAACAGCCTACGCTCGGCACGGCTCGGCACGGTTCCGCAATCGTACGATCCATCGCTTGTCGGTTTTTTGGCACGGGGCAAAGGCGCGCGTGGCTCGGCTTGTGTTAACACGCGCCATGCATACGAGTAGGCTCGCGTTCGGATTTAGACAAGACGAACCTACACGGATGGATCGGCTCACGTGTTGCGTGCTGAACCGAGCTGTGTAAATGCACCTTGTCAATTCTTAACGACTGCCAAAGGTCTGCAAATGCTGGGACCATCTCATCTTAACGCTTTTCGTAGCACGGGCCAATTTTATCTACTTTTTTTTTTTTTAGCAAGGTGTTATTGTTTTATATCAAAAGACGGTGGATGGTGACCTTTATGCAAGTGATATAACATCGTGTTATTTCTGTGCGGTTACGTTTTCAGCAACTGTCGGTATTTACCTATCAATCAAATATACTTATATCAATTTAATTATCAATATCAATTGGTCTTCATTATAAACTCATCATCATGAAAAAGAGATGGCTAAATGACTGCCCCAAGCGTGTATAGGAATCTCCCATTAACTCGGAATATTTAAATATTCATTAATGGATTGTTTAGTGTTTTTTCAAGCATTTTCTGTTTGACATGACTGATGGTACTGCAAGCTAGGGAGGGGTCATATTGCATAATTTCAGAAAGTCAAATTGAAACTGTACTTTTATCGATTTTTTAAAACAGTTATCAAAACGATTTACTTTCTGTAACTACATAAATAGGGCTAGATAGGCACACTTCGGGTCTAATTGTGATGTTTGGCTTAACTTAAGAAGGCTTGACAATTGCACTCCTCAAAAAGAGGACTCGCCGCAATTATTGCGTGCCCAGCGCTGGGTTGTAACAGTCGCTGTCTCTATACCGCCACGAGATCCTGCCGGAGCTCCGTCCGCCGTGCTGCCGCGGCAGAGGAGTCTCGCCCCGGCGTTGCGTCTCCACGCGTCATTCATTCATGAACGCGAGAGCTCTTGCTTCTAGAGTGTAAAAATTAATGTGGTCAGTGGATTTTTTGTCCTACAATTTGCCTTGCATTTTCGGGGAACTTGATAAATTGGTGTTGGCAACTCTGTTGTTTACCCACCTTAAAAAAAGCCGTTGTTTGGGTAAGTTAATATTAATCCTTTTTTTTCAAATACCATCATTTCAACCATTTCTTAACATTGACTGTGAAAGTTATACAAATGAGTTAAGATAAAGTTCAACTCACTTAAGTAATTAGTTTAGGTCTTACGAGAATTTAATACTCATGGATTGTAGGAAGTTCGTTGTATCACGTTTTTTTGTGCAATTCCCCCTAGTAGATATTAACTTCAGTATCATCGTGCAAAATTGGGGTAATAAAAAATTCTAAATATCATTAAATCAGCGTTGATTCATTCAAATGCCTCGTTATAAGTTCATAGCAATGTCATTTGTTTGAAGTTTTCTTTACCTATCTATTTAAGTAGGAGTTATACGATTTTATTTTCAGAATTGTAAAGATATGAACAGTTCCTGAAATTGTTTATATACTTTAAATTAATTAATTTATTAATACTAATATTCACCTATTCAGCATTACATATTGCTAAGTACCATGTTATTACGTTGCTGGGGCAGTGGTTCATACTTCAATTTAGCCATCTGCTTTGAACAACTTTTAATTACTTGATATTACCACTTAGTAGTGTATGCAGGGTGAATTTTGAAGTGTGCGTGGATGGCCAAATCCTAAACTATGAGATATATTGAAAAACACTAAAAGGGGTTTGAGCCCAATTCTGAAAAAAACTAAAACTGCATCAATGGGTTTTTGAAAAATCAAAAGATTTGGCTATCAACGCTCACTTTTAAAAAATCACTAAATAAGCCGACTTATTGCGCGTGAATAACTCGATGAAATTTTCTGAACAGCTGGTTTCTGATTTTCGGATATCAGCAGGATTGGGCTCATAGAAAGAGTTATTCGTAATGATAAGTTAAATGACCTCTTTTAGGTTTTGCGTTTATTCTGTTACTAGTTCTATATCGTAGAATGCAACTGGGTTGTCGATGAACCCTTCTTTTATCAACAATCCCTTTTAAATCTTAGCTAGTGGGCTTTTACTTGAATTTTTTGCATACCTTCCTATTTAGTTATCATTTTGCTTTCATTTGTTTGGTTTTGAATAGTGCTACCAAGGTGAAAAATTAAAGCGAAATCTAAGCAAAGCTGCTACTCGTTTTGAATCCTTTTCCTTTTTGTACATTATTATACCTATCCATTCGCTTAGTTCCTAATTAAATTATATTTTTCAGGTGGAATTGGCACACTTGTTGGTACCGGTACAAATTTAGTGTTTAAAGGATTTTTCGGTAGGTAAGTATACAAGTCAAATATAGAAAATTATTTTACTTAATTTAATCTTCACATCTATACTAATATTATAAAGCAGAAGAGTTTGTTTGTTTGTTTGTTTGGTTGAACGCGCTAATCTCAGGAACTACTGGTCCGATTTGAAAAATTCTTGCAGTGTTAGATAGCCCATTTATCGAGGAAGGTTATGGCTATATATCATCACGCTAACACAAATAGGAGCGGAGCAGTAATGGAAAATGTTACGCAGACGAAGTTGCGCGGGTCAGCTAGTATGTAATATTTTTCAGTTTTTAAGATTTCGTACCCAAAGGTCATCGGGACCCTATTACCAAGCCTCCGCTGTCCGTCCGTTCGTTCGTGTGTTTCTAAGTGGGCTGTATCTCATTAACCGTAATAGGTAGACGATTGAAATTTTCACATGGTGTGATGTTGTCGCTATAACAAAAAAATATTAAAAGTATTTAAAAAGTAGGTACATAGTAATTAATTGCATGAAGGTACGGAACTCTTCATTGCGCAAGTCCGACTTGCATTTGTCTGCATTTTGTTTATTATTTACTTGTTGTCCCGGCAAACTTCGTACTAACTCTTCGTACGTTCTTTTTGTCTATGAGTTGTGGCTCTCATGTGTCAGAAATGCCGTTGCATAAAAATGAGCGAATGAGAAGAGAAAAGATTTGTTTTTGTTTGATTTGAATAAGCTCCGAAACTACTGGACTGATTTGGATGAAATTTGCTGAAATTGGCTGTTTGTGTATGTGACTTTGTATGTTTGTAAACGCACCCACGATACAGGAGAGATTCCTAGTGTGGGGCTACGTTTTATAAAAGAAGAAGAAGAAGAAGAAATAATTAATTTTTGGATAAAAAAAAAATTGTATAAAGATAGTTTGAGACCCGAGGAAGGACATAGGATAGTCTTTATCCCGGAAATGCCACGGGAACGGGAACTGTGCGGGGAAAACGGGAGCGAAGCCGTGGGGGACAGCTAGTGATTTATATTTTGTGAATTAAACGTCAGAGCGAGACAAATTTAGCAAACCAAAGATCTTGAAAGTCGTTCCAGCCGTTCTTGAGTTATAAGATTCTAACTTGCAGATATAAAATATAGAAAACAAAGTATTCCTAAGCAATAATTTGATACCTACATACGCATTTTGAGATTCTTTTATGTAATAATTTTCGTCGTTTTTATTTCAGTGCATATCCAACAGCTCCAGAATATTTATCCTTTCCAATGTTTTCCGCCTTTGCTATACCGTACATGATTGTTTTAGAAATCCTGGTTTATCTATATTTGACGGTTATGTATTTAGGATTTTTAAGGTAAGTTACGTTCTTTTGTAGATTTTTATTTTTATAGGTAAACATACTCGTATGATTATGTATGCGTCTTTAGTGTGAGTCTTTACAATGTGCACATACGAAAATCAGGGAAAATATACTAAATTTTTTCGACGGGAAACGTATTAAAATATATAATTATGTATTCAAGCGAGGAATCAGATATAAATATGGAATCTACTCCACCTGAGATCTTGAATGAGGCGCCAATTGCAGAAAATGGTCTCTTGCCGCCAAAATCGCGAGAACGCTATTTAATGATTTACAATAATTTTGATAATGAAAAAGTTTGTTTAATTATCTATTTATATAATGTGTCGAAAAACGTTGTATGACACATGAGCGGATATTGGTATTTACAAACTCGTGACTATGGTAAACCCTCGACTTCGTCTCGGGCTTACATTTGTCTACTGGTTTGTAAAGACCAACTTACCGGTCTTGTATCATAAATAGTTATTATTTGACACTGGTGCCATTACACTACGCGCGCGATACTCGGCTGGCCGTCTGGCGCGTGCTAACGCGAGTTAAAGATGGCCGGCGCTTGACAGTGCGAGCCAGCGCGTGATGGTGCGAGACATCTTTCGGTGTAAAAAGGTAAGCGTGATTTCAATTCACGCCAATCCCATCCACGTCTCGCTGAAAACGAAACATAGTTCAAACGGCTCTAACTGGTTACGAGTATGATTCGGTTCAGCTTTCCGTAATCAGTGTCTTATTGATGTTTACATAATATCTAAAGTCAGTTTATAGTCATTTAACAAATATTGAGTGGGTTTTCTAAAAGGCCAAATATCATGTTACCCCATTTAAAAGCGGATAACATACTTTTCAATTCTCAAAATGAAGTGACAGGCTGTCGTGTCGTAAAGTACATATTTAATGTAATATAATAAATTATGCATGTGGTCACACATTTTAAAATTTAAAATGGTATAAAAGTACCCATTTTGATTCTGCTAAGCCCGTTCCATCGGACCACAAGACGTACGGCGACGTGCTACCGGTACATGGTGGACATCTCATCTATACGCACAAAACGTTTTGGGAACACATTCATTGTGCGTATAGCTAAGGAGTTGAATTCCCTGCCTGAGTCTGTGTTTCCTGATAGCTACAACCTGGGAGGCTTTAAGTCAAGAGTGAATAGGTTACTTCTAGGCAAGCTTGCTCCATCTTAGACCGCATCATCGCATAACATCAGGTGAGATAGTGGTCAAACGTATGCATGCCTATCAATAGTTAAAAAAAGGAAAAACAGATTTTTGATCGTGGATAGAAAATGAAAATCTTAAAACTTTCGTTACCTCAAAAATTACTCAATATGGGTTTCGTTTTCGGGGTCAAATAATTGCAAATTAGCGAGTTTAGTCTATTTTAGGGAATGCATTCAATTACCAGTTAGCTTGTACACGTGGCGTGCTCGTGCATAATATATTGTGAAGAACAAGTATTTGAATCGATCTCACAAATGAAAGACTTTTTATGGTTTCGCTCCCGCCAACTGCAACGGTTTTTTTTATTTTTTTCTTTCATAAGAACCTTTTTCGGACAGTAATAAACTCAAAATAAACCCTACCAAAGTATCTCTACGTTGACGTCGTGGAGGGGCTTGCGCGTCCCGATGGACCTTAGGTCATACCTAGGGTGAGGGGCCACCCCCACTTGGTGGAAACAAAGCGGCTGCGGGCCCGGGGACGGTGTCCTACGTGGCTGCTGCGGCTACCGCATCCGGACCGGGGCCATCCAGTCGGCTCTCCGGCGGGGCCATCTTGCCCTCCCCCCCAGCCAAGCCAGCTCCGGCAGAGCCGGCGCCAGCAAACGCGCCTGCAAAGGCGCAAGCTAAGGGGAAGGGGAAGGGAAAGGGGAAGAAGAGCAAGGCGAGGGCGCTGTCAGCGACAGCGCCTGCAGCGAGCGGTCCTCCACCTGCGGCACATCAACCGCCTGCTGCTCGCCAACCGCCTGCGACACGTCAACCGCAGTCGCAGCCGCTGCCACCGCCCTCCCAGCCCGCCCAGCTCCCTACACCGCCCCCGGCTGAAGCCGGATGGCACGTGGTCGGGGAGCAGCAGAAGAGGCGGAAGGCGAAGAAAAAGGCTCGAAACCAGGAGCGGCAGCGCCAGTCCCACGCGCGCAAGATCGCGGATAGGCTCCGCGCCCCGAAGACCGCCGCTGTAGTGATCACGCTACAGCCGGAAGCGGAAAAGAGGGGCGTGTCCTACCGCGACTTGCTGGCGAAGGCGAAGGAGACGGTGGATCTCCGTGAGCTAGGGATCACCGGGGGCCTCCGGCTTAAAGTCACTGCGACTAGAGCGCGGATGCTGGAGATCCCCGGGGAGACCATCGGCTCGTCCGTTGACGCTCTGGCCGAAAGGCTAAGAGCGTCCCTTAACGCGGACGAGGCCCGAGTGTCCAGGCCCGTTAGGTGCGCAGACCTGCATATCCTGGGTCCGGACGACTCGGTCACGGAGGAGGAGGTTGTGGCCGCCGTCGCCAGGTCCGGAGGGTGTCCCGCCGAACAAGTCAAGGCGGGCGCCATACGTCCGGACTTCTCAGGCATGCGAACCGTTACGGTTTGCTGCCCTGTGACGGCGGCCAAAGCCATTGTGGAGGGTCGAAGACTTCTGGTGGGCTGTGTGTCAGCGCAGGTCAAGCTGCTGGAGCCCAGACCTCTGAGGTGCTATCGCTGCCACGTGGGGCACCACGTTTCAGTCAAGTGCGCCTCGGAGGTCGGCCGCAGCGGCCTTTGTTTCCGCTGCGGTCAGCCCGGTCACGTATCCGTGACCTGCTCCGCCAAGCCGCACTGCGTTTCATGTGCGGCGGCCGGCAAGCCGGGTGACCACCGGGCTGGGAGAAAGGCCTGCGCTCCACCCAAGACCAAGTCCGGAGCCAGGGGGAGGCCCTCCGTCGCCACTGCCACCGTCTCCAACGCAATGGCCGTAGCCGCAACCGCCGCAGCCGCATCCGTCGCCTCTGCCGCCGTTGGCACCACAGAGGGGCCCTCGCAGGGCGGAGGAGGAAGCTAACATGGAATGCCAGTAACGGCCCCAATCAGCTTCCTCCAGGCGAACATCAACCACTGCGCCTGCGCTCAGCACTTGTTGATGCAGAGCATGGCGCAGTGATCGATCAACATTGCGGTGGTCGCTGAGCCGTATTTTGTCCCACCCAGGGATGACTGGGTTGCGGACCTAAGCGGCTCAGTGACCATCATATCGTCGGCCGCCGCCGGTACCCCGTCCCTTGAAAGTGTCAGGAAGGGACAGGGGTGCGTAGCAGCACGGTTCGGGGAGATTGTCGTAGTAGGCGTCTACTTCTCCCCGAACCGAACTCTCGCCGAGTTCCACAACTCTCTGGTAGAGTTGGGTGTCGTCGTCGGACACTATTCCCTACCCGTGCTTGTCCTCGGGGACTTCAATGCCAAGAATTTGGCTTGGGGTTCTCGTTTGACAGACGTGCGGGGAAGGATGGTGGAAGACTGGGCTCTGGAGACAGGCCTGGTCGTCCTTAATCGGGGTTCTGTCCCCACGTGTGTGCGGATGCGGGGCGAGTCGGTAGTGGACATCTCGTTCGCCAGTCCCGCTCTGTCACCGCGGGTCATTGACTGGCGTGTCATGGAGGAGGTGGAGACCTATTCCGATCACCGGTATATCCGGTTTGACGTCTCCACCCAGACCTTAAGCGCGGCGACCTCTCGCGTCCGGCCCTGGTCCAAGCCATGGTCCGGAGCGAGACGGAATGGGACGCCGTCGCCTCCTTCTGCGAAGCAGTCATGCTAGCGAAGGAGGTGGTGGAGAGGGAGAGGAGACCCTCTCGTCCCGGCCGCTGTGGTAGACGCCACAGGCGTCGGGGGCCACCTGGGGACCTCCGGCCACCGTAGGCGCGGGCCTGTGGACGGCGAGCTATGGGTGGCTCGCCGTTCGTCCGTCTAGTGACGACAGGCCGTGTCGACGGCGCGTTAGTGTTCCACGCGCGCCTCAAAGAGAGTCAGCAACACAGAGGGGCCCGAAAGGGCCGACGCCTGCCGGAGTCGCGGGATTATTCGCAAGAGACACCGTGGCTCCGGAACACAAAGGGCAATGAAGGAACATGGATGGGTTTTAGTCAGTAGAAGTCTGACACTCCCTCTCGCTACACCCAGAGCTGGAGGAGTCATTGAATTTCCAATCCCTAAAAAAAAAAAAAAAATGGTGATCGGCCAGACAAAGAGAGATACCAAGCCGCAAGGCAGTTTTGTGGCGAACTGTTGGGCAGTAGCGACCCCACGAACCTTATCTCGCGGGAGAAGTCTTGTTCCTCATCTACGGCTTGCCTTTAATGGCTGGCCAGAGTGACACTGACGAGGAACAGAGCTCCCACCTCTTTCTTGCCTTAATTGGCCGGTCTGAGTGGAGATTCTGCGTGTGCTCTAGACACGTGCTCGGGAGAAGGATGTATAATCCAGTAAGATATGCTGGTAGGGATCTTGACCGCACTTCCGGGATTGTCCTGATAGCCGTGGTATACCTCTCCAGTCCTCTAGCACTTACCTCCCCACTCGTGCGGTGTTTGTTATATCGCTCCGTTTTGAAAATTCGGAAATCGCGTTGCGTGTTTGTTTCAAGGCTTGTGAATTGTTGTTAGTTGTGTCCTAGTGTATATAGTGCATGTTTTGTAAGTTTTTAAAGGTGTTTGTTAATTAATTTATTAGTAAATAGTCAATTTCTCCAGCTATCGGTAAGTTCATTTATTTTCTTTGTGTGTGGGTTACGCGAAATATCTTAATCGATCGTTATTTATTTGTTTAGTTCTTTTGATTTCATTCATCCGCGTCTTAATACGTTTATTTAGTGTTTTGTCCGTCCACGATGATGTCAACAAATGATGAATCCAGATCGAGGCGGAGAAATATTTCGTAGAAATACAAAAACCCAAAGGTCGCCCGTGGCGAGCTCCGCTAGTTCTCTGTCTCCAACATACAGTTCGCCCGATGACAGGTCAAAACGGCTTCATCAAACATACGAAACCGTGGAAAAATCCTCGCCGTTTTTAAACATAGTAATGCGAGCAATACTGATTACTACGAATTAGTTTCCGAGGCGTCGGCATACCTGTCTAAAATTAACGACTTGGTCAATGATCAGTAGTGCGATTCACTAAGGCAGACATCTTTACAACCAAGAAATCATCGTTGAAACATCTGATAAATAGACGCCACATCAGATGTTTCAACGATGATTTCTTGGTTGTAAAGATGTTCTGCCTTAGTGAATCGCACTACAGGGGTCGCGCTTAGACGTTTCAAATAAATCTGCCATCATGGACATGACACGGCGAATTACGGGCATTGTGTCTATGCTAGCATTAAAATCATCGTGTAACGAGACGAAGTTAGCCCAAACGCAACCCGAATTAGAAAAAATCAAGTCACATTATGGTGTCAATCCTAATCCTATCAATAATAACAATTGTAAAATTTCATATGCGGACTCGTTGAAACTACGTTTGCCAAAATTAGCTCCAGCTATTATGGAATCCCGCCCACCCTTGCCGTGTGTGGTGGCTTATCCAACCGCGGCTCGATCAGCTGATTATAGCACCTCGTCCGCGACAAAACAAGAGCTTTTGAAGGCAAGTAGCCCCCCCAGTGACGACGGTTTCCAAATTGTAGGTGTAAAAAAAACCGCGAAATCCGGTGTTGTAAAAAAAACTACGCGTCGCTAATGATTTTCAGCTCAAAAATTGGAATCCGTAGACGCAATCAAGGCCGCTGGTTTACGTCTAGAAAAGCCAAAAGGTAGACCGCCCACGAGTGTTAGTTAATTGTGTTAGTGTTTGTTGCCCAATTTCTCACAGGTCATGGCAACTTTAAGAGTAAATTATTTTCCTATAAGCTTGTGGCTTCACCTTTATGTCAATGTTCTACAGCTGAACTTGAATACGAACAATCTGCACATCACGTCTTATGGGAGTGTATTCTTTGGCAGACTGAACGTAATATTATTTTAAATAGTATTCAGGTTACATCTGGGGTAGTTTACTATACGGACCTTGTAGAAACCAGAACAAATTTCCATGCGTTCAGGCGATTTTGCCATTCCTATTACTGGAATCAAAAGTAGCTTACAATTTAGGACCCATAATTTCAGTGTTAATTTATAATCCGTGGTGCTTGGCAACTGGGCTTAACCCAGTTGTATATGTCCCTTGGTGCCTATTGGCCTAACTCAAATCTGTCTCCTGCTTGATAAGGAGGGAAGTGGAAATTACATTTATTTTTTCCGACTCCGCTGTACTTTCTGATTAATTTCGATGCGGGATCCAAGACAGTTGAATCGTTTCTCCGGGACTCGTCGGGCTTCATTAGCTCAGCGTTTTTCTGGTGGTCGCCACTGTTGATTCTGGCTTTCAGGAGTTGCAGTGGTTGGGAAAGTGTGGCGGGCTTTTCCCAAAAAAAAAAAAAAGTCCTCTAGCACCTCAGGCTATGTTGCCACCTTGGCGCTACGTCACTTTGTGCTAGCGACCGTTTTCGGGGGCCCATTCATTGAGTGTGCAAGTCACCCCCTGCCATTTAAAAGCCGTGTATATTGTTAGTGGTAGGGGCCAATAGTTCTGCTATAATAAATTATTATCAGTCCACTAAACCACCCAAACCCATAGCGTTTCATTTTTTGTTTCCATTTTCTGCAATAGTACTGCTCCAACCGGGGTTTCTCCTTGAGAATACTTTCAGTGCATACAGGGATAATCGCGCGTTGGTGCCCCATTAGATTTGAAATGTCTAACGGGGCCTCTGCGAGTTGGTTTGGGCCCCTCGTACGCCTACCAAAGGACCGGGTCTCCAGGGACCCGAGAAAGTAAAAAATAAACAAAATAAAAAGAGTTAGCAAAATCAGTTCAGCCGTTCACACGTGATTCGAGGACCAAGGGAAATAGAGACTCATTTTTACATATTTAGATATTTAACATGATCTACAAGTTTTGTATGTCCTATTTTATCATGAAATTTACCGTTTGACTGAAAAACGCAATTGAATAATTTTTTTTTGTTAATTTAGGATCGATGAGGTTTTTTCACATTTCATTAGGTAATTATAATGATGTTCCAAACATGGGAATGAATCAGCTCTATGCGAATTATTGCAACCTTTTATCTCCAACTTCACCAAACTATCAATATAATTCCAGACCAGGTAGTGCGACAGCGAAAGCAGGCACGATTCCACTACCCGTGCAGCATGCCGCAGCAGAGGTAATTGCCGCAGATGTCAAGAAAAGAGGGGCAATATCATTCTGGGAAGTGGTGAGTTATGAGATAATATTCCGGTAGATAAAGCATTTCCAGGCAATTATTTATTATTAAACAATACTCCTGAGTACTCGGACCCCAGTTGCGCCCGGAGTGGAACCATTGGTTCCACTTGACGTCACTGATATAAATCGTAATGTCATAAAAATAAAGTATAAAATCAATTGCGTCAGGTGGCCTCAATGGTTCCACCGCCGGGAGCTAAAGCCAAGTCACAGAGTCGACTTTTGCCACTACAATCGAGGCAAAGGAAATACGCATGAAAATAATTATCCAAACAGTTTATCTAAAAATTGCAAATGTACAATACTAACAGTGAAAATAGAATTAAATAATTCGAAAAAGGATATATATTATAACTTTAATCAAATATGTCTGTCCCTCTCCCGATAACGCTGTTTTCTATGGCAGCTGTGTAGACGTCATGGACTTTGACATCAACATCCATATAACAGAACTTGCAGCTTTAAAACTTCATCGCTAAGGATGGTTTCAAAAAAAATATTTCATAATTGTTTACTAGAGATAATAAGTATTTCATTCTGAAAATAAAAAAATTACATGCATATTCCCTATTATGGTACAGGTAATAAAGGTGTTTCATTTCAGATGGTGGTCTTTTTGTTTGGCGGTGCCATGATTTCATTCTTCTGTCGTTCTCCACAAATTTTCTCTGGCTGGGGTGATGAGCTTAGAAAATATTTTAGGCTGCCGGACAAATTGTGTGTATCTACTTTACTTTTACTTGTTAATATTATTTTAATCTATGAAATGTTTAATTGTCGGAGGACATACCTAATTCAATTTCATTTTAGTTCTTAATTTTCTATATGGCTACTCTAACCTGCGCTGTCCGATTAAGTTTTCACTACCATTTTGGCATGATTTTGACTAATTCAGAACCTATGCACACGGCGTATTTTTAATGCGCCGAAGGCGCACGTTTTAACCATTAGATCGACTAGAAAGCGGGTATGTGTTTGAATGTCGAAAATTTAAAAAGATACGAATGGGTATAAACATTGAAAAGTTTAAATATCGGACGACCATAAAACTGTAAATTAAAATAATATAAGTAGGAATGAAAGGAACTAGCATAGGATATTAATTCAAATAAGCCATTTAAAAAAAACTTACGTTATAGTTTATTAATATACCATAATAACCATAACCATAAACAATTAATTTAAATCGTTTGTAGTTTTGAATAGTGGTTATAATTATAGCAACAACTAGGTGGGACACTATTTATGTAAATAATAGCCCAAGGTCATTATACTATTCAACATAGTAACAATAGCAATCAGACATAATAACTAGTAAACAACAAAATATTTGCAAAAATAACCATAATATAAGAATAAAATCAAATAAAGTTACTTAACTTTTACCTGTAGGCTAGAGCTCCGTTCTGGTCGATGTCTCGAACGAGAATGGCTCTGTCGCTCGGAACACCACCTTTTATAGTCTTGAACAAACAACTTTCACATTTCTGTCTACCGTCATCCAAAATATCATTGACATAAAAGGTGGATAATTATCCGTTTGAATATTTTCTATGTTTTGGTACATTATTTCTTAATATTTTAACAAATATACATACTGAAATAACGAAAAAATATTTGAATTAGGTATTACATATTTGTTCCAAGTTTTAGTTTATGTAAAACATTACTATTTTATCGATTTTCAACAAAAAAGGAATACTTATAATAACAAAAACAATACCTTTAATTAGGGTAATCTATTAAGTGCGACTGTAGCGTATCTGTATCGCCGTATCAGCGCGTTTGTATTCGATATAAATGAGCATTTGCAGCGTCACTAAATTGTTGTATTTGAGCAAAAGGTTACTGTCCGCTTCTGAATTTCATTTAAACCGCGCAAGAACGTCAGCTACACTTCGTCTGTGCATTAAAAAACTTCGTGTGCATAGGCCCATAATTATTCTGATGACACACAAAAATATGTGTTACATACCAAAAGATTAAAATATCACTTTTTCTACAGCATTCGTGACTCTGCCCTGGCTATGTTTGTTTCATTCTTGATGTTTCTTCTCCCACGAGACAAAACTTTTTTCTATAACTTTACCGTCAAATGTAAGTATATTATTTAAATTATCTATTTGTTCAGAAATAGCGACCCGCCCTAGCTTCGCAGGGTGCAAATTTTTATTCAGCCCGTACTAAGCATTTAAGTAATTAAATTTTTTATAAAAATTTGTAACCTTCCGACACAAAAAATTAACTCTAAAAACTAACAAATAATATTTTAAACCTATTATAGTTATTATCGTCACATATATTGCGTAAGTTCAAATATTTTTATTTTCCATGCGTGGACGCGTCGGGTATATAATATAATAGTAATAGGTTTAAAATATTATTTAATATTTTTTAGAGTTTATTTATTTTACAATTTATTAGTGTGAGAGCCGGCTGCAAAAATACCTACCTCATCGGCTACCCCAAAAGGCTATATTTAGATCGTTAATTGACACTTAAACACGTAAAAAAAATCAGGTCTGCCAGAGCCAATCCTGCCGGGTCATAGAAATAATCGATAATTTTGACGTAATTTTTTAGTAAAAATTACGTCATAAGATACCCGAATGAAAGTGCTGGCAGCAGTTAACCATTGATTAGTAGTATGTAAAAAAAAGTGGGTCTGCCATTGTGCACCCTGCCGGAAGTACTTGGCAGACCCCTAAAATATGCCCTTCTGACACAATAAACCAACCTCATCGAGTACCCGGATGGGACCAACGCTAAATAATAACCAAGATGCCCATGATAATGGATCAAAAGGTCTGCCAGGTCTAAGCTTGCCGGAACTTAGTTTTCAAAGCATTAATTGAAGTTGATAGGGAGCATAATTTCACCTGAAGTCAAAATAACATTATTTTGTTTCTAAATTTCTTTATGAATATTAAATATTTTTTATTTAAACATTTAACTAAAACAACAAGTATAGAGATAAAAGATGTATATTCAAAATTTGGCAACAATCACTACGAGTATAATATAAATTGTAAGCATGTTATTGAATATCATGCTAACAATTTATATACAACTATCAAAACTTAGTTTAAGTTGGCATTACAATTACCTGAATTCTGTATATATTATGTGGGTTTAGGGAACTAAGTAGGCTTCCGAGTGTAGAACCTGTTATTGCGTAAATCATCGTAGGAACAGTCAACGCCTAATCAACCTGACCACCGCCAGGATCTTTCTAGTCCACTCAAAACAGGTCAAACTTTAAACAATAATGGTTAGGATGACTAGCCATTTACTCAATAACTGCATGGAGAGAGAACGAGTAAGATTAGGTTGGTTTTTTGTGGATGGTGATTGTGTGATGGTTGGATTTAAGGTGTGATCTGCACGGTGCGTTACTAGGGTGAGCATAGGAAAAGTGCTCGCGCAGGTAAGTGGGGTAAGACGGGTTGTGAAGGATGTTGAAAAGGAGACATAGAATCTGAGTGTTCCTGCGAAGACGGATAGGGAGCCACTTGAGTTGCTTGCGAAGCTGAGAAACATGGTCATACTTGCGTAGACCGAACACAAACCGAATACATAAGTTTTGCAGGCGCTCAAGCTTGTTTAATAGCTCCTCAGTAGCATCCAGGTAGCAGGCGTCGGCACACTCCATAATCGGCTGAATAAGTGATTGTGCCAAGGAGATTTTATTTCTCAACGGCAAGAGACCCTGGAGGCATTTCAGTGAGTGAAAAGAGAAATAATCCTTCCGACTGACCTCATTGAAATGCGGACGCCATGAGCCAGATCTTTGGCAGTTTCGGCATAGTCAATACGAACGCCATCAAGATGTAAAGGCGAAAGAGATGAGACAACAGCAGCATTCCGAACGAATCGGCTACCTAAGATCATGGCCTGTGATTTAGTTGGGTTGATCTGTAAACCGAATATGATTTAGCCCAAGCGCTGATACAACCCAGGTCATGATTCATTGCAGCAATAACAGAATCCGCGTCAGCGACAGTAAAACGTCAGTAAAGCTGCAGGTCATCTGCATAAAGATGGAAATTGGAAGAGATAACTCTGGTAACGTAGTTAATGCTGAGAGCGTCCCGGAAGATAAGAATTGAACCAGGCTATTGCAGAAGAAGAAAGATTAATAGATTTGAGTAAACCTAGTAAGATGTCGAAATCCACTGAGTTGAAGGCGCTACTAAAGTCAAGCAATACTAGGACAGTAAGCGAATTGTTCTCCATAGCCCAGCGGATATCGTCGGTTACTTTTAAAAGACCAGTAACAGTACTGTGACCCGCCCGAAAACCGGATTGAAAAGGGGATATTATCGAGTTAGACGTCAAGAAAAAAGATAATTGTCTATGAACCAAGTGCTCAAAAACTTTAGAAAGAAATGGAAGGATAGCAATAGGTCTTAAATGAGATAATAATGATGGATTGTTAGTTTTGGGTAACGGTATAATGTGAGCCAGTTTCCAGACTGGCGGAAAGGAGCAAGAGGAAAAAGAGTGATTGAAAATGTGAGTGAGAACAGGGAGCAATGAAGGAAAGATAAGAGTAATCATTCTGGAGCATAACTTATCATTACCAACTGCAGAAAAAGTTATAATTATTTGTCATCCATTTATATATTTTTTTTATTACTATAAACTAAATACCTTGACGTAAATCACCCGATATGCATGCCTCTTTATCCGAATTAACAACAAAAAACAAATAAGTTTGATAGATTTCTAATTTTAATCGTACTAAGACTTTCATACTACATAGCTCAATTAAGTGAACTTACAAATATATGATAATTGTAACGAAGCCTTTTTAAGTAGGTACCCACTACTTCCTTTTTTGGATTTGATTTGTTAAAGCTATAGAAAAGTTTGCTGAAATTAATGTATATCGATCAGAACACGGTGTATATGTTGCAGCCTTATCGTTAAAGATGCGCTGTATTACATATAGGTGAGCCAAATTGAAAAACCCCGCCATAATGTAAGGTGACGTAACGTATTAAAACTCGTCCAAGGTGGGGTGAAAATTTTTTGAACCCGCTTCGCTCGCTCCTACATTCTGCACTGTCTTTGTTCTTGACCTTTTCTGGATAACAACTCAACACAACGAATATAAGTATGAATGATCAAAAGCAAATAAAACCTTACCGGGATGCATTAATTTTTAAGCTCTCTTCTGCCCACTGTGCAGAGTAGAATCATAATTTATTAATATTTAACAATCTGTAAAACTAATTTCTGTTTCGTCTGTATCGCTAAAACATTAGGTTCAAGATTGATTGGGAAAATTTGACAGTGACGGGTTAGCGTGATGTGTCTTCTGACTTCGCAAAAGTGGCCTTTTAAGACCCGCAGGTCGCTAGTATCGAATAAAATATAAATTCACTTTTGATTTGTAATCGTTTTGGTCTTTTGCAGATCGTGAAGACCTTCCAAAGGGAAGAACAGGAAGCGTTTTGTGCTGGAAAATATTAAATGCCAAATGCCCTTATGCTTTCAGTTTTCTTTTAGGTTTGTTGTTTTCACTACCTTTATGTGTTTACATTTAGTAATTAGCTGAAGCCCGCGGCTTCACCCGCGTGGATGTCGGTTATTGCGACCAAAAGTAATCATGGAATTTTAATCCCGTTCCTGCAGCCTATGGGAACCAATTCCAGGGATAAAAGTAGCCTATGGCTTTTTCCAGCTATCACCTTTACCAAATTTCAGCCAGATCCGTTCATCTTAGAGCCTGATTAAATACATAACAAACATCCAAATACCCAACCATCTTCACAAACTTTCACATTTTAAAAATTACGTAGGTATACGACGATCGGCGATTGCACCAATCAAAGCGAGGTGCTTAAATTTTATCGTCGTATTTTTTTGCGATACTCTTAAGATATTTGTTTAATTTATATGGTGTTAAAGAGTTAAATAATGTGCATGAAATGCTTAAAGCCCCTTAATATTTTAAACTAGCCTAACACTATATGCGCTTACACCCTATTCGGTGACGAAAACTCGCTTACACAATTTATTTTTGTTACGTTTTTTGTTTTAAACTGCTTTGCTCTTATACTTTGACTAGCTGACCCGTGCAACGTCGTCTGCGTAACATTTTTCATGACTGCTCCGCTCCTATTGGTCTTAGCGTGATGATATATATAGTCTTCCTCGAAAAATGGGCTATCTAACACTGAAATAATTTTTTAAATCGGTCCTGTAGTTCCTGAGATTAGCGTGTTCAACCAAACAAACAAACAAACTCCTCTGCTTTATAATATTAGTATAGATTATAAGAAATAATACCGTATTTGTGTAAATAGATTTCCGATGACCGGTTTATAATTGCCAATTTTTTAAAGTATTAAAATGGATGATACACAATTCCACCATACATCATTTTGTAATATCTCAAAGGCTTTAGGCAGCGTTTTCGTTGAAAGGGCTCCCAAACGGCTTATTTTTTCCGACAGCTCCAACAAATATCGTTATGTTTAAACCAATTTATACAAAAACTAACAAATTTTATACTAAAACCTTTATCAAGAACAACTCTATCCATTGGTGAAAACTGCATAAAAATCGGTGCAGAAGTTTTTGAATTTATTACGAACAGACGCGCGGAGGACTTTGTTTTATAATAATACTAGCTATCCCCCGCGGCTTCGCTCCCGTCAAATAAGTATTCATTGCACATATCGAGTTTTCATTGTTTTTAAGATGTATTCTGCTATTCGGGTCGGAGACAAATCCAACGAATCAATAACCATGAAAATTGGTTCAGCAGATCTCGAGTTATAAGTGTTGTAACAAACCCGTCTTTGTTTTAAATATAAGATATGTAGTGATTACCATCCACTATATTATATAGGGTGACACAAGACATTGCCTCATGAAGGGAAAGAACCTTATATTTATTTCTTTTCGCACACAGACGTAATACAGGCAGACTTAATGCCTTTGGCATTTTCTTCCAGTCAACCTTTTGGGTGATGCAAATAGTAGTAGGTGCTATGTGGAATAAAAGAAAAACCAGGAACGCGATTAATTTTTAAATTAAAACAAAGAAAAATAAATATGAACTATACAGACAATAAAAACTATAGTACATACTCAATAATAAACTGATACACTTGAACAGTTTATGCAAACAAATAATGAGTAAAAAATTAGCGCTGTGTCGATACTACTCCGAACCTCTTACGAATTTGCTCTCGAATCTAAAGTCTGAAGAAATCTTTAGAGTTGAGGCTACCATGCCTGAAACATTAAGTTGAACCCTTTTTTTTAGGGATGGGAAATCATCCAATGACTCCTCCCGCTCTGGGTGAAGCGGGAGGGAGTGTCAGACTTCTACTGACTAAAACCCATCCATGTTCCTTCATTGCCCTTTGTGTTCCGGAGCCACGGTGTCTCTTGCGAATAATCCCGCGACTCCGGCAGGCGTCGGCCCTTTCGGGCCCCTCTGTGTGCTGACTCTCTTTGAGGCGCGCGTGGAACACTAACGCGCCGTCGACACGGCCTGTCGTCACTAGACGGACGGACGGTGAGCCACCCATAGCTCGCCGTCCACAGGCCCGCCGCCTACGGTGGCCGGAGGTCACCAGGTGTCCCCCGACGCCCGCGGCGTCCACCACGGTGGCTGGGACTAGAGGTTCTCCTCTCCCTCTCCGCCACCTCCTTCGCTAACATGGCTGCTTCGCAGAAGGAGGCAACGGCGTCCCATTCCGTCTCGCTCCGGACCATGGCATGGCTCCACCGTGTCCTTCGGACGATCCCCGCAGTGGTGACACCCGGGCGTTTCCTTCCGCCTGAAGTTGAACCCTCTGTGTAAAAATCTGACGCACTCGATAATTTCGAAACAGTGATTTCTTTTTTGTATTTTGAAAAGAGTCAATTGAAAAACGAGCCAAGAGGATCATCGGCGATGATAAGCTCGTCGAATCGAAGCTCCAAAGTCTTGAGCATCGACACCGAGTTGCTGGCCTGTCGGTTTTCTATCGGTTACATTAGGAGTGTGCGACGGAATTGCATAACTTAATTCCGCCAAGCCCGTTCCACCATCGGACCACCAGACGTACGGCGATGTGCCACCGGTACATGGTGGACATCCCACCTATACGCACAAAACGTTTTGGGAATACATTCATTGTGCGTACAGCTAAGGGGTGGAATGCCTGAGTCTGTGTTTCCTGATGGGTACAACCTGGGAGTCTTAAAGTCAAGAGTGAATAGGTTACTTCTAGGCAAGCGTGCTCCACCTTAGACCGCATCATCACTTAACATCAGGTGAGATAGCGGTCAAACGTATGCCTATCAATACTAAAACAAAAAAAAAGACATACCCGGGCCGATATTACTCCTCCCCTGGCTCGAAAAATGCGGAGATTCACCTGGGCATGCTGAAGATCAAGTTATCCAACATTTTTTAGGGTAACCTGTCCCATTCTTGAATAGCGGCTTCCCTGAGCTGTGGCACTGTCTGGGGACGTGGCTGATGGTTGCAAATAGCTCACTTAAGAGCATCACACGCGTGCTCTATTGGGTTTAAGTCAGTCGAGCCGGCAGGCCAGTCTAACCTTGTGATTTCGTATTCTTGGAGAGCAGTATTGACTCGTTGAGCTCGATATGCGGGCACAATATCATCGACCAGTACAAATTGGTGCCCATGGTTTACTCGGAATGATCTGACAATTCCATCAATAGCAACTGCTTTAAATATGTCTGCTGTCATGAAGCCTCGATATGGGATCAAAGGCGTTCTAGCTCCAATCATAATACCACCTCAAACGGACACTGATTTCTGACCTTGCTGAACCGTCCCAGTGGCAGTTCTTTGCCTTTCACGGTCTCCTGGTCTTCTCCAGACACGGACACATCGGTTTATGAATGAGTATTGATTCGCGATTCGTCAACCAAGAGACAGTTTTGCCAAATGTTATCTTCTTCAAATGTTTTAATTTTGCCGAATCCGAGTCCACTGCAATCTCCGTTGTTGACGTTGCCGGGAAGCGCTCGCAAAGACCTCCGTGCTCATAATCCAGCCTGGTACAAGCAATTCCGAATGGTCGGAGTGCTAACTTCAAGCCCAGAGGTGGCCTAAACTTCTGCTTTCATTTTAGTAGCTTCAATTGTTGGGTCACTGGCTGCCTGCAATCTAATATAGCGCCTTTGGGTAGCAGTCCAAACAGTAGGGCGACCACTGCAGGGTCGGTCAGCTAAATTACCAATCCCGTGGTACCTCTGCAACGTGGTCACGAAACAGGATTGGGATATATCCCAATCCTGTTTCGTTGCTATAGCAACTTTGCGAGCTATTTCTCTCGTGGTGTATCCTTCTTCCCTCAAAGTTACTACTCTTGCTCGTAAAACTTCTGATAATCCTTTTGGCAAAAAAAAATCAAAATTCAAAATTCAAGCATTTATTTCAATTAAACCATTTACAGGCACTTTTGAATTGTCAAGGTCGGTCGGTCCAAAAAGTTGAAGCTATTTTCATGTTCCAAAGCGTAGATCTCTATGGAGAATAACGTGCAAGAAACTCCACGGACACTCTTTTAAAAAACAATATTTTTTTACAAAGATTTATTTACATCGAGTTGAAATTATACATACATGTGAGAACGATGTAAAAGACGAGCAGGATAAAAGCGTCCGGAATAAAAGAGGAACAATTCAAAGAAATAATTAAAATTAACCATGGCAGCTAAGAAATGACCAGTCCTGCCTGACGGCGCCCGTTCACGAACATGACGCATGCGCTAGCACCATTTGGCTCAACCATTTTGAAGGGAGCCAAATGATCCAACGCATACGCCACCATCAGCTAGACTTTTGAGTGAGCATGACACTCCCAACCGCCAGGATACATTCAAATCAAAAACATACCTAAAACTGAATAATTAAAGTTAAAGTTAAAGGTACACAGTACTCACACATGTGCTGTTAATGGCTGAAATTATACAATGCTAAGTAAGTTGATTCTAACAATGCAAATTTTTATTACAATCTTCAGCCGGTCCAACAATGTTTCCGAAATATTTACAGATTAGTTTGTGCTCCCTAGTGGCTGTGGAGCAGGACCAGCATTCAGCCAAGCATTTTTATCTTCAATATAATCCCCCAACTTATAATATGCTTGCCTGCATAGTGTGCGTTTAATACAAGACTTGATTTTCGTCTCATTTAGTTCTAATATATGGGGAGGTATCTTATTATAACATTTTAAACAGTACCCCATGAAAGATGAGGCTACTTTAGCCAGTCTGAAGCCTGGTTGAACTAACTGGTCCCTATTTCTAGTACCATAATTATGCCTCTCGCCTCTTTTACTAAAAAGATGTAAATTCTTTCTGACATACATGATGTTTTCGTAAATGTATTGACAAGGTACCGTCATGATGTTAATAATCTTAAACAGTTCCCTGAAAGAATCGCGCCAGCGGAGATTACATATCGCTTTGATGGCTCTTTTCTGCAGAATAAAAATAGACTCGATGTCTGCAGCCCGTCCCCATAGTAAAATACCGTAAGACATGATACTGTGAAAGTAACTAAAATATACCAGTCTCGCGGTATCGACATCCGTTAGTTGGCGGATTTTTCTAACAGCATATGCTGCTGAACTTAGCCGTCCGGAAAGAGATGTTATATGAGGGCCCCATTGTAGCCTGGGGTCAAG
Source organism: Ceramica pisi (assembly GCA_963859965.1). Taxonomy (NCBI): domain Eukaryota; kingdom Metazoa; phylum Arthropoda; class Insecta; order Lepidoptera; family Noctuidae; genus Ceramica; species Ceramica pisi. The sequence goes on along the minus strand of OY982537.1, from coordinate 10,531,029 downwards.
CGTAATTCCCAGGAAAACCGTTTTATCGACGAATTCTAGTTTTTCCTTGTTTAATAATATGTCACAATCACAGCTTTTGACATTAGGTAAGGCAAATCTTATGCACTTTGTTTTCTTTTCATTTAGAACCAAATTAATCGCCGTGAACCAATTTTGGACTTGCATTAGGGCATTATTTATGGCATTAACATTGTTCGTCATTCTATTTATCTTAAAAATTTAAGAGGTATCGTCCGCAAACAACACCATATCAAGATTTTGTTGCAATAAATAAGGTAGATCATTAATATAAACCAAAAATAAGAAAGGACCCAAAATATAGCCTTGAGGGACGCCCATTTTTACGTTTAATCCCGACGAATTGACACCGTTTATGTGAACTAATTGCTGTCTATCATTCAAATAAGATTCTTCCTCTTCACCTTCCTCTTCTCCTGCAACATTAGTTGGCATTGCTGTTGCGATTCATTAAGTTCTTTGAGGGCCGTTCTTAGTTTAAGCTCCATATCCTGAGCAGTAGCCTTACGGGTCATCACAGGCATGGTTTCAGAGATATTTACTGAAAGTAGAAATTAAGGAACGGTGAGAATCAAAAAAATAGGCAAAATAAAGAAAAATTAGATATGAGGGGAAAAAAAATGTACAAAAAAAAAACTTTTTACAAAAAAATACAACCGACTTCCAAAAAAAAACACTACAAAGTAAAAAATAACTTTAATTTCGGAAGTCGGTGTTTTTGTTAGTTTCTTCGTATTTTGACACCGACTTCCGAAATTAAAGTTATTTTTTACTTTGTAGTGTTTTTTTTTGGAAGTCGGTTGTATTTTTTTGTAAAAAGTTTTTTATTTTTCACTTTTTAGTGGTGCCCTACACCTAACAACACCACTCCAAAATCGCAGAAAAGCAAAATACGCAATTTCGATCATCAAAGAATCATCTAAATAGTCAAATTCCAGCTATTTCGATTTAAAATCCAAAGTTCGTAACCGATTTTGATATGATTTAAATGGGACCAATCTGCAAGTATATCCTTTCAGATAAAACAAATTTTTTTCAAATCGGTTCATAATTGTCGAAGATATGAGGTAACAAACATAAAAAAAAAAAAAAAAAAAAAAAAACACAACCGAATTGATAACCTCCTCCTTTTTGGGAAGTCGGTTAAAAATTGAGGAAGACAGTTTAGTTAGTTCAGAGATATAAGGTAGGCTTCTGTATTGGCTTGGAAAGCTTTTGATTTTTGAATTTACCTTATGATAAAATACTGAATGTGGGTAGGATACTCAGAAAATGAATCAATGATAAAACTCAGTTTAAAACTATAATAATGAAAATATTACTATTATGGACGTTATGAACAAGTATATCATTGAATTTAAAACATAATAACAGAATTATGGACTAATCTTGACTTCGTTTCGTTTCGTTTCGTTTCGTTTCTACTATGTAAACAAAACGATTTAGAACCTAAGCTGCGAGCTAATCCAGTCAAATTGTTCTTAGACTAAGTTTTATACCAGTTGAAGAGACTAATGTGTGCTATTATTAATAAAATAAAAGTAACAATACTCCCCGTATTATTCCAGTTTGAACGTCAGCTGATCGGTTTAGGTTACCGGTGACATCGGGTACCAAATCTTGTACTCCTGAGTCTTTATGTATTGAAATTAAGTTTTCACAAATAATCACACCCTAATTTCACTTAAATACTAATTAAATATAATTCTAAAATACGGATCACAAATTTGATATGTCACTTGGACAGTGTTGCCAGTAAAAAACAATGGCATTTTTTCAATTACAACTTTCCGCGAAAAAGTATTTTACATCCGTTAAAATTGACCTAATCAGAATTCTGAACGAGCGTAAGCTAGGACTGAAAGCCTTTTTTATATGGAAAAACAATTGAACTGTTTTATTGTTTTATATTCTAATTTCATATTTTTAATAGATAATCTAAAAAGAAGGAGAAATCGTAATCTATAATATAAAAATGAATCGCTAAATGTGTTGGTAAGCGCATAACTCAACAACGCCTGGACCAATTTGGCCAATTCTTTTTTTGCTGTGTTTGTTATCATCAGGAGAAGGTTTTTATGTAAAAAAAAGTTGTCAGTTGACGGGAGCGAAGCCGCGGGGGACAGCTAGTGTGTAATAATAATATATCACACCGAAACAAAAAAAAAACGATTTTTCAAAGTGAACGCTAACTTTTTTTGATGTGGGTTTGACGAATGAGTTTTCTACCCGTATACATATACCAGCTTCATAGAGCAACGTGATTTTGAAACAAAAAACAACCAAAATGGCGGCCCCGTAGAAATTCCACAAGGGCCATTCCATCCCCATTTAATGTTATGCTTAAATTTTTTAAGGGTAATATTAGACTGTAGTTCTTAATAATTATTATGTTAACAAAGACTTAATATTTATCATGTGGCTGGTTTTTAAAGAATGGATAAAAAAGGAAATACTGGAAACTACCTAATACCAGGGCCCAGAGGCAATAACAGATAACTATGCCAATACAAAATTTTCGACGCTAGAATGATTTTTTTTTGAATGGTGTCCCACACACCATAGGTAGGATAGGTTTTAGATCAGATAATGTTAGCGCATAATTTATTGTTTAAACAAAACACCTGAACCATTATTATTGTTTCAGGTGGTGGTTTTGCACTATCGAACGGGGCTAGTACCTCTGGATTGAACAAAATAATCGGAGAGTTTATGAAATCAAAATTAATTAATTTGGATAATGTCTTGATTATTTTGATTATTATTGTCGTTGTTGTATTTGTTACTAACTTTGCGTCAAACGTCGCTGTGAGTACTGTGTTTACACCACTAGCAATGCAACTGGTAAGTAATTTCCTTAGGCTTACATGCACAAACCAAAGTTATTTTTAAACTTCGAGTTAGTAGACATACGAGATTACATAACAAATATTTCGTATATAACGGCCCCTATCCCGGGGCCGTTATACTCGAAACGCCGGTTTTGAGTGAAATAAACCAGAGAGAAATAAACCAGAGTTATCCTACTCCGATCTAGTTTAGCAACTAGCTCAGAGTTAAAGGATGACTCTGGTTTATTTAAGCGGGCTTTTAGCTTTTAAGATAGTAACAAAAAAATTAACAGTAATCAATGCCAAACTATGAATCAGAATGAACACAAACCTAGTGCATTTTGTATCTCAGGCCAACACGTATCATTAAACCAAAGCGCTTCAAATTGTATCCCACGAGCCAAAAGAAAAAAATGTTTTCTTTGTGAATTATTTATAGGCTAGTCATTTAAAACATCTTGGGTCGCAATAAACTGCACTGTTTGACGTTTAAAAAAATAATTTTGACGTTCTGGCAACTCATTGGTTTTGAGGTTTGCCTTGGCTTCATTGGTTACTTCATCGTAAGAACTCTAGCTTAATTTTGCAAACTGGCTAACCCAAAAAACATTGATTTGTCCAAAAAATACAAAAAAAAATCGTGTCGGCGCGGCGTTGAGAACGTTGATTAAAAACTCAAAACCGGCTTTTTTTTTTCAGGCTCAAAATATAGGTCAGAATCCACTGTGGTATAATATTGCTTCCGGATATTCCGCCTCGTTCTGTTTTATGATACCCGTAGGAACTCCCGGTAATCTTATCGTACAAAGTGCTGCAAAAATTCCTACTTCTAAAATGGTAAGTTACTTTTTTGACTTAAACTGAGTATGCCATCGTGCACGGCATTTTAATTCGAGAGACACGAGCTACACGTCGTCTGAAAAAGGTCTCGACTTCTAGGAAACAAAAGTCCATGTACAAGTTATTCAGTTTACAAAATACGTATTCTGTCTAATTTTAATTATTCTCTTATTCATATTTTACAACAGCTTATTTGATATATTTCTTATAAAATACAGATAGGAAATAAAAACATTTAGAAATTTAAAAAAAGAGTATCAGGAACAGGGTCCAAGCTACCGGCGGTCAGGGCTCCAGGAAGAGGAACCTCCTAACAATGCGAGCCGTGTCAAGAAGTACCACTTTCTGAATCAAGCCCTTGATCCAGCTGCCCAACGATAGCCTCTTTAGATGTTGGTCGAGGCTCTTGGCAGTAATGCCCTTGGCCGTCACGACTATGGGCACAATGACTGCTGTGTTCACATTCCACATGTCGACAACCTCGCGAGCCAAGTCAACAAAAGCACTTGTATGGTGAAGCGTGTTTTTCCACCAAGGACATGCGAGGTAGCGAGGTGGTACTCAGTACTTCAACAAAAATCCACAAATGGAATCACTTTATTTTCCGAATCAGACCTTAGCGCAGCGCAGCAAAACGTTTTATGTCTTATATTAGCGCGAACTCGCAAAGATGAGGATATTCACCAGTACGCGCACAAATTCTAAGTTCTCCCGTCCGTCACACAACCTTCCTCGCTCGCGTCCCTTAGACCGCGGGCACTAAGTCAGCGGGCGCGAACTTCAGCAGCGGCAGCGGCGCACGAGCGCTGCGCGCAAGTCGAGGGGTGCCCGCGCGTCTGCATTAACGTAGTGTAGTGACGTTTCAGAACTTGTCTCAAAAATATGTTTTCGTCGCTGTTTAGACATTTTAATTGCTAACAAGACACTAAATTCTCATAACATAACATAACACAACACAACACCACGCCGCGCGCCGCTCTAGCTCCACGCGATCAGCCCGCTCTTTGTGACCGGGTCTGCGCCACCGCTGCCGCTCCTTGCCCGCTGACTTCATGCCCGTAGCCTTAGACACATTTTTCTTAGAATTATCACACGTCTCTCAGTTTTTTATGTGTTTGTAGAAGTGTGCACCTACCTAACGGGTCTAGCCTTTCTCCCACAGAGCTGCGCTTAATCAGGTTAGCAAAACTAAAATGTTTCCGTTGGTTGACTTTTCCTTGCATATCGCCTAGCCCTCGCAAACCCAGGTGGAAAAGTACTCTCAAGCTCCTGTTGTCCTCTTTCTGTAGCAAAAGGCCTCTTATTATTAACGAAAAGTTTTTATTTCAGATGGTTTGCGGATTTGGACCTACTGTTTCTACTATTATTGTAACATGGTTGGCCATGCTCTTCTGGGCACCCGTAATTTGGCCTGATATAAAAACATTACCATATTGGTTTTATCAGCCGAAACCAACAAAATAAACTGGAATCTAGTATACACCTTCATTTTGGCGTTTTATATGTTGTGTCAAGTCTCATAAAATTTCGGGTCTGTGTTGATCAAAAGTTACAAAAATCGTTTTTTTTTTGCAATTATTCGGTTCCTATTTTCGTTCGTAGTTCGAGGCTGATATCAGTCAATAACATTGAATTTAGTTGTTTGAAGTAGACTGTATAGTTTCTCGTAAATGATTATGTTAAGTGAATTCTGTAAATTTTTCACATACATTTTCTATGAATTAAACTTTATTGATGTACTCGTCCAAACCAAAAGAAGTGGTCAGTAATAAGGACAACAAGATATTTTTTAGTTTATTATATGTTTCATTATTAGAAAAGTGTAAAATGGAAAATCCTCATAACAAACGTGACCTCCTCTTGCCAACATTACAACTGCTATCCTTCTCTGAGCATGGGGCGAAGATGTTTTTGATAAAGTTTCGTGCAATATGTTCCCACTTAACTGCATTTTTTTTTTATCTTCATGATGTTTTATGGAGTAGGTTGCACGGACGATAGCCTTCTCTTTAGGACATCCCAGACATGCTTAATTGGATTGGAGTCAGGACTTCGAGTTGGCCAATCAAAACGATGGAACCCAACTTCTTGCATATATGCAGACTGGCGGTGAGGAAGCCCGAATTGTCGATCATAGAATTGAAATTTTCTCCAAGAGCAATTAATGGTGTATTCCTCTGTGGCCGGACCACAGTTTAGTACTCAGATGTTATAGTTCGAAATAAAACCTACCTAAAGTCTACTTTCATCGGAATATATGTATATTTTTAGTACCTCAAGAGATATCTTTTTAATTAACAATTTATGTGGTCCGGCCGCCAGGCAGTGCTCTCTGGCCGCGCCACCTCAAATTAAATAGAGTATAATGAACTATTAATAAATCAATATCCCGAAAAAAAACTACCTAAAGAGTACCTTGCATACGAAAAATATGGTCCCATAAAACCTTTTAGTTAAGGAGTTATTGGTCGTAGGGTGTGGTCCGGCTAGAAGGTATACTCTGCAGCAAGTCAATTTTGCAATATTTAATATTAACTATCCATAAATCAATTTATGTAATAGTACCTTTTCTCTACTCTTCGTTGATACTTTTTTCTCTCAAGAAACTGTTCATTTTGATTAATTAATCTTTAAAGTATGTGGCGCGGCTAGGGAGAATTAATTTCGGTTAATATAATGAAATATGCTTTATTTCGTGTGACACGCCCCAGCCGGCACTAGTCACCGATTTTGTTGAAATTTCGCGAGGATATAGTTCCCAAATTGTACTATTTAGTACCTTCATTAAAAAAAATTGTACCTCTAGGGTTTCGCTAAAAAATGGAAAACAAAAAGTGCCGGCTGGGGCGTATACGTTGCAGCCGGCTGTTTTTTTTCTGTAAGACTTTGAGGTGCGCAATGTACATGAAATAGTTGTACACATGTATAAACCTACGAATACTTAATATTAACTTGATAGCGCGCACCAAACGGCCACAATGTTGAATTGAAAATCGTAAAAATATAACCTAAAAATTTGGCATCCAGAAAAAAGGCATTTTGATGAGATTTATTTTTCCCAAACAATTGTACCTATTCAGTACCCCTCAAAAACGTGTTTAAATCGAAGAAATATGTTATACTTTAAGAGAAAACTTCAAATCAAAATAAAACCAGAAATCACCAACACAGATCTAAAGATCTTCGCGATTACTAGATGTGGCAATCAGATTGACAAACAGGTACGTTACTGAATGAGCAATCTGATTTTGGTGGTTGTAAATTACGCCCCTTGTGAAACTGTTTAAAATAAATATGTTGCAAAGACATGGTGTAGTATGCTTCTATGCGGTCTTATGGTATGAAAAACTCATGAATTTATCTATGAAACCAGTAGTAAAATGAACAATAAATAGTCAAAGCCAGCACAATAAAATTAAAAGGCTAGCAAGAGGGCTAAAGGTTAGTTATGCCGTTTGAATGAATTTAATTCATAGATAAATTCATGAGTTTTTCATACCATAAGACCGCATAGAAGCATACTACACCATGTCTTTGCAACATATTTATTTTAAACAGTTTCACAAGGGGCGTAATTTACAACCACCAAAATCAGATTGCTCATTCAGTAACGTACCTGTTTGTCAATCTGATTGCCACATCTAGTAATCGCGAAGATCTTTAGATCTGTGTTGGTGATTTCTGGTTTTATTTTGATTTGAAGTTTTCTCTTAAAGTATAACATATTTCTTCGATTTAAACACGTTTTTGAGGGGTACTGAATAGGTACAATTGTTTGGGAAAAATAAATCTCATCAAAATGCCTTTTTTCTGGATGCCAAATTTTTAGGTTATATTTTTACGATTTTCAATTCAACATTGTGGCCGTTTGGTGCGCGCTATCAAGTTAATATTAAGTATTCGTAGGTTTATACATGTGTACAACTATTTCATGTACATTGCGCACCTCAAAGTCTTACAGAAAAAAAACAGCCGGCTGCAACGTATACGCCCCAGCCGGCACTTTTTGTTTTCCATTTTTTAGCGAAACCCTAGAGGTACAATTTTTTTTAATGAAGGTACTAAATAGTACAATTTGGGAACTATATCCTCGCGAAATTTCAACAAAATCGGTGACTAGTGCCGGCTGGGGCGTGTCACACGAAATAAAGCATATTTCATTATATTAACCGAAATTAATTCTCCCTAGCCGCGCCACATACTTTAAAGATTAATTAATCAAAATGAATAGTTTCTTGAGAGAAAAAAGTATCAACGAAGAGTAGAGAAAAGGTACTATTACATAAATTGATTTATGGATAGTTAATATTAAATATTGCAAAATTGACTTGCTGCAGAGTATACCTTCTAGCCGGACCACACCCTACGACCAATAACTCCTTAACTAAAAGGTTTTATGGGACCATATTTTTCGTATGCAAGGTACTCTTTAGGTAGTTTTTTTTCGGGATATTGATTTATTAATAGTTCATTATACTCTATTTAATTTGAGGTGGCGCGGCCAGAGAGCACTGCCTGGCGGCCGGACCACATAAATTGTTAATTAAAAAGATATCTCTTGAGGTACTAAAAATATACATATATTCCGATGAAAGTAGACTTTAGGTAGGTATTATTTCGAACTATAACATCTGAGTACTAAACTGTGGTCCAGCCACAGAGGAACACACCAATTAATGCCGGTTTTACAAGTGGAATAAGGACTTCCGCTACCTATGTAACGTACCTATGTGCATTTAATGTTTCATAAAAAACGAACTCTATACGCTCCGTCGAATTTATTGTGAAATTCATCAATATTGGTACAGCGATTTAGGTGTGAAATCGCAAAAAATAACCACATTTATTTGCTTTTATAATATTAAGTTTAGACAATGTAATCGTAAAGGCACAAACCCACCGTGGTGCACGCTGTGCATGGGCGGGCACCCGGGTAGCTACGTGGGTTCATTATTTTGACAACGTGGGTGCACGTTTCCACTGTAGTACACACCCACGAATATGTACAAATGTAGGGTGGCCCACAGCGGCGCACGAAGAGGTTACACACGTTTCCTTTTTTTGCAATAATATGGTTTTGACATAGTCTTGGGCTAATATTCGTGTATAGCGTATACCGCGTGCACAGCGTGCATGGCGTTGACAGCGTTGCGCTATATGAGTGCCATATTTGAGCAAGCCACGCGTGTGCCAATGACGTCAATTGATGCGTAGCGTGTTTGTGGAATGCAGTGGAAACAATCTCATACAATTTCATGCAAGGCGAAGCCTCACACAACGTGCGTAGCTTCTTCGTGCGCCGCGGTGAGTTACCCCCTTTATGTAGAAGGAATCTCTCACCAGTGGACTAGTGCATAAGCTCAAAGTTGACTTATAACGTAAAGTATTAGTTTTGTCTGCTATCGTATGTGTGTTTGTGCCTGGCACTTACGTTAAACTTAGTTGATAATTCATGTTCACGCGAGCCGAGTCATGATACCAGATTTGCTTGCTGTCAACAATCGCTGAACGCCTCTCGATTGAGTTCATTAGCTCTATATCAGGCTTGGCCGTAATAGAAAAAGTGATATTGCTATAATGCGAGAAATGGGTTGGGCACATTTACCGATAGTACCTAATACCTATAATACCTAGTACTATTTATCATAGTTTTGTTATAAAAACATATTATCTTAATGCGAAATAAATATTTTTTTTTGCCTATGAGTATTTTGTTTTATTTTAAGTGCGAGTTTCAACCGAGCGAACATTCTTGGCATAGAATTTTTTTTTTATTCAAAGGCGTGAATAAAAAAAAAATATGCCAAGATTTTGTAAAAAAAAGAATGTATATTTATGTAAAACCATACATAATTATATTTGTCAAAGTTATGGTTAAAAAGTTAAAGGGTTTGAACGTGGCCACGCCATCGAAACGGTTAGAAACACGTTATCGTCAATATCTCGCTGTAAAAGCATCGCAGAGGTCTGAAATTTTTAAGTAAAACCCGCATGTGAATTTGTCAAAATTTGTAAAAATACCACACAAAAACATGTGCGTGTGGATTGAGAGATCTTTTCGAAAAACTCTTCCAATCCCAACCAAATTATAAGAGGATTTAGGAAATAATTGTGAAAACTTCATGGTAAGGTATAAAATTTGTGAAACCTAAACAAAGAAAGTTAGAACTCATTAACTGGATCTCTCAATCTGGACAACTGAAGAAAAAGTCATAACGCGTATCCAAGAATATACAGCCTACATGTGTATGTGTTTATAATTTGCATTTACTAATTGTGAAAAATTTTTGAAAGCTAAACAAAATTTCGATTCGTTTCAAAGCCACGTTTAAGATTTATAACGGTTTATATGGATCCCTCAGAGTGGACAATTTTCAATTGAGTGTTCTTGTCTAACACGACCTAATACTGAAAAAGTATGAGTAATTATCATGTTTATTGCAAATTATGCTTCTGGAAAAATTTGTGAAACAAAAATCGTGATTGAAATCTTACTGGTTCAAGAGAAAATGAAAATCTTGTTTATTGTCGATCGTCTCAACTGAGAAATCTTTATTTTGAGCTATATTTAATAAACCAAAACTTATAGGTACAAGGTAGATACATCAGAAATTGCGAAAAATGTTGTACTAAAATTTGACGAGTCAGTCGTCCCTATAAGTGTTATACTTAAAAAGATACATATTTTTTTGCAATCCCTAAGGAAAACGTTGAGTAGGTTAGACATACTTTTTTATTTTGTCCGATTTTTTTCTCGTTGACCCTATTCATGCTAACATTGTGCATATTCATTGCGATTACTACTGATAATGACAGTTTGAATATTGAATAGTATACTTACATTGTTATTGACCATTGGAAACGCTGATTATGTTATTATTAATTATATCGCAACACTTGCATTAAATGCACTGCACAAAGCCAGCTTCGCAAATCGCAATGAATATACACAATGTTAGCATGAATAGGGTCAACGAAAAAAAAAATCGGACAAAGTAAAAAAGTATGTCTACCCTACTCAACGTTTTCCCTAAGGATAGCAAAAAAATATTTATCTTTTTATGTATAACACTTATAGGGACGACTGACTCGTCAAATTTTAGTACAACATTTTTCACAATTTCTGATGTATCTACCTTGTACCTATAAGTTTTGGTTTATTATATATAGCTCAAAATAAAGATCTCTCAGTTGGGACGATCCACAAAATATAAGATTTTCATTTTCTCTTGAACCAGTAAGATTTCGATCACGATTTTTGTTTCACAAATTTTTCCAGAAGCATAATTTGCAATAAACATGATAATTATTCATACTTATTCAGTATTAGGTCGTGTTATACAAGATCACTCAATTGAAAATTGTCCACTCTGAGGGATCTATACAAACCGTTATAAATCTTAAACGTGGCTTTGAAACGAATAGAAATTTTGTTTAGCAGCTTTCACAAATCTTTCTTAATTAATTAAAATGCAAATTATAAACACATACATATGTATGCTGTATATTCTTGGATACGCGTTACGACTTTTTCTTCAGTTGTCCAGATTGAGAGATCCAGTTAATGAGTTCTAACTTTCTTTGTTTAGGTTTCACAAATTTTATACCTTACCATGAAGTTTTCACAATTATTTCCTAAATCCTCTTATAATTTGGTTGGGATTGGAAGAGTTTTCGAAAAGATCTCTCAATCCACACGCACATCACAAAAACCAATAGTACGGGATCCTATTGCTCTATTCTGCAGCTATCTGTTTTTTTGATGAAATTAATTTTAAATGAATGTTGAAGAACTATTCAATGGATTAGCGATAGGTTGCCTATAAAAAATAAGCCGCAATTGCCTGTAATTATTTTTTAGTATAATAATTTGGTAATGTAAATTACAGCTATATATTTTTTAATGAATTTTACGCCTTTTTATCAATTTTACGTCGGGAGTCGCAGGGCAATTGCAACGCCGTGGCGCCGCTCTCACCACACTTCAAAGACCGGACTTATCGCCTGGATTGTGGCGTGCCCAGCGCTGCGTAGCGACAGACGCTGTCTCCAAACCGTCTTGAAATCCTAGAGCTCTGCCTACCGTGCTGCGATTTGCAGGGGCAGGCAATAAGAGCTCTCTTTGAGGAGTGGCAATAGCGGTGCCACGGCGTCCTCACCTTCCGCCTGACTTACTACTCATGGTTACTACCGGACATGGTTTTTTCGGGAGATAGCTGTTTCGGATTCAGCGAGAGGACACGCCCGGGTGTCAACACTGCAAGGATCGTCCGGAGGACACGATGGAGCGTACGTTGGAGGTCTGCCCTGTTTGAGCGGAGCGCCTCCGTGTCCTCGTTTAGGCGATCGGCGGCGGCAACCTCTCGCGTCCGGCCTTGGTTCAATCCGTGGTCATGAGCAGCAGTAACCTCCTTCTGCGAAGCAGTAATGCAAGCAAAGAGAAGGCTGAATGCTTAAAAGAGAGGGAAACTTCACGCCCCGGCCGCCGCAACAGAAGAAGACGCCAAGGGCGTTGGGTCGAGTCGCAGGGCTATTCCAGGGCAACGCAGGCGCTGGTGTGCGGACGGCGAGCGTTGGGTTGCTTGCCATCCGATCAGAACCAGGCCCGGGTCGACCACACTTTGTGTTCCTAGCCCGCCAAAGACTGGGTCCGCTAAGGCCAGTGCCTGCCAGAGTTGCGGAATTTATTCGAAAGAGTCACCACGGCCCTAAAATGCAAAGGACATTTAGAGGAACACTGTTGGGTTTTAGTCAGTAAAAATCTGCCACTTCCTTTTGCTTTGTCCAGAGCGAGAGCGAGTCATTCGATGATTTTTTTGCTGGATTAGGTCTTGCTAGCCACCTGCATGAAGGGCAAATACAAACATCAGGAAAAAATATTTTGTTTAGTTTTGATACTATGAGTTTTGATGCTTTCTCAGTTTTGAAAATGTTTCATAAGTCGTTCAGTCAGTCGTTACGAATTGTCAGAAAAAAGAAAATCTGATACAAGTCTTACCACGGGGTGCCTTGCTACCTAGTAACTGGATTGTGGGGGTCAAATAGCTGAATCTGGTTTGACATACCCTAATATAGTCGGGAAAAGGCTTTGCAAAGAATTATTTATTTCCGTTGCATTTAAAATTTTAATACAAAGTATAACAGAATAAACGCAATACCTCTGAAGGGGTCATTGTGCAACTTTCACTAGGTAGTTGATCAACACTGAAATTGTGAAAAAACAGCTTTTTAGTACATTTGGTCGAGTTATGCGCACACAAAATAAATGTAGATCGAAAAAGCATTAAATTTCATTTTAATTATTCCGCTTCTTTTTCAATACTATACTTATTTATATACTAATAAATATTTAATTACTGGTCTACTTAACAGTAGCTGACCTACCATTAAACATTTTTACCGAAGAAAAATATTTTGTGTTCGCGTCGGACGAGTTGGAAATTAGTCGAAATAAAACATGACGTATGTATTGGTGAATGAGACGTATTTAGGATGGTGACGAAATAACTAATGAGACGAAATGGAATCACAACCTTTATTTCAGTAATTTAATACATTCTGTGTAACTTTATGTACCTCTCCTGAAAATCTGTGTATCTATAGAGCGCCAGCCATGCTAAAATTTTGTCATACATTTGCTCCCGGACGATAACTTGTAAATTGGTTAAAAGAGTTTTATCATGGACTTCTTTGAACGTCAGCTGCGATTCAGTAGGTGGGTTAAGCAGTGACAGCCTCCCAAACACGTTGATAAAATTTTGATTCAATCATTTCCTCCCAATTGAAAATTATATCATAATATTATAGCTCACCCAACATCTTGCAGAAAACAGAACTTCAGTCGGCTGTATCTCGGTGGGAAGATCGTCAGCTAACGCCCTGAAGGGAGCATCTATGCCTACTAATATTCACCAGTTGACGAGGTTTCCCTCGGCATCTTGCCAGCTTATTTATTTTAATACTTACAGGATCATATTCACTATCAGCAGAAAAAAAAATATCCGGGAGTAAATGATGTGTCTAAAGTTATTCGACTTTATGCTTTTTTTTTTTTTTTTTTTTTTTTAGTGATGGGAAATCATCCAATGACTCCTCCCGCTCTGGGTGTAGCGGGAGGGAGTGTCAGACTTCTACTGACTAAAACCCATCCATGTTCCTTCATTGCCCTTTGTGTTCCGGAGCCACGGTGTCTCTTGCGAATAATCCCGCGACTCCGGCAGGCGTCGGCCCTTTCGGGCCCCTCTGTGTTGCTGACTCTCTTTGAGGCGCGCGTGGAACACTAACGCGCCGTCGACACGGCCTGTCGTCACTAGACGGACGGACGGCGAGCCACCCATAGCTCGCCGTCCACAGGCCCGCGCCTACGGTGGCCGGAGGTCACCAGGTGGCCCCCGACGCCCGCGACGTCCACCACGGCGGCTGGGACGAGAGGGTCTCCTCTCCCGCTCCGCCACCTCCTTCGCTAGCATGACTGCTTCGCAGAAGGAGGCAACGGCGTCCCATTCCGTCTCGCTCCGGACCATGGCTTGGACCAGGGCCGGACGCGATAGGTCGCCGCCAATCGCCGTTTCGAGGACACGGCGGTGCGCCGCCCAAGCGGGGCACACCTGCACAGTGTGCTCTACCGTGTCCTCCGGTCGATCCTCGCAGTGGTGACACCCGGGCGTTTCCTCCCGCCGAATTCGGTGCAGGAACCTCCCGAAACATCCATGCAACAACAACTTTATGCTTCATGCTCCGACTGAAAGATTGATCTTTGGAGCCTTTATTTACCTACTATTTTTTCGTGAAAAGCCCCCTACAATTTATAGAAAAGATTTATAAGACCTTATTCTATTCTATTAAAGAGTAATGAACCCAAAACCATGAAGAATAAAAAATCCTAGAACAAAAACTTACAAAATTCCAACGTGACTAACTTTCACTTACCTTTTTCCTTATATTTCGAAAACTAGACCGACCGACTAGATCTCCTATCGACTTTTTCTTCCATTTGACAATAACTTTGTAACAAGAACTCCATAAACAAAAAAAAAATCAAGTTACCTAATAATTTAACAGGACAAAATCTTAAACGCTTATTACACTACACGATCTATCGGGCCCGATCTGCAGGGACAGTGAAGTGTAACAAGAAATAGGGAGTAAGGACCCTGCCGCCGGGTGATCGGGTGGCTCCGATCTCCCTGCTGTGTCTATCGCCCGCTTGCACGGTCCGGGCACATGTCACGTGATGACGTTGACCGCTCGGGGTCAAATATCATCTGGCGGGCAGCTGCCCGCCAGATGTTTTTGTTTACGTTAACATTTTTTAGTCGCCTCCTATTAGAGGTACCACTCAAGTGTTTCGTTATTTGTAAAGCCGATTAACAGCTGTTTATACTTACGTTAAGTGTATGATAACGGTTAGTTTCTATATTTTTTAATTAATTTGTAAACATTGAATATTGGTGAAAAAAACACATTATGTGAACTTTGAACAGGAATAATTTAAAAAGTAAATCGATAACATATATATTTTATGACTTGTATGGGTAGCTGGGTTATATCTAAAAACGATAAATAACAAACAACATACTCCACCGTACAAAAACATATATAAAAAAAAAAAAAACTACCACCAAACATTAGCCATTTCCCGCCATTTTGCATTATTTACCTTCCGACCCACGGAACAAAAATTCTAATCATAACGTAAATTTCGTTTGTTTTGTTTATGTTTTGGCTGAAATCTATTGCCCAGTAAACATAAAATGCGATAATAATTACTTTTTAGTCAGAACAAGTAGCTAGACTTAATAATTAATCAATTACGATAGCGTTCTGACAACATGGACGCCTTGTGTAACAAGGGATAGGAAAATCATAAAAAAACATGCTAATACTTACCAACATGTTTATTTTCACTTGCACACACATTAATCACATCACAAGGCACCCATAAAACATTACATAACACTAATTCACTCACAAACAACATTATAAACAAGTTTATTCGACAGCTACGTCATTGCGCAACTCGCGTCATAGCACAGACTGACTAAAAATTTAATTTCTTTTTAAAAATGGACTCGCCCGTGGCGTATTTTGTATTTTTAGCATGTATGAAATGTCAAAAAATCGAGTGGAAAAGAGCAAAAGGATTGAAATACCGTGTGTTAGACAGAAATGGACATAATTTGACAACAGATGTAGTTTTTGCTGGAAAGGTCGGAATGCGACCGTTGCGCGGTCTACGTCAAATTGTTAAATGGTAGCAAAGTAGACCCCGTGTCCGGTCAAGCGGCTATTTAACTAACCAAACCCCCTCTCCCAAAACAACGCCAACGCCTAACTAATAAAAGAGAATTTTTCTCGTAAATAAATTACAATTTAACGCTTAAACTCAACCATTTTATTATTATTTAGCGAAAATGACTTTATTCAACAAATCATATAGATATTGGAACATTATATTTTATTTTTGGAATTTGAGCAGGAATAGCAGGAACTTCATTAAGATTATTAATTCGAGCTGAATTAGGAAATCCTGGATCTTTAATTGGAGATGACCAAATTTATAATACTATTGTTACAGTTCATGCTTATAATTTTTTATAGTTATACCTATTATAATTGGTGGATTTGGTAATTGACTTGTTCTACTAATATTAGGAGCTCCTGATAAAGCTTTCCCACGAATAAATAATATAAGTTTCTGACTTCTTCCCCCTTCTTTAACTTAAGAGAAAGGGAGGCAGGGCTCTGCCGCAGTGGCATGATAGTTTAGATTGGCATGGCACCCTGGGTGGATTTGTATTGAGAGATTTTCGATTGATTATTTGACTAAAATATTCGATCATTTTTTCAAAATTGACTTCCCTGTCTCGCGCGGTTTAAGATCAGACTAAGCGCAACATTAATTTATTTTTTTAGGGAATTAGAAATTATACTCTAAAAACAAAAATGAAAATATAGTTGCGATGCGTTTTAAGCTATGATATCAGTACGTAAGTAGTTCAGTACAACATTAGGTACTCTTTGGTATTAATTGACGTCTTAAGAGGAAAATTTAGTGCGCCTTCTTTGGATGTCCGAGTGAGTTGTCGTTGTCACCTTGGTGCTAGGCACTCGGGGCGGACCAGCCTTCTCCGCCCCCACTTTACGCCGCCACTGCTATTAGGGAGCGATTTCTAGTGTAGTGCAATAATCGGCACCCTGCCGCAGGGACAGGGCACCCTAGAAATCGGGCCCGATAGATCGTGTAGTGTAATCATCGCTTTACTTGAAAATTTTCTTGTAAACTATCTAGATACATATATTCTCTACTTTGATTTGCCATAAATCATTACTTTCCCGTATTTGATGCTTAGTGGCGACACTTTCAGATGGTGTTATACAGGTGTGTTTCTTTTTGCAAATCTGAATCTGCGGGTGTACTTACCCGCGATTTTGATTTACATTAAAAAAGACTACGTCAACATTACGAAGGAATTTGTAAAACCACTAAAGCGAGAGACACACTGGTCCCACCTACGCAAGTATGCAATGCATTATGATATTATTATCTGGCCTTTTGGTTTTGTTTGCGATCCCATTGAGGGACCAGATTTGAATTTTGAGCTTTTGAAGCGTCGACCTTTTGTTAAAGTTCTCAAACAATAGTAAATTCACTCCCTAATTTGTAAAAGTAGCCACGCAAAATATACAATCGGTTAAGGGTGGTCCCTCAGTCGTGACCGACAGGCATCGAAATCTCAAAAACTATAGTTTTTTTAACTGTCATTAATGACTGCTCTTAGTAAAAGATTAAGGGCCAGTTTCACCGGTTACGGATAAAGTGTCGGTTAGCCTATTAGGAACTTATCTGGCAGATGAACTAAAACTTTTGGTTTCACAGGTGTCGGATAGCGATATCTGGCAGATTTATTAAGTATGATCGATATAACTTGGGTTCTATGCTTTTTGATTCATAATTTTAATTGTATTTATTTATCTATCATGTATTTATTCATTTAAGTCGTTCACCTAAGACTACCTACCTGCAGTACTGTATTTCCTTTCTCTTTAAAATCCATCCAAAGGTTGTCTTGAAAAGATCGCTCTTAGCGATAAGGCCGCCCATTGTGTCACCCTATGTAATGTTTACTTAATATTTTTTCTGTTACTTATGTGGTGTACTTAATAAAGAGTATTCTATTCTATTCTATTCTATAAGTGTCGGTTAGTTATCCATCAGATAACTAACCGACACTTTATCCGTAACCGATGAAACTGGCCCTAAATTTGTAAAACCTATTTATTGTTACCACACCCTGCATGCTTGTTCTTTTTATTCTTTGAACAAAACATTCAACCATTCAAAATAGTTTTTTTTTTAATAGTTGACTTTATGAGAAACATGTCTTTAAAAAGTATAAAGACAATAAAATGCCAAATATAAAAACTTGGAACCTCAAAATGGTTTAGAAATAATTAGTTTAAAAACCAATACAACCTCCATGATGAAAATTAAATTTGGTTTCGATCATCTGTACTAATATTATTCTATACTAATATTATAAAGCAGAAGAGTTTGTTTGTTTGTTTGTTTGGTTGAACGCGCTAATCTCAGGAACTACCGGCTCGAGTTGAAAAATTATTTTTGCGTTGGATAGTCCATTTATCGAGGAAGGCTATAGGCTATATAACATTACGCTATGACCAATAGGAGCGGAGCAGCAATAAGAAATGTTGCAAGCGGGAAAAAAGCTTCCGTTGCGTGCGCTGCGTAAACGGTTAAAGTTACGCAAAAATCAAGTATTACGAAATTATTCCTCTTTAAAAGTTCTAAAAAAAGTCCTAGACAGCATATGTCTATCCCTTAAGGTTAACTCATATAACCCTTTTTATGGAAATCAAATTTGTTCTAAAATAATGCATTATTTGCGAGGAAGTTTTTATTAACATGGTATTAATCCTTATCCAAATAAATACGTTGATCATCATAAATATTTAATTTTGAACAAAATTGTCATTGACTTTATTTAATTTTACTGATTATCTTGAGAGATATTATAGTTTTAAAATAACTCCGCAACAAAATATTATACTCGTAACGCGGGTGGAGCGTGAGGGGAGGGCGCCTGACGCCCGCCGATAGAGCGCACTAATCTCAGGAACTCCGAAATCTCGAAAAAAATATCAGCTGTTTCATACATTTTCATTGGCTAAATACTGCATTTTGTATGAAACAGCTGATATTTTTTTCGAGATTTCGGAGTTTTACCAAAACAAAAGTTGCTTATAATCATGTGTACTTTCACTGCCTAAGAGGTTTCGGGTATTTTTTCAATTTCCCTGTATAAGCTACCAAATAGTAAAAATTGCATGTTTATAACTCAATTCCAACTGAACTGTTAAAGAAAGGTCCAGCGCATCCTACGCACGTTGTTTAGCAGGTACCAAAATTTATGTAATTGGGGCGTCTTTTTGTAAATCGTATTATTTTACAAAAAGACGCCCCAATTACATAACTTTTTTATTAGCTTAAGTAATTGTTCATCATATTAACAACCCTATACTAAAAATTGTTTTTTTTTTATTGTAAAAAAATTTGAAAACACAGATTCATGCTAAAATAAAATGTTTCTTTTCAATCGAGGGTAGGTTTTGTGCCACTATTTTAATTTTATGAGGATGGCACATTACTTTCGATCAAGTTTTATTAGTATTTCATTATACATATAATGTTTCATTGCGATGGATAATTAAGTAAATAAGTTACACAATTTTGCTTACACTGAGTCACAGCTGTGAACAAACTATTTTAAAAATACATAAAAAAAAAAATATATATATAACGGGTGTAAGGGACAGCCCTCCTCAAACTGATAGGGTGATTTCAGTATATCGTACTAAGTTGACCGGTACATGAAATTATTTCAGGAACTTTATGGGAATCCAATAAAACTGATTTGTTTAATTACCTCACTCGCAATGTATCGCTACCTCTGCAAAACGCACGCAACGAACGGCAGCGCAGCGAGCTTTCGAAAGGATAGTTGCGCCCGCGCTACGTTTTAACAGCTGATTTCATGCGTCGTTCATGAGATTTTTTTTTATTTTTATTTTTTTATTTTTTCATTTTAGCTGTGTTATTTACATTAGTGGAGTTCTGCATACAGATAATGTAACTTTACATTGAAATAAAGCAAAAACAAATGAAAAATCGAAAAAATAAATAAAAAAAATCCTGAGGAAATTTCCACTGGAATATGATTCAAAATAAGGAGCTGATTGCACCCTGTTAATTTGTGGAAGGCTGTCCCTTACACCCTGTATAGTATATACTTATTTTAATAGAATATGTTTACCGTCGATAAAATTAAGTATAGTTGCCCTCATTTTCGTATATGCACATTATAAAGACTCACACTGTATATAAAAATCTCGTGTCACAGAGTTTGTTACCGAAATACTCCGAAACGGCTTTACCGATCGTTATTATTTTTTTGTATATATTTGATAGTTCCAAGAATAGGCCGTAGACTATTTTCTTTTTTTTTGGCAAAACAACGTTTGCTGACGTCAGCTAGTCTAATCTTCTAATATTTAAAAATCTCGTGTCACGGTGTTTGTTATCAAACTCCTCTAAAACGGCTGGACCGAATTTTATGAAACTTTTGTGTATATTCGTTGGATCTAAGTATAGGTCGTAGGCTATTTTTTACGGTAAATCAACGTTTGCCGATTCAGCTACTTTTCAAATAAATATTCATGAATTTAATGATTTGAAGAGCGACGGTTGGTACAGAAGAAAACCTTCACAAAGATTTATGTTTATTCTTATTTTCCCGAGTGACAATTTTGCTTATTATACAACTTTTAACAGGATAAACAAAACACGTCTTAAGGGGCTATTGTGCTATGTCATGCGGTGTCCCACAGGGTTCGGTTCTAGGGCCGCCCCTGTGGAACATCGGTTACGACTGGGTGCTGCGAGCCGACCTCCCTAGTGGCGTCAGCGTCATTTGCTACGCGGACGACACGCTGGTACTGGCACAAGGGGGGTCGTACGCGGAGGCGGCCGACGCTATGACACGCGGGGTTGCGATAGTCGTTGAGCGGATCCGGCAACTGGATCTCGAGGTGGCGCTGCACAAGTCCGAGGCCATGTGTTTTCATGGCCGAGGCAATGCGCCACCGTCGGGATCCTTGCTGACGGTAGGAGGGGTTTCCATCGGCGTCGAATCGACGCTGAAATACCTGGGGCTCGTCCTGGACAGCCGATGGAACTTCGTGGAGCATTTCCGACGTTTGGTCCCCAAACTGGAGCGGGCCGGCGCTGCTTTCAGGCGGCTCCTGCCCAACCTGGGGGGACCGAACGCCTCCTGCCGTAGGCTATACGTGGGGGTCGTGCGGTCCATGGCCCTTTACGGGGCCCCGGTGTGGGCGCGTTCATTGAGGCAGCGTGCTGCGAACCATTTGAACGCGCCCCAAAAGGTGGTGGCCCTCAGAATGACCCGAGGATACCGCACGATCTCGCGCGAAGCGGCGGGTCTCCTTGCCGGATTGCCGCCATGGGATCTGGAGGCGATGGTCCTCGCGCGCCTGCATGATTGGCGCGCGGAGGTACTAAGCCGGGGGGAAACTCCGCTGACGCGGCAAATTGTCGCGCAGCGGACGGACTTCCGGCGCGATCTCATGGCGTCATGGAGACGACGACTATCGCAACCCAGCGCAGGGCACGCCACAATAGTGGCAATAAGTCCCCTCTTTGAGGAGTGGCTTGAGAGGCGCCACGGCGTCCTCACCTTCCGCCTGACGCAGGTCCTCACCGGACATGGATGTTTCGGGAGGTTCCTGCACCGAATTGGGCGGGAGGAAACGCCCGGGTGTCACCACTGCGAGGATCGACCGGAGGACACGGTAGAGCACACTGTGCAGGTGTGCCCCGCTTGGGCGGTGCACCGCCGTGTCCTCGAAACGGTGATCGGCGGCGACCTCTCGCGTCCGGCCCTGGTCCAAGCCATGGTCCGGAGCGAGACGGAATGGGACGCCGTTGCCTCCTTCTGCGAAGCAGTCATGCTAGCGAAGGAGGTGGCGGAGCGGGAGAGGAGACCCTCTCGTCCCGACCGCCGTGGTAGACGCCGCGGGCGTCGGGGGCCACCACCTGGTGACCTCCGGCCACCGTAGGCGCGGGCCTGTGGGCGGCGAGCTATGGGTGGTACGCCGTCCGTCCGTCTAGACAGGCCGTGTCGACGGCGCGTTAGTGTTCCACGCGCGCCTCAAAGAGAGTCAGCAACATAGAGGGGCCCGAAAGGGCCGACGCCTGCCGGAGTCACGGGATTATTCGCAAGAGACACCGTGGCTCCGGAACACAAAGGGCAATGAAGGAACATGGATGGGTTTTAGTCAGTAGAAGTCTGACACTCCCTCCCGCTACACCCAGAGCGGGAGGAGTCATTGGATGATTTCCCATCCCTAAAAAAAAAAAAAAAAAAGGGGCTATTGTGCTCATCATTATGAAGAACTTTCACATTGGAACCAACACCGCCAGCGAAAAAAGAAGAAGAACGAAGTTATGAGCACATAAAGCTGCTTTCAGACTACGCTAATAGAGAATATAGCTCATAGCATTACAATATCGCGCACCATGCATTGTTATGGACACGTTCACACTGTTAGTACTGTACTATATAATATTATTGACAATGTATGGTGCGCGATATTGTTGTGCTATGAGCTATAATACTCTATGCTATATATTATAGCGTAGTTTGAAAGCAGTTTTAGTACATGAACAGTCGACGATGTAATATTTGCATTCGGAAATCGTTTCATGTATAACGTTTGCATTCACGGCTCAGTCGCAATCTCTCAAGAAAGCCTCCATTTCCTAAATTTTTGACGAGTTGCGACTGACTTGTGAAAGCGAATGTTGCTTAAAAAAACCAGCCAAGTGCAAGTTGGACTTGCGCACGAAGGGTTCCATACCAATGTACAAGCTTTAAAACTATGTATTTTTGAAATAATTTTGTAAAAGAAACATTATGCCGTAAAAATCAAGCAAAAAACAAAAAAAAATACGTCTTTTGTTTGGGGATATAATTATAATTTTAATTATTTATTATGTTTTTAGCGAATAAAGCAGTACAAACTCTGTGAGTATTATAGTGTCTACCTGTTGCCGTTATTAAGATTGAGCAAAAAACGCAAAAAAAAAACTCGTTTCTAGGAGGGGTAATTAACTTTTAACTTATTTTTATCATTTTTGCAGTTACAGAGGCACAAGATACAGTCCGTTCACATACAGACGGACAGTGGAGGCTTAGTCACAGGGAAAGAAAGATAAGTGGAATAAATTGGCCCTCTGTTCTATATTTTACTGTAGCCATCAAGGGTTATAAAAAAACGAGTGCTTCCTCAAACTTAACGTTCATCCAGAATGCTTTAACTGACGCTTTTGTAAAAGTTGTTCAAACACGTAAAAGTGTAGCGATGCCGCTCGGGCGGGCGGGCGGGCGGCGTGGCGGCGTGCCATTATTGGAGGATCGAGGCACGGTAGCCCGGCAACAGGCGGGTTGGCGCAGCTCACTTCAGTTACTCAGTTGATCAGTTGACGAGTCGCCGCCCGGCCGCCTGCTGCGTTCCAACACTACACGAACTCAGTTCCCGCCCGTACTTTGGACAGTCCGTACTATAATAAACCGGTGTTTTCTTCAATCGCGTTACAAAGTTACGGTAAAATTAAACGTATTGATTTGTGGAATATCAACAGAAATGTAAATTGAGAAATGTTTATTGGAGTGTTAAACTTTAACATAATTACTGTGAAAGATGACCGGAGTCATTAAATATTCATGATATCACTACAGATCTGGCATCGCTACACGTCTGTATCAACAGGTCAGTTTTATTGTCTCAACGTTTGATGCATTGCCGTGTTGTTAAAAATGTTACTATATTTTTACTAGAAAATAAAAGTGTATTAGAATATATTAACTAGTTTCGAATCAATTTTGTATGACTGCAAATAAAATGTTGTCTTCAGTTTAGTAAGTTGGTATAGTTTTTCAATTACATTTAAATAGTTGTAAGTAGGTATAGGTCAGATAGTAGCTATTAATACAGAAACCATAAACAATCATTGAATATTACTTAGCTTCTATTTTATTATATTTTATTTTATTATTCTGTTTTATTATAATTTAATTGGAATGGTATTTTTCAGAGCTTTTTCACCAATAAAAAATAAAATAACCATAATTACCTGGTGAAAGTAAACCAGCTGTTAAGGCACATTACCCCCATTTTAACTTAAATTATTGTAATGATAATAAACTTATTTCTATTTCTTTCATTTGTTATGCATTT
The DNA here is from genome assembly GCA_963859965.1 of Ceramica pisi. Taxonomy (NCBI): domain Eukaryota; kingdom Metazoa; phylum Arthropoda; class Insecta; order Lepidoptera; family Noctuidae; genus Ceramica; species Ceramica pisi. The sequence continues at coordinate 10,507,003 of OY982537.1, read as the reverse complement.
CTCGTTTTAAGTGCCAGAAGTAAACTAGTAAAACTATATTTTTTGCGAAAATTAAGGATGAGTTTTTGAATAGTTTAGGTTTTGTTCTTAAAATAAAAAAAATGCTCGCTAAGGTGGCAGTTTTTAAGAATATAAATAAGGGTTTGAACTTTCAACTTTAACCTAAAATGTCCGTTATCTAATATTGTTTTTTGGACAAAGGTCACGACACATTCTTTTGAAAGTCTGACTAATACTGATAACATTTCTTGAAATTTATTATTTTCGGCAAAACTTCTTCCATAGCTTGAGGGCCCGTGTCATTACTGGAACCACGTGTCTTTAAGCCTAATTTATTTCTGTAATGAGTTAAAAATCACTACCCCAGATAAATCCAGAAAGATTCTTTATTTGTTTAAACATGGCCATTAACATAATACGGAATGTCTTAGAACTGGGTTTTGAATAAAGTTTTTGGAGTTAAAATTAAGAACATAACCCGTGCCAAATGTCCTACCTGATTTTTGCAGTATATCATACTTTTTTAGTGAACGGTCAGTTCGAGTAGTTGTTGAAAGCTGCTATTGAGTTCCTCAGGAGACAGTTTTCCCGGCAATTCTTTTCCTGCTGCAAATCAATGACCTATTTTAACTTGGTATTGTTGGATACCTACTCAGATGACAGTAAAGTTCAGAGAGATACTTGTCCAGTTCAAAAACCAGCGGGAAGAAAATTCGTTCCATGCGAGAGGTTATGGTATATATAAATAAAATAATAAATAAATAAATGGTAGAGCGGGACCTTAAGCCTTGTCTCCCAGTGGGGACAATCTGGTTTCTTTTAACGCCACCAAAACCCAGGCGTGTCTTTTTGTCGTTACAACCAAACTCTTACTTATCGGGATACATCTGTTCCTGTGACTGATCGGCTCGAGGTTCTAGGCTTGGAGTGGAGTCCAGTTTCAACTCCGGTGTCACTATTGAGTACAAAGCTCAAAAAAAGTATCCTAAATAGAGCGAAGCGATACTTAACGCCTGGACAGCTTTTAATCCTTTACAAAGCACAAGTCCGATCTTGCATGGAGTATTGCAGCCACCTTTGGGATGGTTTAGCTAAATCCCAACTTGCCGTGGTTGACTCGATGGAACGCTGAGCCATGAATCTCATTGGCGACGTAAAAGTGGTACCTAGATGCCAAGTTAAGAATTCCACGACCTCATCCCACCGGCCCCCTTCTACCACAGGATATCTAAACGCACCGAAGCTACTATCCCTTCCTTGTTGCTATTCCACCAATTAAGTATAATGTGAGGCCGCATATCAGTATTGCGTTTTCAACTCAAGTATATAACAATCATAAATCTACATTTACTTATTATATTTACTTTATTGAAAATCTAATATAAAAAATTAAAATGGCGGTCTTATCGCAATCTGCAATATCTGTCAGACAACCTGGAATGGATAGAGATATTTTATTATAATTATAAAGATAAAGGAATCACAATACAAGTAGTTGTCTTTATCAAGTCTTTTAAAAAAGGTAGCGATTGTTTAAGTGATACTGGCAATGCATTCCATAGACGAACGGCATTGGCATTTTCACTATACAGTGTATATTATGATAATTCTAAACACGAGAAGGCGAATAAAAACTTTAATAAGAACACGTGGAGGAAACACTCAATGCCTCATAGTTTTGATATTTTTCAAATTAAAAAATCCTTTGCTCGATTATCGATGGGGTTGAAAAGTTCTAACCTTATACCGGAAGACGCAGCGTTGGAAGGCCTCCCACAAGGTCGTCGGCCTGGTGTGGGACGTGGGTAGCCCATGGATGCGAGTCGCATAGGACAGGTTGTTTTGGCGACCATTTAGGAAGACCTATATCCAGCAATGGACGTCTTCCACCTGATTATGATGATGATGATCTATACTTACAGTTTTCTAATGTTAATTTAAAGAAGTGTAATATATTTAAAGTAAGATAGAAGGTTTTTAAATCAATTTATTAGATTTTTTTCGACCCTTCTTTAAAGTTTCATTTATCTGGCTGGCGTGTGTGGATAGACAAAAGAAAATAGTAATTACTAACTGACTCGGCAAAAGTTGTTTAGCCATATTTACATGAAAAAAATTGCCTAAGATCTATTTTCCGACCTACCTAATATACACAAAAAAAAAAAATCGGTCAAGCTGTTTCGGAGGTGTTCGATTACAAACACCGTGTCACGAGATTAGACCATCTTTTTCCCGCAACTTCGTACGCGCGTATCCCGTTTTTTCTCGTTCCCGTATGAATTCCGGGAAATCCTCTCTAGGCTACGTAGCTACATGCTAAATTTAAACTTCAGTCACTTGTAACGGCATCAATGCCGCTACAAGAAAAATCAGCGAAACAAATCTACATCACAACCAAAAACAGGACCGCGAACCTCACTTACTCAGTAACGGAAGAATTTGATATCTATAGATTGATTCGTCCACATTTTATGCTACAATTTGAATAGTTTCAAAACCGAATTCTCTCAGGTCAGTACGTTGAGCAGCCATTATGTAATATACCCATGACATTTGTAACTAATTAACCAAAACTGTCACTCTGCTCTTTAAGATGACTAGGTGATGAATTGGTCTGTGTCTGCGGCCTTTTACTCGTATAACACAGTCTGCAACGGAGAGCGCACGGTAACTCTGTATTTCGTTTCGTAGACAATCCAGTAGGTAGGCAGAACTCATCGAAAATTATGATTTCGCTGGTTAATCCGTAGTTGAAGTGGTATAATATTGTCACCGTAAAAATGAAAGCAGAGTGTTTTCACTGCACTGACATCTCACACTACATGTTTGAAGATAAGTAATCGCTTATTCATGCAACCTAATTGAAATGAAAAGTAATTACTTCAAGTTCACTCCCTCGACGTTTTCACATTGAATATTTGCACATTAGACTGGGTGATAGGAGGAGCTCGTGGCTAAATAAAACAAGCCGCACGGGTCGAACTTCAAGGTAAAGCTACGCTTGCCAAGGTTGGTCTGTGGATGGGTGACCATCTTAACGTACCGAGTTTCCTCCGTGCCTCGGAAAGCACGTTAAGCCGTTGGTCCCGGCTGTCATATATACATCCTTAGCAGTCGTTACGGATAGTCAGAAGCCAGTTAATCTGACACCAGTCTTGCCATGAAGTACCGTGTTACCCAATGGGTTGTGGAGGTCTGGTAGGCAGCCGCTCTGCGTAAAATACTGATACTCAGCTAAAATCTGGTTTGACTGGAAGCCGACCCCAATATAGCTGGGAAAAGGCTAGGCAGATGATGAGAGACTGGTTGATACGACAGCAGCTGCGCCAAAGCGAACCAGTTATCAAAGCTTGCATCAGTTAGGGCTTAGAATGTGCCATGGTTTTTCTTCATTGCCACTAGGTTATTTGTCTTTAACATACATGTATGGTTCATAATTAAGAATCAGCCGCTTACTTCAAACAAATGTGAACAAATCCTTCGAACGGTGAGGTGGCTCCGCAAAGCCTGTGAAGCTCCCAAGAAACTTCTGTGCTGTGTTTGGACAGAGCTAGGCTGGCTAACTTAGCCAGGACGTACGCACAACGGACCGAATGCGAGTCTTAAGTGCGGATAATGGAGTCTCCACTCTTTTACTCTACTGGTTCATAATTCGAGTGAGTTTGTGTTAAGCTCAGTCACCGCACCTGAAACCAAGTCAGCATCCAGAGAACGCGGTCAGAGGGCCAATTCTACTAATTTTTACATTCCCATCGCGTGAAATTAAGTATTTTTTGACAGTTTGCGATTGACATGCGACTGTAAAAGTTGTTATTAGAGATTAGTAGAATTGGCCCTCTGATTGATATTCTTATAATCGCTATACTGGGAACTTCTTCGTAACAAAAGTTTGCTTGACTTTTATGATTGAAACCGAACTAATAGTAGAGTTCAACCATATATCACACTCCGGGCTGGATATATAAACAGTTAAGTGATACTTGTGAGTGATACTTACCTACTAAAAGCTGTACACGTACAGGCTTCACATTTGACAAATGGATTACTGATAACGATAACAAAGCCAGTACTCGTCGCATTCGCATATGATTGTTATCAGGTGACATGTAGGTATCAGCTGATTCTATTGATTGCTCTAACTGATTTTATCGTATTACATAGTTATTGTTTTCTTGATAAGTGTTAGTGCAGCTGATATTCGTATGGCCCGAAAGGGCCGACGCCTGCCGGAGTCGCGGGATTATTCGCAAGAGACACCGTGGCTCCGGAACACAAAGGGCAATGAAGGAACATGGATGGGTTTTAGTCAGTAGAAGTCTGACACTCCCTCCCGCTACACCTAGAGCGGGAGGAGTCATTGGATGATTTCCCATCCCTAAAAAAAAAAAAAAAAAGCTGATATTCGTATCAGTGGTCCGGAGGGAGAAAATGTCAATAACAGCCGGTTTGTATTGTGAAAATCTAACCGTAAAAAGTTAGATGAAGTGAGCTGTCATTCTTTCTTAAAGCTGCTTTCCTACTTGAGATGTGAGAGGATACATAGCGAGGACTGTGTCTTAAGAACCAATATAATCGCTTGTGTTGAGTGAGTTTAGGTAACGCGGCACGCGGACAGTTGGGTCTATGTTACTCGCGACATTTTGAACCAACTAGTTGTGCTGGGCCTGCACCATTGAATTTAGGTTGACAAACACTGTGAAGGGTCAATATGATCCAATCATACATTTGATGTGGTATTTTTGTGCCATATTTTTTTTTTTTTTTTGAAGAACCCTTATTCACCAGAAATCCAATTACAAATCCTCACGTATAGACATAACAATTTATGGTGAGAGCATAAAAACAAAGAACGAACCGCTTAAATTGTGAAGTCTGATTCAAAAAAGAAAATAGGAGATTTTCTAATAGAACCTTATGAGAAGCCACCAGCAAAGATGTCCAATATTAGAAGAAGCTATTCTTTACTGTGCGCACGCTTAAGCTTAGAAGTAATATTCTGCCGGCCGATTCTGGAAAAACACTCACCGTGAAATGTTAGGTGGCGTGTGCATGAAGTGAGCTATCATTCTTATTAAGACTAGGGATTGACAGCTCACTTTGAGATCACTTCGTCTAGGTTATAGCGGTGAGACTCTTACAGAAAAGCATTACCGTAGTGCGATTCTGTAAACATCTCACCGTGTTAGCTTAAGTGAAGTGAACATGAACTAAACTGACAGTCGATTCTGTTGACATCTCACCGTGATCACATAGGTGAAGTGAACGACTAGTGAGCTATCATGCCATCTTGTTTGTATGGATGGACAGCTCGCTTGCCGTTCACTTCGCCTAAGTGTTCACTTCGACATGTTTACAGAATCGCACTGCTGAACATACAGACAACATGGATTGACAATTCACTTCACCCTCACTCTATCTGAGTTTACGCAGTGAGACGTTGACAGAATAAAACAACTAACAATCAAAACAAATCAATCAAAGTAACGCAAAACTTAATGGAAAAAGGTCTGGACTACTCTGGACGTATAAATAATGTAATGACTGAATTTAATTAAAGTACATTATTGTAATGTTTATTTTATAACATATAAGTTATAACACCACCTTGGGTGTAGATGTAAAGGTGTTATAATTATTCAATGATTAAATAAATAAATAATAAATACATAGATAAACATAGGTGAAAAAAGTTTAGCAATGATCTAACTTTTTACGATAAGGTTTTTCCAGAATCGACCGCTTTGACACTTATTACTTCGGGTATGTTTGTATTATGACATTTTTGTAGAATAACATTGTCATTATTCGCTTGTAACGCACCAACAATACAGTGACTTTACCTCGAAATATCTCGAAATATCTCACTTTAGGCCACCATATTCCTAACATTTTTTGTTTCTTGAAGCCTACCCATATACAATTATACATGCTAGACTGCGCCGTTCCAAGTATTAACAGGCTCAGTAATTGTCAGTGTCATTTAAATATTACAGTTAACGTTCTAGATTTGAAATGTCAAGCTGGTAAAGAGTGTGACTAATGTAGCGATTAATGTATTACGAGTATCACACACCGGTGCTGCTCGGCTATTTGGCGTCCTTCCATATGTACCTATAGTATCATGAAATTAAGTCGTTGAGAAGTTAAACGCTAATAGTTTTATTGTGTCTGAGAAAATCACGTAAGATAATCTTCTAAAAAAAAAATGTATTATTGGTAGGTCAGACAATAGATGATTATTTGTGGACGATGTTTTTTATTCTATTACTAGCTGACCCGCGCAACTTCGTCTGCGTCACACGTCACACTGCGCCGCTCTTGTTTGTCTTAGCGTGATAATATATAGCCTATAACCTGCCTCGATAAATGGGCTCTCTAATACTGAAATATTGTTCAAATCGAACCAATAAGGAACTATTGGTTCGATTTGAACAATATTTTTGAGATTAACGCGTTCAACCAAACAAACAAACAAACTCTTCTGCTTAATAATATTAGTACAGATTAGACTAATTATTATTTTAAAAATAATTTAATAGAATAATTTAAAAAAATATTTTAATAGATGAAAAATAATATTTTTCATCTATACTAAGTATAGATGAAAACTAAATAAAGTATAGATGAAAAATAAATAAATCAACTTGACTCAAATTGCAAGTTAATATTTACTTCCCACTTCATTATTTAGGCTCAGCCCAACCCTTTTTATCTTTCTACTACTTATCTAGTAACCTAGTAAAACGAATGAGCGAACAATTTACGACGACGTTTTCAATTCAAGACCAAACCTTCCATAGATAGAACTGCAAAGACACCTACAATTCCTAAAAATGCTACCAGACATGGGCGAAGGTCATTCTTTCAAGGAAAATCTTAACACCGCGATTCAGAAAATTGACGTCACACGCCAACGCCATCTATCGAATACTGCACGCAGTTGATTTCTAGGTATAGTCCAGTCTAAGTTTGATAGATGGCGCTATTTCAATATTTTACTTCGGAAAGACTACAATAATTATAATTTTATTAATTCACATTTTTTTATTTTAAGGTATGAATGAACTGATTACGATGAAACAAAAAACTTAATTTTACTACAATTGACGCACAGTTTATTGTTATGTATAATAGTTACGTGAAGTAATAATGAGACTAAGTGCACATAACCCTAATTTTACTTCTGGAAAACTTTAAATTCAAAAATCTTTTGTTAGTTATCTAAATGCTTTCGCACATTTTACGTGATGCCCGAACAAATAAACAGACAAACAGACAAGCAGACATAAATTCGAAAAATGCTGGAAATGGGTTCTGTTGGTTGTTCTTCAACACCCTAGCTATTTTTTTTTGGATTTTTTTTCATGTACAAAAACCACTTTTCTACAGTTTTATTATATGTATAGATAGATATAGATATACTAGCTATTGCCTACGACTTCGTAAGCGCATATCTCATTTTTTTTTTTTACTTGATTTAGGTTTGCTCTTGACTCGAGTCTGGGTCAGAGATGACAAAGACAAAGTCTACGATGGAGCGAGCTTACCCAGTCTTCACTCACTTCACTCTAACTATGAAAGATTAGGATTGTATATTTCCCATTTCCGTAAGAATTTTGGGAACAACTTATGCAAAACCTTCCTCTTGAATCTATGTATTACTAAAAACTGCATTCAAATCCATTTAGGAATTCAAAAGATCTAAGCGAATAGAAAGCGGAAGCGACTTCGTTATTTTGTACTACGTAAAGTTGGCAAAACAACGTTAGGCGAGTCAGCTAGTAAGTTAGTCTTTAGTAAATACAACATTATTACTACCTTAGTTTTAAAGAATTTTATTTTTTATTAGAATTTAAACAAGAGTTCGCTTAAAATGGGATGCTAAATCATAATTTAATCATGGCCTCTGGAGTGTTTTGCAACGTTACAGGTTGCACACATGTTTATTAAGTTTTGTTTCAAATATTATGTATAGGTATACTATTATACGTCTGGGCATATAGTCACTGATTTAAATAAAGAGAATATGTGACTGAGCAAAAAAGATTGGGTGTCCAGCAATATAAGACTTCAAAATCAAAGCATTTATTTCATTATTTCGTTTTTTTTTTTAATTAAAAATAATGAGTTATGGAGAACCTCATTACAATTTAGCACTGTAGGTCGATTTATTATCCGCCATGGGATCTGGAGGCGATAGTCCTCGCGCGCCTGCATGATTGGCGCGTGGAGGTACTACGCCGGGGGGAAACTCCGCTGACGCGGCAAATTGTCGCACAGCGGACTGACCTCCGGCGCGATCTCATGGCGTCATGGAGACGACGACTGTCGCAATATATTTTTTAAATCACAAATCACGATAGCCTCCACGACTTTGATCTTTGCCTCAAACCATGCTCTAAAGCAAAATATGACGGATGCTTGCTAGTGTTAGTTTATTTATATATCTTGCAAAAACATTTTCAAACTTTGAAGAAATCAAATAACATTGTATATTTGCTCTTGCTACAGAGTAACCAAAGATGGAGACTGACAAAATGTCGACGGCATCTTCTGTCGGAGCTGCAGAGCGTCGGCCATTGCTGCAGGCTCTGGTCATTGAGAGACGGATCCTGTTTGGCTGTACATGCTTCACAGGACTGTGCACTTTCCTCTGGATTGCAGCCGTATGCACCGAGAAATGGGTGCACATAGAAGGTGGAGATGGTAAGACGAATTATTTTCTTACTATTATTATAAATGTGAAAGTTTTGACCAATGATTATTTTATTTTGTATTATTTATTAGGGACAAAAATAAGTAGCACGTTTTCAAAAAGTACCTAGTTATAAATTACATCTCAGCGACTGACAAGAACTTGTAAATTTAACTGTTGTTGATTGTCACCACCTGCCTAGCCTTTTCCCAACTATGTATATTGGGGTCGGCTTCCAGTCAAACCGGATTAAGCTGAATAGGTACCAGTATTTTACATGGAACAGCTGCCTACCAGACCTCCACAACCCATTAACAGGGTAACACAAAACTTCTTGACAAGAGTCAGATTTACTGGCTTCTGACAATAACGACAGCCAAATATCTACAAATGACAACCTAGACAAACAGCCCAACGTGCTTCCGAGGCACTCGGTATGTTAAGATGGTCACCCATCCACAGACCAATCTGAACCAACTGTTGTTGAAACTAAAATAAACACTATTAACTGCATCTGTCAGTTTAAAAGTTATATTATTCTTAACTTATTTATTAGTCGTTATCGCGGTCGATTTTTCTATGGAAAAAAAACATGTTTTGATATTTTTAGGGTTCCGAATATCCGAAAAATGAAACCCTTGTATGATGACTCGGGTGTCTGTCTATCTGTCCGTCCGTCACAGCCAGTTTTCCCCGGATCTGCTGGACCGATTCTGTTGAAATTTGGTATACATTGTCTTCTATAAATAAATAATAAATAAAATGTATTTATTTTCTCACCACAATATTTAAAGTTTACATCGATATATTGTTTAGTAATTATATAAAATACACTACAATATTGTGAGAGACTGGTGCCTAAGCTAGGTTAATAACCTGTATTATAGGACACCAGGTCCCCACCCCGAGTAACAGTGTCAAGACGTACTAAATCAATACAATATTAGGGGCTTAAGTACAATGTTGTGGGAAGTAAGTAAACTGAGGGTGTGTTTGTGCAGTGTGTCTGTGTGTGAGTGATAGTGTATGTGTGTGTGTGTGTGTGTGGTGCTAGCTGAAATACTATTTAATTTATACTATTTTATCGGGAAAAGATTATAAAAGGTATACTACAACTCCAAGGATTATGAGTTAACCATTAAGACGAGTTCGGTGCTATCGTAAGACAACCCCTGCAGCCAATTGGTAAGCTTGGATTTTAATTTACTTCTAGTGAGAGGATATATGTCAAGAAGACTGTGTATTTTGTTATATATTCTACCACTGAGGACGCCGAAGTGGCGGCCCCGGAATGAAGTGCGACATTGAGTAGACTTGCAGACTGGATGACCTTTGCGTTTCTTTAAAATTTTGTCGTCGAAAGGAAGCAAATAATGACGGCGTAGAACGGCACGCAGAATGAACAGTTGGCGCACCGTTAGGACTTTTGACTCCGAGTAGAGCAGGGCAGTCTGATAATCTCTGCGTTTGAACAGCATAACTTTTAGGACTGCTCTTTGGGCTCGTTCGACTTGGATTAGGTGGGTTTTACTGGTTCCTCCCCATGCAGAAATGCAGTAAGTAAGAACAGAGACACACAGGCTCTGATAGACAAGGAATAGAGTTTCTCTATCGGCTGAGTGTCTGAGTTCCTTGAATATATATATTAACTTCCTAACTCGCGAGCAGAGTGCTTCAGCATGGGGGTGCCAGCTAAGGTGCTTATCAATGTGGACTCCTAGGTATTTGGTACTTGGAACCAGAGTTAGGGTTAGGCAAGTGCAAGCATTGGGGCTGTGATCGAAAGAGTTCAAGCAAGTATGGGCTCTGATTATACTAGAACCCGCAGGAGTTGTGCACGTGTGAGGGAGAGTGAAGCGGACAACCTTGGTTTTCTCAATATTGAGGGTTAGCAGATTCGCTGAGAGCCATGTCATCACTCGTTGAAGCGACCGCTCCGTCCTCAGCTTACAGTTGTCCCAGTTATCATCATATATGATAAGTGCCGTATCATCTGCATAAGTGAATATGTCGCAGTTTGGTATTGATAGGCAGCACAGATCATTTATGTAGAGCAGAAAAAGGGTAGGACCCAAAATACTACCCTGTGGCACACCAAAAGTGATGCTCCCCTCATCACTGTACAGTGAGTCGATTTTGACACACTGCGAACGATTTGTCAGATAGTCTGAGAAGATCTTGAGTGCCACTCCGCGGATTCCAACGCCTTCCATTTTTGCAATGAGTTTAGGTATAGAAACCGAGTCGAACGCCTTTAACAAGTCAAGAAAGACACCGAAGCATTTAAACCCCTCATCCAACTTGCCTACTACCGTACCTGTAAGGTCTAGAACCGCATCTTCAGTAGAGATTCCCCTTCTAAAACCATATTGATTTTTTGCCAGTAGCTTGTATTTCGCGAGATATGTAGTAAGAGACGCGTTAAGAATTTTTTCCAGAACTTTAGACAAGGAACTCAAAACTGAGATTGGTCTATAGTTAGTGACGTTGAATCTGTCTCCACTCTTGAATATTGGGTGAACAACAGCCTTCTTGAATGCACTGGGGAAAGTACCCGACTCAATGGCGCGGTTGCAGACGTGCGTTATGGGAGCTGCTAGGACGGAGCTGGACTGCTTGAGAACACTGGCAGGGATATTGTCATACCCAGTGGCGCTATCACTACGTAGGCTGTCAATCACTCCTTTTACCTGCACTTCGTCGACCGGCATAATGAAAAGAGAATTTCGCGGCGGGGGTAGTGATGAGCATTCAAGGGAAGAGGATCCAGAGGGAAAATATAAAATTTCTATGACTCAAACACCGACGCTTTACGTAAATAAATATGTTTTGTCCGGGGGTTATGTTTAGGGATCAATCTATATTTTTTTTGTGATTTATCAAAAAGTCATTGTGAGGGTATTTTATATATTTTTTTCATAATTTTTAAATAAATATTTCAGAAGTTTTTCAAGAAATTGGACCAAAAATGACCATTCCTCTCCACTTATCTCCAAAACTACTGAACCTAAAATTTTGGAAAAAAATGCTAATATTTAATAGTTTTATACTTGAAAATTACAAGAAAACCTATAAAAAGTCTGCAGTATTAAAATCACATGTTAAAAAAAATTGTTTCGGAACTCATTGCACACGAGTCCAACTCGCACTTGGCCAGTTTTTTAACCGATTTCCCAAAAAGGAGGAGGTTATCAATTCGGTTGTATGTTTTTTTTTTTTAATGTTTGTTACCTCATAACTCCGACAATTATGAACCGATTTGATAAATTCTTGTTTTATCTGAAAGAATATACTTGCAGATTGGTCCCATTTACATTTTATGAAAATCGGTTAATAACTTTGGATTTTAAATCGATATAGCTGGAATTCGTCTACTTGGATGATAGTTTTATGTCATCCAAGTAATCGAAATTGCGTATTTTGCTTTTCTGTGATTTTGCAGTGGTGTTGTTAGGTGTGGGGTACCACTAAAAAGTGAAAAATAAAAACTTTTTACAAAAAAATACAAACGACTTCCAAAAAGAAACTACAAAGTAAAAATAACTTTAATTTCGGAAGTCGGTGTCAAAATACGAAGAAAGTAACAAAAACACCGACTTCCGATTTATTTTGTATTTTGTAGTTTTTTTTTGGAAGTCGGTTGTATTTCTTTGTAAAAAGTTTTCCTAATTATATAGAAGAAATAGAACACCACCTTTATGACGATGCACTCCTTGAATGCATTATAAAGGTATCAACCAGTGTCAAAGAGAACTTTGATCAAAGCTATTTTGTAAAAGATACATTGTCAAAGCTCACTTTGAACGTGTCAACGCAAGCTTGACAAAGTAAAAAATATGTGCCACGTTCGTCGTTCTCTGAGTCATCAATTTAGTTAACACCCTGCCAGAATTATTGATAGATTTAGATGTTGTGGACATTTAATGACAAATATTCCAATGCAAACATTTTGAGTCGGACACATTGCTGATGTGAATGTTTATCGAATAATTAGACTAAAAACCCTATGGAACCTATTTTAGTCACTAAAAAAATGTTTTATGAGATCCTCTCATTTAAATTCGATTAAATTAGCTCTTAATATTAAGTTCAATATTAGTCAAACACCGTGACTACCGTGAATTGCTTAATTTCTTTAGGAATGTAGCCTACACATAAATCGGGACACCTGATTTTATTTCGCCTTATATAATTTCTTCTTTGTTAATAAAATTTAATAAAAGAAGTTTCATAGTGAACCATCAAAGCTTCAAAGTCAAATCACGGTCAAAGGTTTACAGAACACTGGAAATCACCACTTGAATTTGCGATTTTTGAATGACTCGAACAATTGCTTAAAAACACGACTAATCTAAATAAGAACACTTAAAATATTTCTCAATAGTTTACTGAGGACCTCAGTAAGCCCAACAAAAGAGTTGCCAACGGGAACACGGCTATCAACTCCGTATCTACTTTACTCAATGATCTCCAAGTGTATCAACAGTGATATTTATTGTACCCATTATAATACGTCTATTTTATAAAGCAATATTTATAATATCCAGAATGATTCATTACAATTGAAAGTATTTCAGTGCGTATGTTCATGTGTCTGTTTAATATCGTTTATCATAGTAGTAGAAACCATTTATTATGAGTACCAACCTGCTTGTATGTATTTTTAAGTGTCTAGTACTGTTTTCCATTAAAGAACCGTGATTTTATACTGTAAATGAATGGTGGAAAAAGGCTCATCCGGATGGATTAGTACTGCGTCTATAAAGCTCTCACCGTGAAAATTTTGGTAAGGTGACCTTGAAATGTAGCTACTGATCAAAGTTCACGACACATTTCATAACGGTAAGAGTTTTAAAGAATAGACCGGTCGCAGCAATTAAATTATGTATCACCAATCAAACCAGTACTAACTTTTTCAGTACGGGATCTTCTGTCAAAGTTTCGACGTGTAACTTTAAGTAGAGTCAGCCTAAAGTGAATTGTCATTCCGTCACATTTGTATGGATCGACATCTCGCTTCACGTTCACTTCACCTAAGCTTATACGGTGAGATGTGGACACAATCGCACCGCTGCTCCTTTAAAGCTGATTTTATCAAGTTTTCCCGGTGATTTTTTAAAGAAAATAGCACGTACATATGGTATAATTACTAATTACGTCAGTCTGGAAGTTGTTACTCATCACAGTACATTTCATCGTTCATTTATTACGGCATCCGTAGGAAGTGATGAGACGTTCTATTCATAGTCAAGACACAGCATGTACGTAACTGTTGTTTTAAAATTAGGGAAATCGTATACCATGCATCGGGCAGTTTATAATGAATTACAAACGTATGGCAATGGGGTCGTTGGCCTTTGATCTATTTCCGTTCACGCAAGGCGAAGTTATAGTTAAAATTGTAGCACGACACGATAACTTGCATTGTGTTTTTTTGAAGAATTGCCAGATACACGGGTGTTAGGAGATTTGAACCGACATTTTTGTGAGGCAATTACGTCAGTCATTTTTTAAGGCGTACCTAAATAGTTTCACATCTACCAACTTTCCTACTTGCCTCGTTTAAACTGTGGAATGTAGAGGGCCGTTTTTTTGTAAGGTAGCTTTTACCTGCGGAAAAATTGACAGTTTTACAATCTTGTACTGAAAATATTCCGAACAGCCATATTTTATTCTTCACCATACACTTTATCTGTCATCGTCCCCCGTGTTCAGCAACGAAGGTCGATTAACTCTTAAAATTATACTAAAGCCAAACGTCAATAAAAACAGAAAAGTCCTAAAATTGGTAAGATTTTACTAACGCACTTGAGTAGTGGGGTTTAAGTGGAATGACATGATAACAGCTGGTCGATTCTGTAAACATGTCGAAGTGAAGGCAAGGGTGAAGTGATCACGAAGTGAGCTGTCATTCTATCTTGATTATTTGGATTGACAGCTCACTTCATGATCAGCTTCACTTCGACATGTTTACAGCCCGTCGTGACTATAGCCCGTCGATTCTGCCGGTCGATTCTGTAACCATATCGAAGTGAAGGCTAAGGTGAGGTGACCAGAAAGTGTGCTGTCAATTCATGCAATAAGATGGAATAACAGCTTACCTCGTGATCACATCACACAAGCCTTCACTTCGACATGTTTACAGAATCGACCAGCTGTTATCATGTCGATGTGAAGGCTTGGGTGAACTGAACGACTAAAGCGCTGTCAAACAATACAAACAAGATGGAATGACAGCTCACTTGTCGTTCACATGTCTTTTATGCATTTTATCGAAAAATTTATCAGAAATCTGTATGCGAACTTAATCAATATGTATACATATTTTAGCACACATTAATTTAAATAATTTAAAAAAAAAATTGCTTCCATAGCCACTTAGATGCATTAAGGTTGTGCACTTTTATTTCTAGCATAGCTTTCAATATAACAGTGGTACGGGTAGATATTGGGTTTATAAATAGTAGCCTAGTTCGTAATTGCAGACAATGTTAGTTCATGTCGGAACTGACTTACATACTAGCAAACATAAATTCTAATATATAAAATCCTTCCGTTTCTGAGTGACTGACAGACAACGCACAGCCGAAACTACTGGTCGTGGAAAGCTGCAATTTGGCATGTAGGTTCCTTGGGGAGGGAACGGGAAAAAACGGGATATGCGCGTACGAAGTCGCGGGCAAAAGCTAGTTATACTAAAACAGGTGGGTCAGGTACGTCTTTGCAACAACCCTACGTAACCTACTAACTTTTCCTTTTCTGTTTGAAATTTAGAAAACTGCCTGAATCAGAAAGAATAACAAAATTTGTGTCAGTGCCGTTGACCGTTGAAGAGTTGTTTTGTTGAGGGTCAACCCTAGACCAAGAATCAGCCGGTCGATTCTGTTGACATCTCACCGTGATCACTTAGGTGGAGTGAACGACAAATCAGATGTCATGCCAACTTGTTTGTATGGTTTGACAGCTTACTTATCGTTCACTTCACCTAAGTGTTCACTTCGACATGTTTACAGAATCGCACCACAGGTAAAATTATTAAATACAAAAACATTGTGATCAAAGCAATCAGCATGTAAAACAACGATATATGGGAGAGTCGGAGGTATTGTACCGCAGGATGAATCGTACCACCTCCAAATAGCAGTATTTTTTTACACTGGTAATGTAGACCTATATTTTAGACTAGCTGACCCGCGCAACTTCGTCTGCGTCACATTTTCCATTATTGCAAATTTGGAGGTGGTACGATTCATCCTGCGGTACAATACCTCCGACTCTCCCCTACACAGTGTTTACAATCTTCGAATAAAACGATCGGATGTGAAATAGATGGACAAAACTTATATACATATAAGAGTTTTGTTTAAATCTCTTGGGTAAAACGCATTTTTTTAAGCATGGTAAATTATCAAATGTCTCCCCCCGCTCTGGGTGGAGCAGAAAGAAGTGACTCTAAGAGTCTTTTGCGTTCCAGCGCCGCGGTGACTCTTTCGAACGAATTCCGCAACCCTGGCAGTTGGCTAAAATCCTAGAAAAAAGAATCAGAAAACCTAATTGGACACAGGAATTTAGATGAGCTCAACTCAAAATAGTTCGTTTAAGATATCAATCAAATAAACACATCGTAAACGTCACTATGGACTCATAAAATCGTAGCTAGGATGTATTATGATCTTCAAATATTGCCAGTTTAACAATGTGTGTGGTAACGAAACAAACGTTGGTAGAACAAAAGCATTTTTTTAAGGCATTGAATAATAACAATTGTGCTTTTTTAGATATTTTAGATTTAATGTAAATAATTAATTGAGTGAAATAAAACAACAATACATAGCTAAATCTATACTTATATTATAAAGCAGAAGAGTTTGTTTGTTTGTTTGTTTGAACGCGCTAATCTCAGGAACTACTGGTCCGATTTGAAAATGACACGTTACATATCATCACGTTTAGACTAATAGGAGCCGAGCATTAATTGAAAATGTGACGCAGAAGAAGTTGCGCGGGTCAGCTAGTAATTAATAAATTGCCTTATTAGTGGGCTGGGGTTTCAATGTCACATCGCTGCCGCCAAACCACTACTTCCGGGTAACATAAATATGTACCTACCAGTAACTGAGTCAGAAACACTGGTCTATTTGAAAAGTATTCTCGGGATAAAGTAGCTTGTTTTATTAACATTCACATGCTGAGTACGAAAGTTATTATTATAAGTCATTTATTAGATTTTTTATATAGAGTATAGAGAATTACCAATTATTAGAAAAAAAATATGGTTAATGCAAAAAACGCAGCCAAGAGCGAGTCGGACTCGCGCACCGATGTGGTTCTGTACCATCATAATAATATAAAAAACTTTTTACAAAAAAATACAACCGACTTCCAAAAAAAAAACACTACAAAGTAAAAAATAACTTTAATTTCAGAAGTCGGTGTTTTTGTTACTTTCTTCGTATTTTGTAGTGTTTTTTTTTTTGGAAGTCGGTTGTATTTTTTTGTAAAAAGTTTTTCATTTTTCACTTTTTAGTGGTGCCCCACACCTAACAGCACCACTGCAAAATCGCAGAAAAGCAAAATACGCAATTTCGATTATCAAAGAATCATCTAAATAGTCAAATTCCAGGTATTTCGATTTAAAATCCAAAGTTCGCAACCGATTTTGATATGATTTAAATGGAACCAATCTGCAAGTATATCCTTTCAGATAAATTAAGAATTTTTCAAATCGGTTCATAATTGTCGGAGTTATGAGGTAACAAACATAAAAAAAAAAAACATACAACCGAATTGATAACCGAATTGGTAATTCTATTTTATTAACCGACTTCCCAAAAAGGAGGTTTTGGGAAGTCGGTTAATAAAATAGAATTACTTCAGATTTTTTCTATGCGAACTTCGGAGATAAAGGTGGGGGGAATGGTAATTTTTGTTACATTTTTCGTCAAAAGTGGAAAACCATGCCGTTTAAAAAAAAGGGTTTGAGAATGTGCAAATAGCGTTCTTTATTACGATACCCCACATGCCCTAATAGCACCAGTTCAAATTTTTTGAGAATCCCTTTCAGTCACTGTTTAAAAAAAAAAAAAAAACCTTTTTCCTACTTGTAAAAAAGTTGATAAAACATCATCTAAAACTAGTCCAATTTTCAAGTAGATAGCATTAAAAGTTCTTCAGATATCCAGCTCTAACAGACGGACAGACTTACTCACACCATAAGGGTTCCTTTTTACCATTTTGGTATGTGTTAATATTTCTCCGCTCCGTTGCCTCACTCCGATGTACCTAATGGATAGTCACCCTTATTCTGGTCGTGCCTCGTTCGGCTATAATGTATATGCCTGTCCACTTAAACGGACACAGCTCAAAAAAATCACATCGAATTACTCACTACAACATTTCTAACCACTTCACAAATCGGCGTAAAACAACTTGGCACCTATGAACAGCAAATTTCGTTTTTGATCTATATTAATTACTACTTGCTAACTGCTTGGAAAAGTGCCAAATGATCGCGAGGAGTCATTAACACGGCCGATTGTTCCTTTCTTAATATTACTATGCTCTTTGGTTCCAGGTATTTACTTGGTGACCGGCCGGTATTTCTTGTCAAGCGATACTGGAGTATGGAAAATGTGTAGATACGTCTTCCAGCCAGACAATAAGACTGCTTTGGTGAAGCCACCAATGAACATTACCGGGTTGAAGGGAGATCATGTTAAAAGTAAGTGGTTTTCTAATTGGTACGTTTATGTAAAGTGCGGTTTTGTTTTAGCAGGAGTAGGGCACTGTATTCATAAATTAAACTGAGTAAAATGTAATTTAATGTAAATGTCATGTTATCTGATACAAATTAATTTTACTAATATAGACAAAAGTAAATGAGGATGAGTTCAAACATCATAAATATTATGTATTAAGTTACCTCCTCTTTCAAAATTTTAACGTAGTAGTTGTTATCCTACGAGTAGTAAATCGTTGCGCTGTTTTGATAATTATAGGTACAGTATATGTATTTATTAATCTCTGCTAAGCGCATTATAATATTATTATTTTATCTACCGACAACGAACTAAAATTAAGATTAATGTAACAACATTCAGTTATGCAGCGCATTTTAAAGCTTATCATTTTTTTTTTTTGTTAGAACCCCGCAGGAAGTTTTGTTACCAAAGCTTTCAAAACCGTACAGCAAAATTTACTCTGATATGCATTAGCAAATCAAACAATAGACCGATTTATAGGAGTAAAATAATTAAACCATGAAAGCTCTTTGAAAACTCGAGGTTTTTAAATTGACAGTGACGCTCAAATACCGGCTCATTCCTAAACAATGCGACGCCATGTTGATTTTCGACAAAAAATCGCGAGGAATTTATCAGCTGCGGTTGGCAGCGGCTGAAAAACAGTGTACCAACCTAATACGTAAAAAACTGAAATGTTTGAAAATCTCACGTGAATTTTTACACCGTTCTAAAGCCAGCGTATTTGTTTATTTTTCCCTGACACCTTGTGGTTTAACTCACTCAGTTTGTCCATTAGTTCCCGCTGGTTTACTTTACTATAAAGATGTTTTCTTTGTTAAGAATCACTAAATTAATCTTAACTTATCCTATTTCTTGCAGTCTGACGGACAGACGGATGGTGCTAGAGTGTAGAGCAGTAACATAGTTTTTTTCTTTTAAACAGTTTTAATCAGACACTAAATAGGTAATTGCTTCTTTCTATAAACCATTTGAGTTCAATTTTAAAAAGTATTTTTTTTTACTTGTGACGGGTTTGCTCTTAATCAGAGATGACAGAGACAAAGTCTAAAATGGAGCGAGCTTACCCAAAAGTAGCCGGTTTACTCTAACTTTTGAAAGATTAGGGTTGTAAGCACAGACGCAGTTTAAGAAACTGTCGTAGGTACAAATAGAGGATATTAAAACAAGAATGTGAAAACAATGGCTCATAATAGTATTACATGAGCGTTCTACTGTTTTGTACACAATTAATTAGAATTCATCCAATGTCATCAAAAAAAAAACAGAGAAGTTGTAAATACTTATGGCTCGCAAATTAAACATTCCACCACGGGATTGTGAGTCACCGTACAGACGCGACACACGTGACGATGCGACACCGGGAAGAAAGGAAACCCGTTTATTGGCACAATACTAAAGTGAAACAAAAAAAATGTATTTTAAAGTAGTACTAAGAATGTTAACAACATCACGACGCATGCGTTTTCAAAGCCCATGTTTTTGCTATTCTTACAAAACCTTATTAAACTCTCTAGCTAGAGTGTTTAATTTATCATTTGTAGGACCCAACGTCATTACCACCCATATGGACTAAGAGCCCGCGATCAGACGTCCGGTAATTTATAAAACCTGAAAGTTCCTCTGTTTATGCCCGTAATACAGGTATGAACGATCCCCGACTATCAGGTTTTATAAATTACTACCGTACGTCTGATCATTGCGATTTAATTATTATTATTATATATTTTTATTAATTATTTATTGATTGATTATTATATATTTGATTTTTATTATGATTATTTATTATATATTGATCTTAAACATAATTGTACCTATAAAAATATTCTTCATTTACCTTAGTCGTTAATCTTTTTTCGACCTCCTTTGTGACACCTATAACTAGCAAAACACCAACCAACCAAACAACTTCGTTAAACATGTTCCTGTGTTGAAATATTATCATTTTATTTAAAATAGAACAAAGAATCTGAGGTATTTCAATGTCTCTATCCACGTCTTACGAATGAAATCAACGGACCTATAAATTTTATTATGTTGTCGTCACAAATTATTTAACATAAAAGTTTTGAGAGTTTAAGAGCTATTTCTTGTCTGGGATGGCAAAGATAAATTAGGAAAGAATGAATGACCAGAATGATTTCTGTCAACAGCAGCGATGTTGTGTTCATGTTTGGTGGACCACAAACAAATAAACTACGTAAATTCTTCGTAGCAGTAGATAGATAGCATACATGTTTGTGTTTAGCTAAGAATATTATAAATTATACTAGCTGACCGGGCAAACTATCTTTTTCCGGGCAAAAAAGCCTGCGACCTATTCTCAGACCTACCGAATTTACTCAAAAAAAAAAAAAACATAAAAATCGGTCAAGCCGTTTCGGAGGAGATCGATAACAAACACCGTGACACGAGATTTGTATATATTATAAGATAGATAGATTACAACTTGGGGTCAATACAAAATTGATGCAAAAAGCAAACTTTATCAATGCACTCAAGGTGGAATAGACGTCCGAGCCGTTATCGAGCTGTGTGACGCAATGACAATCACCCATGTTTATCAAAAATGATGTTTTTCAATACAAAAATTTGAAAATAAAAAATCGTATAAATTCTAAATTATTGTAAGAAATGGCTAGAGGATTTTTTTTCGTGGGTGATGTTGATGTTTGTGGGGGCTGTCCGGCGAGCAGTGGGGTCTGCCCGGCGACTAAATTGACTAGTGCAAATGTCAAAACTGACTAAAATGCTATTGTATTTTAGTTTGCCATTTGCACTCGTCAATTCTCTGTGATTAAGCAACAGTCTTTAGTGGGGGTTACGGTCTAGCGAACAGACTAATATTATAAACACACCTAATTCAATAGGTTAGTAAGAGCAAAAGACATTGTGTACCTAAAAGTGCTGGTATAAGAAGCAGTTCAGAGTGAGTTGAAAATAAAATTTCACCGACCCTTACGACCAGTTTCCAACCTATACAATGCATAATCGGTGAGCATAGTAAGTGTTAGGGACGCATTTCTACAGCCACCACATGTTTCCAAACTAATAATATTCCGCGTCGTGCTATCAACCGTTGAATGGTGTGCAAAACCGTACATTTGGCTAAAATGACGCGCGCTGTTGTGTTTCTCGTAAATTCAACGCGTTGGCCCAGACGCAAGCAGTTAATCGCTCACAATGTGTTTACCTATTATTAACACCAACAAATCTGTCGTTATTTTCACGGTTTTCTCTTAAAAGTTTGTGTTGGAGCAATTCGTTTGTATGTATGAGTAACCACTTACATAGCAATTACTTTTTGTAAGAGACCTGTTTCGTGTACTCACTGTTTCTTACAAGATAAAACTCACAGTTTATTCCACTACATAGCCGTTTCGTTACTTCATCCGCCTTCTGCTTAGCATTTACCGGTTTTATTATCTTCGTCTTAAAGTTAAAAATACACGTTATACCCGTGTCTTTATAATAGGTATAATTTTTACACGAACAAAGGTTTCTCGATAGGTGCCTCAATTCAAGTAACTATATCCTGTCGTCTTTGCGCTTCTTCAACACCAACTAGAAAATAAATAATAGTAAAAGATTATTACTAAGAAAGATAAAAAACTTTTACAAAAAAATACAAACGACTTCCAAAAAAAAAAACACTACTAAGTAAAAAATAACTTTAATTTCGTAAGTCGGTGTTTTTGTTAGTTTCTTCGTATTTTGACACCGACTTCCGAGATTAAAGTTATTTGTTACTTTGTAGTGTTTTTTTTTTGGAAGTCAGTTGTATTTTTTTGTTAAAAGTTTTTTTATTTTTCACGTTGTAGTGGTACCCCACACCTAACAACACTACTGCAAACTCGCAGAAAAGCAAAATACGCAATTTCTATTACTTGGATGACATAAAACTATCATCCAAGTAGACGAATTCCAGCTATTTCGATTTAAAATCCAAAGTTCGTAACCGATTTTCATAAAATTTAAAAAGGACCAATCTGCAAGTATTTCCTTTCAGATAAAACAAGAATTTTTCAAATCGGTTCATAACTGTCGGAGTTGTGAGGTAACAAACATAAAAAAAAAACATACAACCGAATTGATAACCTCCTCCTTTTTGGGAAGTCTGTTAAAAATTCTCATCTAGAGTAGCATGGTTAATCTTTCAGGCAGACGAACACTGCCTTTTATAAGGATGGGATATCATCAAATGATTTCTCCCGCTCTGGGCGGAGCGGAAGGGAGTGTCAGACTCTTACTGACTTAAACCTATCCGTGTTCTTTGTAATGCCCTTTGCGTTTCAGAGGGCCGCGGTTCCGCAACCCTGGAATTACAAATGCCTAAAATTGTAAAATGAAAGCATGGATTCTGTTCATGTCACGTTACCAATATTCTTCAGAAGTATACATATGGCTTCATTATGTTTTACTCTGATACTGCCGTCAGGGTGTCAGCGGTACCAAGAATTTAATACCACATAGTTATTTGAAGGAATGAGCAATATTATTGTGTCATGTGTGGCTTATAATAATATTCATGGAGTCAGTCGGTTAGTCAAGACTTTCGTCCGGTTACTAAATTGAGGATTTAGAGTTAAGAACGTGTTAAACACTTAGGTAATGCCAAAGTTTATGAGGATTTCAGTCTATTGTTGTGTTAAAACGAAGGAACAGTCAACTAAAGTGTTTTAACTCGATTCTCAGAAACCCAAGGTTTCTTTGAGTTAATAGTTTATTAATTGCTCTTAAAATATATTTATGCTGGTGTCTTTTATTTAAATATCTTTCCCAGATTAACATTTCTAGTATGATATATATATAATATGTATATTAATTATTAGACACAACGAGTTCCATTTTTATCAGACTTCTTTTGATTTCTGAAATTTTTGGTGATATAATGTACCTAATCGTTAAGACCTTCCTTTTTATATTTATAGCACATGCACATGCACATTTAGTAAACAACAACTTTCAACCATGTTTTATTGATTTATTAAACAATCATGAACTTACTATTCCATCGTCCCTTTCTGTTCATCGGTTTTTCATCTGAAACGTACCTCTAATTTCTTTAAATTAATAAATTAAAATATACTTTTATAGTCGCTGACTTGAATTTGAACGCTTTTTTATTACAGTAAGTACAACTATTTTCTTAATTTCCCTTAGCAATGATCGTATTTCCGAATACAAAACTATTTTTTTCCTTTTATAAATAAACTAGCTTTTGCCCGCGACTTCGTGCGCGCATATTCCGTTTTCCCGTTCCCGTAGAAATTTCAGGAAATCTTCTAGTCTAGTGCTCCCCTACGAAGTGTAGAAAAGTTACATGCCAGATTTCAGCTTTCTAAGTTACGACCATTAGTTTAGACTATGCGTTGCCTGTCAGACACTCAGTAGGTAACGGAAGAATTTTATATATTAGGATACCATTAAGAGTAACGGAAGAATTTTATATATTAGGATACCATTAAGTTAAAAAAGTATTAACAACTCTACTTACTTCCAAGTTTATTGAGACCGTCTGGCCAAGTGTGGCTGAAAGAAATTAGATGACTGACGAAACACGACATTAAAAAAATCGGCCAAGTGCGAGTCTGACTCACGCACCGAGGGTTCCGTACAAACCTGTAGGTATATAATTATTTTAAGCAAAAATTGCGTTTTACGATTTATGACGTTTATAAAAAAGACTACTTACTAGATCTCATTCAAACCAATTTTCGGTGGAAGTTAAAGGGGGGGGGGGGCACATTTTACCACTTTTTAAGTGTCTCTAACGCAAACTATTCAGTTTAAAAAAAATATATCAGCAACCTCAATATAATTTTTGAAGACCTATCAATACGTATGGGATTGATGAAAAAAACATTTTTGACTCAGCATTAAGTACGGGGAACCCCCAAAATTTATTTCTATTTTTATTGTTTTGTTTTTCCTATTTTTTTGCGAAAACCTTAATGCGGTTCACAAAATACTCGTATATCTACTTACCAAGTTTCAACAGCATAGTTCTTATAGTTTCGGAAAAAAGTGGCTGTGACATACGGACGGACAGACAGACATGACGAATCCATAAGGGTTCCGTTTTTTGCCATTTAATATAAAAACTGGAAAAGTGGCCAGCCGCGAGGTAAATTGGTTATTCACTAACAAAGAGTTTAAGAAAAGGACATTAATGGTTTGGAGGTGACATTAATGCATTGATCCACACCATGGCTTTCTTATTATCAAAAACAGAAGTAAAGACATAAAGCTGTCCAGCAGTGAGATTCTGTAAACATGTCGAAGTGAACACTTAGGCGAAGTAAATGACAAGTGAGCTGTCAAACAATACAAACAAGATGGCATGACAGCTGATTTGTCGTTCACTCCACCTAAGTGATCACGGTGAGATGTCACCAGAATCGACCGGCTGAATCGACTTCTATCGTGAAATTTTAAATTCGATAGTAGGTAATTCAAAAGGTTCATAATTTATTATTCAGGTGGGTATCTACGAGGGGTCAGGGAAAGTTCAATCTACTTTATTGTAAGTTTGTATGGCGCCTACCGTAGTTTAGATGGAGTAGTGTGAAACGTAGCCATTTTCCTATTGGTTTGACTTTTAGTCAAACACCATCATTATTCGTTTTAGAGGCACTACTGTAGTTTTACCAATGTTATCGAAAGCAGCCACGTCTGGTACTTATTCATATGTACCAGAAGCTACTGGAGTTCAAAATTTAAAAAAAAATTAGCCCATCGAAGTATGTGTTAATAGGTGTTCGCATTCCAATGTCATCCTAAATCTGCCAAAATCACCTCTAATTTCCTTCACGTTGATGTCAAGTTTTTAATCGCTTTACCAGACAGACAAGCAGATTTAACGTCGTATTGATAATATTATTTTAGACTATGGATTCTATCGAATATGTACTGTTTGGAACATTTCGATTTGAATAGGTGAATCGCCAGTGAAATCGAATACAAAAGATCGCTCAACGTCAACACATCTCATATAGTAGCAGTGCTAACTAGAACATTGGTAGGTATGTAAGTACGTAGGTATATATGAGTTACATCCACCAATAAAATATCTACCGTAGAAAACGATAGTATTTTAAGTCTACGTGACTATGGGCACGTACATATTGTATGTTTCGTCTTTCAAATGTAGACTTTTATTTAAATTGATGAAAAAGAGAAAACAATACAGTGATTTATGATCTGTTATTTGCAGTAAAGATTTTCATAAAGTGGATAAGCCTGACTGATTGATTTATCGTCTAAAGTATTAAAACTATTATTACGATTAAAAACTGTCTGATATTTGATCTAATATTATGTCTGTGATTAAATTTACAATGCTGCCGGTTTTTGGACAATTTTCTCTCTGACAGTAATGTGGACGAGGTTTAGATGACCCCCCACCCTTTTAATCCCACTTATAGTATATAATAGCGGAAAATTAATTATTAATTTTATAAACTATTTTGTTTAAGCTTGCATGTACATACCATGCACATACATTGTTAACTGTTTCTTATCCTACCTAATCTAGCCTCGCGTAATCTGGACATTCGAAAAACAAAAGAACTAGATTTTCGTTAATTACTGTTTGGAAGAATTAAAAGGTTTAAAGCTTTTGGGTAAAATTCTGGATTAATATTTTTTTAAGCTTTACTTCTAGTAAAAAGGTGGTTATTGACACATTTTCGTTTTTGCAATCGGCCAATAAAATACAATTTGCACTAGACGTTGGGAAGGAATGTCAAAAATATAAAGTTTTCGGTTTCAGTTGTTGTAATTCAGTTTCCGTGATTTAATGCTCTAATTTATTGCTTGTCCATTATCACAATTTTCGATAGCTGAGAGTCACTTAATTTTTTTCATGTTATTTTTAAGGAGAGGTTTTTTTATTGTGATTTATTGGGCAACTTTTGGGTGTCAGGATTTTCAGTTACTTACTGTTTTCTGTCTTATAGGTATTTTACGATAGCCGTAAATTTTGCAGTCGTAAACGTTTTATTTGTATCTACTGCGACTTTTTATTACTTTTGTGTATTAATAAAAATAATATACCACATAATGCAAGTGCTCAAATAATATTTTTCTTAATAAATGCTTCAAGTTAGGATGATTTATAATAAATGAAAATTTTCGTCTTGTACTTAAACTAATGCTTTTTCCCGGTTTCGGTTGTATTTTTTTTGTAAAAAGTTTTTTATTTTTCACTTTTTAGTGGTACCCCACACCTAACAACACAAGCAAAATACAAACGCACCAGTTGCCCATACGATTTTCGAAAGTTCCCCTCGACTTCTCTGGGATGCCATCATCAGATCCTGGTTTCCTTATCATGGGACCATTTTGGAAGTATTCCCTTTCCAACAAAAAAATCATTTTTAAAATCGGTTGGCAAGCGACGGAGTTATGCCCGAACAAACATAAAAAAAAAATAATAATACAAACATCCGAATTGAGAACCTCCTCCTTTTTGGGAAGTCGGTTAAAAACTACAGATTCAACAGTTACGTTACTTTGTTTACGTTCATACACACAAACGCCGCCGCCGGTGGTGAGTTGTTAGGAGGCACGCACCTGGCCGTCAGATTGTGTGTTTGATTTTTTCTAATATATTGCTGGCGATCAAACGAATGGCAGCTATGATAATGTCTTCATCATGTGTGAATGTGATGACATATAGTCCATTTTTTATTGAAAAAAAAATAGTTTTAAAATATATTATTTGTTATGCCGGAATAATTAGTAACGTCTAGAAAAAAAAAAAAACTATAGAAAAGTTATAAATTTTGCACGTATCCATTGATATAATTATACCTATTGTTTGTAACTGAACCATGAAAAACATGGCGATTTTTCACTATGCAAGTCGTATATCACGCAATACGACACGACGACGTCACATGCTACTATGCGATATTGTATCGTGTGTATGTGTCAGGAGAATGGCAATAATATTGTAAAATATCGCGTGACATTGTACTCTTTTTTTTTCTAAATAAGACACGAATTTATTAGAAACTATTGAATTTGGATAGGTTTCATTATATACAAAACGATCTTTCATAATAAATCTTGACATTATAATCTAATCCAGATTTATTACAAGCTTACAGAGTGCCATTTTCCGGTGACATAATTATGCATTTTAATAGTTTATTTATTATTATTAAATGTGTTACATAGTACTTGAAAAGGGATTTCTCATGATCCCTCATGCGAAATCGCAAAAACAATATCAGGCTGTTCAGTAGGTACATTTTATCGAATTATATCCACTTGTATTATACTTACGCGGTGCCATTTTAGTCGTCTCAAAACGTCAGTCCACTTCATCTATCCAATGACTACTACCTACGCATTCATAAAAGAAAAAAAATGATATTTATTTAGCGAGCGTAGTACAAGCCTTCAAGGACACTGGGGAATGGTAAACATGATTAATAGTTTGTTTCATAATTCTAATGCATTATTTACTTTTAATGTACATAAATTTAAAATTATATATTTTTAAAAAATAATCCCGCCTAGGGGTACTTTATGTCGGGTACATTAACTGAGCCGCCTTTGTAAGACGACTAAAGTAGCACCATGCATAGGCTCGTAATAAATAAGGCAGCCGATTTTTTTCACTAAGTTTTTCCCATTGTAATAGTTGTTCATAATGATGAGTAGAATGACACTTTTACAGGTATTGTGTTAAATCTGTTACACTTTATTGTACAACGAAATAAAAATGCATAAAATAAATAAAACCTTAAACAAAAAAATATAATTATATACAATTGGCCGCCTTATCCGCCTTTGTTCCAGAAAAACATGTTTTATTAAAAGCGTTCGTTGTAGTACGGGCTTACATCGCCAGTGTTTTAGTCGCGCCGCGGGTAGTGACCTCATGTCGCGTTGAGATTGTAATAATCATTATTGTCCTACTAAAACCGTCTGAAGACGCTCGTTTTATATTAAAGACTAAAGATTTCTGTAAAAATAATGAAATGTTTTTGTTTTCTATTGTTGCGAACGTCTCTTATATTCGCGACAATGATAAAAACTTTTGTCACAAAATTAAATTGCTTTAAATACCGCCGTCTTCCGTCTTTTAAAAAGTTTTTCTATCTACATACTGGTTAAAAGTTTCTCTTTTCTTCCATTGATGTTACATTAGCATGATTCTTTTGCCGTAAACCTCATTAATTTATTTGGGATTGGCGCAACGTGTCTTCTTCCACACTTCCCTATAAATGCCTTTTTAGTCCATTCATCGTTATTTAGTCTTTCCAAACTCTCATAGCAATCCACATGATTTTTTTTTGCATCAAAACTAATTTCCACACAATTTTTCAGTCACCGACTCCACTTTCAGACATTGAGATAACGTTAGCGTTATTAGTTATGACGTTTTTGTCTTTAATCTGTGGTTTCTTGAATGAAAATAGTAATTTCTGTTCTTATAATATTATTTAAATCTGTATTTTACGATAAATTGATGTCACGAATTCACTATCCGCATTATTTGTTAACATGCTATTTTCGTAGTTTTTTTGTAACTCTGTTACCTACCAACTCTCTAAATTATCTTTCATCGTCTAAGAATGTTTAGTTCATACAGTTTATTCTTGTGGCTGACTGGGTTCTCGTCTGTAAATTATTTAACGTTAACAGCTATGAACAGTGCCTATTAAATCATTAAACCAGGTGTTCACGTTAGCGATCGAAAAATATACCAAGAATCTTCCATAGCTGTGGAAACCGTCTAAATTTTGTTAGAGAGTAAACAGTTACTGCCCACACAATAAGATTTATAGTCACCGATAAAAATACCACATGGGTTTTTTCGAGTCGCTAACTGCCCAAATCCGTGGATATCAACGGTTTGAGTCAAGTATGTATACAATGTAAAGCAGAATGTATTGCGGGAGGAGAAATTGTACCTACGGACGAAGCTGCTAGCGGTTTATGTCCAACAAACACCTACATCGTTACCTAACAACTACAAACAAATGTGCAGTTGCGTGGCGCGGAACATAATTATCTTTCTTTACGAGTTGCCCGAGTTGTAGAGTCGTTAAACTGTTCTCGTGTGCATCTTTTTGCTAGAAATGTTTTAGTTTTCATTTGAAAGACAGCTATAACTATATTTTAGGTAGATGAAGAGAGGTCGAGAAGTCAACTTACCTAGATGTGGCTCTCTTATAAACCTCCCTTCTCCAATCGGTAGCTGTCTTGTGCACACAACTGTTTTTATGTGCTTTCTAATGTAACACGGTTTCGACGAATTTTCGGACAAAAGCCAACACTACTTGTCAACTACAGGTACATCATTATAATTGTTGCTTTTATTTTATTATGCGTCACGTTGGATTTTCTTTCCATTGCACATTCAAATCTTGGCATCAACCTCTTTCATTAGTAATTCAACACATTGTTTACAAAACATGCTATATTCTTACTTATCTAGGTTTATTAGCCAATTTGACTTAGCTTTTACTTTCCATTGTTGTTGACGTTAGTAAATAATAAAGGGCAACGCTGCTAAATATTTTGGCGCTAATGTGATCGTTTAGAAATAGTAGATCTAGCTTTTACTTTCCATTGTTGTTGACGTTAGTAAATAATAAAGGGCAACGCTGCTAAATATTTTGGCGCTAATGTGATCGTTTAGAAATAGTAGATCTAGCTTTTACTTTCCATTGTTGTTGACGTTAGTAAATAATAAAGGGCAACGCTGCTAAATATTTTGGCGCTAATGTGATCGTTTAGAAATAGTAGATCCTAGAAACGGGTGTCATATTAATTATCGACCTAAATGAAGAATTACAGAGTTCAAGCTCGAGCGAAGCAAGTGTGGATTGGAATTCATGTGCAAAGCTTTTATCTCGGAAAGAGGATAAGCGTTGCCATATAACAGCATGCAAGCAGTCTTTTAGGCTCACTTTCAATCAGCAGTGTGGACGAATTTTTTGAAAATTTCTCCGAACTTAAGTTAGGAGTTTTAATCACAAGTAATCTTTGTATACAGTTTTGAAAATTTCAGTAGCAATTATTGTAATAATAAACTACTCAAATACGTGTGAAGCAAGGGATTCATCCCCAATGAGTCATCCTCTATTTTGTTTAACATTTAGTGCAAATTAATAATATAATTTCGGACAAGCCATAAGGAGAGGTGGCTGAGGCCCGCGACCGGAGCTGGCCAGCCACTGCTATTAGCCATGACGATTGTCAATCAATTCTAAAAACGATGGTAATTCCAAACAATTAAATTCAATTCATTTATTCAATAACGATTTGGCTGATAGAATATCACTTGCTTGGCCCTCTTGCCACTTCTATCTTGTTACTTCGTGAGAAAAATAGGGAGTCCTAGTCGTTCATTTGACGAAACTAGAAGACAATATGACTTGTAGGTTATTTAAGTTTCTTATTCTTTAGACCTGATGAAGATGAACTGGGATTGGAAAAGCACGGAGAAAATAAAAAAATAAATAAAGATTGTGATTGTAAATTTTTTTTAAACACCATTTTGACCATAGCATGTCACAACAAAATGTTAAGTTAAAAACATTTTATCGAAATAACAAACGCTGGTAGCAGTAGATACTGAATTGAGTCCTCCATCTTCAACCACACATCATCGCTTACCATTAGGTGATTTAGAGGTCAAACGTGTCATAACATAATATATTATTATTCTTTTACTAATTGACAGTCATCAATATTAAAAAATATATTAATCCGTAATTTAATATCAATAGTAAATCGAAAAGCAATTGAAAGAATTTCCAACTAAAATAAACATGACTAGTAGGTATTAATCTTTGGCTAATTCAGTGAGTCATTAGAGAATTGTTTATATTGCTCAGTCGATCGAAGCGCTAGGCACATAGAAACATAAGTACATACTTTACGTACTGTGAGACTGTTACGAAAATAGCCTTAAATACCGCCATCTATTTCCTTGCAGCTCATAAAAGTCTGGTAAACCTCAAGTTTTAGTCTAGTACTTCTGACAGAAGAGTAACACCACGTGTCTTGGCAGACGGAATGGCGATCGTAGTTTAATTACTACTAATAACACATAATTTCATTCAATTGTAATTTTACCATCCAGGTTATCTATAGGGTCGATTATGAGCTAGAATTCCTTGCGATACCATGTCATTTGATTTCTGAGTGACCAGTGTAAAAGTGTCTCCTACTTTCTGTCGTTTCCGGTCAAAATTCCATCCTAACGTAGCAAATTACAAAGTTCCGGGCGTCCATGAAAAGTTGAGCAATCAATCGTCACGAAAAAATAGAAAGTAAAATTTTAATAGGTTTATTACTTTTGAAACTATTAAATTAATTTCAGCCATAACAAACGAGATGTAAATGAAGAAACAACTCGTAAAACGTTGATTAATATACATGAAGACTGATATTATGCGACCATCTCAAAGAAAATAAATCACGTATGACTTAGCCACAACATTTGACTCTTGCGGTGATCTAATCTTGTGACATTATTTATGACTGGTCTCGTAACCAAGAGAACTCGAACGGAAATGTATGTAAATAGCAATTGTTTGTTGGAATAAAATTACACTTGGTATCGATAAAATTGAATGCCAAATGTGCCAAATGTGTGTGAGGAATATATATCGAGTCTATTTTGGTTTCATAATTATTCAGACTGCTATTCGTGGCGCACGTGTTGAGTTAAGACTTTTATCATCTTACTTTCTAAAATCATTGCTTGTCATGATTTTAGAACGAAATTAATAATGGTTGAGGAAGCCATCAGCTAATGCTTTAAACGAAAACAATGGTATGGGCTTGCGTTTTAAACACCATGACATTTTTGACGTCCCAAAGTGTCTCCTTCATGTACCTCTTTGCCGTCTGAATAATTACTAACCAAACTCATCCAGACCAACCCAATTTAGTTCAAGGTCGATGGGTCTTCGATTTGTAAGGTCAAGTTCCTGTGGCCACTTTCCTGCAGTATCATCAGTCTATATTATGTTTATTATCATAATGAGAATACAAACTATAAATAATTTGTATACACCTTTCAGCTAAAATTAATTAATCGATTTTTCCAATGTTTTTTTTCCAATTTTCGAGTTAAATTTGATGGCGCCCTTAACTGGCTACATCAGGGCCAACGAACAGGTTGTCCTAAAGCAAAAGTGTTGCGTTAATGTCGTTTGGCCACGGAACCTTAAATAGGGAAAAATACACTGTACGTACGACAAAGTTCTATACCTACATATTCTACGGTCGTTGTAAACTTTTCAGGTATTACTTGCCGCAGTGCGATAAACCGCGAACGAGCCCGCTTATCCGGCAGACTGTAGGTACCAGGCACCCATAACCGGGTAGGGTTGAGCGATAAGCAGTAAACGTCCGGTAGTAAGCAAAGTGAAACGTCCACTAGTCCCGCTTTAGCAGATAATGACCTACTGTAGCGAAATAGTAGATGCCCCTTTTCTATTCAAAATGTTCAGTTAGTGTTTGGTGAAGTTTGTTATATAAAACTATTATTTTCATCACTAACTTAGGCTTATTGTTTTGGTTTGGTTTGAGGATTTTGGTGTGGCTACAAACCCTTTTTTTACAAGAATTTATATTATTTGCGATTGAGCAGGTATTTTTTAAACACTTTTGGTTTGGATGTCAATGTGCGGTAAGCAACATAGCGGCCCCCAAAGATGGCGGCAAAAAATTACCCCCATGAAATGGGTAGGTATCAAAACCGAAAAATTTTGCTGAAAGGAAAACTTAAAAGCAAGATTTAAAAATATATTAACTTAATAATTAATTTTTTTAGGCAACTTTGAAAAAAAAATGTTTTTCATAACAAATAAATAACTCGCCGTCCCCCGCGGCTTTGCTCCTGTCAACTACAACTTTCTATTATTTTTTCTTTCATAAGAACCTTCTCCAGATAGTAACAAACACAAAAAAAAAGAATTAGTGAAATTGGCCCAGTCGTTCACGCGTGATGCGATAACCAAGGGAAATAGGGATTCATTTATATAAATATATAATATGCAGCTGGGTTTTCTCCAAATAACGAAGCACATTCTTACCACGCGAAGTATTTCAATAAATCTTTTGTACACCGTGCACGGTAACGTTTCGCTACGGGTGTGCTTGTAAATATTTTGAGATGTTGAACAGACAGACGTTACTGTCATGACGCATGAACATTGCACCGTCCAGTTTATCCAACAAAATAAATACACATACACAGTCATGTTGTAAAAATAAAAATACATATAAACCAGTAAGGCTCATGTATGCCTCGCACGTTAAGGGCGGATTTCACCAATGAAACTGATCGCGATCAAGCGTTCAAGAGTTGTCAGTGTCAGTATTCCTTAGAAAATAATGACATAGTTCGTAAACGTGGTTCATATGTTGATCGCGTTCAGTTCAGATTGATGAAATCCGCCCCTAAGGTTCTGTTGTTGCCATAGCATCATTGTTTACCTTATTAATATGGTTCCATGATTTCCCATCCTTAGGGAATAGTAATGAATAACTCGTAAATATTCTAATTATTCATTATAACATACCCAAATATATACGGCATACGATTCTTGATGATACCAACCAAACCCTTACCCTAAAAATATGTAAAACGCAACAAACTGTTTTTATTCAATTGGATTTCCCTAAACCAATAAGAAAACCAGTGAAAATTCACTTGGGTTCCACATAGGTACTTCCGCCACTTTCTATTTTGAGTTAAAAATAGTCACAATACCATCAAGAGCCAGCATGAAATCTCCGAGAGCTTTTCAGATAAAATTAAAATTTCATTCTTATGGCGGTATTCAGCGTTTTTCTCGAGTTTAATTCAAACAGATGGATGGATGTTAAGAAGATAATAGTACTTACTGCCTCTCCTCGGAAAATATGTCTGATATGCCCGTTGAATGTTTGAGATGTTTTCTACGAAACTCCAAAGTATTCCTCAATCAAGAACAAGATTGTTGGTCGAGACAATAAATTACATTTTTTGAGAGATTTTATAACCAAAGATATTTTTTCCTTTTGCGGGAGATGACGGAAATTCGAAACCGTAAGTTTCAAATTTCCGTTAGAAACGGCCCGCCTTTTTACGATCACACAGGTGTCGATCTGTGACAGCTTTACCTCTAAATATCTCGGCAACATGATATTTCGGGGCACCACGTTCTTATTTTTTTGTTTTTTGTTTAAGTGACCCATATACCTATGCATGTTAGATCGTGAGCTGCAATTTTGAAAACAAAATAAAATGGTGACTGGGGTGCTATGTCAGCTCCCATAGAAATATGTACGAACTTCATTCAAAAAAGTTTTACAAACTGTAGCATGTGACATACAATAGCAAAAAATAATTAGTCATTATTATGATAATGTTTTCCATAACCGAAAGAAAAACTTCAATGTATTTTGACATTGAAGTTTTTCACGAAATTTGACTAAAAATAGCCATGCCTTACCTCCAAAACTATCAGTAGTTTTTATTTTAGGCTCAGGCCTAAAATAAAAAACCAGATCATAGTACCTACTTTATCTATAGATTACAGGAAAACATCTAGTGTACTACTCTCATAGTCTTAGTTCATTTGAAGGAATCTTCCTGCACTTCACTTGTCTTTGCCACCATCTTGTGGCAAATTGATACTTAAACATTTTTATTAATAAGTAAGTAGTAAGTAGTTAAGAAGTAAATTAATGAGAATAAGAGTTAGAAACTGCTATTTGTCGTAAAC
Source organism: Ceramica pisi (assembly GCA_963859965.1). Taxonomy (NCBI): domain Eukaryota; kingdom Metazoa; phylum Arthropoda; class Insecta; order Lepidoptera; family Noctuidae; genus Ceramica; species Ceramica pisi. The sequence continues at coordinate 10,471,796 of OY982537.1, read as the reverse complement.
GTGTTATTAATTGTAACTCTCTTTTCAGAATGCACCAATTATTTGGCCCAACCCGTCACGGAACCACTGGACTTAGCTTATGATATTATTATAGCTAGTAAGTATTTTCTCCTCTTTTATTTTAGTTTTTATGCTCAACTTGCAATGGTAACGTTTAATAAGTAGAAACAATTAAGGTACTAACTTTATTACATTCTAAGTGCTTGAACTTAATTAAGTTAGTACCTTAATTTTGATTGTGAATAAACGTTATCAAAGGCCATTGCAAGATCTGTATGTCCAAGATATAGGCCACCACTTTCATTTGTTTTTATATATTCAATCAAATAATTATCAAAATAGGGAACTAAGAACTCTATGACATACAAGACAAACTTCAAATTCTATTGAAACAATAATTTGGGACCTGTTTCTAAAAATGTGATAATTTTAATACACTGATGTCGATAGTTGTGGTGAGGTGGTGACGATAGATTCAAATCATTTTAAATAAGAAACTCAAATACTTACAGAGTTATTTCGCAGAGAGTGAGCAATAATAACATAAATAACTTTTTACAAAAGATACAACCGACCTCAAAAAAGATAACACTACAAAGTAAAAAATAACTTTAATTTCGGAAGTCGGTGTCAAAATACGAAGAAGCTAACAAAAACACCGACTTCCGAAATTAAAGTTATTTTTTACTTTGTAGTGTTTTTTTGTGGTACCCCACACCTAACAACACCACTGCAAAATCGCAGAAAAGCAAAATACGCAATTTCGATTACTTGGATGACATAAAACTATCATCCAAGTAGACGAATTCCAGCTATTTCGATTTAAAATCCAAAGTTCGTAACCGATTTTCATAAAATTTAAATGGGATCAATCTGCAAGTATATCCTTTCAGATAAAACAAGAATTTTTCAAATCGGTTCATAATTGTCGGAGTAATGAGGTAACAAACATAAAAAAAGAAAACATACAACCGAATTGATAACCTCCTCCTTTTTGGGAAGTCGGTTAAAAATAGCATGAACCAGCAATACTAAAATAAATTATCCAAATTTTACCATGATTCGAATCATAAAATTAGAAGATAAGATTCAAGATTCAAAGCATTTATTTCAAATAAACCATTTACAGGTACTTTTGAAATGTCAAGGTCGGTGAGTCAAAAACATGAGGCTATTTGCACGTTCCAAAGCGTAGATGTCTATGGAGAAGAACGTGCAAGAAACTCCATGGACACTCTTTTAAATCATGTGATGTTTTACAAAAATCTTAGTTACATGTACTTGCTTCTTCATGTGAGGACAATGCAAAATAAAAAAAACTTAAAACAACAACTTAAATATAAAGATGAAAATAAGCCAGTGGTGGTTAAGAGATGACCAGTCTCAACTGACGGCGTCCGTTCACGAACCTGACGTATGTATCGGTACCATTCAGCTCAACCATTTTGAAGGGAACCGAATGATCCAACACACACGCCGCTATCAGCAAAACATTTGAGTGAGCATGACATGCTCTCGATCACCAACAACTCTTTTCGATACTTGACAACGAGATAAGTGATGTCCATTCATCAAAAATAATAAAAGTATAAAAAAGCGGGTCGAGGGAAGTTCAGGACCAGGACCGCGGTCCCGGACTACACCTATATTATTTTTGAGTGGTAGTTTGGGACCACAAAAAATTAAACAAAGCTTGGGAAAGTACGGTCAAACAAATATTTTTGAAGTTAAACAAAATATTAAATATTATGTTAATTAACACTCAAACATAAATTGAAGTAATGATCAAAGTCATATTGAAAACTACGAAGAAAGATCAAAGTCTAAATAACTATGATAACTTAATACTTTTATGTATAAAAGTTAATGGTAACTTTTAGAGACTTTGTACGTTTCAACCTTTTTCTATTGCGGTATTGGCCAACTCAAATCAGTTTCAGGATGACTTTGACCGTTCTTTCCCTGTGTTCTTCAAATAATAATATTACCTTTTATTTTGTACCGGTAAGTATTCATAATTTGTGCAATTGTTGATCAATATATCAGGTTTTTTGTTAACTGTACTTAATTTTTCTTGTGGTCTCCAAGTACTACTCAAAAATAATACAGGTGTAGTCCGGGACCGGAGTCCAGTACTGAAATCCCTTCGACCCAAAAAGCATGTCTTTTTTCGTGTAATCTTTTCTATTAATAAATAGGTTTACTGATTTCATGGACGAAAAATACGCACTATCTCCATTCCATCTTCTTAACATGTTGTCATGGCAACTTTTTCTAACTCTGATAAAACGTATAAATATGCCCCGGACTAGTAACCACATAATGCGGATCGATACAATCCCGACAGATTTTTCGCTGCTACAACATTCTGTTTCAAATACAATATCAGGTGACAAAGGCTAGAGAAGTCTTTTGTAACAAGATATAAATCATATATCTTCCGCGCTATGCCATGGAAGTAGAGGTGTTATTATGTACCTATAGTAGTTTTCCCCCCACTATATTATGTACTTGTACGATCGAAGCTTTGTGAAACAAGTAAAACCTTCTTTAGACATAACTAGTGTCCTGCGATGTCAAAGTTTTAGAGAGTGAATTCTCATCGTTTTTGGATTTGGCCATGAAGGCACACTTTCAAAATTCACCTGTATATCAACGCCTTCCAACTTTTTAACCGACTTCCCAAAAAGGAGGAGGTTCTCAATTCGGTTGTATTTTTTTTTGTCTTATGTTTGTTACTTCATAACTCCGACAATTATGAACCGATTTGAAAAATTCTTGTTTTACTTGCAGATTGGTCTCATTTAAATTTTATCAGAATCGCTTACGAATTTTGGATTTTAAATCAAAATAGCTGGAATTCGTTTACTTGGATGATGGTTTTTGTCATCCAAGTAATCGAAATTGCGTATTTGCTTTTCTGAGATTTTGCAGTGGTGTTGTTAGGTATGGGGTACCACTGAAAAATAAAAAAACTTTTTACAAAAAAATACAAGTCTCCCAAAAAAAAAAAATCTTTGATTTCGGAAGTCGGTGTCAAAATACGAAGAAAGTAACAAAAACGACTTCCAAAAATAAAGATTTTTTTTTTGGAAGTCGGATGTATTTTTTATTTTATTGACGACGGAAATCATTCAGTGCCGATTCAATTATTTGAAATGCTACGTAAGCAGTATATTTTCTTGAGAAAAGTGTTTATCTGTTTCTAAATGAACACTTAAAAATGATCATGAAGTGCTATCACTGAAGCTCTCTCCATCTACATACTTTTTGGCTTGATTTCTTAGTATAGGTTTAGGGCTTATTGGTATGCGTCTTATTTGTATGTTTTACATCTTAAATATTATTTTAATTGACACACATATATTTCATTGTTTAGATTACGTACGGACCATGATATCGTTCGGTATCATCAGCCTGTTCGTCATGGCGATGGGTTGCGGCTTCTCCATGTACACTTTCCACAACCCACGATACATGTTCAAGCGTCTTGCCGCGGGCATACACTTTATTAGCAGTAAGTACCTCAGAATATTTTGCATTCAGCTTATTTATTAACTTTAAATAATATGAACCATATTGGTTGTTATAACCTGTCATCATGTTGTTGAATTCTATAGAAGTTTTTTCAGAAGTGTGGGTCATATTTAAGAGTGGTGTTTTGAATCTGCTGGTCTATTCTATTGACATATCACCGTGTTTACTTCGGTGAAGTGAACAACAAGGGAGCTGTCATTTTACCTTATTTGTATCGTTTGAAAGCTCATTTGTCGTCTGCTTCGCCTAAGTTTCACTCCGACATGTGTACAGAATCGCACTGCTCATAATTATACAATACTAGCTGACCCGCGCAACTTCGTTTGCGTCACATTTTCCATTACTGCTCCGCTCCTATTTGTCTTAGCGTGATGATATATAGCCTATAACCTTCCTCGATAAATGGGCTATCTAACACTGAAAGAATTTTTTAAATCGGACCCGTAGTTCCTGAGATTACCCCCTACATACAAACTTACAAACATACAAACTTACAAACTTACAAACAATTTTACCTCTTTATAATATAGTATAGATGATAAAAAAAAATTAAGTGGGTGAACTTTTAAAGAGTGCCTAGATGGCCAAATCCGGAACAATGAGGAATATAGAAAAACACTGGAAGGAGTCTCGAGTTCGAATTTGTTGAAAACTAAATGTATCATTGGCTTTTTTTAAATCGTTATTTCTATCTAGGAATGGAACCAAAGTGGTTCTATTTCTGGGTAGGTATTTTGAAAAAAAGAATACGTACTCCTTGTATTATTACACCATCCAAAAGTGTAGTGAAAAAAGTTTATTTATTTATTTTGATATTGCTTCTATAATATACTAGCTACTTCCCGCGACTTCGTCTGCGTAGACTTTAGAACTGCCCCTCATTGTCTCATCCTTGGAACTGCATTTTCATGATTCAGGTATCGAGATATTGTGAGACCTTGCGGTGCGGCTGAAAGTAAGATTTCAGCCCCGACACAACTTCGACATGTTTGTGATCTCCTGGAATCTTAAGCGCTCACGACTCCTGTCGAAAAAAATATTTTGGCATGTTTCTGGTCTTCTGGTTTCTACTTGTGAATCTGCACCGTTCATAATTCCAGCTCCGGCAATACTTTGACATATTAAATTAAAAAATCGACGTGGGTCTGCTCTCCTGGTTATTTTCGGGAATCTATAGCGTTCAGAATTTCCAGCCCAGAATTCACTTCCAGATGTATGTTATTGCTCTCTTGGTACTTCTGAATCTATTCCAGCTCCAAAATGCCTCGACATGTTTTTGCTCTTCTGGTACTTGCGAATCTATAGCGCTTTTAATTTCCAGTCCTCAAAAACATCGGCATGTTCCTACTCTCCTGGTATTTGTGAATCTGTAGCGCTCGTAATTACTTATGGCCCCGGAATATCTCGACATGATTCTGCTCTGTTGGTACCTACTTGAGAATCTATAGCGTTCACAATTTCCAGCCCCGAAAATACTTCGACAGGTTTTTGCTCTCCTGTTACTTGTGAATCTTTAGAGTTCATTAATTTTAGTCCGAAAATAAGCTTCGACATGTTTCTGTTCTCTTGGTATTTTTTAAACTTCACCGCTCACAACTACGGCGCCGAAAATAAATCGACGTGTGTCTGCTCTCCTGGTTACTTGCGGGAATCTATAGCGTTATACTTCGACATGTTTCTGCTCTCCTAGTACTTGTGAAATTATAGAGTTCACAATTCCAACGCGGAAAATCCTTCGACATATCAGCAGTGCGATTCTGTAAACATGTCGAAGTGAACACTTAGGCGAAGTGAACGTCAATTGAGCTGTCAAACCATACAAACAAGATAAGAATGACAGCACACCTGTCGTTCACTCCACCTAGGTGATCACGGTGAGATGTCAACAGAATCGCACTGCAGCTGATCTAAAGTACTTGTGAATCTAAAGTGCTCCCCCAAACAACATGTTTATATGCTTTCCTGGTACTTGCGAATCTATAGCGTTTTTAATGTCCAGCCCTGAAAATCTTTGTCATGATCCTGGTCTCCTGGTACTTGTGAATCAATATCGCTTATTCCAGCCTAAAAATACCTCGACATGTTCCAACTCTCCTGGTATTTGTAAATCTGTAGCGCTCGTTATTCCGGCCCCGGAATATCTCAATATGATTCTGCTCTCCTGGTACACAATTTCAAGCCCCGAAAATACTTCGACAGGTTTCTGCTCTGATGTTACTTGTGAATCTTTAGATTTCATTATTTTAGCCTGGAAATAAGCTTCGACATGTTTGTGTTCTCTTGGTATTTTTTAAACTTAACCGCTCACAACTCTGGCGCCGAAAATAATTCGACCTGTGTCTGCTCTTCTGGCTATTTTCGTGAATCTATGTATAGCGGCGTTCAGAAAGTCCAGCCCAGAAAATACTTCGAGATGTTACTGCTCTCCTGGTACTTCTGAATCTGTAGCGCTCGTAATTCCGGCTCCGAAATGCCTTGACATGTTTTTGCTCTCCTGGTACTTGCGAATCTATAGCGTTCACAATTCCAACGGAAAATGCTTCGATATATTTCTGATCTCTTGGTACTTGTAAATCTAAAGCGCTCATAATTCAAGCCCTGAAAAAACTTCCAAGATGTTTCTGCTCTCCTGGTAATTGTGAATGTGTAGCGCTCGTAATTCCGGCCCCGGAATACCTCGGTATGTTTCTGCTCTCCTGGTACTTGTGAATCTGTAGCGCTTGGAATTCTAGGCAAGCGTGCTCCACTTTAGACCGCGTCATCGCTTAACATCAGGTGAGATAGCGGTCAAACGTTTGCCTACCAATAGTAAAAAAAAAACCAGTCCCTAAAATACTTCGAAAAGTTTCGGCTCAAAAGAAATCTTGCCCAAAAATAATTTGACATGTTCCTGGTCTCCTTGTAATTGTGAATCTTGAGTATTTTAAACTTAACCGCTCACAACTCCGGCGCTGAAAATAAATCGACGTGTGTCTGCTCTCCTGGTTATTTTCGAGAATCTATAGCGTTCACAATTTCCAGCCCAGAAAATACTTCGAAATATTTCTAATCTCCTGGTACTTGTGAATCTAAAGCATTCATAATTCAAGCCCCAAAAAAACTTCCGAGATGTTTCCGGCCCCGGAATACCTCGGTATGTTTCTGCTCTCCTGGTACTTGTGAATCTGTAGCGCTCTGTATTCCAGACCAGAAAATTTCTGCTCTGCTTAAAAAAAATCTTGCCCATAAATAATTTGACATGTTGCTGGTGTCCTGGTGGTTGTGAATCTCTTAGCACTCGTAATAAAATTCTAGCCCGGTAAAAAAAATTGACATGTTCTCCTGGTACTTTTTAATCTGAAGTACTAAGGTAGCAGAAACTTTGGACTTCAACTTCTTCCTCTGTCTCCATTAAGTCATGTATGTTACCTGGATAAAAAGTAGCCTATGTGTTATTCCAGGGTGTGACCTATATATGTGCCAAATTTCATCCAAATCCCTTCAGCCGTTTTTGCGTGATTGACGGACAAACATCCAAACATGTAACAAACATGAACGCTTGCAATGAAAGCCAATCTATATTTTCCAGCAAAAAAAAAAACCTGACCAAAAATACTTTGACATTATGTCTGCTCTCCTGGTACTCGAGAATCTTTGGCGCTCACAAATTCAGACCCGAAAATATTTCGACATGTTTATGCTCTCCTGGTACTTGTGAATCTGATGTACTAAGGTAGCAGAAACGTCTGATTTCCACTTCCTCCTCCGCTGCCATTAAGCTATGCCTTTTATCGGGATAAAAAGTAGCCTATGTGTTATTCCAGGATGTGACCTACATATGTGCGAAATTTCATACAAATCCCTTCAACCGTTTTTGCGTGATTGACGGACAAACATCCAAACATACAAACATACAAACTTTCACATTTATAATATTAGTAGGATCTCCTGGTACTTGTGAATCTAAAGCATTCATAATTCAAGCCCCAAAAAAACTTCCGAGATGTTTCCGGCCCCGGAATACCTCGGTATGTTTCTGCTCTCCTGGTACTTGTGAATCTGTAGCGCTCTGTATTCCAGACCAGAAAATTTCTGCTCTGCTTAAAAAAAAATCTTGCCCATAAATAATTTGACATCTTGCTGGTGTCCTGGTGGTTGTGAATCTCTTAGCACTCGTAATAAAATTCTAGCCCGGTAAAAAAAATTGACATGTTTCTGTTCTCCTGGTACTTTTTAATCTGAAGTACTAAGGTAGCAGAAACTTTGGACTTCAACTTCTTCCTCTGTCTCCATTAAGTCATGTATGTTACCTGGATAAAAAGTAGCCTATGTGTTATTCCAGGATGTGACCTATATATGTGCCAAATTTCATCCAAATCCCTTCAGCCGTTTTTGCGTGATTGACGGACAAACATCCAAACATACAAACATGAACGCTTGCAATGCGCTTGAATTTAACACATATCTAAATGAAAGTAAGTTGAACTATAAATTAAAATTTATGTGTTCTCAATACACTCACGCAACCTTTGTGGATATGAATTTCAGCTCAAATGTACCAAAATATCGCTTTTTGTCATTACACACTGCGCAATTACTGCTTAAAGAAATTTTGAGAACTGGTTATAAACAAAATTTTGACAGATATAACAAAGAAAGACTCAACAACATCAACAAAAATCTAACTTCGATTGACAAAAGTACTCAGACTGTAAGTCAAGCTGACCAAGACAATTTAAAAATGGAACATGACAAACCTCAAACGAGTAACGATTTTTTTCGCATATAAACAGATTAATATTCTTCATCAAAACATAAACGGTCTACTAACTAAATTGGAAGAACTTACGGGCCACTTGTACACATTAAGCAGAAACTATAACAGAAACCCGGTTGATATACTTTGTATTACTGAGCATAATATGACTATGGAAGACACTAAGGTACTCAAATTACCTAATTTTATATTAGGAGACTCTTACTCACGAAATAAAAGGTATGGCGGCTCTTGCATTCTAATAAAATGGGGTCATAATTTTAAGGTCATAACTGAAGCGAAGAGCCTAAGTATTAGTAATATATTTGAATGTAGTGGTATTGAACTTATAGAACACAAAGTAGTAATATTATGTATTTATCGACCACCAAAAAGTGGAAAGGACTATTTCGACTTATTTTTTACTAGACTGGCAGAGCTTTTAAACAGAATAAGCTATACAACTAAAAAAGTTATAATTTGTGGAGACTTTAATATTAACAGGTTAGATAATAATAATATATCCCGACAGTTTGAGCAACTGCTAGCTGGCTACAATTTACAATTGTCAATAAATGAACCGACTAGATTAGGTAGCATGACTTGCATCGACAATATAGCCCATAATATTAAAGGCTCAAAATCAAAAGTTCTAGAACTTTCACTGTCTGATCATACTGCACAATTAATGACATGCCCCGTAAAAAAAAGTTATCACATTACACACTGGTACAAATCTAAACGAGACTATTGTGAGGATAACATAAGAAAGTTTATAAACTGCATTGAAAATCTTAGTTTTACAGAATGCTACACAGATTGTGATCCTGAAAAGGCTTATGATACTTTCTTCGACCTATTTAAACTGTTTTACGATCTGTGTTTCCCTATCATAAACGTCAAAATACCTATTTTTCGGAAGCCCAAATGGTTAAGCAAAGGTATTAGAGTGTGTTCAAAACGAAAACGTCAACTTCTCTGGAAATATAGGTTAACGAAAAGTCCGCAGGATAAAAAATACTTTAAAGACTATACAAAAAGACTAAAAACCATAATTAAAAAAACAAAGATATCACAAAATAACTATTTTATAAATGCAGCTACAAACAAAGCAAAAGCAATTTGGCAAATCGTAAATAATTATAAAACTGTGACGCCTAAGGAAGACATTAAGAAAATTAAAGTAAATGACAAAGTAGTAATATTGCCGCAAGAAATAGCTGAATCATTTAATATTTATTTTATCGAAGATATTAAACCAATGCCTAAGGGAAATGATGACTATCTAAAAACAATGACATATAATAGTTGCAATTCAATGTTCATGAAACCAACAAATCCGTGTGAAGTTGACCAGATAATAAAAGGACTTAAAAATACTAATAGTACAGGTTATGACAATATAAATACTAAAATTATTAAACGTGTATCTCATCTCATAGCTCCAGTACTTAGCACCATTATAAACCTGTGCCTGGAACAGGGAATATTTCCCTCAAAACTCAAAATCACTTTGATAAATCCATTGTTTAAAAAGGAGGATAGGGAACAGATGAAATTTTATAGACCTATAGCCTTAATACCTGTTATCGCAAAAATTTTTGAAAGAGTTATTTATAACAATATATATAATTATTTTGAAGCAAATAACATATTCACAAAAGAGCAATTTGGATTTCGTAAAGGCAAATCGACTAGCGACGCCCTTTTAAATTTTTTAAAGACAGTTATGACAGGACTTGACAACAAAAAACAAGTAACTGCAATATTTATGGATATGTCAAAAGCCTTTGACCATGTAGATCATAATATCCTCATAAATAAATTAGAAAAGTACGGAGTGAGAGGAAATACATTAAATCTAATTAGATCATACTTAAAAAACAGGTTTCAAATAACTCAAATATCTAGAACAGCTGATGATACAAAATATGAACAAACGTTTAAGTCAGAGCCTAAAATTGTTAATTACGGAGTGCCCCAAGGAAGTATTCTCGGCCCGCTTTTGTTCATAATATATATCAATGACCTCCCGAAAGTCATAAATAATGATATGATATTATTTGCAGACGATAGTACTGCTATATTTACTGACGAAATTCAAGAAAATTATGAAATGGACATCAATAACTCCCTCGAAAGTATAATAAATTGGTTAAGGGCTAACAATTTAAAAGTTAACATTGACAAAACATGCTATATGTCCTTTGCAAATAAAAATAAAAAAATTAAAAATCTTCAAATACATTATAAGGGGGAAACGGTGAAGGAAGTCACGACCATAAAATTTCTTGGCTTTCAAATTGACTCTGGACTGAACTGGAAAACGCAAGTTGACCATGTTTGCAAAAAACTAAATCAGTTTTCGTACGCCCTCTATATGTTACGAAAAGTTACAAGTGTGAGTACTTTGCTGAGTGTCTATCATGCATATGTGGGCTCCACATTAAGATATGGCATCCTCTTCTGGGGTAATTCAGCAAACAGGGAGTACGCTCTTAAAGCCCAAAAAAAATGTCTCAGAAGTATATGTGGCCTTAGAGAGACTGATTCATGCAGACCAGTATTCAAAAGATTGAAAATCTTGACCTTACCTTCATTATATATATTCGAAGCAGCAATGATGATAAAACGCGATATAGGTAGTTATGAAACATTGAGAAGTGCAAGGCACAAAACTAAACTAAGAGGCTTTATATGTCGAACTGTAAAGTTTAAATCAAGTGTGTTTGGGATGGGAATAAAAATTTATAACAGACTTCCAATTTATATTAAAAATATCCCATCCTTGAATATTTTCAAGGTCAGGCTTAAAGAGTTTCTTGTAAGTAAAGCTTACTATTCAATTAATGAATTTCTGAATGACCGAGCTATTGATTAAAGTCATTCAAAACGGTCATTCAGTCATAATCATTCAAAACGAATTTGAATTTAATGAAGTAAAAAGGGTCCATGACGTAATTTATTTTAATTGAAATGGCCATGTAATTAATATTGTAACAATCATGTATTTTTTTAATTGAAATTGACATGACGTAATTATTGTAACCGGCGTAATTTATTTTATTTTTAATTGAAAATGACATTTGAACATTGTAGTAAGTGTAATTATGACCAGTGATGTATTTAATTTTATTTTATTTATTATTTTTTTTTAAAAACCATTGTACACCCCATGGGTATGTTACAGAGATACAAATAATTATAAGAACTGACCATACACCTGTAAGAAGCAATAAATGAATTTTGAATTTTGAATTTTGCAATGAAAGCCAATCTATATTTTCCAGCAAAAAAAAAACCTGACCAAAAATACTTTGACATTATGTCTGCTCTCCTGGTACTCGAGAATCTTTGGCGCTCACAAATTCAGACCCGAAAATATTTCGACATGTTTATGCTCTCCTGGTACTTGTGAATCTGATGTACTAAGGTAGCAGAAACGTCTGATTTCCACTTCCTCCTCCGCTGCCATTAAGCTATGCCTTTTATCGGGATAAAAAGTAGCCTATGTGTTATTCCAGGATGTGACCTACATATGTGCGAAATTTCATACAAATCCCTTCAACCGTTTTTGCGTGATTGACGGACAAACATCCAAACATACAAACATACACATTTATAATATTAGTAGGATGTCAGATAGAGAACATCACCCATAAATATGACCAAGCACCTCTGAAACACCCTGTATAATAATATGTGCAAGATATTTTTGGGAATATTTAAATGTGTAGCTAGGTGGGGTTACCGGGGTTTCCCAGTTAGATTTTATAGCAGGTGAAATTATCCATCCCTTCATAACCTAGATTCTCAATAATACTTCCTGTCTTTGGTTTTTATATTATTCAAATATGGCATTTCTTGCAGCCTCATGCACATTTGTGGTCGTGCAAGTAATGATGTCTGCAGTAGATCAAATGAAGAAAAACATGATTATCTACCCCGAAAAGGCATACCATTAGTAAGTATTTAACATTTTTATCCGTTTATTATTACCAATCACTATTAATAGTTCCATATTTTTTAATGGTCACTGATTTTAATTAATAAACTTGTTCTTCTCAGATTTAAATTTGCTCATCAATGCAGAGACGTACTTACAAGATGAAAGTTTCTTTGAAGATTTGAACAAAACTGGCAGTTTTTTTAACATCATTTGAACATCACATTAAAATTCTTTAGGCCTCTAATGAACACCATTTGTTCGGATGTTATTGCAAAATTCTATTGGCTCCTGTATACAATGTTATGTTTTTGACGCGTTACTAACTACTTTGATAGACGTCTGTGTACGATCGGACCAATGCATGTTGAGTGCGGCTAACATCGTCCATTGTTTATGCGAGCATTATCATTTTGCGTTGAAAGCATTCCATTGTATAGACATTTTAAGCTCATCGTGGTTATGTTTCTTTTTCACGTCACATTAATTTTCGTTTTTGTTCACAGTTATAACATCAGTTTCTTCCTGGCCTGGTTCGTGGTTCTCGTCAACTTCTTCGCTGCCGCCTCTTTTCTCTGGTACTCGCGTAAGAGAAAAGGCGACAAAGCAGCAACGGACGAGCTTGCCATGGCTGATGAACCTACCATCATTGGCCGATGACGCTTCAAGCGAATCATTGTCACGCGACATCTTCAGTCGTGGGAAAGCTTCCTCAAATCTTTACTGAACAGTGCTCAAATGACCAATAGCTGTAACTATGTTCAAGTCTTCCATGTAATGTATTCTACGAAAATAAGAGTGATGCGGCCCGGATGACGTTTAGTCATTCGAAATTATTCGATGCATCGCAGTGGAATGTGGTTCAAAATAAAATTCATGATATCTACATAAAGTTACTAGGCGATGATAATCACTTATTAGTGTAGCTATCGAAAACAATGCTGTGAAAGCATGGCCCTTTGGTTAATTAACCAAAATATTAAAATAACAAATTTCATTTAAACTGTCGACGCCACGAAATTCCACGTCGTGTCGGTTTCTGAAGTCATTGATACTTGATGGAGTCAGCTATTACATCAGATTGCTTTCGAAAACAATGGAATTTACCGAAGAAATCGCTTTCCATCACGAGCTGCAATGAACTCATCCGACTATTTCGAACAGGGACTTGCTTAGAGTCGCATCACTAACATAATTACACTCCGTCAGTTTCAGCTTTTTGACGATTCTTGACTGATTCTGTTACCTTGAATTTAATTACACCCTGAATGTGAATCGTGACGTCTATATTAGTACGCCTTGTTAATCTTATAAGCGACGGAAAAAATAATCTTTATTGCGACATTTTTTATTACCGGCTTGCAATATTTTTATGTGAAAAACGTATTTAAACTTTATGTATTCGCCTCGGACTTATAGGATTAACGAAGTTAATGCACGTCGTGTTAAATAGCGGTTTTATAATTAAAAATGCGTAATCTTTTGCGTAAATTGTGTAAATATCTTGTACTATTACTATGCTGCCATGCGTAACTTGATTCTAGTCATACTATTACTTATATTATAATGCATAATGTTTGTAAGGATCACTTCCGTAATTAGTTTGGATATTTAATAATAAAACTCATGTTGTTATATGTGTACACACAAGAGGGGAACTTATATTTGTATTAATGGAATCCCTCACCAAATAAGAACAAATTGAGTTGGGACCAACAAGACATTAAATCCACTTTTGTCTAAACATCGGGGACTTATTTATAGAACTAACAGAAGAGGGGAGCGCAGGCAACGCTGTCTTAAGAATAAAATAAAGTAGGTAAGTTTGAATTAAAACAGTTACGGAATGCATCCTGAAGAGTGGTATTGTTTATTCCATTATATTTGCATTATCGTGTGTATTGATGTTATGTACGTTCTTCTTATATATAATTCTTTTTTATTGAATAAACTTTTTAAATTTAATCAGTATTTTTTATGCAACCAAAACTTTTCTTTCGTCGTGTTTACAGAATTCATTTTAATGACAGGGCGCCCGACACGACGCACTGTGGGCTAGAGAGCCGATTTAGCGAGCAGAAATTATTTTTTTGAGTGAATCCTTAAATAAATTTATTTCTATTTAATTTAAATGATGATCGTATAGTTTCAAAAGCATTATTTTAGAGTTATTACATGCAAAAAAAATGTAGTTTCTTCTGAGTGACTTTCATTTTCATAAATTTATATAATATGTGTGCATAGCAATGTGTCACACTTTTGAGACAGTTTTGGAAATACATACCTGGAAGTTTCAGAAGTACATATGTCCATATTTCAGGGTTAAGTTCTGCAACTTACATAGCTTTAAAAAAAAACTCATTCTCAGAAAACTTCTAAAAAGTAAAAAAAAAAATTAACAGTGTGACATCTGTGATTGAATTAAAATAAATGGTAACAATTGCATGAAACTGTTTGAAAAGGAGATTGTCTGGAACATTTTAGTATTTTGTTTTTGTAGTCGGTTTTTTTAGTCGAAGGTTTATTTCTGCTTTTGTTTATTTTTATTAGATACAGAACATCAACCTTAAAATATGACCACGCACTTCTAAAACAACCTGTATTTAACGTTAACTTCTTTTTGTCCTAGTGGCAATAGAGCAATATTTAAAACTACTCGTTTCAGCCATAACTTAACAGTATAATATATATAAGTAATACAAGGAAAGTGAAAAAGTACAAGCAAATCAATAATAACTTTCCACTAAATTTATCAACACAAAACTGAAGTTATGATAGTCCAAATTTGACTGGTTACCTGACAAAAACAATTGTATTTGTTAATAATTCAAAGTTGTTTCATTTACTACAGATATTGAAGATATCAAAATTCCCTAAAAATCAAAGTAAGGCACTTGAATATTAGGGGTTAAATGATGAAATTGCCGATTTGTACTGAATAATTGAAATTGCTTTTTTCAAAATATTTACCATTATCTTATATATAAAAATGAATTGCTGTTCGTTAGTCTCGCTAAAACTCGAGAACGGCTGGGCCGATTTCTGTAATTACTTTTTTGTTTAGTTCGACAGAATACAGGGAAGGTTTAAAAGCAAAAAATATGGGTAGTTGACGGGAGCGAAGCCGCGGGGGACAGCTAGTTATCTATAATTATATTGCTGCCATCTAATAGGAAGGTCATATATGCCTTTGCGATAGAAATCTGGTGATCTAGAATCGACAAATTGTGTGAAAGCATTTCGTATCGCCTCCTGAGAAGAAAACTTTTTATCACGTAGAAAAATTGTCCAAATCACGAAAAAAATGGTAGTCCGTTGGAGCAAGGTCTGGCGTATTATGCCTCCGTTTTCGCCAAACCTTGCTCCAACGACGAATGGTTTCTAATTGCAGTTCCTGTTCTGTCATTGTTCGGAGTTCGGCACAGTAGACATCTTATTATTGCTAGACTAGATCGGAGAATTCATATATTGAATAACACCATGCTGAGATCACCAAACAGTTACCATTAACTTTCTATTGGTAAGCATTGCTCTAAAACACTGTAACAGTGTTTGACCTGGGATCAGCCATTGCATTTTTTCGCTTACGGTTATCGTAAAGAATCCACTTTTCATCACATGTCACAATTCGATCCAATATTCCTTCATTTCTGTATCGATTCAACAAGGCAACACAAGTTTCAACACGTGTATCTTTCTGCAGATCAGTCAAATCATGAGGTACTCATTTTTAGTTTTTTATTTTATTGATTTGACGCAAATGAGTCAATATTGTTGGTAAGTTAACGTTAAACCATGCCGCTAATTCTTGAGTAGTTTGGTTCGGGTCGGCTTCCACCATCTCTTTCAATTCATTGTTATTCACCTGTTTAGGCAGTCTTCCACGTGGTTCGTTCTTCAAATCAAAGTTCCCATCACGAAATCGTTTAAACCAAAATCGCACGGTGCGTTCAGTAGCAACAACAACAATGTTGCAATGTTGTATAAATATTAATTTCTGAAATAAATAGATAATTTATTTATTTAGCAGACTTTCAAAACGTAATATTGATATTGCGAGCTGTTTCTGCCGCGTTAGTTCCGCGTCGGTACTCGTATTCAAAACTCACTCGAATTTTCGAAGTATCCATCTTTCTTGTCTGGAAGTCGATAATCGTATGTTTCAGATTTTTAAAAGAAAAACTTCATAGGTACCATGTGAAAAAGTTTCACTCAAAAATCTCAAATCATGAAGGTTGTATGTCAATTCGAAGTAGTTTCAATAAAACGGCAATTTCATACTTTAACCCCAATAATTTCGATTTATGCGCGCTGCGAAACACTGTGCGACGTTTAGCTTTAATTAAAGTTTGTTTATGCTGAAGTGACAAAGTGTTATGAATAAAATTATAAATGATTCCATACATTTTGGTGACTACATTGAAATAATGTTCTGGATTGATGTACTGTGGTCCAAGTCTTTAACATTTTACAACAGAAAAATTTCGTTTAAACTTTTCGACAGTAGTTATTTTGGGATGAGCATTGTCGAAAATTTGGCATCGTCCCAGAGTTGAGCTGTGACACTGCCAACGTCAACAGAGGTCAGTGGCCTAAAAAAAAACCTGGTGAAGGAAAAGGCCAGTAGTTCTAATGGGCTGATGCTGTGTTCCGAAAGCCCAAATTTTCTGCCTCCTGTCTGTAGTTGACACGCAGTGAAAAATACCTACTGTCGTAAAACAAAATCGTGTATTACAA
Source organism: Ceramica pisi (assembly GCA_963859965.1). Lineage (NCBI taxonomy): Eukaryota > Metazoa > Arthropoda > Insecta > Lepidoptera > Noctuidae > Ceramica > Ceramica pisi. The sequence goes on along the minus strand of OY982537.1, from coordinate 10,454,841 downwards.
CGATGTAACATGATATTTTAGGCGGCCCATTCCCTACATACCTAAAGACTTCTAAAATAAAACTCCGGTGAGCCTGTTTAAATTAAAATGCCTGAGATTTTTTTTGTCAGACAGATTGTATTTTTCTTTATTTTGAAGCAACAAAGGCTGTTTATTAATACATTCTTTTACGCATAAAATATTTAATAAAGAATAACCGCAAACATTTTAAAGAGCACAATCTGCATTTTTTCAAATGTTTTTTTTTATCGCTAAGTTATAACCTAGTGGTACTTAGTAGACACAAGGTATAAAAAGTAATAAATAGGTATAAAAAGCGGCGAAGGTGGTGTAACGATCTCATCATGTTTGCGGGACAAACTTGACTAGAGATCGCCCAAGACAGAGAGATTTGGAAGGACAAAGGGAAGGCCTTTGCCCAGCAGTGGGACACAATTGCAAGTTAAAAAAAATAAAAAATAATAAGCAATCAATACATCATTATCAATATTTTGCTGGTGCAAAGTGTTCGTCTTGAACTCCCAAAGTTGTCAGAGTAGGTATGTCAATAGTAAATCTCTTATAGCCATCACATTATCATATTTTCAAAGTCTACCCAACGTTCCTTTGATCTTCCTACTATCTTAAAATTATCCACATTCACAAGTTCAGTTCCCTCACAAAACATTCAACCATCTGAGTCGCTTTCAGACATCTTCAGATACACTTACTTATCCTAATTATTTCAAAACGCATTACACTACTCGTGCCTGTTAGCATTCTGATCTTGCTGTGTGCTATTGCTTACATCCATTGCTTTGTAGCCTGAAATTCTGATCAGTAGACGACTTTTCCGTTGCTTAATAAGTCTTTCTCCTAAGTTAGTAAAGTTTAAGAGTCCAGGAATTGCAGATTGTTCCCCTGATATTCATTTCTTCGTGTTAATTCTGTGCTGAACAGCTCTAGCTGCCTGCCTCCGTGGTCGAGTGGTTTAAGCGTTTGCCTTATGACGCGGTGGTCGTGGGTTCAATTCCCACGGGAAGCATACTTTGTAAAGTTGTTTCCAGTTTCGCTATAACAATGCAGCCTTGAATCACCTGATTGTCTGATAAAAAGATGATTCCGTGCTTTGGAAGCCGCTGGTCCCGGCCGCCAAATGACAGTCTTCAAATAAACTGTGTCAGAGGCCTTTGATGGTTTAGAAACTCTAACACTAGGGTGTGTGGGGGTCGTTTAGACCTTAATGCCTACACGGTAAGAAAAAGAAGCATGCCAAGCCTTTTCTCAAATACGGAGTAAGGGTCGGTTCCCAGTCTTCCGGATGCAGCTTCTTAACATGGAGCGACTTTCTATCTGACCTCCACAATCCACTTACTAATACGACATCCCTTGGCAAGACTGGCGTCAGAATTTCTCGCTTCGAACGACACGAATAGACGACGTAACGAATTAAGATAGTGTGTTTGAATGTGTAAATTAATCACGCTCCAACGGATGAACGGAAGAAAGAAATACAAGCAATCTGTTGCCTGCATTTGGATACGGAAAACTTTTTACCCGGTAGAACATTCCCGTGAAACGACTTTAGAATTTCACGTGGGCGAAGACGCTGGCAAAAGCTAGTACGATAAATTGTAACAGCATAGTAGATAGATAGATAGATTCATTTGCATCAAGAATGTCATGTGGAAGTCAGTTTTTCACAAAAAGAATTACAAAGAAAAATCAGGAATAAGAATCAGTTTTATAATGTCAAATTATCCATTATTGCTGACCCGCGCAACTTCGTCTGCATCATATTTTCCATTATTGCCCCACTCCTATTTGTCTTAGCGTGATGATATGTCGTCGATAAATGGGCTACCTAACACTGAAAGAATTTTTCAAATCGGACCAGTAGTTCCTGAGATTACCCCCTACATACAAACTTACAAACAAATGTTACCTCTCTATAATATTAGTATAGATTAGTGTAGATAATTCAGTAATCTAATTAGCTGTACGTCCCTATTGCTTCCAACTTACAATTTCCTTGTTTCTCGCTCATCCATCCATCACGGGTCATTTGTTTTACCACTAACAAAACAGACAGTTGGTACTAATTGATAATTTAATTGAAAATGCAAGACTAATATCCTAATATTAAAACAAATGGATAATTTATGATAGTTTTTCCTACTGGAAATTAAAACACTAAACTGTTGGGGTTGTGAGATAGTTAGTTAATTTTATTGCCAGAAACATACTTCAGTGTCACAATGGATGACCTTTAAGCAAGAATAATCAGCTTTTTGCATCAAACACTTCAACACGTAGAGTTAAAATTTCTGTCTATTTTAGACGTTTAGAGATACTTAGCAATGCTTGAAACACTTGAAAATCTCGACACGAGTATACTTAGGAGGAAATCTGGTCACGAAAATCTGTAAAACTTGGCTCAAATTCTCAAGCAGAGTAATAAACAAAAAGTAATAAAATTACTGTGACTATTCTAAACAGAAATTGTATTTAAATAATGAAGATTAAGCTTATAAAGAAATAGTAATGAAGGGGAGAAACCAGAAGAGGAAATTATCAGATTCCCAGGAATAAGGAGTTAGATTAGGTTAGAAATAACCTGTGCCTAGGGTTCGAAGACATGCTAAACTTAAATTACAGAGGGCAAGGTGTATAGATCGTAAAACGGAAATCTGATGAAATCGTAGGTTCGTTTCATTCTGAAATGGCAACCAGCTTCCCACTGGGTGGATCGATAATTAGTTAAAATCGTGAAAATACGCTGCTTGCAAGAAATACGGGGCCGAACGGTGTGCCTAAGCTTAGAGGAGGTCTATTTCTAGAAGTGGAAATTATCTAAAAGTATGATTACGATGCTGATGAAATTACACATAGGTACCTGCATTCAAAAAACCATAACCATAATAAAAACTCATTTTTATATCCACGTGCATCTGCAACTGGCATGAAATCTTCAAAAGCCGTTCGATACTTGTTTATTGGTTACCATGACGACCTTTCAACAGTCTTCGCATGTTGTGCTGGGAAGATAATGGAGTGAAATAATTTCGGGCTGTAACCCTAAGCAGATCAATAAAAGTCGAGTAATTCAAACGAATCACGCGATATGCCTGGAACTGAGGTATGCTGCTACGTTTTTGTCCCTTTCAATTTAATTAACATGATAGAGTTTGCATGCAATCGAGTTGTTACGTCAACGTCTGCTTTCGTAGAACTTTGCACGAACCCGTCCCCTGTGCCTTCATTATTAGCATTTGTAATGTTCGTGGGTTCAGCCCGACGAACTACAGTTGACGTTCTCTGCATAATTTATTCTACGATGCTGACGATCCAAAAATGTTTTTTCATTACGCATAATTTTTATTCCCGAGTTCCTGCAATGTATTTTGTCACTGGTCCTGCTGTGTATTTTGACTGTTTCAAAGTATTTTTATACCTTTCTAGAGTATTTTCACAGATATATCATTAAAAAACTTTTTACAAAAAAATACAACCGACTTCCAAAAAAAACACTACAAAGTAAAAAATAACTTTAATTTCGGAAGTCGGTGTGTTTGTTACTTTCTTCGTATTTTGACACCGACTTCCGAAATTAAAGTTATTTTTTACTTTGTAGTGTTTTTTTTGGAAGTCGGTTGTATTTTTTTGTAAAAAGTTTTTTATTTTTCACTTTTTAGTGGTGCCCCACACCTAACAACACCACTGCAAAATCGCAGAAAAGCAAAATACGCAATTTCGATTATCAAAGAATCATCTAAATAGTCAAATTCCAGGTATTTGGATTTAAAATCCAAAGTTCGTAACCGATTTTGATATGATTTAAATGGGACCAATCTGCAAGTATATCCTTTCAGATAAAACAAGAATTTTTTAAATCGGTTCATAATTGTCGGAGTTACGAGGTAACAAACATAAAAAAAAAAAAAAAAACATACAACCGAATTGATAACCTCCTCCTTTTTGGGAAGTCGGTTAAAAATGGGTATTTTAAGTCATTTATGTTTGTTTCGGCTGAAACAGTTTTCATTAGACACTTGCTCTGACACTTCAGCAAGCAAGGGTCGGACATCCCACCTACAAGCACAAAACGTTTTGGGAACACATTCATAGTACTTACAGCAAAGTAGTGGAATTCCCTGCCAGAGTCTGTGTTTCCTGATAGCTACAACCTGGGAATCCTTAAGGCAAGAGTGAATAGGTTACTTCTAGGCAAGCGTGCTCCATCTTAGACCGCATCATCACTTATTGCATCACACAATCAGGTGAGATAGTGGTCAAACGCGTGCCTATTAAAAGTAAAAAAGGGTCGTACTACAATTTCCGGCGTGTTTGACTAATTATTATTATAAATTATTATTATTATTTATTATTTACATAAAGATGTAAATTAAAATATGCCAAACGTGTTAAAAAGTAGTTGACAATTTGATAACAAATAGGGTTTCAATAAATATGCGGAAGATTTGAAAAGAAATCAGTCGCTCCGTTGTCCAAGTAAATGACATTGATAGCCAAGTGCGTATTTAAACACTAATACTAAACCTTTTATTGCCTGTCCAACAATGCACAATAACAAAAAATTTATTCTTTTTCCAACTAATATTAGAAACGAGAAGTCCCTATGTTTGCATGTCCGTCAATAAATCATGCTTCAACGGATGAACAAATTTAAACGAATCGTGCATGGGGAGAAAATCTGGTTTATATAGGGCACTTCTTATCCCAGCATGACAATTTTCAACTTGTCTGTGGTCGACGGTGCAAACTTCGTAGTTAATAATACATTTAAGCAATAATAATATTATTTTATGCTTGTCAATTTTAATATACAGGTTAAACAGGTGACAAAAAAGAAAGTAAGGACAGCAAACACTTCTGATGATGATGTCAAAGCTGCAGGATCTGGCGATGAGGGGGACGACGAAAGCTCTGATGCCGATAGTGTTTCCACAGGTAAAAACCTATCATTTTCCAAAATTTTTCGCCACATAATAAACCTACTAGGTATATGATTTTGAGCTTATACCTGCGACTTCGTTCGCTTAGATGCCAGTTTCTCCCACATATCTCCGCTTAAAGTTTAAACTATAAATCCTTTCTTAGTGGATTCTTACGTTAAAAAAAAACCGGCCAAGTGCGAATCGGACTCGTGCACCGAGGGTTCCGTACAAACCAGTAGGTATTATATTATAAGCAGAAGTTGCGATTTACGATTTATGACGTATTAAAAAAAACTACTTACTAGATCTCGTTCAAATCAATTTTCGCTGGTAGTTTACATGGTAATGTACATCATAAATACTTTTTTTAGTTTTATCATTCTGTTATTTTAGAAGTTAAGGGGGGGGGGGACACAGGGGGCACACACATTTTACCACTTTGGAAGTGTCTCTCGCGCAAACTATACAGTTTAGAACAAAATTATTATAGAAACCTCAGTATCATTTTCAAACACCTATCCACACGTATGGGTTCGATGAAAAAAAAATTTTTTGAGTTTCAGTTCTAAGTATGGGGGGGGACCCCCAAAATTTAAGTTATTTTTCTATTTTTGTGTGAAAATCTTTATGCGGTTTACAGAATACATCGACTTACCAAATTTCAACAGCATAGTTATCATAGTTTCAGAGAAAAGTGGCTGTGACATACGGAAGGACAGACAGACAGACAGACAGACAGACGGACAGACATGACGAATCTATACCTAAGGGTTCCGTTTTTGCCATTTGGCTACGGAACCCTAAAAATGGACCTTCCTATATTCCGAATTTCAATGTAGAAAAACGTAGATTTGGCTATGCTATAATAGCCAGTAAGTCATGGACAATTTATTGAATTTATAAGTATTCATAACAATTTTTTTGACATTTATTGGTGAAAAACTATGTTTTGGACATACTTCTATGTTGCTATTTCTTGCAAAAACTTCGATGTTTTCTCATATTGATTGCACCCATGCAACTCAAGACCGAGTTGCCAATAGATAATAAATTGTATGCTGACCATTGATATGTTGGCTTTTGAATTAATGTTGCAGTGTAAGCCAATTCAATTTTTGTATACATAAAATATTTGAGTTTTTTAATATTCTACGACCATTTAAGATTAAATAACTTTTCCAACTTGAGGAGGATTACTCAAATGTCGCAAGACAGCCTGACTTGAAAATCTATAATATAAAAATAAGTCGGGTTCTCCTTTCTGACGATATAACTCCAGAACGCACGAACCGATTTCCACGGTTTTGCATTCGTTGGAAAGGTCTCGGGCTCCGTGAGGTTTGTAGCAAACGAAATTCAGGGAAAATGTGACGCAGACGAAGTTGCGTGGGTCAGCTAGTTATGTATAGATGGGTAAACTTTAATAAAGATTTTGTTTCGATATGGTTAAAAAAATAGTTTTTATTTTATTACATACATTCGTATATGAAGGTCAGAGTAAATAAAGGCTATTTCATTTAACTTTTCCAGTAAGCGACCAGCAACTAGATGATGACGATAAAGGATACAGTGATCAGATTGGGCTGAACATAGCAATGTCAAATACTATTCACATAGACCGGGACGAGTACTTACAAGCTCACAGAGACCTAACGTTGGAACGCAACCATCAACAACTGCTCAACAATATACTTCATCGAAGACTTGCTGAATATTACAAGTACCTATATCTGTATTATTTCACTCTTCACTTTCATAGTTCCGTCTTATAATCATAATATGAGCTACTTAAATGTTCATGCTGATATTGATATATAAAAGCTTTGACGGACAGACAGCTAGACAACCAAGGCACCCTGTAAGGGTTCCGTTCTCCACGGACGTTCGGAAACCAAAAAACGAAGAACCCACACCAGAAACACTGATTTTCAAAATCAAAACTATTTTATTTTATACGTGGTTTTTATTTGGAATTCGATTGTATTTTTGTGAAAAAGGTTTTTATTTTTCACTTAATTGTGCTTGTACCCCTCAAAAATTCCAAACTGTACATATTTATTTTTTCTTTCTCCGAAGTTCTTCATCAGATCTTAGCAAAATTTAAACGTGACCATTTCAAAATAAACCTGTTTCGAGCAATAAATAGTTTTGCAAATAATTATGTCGATATTATAATTGTTCCGACATAACTACGTCATAGTTATGACTGAACATATATAAAATAACATCTGAATCAATAGCATCCCATTTTTGAAGTCGGTTAAAATAGTCGTCTCACGTTTTCCGGCATTATTTTTTTTTACTTACTGTTTGACACAAAAAAATAAAAATACAGTCGGTTAAAAATACACTACAACGGTGTATTTTAGCAAACTGCGGCAGTAACAAAAAGTTGAAACAATTTTCAGAAGAAGCATATAATTTTTTTGCATCGTAAAAATGTTAATCACAATAATTTCAGAATGAAATGACGACATAATTAAAATATACACTCACCAGATACCTAATGCACGCGGCCGTAAAATTGTACATGCGTAACAACTAATAAGACAAAACATGACGTGCTAGAATAAAACTTTTCAACCGTGAAATAAAACTGACGGTATATTTATTTTTCTAGTCATCGTCGGCGTCGCGAGTTTGGCGCAAACATCTGATTCGCTCATTTGTATTGAAAGAAAATACTTGCCCAGTGAACTGTATTACAAAAACAAGAAGTTTTATAATACTTTGGCAGGCAGACTTGTTGTCATGTCTATGGCAGAATGCCGATATTTTTACAATTTATTGTTTTAGTGAACAAATTGTTGAGAATTTAACATTTTTGACGTGTCTAAGGGAGCATTCGGTGCCTACTGTTGGAAAGTTCCGCATGGCTCACTTATAGATTTATAACGAACTAGTTTTTGCCCGCGACTTCGTACGCACATGCCCCGTTTTTCCCGTTCCCGCAGGGATTTCGGGAAATCCTCTCTTAGTGCTTCTCTAGTCAGTCAGTCACTCAGTAATGTTAGAATTTTATGTATTAGGATATTCTCATATTTGACTATATTTTAAGCTCTATCTTTTCGTTCCTAGCAAGAGCTTAATTTAAACTGCGCAATGTATTTGAGTACCTATAAAAAATGTACGAGATGAAAAGTACTGTCATTAGTGCATTATTATTTGATTTTATTAGGGGAATTTCTTACTTGTTTTTAGAAAACGTAAATGTGAACATGTTTTGAAGCCATTGGAGGGGGCTTCAGATATGGAAGAAAAATATCAACAGAAATTGTTTGCTTACGAAGAATTGAAGAAGAAGGCGGAAAGCGAAATCGCTGATGTAAGTATAAAAGTTAAAACATAAGCTTACTAGATAAGCATAGTCAAGTCATTTCTCATTTTGGTCGGTGCAGCATGTCTTATTGTTACTAATTTGCGGAATTTGTTAGAAATATTAACCACGGCCCTGGATCGCAACTGGCAAAAAGGTGCGTGTAAACGGCGCGCAAACACACGAGCCGAACGAGGCTCGGCGCGTGATTCAGCGCGCCACGCGCCGTTTAAACAGCCTCGGTGTGGCTCGGCACGACTCGGCAAAGTTCGTACGATCCATCGTGCCGTCGCGCCATGTACGTACATATTATACGAGGGCTTGCGTTCGGATTAAGCCAAATCGCATCTACACGACTGGCGCGGCTCGCGTGTGATCGTGCTACCCTGCGCCGTTTAAACGCACCTTTAGGAAGAATACGGATGAGTGTTAGTGAGAGTGACACTCCCTTCTAGAACCTATCAAAACGTAGTACTAGTGAGAACAAAATATACCATTAGTTCTATCTATGGAACTGGTAGAACAAGTGGGAATAGAGAAACCCAATAGTTCTACTATTTTGTTATACCTAATATCGTAGAACTAGTGAGAAAAAAATCCCATTAGTTTTATCGTAGAACTGTTCAGTAGAACTAGTGGGAACAAACCGAACCTTCTGCTCCACCTAGTACAAAAGGAATTTTGATGATTTCCAATCCTTAAAAAAAGCATGTCTTCTTCTTTCATATATCTGTATTAGTCGTTACCAGCAGTAATCTTGTTTCTAGACATATCATCTTTAAGGGTTTCTATACAGAAAATTGGGCCGGCCGGCATTTATCGGCACAGTCGGTTGGTAAAATCTCCTATCTCATATAGATAATGTTCGGGATAGACCACTCTGCTTTCACTAGGCCGGCTGAATCGTACCGAACGTAATGTAGAGGTTCCTGCGGTTCTGCTTATTTTTTCCACAAATACTGCCGAATGGAAATAATCAGCAAAGACAAACCGATTAAGTGCAATAATTACTGCCGGCCCGCTTATGTGTGTAGCAACCATCATAGAGTCCATCCATGGTTTCTTTCGTTGGTCTCCCGTTGTTCTTGTATCATCATACATTTATTCAGATTAGGCCAACAACCAAATTTTTGAACGTCAAATTTTACATAATTGCAGTCTCCCAAAACTCCCACTCGTCACCACTTCCTAGTGATTTAGCTGGCACGAAGAAGTCGCGAAACAAACTCTCCAGCAACACATCTGCCTGTTAAGTTTTAAGAACTTGAACTTTTACAATATAAGCAAGAAGTAGCCAGTATACTCCATTACGCCATAAAAAAACATACATTATTCAAAACTATCCTCACTTCTCTGCATTATATTCCCGTATCTTGACAAACGGTTGCAACTGTTTTTTATATTTGTGTGGTTGCAACCATGCAACTGTTGAATTTCACGGGTTTTTAACATTTGTGTTCTTTAGGGTAACGTTCCGTCACGCGTGGGGTCCAGAAGTATCCCCATAATTATATGACATATATTTTTGAAAATTACTTAAATTTCAATTCAGATTAAAAGCATAGACATATTATAAAGAAAAGTGTTTCAGTGCATACAGGGATAATCGCCTGTTGGTGCCCCAATACATTTGAAATGTCTAACGGGGCCTCTGCGAGCTGGTTTCGGCCCCTCGTACGCCTACCAAAGGACCGGATCTCTAGGGACCCGAGAAAGTAAAAAAAAAGAAGTGTTTATTACAACTAAAAAAGTTAGTCTTTTAGCAATGAGGAACATTATTCAAAATAACATCTCACACAAAACCATACATTTCTAAGTAAATTAAAACCATTTTCTTATGATATAGGAACCAAAAATATGTAATCAGGAGAGAAAAAAAATAATTACAAAAAAAATACAACGCCTCAATTTTAATATCGTGCATTAAAAAAATCTGTATCGTGTCTTGCAAATAATTCACTAAATCAGACATTAAAGTCCTGCAGAATTGGTGCATTGGTGTTTTCTAAGAGTAAACCACTATTGTTTGATGATAGTTATACACAACCGTTACTTCTAAATTTGTAAAAATACGGTTAAAATTTAACACGTGGGGTTAGGATAGTCCCCACCCGAGACGTTAAAGATTCAACTGCCGCCGCATACATGTGTTCTTTTCTCTGAATAAAAGTTGTATTTTTTAAATTATAAAAGAAAGTTATGAAAAAACGATTTGCCCTCCAGGGCCCATTCTACTCTAAGCATACATACATAAGTTATTTTAAATTTTTCAAATAAGTTTTATATTTAAACAGATAAAAAAGAAGGTTTCAGAAGTTGAGGAAAAATATGCTGGTAGATTGGACCACGCTAACACAAAATTTGATGGATTACAAACCCTCGAGAGGACCACTGGTTCGGGACTAATTTACTCAAGAAAAGGAAAACCTATCGCTGATAAGGTAAGGCTATACCTACTGCTCAAGGGCCGATTGTCAAAAAACGGACTAGAATCTAGAACGAATCTGTGACAAATTTTGTTGAATACTAATGTATTGGCACCATCATCATCACCTTTACTTTGATAGACGGCTAAAAAGAAAATGACTAAATTAATAGAATAAAAATAAAACAGTTTTCTTGAACAATGTCGCTCCACTATTTTTTATTACGTACACACCGATATCCCATATTCAATCTTTATATTGGGTTCGGTTATCAGTCAAACCGGATTTAGCTGAATACTAGTATTTTACGTGGAGACCTCTACAACCCATTCACGGAGTAATACGATACTTCTTGGCAAGACAGATTCGGACAATCCGTAACGACTGGCAAAGATCTACAAATGACAGCCGGGACTAACGGCTAAAGGGCTGTCCACACACATCCGGGTTTCCGTCCCTAACGGGACACAGAACGGGACGGAGATAAAGCAAGTTCGTACAAATCGTATGTAACCGATTTTTCTCCGTCCCGTTCTGTGTCAGGGACGGGAACCCGGATGTGTGTGGACAGCCCTTTACCGTGCTTTCCGAGGCACGGAGGAATCTCGATATATTAAGATAGTCACCCATCCACATACTGACCTCGGCAAGCGTTGCTTAACCTTGAAGACCTCGATGGTTCGTACTTTTGTATTCCATTTAAAATGTTCTTCCATTTACTGCAGACTGTGGAGAGATTCCTTACTCTTCAAAGGCGCAAGAGTGAACAATCCTCGGCACTTTGTCTGCGGTATATTCGAGCGAGAAATGCTGTGGCTGAACTTGAGGCTATAGTGAAGAAGCTGGAGACCCTGGGCCCAGGGCTTTACGTGTGGCAATATGAACAGCTAAATATTGATAATCAGAATTTTCATACTAAAATTGAAGGTAAGTTTCTAACTTTAAAAGTTATTTTTTAAATGTTCATCTGAATCCCCTACTATAATAGCAAAATTTAATGACTGGGCGATTCGGATATTTGTCGATTTGTTGTTGACCTGATTTTGATGAAACTAATTGACACTCGGCTATACCTACCTACTATACATTTGGTGTAATTTTATGTCTGTAGGAAGAGTTCCCTTGTGATATTAAAACACAAACCACTTGAATGATACCGCGGCCGATTGTTAGTTTAAAAATAAAACTGGCCAAATGCGAGTTGGACTCGCGTGCATAGAGTTCCGAAAGAATTTATTTTTTTAGCATGTTGTTTTAACAGTAAAGACAAAAGTATGAAGAAATCTATATATATAAAACAAAGACGGGTTTGTTACAACACTTATAACTCGAGACCTGCTGAACCAATTTTAATGGTTATTGATTGGTTGGATTTGTCTCCGACCCGAATAGCAGAATACATCTTAAAAACAATGAAAACTCGATATGTGCAATGAATACTTAATTGACGGGAGCGAAGCCGCGGGGGACAGCTAGTAGTATATATTTAAAACCCTCACAGTAAGCCCTTTCATTTGATAATATGTCACACAATACAGTATTATCCTTTTGGCTATACTCAAAATTGTATAATTTACGTAACACGTCCGAGTTTGGGACACAAAAGTCTATAATGTTTACAAAATTTCAACATAATCGTGTGTGACAGATAGACAGACAGACAAACAGACAGACAGTCAGACAGACCGACAGGCAGATAGACAGACACACAGGCTGACAGGCAGGCAGACTGACAGATGCCCGAGTAACCTATATAAGGTTTCCGTTTCTTACGGATGTTTGGAACCCTAATCATTTAGACGTTAAGGAAATGTAAGACAAAAGAAGTATTCTCACAACTGCTAAAAAAATTACTGTTCTAAAGATTCTTTTATGAAGCTGACACCGTTTTCAATTGGGCCTACCAAAATTTATTACATCTTTAACAGAACGTGAAGATGAGCTTATAAAAAACCGCGCGAAATGCACAGAGCATAACCAAATCTTGGCTCACATTAGAGAGAAGATGCATCACACTGATGAGGTCATTGACTTTGCCGAATGTGATCTGGGAGACGCTGAAATTGAGTTTTACAGGGCCAGAGAAGATCTGGGACAGGTTAAGGTAATATTTTTTAAGTTTATGATCTCAAGTGATTTTTTTAATGGCTTTGCGCATTAAAAAATACGTTTGTTTGTTTTTGTCCACATGATAGACCGACTTAAGACCAAAGTTTACACTTACAAGCAACTCATGAATAGGTTTAAATTGATTGGAATACATTGCGGGAAACGATTGAGCTTTGTTCACATGATACCGCGGTTACCGGTAGTGTAAAGCAACTTACATCAGATCAGGTTGCAGTTCAAACACGGCCATACTCGGGCGCCTGCATCGCATACATTTTTTGTGTATTTTGCACGAATGCGCCAAGTACACACGCTTGTTCAGGACCTTGAAACTAGCCTCTAGTGGATTCGTGTGATTTCGCATAAGACCTGTCATAGACCATCCAGATCAGCTGAAAGTGGTTTTCTGTTCGCAATTTACTTTTTTATAATCTGCAGGGTTATCGCAATAAACTTCGTTGGTCTGTGGAGGACGAGAGACTAAAAGCCGGACTTCTAACAAGGAAAGATTTACTGCGCGATTTCCAAGCTTCCTTGGACGAGGTAAACGATATTTATTGGTCATGTCTACACCAGGCTACAAGTTGAAAAGAATTGATGTTGCCTGTAGAATTGAGGGTTTGTTTCGAATTCGTCTAAATAAATATGTCAAAGGCGTCATCCTAATTGGCTAACGATCGTACGAGTTAAAGATACGATTTCGTCGCGCAATGAAAATTAGCTCCTGTGCTCGCGCGATGATTTGCAAGCTTGAATTAGGCCACTCTAAAGAAAAGTGTGTGTTTAATCTCGTCGTGCGACGTATTCGCATCGTTAACTCGTATGATTGTTAGCCAATTAGTACGATACCAGAGACTCTAGCAGACCAACAATGTTACTAACAGCAAGCAACTGTCAGTCTTGGGTTTTGGATTTGAGGTTTGGGTTCTTACAAAGAAAAATGAGGGGAAGGACAATGACCGCTTCCTTTTTTCTCAGTGAGTTTATTTATTTAATTTACTTTTATAATTTAAATCAAAATAGTTTTTAATCTTTCATTAGGTGGAGATTTTAGATCAGAGGAAGAAAAGCCTCGAGGCACAGGTCACAAAAGCTACAAAAGAACTAAGGAAAGCACGCAAGAGTATATTGATTCAAGGTACCTTAGCAAAACCGTAATGATGCCTCACATGCCAAAGACTAGAGAATTTGATCCTCAAATACCGAAGAATAGAGGCATTGGAAGTCTTTTTAAATTAGGATTTTAATATGTACATGTCACTGGAAAAATGCAGACTCCGTAAGATAGTAAAAAGTCTTGATTAGATTATTATTTATCGACATATTATGAAAAAAAAAATGGCTTTGTAAATAATTAATCCCATCCAAATTAAATAGTTTTCAATCTATCCTTGTCTTATCTTACGGCGTTTGCCACTTTCCGGTGACATTTATAATTATAAGAGCTATATATATAGCTGCTGTACATTTTTGGACAACAATCTACAGAGATAATAGAAATAACATAAATCATGAAAAATTTACGTTACTCATCATTATAAACATTAACATAAGCGATCAACCCTGTAATCCCTTTCCATACTTTTAAGTTACATACTTTTGTATAACTATTCAGGATTTTACTTCATGCATGTCGCCCTAGCTTCAAAACGTGTCCTCGAGTTACGCGGGCAGAATATTGCAAATTAAGCTTTTATGTACAAAAAAGATGAGAAAATCTGAATCGTAGGTTGCAAACATAATGTTATTATGTATGGACCTACGCTGCTTTATTACTTTTCTACGGTGCTCGACGTACTATGTTTGTTTATTTTATATTTTTTTAGTCTACTCAAAATCCTTGTTATAAATTAAGAAAATGTTTAAAAGTTGTTAAAATATGATTACATTTTGCTATTGTTATTTAATATCGTTTCTAATAAATATTATTGTCCCTTTTTGCGTCTTTCAATACTTAGAAATACCCTTTTTAATATGAAGTTGAGATTGCGTCCCAATCTTTACAGTTTCAATAATAGGTAAGTACCCAAGATAGGACCGGACCTGTTACTGCTTTTTGAAAAAGTTTTTATTAAAATTAGCTTTAGGCTGCAATTCCACCAGAGATGTGCGAGGATGCGTAGCAAGGGATGTGTACCCAATACAATCGCTTGCGCTGAGCGAGGCTAGGTAAATTAATCGATTCGTTTTTTTTTTTTTTGTTATTTCATTTCTAGTTTGACCCCCACAAGTGACCTCACTTGTGGGGCTCAAACTAGAAATGAAAATAATAATAAAAATACTCGAAATTTATTTACACCGTCTGTCACAACCTGTTTTCTACGGATCTACAGGACAGATTCTGTTGAAAATTGGTACACATGTGTACTTCTGTGACTAAAACACGAACGTCTTACGTAAATAAATAAATTTCGAGTATGATGGGGGTCACTGTTGAGAGTCATACTAAAAATATAAATAGCTGACCCGCGCAACTTCGTCTGCGTCACATTTTCCATGAAATTACTGCTCCGCTCCTATTTGTCTTAGCGTGATGATATAATTATAGCCTATAACCTTCCTCGATGAATGGGCTATCAAACACTGAAAGAATTTTTCAAATCGGACCAGTAGTTCGCGCGTTCAAACAAACGAACAAACAAACAAACTCTTCTGCTTTATAATATTAGTATAGATTTTCAAACTGTATCGTGGGACATATCTAATGAAATCGCTTACTTTCTTTTCATAATTTTAATAAACTTTTCAGAAGACAAAAACATTTCAGAAGAAATAACTTCTCTTTTCTCCGAGACTACTGAGAATAAAATTTTGATAAAAATGCAGATTATAGTTCTTTAACGACAAATAACAACCTAAACCTAAGAAGTTTATAGTGCTAAAATAAATCTTTGCACGAATCCGACTCGCAGTTGGGCATTTTTTTTTAACTTTTTTATGCATATTAGCTTAACTATTCCATTTTTTTATTATTCTGTTTCGTTCATCGTAACCCAAGTCAGAGGTTTTCACGTTTTTAACGCCTTAGGCTACTTATTTCTTTCACTAATTTCATTTGTTATCTATACATATAATAAAACTGTAGAAAATTGGTTTTAGTACATTAAAAAAAAACAAAAAAAAAATAGCTAGGGTGTAGAACAACCAATGGAACCCATTTCCAGCATTTTTCGAATTTTTGTCTGTTTGTCTGTTTTTCTGTTTGTCTGTTTATTTGTTCGGGCATCACGTCAAATGTGCGAAAGCAATGTAGATAACTTTAATACACAAGGATTGAGCAAAACTTGAAGTAACATTAAATTTTTGTTTCATTGCAATCAATCGGTTCAGTATATGAAAAGATATTTGAATTTAAAGTTTTCCAGAAGTAAAATTAGGGTTATGTGCACTTGGTCTCTCATTACTTCACGTAACTTTTATAGTGCGTAAATTGTAGTGATATTAAGTTTTTTGTTTCATCTTAATCAGTTCATAACTTATAATAAAAAAAAATTAAATTAATCTATTTAGTATTATAAAGCAGAAGAGTTTGTTTCTATTGTACTGTGTTCAATGGACTGACAAAGGCTTTGATAAACGAGCATGGCTGTTTCACGACCCGCGGAGTGCCGGAGTTCTTTAAATATATAAATTATATTATGAACTTCTTGCTTATTTACCAGTTACCACGGCCCTGGAACGCAATGGGCATTTGGAAGAACACAGGGTTTGGTTTTAGTTAGTAATACGGGCTATATTTACACAACTTGAATCCTCCACTCCGGGTGGATTGTCGAGACTCCTATGTGGGTCAAATATGTTCAAGTTATTTGATCAAACAGGCTTATCAAATTCGCATTAAATTCTGTGTAAAAATTTGATGTAAAATCAGTAGCCAAATGGCAAGAAGAAATACGAAATTTCATAATTATACCAAAATTAATCAACGTTCAATTAAATTAATTAATTGTTCACGAATCACATGCGTATACATAATTATATTTCTTCATGCCATTGGACGACTCATTTTTGTTCAAATTTTCATTAATTTGATCAAACAGTTTGAACAAGCCTAACCCAGTTAATGGTTTGTAGAGGTCTAAAATACTAGTATTCAACTGAATCCGGTTTGACTGGCAGCCGTCCCCAATATAGTTAAGGCTAGGCAGATGAGTTTGAACAAACCTGTCGGATCAAATTACTTGAAACATGTGTGGCCCACATAAGGCTCTGAGACTCCGCCCGACGTGGAAGGAGTCATTCGACGATTTTATATAAAAAAGCAATTACAAAATTTACTCCACAAACACCACGAATCCTGTCAATATTTCGGTAAAAATCTTTTTGTCGGCTTCGGTATCGTAACGGAACATTAATTTCCACCTTTCAATCAAAGGTTCTTGAGAGTGCTAGGTGTTGCAAATCTAATAAACCTCCTTCAATATTATCGACTTTATGTCTATGTATTAATAATGTTGCTGTTTATTTACAACTTGTTAATAACCTAACTTCCTCCTAAATTAAAATGATTAAAGTTGAGGTCACCAACAGTATGCTACCTACTACTAAAGGCCTTTAACGCGCCTACGACGTGCAGATGGCGCACGCTAACGCGCTTTTTTGCTTTGTGGTCATATAAAGCGCCATGAGCGCACGTTCATAAAACGTGCGTCGTCAGTGCGTTAAAAATACATCCTGTGCATAGGCTCTAAGCCTCCGTCTGCTTGTTTCCTACTCTTGTTAAAAATTAGATCTTTCCTTTAATTTGGCATGTTTTATAACTTCCCATAACTTGATCCTTATTAGCCACACTTTTGGATGATGTAATAATATAGGGAGCTTTTTTTTCAAGTCAACCGGTTTTGTTCCCAGGTAGAAACCACGATTCATTTTTACTTTTCATCAAATCGGGCTCGAGACTCTTTACAGTGTTTTCAGTATTTCCCAGGCACACTTTAAACATTTACCCTGTAGTGTATACGTCAGTTCATATATCTTCATCTAAACAACAAACAGTTTGGGATTCACACGAAAACCCATCGCATGTATCCCGACCCAAACTATCCTTAAGAAGCATTAACATAATACCAGGAACTAAATAACGTATAGCTTAGTATTGGGTTAACATCCTGCGTTAACGGCTTCCGTAGCGTTATTAATTAATGA
Organism: Ceramica pisi; assembly: GCA_963859965.1. Taxonomy (NCBI): domain Eukaryota; kingdom Metazoa; phylum Arthropoda; class Insecta; order Lepidoptera; family Noctuidae; genus Ceramica; species Ceramica pisi. The sequence goes on along the minus strand of OY982537.1, from coordinate 10,436,908 downwards.
GCTCTCCCGTGAATATCATGGAAGATGAGGAACTTTGCAATTAGAGAACTTATTTTAATTGCATATTCCGCTCGAGCCGTTCATGCGAAAGTTCTATTTTCAGGCGCTATTGTTGTTAGCTTAGAACACCGATACCTTTTGGCTGATTAAGCTAGATACGGCATTAACTGTCTACACTTTTTCAACTACACTCGTTGTTGAGTCACAAAGTTACTACTATGTAATAGTATAAACTGTTTTTGGGACAGAAATATATTTTTTGTGGTTCTTGCACAGAGTGTTCCAGAAGTCCGTGTTCATATTTTAAGGATGGTGTTATGCATCTGTAAACTGTAGGTACCTAGTGAGCTGTTGCGTCAGGACTGAGAAGTGGCTGAAGCTTCTTTCGTTCAATCCATCATAAGTTTGTCTGCAAGAGATTGCCCTGTACGATAAGACCACCCATTGTACACTTGTTTTTATAAACGTTTTTCCTGTACTTGTTATGAGGTGTACAATAAAGTATATAATAAATAAATATAGTACATAATTCAATCAGTGAGGACAACAAAGAGGCAAAAATGTTTTAATTTGTACTAGCTTCTGCCAGCGGCTTCGCCCGCGTGATCCCTAGGGAACATATTCCCGGGATGAAAATTAGCTTATGTGCTATTCCAGACTATAATCTATCTTTGTTCTAAATTTCATTAAGATCCGTTAAGCCGTTCTGGCGTGATTGAGTAACAAACAACCAAACTTTCACAATTATAATATTACTCGTTTGGTGTAAAGCGAAATTATAACCATCTTCCCCTCGACATTATAATTATTAAAGGATATTGCAAACTGTCGTAAGCCGTTTTCCGAAGCTACTCGCTAGCCTCTAGGCGCCAAGCTAGCCGCCTGCCTGTGCGTTCGCGACCACAAAAATAATCCTTATAGCATGATTCAGTATTCACGCGCGATGGCTTATTATTAGCGTTATTTCATGTATAACTTTGGTGTTTCTATACCGATTTCTATGATTATTTTTTTATGGAATAGTTAATAATGTTAACTTTAATTAATGTTAATTAGGGACTACTGAGAGTTTAATAAACGTAAGAGTAGACAAATACAATCAGAAAGCTTCGAACTGCTAAGCTATCGGGAGTTACACATGTTATTGTTCGTCAATCAAAAAAAAAAAAACATATGCTGTAGTTGGACATTTTTTATATAATTTTAAGGAGAACATTTCCGTGATACATGATTTCTGTGTAGCTTTCACCATTAAGGTTGCACACGCGACAGAAGCTTAAAAATGGAGTAACTTCTCCCGTTTTCCCAACATTTCCCTTCACTGCTCTGCTCCTATTGATTGTAGCGTGATGAAAAGTATACTATAACCTGCTCAGGAGTATGAATAATAATTGTACCAAGTTTCATTAAAATCCGTCGAGTAGTTTTTGTTTCTATAACGGTTATACAGACAGACAGACAGACAGACAGACAGACCGACAGACAGACAGACAAAAATTGTACTGATTGCATTTTTGGCATCAGTATCGATCCCTAATCACCCCCTGACAGTTATTTTGGAAATATATTTCATGTACAGAATTGACCTCTCTACAGATTTATTATAAGTACTAGCTTCTGCCAGCGGCTTCGCCCGCGTAATCCCTAGGGAACATATTTCCGGGATGAAAAGTAGCTTATGTGCTATTCCAAACTATAATCTATCTTTGTTCTAAATTTCATTAAGATCCGTTAAGCCGTTCTGGCGTGATTGAGTAACAAACAACCAAACTTTCACATTTATAATAGTTCTCGTTTGGTGTAAAGCGAAATTATAACCATCTTCCCCTCGACATTAATTATTAAAGGATATTGCAAACTGTCGTAAGCCGTTTTCCGAAGCTACTCGCTAGCCTAGCGCAAAAATGACAAAAATAATCCTTATAGCATGTTTCAGTATATTCCGATTTCTGTGATTCTTTTTTTATGGAATAGTTAATAATGTTAACTTTTATTAATGTTAATTAGGGACGACTGAGAGTTTTATAAACGTAAGAGTAGACAAATACAATCAGAAAGCTTCGAACTGCTAAGCTATCGGGAGTTACACGTGTTATTGTTCGTCAATCATAAAAGATAGACATATGGTGTCGTTGGATATTTTTTATATAATTTTAAGGAGAACATTTCCGTCATACATGATTTCTGTGTAGCTTTCACCATTAAGGTTGCACACGCGACGGAAGCTTAAAAAATGGAGTAACTTCTCCCGTTTTCCCAACATTTCCCTTCACTGCTCTGCTCCTATTGATTGTAGCGTGATGAAAAGTATACTATAACCTGCTCAGGAGTATGAATTATAATTGTACCAAGTTTCATTAAAATCTGTCGAGTAGTTTTTGTTTCTATAACGGTTATACAGACAGACAGACAGACAGACAGACCGACAGACAGACAGACAGACAGACAGAAATTGCACTGATTGCAATTTTGGCATCAGTATCGATCCCTAATCACCCCCTGATAGTTATTTTGGAAATATATTTCATGTACAGAATTGACCTCTCTACAGATTTATTATAAGTATAGATTCCAGTATAGGCTAGTCAGAAAAAAAAAAACAATGAACACACTGAATACAGGTTACATAACTGATTCCTATGTGGGTGATTCTAGTAATTGATGAACGTGTTTTCGACGACCTCGAGGATCCAGAGCGTTGGAAGCCATTTTGAATAGGGAATATGCATACGATTTTTTTATTTGCAAAATAAAATATTTATTAGCTGTAGTAAACAATCATGAAATTATTTTTTAAATACCTTCATCATTTATTAAGTTATAAAGCTTCAAAGACTACAGTTAGAAAGAGAAGTCCGATACGTAATGTGACGTCAAATTACACGACGACTATACAGCTGCCATAGAAAACAGCGTTTTCGCGAGAGGGACAGATATATTTGTTTAAAATAATCGTATCTCGTTCGTTTTTCGAACAATTTAGATTCTAATTTCACAGCTAGTATTATATTTTCCAATACTTTTAGATAAACTGTTCAGGTCATAAATACTTTTTTTCATGCATATTCCCTATTGAAGGGGCCCAATTTTTTTTTTTACACAATGAAAATCATTTCTATTACTTTATGAGAAACATTTCTATGAGAAGTACAAAGAAAAATTGTATTTGAATTTATTCTGTACGTCTTGTAGGAACAAAGTACCTGCTGGCTAGAGTGTGGGTTTCAACAGCGCGGCCACGGCGGCGGCGGCGGCGTGATTTAAAACAAAATTATGCCAAGATTTTGTCAAATTTGAAAAGATTTCCGAAACCATAGTCAAAGTTATAGTTAAAACGAAACGAGGAGAACCACGCTTCACGGAGATTTAAACTAAGCGTTGCGGAGACCTGAAATTTAATGAAATAACAGATTAGATTTGTAATAAAAATTTGGAAAATAATCCTAGGTTTATACTTTAGGAGCTGTAATACTAAAACCTCATGGCCGCGCCATTGAAAAAGCAGAATATAAAAACAGGTGTCCGCCATGATCCTGTTCATATAGCCTGTCTGAAGCGGGGACACGTAACCTATTTGCTAAATATACTCGACTCGTATTATATAGAGCCTATGTACACGCACGATATTTTCATCACATCACACGACTATATCAAAACAATATTCTTGCAAAAAAAACGTGCGTAATCTCTCCGTGGGCCGAGGTGAGCCACGCTACAGTTTTACATAGTCGTGGGCATGTAGCGTGTTTTGCAGTGCAATTCTTTAAACATGTTGAAGTGAACACTTAGGCAAAGTGAACAACATGATGGCATGACAGCTCACTTGTCGTTCACTCCACCTAAGTGATCACTGTAATGTCGACAAAATCGACCGGCTGAAGTGGAAACGTAGACCCTCGATGTCAAACAAATGAGCCAAGTGCACCGCGGTGGGTTCGTCAATCATCGCGCAATTACGCTATGGTCGCGTTAATTTGTTTGACAAAATCTGAACACACCCTCTGTCGATCGGGACCGCGCCTAATAGTAAGTTATTAATAAATGGTAAAATGAATATTTCCTGCAATGACAAAAACCTACCTAATATACCCATCTTAAGAACAAACATAGCATTTCAAAGAGGTAATGGGAAAGAAATTACTCCTAAACCTGCACCTGATCGTAATCCCCTTTGATATATCGTACGTCTTTGAAATCCTCTGTACCCAGTATCGTGAATAAACTCATTCAAATTGGAAGAAAAGCAATTACACAAGTAATAAAACGGAGATTTATTATCAAAAAAATTCGATTATAACTCGTCTATATCTATTATTATGTTCATGAGAACTTAGAGTATAAGGCACAGTTATTGTACTATATTATTTTATTCTTCACTGACTAGTTGCACTGGTTAGTTTGTCTTGTGTTCTTTCAATCATGATGATCCTGTTTTGTGGTCTGAGAGTCTGACGGATTCTGGTTGTTCGACAATGTCTCTGGTCAGTGGCCCATGTTTCCATCCTTCGGGGTAGCCGAACTGGCGGACGTCATCCCACCATTGTTGCTTGCCGTCAGCCCAGATGCAGTAGATGACGTTTGTGCCTACCAACACTGCGAAGCAAACCCAGAAAGCTACCCGCCATTGCGCCAGGGTTGACTGTAACAGAACAATAAGGATGGGTTAATTTTGATTCAACTTCTTATGCACTTGATTAACTTCTTTATACAGTACTAGAGCTTCACCCGCGACTTCGTCCACGCTGCAATTTTTATAAGGATCCCTAATTTTATCTAGTAATAAATGTAGTCCATGTTACTCAGGGATAATGTACCATTCTAATGGTGAAAGAATTTTTGAAATTGGTCCAGTAGTTTTGGTTTATTCGTCACAAACATACAAAAATACAAAATTTTACTATCACTATCGCTACATGTTATAAAACAAAGTCTTTCGCGGCGTCTCTCTGTCTGTTCGCGATAAACTCAAAAACTACTGCACTGTTTGCCCTAAATACTTCTTAAGAGCGTGTATTCCGTCCACTAGCGCCGCCAATCGTTTTTTATTATTTGTGGTAAATTTAAGACACGTAGATAAAAAACCGCTCTGTAGTGCACTGAAGAAATGTATTTATTATGTTTTGATAGTTATGTTTTGTACTTTAGAACATAAATAGTTGCCAAAGTCGATATTTTTGCTAAAAGTGGCCACTTTCAGCAATAATTGCCGTTTTGGCTATTTAGCCATGAGTTATGTATTAAAAATAGCTGTCAAAATATAATAGATACATTTCTTCAGTGCACTACAGAGCGGTTTTTTATCTACGTGTCTTAAATTTACCACAATTAATAAAAAACTATTGGCGGCGCTAGTGGACGGAATACACACTCATAAAGGAAAAATCTTCGTTATTTCTAACTACATTTTAGTCATCCATTACTTTACTAGCACGGACCTTGATAGCACTAAAATTAAAAACAACAAAACAAAAATTCCGCTACGACAAAAGTTAAGGATCAAAAATAGATCAAGTTGAATTGGTTACGAGGTTTTTGTGTCTCGTAAGTACTGATTAACCAGTATTCGTTGGTCTTTGTTTACTGGACCATGTTTATGATTTATGTGCTTGTGTTTTGACATTGAAACATTACGATAATTGCCCTCCACTTTGTGTTTTAGATATTTGTTCTAGGCAGACGAAGGAAAAACTTGAAACTGAGTGATTTTTCCCCTTGAATAGATTTCATTAAGCGTTGGTTAAACCTTTGATTATCTATACTAATATTATAATGAGGTAACAGGTTTGTAAGTTTGTATGTAGGGGTAGTCTTAGGAACTCGACTGGTTCGATTTGAAAAAAAAATTCAGTATTAGATAGCCCATGTATCGAGGAAGGATATAGGCTACATACCATCACGCTAAGACTAAAAGGAGCCGAGCATTCATGGAAAATGTGACGCAGACGAAGTTGCGTGGGTCTGCTAGTATTATTTTAATCATGAGTTGAAGCATTTGCTCCTGTTATAAAGTCTTTTTCGACTAGGTCATTGTAAGCTATTTTCGAATTTATTTATTTCACCATAGGGCAACAAGTGTGAACCGGATTCGCACACTATGAGATGGTAAGGGTTCAGTACCATAAACCTTAATTTTTTTGTTGTAGCGGCAATAGAAATACATAATCTGTGAATATTTCAAGTGTCTACTTATTAAGGTTCTTGAGATACAGCCCGCTGACAGCCAGACGGAAGGACGGACAGACAGACAGGTGGACGGATAGTGGAGGCTTAACTCGCTTTAGCGCCTTGGAACCTTATTTCTTTATAAGATCTGGCTCTAACTTTTCTGCTAATATCTTGCGGATACCACCGACGCGGAGGTACAATTTCTTACACAAACCGGATTTGTGGACAAAAAATTCCGTTACTACTCTTTGTATAGTACCAAGGCGTTTATTCCGAGGAAAACAATGAACATTGTCTCACGTAAAGGCCTCAAATTTTATGCGAAATCCAATCGTAAACCAAGCTAAGTGGAGTTAAATCTATTCACTCGTGAGTTTTTACGAGGTAGAAAGCACTTAACCTAGATGAAGTTGTATGTACTTACATCAGGCGTCAGAAGGCCTATTAGGTAGGGAGTGATGATGCCAGCGAAGGTCGAAGTCGTGTTTACGAGTGACGTCAGCGTTCCGGCGTAGTTAGGGGCTAAGTCCAGCGCGTTTACCTGGAAAATTAAGTGTTTATAGATGAATGTCAAGTCTAGTGGCGTTCTGGAGGTTGTAATGTGAGTTTGCTTTTTTAAGGCTTGATTTACATGTACCACAATCACACCATACCGTCACGATAAAAGGAATTCAAGCTGTGGTTACATGTGAATAGAGTCGCTGCGGCATTTTGTACCACAAAATGTTGATGTATTTGCGATGTGGCCGGCTGCAAGTTCGCGGTGGCGGTGGTGGTTGCGTTGTAGTTGCGTGTGGTTGTGATGCGGTCGGTATTTCACTCGTGGTCGATAGTGACGACAAAATGTGGTCCGTGTGAATTTAACTATTAATTTTCTTACAAATTAGCGCCCGTCCACGTGTTATGGTTTTGGTAAGTCTAGAAGAAGCCTAATTGTTTGATTTCATTTTTTTATTTGATGGAGGATAAAAATAAATACAACGGACTGGTAATAAAAAGTAGGAAAGGGGAGAACTCATCAAAAATTGTCGTGTTTTTCTACGTTCGTGTATGCCAAATTGTATGCAAAAAAGAGAGCTTTTCCGTTACTGTCACCTAACAGCGCTTTGTAAATTTTAACACAAATTAACAAAAGCAACCCAGTATGCTAAAAATTGACAATAATGCCGTAGGCATAGATATAAAGATGAAACACTTTATAATAGCTAGCAACAGGATACTATTTGAACTTTTGAGATGAAATAACTCCAATGACGACGCATTTCAATACACACTAATGAAGTTGGCATCTAAATAAATATATTGCTCCACCTTAGAGTAATGCGCTTATTTCCAATAAACAATCTATTATGATCTATACTTATCCTATTATCTTCACAGATTCTGTTACCTAGGAGAAGAAAAATATCTCCCTTCATATTTATCCGTCTGTAGGTAGTATTTAGAAAGATTCGCTAATTAATATTTACGCTCCCTGACAATATCTAAATCCCTAGAATAAACACGAAGCCCCTTTACGTAAACAACGCTGTGTAAACAAAGGAACATAACTTATTATCTGATTCAGCAACTTATTTTATTTAGAGAATATGCAGTTATACGGGTTGGGAAAACCACAAAACACTTTCTGACGGTCCCATGGCAATAAAATAAAATATACAAAACTGTTCGATTATAGAAAATTCTGATGAAAACCGTTGTCCAGAAATAATTTCTGTATTAGTAAGTAGCATCTAAGATTTTGGCTTCGTCATAAATTTTAACTTGTCCATTGAAAATACTTTATTATATCGATGCTAGAAGAGTTGGAGAAACATTGTGTTTTTATCTTTATAATGCTTTAAACTTCTATTCAAAATCACTGTTTTGACCAGTAAACCGGCAAAAATATTATTCTACATTTCGCCCTTTTTATCGTTTCGGTTTCGGATTTAATGACATAAAAGTAAAATTACTAAACAGCTCCCGTCTAGCCTAAAAGCGACCAGTCACTGCTAAAAGCCCATTAAGAACAAGTTAGAGAAGCTAATTGCGTACCTTCATGCCGCTGTAGAAACCTCCCATGAGGGCCATAGACAGGACGAAGTACACCATCGCAGCAGTTCTGTCACAGCCGGCGTAGGATGCCAGGATGATACATATGGCGGGTCCGGTGGCAGCTGTAATTTAAATGTGTTGACGGATTAGTTTTAAACTAGTGGTCGTCTCCTGATTCTAATTCAACGATGATTGTTTTTAAACTAGTGGTCGTCTACTGGTTCTAATTCAACGATGATTTTTTTGCACTAAAACCCTCAATATTATCTTTGACAAAGCTTATACTCCAACATAGTTTACAACATAAATAGTCATTTCAAGTGTATTTCAATCTTTATTGTCAATAATTAAAAAAAATCATTAGTTTCTACCAGCGGCTATGTGCTATTGTAGCTATGTGTTTTTATTTGCGGTAGATTGCTTTTCACTTGGAATTATATGTCAAATTTTGGGTAAATATCGAAAAACCCTGAAAATTCAAATATTTCGGAAACGATTGAATTTCGGCCACTAGTGCCGTTTATCACAGATTATATTCTGGCCCTTTCTACCAGCACCTGGCGGATTAAACGTCGCATAACAAGTAACCCAGATATAGGTAATTGAATGAATTAGACTTATTTGATAGATGTTATTAAAATAGTACGATTGGTAATAAATATTTTTTCTTAAACTTCTAAAAATTATTTTTGAATTATTTTTGAAATTATTTACTCTGTACTAACTCATTACTAACAACGTATGGGTTATTTTGTCTGAAAATAAAGAAATTTTATTTTATTTTTATTTATTTTACACAAAATGTCGCATGTACTTGATCAATGGATAAATGGATGGCTTCAATTTAAAATGGCGGGACTTTTGAGAGACGTCACACGCCATAAGTACTACTTATCACAGATTTGAAAACGCTGGCAACACTGACATGTTTTGTTATTTTTAAGCAATATTTTAAACTGCGTCTTTTCTACCTCTCTAGATTTTGAGAAATGTCAAAAACAATCCAGTCAAATACCCAATTCTAAAATAACAAAATACTGTAACACCACATACCAATAGTCGTGTGAATAATTCTTCCAGTCTTGATGGTATGCCACCCCTTTTTGATGCAAATATCGCAGACCAATCCAAAGAGGAAGGAGGAAACCCACATGGCGATATAGGGTAAGGCAGTGAGCGTGCCAGTCGTAGCGATGTTGAACTTCAGTACATCGTGAGAGTATTTAGGCAAATCCGTGACCATTGTATAGTAACCCCAGTCGTGGCCAACCTGGAAATAACAGAATAAACTTGAGAATGCAATTAAAATAAGTCTAAGCCTATAAGTATTTACGGAAGTAATTTAAACAACCCAATAGATGTAAAAAATATATAAGCTGGAGAAGTTGTAATGAAATGGTAACGTATTTTTTTTACTATTGATAGGCATACGTTTGACCGCTATCTCATCTTATTCTTCAGAAAACAAAATCTATCTTTATTAAAAATCTTAATAAAAGCAGAAACGTGACTGACTGATCGCTCAACGCACAGCCGAAACTTCTAGTCATAGAAAGCTGAACTTTGGCATGTAGCTTTCTTACACTCCGTAGGGATGCACTAATAGAGGATTTCCCGAAATTCCTACGGGAACGGGAAAAACGGGATATGCGCGTACGAAGTCGCGGGTGAATTAAACAATACGACATAAAGATAGCGAAAGTTCGTGCCTCACGGCACATACATAGTACAGCCCTTTGTAGAAACTCTTGCGAACATCGCTTATTATACTCATATCTTGTAATAATAATAATTGGAGTACCAGTATTAATGATCCCCTAAATTACGCAATCGTAAACATGGCGATCAATAACTCCTTAGCAACGCATTGACAGCTCAACACGCTTACACGCTCCCAGAGCGTAATATTTCGTCTAAATATTCCATCAAATTAAGACGCTCATCATTAATTCATTTGATGCTCTTCATATAAATGCTTGCTCGCATTTGCTTCTCGAAACCATTATGATATGGGTATTTACATATAATAGTATGTTTAGTGATTTACAGGCAACGCTTGTAGACGAGAAATTAAGAATAAGAAATGATAATTATATTATGCAGTTTGCAGATCAAATAATAATTTATTATTTCATTTTCTGCAATATTACTGCACCAGTCGGGTCTATACCCGACTGGTGCAGTAATATTGGAATAGTCCTTGCATATCTTTCATAGTGCATGGAGTCAGTTGGTGAAAAAAGTGCAATAAGTAGACCCTGACTCCGGTACCCTGACTCTAGGATACCCTGTATTTATTAAAGAATTACATTTATACTATATATACTATATAAATTACTAATATTATAAAGCAGAAGAGTTTGTTTGTTTGGCTGAACGCGCTAATCTCAGGAACTATTGGTCTGTTTTGAAAAATTATTTCAGTGTTAGATAGCCCATTTATCAAGGAACGCTAAAAGCTATAATATATCATTACGCTAAGACCAATTGGAGCGGAGCAGTAATGAAAAATGTTCCGCAGATGACGTTGCACGGGTCAGCTAGTAATATTATTACGCAGAAGAGTTTGTTTGTTTGGTTGAATGCGCTAATCTCAGGAACTCATGGTCCGATTTGAAAATCCTTTCAGTGTTAGATAGCCCATTTATCGAGGAAGGCTATATGCTATATATCATCACGCTAAGACAAATAGGAGCGGAGCATTAATGGAAAATGTGACGCAGACGAAGTTGCGCGGGTCAGCTAGTTATGGATAATGTGGTGTACTGTAGCACACTCAGTATTACGTATTCCGTTGCAACAACATTGTAGGCAATTTATTAAACTTAAACAAATAAGTCATTTTGTTTCTAAGTTAGTAAAAAACATCCGATACCGTTTCCCTAAGCACATACACTATTTGTTCCGTTTGCTCCATTAGTCGCCCGGCCCCGCTCGTTAAACCAACCGTAAGGGAAAAGTCACAACAACATTCTACAAGTATTTCCCGTTTCTTAAAAACATTTTAAAAGGTTTATATTTATTTAAAACTAACTAACGTGGCATACGTTGTCCGGGTCAAACCGTGAATGCGTACAAAAATCCCATAGAACAGCAGTACAATGGGCTAGATTCCATCATCCACAAATTGCAAAACTATTTAGTCCGTCAGTTAGAGTATTGAAAAATAATGGACACGTATTTTTTGTTTTTGTAACTCAATGAATATTGACAAAGATAAAACGCATCAAAACTCGGGAGTGGGGGCTCGTGACGTCACGACTCACTAAAAATTATGCGAAGGTGTGACGTATTGAGAATTTTAAAAGCGTTGTAACTTCGTCAATTTTGGTTCCCGTAATAAAAGAAAAAACACGGGTCAAATATTTTTTGATAATTTAACTGACGGACTAATTAGATTTTTTCAGGACACAAGCCCATTCTGCCGGTCGATTCTGTTGACATCTCACCGTAATCACTTAGGTGGAGTGAACGACAAGTCAGCTGTCATGGCATCTTGTTCCTTTCGCCTAAGTTTTCACTTCGACATGTTTATAGCAGTGCGAATCTGTTAATATGTCGAAGTGAGAGTCAAACCATACAAACAAGATGGAATGACAGCTTACTTGTCGTTCACTCCACCTAAGTGTACACGGTGAGGGATCGACAGAATAGACCGGCAGGCTAACGACAAGTGACCTTCTAACAGCGGTAGCTTCGCGAAAGCGATTGTCAAAACGTCAAAAATGTATGGGATTGATGAACACTGTCAGAGTATCACGTGATCGATCGACTCTTGTATTTTGATCGACAATCGCTATAAAATGGTATTTTGTCTAGAACTTGTGCAGCGTGGGAAGTCTCGACATATGTAGTTACCGATTGCCTACAAAGAACATTTGGTAATTCATAGTCAGCCTCGAATGCGATCCACGAACTAACCCTAAGGAATTACCGACCGAATTCAGTCGGAAGGTGATCGGTAATATTTCGAGACTCCCCCATCCTGGCCATTTTCAGTTTTACCCGATTTTATCGGGCCTCTTTTCCATTTTTTTATTCTACACATGCTTCTTTGACTATAACAACTTTTTAAAAATAACCAAATCGGTCCAACCTTTTTCAAGTGACACGCAAAAAAACAAACTACCTTCATTTTATTTTTATTTCATTTGTACACTTAGAACGGTTCACAAGCTTTCAAACAGTCGACGCCATTTGTTCGCCAGTTTCAATAATTCGTATCGAAGGAATGGCAGTATTTTCCTTCTAAGACATTTCGTAATCCAATAAGTGTCGGGAAAGGATTGAATAATATTGGATGGCTTTTAGATCTGGAAAGTGTACCTACTTTAGGTCGTAGTTGGCATAATATACAGTTTCGTTTTGTGAGGTTGTGGTGCGGACCGTTCTTCATACATGTATAGTAGCGTAGCTTAAATTATTTGAATTTAATGAGTCTGAATAGCTGCAACAGGCGTCAGTGCATGACACCTAACATGCAGCGTAGCGTTATCATGGACACAGAGAGTGGCTCACAGAGTTCAATTATACAAATTGACTACGAGCAGGAAAATGTTAAAGAAATAAACGCCCTATTTCTGATTTGCATTTGAAGTTGTAAATTTCCTTGATTATTTTTTAATCTAAAAACTTGCCCAAATTTTGCATTGCAGTAAAGTAATATTTTATGTTATTTTGCATTGTACTCATTAAGAATAGGTGCATAATATTCTTAATTAAAAATACTTAATTCTGAAACCCACCCAACGTTATCCTTCAGGCAGTAGTTGGTAGTAGTAGTTTTTTCAGAGCTCTGATTAGGCCACAACTCAGATTTTAAGGAGCCTAGAATAAGAAAAACGATACAGGCTGTTACCAAAAAGTGCTTAATTTTGAGAAAGTCAGTTCAGTCTGTCTATGAGTTTTTCAGTAACAAGTGAAACTCCAGTTTGTGTGTCTTCGACCTAAGGGACTCTGTCCACGGACGACTGCCTTACGAAGTTTGTAGCACGATCGCTGCGTAATTTACATGATATAGCAGTTCTGAGCGTGACGTCACAATGGCGTATCGTTAACGATTCTCGTACGCTGGCGCCCGTCGTCTGCAAAGAATGCAATTTTCCCTTCCATAGGAGGCCCCTGCGAAATTATATCGTGTTACCTCAATGGTTGTTACTTGCTGCATGCCTGTTACGTTAATTATGTAGACAGTGATGTCTAAAAGAATATTAATTCTGTGAGAAACTAAACGGACTTGAAGATCGGTAATATTTGAGACGCATTGTTTGATTTCCACTGCTCTGCTCAGAACCAAAAGTTGAAAATTCAGCAAAGCGTTTTTATTTATGCAGTCATTTATTTATCGTGTCATTTTACTGCAAAAGAGCGTTGTGCGTACAAGTACCAACTAAGTATGAATGTATTTAGGCAATCCAATGTTTTTTTTTTTTTTTTTTTTGAGATTGGTTTGCTCTCAACTCTAGTCTTGGTCAGAGATGATAGAGACAAAGTCTACGATGGAGCGAGCTTACTTAGAAGGAGCCTGTTGACTCTAATTTAAATGTGAATAGTTTCATCAAGTTTTTTAAAAGCAAAAGCACCAGACAAATCAAATTTTGTTTTAATTTTGTAATTTTCGGAGTCTAGTTCTTAGTCCAGCTTTTGTGCTGAATCTAAGGCTTGGCATTAATTTGTCTTATCTATCCAATATTTTCTTTTTTTTTAATCGACATCGATTAGAAACGTTTTGCTTACGATGTATGAAGATTCGTGTGTATGGATCATGATCACAACAATACTATATTGTGAGTTAGCATGAGAACAATACCTATATAGATTTTATAGCCAGTAAATGGTTAGAATTAGCATTAGAACCTATGTAGGATGATGGCGTCATCAGAGCTAATTCTTCACAGCTGTTGTGGTTGGGCTGTAGCCGGCTCTTAGATATCGTCTCTCAATATAAATGTGTTACAAAAACTAAATCAGTAGGTTAAAAAAAATTAAACAATCAATAAAAATACGGAAAAAATTTGTATTCCGTCCACTAGCGCCGCCAATCGTTTTTTATTAATTGTGGTAAATTTAAGACACGTAGATAAAAAATCGCTCTGTAGTGTACTGAAAACATGTATCTATTATTTTTTGACAGCTATTTTTATACATAACTCATGGCTAAATAGCCAAAACGGCAGTTATTGCTAAAAGTGGCCACTTTTAGCAAAAATATCGACTTTGGCAACTATTTATGTTCTAAAGTACAAAACATAACTCTCAAAAAAAAAAAAACACATTTCTTCAAAACACTACAGAGCCGTTTTTTATCTACGTGTCTTAAATTTACCACAATTAATAAAAAACGATTAGCGGCGCTAGTGGACAGAATACGCCCTCTTAAACTCATCAGTTCAAGTTGCCTGCAAGCCTGTTCAGTTCTTTTGGTCTTGTACAAGAATAACAGGTTTCCCATTTTTGCAGATTAAAAATTGAACACTTATTAACTATTAAACACTTTATTAACCGGCTTCATAAAGTAGGCGGTGCTGTATTCCACTGTATAAAGACATATATTTTTGAATTCATATTGCATTAGGAAGGTAGAATCAAATGTAAACCTAAAAAAATCCAAATACCGCACGATTCAAAGGTTGAATTTTCCTCCTATTTTCTCTCCAGTTTATTTTAATATAAGCATTCGATCCTGTGGTTGACTATGTTAAACCATGAGGTTTCAAAGGGTCAGTTGGGTAGATAGCTAAGTATCAGTATGGTGGCCTTGTGGTTAGCGGACCAAACAAAGTTACGTAAACATGTAATTATTTTGTATTGTGCTCATTCTTAATGATTGTGGTGTAATTTTCGAAATGAGGTCAAGCTTTGTTGTTTTGTTGTTGGTTAAATTCGATTTTCCTGTCATGTCAGTTTTAAGAACTTTGCACACGGCGTTTTTAACGCGCTGACGATGCGCTTTAAACGAAATTCAGAAGCAGACGGTATTAATTTTTGGTCATCTATAGCGCCGTAAACGCGTGTTCATAAAAAGAGCGTTAACGGCGCAATAAAAATACTCCGTATGCAAAGGTTTTAATAAATAGAAAAACTGTGTTGATATGACTTTCGTTTAGTTCCTTGAACATCCAAACACCTAGAGGACGATGTTACCAGAACGCTTCATACAAATGAAGTATTGCAATATAACTAATATAAATGTACAATATGAAATTTTCAGAGAGTATAAGTTTACCAGAATATAACCGGAATTAGTATAACATTTGGAGAGTTCCCTCTATTTCTCCGGGATCTCATCGTCAGATCCTGACCTGATGACTAGGCACCACCTGAGAATTCTAACTTTATACAAAAAAGAATTTCCCAAATCTATTCTGGCGTCTTCGAGTGATCGGGGAACTAGATCGATGACCAAGAATCGTAGAAAATAGATTCCGACGAATTAAAATTCTCCTTCTTTTTTCTTTTTTTAATTCTCATCATAGTTCCTTATACCACACTATAAATTCACATATTCACACAGAACGTAAGATTAACGAAGGTATACGTAGGTAAGTACATTTTGTGACCAACATTATCTAACCCACTTGCTATTCATCGCTTATAGTGAAGTGGGTTAGATAATGTTGGTCACAGACCCTACAACAAACTTATGACAGGGCTAAGCCAACATCCGAAGCAGTACCTATTATGATCAGTAGGCACCATTTAGTAAACAACGCTTATGTACGACCTTCGGCAAGTCGTGGGCGCTTAGTGTAACATCAAGGTCTGTCAGAAGGCTAATATAACAAGTAGCAAATCAGACAAGCAAAATAGTGGTAGTAAACAAAACAAAAAATAACCTTTTTTCTTTTCATTTTTTTGTTGTACACAAAAACACAAAAAACTAAAACATTTTGAAAAAATGACAATCATAATTATCTCAATTCAGAACTGAGTTTTTTTTTTCGATAAGTCAAATAATTTAAAAGCAAATCGATTTTGTTTTTTCAATAAATGTTCTTCCCAACGCCTTATATTTCGCACAGAAATCGCAATTCTTTGAATAACGTCACATTATGAGTGCCATGCACCCGTTCAATTGCTTTAGCAGGTCGATTTTTAAAGATTTTTTAAAGCCTAATAACTGCCAATCTTTCCAACTGGGATTTCTGCCTGCTTTTTTGTCTGGTTGTTATTAGTTGTTTCTGTTTTATAACTCAGTCAAGGTCTCGCTTATGACTGAGTGATTAAACAATATCTTATTACGTGAGTCAATTTATATAGGTTTGCTTTTAAATTATTCATATTGAGATCATTTAAAACTATTTGAAATCGGTAGTAGGTACAGGTACTTTGATAACTGAGTAAGTTAAATATTTTTATTTGTTCCTGCACCCCGTGGAGTTTGACGACTAGTTCCAACCGATGGTTATGGTTCCAACTGAGCGTTTCGTATTATCGTATTCGTGGCAAATCAAATACGAAACGCTCAGTTGGAACCATAAATTTATGAGTGAAACCTGGTGGAATTTTGGCGCAATAAAGAATTTATTCTTATTTCAACCAACGTGATTATAGCAGTAATGGTTTGAAATAATACCTAATTATCAAATTGAAGAGAGCAGTGGTTCCTTCCCGTTTCAAATCCGATTTTACTTTATACTAGGTGACATAAGGCCTCATCAGAAGGCTTAAGTCACTCAATGCCAATGGAGAGGCAATGCTTGGCGT